>CM077290.1:29808402-32308402 GCA_039654925.1 Anguilla pacifica | reverse complement strand
TTTAGCAGACGCTCTTCTCCAGAGCGACTTACACAACTTTTTACATAGCATTTTTACATTGTATCCATTTATACAGCTGGATATATACTGAAGCAATTACGGTTAAGTACCTTGCTCAAGGGTACAACGGCAGTGTCCTTACCCGGGAATCGAACCTGCGACCTTTCGGTTACAAGCCCAGTTCCTTACCCACTGTGCTACACTCCGTCCGTCACCAGATCAACTTTAAATAAAATTGTATGCTGTTACAATATTAACCATAGGTGGGAAAAGAACAGCTAGCCAACCTCAGCCTAGCTAGACCTTGATTTGAATGATTCTGGCTAAGCTATTCATATTATTAGATTGATTGCAGACACCTTGGTCGGAAAACACAGGTGATTGTAATAAAATAGTAAGTGATTATCATGAATGACCGGTCCCATGCATTGCGCCATATTGTATGGGCGGCAAAACACATCAGTATGACTAGGTCAGCTAACGTTAGCTAATTTTTGCTTTATGTCAGCAAACCTGACATTAGCTGGTCAGCGACATGTTCATTTTTGATAGAACAATTGTTGTGAGAGGAATTAACACTACAGACTTTATTTAATTAGACTAACATTAACGTTCACTGAATTAAATCACTTGCCTGTATGTAACATTACAACATTATCTAAACTTTGCTAAATTGGCTAACAAAGTCAATGTTAATACAATCACCTTTATATGTGTTCTTAGATTTGTGTTTGACGTCTTTGCAGTAGAGTGTATTTACTCTCGGCTTGCATAGCTAACAAGTAAAAACGTAGGTTTTGTCGGTGGAGCTAGTCAGTGTCATGTATTTGCTTAAGTATGGCCATGGTGATTCTTCCTCAGGCTGAGATTTGGGAGGTTTATCCATGATGACGCTGTCGCTGTGTAAGCACTGGGCAACGCCCGCCGTTTTGCACATGCACTACAGAAAGGTCAAGTGTGTGGTGGTGGCTGCCTGACGAATGCATTGCCTGGGCATGCCTTCGCAGCGGTCAGGATGAGAGAAAAAGGGGGTTCAATTACAGTAGAGAAGCAATGGTAAAATAAAAATAAAAAATCATTCCTTTCCTTCTATGGCCCAAAATTGTTTGTAGTTTCAGTAGTTAACTACACAAAAAATGGCAAAAAAAGTAATTTAACTACTTGAATCACTATGCAAATATGAATGTAGTTCAACTACCAGCAAGCTACTGAAAGGTAGTTAAACTACTAGTTTAATTACATGTAGTTCACTACTCCCCACACTGTTGTCAAGCCGATTTTGATCTGGGCTGCAAAAACGACGCAATTACATTCTAAAACAGCTGTTGTACCTGTTGTGACGTGCTTGAAGTTTCGTTGCAGCGTCCGTTGCTATGCCAACGCTGCCAGCCTTGCTGCATTCTGCGGCGATAAAGATTGTAAGACAACTCAGCAATAGGTCTATTTCACAAGATGGCGACCAAAACCGGATGTAGGGATACTTTGTTTCCGGTTACCGTTGCTACGGACGCAAGTCCATTTCTGACAGCGACAAATTGAGCTTAAACTGCAACGTGTTCTCACAGTCCCTAATAGCTCTGCCAAAGTTCACTATGTCCGATGTTATCCGCATTGTCGGTGAACGTTAAGCGGTCTAAACTAGACAAGGGCTATAAATTCTTTTTTGAGAAGTTTATATTCGGTTATGAAGGTAAGTATAACGTTAGCTCTGGTTCGCCAGAAAGCTAAATAGCTAGCTTGCTAACCACAGCAAGTTAGCCGATTAAAGAGATATTTCACTTCGACATAACATAAATTATTTTCTGGAGGTGACTCCATTGTGTTTTCGTAGCGTGAAGCAACATCTGCTGTCCGTTAACAGCGTCTCTGTTTCTCTCGGTTGTCCCGAAAATGAATGAATAGGGAGCCTGATAGCTGTGAGGAAAAGCGATTATGTTAACGTTGACGGTCAGCAGGGGAGGCAAAGCTATGTAAGTACAATGTGTTAGGCTCCACAAAATTACTTATGTTATACCGAAGTGAAATATCTCTGAACTAAGTTTTGTACTACCGTTACTATTTTGTGTCATGTTGTTTGTGCTGTACTTGTTCTAATAAAGATTTATATTGCTTGTCAAATCGCCTGTGTAATGCGGGTATTCAGTTCACTACCGAGCTGTTTGTTTTCATCACTGATAAAAACTACCCACACATTTTTAAATCAGCTGATATATCATAAGTAGGCTTGTGGCGATGTCCGTCAATACATTTTGTAATTACAATTAACAACTAAAATAAACGTGCATCTGCAGTTTCAACGTTGAATATCCAAATATGTGCTTGCTAACAAGCTAGCTGGCTAAAACGTAATTTGCTAATCATAACATAAAATATAGCTAGCTAACTGATTTTACGACATTCTTGAGTAACAAGTACCACATGACTGAAACTGCGTTAGTTCTCAATGAATGATAAAAAAAATAAAATAAAAAAATAAAAAACAAAGGAGTTGGTAGGGGACTCAGACATTTTATTTAGACCCAAATGTATGTGAGGAGAAAAGTTTAATATCGAGTGTAATCTTATTCACAAAGCAGTAGCTAACTAGCTAGCTATCGTAATGGGTTAGTTTATGTTAGTTTGCAACATTATGACAGCCATGCTACCTAGCAAGTTTTTTTCTTATTTTGGAGTACATCTGTGGGAAAGCTGTGAAAGGGCAAATAAATTGTTTTTCGAATTGCTACACAGGGGAACGCTACAAAACAAAAAAGCTCTTCGTCGCTGCCATTGTTTTGGTGGCTGTTAAGATAACCGGAAATGAGAGACCCCTACATCCGGTTTACATACCCGGAAATGTGAAATAGGCCTATTTATCTGGTTTAACGGGTTATTTTCCAGCCTGAAATGGTGCGATGGTATAGGGAATGGGAATGTGACCTCATCAACAGCAAGTCCGCCATCTTTGGACAATACGGTGCGTAGCTAGTAGTCTAACGTTAGTCTTTTGTTGACAAAAAAACTGTTTCTCAACTTCACACCATGGTCGGCAAAACTTGCTGTGTAATTGGCTGCAACAGTCATTCGCACGACCAACTAACGAAACTTAAACTGGACAACGGAATAACATTTCACACGTTTCCTACATGGAAGTTAAATGAGGGATAAGATAGCGAGATAGATTAGTTAAATAGTTAGGATCTTAGCATGCAAGATGGTACAAATATCTACAAGGATACAGTGCCATCCACTGGTTGTTTAAATTTTACATTTTACTAGCTATGTATAAGGTGCTACGTCGCAGTATACACGTATAAAAGACTGTGATTGTGATTTGTGATTCTGACATTTAGCTAGCATGATTTATCTAGTTAACTAGCATAAGTAAACACATAATTTGTAGACCACTCGGAAGTGGGCAACTCATACTGGTCGAAAAAGTTTTTGTTGATACCGCTCCCTTGCCTCTTTCGTGAGCTTTTCCCTGTACGGACATTTCAGTTTTTCACATTCTTTATTCATTTATTTAAAAAAAAAAATGATTTAATTATTTAAAACGACTGGTGACAGTGACAGATAACAGCTGACAGATACAGAGCTTTAAACTCGTGTTCTCCAAAGATGGCGGAGCCGTCCCAGAATGCTCCGCGATTCCCATTCCCTACACGTGTCATGTAACTTGCGAGTAGTTGGCTATCTCCCTGAATATGAATTAAATGTTTTTAACAGAAAATAACAATTATAAATGTGATTTTACCCACGTAAACGGCTATACACAAATGCTGGCTAGCTGGCTGGCTAATCACTAAACCAATGGCCACTATGTGAGCTGATAACTTAAAAGAAACATGCAGCTTGCAAAACGTGCAAACTCAACTGTGACACTATACAAGACCACTAATATAACTTATAAGAGCCAGAGAAAATAATTAACAAGAATCAAAGGTATTAACAGTTTTAATTGAATTGCTGAGAGCAGCTAGCTACAAACAGGTTTTGCAGTTCACTTAACCATGTCTGTACCGCAAGTGAAGAAGTGTCGTGGTTTGGCGATAATGTAAAGGAACAGCACTGACTAAGCACACCCACACCTTCAAAATGGCCAATAGGAAAGCAGTGCATTTTTTGATGACCAATGACAAAATGAACGCTCAAAAAAAATAGCGGTGATTTTTCATTGTATGGGCAGATGATTCCTCTGGGTGGGCAAGGCTTATCTCTGGGTGGGCAACGCCCACCCCAGCCCACCCGTAGACGCGCCCCTGACTTCAAGATTGTTTACAAACTACGCATTACAGATGTTTTCCATGAATACAAGTGCGGAGAAAGAAGTGCATGTATCCGCAAATAATGTTGATTAAAAATGTGCACAATTTCATACTGCTAATGAAAATAAATGTTGGCTATAACTAGGCCTATGCAGCGGCTACTCTCTAAAACTGCCTATTTGGGTAAAGCTGGCTATATAGTACTGAGTAGCCTATTTTGTGGATTAATTGTATTGATACTCAAGGAAAATCAGGGGAAGTTTCTGCCACTGTTTAGTGACTAAAACGGATTTTTCTAAATTGCATTTATCATTTAATCTCCCTAATACAATGCGAAGAAGCTGTGTGTCACTTTCCAATTGATTAGTCAAATCGTCTGCATGCTTGTTAATCACTGAAAATTAATTACAACAGTTTGAGATCAATGATTAGTTTTGGAAAGTTTTGCGCCCCACCAGTTTTCAGCTCACCAGTCGCTGCTAAAGGCTAAATACAACAGTGGGAGCAATACATTTTGCTAGACGGCTCGAATGCCAACCAGTGGCGCAACTTGCCTGCCTCATCATGTCGCCACTTCTCATTGAAATATCGTCTTTTTTTAGGACCCGGTGTCATCTCCTTATCTGGCAGCGAAACACCACCTGTACTTTTTCATTATCAGTCACTGCTGGCCTATTCACACCAGCTATATACCGCCACATTCCTCCACTTTACAGTCACTTTCGGTGTCCAGATATCCCCACAGAAAACGTGCCATTGATGAGGGGTGGAGGTTCATGGCAGATGGCTACTTTCTGGTCAGGCAAAAGGGTGCGGGGACCCAGCCAATGAGGAGCCGAGTTCGACGAGTCTCGTGGCCATGACAAAGTTTGGGCATCCACCACTGTGCCGTGTGAGCCTCACAAATTTACCAGCCACTCCACGTGGGTGTTAATTTTACACCCTGATTAGTTCGTTCACAAGATGCTGGCTATGTGAAAATGTGTATCTAAAATTACAATGGGCGGTAGAGCCTTCTCTCATAGAGCTCCTGTCATATGGAACAATCTCTCTTTGTACGTGCAGGCTTCAGACTCACTCTCTGTCTTTAAGTGTAGGTTTAAAGATTACCTCTTTAGTCAGTCCTATAGTTAGCCATTCGTGTAGTCCAATAATCCTGTTAAATGATCAAGTATAATCACAGAGTTTATGAAATAACGAAGCTGACACACTAGGTATCTTAGCTTAAGTGTCAAGCTCGCTTCTATGGAGCCGACATGCTAGTTATCTTGGCATCAAGTGTCAAGCTGGCCTTAACCTTGTTTACTTTGTTTCTCTTTCCATAGGGCTCCCGCCCCTTACCTCGCCCTGAGTTCAAAGATCACTAGCCTGACTCACAGGATATAGACTGTGGGTATTAGCCTGCCATTGACCGACTATTTCAGTCGGAATTCTCCTCCCCTTCCGCTATCTTGTGTTACCGTTTTTGCAAGGGCACCGTCGCTGCATCCTGGGCTTAGCGCCGCCCATGATGATTGTGATTGGTTTAAAGAAATACAAACAATACAAACATTTTTTTCCCCTATACCGAAATGATAATGGGTTGAGCCAGACCTTTCTGAAGCACTGGCACAGCGCTGAAACGAAGTGTGGAGATAGGTCTGGCTATGCGAAACTAAAAGATAACAGGATCGCTCCAACTCGGTCATGAACTGTTTCAGCCCTGTTCCTCCCCTGCCCATCCCTTGAGGCAACCTGGAGCTGCAGATCCATCACCTGGCTCCTCCAAACTGCACTATACTGAACTATCCCATTTGGTCTTCTATTATTCCTGTTAGCTTTCACCTCAGGTGTAACCTGCTTAACCCACTCTTTTTGCTGTGATAAATCCCTTGTAGCGTTTCTGCTAAATTCCATTCTACTGCTCCTTTAAACCAGGCGGGCCAGTGGATGATGGGGTCCCCCTCCAAATCTGGGTTCCTCCCTCCCATTGAGGAGTTTTTTCTTGCCACTGTTTCAGGGTTTTCTCCCCACTGGGAGTTTTTACCTTATGTACTTGCTATTTGTGGGTTCACGTTTGGTTTTTGTTCTGTTTCTTGCCTTGCTACTCTGTAAAACATTTTTGTGACAGTTCTCAGTGAAAAGTGCTATACAAATAAAAATTGAAATTGAAATTTTAAGAACACTTGGTCACAGATTGTTGTTTCTTATGAACACTCCTTTACAAAATAATGTTAGTTATTTTGAATCAACGTCTTGTTTTTCTAACAAATTAGCAGACTATCTGGTTAGATAACTTTCCTACCTAGCAAGTATTTGAACAGCATTGCAAATTAGCACAGTTTACAGTTATTATTAATAACAATGCAATTTCAATGATTTATGATAAGAGACTGTGTTGAGAACGAGATACAATCCAACACGGGAAGATGCTGTAGGCCTACAAGTTGCCAATATTAATAATCTGTATTGTGAATAGTTCGCAACAATGACACATTTGTGGCTAGCAATATAGATAGCAAGCATTTATATAGGCTACTCCTGTGAACGTTTTAAAGTTATTTGCTTTAGAGAAGAAAGCTGTACAATCATCAGATTGCTCTGCGTGAAAATATGTTATCCAATGAAATCGATTCACAGTGCCCTGGAATCTCGTCATAACTGAGGGGGGGGGGGGGCTGGTTTCGGCACAACTGCATTGCGATTCATAAACACGCTATTACAGTAAGTCGTAGCCTATGTACCTTACCATATAGTGTTGGTTAGTCTATAATGGTTAGTCTTTCAGCGGACGATATTGCCTTGTGCGTTAGCCTGTGTTGAAGATTTGGTGCAACTTCGTGAGAGCATCTGATCAAATAAGCTTGGTGGCATTCTGGTGTAGCAAGTGAAATAGGCCAATAGCCCACTGCAGAGTGTCTGCTGCCACAGAAGACGGTCCTGAGTGGCATCTTCCCAGGTGACAGGGTTGATGTTGAAGGACTTGAGGTATTGCTTGCAGACTTCCTTATAGCGTAGCTGTGGGTGGCCAGTTGGCCTCTTGCCAGATGATAGTTCCGCATAAAGAATGTCCTTCGGGATTCCTTCATCGTCCATCCGCCGGACATGGCCCAGGCAGCAGAGACGTCGCTGCCTCAGGAAAGAGAATACATACTGGGAAGCTGTGCTCTCTCCAGGACTGCAGTGTGTGTGATCCTGTCCCTCCAGGTGATGCCCATTATGTACCTCAGGCAGCGCAGATGGAAGCTGTTTAGCCTCCGTTCTTGATGCGTATATGTGGTCCAAGCTTCGCTGCCATGCAGGAGAGTGCTGATGACACAGGCTCTGTACACCTGTACCTTTGTGTAGGCTGTGAGTTTGCTATTTTCCCATACTCTGGCTTTGAGCTTCCCAAAACTACAGGCTGCTTTTCCAATGCGGCTGCTGAGTTCAGCATCGAGTGACAGGTTGTTGGTGATGGTGGACCCAAGGTAAGTGAAAATTCTGACAGCTTCCAGTGTGTAGTTGTTGATGGTGATGGAGGGGGGGTTGTCGGTGCCCTGTCCCATTGACTTGGTTTTGTTCAGGCTGATGGTCAGGATGAAGTCCTGGCATGCTTGGGTGAACTAGAACTAGTCCATGAGGGTTTGCAGGTGCTCCTGGGAGTGTGAGGGCACTACTGCGTCGTCTGCGAACAGCATTTCCTGGATGATGAGTGGTCTGACCTTTGATTTAACTTTCAGTCAAGAAAGGTTGAATACTTTACTGTCTGTCCTTGTGTGCAGGTAGACTCCCTCAGTTGATATTCCGAAGGCTTGCCGCAAGAGGAGGGAAAAGAATATCCCAAACAAGGTGGGCGCCAAACCACATCCCTGCTTGACACCATGACAGATTTTGAAGGGGTCTGAAGTGGACTCATCAAACTGGATGGTGCCTTGCATGTCGGTATGAAAGGACTGGAGGATGCGGAGGAGTTTTGGGGGGCAACCTATCCGTTCAACCATCTGGAAGAGACCGCTCCTGCTCACAAGGTCAAAAGCTTTCATAAGGTCAATGAAGGCCATGTAGAGTGGTTTTCTCTTCTCTCTGCACTTCTCCTGCAGCTGTCTGAGAGAGAAGATCATGTCCGTAGTAGATCTTCCTGCTCTGAACCCTGCCTGTAATTATGGGTAAAGTTCCTCTGCGAGGACCTGGAGTCTATTCAGTGCAACTCTAGCAGAGAGTTTACCAGTGACGCTGAGTAGAGAGATGCTGCGGTAGTTGTGACAGTCACTCCTGTCTCCCTTGTTCTTGTACAGAGGGACGATATTAGCATCTCTCTACTTCCGGCGCCGCACGAGTGGCAGTCTGTTACGGCAGCTCCTGCTCACCGTTGAGCTTTTCTCCGCTAGTTTCTTTATTTTTAATTTGTTTTTAGTATTTCTTTTACGTGTAATTTCTTTTTAACTTATCCATGCACTATGGACACTAAACTTGTTGCGTTTACCTTGGTCGCTCTACTGGTTTCTGCATTGTTTGCAACCGTGTCCGGGGATCCTGCGCGCAGCCATAGCTCCATTGTCTATACCAGGGATCAGCTGATTGCGTTCCGTAACACGGCGGTGCTACCCGGGGAGAGACCCGATGTTCCCTGCGAGCTGAGGAGGAAGAGACGGGGAAGCCATGCCGGGGTTGAGCGCCGCGCTAGGAGGAGATGTTAAAAACCCGTCCTCCCCTCGATCATCATGGGGAACGTGAGATCTCTTCCGAATAAGATGGACAAGTTAGCGGCGCTGACCCGGCACCAGAGGGAATACCAGAAATGTAGCATCATGTTATTTGTGGAGACATGGCTAACCGCGCTAACTCCAGACACGAACGCTGCGTTGGACGGTTTCCAAATGATGTGGGCGGACCGGACAAAGGAGAGTGGTAAGAGGAAGGGAGGAGGGCTGGCTGTATTTGTTAATGATAGATGTTGTAACTCTGGGCACATCACTATTAAAGAGCAACTCTGCAGTAAGAACATTGAGCTGTTAGCCGTCAGCATGAGGCCATGTTATCACGATAGCGGCGTATATTCCCCCCTCTGCTAACGCTGAGGTGGCCTGTGACGTCATCCACTCAACAACAAGCAGGCTGCAGACACAGCACCCGCATACCCTCCTTCTTATCTCCGGTGACTTTAATCATGCCTCTCGGTCCTCCACTCTGCCCACATTCATTCAATATGTTACATGCTACACCAGAGACAATAAAATACTGGATTTATTGTATGCCAACACTAAGGAGGCATATATTTCATCACCTCTCCCTCCCCTGGGAAGATCTGATCACAACTTGGTGCACCTCCAGCCTGTGTACAAACCTCTCGCATACAGGCAGCCAGCTGTCACTTGCGCAGTGAAAAGATGGACCGACGAGGCTGATGGGGCTTTGAAGGACTGTTTTGATACAACTGTGTGGGAAGTACTCTGTGATGCTCATGGGGAGGACATTGACAGTCTCACACACTGTATAACGGACTATATACTTCTGTGTGGAGAATGTCGTACCCACCAGGACTGTACGGTGTTTTTCCAACAGCAAACCCTGGATTACTCCTGACATAAAGGCTCTCCTTAAGGAAAAAAGGAGGGCTTTTGGGTCAGGAAATAAAGAGGAGCTGAAGAATGTGCAGAGGGAGCTGAGGAGGAGGATCAGGGATGGAAAAAACAGGTACAGGAGGAAGATGGAGGATCAGTTGCAGCAGAACAACGTCAGCGGAGTCTGGAGGGGCCTTAAAACCATCTCTGGCTACAAGGAACCCAACTCCCAACCTGTGGGGGACCGAAAGTGGGTGAATGATCTGAACTTTTTCTTCAATAGATTTGATCAGTCATCTGCTCCTCCCCCTGTCCAGTCCTCCCTGCTGCAACCCCCCTCGTCCGCACCCCCTGTATACGCCCCTACCTCCACCCCCCTTCCCACAACATTCAGCTCACAGCCACCCTGCACATCCACTGCATTCTCTGTCCAATGCCCCACCCCCCCACCCACAACCTCCAGCATACAGCCCCCCTGCCCCAATCTGTCCCTCACAACAAACCAGGTGAGGAAAGAACTCAGGAGGATCAAGACGAGAAAGGCTGCAGGTCCGGATGGCATTAGCTGAAGGCTTCTCAAGTCCTGTGCAGACCAGCTGTGCGGGATAGTTGAGCACATTTTCAAACTGAGCCTGAAGCTGGGGAGAGTGCCACAGCTGTGGAAAACATCTTGTGTGGTACCAGTGCCCTGGAGAGGTTGGTCCTTGTCCATCTCCGCCCCCTGGTGAGCCCATCAATGGACCCGCTACAGTTCACCTATCAACCTGGCATTGGGGTGGATGACACTGTCATCTACCTCCTACATAGATCCCTCTCTCACCTGGAAAAGACTGGGAGCACTGTGAGAATAAAGTTTTTTGACTTCTCCAGTGCCTTCAACACCATACAGCCTGCGCTTCTGAGGGACAAGTTGGACCGCACAGGGGTGAACCACCACCTCACAGCATGGATCCTGGACTACCTCACCAACCGACCACATTATGTGAGGATACAGGACTGTGAGTCCGACAAGGTTGTCTGCAGCACGGGGTTCTGGGTTCTGGCTCCCTTGCTCTTCACCCTCTACACTGCAGACATCACACACAACTCAGCTAACTTCCACCTGCAAAAGTTCTCTGATGACTCTGCAATCATCGGCCTCATCACAGATGGGGACGACAGGGAGTACAGAGATCTGACCCAGGGCTTTGTGGACTGGTGCCAGCTGAACCGCCTCCAGCTCAATGCAGGGAAAACCAAGGAGCTGGTGGTGGACTTCCGAAGGTGTAAACACTCTTCTCCTCCCATACCAGTGAACATCCAGGGAATGGACATTGGGATGGTGAAATCCTACAAGTACCTGGGTGTTCACCTGAATAATAAACTGGACTGGACTGACAATACAAAGGCACTATATAAGAAAGGACAGAGCAGATTCTATCTGCTGAGGAGACTTAGGTCTTTTGGAGTGCGGGGGGCACTCCTGAGGACCTTCTTCGACTCTGTGGTGGCATCAGCCATTTTCCATGGAGTGGTCTGCTGGGGCAGCAGCATCTCGACGGCTGACAGGAAGAGACTTAACAGACTGGTTAGGAAGGCCAGCTCTGTCCTGGGATGCCCCCTTGACCCAGTGGTGGTGGTGGGAGAAAGGAGAATAATGGCTAAGCTATCATCCCTGAGGGAGAACATGTCCCACCCCATGCAGGTCGCTGTAACAGCACTGGGCAGCTCCTTCAGTGATAGGCTGCTTCACCCGCGGTGCGTGAAGGAGAGATACCACAGGTCCCTCCTTCCTGCTGCTGTCAGACTTTACAATCATCACTGCTCCTAGTAGACCACACACCACTTATGTGCAACCCACTCACTTTTTGGTGCAATGCACTCGTGCAATTTAAAGTATGTGCAATCCACTCATGCAATATAAAGTGTACCAAACTGTGCATTGTTTGTATATTGTTTGTATACTGTCTGTATATATTATATCTGTTATATTTTTTACTCCCCTTGCTATTGCTCTATCCCCTCTGCTGCTGTAACACTGCAAATTTCCCCGCTGTTGGACTACTAAAGGATTATCTTATCTTATCTTATCCCTCATGTCCTGTGGGACAGCACCTTCCCTCCAGCACAGGCAGAGGAGCTTGTGGAGTTTGTGAAAAACAGCAGGCTTCCCACACTTTAGGACTTTAGCTGTAATCCCATCGCTGCCTGGTGCTTTTCTGCAGGTTAGGCTGTTGATTGCTTTGCTTAGCTCCTCAGTTGTTGGTTCCATGTCAAGCTGTTTCTTTGCCGGTTGACGCTTTATATGGTTGAGTGCTGCATCAGAGACAGTGTTGTCACTGGCATAGAGCTCAGAGTAGTGTTCTACCCTTCCTTCTACCCTGCCATCCTCCCTGTTTTCTTGGCGTCAGTCCGATGCACCAGTCATGTCACTAGGCATAAAACGAATACTGCCCCTGTGGTTTACGCGGGCATTGTACCTTGCGCGTAGCGTTCATTTTTGAGGACGCTCTGAATGACCGCAGGATATGCAGCCATTTCGCAAATGCGTTCACGTAATTTAAATCAAGTATGTTTCCAGCCTTACTTTTGTTCTTAAAATGTTCCTACGAAAAAACAATGAGATTCATGACACACGTGCAGACTTCTGTTTTTGTGCATATCTCAGGTGTATGGGATGTTGAGTGCTGGCTGTTTGTAAATTTTATGCACATGAGATTTTATCCTGTTCATGTGATGTGCATAAGCAAAACAGCCATGAACAAATACAGATGAGAAAAAACAGTAAGTGACGAAATGTTCCTTGAAGCGTTCTTACACGCAGTTTACGATCAACTGTGATCATAAACGTTTTGTGAATGAGGCCCATTGACTCCCTGTGCTGACATCAGTTCTGAGGTGTACCATTAAGTAGGCTACCCCTGACAGCAAGTGCCCTTGGCAAGCTATATAACGTTAATCTTTTATAACTCGGTCAAAATGACACAAAAGCAAAACAGTCCAAAGTGTGGCTGTAGTTTGTGTGGCTGTATGGTTAAAGTACAAAATGGGACCTGCCTTTACAAACAAAGACGTCCCCTAACGTTGTCCTTTGCTTCTATTTTAAAAGAAGGTAGCTAGACTAACTTCAGGCACCATAGGCTACCATTTCAAGAGTTATTGATTTTGCATGGGCCTGCTCAAAATCTAAACAATACCCATCCCTAGGCATGAAACGTTTTTATGTGGAGTTTGCATGTGCAATGATCAAGAATACATTTCAGAAATATAAATGAGTTTCCCACAGATATTATACAGCTGTAAAAGCAGTATTTAAAATTATGTTTTGGCAATTATTAGTCAGCAAGCAACCTAGTTTCCACATAAACCAGAGATGGCAACTGCAATGTTTTTAATAAAACACATGTGCTTCCTTATATGTAAATTTTGTGTGTGTATCCGAGTATCCTGTAAGCAATTAGCTACTGTCAATATCTGATGCTGTTATTGACTTG
This sequence comes from Anguilla pacifica, assembly GCA_039654925.1. Classification (NCBI taxonomy): domain Eukaryota; kingdom Metazoa; phylum Chordata; class Actinopteri; order Anguilliformes; family Anguillidae; genus Anguilla; species Anguilla pacifica. Next base: position 32,295,160 of record CM077290.1, on the reverse strand, counting down.
TCGGACAAGCAAGGATTAATTAAGAATATGTTTATCTTCTGAATCCAGCGGTTCCAACAATCAATGTCCTTGTTAAGATGTTCAGCACTCTGAATACTGAACCAAGTGATATTGCGTGCTAGAACCCCTCACTTAACCTATATGTAAAATACATTTTATTAGATTTAATATAATAATTATGTTTAAAATTAGAATTATCAATTAAATCACCAAATTCTTTGATAGGTCAGTCTACAGAAAACTGGTGGAATTAACAATCAAGTCAAAACAAGCTGTGTATGAGGTTTTCAGATAAAATAATTGAATTCAATAAGAAGCAGTCAATTATATTAATGAATTGAAAACATACATTCTTTATTGAATGCAGGCACACTACTTCTAAATTACACAACAGAAGACATACAGCAAAACATTAAACAACTAACCTAGAAATACCAAAAAATAGAGAGAGAGAGAGAGAGATGGATAAGAGAAAGAGACACGGATCAGCCAGACCTTGCCAAAGTATCACCCACTTCCAGTATAATCGCCACAGGATGAAAGGTAACCAGCTACAAGCACACAACAAAGGAACCACCACCAAAATAAAGAGGAAAACCCTTCTTCTTCCAGGCTCCGAAACCAAATGCAACACAACAGCTTTTTCCTGTGGCAACCTTTTAATACCTTACCCAGCATGGCTTGAGGATGTTTGCCCTGATTGGGTGATGCCGGGTTAAGGTTTAGGAGAGAAGGGAAGGGGGGTCAGACTAGTTTATGGCAAGGGCTGGCTTACCTAAGGATTGCATTCAAACTAAAAGTAATGAGAAATGTTAGGCATGCAGGGTCTCCAACCCCCGATATGGTGTCCTGTGTCATATGGTTTGTCTCTTCTGAGGAGGTGAGACCCAGAGATTGTCTGCCTAGATTAGGGTATCAGTGGATTTTATATTGCCCCAATCACATTTGCTTGGATGCTTGTGACGGGGAGGCCAGCCCACATTCTTATTCACTGATTCCCTCTCTAAGGCCAAAATCTAAACACTACATATCCTACATTCCCTCTCTTGGAAAAAGAGGTGAATGCACCTGCTAAAAGTCTATTTTCCCATCACCACATAAAAATGACACAGTATAATCATTAAGGCATAGCTATATAAAAACTACACATTTACATTTCTGAGATGCAGTTAACAGTACATTACATAATATTACAGCCATTGAGCAGATGCTTTTATCCCGAGCGACTTGCACAACTTTTTACATAGCATTAGTTAACAAAAATTAAGTGGTACATCCGCCATCTTTTAAAACATTTAGCCCATGTCAGAATTGAGTAGTCCAATTGTGACCTGCTGGCCTACCACTGGACACAGACATTAATCCCACAATGGTAAGGTGTGGTGTGGAGACCTCAACAGGCTGATGTAGCTAAATGTCCAATGGGCAGAATTGTTGATTGTGGTACCAGAGCATTTGTGAGGATATAATCGACAGCAAAAAAAAAGAAGGGGAAAACTCAAAATCACCCATGTTTGGGGCTTTATTGTGTGGGTGCATGAACTTGTTAGTGTATTCTGTCGGTTTACATGAGCTCAGAAGGTACAGAAGTTAATGTTCTTAAGGGCCGAGAGCCTGTGGCCACTGTGGTTATTTCTGTAGGAAATCTTGAAAAGTGCCAAATTCATAGTGCAGCTGTAACTTGGCAGGATGACATACCTGGCATCCCAATATGATATTTATTTTTTGTTACATGCTGAAATGATGTAGCTCATTTACTTTTCAGTATGTTTTTCTATCACTGAATACAACATTGCCTGAAATGCAACTACTTAATCCTGCCTATGACCAGGCTTTTGTGAGCTGCAGGACAGGCAGTGCTGACATACAAATATACCAGACTTATTCTATTGTGCGGATCTCATTCGCACAAAGTCTCTTTGTCTCTGACCGGACTCCATTGTAAGGGCTAATAGCTCCCGAGAGTCTATATTATCTGCTGAGTCGACTCACCTACAACTACACAGAAAAACATGAAACACTACGAATAAAAGAAAGGGATATGTCAGGAAATATTTGTGCACACTGAAAGAACTGACAAGTACGTACACAAACACTGCAGGCCACAATGTCCCGCTCAGAAGTGCGCGCATTGTGGTATAAAACTGAAGCGCCAGTTTCTCAAAAAGCTCTACGCGACACCAGCAGTTTAGCAGAAAAGCACGTGCCACTCAAGCTTGACACAAATAGGTAAGGTCCATATCACGAACATATATTAGAACACCGAAGTGCAATTAACTGTTTGAAACAGCTGTTGGAAAAAAATTAACATCCTAATGTCTCATAAATGAATTTAGTAAGGAAAATGAGGCAGGCCTATACAACACGTTGATCCAATACAATATTTGTTCAAGGGATATTTTTTCTAATACAATAGACTTACATTTTGGGTGATTTAGTAAATGAGCAATTAAGTTACAGATCTTTGGTTAGTGAATATCCTGATAATGTGTGATGGGAAAATTATTCTTTGATTGCTTGTCTAAAGTATTTAGACACTAAGTTGTTTTTGTGGACGTTTTATATATCTTAGATACAGATTATAGAGTGTATTGGAGGGTATTAACTGGCACATTCAGAGAAATTTGGATATGATGCTTATTTGTAGCTAATCCACAGTGATAATGAACGTAGTAAGAAAACTGGGATGTGCCAGCTAAGAAAGGAAGGTCTGTGAGTAGCCTATGAATAAGGGAACTTCAAAAAAAAAAAGTGTAGCACATTAATCAGTCGATCTATCAAAACACAGACATCAACATTCATTGAGGTACACATCAAAATGTTGATGCTTTGGAGTAAGTATCCTTTCGGATAAATGTATGAAATAATACATGATGTAATAATAAATGATGTAATAATAACAATAATAGTAAACATAGTTGCAAGCAGAAATTGGGTGGTTCTATCCCTGCAATTTTCAATGTTATCATACATTCACATATTCATTATGAGATTGGACACATCATAGCCTGTCATTCTGGGTGTTTTTATAGTTGAAGAGAGATTATGCTATAGTCTATAGTCTGCCTGATGTACAACAGTATTGAAAGAGGCTCTGAAATCATGTGATATCTAAGTCAAAAAGTGTGAATATGATGAAAGAAATACTATGCAGAGGGTTTCAAATGTTGTTGAAATCTGATGGAATGCAATGGCTGTTATGGATGTTTTATGAGGCAGTGGTTTTCAACCATGGTCCTGCTGGACCACTGTGTATGCTGGTTTTTGGTAGTAAGATGTTAATTTGGTTTAATTGGGTGCTTTTCATGTTTAGAGGGATTATTTATTTGGTTAGGCATGTTTTTCAGTTTTCCACTACCTTTCAGAACAGTCTGCCACATAATACTCAACAGAAGAGCAATGTTTTTCTTCTGAGGTTACTGGAATATGGCCAGACCAACCTCAGGTGAAACCAACTTATTTGACCACTTGGATAATAAACATCAGCTTTATTGAGCCATATCAATGTTCATATGGATTACTGCAAATTAAATGTTCGTACAAAGCAACATTGAAAGAGAAAGGCCCAGCATTCTTGATGCAGTATATTAGTTTAATTCTTCTCTTATCAAACAGCCAACTATTGGATTTGTTCTTTGTGTGACTTTTAAAAAACCATTTGCAGAAGGTAATGGTTCAGCCAACATAACCAAACAAATCCATGGTTGAAGCAACAAAAACCAGCCTTGTCCTGCAATTTATATTCCTCTGTTTAGACATTTGAAGACAATATTTGTCAGCTAACATTACTCAGTAGCATGCAATTTCAGCATGAGTTTGATGTGCGACCAAACAAACTGTAGCTAAACTACAATTGTAGCAAAGTTTAGCCTACAAAGTGAACCCTCTTTTAATATTCCAAGAATTCTCTGACGTAGTGTAAATGTTCTCAATTTACATGTCTGTAGTTCGATTAAAAAAAGCAGTAATTGTTGCCGTTCTCGTTGTATTAGTGTTAATCAGTTTAACCTTCAGGGTCCAAGTTGATCTATGCGGTTGTTCCCTGCACTTGGACCGGTACTTCTCTCTAGGGTTTTCGTCATACTTGTTCCTGGTTATGGTTATACACTTTGATGTACGTCGCTCTGGATAAGAGCGTCTGCCAAATGCCTGTAATGTAATGTAATGATAAACAAAATATTTGTAGAAATATGAAACATATCTGATTAAACTACGGACATTTCAGTTTATATCAACCTCTTCGGTGCGCAAGATTTGGAACAGATGTCTGCTTACTTCTGTTGCCAAAGTTGCAAAAACCAATATGGCGTTGAGTGACTGCTATTCAAACAAAGGGATTTACAGTGATTAAGAAAGCTGCCCAATGCGCTTCAAGCCAGCTAAATAAAAGAGGACTGGATAGGTGCTCAACAGCCAGGATGGTCAAACTCGAGTTTAAAAAAACTCCTTATCCGGACTTCAAGGATGGAAACTTTCCATGGGAATTAATGGGAATTTATTAGAATTAACGGGAAATAACGGGAATAAAATGGAAATATAGCCCTATTTGCTCAGGCTGCATTTACCATGTCACATGCAGATAGAAACAAACCTTTTACCATATCATAAGCAGACATAATTGCAAACATTCTCTATGACCCCCCTCCAAAAAAAAAGACTTTTCTCTTAACACCTAAAAAAACCCCTAAAAACAGTCTTCCGAGTGTTGTTTTAGAATTCTATTTACATAGATAGTTGAAGCGCGAGTTTTTAGAAAAAGTCAAGGAATGACATTAACAAAATACGGCAGCCAACTACATGCAGCCAACAGGACAGCCCCCATCTACTTGCAGGACATGATTCGATCCTATGTCCCTGCTCGATTCGATTTGATCCTATGTCCCTGCTCGACCACTCCGCTCTGCGGCAGCAGGGCGCCTTGTAACCCCTCCCACCCGACCAAAGGGATCACAGAGCTTCTCCACCCTAGCTCCCCAGTGGTGGAACGAACTCCCCGAACCTCCCCCTCACTACCCATCTTCCACCGTGGCCTGAAGACTCATCTCTTCAGACTATACCTAGACTAACCACCACCACGCTGTATATTGCACTCTAAATCCCCCCCCCCTTTTTTTCATGACACTTGTTACATGTTGCCCCATCCCAGCACTTTTTCGTAATTTGTATTTGTCCTAATGCTGTAGCTTATTCTACAAAATAAGTATACCTTACAGAACCTGTGTTTAGTAGTTGTCTATGACCATGAAATGCACTTTTTGTACGTTGCTTTGGATAAAAGCGTCTGCCAAATAAATGTAATGTAATGTAACATCCCATTTTACTGCGCAAGGGGTCAGATGACCCCGCAGTTCTAGTGATGAGCAGTATACCGTGAGTAGTGACCAAAGACGGAAAGTTTTGAAGAGAATCTAACTGCTTGTCCAAAATTACCAATATTTATACGATGTCTCCATGCCACTTCACAGCGATAAAAATATCCTACTTATCAGACGGCGTTAGTTTCGTCAACAAAAAATATTTGTTACGACCCCTTTTTCCATGACGAAAACAAAACATAATGAAATAACTCAGAATAGGCCTTAGAGTTTAAAGTGAACAACTCATTTATAAAATAAATGTTTTACAATAAAGAATGAATGGAAATAGATTAATTAAATCTCCTCAATTAGCATGCTCAATCAAGCTATCACATGGTAACAGCTAGCTAGCAGAAGGTGTTAACAAGGTATAAACTGTGTACTTTGCATTAGGCTACTATCTGCCGGTTAACTGAAATATCATAAAAAAATATAAAATATATTCACTCCAATAATATAATCAAAACTTACCTGAAAGCATGTAGTCCTTTGGCTCAGACAGTGTGGTAGTGTTGGCAGTAATGTGGGCTGCACACGTGATGGGAGAATGCACTGTGCATGCAGAGGGTTGTAATTTTACTGAATTCCTATTTAAAGGTGCAGTGTGTAGAATATAGTGGCATCTAGCGGTGAGGATGCAGATTGCAACGAACTGAATACCCCCCCTCACCCCTCCCTTTCCAACGACATAGGAGAAGCTACGGTGGCCTGTAAGTTCCAAAAATGATGTCATCGTCTACGACAGCATCGAGTAGCCAAGTGTCAAGTGATGAGGTTCCTTGATAGATTTATAAATTGTATTTAGTTATTTAGTCTGTAAAACTATAGGTCATAGCTTACAAGTAAGATAGCGATTATGATTGTTAATTGTTCCGCATTGTGGTAGCGTTTTATTGCTAACGTTAGCTAACGTTAGCTGCTTTGCATGGTAAATCATAGAAAGACATGGTGCATCGCAAAAACTATTACACTACTAACACTTACAATACAGTGTGAAGTATACTCATTATAAATTACCACTAACATATTTAAAGACACTCTATTTCAAAAATAACGTATATAAGTGAAATATTTTGAGCAGTAATCTTACATAGCAATGATGAAATTTTATCTGTTTTCAATAGAGACAGAGACAGTAAATCAATGATATATTTCTATCCGCTTCTGCCTTACACCAGAAAACGATGTCAGTTAGGTCTATCAGCAAACATATGGCTTAGCTATGCCCAGAAGTCCTCAATAATAATAGTATTTTCCAAGAAATTACGAAAAATCGTTAACAACGTTACGTTAGGTGCAGCGTATTTTACTGCTACCACAGACTGAATGTGTAAGTGAATGCGATGATAACAAACCTTCGATTACGCTGACCAATTAAGTGCTTTTCCAAAAGCAAAATTAGACATGTTATACATCGTTAGAAAGATAATACTCTCACCTACTGGATTAATGGATTGTCAATCAAGCCAGACTGTACTAAAAAGGGCGACAACGCCATAAACAACACGTGTGGTATTACGCACAGTTATTTTGAAAGGTACCCAGGCAAATGCGCCCCCTCTAGAGCCATTTGTCCGTTCTGGGCTACTGTAGAAACATGGCGGTGCAACATGGCGGCCTCCGTGGAAGAGGACCTGCTCCCTATGTAGATATAAAGGGCTCTGTGGTGTGGGGATGGCTGGTTTAAGCAGCCACACCTGCCCTGGGTCAAGTTAATTAGACCTGGCCAATTGGGTAATTGGTTAAGAATTAGGGAATTGGCCAGGCTAATTGGACCCAGGAACAGGAGTGGCTGCACCTGTGCGTAGTGAGGTAATCACTGCGCACAGGTTAAATCTGCCATCCCCACCCACACCTGGGAGCCTCTCTGTCATGACAGTTTGTAACATCTGCTCCTTTGGCTTTAACATCTTGCCAAACCCTTGCAAATAAAATCTGGACTGTTGGAACATCTTCTCCCTGTGTCTCTGTGCTGGAGGGCCCCAAGGAAAGCCACTTCGGTGGCCTGTGGCAGGCGTGTTTGCCACAGTGGCGCCCAACGTGGGGCTTCTCCAGTACAAGGAAGAGGCACAGGAGGGCCAGCCAGGAAGCACACTGGAGGAGGGGCAGCTGAGGTATTCCCGACAGGGCTTCGGGTGGATCCTCCAGGCCAAAGACAGGGAGCGGGAGATGACCACGGAGGGGAAGGAAGCGATCCTCAGCTGGGACGCTGAGGAGCTGGACCTGGCCGGGAAGGCAGGTCAGCTACGGGCGGTGCACGAGCGGTGGTCGCGCCGTGAGCTGGACTTGGCCGGGAAGGCGGGTCAGCTACGGGCGGCGCACGAGCGGTGGCCGCGCCGTTTTGCTTCCTTTGTCCGTTTGGTTGTTTTAGCTTGTTGTTTTGGCCTGGTTGGTTTGCCCGGAGCCCAGGAGGGGGTAAGCCTGCAGCTGCCTGCCAGCAGAGCAGACTGGCGGCCTCCACAGCTACGAGGGTTCCTGGTCTCCTGCGCCGCAAGGAAGCAAGCCCACCAGCCCAGCCACCCCACCACAGCCCCTGGAACAGCCCAAGCCCGGTGACGCCCCCACCAGCCAGCAGAGCAGCCCAGGACTTCCTGCGCTCCGGGAGGGAGGAGGAAGAGGGGCTGCCTTGTCGTCCGGGGGAGGGTTACAGCATGTACTGGACTGTTCCGTGGCCACCCACCCTGACTTTTGGAGTTTTATTTTTGTTGTAGTTTGTCTTTTGCTTTGTTGGGAGTGTGGGGGTGGTGGGGGGGGGGGTGGTGGTAGGGGGGGGGTAGGCTTCGGCCAGGGATTCTCCCTGGCCTCAGTTTGGCGTTGGGGGTATGTGGTGTGGGGATGGCTGGTTTAAGCAGCCACACCTGCCCTGGGTCAAGTTAATTAGACCTGGCCAATTGGGTAATTGGTTAAGAATTAGGGAATTGGCCAGGCTAATTGGACCCAGGAACAGGAGTGGCTGCACCTGTGCGTAGTGAGGTAATCACTGCGCACAGGTTAAATCTGCCATCCCCACCCACACCTGGGAGCCTCTCTGTCATGACAGTTTGTAACATCTGCTCCTTTGGCTTTAACATCTTGCCAAACCCTTGGAAATAAAATCTGGACTGTTTGGAACATCATCTCCCTGTGTCTCTGTGCTGGAGGGCCCCAAAGAAAGCCACTTCGGTGGCCTGTGGCAGGCGTGTTTGCCACAGGCTCATTCTAAGGTAACAAAAACACAACGATTATTATTTTCATGGGATTATACACTAATTAAAACATACTTATGAATATTATATTCCAATTCTGCCAAGTCCGTTCTGCTAGATGCCACTAAATTCTACACACTGCACCTTCAAGTGACCTAGTATTGCTATTTTATGTGTATCCCCCCCAAATAAGTTCAGTATTAAAAGATAAGATTTTTATTTTGAAATTGTGCAAAATTCCCCAAATTCCCGCACTTAACTTCCCTTCCAAAATTTCCGGAAATTTACTGGAAATTTACCGAAAATATTCCGACCCTTTGCAACCCTAATCCGGACACCTCACGGTGCCCGGAACAAAATAAGGGACACTGGAGCACACTTTTAAAAAAGACACTGTTTTAATGACCAGGGTAGGACTGATGTTTCAAAGTCTACGACGTCTTCCTCAGAATAAAAAAACATTTTTAAAAAGGACGCCGTAAAAATATGTTTATTTAAGTTTCAGTCAAGTCGAGCCCTGAGCTTGCATGACAGGGTGGCCACAAGAACATTTAACTCAGATTGTTACTACGTTACTGTGGGTTCTTCACGAACGAATGCTTATTTATGCGCTGTAAAAACATGGCTTCATTATTTCTCATGATATTAATAATTTCTGTTAGAGAAAAAGTGTGCAATACAGAACAGTATTATATCATGCTTGGTAGCAAGCTTTTCTCGAATACTAGCAAGCTAAGCCAGCTGAAAGCGAGTGTCTCCGTATGTGGTCAGCACACACAATAAAAAAGAACTGCTTCTTTTCATTAAAATATGTGGCACAGGAAGACTTGTCTCGTTATTCCGTGAGTGCAACATGTGCATGTCTCTCATAGCCTACATTTGTATATGAATTATTATTATCACTTACTCATTACAAACACACAAATGTACAATGTTCAATGTACAAAAATGCCAAGTTACTCTCACTTACAAAGCACTGTCTAGACGTCATTCATTCAAACTGGCTAAATCTAGGCCTGCCATTAAGAGTATTGTTATCAAAATGACTTTTTAAAAATCATTGATTGTAAAATATCTATAGTGATTCAAAATCAAAGATTTCTCACGTTTTTTTGGGACCGTCATTCTCTGTCGTAGCATGTGCTTGGTTCTATTTATTTCAATCTTTGGAGGGGAAAAAAACGGATTTATGTCGATTTACAATGTGTTGGTGGTCCTGAGCTACACTAAATCAAAGTCGCACGATCCACGTCACAACCACATGTGCTTGTAAGTCTACCCACCAAGTGCGGTGCCTAGGCTCCAGGGTGAAGTTGCCCCTAACTGCTGGTCTGGGATCAGATTCCCCTTCCCGGGTCCTAACTTTAACCATTAGTAGGGGAAGAAAATAACTGACTCTGGACCAGCAGCTAGGGGCAACTTCACCTAACACCGGTGGTTAGCTAGCTATACCCACGACAGTGGCGGTGCCACTGGTTAGCTTAATGCATTTTTTCCATGGTCAGACAATAGTGTTAAGAAGGGAGAAAATAATTTCAAGTCCAACCATGTAGAGTGGGTCATTTACAGCCAGGGGCAGATTAGCGGGTCTGTCAGGGCCAGCATGAAAAATATCGTGTATAAAGTTTCGGTGCATATAGTAAGTTAGCTAACGTTAACGTTAGCAAGGGCTGGATCAGCAGGTAGCTAGCTAGCTCTCAAAGTCAGGTTTATTTGTCATTATAAACCATATGCTGTACAGTACATAATGTAAAGAAACTTCGTTTGGCAAGGCTTCGGTGTAACATAGACTTTCAGTTTGCTCACAGCATTTACAAAGGAATACACATATTGTGAAAATCAGAATGACAGTGCAGTTGCACTTAGACAAGACAGGTGCAGTTGCGGAAGGCAAGAGATAGACAATTTCTAATAAATAGTTGTATTAAACATAGTAAGTAGTAAACATATTGTCAGTAATTTATCGAAAACCATGCTGGCTAGCTATATTGTTGTTGTGATCACCAAAATAAAAATATATTTCCAAACAATATTCAATTAAGTTAGTGCTCATCCGCGAGAAACGTATGGTCACGTTAGATATTGTCATTTAGGAAGCTATGCATTAACGTAGTGCTTCAACCCAGTTCAACCCAATAACGTTACAACATAGATAAAAATATATATGACGTTATATTCCATTTGGAATGACATCTTAAGTTAGTTTGGTTAGGTTGTATTTTATAGATGCCTGAAAGGTATAGTATTCATGTATGCAGTGGCAGTGTAGCAACATCTAGGGACCATGTTATGCCACTGCCATATACACAAGTTCGGTACCATGATGCAATGCGGCAGTCGAGGTTAATTGAAGCTAAGTACAGGCACGGTATGAGCACGCTGTATGTTGATATTAATAAATATCCAGTTTAATTTCCATTCGCCTCCTGAATGGTTTGTTGTTACCTCTAAAAACATAAAACAACACAGAAAACGAAGATGGAAGGTGCTACAGTGCCGTCGCCTCGTATGGATTGGGACACTAGTAACTTACCAGACGCATGGCATAAGTTTAAGTAACATGTACAGCTCATGTTCTCTGGTCCTTTAAAGAAACTCCAAGAGACGGAGAGGTGCAGCCACTTGCTACTGTGGGTTGACGAAAAGGGCAGAGACATGTACAATACTTGGACATTGAGAGCCAATGAAGCGAAGGTACGAAAACCTATTGCGAACGCTTTGATGCATATGTGATGCCAAAAACGAACATTATCTTTGCAAGATATAAGTTTCTTGAAAAGTACAGACAGCTGGCGAAACATTTGAGCAGTTTGTGACTGAGTTAACGTTACTAGCAATGTGGTGTGCAGTGTGGTGTGGGGATGGCTGGTTTAAGCAGCCACACCTGCCCTGGGTCAAGTTAATTAGACCTGGCCAATTGGATAATTGGTTAAGAATTAGATAATTGGCCAGGCTAATTGGACCCAGGAACAGGAGTGGCTGCACCTGTGCGTAGTGAGGTAATCGGTGCACACAGGTTAAATCTGCCATCCCCACCCACACAAAGGAGCCTCTGTCATGATAGTTTTTACATCTGCTCCTTGGTGGTAACATCTTGCCAACCTTGTAAATAAATGTGGACTATTTGAACATCTTCTCCCTGTGTCTCTGTGCTGGAGGGCCCCGTGGAAAGCCACTTCGGTGGCCTGTGGCAGGCTTGTTTGCCACATGCAGATACAGAAGAAATGGTTAAAGACCGCATCGTGATAGAAATACATTCACCGCACGTCAGAGAGATACTCTTGAATGTCAGCTCCGAGCTAACACTCGACAAAGCCATTGACATTGCTAGGTCACACGAAATGGCACAGGCTCAAGCCCGCTCGAACGAACAGTGCATGCTGTAACTGCGCTCGTCTCCAAGCAGGGAGCACACAGAGGCACGCAGAAAACGTACCACGCGAAAGCAAATAAAAATCCGAGATGGAACAGGGATGCAGCAAGGCCGAATGCATATGGTTATTGTGGAAACAAAGTTCACAATTCACCTGAACACTGTCCAGCTAAGGGCAAACAGTGTGCTAAATGCAAAAAATGGAACCACTTCGCTAAAGTGTGTAAATCAGACCGGGGAATGTCAGTGCACGCCGTAAAGGAGAGTTACACAGACAGAGAGGCTCCATGTAATGACGAAATGTTTATTGACACCGTCACACAGAAACCCCAGCTGAGTGGAACAGAGCAAGCTTTCGCTGATGTTGCATTGGGAGAACGTGGTGCAGTGATAATTCAAATTAGACACTGGCGCTCAAGTAAACGTCATTCCTACACATAAATACCACAGCTTGGGGGCGGAGTATGAAATGGTGCCTGCCACACATTGCCTCACGGGTTATGGCAGTGAGCAGCTTAAAGTGAAGGGCACAAGCTCATTACCCTGCAAATACAAAGACAGAGAAATTCTTATGGACTTTTATGTTGTCGACACACAGGCACCGCCAGTGTTAGGTCTAAAAGCATGCCTAGACCTAGACCTCATAAAGTTAGTACTAGCAGTGAATGCACCTGAAAATGATAAACAGTCAATCATGGAGGAGTTTTCAGATCTTTTTACTGGAATTGGATTGTTTCCAGGAGAATGCTCCATTCAGCTTAAGCCAGATGCCACTCCAGTAGTCTACCCATCAAGGAAAGTACCCCTCGCACTTTGTGGAAAGCTACACGAAGAGCTCCAGAGCATGGAGAAACAGGGCATTATAGCCAAGGTCACTGAACCCACAGACTGGGTAAACGCCCTGGTTGCAGTGGAAAAGCCACGCACAGGCAAAATCAGAGTGTGTCTTTATCCCAGAGATCATGACAAGGCAATGAAGCACCCAGACTACCCCTTGCCCACATTAGACAACATTTTTTTAGCATTATGGATGCCAGGTCAGGCTATTGGGTCATGAAACTCACTGAAGAGTCCTCTAAATTGACCACATTCAACACCCGCTATCGTTTTCGCCACCTCCCCTTTGGGATCGTTTCCGCTCAAGATGAATTTCAATGGAAAATTGACGAGACCTATGAGGGTCTTGACGATGTTTTGGCAATAGTAGACAACATCTTGATCTACGGCCACACAAAGGAAGAGCATGACCAAAACCTCCGCATGATGCTATAGAGGTCGCGTGATAAAGGTGTCAGACTAAACCCTGACAAAAGCACCATTGGAGCCACAGAAGTTTGCTACATTGGTCATCACCTCACGGCAGACAGAGTCAAGCCAGACCCGGAAAAAATCTCTGCTATCGAGCAGATGGAACCTCCCCGTAACAAAGCGGAGCTAGAGACAATACTTGGCATGGCTAACTACCTAGCCAAGTTTGCGCCCTGTCTGTCTGACATGAATGCACCGCTGCGCCAACTACTCAAACAATCCAGTGAGTTCGTCTGGGATGCACAGCATGACGCTGCCCTCCAGAAAATGAAAGACCTGATAACCAGAGGGCCAGGGCCAGTGCTAGCGTATTTCGACCTGAAAAAGGAACCCAGACTACAGGTTGACATGACCAAACACGGAATTGGTGCAGTATTACTGCAAGATGGAAAGCCTGTGTGCTATGCGTCAAGGTCACTGACTGAGAGCGAGGTCAACTATGCACAGATTGAGAAGGAGCTATATGCTATTCTGTTCAGCTGCAAGTGTTTCCACCATTATGTGTACGGCCGCAAGGTCATTGTGGAATCCGACCACAAACCTCTCGAGTCCATAATGACGAAACCCCTTGCTATCGCCCCTCCCAGGCTACAAAGGATGATACTGCAGCTCCAGAAATGTGACTTTGTGATCACCCATTGCCCAGGAAAAGAAGTTCCTGTTGCCAACGCGCTCTCACGGAAGTCGCTGGCCTACCAGGATGATGGCCTCAGCGAAGGCATGGACCTTCAAGTACACATGGTGTACAACAGTCTACCGGTAAGTGAGGCAAAGCTGCGGGAGATCCAGACGGAAACAGAGAAGGACGCTCGGTTAGCGCTACTGAGAAAAGTCATTCTGGATGGATGGCCGAGAAAAAGGAGACAATGCCCCAAGGGGATAACAGAATTCTGGAATCATCGTGACGAGATGTCTCTGATGAACGGAATTATAATGAAAGGTGGGAATATAGTCATTCCCAGCTCCCTCAGACTAAAGCGGCGCCTCTCTATCGCTAAAGAACCCATGATTCCACACAGGATTCCCGACAGGCCGTGGAAGATGGTGGCAATGGATCTCTTTACTTGGAACAATGACGACTACATCGTCACTGTAGACTACTACAGTCGATACTTTGAACTGGACAAACTGACCAGTACCACATCTGCTGCAGTCATTCTGAAGCTGAAAGCAGCATTCACCAGGCATGGCATTGCTGAGCAGGTTATTTCAGGCAATGGCCCTCAGTACAGCTGCAGAGAATTTGTGGCATTTGCAAAGGCGTGGGAATTCACACACAATACCACTAGCCCATATCACCCTCAAAGCAACGGCCTTGCAGAGAAGACGGTTCAGATTGCGAAATCAATGCTGGACAAAGCCAAAGCGGATAAGAGAGACCCTTACCTAAGCCTTCTCAAATACCGCAACACGCCAGTGGACAACTTTAAGTCCCCAGCTCAGTTGCTCATGAGTCGCAGGCTCCGTTCTATACTCCCCTGCACAAACCAACAGCTGCAGCCGAACGCTGTGCCCCACAGAGAAGCGCACGCAAAGCATGTACAACAGCAGCAGGAACAAAAGCAGTACTACGACCAGTCTGCTAGACCTCTACCACAGCTGCACACAGGTGAAACCATCCGAATCCAGGAAAGGATTATGGAAACCAGCTGTTGTGGTTCAACCAGCAAACGCACAGAGGTCATATCATGTCCGCACCCCAGAAGGACGGGAATATCGCCGCAACAGGTGACACCTCCTCAGGGTCAAGAAACACCCACCTAACCACGCAGATGACCAGCAGAGCATCAAAACATCACTTGATAACTTACCTGCAGAAAACCCACCAAAGCAGCTGAGCGATGAAGAGACTGCCTCCAGGTTGTATCGCACCAGATCAGGACGAGTGCTCAGGCCCCGAGCAGTTCTTGACCTGTGATAAGGGTGTAGGCGGATCGCTGACCTTAAGAGAACTGATGGACAGAAAACATACTGTTCACAAATATTGTATGTTTGAATGTTTCATAATATTGTATGTTCGAAAGCTTTGATATAACATTTCACTGTTAGTGAAATAATGCAATGTTAATAAAAAAAATTTTAAAAAGTCAATTTGCAGCTACAATTTACCCCGTAATTGACCCCAGGACAAATATCCTATTCTTGAGTAATTCATATTCATATTCAATGTCAATTGAAGAATGTTTAATTTAACCATAAAATTATTTCAAAAAGAGGGGGGTGTAGTATTCATGTATGCAATGGCAGTGTAGCGACATCTAGGGACCGTGCTATGTCACTGCCATATACACTAGTTCGGTACCATGATGCAATGTGGCAGTCGAAGTTAATAGAAGCAAAGTACAGGCACGGCATGAGCACGGTGTATGTTGATATTAATAAATATCCAGTTTAATTTCCATTCGCCTCCTGAATGGTTTATTGTTACCTCGTAAAACACAAAACAACACAAAAAGAAATCCTAAAAATTGGAAAAATCTAATAATTGAAATTGAAATACAATATCAAACTGACACTAGAAGTAGAAGGGCGCAAGCATGTTCCATCGGAGTCATGATGCTATAAGCATGCGACGGATGAGCAAATGAGCAATGTTGTTTAATGTCTTTATATTTTCATTTATGTACTCTGCCATCTAACGTTAAGCTATTATGAACAACATTGCTCATTTGTGACAATCACATAGCGATAGTAATCATAGTTAGCTAGCAAAGAACGTTTCACTTACTTCTTAAAAGGGCAAGAATTCTCCTCTTCCAAATATGTAGGCACTAATAGTCCACCGGCAATAATAGTCGGCCCATTTCATTGTCAACAATACAATACAATACAATAGAGGGTATGCACATGACGTCACAGTAGGTGGACGTCACTGCGGTTACACCCACTGAGTGGCAGAAAGACTACTGAGTGATAGTGTTAGTGTTCAGCTTGAATGCCGTGAAAACACAAAAAACACATCTAAAATGGGAAAGAGCTGTTGTGCGATTGACTGTACAAATAGATTCTACAAGAAATCGGAGCTATCTTTTTTACAGACTGCCGAAAGCTAAAGAAAGGAGAAGCAAATGGATCGCTGCAATTTGCAGAAACAACTGGAATCCAGGCACCGAAACATGAATTTGCGGTTGTCATTTTGTGTCAGGTATGTTGGATTTTTGGGTAAAATCATACCTTAATTTATATGAATTTATATGTTGTTTCTGTGAATTGCAGCGATGCATCGCTTCTCTTTTCTTTAGCTTTCGGCAGTCTTGAAAAAGATAGCTCCGATTTCTTGATGAATGTCCATGGACCACTGGTTCTTTGGTAAGTTGTAAGGATCACTGTCGAGTCCAACTGCCTTTAATTTAAGCAGATAATCGTTTGTTTTACTCCCGGTTTTGCAGTTTCCTATACTAAAGGCAGCCATGTGGAAGCATGTTTTGCCACTCAGTCCCGACTGAGGGGGCGTATTCCGGTGGGAAAGTGATGTCAATACATACCCTCTATAAGCTCTTATATAGCGCTCTTCATATGTACATCCCAGGGCGCTTTACAATAAAAAATAAATAAAATATATAAATAAATAAATAACCTAAGAATTCACAAGAGAACAAGTAAGTTTTAAGATACGATTTAAAAGAACCAATTGTAGCTGCACCTCTGATATGGCTTGGGATTGAATTCCAGAGGCATGGTGCAGCGCAGCTAAAAGCTCTTCCCCCAACTGTTTTTAATCGGCGACGAGGAACCACTAAAAGTTCAGCAGTAGCCAAACGCAGGGTACGACATGGAACATAAGGTTCAATCAAATCCTGCAAATATGAAGGTCCAAAGCCATGCAATGCTTTGTAAGTAGTTAGCAACACTTTAAATTCAACCCTGGATTTAACAGGGAGCCAATGCAATGATTTAAGAACAGGAGTGATATGCTCTGAGCGGCGTGTGTGGGTAAGTACTCTGGCTGCTGCATTTTGAAGTCACTGTAACGTAGAGGCTAGTAGGCCAGTAAACAAAGCATTGCAATAATCAAGCCTAGACATTATAAAGGCATGAACCAGAATTTCAGAATCTTCCTTAGACAGGATTGGTCTCAATTTCACAATATTGCGCAGGTGGAAGTAAGATGTCTTGACTACAGAGTTAATGTGGGCATCCAGGCAAAGCTCAGGATCCATTATGACTCCCAGATTTTTAATGGTTTTTGATGGTTTAAAAGAATGGCCATCAAATGGCACATCTAAACATGGGGACTGTACCTGGAGCCAACCAGCAATACTTCTGTCTTTTTGGAGTTAAGTTTAAGGTAGTTTGTTGTCATCCATGCCTGGATTTCACTGAGACACTAAGACAAAGGAGCAACTTCCATCTCTGGTTTCATGGGAAATGAGCACTATATTTGTGTGTCATCAGCGTAACAATGAAATCTAAGGTTGAACTTCTCAATAATGGCAGAAAGGGGGAGTATATACAGGCTGAACAACAGAGGCCCGAGCACAGATCCCTGTGGGACACCATACCTCACATCACCCCTTTCAGAGCATGAATCACCCAAACAAACAAATTGTTTGCGGTTTGACAAATAGGAGGAAAACCACTCAAGGGCAGTGCCTCCAGTCTCTGTATGGCTGTGCATTCTCTCCAGTAAGGCACTGTGATCAACAGTATCAAAACCAGCTGAGAGATCTAAAAGAACTAAAATAGATAGCTGGCCAGTATCAGCTGATCGTAGAAGGTCATTGCTGACCCTTATCAAAGCAGTCTCAGTGCTATGCCCAGAACGGAAGCCAAATTGAAACTTCTCCAACATGTCATTTCCATTGAGATAGTCTTGAAGTTGGTTTACCAAAATTTTTTCTCCCACTTTTGATAGAAATGGGATGTTGGGAGACTGGCCTATAGTTCCCCATTTCCTCAGGAGACAGGTGGTGTTTTTTAAGAGTGGCTTAACCACAGCCAGTTTTAAGTAAGTAGGAACGCTTCCAGATTTCAACGAAGAGTTCACAATGCAAGTTAAAAAATTTTTAATTTGTGTTTTCCGTTAATGTGCTTGTATTTTTCAAATTTTCAAAGCGTTTTGGATATGCAGTTCGTAGTATAATTGTACTTATTTGACACTTGAGATGGTAAGATTAAAAAACACAGGGCCAAGTGACGTGACTTTTCATGGCTGGCCTAGATTTAGCCAGTTTGAATGAATGACTTATAGACAGTGCTTTGTATGTGTGAGTAACTGGGCATTTTTGTATGTTGAAAATGTTTTTTTAAAAATATTTCTTTTCGCACTGTGTTTGTAATGCGTAAGTGATAATAATAATTCATATATAAATTTAGGCTATGACAGACATGTTGCACTCGCAGATTGACGACGCAAGCCTTCCGAGGCCACATTTGATGGAAACAAGCAGTTATTTTTCACTGCAAACCAAACATAAAAGCTTTTAGCTGACCACATTTCCAGACAGTCGCTCTCAGCGCGCTTATAGCGTGTTGCTAGTATTCGAGCAAAGCTTGCTACCAAGTAAGACGTCCTGTGCCTGGGAATCTCACACTGATTGGCGGCCACTGCCAGCTATGAGTGTCAGCTGTTAGTAGTAGTAGTAAGTAGTAGTAGTTTAGAGAGAGACAAAAAGATTCTTGCAGTAATATGTATGTAATTAAAAACACGTTTTCAACGTACAAGAATGCCAAGTAAGTCCCACACAAGGTAGCTAACATTAAACACACTGAAAATGCCGAAAGCTCAACTGTCCCAGAAAGATTTTACAGATACAAAAGCAATAGTTCATATGTTGTATTTTAGTTAGCCAGCAAGCCAGTGTACTGAGTTAGAGATTTGCTACAGTCGGAGGCGGGGATTGAATCGGCTTTATGAGTCTTGTTAATAGTTCCAACCAAAAGACAGATGCAATGACCACTAGGCTATGAGGGAAGTAGATGTCAGAGCTGCAAAGTTGTGCTGTTTTAAACGTGTGCACTTCATTTTGTGTTTGCATCCGCTGTTTTTATTAGTTGATGTACATAAAATGACCAATGGGGAGACAAAGTCTTTGTGGGCTAGGAGCATTTGTGGCAGGAAAAAGGAGGAGAAAACGCAAAATCCTCTTAGTTTGGGACTGTATTGTGTATACGTGTGAAGTTGTTTATAAATTCTGTCTGTTCAAATGGGGTCAGAATGTACAGAAATTAGGGCTGCCACTAACGACTATTTTCTATCGATTAATCTATTAATCCACTATTTTACCGATTAGTCGATTAATCTAAATGATTAATTTTCCTCCAAAAAAATCAAATTGACCATTTCATTTAAGTTCACAGGGTTTTCCCTACCATAGAAAGGCTTAGGCGCAGCGCCTAAGTGATTTTGCAGAGCACCTTAAGCCGAATGAACATAAAAAGTCATTTAGGCCACATATCAGAATGAATGTAAAAATAAAGGTGATGCACTGACAGACAAAACAACAAAAAAAAAAATGGAGAGGTGGCTTTATGGTTTTAAACACTCCATGTTATGATGGCATTATAAATAGAAGTGGGTGACTGACTAGCGTTTTTGTTTTTATGCATGGTAGGTTAAATGCATTTACAGAATATAGTGTTTTTTTCCCCAAAGATGGTATTTCTCGATATAATTGTGCCACCGTGTTAACACATTACTACGATTGCGGGTCAGGTACTCTTCACAGTAAAAAGAGATTTTAGGATAGCGCTTCCGAATTGCTTGTGTCGAAAGTGCTGCAACGGACACTTTGACAACAACAAACTGTATGTGTCATTGTATAATGCAGCACAAAACAAAATGTAAACAAAGGTTTACATATTAAAGTGCAAAACTGTTGGTTTAAACTGGCAACTCCAACATGATAAAAATAAATAAAAAAGAGGGCTTATTGTTTAAGCCAGTAGTGCAACTCCAAAATAAATCCAAGATTCTATTAAACCCATTATCAAAGTAAAAAAGTTAGGTCTGCATATTAAACAAAGTGCAACATGTTTAGCATGTACAATAGTGTCCAGCTCAAAGTCCAACTCAAATATTGGAATCAAATGTCTGTTAGACGTGTGTTCTAATGTAAGAATGTCAACACATGTTCTAGACTTGCAGTAGGCTAGCTCTTTTCTTGGAAACTTTTCACTACTAACGCTTACATTACAGTGTGTAATATCCACATTATATAATACCACTGACCTATATAAAGACACTCAATTTAAAAAATAACGTATATAACCGAAATATTTTAAGCAATAATACTTACATAGTAATGATGAAATTTTATCTGTGTTCAGTAGATAGAGACAGAGACAGTAAATCAATGACCGTTCTATACGCTTCTGTTTTGCTCCAGAAAACGATGTCAGATAGGTCTATCAGCAAATATATGGCTTAGCTATGCCCAGAAGTCCTCAATAATAATAGTATTTTCCAAGAAATTACGAGAAATCGTTGACAACGTTTTGTTAGGTCCAGTGTCTTTTACTGCTATTGTGGGGGGAGAAAACAGGCCTCGGCCTGGGCCAGAAACGCCGGGGTCGCTCTCTTCCACACTGTTGAATACTTCTTCAAAAGTATGCACAATTCACAGAGTCTGATGTAACTGGGTTTATTATAGGTGAAAAGATTACATACAAGAACCCGGGCTGATCTGCGCAGTTCAATACAAACAACAGTCGTTCACAAAGCAAAGACAAAGCATCCAATCATTCCCCAAACACTCTAAAATCCCCCGGGGCTAAACACTTCTTTTTATCCACTTTTGTTAGCCCCTCCTGTTGTGGAGCTTAAACTTGGTACTTCCCACATGTTCGCTTTGTTTCTTAGGCTCTATTCTTGATACCATTATCTCCCAACTCCCAGACACCATTATTTCCGAGCCCCCTCATTTCTTTATTTAAAAAAAATAGGTACATCCTTTTCCCAAATCTCTCTCCCCTTTATGTTGCAAAACATGTATTCAAATCCCCAACTTCCTGCTGGATTTTATCTTTTGCGACTCATTTGTGTGAAAGGCCTAGTTTACGTGGCAGAAGCTGTGTTTACATTATGTATAGGTTTTTACTGCTCGTGTTTTGTACGTAATTCACACTACAGATCATTAATATTTTGGACAGGGTCCAGCTTTGTTAATAGCATAATCCATCACGGTGGTGATGGCTGGTGCTCTTAAATACATTTCTTTCCCACATTTGTGCTCTTGAATACATTTCTTTCCCACACTATGCAGTTCCATTACCTCAGAGTGAATGCGTAAGTGAATGCGATGATAAGAAAATGTTCGGTTACGCTGACCTACAAAACGCTATTCCAAAAGCGAAATAGACATGTTATACATCGTTAGAAAGCTTATACTCTCACCTACTGAATAAATGAATTGTCAATCAAGCCAGACTGTACTAAAAAGGGCGACAATGCCGTAAACAACACGTGTGGTATTACGCAGCTATTTTTGGAACCCCGCCTCGCAACTGATTCGGACTCTGCTGCAGGCGCCATGATTTTTTTAAAACTGCAGCGTTGACTGGAGCCGGCCAATGACTGGAGCCAAAAACGACTGACGTTACGTAGAAATTACGTAGTGATATTGAAGAAAAACATTTGTTATAATGAATTGAAGCGTTTTAGATATCAAAAAGGTAAATTCATTTTTTTTTTTAAACGATGAGTCGATTTAAAATATTGATGTTGACGCATTTTCAGCGCCGACGTCATCGATTACGTCGAATAATCGCGGCAGCCCTAACAGAAATTAATGTTTTTAAGGGATGAGAGTCTGTGGTTGTTGTGGTTATTTCTGTGGGGAACCCCGAAAAGTGGATGGATGGCATACCTGCCATCCCAATTAACCAACGACAACATTGATCCGATTGAGCTCCGAGCATGTCCTGTCTGTGTGATCTAAGGCAACAGTCCTTAACCTGAAAGCAGCGGCAACATTGAAGAACAAATATGTGAAGAATGTCTTTGTATTGCAATAACAAACATTTGCCAGCGTAAAATTGAGAACAACTGGCTTGCAGCTTAGCCCAGCTCTTTGATTTCTTGATATAATGTAGCCTAAATAAAACGTGTATAAAAGTATCTTTTCAATATCCATTTACAAATTGATTCTGTACCAATAAAGCTATGCATTCATGAGAAATTGTCCCGCACTGCTAAATATTGTGCCCTTTTAATAAAATAGCTTATAGATTATATTGTCATAATCAATCCTTTCTTTATTGCAAAATATTTCGTAACTTGTGTCGCCTAACTTTTATTTTTAAATGCAGGCTAAATGTTGCACAAACATCTAGAAAAGCATGAGAACTGCTGTAGAAATTCATCTGCAAAGGACAGTAGGTGACTTATTTCTGAGCAGTTTTTCGGAACTAGTTTGAGGGTGAGCTTGCACGAGCAAATTGGCTTCTGTCTTCAGCCACTGCATGACTCTTGTCACCTAACACTAAAGACACAAAATTATGTAAATGTAAATAACATGCATATGTCTACTTGCAATCAGGATTTTTTAGTATTTGCGCTGTAGGCATTGCAAATGTTAATTATGTCATTAAATAAATTGTAGGCCTACGAAATTGTTCAATTAATTCAAAGTTCAGAAGACTTAAATGAACAAGATTAACTGATTGTGCTGAATGTACTGAATGACTCAAATTAACAAAATGAACTGAATGTACTGAATGACTCAAAAGAACAAAATGAACTGAATGTACTGAAAGACTCAAATGACCGAAATTAACTGAATGTACTGAAAGACTCAAATTAACTTTAAATTGGTTATAGATTAAATTGGTATGAAACTCGAAAAGTAACCTACTGAACAACTCACCGAGTGTATAGCCTTAATGCCTCATGCGAGCAGCAGCGAGAAAACCAAAATAGGTAGTGCTGTATGTTTGGCAAAAGGAGTATTTAGATTTGTGAAAAGTAATGTCACAGTCATGTTTATAATGACATTAATCACAACCTTGATGACAACTTGAACTTTTTGAACAGTGCTTTGAGGACATGTTCCCTTCATTTGATAAAAATAAATTAGCATATGGGCTATTTCTCTAAACAAAACCCAATGGATGCAGCCTAGCAGGCTATTATTTCACTTGTCCTTAGAAATGGTGTTTTTCTTAATTATATAATATGAACAGAACAGCAATTAAATTTGATTTATTTGCAGTTGATATTATGCAATTAAAGGATGTTGGACTTAACTGCAAGACTTTATGTCAACAACAACAGCAAATCAAGAGAAAAAGATCTATATGAATGTGGAATATGGATCAAATCAGAGTTGCCTATGGCAAGATCAATAAATGAGAAATTACAGTCAAGCAAAAGAATGATAATTTGAATAAAGAATAAGAACAATGAAAATACATAAAAAGGAAAACCAATTAAATTAAATTACAAAACCCCTCTGGGATTTCAGTTGTTACACTAACAGATGTAGGCTACATATATACTACCTATATATTTTACATACTGAGTAATTAGCAAATTGGCATTTAACAAGACCTGCTGCGACATTTTAAGTTACTATGCATAGCCGGAACCTGATCAGTCATCACCATAGTCTTTCATTCAAGTTTCATACTGTAGTGACCAGTTAGCATTGCCCATTTTCCTGGAGTCCTCGGCAACACAGCAAGATTAAGACTGATATTGCAAAGTAGATGTGGTGAGTTGGCTGTGTGTTTAAAAGATGTTGTTGCGCTGATTTGAGCTATTCATCTCTCTGTTAAAAGAGTGCATGTCTTATGAAGAATGAACGTTAGCCTATTAGGATCTTTTCAGAGAAAAGAAATACAGTCTGTCCGAAGTGTTTTGACATTGTCGCAAGCACCTACGATTAGCTAAGAGCTGGGAGTGAATAATTTGAGCTAGAGCTGGAGAGGCAGGAGTTAAAAGCAAGTAGTATATTTGTTATGTATTGAACTACATACATTGTTATTTTGGGCTGTGTGAGTTACCATAGTTGTTATTATAAAGCTAAGCCTTATGGGTAATCAAGTTTGTTTCCGGCAGAATGCCAAGTGATGCCAGGCATGTAACATGCAAAACTCTTCAGTAAACTCCTTCGTTGTTATCAAACATATTTTTCCGCCTCTGCCTCGGTTCCTCTGTGATTAGTATAAAGGGTATAGACATAACAAGAAAACTGACGACGAGGATTGACGAACTTATGATGTCCGGCGTTTGGGATGCAGTGAGGTGCGCGAGCTGTAAAAAAAAAAAAAAAAAAAAACACTCAGCAAAATGATAAAAAGCACCAAAACAGCAAAAATTGCAAGAGAAAGACATTAGCTAGTAGAAACGAATTTGCTAATTAAAGGAGCAGTTCAGGAAAAGTGAGAAAATGCCTATGACTGGAGCATTTGGACAGTTTGATGAAATGGTGGAGACTTGGAGTGCTTACACTGAACGGTTTGATTTTTTTGTTGTAGCTAATGACATGAAAGATGACAAGGTGGTGGCAACTTTCCTTAGTGTAGTAGGAGCGAAAACATTTGGCTTACTAAGGGACCTTCTCCAACCAAACAAGCCAGGTGATTATTCCTACAAGGAGATTGTGAAAAAGTTGGATGGACATTTTCGCCCAAAGCCTTTAGTGATTGCAGAGCGGTCCAGGTTCCACAAAAGAAATCAAGAAGAAGGTGAATCCATTGCTCAATATGCGGCAGTACTGAGGAAACTGACTGAACATTGTCAATTTAATGCATCATTAAATGACACTCTGCGTGACAGGCTTGTGCGTGTGTTAAGGAGTGAAGCAATACAGAAGTGCCTGCTCATAGAGAGAACCTCACATTTAAGGCAGCTGTAGACATTGGGGTATCAATGGAGCTAGCTGCCAAGGAAGCACTGCAGCTCGGGGCTGCATCAAGAGTGCACAGTGTAGCATCCACACTTTACAGACAGAGAGGTGGCACCAAGGAATGTTACCGTTGTGGAAAACAGGATCACCACCCATCAGAGTGCTGGGCTAAGGCGCTCACATGCCGCCACTGTGACGAGAAAGGGCACATTGAGCAGGCTTGCAAAGTTAAAAGAGAGAAATCAACAAAGGACACTTTCAAGGATAAGAAAAGGTCAGAAAAAGGAAAAACAGACAAATGGCACTCAAAGAAGAATCTGCACGCTGTTAAGCAGGGACAGATGAGCAGCAGTGGAACCGACTCAGAAGAGGAGTTACCAATCAAGGTATTAACTGTAAAAGGAGGCACATCAGCCTATAGTATCACCCCACTGTTGGAAGGACATCCAATCAAGATGGAAATCGATACAGGAGCAGCTGTATCACTAATGTCAGAGAAACTGTTCAAGGAAAAGCTGAGTCACATTCCGCTGACTCAGACAAAGCTCATTTTAAAAACATATACAGGCGACACCGTCCACATGGCTGGGAAGACAGAGTTCCTAGTGGAACTGAATGGACAAAAAGCCAAGCTTCCTATCTATGTGGTAAAAGGGGACTATCCAGAGTTGATGGGCAGACCATGGCTGGAGATGATGCGTCTGGACTGGAGAAAAGTGAATGCAGTGTCAGCTGATAAAACAGGGCTGTCAGCAGTGTTAAAGTGACACAGAGCTGTGTTCAAGGACAAGCTGGGGAGCATGAAAGGAATCAGTCAAGCTGCAGGTCAAACCTGATTCCAAACCACGCTTTATGAAAGCCAGAAATGTCCCCTACGCATTAAAGCTAGAAGTCGACGCTGACATACAGAGATTGGTGAAGATTGGGGTCATTGAGCCAGTACCACACAGCGACTGGGCCACCCCCATGGTCCCTGTAGTAAAGAGAGATGGATCAGTTCTCTTGTGTGGTGAGTTCAAGGTAACTATAAACCCTGTACTGACAGTTGAACAATACCCTCTTCCTGTGATTGAGGACCTGTTTGCTGGTTAGCTGGTGGTAAAGAATTCAGTAAAATCAATCTTAACCAGGCCTACCTCCAGATGCACGTTGAGAAAGAGTCACAGGAGCTCCTCACCATCACCACCCACAGAGGACTCTATAGATACCGCCGTCTGCCATTTGGTATCACCTCAGCACCGGCGGTGTTCCAGAGGGCCATGGATCAGGTCCTGAGTGGTCTCTCTGGTGTGCAGTGCTATCTAGATGATACCTTGGTAACATGGAAGGATGATGAAGAACATCTGCTGAACCTGGATAAGACTCTGGGAAGACTCGAAGACTACAGCTTACGTGTTCGCCAGGAAAAATGTAACTTTTTCTAGTCAGCGGTGGAGTACCTGGGCCACGTAATCGATGCAGACAGTCATGGCAGTTATGCTATGATTTATCATCAGTGAACCCTGATGAGGACGGAAGTCTTTGTTAGCAACTTTGTCAGCTCTGTTAGTGAAGTTGGCTACACATAACTAGATAGCATGCATGCTATATCAAATTCTGTTCCCCTGATTGAAATAAATTCAGGTGAATTGACTGTTACAGTGATGACGTGTTTTTGTAGGCCATCCCATACGTTTCGTCTGCCATGGGTTCCCTCATCGGATTTCCAGTGCTTTTTTCCACAGGAATTTCATTTTCTGCCAAATTAATTTCTGCCATTAATATCTCAACCGTGAATTTCGAAGCTGTTATATGCCTTTAAAAAAGTAAGTTGCTATATTGAAATTACAATGGTTGTTGCGTGCAGGCGGGCTAGTATGGAAACTAGAGTCACAGTTGCCAGAACACAACCATTGTTGTAGTTTCAATATAGCAAACTATAGCAACTTGTTAGCAACTTACTTTTAAAAAGCACATAATAGCATCAAAATCCATTGTGGTGATATTAACGGGTGTAATTTATCTCGTAGAACAAAACGTGAAGCTATCTTCGGTTTACAATCGCCACAGACCTTATTTTTGGCAGAAAACTAAATTCCTATGGGAAAACTGCACTGGAAATCATACGAGGGAACCCATGGCTCGAAAATGTGAACTTTCTTCTGGGTTTTACGACTACAAACTGTAACTCTCTATTACCGAGTTAACTAAGTTGTATTTTGAAGTAGAAAATCTTGCATAGTATGCATTTAATGTATGTGCGTATGTAATGTAGTGTGTATATACTGTAGGAACCCTCTCTCTCAGAGCAGTGTTAATGTACTCTAGTGTGCAGTCACTGTATATTTACTGTATTTGAACAAAAATACATTTTCAATGTACATAAATGCCAAGTTACTCACACACAGTGCAAAGCACTGTCTATTGGTCATTATTTCAAACTTGCGAAATCTAGGCCTGCCATTAAAATTATTGGCATCAAAATAAGACCAAGTTATAACAAACAATTTTGGATATCTTAGCTTACACAAATTAAACAAACTCTATTCTAGAGCAATGCTACCAAATATTTCCTAAATTATTTCAAGTAACTTGGCCCTATGTTTTTTCGTCTTACCATCTGAAGAGAATGTGTTCTCGTGCAATTGGCTATTTTCAAAATTAGATATAGAGTAGATGTTTTTATTGGGAAATGGAGGTATATGTCTAATGGGGAGAATTATTGATTGTGGCACTGGAGTATTTGTGATAATGCAATCAGTAGGAATAAGGAGAAATTTTCAAAATAAGTCAAGTTTGGGGCTTTATTGTGTGGACGTGTGAAGTTGTTAGTGAATTTTGTCTGTGTACATGTGGTTGAAAGGAACAGAAGTTAATTTTCGTAAGGATTAAGCATCTGTGGTCATTGTGGTTATTTTTGTAGAACACCCTGAGAAGTGCTATTGGTGCTGTATACAGTTGAGGCCAAAAGTTTACATACACCTAGGCTAAAGACATTCAAAGTCAATTTTTCACAACCATACATTTCCTGTGTTAAATCAATTAGGGTATCTATTTCCATAAGAGGTAATTTTAAAATAATTGCTAAGAGACAGATTTATTTTAGCTTTTATGTACTATATCAGATTTTCAGTGGGTCAAAAGTTTACATACACTTTGTTAGTATTTGGTGGCATTGCCTTTTAATTTCTTAACTTGAATCAAATGCTTGGGGTAGCCTTCCACAAGCCTCTTACAGTACTTTGTCAGAACTTTTCCCCATTCCTCCTGACAGAAATGACGTAACTCAGTCAGGTTAGTGGGCCTCCTTGCTCTGACACACTTTTTTTCAGTCCACAAATTTTCTGTGGGATTCAGGTCAGGGTTTGTGATGGCCACTCCAATACTTTCACTTTGTTGTCTTTAAGCCATTTTGTTACAACTTTGGAGGTATGCTTAGGATCATTGTCCTGCTGGAAGACCCAGTTGCAACCAAGTTCTAACATTCTTGCTGACGTCTTGAGGTGTTGCTTCAGTATTTCTAGATTATTCTCCTTCCTAATGATGCCATCTATTTTCTGAAGTGCACCAGTCCCTTTTCCAGCAAAACACCCCCACAACATGATGCTACCACCCCGATGCTTCACAGTTGGGATGTTGTTCTTCGGATTTAAAGCCTCACCCTTTTTCCTCCATATGTAGCGCTGATCATTATGGCCAAACAGTTCAATTTTCAGGCCATGATGTTGTAGGATTCTCTTAATGGTGGATGTAGATACTTTGGTACCTGATGCCTCCAACTCCTTCGCCAGTTCCTTTGTTGTTGTCTTGGGGTTCAGTTAAACCTTTTGAACCAAAGGTTGTAAAGCCCTGGGAGTTAATTTGTGCCCACTTCCTGAACGATGCAGTGTCTGTGTGGTCCAAAAGATTTTTATATTTGCATACAATTGTTTGTACAGATGCACGTGGTACCTTGTTGTTTGGAAATTGCTCCTAAGGAGGAACCGGACTTGTGGTGATCTACGATTTTTTTCTGAGGCCTTGCTTGGACTTTCCCATGGTATCAAGGGCAGAAAGGAAGTGGCTCTAAAGGTAGGCCCTTAAATGCAGACACAGGTGCCAATTAACTCCCAAATAACTCCTAATTATGACAATTGGCCAATCAGAAGCTTCTAAAAAGTAATTACATCAATTTCTGGAATCTTCCAGACTGTCTAAAGACAGTCAACTTGGGGTATGTAAACTTTTGACCCACTGGAATTCTGATATGGTGAATTAAAGCTGAAATAAATACGTCTCTAATCGATTGTTTTAAAATTTCCTCTGATGTTAACAAAGTAGATGCCCTAATTGACTTTTGAAAAGAAATATATCGTAACATGAAATGTGTGGAGTTGTGAAAAACTGAATTTGAATGTCTTTAGCCTCCATGTATGTAAAATTTTGACCTCACCTGTAGATATGGGGCATGCCCTGACAAGCCATCCCAGTTAACCCTCTCTCTCAGCGCAGTGTTAATGTATTGCATTGTACAGTCAGTTTGTATATATATAAGGAATAATCTACTCAATCAGTTGTGAGTTAAACTCTTTAACACTCCTCTGAGAGGATTATTCCGCTTATACCATGGCCATTTGCCAAATATTAAAATGTAAGGAGAGGTCATTTATATTTTGGGGCAATTCGCCTTCAAAATATAAACTTTCTGCTGGCACTAAGTACTTGATCAGGCAGCAGCAGCTGTCTTCCAGTGGTCAATGAGGGAAAGAAAAGTAGGCTACCTTCCTTCTGCCTGCAGAATAACATTTTGTCAATGTTGTGAAGGTAATGTAATATGTGGCTAGCTAACCTGAAAAATGAGAGCATTCACTTATTCTGTTGAATGTTTGAAAAAGACTTTGGAGTAATGGCTGATCAAAGCCTTTCAGGTTCTAGGCAGTGTGCTGTAGGAGGAAAAAAGACCAACAGGATGCTGGGATATATAGCCAAACATGTTGTGTATGAATCCAAAGAAGTTATACTTATGTTATGCAATACATTTATTAGACCACACTTGTAGTATTGTGTAAAGTTCTGGGGACCGTACTACATGAAAGATCTAGAGGCTCTGGAAAAGGTTCAAAGTAGGGCAACCAAATTGATTCCTGGCCTGAAAGACAAAAGCTTTGAGCTTAGTCTGTCTGCGAAATTAGCCTGCCTGGTCACATAGTAGAGGCAGAAACTCTGGGGATTTTAAAGACCAGGCTTGATATGGCGTTAGACACTATCCAGTCTGTATGTAATCAGAGCACAATTTAGTCAGGAAAATGGTGAGCATTCTTGGGCTGAATGGCCTGTTCTCTTCATTATGTTATGTTTTGTTATGCTATGTTATGTTTCAAAGCTGGAGAGAAAGTTAATGCAGTTTGCAGAGCAGTGAATTATTCTTCCATTTTCAGTGTCCACGTCACTGGAGTTGCACGAGGTAGACCTCCCTTCAATTCTTCTTTGAGAGGCGGTGCCAAATCAGAGAATTCTGAAATATACACTCAATTGTAATTGAACATTCCCATACAGTTTGCAATCTAGTGACAGTCATAGGCTTTTATAGTCAATATGCTTCTTGAAGAGATCGCATACTGATGCAGCATGCTGTCTTTATATGTTGGGCCTTATTTGGAGATGCAATTAAAATATCAGATTACTGATGGCTTACAGGTCTGAATAAGTGAGGACAGAGCATTTGTATGGAGTCAATTTAGTGCCAAAAGTATTGCCGAGTAGGGAAAAAATTGCATGCGTAGGGAAAAAAATTGCACGCGTACGTAGGCGTAGATGTGGAAATGTTTCTTGTGATCAAAAAAAATAAAAATCAAATGCATTTTTCTGAATTGTAAATGAAAAAGTTATGTTCACACGTAAAAAATAAAATTGCAATTGTTTTTTCTCACTCATGTTTACAATTTAATTTTTTACGAGTACGATTTCATTTTTTACGATTCTGTTTTTCTCACGCTTGGGGTTTTGGCATGATTTTGACGGGGTGAAGGGAAGGGGGTGACTTTATTGGTGACTCAGACAAATGCGTCATTGGAATGCACCTTGTTTACCTCCGCTGACTGAAGGCAAGGCATGCACATCATCATTTATTTGGGAACATGGCGGAGCAACGACATTACATTACATTACATTTGTTTGGCAGACGCTTTTATCCAAAGCAACGTACAACGTAAAGTGCATTTCATGGTCATGGACAAGGTGACATGGTGTGATGGTGCTTCGGTGCAGTCTTTCCTGACGAGGTAGGCCTTAAGATTGCTGTTTCGCAGTGGGTTGGGCTGAGGAGGATGTCCGTTGATGGGCACCTGGTGAGCTGGAGCAGTATGGTTATATGGGCCCATTAGCACCTCAAATCTGTTTTTGAGCAGGAAAGGCTGCGGGCGAGGAAAAGTAGGGGAGTTTTTCTAGGGTTGATTCTTCTTCTCCCAGACAGTGACCTTCATTGGCATAGCTGTTATTATACCCAGGAGTGGAACAGATCACAGACTTAGGCTTGCTTCCAAGTCTAGACCAGGGGTTTTCACTTTCGTTCTCACTATAGAAAAAACAACAGACTTGAAAGGTCAGTTAGCTTGATGGCGCAGGCCTCTGTGTCCCAGAAAATTGTAATGAGGAATGTTATAATTCAGATAAAACAAAACAGTAAAGTAGGAGTAGCAAAAAGAAAAGTTCTCTCTGAGCAACTCATCATAACAGTAGAAAGCAGAAAAACAATATAACCAATATGAATAGAATTTTAGATTTACACTCTTTCTTAAATTCTAAAGATGCTACATAAATTTGAATTCATTTGAGTTCATTTTTTTAAAAGGTGACCATAACCAGACAAATTCACCGATTTGCCTGCAAAATGTGTTGCATTTCTTCCTTGAATTATCAGTTCTAGTGCCCACTCAAGGCACATAGCCTCAGTTAAATATTTATAGAATGAATCAAAATGATTCAGCAGACCCCTGACAGCTAACACCAAGCCCTTTACAACGAACAGAAAACCGAGAGCAAACAGACCACAGACTACCTGGTCACAGTTTAAAACATTTCAGACAAGCCTCATCTTCATGTGTCCTAAGCTGCGTTTCCACCACAGGAACTGTCCCCAGGAACTAGGAACCTTTTGAGGAACTCAGTGCGTTTCCACCGCAGGGATCAGGGTCTAAATTAAGTTCTGGGGACTTTTATTTTACCCCAAAAAACATCCCTGCTTGGGGGTAGTACTTTCCAAAAGTACAGGAACTTTTGGGGTGGGGCGCAAGCGCTGAACATTTCTAATTGGTCGAGTACTCGCAGCATTTTATTTCAACCGCTATTTTTAAAAACCTGCAGCCGCAAACCAAATTATTATTTTCAAAATAACTTGAATTCAAACTTTTATGTTATGCAGCGCAGTAGCCTACTTTTGGTTATAGCCTACCAACGTCTCCTGATGAGAAATTAAGATTGAGGATTATATTATGAGCTCTTCTGTTCTTTTCTTGCTTTAGCATTAAGTCTGTTTTATAAAATATTAAGCATTCGTGCTGGGACAGCATATTACGTACCAAAACATTCAAACAGTTTAATTTGGTTGCTGAATATTTTCATCGGATTTGTTAGCCCATTATAATTGACTCAAAACGCTTGACACAGTTATGTGAGGTAGGCTATGCGTAATTTAAATTGGGGATAGCCTACAGTAAAAGCAAACTGGTTAAAATCATGTTCCACACTTTTTGTCAGGGTAAAAAATAACAGGTAATTATAGTAATCGTCACTTTTGCTTTTTTAAAACTGCCATAATTTTACTCTGCGATTCTTCAGTTCCACAAAAAGACCAGACTAGACGGACTCTTTATGGTGCATGGTTCGCATTTGGAGGGCACACTTCAAGTAGGCTATTTAGCTGCTCTGTTAGCAACTTTGAAGGAATCTAAAAAAGATGAAAGCAAACGGTGGCTGTAGGCTACCATTGCAATATTAATTTAAATTTTCACGCTAGTCCGAGTTTTCATTCTATTTATTCTTGTCATTTTGCGATATGGAAATGACAATGAGAGTCGAATTAATCAATTCAACAGCAAATTGTTTACGACGTGTGCATGTTTTCTGCTATAAATGTTGTTACCAGTTATTTGTGGAATGTGAATGCATTCTGTCGCCTTGGATGTCAAGACATGAAAGTGAATGTTCGCGTAAAAACATAATGAATGTGTTTGAGAGGATATATAAAACAGTTACAATCTGTATACTGGCCTGTTATATCCTGTTTGTTGCATAACAATGGTCCAAGTTGAACTACCAACGAGAGTTTTGCTTGATGGTAAAATAATATGCCCAAACAGCTGCGGAAGAATGTTTCAATTTCAGGTGATTAAGTCGATAAAAAATCAATAAATACTAAAGTAACCATATAGTGATTGTTGGTAACCCGTTGTATAAGTGCAGGGCCGGCCCAGGGTTTTTGGGGGCCCTAAACAAAAAGTCTATATGGGGCCCTTTGTTTATATATATATATATATATATATATATATATATATATATATATATATATATATATATATATATATCTTGGAGGGAGGGGGCCCCGAACCAATTGCGGGGCCCTACACAAATGTTACTTTGTTTATTGGGTCGGGCCGGCCCTGTATAAGTGGAATAAACCCCTCCGGGTTGTCCCATTATTTGAAAATAATGTACTTCGGTGGTAGTATGGAGTTACAGAAGAAATCATATGACAGATGGACCGACGACGACATTGCTTTTTCATATTCAGAGCACTAATTTGCCTAATCTTCGCGGGTATTTAGACCGCGGTGGAAACGCAGACAACAATGGGCTGAAGGAACCTTTTAGTTCCTCGAAAAAGTAGTTCCTGGGACTAAAAGTTCCAGGTACTTTGGGTGGAAACGCGGCTTTAGTTTCCTCGCACTTGTCCTTATCCTTTAAGATCTTATTAGTTTAAATTATTATTATTTAAATTATTTTAAAATCTCGGTGAAACCTTTCATTTCTGGTGCATCTAATCCAGGAGCCAGTGATATTTAGGCTTCTTGGTAAAATTAAACTGAGTTTAATCTAAATATTATATTCTCATGTCAGAAAAACTTAAATTGTCATCAAATCATCAATCATTAAAATGAATCATCAAAGGTTCGATATTGTATGTCATAAAAAGTTGTATTTCATGAGAAACAACAGACTGGTATATTGTAAATGCAGACAAGCCGGTGTGAGAGAATGTCAGAGTGTGTAGAGAACAGAACAAAACTCCCTTTTGTACAGTAAATAAATGGTATCACATAGAGAGGAGGGCAGGCAGGGATGGGAGTCAGGGTCATAGCATACTGCGACACTTTTAAAATTAATTACAGTATAGGCCTATTGTCACACTACAGTAAATACATATATATGACTAAGACAGTGTAATTAAAATGTACATAATACTGTGGCGGTTTCGCGAGGAAGCAGAGACGGAGACTGGCTGTTTTCGAATCGCTCCCGGGGAGCTTCGCTTTATTTGTGATATCTCTTCAAAACGGTAATTCGTAGACTGACCATCATAGCTGGGCGAAGCCTGCTTTTGTCAAACCCCGTTCGCCGTGATTGGCTGCCCCGGCGCAACAGAACGAACCAATCACACAGCCTTAACATCACATCACACAAAGGTCGGATAATTTACATACAGCAGGAAACAACAGCAAAACAGAGACAGACAGGGAATACAGCGACAGTATTGGCTAGTTGACTAATGACAGAAACATGACGGTGCAAATCATAAACCCGAGGGGCTGCTAGCGCTACAGAAGCGATTTCTAGCAGGCTACACACATTTAAAATAACGAATATTTACACGATCGCGGAGCGGGACAAGTTAACCGCTAACAAGCTAACAATTATTTAATTACACACAGGCAAGATCGCCACAATACATATATTTCAGCTTAATCATTAATCTAATGTAATGATGAACTAATCATTAATCAACATTACTTCTATAATTTCCACTTTGTCACCTGCTGCAGAAAAATGTTTATTAAAATCTGTATTTTTTATTTTCGATAGGTTAATTGGGATGGCAGGTATGCCATCCCACCAATTTACAGCTTGGTGGGGCGGCATGCCACATACACAGCACCGAGAGTTTCGCACATTTCGGGGTTTCCCACAGAAATAACCTCAATGATCACTCTCGGCCCTTAAAAATATTAATTAACACCCTCTGACCTCATGTCAAGAGACAGACGGGTTTTTTCTTCTGCTGCTTCTTATATTTCCTGCTGATGACATCATCACAAATTCCCCAGGCCCGCATGTCTCCCCATTGGACATTCAGCTACATCAGCCAAAAAAAAAAACATTGCATACACACGTAAAATGGGCATATGTAAGTGCACACCTTTTAAACAGAAATTCAGCAGCTACAGCTACTCACTGGGTAGCTTGTTTGCCTATGGGATCTTTAGACAGTGTGCATGGGTTCAAATCCCCCCTCGCAAGTTTTTAACTCATTACACTCGCTTACTTGCTGCTGGCTTAATAATTTCCTTAAAAAATTGAAACTTTGCATTTTTTTATGTTGAAAACATGTTTTTCTTCAAATTGACAATTGCCAGCACTGATATTGGTAAGCAATGTGAAAAACCTTTTTTATTATTATTTTTTGTAGTATATAACAATGGCTTGCTAATTGTTGTTATTAACAAATAATAATATAAGCAAGCAAATGAGATGTGTCACCTGAACATCTAGCCATAGCCAAGGTCCATTCTTTATTTTTTTATTAGCTCGTGTGAAAACCAGGGATTACAGCTGACTAAAAGTTTTTTAAAGGGAGAATGTTTATCAACAAAATAATCAAAAGTGTACATGAAAAAGCCCCATGAACATTCCATTTAGTTCGCCACCCATGCATTTTTAGTGAAATGGATGAGACTAAACGGAGGGTCATTTTCGCGGTCTCTTTCACGATATGAGTTTCAGGAACAGAAATAAAAAAAACAAGAAATTCATGGTTATTTGATATTCCATTTAAAGACAGAAATTGGAAAACGAGAATCAACTGGTTATTCGTGTTGCTGACTGATTTTAAACATAAAATTACAGAAACAGGAAAGTGGTAATTAATTTGTAACGTAACTCGTAGCTAATTAATTGACTTTTTGCACAATTATAATTGACACTGCAGTCCACCAATCCCTGCTTACAAACTTCCTCTGAATCCGACATCTAGCTCCAACACTGTCTGCAGCAATGTAGTTGACAGCGGGGGAAAAAAAACCTTAGCTACAAGTTACAAAGCTTCCTTTGTACGTGATTGAGGTTGTTGGGGGACTTGTAAAATAGACACACGTTATTCTGAATGTCTGGATTGGGTGTGTTATTTTTATACCATTCTCCAAGCCAAAGACAAACTTTGAAACGTGTCTGCTGTGAATAATACTTTGTGGACAACCACCCTGGAACTTAACGTCAATACCCAACACGTGGAATAATGGAAGTTACGATATTAAATAATGACAATGTAACAGTGTACTTTCACTCATAAAAACTATTAATTTATTATTTCCAAGCAACTTCTGTGTGTCTCCATTGTAACTATGGTGGTGGAGTGTAAACATTTGTCATAACGAAACTACTATGATTGACGGCGGCCGATAGTGTAGACTAGAGCCCGACCGATGTATCGGTTTGGCCGATATATCGGCCATTATTTGACTTTTTTGACGACATCGGGATCGACAGTTATGCAGCCGATGTGTCCCAATTTTTAAATAAGTATAATAAACAAAAACAACATTGATTATTTATCTGTGCTTGTGTGTTCGAACGTTGTAATTGCTATTTACTAGAATTATCCAGTAGAGGGAGCTCTAATACAAGTGTGAACTGCAGCAACTGACGCTCTCCTTCTATAATAAAACGTTTGTCACTTGTGCCTCATCCAATATTCTCCACTGCAAGACCTGTCTGCACAGATTCGATTGCCGCAATAAAGGTATGTATATTTATTGAAAGTTTTTAATTAAATGCGTTTACATGACCACTATGTTTATCAGTCCTCATTATCAAGCGAGCGAGCTAGCTAACATATTTGGTTCACTTTAGCAAGCTAGCTGGCTAGCAAGCCTTTCTGAAGTGGCAGTGAGCACATAAGCAGCGTAGGATCTACATTTCCAGAGGACATTGCTGTATTCTCAAATAAATAACCAGCCAAAATAAAATGGTGATTGAATGCATCACACATTTGTTTTTTTTATCTGAGATAATGATATTAGCTACTATATGATGCTGTGTCAATAGCCAACGCGTTATTGCAAGCGAGTCTGTCATCTAGTCACGCGTCATCGTAGTGAGCTAACCAGACAGTAAAAACGTGGATCATTTTAATCCATGTTATCTAGCTTTGTTGTGATACATGAGAGAAGGATTGCTGTTGGAGAAGTGAATCAACCAACAGTTAGCACGGTAACATGCACGAAAACGCATTGTAGTTTTTTTCACGTATTTCATCCAGTCAATTTAATTTCATCTAACGTTACACTTGATTCACTCATTAGCTCCGCTAGATAATGTCTTACTCTTTGAGATCATGTAGTAGAAATAAAATAAGAAAATCTAATTCATGTAACTTACTGAGAATATATAATAAGAAATAATGAGGCTGTGTCAATAGCTAATGCGTTATTGCGAGCGAGTGTGTCATCTAGTCACGCGTCAGAGCGCATTGTAGTTATTTTCACCACCGAATTCTTATGGACAGAGAAGCAAGGTGTGGAGTTATTTTGATTTCACACACTTAAAGATGGTGTTAATATATATTTAATTTAATATCATCTTTTACATTTTTTTAAAAAGTTCTTTGTGTGTTTATTTTTATTTATATTTGTTTGCTTATAAGTTAAATGTTCTTAAATATAGAAACTTTAATAAAATATAAGTTTTTCAAATTGATTTGAAAATGTTGCACTTTTTGACAAAATATCTGTCAAAACATTGGTAATCGGTGGGCTAGGACTCTCCAAAATCGGGATCGGCATCGGACCCAAAAATCTGGCATCGGTCGGGCTCTAGTGTAGACTAATTCCTGGGGACAGTCAGAGATGGTTTGATAATAAACAAACCATCTCTGCCTACCTTTAGTTCAGGCTAGTAGGCCTAATCCATGCTCTCAGATTTCCACATTATTATTTTTTCTACATTAATATTTCTGTACATTTGACCCCTGGGGTGTTCTGTAGTCGTTGGACCCTTCTTCCTTGAGAAAATGGAAATCAGAACATAACACCATGAACTTTAAAAACGAGCAAATTCAGTTTATGTAATTTTATGTTTAGTATCAGTCAGCAGCACGAATAACCAATTGATTCTGGTTTTTCCATTTCTGTTTTTAAAATGAATATTAGACACCCATTCATTTCTTGCTTATTAATTTCTTGTCCTGAAACTGAAAACGATTGGCCAAAAAGTACACGGATCTACTTCACTAATGGTGTTGCCATTCTCTGTGAAGCTCATTAACTTCAGTGGTTACTTGAGGTATTGCAGTTTAGTAAGCTTCTAGTGCCAAAAAGCAAATTTCCCATTTGAAGTCTATTCAAAACTATGATTTTACCCTGGCCAAATTAATTATTTTATTTTTTTACTCTAAAATTTCTTCACACTCAACAAATTCCTCTCCAGGCAGTGACTTTTTTTCTAAGTCCCACAGAAGAGGATATAAAATTTATTTAATTCCAATTTGGTCTGCATGGTTTTACGTCACATTGTGCGCAACTGCTTAAAAGTGCACACCCACACATGAACGCTGTTTGGGCCTGGTCCTGACTCATCGATGCAGAAAAGGGTTGAATTGAGAGTTGCCTGCACATAACCGATGATGTATCAGAATACGAAGAGTATTAAAACATGACTTAGGATTACATGAATCCACAGCAACAAAACTATGGCAGGAAACATTTTTATTAGTGTGGTTGCCTTTGCCAATCACACTATTATTATTGCACATATTTTTAGGGGTCCAAGCAGCGAAGCTGGTGGAATCCCATTGTATCTGTTAGGATTATTATTATTAGTGTGGTTGCCTTTGGCAATCACACTATTATTATAGCACATATTATTTATTTATTTATTTATTATTATTGCACTAAAACTAAACTCCATAGTGCACGGTTTGAGAAATTCCACTTTTCTTGGGGGAAAAAAAAAGTTTTTTCCCATAGAGAATGAATGGCGGAATGTTCACCCTTGTGATGTCACAATGCTGGCCTCTCACCCTTGTGATGTCACAATGCTCTGTCTTCTAACAGCTGTACCCTGGTCTCTCTCTAGCTTTGAACTCTGGGCATTCATCTGTATGGGACAAAATTGCCCACAAATTGTACAATGCCTCATTGGACATAGTAGAGAGTCCTTTGAGTGTTGGTGTAGATCAGCCTCGCCCCCTATCCTGATTGGTCGATGTTTAATATTTCATAACTTTTGAACCGTTTGTCATAAAGAATTATGGGTCGCATCATTGGACTCAGTAAAGACCTAGCAACCGCCTAGAACTCCATAGCAACGCCCTAGCAACACCCTAGCAACCGCCTACCAGCCCATAGAAACAACCTAGAACACCCTAGCAACCATCTAGAACACCATTGCAACAGCATAGAACTCCATAGCAACTTCCTAGCAACACCCTAGCAACCACCTAGAACTGCATAGCAACCACCTAGTAACACCCTTGCAACAGCCTAAAACTCCATAGCAACGACCCAGCAACACCCTAACAACTGCGTAGGACTCCATATCAATCACCTAGCAACACCCTAGCAACCACCTAAAACACCATAGCAACCACCTAGCAACACCTTAGAAACTGCCTATAACTCCATAGCAACCACCTAGCAATAACCTAGCAACTGCTTAGAACTCCATAGCAACCACCTAGCAAGACCCTAGCAACCGCGTAGAACTTCATTGCAACCACCTAGTAACAACCTAGCAATTGCCTAGAACCTCATTGCAACCACCTAGCAACACCCTACCAACCACCTAGAACTCCATAGCAACCACCTAGCAACACCCTAGCAACCACCTAAAACTCCATAGCAACCACCTAAAACATGCTAGCAACTGCCTAGAATTCCATACAAACCACTTAGCAATACCCTAGCAACCGCCTAGAACTCCATAGCAACCACCTAGCAACACCCTAGCAACCGCCTAAAACTCCATAGCAACCACCTAGAACACCCTAACAACTGCCTAGTACTCCATAGCAACCATCTAGCAACCCCCTAGCAACCACTTAGAACAGCCTAGCAACCGCCTAGAACTCCATAGCAACCATCTAGCAACTCCCTAGCAATGACCTAGAACACCCTACCAACTGCTTAGACCTCCATAGCAATTACCTAGCAACACCCTAGGCACCACCTAAAACACCCTAGCATCTGCCTTGAATAATATACCTACTACTTAGCACGGTTCACTCTGTTCAACACAAAGTCGACTTTGCATTGGCGGCAACCACACTTCACAATTTCTGCAGGAATTGTCTAGTTATTAGTGTGGTTGCCTTAGGCAATCACACTACTATTATCTCACATATTATTATTAGTGTGGTTGCCTTAGGCAATCACACTACTATTATCTCACATATTATTAGTGTGGTGGCCTTAGGCAAACACACTATTATTATTGCACATATTATTTATTTATTATTAGTGTGGTTGCCTCAGGCAAACACACTATTATTATTGCACATATTATTTATTTATTATTATTATTATTATTATTATTATTCCACCCATTTTTTGGACCGCTACTCCTCCCAGAGTTTTCGCACCACATACACATGCCATATGTCAAATTGACCGGCTTCTTTGGGAATCGATGGCTATTACTTTGTGGAAATTTTCGCTGCACGGTTTTTGAGAAATATGACTTTTTATGGCCAATTTTTCCCATTGAAAATGAATGGGGCGGTGACGTCATAAAAATGTGAATTATGAAGTTACAGCATTGGTCGGCTTTGCACACGTGATGCGGTCCGCTCTACGTCCTCACCAGCCAACAGAAAGGATATAGCTGAACGCGGAAGTGAACGGATAAAACAGTATTCCAAATGCAAAATTACAAATGAAAACGCTTTCAGCTAGGTATATCAACAAAACATATGGCTTAGGCATACCCAGAAGTCCTCAATAATAACAGTATTTCACAAGATATTATTATAATTCTTTGACGACGTTTCGTCAGGTCCAGCGTCTTTGAATGCTAATGCTAACAAAGACTACATGCATTGTATGCGACGATTAAAAAACTTTCGGTTGACCTAAAAAAACGATATTCCAAAACCAAAATTAGACGAGCTGTTATACCTGGTTAGAAAGCTTATGCTCTCACCTACTGAATAAACGAATTGTCAAACAAGCCAGACTGTACTAAAGAGTGCAACAACGCCGTCAACAACACGTGTGCAGCAGCTTCTGGTCCGGTCTTACTTCAGAAAACGATGTGGGCTTGTAATACCACACGTTGCTTTGGGTGTTGTCGAACTTTGTAGTACAATCTGCCTTCATCTACACATCATCGATCCAATTGGTGACAGAATAAGCTTTCTAACAATGTATAATATGTCAAATTTTACTTTTGTAATACCGTTTTATATTCCAGCGTGTTGGAAACTTTGGTCTCTTTATAACCGCATTACGCATTCAGCCTGTGAAAGCAACGCTTTCTCACCCCAACGCGTTTGCTACAGTACACAACTCCGCTTGCTTGTTGATGCACCCCTCGTTATAACAGAAGTTACTAGTACTGGCTACCAGCCCGTGCTTATTCACAAAAGCTGTATGCAATAAACTGTATGTATAAACTCGTTGCCGTGATGTTATAGCATGTACACAATACTCTGCCTCTGCTTATACTACAGAAACTGTTCACTCCGTTCAGCACAAAGTCGACTTTGCATTGGCGGCAACCACACTTCACAATTTCTGCAGGAATTGTCTAGTTAGTGTGGTTGCCTTAGGCAAACACACTATTATTATTGCACATATTTATTATTATTAGTGTTGTTGCCTTAGGCAATCACACTACTATTATCTCACATATTATTATTAGTGTGGTTGCCTTAGGCAAACACACTATTATTATTGCACATATTTATTATTAGTGTGGTTGCCTTAGGCAATCACACTACTATTATCTCACATATTATTATTAGTGTGGTTGCCTTAGGCAAACACACTATTATTATTGCACATATTATTAGTGTGGTTGCCTTAGGCAAACACACTATTATTATTGCACATATTTATTATTATTAGTGTGGTTGCCTTAGGCAAACACACTATTATTATTGCACATATTTATTATTAGTG
This sequence comes from Anguilla pacifica, assembly GCA_039654925.1. Taxonomy (NCBI): domain Eukaryota; kingdom Metazoa; phylum Chordata; class Actinopteri; order Anguilliformes; family Anguillidae; genus Anguilla; species Anguilla pacifica. The sequence continues at coordinate 32,252,803 of CM077290.1, read as the reverse complement.
TGGTTGCCTTAGGCAATCACACTACTATTATCTCACATATTATTATTATTATTATTATTATTTTTATTTCTTTCCACCCATTTTTTGGACCGCTACTCCTCCCAGAGTTTTTGCACCACATACACGTGCAATATGTCAAATCGAGCGGCTTGATCGGGAATGGTGTGCTATTACTTTGTGGAAAGTTTGGGTGGACGGTGTTTGAGAAATTTGACTTTTTTTGGGAAATTTTTCCCATAGAGAATGAATGGCGGAATGTTCACCCTTGTGATGTCACAATGCTCTGTCTTCTCACCTCTGTGATGTCACAATGGTCTGTCTTCTAGCAGAAGTGCTCTGGTCTCTCTCTGGCTTCGGACATTTAACATTCATCTCTATGGGGCAAAATTGCCCACAAATTCTGGGATGCCTCATTGGACTTGTTAGAGAGTCCTTTGTCCATTGGTGGATATCAGCCTTGCCCCCCTTCCTGATTGGCCGATGTTTTATATTTCATAACTTTTGAACCGTTTGTCATAGAGAACTATGGGTTGCGTCATTGGACTCAGTAAAGACCTAGCAACCGCCTAGAACTCCATAGCAACCCCCTAGCAACACCCTAGCAACCACCTAGAACACCCAAGCAACCGCCCAGAACTCCATAGCAACTACCTAGCAACACCCTAGCAACCACCTAGAACTGCATAGCAACCACCTACCAACACCATAGCAACCACCTAAAACCCCATAGCAACCACCTAGCAACACCCTAGCAACCACCTGGAACACCATAGCAACGACCTAGCAACAGCCTAGCAACCACCTGGAACACCATAACAACTGCCTAGCAACACCCTATCAACAGCCTATAACTCCATAGCAACCACCTAGAAACATCCTAGCAACCACCTAGAATACCATAACTGCCTAGCAACACCCTAGCAACTGCCTATAACTCCATAGCAACCACCTAGCAACATCCTAGCAACCACCTAGAATACCCTAGCAACCACCTAGCAACACCCTAGCAACCACCTGGAACACCATAGCAAATGCCTAGCAACACCCTAGCAACCGGCTATAACTCCATAGCAACCACCTAGCAACACCATAGCAACCACCTAGAAATCCATAGCAACCACCTAGCAACACCCTAGCAACCACCTAGCAACACCCTAGCAACAACCTGGAACACCTTAGCAACCACCTAGCAACATCCTAGCAACCACCTGGAACACCATAGCAACCACCTGGAACACCATAACAACTGCCTAGCAACACCCTAGCAACCACCTAGCAACACCCTAGCAACCACCTAGAACTCCATAGCAACCACCTAGCAACACCCTAGTAACCACCTCTAACACCCTAGCAACTGCCTAAAACAGCATAGCAACCACCTAGCAACGCCCTAGCAACCGCCTAGAACTCCCTAGCAACCACCTAGCAACATCCTAGCAACTGCCTAGAACTCCATAGCAACCACCTAGAAAACCATAGCAACCGCCTAGAATTCCATAGCAACCACCTAGAATAGCCTAGCAACTGCCTAGCAACGTCCTAGCAACCATCTGGAACACCATAGCAACCACCTAGCAACACCCTAGCAACCACTTAGAATACCCTAGCAACCACTTAGCAACACCCTAGCAACCACCTGGAACACCATAGCAAATGTCTAGCAACACCCTAGCAACCACCTATAACTCCATAGCAACCACCTTGTAACGCCCTAGCCACCACCTAGAACTCCATCGCAACCACCTAGCAACACCCTAACAACCACCTAGAATACCCTAGCAACCACCTTGCAGCACCCTAGCAACCACCAAGAACACCCTAGCAACCGCCTAGAACTCCATAGCAACAACACAGCAACACCCTAGAAACCACCTATAACACCATATCAACCACGTTGAATACCCAAGCAACCACGTAGCAACACCCTAGCAACCACCTAGAACTCCATAGCAACCACCTAGCAACCGTCTATAACTCCATAGCAACCACCTAGCAACAGCCTAGCAACGACCTGGAACACCAAACAATTGCCTAGCAACACCCTAACAACCGCCTATAACTCCATAGCAACCACCTAGCAACATCCTAGCAACCACCTGGAGCTCCATAGCAACCACATAGCAACGTCCTAGCAACCATCTGGAACACCATAGCAACCACCTAGCAACACCCTAGCAACCACTTAGAATACCCTAGCAACCACATAGCAACACCCTAGCAACCACCTGGAACACCATAGCAAATGTCTAGCAACACCCTAGCAACCACCTAGAACTCCATAGCAACCACCTTGTAATGCCCTAGCCACCACCTAGAACTCCATAGCAACCACCTAGCAACACCCTAACAACCACCTAGAATACCCTAGCAACCACCTTGCAGCACCCTAGCAACCACCAAGAACACCCTAGCAACCGCCTAGAACTCCATAGCAACAACACAGCAACACCCTAGAAACCACCTATAACACCATATCAACCACGTTGAATACCCAAGCAACCACGTAGCAACACCCTAGCAACCACCTAGAACACCATAGCAACCACCTAGCAACCATCTATAACTCCATAGCAACCACCTAGCAACAGCCTAGCAACGACCTGGAACACGCAACAATTGCCTAGCAACACCCTAACAACCGCCTATAACTCCATAGCAACGACCTAGTAACATCCTAGCAACCACCTGGAGCTCCATAGCAACCACATAGCAACATCCTAGCAACTGCCTAGAACTCCATAGCAACCACCTAGAACACCCTAGCAACCGCATATAATTCCATAGCAACCGCCTAGAACTCCATAGAACCACCTAGATCACCCTAGCAACCGCCTAGAATTCCATAGCAACCGCCTAGAACTCCATAGAACCACCTAGAACACCCTAGCAACCGCCTAGAATTCCATAGCAACCGCCTAGAACTCCATAGCAACACCCTAGACACCACCTAAAACACCATAGTCACCACCAGAACATCATAGCAACTACCGACCACTGTTCACTCTGTTCAGCAGAAAGTCAACTTTGCATTGGCGGCAACCACACTTCACAATTTCTGCAGGAATTGTCTAGTTATTATTATTATTATTATTCCGCCAGTTTTTTGGACCGCTACTCCTCCCAGAGTTTTCGCACCACATACACGTGCAATATGTCAAATCGAGCGGCTTGATCGGGAATGGTGTGCTATTACTTTGTGGAAAGTTTCGGTGCACGGTTTTTGAGAAATTCCACGTTTTTTGGGAAATTTTTCCCATAGAGAATGAATGGTGGAATGTTCACCCTTGTGATGTCACAATGCTGTCTTCACACCTTTATGATGTCACAATGCTTTGTTTTCTAGCAGCAGTACTCTGGTCTCTCTCTAGATTTGAACATTCTGCCATTCATCTCTATGGGGAAAAATTGCCCACAAATTGTGCAATGCCTCATTGGACATGGTAGAGAGTCCTTTGTCCATTGGTGTAGATCAGCCTCGCCCCCATTCCTAATTGGCCGATGTTTTATATTTCATAACTTTTGAACCGTTTGTCATAGAAAATTATGGGTCACGTCATTGGACTCAGTAAAGACCTAGCAACCGCCTAGAACTCCATAGCAACCTCCTAGCAACACCCTAGCAACCGCCTATAACTCCAAAGCAACGACCTAGCAACACCCTAGCAACCACCTAGAATAACCTAGCAACCGCCTAGAACTCCATAGCAACCACCTAACAACACACTAGCAACCACCTGGAACACCATAGCAACCACCTAGCAACACCATAGCAACCACCTAGAACTCCATAGCAACCACCTAGCAACACCCTAGCAACCACATGGAACTCCATAGCAACCACCTAGCAACACCCTAGCAACCACCTAGAACACCCTAGCAACCGACTATAACTCCATAGCAACCACCTAGCAACACCATAGCAACCACCTAGAACTCCATAGCAACCACCTAGCAACACCCTAGCAACCACCTGGAACACCATAGCAACCACCTAGCAACACCCTAGCAACCACCTAGAACACCCTAGCAACCAGCTTTAACTCCATAGCAACCACCTAGCAACACCATAGCAACCACCTAGAACTCCATAGCAACCACCTAGCAACACCCTAGCAACCACCTGGAACACCATAGCAACCACCTAGCAACCCCCTAGCAACCACCTGGAACACCATAGCAACTGCGTAGCAACACCCTAGCAACCGCCTATAACTCCATAGCAACCACCTAGCAACACCATAGTAACCACCCAGAACTCCACAGCATCCACCTAGCAACACCCTAGCAACCACCTAGAATACCCTAGCAACCACCTAGCAACACCCTAGCAACCACCTAGAACACCCTAGCAACCAGCTTTAACTCCATAGCAACCACCTAGCAACACCATAGCAACCACCTAGAACTCCATAGCAACCACCTAGCAACACCCTAGCAACCACCTGGAACACCATAGCAACCACCTAGCAACCCCCTAGCAACCACCAGGAACACCATAGCAACTGCGTAGCAACACCCTAGCAACCGCCTATAACTCCATAGCAACCACCTAGCAACATCCTAGCAACCACCTAGAATACCCTAGCAACACCCTAGCAACCATCTATAGCTCCATAGCAAATGCCTAGCAACACCCTAGCAACCGCCTATAACTCCATAGCAACCACATAGCAACATCCTAGCAACCACCTAGAATACCCTAGCAACACCCTAGCAACCGTCTAAAGCTCCATAGCAAATGCCTAGCAACACCCTAGCAACCGGCTATAACTCCATAGCAACCACCTAGCAACACCATAGTAACCACCCAGAACTCCACAGCATCCACCTAGCAACACCCTAGCAACCACCTAGAATACCCTAGCAACCACCTAGCAACACCATAGCAACCACCTGAAACAGCATAACTGCCTAGCAACACCCTAGCAACCGCCTATAACTCCATAGCAACCTCCTAGCAAACACATAGCAACACCCTAGCAACTGCCTATAACTCAATAGCAACCACCTACCAACATCCTAGCAACCACCTAGCAACACCCTAGCAACCACCTGGAACACCATAGCAAATGCCTAGCAACACCCTAGCAACCAGCTATAACTTCATAACAACCACCTAGCAACACCCTAGCAACCACCTTGAACTCCATAGCAACCATCCAGCAAAACCCTAGCAACCACCTAGAACACCATAGCAAATGCCTAGCAACACCCTAGCAACCAGCTATAACTCCATAGCAACCACCTAGCAACCGTCTATAACTCCATAGCAACCACCTAGCAACAGCCTAGCAACGACCTGGAACACCAAACAATTGCCTAGCAACACCCTAACAACCGCCTATAACTCCATAGCAACCACCTAGCAACATCCTAGCAACCACCTGGAGCTCCATAGCAACCACATAGCAACGTCCTAGCAACCATCTGGAACACCATAGCAACCACCTAGCAACACCCTAGCAACCACTTAGAATACCCTAGCAACCACATAGCAACACCCTAGCAACCACCTGGAACACCATAGCAAATGTCTAGCAACACCCTAGCAACCACCTAGAACTCCATAGCAACCACCTTGTAATGCCCTAGCCACCACCTAGAACTCCATAGCAACCACCTAGCAACACCCTAACAACCACCTAGAATACCCTAGCAACCACCTTGCAGCACCCTAGCAACCACCAAGAACACCCTAGCAACCGCCTAGAACTCCATAGCAACAACACAGCAACACCCTAGAAACCACCTATAACACCATATCAACCACGTTGAATACCCAAGCAACCACGTAGCAACACCCTAGCAACCACCTAGAACACCATAGCAACCACCTAGCAACCATCTATAACTCCATAGCAACCACCTAGCAACAGCCTAGCAACGACCTGGAACACGCAACAATTGCCTAGCAACACCCTAACAACCGCCTATAACTCCATAGCAACGACCTAGCAACATCCTAGCAACCACCTGGAGCTCCATAGCAACCACATAGCAACATCCTAGCAACTGCCTAGAACTCCATAGCAACCACCTAGAACACCCTAGCAACCGCATATAATTCCATAGCAACCGCCTAGAACTCCATAGAACCACCTAGATCACCCTAGCAACCGCCTAGAATTCCATAGCAACCGCCTAGAACTCCATAGAACCACCTAGAACACCCTAGCAACCGCCTAGAATTCCATAGCAACCGCCTAGAACTCCATAGCAACACCCTAGACACCACCTAAAACACCATAGTCACCACCAGAACATCATAGCAACTACCGACCACTGTTCACTCTGTTCAGCAGAAAGTCAACTTTGCATTGGCGGCAACCACACTTCACAATTTCTGCAGGAATTGTCTAGTTATTATTATTATTATTATTCCGCCAGTTTTTTGGACCGCTACTCCTCCCAGAGTTTTCGCACCACATACACGTGCAATATGTCAAATCGAGCGGCTTGATCGGGAATGGTGTGCTATTACTTTGTGGAAAGTTTCGGTGCACGGTTTTTGAGAAATTCCACGTTTTTTGGGAAATTTTTCCCATAGAGAATGAATGGTGGAATGTTCACCCTTGTGATGTCACAATGCTGTCTTCACACCTTTATGATGTCACAATGCTTTGTTTTCTAGCAGCAGTACTCTGGTCTCTCTCTAGATTTGAACATTCTGCCATTCATCTCTATGGGGAAAAATTGCCCACAAATTGTGCAATGCCTCATTGGACATGGTAGAGAGTCCTTTGTCCATTGGTGTAGATCAGCCTCGCCCCCATTCCTAATTGGCCGATGTTTTATATTTCATAACTTTTGAACCGTTTGTCATAGAAAATTATGGGTCACGTCATTGGACTCAGTAAAGACCTAGCAACCGCCTAGAACTCCATAGCAACCTCCTAGCAACACCCTAGCAACCGCCTATAACTCCAAAGCAACGACCTAGCAACACCCTAGCAACCACCTAGAATAACCTAGCAACCGCCTAGAACTCCATAGCAACCACCTAACAACACACTAGCAACCACCTGGAACACCATAGCAACCACCTAGCAACACCATAGCAACCACCTAGAACTCCATAGCAACCACCTAGCAACACCCTAGCAACCACCTGGAACTCCATAGCAACCACCTAGCAACACCCTAGCAACCACCTAGAACACCCTAGCAACCGACTATAACTCCATAGCAACCACCTAGCAACACCATAGCAACCACCTAGAACTCCATAGCAACCACCTAGCAACACCCTAGCAACCACCTGGAACACCATAGCAACCACCTAGCAACACCCTAGCAACCACCTAGAACACCCTAGCAACCAGCTTTAACTCCATAGCAACCACCTAGCAACACCATAGCAACCACCTAGAACTCCATAGCAACCACCTAGCAACACCCTAGCAACCACCTGGAACACCATAGCAACCACCTAGCAACCCCCTAGCAACCACCTGGAACACCATAGCAACTGCGTAGCAACACCCTAGCAACCGCCTATAACTCCATAGCAACCACCTAGCAACACCATAGTAACCACCCAGAACTCCACAGCATCCACCTAGCAACACCCTAGCAACCACCTAGAATACCCTAGCAACCACCTAGCAACACCCTAGCAACCACCTAGAACACCCTAGCAACCAGCTTTAACTCCATAGCAACCACCTAGCAACACCATAGCAACCACCTAGAACTCCATAGCAACCACCTAGCAACACCCTAGCAACCACCTGGAACACCATAGCAACCACCTAGCAACCCCCTAGCAACCACCAGGAACACCATAGCAACTGCGTAGCAACACCCTAGCAACCGCCTATAACTCCATAGCAACCACCTAGCAACATCCTAGCAACCACCTAGAATACCCTAGCAACACCCTAGCAACCATCTATAGCTCCATAGCAAATGCCTAGCAACACCCTAGCAACCGCCTATAACTCCATAGCAACCACATAGCAACATCCTAGCAACCACCTAGAATACCCTAGCAACACCCTAGCAACCGTCTAAAGCTCCATAGCAAATGCCTAGCAACACCCTAGCAACCGGCTATAACTCCATAGCAACCACCTAGCAACACCATAGTAACCACCCAGAACTCCACAGCATCCACCTAGCAACACCCTAGCAACCACCTAGAATACCCTAGCAACCACCTAGCAACACCATAGCAACCACCTGAAACAGCATAACTGCCTAGCAACACCCTAGCAACCGCCTATAACTCCATAGCAACCTCCTAGCAAACACATAGCAACACCCTAGCAACTGCCTATAACTCAATAGCAACCACCTACCAACATCCTAGCAACCACCTAGCAACACCCTAGCAACCACCTGGAACACCATAGCAAATGCCTAGCAACACCCTAGCAACCAGCTATAACTTCATAACAACCACCTAGCAACACCCTAGCAACCACCTTGAACTCCATAGCAACCATCCAGCAAAACCCTAGCAACCACCTAGAACACCATAGCAAATGCCTAGCAACACCCTAGCAACCAGCTATAACTCCATAGCAACCACCTAGCAACACCCTAGCAACCACCTAGAACTCCATAGCAACCACCTAGCAACACTCTAGCAACCACCTGTAACACCATAACAAAATCCTAGCAAAACCCTAGCAACCAGCCATAACTCCATAGCAACCACCTAGCAACACCCTAGCAACCACCAAGAACTCCATAGCAACCACCTAGCAACACCATAGCAACCACCTGGAACACCATAGCAACCACCTAGCAACATCCAAGCAACCACCTAGAATGCCTTAGCAACCGCCCTGAACTCCATAGCAACCACCTAGCAACAACCTAGCAACTGCCTAGATTCCCATAGCAAGCACCTAGCATCACCCTAGCAACCAACTAGAACTCCATAGGAACTACCTAGAACACCCTAGCAACCACCTGGAACACCATATCAACCACCTAGCAAAATCGTAGCAACTGCCTAGAACTCCACAGCAACCACCTACAACACCCTAGCAACCACCTAGAATTCCATAGCAACCGCTTGGAACTCCATAGAACCACCTACCAACACCCTAGACACCACTTAAAACACCATAGTCACCACCAGAACATCATAGCAACTACCTACCACTGTTCACTCTGTTCAGCAGAAAGTCGACTTTGCATTGGCGGCAACCACACTTCACAATTTCTGCAGGAATTGTCTAGTTATTATTATTATTATTCCGCCAGTTTTTTGGACCGCTACTCCTCCCAGAGTTTTCGCACCACATACACGTGCAATATGTCAAATCGAGCGGCTTGATCGGGAATGGTGTGCTATTACTTTGTGGAAAGTTTGGGTGGACGGTTTTTGAGAAATTTGACTTTTTTGGGGGAATTTTTCCCATAGAGAATGAATGGTGGAATGTTCACCCTTGTGATGTCACAATGCTGTCTTCTCAGCCTTGTGATGTCACAATGGTCTGTCTTCTAGCAGCAGTGCTCTGGTCTCTCTCTGGCTTTGGACATTCAGCATTCATCTCTATGGGGCAAAATTGCCCTCAAATTGTGGGATGCCTCATTGGACGTGTTAGAGAGTCGATTGTCCATTGGTGTAAATTAACCTCGCCCCCTTTCCTGATTGGCCGACATTTGATATTTAATAACTTTTCAACCGTTTGTCATAGAGAATTATGGATCGCCTCATTTGACTCAGTAAAGACGGAGCAACCACATAGCAACACCCTAGCAACCACCTAGAACAGCCTAGCAACAGCCTGGAACTCCATAGCAACCACCTAGCAACAGCATAGCAACTGCCTAGAAACTCTATAGCAAATACCTAGAAAACCCTAGAAACCACCTGGAACTCCATAACAACCATCTAGCAACACCCTAGCAACCACCAAGAACACCCTAGCAACTGCTTAGAACTCCATAGCAACCACCTAGCAACACCTTAGCAACCGCTTAGAACTCTATGGGAACCACCTAGCAACACCCTAGCAACCACTTAGAACAGTCTTGCAACAGCCTAGATCTCCATAGCAACCACTTAGCAACACCCTAGCAACCACCTGGAACACCATAACAACTGCCTAGCAACACCCTAGCAACCACCTGGAACACCATAGCAACCACCTAGCAACACCCTAGCAACCACCTGGAACACCATAACAACTGCCTAGCAACACCCTAGCAACTGCCTATAACTCCACAGCAACCACCTAGCAACACCCTAGCAACCACCTAGAACTGCACAGCAACCACCTAGCAAGACCCTAGCAACCACCTGGAACACCATAGCAAATGCCTAGCAACACCCTAGCAACCGCCTTTAACTCCCTAGCAACCACCTAGCAACACCATAGCCACCACCTAGAATTCCATAGCAACACCCTAGCAACCACCTGGAACACCATAGCAACCACCTAGCAACACCCTAGCAACCACCTGGAACAAAATAACAACTGCCTAGCAACACCCTAGCAACCGCCTATAACTCCATAGCAACCACCTAGCAACATCCTAGCAACCACCTAGAAAACCCTACCAACCAGCTAGCAACACCCTAGCAACCGCCTATAACTCCATAGTAACCACCTAGCAACACCCTAGCAACCACCTGGAACACCATAACAACAGCCTAACAACACTCTAGCAACAGGCTATAGGACCATAGCAACCACCTAGCAACACCATAGCAACCACCTTGCAACACCGTAGCAACCACCAAGAATACCCTAGCAACCACCTGGAACACCATAACAACTGCCTAGCAACACCCTAACAACCACCTATAACCCCATAGCAACCACCTAGCAACCACCTAGAACACCCTAGTAACCGCCTATAACTCCATAGCAACCACCTAGCAACATCCTGGCAACCACCTAGCAACACCCTAGCAACCACCTGGCACACCATAACAACTGCCTAACAACACTCTAGCAAACGCCTATAACTCCATAGCAACCACCTAGCTACATCCTCGCAACCACCTAGAATACCCTAGCAACACCCTAGCAACCGCCTATAACTCCATAGCAAATACCTAGCAACACCCTAGCAACATCCTAGGAACCACCTAGAATACCCTAGTAACACCCTAGCAAACGGCTATAACTCCATAGCAACCACCTAACAACACCATAGCAACCACCTAGAACTCCATAGCAACCACCTAGCAACACCCTAGCATCCACCTGGAACACCATAGCAACCACTTAGCAACACCCTAGCATCCACCTGGAACACCATAACAACTGCCTAGCAACACCCTAGCAAACGCCTATAACTCCATAGCAACCACCTAGCAACATCCTAGCAACCACCTAGAATACCCTAGCAAACACCTAGCAACGCCCTAGCAACCACCTGGAACACCATAACAACTACCTAGCAACACCCTAACAACCACCTATAACTCAATAGCAACCTCATAGCAACCACCTAGCAACAGCCTTGCAACCGCCTATAACTCCATAGCAACCACCTAGCAACATCCTAGCAACCACCTAGCAACACCCTAGCAACCACCTGGAACACCATAACAACTGCTAGCAACACCCTAGCAACCACCTATAACTCCATAGCAACCACCTAGCAACATCCTAGTAACCACTTAGATTACCCTAGCAACCACCTAGCAATGCCCTAGCAACCACCTGGAGCTCCATCGCAACCACCTAGCACCACCCTAGCAACCACCTGGAACAACATATCAACCACCCAGCAACATCCTAGCAACTGCCTAAAACTCTATAGAAACCACCTAGCAACACCCTAGCAACCGCCTCAAACATCATAGCAACTACCTACCACTGTTCACTCTGTTCAGCAGAAAGTCGGCAACCACACTTCACAATTTCTGCAGGAATTGTCTAGTTATTATTTACTATTTATTCCACCCATTTTTTGGACCGCTACTCCTCCCAGAGTTTTCGCACTACATACACGTGCAATATGTCAAATCGAGCGGCTTGATCGGGAATGGTGTGCTATTACTTTGTGGGAAGTTTCGGTACACGGTTTTTGAGAAATTCCACTTTTTTCGGGCAAAAAAAAAAGTTTTTTCCCATAGAGAATGAATGGCGGAATGTTCACCCTTGTGATGTCACAATGCTGGCCTCTCAGCCTTGTGATGTCACAATGCTCTGTCTTCTAGCAGCTGTACCCTGGTCTCTCTCTGGCTTTGAACACTGGGCATTCATCTGTATGGGGCAAAATTGCCCACAAATTGTGCAATGCCTCATTGGACATGGTAGAGAGTCCTTTGCGTATTGGTGTAAATTAACCTCGCCCCCTTTCCTGATTGGCCGACGTTTGATATTTCATAACTTATGAACCGTTTGTCATAGAGATTTATGGGTCGCATCATTGGACTCAGTAAAAACGTAGAAACGGCCTAGAACTCCATAGCAACACCCTAGCAACAACCTACCAGGCCATAGCAACCACCTAGCAACACCCTAGCAACCAAATAGAACACCATTGCAACAGCCTAGAACTCCACAGCAACTTCCTAGCAACACCCAAACAACCACCTAGAACTGCATAGCAACCACCTGGAACACCATAACAACCACCTAGCAACACCCTAGCAACCACCTGGAACACCATAACAACCACCTAGCAACACCCTAGCAACCACCTGGAACACAATAGCAACCACCTAGCAACAACCTAGAAACCACCTGGAACATCATAACAACTGCCTAGCAACACCCTAGTAACCGCCTATAACTCCATAGCAACCACCTAGCAACATCCTCACAACCACTTAGAATACTCTAGCAACACCTTAGCAACTGCCTATAACTCCATAGAAAATGCCTAGCAACACCCTAGCAACCGCCTATAACTCCATAGCAACCTCCTAGCAACCACCCAGAATACACTAGCAACTGCCTATAACTCCATAGCAAATGCCTAGCAACACCCTAGCAACCGGCTATAACTCCATAGCAACCACCTAGCAACACCTTAGCAACCACCTAGAACACCATAGCATCCACCTAGCAACGCCTAATAACATCCTAGCAACCACCTAGCAACACCCTAGCAACCACCTGGATCACCATAACAACCACCTAGCAACACCCTAGCAACCACCTGGAACACCATAGCAACCACCTAGCAACAACCTAGCAACCACCTGGAACATCATAACAACTGCCTAGCAACACCCTAGTAACCGCTTATAACTCCATAGCAACCACCTAGCAACATCCTCGCAACCACTTAGAATACCATAGCAACACCTTAGCAACCGCCTATAACTCCATAGAAAATGTCTAGCAACACCCTAGCAACCGCCTATAACTCCATAGCAACCTCCTAGCAACCACCCAGTATACCCTAGCAACCGCCTATAACTCCGTAGCAAATGCCTAGCAACACCCTAGCAACCGGCTATAACTCCATAGCAACCACCTAGCAACACCTTAGCAACCACCTAGAACACCATAGCATCCACCTAGCAACACCTAATAACATCCTAGCAACCACCTAGCAACACCCTACCAACCACCTTGATCACCATAACAACCACCTAGCAACACCCTAGCAACCGGACGGAGTGTGGCACAGTGGGTAAGGAACTAGGCTTGTAACCAAAAGGTCGCAGGTTCGATTCCCGGGTAGGGCACTGCCGTTGTACCCTTGAGCAAGGTACTTAACCGAAATTGCTTCAGTATATATCCAGCTGTATAAAATGGATACAATGTAAAATGCTATGTAAAAAGTTGTGTAAGTCGCTCTGGATAAGAGCGTCTGCTAAATGCCTGTAATGTAATGTAATGTAATGTAATGTAACCACCTGGAACACCATAGCAACCACCTAGCAACAACCTAGCAACCACCTGGAACATCATAACAACTGCCTAGCAACACCCTAGTAACCGCTTATAACTCCATGGCAACCACCTAGCAACATCCTCGCAACCACTTAGAATACCATAGCAACACCTTAGCAACCGCCTATAACTCCATAGAAAATGCCTAGCAACACCCTAGCAACCGGCTATAACTCCATAGCAACCACCTAGCAACCACCTAGCAACACCTTAGCAACCACCTAGAACACCATAGCATCCACCTAGCAACACCTAATGACATCCTAGCAACAACCTAGCAAAACCCTAGCAACCACCAAGAACACCATAACAACTGCCTAGCAACACCCTAACAACCGCCTATAACTCCATAGCAACCACCTAGCAACATCCTAGCAACCAATTAGAATACTCTAGCAACCACCTAGCAATGCCCTAGCATCCACCTGGAGCTTCATAGCAAACACCTGGAACTCCATAGCAACCACCTAGCACCACCCTAGCAACCACCTGGAACACCATATCAACCACCTAGCAACATCCTAGCAACTGTCTAGAACTCCATAGCAACCACCTAGAACACCCTAGCAACCACCTAGAATCCCATAGCAACCACCTCAAACTCCATAGCAACCTCCTAGCAACACCCTAGACACCACCTAAAACACCATAGTCACCACCAGAACATCATAGCATCTACCTACCACTGTTCACTCTGTTCAGCAGGAAGTCGACTTTGCGTTGGCGGCAACCACACTTCACAATTTCTGCAGGAATTGTCTAGTTATTATTAGTGTGGTTGCCTTAGGCAAACACACTATTATTATTGCACATATTTATTATTATTATTATTATTATTATAATTCCGCCAGTTTGTTGGACCGCTACTCCTCCCAGAGTTTTCGCACCACATACACATGCCATATGTCAAATTGACCAGCTTCTTTGGGAATCGATGGCTATTACTTTGTGGAAAGTTTCGCTGCACGGTTTTTGAGAAATATGACTTTTTATGGCCAATTTTTCCCATTGAAAATGAATGGGGCGGTGACGTCATAAAAATGTGAATTATGAAGTTACAGCATTGGTCGGCTTTGCACACGTGATGCGGTCCGCTGTACGTGTCCTCACCAGCCACCAGAAAGGATATAGCTGAACGCGGAAGTGAACGGATAAAACAGTATTCCAATGCAAAATTACAAATGAAAACGCTGTCAGCTAGGTATATTAACAAAACATATGGCTTAGGCATACCCCTAAGTCCTCAATAATAACAGTATTTCACAAGATATTACGCAAATTCTTTGACGACGTTTCGTCAGGTCCAGCGTCTTTGAATGCTAATGCTAACAAAGACTACATGCATTGTATGCGACGATTAAAAAACTTTCGGTTGACCTAAAAAAACGATATTCCAAAACCAAAATTAGACGTGCTGTTATACCTGGTTAGAAAGCTTATGCTCTCACCTACTGAATAAACGAATTCTCAAACAAGCCAGACTGTACTAAAGAGTGCAACAACGCCGTCAACAACACGTGTGCAGCAGCTTCTGATCCGGTCTTCAGTGGGCTTGTAATACCACACATGTTGCTTTGGGTGTTGTCGAACTTTGTAGTACAATCTGGCTTGATCTACACATGATCGATCTAATAGGTGACAGAATAAGCTTTCTAACAATGTATAATATGTCAAATTTTACTTTTGTAATACCGTTTTATATTCCAGCGAGTTGGAAACTTTGGTCTCGTTATAACTGCATTACACATCAGTCTGCATTACACGTCAGACTTAGGGTTTTTCCAAGACCCTCTGAACATGCCAGCTAGCTTTGTGATTCGCCGTCACTCGTCACCGCATACCGCAAGTAAAACACTGAGATCTCAAATTTTGATGAAAGGATAATTTAGCTCTGAATATATGTGTCGCAAATCAACTCGTTGTAGTGATATTATAGCAGGTACACAATGCCCTGTCTCTGCTTATACTACAGAAACTGTTCACTCCGTTCAGCACAAAGTCGACTTTGCATTGGCGGCAACCACACTTCACAATTTCTGCAGGAATTGTCTAGTTATTATTATTATTATTCCGCCAGTTATTTGGACCGCTACTCCTCCCAGAGTTTTCGCACCACACGCACGTGCAATATGTCAAATCGAGCGGCTTGATCGGGAATGGTGTGCTATTACTTTGTGGAAAGTTTCGTTGCACGGTTTTTGAAAAATTTGAATTTTTGTGTGCAATTTTGCCCCATAGAGAATGAATGGCGGAATGTTCAGCCTTGTGATGTCACAATGCTCTGTCTTCTCACCCCTGTGATGTCACAATGGTCTGTCTTCTAGCAGCAGTACTCTGGTCTCTCTCTAGGTTTGAACATTCTGCCATTCATCTCTATGGGGAAAAATTGCCCACAAATTGTGCAATGCCTCATTGGACATGGTAGAGAATCCTTTGTCCATTGGTGGAGATCAGCCTTGCCCCCCTTCCTGATTCGCCGATGTTTGATATTTCATAACTTTTGAACCGTTTGTCTTAGAGAACTATGGGTCGCGTCATTGGACTCCGTAAAGACCTAGCAACCGCCTAGAACTCCATAGCAACCCCCTAGTAACATCCTAGCAACCGCCTATGACTCCATAGCAAAGACCTAGCAACACCCTAGCAACCACCTAGAACAACCTAGCAACCGCCTAGAACTTCATAGCAACCACCTAACAACACACTAGCATCCACCTGGAACACCATAGCAACTGCCTAGAACTCCATAGCAACCACCTACCAAACACCCTAGCAACCACCTAGAACTGCATAGCAACCACCTTGCAACACCTTAGAAACCACGTGGAACACCATAGCAAATGCCTAGCAACACCCTAGCAACCGCCTATAAATCCATAGCAACCACCTAGCAACACCATAGCAACCACCTAGAACTCCATAGCAACCGCCTAGAACTCCATAGCAACTACTTAACAACAAACTAGCAACCACCTGTAATACCATAGCAATTGCCTAGAACTCCATAGCAACCACCTAGCAACACCCTAGCAACCACCTAGAACTGCATAGCAACCACCTTGCAACACCCTAGCAACCACGTGGAACACCATAGCAAATGCCTAGCAACACCCTAGCAACCGCCTATAACTCCATAGCAACCACCGAGCAACACCATAGCAACCACCTAGAACTCCATAGCAACCACCTAGCAACACCCTAGCAACCACCTGGAACACACCATAGCAACGACCTAGCAACAACCTAGCAACCACCTGGAACACCATAACAGTGCCTAGCAACACCCTAGCAACCGCCTATAACTCCATAGCAACCACCTAGCAACATCCAAGCAACCACTTAGAATACCCTAGCAACCGCCTAGCAATGCCCTAGCAACCACCTAGAACTCCATAGCAACTGCCTATAACTCCATAGCAACCACCCAACAACATCCTAGCAACCACCTGGAACACCATAACAACTGCCTAGCAGCACCCTAGCAACCGCCTATAACTCCATAGCAATGACCTAGCAACACCCTAGCAACCACCTAGAACTGCATAGCAACCACCTTGCAACACCCTAGCAACCACCTGGAACACCATAGCAAATGGCTAGCAACACCCTAGCAACCGGCTATAACTCCATAGCAACCAACTTGCAACACCCTAGCAACCACCTAGAATACCCTAGCAACCACCTGGAACACCATAACAACTGCCTAGCAACACCCTAGCAACCACTTATAACTCCATGGCAACCACCTAGCAACATCCTAGCAACCACCTAGAAAACCCTACTAACCACCTAGCAACACCCTAGCAACCACCTAGAATACCCTAGCAACCACCTGGAACACCAAAATAACTGCCTAGCAACACCTTAGCAACCATCAATAACTCCATAGCAACCTCCTAGCCACCACCTAGAATACCCTCGCAACCAGCTAGCAACACCCTAGCAACCGCCTATAACTCCATAGCAACCACCTGGCAACATCCTAGCAACCACTTAGATTACCCTAGCAACCACCTAGCAGCTCCATTGCAACCACCTGGAACTCCATAGCAACCACCTAGCACCACACTAGCAACCACCTGGAACACCATATCAACCACCTAGCAACATCCTAGCAACTGCCTAAAACTCCAAAGCAACCACCTAGAACACCCTAGCAACCGCCTAGAATTCCATGGAAACCACCTAGAACTCCATAGAACCACCTAGCAACACCCTAGCAAATGCCTCAAACATCATAGCAACTACCTACCACTGTTCACTCTGTTCAGCAGAAAGTCGACTTTGCATTGGCGGCAACCACACTTCACAATTTCTGCAGGAATTGTCTAGTTATTACTGTGGTTGCCTTAGGCAATCACACTACTATTATCTCACATATTATTATTATTAGTGTGGTTGCCTTAGGCAATCACACTATTATTATCGCACATATTATTTATTATTATTATTATTATTATTATTCCACCCATTTTTTGGACCGCTACTCCTCCCAGAGTTTTTGCACCACATACACGTGCCATATGTCAAATTGACCGGCTTCTTTGGGAATCGTGTGCTATTATTTTGTGGAAAGTTTCGCTGCACGGTTTTTGAGAAATATGACTTTTTATGGCCAATTTTTCCCCATAGGGATGAATGTAAAACGTGACGTCATACATATGTGAGCGGTGAAGTCACAGCATTGGTCGGCTTAGCACACGTGATGCACTTTTAACCTGCTTCATCTACAGGAAATTTAGAATCCAGATGCGGTGCATATCTCCATTTTCGTCGTAATTACAGAAAACACACATTCGTAAACTTCAAATGATTCATACCACAATGTAGATAAAACCTTGACGAACACGTACATGCACGGATTGTGTTGTTCAAACGAGGTTTCCTGGCGACTTAGCCACCACAGTGGATATAGCTTAATGCGGAAGTGCACGCGATAAAAACGGTATTCCAAATGCAAAATTACAAATGAAAACGCTGTCAGCTAGGTATATCAACAAACATATGACTTAGGCATACCCAGATTTCCTCAAAAATAATAGTATTTCACAAGATATTACGCAAAATCGTTGACAACGTTTCGTCAAATGCAGCGTCTTTGAATGCTACTAGTGCTAACAAAGAGTGCATGCATTGAATGCGACGATTAAAACACTTTCGGTTGACCTAAAAAAACCATATTCCAAAACCAAAATTAGACGTGCTGTTATACCTGGTTAGAAAGCTTATGCTCTCACCTACTGAATAAACGAATTCTCAAACAAGCCAGACTGTACTAAAGAGTGCAACAACGCCGTCAACAACACGTGTGCAGCAGCTTCTGATCCGGTCTTCAGTGGGCTTGTAATACCACACATGTTGCTTTGGGTGTTGTCGAACTTTGTAGTACAATCTGGCTTGATCTACACATCATCGATCTAATAGGTGACAGAATAAGCTTTCTAACAATGTATAATATGTCAAATTTTACTTTTGTAATACCGTTTTATATTCCAGCGAGTTGGAAACTTTGGTCTCGTTATAACTGCATTACACATCAGTCTGCATTACACGTCAGACTTAGGGTTTTTCCAAGACCCTCTGAACATGCCAGCTAGCTTTGTGATTCGCCGTCACTCGTCACCGCATACCGCAAGTAAAACACTGAGATCTCAAATTTTGATGAAAGGATCATTTAGCTCTGAATATATGTGTCGCAAATCAACTCGTTGTAGTGATGTTATAGCAGGTACACAATGCCCTGTCTCTGCTTATACTACAGAAACTGTTCACTCCGTTCAGCACAAAGTCGACTTTGCATTGGCGGCAACCACACTTCACAATTTCTGCAGGAATTGTCTAGTTAGTGTGGTTGCCTTAGGCAAACACACTATTATTATTGCACATATTTATTATTATTATTAGTGTGGTTGCCTTGGGCAATCACACTATTATTATCGCACATATTATTATTATTATTTCTTTCTTTCCACCCATTTTTTGGACCGCTACTCCTCCCAGAGTTTTCGCACCACATACACGTGCCATATGTCAAATTGACCGGCTTCTTTGGGAATCGATGGCTATTACTTTGTGGAAAGTTTCGCTGCACGGTTTTTGAGAAATATGACTTTTTATGGCCAATTTTTCCCAATAGGGATGAATGTAAAACATGACGTCATACATATGTGAGCGGTGAAGTCACAGCATTGGTCGGCTTAGCACACGTGATGCACTTTTAACCTGCTTCATCTACAGGAAATTTAGAATCCAGATGCGGTGCATATCTCCATTTTCGTCGTAATTACAGAAAACACACATTCGTAAACTTCAAATGATTCATACCACAATGTAGATAAAACCTTGACGAAGACGTACATGCACGGATTGTGTTGTTCAAACGAGGTTTCCTGGCGACTTAGCCACCACAGTGGATATAGCTTAATGCGGAAGTGCACGCGATAAAAACGGTATTCCAAATGCAAAATTACAAATGAAAACGCTGTCAGCTAGGTATATCAACAAACATATGACTTAGGCATACCCAGATTTCCTCAAAAATAATAGTATTTCACAAGATATTACGCAAAATCGTTGACAACGTTTCGTCAAATGCAGCGTCTTTGAATGCTACTAGTGCTAACAAAGAGTGCATGCATTGAATGCGACGATTAAAACACTTTCGGTTGACCTAAAAAAAACATATTCCAAAACCAAAATTAGACGTGCTGTTATACCTGGTTAGAAAGCTTATGCTCTCACCTACTGAATAAACGAATTCTCAAACAAGCCAGACTGTACTAAAGAGTGCAACAACGCCGTCAACAACACGTGTGCAGCAGCTTCTGATCCGGTCTTCAGTGGGCTTGTAATACCACACATGTTGCTTTGGGTGTTGTCGAACTTTGTAGTACAATCTGGCTTGATCTACACATCATCGATCTAATAGGTGACAGAATAAGCTTTCTAACAATGTATAATATGTCAAATTTCACTTTTGTAATACCGTTTTATATTCCAGCGAGTTGGAAACTTTGGTCTCGTTATAACTGCATTACACATCAGTCTGCATTACACGTCAGACTTAGGGTTTATCCAAGACCCTCTGAACATGCCAGCTAGCTTTGTGATTCGCCGTCACTCGTCACCGCATACCGCAAGTAAAACACTGAGATCTCAAATTTTGATGAAAGGATAATTTAGCTCTGAATATATGTGTCGCAAATCAACTCGTTGTAGTGATGTTATAGCATGTACACAATACTCTGTCTCTGCTTATACTACAGAAACTGTTCGCTCTGTTCAGCACAAAGTCGACTTTGTGTTGGCGGCAACCACACTTCACAATTTCTGCAGGAATTGTCTAGTTATTATTCTTATTATTATTATTATTATTCCGCCAGTTTTTTGGACCGCTACTCCTCCCAGAGTTTTCGCACCACATACACGTGCAATATGTCAAATCGAGCGGCTTGATCGGGAATGGTGTGCTATTACTTTGTGGAAAGTTTGGGTGGACAGTTTTTGAAAAATTTGAATTTTTGTGGGCAATTCTTCCCCATAGAGAATGAATGGCGGAATGTTCAGCCTTGTGATGTCACAATGCTCTGTCTTCTCACCCCTGTGATGTCACAATGCTCTGCCTTCTAGCAGCAGTACTCTGGTCTCTCTCTAGTTTTGAACATTCTGCCATTCATCTCTATGGGGAAAAACTGCCCACAAATTGTGCAATGCCTCATTGGACATGGTAGAGAGTCCGTTGTCCATTGGTGGAGATCAGCTTTGCCCCCCTTCCTGATTGGCCGATGTTTGATATTTCATAACTTTTGAACCGTTTGTCATAGAGAACTATGTGTCGTGTCATTGGACTCAGTAAAGACCTAGCAACCGCCTAGAACTCCATAGCAACCCCCTAGCAACATCCTAGCAACCGCTTATAACTCCATAGCAAAAACCTAGCAACACCCTAGCAACCACCTAGAACACCGTAGCAACCGCCTAGAACTCCATAGCAGACACCTAACAACACACTAGCAACCACCTGTAACACCATAGCAACTGCCTAGAACTCCATAGCAACCACCTAGGAACACCCTAGCAACCACCTAGAACTGCATAGCAACCACCTTGCAACTCCATAGCAACCACCTAGAACTCCATAGCAACCACCAAGCAACACAATAGCAACCACCTGGAACACCATAACTGCCTAGCAACAACCTAGCAACCACCTGGAACACCATAACAACTGCCTAGCAACACCCTAGCAACCGCATATAACTCCATAGCAACCACCTAGCAACATCCTAGCAACCACCTAGAAAACCTTAGCAACCACCTAGCAACTCCATAGCAACCACCTTGCAACACCCTAGCAACCACCTGGAACACCATAGCAACCACCTAGCAACACCCTAGCAACCACCTAGAACACCCTAGCAACTGGCGATAACTCCATAGCAACCACCTAGAACTCCATAGCAACCACCTAGCAACACCATAGCAACCACCTGGAACACCATAACAACTGCCTAGCAACACCCTAGCAACCACCTGGAACACCATAACAACTGCCTAGCAACACCCTAGCAAGCGCTTATATCTCCATAGCAAACACCTAGCAACATCCTAGCAACCACCTAGAATACCCTAGCAACACCCTAGCAACCGCCTATAACTCCATAGCAACCACCTAAGAACACACTAGCAACCACCTGGAACACGATAGCAACCACCTAGAACACCCTAGCAACCGGCTATAACTCCATAGCAACCACCCAGTAACACCATAGCAACCACCTAGATCTCCATAGTAACCACCTAGCAACACCCTAGCAACCACCTGGAACACCATAGCAACCACCTAGCAACACCCTAGCAACCACCTAGAACACCCTAGCAACCGTCTAAAACTACATAGCAACCACCTAGCAACTCCATAGCAACCACCTAGAACTCCAAAGAAGCACCTAGCAACACCCTAGCAACCACGTGGAACACCATAGCAACCACCTAGCAACACCCTAGCAACCACCTGGAACACCATAACAACCGCCTAGCAACACCCTAGCAACCACCAATAACTCCATAGCAACCACCTTGCAACACCCTAGCAACCACCTGGAACACCATAGCAACCACCTAGCAACACCCTAGCAACCACCAAGAACACCCTAGCAACCGGCTATAACTCCATAGCAACCACCTAGCAACTCCATAGCAACCACCTAGCAACACCTTAGCGACCACCTGGAACACCATAACAACTGCCTAGCAACACCCTAGCAACCGCTTATATCTCCATAGCAACCACCTAGCAACATCCTAGCAACCACCTAGAATACCCTAGCAACACCCTAGCAACCACCTAGAACTCCATAGCAACCACTTAGCATCACCCTAGCAACCACCTGGAACACCATAGCAACCACCCAGAATGCCTTAGCAACCGCACTGAACTCCATAGCAACCATCTAGCAGCATCCTAACAAGCACCTAGAACTCTATAGCAACCACCTAACAACACACTAGCAACCACCTAGAGCACCCTAACAACTGCCTAGAATGCCTTAGCAACCACCTAGCAACACCATAGCAACCACCTAGAACTCCATAGCAACCACCTTGCAACACCTTAGCAACCACCTGGAACACCATAGCAAATGCCTAGCAACACCCTAGCAACCACATAAAACTCCATAACAACCACCTAGCAACATCCTAGCAACTGCCTAGAACTCCATAGAAACCACCTAGCAACATCCTAGCAACTTCCTAGAACTCCATAGCAACCAGCTAGCCACATCCTAGCAACTGCCTAAAACTCCATAGCAACGACCTAGCAACATCCTAGCAACTGCCTAGAACTCCATAGCAACCACCTAGCAACATCCTAACACCTACCTAGAACTCCATAGCAACCACCTAGCAACATCCTAGCAACCACCTAGAACTCCACAGAACCACCTAGCAACACCCTAGCAACCGCCTCAAACTCCATAGCTACCACCTAGCAACATCCTAGACACCACCTAAAACACCATAGTCACCGCAGAACATCATAGCAACTACCTACCACTGTTCACTCTGTTCAGCAGAAAGTCGACTTTGCATTGGCGGCAACCACACTTCACAATTTCTGCAGGAATTGTCTAGTTATTATTAGTGTGGTTGCCTTAGGCAAACACACTATTATTATCCCACATATTATTATTATTATTATTATTAGTGTGGTTGCCTTAGGCAAACACACTATTATTATTGCACATATTTATTATTATTATTATTCCGCCAGTTTTTTGGACCGCTACTCCTCCCAGAGTTTTCGCACCACATACACATGCCATATGTCAAATTGACCGGCTTCTTTGGGAATCGATGGCTATTACTTTGTGGAAATTTTCGCTGCACGGTTTTT
Organism: Anguilla pacifica; assembly: GCA_039654925.1. Taxonomy (NCBI): domain Eukaryota; kingdom Metazoa; phylum Chordata; class Actinopteri; order Anguilliformes; family Anguillidae; genus Anguilla; species Anguilla pacifica. Next base: position 32,228,584 of record CM077290.1, on the reverse strand, counting down.
GAGAAATATGACTTTTTATGGCCAGTTTTTCCCATTGAAAATAAATGGGGCGGTGACGTCATAGAAAATGTGAATTATGAAGTTACAGCATTGGTCGGCTTTGCACACGTGATGCGGTCCGCTGTTCGTCCTCACCAGCCACCAGAAAGGATATAGCTGAATGCGGAAGTGAACGGATAAAACAGTATTCCAAATGCAAAATTTCAAATGAAAACGCTGTCAGCTAGGTATATCAACAAAACATATGGCTTAGGCATACCCAGAAGTCCTCAATAATAACAGTATTTCACAAGATATTACGCAAATTCTTTGACGACGTTTCGTCAGGTCCAGCGTCTTTGAATGCTAATGCTAACAAAGACTACATGCATTGTATGCGACGATTAAAAAACTTTCGGTTGACCTAAAAAAACGATATTCCAAAACCAAAATTAGACGTGCTGTTATACCTGGTTAGAAAGCTTATGCTCTCACCTACTGAATAAACGAATTCTCAATCAAGCCAGACGGACCTAAAAAGGGCAACAACGCCGTCAACAACATGTGTGCAGCAGCTTCTGGTCCGGTCTTACTCCAGAAAACGGTGTCATCTTGTAATACCACACATGTTGCTTTGGGTGTTGTCAAACTTTGTAGTACAAACTGGCTTGATTGAGAATTCATTTATTCAGTAGGTGACACAATAAGCTTTCTAACTATGTATAATATGTTAAATTTTGCTTTTGTAATACCGTTTTGTATCCCATCGTATTCGAAAGGTTCGTCTCATTATAGATGCATTACGCATAGCCACCAGAATGGATATAGCTGAATGCGGAAGTGAACGCAATTAAACGGTATTCCAAAACCAAAATTAGACGTGTTATACATGGTTAGAAAGCTTATACTCTCACCTACTGAATGAATGAATTCTCAATCAAGCCAGACTGTACTAAAAAGTGCAACAACGCCGTCAACAACATGTGTGCAGCAGCTTCTGGTCCGGTCTTACTCCAGAAAACGGTGTCATCTTGTAATACCACACGTTGCTTTGGGTGTTGTCGAACTTTGTAGTACAATCTGGCTTGATCTACACTTAATCGATCCAATAGGTGACAGAATAAGCTTTCTAACTATGTATAATATGTCAAATTTCTCTTTTGTAACACCGTTTAAAATCCCAGCGTATTGGAAACTTTGGTCTCATTAGAGCTGCATTACGTATTCATTCTGTTGTAGCAGGGAAAGCAACGCTTTCTCACCCAACGCGTTTGCTAAAGTACACAACTGCACTTGCATGTTGTTGATGCACCCCTTGCTGCAACAGAAGCTAGTAGTAGTACTGGCTACCAGCCGAACCTTATTCACAGAAGCTGTATTTAAAATTAGTTAAAATGCAACTATTTTAACACATATTTCTCGCCTCATTTTCGTTCTTGGAAATTCGGCTCGGCTAACACGTAATAGGCTACTCTGTCTATGAGTTGGTCTCAGAGATAACAGATTACACTCTGAATTACAGCCCAATGAAATGTTTTTAGTTGTGTGGTTAAAATGAGCTGATATTCACGCAAAATCATACGTCAATCAAATTAATCTCCCTAGCCCCGTCTTGCTTTTTTTAAATGGTGCGATCACGCAGTGTAGACGTAGGGTTTTTCCAAGAGCCTCTGAATATGCCAGCTAGCTTTATGATTCGCCGTCACTCATCACCACATACCGCGAGTAAAACACTGAGATCTCAAGTTTTTACGAAAGGATAATTTAGCTCTGAATATATGTGTCGCAAATAAACTGGTTGCCATGATGTTATAGCGTGTACACAATACTCTGTCTCTGCTTATACTACAGAAACTGTTCGCTCTGTTCAGGAGAAAGTCGACTTTGTGTTGGCGGCAACCACACTTCACAATTTCTGCAGGAATTGTCTAGTTAGTGTGGTTGCCTTAGGCAATCACACTATTATTATCGCACATATTATTTATTAGTGTGGTTGCCTTAGGCAATCACACTATTATTATCGCACATATTATTTATTATTATTATTATTATTAGTGTGGTTGCCTTAGGCAATCACACTACTATTATCCCACATATTATTATTATTATTCTTTCCACCCATTTTTTGGACCGCTACTCCTCCCAGAGTTTTCGCACCACATACATGTGCAATGTGTCAAATCGAGCGGCTTGATCGGGAATGAAGTGCTATTACTTTGTGGAAAGTTTGGGTGGACGGTTTTTGAGAAATTTGACTTTTTTTGGGGAATTTTTCCCATAGACAATGAATGGTGGAATGTTCACCATTGTGATGTCACAATGTTGTCCTCTCAGCATTGTGATGTCACAATGGTCTGTCTTCTAGCAGCAGTGTTCTGGTCTCTCTCTGGCTTTGGACATTCAGCATTCATCTCTATGGGGCAAAATTGCCCTCAAATTGTGGGATGCCTCATTGGACGTGTTAGGGAGTCGATTGTCCATTGGTGTAAATTAACCTCGCCCCCTTTCCTGATTGGCCGACATTTGATATTTCATAACTTTTCAACCGTTTGTCATAGAGAATTATGGATCGCGTCATTGGACTCAGTAAAGACAGAGCAACCACCTAGCAACACCCTAGCAATCACCTAAAACAGCCTAGCAACAGCCTGGAACGCCATAGCAACCACGTAGCAACAGCATAGCAACTGCCTAGAACTCTATAGCAAATACCTAGAAAACCCTAGCAACCACCTGGAACTCCATAACAACCATCTAGCAACACCCTAGCAACCACCTAGCAACACCTTAGCAACCGCATAGAACTCTATGGGAATCACCTAGCAACACCCTAGCGACCACTTAGAACAGTCTTGCAACAGCCTAGATCCCCATAGCAACCACTTAGCAACACCATAGCAACCACCTAAAACTCCATAGCAACCACCTAGCAACACCGTAGCAACCACCTGGAACACCATAGCAACCACCTATAACTCCATAGCAACCACCTAGCAACATCCTAGGAACCACCTAGCAACACCCTAGCAACCACCTGGTACACCATAACAACCATCTAGCAACATCCCAGCAACCACCTAGAATACCCTAGCAACACCTTAGCAACCGCCTATAACTCCATAGCAAATGCCTAGCAACACCCTAGCAACCACCTAGAATACCGTAGCAACCCCCTAGCAACCGCCTATAACTCCATAGCAAATGCATAGCAAAACCCTAGCAACCGGCTATAACTCCATAGCAACCACCTAGCAACACCTTAGCAACCACCTAAATCTCCATAGCATCCACCTAGCAACACCTAGCAACATCCTAGCAACCACTTAGCAACCACTGGGAACACCATAACAACTGTCTAGCAACACCCTAGCACCGCCTATAACTCCATAGCAACCACCTAGCAGCATCCTAGCAACCAATTGGAATACCCGAGCAACCACCTAGCAACACCATAGTAACCACCTAGAACTCCATAGCAACCACCTAGAATACCCTAGCAACCACCTGGAACACCATAACAACTGCCTAGCAACACCCTAACAACCGCCTATAACTCCATAGCAACCTCCTAGCAACCACCTAGCAACTGCCTATAACTCAAAAGCAACCACCTAGCAACATCCTAGCAACCACCTAGCAACACGCTAGCAACCACCTATAACTCCATAGCAACCCCCTAGCAACATCCTAGCAACCACCTATAACTCCATAGCAATGACCTAGCAACACCCTAGCAACCGCCTATAACTCCATAGCAACCCCCTAGCAACATCCTAGCAACCACCTATAATTCCATAGCAACGACCTAGCAACACCCTAGCAACCACCTAGAACAACCGAGCAACCGCCTAGAACTCCATAGCAACCACCTAACAACACACTAGCAACCACCTGGAACACCATATCAAATGCCTAGCACCACCCTAGCAACCGGCTATAACTCTATAGCAACCACCTGGAACACCATAGCAACCACCTAGCAACACCCTAGCAACCACCTGGAACACCATAACAACCACCTAGCAGCATCCCAGCAACCACCTAAAATACCCTAGCAACCACCTAGCAACTTCCTAGCAACCACCTGGAACACCATAACAACTGCCTAGTAACACACTAGAGATCGCCTATAACTCCATAGCAACCACCTAGCAACATCCTAGCAACCACTTAGATTACCCTAGCAACCACCTAGCAATGCCCTAGCAACCACCTGGAGCTCCATAGCAACCACCTGGAACTCCATAGCAACCACTTAGCACCACCCTAGCAACCACCTGGAACACCATATCAGCCACCTAGCAACATACTAGCAACTGCCTAGAACTTCATAGCAACTACCTAGAACACCCTAGCAACCGCCTAGAATTCCATGGATACCACCTAGCAACACCCTAGCAACCACCTCAAACATCATAGCAACTACCTACCACTGTTCACTCTGTTCACCAGAGTTGACTTTGCGTTGGCGGCAACCACACTTCACAATTTCTGCAGGAATTGTCTAGTTATTATTATTCTTTCTTTCCACCCATTTTTTGGACCGCTACTCCTCCCAGAGTTCTTGCACCACATACACGTGCCATATGTCAAATTGACCGGCTTCTTTGGGAATCGTGTGCTATTACTTTGTGGAAAGTTTCGCTGCACGGTTTTTGAGAAATATGACTTTTTATGGCCAATTTTTCCCCATAGGGATGAATGTAAAACGTGACGTCATACATATGTGAGCGGTGAAGTCACAGCATTGGTCGGCTTAGCACACGTGATGCACTTTTAACCTGCTTCATCTACAGGAAATTTAGAATCCAGATGCGGTGCATATCTCCATTTTCGTCGTAATTACAGAAAACACACATTCGTAAACTTCAAATGATTCATACCACAATGTAGATAAAACCTTGACGAACACGTACATGCACGGATTGTGTTGTTCAAACAAGGTTTCCTGGCGACTTAGCCACCACAGTGGATATAGCTTAATGCGGAAGTGCACGCGATAAAAACGGTATTCCAAATGCAAAATTACAAATGAAAACGCTGTCAGCTAGGTATATCAACAAACATATGACTTAGGCATACCCAGATTTCCTCAAAAATAATAGTATTTCACAAGATATTACGCAAAATCGTTGACAACGTTTCGTCAAATGCAGCGTCTTTGAATGCTACTAGTGCTAACAAAGAGTGCATGCATTGAATGCGACGATTAAAACACTTTCGGTTGACCTAAAAAAACCATATTCCAAAACCAAAATTAGACGTGCTGTTATACCTGGTTAGAAAGCTTATGCTCTCACCTACTGAATAAACGAATTCTCAAACAAGCCAGACTGTACTAAAGAGTGCAACAACGCCGTCAACAACACGTGTGCAGCAGCTTCTGATCCGGTCTTCAGTGGGCTTGTAATACCACACATGTTGCTTTGGGTGTTGTCGAACTTTGTAGTACAATCTGGCTTGATCTACACATCATCGATCTAATAGGTGACAGAATAAGCTTTCTAACAATGTATAATATGTCAAATTTTACTTTTGTAATACCGTTTTATATTCCAGCGAGTTGGAAACTTTGGTCTCGTTATAACCGCATTACACATCAGTCTGCATTACACGTCAGACTTAGGGTTTTCCCAAGACCCTCTGAACATGCCAGCTAGCTTTGTGATTCGCCGTCACTCGTCACCGCATACCGCAAGTAAAACACTGAGATCTCAAATTTTGATGAAAGGATAATTTAGCTCTGAATATATGTGTCGCAAATCAACTCGTTGTAGTGATGTTATAGCAGGTACACAATGCCCTGTCTCTGCTTATACTACAGAAACTGTTCACTCCGTTCAGCACAAAGTTGACTTTGCATTGGCGGCAACCACACTTCACAATTTCTGCAGGAATTGTCTAGTTAGTGTGGTTGCCTTAGGCAATCACACTACTATTATCTCACATATTATTATTATTAGTGTGGTTGCCTTAGGCAAACACACTATTATTATTGCACATATTTATTAGTGTGGTTGCCTTAGGCAAACACACTATTATTATTGCACATATTTATTTATTATTATTAGTGTGGTTGCCTTAGGCAATCACACTATTATTATCGCACATATTATTTATTATTATTATTCCACCCATTTTTTGGACCGCTACTCCTCCCAGAGTTTTCGCACCACATACACGTGCCATATGTCAAATTGACCGGCTTCTTTGGGAATCGTGTGCTATTACTTTGTGGAAAGTTTCGCTGCACGGTTTTTGAGAAATATGACTTTTTATGGCCAATTTTTCCCATTGAAAATGAATGGGGCGGTGACGTCATAAAAAATGTGAATTATGAAGTTACAGCATTGGTCGGCTTTGCACACGTGATGCGGTTGGCTGTTCGTCCTCACCAGCCACCAGAAAGGATATAGCTGAACGCGGAAGTGAACGGATAAAACAGTATTCCAAATGCAAAATTTCAAATGAAAACGCTGTCAGCTAGGTATATCAGCAAAACATATGGCTTAGGCATACCCAGAAGTCCTCAATAATAACAGTATTTCACAAGATATTACGCAAATTCTTTGACGACGTTTCGTCAGGTCCAGCGTCTTTGAATGCTAATGCTAACAGACTACATGCATTGTATGCGACGATTAAAAAACTTTCGGTTGACCTAAAAAAACGATATTCCAAAACCAAAATTAGACGTGCTGTTATACCTGGTTAGAAAGCTTATGCTCTCACCTACTGAATAAACAAATTCTCAAACAAGCCAGACTGTACTAAAGAGTGCAACAACGCCGTCAACAACACGTGTGCAGCAGCTTCTGATCCGGTCTTCAGTGGGCTTGTAATACCACACATGTTGCTTTGGGTGTTGTCGAACTTTGTAGTACAATCTGGCTTGATCTACACATCATCGATCTAATAGGTGACAGAATAAGCTTTCTAACAATGTATAATATGTCAAATTTTACTTTTGTAATACCGTTTTATATTCCAGCGAGTTGGAAACTTTGGTCTCGTTATAACTGCATTACACATCAGTCTGCATTACACGTCAGACTTAGGGTTTTTCCAAGACCCTCTGAACATGCCAGCTAGCTTTGTGATTCGCCGTCACTCGTCACCGCATACCGCAAGTAAAACACTGAGATCTCAAATTTTGATGAAAGGATAATTTAGCTCTGAATATATGTGTCGCAAATCAACTCGTTGTCGTGATGTTATAGCAGGTACACAATGCCCTGTCTCTGCTTATACTACAGAAACTGTTCACTCCGTTCAGCACAAAGTCGACTTTGCATTGGCGGCAACCACACTTCACAATTTCTGCAGGAATTGTCTAGTTATTATTATTATTATTCCGCCAGTTTTTTGGACCGCTACTCCTCCCAGAGTTTTCGCACCACATACACGTGCAATATGTCAAATAGAGCGGCTTCATCGGGAATGGTGTGCTATTACTTTGTGGAAAGTTTCGGTGCACGGTTTTTGAGAAATTCCACTTTTTTTGGGAAATTTTTCCCATAGAGAATGAATGGTGGAATGTTCACCCTTGTGATGTCACAATGCTGTCTTCACACCTTTATGATGTCACAATGCTCTGTTTTCTAGCAGCAGTGCTCTGGTCTCTCTCTAGATTTGAACATTCTGCCATTCATCTCTATGGGGAAAAATTGCCCACAAATTGTGCAATGCCTCATTGGACATGGTAGAGAGTCCTTTGTCCATTGGTGTAGTATAACCTGGCCCCTTTTTCTGATTGGCTGACAGCAACACCATAGCAACCACCTAGAACTCCATAGCAACCACCTAGCAACACCCTAGCAACCACCTGGAACACCATAGCAACCACCTAGCAACACCCTAGCAACCACCTGGAGAACCATAACAACTGCCTAGCAACACCCTAGCAACTGCCTATAACTCCATAGCAACCACCTAGCAACATCTTAGCAACCATCTAGAATACCCTAGCAACACCCTAGCAACCGCCTATATCTCCATAGCAAATGCCTAGCAACACCCTAGCAACCGGCTATAAGTCCATAGCAACCACCTAGCAACACCTTAGCAACCACCTAAATCTCCATAGCATCCACCTAGCAACACCTAGCAACATCCTAGCAACCACTTAGCAACCACTGGGAACACCATAACAACTGTCTAGCAACACCCTAGCAACGGCCTATAACTCCATAACAACCACCTAGCAACATCCTAGCAACCACTTAGAATACGCTAGCAACCACCTAGCAACACTATAGTAACCACCTAGAACTCCATAGCAACCACCTAGAATACCCTAGCAACCACCTAGCAACACCCTAGCAACCACCTGGAACACCATAACAACTGCTTAGCAACACCCTAACAACCGCCTATAACTCCATAGCAACCTCCTAGCAACCACCTAGCAACTGCCTATAACTCAATAGCAACCACCTAGCAACATCCTAGCAACCACCTAGCAACACCCTAGCAACCACCTGGAACACCATAAAAACTGCCTAGCAACACCTTAGACACCGCCTATAACTCCATAGCAACCCCCTAGCAACATCCTAGCAACCACCTATAACTCCATAGCAACGACCTAGCAACACCCTAGCAACCACCTAGAACAACCTAGCAACCATCTAGAACTCCATAGCAACCACCTAACAACACACTAGCAACCACCTGGAACACCATAGCAAATGCCTAGCACCACCCTAGCAACCAGCTATAACTCCATAGCAACCACCTAGCAACACCTCAGCAACCACCAAGAACTCCATAGCAACCACCTAGCAACACCATAGCAACCACCTGGAACACCATAGCAACCACCTAGCAACACCCTAGCAACCACCTGGAATACCATAACAACTGCCTAGCAACACTCTAGCAACCACCTATAACTCCATAGCAACCACCTAGCAACATCCTCGCAACCACCTAGAATACCCTAGCAACACCCTAGCAACCGCCTATAACTCCATAGCAAATGCCTAGCAACACCCTAGCAACATCCTAGGAACCACCTAGAATACCCTAGCAACACCCTAGCAAATGGCTATAACTCCATAGCAACCACCTAGCAACACCATAGCAACCACCTAGAACTCCATAGCAACCACCTAGCAACACCCTAGCATCCACCTGGAACACCATAGCCACCACTTAGCAACACCCTAGCAAACGCCTATAACGCCATAGCAACCACCTAGCAACATCCTAGCAACCACCTAGAATACCCTAGCAACAACCTAGCAACCGCCTATAACTCCATAGCAAATGCCTAGCACCACCCTAGCAACCGGCTATAACTCCATAGCAACCACATAGCAACACCACAGCAACCACCAAGAACTCCATAGCAACCACCTAGCAACACCATAGCAACCACCTGGAACACCATAGCAACCACCTAGCAACACCCTAGCAACCACCTAGAATACCCTAGCTAACACCTAGCAATGCCCTAGCAACCACCTGGAACACCATAACAACTACCTAGCAACACCCTAACAACCACCTATAACTCAATAGCAACCTCATAGCAACCACCTAGCAACAGCCTATCAACCGCCTATAACTCCATAGCAACCACCTAGCAACATCCTAGCAACCACCTAGCAACACCCTAGCAACCACCTGGAACACCATAACAACTGATAGCAACACCCTAGAAACCACCTATAACTCCATAGCAACCACCTAGCAACATCCTAGTAACCACTTAGATTACCCTAGCAACCACCTAGCAATGCCCTAGCAACCACCTGGAGCTCCATAGCAACCACCTAGCACCACCCTAGCAACCACCTGGAACACCATATCAACCACCTAGCAACATCCTAGCAACTGCCTAAAACTCTATAGAAACCTAGCAACACCCTAGCAACCGCCTCAAACATCATAGCAACTACCTACCACTGTTCACTATGTTCAGCAGAAAGTCGACTTTGCTTTGGCGGCAACCACACTTCACAATTTCTGCAGGAATTGTCTAGTTATTATTATTATTATTATTCCACCCATTTTTTGGACCGCTACTCCTCCCAGAGTTTTCGCACCACATGCATGTGCAATATGTCAAATCGAGCGGCTTGATCGGGAATGGTGTGCTATTACTTTGTGGAAAGTTTCGTTGCACGGTTTTTGATAAATTTGAATTTTTTTGGGAAATTTTTCCCATAGAGAATGAATGGCGGAATGTTCACCCTTGTGATGTCATAATGCTGTCTTCTCACCATTGTGATGTCACAATGCTCTGTCTTCTAGCAGCAGTACCCTGGTCTCTCTCTAGATTTGAACATTCTGCCATTCATCTCTATGGGGAAAAATTGCCCACAAATTGTGCAATGCCTCATTGGACATGGTAGGGAGTCCTTTGTCCATTGGTGGAGATCAGCCTTAACCCCCTTCCTGATTGGCCGATGTTTGATATTTCGTAACATTTGAACGGTTTTTCATAGAGAACTATGGGTCGCGTCATTGGACTCAGTAAAGACCTAGCAACCGCCTATAACTCCATAGCAACCCCCTAGCAACATCCTAGCAACCACCTATAATTCCATAGCAACGACCTAGCAACACCCTAGCAACCACCTAGAACACCCTAGCAACCGCCTAGAACTTCATAGCAAACACCCAACAACACACTAGCAACCACCTGTAACGCCATAGCAACTGCCTAGAACTCCATAGCAACCACATAGCAACACCCTAGCAACCACCTAGACCTGCATAGCAACCACCTTGCAACATCCTAGCAACCACCTGGAACACCATAGCAAATGCATAGCAACACCCTAGCAACCAGCTATAACTCCATAGCATCCACCTAGCAACACCATAGCAACCACCTAGAATACCCTAGCAACCACCTAGCAACACCCTAGCAACCACCTGGAACTGCATAGCAACCACCTTTATCACCATAGCAACTGCCTAGAAACCCATAGCAACCACCTAGAAAACCCTAGCAACCACCTAGCAACACCCTAGCAACCGCCTATAACTCCATAGCAACAACTTAGCAACACCCTAGCAACCACCTGGAACACCAAAGCAAATGCATAGCAACACCCTAGCAACCGACTATAACTCCATAGCAACCACCTAGCAACACCATAGCAACCACCTTACAACAGCCTAGCGACCACCTAGAATACCCTAGCAACCACCTAGCAACACCCTAGTAACCGCCTCAAACTCCATAACAACCACCTAGCAACACCCTAGACACCACCTAAAACACCATAGTCACCACCAGAACATCATAGCAACTACCTACCACTGTTCACTCTGTTCAGCAGAAAGTCGACTTTGCACTGGCGGCAACCACACTTCACAATTTCTGCAGGAATTGTCTAGTTATTATTATTCTTTCTTTCCACCCATTTTTTGGACCGCTACTCCTCCCAGAGTTTTCGCACCATGTACACGTGCAATATGTCAAATCGAGCGGCTTCATCGGGAATGGTGTGCTATTACTTTGTGGAAAGATTCGTTGCACGGTTTTTGAAAAATTTGAATTTTTGTGGGCAATTTTTCCCCATAGGGAATGAATGGCGGAATGTTCAGCCTTGTGATGTCACAATGCTCTGTCTTCTCACCATTGTGATGTCACAATGCTCAGTCTTCTAGCAACAGTACTCTGGTCTCTCTCTAGATTTGAACATTCTGCCATTCATCTCTATGGGGAAAAATTGCCCACAAATTGTGCAATGCCTCATTGGACATGGTAGAGTGTCCTTTGTCCATTGGTGTAGATCAGCCTCGCCCCCCTTCCTGATTGGCCAATGTTTGATATTTCATAACTTTTGAACCGTTTGTCATAGAGAGCTATGCTGCCCTACAAAGCCTAACTGCAGTAACTACGCAAAGGGTAAAACTGAGAAAAATGGCTTTAAAGTATTTTAACTGGCCAGCCAAATGGGTTAAAGGTATATCAGTGATATTGCACTAATTGTACTTCTATTCATGAGGTAATTTTTATGCCCAAAAACCATGACGGCTGATTTGACCTTTGACCCCAAAAATGTAGTTACTGCACTCTGCCTTTGCATTGCCTTAAATGGTTCTAAGAGCAATGCAAAAGCAAAGTGCAGTAACTACAATGTTCTCAGCTTTTATATTGTGTTTTCAGTGAACAAAAACTATTTTGACACTGATTTTGTTATAATTGTATTTAACAGTATTTAACAACTCTACTTATGGATTTGTGCATGGTTAATTAAGTCTGGACAAACTGAGAATTTTCATATTTTAGTCTTAATATCATTTCATTTCACTTTTTTACTTATTCACCTATCTAGATAATTATTTTCCTATCAATTAAACTTTGCATCATCATCTTCAATTTCACCATCGTTGTCACCGCCACCACTGTTGTTGCCTTGATGAAAATCACATTAATAATTTTCATTATCCTTGTCTTTACTATTTAACACAATGAATAAATACAAGGCTACACTGATTCACGGTAAAATTTGTTTATTATTACGTGTTTTAAACAGCGACTTGTGAGCTGAAAATTGGTGCAGCACAAAACTTTACTTTAAACTAATCATTGATCTCAAACTGTTTTAATTAATTTTCAGTGATTAACAAGCATGCAAACAATCTGACTAATCAATTGGAAAGTGACACACAGCTTCTTCGCATTGTGTTCGGGAGATTAAATGATAAAAGTGATTTAGAAAAATCCGTTTTAATCACTGAGCAGTGGCAGAAATGTCCCTGATTTTCCTTGAGTATCAATACAATTAATTCACAAAATAGGCTACTCAATACTATCATATATAGCCAGCTCTGCCCAAATAGGCAGTTTTAGCGAGTAGCCTAGGGCTTGTAGCCTACATTTATTTTCATTTGCAGTACCAAATTGTGCACATTTTTAATCAACATTATTTGCGGATACATGCACTTCTTTCTCCGCACTCGTATTCATGGCAAATATCCACAATGCGTAGGCTAGATTGTAAACAATCTTGAAGTGCATGACATGGCATCGGCGATGATGTAAAGTTACAGATGATAATGTTACAGCTTTCAGGGAGCAGGTAAACTAACGCTAGCTAACTAAACATCGCCTGTCAGTGAGCATATATAGCGAGGCTGACAGGTGTTTTATAATGTGATTGCTAGTTTCTCAACGCTTAATGTCATCGTTACTTAGCCTACCTGGGTATTTTCTTTTCAACACCAGTACCACTATCCTCTTTCCCCTGGATAGTGCCATCTTAAACAGCTTTGTTGCGTGAGGTTAAATGGGTGAAATCGGCTGGTGGTAGAATCCAAAACAGTCGCGTGAGGTAACTTAGATGGGTAGAGCGCGAAATCGGCCAATAGAATCCCAAAGCAGACCGCAGTAACTTCACTTACTGCGGTCTGCCATGGTTTTGAGTCGGGTTTTGTAGTTACTGCAATTTTTATACAGTTGTTTCTCTAAAATAAAGCAAAATTGAACTCTGAAACTTCGTCACAAGATAAAACAGATATCAAGAAGTTCATTTTTAGTTATAACTCAATTTCGACCAAAAATGTAGTTACTGCGGTTAGCCTTTGGACGGCAGTATGGGTCGCGTCATTGGACTCAGTAAAGACCTAGCAACCGCCTAGAACTCCATAGCAACCCCCTAGCAACATCCTAGCAACCGCCTATAACTCCATAGCAATGACCTAGCAACACCCTAGCAACCACCTAGAACAACCTAGCAACTGCCTATAACTCCATAGCAACCACCTAACAACACACTAGCAACCACCTGGAACACCATAGCAAATGCCTAGCAACAACCAAGCAACCGGCTATAACTCCATAGCAACCACCTAGCAACACCATAGCAACCACCTAGAACTCCATAGCAACAACCTAGCAACACCCTAGCAACCACCTAGAACACCATAGCAACCACCTAGCAACACCCTAGCAACCACCTGGAACACCATAACAACTGCCTAGCAACACCCTAGCAACCACCTATAACTCCATAGCAACCACCTAGCAACATCCTAGCAACCACCTAGAATACCCTAGCAACACCCTAGCAACACCCTAGCAACCGCCTATAACACCATATCAACCACCTAGCAACATCCTAGCAACTGCCTAGAACTCCATAGCAACCACCTAGAACGCCCTAGCAACCGCCTAGAATTCCATAGCAACCACCTACAACACCCTAGCAACCGCCCAGAATTCCATGGAAACCACCTAGCAACATCCTAGCAACCGCCTCAAACATCATAGCAACTGACTAGCAAAACCCTAACAACCACCTATAACTCCATAGCAAATGCCTAGCAACACCCTAGCAACCGGCTATAACTCCATAGCAACCACCTAGCAACACAATAGTAACCACCTAGAACTACATAGCAACCACCTAGAATACCCTAGCAAACACCTAGCAACACCCTAGCGACCACCTGGAACACCATAACAACTGCCTAGCAACACCCTAACAACTGCCTATAACTCCATAGCATCCTCCGAGCAACCACCTAGCAACACCCTAGCAACTGCCTATAACTCCATAGCAACCAAATACCAACATCCTAGCAACCACCTAGCAACACCCTAGCAACCACCTGGAACACCATAACAACTGCCTAGCAACACCCTAGCAACCACCTATAACTCCATAGCATCCACCTAGCAACATCCTAGCAACCACCTAGAATACCCTAGCAACACCCTAGCAACCGCCTATAACTCCATAGCAAATGCTTAGCAACACCCTAGCAACCGGCTATAACTCCATAGCAACCACCTAGCAACACACTAGCAACCACCTGGAACACCATAGCAAATGCCTAGCAACACCCTAGCAACCGGCTATAACTCCATAGCAACTACCTAGCAACACCATAGCAACCACCTAGAACTCCATAGCAACCACCTAGCAACACCCTAGCAACCACCTGGAACACCATAGCAACCACCTGGAACACCATAACAACTGCCTAGCAACCACCTAGCAACATCCTAGCAACCACCTAGAATACCCTAGCAACACCCTAGCAACCGCCTATAACTCCATAGCAAATGCATAGCAACACCCTAGCAACCGGCTATAACTCCATCGCAACCTCCTAGCAACGCAATAGTAACCACCTAGAACTCCATAGCAACCACCTAGAATACCCTAGCAAACACAGAGCAACACCCTAGCGACCACCTGGAACACCAAAACAACTGCCTAGCAACACCCTACAACTGCCTATGACTCCATAGCAACACCATAGCAACCACCTAGAAGTCCATAGCATCCACCTAGGAACACCCTAGCAACCAACTAGAATCCCCTAACAACACCCTAGCAACCACCTAGAACAACCTAGCAACTGCCTATAACTCCATAGCAACCACCTAACAACACACTAGCAACCACCTGGAACACCATAGCAAATGCCTAGCAACAACCAAGCAACCGGCTATAACTCCATAGCAACCACCTAGCAACACCATAGCAACCACCTAGAACTCCATAGCAACAACCTAGCAACACCCTAGCAACCACCTAGAACACCATAGCAACCACCTAGCAACACCCTAGCAACCACCTGGAACACCATAACAACTGCCTAGCAACACCCTAGCAACCACCTATAACTCCATAGCAACCACCTAGCAACATCCTAGCAACCACCTAGAATACCCTAGCAACACCCTAGCAACACCCTAGCAACCGCCTATAACACCATATCAACCACCTAGCAACATCCTAGCAACTGCCTAGAACTCCATAGCAACCACCTAGAACGCCCTAGCAACCGCCTAGAATTCCATAGCAACCACCTACAACACCCTAGCAACCGCCCAGAATTCCATGGAAACCACCTAGCAACATCCTAGCAACCGCCTCAAACATCATAGCAACTGACTAGCAAAACCCTAACAACCACCTATAACTCCATAGCAAATGCCTAGCAACACCCTAGCAACCGGCTATAACTCCATAGCAACCACCTAGCAACACAATAGTAACCACCTAGAACTACATAGCAACCACCTAGAATACCCTAGCAAACACCTAGCAACACCCTAGCGACCACCTGGAACACCATAACAACTGCCTAGCAACACCCTAACAACTGCCTATAACTCCATAGCATCCTCCGAGCAACCACCTAGCAACACCCTAGCAACTGCCTATAACTCCATAGCAACCAAATACCAACATCCTAGCAACCACCTAGCAACACCCTAGCAACCACCTGGAACACCATAACAACTGCCTAGCAACACCCTAGCAACCACCTATAACTCCATAGCATCCACCTAGCAACATCCTAGCAACCACCTAGAATACCCTAGCAACACCCTAGCAACCGCCTATAACTCCATAGCAAATGCTTAGCAACACCCTAGCAACCGGCTATAACTCCATAGCAACCACCTAGCAACACACTAGCAACCACCTGGAACACCATAGCAAATGCCTAGCAACACCCTAGCAACCGGCTATAACTCCATAGCAACTACCTAGCAACACCATAGCAACCACCTAGAACTCCATAGCAACCACCTAGCAACACCCTAGCAACCACCTGGAACACCATAGCAACCACCTGGAACACCATAACAACTGCCTAGATACCACCTAGCAACATCCTAGCAACCACCTAGAATACCCTAGCAACACCCTAGCAACCGCCTATAACTCCATAGCAAATGCATAGCAACACCCTAGCAACCGGCTATAACTCCATCGCAACCTCCTAGCAACGCAATAGTAACCACCTAGAACTCCATAGCAACCACCTAGAATACCCTAGCAAACACAGAGCAACACCCTAGCGACCACCTGGAACACCAAAACAACTGCCTAGCAACACCCTACAACTGCCTATGACTCCATAGCAACACCATAGCAACCACCTAGAAGTCCATAGCATCCACCTAGGAACACCCTAGCAACCAACTAGAATCCCCTAACAACACCCTAGCAACCACCTAGAACACCAAAACAACTGCCTAGCAACACCCTAGCAACTGGCTATATCTCCATAGCAACCACCTAGCAACACCCTAGCAACCACCTCGAACACCATAACAACTGCCTATCAACACCCTAGCGACCGCCTATAACTCCATAGTCACCACCAGAACATCATAGCAACTACCTACCACTGTTCATTCTGTTCAGCAGAAAGTCAACTTTGCATTGGCGGCAACCACACTTCACAATTTCTGCAGGAATTGTCTAGTTAGTGTGGTTGCCTTAGGCAATCACACTATTATTATCGCACATATTATTATTATTATTTCTTTCTTTCCACCCATTTTTTGGACCGCTACTCCTCCCAGAGTTTTCGCACCACATACACGTGCCATATGTCAAATTGACCGGCTTCTTTGGGAATCGTGTGCTATTACTTTGTGGAGAGTTTCGCTGCACGGTTTTTGAGAAATATGACTTTTTATGGCCAATTTTTCCCCATAGGGATGAATGTAAAACGTGACGTCATACATATGTGAGCGGTGAAGTCACAGCATTGGTCGGCTTAGCACACGTGATGCACTTTTAACCTGCTTCATCTACTGGAAATTTAGAATCCAGATGCGGTGCATATCTCCATTTTCGTCGTAATTACAGAAAACACACATTCGTAAACTTCAAATGATTCATACCACAATGTAGATAAAACCTTGACGAAGACGTACATGCACGGATTGTGTTGTTCAAACGAGGTTTCCTGGCGACTTAGCCACCACAGTGGATATAGCTTAATGCGGAAGTGCACGCGATAAAAACGGTATTCCAAATGCAAAATTACAAATGAAAACGCTGTCAGCTAGGTATATCAACAAACATATGACTTAGGCATACCCAGATTTCCTCAAAAATAATAGTATTTCACAAGATATTACGCAAAATCGTTGACAACGTTTCGTCAAATGCAGCGTCTTTGAATGCTACTAGTGCTAACAAAGAGTGCATGCATTGAATGCGACGATTAAAACACTTTCGGTTGACCTAAAAAAAACATATTCCAAAACCAAAATTAGACGTGCTGTTATACCTGGTTAGAAAGCTTATGCTCTCACCTACTGAATAAACGAATTCTCAAACAAGCCAGACTGTACTAAAGAGTGCAACAACGCCGTCAACAACACGTGTGCAGCAGCTTCTGATCCGGTCTTCAGTGGGCTTGTAATACCACACATGTTGCTTTGGGTGTTGTCGAACTTTGTAGTACAATCTGGCTTGATCTACACATCATCGATCTAATAGGTGACAGAATAAGCTTTCTAACAATGTATAATATGTCAAATTTTACTTTTGTAATACCGTTTTATATTCCAGCGAGTTGGAAACTTTGGTCTCGTTATAACCGCATTACACATCAGTCTGCATTACACGTCAGACTTAGGGTTTTCCCAAGACCCTCTGAACATGCCAGCTAGCTTTGTGATTCGCCGTCACTCGTCACCGCATACCGCAAGTAAAACACTGAGATCTCAAATTTTGATGAAAGGATAATTTAGCTCTGAATATATGTGTCGCAAATCAACTCGTTGTAGTGATGTTATAGCAGGTACACAATGCCCTGTCTCTGCTTATACTACAGAAACTGTTCACTCCGTTCAGCACAAAGTTGACTTTGCATTGGCGGCAACCACACTTCACAATTTCTGCAGGAATTGTCTAGTTAGTGTGGTTGCCTTAGGCAATCACACTACTATTATCTCACATATTATTATTATTAGTGTGGTTGCCTTAGGCAAACACACTATTATTATTGCACATATTTATTAGTGTGGTTGCCTTAGGCAAACACACTATTATTATTGCACATATTTATTTATTATTATTAGTGTGGTTGCCTTAGGCAATCACACTATTATTATCGCACATATTATTTATTATTATTATTCCACCCATTTTTTGGACCGCTACTCCTCCCAGAGTTTTCGCACCACATACACATGCCATATGTCAAATTGACCGGCTTCTTTGGGAATCGATGGCTATTACTTTGTGGAAATTTTCGCTGCACGGTTTTTGAGAAATATGACTTTTTATGGCCAATTTTTCCCATTGAAAATGAATGGGGCGGTGACGTCATAAAAATGTGAATTATGAAGTTACAGCATTGGTCGGCTTTGCACACGTGATGCGGTCCGCTGTACGTGTCCTCACCAGCCACCAGAAAGGATATAGCTGAACGCGGAAGTGAACGGATAAAACAGTATTCCAATGCAAAATTACAAATGAAAACGCTGTCAGCTAGGTATATCAACAAAACATATGGCTTAGGCATACCCAGAAGTCCTCAATAATAACAGTATTTCACAAGATATTACGCAAATTCTTTGACGACGTTTCGTCAGGTCCAGCGTCTTTGAATGCTAATGCTAACAAAGACTACATGCATTATATGCGACGATTAAAAAACTTTCGGTTGACCTAAAAAAACGATATTCCAAACCAAAATTAGACGTGCTGTTATACCTGGTTAGAAAGCTTATGCTCTCACCTACTGAATAAACGAATTCTCAAACAAGCCAGACTGTACTAAAGAGTGCAACAACGCCGTCAACAACACGTGTGCAGCAGCTTCTGATCCGGTCTTCAGTGGGCTTGTAATACCACACATGTTGCTTTGGGTGTTGTCGAACTTTGTAGTACAATCTGGCTTGATCTACACATCATCGATCTAATAGGTGACAGAATAAGCTTTCTAACAATGTATAATATGTCAAATTTTACTTTTGTAATACCGTTTTATGTTCCAGCGAGTTGGAAACTTTGGTCTCGTTATAACTGCATTACACATCAGTCTGCATTACACGTCAGACTTAGGGTTTTTCCAAGACCATCTGAACATGCCAGCTAGCTTTGTGATTCGCCGTCACTCGTCACCGCATACCGCAAGTAAAACACTGAGATCTCAAATTTTGATGAAAGGATAATTTAGCTCTGAATATATGTGTCGCAAATCAACTCGTTGTAGTGATGTTATAGCAGGTACACAATGCCCTGTCTCTGCTTATACTACAGAAACTGTTCACTCCGTTCAGCACAAAGTCGACTTTGCATTGGCGGCAACCACACTTCACAATTTCTGCAGGAATTGTCTAGTTATTATTTTAATTTCTTTCCACCCATTTTTTGGACCGCTACTCCTCCCCGAGTTTTCGCACCACATACACGTGCCATATGTCAAATTGACCGGCTTCTTTGGGAATCGCGTGCTATTACTTTGTGGAAAGATTCGCTGCACGGTTTTTGAGAAATATGACTTTTTATGGCCAATTTTTCCCATTGAAAATGAATGGGGCGGTGACGTCATAAAAAATGTGAATTATGAAGTTACAGCATTGGTCGGCTTTGCACACGTGATGCGGTTGGCTGTTCGTCCTCACCAGCCACCAGAAAGGATATAGCTGAACGCGGAAGTGAACGGATAAAACAGTATTCCAAATGCAAAATTTCAAATGAAAACGCTGTCAGCTAGGTATATCAACAAAACATATGGCTTAGGCATACCCAGAAGTCCTCAATAATAACAGTATTTTACAAGATATTACGCAAATTCTTTGACGACGTTTCGTCAGGTCCAGCGTCTTTGAATGCTAATGCTAACAGACTACATGCATTGTATGCGACGATTAAAAAACTTTCGGTTGACCTAAAAAAACGATATTCCAAAACCAAAATTAGACGTGCTGTTATACCTGGTTAGAAAGCTTATGCTCTCACCTACTGAATAAACGAATTCTCAAACAAGCCAGACTGTACTAAAGAGTGCAACAACGCCGTCAACAACACGTGTGCAGCAGCTTCTGATCCGGTCTTCAGTGGGCTTGTAATACCACACATGTTGCTTTGGGTGTTGTCGAACTTTGTAGTACAATCTGGCTTGATCTACACATCATCGATCTAATAGGTGACAGAATAAGCTTTCTAACAATGTATAATATGTCAAATTTTACTTTTGTAATACCGTTTTATATTCCAGCGAGTTGGAAACTTTGGTCTCGTTATAACCGCATTACACATCAGTCTGCATTACACGTCAGACTTAGGGTTTTCCCAAGACCCTCTGAACATGCCAGCTAGCTTTGTGATTCGCCGTCACTCGTCACCGCATACCGCAAGTAAAACACTGAGATCTCAAATTTTGATGAAAGGATAATTTAGCTCTGAATATATGTGTCGCAAATCAACTCGTTGTAGTGATGTTATAGCAGGTACACAATGCCCTGTCTCTGCTTATACTACAGAAACTGTTCACTCCGTTCAGCACAAAGTTGACTTTGCATTGGCGGCAACCACACTTCACAATTTCTGCAGGAATTGTCTAGTTAGTGTGTTTGCCTTAGGCAATCACACTACTATTATCTCACATATTATTATTATTAGTGTGGTTGCCTTAGGCAAACACACTATTATTATTGCACATATTTATTAGTGTGGTTGCCTTAGGCAAACACACTATTATTATTGCACATATTTATTTATTATTATTATTATTATTATTATTATTCCGCCAGTTTTTTGGACCGCTACTCCTCCCAGAGTTTTCGCACCACATACACGTGCAATATGTCAAATCGAGCGGCTTGATCGGGAATGGTGTGCTATTACTTTGTGGAAAGTTTCGGTGCACGGTTTTTGAGAAATTCCACGTTTTTTGGGAAATTTTTCCCATAGAGAATGAATGGTGGAATGTTCACCCTTGTGATGTCACAATGCTGTCTTCACACCTTTATGATGTCACAATGCTCTGTATTCTAGCAGCAGTACTCTGGTCTCTCTCTAGATTTGAACATTCTGCCATTCATCTCTATGGGGAAAAATTGCCCACAAATTGTGCAATGCCTCATTGGACATGGTAGAGAGTCCTTTGTCCATTGGTGTAGATCAGCCTCGCCCCCATTCCTGATTGGCCGATGTTTGATATTTCATAACTTTTGAACCGTTTGTCATAGAAAATTATGGGTCATGTCATTGGACTCAGTAAAGACCTAGCAAACGCCTAGAACTCCATAGCAACCTCCTAGCAACACCCTAGCAACCGCCTATAACTCCAAAGCAACGACCTAGCAACACCCTAGCAACCACCTAGAATAACCTAGCAACCGCCTAGAACTCCATAGCAACCACCTAACAACACACTAGCAACCACCTGGAACACCATAGCAACCACCTAACAACACCATAGCAACCACCTAGAACTCCATAGCAACCACCTAGCAACACCCTAGCAACCACCTGGAACTCCATAGCAACCACCGAGCAACACCCTAGCAACCACCTAGAACACCCTAGCAACCGGCTATAACTCCATAGCAACCACCTAGCAACACCATAGCAACCACCTAGAACTCCATAGCAACCACCTAGCAACACCCTAGCAACCACCTGGAACACCATAGCAACCACCTAGCAACACCCTAGCAACCACCTAGAACACCCTAGCAACCAGCTTTAACTCCATAGCAACCACCTAGCAACACCATAGCAACCACCTAGAACTCCATAGCAACCACCTAGCAACACCCTAGCAACCACCTGGAACACCATAGCAACCACCTAGCAACCCCCTAGCAACCACCTGGAACACCATAGCAACTGCGTAGCAACACCCTAGCAACCGCCTATAACTCCATAGCAACCACCTAGCAACATCCTAGCAACCACCTAGAATACCCTAGCAACACCCTAGCAACCGTCTATAGCTCCATAGCAAATGCCTAGCAACACCATAGTAACCACCCACAACTCCATAGCATCCACCTAGCAACACCCTAGCAACCACCTAGAATACCCTAGCAACCACCTAGCAACACCATAGCAACCACCTGAAACAGCATAACTGCCTAGCAACACCCTAGCAACCGCCTATAACTCCATAGCAACCTCCTAGCAAACACATAGCAACACCCTAGCAACTGCCTATAACTCAATAGCAACCACCTACCAACATCCTAGCAACCACCTAGCAACACCCTAGCAACCACCTGGAACACCATAGCAAATGCCTAGCAACACCCTAGCAACCCGCTATAACTTCATAACAACCACCTAGCAACACCCTAGCAACCACCTTGAACTACATAGCAACCATCCAGCAAAACCCAAGCAACCACCTAGAACACCATAGCAAATGCCTAGCAACACCCTAGCAACCAGCTATAACTCCATAGCAACCACCTAGCAACACCCTAGCAACCACCTAGAACTCCATAGCAACCACCTGTAACACCATAACAAAAGCCTAGCAAAACCCTAGCAACCAGCCATAACTCCATAGCAACCACCTAGCAACACCCTAGCAACCACCAAGAACTCCATAGCAACCACCTAGCAACACCATAGCAACCACCTGGAACACCATAGCAACCACCTAGCAACATCCAAGCAACCACCTAGAATGCCTTAGCAACCGCCCTGAACTCCATAGCAACCACCTAGCAACAACCTAGCAACTGCCTAGATTCCCATAGCAAGCACCTAGCATCACCCTAGCAACCAACTAGAACTCCATAGGAACTACCTAGAACACCCTAGCAACCACCTGGAACACCATATCAACCACCTAGCAACATCCTAGCAACTGCCTCGAACTCCACAGCAACCACCTACAACACCCTAGCAACCGCCTAGAATTCCATAGCAACCGCCTGGAACTCCATAAAACCACCTAGCAACACCCTAGCAACCGCGTCAAACTCCATAGCAACCACCTACCAACACCCTAGACACCACTTAAAACACCATAGTCACCACCAGAACATCATAGCAACTACCTACCACTGTTCACTCTGTTCAGCAGAAAGTCGACTTTGCATTGGCGGCAACCACACTTCACAATTTCTGCAGGAATTGTCTAGTTTATTATTATTATTATTCCGCCAATATTTTGGACCGCTACTCCTCCCAGAGTTTTCACACCACACGCACGTGCAATATGTCAAATCGAGCGGCTTGATCGGGAATGGTGTGCTATTACTTTGTGGAAAGTTTCGTTGCACGGTTTTTGAAAAATTTGAATTTTTGTGTGCAATTTTGCCCCATAGAGAATGAATGGCGGAATGTTCAGCTTTGTGATGTCACAATGCTCTGTCTTCTCACCCCTGTGATGTCACAATGGTCTGTCTTCTAGCAGCAGTACTCTGGTCTCTCTCTAGGTTTGAACATTCTGCCATTCATCTCTATGGGGAAAAATTGCCCACAAATTGTGTACTGCCTCATTGGACATGGTAGAGAGTCCTTTGTCCATTGGTGGAGATCAGCCTTGCCCCCCTTCCTGATTGGCCGATGTTTGATATTTCATAACTTTTGAACTGTTTGTCCTAGAGAACTATGGGTCGAGTCATTGGACTCAGTAAAGACCTAGCAGCCGCCTAGAACTCCATAGCAACCCCCTAGTAACATCCTAGCAACCGCCTATGACTCCATAGCAAAGACCTAGCAACACCCTAGCAACCACCTAGAACAACCTAGCAACCGCCTAGAACTCCATAGCAACCACCTAACAACACACTAGAATCCACCTGGAACACCATAGCAACTGCCTAGAACTCCATAGCAACCACCTAGCAACACCCTAGCAACCACCTAGAACTGCATAGCAACCACCATGCAACACCCTAGCAACCACGTGGAACACCATAGCAAATGCCTAGCAACACCCTAGCAACCGCCTATAACTCCATAGCAACCACCTAGCAACACCATAGCAACCACCTAGAACTCCACAGCAACCGCCTAGAACTCCATAGCAACTACCTAACAACTAACTAGCAACCACCTGTAATACCATAGCAACTGCCTAGAACTCCATAGCAACCACCTAGCAACACCCTAGCAACCACTTAGAACTGCATAGCAACCACCTTGCAACACCCTAGCAACCACGTGGAACACCATAGCAAATGCCTAGCAACACCCTAGCAACCGCCTATAACTCCATAGCAACCACCTAGCAACACCATAGCAACCACCTAGAACTCCATAGCAACCACCTAGCAACACCCTAGCAACCACCTGGAACACACCATAGCAACCACCTAGCAACAACCTAGCAACCACCTGGAACACCATAACAGTGCCTAGCAACACCCTAGCAACCGCCTATAACTCCATAGCAACCACCTAGCAACATCCAAGCAACCACTCAGAATACCCTAGCAACCGCCTAGCAATGCCCTAGCAACCACCTAGAACTCCATAGCAACCGCCTAAAACTCCATAGCAACCACCCAGCAACATCCTAGCAACCACCTGGAACACCATAACAACTGCCTAGCAGCACCCTAGCAACCGCCTATAACTCCATAGCAACCAGCTAGCAACACCCTAGCAACTGCCTATAACTCCATAGCAACCACCTAGCAACGCCCTAGCAACCACCTGGAACACCATAACAACTGCCTAGCAACACCCTAGCAACCGCCTATAACTTCATAGCAACGACCTAGCAACACCCTAGCAATCACCTAGAACACCATAGCAACCGCCTAGAACTCCATAGCAACCACCTTGCAACACCCTAGCAACCGCATATAACTCCATATTAAATGCCTAGCAACACCCTAGCAACCGCCTATAACTACATAGCAACCACCTAGCAACACCATAGCAACCACCTAGAACTCCATAGCAACCACCTAGCAACACCCTAGCAACCACCTGGAACACCATAGCAACCACCTAGCAACAACATAGCAACCACCAGGAACACCATACCAACTGCCTAGCAACACCCTAGCAACCGCCTATAACTCCATAGCAACCACCTAGCAACATCCTAGCAACCACCTAGAAAATCCTACCAACCACATAGCAACACCCTAGCAACCGCCTATAACTCCATAGCAACCACCTAGCAACACCCTAGCAACCACCTGGAACATGATTGCAAATGCATAGCAACACCCTAGCAACCGGCTATAACTCCAAAGCAACCACATAGCAACACCATAACAACCACCTTGCAGCACCCTAGCAACCACCTAGAATACCCTAGCAACCACCTGGAACACCATAACAACTGCCTAGCAACACCCTAGTAACCGCCTATAACTCCATAGCAACCACCTAACAACACACTAGCAACCACCTATAATACAATGGGAACACCCTAGCAACCGCCTATAACTCCATAGCAATGACCTAGCAACACCATAGCAACCACCTAGAACTCCCTAGCAACTGCCAAGAACTCCATAGCAACCACCTAACAACACACTAGCAACCACCTGTAACACCATAGCAACTGCCTAGAACTCCATAGCAACCACTTAGCAACACCCTAGCAACCACCTAGAACTGCATAGCAACCACCTTGCAACACCCTAGCAACCACCTGGAACACCATAGCAAATGCCTAGTGACACCCTGGCAACCGGCTATAACTCCATAGCAAGCACCTAGCAACACCATAGCAACCACCTAGCAACCACCAGGAACTCCATAGCAACCACCTAGCACCACCCTAGCAACCACCTGGAACACCATAGCAAATGCCTAGCAACACCCTAGCAACCACCAAGAACTCCATAGCAACCACCTAGCAACATCTTGGCAACTGCCTAGAACTCCATAGCAACCACCTAGAACACCTTAGCAACCACCTAGAATTCCATGGAAACCACCTAGCAACACCCTAGCAGCCGCCTCAAACATCATAGCAACTGCCTACCACTGTTCACTCTGTTCAGCAGGAAGTCGACTTTGCGTTGGCGGCAACCACACTTCACAATTTCTGCAGGAATTGTCTAGTTATTATTTATTATTTATTCCACCCATTTTTTGGACCGCTACTCCTCCCAGAGTTTTCGCACTACATACACGTGCAATATGTCAAATCGAGCGGCTTGATCGGGAATGGTGTGCTATTACTTTGTGGGAAGTTTCGGTACACGGTTTTTGAGAAATTCCACTTTTTTCGGGCAAAAAAAAAAGTTTTTTCCCATAGAGAATGAATGGCGGAATGTTCACCCTTGTGATGTCACAATGCTGTCCTCTCAGCCTTGTGATGTCACAATGCTCTGTCTTCTAGCAGCTGTACCCTGGTCTCTCTCTGGCTTTGAACACTGGGCATTCATCTGTATGGGGCAAAATTGCCCACAAATTGTGAAATGGCTCATTGGACATGGTAGAGAGTCCTTTGCGTATTGGTGTAAATTAACCTCGCCCCCTTTCCTGATTGGCCGACGTTTGATATTTCATAACTTTTGAACCGTTTGTCATAGAGATTTATGGGTCGCATCATTGGACTCAGTAAAAACGTAGAAACGGCCTAGAACTCCATAGCAACACCCTAGCAACAACCTACCAGGCCATAGCAACCACCAAGCAACACCCTAGCAACCACATAGAACACCATTGCAACAGCCTAGAACTCCACAGCAACTTCCTAGCAACACCCAAACAACCACCTAGAACTGCATAGCAACCACCTGGAACACCATAACAACTGCCTAGCAACACCCTAGCAACTGCCTATAACTCCATAGCAACCACCTAGCAACATCTTAGCACCCACCTAGAATACCCTAGCAACACCCTAGCAACCGCCTATAACTCCATAGCAAATACCTACCAACACCCTAGCAACCGGCTATAACTCCATAGCAACCAACTAGCAACACCTTAGCAACCACCTAAATCTCCATAGCATCCACCTAGCAACACCTAGCAACATCCTAGCAACTACTTAGCAACCACTGGGAACACCATAACAACTGTCTAGCAACACCCTAGCAACCGCCTATAACTCCATAGCAACCACCTAGCAACATCCTAGCAACCACTTAGAATACCCTAGCAACCACCTAGCATCACCATAGTAACCACCTAGAACTCCATAGCAACCACCTAGAATACCCTAGTAACTACCTAGCAACACCCTAGCAACCACCTGGAACACCATAACAACTGCCTAGCAACACCCTAACAACCGCCTATAACTCCATAGCAACCTCCTAGCAACCACCAAGCAACTGCCTATAACTCAAAAGCAACCACTTAGCAACATCCTAGCAACCACCTAACAACACCCTAGCAACCACCTATATCTCCATAGCAACTCCCTAGCAACATCCTAGCAACCACCTATGACTCCATAGCAATGACCCAGCAACACCCTAGCAACCGCCTATAACTCCATAGCAACCCCCTAGCAACATCCTAGCAACCACCTATAACTCCATAGCAACGACCTAGCAACACCCTAGCAACCACCTAGAACAACCTAGCAAATGCCTAGCACCACCCTAGCAACCGGCTATATCTCCATAGCAACCACCTAGCAACACCATAGCAACCACCTAGTACTCCATAGCAAACACCTTGCAACACCCTAGCAACCACCTGGAACACCATAGCAACCACCTAACAACACGCTAGCAACAACCTGGAACACCATAGCAAATGCCTAGCAAAACCCTAGCAGCCGGCTATAACTCCATAGCAACCACCAACCAACACCATAGCAACCACCTAGAACTCCATAGCAACCACCTAGCAACACCCTAGCAACCACCTGGAACACCATAGCAACCACCTAGCAACACCCTAGCAACCACCTGGAACACCATAACAACTGCCTAGCAACACCCTAGCAACCGCCTATAACTCCATAGCAACCACCTAGAATACCCTAGCAACACCCTAGCAACCGCCTATAACTCCATAGCAAATGCCTAGCAACAACCTAGCAACCGGCTATAAGTACATAGCAACCACCTAGAACTCCATAGCAACCACCTAGAATACCCTAGCAACCACCTAGCAACACCCTAGCAACCACCTGGAACACCATAACATCTGCATAGCAACACCCTATCAACCGCCTATAACTCCATAGCATCCACCTAGCCACCACCTAGCAACACCCTAGCAACCACCTATTACTCCATAGCAACCACCTAGCAACATCCTAGCAACCACCTGGAACACCATACCAACTGCCTAGCAACACCCTAGAAATCACCTATAACTCCATAGCAAATGCCTAGCACCACCCAAGCAACCGGCTATATCTCCATAGCAACCACCTTGCAACACCCTAGCAACCACCTGGAACACCATAGCAACCACCTAACAACACGCTTGCAACAACCTGGAACACCATAGCAAATGCCTAGCAAAACCCTAGCAGCCGGCTATAACTCCATAGCAACCACCAACCAACACCATAGCAACCACCTAGAACTCCATAGCAACCACCTAGCAACACCCTAGCAACAACCTGGAACACCATAGCAACCACCTAGCAACACCCTAGCAACCACCTGGAACACCATAACAACTGCCTAGCAACACCCTAGCAACCGCCTATAACTCCATAGCAACCACCTAGCAACATCTTAGCAACCACCTAGAATACCCTAGCAACACCCTAGCAACCGCCTATAACTCCATAGCAAATGCCTAGCAACAACCTAGCAACCGGCTATAAGTACATAGCAACCACCTAGAACTCCATAGCAACCACCTAGAATACCCTAGCAAACACCTAGCAACACCCTAGCAACCACCTGGAACACCATTACATCTGCATAGCAACACCCTAACAACCGCCTATAACTCCATAGCATCCACCTAGCCACCACCTAGCAACACCCTAGCAACCACCTATAACTCCATAGCAACCACCTAGCAAAATCCTAGCAACCACCTGGAACACCATACCAACTGCCTAGCAACACCCTAGAAATCACCTATAACTCCGTAGCAAATGCCTAGCAACACCCTAGCAACCGGCTATAAGTACATAGCAACCACCTAGCAACACCATAGTAACCACCTAGAACTCCATAGCAACCACCTAGCCACCACCTAGCAACACACTCGCAACCACCTATAACTCCATAGCAACCACCTAGCAACATCCTAGCAACCACCTAGAATACCTTAGCAACACCCCAGCAACCGCCTATAACTCCATAGCAAATGCCTAGCAACACCCTAGCAACCGGCTATAAGTACATAGCAACCACCTAGCAACACTATAGTAACCATCTAGAACTCCATAGCAACCACCTAGCAACACCCTAGCAACCACCTGGAACACCATAACAACTGCGTAGCAACACCCTAGCAACCACCTATAACTCCATAGCAACCACCGAGCAACATCCTAGCAACCATTTAGATTACCCTAGCAACCACATAGCAATGCTCCATAGCAACCACCTGGAGCTCCATAGCAACAATCTAGCACCACCCTAGGAACCACCTGGAACACCATATCAACCACCTAGCAACATCCTAGCAATTGCCTAGAACTCCATAGCAACCACCTAGAACACCCTAGCAACCGCCTAGAATTCCATGGAAACCACCTAGAACTCCATGGAACCACCTAGCAACACCCTAGCAACCGCCTCAAACATCATAGCAACTTCCTACCACTGTTCACTCTGTTCAGCAGAAAGTCGACTTTGCATTGGCGGCAACCACACTTCACAATTTCTGCAGGAATTGTCTAGTTATTATTATTATTATTCCGCCAGTTTTTTGGACCGCTACTCCTCCCAGAGTTTTCGCACCACATACACGTACAATATGTCAAATCGAGCGGCTTTATCGGGAATGGTGTGCTATTACTTTGTGGAAAGTTTCGTTGCACGGTTTTTGAAAAATTTGAATTTTTGTGGGCAATTTTTCCCCATAGAGAATGAATGGCGGAATGTTCAGCCTTGTGATGTCACAATGCTCTGTCTTCTCACCCCTGTGATGTCACAATGCTCTGTCTTCTAGCAGCAGTACTCTGGTCTCTCTCTAGTTTTGAACATTCTGCCATTCATCTTTATGGGGAAAAATTACCCACAAATTGTGCAATGCCTCATTGGACATAGTAGAGAGTTCTTTGTCCATTGGTGGAGATCAGCCTTGCCCCCTTTCCTGATTGGCCGATGGTTGATATCTCATAACTTTTGAACCGTTTTTCATAGAGAACTATGGGTTGCGTCATTGGACTTAGTAAAGACCTAGCAACCGCCTAGCAACATCCTAGCAACCGCCTGTAACTCCATAGCAACGACCTAGCAACCCCCTAGCAACCACCTAGAACACCCTAGCAACAGCCTAGAACTCCATAGCAAACACCTAACAACACACTAGCAACCACCTGTAACACCATAGCAACTGCCTAGAACTCCATAGCAACCACCTAGCAACACCCTAGCAACCACATGGAACACCATAGCAAATGCCTAGCAACACCCTAGCAACCGGCTATAACTCCATAGCAACCACCTAGCAACACCATAGCAACCACCTAGAACTCCATAGCAACCACCTAGCAACACCCTAGCAACCACCTGAACACCATAGCAACCACCAAGCAACAACCTAGAAACCACCTAGCAACACCCTAGCAACCGCTTATTACTCCATAGCAACCACCTAGCAACATCCTAGCAACCACATAGAAAACCCTAGCAACCACTTAGCAACACCCTATCAACCACCTGGAAAACCATATCAACTGCCTAGCAACCGCCTATAACTGCATAGCAACCACCTAGCAACATCCTAGCAACTACCTTGAATACCCTAGCAACCACCTAGCAACACCCTATCAACCACCTGGAACACCATAACAACTGCCTAGCAACCGCCTATAACTGCATAGCAACCACCTAGCAACATCCTAGCAACTACCTTGAATACCCTAGCAACACCCTAACAACCGCCCATAACTCCATAGCAAATGCCTAGCAACACGCTAGCAACCGGCTATAACTCCATAGCAACCACCTAGCAACACCATAGCAACCACCTTGCAACACCCTAGCAACCACCTAGAATACCTTAGCAACCACCCAGCAACACCCTAGCAACCACCTGGAACACCATAACAACTGCCTAGCAACACCCTAGCAACCGCCTATAACTCCATAGCAACCACCTAGCAACATCCTAGCAACCATCTAGAAAACCCTGCCAACCACATAGCATCACCGTAGCAACCGCCTATAACTCCATAGCAACCACCTAGCAACACCCTAGCAACCACTTGGAACACCATAGCAACCGCTTAAAAACTCCATAGCAACCACCTAGCAACCACCTGGAACACCATAACTGCCTAGCAACACCCTAGCAACTGCCTATAACTCCATAGCAACCACCTAGCAACACCCTAGCAACCTCCTGGAACACCATGACAACTGCCTATCAACACCCTAGCAACCACCTATAACTCCATAGTCACCACCAGAACATCATAGCAACTACCTACCACTGTTCATTCTGTTCAGCAGAAAGTCAACTTTGCATTGGCGGCAACCACACTTCACAATTTCTGCAGGAATTGTCTAGTTAGTGTGGTTGCCTTAGGCAAACACACTATTATTATTGCACATATTATTTATTTATTTATTATTATTATTATTATTATTATTCCACCCATTTTTTGGACCGCTACTCCTCCCAGAGTTTTCGCACCACATACATGTGCAATGTGTCAAATCGAGCGGCTTGATCGGGAATGAAGTGCTATTACTTTGTGGAAAGTTTGGGTGGACAGTTTTTGAGAAATTTGACTTTTTTGGGGGAATTTTTCCCATAGAGAATGAATGGTGGAATGTTCACCCTTGTGATGTCACAATGCTGTTTTCTCACCTTTATGATGTCACAATGGTCTGTCTTCTAGCAGCAGTGCTCTGGTCTCTCTCTGGCTTTGGACATTCAGCATTCATCTCTATGGGGCAAAATTGCCCTCAAATTGTGGGATGCCTCATTGGACGTGTTAGAGAGTCGATTGTCTATTGGTGTAAATTAACCTCGCCCCCTTTCCTGATTGGCCGACATTTGATATTTAATAACTTTTCAACCGTTTGTCATAGAGAATTGTGGATCGCGTCATTGGACTCAGTAAAGACGGAGCAACCACCTAGCAACACCCTAGCAACCACCTAGAACAGCCTAGCAACAGCCTGGAACTCCATAGCAACCACCTAGCAACAGCATAGCAACTGCCTAGAACTCTATAGCAAATACCTAGAAAACCCTAGCAACGACCTGGAACTCCATAACAACCATCTAGCAACACCCTTGCAACCACCTAAAACACCCTAGCAACTGCTTAGAACTCCATAGCAACCACCTAGCAACACCTTAGCAACCGCTTAGAACTCTATGGGAACGACCTAGCAACACCCTAGCAACCACTTAGAACAGTCTTGCAACAGCCTAGATCTCCATAGCAACCACCTAGCATCACCATAGCAACCACCTAGAACTCCATAGCAACCACCTAGCAACACCCTAGCAACCACCTGGAACACCATAGCAACCACCTAGCAACACCCTAGCAACCACCTGGAACACCATAACAACTGCCTAGCAACACCCTAGCAACTGCCTATAACTCCATAGCAACCACCTAGCAACATCTTAGCAACCATCTAGAATACCCTAGCAACACCCTAGCAACCGCCTATAACTCCATAGCAAATGCCTAGCAACACCCTAGCAACCGGCTATAAGTCCATAGCAACCACCAAGCAACACCTTAGCAACCACCTAAATCTCCATAGCATCCACCTAGCAACACCTAGCAACATCCTAGCAACCACTTAGCAACCACTGGGAACACCATAACAACTGTCTAGCAACACCCTAGCAATGGCCTATAACTCCATAACAACCACCTAGCAACATCCTAGCAACCACTTAGAATACGCTAGCAACCACCTAGCAACACTATAGTAACCACCTAGAACTCCATAGCAACCACCTAGAATACCCTAGCAACCACCTAGCAACACCCTAGCAACCACCTGGAACACCATTACATCTGCATAGCAACACCCTAACAACCGCCTATAACTCCATAGCATCCACCTAGCCACCACCTAGCAACACCCTAGCAACCACCTATAACTCCATAGCAACCACCTAGCAAAATCCTAGCAACCACCTGGAACACCATACCAACTGCCTAGCAACACCCTAGAAATCACCTATAACTCCGTAGCAAATGCCTAGCAACACCCTAGCAACCGGCTATAAGTACATAGCAACCACCTAGCAACACCATAGTAACCACCTAGAACTCCATAGCAACCACCTAGCCACCACCTAGCAACACACTCGCAACCACCTATAACTCCATAGCAACCACCTAGCAACATCCTAGCAACCACCTAGAATACCTTAGCAACACCCCAGCAACCGCCTATAACTCCATAGCAAATGCCTAGCAACACCCTAGCAACCGGCTATAAGTACATAGCAACCACCTAGCAACACTATAGTAACCATCTAGAACTCCATAGCAACCACCTAGCAACACCCTAGCAACCACCTGGAACACCATAACAACTGCGTAGCAACACCCTAGCAACCACCTATAACTCCATAGCAACCACCGAGCAACATCCTAGCAACCATTTAGATTACCCTAGCAACCACATAGCAATGCTCCATAGCAACCACCTGGAGCTCCATAGCAACAATCTAGCACCACCCTAGGAACCACCTGGAACACCATATCAACCACCTAGCAACATCCTAGCAATTGCCTAGAACTCCATAGCAACCACCTAGAACACCCTAGCAACCGCCTAGAATTCCATGGAAACCACCTAGAACTCCATGGAACCACCTAGCAACACCCTAGCAACCGCCTCAAACATCATAGCAACTTCCTACCACTGTTCACTCTGTTCAGCAGAAAGTCGACTTTGCATTGGCGGCAACCACACTTCACAATTTCTGCAGGAATTGTCTAGTTATTATTATTATTATTCCGCCAGTTTTTTGGACCGCTACTCCTCCCAGAGTTTTCGCACCACATACACGTACAATATGTCAAATCGAGCGGCTTTATCGGGAATGGTGTGCTATTACTTTGTGGAAAGTTTCGTTGCACGGTTTTTGAAAAATTTGAATTTTTGTGGGCAATTTTTCCCCATAGAGAATGAATGGCGGAATGTTCAGCCTTGTGATGTCACAATGCTCTGTCTTCTCACCCCTGTGATGTCACAATGCTCTGTCTTCTAGCAGCAGTACTCTGGTCTCTCTCTAGTTTTGAACATTCTGCCATTCATCTATATGGGGAAAAATTACCCACAAATTGTGCAATGCCTCATTGGACATAGTAGAGAGTTCTTTGTCCATTGGTGGAGATCAGCCTTGCCCCCTTTCCTGATTGGCCGATGGTTGATATCTCATAACTTTTGAACCGTTTTTCATAGAGAACTATGGGTTGCGTCATTGGACTTAGTAAAGACCTAGCAACCGCCTAGCAACATCCTAGCAACCGCCTGTAACTCCATAGCAACGACCTAGCAACCCCCTAGCAACCACCTAGAACACCCTAGCAACAGCCTAGAACTCCATAGCAAACACCTAACAACACACTAGCAACCACCTGTAACACCATAGCAACTGCCTAGAACTCCATAGCAACCACCTAGCAACACCCTAGCAACCACATGGAACACCATAGCAAATGCCTAGCAACACCCTAGCAACCGGCTATAACTCCATAGCAACCACCTAGCAACACCATAGCAACCACCTAGAACTCCATAGCAACCACCTAGCAACACCCTAGCAACCACCTGAACACCATAGCAACCACCAAGCAACAACCTAGAAACCACCTAGCAACACCCTAGCAACCGCTTATTACTCCATAGCAACCACCTAGCAACATCCTAGCAACCACATAGAAAACCCTAGCAACCACTTAGCAACACCCTATCAACCACCTGGAAAACCATATCAACTGCCTAGCAACCGCCTATAACTGCATAGCAACCACCTAGCAACATCCTAGCAACTACCTTGAATACCCTAGCAACCACCTAGCAACACCCTATCAACCACCTGGAACACCATAACAACTGCCTAGCAACCGCCTATAACTGCATAGCAACCACCTAGCAACATCCTAGCAACTACCTTGAATACCCTAGCAACACCCTAACAACCGCCCATAACTCCATAGCAAATGCCTAGCAACACGCTAGCAACCGGCTATAACTCCATAGCAACCACCTAGCAACACCATAGCAACCACCTTGCAACACCCTAGCAACCACCTAGAATACCTTAGCAACCACCCAGCAACACCCTAGCAACCACCTGGAACACCATAACAACTGCCTAGCAACACCCTAGCAACCGCCTATAACTCCATAGCAACCACCTAGCAACATCCTAGCAACCATCTAGAAAACCCTGCCAACCACATAGCATCACCGTAGCAACCGCCTATAACTCCATAGCAACCACCTAGCAACACCCTAGCAACCACTTGGAACACCATAGCAACCGCTTAAAAACTCCATAGCAACCACCTAGCAACCACCTGGAACACCATAACTGCCTAGCAACACCCTAGCAACTGCCTATAACTCCATAGCAACCACCTAGCAACACCCTAGCAACCTCCTGGAACACCATGACAACTGCCTATCAACACCCTAGCAACCACCTATAACTCCATAGTCACCACCAGAACATCATAGCAACTACCTACCACTGTTCATTCTGTTCAGCAGAAAGTCAACTTTGCATTGGCGGCAACCACACTTCACAATTTCTGCAGGAATTGTCTAGTTAGTGTGGTTGCCTTAGGCAAACACACTATTATTATTGCACATATTATTTATTTATTTATTATTATTATTATTATTATTATTCCACCCATTTTTTGGACCGCTACTCCTCCCAGAGTTTTCGCACCACATACATGTGCAATGTGTCAAATCGAGCGGCTTGATCGGGAATGAAGTGCTATTACTTTGTGGAAAGTTTGGGTGGACAGTTTTTGAGAAATTTGACTTTTTTGGGGGAATTTTTCCCATAGAGAATGAATGGTGGAATGTTCACCCTTGTGATGTCACAATGCTGTTTTCTCACCTTTATGATGTCACAATGGTCTGTCTTCTAGCAGCAGTGCTCTGGTCTCTCTCTGGCTTTGGACATTCAGCATTCATCTCTATGGGGCAAAATTGCCCTCAAATTGTGGGATGCCTCATTGGACGTGTTAGAGAGTCGATTGTCTATTGGTGTAAATTAACCTCGCCCCCTTTCCTGATTGGCCGACATTTGATATTTAATAACTTTTCAACCGTTTGTCATAGAGAATTGTGGATCGCGTCATTGGACTCAGTAAAGACGGAGCAACCACCTAGCAACACCCTAGCAACCACCTAGAACAGCCTAGCAACAGCCTGGAACTCCATAGCAACCACCTAGCAACAGCATAGCAACTGCCTAGAACTCTATAGCAAATACCTAGAAAACCCTAGCAACGACCTGGAACTCCATAACAACCATCTAGCAACACCCTTGCAACCACCTAAAACACCCTAGCAACTGCTTAGAACTCCATAGCAACCACCTAGCAACACCTTAGCAACCGCTTAGAACTCTATGGGAACGACCTAGCAACACCCTAGCAACCACTTAGAACAGTCTTGCAACAGCCTAGATCTCCATAGCAACCACCTAGCATCACCATAGCAACCACCTAGAACTCCATAGCAACCACCTAGCAACACCCTAGCAACCACCTGGAACACCATAGCAACCACCTAGCAACACCCTAGCAACCACCTGGAACACCATAACAACTGCCTAGCAACACCCTAGCAACTGCCTATAACTCCATAGCAACCACCTAGCAACATCTTAGCAACCATCTAGAATACCCTAGCAACACCCTAGCAACCGCCTATAACTCCATAGCAAATGCCTAGCAACACCCTAGCAACCGGCTATAAGTCCATAGCAACCACCAAGCAACACCTTAGCAACCACCTAAATCTCCATAGCATCCACCTAGCAACACCTAGCAACATCCTAGCAACCACTTAGCAACCACTGGGAACACCATAACAACTGTCTAGCAACACCCTAGCAATGGCCTATAACTCCATAACAACCACCTAGCAACATCCTAGCAACCACTTAGAATACGCTAGCAACCACCTAGCAACACTATAGTAACCACCTAGAACTCCATAGCAACCACCTAGAATACCCTAGCAACCACCTAGCAACACCCTAGCAACCACCTGGAACACCATAACAACTGCTTAGCAACACCCTAACAACCGCCTATAACTCCATAGCAACCTCCTAGCAACCACCTAGCAACTGCTTAGAACTCCATAGCAACCACCTAGCAACATCTTAGCAACTGCTTAGAACTCTATGGGAACGACCTAGCAACACCCTAGCA
This sequence comes from Anguilla pacifica, assembly GCA_039654925.1. Classification (NCBI taxonomy): domain Eukaryota; kingdom Metazoa; phylum Chordata; class Actinopteri; order Anguilliformes; family Anguillidae; genus Anguilla; species Anguilla pacifica. The sequence continues at coordinate 32,190,439 of CM077290.1, read as the reverse complement.
ACCACTAAGAACAGTCTTGCAACAGCCTAGATCTCCATATCAACCACCTAGCAACACCATAGCAACCACCTAGAACTCCATAGCAACCACCTAGCAACACCCTAGCAACCACCTGGAACACCATAGCAACCACCTAGCAACACCCTAGCAACCACCTGGAACACCATAACAACTGCCTAGCAACACCCTAGCAACTGCCTATAACTCCATAGCAACCACCTAGCAACGTCTTAGCAACCATCTAGAATACCCTAGCAACACCCTAGCAACCGCCTATAACTCCATAGCAAATGCCTAGCAACACCATAGCAACCGGCTATAAGTCCATAGCAACCACCTAGCAACACCTTAGCAACCACCTAGATCTCCATAGCATCCACCTAGCAACACCTAGCAACATCCTAGCAACCACTTAGCAACCACTGGGAACACCATAACAACTGTCTAGCAACACCCTAGCAACGGCCTATAACTCCATAACAACCACCTAGCAACATCATAGCAACCACTTAGAATACGCTAGCAACAACCTAGCAACACTATAGTAACCACCTAGAACTCCATAGCAACCACCTAGAATATCCTAGCAACCACCTAGCAACACCCTAGCAACACCATAGCAACTGCTTAGCAACACCCTAACAACTGCCTATAACTCCATAGCAACCTCCTAGCAACCACCTAGCAACTGCCTATAACTCAATAGCAACCACCTAGCAACATCCTAGCAACCACCTAGCAACACCCTAGCAACCACCTGGAACACCATAAAAACTGCCTAGCAACGCCCTAGCAACCGCCTATAACTCCAAAGCAACCCCCTAGCAACATCCTAGCAACCACCTATAACTCCATAGCAACGACCTAGCAACACCCTAGCAACCACCTAGAACAACCTAGCAACCATCTAGAACTCCATAGCAACCACCTAACAACACCCTAGCATCCACCTGGAACACCATAGCAACCACTTAGCAACACCCTAGCAACCACCTGGAACACCATAGCAAATGCCAAGCAACACCCTAGCAACCGGCTATAACTCCATAGCAACCACCTAGCAACATCCTAGCAACCACCTAGAATACCCTAGCAACAACCTAGCAACCGCCTATAACTCCATAGCAAATGCCTAGCACCACCCTAGCAACCGGCTATAACTCCATAGCAACCACATAGCAACACCACAGCAACCACCAAGAACTCCATAGCAACCACCTAGCAACACCATAGCAGCCACCTGGAACACCATAGCAACCACCTAGCAACACCCTAGCAACCACCTAGAATACCCTAGCAAACACCTAGCAATGCCCTAGCAACCACCTGGAACACCATAACAACTACCTAGCAACACCCTAACAACCACCTATAACTCAATAGCAACCTCATTGCAACCACCTAGCAACAGCCTAGCAACTGCCAATAACTCCATAGCAACCACTTAGCAACATCCTAGCAACCACCTAGCAACACCCTAGAGACCACCTGGAACACTATAACAACTGCTAGCAACACCCTAGCAACCGCCTCAAACTCCATAGCAACCACCTAGCAACATCCTAGTAACCACTTAGATTACCCTAGCAACCACCTAGCAATGCCCTAGCAACCACCTGGAGCTCCATAGCAACCACCTAGCACCACCTTAGCAACCACCTGGAACACCATATCAACCACCTAGCAACATCCTCGCAACTGCCTAAAACTCTATAGAAACCTAGCAACACCCTAGCAACCGCCTCAAACATCATAGCAACTACCTACCACTGTTCACTCTGTTCAGCAGAAAGTCGACTTTGCTTTGGCGGCAACCACACTTCACAATTTCTGCAGGAATTGTCTAGTTATTATTATTATTATTCCGCCAGTTTTTTGGACCGCTACTCCTCCCAGAGTTTTCGCACCACATACACGTGCAATATGTCAAATCGAGCGGCTTGATCGGGAATGGTGTGCTATTACTTTGTGGAAAGTTTCGGTGCACAGTTTTTGAGAAATTCCACTTTTTTTGGGAAATTTTTCCCATAGAGAATGAATGGTGGAATGTTCACCCTTGTGATGTCACAATGCTGTCTTCACACCTTTATGATGTCACAATGCTCTGTTTTCTAGCAGCAGTACTCTGGTCTCTCTCTAGATTTGAACATTCTGCCATTCATCTCTATGGGAAAAAATTGCCCACAAATTGTGCAATGCCTAATTGGACATGGTAGAGAGTCCTTTGTCCATTGGTGTAGATCATGGTGTAGGCCTCGCCCCCATTCCTGATTGGCCGATGTTTGATATTTCATAACTTTTGAACCGTTTGTCATAGAGAATTATGGGTCACATCATTGGACTCAGTAAAGACCTAGCAACCGCCTAGAACTCCATAGCAACCTCCTAGCAACACCCTAGCAACCGCCTATAACTCCAAAGCAACGACCTAGCAACACCCTAGCAACCAGCTAAAATAACCTAGCAACCGCCTAGAACTCCATAGCAACCACCTGGAACACCATAGCAAATGCCTAGCAACACCCTAGCAACCGGCTATAACTCCATAGCAACCACCTAGCAACACCCTAGCAACCACCTGGAACACCATAGCAACCACCTGGCAACACCCTAGCAAAGACCTGGAACACCATAGCAAATGCCAAGCAACACCCTAGCAACCGGCTATAACGCCATAGCAACCACCTAGCAACACCCTAGCAACCACCTGGAACACCATAGCAACCACCTAGTAACTCCCTAGCAACCGCCTATAATTCCATAGCAACCACCTAGCAACACCCTAGCAACCACCTGGCACACCATAAAAACTGCCTAGCAACGCCCTAGCAACCACCTGGAAAACCATAACAACTGCCTAGCAACACCCTATCAACCGCCTATAACTCCATAGCAACCACCTAGAAACATCCTAGCAACCACCTAGAACACCATAGCAACTGCCTATAACTCCATAGCAACCATCTAGCAACACCCTAACAACCGTCTAGAACTGCATAGCATCCCCCTAGAAACACCCTAGCAACTGCCTAGAACTCCATAGCAACTGCCTAGAACGCCACAGCAACCACCTAGCAACACCCTAGCAACCACCTAGAGCTGCATAGCAACCACCTAGCAAGACCCAAGCAACCACCTGGAACACCATAGCAAATGCCTAGCAACACCCTAGCAACCGCCTTTAACTCCCTAGCAACCACCTAGCAACACCATAACAACCACCTAGAATTCCATAGCAACACCCTAGCAACCACCTGGAACACCATAGCAACCACCTAGCAACAACCTAGCAACCACCTGGAACAAAATAACAACAGCCTAGCAACACCCTAGCAACCGCCTATAACTCCATAGCAACCACCTAGCAACATCCTAGCAACCACCTAGAAAACCATACCAACCAGCTAGCAACACCCTAGCAACCGCCTATAACTCCATAGTAACCACCTAGCAACATCCTAGCAACCACCTAGCAACACCTTAGCAACCATCTGGAACACCATAGCAAATGCATTGCAACACTCTAGCAACCGGCTATAGGTCCATAGCAACCACCTGGAACACTATTGCAACCACCTAGCAACACCCTAGCAACCACCTAGAATACCCTAGCAACCACCTGGAACACCATAACAACTGCCTAGCAACACCCTAACAACCGCCTATAACCCCATAGCAACCACCTAGCAACATCCTAGCAACCACCTAGAACACCCTAGTAACCACCTATAACTCCATAGCAACCACCTAGCAACATCCTAGCAACCACCTAGCAACACCCTAGCAACCACCTGGCACACCATAACAACTGCCTAGCAACACCCTAGCAACCGCCTATAACTCTATAGCAACCACCTAGCAACATCCTAGCAACCACTTAGAATACCATAGCAACCACCAAGCAATGCCCTAGCAACCACCTGGATCTCCATAGAAACCACCTGGAACTCCATAGCAACCACCTAGCACCACCCTAGCAACCACCTGGAACACCATATCAACCACCTAGCAACATCGTAGCAACTGCCTAGAACTCCATAGCAACCACCTAGAACACCCTAGCAACCGCCTAGAATTTCATAGAAACCACCTGGAACTCCATAGCAACCACCTAGCACCACCCTAGCAACCACCTGGAACACCATATCAACCACCTAGCAACATCGTAGCAACTGCCTAGAACTCCATAGCAACCACCTAGCAACACCCTAGCAACCGCCTCAAACTCCATAGCAACCTCCTAGCAACACCCTAGACACCACCTAAAACACCATAGTCACCACAAGAACATCATAGCAACTACCTACCACTGTTCACTCTGTTCAGCAGAAAGTCGACTTTGCATTGGCGGCAACCACGCTTCACAATTTCTGCAGGAATTGTCTAGTTAGTGTGGTTGCCTTAGGCAAACACACTATTATTATTGCACATATTTATTATTAGTGTGGTTGCCTCAGGCAACCACACTACTATTATCCCACATATTATTAGTGTGGTTGCCTTAGGCAAACACACTATTATTATTGCACATATTATTAGTGTGGTTGCCTCAGGCCACCTGGAACCACCATATCAACCGCCTAGCAACATCGTAGCAACTGTCTAGAACTCCATAGCAACCACCTAGCAACACCCTAGCAACCGCCTCAAACTCCATAGCAACCTCCTAGCAACACCCTAGACACCACCTAAAACACCATAGTCACCACAAGAACATCATAGCAACTACATACCACTGTTCACTCTGTTCAGCAGAAAGTCGACTTTGCATTGGCGGCAACCACACTTCACAATTTCTGCAGGAATTGTCTAGTTAGTGTGGTTGCCTCAGGCAACCACACTACTATTATCCCACATATTATTATTATTAGTGTGGTTGCCTCAGGCAATCACACTATTATTATCGCACATATTATTTATTAGTGTGGTTGCCTTAGGCAAACACACTATTATTATTGCACATATTTATTATTATTATTATTATTATTATTATTATTATTATTATTATTATTATTATTATTCCGCCAGTTTTTTGGACCGCTACTCCTCCCAGAGTTTTCGCACCACATACATGTGCAATATGTCAAATCGACCGGCTTGATCGGGAATGGTGTGCTATTACTTGGTGGAAAGTTTCGGTGCACGGTTTTTGAGAAATTCCACTTTTTTGGGGAAATTTTTCCCATAGAGAATGAATGGTGGAATGTTCACCCTTGTGATGTCACAATGCTGTTTTCTCACCATTGTGATGTCACAATACTCTGTCTTCCAGCAGCAGTACTCTGGTCTCTCTCTAGATTTGAACATTCTGCCATATATCTCTGTGGGGAAAAATTGCCCACATATTGTGCAATGCCTCATTGGACTTGGTAGAGAGTCCTTTGTCCATTGGTGTAGATCAGCCTCGCCCCCCTTCCTGATTGGCCAATGTTTGATATTTCATAACTTTTGAACCGTTTGTCATAGAGAACTATGGGTTGCGTCATTGGACTCAGTAAAGACCTAGCAACCGGCTATAACTCCATAGCAACCCTCTAGCAACACCCTAGCAACCACCTAGAACACCCTAGCAACCGGCTATAACTCCATAGCACCCACCTAGCAACTCCATAGCAACCACCTAGAACTCCATAGCAACCACCTAGCAACACCATAGCAACCACCTGGAACACCATAACAACTGCCTAGCAACACCCTAACAACCACCAGGAACACCATAACAACTGCCTAGCAACACCCTAGCAACCGCTTATATCTCCATAGCAACCACCTAGCAACATCCTAGTAAACACCTAGAATACCCTAGCAACACCCTAGCAACCGCCTATAACTCCATAGCAACCACCTAACAACACACTAGCAACCACCTGGAACATGATAGCAACCACCTAGAACACCCTAGCAACCGGCTATAACTCCATAGCAACCACCTAGCAACTCCATAGCAACCACCTAGAATTCCATAGAAACCACCTAGCAACACCATAGCAACCACCTGGAACACCATAACAACTGCCTAGCAACACCCTAGCAACCACCTGGAACACCATAACAACTGCCTAGCAACACCCTAGCAACCGCTTATATCTCCATAGCAACCACCTAGCAATATCCTAGCAACCACCTAGAATACCCTAGCAACACCCTAGCAACCACCTAGAACTCCATAGCATCCACCTAGCAACACCCTAGCAACCACCTAGAATACCCTAGCAAACACCTAGCAACACCCTAGCAACCACCTGGAACACCATAACAACTGCCTAGCAACACCCTAGCAACCACCTGTAACTCCATAGCAACCACCTAGAATACCCTAGCAACACCCTAGCAACCGCCTATAACTCCATAGCAAATACCTAGCAACACCCTAGCAACATCCTAGGAACCACCTAGAATACCCTAGCAACACCCTAGCAAATGGCTATAACTCCATAGCAACCACCTAGAACTCCATAGCAACCATCTAGCAACACCCTAGCATCCACCTGGAACACCATAGCAACCACTTTGCAACACCCTAGCAACCACCTGGAACACCATAACAACTGCCTAGCAACACCCTAGCAAACGCCTATAACTCCATAGCAACCACCTAGCAACGTCCTAGCAACCACCTAGAATACCCTAGCAACAACCTAGCAACTGCCTATAACTCCATAGCAAATGCCTAGCACCACCCTAGCAACCGGCTATAACTCCATAGCAACCACATAGCAACACCACAGCAACCACCAAGAACTCCATAGCAACCACCTAGCAACACCATAGCAACCACCTGGAACACCATAGCAACCACCTAGCAACACCCTAGCAACCACCTAGAATACCCTAGCAAACACCTAGCAATGCCCTAGCAACCACCTGGAACACCATAACAACTACCTAGCAACACCCTAACAACCACCTATAACTCAATAGCAACCTCATAGCAACCACCTAGCAACAGCCTAGCAACCGCCAATAACTCCATAGCAACCACCTAGCAACATCCTAGCAACCACCTAGCAACACCCTAGCAACCACCTTGAACACTATAACAACTGCTAGCAACACCCTAGCAACCACCTATGACTCCATAGCAACCACCTAGCACCACTCTAGCAACCACCTGGAACACCATATCAACCACCTAGCAACATCCTAGCAACTGCCTAAAACTCTATAGAAACCTAGCAACACCCTAGCAACCGCCTCAAACATCATAGCAACTACCTACCACTGTTCACTCTGTTCAGCAGAAAGTCGACTTTGCTATGGCGGCAACCACACTTCACAATTTCTGCAGGAATTGTTTAGTTATTATTATTATTATTATTCTATCTTTCCACCCATTTTTTGGACCGCTACTCCTCCCAGAGTTTTCACACCACATACATGTGCAATGTGTCAAATCGAGCGGCTTGATCGGGAATGAAGTGCTATTACTTTGTGGAAAGTTTGGGTGGACGGTTTTTGAGAAATTTGACTTTTTTTGGGGAATTTTTCCCATAGAGAATGAATGGTGGAATGTTCACCATTGTGATGTCACAATGCTGTCTTCTCAGCCTTGTGATGTCACAATGGTCTGTCTTCCAGAAGCAGTGCTCTGGTCTCTCTCTGGCTTTGGACATTCAGCATTCATCTCTATGGGGCAACATTGCCCTCAAATTGTGGGATGCCTCATTGGACGTGTTAGTGAGTCCTTTGTCCATTGGTGTAAATTAACCTTGCCCCAATTCCTGATTGGCCGACATTTGATATTTAATAACTTTTCAACCGTTTGTCATAGAGAATTATGGATCGCGTCATTGGACTCAGTAAAGAAAGAGCAACCACCTAGCAACACCCTAGCAACCACCTAGAACAGTCTAGCAACAGCCTGGAACTCCATAGCAACCACCTAGCAACAGCATAGCAACTGCCTAGAACTCTATTACAAACACCTAGAAAACCCTAGCAACCGCCTGGAACTCCATAGCAACCATCTAGCAACACCCTAGCAACCACCTAGAACACCCTAGCAACTGCTTAGAACTCCATAGCAACCACCTAGCAACACCTTAGCAACCGCTTAGAACTCTATGGGAACCACCTAGCAACACCCTAGCAACCACCTAGAACAGCCTTGCAACAGCATAGATCTCCATAGCAACCACTTAGCAACACACTAGCAACCGCCTAGAATGCCATAGCAACCACCTAGCAACACCCAGGCAACCACCTAGAACGCCATAGCAACCACCTACAACACGCTAGCAACTACCTAGAACTATATGGCATCCACATAGCAACACCCTAGCAACCAACTAGAACACCCTAGCAACCCCCTAGAACTTCATAACAACCACCTAAAAACACACTAGTAACCACCTAGACCACCCTAGCAACTGCCTAGAATTCCATAGCAACAACCTAGCAACACCCTAGCAACCGCCTAGAACTCCATAGTAACCCCCTAGCAACATCCTAGCAACTGCCTATAACTCCATAGCAATGACCTAGCAACACCCTAGCAACCATCTGGAAAACCCTAGCAACCGCCTTGAATGCCATAACAACCACCTAACAACACACTAGCAACCAACTGTAACACCATAGCAACTGCCAAGACCTCCATAGCAACCACCTAGCAACACCCTAGCAACCACCTAGAACTGCATAGCAACCACCGTGCAACACCCTAGCAACCACCTGTAACACCATAGCAAATGGCTAGCAACACCCTAGCAACCGGCTATAACTCCATAGCAACCTCCTTGCAACACCCTAGCAACCACCTAGAATACCCTAGCAACCACCTGGAACACCATAACAACTGCCTAGCAACACCCTAGCAACCACCTATAACTCTATAGCAACCACCTAGCAACATCCTAGCAACCACCTAGAAAACCCTACTAACCACCTAGCAACACCCTAGCAACCACCTAGAATACCCTAGCAACCACCTGGAACACCAAAATAACTGCCTAGCAACACCCTAGCAACCATCAATAAATCCATAGCAACCTCCTAGCAACCACCTAGAATACCCTAGCAACCGCCTAGAATTCCATAGCAACCGCCTAGAACTCCATAGAACCACCTAGCAACACCCTAGCAACCCCCTCAAACTCCATAGCTACCACCTAGCAACACCCTAGACACCACCTAAAACACCATAGTCACCACCAGAACATCATAGCAACTACCGACCACTGTTCACTCTGTTCAGCAGAAAGTCAACTTTGCATTGGCGGCAACCACACTTCACAATTGCTGCAGGAATTGTCTAGTATTTATTTATTATTATTATTATTATTCCACCCATTTTTTGGACCGCTACTCCTCCCAGAGTTTTCGCACCACATACATGTGCAATGTGTCAAATCGAGCGGCTTGATCGGGAATGAAGTGCTATTACTTTGTGGAAAGTTTGGGTGGACGGTTTTTGAGAAATTTGACTTTGTTGGGGGAATTTTTCCCATAGAGAATGAATGGTGGAATGTTCACCCTTGTGATGTCACAATGCTGTCTTCTCAGCCTTGTGATGTCACAATGGTCTGTCTTCTAGCAGCAGTGCTCTGGTCTCTCTCTGGATTTGGACATTCAGCATTCATCTCTATGGGGCAAAATTGCCCTCAAATTGTGGGATGCCTCATTGGACGTGTTAGAGAGTCGATTGTCCATTGGTGTAAATTAACCTCGCCCCCTTTCCTGATTGGCCGACATTTGATATTTAATAACTTTTCAACCGTTTGTCATAGAGAATTATGGATCGCCTCATTTGACTCAGTAAAGACGAAGCAACCACCTAGCACAGCATAGCAACTGCCTAGAACTCTATAGCAAATACCTAGAAAACCCTAGAAACCACCTGGAACTCCATAACAACCATCTAGCAACACCCTAGCAACCACCTAGAACACCCTAGCAACTGCTTAGAACTCCATAGCAACCACCTAGCAACACCTTAGCAACCGCTTAGAACTCTATGGGAACCACCTAGCAACACCCTAGCAACCACTTAGAACAGTCTTGCAACAGCCTAGATCTCCATAGCAACCACTTAGCAACACCCTAGCAACCACCTGGAACACCATAACAACTGCCTAGCAACACCCTAGCAACCACTTGGAACACCATAGCAACCACCTAGCAACACCCTAGCAACCACCAGGAACACCATAACAACAGCCTAGCAACACTCTAGCAACTGCCTATAACTCCACAGCAACCACCTAGCAACACCCTAGCAACCACCTAGAATTGCATAGCAACCACCTAGCAAGACCCTAGCAACCACCTGGAACACCATAGCAAATGCCTAGCAACACCCTAGCAACCGCCTTTAACTCCCTAGCAACCACCTAGCAACACCATAGCAACCACCTAGAATTCCATAACAACACCCTAGCAACCACCTGGAACACCATAGCAACCACCTAGCAACAACCTAGCAACCACCTGGAACAAAATAACAACTGCCTAGCAACACCCTAGCAACCGCCAATAACCCCATAGCAACCACCTAGCAACACCACAGCAACCACCAAGAACTCCATAGCAACCACCTAGCAACACCATAGCAACCAACTGGAACACCATAGCAACCACCCAGCAACACCCTAGCAACCACCTGGAACACCATAACAACTGCCTAACAACACTCTAGCAACCGCCTATAACTCCATAGCAAACACCTAGCAACATCCTCGCAACCACCTAGAATACCCTAGCAACACCCTAGCAACCACCTATAACTCCATAGCAAATACCTAGCAACACCCTAGCAACATCCTAGGAACCACCTAGAATACCCTAGTAACACCCTAGCAAAGGGCTATAACTCCATAGCAACCATCTAGCAACACCATAGCAACCACCTTGAACTCCATAGCAACCACCTAGCAACACCATAGCATCCACCTGGAACACCATAGCAACCACTTAGCAACACCCTAGCATCCACCTGGAACACCATAACAACTGCCTAGCAACACCCTAGCAAACGCCTATAACTCCATAGCAACCACCTAGCAACATACTAGCAACCACCTAGAATACCCTAGCAAACACCTAGCAACGCCCTAGCAACCACCTGGAACACCATTACAACTACCTAGCAACACCCTAACAACCACCTATAACTCAATAGCAACCTCATAGCAACCACCTAGCAACAGCCTTGCAACCGCCTATAACTCCATAGCAACCACCTAGCAACATCCTAGCAACCACCTGGAACACCATAACAACTGCTAGCAACACCCTAGCAACCACCTATAACTCCATAGCAACCACCTAGCAACATCCTAGTAACCACTTAGATTACCCTAGCAACCACCTAGCAATGCCCTAGCAACCACCTGGAGCTCCATCGCAACCACCTAGCACCACCCTAGCAACCACCTGGAACAACATATCAACCACCCAGCAACATCCTTGCAACTGCCTAAAACTCTATAGAAACCACCTAGCAACACCCTAGCAACCGCCTCAAACATCATAGCAACTACCTACCACTGTTCACTCTGTTCAGCAGAAAGTCGACTTTGCTTTGGCGGCAACCACACTTCACAATTTCTGCAGGAATTGTCTAGTTAGTGTGGTTGCCTTAGGCAATCACACTATTATTATCGCACATATTATTAGTGTGGTTGCCTTAGGCAATCACACTATTATTATCGCACATATTATTATTATTATTATTATTATTATTATTCCACCCATTTTTTGGACCGCTACTCCTCCCAGAGTTTTCGCACCACATACACGTGCCATATGTCAAATTGACCGGCTTCTTTGGGAATCGTGTGCTATTACTTTGTGGAAAGTTTCGCTGCACGGTTTTTGAGAAATATGACTTTTTATGGCCAATTTTTCCCCATAGGGATGAATGTAAAACGTGACGTCATACATATGTGAGCGGTGAAGTCACAGCATTGGTCGGCTTAGCACACGTGATGCACTTTTAACCTGCTTCATCTACAGGAAATTTAGAATCCAGATGCGGTGCATATCTCCGTTTTCGTCGTAATTACAGAAAACACACATTCGTAAACTTCAAATGATTCATACCACAATGTAGATAAAACCTTGACGAACACGTACATGCACGGATTGTGTTGTTCAAACGAGGTTTCCTGGCGACTTAGCCACCACAGTGGATATAGCTTAATGCGGAAGTGCACGCGATAAAAACGGTATTCCAAATGCAAAATTACAAATGAAAACGCTGTCAGCTAGGTATATCAACAAACATATGACTTAGGCATACCCAGATTTCCTCAAAAATAATAGTATTTCACAAGATATCACGCAAAATCGTTGACAACGTTTCGTCAAATGCAGCGTCTTTGAATGCTACTAGTGCTAACAAAGAGTGCATGCATTGAATGCGACGATTAAAACACTTTCGGTTGACCTAAAAAAACCATATTCCAAAACCAAAATTAGACGTGCTGTTATACCTGGTTAGAAAGCTTATGCTCTCACCTACTGAATAAACGAATTCTCAAACAAGCCAGACTGTACTAAAGAGTGCAACAACGCCGTCAACAACACGTGTGCACCAGCTTCTGATCCGGTCTTCAGTGGGCTTGTAATACCACACATGTTGCTTTGGGTGTTGTCGAACTTTGTAGTACAATCTGGCTTGATCTACACATCATCGATCTAATAGGTGACAGAATAAGCTTTCTAACAATGTATAATATGTCAAATTTTACTTTTGTAATACCGTTTTATATTCCAGCGAGTTGGAAACTTTGGTCTCGTTATAACTGCATTACACGTCAGACTTAGGGTTTTTCCAAGACCCTCTGAACATGCCAGCTAGCTTTGTGATTCGCCGTCACTCGTCACCGCATACCGCAAGTAAAACACTGAGATCTCAAATTTTGATGAAAGGATAATTTAGCTCTGAATATATGTGTCGCAAATCAACTCGTTGTAGTGATGTTATAGCAGGTACACAATGCCCTGTCTCTGCTTATACTACAGAAACTGTTCACTCCGTTCAGCACAAAGTTGACTTTGCATTGGCGGCAACCACACTTCACAATTTCTGCAGGAATTGTCTAGTTTATTATTATTATTATTCCACCCATTTTTTGGACCGCTACTCCTCCCAGAGTTTTCGCACCACATACACATGCCATATGTCAAATTGACCAGCTTCTTTGGGAATCGATGGCTATTACTTTGTGGAAAGTTTCGCTGCACGGTTTTTGAGAAATACGACTTTTTATGGCCAATTTTTCCCATTGAAAATGAATGGGGCGGTGACGTCATAAAAATGTGAATCATGAAGTTACAGCATTGGTCGGCTTTGCACACGTGATGCGGTCCGCTGTACGTGTCCTCACCAGCCACCAGAAAGGATATAGCTGAACGCGGAAGTGAACGGATAAAACAGTATTCCAATGTAAAATTACAAATGAAAACGCTGTCAGCTAGGTATTTCAACATAACATATGGCTTAGGCATACCCAGAAGTCCTCAATAATAACAGTATTTCACAAGATATTACGCAAATTCTTTGACGACGTTTCGTCAGGTCCAGCGTCTTTGAATGCTAATGCTAACAGACTACATGCATTGTATGCGACGATTAAAAAACTTTCGGTTGACCTAAAAAAACGATATTCCAAAACCAAAATTAGACGTGCTGTTATACCTGGTTAGAAAGCTTATGCTCTCACCTACTGAATGAACGAATTCTCAAACAAGCCAGACTGTACTAAAGAGTGCAACAACGCCCTCAACAACACGTGTGCAGCAGCTTCTGATCCGGTCTTCAGTGGGCTTGTAATACCACACATGTTGCTTTGGGTGTTGTCGAACTTTGTAGTACAATCTGGCTTGATCTACACATCATCGATCTAATAGGTGACAGAATAAGCTTTCTAACAATGTATAATATGTCAAATTTTACTTTTGTAATACCGTTTTATATTCCAGCGAGTTGGAAACTTTGGTCTCGTTATAACTGCATTACACATCAGTCTGCATTACACGTCAGACTTAGGGTTTTTCCAAGACCCTCTGAACATGCCGGCTAGCTTTGTGATTCGCCGTCACTCGTCACCGCATACCGCAAGTAAAACACTGAGATCTCAAATTTTGATGAAAGGATAATTTAGCTCTGAATATATGTGTCGCAAATCAACTCGTTGTAGTGATGTTATAGCAGGTACACAATGCCCTGTCTCTGCTTATACTACAGAAACTGTTCACTCCGTTCAGCACAAAGTCGACTTTGCGTTGGCGGCAACCACACTTCACAATTTCAGCAGGAATTGTCTAGTTAGTGTGGTTGCCTCAGGCAACCACACTACTATTATCCCACATATTATTATTATTATTATTATTATTCTTTCCACCCATTTTTTGGACCGCTACTCCTCCCAGAGTTTTCGCACCACATACACATGCCATATGTCAAATTGACCGGCTTCTTTGGGAATCGTGTGCTATTACTTTGTGGAAAGTTTCGCTGCACGGTTTTTGAGAAATATGACTTTTTATGGCCAATTTTTCCCATTGAAAATGAATGGGGCGGTGACGTCATTAAAATGTGAATTATGGAGTTACAGCATTGGTCGGCGTTGCACACGTGATGCGGTTTTAACCTGCTTCATCTACAGGAAATTTAGAATCCAGATGCGGTGCATATCTCCATTTTCGTCGTAATTACAGAAAACACACATTCGTAAATTTCAAATGATTCATACCACAATGTAGATAAAACCTTGACGAAGACGTACATGCACGGATTGTGTTGTTCAAACGAGGTTTCCTGGCGACTTAGCCACCACAGCGGATATAGCTTAATGCGGAAGTGCACGCGATAAAAACGGCATTCCAAATGCAAAATTACAAATGAAAACGCTGTCAGCTAGGTATATCAACAAACATATGACTTAGGCATACCCACATTTCCTCAAAAATAATAGTATTTCACAAGATATTACGCAAAATCGTTGACAACGTTTCGTGAAATGCAGCGTCTTTGAATGCTACTAGTGCTAACAAAGAGTGCATGCATTGAATGCGACGATTAAAACACTTTCGGTTGACCTAAAAAACGATATTCCAAAACCAAAACTACACGTGTTATACCTGGTTAGAAAGCTTATGCTCTCACCTACTGAATAAACGAATTCTCAATCAAGCCAGACGGACCTAAAAAGGGCAACAACGCCGTCAACAACATGTGTGCAGAAGCTTCTGGTCCGCTCTTACTCCAGAAAACGGTGTCATCTTGTAATACCACACATGTTGCTTTGGGTGTTGTCGAACTTTGTAGTACAATCTGGCTTGATCTACACATCATCGATCTAATAGGTCACAGAATAAGCTTTCTAACAATGTATAATATGTCAAATTTTACTTTTGTAATACCGTTTTATATTCCAGCGAGTTGGAAACTTTGGTCTCGTTATAACTGCATTACACATCAGTCTGCATTACACGTCAGACTTAGGGTTTTTCCAAGACCATCTGAACATGGCAGCTAGCTTTGTGATTCGCCGTCACTCGTCACCGCATACCGCAAGTAAAACACTGAGATCTCAAATTTTGATGAAAGGATAATTTAGCTCTGAATATATGTGTCGCAAATCAACTCGTTGTAGTGATGTTATAGCAGGTACACAATGCCCTGTCTCTGCTTATACTACAGAAACTGTTCACTCCGTTCAGCACAAAGTCGACTTTGCATTGGCGGCAACCACACTTCACAATTTCTGCAGGAATTGTCTAGTTATTTTTATTATTATTATTCCGCCAGTTTTTTGGACCGCTACTCCTCCCAGAGTTTTCGCACCACGTACACATGCAATATGTCAAATCGAGCGGCTTCATCGGGAATGGTGTGCTATTACTTTGTGGAAAGATTCGTTGCACAGTTTTTGAAAAATTTGAATTTTTGTGGGCAATTTTTCCCCATAGGGATTGAATGGCGGAATGCTCAGCCTTGTGATGTCACAATGCTCTGTCTTCTCACCATTGTGATGTAACAATGCTCTGTCTTCTACCAGCAGTACTCTGGTCTCTCTCTAGATTTGAACATTCTGCGTTTCATCTCTATGGGGAAAAATTGCCCACATATTGTGCAATGCCTCATTGGACATGGTAGAGAGTCCTTTGTTCATTGGTGTAGATCAGCCTCGCCCCCCTTCCTGATTGGCCGATGTTTGATATTTCATAACTTTTGAACCGTTTGTCATAGAGAACTATGGGTCACGTCATTGGACTCAGAAAAGACCTAGCAACCGCCTAGAACTCCATAGCAAACCCCTAGCAACATCCTAGCAACCGCCTATAACTCCATAGCAATGACCTAGCAACAACCTAGAACACCCTAGCAACCGCCTAGAACTCCATAGCTACCACCTAACAACACACTAGGAACCACCTGGAACACCATAGCAACCGCCCAGAACTCCATAGCAACCCCCTAGCAACACCCTAGCAACCGGCTATAACTCCATAGCAACCACCTAGCAACACCATAGCAACCAACTAGAACTCCATAGCAACCACCTAGCAACATCCAAGCAACCACCTGGAACACCATAGCAACCACATAGCAACACCCTAGCAACCTCCTGGAACACCATAACAACTGCCTAGCAACACCCTAGCAACCGCTTATAAGTCCATAGCAACCACCTAGAATACTCTAGCAACACCCTAGCAACCACCTATAACTCCATAGCAAATGCCTAGCAACACCCTAGCAACAGGCTATATCTCCATAGCAACCACCTAGCAACACAATAGCAACCAGCTAGGACTCCATAGCATCCACCTAGCAACACCCTAGCAACCACCTAGAATACCCTAGCAACTACCTTGCAACACCCTATCAACCGCCTATAACTCCATAGCAACCACCTAGCAACATCCTATCAACCACTTAGAATACCCTAGCAACAACCTAGCAACTGCCTATAACTCCATAGCAAATGCCTAGCACCACCCTAGCAACCGGCTATAACTCCATAGCAACCACATAGCAACACCACAGCAACCACCAAGAACTCCATAGCAACCACCTAGCAACACCATAGCAACCACCTGGAACACCATAGCAACCACCTAGCAACACCCTAGCAACCACCTAGAATACCCTAGCAAACACCTAGCAATGCCCTAGCAACCACCTGGAACACCATAACAACTACCTAGCAACACCCTAACAACCACCTATAACTCAATAGCAACCTCATAGCAACCACCTAGCAACAGCCTAGCAACCGCCAATAACTCCATAGCAACCACCTAGCAACATCCTAGCAACCACCTAGCAACACCCTAGCAACCACCTTGAACACTATAACAACTGCTAGCAACACCCTAGCAACCACCTATGACTCCATAGCAACCACCTAGCACCACTCTAGCAACCACCTGGAACACCATATCAACCACCTAGCAACATCCTAGCAACTGCCTAAAACTCTATAGAAACCTAGCAACACCCTAGCAACCGCCTCAAACATCATAGCAACTACCTACCACTGTTCACTCTGTTCAGCAGAAAGTCGACTTTGCTATGGCGGCAACCACACTTCACAATTTCTGCAGGAATTGTTTAGTTATTATTATTATTATTATTCTATCTTTCCACCCATTTTTTGGACCGCTACTCCTCCCAGAGTTTTCACACCACATACATGTGCAATGTGTCAAATCGAGCGGCTTGATCGGGAATGAAGTGCTATTACTTTGTGGAAAGTTTGGGTGGACGGTTTTTGAGAAATTTGACTTTTTTTGGGGAATTTTTCCCATAGAGAATGAATGGTGGAATGTTCACCATTGTGATGTCACAATGCTGTCTTCTCAGCCTTGTGATGTCACAATGGTCTGTCTTCCAGAAGCAGT
Source organism: Anguilla pacifica (assembly GCA_039654925.1). Taxonomy (NCBI): domain Eukaryota; kingdom Metazoa; phylum Chordata; class Actinopteri; order Anguilliformes; family Anguillidae; genus Anguilla; species Anguilla pacifica. Next base: position 32,172,583 of record CM077290.1, on the reverse strand, counting down.
GCTCTGGTCTCTCTCTGGCTTTGGACATTCAGCATTCATCTCTATGGGGCAACATTGCCCTCAAATTGTGGGATGCCTCATTGGACGTGTTAGTGAGTCCTTTGTCCATTGGTGTAAATTAACCTTGCCCCAATTCCTGATTGGCCGACATTTGATATTTAATAACTTTTCAACCGTTTGTCATAGAGAATTATGGATCGCGTCATTGGACTCAGTAAAGAAAGAGCAACCACCTAGCAACACCCTAGCAACCACCTAGAACAGTCTAGCAACAGCCTGGAACTCCATAGCAACCACCTAGCAACAGCATAGCAACTGCCTAGAACTCTATTACAAACACCTAGAAAACCCTAGCAACCGCCTGGAACTCCATAGCAACCATCTAGCAACACCCTAGCAACCACCTAGAACACCCTAGCAACTGCTTAGAACTCCATAGCAACCACCTAGCAACACCTTAGCAACCGCTTAGAACTCTATGGGAACCACCTAGCAACACCCTAGCAACCACCTAGAACAGCCTTGCAACAGCATAGATCTCCATAGCAACCACTTAGCAACACACTAGCAACCGCCTAGAATGCCATAGCAACCACCTAGCAACACCCAGGCAACCACCTAGAACGCCATAGCAACCACCTACAACACGCTAGCAACTACCTAGAACTATATGGCATCCACATAGCAACACCCTAGCAACCAACTAGAACACCCTAGCAACCCCCTAGAACTTCATAACAACCACCTAAAAACACACTAGTAACCACCTAGACCACCCTAGCAACTGCCTAGAATTCCATAGCAACAACCTAGCAACACCCTAGCAACCGCCTAGAACTCCATAGTAACCCCCTAGCAACATCCTAGCAACTGCCTATAACTCCATAGCAATGACCTAGCAACACCCTAGCAACCATCTGGAAAACCCTAGCAACCGCCTTGAATGCCATAACAACCACCTAACAACACACTAGCAACCAACTGTAACACCATAGCAACTGCCAAGACCTCCATAGCAACCACCTAGCAACACCCTAGCAACCACCTAGAACTGCATAGCAACCACCGTGCAACACCCTAGCAACCACCTGTAACACCATAGCAAATGGCTAGCAACACCCTAGCAACCGGCTATAACTCCATAGCAACCTCCTTGCAACACCCTAGCAACCACCTAGAATACCCTAGCAACCACCTGGAACACCATAACAACTGCCTAGCAACACCCTAGCAACCACCTATAACTCTATAGCAACCACCTAGCAACATCCTAGCAACCACCTAGAAAACCCTACTAACCACCTAGCAACACCCTAGCAACCACCTAGAATACCCTAGCAACCACCTGGAACACCAAAATAACTGCCTAGCAACACCCTAGCAACCATCAATAAATCCATAGCAACCTCCTAGCAACCACCTAGAATACCCTAGCAACCGCCTAGAATTCCATAGCAACCGCCTAGAACTCCATAGAACCACCTAGCAACACCCTAGCAACCCCCTCAAACTCCATAGCTACCACCTAGCAACACCCTAGACACCACCTAAAACACCATAGTCACCACCAGAACATCATAGCAACTACCGACCACTGTTCACTCTGTTCAGCAGAAAGTCAACTTTGCATTGGCGGCAACCACACTTCACAATTGCTGCAGGAATTGTCTAGTATTTATTTATTATTATTATTATTATTCCACCCATTTTTTGGACCGCTACTCCTCCCAGAGTTTTCGCACCACATACATGTGCAATGTGTCAAATCGAGCGGCTTGATCGGGAATGAAGTGCTATTACTTTGTGGAAAGTTTGGGTGGACGGTTTTTGAGAAATTTGACTTTGTTGGGGGAATTTTTCCCATAGAGAATGAATGGTGGAATGTTCACCCTTGTGATGTCACAATGCTGTCTTCTCAGCCTTGTGATGTCACAATGGTCTGTCTTCTAGCAGCAGTGCTCTGGTCTCTCTCTGGATTTGGACATTCAGCATTCATCTCTATGGGGCAAAATTGCCCTCAAATTGTGGGATGCCTCATTGGACGTGTTAGAGAGTCGATTGTCCATTGGTGTAAATTAACCTCGCCCCCTTTCCTGATTGGCCGACATTTGATATTTAATAACTTTTCAACCGTTTGTCATAGAGAATTATGGATCGCCTCATTTGACTCAGTAAAGACGAAGCAACCACCTAGCACAGCATAGCAACTGCCTAGAACTCTATAGCAAATACCTAGAAAACCCTAGAAACCACCTGGAACTCCATAACAACCATCTAGCAACACCCTAGCAACCACCTAGAACACCCTAGCAACTGCTTAGAACTCCATAGCAACCACCTAGCAACACCTTAGCAACCGCTTAGAACTCTATGGGAACCACCTAGCAACACCCTAGCAACCACTTAGAACAGTCTTGCAACAGCCTAGATCTCCATAGCAACCACTTAGCAACACCCTAGCAACCACCTGGAACACCATAACAACTGCCTAGCAACACCCTAGCAACCACTTGGAACACCATAGCAACCACCTAGCAACACCCTAGCAACCACCAGGAACACCATAACAACAGCCTAGCAACACTCTAGCAACTGCCTATAACTCCACAGCAACCACCTAGCAACACCCTAGCAACCACCTAGAATTGCATAGCAACCACCTAGCAAGACCCTAGCAACCACCTGGAACACCATAGCAAATGCCTAGCAACACCCTAGCAACCGCCTTTAACTCCCTAGCAACCACCTAGCAACACCATAGCAACCACCTAGAATTCCATAACAACACCCTAGCAACCACCTGGAACACCATAGCAACCACCTAGCAACAACCTAGCAACCACCTGGAACAAAATAACAACTGCCTAGCAACACCCTAGCAACCGCCAATAACCCCATAGCAACCACCTAGCAACACCACAGCAACCACCAAGAACTCCATAGCAACCACCTAGCAACACCATAGCAACCAACTGGAACACCATAGCAACCACCCAGCAACACCCTAGCAACCACCTGGAACACCATAACAACTGCCTAACAACACTCTAGCAACCGCCTATAACTCCATAGCAAACACCTAGCAACATCCTCGCAACCACCTAGAATACCCTAGCAACACCCTAGCAACCACCTATAACTCCATAGCAAATACCTAGCAACACCCTAGCAACATCCTAGGAACCACCTAGAATACCCTAGTAACACCCTAGCAAAGGGCTATAACTCCATAGCAACCATCTAGCAACACCATAGCAACCACCTTGAACTCCATAGCAACCACCTAGCAACACCATAGCATCCACCTGGAACACCATAGCAACCACTTAGCAACACCCTAGCATCCACCTGGAACACCATAACAACTGCCTAGCAACACCCTAGCAAACGCCTATAACTCCATAGCAACCACCTAGCAACATACTAGCAACCACCTAGAATACCCTAGCAAACACCTAGCAACGCCCTAGCAACCACCTGGAACACCATTACAACTACCTAGCAACACCCTAACAACCACCTATAACTCAATAGCAACCTCATAGCAACCACCTAGCAACAGCCTTGCAACCGCCTATAACTCCATAGCAACCACCTAGCAACATCCTAGCAACCACCTGGAACACCATAACAACTGCTAGCAACACCCTAGCAACCACCTATAACTCCATAGCAACCACCTAGCAACATCCTAGTAACCACTTAGATTACCCTAGCAACCACCTAGCAATGCCCTAGCAACCACCTGGAGCTCCATCGCAACCACCTAGCACCACCCTAGCAACCACCTGGAACAACATATCAACCACCCAGCAACATCCTTGCAACTGCCTAAAACTCTATAGAAACCACCTAGCAACACCCTAGCAACCGCCTCAAACATCATAGCAACTACCTACCACTGTTCACTCTGTTCAGCAGAAAGTCGACTTTGCTTTGGCGGCAACCACACTTCACAATTTCTGCAGGAATTGTCTAGTTAGTGTGGTTGCCTTAGGCAATCACACTATTATTATCGCACATATTATTAGTGTGGTTGCCTTAGGCAATCACACTATTATTATCGCACATATTATTATTATTATTATTATTATTATTATTCCACCCATTTTTTGGACCGCTACTCCTCCCAGAGTTTTCGCACCACATACACGTGCCATATGTCAAATTGACCGGCTTCTTTGGGAATCGTGTGCTATTACTTTGTGGAAAGTTTCGCTGCACGGTTTTTGAGAAATATGACTTTTTATGGCCAATTTTTCCCCATAGGGATGAATGTAAAACGTGACGTCATACATATGTGAGCGGTGAAGTCACAGCATTGGTCGGCTTAGCACACGTGATGCACTTTTAACCTGCTTCATCTACAGGAAATTTAGAATCCAGATGCGGTGCATATCTCCGTTTTCGTCGTAATTACAGAAAACACACATTCGTAAACTTCAAATGATTCATACCACAATGTAGATAAAACCTTGACGAACACGTACATGCACGGATTGTGTTGTTCAAACGAGGTTTCCTGGCGACTTAGCCACCACAGTGGATATAGCTTAATGCGGAAGTGCACGCGATAAAAACGGTATTCCAAATGCAAAATTACAAATGAAAACGCTGTCAGCTAGGTATATCAACAAACATATGACTTAGGCATACCCAGATTTCCTCAAAAATAATAGTATTTCACAAGATATCACGCAAAATCGTTGACAACGTTTCGTCAAATGCAGCGTCTTTGAATGCTACTAGTGCTAACAAAGAGTGCATGCATTGAATGCGACGATTAAAACACTTTCGGTTGACCTAAAAAAACCATATTCCAAAACCAAAATTAGACGTGCTGTTATACCTGGTTAGAAAGCTTATGCTCTCACCTACTGAATAAACGAATTCTCAAACAAGCCAGACTGTACTAAAGAGTGCAACAACGCCGTCAACAACACGTGTGCACCAGCTTCTGATCCGGTCTTCAGTGGGCTTGTAATACCACACATGTTGCTTTGGGTGTTGTCGAACTTTGTAGTACAATCTGGCTTGATCTACACATCATCGATCTAATAGGTGACAGAATAAGCTTTCTAACAATGTATAATATGTCAAATTTTACTTTTGTAATACCGTTTTATATTCCAGCGAGTTGGAAACTTTGGTCTCGTTATAACTGCATTACACGTCAGACTTAGGGTTTTTCCAAGACCCTCTGAACATGCCAGCTAGCTTTGTGATTCGCCGTCACTCGTCACCGCATACCGCAAGTAAAACACTGAGATCTCAAATTTTGATGAAAGGATAATTTAGCTCTGAATATATGTGTCGCAAATCAACTCGTTGTAGTGATGTTATAGCAGGTACACAATGCCCTGTCTCTGCTTATACTACAGAAACTGTTCACTCCGTTCAGCACAAAGTTGACTTTGCATTGGCGGCAACCACACTTCACAATTTCTGCAGGAATTGTCTAGTTTATTATTATTATTATTCCACCCATTTTTTGGACCGCTACTCCTCCCAGAGTTTTCGCACCACATACACATGCCATATGTCAAATTGACCAGCTTCTTTGGGAATCGATGGCTATTACTTTGTGGAAAGTTTCGCTGCACGGTTTTTGAGAAATACGACTTTTTATGGCCAATTTTTCCCATTGAAAATGAATGGGGCGGTGACGTCATAAAAATGTGAATCATGAAGTTACAGCATTGGTCGGCTTTGCACACGTGATGCGGTCCGCTGTACGTGTCCTCACCAGCCACCAGAAAGGATATAGCTGAACGCGGAAGTGAACGGATAAAACAGTATTCCAATGTAAAATTACAAATGAAAACGCTGTCAGCTAGGTATTTCAACATAACATATGGCTTAGGCATACCCAGAAGTCCTCAATAATAACAGTATTTCACAAGATATTACGCAAATTCTTTGACGACGTTTCGTCAGGTCCAGCGTCTTTGAATGCTAATGCTAACAGACTACATGCATTGTATGCGACGATTAAAAAACTTTCGGTTGACCTAAAAAAACGATATTCCAAAACCAAAATTAGACGTGCTGTTATACCTGGTTAGAAAGCTTATGCTCTCACCTACTGAATGAACGAATTCTCAAACAAGCCAGACTGTACTAAAGAGTGCAACAACGCCCTCAACAACACGTGTGCAGCAGCTTCTGATCCGGTCTTCAGTGGGCTTGTAATACCACACATGTTGCTTTGGGTGTTGTCGAACTTTGTAGTACAATCTGGCTTGATCTACACATCATCGATCTAATAGGTGACAGAATAAGCTTTCTAACAATGTATAATATGTCAAATTTTACTTTTGTAATACCGTTTTATATTCCAGCGAGTTGGAAACTTTGGTCTCGTTATAACTGCATTACACATCAGTCTGCATTACACGTCAGACTTAGGGTTTTTCCAAGACCCTCTGAACATGCCGGCTAGCTTTGTGATTCGCCGTCACTCGTCACCGCATACCGCAAGTAAAACACTGAGATCTCAAATTTTGATGAAAGGATAATTTAGCTCTGAATATATGTGTCGCAAATCAACTCGTTGTAGTGATGTTATAGCAGGTACACAATGCCCTGTCTCTGCTTATACTACAGAAACTGTTCACTCCGTTCAGCACAAAGTCGACTTTGCGTTGGCGGCAACCACACTTCACAATTTCAGCAGGAATTGTCTAGTTATTTTTATTATTATTATTCCGCCAGTTTTTTGGACCGCTACTCCTCCCAGAGTTTTCGCACCACGTACACATGCAATATGTCAAATCGAGCGGCTTCATCGGGAATGGTGTGCTATTACTTTGTGGAAAGATTCGTTGCACAGTTTTTGAAAAATTTGAATTTTTGTGGGCAATTTTTCCCCATAGGGATTGAATGGCGGAATGCTCAGCCTTGTGATGTCACAATGCTCTGTCTTCTCACCATTGTGATGTAACAATGCTCTGTCTTCTACCAGCAGTACTCTGGTCTCTCTCTAGATTTGAACATTCTGCGTTTCATCTCTATGGGGAAAAATTGCCCACATATTGTGCAATGCCTCATTGGACATGGTAGAGAGTCCTTTGTTCATTGGTGTAGATCAGCCTTGCCCCCCTTCCTGATTGGCCGATGTTTGATATTTCATAACTTTTGAACCGTTTGTCATAGAGAACTATGGGTCGCGTCATTGGACTCAGAAAAGACCTAGCAACCGCCTAGAACTCCATAGCAAACCCCTAGCAACATCCTAGCAACCGCCTATAACTCCATAGCAATGACCTAGCAACAACCTAGAACACCCTAGCAACCGCCTAGAACTCCATAGCTACCACCTAACAACACACTAGGAACCACCTGGAACACCATAGCAACCGCCCAGAACTCCATAGCAACCCCCTAGCAACACCCTAGCAACCGGCTATAACTCCATAGCAACCACCTAGCAACACCATAGCAACCAACTAGAACTCCATAGCAACCACCTAGCAACATCCAAGCAACCACCTGGAACACCATAGCAACCACATAGCAACACCCTAGCAACCTCCTGGAACACCATAACAACTGCCTAGCAACACCCTAGCAACCGCTTATAAGTCCATAGCAACCACCTAGAATACTCTAGCAACACCCTAGCAACCACCTATAACTCCATAGCAAATGCCTAGCAACACCCTAGCAACAGGCTATATCTCCATAGCAACCACCTAGCAACACAATAGCAACCAGCTAGGACTCCATAGCATCCACCTAGCAACACCCTAGCAACCACCTAGAATACCCTAGCAACTACCTTGCAACACCCTATCAACCGCCTATAACTCCATAGCAACCACCTAGCAACATCCTATCAACCACTTAGAATACCCTAGCAACCACCTAGCAATGCCCTAGCAACCACATAGACCTCCTTTACAACCACCTAGCAACACCCTAGCAACCACCTATAACTCCATAGCAACCACCTAGCAACATCCTAGCAACCTCCTAGCAACACCCTAGCAACCACCTGGAACACTATAACAACTGCCTAGCAACACCCTAGCAACCGCCTATAACTCCATAGCAACCACCTAGCAATGCCCTAGCAACCACCTGGAGCTCCATAGCAACCACCTAGCACCACCCTAGCAACCACCTAGGATACCCTAGCAACCACCTAGCATCACCCTAACAACCACCTAGAACACCATAATAACGGCCTAGCAACACCCTAGCAACCGCCTATAACTCAATAGCAACCTCCTAGCAACCACCTAGCAACACCCTAGCAACCGCCTATAACTCCATAGCAACCACCTAGCAACATCCTAGCAACCACCTAGCAACAGCTTAGCAACCACCTCGAACACCATAACAACTGCCTAGCAACACCCTAGCAACCGCCTAATCGCCATAGCAACCACCTAACAACACCTTAGAACCTGCCTATAACCTCATAGCAACCACCTAGCAACACCCTAGCAACCACCTAGAACTCCATAGCAACCACCTAGCATCACCCTAGCAACCACCTAGAACTCCATAGCAACCACCTAGCAACACCTTAGCAACTACCTGGAACACCATAGCAAATACCTAGCAACACCCTAGCAACCAGCTATAACTCCATAGCAACCACCTAGCAACACCCTAGCAACAACCTGGAACACCATAGCAAAGGCCTAGCAACACCCTAGCAACCAGCTAAAACTTCATAGCAACCACCTAGCAACACCCTAGCAACCAGCTATAACTCCATAGCAACCACCTAGCAACACCCTAGCAACCACCTGGAACACCATAGCAAATGCCTAGCAACACCCTAGCAACCAGCGATAACTCATAACAACCGCCTAGCAACACCCTAGCAACCACCTAGTAACACCCTAGCAACCGCCTATAACTCCAGTGCAACCACCTAGCAACACCTTAGAAACTGCCTATAACCCCATAACAACCACCTAGCAACACCCTAGCAACCAGCTATAAATCCATAGCAACCACCTAGCAACACCCTAGCAACCAGCTATAACTCCATAGCAACCACCTAGCAACATCCTAGCAACCACTTGGAATACCCTAGCAACCACCTAGCAATGCCCTAGCAACCACCTGGAGCTCCATAGCAACCACCTAGCAACATCCTAGCAACTGCCTAGAACTCCATAGCAACCACCTAGAACACCCTAGCAACCCCCTAGAATTCCATAGCAACCGCCTATAACTCCATAGAACGTCCTAGAACACCCTAGCAACCGCCTAGAATACCATAGCAACCGCCTAGAACTCCATAGAACCACCTAGAACACCCTAGCAACCGCCTAGAATTCCATAGCAACCCCCTAGAACTCCATAGCAACACCCTAGACACCACCTAAAACACCATAGTCACCACCAGAACATCATAGCAACTACCTACCACTGTTCAACTTTGTTCAGCAGGAAGTCGACTTTACATTGGCGGCAACCACACTTCACAATTTCTGTAGGAATTGTCTAGTTATTATTATTCCGCCGATTTTTTGGACCGCTACTCCTCCCAGAGTTTTCGCACCACATACACATGCAATATGTCGAATCGAGCGGCTTGATCGGGAATGGTGTGCTATTACTTTGTGGAAAGTTTCGTTGCACGGTTTTTGAAAAATTTGAATTTTTGTGTGCAGTTTTTCCCCATAGAGAATGAATGGCGGAATGTTCAGTCTTGTGATGTCACAATGTTCTGTCTTCTCACCCCTGTGATGTCACAATGCTCTGTCTTCTAGCAGCAGTACTCTGGTCTCTCTCTAGTTTTGAACATTCTGCCATTCATCTCTATGGGGAAAAATTGCCCACAAATTGTGCAATGCCTCATTGGACATGGTAGAGAGTCCTTTGTCCATTGGTGTAGATCAGCCTCGCCCCCCTTCCTGATTGGCCGATGTTTGATATTTCATAACTTTTGAACCGTTTGTCAAAGAGAACTATGGGTCGCGTCATTGGACTCAGTAAAGACCTAGTAACCGCCGAGAACTCCATAGCAACCTCCTAGCAACATCCCAGCAACCGCCTATAGCTCCATAGCAACGACCTAGCAACACCCTAGCAACCACCTAGAACAACCTAGCAACCGCCTAGAACTCCATAGCAACCACCTAACAACACGCTAGCAACCACCTGGAACACCATAGCAAATGCCTAGCAACACCCTAGCAACCGGCTGTAACTCCATAGCAACCACCTGGAACACCATAACAACTGCCTAGCAACACCCTGGCAACCGGCCTTAACTCCATAGCAACCACCTAGCAACACCCTAGCAACCACCTGGAACACTATAACAACTGCCTAGCAACACCCTAGCAACCACCTATAACTTTATAGAAACCACCTAGCAACATCCTAGCAACCACCTAGAATACCCTAGCAACACCCTAGCAACCGCCTATAACTCCATAGCAAATGCCTAGCAACACCCTAGCAACCGGCTATAAGTACATAGCAACCACCTAGCAACACCATAGTAACCACCTAGAACTCCATAGCATCCACCTAGCAACACCCTAGCAACCACCTAGAATACCCTAGCAACCACGTAGCAACACCCTAGCACCCACCTGGATCACCATAACAACTGCCTAGCAACACCCCAGCAACCACCTGTAACTCCATAGCAACCACCTAGCAACATCCTAGCAACCACCTAGAATACCCTAGCAACACCCTAGCAACCGCCTATAACTCCATAACAAATGCCTAGCAACACCCTAGCAACCGGCTATGACTCCATAACAACCACCTGGCAACACCATAGCAACCACCTAGCAACACCCTAGCAACCATCTGGAACACCATAGCAACCACCTAGCAACACCCTAGCAACCACCTGGAACACCATAACAACTGCCTAGCAACACCCTAGCAACCGCCTATAACTCCATAGCAACCACCTAGCAACATCCTAGCAACCACCTAAAACTCCATAGCAACCACCTAGCAACATCCTAGCAACCACCTAGCAACACCCTAGGAACCACTTGGAACACCATAACAAATGCATAGCAACACCCTAGCAACCGGCTATATTTCCATAGCAACCACCTAGCAACGCCATAGCAACCACCTAGAATACCCTAGCAACACCCTAGAAACCATCTAAAACACCATACCAACTGCCTAGCAACACCCTAGCAACAGCCTATAGCTCCATAGCAATCACCTAGCAACATCCTAGCAACTACCTAGAAAACCCTAGCAACACCCTAGCAACCGCCTATAACTCTATAGCAGCCATTTAGCAACAACCTAGCAACGACCTAGAATACCCTAGCAACGGCCTAGAACTCCATAGCAACCACCGAACAACACACTAGCAACCACCTGTAACACCATAGGACCTGCCTAGAACTCCATAGCACCCACCTAGCAACACCCTAGCAACCACCTAGATCTGCATTGCAACCACTTTGCAACACCCTAGCAACCACCTGGAACACCATAGCAAATGCCTAGCAACACCCTAGCAACCAGCCATAACTCCATAGCAACCACCTAGCAACGCCATAGCAACCACCTAGAACTGCATAGCAACCTCCTAGCAACCACCTAGAATACCCTAGCAACCACCTAGCAACACACTAGCAACCACCTATAACTCCATAGTTACCACCTAGCAACATCCTAGCAACTGCTGAGAACTCCATAGCAACCACCTAGCAACACCCTAGCAACCACCTAGAATACCCTAACAACCACCTAGCAATGCCCTAGCAACCACCCAGAACTCCATAGCAACCACCTGGAACTCCATAGTAACCATGTAGCACCACCCTAGCAACCACCTGGAACACCATAGCAACCACCTTGCAACACCCTAGCTAATTCTTAGAATACGCTAGAAACCTTGTAGAGTCACCTTAGTAACTACTTAGAACTCCATAGCAACAACCTGTAACACCCTAGCAATCGACTAGAACAACATAGCAACCACCTAGCAACACCCTAGCCAACCACCTGGAAAACCATAGCAACTGCCTTAAACCCCGTAGCAACCACCTAGCAACACCCTAGGAACTGCCTAGAACTCCATGGCAACCACCTAGTAACACCCTAGCAACCTCCTATAACTCCCTAGCAACCACCTAGCAACACCCTAGCAGCCACCTAGAACTCCATAGCAACCACCTAGCAACACCCTAGCAACCGCCTATAACTCCATTGCAACCATCTAGATCATGCTAGCAACTGCCTAGAATTCCATAGCAACCACCTACCAACACCTTAGCATCCGACTAGAACTCCATAGCAGCTACCTAGCAACACCCTAGCAACTGCCTAAAAGTCCTTAGCAACTACCTAGCAACCTCCTAGAACACCCTAGCAATCACTTAGTACTCCAAAGCAACAATGTAGCAACACCCTAGCTACCACTTTGAACACCCTAGCAACTGCGTAGAATAATATACCTACTACTTAGCACGGTTCACTCTGTTCAACACATAGTCGACTTTGCATTGGCAGCAACCACACTTCACAATTTCTGCTGGCTTCTTTGGGAATCGTGTGCTATTACTTTGTGGAAAGTTTCGCTGCATGGTTTTTGAGAAATTCCACTATTTTTGGCCAAAAAAAAAAGTTTTTTCCCATAGAGAATGAATGGCGGAATGTTCACCCTTGTGATGTCACAAGGTGATGCTCTGTCTTCTAGCAGCTGTACTCCCCCCCTCTCTCTGGATTTGAATGTTTTGCCATTCATCTCTATGGGGCAAAACTGCCCACAATTGTGGGATGCCTCATTGGACTTGGTAGAGAGTCCTTTGTTCATTGGTGAAGATTAGCCCCACACTCTTTCCTGATTGGCTGATATTTAATATTTCATAACTTTTGAACCGCTTGTGGTAGAGCGTTGCGGGACGCCTCATTGGACTCAGTATAGTCTTTTGTCCATTGGTGTAAGTTAGCCTCGCCCCCTTTCCTGATTGGCCGATGTTTGATATTTCATAACTTTTGAACAGTTTGTCGTAGAGCGTTGCGGGATGCCTCATTGGACGCAGTAGAGTCCTTTGTCCGTTGGTGTGGGTTAGCCTCGCCCCCTTTCCTGATTGGCCAATGTTTGATATTTCATAACTTTTGAACTGTTTGTCATAATTGTTCAAGGTGATTACTCATAAAAATGAATGATAAAGTTGGCATATGTGGCTTTTAAATTACATTTTCATTCTCCTATTGCTATTAATAACCTAATATCATTAAGAATGTTATTAATTGTAGTATTTCTGTCTTTGCGTGATGATGGTGCTGATGATGACAGGTAATCACGTATGAATAATTAATAGGCCAACATAAATTAAAAATGAGAATATCTATATTTAATTTGCTCTCAAATTATTTTTAGACGATGCTATTGTGCTGATTAAGCTACCTTTAGAGCCACTGTCTTTCTGCACTTGCACAAGTCCGGTTCCTCCTCAGGAGCAATTTCCAAACAACTGAATCATCTGATCATCTGTACAAACAATTGTATGCAAATATAAAAATTTTGGGACCATAAAGGCACTGCATCGTTCAGGAATGACGCACAAATTAACTCCCCGGGCTGAACAAACTTTGGTCTGAAAGGTTCAACTGAAGCCCGAGACAACAACAAAGGAACTGGTGAAGGAGTTGGAGGCATCAGGTGCCAAAGTATCTACATCCAGGGTTAAGAGAATCCTATATTACCATGGCCCAAAAGGCTGTCACGCATGGAAGGAGCCCCTACTCCAAGAGAGGCATAGACCAGCCAGAATGAAGTTTGCAGGTGATCCCCAGGACAAAGACCTAGCCTTTTGGAGGAGTGTTCTCTGGTCAGATGAAACAAACAAAAATGGAACTGTTTGGCCATAATGATCAGCGCTATGTATGGAGGAAAAAGGGTGAGGCTTTAAATCCGAAGAACACCATCCCATCTGTGAAGCATGGGGGTGGCAGCATCATGTTGTGGGGGTGTTTTGCTGGAAAATGGACTGGTGCACTTCAGAAAATAGGCGGCATCATTAGGAAGGAGAATAATCTAGAAATACTGAAGCAACACCTCAAGACATCAGCTAGAAATGTAAAACTTTGTTGCAACTGGGTTTTCCTGCAGGACAATGATCCTAAGCATATCTCCAAAGTTGTAACACAATGGCTTAAAGACAACAAAGTGAAAGTATTGGAGTGGCCATTACAAAGGCCCTGACCTGAATCCCATAGAAAATTTGTGGACTGAATTGAAAAAGCGTGTCAGAGCAAGGAGGCCCACAAACCTGACTGTTACGCCAGTTCTATCAGGAGGAATGGGCAAAAATTTTATTGTGAGAAGCTTGTGGAAGGCTTCAAGCATTTGATTCAAGGTAAGCAATTAAAAGGCAATGCCACCAAATACTAACAAAGTGTTTGTAAACTTTTGACCCACTGAAAATCTGATATAGTACATAAAAGCTGAAATAAATCTGTCTCTCAACTATTATTTTGAAATTACCTCTTATGGAAATAAAGTAGATACCCTAATTGACTTAACATAGGAAATGTATGGTAACATGAAATGTGTGGAGTTGTGAAAAAACTGAGTTTGAATGTCTTTAGCCTAGGTGTATGCAAACTTTTGGCCTCAACTCTAAGCCTAATTTATCAAGATTATATGTTTGCGTTGTTTATTATTTCTGGGTTACCTCATTGTTCAATGCACTCAGCAAGCATTGCCTGTGTGCTGTGATAGACCAACTATCAATTCAGTAGCTACAGAAGTTTGTAGAATACCGCCGTTTTTGAAGTCGCTCGGCGATTCCCTTTTAATTGTCGACTACTGCTCACCACTTTTCTAAGGATACAAATGTTCGTTTTTCAGTGGATTTGTCATCTCTTAGCGTGTATTTCATGATGAAAAAACACACAGACATACAGTAAAGCACAACTGACCGGTGTCTCTGATTTTACCTTCAAGAGGCAAATAATTTAGTCGTGTCACAGAGTAATTTAGCAATACAATGTTTATTTGGTCAAATAGGAGAAACCGTTCAAGCACTCATTTCAGAGTTTGAGAAGAAAGTCTCAAACTTCTGTTCATACCACTCTCCTTTATATCTCTTTCCAATGGTCCTTAGACAGGCCTTGGTATGACAGTGATCCCCGCCCGCGCTCATTTCTGTTTTCTGAGAAACTGTTGCTTCCCTCAGAAACCTTGACCAAACGCCTAATTCACTGGCGCTTTTGTGGCGGGGGTAGGTGTTCCTTCTTATCAACACAGCTTGTCCTCTTTTGATATTATACACAGTATATTCAGTTTTCACATGCTATTGTTCAGGACATGACATTTTGCACACAATGCTTTTATGCTTACAGCAAATGTTACTTTTAACTGTGATTTTACTTCATTTACAAAGTATATCTCTGTAACAAGTTCTCCAGTCCTTCTCCCCACAAACCACACAATCTGTTGTTCTTAGACGCACTACGAATTTTATTGTGTCACACAAAACACAGAAACACAAACAAAACATACCACACACGATAAGGACGGGGATTAGATGACACGTCGCTCACGCATGCATCTCTCATTCCAGCGCCCCGGTCTCACAGCAGGCAGAGCATATAAACAATTAGAAATGAATTGTGATTGCACACACCTGGGGTTGCAGTGTCGGCTAAACCGCTCCCTCTCCGCCTGCAGATGGTACCCTAACCACACCACTCCTCCACATACCCCCACCACCCGACTTAGGCCGGGGAGAAGTCCAGCCGCCAGCTAACCCCCCCCCCCCCCCCCCCCCCAAGCGGGAGAGGAAGTCAGTGACCACCATCTGAGCCCCCAGCCTATCAATCACCTTGAATTTATATGGCTGTAATGCCAGATAGCAACGAGTGATCTGTGCATTGGTATCTTTCATGTGGTGGAGCCAGTGAAGGGGTGCGTGGTCCGAACAGAGAATGAAAGGGCGTCCCAGGAGATAATATTGGAGAGCGCCGACCGCCCACTTGATAGCCAGACACTCCTTCTCCACTGTGCTGTTCTTTGCCTCCCGCTGTGACAGCTTCCGGCTAATGTACAGCACCAGGCAGTTGACCCCCTTACCCTCCTGGGACAAAACGGCCCCCAGCCCGCTGTTCGATGCATCCATCTACAGACAACATGGGAGAGCAAAGTTAGGTGTATACAGGAGCGGTTCACCACAGGGAGCCTGTTTTACCCGCTCAAACGCCTGCGGGTACTCTGAACTGGATCTGAGGTACCCTTTCGGGTCAGATTGGTCAGGGGACTAGTCAGCTCGTAATGCTGGACTAAATCTTCTATAGTAACCTGCCAGTTCCAAGAATTGTCTAACCTCTTACTTTGTCTTGGATCGCAGGCAGGCCGCAATAGCTGCTGTCTTATCAACCTGGGGACGCACCTGCCCACTGCCCAAGTGGTACCCCAGATACCGTACCTCCCTCCATCCAACTGCACACTTCTTCGGGTTGGCTGTAAGCCCTGCATGCCTCAGAGACACAAGCACCTCCCCAACATGCTCCACATGCCGCTCCCAGGTGTCACAATAAATGACATCATCCAAGTGGGCTGCAGCATATGGAGAGTGGGGCCGCAGCACCTGGTCCATGAGCCATTGGAAAGTAGCAGGCGCCCTGAACAGCCCGAACGGAAATGTGACAAATCAGTATAATCCATACGGAGTGGAGAAAGCCGTTTTTTCCATGGAGTCTGACAACAAGGGGATCTGCCAGTAGCCTTTGGTTAAATCCAGTGTAGTGAAAAATGCGCAGTGCCCAACTGGTCCAGAAGATTGTCAACCATAGGCATGGGATAAGCATCAAAGCATGACACATCATTCACCTTGCGATAATCAACACAGAAGCATACAGACCCATCCTGCTTAGGCACAAGCACAATGGGGCTGCTCCATGCACTGTTTGATTCTTCTATCACTCCCATCTCTAACATAGCCAGCAATTCTGCCTGCACAGTTTTTTTGTGTTCAGGCAATCTATAGGGCCGAGAATGTACCGTCACCCCTGGAGATATTTCAATGTGGTGTATGAGGTGTGTGCGCCCTGGCAGGGAGGAAAACACATCCACAAAGCGCTTCTGCAACTGGGCCACATCTTCTCTCTGGCAGAGTGAGAGATGGTCATCACAAAGGGCCGGGGTAGAATTGGCCGGTTTTGTCACCTCCGGACCCAACTCATCTGTCTCACTCTCTGTGGTAACCAGAGAAACAGGGGCCACCTCTATCCACGCTTTTAGGAGGTTGAGGTGGTTGCCCCACCCGTCAGTCCATACAACATCATAATCAACATCCCCCAGTTGCTGTGTGACAGCAAAGGGCCCTTGCCAGCTGGCAAGTAATTTGGACGTAGAAGATGGGAGTAATACGAGCACTTTATCTCCAGGTGCAAATTGTCTCAGCTGAACACCTTTTATTATATGCGCGCCATTGTTGTTCTTGGGCCTGCAGCAAATGCTCCTGTGACAATTGCCCAAGTGTGTGGAGCTTTGCTCTCAGGTCCAGAAAGTACTGAATTCCATTTTTACTGGTGCTTCCTCCCAGCTTAACTTATTTAGTTCCAACACACTCCGTGGCCACCTCCCAAAAAGTAATTCAAAGGGAGAAAATCCTGTGGAGGCCTGGGGAAACTCACGCACTGCAAACAATAAAGAGTTCAACCACTTATCCCAATTACGACAATCTTCGTGCATGAACTTACGAATCATTGTTTTTAAGGTTTTATTAAATCTTTCTACCAAACCGTTCGTTTGGGGATGGTACACTGATGTTCTGATTGACTTAATTCCCAATAATTTGTACAGTTTGCGTAACATGTATTACATGAATGAAGTGCCTCAATCGGTTAGGATCTCTTTTGGAATCCCAACCCAGGAGATTATTTGAAAGTGCTTATGCAACATTCGTAGCCGACATGCTACTCAGCGGCACTGCTTCCAGGTATCGTGTTGCGTAGTCTACTAAAACTAACACAAAGTGATGCCCGTTCAAAATGGGACCTCCATTAACAGTAATGGGTGCAACAACACTTTTGGAGGATTAACTAACTGACACTCAGGACAAGATGCACACCATCTCTGTACTTCGCCCCAAATGCCCGGCTAATAGAATCGGCCATTAGCCAACATCCAGGTGACCAGTCATCAAATTATTATGAGCCGTCTGGAAAAGCATTTCCCAATGACTCTTCGGTACCAACAACTGGGTGTTTCCTCTCCGGTTTGAGTGTCACGACTCACTCGGTATTATCTTTAATAATATAAAAGTAAGGGTGAGCTAGAGCGGTGCCAGGGCACACCCGGTGACCATCAATAGCTATCACTTGCTCAAAGGCAAAGCATAAAGTATCATCCTGAGACTGCTCGAGCAGAAAGTCCTCCTGGAGATGAGCGCTCTCGTGAGCGCTTCTCCCAACCCCGCCTCTCCCTCAGCAGCGTTGGACGACCTTGCGTCACTACTGAACACATCACATAGCCCACAGATTCCTATCGGTCACTTCCCCATGTAACCTTTCATTATATTATTAAACCCCAGTCAATCAATACCCAATAAAAGGGGATGCGACAGGCAGGAGCTAATGGCAGCCTTTACTCTATGCTTTTTTCCTGTGTCGACTTTCCACTGGCACCACTGGGTAATCGTGAATATCCCCATGCACACACCTTATTGATACCCATGATGCTTCCACCAACGCCTCGGGCCGAATAAAGCTTTGGTGAATCATGGTTTGTTTACAGACCTGCATCTAGCAAAGCCTGGCGTTTACCCCCTTGAATCCTTACCAGTATCCGGTACATCCCCTCCTGAACAGGGGAGGGGGCTGGCGAGCCCACACTTGCCCCACTTCCATAAGGGGACAGTTCCTGCGGAAATGGTCGGGTTGACCACAACGCCTGCGCTCTTGTCCAGGCGTCTGAGGAGGCCTCTGGGTGTCCGGCGCTGCAACCACTGAGACTGAGGGCTGTGGGGGTACATAGAAGGGGTTGTGGGAAGACGGTATTGGGGAGAGAAGAGGCAGGTTTCCTTGCTACTGACAAGGGTCCCCCTGGTGTTCTTCTCCTTGGTGCTGGGACCGGATGAGAAGACCAGGGTTTCCTCGGGGCGGGGCCAGGAGCTGGAGAACGATGTTGGAGGGCGCTGAGGTGATCCTCCGTCAGGGCAACGGCGGTGTCCAGCGATGTTGGTCTGTGGCAGCGCACCCCATCGGCAGTGGCAGTCGGCAGGCTTAGCACAAACTGCTCAATCGTCACCTGCTCAACAACCTCCACCGCCGAGTGTACTGCTGGCTGGAGCCACCGGTTAGCGGCATCTCGGAGCTGGTGAGCCAGAGCAAAGGGGCTGCCGGCGTCCTCGCATTGAAGAAGCTGCAATGGTGATCTTCCTCCATCATCCAATTCGGTCTAAAATCGCCCGCTGCAGGTCCTCGTAGATGGCTCTCGAGAACGCCGGCAGGCTGTGTGCAGCTTGTTGAGCTTCCTCGGTGAGAAGGGGAAGCAAACGCACAGCCCACTCCTCTGTAGTCCACCCACAGGCAGCCACTGTACCCTCAAACGTGGTCAGGTACGCCTCTAGGTCCCATGCGTCCGGCATTCGTGGCATCTGTAGCCCAGCGTACCTGCCAGTTGGGGTGGTTGGCGGTGATTGTCCAGCTGAGTTCTGCTGCAGCATACTCCGCAGGAGAGCCCGATCCTCCGCCTGCCCCTGAGCCGTAACGCCGCTAGATGCCTCAGGGTTTGCCCCAGCGCAATTCCATCACCTTCGCTCCTACTTGTGCTTCCAGCTTGTTTTTGCCTCCTCTCTCTCCCCACACAGGCCACCACTGTAACAAGTTCTCCAGTCCTTCTCCCCACAAACCACACAATCCGTTGTTCTTAGACACATAGATTACAACTTTTATTGTGCACTCACACAAAACACGGAAACACAAACTAAACAAACCACAAGATAAGGACGGGGATTAGATGACACGTCGCTCCCGCGTGCACAGGGTGTAAAATTAACACCCGCCACCTGCCAAATGCGGGTGATTTTGCGGAGTGGCTGGTAAATTTGTGAGGCTCACACGCCACAGTTGCGGATGCCCAAACTTTGTGTGACTGTGTTATTGCGTTATTTACATGGCAGTAACTGGCAACCCATCTCGTGTTACGGCCGCCTTTTGGCCTGACCAGGAAGTAGCCATCCGCCATGAGCCTCCACCCCTCCTCCCCTCCTCTTTGAGACGTTTTCCATGGGGATATCTAGACACCGACAGTGACTGGAGGAATGTGGCGGTATATAGCAGGTGTGAAGAGGCCAGCAGACACTGATAATGAAAAAAGTACAGGTGGTGTGTCGCTGCCTGATATGGAGATGACATCGGGTCCTAAAAAAAGACGATATTTCAATGAGAAGTGGTGACATGATGAGGCAGGCAAGTTGTGCGAATGGCTGGTGTTCGAGCCGTCTAGCAAAACAGTGTATTGAGCGGTGACTGGTGAGCTGAAAATTGGTTGGGCGCAAAACTTTCCTTTAAACTAATCATTGAACTATTTCAATTAATTTTCAGTGATTAACAAGCATGCAAACTATCTGACTAATCAATTGGAATGTGACACACAGCTTCTTCGCATTGTGTTAGGGAGATTAAATGATAAATGCGATTTAGAAAAATCCGTTTTAATCACTAAGCAGTGACGAAAACTTCCCGATTTTCTTTGAGTATCAATACAATTAATCCACAAAATAGGCTACTCAATATTATCACATATAGCCAGCTCTCCCCAATAGGCAGTTTTAGCGAGTAGCCTAGGCCTTATAGCCATTTATTTTCATTTGCAGTACGAAATTGTACACATTTTTAATCAACATTATTTGCGGATACATGCACTTCTTTCTCCGCACTTGTATTCAGGGCAAATATCTGCAATGCATGGATTGTAAACAATCTTGAAGTGCAGGTTTTGTTTTTGCTGGTTATTCTGAAAGCGAACACGGTAGATAACAGACAGGTGTATCTTGTTCGTTAACTGTAGACTACCTGGTGATTACAAAGGATTTTTAACAGATAAATTGAATTTATGATTTAATCCCCCTAACACGGTATGAAATGCTGTGTGTTAGGCCACTTGCCATTTGATTAGTCTGATCGTTGGCACGCTTGATAATAAAGGAAAATTCATGAAAACAGGTTGAGATCAATGATTAGTTTAAAGGAAAGTTTTGCGCCCCACCAATTTTCAGCTAACCAGTCGCCGCCAGTAACACCCCAGACAACTGTAAGATAAACTGCTTTATTGTTGGCACCAAAAACTTAAAAGTGGAAGCTATCAAGGATCACAAAACATCCAAGAGTCACCAGATTTGTATTGCTACGGTGCGGAGGAGTCCCCCGCAGAGGACAGCTTTGATCATATTTAGCCTTTAATATTGATTTTTAAAAAGTGGCTGGTAAAAAAGGTGAGTGGCTGGTAGAAGCTGAGAATCTACCAGACACAGTGGCTAGTGCATAAAAAAGTTAATTTTACACCCTGCACGTGCATCTCTCATTCCAATGCCCTGTGCCCTGGTCTCACTGCAGCAGAGCATATAAACAATTTGCAATTAATTGTGATTGCACACGTCTGGGGTTGCAGTGTCGGCTAAACCACTCCCTCTCCGCCTGCAGATGGCGCCCTAACCACACCACCCCTCCACAATCTCTCAAGTCACTTTACACATTCAATGACCTTCTTAAATGCCTGTGGCAAGCTCCCTGTTTTGCCCACATTGTTTTCTTCCTCTTCACAGGTCATTCCTCTCCAGTACCGTTCCATTGTTCACCTTCAGTTACACAAATAGTTTTGTTATAAACACATAAAAATACATTTCATATAGTTAAACACAGTAAGCACGCTTGTTTTCTATCACACCAGGACCGTTTTTAGGTGATGGGGTACATTTATCAACACGAGGCAATGACATCTTGAATATTGAAATGTAGATGAAATGTAGAATGGCAGACCTAGATGCAGGACTCAGATGCAACCTTCCAATTGTTACAAAAACTACTTCCTAAGTTGCCCAAAACTTAACTGACTGACCAAAAGAAAGCAACATATTTTAACTGGTGAAAAAGAGGAGGGGGCAGGGGCATGAGCATGAACACCCCTCTGACACACATACACACACATGCAGACACACAGACACAGATGGTAACCCCCCTGTAAGAGCCACAATGTGAGAATATAAGTTCATTTATATTTCATGCTAAATTCATAGTTCATAGTTTTTAAAATTCATAGTTTATAATTTCTATTCATTGTATAAGAAATATAATGTATAAAATGTACAAAAACAAATTCATGTATATTGAATGTTGATTATTGATGCTCCCTTTAACATAGTGAGTGACGTCGTGTATAGGAGTCATGCGCAGGTTAGTCTGGCTGAGAGCTGCGTTGGGCATGGGAGCACATAGTTTTTATAACGTGTGACACGATGTTCAAACTTTATAATTTCAGTAAACTTCTTCAAACTAGATTACATCTCCTGTCATTCGCATCAGACTAAAGTTACTGTGCCTCCAGCTTGTTTGTGACTTATTTTGAAATCTAGATGGCAAGCCACTACCATTTAGTAGAAAAACTGCTGTGATGAAAATAGTATGAACCCACGAGGGATCGCTGGATGTTAGCTAACGCAAATGGTGAATTCTGAAGGGAAATCGGACGCATCACTCGGAAGAAGTCCTCAACGCAACATTGTGGTTTGCCCTTGATTGAACATGAACGAAAATTTTGGAAAAGGTAAAGAAAGGATTGAGAACCTTTTAAAATACTTGAATCTCTGAAGATAGACGCTTTGAAGTGTTTGAAGCTTGACGATGTTAATTTGATTCAAGATGCTAGCTACTTAGTGGATTTCTCTGCATGCAAATGTGATAGCTTTCCTTAGTAAAAGCCATTGAAGTCTCTGCGTGTTTCAGAAGTTGTGATCCACTTTTCTCATCAGACAGGTGCAAATACTTTTTAATCATTTGCACGCAATTTACGCATTGCTTTGTTGATATTATGGCTGAAGATAAGGAAGCAACTGACGCTGTAGAAATGGAATCTAAAAGAACGATCAAGCTAACTGAGAGAGCATTGGAAGATAAACTGCATAGGCTCATTGGAGCCAGGAGAGGAGTATTAGCTCAAATAACTGGTAAAAGGAAAGAAGTTGAAAGTTTAATGAATGATGCTGGCAATTTGCAAAAAGTGCGAGAATGCATGCGCAATGATTTCCCCACTCTTGTCGTTGAGTTTAAAGAGCTCAATAAATAGAATATCTTCTGCCTGAAGAAGAAAAGGTGGCAGATCTAAGCAATTGGATTGAGCCCAAGATGTTGACTATCAGACAGTTTGCAGAAGAAACTGAAAAATGGATGGATGCTTTGAGTGAAAGCAAAACAAACAAAGAAAATAGAGCAGATGATGAAGATGAGGTAGGCGGTGTTCAGAATGAAGAGGTAAATGATGATGTTGGACCTGAAGATAGTGCATCACAAGTGACAGTTGGTAATATCAAACCAGCACGAAAAAAGGGTTCAACTGCTGGACGCTCATCTGTCATGTCCACCAGATCATCAGTTTGTGCTAATGAAGAAGCAAAGCTAGCCGGATTAGTTGAACGTGCGGCAGCTTTACAAGAGAAACAGGAGCTTGAATCGGAGGAAGCACGTATTAAAGCCAAGCTGGAAAGGCTGACTTTAGAGGCAGCTATTTCAGAAACGAGAGCTCAAGTAAGAGTAATGCAAAGAGTATGAGAGATCAGACAATGGCATGAACAGCTACGTTTGCTCACATGTGGCAGGTGGAGTTCGAGTGAGGGAAGAGGAACGGAGACATCATCTGCCCACTAACATGCCTGTATCTGGAGTTAAGATTCCATCCAGTTCACTGCAATTTACGGAACCACAGGTTGCGAGGCCAAGACACACTGACAGGCAACAG
Organism: Anguilla pacifica; assembly: GCA_039654925.1. NCBI lineage: Eukaryota > Metazoa > Chordata > Actinopteri > Anguilliformes > Anguillidae > Anguilla > Anguilla pacifica. The sequence continues at coordinate 32,148,663 of CM077290.1, read as the reverse complement.
CATGGCAGAAGCAGTGATGGCATTCTTCAAGTAATGCGGAAGCAAAATGTAATGACGGAGATGCTGGTTAATCAACAGAAACAGGCTCAGCTGCCAGTTAAAGACGTTGCAGTGTTCAAGGGTGATCCACTTACCTATAGATCCTTTATCAGTGCTTTCGAACTAGCCATTGAGCAGAGAGCTGATAATGATCAGGACTAGTTGTACTACTTGCAACAGTACACTGCAGGAGAACCACAAGAACTTGTGCGTAGCTGCGAACACATGCTACTGCACAGAGGATTCAAGGAAGCAAAGCGACTGCTTCAGAAACATTATGGAGATGAGCTAATGGTAGCTAGCGCTTACATTGACAAAGCCTTGAAGTGGCCACAAATCAAGTCTGAAGACGAAAAAGCGCTGAACGCTTATGCTGTATTTTTGACTGGCTGTCATAACACAATGAAAGATGTGGAGTATATGGAGGAAATGGATAACCCTACAAACATGAGGATAGTGGTATCCAAATTGTCATACAAAATGAGGGAAAAGTGGCGCTATGCAGAATTCGAAATCAAAGAAAGGAGAGGACAAAGAGCAAGATTCGACAACCTTATCTTCATTGACCGTGAAGCAAAAGTAGCTATGGAACCACTCTTTGGAGACCTCCAAGACAGCCGCACATCTACGGCAGGGAAAAGCAAAGAAAAGGAGAAACCTGTCAAAAGTGGAGTGAAGAGAAGCAGCTTTGCAACCAACGTGGCCATTCCGTGGCACATAATCAATAGTCAAGATGACGGGCCCTGCGCCGTGAAGACTGTCCTGGGCTGGATGGTGTGCAGACCTGTAAAGAACGGGAGCATAAATTCCACGGATATGACAACTTATCACAGTGTCAACCGAATCTCAGTGCTGGAAATAGAACAGCGACTGGTTCATCAGTACAACACAGACTTTCCGAAGCGTCTTTATGATGACAAGGAAGAGATGTCTCAGGAAGACAAACAGTTTATGCTGTCAGTGCAAAAGACAACAAGGTTTGTGGATGGGCATTACTGTGTAGGGCTTCCGCTGAGATATGAAGCAGCTAAAATGCCAAACAACCACTGTGTGGCAGAACAGCGAGCTGCTAGTCTGGAGAAAACTGAGAAAGAATGAGGTGTTTCTTGAAGACTACAAGGTCTTCATGGAGAGAATACTTGATAAAGGCTACACTGTTGAAGTTCCTCAAGAACAGCTTGACTGTGACAGCAACAGGGTCCGGTACGTCCCACACCACGGGGTGTACCACCCGAAGAAAAAGAAAATTCACGTGGTCTTTCACTGCACGGCTTCATTTCAGGATGTGTCGTTGAATGGTCAGTTGCTGCAGGGACCTGACCTCACCAATACGCTCACTGGTGCCTTAGTGAGGTTCCGTGAAGATTCAATAGCGATTACGGCAGACATTGAATCAATGTTCTACCAGGTGAGAGTTCCGGAAGCAGATGCCGACCTATTGCGATTTTTGTGGTGGCTAACCTAAGTGCGCCGATAAAAGAGTACTGGATGGCAGTGCCCCTTTTTGGAGCGACTTTGTCTCCTAGTGTTCCTTCTTATGCTTTACGGAGAACAGCAGAAGATAGAAAAGACACTGCAGCCCCAGAAGCCATTGAAACAGTTCTGCGCAATTTCTATATAGACGACTGTTTAAAATCTGTCTACAGAAGAAGAAGCAGTTGCCTTGGTGAAGAACTTTTGTATGGAGGGAGGTTTTAACCTCACAAAATGGATAAGTAACAGCAGGAAAGTCTTGTCATCCCTCCCTGCAGAGCACCGAGCCAGCAAGCTAAAAGATCTTGATCTCACTCAGGATACCTTACCCACTGAACGAGCCCTTGGTGTACAGTGGTGCACAGAATAGGATACATTTGCATAGAGTATCAAGCTGCAGGACAAACTAATGACCAGAAGAGGTATCCTTTCCATCGTAAATTCTATCTACGACCCTCTTGGCTTCCTGGCGCCAGGTGTACTTCATGCCAAGCTTCTTTTGAGGGACCTGTGGAAGGAACAGCAAGGATGGGACGAAGAAATTACTAGCTGGCAAGCTGATCAATGGTGCAAGTGGCTGGAAGATCTCACTCACCTCTCGGACTTCAGCATAAACAGATGTGTTAAGCCTATGGGATTTGGACACACAGTATAAGTACGGTTGCATCATTTTTCTGATGCAAGTGAGAGCACCTATGGCACAGCGTCTTACCTTGTGTTGGTGAATGAGCAAGGCAGAACCCATTGTTCCTTCGTTTTGGGGAAGTCTAGAGTGGCCCCACTTAAACAGGTCACTATTCCAAGACTCAATTAAACTGCAGGAGTGGTCGCAGTGAAAGTGGACAAGATGCTGCGAGAAGAAATGCAAGTCACACTTCAGCAGTCTATTTTCTGGACTGACAGTACGACAGTTCTCAGATATATTGACAGTGAGACAGCTCACTTCAAAACCTTTGTAGCAAACAGGATTACTCTCATACGATAGGCTACCAAACCAGTACAGTGGAGGTACGTCAGAACATCACAGAATCCTGCTGATCAGGCCACCAGAGGCATGAAAGTTTAGAGCTCCATGTATGGTGAAACATGGATGAACGGACCACAGTTTTGTTACAGCCAAAAAGTGAATGGCCACAGAGACCAGAAAATGTGACTCAAAATCTGCAAAATGATCCAGAGGTCAAAAACATCACAGTGAATACCATCACAGCTGAAGAAAAGTCTGACTCTGTGAACAAATTGCTTCAGTACTACTCTAAACGATTAAAAAGAGCAGTTGCATGGATTTTGAGAGCTAAGGAAACATTGATCCACCTGAAAGACAAAATAAAAGAGTTACAAAGCTCCATAAGTCAGGCAGAAATGGATCCAGAGAGACAGAGGGTACTTGTGCAACAGCACATGGAAAATTACAAATCTGCTATGGAAAAGAAAACACTCTGGAACAGCTGATGGCTGCAGAAACAGAAATCATCCAATACAGTCAAGATCAATGGTCAGTTGTACAAGCTTGACCCCACTTTGCAAGATGGCATTTTGAGATTTGGAGGACGGCTGGACAGATCCGCCACGCCAGAGGATGCAAAACATCCAGCAATTCTCTCAAAACACTCCAGACTTACCACTCTCATCTTGCATGATGTTCATGAAAAAATTGGACACTGTGGGCGCAAATACATGTTGTCGCAGCTAAGACAAAACTTTTGGATTCCTCAAGCAACCTCAGCCATCAGGAGAAAATGGCAAATCTGCCAGAAGATTGTCTTTTACCAGATAAGCCGCCTTTCACCAATGTAGGCATAGATTATTTTGGGCCCTTTGATGTTAAACGAGGCCGGGGAACTGTCAAAAGGTATGGTGTAATGTTTACCTGCCTCACCATCAGGGCAGTGCATATAGAGGTAGCGGACAGTCTTGACACCAGCTCCTGCATCAACGCCTTGCGCCATCTCATAAGCAGAAGAGGCCAGGTCACTACCATGCACTCCGATAATGGCACAAATTTTGTTGGTGCAGAAAAAGATGTGCGAGGCCATTGCAAACCTGAACCAGTCACACATTAAAAAGGCTATGCAAAAGAAGGGCGTAAAATGGATTTTCAATAGCCCAGCCACCTCCCATCAAGGATGGGTGTGGGAGCGGCAAATCCGTACTGTATGAAGGATCCCTAGCACCCTAGTGAAAGAACAGGCCCTCACAGACGACAGTCTTCACACTGTCATGTGTGAGGTTGAAAGTATAATTAATGACTGACTGATCACAAGCCCATCAGATGATCCTCATGATTTAGAGTCTTTTAACACCAAACCATTTGCTGCTGATGAAAGTACAGCCAAACATGCCACCAGGTACCTTCAACAAGGATGATCAGTATGCTAGGAGATGGTGGACGCAAGTGCAATACCTTGCAGATCTATTTTGGACCAGATGGACTCATGAATACTTGCCTCTCCTCCAGGAGCGCCAGAAGTGGTCAAGACTGGAAAGAAACTTCAAGCCTGGACATGTGGTGCTAGTAGTCGACAGTTCATCCACACAAAACACATGGAAAATGGAAAGAATTATCCAAACCATATCTGACTCCAGTGGAATGGTACGCAGAGTGAAGCTGCAAACCAAAGCCAGCACCCTGGAGAGACCTGTAAATAAACTGTGCTTGCTGCAAGAAGCAGTGCGAACACAAGAGAACCATGTGATGAAGAAATGTAAAGAAAAAAGTCTGATAAATAAGAGTTTAAAAATAGTTAGTTGCAGTCTGTTCATGACTGATGACTCTTAGTATTTGAATTAGTTTGATATTTGCTTCAGTTTAATGGTTCTTATTGTTTGAGTTAGTTTGGTAATGCTTAATCTTCCTGCTTAACCATCAGGGGCCAGATATGTAAGAGAAACAATGTGAGAATATAAGTTCATTTATATTTCATGCAAAATTCATAGTTCAATCAATCAATCAATCAATCAATCAAATTTTATTTGTATAGCGTATTTTACAGCAGTTGGCACAATACGCTTTACAGACAACCCTAGCCTAAACCCCCACAAGCCTAAGGCAACAGTGGCAAGGAACAACTCCCTGTGGCAGATGGGAAGAAACCTTGGAAGGAACCAGGCTCGGAGGGAAACCCATCATCCTCTGGTTGGCTCAGGGTGCCGACTGGTGACCAACATGTCAGTCAGTTTTATAGAGTTTATGATGTGGCTCAGATGATGGGTGGGGCCGGGTGGTGGTGATGGGGAGCAGCAGGTGGCTACAGATGTGGGCAGGGTGGAGGCAATGACGAAAGAGGGGCTGGACCGCAGAGGTGGGGGAGACCAGACGACTGTCAAAGCACTCTCAAAGATTGGGGCAAGAGCCCCGCCGGCAGCGTGGGGAAGAGGGTAGAAATGGTAATTAGGGAATGTGCAATATAGCAGACAGTGGCTAAAGTGGCAGTAGTATGTATTGGGGGGACCCCTCTCCAGGAGTAATATATGGCTGCATAGCTACTAGGACGGGATAGAGAGCCCATGCAATCATGAGGTGTGGACAACCTTACCCGCCTATCAGGAGCCAGCCCATGTAAAGTCGGGTCACAGCTGATTGACAGGTGACAGTAAGGAAAGAATTGCCACCCACAAAGCTCTATGACTACAGACTTCTCCCACCCTGTCTCCAGACTATAACTGATTATAAGCCTGAGCATAGAGGTGCGTTTTTAATCTAGATTTAAATATTGAGACTGAGTCTGACTCCTTTATAAATAGTTCATAGTTAGAAAATTCATAGTTTATCATTTCTATTCATTGTACAAGAAATATAACGTATAAAGTGTGAAAAACAAATTCATGTATATTGAATGTTGATTATTGATGCTCCCTTTAATATAGCGAGTGACGTCGTGTATAGGAGTCATGCACAGGTTAGTCTGGCAGATAGCTGCGTTGGGCATGGGAGCACATAGTTTTTCTAACGTGACACGATGTGATTCAAACTTTACAATTTCAGTAAACTTCTTCAAACTAGATTACATCTCCTGTCATTCGCGTCAGACTAAAGTTACTGTGCCTACAGCTCGTTTGTGGCTTATTTTGAAATCTAGACTGAATGCCACTACACCCCAGCTCCTGCTCTGCCTTATCTCCAGGCTACGCTGGCCGAGCACTTTGAAGCTTCCTTTGGCTGAGAATGGCCAAATAGTGAATTACATGTCTGACAGTTGTCTTTGCCTCGCACTTTTACCTTTAAACAATGAAAAAGAGCCAATGTTGCAATAGGTGACAAGCTCTTACTTTATTACTATACATTTTTGGCTGGACCGCAACAGCGGGTCCAGCCCTACAAACAGCCCTTCAAATGCAAATGTCTGTAACTGAGTGACTGAGTGAGTGATGTTACACCATTGGTCGGCCGGATCACGTGTTAGGTCCAGCCATATAATAGGTTTTGACCTGGTCTTGTTTATATACATAGCCAAAAATATCAAGCACATTGCACGTTTCCATTTGAATAAAAAATAAAAATATTGATGAAATCTTTTAATTTCTCTCAGGCATTCAAAACAAAGCAAGCAGATAATTAAAATGAATTATTAGTTAGCTGTTCCTGTTTGCAATTGCTTTTCACAACGATGCATTTTGCTTGAGATCAGGGTGACGCTGGCTAGGAGGTCATTTAAGGCTTTAGAAAGCACCTGTTAAACTACACTCGAATCACCAAGCTACCGATCACATTTATATTTATTTTGTAAGTCACAAGTCTATCTTTTTTAAACAGTAGTAGTCACTAGCTCCCATGACACAGAATGGCAGAGTACACATCTTGCCTGTAGGATTTAAACTAGTCAGAAGTTGTGGCTAGCCTTCTAGCTAGATTTAATTACTTATGTTACAGTCAACTGCCACCGATTTTTTATCATTTGGAAAAGTTAATCATCTACAACTATTCTACAGTCTAGCTGGGGCTAGCCAGTAAGACACCTCGATAGCTAGCTTTTAAAACCAGTTATTTAGTTAGCTAGCTAACCACAACATCTCACTGCATTTCAGTCTTGCAAGCTCACACAGCTTTTTAATAAGTATGAAATGGCCTTGTCATAATGAGTCACTTATTTTTTTCCCCCAAAATCCTGTAGCTTGCCATCAAAGCCACAATTCCTCAGACAATGTCAGTGCTCTCTGCATTTACCGTGATCCTTCATGTCTAGGTACCCAATGTGCTTGCTCTAGTGCCAAAAGCCCATAGTCAAACAGCCGCGTCCATGAATTGGCTTCATGCGCCATTTAGCAGTTCCCATAGAAATCCATGGAACCGGTAAATGGAAGTCGTCTCCAGTTCTTGTATATCTCGATCTCATAAAAAACACATTTTCAACGTATAAAAATGCCAAGTTACTCACACATACAAGACCAGTCCAGGCCTGCCATTAAAAGTATTGATATCAAAATGACGCCAAGTTACGGTACTACAAACAATATAGCCTATCTTGCCTCACCGAAATTAAATAAGATGTATTCCAAAGCAATGCTACTCAATATTTCCTCAATTCTTTCAAGTCACTTGGCCCTGTGTTTTGTAATCTTACTATTTTACAATGTCATGCAAACTTTGTGTCAGATCAAAGAGTCAAATATTTCGAATTGCCTCATGGAACGCAAAGCGTTTTATTATGAGAGTGAGAAATGCAAAGTGACCCTGTAAGAAACGGTTGTGGATTATGGCTATCCTTGTGTGAATTTGTACACTCTGATGAGCGTGTAGCCTACCGTTTAGCAGTTTCGGTTTGCTAAATATAAATATAACAGTGGCTGTGACAATGGGTGCGGTGGCGTAAGTGTAAACGCAACAGAAACGCAGGTGAAATATGGCCAGTGTATGTACTCAACGGATTTGACGGGCATCCAACGAGCCTTGGTTGAGAAAAGAATCAGCAAGACCGTAAAATTAGAGCTCCCTAGGTCGCAACTTGTGTACCCTGCTGTCCTGCTCAGTTGTCTGTTATTTTGTGGAGATGCACTTTTAGTGTTTGTAAGGTTTATAAGGCATTTTGATAGGCTTATCTGCAGGTGGGAATCCTCTTTGCTGTTTTGCTAAGCTAGAACCGGAAAACTTGATAGTGGAGAATAGGAGCAGACGCATATGTCCCAGCAGGCTTTGCATATGAGAAAATAACAACAGTGTGAGAGAAATTAGGATGAAATGATGAAATTGCGTAGTTGAAACAATATGTTTTTAGCCGAATGGGCATGTAGGTGAAGGTTGACATGATCACAGACTATAGTGCGAAGTAAATGAAGTGACCATGAGCAAGCTTGGTTTCCTTATGGAACGGTATATATAACAGTCAGTATAAAGTATTAACCGTTAAGGTGGAGGGTTAAGTAATGTGAAATCTATTACACTGATGTGCTTTTCTCATGTTCAGTACTAGTAGTTATACTTATGAGTGAGTCATGATTTTAAATGTAATGTTTTAATGAGGAGTTGCAGAACGTACATACGTAGTAATTGCTTGTATGTGGCTAGATAGAGAACAGGGCGAGGTAACATGAATGTCGAAATGTGGCGTTTGCTGATAAGAAGGTTTTGTACGGTAGCCAAGTGAAGAAATATAGTTAGTAGAAATGGCACAGTGGTGAACTGGTGTAACTTTTTAATAAAAGGAATACATTTGCCGTCATGAAATGCATATGGGTGGCCGTGAGTGAGTTTTGGTAAAGCAAATATAAAAGCGTAAGAAAACATTAGTGTAAAAGAGGAAATTATCTGCCTGAGGGCGAGGCGGGATTCAATCCTTCAACCGGAGGTTTACCAGTTTGTGACTTTGTTAGTGCAGCACCATGACATAGCTATGCAATGCGTGAAATATCTTTAGCAAACCTGTCCGTGGTTTTAAAGAAGAACACAGGCCAGTAAGCACAGAAGAGCTCCCGTTGAATCCATATGGCTTTGCAATATTGTAGCCGGTTAATAACTGAAAGTGCAGACGGTACGTCATAATGCAGTGTATACGTTTGGTGAACGGCCGGTAGATATGGTGCAAAAGCAATAATTGAGAAGTAGTAGACAATTATTAGTGAGGGTAAAAGCAGGTTAAAGAAATGTGTCCCTAGCTGGGCTTGAACCTAAGACCCAATGTTCCCAAGACTGGGACCTTACCCACTAGGCCACAGACAGATTAGCAGATTAGCTGTTTAAACTGGACATGTTTCAGAGTAAAAAGGTATGGGTATTTTGCGTGTGTATGCAAGTTTTTGATTGGGTCGTGAGGGTGAGGATTTGGCTGATGTCGGTGAAATGTCCAATGGGGAGACATGCTGTTAGTGGGATAGGCGGCAGGAAAAATAAGAATGAGAAGAAGAAGAAGAAGAAGAAGGAGAAAATGCAAAATCCCCTTAGTTTGGGGCTTTATTGTGTGGACATGTGAAGTTGTTTCTGAAATCTGTCTGTTGAAATGGGGTCAGAATGTACAGAATTTGATGTTTTTAAGGGCTGAGTGTCTATGGCTGTTGTGGTTATTTCTGTGGGGAACTCTGAAAAGTGCCAAACTCTCGGTGCTGTATAGGTATGGGGCATGCCCCCGCCAAGGCGTAACTTGGCGGGATGGCATACATTACATTACATTACATTGCAGGCATTTAGCAGACGCTCTTATCCAGAGCGACGTACAACAAGTGCATCAGTTCAAGGTGCAGAAAAACATACTAGAGTGAAGTAAAGATCGTAGTGCCAGAAGTGACCACATACATCAGGACTCCAACCCTGTAGGGTAACCTGTTCAGCAAACAAACAAACAATCCTGCCAAGTACAAAACTAGCACTGAAATCACATTTGCCTAAAAAAACAATCCTGCCAAATAAAAACTAACGTGATCGCATTAGCCTAACTAGGTACATTGAGCTAAACTAGAGACTAGGGAGGGGTGGGGAGAGGTGCAGCCTGAAGAGATGTGTCTTTAGTCTGCGCTTGAAGGTAGTCAGATTCTCTGCTGTTCTGACTGCCAGCAGGTCATTCCACCAGCGAGGGGCCAGGACAGACAGCAGACGCGAACGGGAAGTACAGACACGAAGAGGGGGAGGTGCCAAGCGTCCAGAGGTGGCAGAACGGAGAGGTCTGGCTGGTGTGTAGGGTCTGATGATCCTCTGGATGTATCCTGGTGCTGACCCCTTAGCTGCCTGGTATGCAAGCACCAAAGTCTTAAATTTGATGCGAGCCATAACAGGCAGCCAGTGGAGGTCAGTGCGCAGGGGGGTGACATGGGAATGTCTGGGGAGGTTGTAGACCATACATGGCATACCTGCCATCCCAATCTGATGAAAAACACACTTTCAACATACAAAAATGGCAAGTCACTCACACATACAAAGCACTGTCTATAAGTCATACATTCAAATCTAGGCCTGCCATTAAAAGTATTGATATCAAAATTGTGCCAAGTTAAATGCGACAATATTGCCTACCTTAGCTCAGACAAATTAAACAAGCTGTATTCCAAAGCAATGCTACCCAATGGTTCCTAAATTCTTTCAAGTAACTTGGCCCTTTGTTCAGAAAATATAAATGACTTTCCAGCAACAATCATACGGATGAAAAAGCAATAGTTTAAATGCTTTACTTTTAGATACCCAGCAAGGCACTGTAATGAGTGAGAGATTTTCCTGAGTCCGAGGTGGGATTCCAACCCTGCGTGTCGCTCATCAAATATTATCGCAGGCAGACGCGCTACCCGGCAAGCTACTAAAGTTATGCTATCTGTCTGTCGTCTGGATAGTGGCTAATGTTAAACTCAGCCAAAACGTTGAACGTGAAGCATGTGGGTATATTTTATTATTAGTTGTATAAATATGCAAATATAAATGAGTTTCCTGCAAAGATTATACAGATGCAAAAGAAATAGTTTAAATGTTTTATTTTTAGTTGCCCAGCAAGGCAATGTAGGCCTAATGACTGGGAAGTTTCCATGAGTACGAGGGGAGATTCAAACCTGGGCTGTCACACATGAAAGAAGACCAGGTTAAAACCTAGTATATGGCTGGACCTAACAGTGTTTCCTCTAGGATTTTTTTCAGCAGCGGGGGGAAAGGGTATAACTAGGCATCTACAGGTTGTTACCGATATTTCACCTATTTCATATATAGTTGCAAATCTGTTTACCTTACCTAGTTAACGTTACCTGGAACATTATTTCACGATATATTATTAATATTAATAAGAATTTGTTGACCATGAACATCAATAGAGAATACATTACGAATGATTATTTAAACTGTAAAATCTATCTAACTTAAGGTTAGTTAGTTAAATCTACCTTTTTTCTTGTTCCTCGGTAACGTAATCCTCTGCCCTGTTTGTCATTCTGCTTGAGGAGAAAATGCTGTACTGGCTTGTTTATTTGGTTGTTATGACACACGTGATCCGGCCGACCAATGGTGTAACTTCATCACAGTCAGTCACTCAGTCAAAGACATTCACGTTTGTAGGGCTGGCCTCGCTGTTGCGGTCCAGGCAAAAATGTCACAGAGAAGTACTAGAGAAGTAGCTGTAGGAATAGTAAAATTTCTGTTTTAAACGTGTAGTCTACTTCTTGCGTGTGACTTCGATGAGTCGTTAGGAAGGTAGCTAATCATTTTCGGTGAAAATGCCGAAACTGGAACTCTCTGAAACGTGGGTGTATTTTATTATTTTTGTGCTTATTAATTTCATAGTCATTATCTTACGCCAGTTACTATGCGACCGGTAACGTTACCTACCGGACCGAAGTGCACAGCTGATTATAGAGTTTAATTTGACAGCAAACTGTACTGTTATACAGCTGGTCTGTCGTGTTGTGAGCAAGGTAGCTAACGTTAAACTCGGTAAAAATGCCAAAAGCGGAACTGTCTAAAGTGTGGGTGTATTTTTTTGTATTTGAGAAATATAAATTAGTTTCCCGCAAAGACTATACAGATGCAAAAGCAATAGTTTATATGTTTAATTTTTAGTTACCCAGGAAGGCAATGTAATGAGTGAAGTTTTCATGAGTCCGAGGGGGGGGCTCGAGCCTGGGCTGTCACAAATGCAGAAGTGTCGAAGGCAGATGTCCAATGGGGAGACATATTATTTGCGGGCTTGGAGCATTTGTGATGAAGAAGAGGGAGGAGAAAATGCAAAATCCCCTTCGTTTGGGGCTTTTATTGTGTGGACGTGTGAAGTTGTTTGTGAATTATGTCTGTTGAATGGCGTCTGAAGGTACAGAAATGAAGGTTTTAAGGGCTGAGAGTCTGTGGTCATTGTGGTTAATTCTGTGGGGAACCCTTAAAAATGCCCAACTCTCTGTGCTGTATAGGTGTGGGGCATGTCGCCCTGCCAAGGCGTAACTTGGCTGGATACTTGCCATCCTGACATGAAAAATATTATACAAGGACACTATGTGGCACAACTAACGAAGAGGTCTGCATAATTGAGCGATATGCCGAGAAAGTCATCCCTTGAAATGATGATTCTACTTTTTGCTCACATTTCAGGATGAAACTGGCAACCTTTGTTCCATCTGCATCTTTCCTGTCAGCAGTCATTTTTGTTCACGGCGCACTACCTTTTCAGACTGTTAGGTAACGTTAGCTAACATTTGTGGTGAACATGAAAAAGTTTGAATATGTTTGCGAACGTTAGCTAATGCTCGCCATCTTGAATGCACGTAGGTCAGCATCAGGGATATCCAGAGTGTTTGGTAATTCATTATAATAGAAATCATGCAGTGACTAAATATTACACATGATTAAAAATGACTAAATAGTGCACGTATAAACACCAAACTGCTTAGCTAACTCAGTGGTAACATAACTAGACCTATATAGTTACCTAGATATGTATTGCATGACCTTAACAATGACAGAATTTTATTGGAGTCCAGCTATTCTGCAGTTAATCAGGCAGCATATGAATTTAAAAAGCTGATTAAACTTGATCCGAACTATCTGTACGTCATTAAACAGCACACGCACACCTTCCAACCAGTCAGAATCGAGCAATCACCCTGACCATAGTATAAAATGTATTCACTCTCTCTGTCTCAGTGCAGTGTTAATGTACTGTAGTGGTCCGTGTTTATATACTGTATTAACCCTCCCTCAGTACAGTGATAATGTAATGTGTGCAGTATGCACATACAATATTAACTCTCTCTCTCAGTGCAGTTTTAAAGTACTGTAATAGTGTGCATACTGTATTAAACCCTCTCAGTGCAGTGTTAATATACTGTAGTCTGCAGTCCATGTGTATGCACTGTAAGAACCATCTCTGGACCTTAATAATTTGGAGTCATAAAGATCAGAAGGCTGTGAACACAGCTGAAAAGACAATTGTCCACAGCCTGGAGATTGCTGTGGGACAGTCTTTTACCTCACCAAAACTTGTGGCCTACAGGAACGAGAATAAACAGATGACCAGGACATGCTCTGTTTTCATGTCATAGTAAGCTCTCACAGGCACCCCTGGGTCAGATGGGAATCTGGTTTACCATTACACACATTATGGACTGAAAGAAAGCATTATATGTATGTGCATGTAAATAACTGGGGATGATGTGATAAATGTGCTGGACTGTGAATAATATCAACAGAAATGCAGATGATATTGTAACGTATAGACATGCAGGCACACTGAGCTGTTATAAAATGGTATAGGGAGGTTATGATCGAAAGTATGTATGCATGGAGGGGAAAGTAAAATTATATTTATAGATGGATATGTATTGCCTACATAAGTGTTTGTATTATAGAAAGACCACCACCTTGGGCCTCCATTGAAAAGTATCTATTTTATTTGCATAGCGCTTTTTACTGAGAACTGTCACAAAGTCACTTCACAGAATAGTAAGACATATAAAAGCATGAGATCATGTTCCATCACACAAAGTATCTTATCACTATCACTAGATTTTAGTGGTTCCCCTGTGTCTACAAGAGAAGGGCAATATACATCCTGGATGAGAGTGGGGAGGGGGGTCTCTTGATGGTGGGGATCCTGTCCAGAGGAATTTGGGTATACAAAGGGAAGCATGTAAAGTGGAAGACTTGCTCAGGATTACATGTAAGGGAAGTCCTAAGAAACATTCGGGGAGAATCTGTTTAACAGTTCTGCTGGTACAGTAGTACTCTGTCACAAGCATGTTGGGCATAAATCAGTAACCTCTTTGTTTTCCTTTTCTTTGTCTTAGTTTGTTAGATTGTACGTTTTTTTCTCTATTTACAGAACAATTGTCCTTATTTGTCTTGCTTTGTAATTAAAATGTTTCATTGAACCACCTATCCTTGGTTATCACCAACTGTCTTAACTCACTCACTCATCCCCATTGCGCCGGCTGTCGCATAGGGCAGCAACAAAGTCCCTCCATTTCCTTTTGTCTTTGGCCATCTTCTCTATGGTCCCCCAGTTCTGTTGGTGTTGTTGGAGTGCTTTTTCTGTTATCCTGCACCATATTATTTTGGGCCTCCCTTTCCTTCTTTTGCCTTCTGGGGTCCAGTGTAATGCGACTTGGGATTGCTTTGATGTCCATTCTGAGCACATGGTCAATCCAGGTCCACCTGCATCTCCTGAGTATGGAGTGTATGTCATCTTGCTGGGTGATTTTGAGAAGGTTATTGTTGGAGATGGTCTTTGGCCAGAATATATGCAAGATCTTATGTAGGCATGATGTGTGGAAGGTGGATAGTTTGTGAGTGTCCTGTTCTGTTGTTTTCCAGCATTCTGCACCGTGGAGTAGTGTTGATAGTACACAGCTTTGGTAGATCCGGAGTTTGTTTTTGGTACTGTATTGGTTGGATTTGTTTAAGTCTTAAGAAGGTTGTGCGTGCTTTGTTGATCCGGTTTTGAATATCTTGGTTTGTACCCCCATCGTGGTAAATGGTGCTTCCTAGGTATGTGAAGTTATCAGTGTTGTCTAAGACCTGTTCCTCTATTGTTATTTCTGTTGGTGTATTGATGTTGATGGGCATGACTTTGGTTTTACTGCCGTTGATCACCAGTTCTACTTGTTGTCCGTAGGACTGGAGTCTTTTTGTCTTTTCTTGCAAGTGCGTATGTGTATGTGAGTGGAGGGCTAGGTCATCCGCAAAGTCAAGAGCTTCGATGGTGGAATAGAGGGTAAATCAAATTCCTCTTGCCTCGTCTTCTGTTGTTCTCTGCATGACCCAGTCTATGGTAAGGTTGAACAGTAGTGCTGACATCACACATCCTTGGCGGACTCCTGATCCTACAAGAAAGCTGGTGTTGTTTGCTCCCACAGTGCAGGAAAAGCTGTGGTAGAACTGTTGGATGATGTTCACTATGTGGGAGGGGATGCCGTAGCTTCTTATGATCTTCCAGAGGCTATCACGGTGGATGCTGTCAAAAGCCTTCTGGAAGTCGATGAAGTTTATATACAGTTGTCGTTGCCATTCATTGCACTGCTCAATGATGTTCCTGAGAGTGAAGATATGGTCAATGCATCCTTTGCCTTTCCTGAATCCAGCTTTTTCGTCTCTGAGCACTTTGTCTACTTTTGATGTGATTCGGTGTATAATGATCTTGCAGAATATTTTTCTGGGAACAGAGAGAAGCGTAATGCCCCTCCAGTTGTTGCAGTCATATAATGTGCCTTTCTTTGGTACTTTAACAATCACTTCTTTCGTCCAGTCTGATGGTATCTTCCCTTCCACCCAGATGTCAGTGTATAGTGGAAGGAGAATGTTTGCAGCTAGTTCTGGATTGGCTTTGAAGAGCTCTGCATTTAAATTTGTCAGCACCTGGGGACTTTCCATTCTTGAGTGATTTAATGACTTCGATGATTTCTATTTTTGTTGCTGGGTTGATATTGATGTCTAGGTCATCTGCAGGTTCTTGTGTTTTTATTGGGTGTAGAGGGGGATCTCTGTTGATAATCTCTCTGAAATGTTCTGTCCATCTTTCCTCCTGTTCTTTTTCTGTGATGAGTAGTTGTCCTTGTTTGTCTTTGATATGATTATTGGTTCTGAATGTTCGTCCGCATATCAGCTTGGTGATTTTGTAGACTGTTCCTTGTTGGTTATGGGAAGCTGCTTTTTCAGTTGCATTTGCCAGCTCCTCCAGGTAGGCTCTCTTGTCTCTCCTTACTAGCCTTTTTACCTGTCTGTTGATATTTTGGTACTGGACTTGTAGTTCCTGTTTGAGCCTGGATGATTTGGTGCTGTTTATTTTGATTTTCAAGTCTCTTCTCTCTTCAGTAGTCTTCCATGTTTCATTACTGATCCATTCCTTACATTGTTTTCTCTTGTGCCCAATAACTTTCTTGCTGGTTTCATTGTAGGTTTCAATTATATTTGCCCAATGTTTGTTGATGTCGATCTCATTCTCATCATCATCTTCCTTTGCAGTATTGGAGAGGGCTTGATATCTATTCCGGACTTGTATTGTGAATATTTTCTTTATGGATGGGTCTTTCAGCATGCAGACATCAAATTCAGGAGTTCCTTTGGGTGGTGGGCCTGCTCTTCTCAGCTTCAGTTTGATGTGTGCTGTTACAAGGTGGTGGTCACTGGAGACATCTGCTCCTCTTCGCACTTTGACATCTCTCAGCGAGCGTCTCTACTTGCCGTTGATCATCAAATGGTCGATCTGGTTCTTTTCTTTCCATTTGGTGAGAGCCATGGCAATTTGTGGATGTTCTTGTGGGGAAACAGAGTGCCTCCAATAACCATGTTGTTTGATAGACAGAATGCATCTAGTCTCTCACCATTGTTGTTCATTACTCCACATCCATGTTTACCCATTGCTCTCTCGTAGTTGCTTTTGTCGTTGCCCACCTTTGCATTTAGGTCGCTGCAGGCTACGAGAAGATCATGGTTTTATTGTGTCATGATAAACTGCTTTCCCTTTTCAGTGCATCTAACGTACATGGTTTGCATATACAGTGAGCACCATAATTCATTGGTCAGTGACACATTTTTTGTTATTTTGGTTCTATACTCTAGCACTTTGAGTTTGAAAGGATACAATGACAACGAGGTTGAAGTGCAGACTCTCTGCTTTAATTTGCGGTTATTTTCATCCATATCGGATGAACCGTTTAGAAATGACAGCACCTTTTGTACATGGTCCCCCCATTTTAAGGTACTACAAGTATATGTTGAATTGGCTTGACAGATGTGTTTCCTTAGGCAGGTGTATTCATTTGTGTCGTTAGTGAATGCAGAAGAGAGCTGTTGATATCTAGTCTTGATTCTAGACTTTGCAATTGCCTTTGGAGATTGTTGTTGGTGTGTGATAACATGAGGAAGACAGCAGTGTTGATGCAAATTAAGCTGGCCGTCATAAGGCTCAAAAATGAAAATCAATCAATCAGGAGCATTGCAAAAACGCTGGGCATGCCAAAGTCAACAGTCTGGTTCATCATTAACAAGAAAAAAACAACTGGTGAACTCAATTATGTCAAAAGACCTGGTAGACAGAGGAAGACCACTGTAGTAGATGACCAGAGAATACTCTCTATGGTGAAGAAAACCCCCCTATCAACAGCCCAATAGATCAAAAACACTCTCCTGGATGCAGGTGTAGATGTGTCAAAGTCTACCATACGTAGAAGATTACACCAGCAGGACTACAGAGGGTACACTACAAGATGCAAACCACTGATAAGCCTGAAGCCTGAACAGAAAGGCGAGATTACAGTTTGCTGAAAAGCACCTAAAAGAGCCCCAAGAGTTCTGGAACAAAGTCTTGTGGACAGATGAGACAAAGATTAACATGTACCAGAGTGATGGAAAGAGGAAAGTGTGGAGAAAAAAAGGAAATGCCCATGATCCAAAGCATACCACCTCATCCGTGAAACATGGTGGAGGGGGTGTTATGGCTTGGGCCTGTATGGCTGCCAGTGGAACGGGCTCACTTGTCTTCATCGAAGATGTGACTGTAGACAGAAGTAGAACAATGAATTCTGAAGTCTACAGAAATATTTTATCTGCTCAGATAAAACCAAATGCCTCCAAACTCATTGGACGGCACTTCATCATGCAACAAGACGATGACCCGAAACATACTGCTAGAGCAACAAAGGGGTTTTTGACGGCCAAAAAGTGGAAAATCCTTGACTGGCCGAGTCAATCACCGGATCTTAATCCAATTGAACATGCATTTTACGTGCTGAAGAGGGGACTGAAGGCAAAAAGTCCCCGAAACAAGCAGGAACTGAAGATGGCTGCAATACAGGCCTGGCAGAGCATCACCAGGGAAGGTACCCAGCGTTTGGTGATGTCTATGCATCGCAGACTTCAAGCAGTTATTGCATGCAAAGGATATGCGACCAAATATTTAAAATGATTACTTTATTCTACATTTTGTTAAACTGTCCAATATTTTTTGATGCCCAAAAATGGGGGGGGGGGACTATGTACAAAAGGTTCTATAATTTCTAAACGGTTCATCCGATATGTATGAAAATACCCTCAAATTAAAGCTGACAGTCTGCACTTCAACCTTCATTGTCGTTGTATCCTTTCGAACTCAAAGTGCTAGAGTACAGAACCAAAATAACAAAAAATGTGTCGCTGTCCAATGAATTATGGTGCTCACTGTACATTGACCGGGATGCATCTCTGCGAGGACCAATCAGTATATTGGCTTTATATGCGGTTTAGGGGAAACATGGTAATACGGGTTATTCACTGGGCATAGTGATAGTTTCACTGACCAGAAGTGCAGCTGCTTTGGGACAGATCCTAGTATTAATTCATATAAAATGTAATTGGGTCAGAGTCTGGGATACTTAGATCTTCATTTATACTAAGTCTCTCTCTCAGTAAATGGAGTAATCTTAGTTAAGGCTCCCTTGTTCAGCTGTTAGTTTCGGTAAGCGGATAAATATATTTTCCAGGTTAAAGTTGGTTAATGGCGCAGAAACCTTATTTGCAAGATTCCTGGATGAGAAGTACCTTTACCTGCTAGGATAGGAGGTCTTAGTGTCAGAGAACAATTAGATGAATGCCTGGCAGCAGTAGATAGTCTTGCCTTCAGAGTGTAAGTCTGGCCATTATTTCAGCATACCACAGTAAATACATGTATACACAAACCCGTGTTCTCACAGACATCCACGTTACAGGTTAATGAAGTCAGATACACTTGGTTTTCCTCCCTGTGGCCATGTCGACATCCTTACATCTGTCTCAGTGCGGTGTTAATGTACATTAATGTGAGGTCAGTGTGTATATGCTGTATTAACCTAGGTGTCTGTATGCAGGTGGGTGGGGTTTGAGCACCATGACTTCCAGGGGCAGCAGTTTGTGATAGAAAGGGGGGAGTACCCTCACTGGAATGCCTACAGTGGCAACCTGTCCTACCACGTGGAGGGTGGTAGTCGCAGTGTGGAGCTGTGTGAAGACTACCCCTCCTGCAGGCCATGGGCTGGTGCAACAATGAAGTGGGATCCATGCATGTGCAGTGTGGCAGGTGAGTGCATCATCCGTTGACCATTCCCACTCTCAAATGCCCCATTCACACCCTCAGGGCAAACACACACTCACTCCACGTGCTGGGGAGAAACCTCACATTTACAAAAATGGAATTACCAGAAATGGCAATTCATTTAGCAACATTGTGTAATGGTTCAATCAATGGGCTGTGTTATTTACTGAGATATGAGATCTTTCCATCATGTAGAGCTGGGTGATATCTTTCAATGCCTGTAGAAAAGCCCCCAAAATTACGAAAGGCTTCATTTGACTACCTTTATCTCTCTCTCCTCCCTCCCTCTTTCTTCCCATCCCTTGCTTTTTCTCTTTCCCCCTGCCCCCATCTCCCCCCACCCACTCTCTCTCTACCCCCGTGCTTCCCCCTCTCTACCCCCTTTTCCTCACTCTCTGTACCCCCGTCCCCCACTCCCTCTACCCCTGTGCCCCCCCCACCCCCTGCGCCCTCGCTCTCTACCCCCCTGCCCCCCCACCCTCTGCTCCCCTCTCTCTCTCTTCCCCCAGGTTTGTGTGCTATCAGTACCCAGGCTACAGAGGCCAGCAGTACATCATGGAGTGTCAGAGGCACAGTGGAGACTACCAGCACTGGAGGAACTGGGGATCCCACTGCCAGACCCCCCAAATCCAGTCCATTCGCAGGATCCAGCATTGAGGGGGAGCCCCAAAACCAACCCACTGAGACCAGCCAACCCGCTCCCACTCACCAACCTTTTAACTGTACAGACCTACTCTGACTCTGACACACTGATACCAGTCTGTCACCGACATACTGAGAGACACTGGTGGTGGTCTGTTATACTGACACTCCCCGCTGATCTTGGGCTCAGCACTGTGACACACAAAAATGACAGGGGGACCAGAACACTGAGACTAACACACACACATTGCTAGCTGACAACCATCCGTTCCAGCTTAGTAGTATTAGTTGCCAATACCCTCCGCCAAGGGGCACTATGGAGGGTGAATCGTAGCACATCAACACATGGCACAGCATGGATGCCTTCCAATGGGCGGGGCTGTGTATGTAGGTGTGCAAGCATACATCACCCAGGACTATGGGTGCAGTGGAGACTGTACACCTCAGGGCAGGTTATCCCTGTGTTAGGCTAATGCTACTCTATATGACCAAAAGTATCTGGACACCCCTTGGTCTGGGACTGTTTTTCATGGTTTGGGCTAGGCCCCTAGGTTCAATTGAAGGCAAATTTTTATGCTACAGCATACAATCACATTCTAGACGATTCTGTGCTTCTCCAACAGTTTGGGGAAGGCCCTTTCCTGATTCAGCATGACAATGCCCCTGGGAACACAGCGAGGGCCATATAGAAATTGTTTGTCGAGAATGGTGTGGAAGAATCTGACTGGCCTACACTGAGCCCTGACCTCAACCCCATCCGACACCTTTGGGATCAGTTGGAAAGGCAACTGCAAGCCAAGCCTAATTGCCCAATCAGACCTCACTTAATGCTCTTCTGACTGAATGAAAGCAAATCCCTGCAGCGATGCTCCAACATCTAGTATAACGCCTTCCCAGAAGAGTGGAGGTTGTTATAGCAGCAAAGGGTGGACCAACTCCATAGTGCTGCCCATAATTTTGGATTTTGAGATGTTGAATGTCAGGTGTCCACATACTATCGGCTATGTAGTGTACACGTCCCATCATAGTGCAGTGCAGGTTGGATTTATTACTGAGTGCTGGAGGAGGAGGAATCAGGCAACAACTAATAAATGCGTTCAACTTCAGAGAAAGCCTCCGGGCCATTATTTCAGTGTGTATGTGTATGTCTCAGAGTGCTCAATATTTTTGAGGATGGAGGTGAGCCAAGCCCCCCCCCCCCCCCCCCCCCAAACACTCACACACACTGATGCTCCTGAAGTACTTTCTAGTACGCTTTCATTTTCCCCTTTGAAGGCACAGCTGCATAAGTAAACCTATATTGTTTTTGTAAGTACGGCCTTTTTGAATTTAAATTAATTCTAATTAATTAAGTTAAATTAAATATACTGAAGACAACTGAGTGCAGCATGAGGAATTGGCTCCAGGGTTTGTGTAAGACATTCACAAAAGTGGTTTGTCAAGACTTACTGAATTTGTACTGAGGTAAAAATAAGAACATGGTCTCTATTCTGTACATGTTAGATTTAACACAAACATTTATTTTCTAAGACATGCAAAATAGCACAATCTGCTAAAACAATACAGCAGTACAATGACATATTGAACATTAAAAGTCATTAATATTCTTAGGTCGCTTCCGCACACAAAAAGTTAACAAATTAACATGTGATGGCCACCCCAGGCATGGTTTTTGACCCCAAATATTTCAAAATTATTTTAAAGTTTAAGCAGAAAAATACTATCTATGCAGAATTGCACATTTAAACTTGGACACTGCCAGCTTTCAGCTAAATGCCTATTCGTTATCACTTCTCTGTTCTTTTATTTACACTTCTCTTTTCCACACCATTTTTCATTTTCGCACCTGTTCCTCAACACCTTTTTATATACTCCCATTTTTTCTCTGTATTTTGTCTGCATTCTAGAAAGTCTTAATTTCTCCACTCATCTAAAGCAGCATCTCCAATCTCAGATGAGCATTCTGTTATTGTGTGCCAAGAACATGCTGTGCACTGATCTCAGATGAGCACTTATTGCTAGCTGAGTTAACATGCTGTGCACTGATCTCAGATTGGCAGTGCTACTGAAGATACTGGGGAGTAAGAATATGGTTCAGAACGTTTCCTCCCTTTCTCTCTCCCTCTTTCTCCCTCCTTCCCTCTCTCTCCTTCACTGAGTGTGCACATAGTCCTCCACCCCTCCTGCCTGTTCATAGGCATCTTCCTCCATTCTCCTCCTCCGTCCCCTGACTTCACCCACTCCCCCCACCGGGGAATGGGAGTCCTGGGAAACCCGGTCTCCAATGGTCTCGTCCTCGCTGGCCCCCACTGCCTCCTCCTCTTCCTCACTCATCTCTGAGTCAGACTCATCTGAGTCATCTTCCTCCAGGTAGCGGTAGCCTTTGACCTGAAACAATCAACCAGTTAGCTCCTATATGCAAGCCCCCTAGTGGCCAGGGTGCCAACATCCTGAGATTGCTGAAACTCAGACATTCAGTGCTCCTGCAACAAAACCATGAGTGGAAACAACAAAATATGTGTTGTAGTAGATGATATACGACACCTATGCCAAATACAGTTATTGAATTCCACCTTTGCCGAGTAGGTTGTCCAATTAACAAGCGCCCCCTGATTGCAGTCTCATTTGCAACTCTCCCCCCTCAGCATGACACACTGGGCAATAGTGTCTAGGGAGTTATAACTATATACTGTCACCACCAAAAATTTGTATTCTGTCATAGCAACAGGATAAACCCAATAATAGCATTTCGTTCATGTATACCATGTCATTCTATAATGGTAAATGGCATTTATATAGCACTTTTATCCAAAGCGCTTTACAATTGATGCCTCTCATTCCCCTATTCACACACACTCACACACCATCAGTGAAAGACTGCCATGCAAGGTACCAATCAGCTCGTTGGGAGCAAATAGGGGTTAGGTGTCTTGCTCAGGGACACTTCGACACGCCCAGGGCAGGGGATCGAACCGGCAACACTCCGACTGCCAGACAACCGCTCTTACCTCCTGAGCTATGTTGCAATATCTGCCACTAATTATGGAATAAATTACAATCTTAATACCATTTATTTTACACCTAAAGATGTCCCTTTCAAGAGTCAGTGGTTATTTATTGTCATGAATAATCCATTTGAGAATATAAAATAACATAATGATAGGAACAGGCCATTAAGCCCAACAATGCTTGCCGTTTTCCTGAATATATATCTTTCTTGCACAGAACTGCACACAATACTCCAAGTGTGGTACAACAAATGTATTGAATAAGATAAGTTTAACTTCCTTGGATTTATACTCAATAGTTTTGGCTATAAATCCCAGCCTTTTTTTTTTTACTGCTACAGCACAGTGCCTAGACCCTGAAAGTTTTGATCAACCATTACTCCCAAGTCTTTGTCAAATTGAGCACGTTGCAATTTTGTTCCTCCCATAAAGTATTCCTGCCTAATATTATTTCCCATATGCAGAACTTTACATTTGGCTATATTGAATTTTATTTGCCAGGTGTCTGCCCACCTCTGGATTTTGTTTAAATCTTCTTGGATTATTTTAGTAGATTCTAAACTATTAGCTCGACTTCCCAGTTTTGGATCATCTGCAGATTTGACTAATGTAATTTGATTAATGCCCCTGTCAAGGTCATTAATATAAATGAGAAAGAGCAGTGGTCCCTAAATACTAAGATACCTGTCAGTGGTTTAAAGGTGATTTCACCTAACTCTTTGAGTACCCTTGGGTATTTGTCATCAGGGCCTGCTGCCTTATTTGTCTTTCATTTATGTAATTTATCCAGTACTTCTTTATCCTCTATCTCAATATCTGCTAAGACATTCTGAGTACTGAATATGCCTTCCAGTCTATTAGTAACCTCTTCTCTAGTAAAATTCTCAAGAAAATAACTATGGCATCAGCAATATCTTTATTCTTAAAAAGCGATGCTCCTTCTTCATTTGTGATGCACCTGATATCATTTTCCTACTACAGTATTGAAAGAAACATTTTGGACTTACTTATTGCATCTTGGGCAATTTGCCTTTCAAAGATCCTCTTGGCTTCCTGTAGTTCTTTTTTTAACTTTACCACACATATTACAATATTCAGCCTTATTACCCTCAGTGCAACAGCTTCAACTAACTTTTCCTTACCTTTCGAATAAATTTCAATTGTGCCTCAAGAATAACCTTTTTGAGGGCCGTCTGGGTAGTGTAGAGGTATAAGCACTCGCCTACCACCGCAGAAACCAGGGTTCAATCCCCGGCAGCGGTGCTTCCGGCTTGGTCAGACGTTCCTACGAATACAACTGGCAGTGTTCCTGGGTGGGAAGCTGGTGAGGGTATGAGTCCTGATCGTTGCATTAGTGACTCCTACTGGTTGGTGGGGTGCCTGTTGAGCAGGGAGGGGATCTGGGGGAGATAGTGTGAACCTCTGCACGCGTTACGCTCTCCCAGTGAAACTTCTCGCTGTCAGGCGAAAAGAAGCGGCTGTATTGGAGGAGGCATGTGGTAGTCTACACCCTCCCCAGACCAACAGAGGATAGCGCATCAACCAGGACCGTGATTCACACAGGAATTGGTATAACGACTAAATTGGAAAACAAAAAGAATAACCCTTTTGAACCTGCCCCAGTTTTCATTCACAGTTTTGCAGTCAAGAAATTGCACCCAGTCAATATTACATAAATTTACTCGCATCTTGTTAAAACTGGCTCATCTAAAATAAAACATTCAGGTTGTAGAGGAGGCCTTATTAATTTGCCAAAATACATCAAAACTAACTGCAGAATGATCGCTAGTTCCAAGTGGCTGGATTACCTCTATGCTACATACTGTGCCAAAAAAAGGTCATTTATAACATCTAAAAAATCTTCCTCACTTTTTCCTGGTCCTGTCATCAATTAATATCACGTAATTGAAGTCACCCATAATAATAGTCTCACATTCCTGACAAACATATTTGTGTTTCCAAAGAGCATTAAAATCGCACCACTGTCTGAAACTGGTGCCTGTAACACATACCATACCATAAGGCCATTTTCAGGTTCCCCTATGAGCTAATCCAAATATACTCACTCGGTATGAGTCAATTTCTGGAGTTTCCTGCACATTAAATTTTTCTTTTACACAGAGAGCTACACCATAGAGATGTATCCTTTCTAATGAGTTTGTATTCTATATTGTATTCATCCCCAACCTCCTCCCCAAGCCATGTCTCTGCAATCTCAACAATGTCATAGCCCTGACTATTCAAAGCAACCTCAAGTTCTAAACATTTATTTTTTTATACTTCTAGCATTTATGCAAAGACATTTCCGATTATTACTTATACACATTCGCTCTCGTTCCCTCACCGCCAAGCCACCATTGCTAAAATTCTGCTTTAAAAAGTTCTTATTGTTGAAGCATGCACAGTTACCTGAGATGCACCAAGAGAGGTCTGCACATCTCTAGATGTTATGTTTGTGTTGGTTTTTACCTGATTTATTATTTTTATTGTGGCTCTTGGGGATATTTTGGAATGGTGTCCACTTCTAGTCTGAGCTGCTGTCATGATAAATGCTCTCCATTTGTACATGATTTGTCTCACAGTGGACTAATAGAGCTCAATTTTTTAAGGTGATTTTATAGCCTTGCCCAGACTGATGTGCTCTCACTACCCTCTTCCTCTGAGATCTCCTTTCCTCTCTGCATGGTGTATTTTGCATTCAGCTGTAGGGGCATAACACCTGATTCTACCTACTTGAGTAAACAAATGCAACTTGGGGTTCACTTATTTTTGCACAAGCAATAATTCCTTTTTAACTTTGTTTTTCTATTACATGCATGATTTCCTCTAAACCAACATATGGAATTGGTAAATATAAACCTGTTATTTCAGATCAGAAAGAAGGTTCTGATGAAATCAAGATTTCATGGTAAAAACTCAAAAATCTGTAATTGCACAAGGGGTTCACATACTTTCAAGCAGCACTGTATGTCATTGGTTCCTATGTGAACCATAACCACTGGATCCCTGCGTGCACACCAATTCCTTAACCCCTTCGGCAAGCCCCCTAGCCGACATGCCTAGATTGCTCAACTCAGACATTAATTTCTCCTGCGACCAAACTATGAGTGGAAACAACATCAGACTCTGTTTTAGCTTCATTAGTACACAATACACTACAACGATGCTAAATACAAAGTTTCGGAGTTCCACAATTGCCACGCAGGTCGTCCATTTAACAAGCACCCCCATTGTATTCCAGCACAACAGTATAAAATCCTGCTAGCTGAACAGCGAAATAAACAGGATAGAAGGAATTTCTGTGGAATTTTACACCATGTCATTCGACTATCAGTAGCTGTGACTAAATATGAAAAATGTATACAATATTACCATTGTATTTACATGTAACGATGACCCTTTCAAGACTCTGTGGTCATTTATTGTCTTGAACAATCTGTTCGAGAAATAAACATGCAAAAAGAAAGCAGGGGTAGGTATTTACAACGGCCGAGCGCAAAACCCCCCTTCCACTTTATGCTGCTGTAACTCCTATCACTTTATTCTGATTTGATTCATAACTCTTTTATTGTGTAGAGGATAGTACAAGCTTTCCAAAGGTATATGGAATGTTTCATTTGAATTTTATTACAAAGAGTGAGAGCTTCACATATCTGCATAAGCGTTTTTTTTCAGCATAGCGTTGGGAATTCTACCATAACATTATGCAGTAATATGCAAGTACACGTGGCAGTGTAATTGTTTTTTTTCCCATTAGTTCATGGAAGATTTTACTAATTTTGTTAACTCATCAGCATGGCTAAAGCAAATTCTTTGGCAAGTTGGTCAGAAAAACAGGAATCATGAGCAATAGCTTGAAAATATATACGAACATGTACACATTACTGTGTGTAACATTTAAATTATTTACGCTGTGTCGTATTTATGATATTGCTATGTATTTGCATTGTAAAAATACTATTACTAATAATGCTCAGAACTCTTGCATTGGAGGCTAACTAACAGATCTAGCTGTTTGTATCATGGCTTTGTTAGTATACAATGAGCAGTATCAGTATAGTGCCATTACTTCTAGTGGCCTGTTTTCTAATAATTCATACCACTCACAATGAAATTGGGTGTTTTTCAAGAAATTTGTGCAATTCTCTAATGGGGATTTCTCATGCTGTAGTGTCAGCATTCATAGGTGGCTCAGTCATGTTATGTTTGATGCACCAATTTGCCATGAAGCCCGAACATCGCCAGAATTCTTCTGATGGTGTAATATAATTTTATTGAAATCTTATTGTACATAATGTGGAGTGTTAGTATCTCCATCGGCCATACTTGTCACTTAAGGCATGGGAAATACTCATTCAAATTTTCTGTGTGTTGATATGTGCTAAATGAACGTACAATTTCCCTTGGAGTGAGCATAAATAGTAAAATTAGTAAAATCTGGTCCCATTCCCATGCAAAAAAGTAAACAACATGCTGTACACTACAAAAAAAACACATAATAGTGAATGATTACATATTTAGATACGTGTACCACAGTGAGTCACAATGTTTTTGCATTATCTGGAGAATACTTAATTTCTGCATTTACACCAATATAATTGCATTTATGGTGCTTTATTTCTACCTAAATTATGAATATAATCCAATCTGAGGTAGTATTGTAAATGGTATAAGTGTCACGAGTCAAAGTTTGGTGAACCCAAATGCAGACTCAGACAGCGGAGTGGCGAAACTCCCGTAAGAGATGTCCAATGCAACAGCACACAATACAGCAGGCAGTCTCGTAGTCAGTTGGTGCAAAAGATCAAAACCAGAAAAATCCACCGGGGCAAAAGTAAAAACAGTAGGCAGAATCTAAGTCGAAAAACAGGCGAAGGTCAAAAAAATGGTGGTTGGGAAACAGGCAAGATCAAGCACAAGACAAACAGGTGTAAACGCTGGAAAGGCACTATAAACAGAGTCACAATCTGGCACCGAAGAACAGGAGAACAGAGAATATATACTACGTTAACCAGGTGAGTGAATTGAGAGACAATTGAACAGAGCGTGAGAATGCAAACAGAGAATAGGTGAATGAAATGCGAGTGATTAACCAGTGCGTGAGAAAGATCAGCTGAGGGGAGAGAGAGTTAGAGGAAACCACGTGCATATTACAAACCGAAGCAAAGATTGTGCAGGAGAGAAACAGATAACCAACTAGAAAGTGAAGTGACAGCAGGAACATAACAATAAGTGTCTTGTTTCATTTAAGGCATTCTGCAAGTCTCGGTAAAATATCCAGCTAACACCCTCATTTAACCTTTGGCTTTCTGAATACAGAACACAAGTGTATCAGCAGTTAAACTTCTCACTTATCCAACATATAAAATATGTATTTATTTGATTTAATTTGGTAATTATTATCAAAGATATCAATGATCAATTAATTTGCCGGATTTGTTGATAGGCTGCGCAACCTGTTGGAACAACCTTTATCAAAATTTAAAACTCACAACCAGATTTAAATTAGGAAATTTATTAAATCGCAACAAATTATACAACATCTAGTCTAAAGATGAAGGTAAACTGCCTTAACCTCCAAGCGCAAAGCCCCTAGTGGTCGGCACACCGGCGTGCCGAGATGACTAAAGTCAGACATTCACTGCTACTGCAACCAAAGTATGAGTTAAAAACAGAAACGAGTTGTTTTAGTTTCATTAGTAGACGATACACAACAACTAAGCTGAATACGTAGTTTTGCCTCTCCCCCCCCATTCGACAAGATTGCTTAGGGCCAAAATCCTCGAGCCGGCACTGAACCCTCATAGCCCTAAGATATGCCAATACAGCAGTGAAAATGCTGCTCACTGAATAATGAAATAAATGAGAAAATGTTTTTAAAAATGTTACCATGTCATTCTACAGTCAATATCTGGGACTAAATATTGAATAAATATACAACCTTACCATTGGTTTTACGCATAGAGATGTCCCTTTTTAGACAGAGCGGTCTTATATTGCCTTGGACAATCCGTTAGTGAAATATACGCGCATTTGTGATGCCTGGGTACCTTACAAAATAGCTGTGCGTAATACCACGTGTTGTTTACGGCGTTGTCGCCCTTTTTAGTACAGTCTGGCTTGATTGTCAATTCATTTATTCAGTAGGTGAGAGTATAAGCTTTCTAACAATGTATAACATGTCTAATTTTGCTTTTGGGATAGCGTTTTATAGGTCAGCGTAATCAAAAGTTTTGTTATCATCACATTCACTTACACATTCACTCTGTGGTAGCAGCAAAAGACGCTGCACCTAACGAAACGTTGTCAATGATTTTTTGTAATTTCTTGGAAAATACTATTATTATTGAGGACATCTGAGAATAGCTAAGCCATATGTTTACTGATAGACCTAGCTGACATCGTTTTCTGGTGTAAGACAGAAGTGGATAGAACTATATTGTGGTGTCCAGGGGCTGTTCCGGCCGGCATAGCCGGCAGGTCCCAGAATACAAGGCGTGTGGACTTTCGTGAATAGTGCTTACAGGACTACAAAATGTTAAATGTGTGTAAATAGTGGAGTTATTTATGTGTAAATACGTGTTTCTGTGTTAACTGGATGTTGTTTGTCGCTGTATGTCTAGTTTTGTATGTGTTACCGTGAGTGAGCCCGCGGTGTTGTACAGTGGGGCTACTCCGCTGTTCACTAAGAAAAGCGAATCTGATGGTTGTCTTGTTTCCAGGTTTTTCTCTATAAAGTTACGTTGAGTTTAAACTGCCTGGGGCTCCATCAGCTTCCTGATGGAGCCCCGTCTCGCTGCAATATCATTGATTTCCTGTCTCTATCTACTGAAAACTGATAAGCTTTCATTATTGCTATGCAAGTATTACTGCTCAAAGTATTTCGGTTATATACGTTATTTTTGAAATTGAGTGTCTTTCAATAGGTTAGTGGTATTTTATAATGAGGATATTTCACACTGTAATGTAAGCGTTCATTGGTAGTCTAGTAGTTTTTGTGATGCATGCAACAGTGATGACAAGAGTGTTTGAACATTGGCAAAACGTGGTGGACGGTTAAAAGTTGTTTTCATGTCGTCCAATCCCCATGTAAGAAAACATACGAGAGTACAGAGTATAGAAATACATACAAGAGTTAATTATTACACATTTAGGTACTGTACAGTATTGTGTGACATTATTTTTGCATTAATTTTAAATCTGATATCAGTGTTTCATCTTAAACCTTTCATAAGAGGCTCATTTAAGTGATTTACAATGGACAAAAAGTATTATGTTCCTTTTTGGAGAGATTTTGGACATGCTTCTGTACCCCTAGCTATTTTAGACCACTGTACTGACGGAAAGCTTGTAATTCCCACTCTTATGCAACAGTGAGTTTCTTTAGTAAAAACTGTTTATTTGTAGTGAAATACGTAAATATGTTGTGATTTACAGCAATGCATAATTTAGACATTTTGGGAAGATTTGGAGACGCTGGGTACACTGCTTAGTTTTTGCTTCAGAGAGTAGCTTCAGAGAGCTTCTTTAGTAGTTATACATATCCAGGACATGTATACTTTAACCTGTTGTATATATGCAATCTCTCAGTATTTCATTGCAAATTCATTTTAGATTTTTTGCCTAGACAGTTGCATTTGTGGCACTTTATTTCTTCTAAAATTATGAATATAAAGTAATCTAAGCTAGTATTATAAATGGTACAAATGTCTTGCTTCATTTAAGGGTCAATGACATGCATATTTTTGTGTCCGAGTGCATTATTATCTTTAAAAATAATTTAATCAATTCATGGCATGTATCACTTTATTCTATAAAACCTATTTAGTTTGAATACATTTTCAGTACATTCAAATAATACATATTCTTTTATGTTTTGGCATCTCAAACCCCCAAAATGTCAGGCGGCGCAACCGTCCGTACAAATGAACAGACTAAGAAAAATTTAAAATTATTAAAAATAATGTAAAATTGTATTTTAATGGTAATAGATAAAACAAATTTTACAAATAACAATAGTTTTAAAGCTGCTGAGATAATTTAAAAACTTTTGTCCAGCAATTTGTATGTTCTCAAATGTCAGGGTGGCACAACCGTAAACATGGGACTTTTATTGTGAAGTGCAGAGGTAATAACAGTAAACAGGATACTGCATCATCAAGAGGACCCCAAGTGACCTTTATGGCTGAGTGAAAAGGTTTGTAGATCTCTCTCAAATATTGATAAAATAGCTACTTTCAACTCATAGGTAGGCTGGTACACTTTCCATGTGAGGTGGTACAACCAATGTAAAACTAGGAAAATGTTATTTTATCATGAAACTCTTTATTCTATTTTAAAATTATTTATATGAACTTGACAGCAAAGGCAAAGGCTAATACAGGCGTCCAAGTAGAAGCCTGTTTAATTAGAAATTAGTTGCAAAAGTCAGGTGGCGCAACCAGTAAGTCAGGTGGAATAACTGCAAGGAATGTCACTATATGAAATAATGTTATTTAAAGCTCTAAGATTATCTATTACATTTCTAAAATGTTTATTAGTTTTAAGTTAAAGATGTAATACCTTCTTCATGATTATAATTTTTAATAATTTTAGATGCCACCTATGTTGGTGGTATAGTGGTGAGCATAGCTGCCTTCCAAGCAGTTGATCCGGGTCACTGGGTCATTGCCCATGGGGTGGTGTAGGTGCTGGTATGAGACTTGATGACGCCAGCAGCTCAGACACTAGTTCACTCTCAAAGCTGGCACCCTGGTCTGAGTGAATACGCTCAGGGAAACCGTAGATGCAGTTGCTTAGCAGTCTGGTTCCTGCACGGGAAGGCATGGGCCATCTTCGTGAAGTGGGGTCTTTATGCTTTCCAATGGGGCTTGTGCTGCAGGCTCTGGAGTCTTGGCAAGTACACACCTCTCACAGCACCGAACGTACTCCTTCACATCTCTCTCCATGTTAGTCCAGAATAACCATTGTCTTGCTAGGTGGAGAGTTCTGACTTGACCTTGGTGTCCTGCCAAATCATGAACTCCCTCCAATCCCTTGTCCCTTAAGCTCGCTGGCAGCACCACTATGCATTTAATGTTTTAAAATCTTGGAATACTTTTGATGAATCGCATTTGGATATTTGAAATTAAATTTTTCAGTGGACTTTAGCTGATGTTTCTTTTTAAGTATATCAAACTAAAACATGACTTCATTGTTGTTCAATCACAATCCATTACAGTGTATCTAATCAATCTATTGCACTGTAGCCTATTCCAGTTGCTATGTACCGAATGTGATCTCATGTGATGAATCCTATTTTTGATCAATTTACTACTTTTACTTCAATAGAGACTGTTGACTAAAAAATTTTTGTATTTGAATTAAAAATGCAATTATTCAGCATTTGCTGTCATTACTAAGGTTGTCAGGAGGCACAACTGATAATCATGCGGTGGTGCGACCAGGATAAATATTCATTTAAACCAATAAATAATAGGTTAAAGTGAACAAATGGTTGATAACTATGATGTGAATATCTATTGTATTGAATGCATTCATTTGTATATTTGTATAATTATTTTTCTGTCTTTAAATGTAAAATCGGATGCTAAAGATACTAAATACCTGGCCACTAGAATGCAATAATCTTAAATTATTGTAAATACAAAACACAACCACAAAATAATAATGCGTTAGGCACTGTAGACACTCTAAGGGATACTTGCCAAAGATTTCACTTAGAATAAATAGTAGGAAAATATATATATTTTTACAAATATTTGGTTGTGCCACCTGACATTTTTTGGGCGGTGAAGTTAAAAACACAGTCAAAAAATGAATTAAAACACTTTGAAATGTTATTTAACAAATTAGACTTGTTTAAACACATTGTTCCAGACTCAAAAATATGCATTACATCCATTTTGAAAAGACTTTTAAAAAATATCTTTTTAGAAGCTTTATTTGTCATTGACCCTTAAGCTATTTTTCAAGTCTCTGTGGTGTTCACATCTGGAGTTATAAAGCTTTAAATGGGGTACCCCCTAAATGGGCAAGGACTGGCAAGATTTGGCATGTGCGCAAAGGGGTGAAACAACGAATGTTGAGACATTGACAGGTTAGAGTCACGATAGAAAAAATGTAAGAAATTACTAAACAAAAGCTTGTTTCTCCCAGTAGTCCTAAGAAACCCAAGAATAAAACCACAAGACAGCCAAAAACCAGAGATAAAATTTTTTAAATGCCTGATGAGCAATGCCAGACAAACACTGCACACACCATAAACAGAAAGAAACACAAGGCCCAGATGCAAGGTTCAGATTGCCCAGATGGCAACAGCAGATATCAACCCCCGAATGTCCACTGCGACAGATGTTAACAGGCTGATGTTAACTACCAAAAATTCCCCACTAAAAGTAGGGACTCCATTTTATGCAGTCTTCTCCTGGCCTATGCATACTTAATGATCAGGAGAGCACGGTTGCACTGATTAGGTGAGGTGTGGAAGCATGGAGGTGTGGGATAGGAGTCAGACAAGGACTGTCTTGTCTGAAATAAAATTAAAGTTGCCTTGTTGGAAGCAGGGCTAAGCACTACATTATTATCAAAAGATACACTGTATAAGCCTCTTTATAATGAAATGAAATATGAATATTATGTTTGGTCTTGTTATAAAGTCAATCCAGGTTTGGAGGTAATACAGCTTAGCTATTGAAGACTTCTAAAAAAGGTGATATTTGTACACAAATAATTGTTAAATCCAGCCAGTAGTAATCTCCACCTTCAGGAAAAATATTTCCCATGTAAGAAAAACAAATTTCACCATGTTTGGTTCTGCTTGAAACTGAAACTGCTTTTAAAAATGTAGAATTCAACTGTCAGGCCTCAACAAGCATTATCTACATAGATATTACATTTTTAATCAATGATTTCAACAGAATTCCACAGATTGCATTCAAACTTAAAATAAAAAAGGACTATGGACCAACTTAAAAACATTAGAAGTAAAATCAAATTGCTTGCTGTTGACAAAATTGATTTACTGCAGCTGAGACTGCTCAAAGCAAAAGCGATCAGTTCTAAATAAGCAAAAATCAAACAACAATATAATTAACGATAGGCCATGTGGATGTTTTAATATAAAGCATTTTTGTTTTACAAAGGGCATCCTTGTGAGTTTCTGATCATTGGTGTGTGTAAATCTTGTGGCATTCCTGCTCTCCTCTCTCTCCTCGTTGCACTATGTGTGTGCGCGCCGTGTGAGCCTAAGCAACAGGCACAGCTGTCTTCTAGCAATCGCTGACTTCTGGCAATGTTTTTTGTTTTGTACGGGTCGGGCTTGGGCTTAGTAAAATACATATGATCTCGGGCCAGGCCGAGCTTGGGCTTCAACTCACTCGGGCCGGGTTGGGTCGGGCCTGAGTTTTCAGGCCCATTGTGAACTCTGAATTAGACTAACTTCAGAACTGTAGCACTCAAATTCATAGACAGAGAAAGGATCACAAAGCAGGAAGTGTTACAGCAGGGGACCGAACACCAAACCCTGAGGATGGTCTACAGTTACACTTTGCAGATGGTCACATGACAAGCCAATTAAAAACACGCAGATGGTCACATGACATGCCCAGTCAAATGACATGATGATTGAAAGCACAAAGAGTGTCATGTGACACAGTGATAAGTGATAAGCCTGGTTACCTTATGTTTTGGCCGGGGGATTCGGGGCAGCCGATAGGGCACTTTCTTCACCAGACGCCGCTCCATCAACCAATAGCTCAATCCCGCCGTTATCAAGGTTGCTAGAAGAATGGTGATTTTAGCCTAAGTTGGGCAGAGAAAGAGAGAGAGAGAGAGAGAGAGAGACTATAAAATACAGAACATTCATTTTTATGTTCATTATTTTATACTTTTTTCTAAATACTTATATTTAATTCTTTTAACATATTTTTTATGATTTAAACGTGTGTGTGGCTGGCAGGTCTGAAATAAGATAAACACAATGTTGGAGAAGAGAATGATCAGTAAATGACTGATGGTGTATCATAGCTTGGTTCAAATGAATAAATGGAGAAAGGGGGGTAAATAAATCTGATATTTACCCTCATGGGGAGCCCAGACCACAGATATACGATGAAAATTGCAATGGCCTGCCACCAGTGGTATATGGTGTACACAAAGTCCAACCTCTCCTTATCTTCATAAAGCATTCCTAGCAGAGCTGAGAGAGGGGAGGACAGAGGGAAAGAATAGATGGATGGAAGGAAGAAAGAAGCACAGATCACCTACAATTCATCTTACCCAAACTGAAGAGATCAGTGCAGAGGAACATGAGGTGTTTCCTTATCCTGTTCCATTTCAATGGAGAGAGGAAAATTTCCAAAAATGTAATTTTTCAGTTTCAACTGAAATCCTGAAAACAGCACGTGATCACTCATGATGGCACATGATGGCCTTTAGCCAGCACATTTTACACTCCCTTAGTGTTTTTCTATTTCTCTGCAACTTATTATTATTTGTAGTAATTAATTGTATTACTGAAAGTATTAGACCAATAACAATAACAAATAGTAATATTTAAGGGAAATAATAATAATAATAATAATAATAATAATAATAATAATAATAATAATAATGGCCCACCCTACTTACTGCTCAGGCCAGTCTTATTCAGAGCTGAGCCGAAACCCCACACAATGGTCAGTGTCAGCATTAGAGGCCAGACGGTAAGGTTTTTGGGAGTGGGGGACCAGCACATCAGTCCCACCAGCACAGCCAGGTGCACGGCCCCACCCACCAGGAGGGGCACAGGGCGGGGCAGCCGCAGCAGAGACAGTGACAGGGTGGAGCAGAGTGAGGAGGACAGCCCATACACAACTACCAACACCCACAGGTTCTCCATACCCATAGAACACACTCCATATGACTGAAAGAGAGAGAGAGAGGGACAGAAAGAGAGAGGGAGGGACAGGGAGGGAGAGTGAGAGAGAGGGGGAGGGACATAGAGAGTAATCACAGTAATATTCTGTTAAAATTTACTCAAATCATTTATTTCAATGTTTACATTTATTGATACACATATTAATTATTTATTTTATTGTTTATTATGTATTTATTTTTCTTGCCAGTAAAAAATATAATCTGAATTTGAGAGGAAGTAAGAGCGAGAGAGAGCTGTGCATACCAGAATGAGGCCAGTGATGGCGAACAGGGTCTCAAACCCACTGTAAATGAAGAAGGGGCAAAGCAAACGCAGCCGGTAGTCTCTCAAGTGCTTGAAGGGCAGCTGGAAGATGTTTCCCCAGCCAATGCTGCGCAGGTCGATCTCTTCCGCCGGCCGATACGCTGCTCCACACAGAGCAAGGAACTGTGGGAGCAAGGGATGGTGAACAGAGACAGAGGGAGAGAGAGAAAAAAAGTTGGACATAGGATAGAGGGGGGGAGAAAGAGAGGGATAAGAGGAAGGGAAAAAGAGGATTAGAGGGAGGAAGGCAGGGAGAAAGAGACAGAGGGATGGAGAAATGGAGACTGAGGGACAGAGAGGGGGAGAGACCGAAACAGTAAGAAAGAGAGGGATACAGAGAGGGGGCGAGAGGGATAGAGAGACGGTAATAAAGAGAGGGGGAGATGCTCACAATGATCATGCTCAGAAAGGCTGCCCCCATCAGCAAGCTCTCCAACTTGATGAGGGAGAGAGAGGGGGGGAGACTCCTCAGCACAGTCTTATTGAGCCCCACAATCATCCCGTGACTTTCTGCACCTGTGGGATGGACAACATCAATCATTAACATCAACATTAAACAGCAACATCAACATCAATCATCAACATCAACAGAAATATCAAACATCAACATCAACCAGCAATACCAATATCAAACAGCAACAAAATTACCTGATTAAAATGCAACTCAAACTAGTAATTAAACTGAAACAATAAATAATAAATCATCATTACAAATATCAATATGAGAGGAAAAGTCTGCATTTACCACAACTCTTGACATTGAAGAGGGTGTGGTTGGAGTCATAGAGATAACCATTGAGGAAGAACACCATGGGAAACTCAGAAAACACAAGGCTTAGCTGAGATGGACAGACAGAAGAATCAAAGCCAATCATTCACAAACTGAATGTGACTGACACAGAGACCACTGTACCAAAATATGTGACTATATGAGAAAGACTGAATGCTACTGGCTAAATACCTGACTGATTGAATGACTAAATATTGGACAAAATATTTGACTGATGATATGGGTATCTGACTGACTAAACTGCGTGACTTGCTGTCTGACTGATTTACAGAAAATGTGATTGATTTACTGGCCAAACATCTGATCGACTCACACACTAACTGACTCAATATCTGATTACTGAATGACTGACTGACTATCTGAAAATCTGACTGACTGACTGCAGCATGGAGGTTTATGCAGTGAGGCGATACACTCACATGAAACAAGATGTAGAAGACAGACTGGAAGATGATGACGTAACGGTGCGATGCTCCCTTAGGGGTCTTCTTTTGCTCCTGCACATGCTCCTCTTTATAGTTCACAAACTCATAATACTGCTGTGCCATCCTGAGAGAAAGGGGAGGGGGGAGAGAGAGAGAAACAGAGAGGGGGGAGAGAGAGACAGAGAGGGATTAATACACTGAGCGAGTGGACATTACTACTGCATTAACACTGCACTGACAGAGATAATTAATATAGTATATACACACAGACTGACTGGATTATTTAAATACAAATATAATTACATTATGAGGAATCTGAGAAACTCAAACAGGCTCACTATTGAGTCCAGTGACCTGCTTACCCTCCTTTCCTCCCCTTCTTCTCACCTGGTGATGTAATTCCCCAGTGACGCCCATAAGGGAACTATGGCTAGTCCAATAGCAACAGCCGATGGTACCAGGGTATAGTATCGCTCCCAGTAATTGGTGGATACAAAGAGAGCATATATTCCTGAGGCCAGGAACATCATCCACTTGGTGCCAAGAAACCTGAAAAAAAGAATTAAAATGAAATCAATAACAATGGAAAAGAACAAAAAAGAAGAAACCCATTAATGGACAAACACATCACTTCCTGAGACACTGACCGCATGTCCACTTCAAACACATCAGTTACTGTGAGACGCTGAGTATAATTTTAGTTTCACGGGCACTTAAATTGAAATATTCTGTATTTCTGTCTTCCTATTTTTGTGTTCCTTAATTGCGCACAGGGATGTTCAAAGAAGGGTCAGTAATATCTTCTATATGAATGTCTTCTTTATAAAGAGGTGTTCTCTTCTTAATGAATATGTGATTTTGTTTTATCATGTTCTGGCAACACAATCCTTTTTGTTGTCATAGCAATAAAGTGCATTTAATCTGATTTGAGACAAAGCGTGGATGGGAAGAGGGAGGAGGGGTGAGTACAGGGGTGTAGAGGAGGGGGGGCAGTACCGGATGAGTACAGGGGTATACAGAAGGCCGATGATGGGTGTGACATTGATTCCCATCAGCATCTTATTGTCTATGTCCTCCAATCCCAGGTTACCATACTTCACTTCCCTGTAGGTTTCATCATAGTGTAGGATCAGCTGCATCTGGAGTAGGCCTGCAGAGAGCAGGGGCAGGGGTGGGGCATGACAGCAGAACAGAGGAACGCTTGGGTCACTCCCAGCACCTGATCTGAAGCAATGACTTCAGATTTTCAAAACAGACTTTACCCCTTTCTATTTAAGTTTTAAAAAATGTTTTCAATAAAACTACATAAGCAGAGGTCTTTACTTTTTTGCATATTTACTTTTATGTTTTTTCAATTTTAATCATGTTTAATGAACAAGACTAGCTACAGCATGACTGACAGTGTGTTCACACAAACAGTGTGCTGGACTGTCAGCTACAGTTTCTGAGCAACTGGATTTAATATTAAGTCAGCGATCAGGGTCCCGTTGTCGCTGGCTGGTTATCAGTGGATGATTGGGGACTCCTGTGCACACCCATGTAGATGCTGTAGGTGATCATCCCAGCCACGCTGGCCGCCACCACATTCTTCACCACACCCAGCCTCTTCCTTCTATAGTATTTAATCTCCTCCTCTTCCTCATCATACTCTGGGTGGGGACCAAGGAAGTCTTCCATCTATGAGAGACAGATAGAGAGGGAGAGGGAGAAAGCGAGAGAGCGAGATGAGGGAGAGGACCACTGAGAAAGAGGAGAGACTAGTGACTTTTAAACCATGTTTTATTTTCAGACTTAAATCATGTACATTACATTACATTACAGGCATTTGGCAGACGCTCTTATCCAGAGCGACGTACAACAAAGTGTATAACCATAACCAGGAACAAGTATGACGAAAACCCTAGAGAGAAGTACCGGTCCAAGTGCAGGGAACAACCGCATAGTTCAACTTGGACCCTGAAGGTTAAACTGATTAATCATTTCATAATTTCAATCTGATTAAATAATTTTAGGCCGAAGGGTCTCAGGCCTTGGTGGCACTAAGCAAGAATGTTGTTCCAAAGTGTTCCCCAAAGTGTTAAAAAAAAAAAAAAAATCATTATATATACATAGAAAGAGTGTATATATATTATATGGCTACGGGATTGTTGTGACCCAAAACAAATGCACTGGCTCTGAGTTTAGGTATTTGTGTGCTGACATAAGATATTACAGACTTGGTTTACCTAATATTTGACACACTTCCTGATCTTTTAAAATGAAAAATAAATACATTTAAAAAGTAAATTACAAAAAAATGCTTTCATCGTAAACTTTTCACATCAAGTGATGAATGCACTAAATTGTGGATATTTTTTCCATATAGTTGTCGGTATCATTAAGGGGACAGACCTTGAAGAGATGAAACATGAGAAGACCAGATATAAGACAGACAAACTACAGAACAGTACGTTACCCCCCCTTGAATGTTTCCATCTTGCCCGACTGGCTGCAGTAACTCCGTGTCACCAGCAGGTAGAACTGTTGGCTGCTCAGCGTCACTGTAAACATTTCCTGCCACTTCTGCCATCTGGTGGTCAGCCTATGCAAGGCAGCAATAGTTAAAGTTAATGATAGGACCCGAAACATACCCTACACTCCGTGGTAGCAGACGGTGCACCTGACGAAAACGTTGTCAACGATATTTCGTAATTTCTTGGAAAATACTATTATTATTGAGGACTTCTTGGCATAGCTAAGCCATATGTTTGCTGATAGACCTAGCTGACATCGTTTTGGAGCAAAGGTGCAGCGTCTGCTACCACAGAGTGAATGCGTAAGTGAATGCGATGAGAAAACTTTCGGTTACTCTGACCTATAAAACGCTATTTCAAAAGCAAAATTAGACATGTTGTACATCGTTAGAAAGCTTATACTCTCACCTACTGAATAAATGAAGCGTCAATCAGGCCGGACTGTACTAACAACGCCGTACACAACACGTGTGGTATTAGGCACAGCTATTTTGCAAGGTACCCAGGCGTCACACATGCACGTATATTTCACAAACGGATTGTCCAAGACAATATATAACCACTCAGTCTCAAAAGGAACATCTGTACGCGTAAAACCAATGGTAAGACTGTATATTTACTCAATATTTATTCCCAGATATTGACTGTAGAATGACATGGTACCCATTCTTCTTATTGTAAAACTTGACAGCGCTCCCTTTTGTTACGTCACTTCCGGTTTGGTGGGGTTTTTTTAGACGCGGAAGTAAAATTCTCTCACAAAAACGACTTCAGAAGTCACTGTAGTGCATATATAATTATATTTTTTATGAAAATCTAGTTCCTACATCATTTTCCTACACATTGATTCACTGGGGTCTCCAACCTGCAATATTCCCTTTAATAAAGACGCTCTTGGAGACTCAATGGGGGAAAATTGCCCAACATGGCAACCCTGGTCTCGATTGGAGCGCTGATTGGATAGTTTAAAATTCCTTGAACGATTGGTTCTCCATGCCGGAAGCGTGAAAGCAGTGCCAAAAGTCTGTTGTAGCTTTCTTCTTGTAAACTGTGCGTTGCATGTAGAGGGAGTGTCGTACGTAAAAACTGTTTTGCATTCGTACTTTTTCTGTTCACAAACCACTTCAGATCACAAAACACATGTAGATTTTAATTTACAGACGTGACCTTCCCCCCTCACAAAAATCTATATCCACACAACGATTTTTTTATAGGTTCAACTTGCAGAGTACAAACACGAACCATAAGTTGCAAGCACAAGTCACTGCTTACGAGAGGCATCAATTGTACAGCGCTTTGGATAAAAGCGCTATATAAATGCAGTCCGTTCATCATTTACCATTTACAATACTTTCGCCACTAATTTGAGCCTATAGAAAGACGCTTGACTCTGGTTCAGGTTGGTCTGATGTAGTCGTCGCTGCGTTAGTAGAACGAGAAAATTCGTACAAGAGGCCAGTTTTTGATATTTACAACTGCATTTTGACTAGTCAATTGAAGATATCTATAAATGTATTCCGACTAGTCAGAATGATAGTTGAAGATATCTCCCAAGTAATGTCGGTCTCGTTTCAAGATATCCTCTTTGTAGATCTTAAAAGGACATTTGACTAGTAATAAAATTCGAGATATCTCCACTTTAGTTTTGACTTGTCATATCTCCAGTTCAAGATATCCACAACTGTATTTTGACTAGTGATATCTTAGTTTCAGATATCAAAAAATATAATTTAGATATCTTCAATAACAAGGAAAGATATGTTTAATTGGAATTATGACTAGTCAGAACTAAAGTCAAGATATCTCGAATTCGAGTTACGATAGTAATTTAAATGGAGATATCTGGAGATATCATATTTTAGATAGTCAAAACTGAATTGTAGATAATTGGAGTTCCATATAACTTAATGGCGAAATCTTACTTGTCAAAATGGAATTAGAGATATCTAAAAATTAGCGTTTTGACTAGTCAAAATGGAATTAAAGATATCTTGAATTAGCATTTTGACTAGTCATAAATGAATTACAGATATCTGTAATGAGAATCCGGACAAGCTATTAGATGTTAAAAGGGCTATAGCCTACTAATCAGAACTAAAGTGAAGATATCTGGAATTTGAGTTACGATTAGTCATAATTTAAATGGAGAAATATGGAATTCACGTAGATAGGCAAAACTGACTCATAGACATCTTTAATTGGAGGTTCCACACATGAATGGCTCAAGTAACTTCAATCTTACTAGTCAAAATGTAATTCGAGATATCTTAAATTAACGTTTTTACCAGTCACAATGCAACTAGAGATATCTTAAATTAGCGTTTTGACGAGTCGAATTGATATCTGTAATGTGAATCCGGTCAGGCTTAATGATAAAAGGGCTTTCCATAAACGCACGATATTGACAATAACCCAAACTTCGGCGTAATTCAAAAATAAGACAATTGTGCACTCCAGCCAAACCAGATTAAGCCTGCTGATCTTAATTTAAAAAGTAGTAGTAGGCTAGATTCCATGCCACTTTCCTGAAGTTGGGTTGTTAACTCCGGTGCTAGTCAAATTCCCACAAATCCGACTCCTAAATCACCCCCTGCAATGACTGGCTTGACTACCCTACCCACTTTTGATTCCCAGGGTCATCGTTGCAAATGATAGTTGAATTTTAAATAAACAATTAAAAAATTATAATTCAAATGTTTTAAAAAAAAAACCCTACCCACAAATCTGAAGTTTATTCGGACTTTTTTTCAGTGTTACATTCGTTTTCCATCAACATTATGTTCACTGGACAACTGTACAGGCGGTAGTCTTGCAGTTGCGTGCATGCTTTTCAACAAATATAACAGCTGTAAGCAAACGTATTGAAGTTTTACTCCACCTTTTAGAAGACACTCACCTTTCGTTTGGTTGCGACGTTACAGAGGAAAGCTAATTGCTATAAGCTTGATATTTGGAGAGACGATTAACCTGTTTAGTAACTGAGCACAGCTTCCTCTTTTCAGTAGAAAAGTAACATGCAACAAAAATAACCGTTTCGAGAGGGAAACGAAAGTACTGAAAGATTTCATTTCCTTCTTGTACCCTCTGGTCGGTAGGGTTTATCTTAAAGACGTAGTACATATTTTCCGCAACCTTCTCGTCTGGGCTAGTGGCTGGTTAAACCTGTAGCACGAGGGAACTGTAATTTGTTGCTACTTTCCCCAGCATTTCTCCCCACTTCTTTAGTGTTCCAAAGGTCCAACGGCTAAGCGACCATAACCGTAACTGCGCAAAAAATGTACGCAATTCCAGTAAGTGAACATGCAGCTTGCAGCGTCAATTCACAAGTTCTCACAAGTTTTCACAACATTGAACCCCAGCCGCCCCCCCCCCCCCCCAAAAAAAAAAGTGAGACTGAGTGGAACCTTTGGCACAGGAAGATGTGATAGTGAATCAGTCAATTTTCAAATCAGTACAGATTCGTCAGTAATCAGAAAGTTCTTGGTAGATGTTGTTGTCCTGATAAAGTTGAATGCAAATTATTCTTTTGCTTGCTTTAGGCTGTGGCGTGAGAATGAAAGCCTTGGTGTTCCTGACTGAGCCAGGAAAGCTGGGAGCACCAGGGGAGGGGGGTTGGGGACCCCAGAGCAGACCCAGCTGTTCTGGATGGTTGGTTTGAGGACCCCAGCCGGCTGTCAGGGACCACACCTGGTGACCACTGATCCACAATTAAGTGTGTATGAATAATCAGAAACACTGTCACATGTGTATGCACACGCGCAGACACAAACAAACACACAACTGCACAAACAAAAATGCAAGTATGCACTCATTTATAGCATGCTACAGGCTCCCATGGACACACACAAGGCCATTTGTTACAACAGTTTTACTCTGGCATATTTTAGAACAGAAATAGAGCATTAAACCCAGTGTAAAATAATTGATGGCTGATTGTACAGTACTTAAACAGTAACAACTTGCTATTATTCAAGAAAGGGGAAGAAATCAGCTTCAACTGTCAAACCAACATGGAATTAATGATTCATTAACATATTACAAACCCATGTCACCCTCACACAACTGGAGCTAAAGCAGCCCCTCTCCCTCTCCCTCTCCCGCCCTGGTTTGAGGCTGAGAATGACAGCAGTTACATCAGTTCCTCATGATCTAAAGAAAGCCAAAGGGGGATTCAGTGGGCCCCCCTCCCCCTCTCCCGGAAGGTGAGTAGAGACCTATCCAGAGGCGGAGCCAGCAGCACGCTTCATCAGCTCCTCATCCTGTACAGACAGTTCAGTCAGCTTGCGGCCCAGCCGTTCATGAAGCTCCAAGTACTTGGCTACACAGCGGTCCAGGCACACAGCCTCTCCCTTAGAAAGCTCTGCTTCCTTGTAGTGGGGGGGCACACACTTCCTGTGGCAGGCATTGGTCATGCTGGGGCAAGTGGGCAGAGGAGAGGAACACAAGTTACACCAGTGACTGGAAAGAGAGAAAACCCATTACGGACAGGGATACTACGTGCAATCAGTCACTTATAGATTTGAATCTAACAGCATCTCGCAATGGAACTAGTGTAGTTTATAGAGCTGTCAGAAAACTAAAACAAAGGTAATTGGCTAGTTGGAACAAAAAACCAGGACCAGAGCTGTGCACCCCTGCTTTAAATAGTCAATCATTGCTTGTAATAGTACTGTAAAACAAAAAGTACAAGAGATCCCACTCTGTAAATTTGTATGTGTATACGTTGGCCAATATAGAACAAAATATGAGAAATTGACCAAAATTTTAAAAATTAGTTTTGACATTGATTATAAATGTCCATTGTTAATTAGATTATTTACAGTAAGTCTTTGTGATTACAATGACACCAAAATATTGTTTTTACTATTTACGGTTGTCAAACTGTAGGTCTCAAAAGTAGATTGGTAGTTGGTGGGTAGGCCAAAAGGGCAATGAAAATGCGCTCTGTCCTTAATTTTCTTAAAGGGGAATTCCACTGTAGATGAACCTTTACTTGGGTTCCCTCGGCAGATTTCCAATGCTTTCATATTTATTTTTTATCATATTTTTTTCTATTCTGTTCAGCCTAGATTAAAAGCCTAGAAAAATTTTTGATCCAGGAAAAATGTAAAATGTTATTGCCTGCTTCTATTGATCACCACAACATGAGCTTTTGGCACAATTTGCACTGGGGCAAGTTCGATTAATTTCTACGACACTCATAGGAAATATTGACTCCAGGCTGGATCTGTGTTGATTCTGGAACAAAGTCAGCACTGTCGGACCAGAACTGGCGCAGAACCAGCTTGGAATCGCTGGCTATCTGGATTAGCTCTTCATATAATTCTATTTCTGGGTCGTGGCAGCCATCTTGTGGTGGTGCCACATGGCGAGGTATCAATTAAGCTTTTAAGTCAAATTGCCTCCAGGGAGCGTCTGGTTCGTGACGTC
The DNA here is from genome assembly GCA_039654925.1 of Anguilla pacifica. Classification (NCBI taxonomy): domain Eukaryota; kingdom Metazoa; phylum Chordata; class Actinopteri; order Anguilliformes; family Anguillidae; genus Anguilla; species Anguilla pacifica. Next base: position 32,103,692 of record CM077290.1, on the reverse strand, counting down.
ACAGCCCAATGTTAAAATCCTATTGACTTTTTTAAAATCATTGATTGTAAAATATCTATAGCGATTAAAAATAAAAGATTTCTCACGTTTTTTTGGGACCGTCATTCTCTACCGTAGCATGTGCTTGGTTATACTTATTTCAATCTCTGGAGGGAAAAAAACGAATTTATGTCGATTAACGATGTGCTGGTGGTCCTGAACTACACTAAATCAATCAGTCGCACGGATACACGTCACAACCATGTGTGCTCGTAAGTCTACCCGCCAAGTGCGGTTCCTTGGCTGCCCCTAACTGCTGGTCTGGGGTCAGATTTCCCTTCCCAGGTCCTAACTTTAACCATTAGTAGGAGAAGAAAATAACTGACTCTGGACCAGCAGATAGGGCCAACTGTACCCAACACCGGTGGCTGGCTAGCTGTACCCACGACAAATGCGGTGTCACTGGTTAGCTTAATGCATTTTTTCAATGGTCAGGACAATAATGTTAAGTTAAGAAGGGAGAAAATCATTCCAAATCCAACCATGTAGAGCAGGTCATATACAGCCAGTGTAGATTATCGGGACTGTCAGTGCCAGCATGAAAGATATCGTTTATAAAGTTTCGGTTAGCTAACGTTAACGTTAGGAAGGGCTGGATCAGCAGATAGCTAGCTAGCTGTCAAAGTCAGGTTTATTTGCCATTACAAACCATATGCTGTACAGTGCACGATGTAACGAAACTTCGTTTCGCAAGGCTTCGGTGTAACAGACTTTCAGTGTGCTCACAGCACTTACAAAGGAATACACATATTGTGAAAATCAGAATCACAGCGCACTTAGACAAGACAGGTGCAGTAGGCAAGAGATAGACAATTTCTAATAAATTGTTTTATTAAAACATAGTAAGTAGTAAATATATTGTCGGTAATTTATCGAAAACCGTGCTGGATAGCTATATTGTTGTTGTGTTGTGATAAAAATATCTATGACGTTATATTCCATTTTAAATTACGTCTGAAGTTAGTTAGGTTAGGTTGTAGGCCTACTCTTTTATACGGTCTGTGGCTGTACTTCATAGATCCCTGAAAGGAAATCCTGTTGTCATCACGACCGTACAATTATGATGTGAAATAAACAATATAACGTAATAGTAACAAATCTGTTACTTCCAGTAATTTTAAATTGAAATACGATATCAAAGTGACACTAGAAGTAGAAGGACGCAAACGTGTTCCAGCTGAGCCGTGACGATATAAGCGTGCGTCGTGAGCACACTACCGGTATGTGTAGTTTCTAAGCGTACTAAACGTACACAACGTTGTACCTTGTACTTCTCATGGGTCAATCGTGCTGCTGATATTATATTTCATGAGTCATATATGCCATGAGTACCGCATACCAATAGCTAACTGGTTCCCGACTTGTAACTAAAAATATCGTTTATTGAAAATTGCCCCATTCATTTTCCCATTGACAAATTTGCGGGAAAACGAGGGGAGTGGCTTGGTTTTCACTTACAAGCTCTATTGAACAGAATTTAATGGAACCACGTGACCACGTTTCCCTTCTAGTTCTTATACAGTTCATTGGGCCCGGCAGTGAAGCTAAGGAAGTAACCAGAAACAGCCTGGACTGCGCACTCTTGAGGGGAAAAAGCACTTGCTGCTCATTGAATTCAATGTACAAGTGATTGAAAACCTCATTGGTCCATTTTTTGTGATCATAAATTTCATTATGCGGAGCAGTTTCTGAAACAATGGTTGTTTTGGTCCAGAAGTCTTGGGAAAATATTTATTAAAATGTGCATATATTATTACAGAATGCGCATTTATCTATTTGCTTTTCAAACGAAACGTAACAGTCATCCATCGAGTTTCAAAATACCACCGGGGACGTATTATTTCGCCTTCAAAAGTCTGATATTCACCGTTCACTTTAATTGATGCTCCAATGTTTACCCCAAGCGGCCAAAACCAGACTTAGTTTTTGAAGCTCATTTCCTGGTGTTGTAGTTCCTGGTTGCTCACTAGCGCCACTACGGATGGCTCCAGTATAGGTGTTTTCATATCCGGTTTCCATGTAAGTCTACGGTACAAATGCGATCAAAATACAAAGTCAATCATTTTTTCTCACAAGAACAAATAGTCATAATAGGTGTATTTTATTCGTCTTATGACTGTGCATGGGTCGATTTTATGATTTATTGGGTCATTTGGGCACAGTGCCAATATTTGTTCTGGGCCAATGAGGTACAGCTTGCGTCACTTCCGGATTACTGCAGAGGACTGAGCTACAGGAGGGGCTACAGTCTATGGTCACTGGGGTGGGCGGTGGCGCCTCTTGGCCTTGACATTGCGGCTCCGGCCACGGTCCGCCTGTGCTAAGTCTGAAAATGCAGGCATACCATTTCGTGGTAATTTCATTATGGCGTGTGCTATTTACAGCTGCACTAGACGGCCATAAAATAATCCTCCTCTTAAGTTTTTCGGTAGCCTACTTAACCAAATAATTAGTTGGCAGAAAGCGTAATCAGCTTGCTATATTTGGTAGTCCAGCAGTAGCCTATGCTAAAACAGCTCGCAACTTCGGCTACCAAGCCATTTGACTAGCTAGCTAACCTTAACCGGCAAACATTCAATCTGTCAGACGTGTTTGACGGCTTGTCAGTCGTGTACATTCCGTAAGTGTCTACCCGGGCCATGCTTCACGCATGTGACAAAGCTACTATAATCCCGATTTTGGGATAAACACTTTTTCAGTTTCACGAAGCAAATTAAGAGTCTCAAGGTTCATTTGCTGAATAACATACAACACACGATGAAACCACACACACAGGATTTAACGAAATTAACCATCTTGGCATTTAGAAAGGAACATGTTTTTAGCATTTAATATAGCAGACCGACAAGCTAGGCATTTAAGACAGTGGTTCTCAGAATCGGTCCTGGGGGCTCCTTGCGTATATTGGCTTTTCACCATTGGTTTTGATGATTTACAAGAAAAAAATAATAGCCTAATAATAATTAGAAATTCAATGTAGGCTACATTTTTTTGTCTTCATGCACCAGGTGGAAAACTTGCTGTACAAAGTGCGTTGTCATATTTACACGCCTGCAGATCAGTTATTAAAATACTTGGTAGATTTGTTAATCACCGCTGACAGTGTTAATTTTTATTCGGTAGAAAGTGATTTGCGAACGATCGGTCAGCTAGCGTCACCCAGCAAGTGAACACCACAAACGGCGATGGAGTAGCTAGTAGCAGTTACTGGCTCATTAACTGACTGTGGCGAAAACCTACGACGATAACTTGCTCGGTTAACAGCAGGTCTACCAGACAGTTATACGAAAATTAGCCTAGTCAAATCACCAGTAGCCTACACATCTCTGATTGATTGACCATTAGTGTAGTCGATGTTCTTCCCCTGTGGTTCATATTGCTAATGCGTGAGCTAACCACGGATAGCCTACCTAGCTCACTGGCAAACTGATATGCTAGCTAAGCATATTCGTTTTGCTGAGAAACATAAATTGAAGATAACCGAACATAGCCTAATTGTATTTTTAATGTCATACATATAACGTGATTACACGACACAGTACAGTCACGGATAGAAATTAAACTCCGTAAACATCAGATAATATATTGTAAAACATAACGGCAGACAGTCAGCTAGCCTCAAGTTCGTTCTGCAATCGTTCGTTCAGCTTGATGGGCTTTTCCGCACCGGACTGTCAATCAAATTGCAAAAATCACAAGACCGCTTAACTCTATGGTTTTGGCTCCAAATCGACAAAATGGCCGCGCCCGCCATTGAGCTTCAAAACGTGTTTTAGAGACCCACGGAGAGTCAATGGGTGACGTCACAGTAGCTTTGTCCATATTTTTTACAGTCTCTGGTTTACCCTCAAAACGTGCACTACAGGCTTACTTCCGGGACTTCAAAAGCTTAGGTCAGCCAAGGGCGCGTCGCTGTCTAGTTAAATATGCACGTCCGTCTATGGACAAAAATGAAGCTACGGAGCTATGCGTCGTCACGTGATGAAACTGAATGTAACCACGTTTCCCTTCTAGTTCTTATACATTTCAGTGATACTACTACATATAGGCAATAATCCGGAAAGTATAAATTGTATACTTATGGAATTCAGTTGTTTCTACAAACATGTACTGCACCACATATCACAAATCCGTTGCATTAAAAGTTACTTCAATATTGAATTAACTTAGAGCCATTTTCAGATCGACGCTGCAGCAAAATAACGTGTGAATTGGAAACCTCACACCAGCTGGACAATGAAAACACCAGTATGTTTGCTACACACACACACATTATCTATATATATATATATATATATATGTGTGTGTGTGTGTGTGTGTGTGTAGCAAATCATCATGCAGGTGATCTGCAGGTAGCTAGCAGCTGTATGTGGATAGCTGCCCACCCAGTAGCTGCCAAGTCTGTTACCGATTGTACATGTCCGCCATCATTTCGACTTCCAGCTCCGCCGCCAACTGCTGCGCCTTCATGGGATCCATCTCCACGTTTCTGCCTCACCGAATTTACCCCGAACCCACCCCGGTGACAATCCCAGCCTGTATCGGGCTTCTACCTAAACCGTAACTTTGGCCACGTTTAACCTTCAGCTGCAAAACAGGGCGCGTGTTTCCATTAGCAGCAACGTAACGGCTGTTCCGCTGTCAATAAAGTTGTGCATCCAAAGCGAACGTAGAGTTCTCCCAGAAAGACAGTTCGTCGCTTCCATGACTCGATTGAGCCCAATTTCTTCGCAGCGACACCTAACGATGATCTGACTTCATCCACACAGAAACATGTACTCAGCGCAGGGCACTCACGGGGTCTTTAATTCCAACCAAAATGCTTGCATGCTACAATTACAGCGGGGGGCATAGGGGTCCTTCCCCCCAGAAAAAAGAAAATGGTGCAATTTTCTGCAGTTTACATATATATTCAAAGACTTTGGAGGGATTATTTTAAAACTTCACTAAATCAGTTTTTGTAGCTCAGGAATCTCCCACTTTATATTCGGGTAAATACTGTATATTTATTTAGAGATTTTCATGTCAACTATTTGTGCTGTTATGGTTATTGAGAATGACACTCACTTATTCACTCACCTCTACACTAGTTTCTACACTGCTGCCACTTTTCTTGAAAAACAGCTAAATCTTGTCTGCTTCACCCAAACATTTTAAGGGGCATAAATTCACATAAGAAGAATATATCCACAATGCAAATAAATGTAGAGAATAAAGCCACAGATGAAAGGAACCTGCCAACATGGTAATAGCTGTATTTTCAAACACAATGCATAGGAAGCAGCATGAGTACAGATAAGACTGTGCTGACATCACACAGCAGTGTCTGCTCCATTTCCAAACTGCTCAGCCTCCTTGAAAGATCCATCATCACCACTAGCCAAAATAATTCTAATTGCTAAAATATGTTTTTGTGGCTTTCATTTATCAAACGACTTCGTTTTGTTCCCTTACCACCAAATAGGCTAATTGACTGCCTCTTACACAGTACTTTGACAACATTATTATTATCATCATCATCATCATCATCATCATCATCATCATCATCATCATCATCATCATGTTGTTGTGAGAATCATCATTAGGCTATTCACTTATCTTTACCTGCTTCACACAGATCAGCAACTAACTGCCTGATCATCATCAGTATCCCTCTGAAATGTTCATATGAAAGAGGGAACAAATCTTTCAATTAAATCTGCATACATTCCAGTAGCCAGTTTGGATATAAAATGTCATCACTTCATCATTTTAACCTATTAGACATGTGTGTGAAACTTCGTCATAATTAGCGTATGAATTCTTGAGTTATGGCCAAAAACGTGTTTTGTGAGGTCACAGTGACCTTGACCTTTGACCACCAAAATCTAATCAGTTCATCCTTGAGTCCAATTGGACGTTTGTGCCAAATTTGAAGAAATTCCCTCAAGGCATTCCTGAGATATCGCGTTCACGAGAGAATGGGATGGACATGAGGTCACACTGACCTTGACCTTTGACCACCAAAATTTAATCAGTTCATTCTTGTGTCCAAGTGGATGTTTGTGCCAAACCAGATTGAGGGATGGCTACTAAGTTTAGCTGGTGCTAGCCAACTATCTTGCGAAGCAAACTATGCCTATATTTCTCAAGTGCAATTAAGTGTGCATAACTAATTGCATTTCATTTTCACACGTTTGAAAAAGGGATTGATGCTCTACTAACCACTTCAGCAACACACCATTAAGCTGTAGCCTACATCTCCTCCAGCACTGATGTGCAACAGAGTTCTGTGTGTGTGCGTACCTGCTGTTGAGAACCTTTTATATAATCTATGTCACAACCGATTTCATCCTGCAACTTTTGTAAGAAACCAATACCATAGGGAAAGGGTGTGTGTGACTTTTTGAGGTATGATCTATGACATAATTAGAAGAATATGTCTGACACATAATATAAAATGATCATAACTACATATTATAAAAAATAATAGTAATAAAATTAAATTAAATATAAAAAATCCAGATATCAAAAATCTGGTGGGGCACATGCCCCCCCAGCTTGAATGGACATGGACGTGTCTGCTTGCAATTCCATGTTTTGGAAAAGCGATCACTAGACAGGAAAAACAAAATTTTAAAATTATGACTTACTATAAATTTAATAAAAGAAACTGTTGTTTCAGCAATTGCTCACATGCTACAGTGGGAATATGATCTGATACACAAATAGTTTGCAAACTATTCCCACACATTCCTTGGCTGTGACAGGCTCAAGAACAAACAGGACCTGCTCTGTGAATTAAAAACTCCAGCTGCCAAAATCATTAAGACAGTTGCTGTCCTGCTGCCTGATGGTTTCTACCCAGTTGTTCTGAATTTGACAGGCTGTGCGAAACGGCAAATTTATGCAAAGCTAGTTACATGTAGTTTTTTTCAAATATGTGAAAGAGGTTTCCCAGAGCTCTCACCTGGTCAAGTGCAGTTTGGAGGAGAGGCGGATGGAGGATGGGGGTAGGGGGGGCTCTGGAGTAGAACAGGAACTCAATCAGTCTCTTCTCCAGTCACATCAATGTCTCCTTCCTCTTCCTCCTCTGATGATGTCATGGGATTAAGCCCCTTCATCCACATCTCAGGCATCAGTATGAGTGGAAGAGGGGAGCAATCTAAAACATCTACTTCCACTTCCTCTTCCTGCTCCAAGCCTGATCCCTCTGTGACCCTGGGTATCACCTGAGTGGGCGGTAACACCTGGGTGGCCAGGTGACGCAAAAGAGGAAGTTTTTTTTCACAGACCACAACAGATGACATCCTCTGCTTCCACATTACCTCTCTTTTTGTCTCATCTCCAGGCCCAATGTCTGGGAAAAGAGAACCGTTAGTCAGTCTATTAGCTTCATCTGTGCCTCGGCAGGAATAACACACACTACACATTTGATAATTTCTTTATATGTTTGAGAGATGAAAGCAAATTCAGAGCCATAAGATTCACAAGAGAAACTGTCATAACTCATAAGAACAATTTTGGCCAATTATGTGTTGCGTGGAACTTGTTTTTCATAAAGCTCAAAACCAGGTCTCCAGCTTCTCACTTTGATCTGCATCGTCTCCATCTAGCACTGAAAATCTCTAAATAAGGAACTACTACTATTAGTGATTGCATTAATATGTGCATCTGTATCCACAGTAGGACAATAAGGGTCTTTTTTGGTCAGCAGCTGAACTCAGTTTAAAGCCGCTTTTCCACTGCATGGTACCGGCTCAACTCAACTCGACTCCACTCGCTTTTGGTACCAGGTACTTTGTTTTCCACTGCAGATAGTACCCCCATCAATGTAGCTGGTCGTCATAGCGACGCCTCATGAAACTGCCATTTCTGACCATTCTGATCAGTGGTCTGCAGTGTTTTCACGTCACCTTTTGGTATCGCCTCAGCTTGCTTGGAACCTCAACAGAGGTGATACCAAAAAAAGTACCAGGTACCAGGTACTATCCACAACTTTTGCCCGATGGAAAACCAAAAAAGTCGAGTAGAGTCGAGTCGAGTTGAGCCGGTACCATGCGGTGAAAAAGCGACTTCAGTGGCAGCTTATCCATACCTGGAGCCTTTCTGTTGGATACTGGGATATACTGTGACTGTAATACATCTGGCTGGCCACTGGGGGCAGTGTCCCAAGGACAACAGTTTATTTTTTCTCTGCCATCTCCATCCACATCGGCCTCCTCTTCTCCTGATCCAAAGCTCTGGTTTTCACCCACCTGTGTCCCTGCACTATCCATCACTCCTCCTTTTAGTGTCTTTTCATCCCCTCGTTCTTTCAGTTCAGCGGCCCCCGTCTTGTTGTCTGTCATTTTTTTCTCTTTACCATCTGTCAGTTTGCCCCAGTCTATTGTTCCATCTCCAGGCCTAGTTGCTCTTTCTTCTATGGCCATCTCTCTCCCTCCATTCTTCTCTGTCTCTCCTTTCATCTCCTCCTTTTCCTTTTCACTCCGCTCCCACTCATTGTCCTGTTCACTCCCTCTCTCCTTCTCGATACTTCCCTTTCTCCCTCTCTCCTTGTTCGCTCTCTCTCTCCCTCCACCGCTGTCTTTTGTTCTCTCCCTTCTATGATTAGGCTTCAGTAGTTCTCTCATCTCTTGGAATGTGGAGAACAGGATGGATCCGGTGCCTCGGCCTGGAGCTTTCCCTGTCGGTGGTCTCTGGCTCTTGGGTTTGTGTTTGTGTTCAATGTTAGTTACAGGCAGGTCCAAGCTGGTTTCCTCACTCATATTCCATGTTTTCCCAGCATGCACTGCTCTGAGTCTCACATCTGATGCTGCGGCAGACTCTTCCCTCTTCCTCTTCCCTCCTTGTCTCCGCACACTGTTCTGGACCCCTGCCCCTCTCTCTTCTTCTCTGCACCCTCGTTCCTTCTCTCTCAGTTGCTTCTCTCTTTCCTTTCTCTCTCTGGGTTTGGAGTGTGCCTCTGTAACGTTCACACCTCCCTCACTCCCCATACCTCCGTCGCTCCCCCTCCCTTGTGTGTGCACGTTGGCCCTACCCACAGTCTTTCGTGTCTGGACTGTTGGGCTCTCGTGCTTCAGCGTGGTCCGATTGGTTAATTCCTCCATCTTGTGTACGTGATCTTTGGGTGGTTTCTTTACACTGTCTCTGGAAGATTTCTCTGCCCTGTCTCTGGAAAGTTGCTCTGCAATGTCTCTAGATGGTTTCTCAGCACTGCCTTTGGGCAGTTTCTCTGCACAGTCTCTGGGCGATTTCTCTGCACCACCTCTGGGCAGTTTCTCTGGGGATTCTCCAGTCGTGCTTGGTCTCCCTGTGCTGTTGCTCAGCCGTCTGATGAGACAGACAGGCATACATATGCTCACATCTCCTCCTTTTAAAGTCCCCTCATTCAGCATCTTGCTGCTACTACGCCTCACCCCTCCTCCAGCAGTAAGGCCCTCACCTGACTCCACCCGTATGTTCCCTCCCTTGCTGCTGATCCTCTCCAATGACCTCACCCTGTCTGTAACCCCCATCCCAGGCAAAGTTGCACTACTGGCCTCATATTTCACCTGCTTTGCTTTGGATTTCCATGTCTCCAAATTTGTTGTTTCTTGTTCTTGTGTGGGACTATCAATACGTCTTTTCAGAGATCTTCTTCTCTGGCTGGAATTCCCCATTCCTTCCTCCTCATCACCATCCTCCTCTTCTTCCTCTGCACTCTCCCTTTCCTGACCCTGCCTCCTGATCACAGTCCTCTTTTTGTCCACAACCTGCATTGTCCTACAACTTCCTCTCTTCTCTGGACGTAAACTCCCTGGACTACAACGCCCAGCAAGCCTTTGGGTGAGGTCACATTGGACGTCCAACTTCTTCAGATGACTGACATCGTGGCATTGTGGGTCTTGTAATCCAATTGATAGGTAGCCTGCCACTGGGTGGTTTGCACTAGGTCTTTTGATTGAGCTTAATGGGAACTTTAGCGCCACAGGGTGGGGCGACGGCCACTTTGGGAGTGGCAGTGAAGGTTGTACCATACTCCAGCTATCAGAATCTCCAAATAATTGGTGCTGCAATCCCACTGGCTGGTGTGCAGCTCCTTCCAGTGGCCGCTCAGGTTTTGGGGGGACTTGCCCTGTCTTTCTCCCTTTTCTCTGGGGCGTGGGGGCATATTCCAGAATTGCATGCGAGCACTCTGTGGCTGGGACACACTGGGATTCTGGGCAAGGGCAAGACGGTTCAGAGTGGACCTCTTTCCACGAAAGGCCACTGCTCACAACGGGCTCAGAACCAGAAACGAGCCCGGTTACAGGAGATGCATCCCCTATGGGTCTGTCAGCCAAGGCTGGCTCAGTTCTGTTAGGGTCTGCATGTGGATTAGCTTCTCCTGCACCAGACTCACTAGTAATAGCCAGGCAGCTTCCCGGCTCACTGCACAGTCCGAGTGTGGCATTTCCGGTGTTCCTGTCATTCCCAGCTTCCATTACAGCTGTCTCTCCCATGCTCTGCATGGACATCTGGTTTTCAAATGTCCACAAGAAGCTATCCAGGATGTTATTCAGTTCACCCATTGTAGTTGTGTTGCCATGATGTTCAAGTGTGCCGCAGGGAGAGGAGAGAGGAAGGACTGGAGAGAGTGAGAACATAACAAGGGGTGTTAATGCATTACAGACCCCAGTACTGACCCAGTAAAGCAGTGTTACCGCAGTACACACCCCAGTATTGACCCAGTAAAGCAGTGTTACTGCAGTACAGACCACAGTATTGACCCAGTAAAGCAGTGTTACTGCAGTAGACCCCAATACTGACCCAGTAAAGTAGTGTTACTGCAATACAGACCCCAGTACTAACCCAGTATAGCAGTGCTTCTGCAGTACAGACCCCGGTACTGACCCAGTAAAGCAGTGTTACTACAGTACAGACTGCAGTATTGACCCAGTAAAGCAGTGTTACTGCAGTAGACCCCAGTACTGACCCAGTAAAGTAGTGTTACTGCAGTACAGACCCCAGTACTGACCCAATATAGCAGTGTTTCTGCAGTACAGACCCCGGTACTGACCCAGTAAAGCAGCGTTACTACAGTACAGACTCTAGTACTGACCCAGTAAAGGAGTGCTAAAGTACCAGATATTATAAAAAATAAAATGCACCAGCCAAATTGAAGTTCTATTTTATGCTTCACAATGTTAAAAAAAACTGAATTTTATTTAAATAAAGGCAAGTAATTAGCTCTAAAAGATCAAATTGCTTACTCTTTTTGCCCCATCTCTCTTTTTCAACAATCTTCGAAACAATGACCCAAGTCAAATTTTGTGATGTAATAGAGTGAGGTAGTAGGATACCATCAAATTAGTTAGCCCTTTTTCCATTAAAGAATTAGCCTATATCGCTACAACTTGTGCATCAGAAAGCTATTGCAACAACACTAATAAAAATGGGTTAAATCAACATATGATGCCAGACTCTTCCACCTTTGCTCACTAGGGGTGGCTTAGAGTGCATACAGAGTCAAATATTTAAATGTTGTCCATTTCTGTCATCTTCTCAACCTAAAGGCATAATATCAGAGCTGTTTGTGTTCCCCCTATGGCATCACAGAATTAATATTTGGATGTGACTTCGGGTGTTTCCGTCAGGAGTGATCAATTTGTCAAATTTGAAGCCACACTAAGAATTTCAGATTAATTTACTGAAAAACCTCAAAACTAAAAAGAACTGTGGTAATATATTTGGGGGATGCCATTCTGTGGTGCTCACCCTTTAATGCAGTACACACCTCAGCACTGACCCTGTAAATGAGTCTATAGAACAGACCGTAGTATTATGTAGGAAAATTTTGAGACTCCCCATGATTGTGATGACGTCACATGTTAAAGTTAGGGTGTTCCCATCAAGGTTGGGCCAGATGTATCCTCCTAAATCTTATTATCAGTAGTTACAGATAAGTTTTTTGTGACGACTTCAATATGCGTCATGATCTACTCATATAATCAAACCAGTAGCCCTATCAGTAGTTATAGATAAGTTTTTATGAGTGTGACGACTTCAACATGCGTCATGATAAAGTAAACATCTACTCATATAATCAAACCAGTAGCCCTATCAGTAGTTATAGATAAGTTTTTATGATTGTGACGACTTCACTATGCGTCATGATAAACTCATATAATCAAAACAGTAGCCTTAGAAATCTTACTACCAGTAGTTGTAGATAAGCTTTTGGAAACGCAAGAAACCACAGTATCCACCGTAGATAAAGAGCATGAGAACGCAGTAGACTTAGAAATCATATATACATATTTACTCACTCAGCAGAAAAGAACTAGTCACTGAACAGATAAACACAACTAGAAAACTAATATTTTACAGTGACCCATATGTAACTTGTATGTTTAATGAAAAAATTACAGAAGGCTGAGACTTATATGCATACTGGAAAAGTACAGAACAAAGAAAGTCATTTTGGTGCCAAGAAGGTCAGGTTGACCCAAGAAAGTCCATCTGGTGCCAAACAGGTCAGATAAGAGATGGTTAGAATAACACCATGTAGTGCCAAGAAGAACAGGTGGCTGGGATTTACGTAAATGTATAAGGGGTTATGGAGTTTGTGGAGTACATTTTGTGTATAAAAGGATTGTAAAACTGACAGTCGTGGTTCAATTCGGCGGAATTGTTCCGGCTTTGTTGTGCACATGCACCGGTGCAAATAAAGTCTAAACCTTTCTGAAGAGCTTGCTGTTGTGCTGTCTTTTCCCTCGTGAAGTGGTGTTCTACAGATTGGCGATTGGACTCAGAGAATTTTGTCGTTTTCCTAGACCACGACATTTACTCCGGATGGCAAAATGGAGCTTTGGAATGTAGACAGCAGCGTGAGCTAGACATTACATTTCTGACAGAAAGCAGTTTGTTTACTAAACTGCAGTTGAGATCAAACTTTCAAAGACTGGTTGCTAAGTGTACACTGACTTAACTTGCTACGGCATGTACACTGCGCAGTGCATTGGCTAGTGAATCTCATTCTGTGTCAGTTTAGCACCTAAAAGTCACTGACTGTAGCTATACGCTAAAGTCAGTAGCCAGAGACTTCAAAATGGCAGGAGCGGAGATGGCTGCTGAGAACCCAACCACTTCCAGTGCCAGAGCACTGATGACCATACATGGCATTATTTCAAAGAAATGTTCACCTTTGTTAACAAAACGACTCAAACAAGATAAACATTACAATACAATTACAATAACTGCTTATTCAACCCAAGATGGTCTAAGCTAGCTATGATAGCTAGCTAGTTAACGTTAGCTTGCTGTTACTAGCCAAGCAGGAAAGTGTTTGCCGCTGCTATCTGTAACCATGAAAATATTTCTGAATGGAGATTCCCTTGGGATTTGCTACAAATCATTAAGCTAATTAGAATTAAAGTTAATCTAGTGATTGCCTTTAACATACAGCACATTAATTGATGACCATACTTTTTTAAACTTACAGTAGTGCAAACATTAACTAGCTAAAAGTTTGTGACAACACCAGGCAATCTCAACTAACATTAGCTAGCTAACATTAGGTTAACATTACATTAGCATGGACTCTATAAAGGAATGAAACTTAATGTTGCTACAACTCACCTTACCTTGTTGGAGGGCACATGATGAGTGAATGTGCAGTCAGTGGCTTGGGACGGATACGCAGGTGACAGTCATTACAATTAATTTAGCTATGAGTTTGTCTTGTTAAATTATTTATCATTGAGTTTAAATTATTTCCTTTTTGAAATAAGACTCCCCTTACAAAAAAACGAGGAAACTAAGTTTATTTTTTAGTAGGTACACTTATGTTTACAGTACAATTGTGTTGGTGTATTTGTTACTCGCATGCAGCTATAGAGAGTAGAGCCTATTGGCATTACCTACTATAGTAAGTGAAGGCACTTATTTTGCATCTCGGGGTAAACAAAGCAGGCATTAGAGAATTAAAACATGCCTGCCCCTTTTTTCAACTGGCAATGTGGCACCTTACGCCTTCACACTATACCGAGATGTTCTTTGTTTTATTGCTAAATGTTTTTTCAAATTGTATTGTGAGAACTTGAGTACATTAAAACGCAGATACTTGGAGACTTTCACTCAAGTATAGGAGACTTGGACTTCTACTAAAGTAATTATTTAATGGTTGTATCTTTACTTTACCTCAAGTATGATATTTAACTACTTTTGCCACCACTATATCTTACACAATTTTGCATTGTTCTAGTGCGGTTGGAGTATGCTAGCTCAGTGCTGCAAAGTTGACTTTATTTTCTGAAATCTACTCAATGTGAGATCAAATGCGATTTTTCTTCATTTAGAGCTCATACCCCTAGTTCATAGCCTTTATTAATTGTAATTACAGGTGATAAGATAAAGAAACCACTACCAGAGACAAGCTAATAGTACCAGCACATAAAAAAATGATATTTCATGTTACTTTGATTCAAAAGTTAAACAGTACAACTGAACAATTGATTATGAACAGCAGGCCACACTGATAACCTCACCTGTTTCAGCCAACACTGTGGGACCAGCAGCTGTCACTTTGGTGGTAGCAGCCTCTACATGGGGCTGGCGAAACCTTTTGTGGTTGAGGCCATTTCTGTGGCTGCCCTTGGTCTCTGTGACAACAGGGATGGTGGGTGGGAGGAACTTGAGTTCCACCATTACATTCTCCAGCAGCTTTTCAATCTGCTTATCTGATTCGGCCACCCCAACTGGCGTGGGTGGGGGCAGGGGCAGGGTGTGCAGGAAGTTAGGGGTGGGGCTAAGGTTAAGGGTGGGGCCAAGAGTAGGAGGGAAAGGGATAGATGAGTTTAAGAGGGGGTTGTCAGATGGAGGGGAGAGGGTTAGGGCTTTGAATAGGTGGTGGGGGAGGGCAGGGAAAGGTAGGGGCCGTGCCCTGGGGCGACCCTTCTGTCTTTTAATGATGGGGAAGCCATCCTAGGATGAGTAAAGACACATGGGACAAACTGAATCATACAGCAGCAAAATATCACACCCCCTAAACACCCAAAAAATACCCCACCCAACACACCCCATACACAACCCATTAACATACACACCGTAGAAATACCTGAAACATGTGTGCGAGCTGTGTATATACATCTTTGTGTGTGTGGGATGTGTAGTGTGGTGTGTGCATGTGTTTGTGTGTGAGATGTGTGTCAGTTCATATGAAAAGTGTGTATGAGTGTGTGCTGTATCAGTTCCCCACCTGATTAAGGGTTCTGCAAGGGGTGTTCTCTCTCCCATAGGTTCCACTTCCACTTCCCCTCTGTGGCCAACACCCTGCCATTTGCCTGCCCCGGGAAAAGCGACTCCTGGGCGTGGCCACTCTGCCCTTCTCTGCCACACTCACCAGCTCCCACATCTCCGACCGCCTCTTGAATCGAATCTTAATTGGCTGTCTGCTACTGGGACCAGCCCTGATGTTGCTCCGGCTGCCCACCACTCCTCCGCCCCTCCCAGTCTTCCCACGCCCCACCCCCGGTGCTCTCTCTATCCACCCCCGATGCCAAACCCCATTCCCAGGCCTTATCCTCAAAACCTCCCAGCCAGCTTCTGACCTTTTTTCTCCTATTCCCTCTTTCTTCTGCCTCGCTCGCTTGCTCCCCACCCTGCAGGTTTCAGCCCTGCCACCACATTCCCCACCGCCACTCCCCCTCCTCGGTCTGAGCTCCTCCTCCTGGGAGCCTCCCGGGTTGAGGAAGTAGTTGATGAACCCCGGAATGTTGCCCTCGAACCTGCAGAACTCACCAGCGTGCCCCTCCTCCAAACCTGTACCTGCTCCTGTCTCATTGCATACCAACCCTGCCTGGGGAGCAAGAGGGAAAGCACAGAGGGGCAAGGAGGGGGGCGGGTCTCCTGGGTCCAGGCACAGGCTAGTGGAAGGTGTGGGAGCATAGTCTTGGGGTGCAGGCAAGAGCAGCATGTGAGAAAGAGACACAGTGGGGTTTGGGGGCAATAGAGGGACAACCTTGGGGTCAGCTCCTCCCACCATGGGGTCAGCTTCTCCCAGCATGGAGTTAGCTCCTCCCATCACAGTTTCAGCTCCTTCCAACATGGGGTTAGCCCTAGACACCACCGGGTCAGCTCCTCCCACCACAGTTACAGCTCCTCCCAACATGTGGTAGGCTCCTCCCACCACAGCATCAGCTCCTTCCACTAAAGTGTTACGCCATTTACAATTAACTGCAGGCCTGTCTCTAGTAGTGGCTGATATCCCAGCAGCCAACAAATGGAGACCATCTGCTGGGGCAGGGGCAGTAGAATGCAAGGCAAATTTGGCGACGGCAGTGCTGGGGATATATTCTGAGACCACAGGTAGTGCAATGTTACAGAGAGCAAGCCCAGGGTTCCCTCTGCTCAGCTCTTCCTCTCCTCTTCCTCTCTCCCTCCTATCTGTCCAGCTCTCTCTTTGTTTGTCCCCCAGAGCTTCAGTCTGAACTCCTATCTCTCTGCACCTGCCTCCCCCTCCCTCTCTCTCTACCTCTTCATCTATCCTTCCCTTTTCCATTATCCCTCTCGTTCCCTCTATCACACTCTCTCCTACTTCCTCTCTCCCTCCTCTTACTCTCCCTCCTTTTCCTTGTCCCTTTCTCCTTCTCACTCCTTTGTCTTCCATTTCCTTCTCATCTGGAAATCTGAGGGGCATTTTACCATCCTCTCCTCCCAACCATCCATCTTTGCTCCCCTCTTCCTCCATTCCTTCCTCTCTGTCTCTCCGTCTCATTTGTTCTGCCGCTGCTCCTACATCTACCACCTCCACCAGCTCACCGATGTCCAGCTGGCGCACTGCTGACATCACTTCCTGTCTCTCTGTCTCCTCCACTCCCTGCAGCTCTCCTGAGTACAGGAAGCCCACCAGTTTCAGCAGGGCATTAGGCCCCACAGTCTGGAACTCCAGTAGGTGCTTCTGTCCAGGGGAGAGTGCAGGGGCAGTGGACAGCGTGTGGGAGAACTGGGGGCTGAGAGCGGAGAGGATGCAACTGTGGGCTGGTATAGACACACCTAGGGGGGTGGGGGTTTCAATGGCTTTGTGATACATATTTTTTTTCTTTTAATAAATAACAACATTTTAGATCTGTTTCGCTTCACATTTGAAAGCACTCAAGGAGATACTGTACAATTCGTATACTTTTTGGCCAATCGTTTTCCATTTCAAGAACAGAAATTTAAAAACAAAAAATGGTTATTCCATATTAATTTTAAAAACAGGAAATGAAAAACGAGAGTCAAACAATTATTTGTGTTGCTGACTGATTTTAAACATAAAATTACAGAAACTGAAATTGCACTCGATTTTAACGTTTATGGCATCATACTCTGATTTCCATTTTCTGAAGGGAGAAGGGTCCAGCGGCTACAGAGCACCCCAGGGGTCAAACGTAGAAGAATTATTCATGTAAAAATCTGTGGGCACGGATTAGTAGCCTAAACTGTAACAGAGACTTTGTTCATTATCAAATCAACGGCTAGCGGCCGTTGACGTCAACTGTTGCAGTTAGGACAAATGTTTACACTCCATCACCGTAGTTATGATGCAGAGACACTGCGTTTCTTGGAAATAATGGTTTTTTATGAATGAAAATACACATTACTGTTTTCTAATTTGTAACGTAACTTTTAATTAATTGACCGTCAGTAAATTCATAATTGACACAGCAGTCCACCAAACCATGCTTAGAAATGGTGGCTGTGTATGACTTCCCTCCGACATCTAGGTCTGACACTGTTTGTAACATTGCAGCTGGCAGTGGAAAAAACTTTAGCTACAAGTTACAAAGCTTCCTTTGTAGGTGATTAATAACGCTGTTGGGGGAACAGACACACATTATCATGAATGTCTGGATAGGGTGTGTGTTATATACATTCCTTTCTCCAAGCCAAAGACATGGAAATGTGTCTGTTGTGAATAAGACTTTGTGGACAACCACACTCGCTGCTTAACATGAACAGGCCTACCAGATAATTCATTACAAGTTACGTTACTAATCAATGACAATATAACAGTGTACTTTCATTCATAAAAAAACAGTCATTACAAATAACCATTGGATTCTCATTTTTCAGTTTCCGTTTTTAAAATGAATATCAAATAACCATTAATTTCTTGCTTTTTAATTTCTGTTCCTGAAATGGTAAACGACTGCCATATACAGTATATTAAACCCAATATGTATTTTTCTTCAAACCAGTAATATTCAAGTTTTTCAGACCTGTCTCACTGCTGCATTGCCTTCTGGGGCATACAGCTGACTAAGGGCATTGACAATGGATGGCAAACCCTTTCATTGGCCATTAAACTAATAAAGAGAAAATGTCTGTCAAGAGTTCCCATGGTCACAGTTCACATCCTTTTCAAGGTATCAGCACCCAAATGCATGACAAGTGCACTGAAGACTAAACTACAACCATCAAAAAACCAAGAATCAAAACCATTTTGAGAAGAATGTGGAGTCTGATGGATCTGCTTCTGACTGATATGTTATAGATTTTGTAAGTTATTTTTATAACCCACCACCAACAACAAGCTGATTTTTCACCCCTAAATCAGATGACTTTACAGGACTTCAGGTTTTTTGTGATGGGAGCATCTTACCCTCCGACTGCAGCACGGTGTCACAGAACTCACTCCTGCACTGCTGCCTCTGCAGCTGTTCCACCAGAAGTGCCTCAAACCCAGGTCTTTGATACCGCCACGTCTCTCCCTCCCGAATACTGAGTGAGAGAGAGATATGGACGGATATATAGGACAAATACAAAGGACATAAAACAGTCATAGGCCCATATTTACTGAGCAAGCCGCAAATTACCACCAATGCTGCAGAATTCTGCATTGCCGCATGTTATTTTGGGGAGCCCTTAGGCATTTTAAATGGTGTATAATATTTATAAGATAAATTTTACTCATCAACATGTTAGACTTTTTAAGTTAGTTCAGTGTTAATGTTAAATGTGTTCAGCTAATTTGCTTGCTGTTTTGACTTATCTGGATCCTGTGATTAATGGAAAAGAAACAGCAATCTTTTTCATGACACTTGTTACATGTTGCCCCATCCCAGCACTTTTTGGTAATTTGTATTTGTCCTAATACTGTAGCTTATTCTTCTGCCTAGTTGGCTTTGCAGAGGTTAGGTCTGAATAGTGTTCACTGGGTGAACTAAACTGTGTTATTGGCTAGAAATAGCTGTACAAATTAAGTATTGTATCTTACTGAACCTGTGTTTAGTAGTTGTCTATGACCATGAAATGCACGTTTTGTACGTCGCTTTGGATAAAAGCATCTGCCAAATAAATGTAATGTAAATGTAATGTAATGTCACAGGCTATTCGGTTTGTAAAAATGGTTGGCTATTTGGTTTTGAGGGGAGGGGAGTTTTCTTAAGCATAACTAGAATTATGTGCAACACTAAATTCCTAGGCCTTGCAGCAGTGCCCCTTTGTCTCCAGGCACCGAACCTCCCAAGGACAACAAAAAGTTTGAAATATAGCCTATACGTGTGTCTATGCATTTGTCTGTGTGTGTCATTTTTCTCTCTGTCTCATGTGCATTTCTAGAAGTCCAAACTGGTGAGTTTGGCCTTTCACCTCATTCTCCCCCCTCCATCCTGAACTGGGAGTCTTGGCCTTCCACCCTGTTTTCCCTCTGCCATCCTGATAAAGGAGGAACCGGCTATTACGCCATGCTGCCCAGGACTCTGACAGCAACTGATAGATCAAAGACTAAACAATTATTTCTGATTTAAAAGCCTGTTTAAACTAAGTGGCCACCAGGTCACCAGGTGCCTATGTACTATCTCATGTTAGACAAGACATAGCCAATCGTTTACTTTGTTATATTAATGGACACAACCAATCATTTCCTTTGTTAAATCTGACTTCATGCTTTACTGTTGTCACTTTTTGCTTATAAAAGCAGGGACTGCCCCTGCTTTATTCAGTTCAGCCTTATCCACCTTGTTGTGTGTAGGTCCTGGACTCTTTCTGCAGAAATAAATCCTATTTCTTATATGATACAAATCATCATGCCTGGTTATTCAACGGAGAGAATTTTCTCTGCCCAACAGTTTGTAAAAATAGTCGGCTATTTGATTTGTAAAAATGGTCAGCTATTTGGTTTGTAAAAGCTTACCTGGGGGTTAAGAAACAAACAAAAGCAGCTTTCGTCATCTATTTGCACATTAGCACAACTACTTCACAGCAAGTTACAAAGTTGCTTGTGCGTTGATGTTTATGCAGTAAAATTTCATAGTAGCCTAAACATGTAATGAATGAAAGAGCAAAATCCAAAAACTGTGTAATTTATGGTGACTCCCCCTACTCTAACATGCTCACAATGTCTTACGAATGGCCATGCTGATCTTGTGCCAGAAAAAACTTAACACCCGCTTTTTGCAGACGTTAAAAAACAGACACAATTACCTTTGCTGCAACTGCAAATCACATCTAGCAGGTCATATACATAAATGTCCATTCACTCCTCCCATATTTTTGCAGTCTGACATCAGAACACCCTAAAATACATATGCATTAAGCAAAGCATACAAATTTTACAGAGCCGACAGTGAGCCAGGCCTAATGCCCAACATCAGTGGCCAACTTCACTAATGCTCTTCGGGGTGAATGAAAGCAAATCCCCACAACTCTGTTCCCAAATCTACTGAAAAGCCTTCCGGGAAGAGTATAGACTGTTACAGCAGCAAAGGGGGGTCCAACTCCATATTATGCCCATGGTTTTGTTATGAGATGTTTAACAAGTACATATGGGTGTGATGTTCAGGTGTCTGCATACTTTCAGAAATGTAGTATACCTAATTACCACTACAAAGAAATAAATATACACTCACTAATTGTCCTACAGTTTATTTCTAATGTGACAACTGCTGAAATCCACACAGAAAACCAGTGCATTAATTTGGTCTCTAAATAATCTCCACCCTATGAAAATACTCACAAGTTCTATGGAATCCTGCAGGAATGGAGATTCCCTTTTATAAGTGTAATTGTTCAAAGGGCGGTGCTTTTACACGTTTCACTCCGATAGCCAGAGCATAACCTGACCCGGACCAGGTTAGCCGTGCAGCATAAGTTACCATAGCGATATACCCTGATTTAGAGTTAGTTGGCTTTGTGATGAGGAAAACCCAGGTTTAAGCTTGAGTTAGCTAACTAACCCCACAATCTTGCTTCGTAGTACACCACTCTGATCACATTGAAAACCCTGAACACCCTAGTGGACAAATATGTGAACCAAAAAAAAATCAACATTTTTTCTTACATAGTTGACTTCCAGAAAGCATTTGATTCTTTTTGGAATGAGGGCTTATTCTTTAACCTTAATGAAAGAAGTGTAGGGAGGGAACATGATTATGCAATTACCTGTAAAAATCAATGAACACATAGAAAATGTGCAGTTAAAATTGGAACTAAAAAACATATTTATTCACTCAGGGGCATGGGGTGAGACAGGGCTGCAGGTTGAGTCCTACCCAAATCAGCATTACATAATTAAATTGGCAAAATTACTGGAACAATCTACAACATCTGGCCTCACTCCGCATGACACAGAAACCAAATGTATTCAGTCTGCAGATGACCTGGTTCTGAGCGTCACCCACAAAAAAGGGGATTTCAGCAGAACCTGGCTCTGTTAGAGAAATTTTGTCAGACCAGAGTCCAGACAGTTAACCAAAAGGACAAGAAAATACTAATATTCCAGAAAAGGATATCAGGGAATCACTCAAAAACTTTACCCTATGAACACATTATAGAATAAACTATAAACAATTACACTGATTTAGGCTTAAGAATCAGTTCTACAGGAAATGTTAGCTTGGCCATACACTGAAAGAGAAAGCAAGAAAGGTTTCTATGCCATTAAGTTGATCAAAATCTACATTTCAATGAGGATCTGACACAGAATATTAGAATCAGCGATCAAACCAGTTTTACTTTTTGTATAAAAACAAGCAACCGTAAGTCATATCACTACAAAGCCCAAGTTACACAATCGAGCACTTGAACACTCCTATTGATATTCTCCCTGGGTACTCCAAATGCCCATCAGTAGTTTTTAACGTGCTTGCTTCTTCATGCTCACTTGCCCTCGGTTGGAGGGGGAAATCCCCAAAGTGACCTGGATGCAAGATGACCACCACTAGTAAAGGCATTTCAATCAAAATTAAGCCCGCAAAGAATCCACTCTCTGTTTTCCTCCCTCCAACAGAGCCAAAAAAAGGCATCCCTCTGTGTGGTGATATTTTCCAGAATGCATTGTGATACTCTCTTTGCTTCTTCTGACTTCCGTTTTAATTGATGCCATCTTTTTTTCCTCAGTAGAATGTTGGAGAAGTGAACTTACACGTGTAAGAACTGTTAGCAACGTTAACATTAGTTTGTCTACATGAAATGTACATAATCTATGCATGTTACTTTTGGGAAGACTGAGTTTTGCTTTGTTTCGAATAACAGTTCGTTTTGAACATAAGTTAGTACAGCCATAATTATTTCTAAAGATGGCTAGCTAATGCGAGAATAAAAGTGTTAAGCAACATATCAATGCATCTCCATACTTGTAACCCCTGTTTCGGCAGCTTAGCTTACTGTATAGGTCAAAACCTGTAACAGTATAAGTAAACCAAAACCTAGCAAAACCTAGGCGTGTCGAGTGTTCAGTTAACCAGTGGCATACGGTGGGCAAACCTACACAGATGTAGCATAGTTATCTCCACATTATCAATACTAGTATTTTGTAATAACAATTTACACAAGACTGCAGTCATTATAATTGCTGCTCTTGATGTTTTGAATGGAATTGTGATGCTTTCTTACGGCCTGATCATGGGCCTCAGAAGTGTGACGTAATGCAGAGCAAAACTTGTACCCATATATCGATTTCCAGATCAAAACATAATTTCTCTATGGAAAAAAAGAATGAGAGTTTCATATTACCATCCCTGTCACCATCTGATTTAAACCGGTGTTTAAAACTTTGACGTTTGTTTAGGGACACATTTCTCTCTTAAATGGCGCTGGATCCACTGATTTCCGAAGCCACGTTCCAACCGAAATAAATTATTCTGCTAACAAAAATCCAAAAACCGAACGTTAAATTTACCCACAGCTAGCTGGACAGCTTTTCAAGGCAGTCAACGCTACCGTTAGCCAACAAAGAAATTTAAATAAAGTACTCAAATAACTGTATGTCTATAAACGTATAATTTATTACACTAACGGGTAACACGAAACTGCTTACTTGTGTGAATGGTAGCTGTAAATATAGCCCTAGTCTATGTGTGATGTTGTAATTGTGCGATGGATCGCTAACCACTTCTAGCCATTAGCAATTTGCTTTTTAGATTATAAACAATGGGTAAAAAGTATTCGTATACAAACAAATGTGCGAATTTCATAAATTATTTTGAAGGAATTAGGAACACGCCATTCACTTCTAACATAGGCAGACTTATTTTTTGATCCAGGAGACCCAAAAATGGGAAATAAATCAAATGGGATGACAACCCACTGGCTGTGTTGTCATTTCATTGTTGTGTCGCTCATGGTTTTTGTGTTTATTTGTTTTTTTAAATGATTTTGTTTACACAAGTGCGTGTACCAAGAATTTCCAAGGGATAATAAAGCTGAAACTAGACAATTCCTGCAGAAATTGTGAAGTGTGGTTGCCGCCAATGCAAAGTTGACTTTCTGTTGAACAGAGTGAACAATGCTAAGTAGTTGCTATGTTGCTGTAGGAGGTTGCAAGGGTGTTTTAGGTGTTGTCAAGGGTGTAGCTAGGTGGTTGCTATGGAGCTCCAGGCGGCTGCAAAGATGTTGCTTGGTGGGTGCTATGGAGTTCCAGACGGTTGCTAGGGAATTGCTAGGTGGATGCTATGGTGTTCTAGGCAGTAGCTAGGGTGTTCTAGATGGTGGCGAGGGTTTCGCTAGGTGGTTGCTATGGAGTTCTAGGCAGTTACTAAGGTGTTGCTAGGTGGTTGCTATGGAGTTTTAAGCGGTTGCAAGGGTCTTCTTGGTAGTTGTTAGGGTGCTGCTAGGTGGTTTCTAGGGAGTTCTAGGCGGTTGCTAGGGTATTGCTAGGTGGTTGCAATGTTGTTCTAGGAGGTTGCTAGGGTGTTACAGGTTGTTGCAATGGAGTTATAGGTGGTTGCTTGGGTGATTCTTGGTGGTGTCTAGGGTATTCTAGGAAGTTGCTAGGGTGTTGCTAGGTGGTTGCTATGGTGTTCCAGGTGGTTGCTAGGGTGGTGCTAGGTGGTTGCTATGGAGTTCTAGATGGTTGCTAGGGCATTGCTAGGTGGTTGCTATGGAGTTATAGCCGATTGCTAGGGTGTTGCTAGGCATTTGCTATGGTGTTCCAGGTGGTTGCTAGGGTGTTGCTAGGTGGCTGCTAGGGTATTCTAGGTAGTTGCTAGGGTGTTGCTAGGTGGTTGCTATGGTGTTTCAGGTGGTTGCTAGGGTGTTCTAGGTGGTTGCTAGTGTGTTGTTAGGTGGTTGCTATGGAGTTCTAAGCGGTTGTTAGGGTGTTGCTAGATGGTTGCTATGGAGTTCAGGGCGGTTGCTAAGGCATTCTAGGTGTTTGCTTGGGTGTTGCTAGGTGGTTGCTATGGTGTTCCAGGTGGTTGCTTGGGTGTTGCTAGGTGGTTGCTAGGGTGTTGCTGGTGGTTGCTAGAGTGTTGCTAGATGGTTGCTATGGAGTTCCAGGAGGTTGCAAGGGTGTTCTAGGTATTTGCTATAGAGTTCTAGGCAGTTGCTATGCTGTTGCTAGGTGGTTGCTATGGAGTTCCAGGCTGTTGCTAGACTGTTCTAGGTGGTTGCTAGGGTGTTGCTAGGTAGTTGCTCCGTCTTTACTGAGTCCAATGACGCGATCCATAATTCTCTATGACAAACGGTTGAAAAGTTATAAAATAGCAAACGTCGGCCAATCAGGAAAGGGGGCGAGGTTAATTTACACCAATGGACAAAGGACTATCTAACACGTCCAATGAGGCATCCCACAATCTGTGGGCAATTTTGCCCCATAGTGAAGAATGCTAAATGTCCAAAGCCAGAGAGAGACCAGAGTACAGCTGCTAGAAGACAGACTATTGTGACATCACAAGGGTCAGAAGACAGCATTGTGACATCACAAGGGTGAACATTCCACCATTCATTCTCTATGGGAAAAATTTCCCAAAAGAAGTGGAATATCTCAAGAACCATGCACCGACACTTTCCACAAAGTAATAGCACTTCATTTCCGATCAAGCTGCTCGATTTGACACATTGCACATGTATGTGGTGCGAAAACTCTGGGAGGAGTAGCGGTCCAAAAAATGGGTGGAAAGAAAGAAATAATAATAACTAGACAATTCCTGCAGAAATTGTGAAGTGTGGTTGCCGCCAACGCAAAGTCGACTTTCTGCTGAACAGAGTGAACAGTGGTAGGTAGTTGCGATGATGTTTGAGGTGGTTGCTAGAGTGTTACTAGGTGGTTTCCATGGAATTCTAGGCGGTTGCTAGGGTGTTCTAGGTGGTTGCTATGGAGTTCTAGGCAGTTGCTAGGATGTTGCTAGGTGGTTGATATGGTGTTCCAGGTGGTTGCTAGGGTGGTGCTAGGTGGTTGCTATGGAGTTCCAGGTGGTTACTATGGAGCTCCAGGTGGTTGCTAGGGCAATCTAAGTGGTTGCTAGGATGTTGCTAGGTGGTTGCTATGGAGTTATAGGCAGTTGCTAGGGTGTTGCTATCCAGTTGTTATAGATTTCCAGGTGGTTGCTAGGTTGTTGCTAGGTGGTTGCTAGGATGTTGCTAGGTGGTTGCTATGGAGTTATAGGCGGACGCTAGGGTGTTGCTAGGTGGTTGCTATGGAGTTATAGGCGGTTGTTAGGGTGTTGCTAGGCAGTTGTTATGGTGTTCCAGGTGGTTGCTAGGGTGTTGCAAGGTGGTTGCTATGCAGTTCTAGGTGGTTGCTAGGGTGATGCTAGGTGGTTGCTATGGAGTTCTAGGCAGTTGCTATGGTGTTCCAGGTGGATGCTAGTGTGTTGTTAGGTGGTTGCTATGGAGTTCTAGGCGGTTGCTAGGTTGTTCTAGGTGGTTGCTAGGGTGTTGCTAGGTCTTTGCTATGGAGTCATAGGCGGTTGCTAGGATGTTACTAGGGGGTTGCTATGGAGTTCTAGGCGGTTGCTAGGTCTTTACTGAGTCCAATGACGCGACCCATAGTTCTCTAGGACAAACGGTTCAAAAGTTATGAAATATCAAACATCGGCCAATCAGGAAGGGGGGCAAGGCTGATCTCCACCAATGGACAAAGGACTCTCTACCATGTCCAATGAGGCATTGCACAATTTGTGGGCAATTGTTCCCCATAGAGATGAATGGCAGAATGTTCAAACCTAGAGAGAGACCAGAGTACTGCTGCTAGAAGACAGATCATTGTGACATCACAGGGGTGAGAAGACAGAGCATTGTGACATCACAAGGCTGAACATTCCGCCATTCATTCTCTAAGGGGCAAAATTGCACACAAAAATTCAAATTTTTCAAAAACCGTGCAACGAAACTTTCCACAAAGTAATAGCACACCATTCCCGATCAAGCCGCTCGATTTGACATATTGCACGTGCGTGTGGTGCGAAAACTCTGGGAGGAGTAGCGGTCCAAAAAATTGGCGGAAAAATAATAATAATAACTAGACAATTCCTGCAGAAATTGTGAAGTGTGGTTGCCGCCAATGCAAAGTCGACTTTGTGCTGAACGGAGTGAACAGTTTCTGTAGTATAAGCAGAGACAGGGCATTGTGTACCTGCTATAACATCACTACAACGAGTTGATTTGCGACACATATATTCAGAGCTAAATTATCCTTTCATCAAAATTTGAGATCTCAGTGTTTTACTTGCGGTATGCGGTGACGAGTGACGGCGAATCACAAAGCTAGCTGGCATGTTCAGAGGGTCTTGGAAAAACCCTAAGTCTGACGTGTAATGCAGACTGATGTGTAATGCAGTTATAACGAGACCAAAGTTTCCAACTCGCTGGAATATAAAACGGTATTACAAAAGTAAAATTTGACATATTATACATTGTTAGAAAGCTTATTCTGTCACCTATTAGATCGATGATGTGTAGATCAAGCCAGATTGTACCACAAAGTTCGACAACACCCAAAGCAACATGTGTGGTATTACAAGCCCACTGAAGACCGGATCAGAAGCTGCTGCACACGTGTTGTTGACAGCGTTGTTGCACTCTTTAGTACAGTCTGGCTTGTTTGAGAATTCGTTTATTCAGTAGGTGAGAGCATAAGCTTTCTAACCAGGTATAACAGCACGTCTAATTTTGGTTTTGGAATATCGTTTTTTTAGGTCAACCGAAAGTTTTTTAATCGTCGCATACAATGCATGTAGTCTGTTAGCATTAGCATTCAAAGACGCTGGACCTGACGAAACGTCGTCAAAGAATTTGCGTAATATCTTGTGAAATACTGTTATTATTGAGGACTTCTGGGTATGCCTAAGCCATATGTTTTGTTGATATACCTAGCTGACAGCGTTTTCATTTGAAATTTTGCATTTGGAATACTGTTTTATCCGTTCACTTCCGCGTTCAGCTATATCCTTTCTGGTGGCTGGTGAGGACGAACAGCCGACCGCATCACGTGTGCGAAGCCGACCAATGCTGTAACTTCATAATTCACATTTTCATGACGTCACCGGCCCATTCATTTTCAATGGGAAAAATTGGCCATAAAAAGTCATATTTCTCAAAAACCGTGCAGTGAAAATTTCCACAAAGTAATAGCCATCGATTCCCAAAGAAGCCGGTCACTTTGACATATGGCATGTGTATGTGGTGCGAAAACTCTGGGAGGAGTAGCGGTCCAAAAAATGGGTGGAATAATAATAATAAATAATATGTGCGATAATAATAGTGTGATTGCCTAAGGCAACCACACTAATAACTAGACAATTCCTGCAGAAATTGTGAAGTGTGGTTGCCGCCAATGCAAAGTTGATTTTCTGCTGAACAGAGTGAATAGTGGTCGGTAGTCGCTATGATGTTCTGGTGGTGACTATGGTGTTTTAGGTGGTGTCTAGGGTGTTGCTAGGTGGTAGCTATGGAGTTTGAGGGGGTTGCTAGGGTGTTGCTAGGTGGTTCCATGGAGTTCTAGGCGGTTGCTATGGAATTCTAGGCAGTTGCAAGGGTGTTCTAGGTGGTTGCTATGGAGTTCTCGGCAGTTGCTAGGATGTTACTAGGTGGTTGATATGGTGTTCCAGGAGGTTGCTAGGGTGTTGCTAGGTGGTTGCTATGGAGTCCTAGGTGGTTGCTAAGGCATTGCTAGTTGGTTGCTGGGGAATTCTATGTGGTTGCTAGGATTTTGCTAGGTGGTAGCCATGGAGTTATAGGCGGGTGCTAGGGTGTTGCTAGGCAGTTGTTATGGTGTTCCAGGCGGTTGCTAGGGTGTTGCTAGGATGTTGCCAGGTGGTTGCTATGGAGTTATAGGCGGTTGCTAGGGTGTTGCTAGGTGGTTGCTAGGGTATTCTAGGTGGTTGCTAGGAGGTTGCTATGGAGTAATTGATGGTTGCTAGGATGTTGCTAGGCAATTATTTTGGTGTTCCATGTGGTTGCTAGGGTATTCTAGGTGGTTGCTAGGGTGTTGCTAGGTGGTTAGTAGGGTTTTCTAGGTGGTTGCTAGGATGTTGCTAGGTGATTGCCATGGAGTTATAAGTGGTTGCTAGGGTGTTGCTAGGCAGTTGTTATGGTGTTCCAGGTGGTTGCTAGGGTATTCTAGGTGGTTGCTAGGGTGTTGCAAGGTGGTTGCTATGGAGTTATAGCCGGTTGCTAGGGTGTTGCTAGCCATTTGCTATCGTGTTCCAGGTGGTTGCTAGGGTGTTGCAAGGTGGTTGCTATGCAGTTCTAGGTGGTTGCTAGGGTGTTGCTAGGTGGTTGCTATGGAGTTCGAGGCAGTTGCTATGGTGTTACAGTTAGTTGCTAGTGTGTTGTTAGGTGGTTGTTATGGCGTTCTAGGCGGTTGCTAGGGTGTTCCAGGTGGTTGCTAGGGTGTTGCTAGGTCATTGCTATGGAGTTATAGGCAGTTGCTAGGATGTTGCTAGGGGGTTACTATGGAGTTCTAGGCTGTTGCTAGGGTGTTGCTAGGTCGTTGCTATGGAATTCTAGGCAGTTGCTAGTGTGGTCTAGGTGGTTACTAGTGTGTTGTTAGGTGGTTGCTATGAAGTTCTAGGGGGTTGCTAGGGTGTTCTAGTTGGTTGCTAGGGTGTTGCTATGTGGATGCCATATAGTTCTAGGTAGTTGCTAGCGTGTTGTAGGTGGTTGCTATGGCGTTCTAGGCGGTTGCCTGGGTGTTGCTAGGTGGTTGCTATGGAGTTCTAGGTGGTTGCTATGGTGTTGCTAGGTGGTTGCTAAGGCATTCTAGGCAGTTGTTAGGGTGCTCT
Source organism: Anguilla pacifica (assembly GCA_039654925.1). Lineage (NCBI taxonomy): Eukaryota > Metazoa > Chordata > Actinopteri > Anguilliformes > Anguillidae > Anguilla > Anguilla pacifica. Next base: position 32,074,224 of record CM077290.1, on the reverse strand, counting down.
AGGTGGTTGCTAGTGTGTTGTTAGGTGGTTGCTATGAAGTTCTAGGTGGTTGCTAGGGTGTTGCTAGGTGGTTCCCATAGAGTTCTAAGCGGTTGCTAAGGTGTTGCTAGGTGGTTGCTATGGAGTTCTAAGCAGTTGCCAGGGTGTTCTAGGTGGTTGCTAGGGTGTTGCTAGATGGTTGCTATGGAGTTCCAGGCGGTTGCTAGGGTTTTCTAGGTATTTGTTATAGAGTTCTAGGCAGTTGCTATGCTGTTGCAGGGTGGTTGCTATGGAGTTCCAGGCTGTTGCTAGACTGTTCTAGGTGGTTGCTAGGGTGTTGCTAGGTGGTTGCTCTTTCTTTACTGAGTCCAATGACGCGATCCATAATTCTCTATGACAAACGGTTGAAAAGTTATGAAATATCAAATGTCGGCCAATCAGGAAAGGGGGCAAGGTTAATTTACACCAATGGACAAAGGACTCGCTAACACGTCCAATGAGGCATCCCACAATTTGAGGGCAATTTTGCCCCATAGAGATGAATGCTGAATGTCCAAAGCCAGAGAGAGACCAGAGCACTGCTGCTGGAAGACAGACCATTGTGACATCACAAGGCTGAGAAGACAGCATTGTGACATCACAATGGTGAACATTCCACCATTCATTCTCTATGGGAAAAATTCCCCAAAAAAAGTCAAATTTCTCAAAAACCGTGCAGCGAAACTTTCCACAAAGTAATAGCACTTCATTCCCGATCAAGCCGCTCGATTTGACACATTGCACATGTATGTGGTGTGAAAACTCTGGGAGGAGTAACGGTCCAAAAAATGGGTGGAAAGAATAATAATAATAACTAGACAATTCCTGCAGAAATTCCTGCTGAACAGAGTGAACAGTGGTAGGTAGTTGCTATGATGTTTGAGGCGGCTGCTAGGGTGTTGCTAGGTGGTTTCCATGGAATTCTAGGTGGTTGCTAAGGTGTTCTAGGTGGTTGCTATGGAGTTCTAGGCAGTTGCCAAGATGTTGCTAGGTGGTTGCTATGGAGTTCTTGGTGGTTGCTAGGGTGTTGCTAGGCATTTGCTATGGTGTTCCAGGTGGTTGCTAGGGTGGTGCTAGGTGGTTGCTATGGAGTTCCTGGTGGTTGCTAAGTGGTTGCTATGGTGTTGCTAGGTGCTTGCTATGGAGTTATAGCCGGTTGCCAGGGTGTCACTAGGCATTTGCTATGGTGTTCCAAGTGGTTGCTAGGGTGTTGCAAGGTGGTTGCTATGCAGTTCTAGGTGGTTGCTAGGGTGTTGCTAAGTGGTTGCTATGGAGTTCTAGGCAGTTGCTATGGTGTTACAGGTGGTTGCTAGTGTGTTGTTAGGTGGTTGCTATGGAGTTCTTGGCAGTTGCTAGGGAGTTCTAGGTGGTTGCTATGGTGTTGCTAGGTCATTGCTATGGAGTTATAGGCGGTTGCTAGGGTGTTCCCAGGGTATTTTAGGTGGTTGCTAGTGTGTTGTTAGGTGGTTGCTATGGAGTTATAGGCGGTTACTAGGGTGTTGCTAGGCAGTTGTTATGGTGTTCCAGGTGGTTGCTAGGGTATTCTAGGTGGTTGCTAGGGTGCTGCAAGGTGGTTGTTATGGTGTTGCTAGGTGGTTGCTTTGGAGTAATAGCCGGTTGCTAGGGTGTTGCTATGCATTTGCAATCATGTTCCAGGTGGTTGCTAGGGTGTTGCTAGGTGGTTGCTATGGAGTTATAGGCGGTTGCTAAGGTGTTGCTATGTGGTTGGTAGGATTTTCTAGTTGGTTGCTAGGATGTTGCTAGGTGGTTGCTATGGAGTTATAGGCGGTTGCTAGGGTGTTGCTAGGCAGTTGGTATGGTGTTCCTGGTGGTTGCTATGTTGTTGCTAGGTGGTTGCTATGGTGTTCCAGGTGGTTGCTAGGGTGTTGCTAGGTGGTTGCTATGGAGTTCTAGGTGGTTGCTATGGTGTTGTTGGTGGTTGCTATGTAGTTATAGGCGGTTGCTAGGGTGTTGCTAGGCATTTAATATGGAGTTATATGCGGTTGCTAGGGTGTTGCAAGGTGGTTGCTATGGAGTTCTAGGCGGTTGCTATGGTGTTCTAGGTGATTGCTAGGGTGTTGCTAGGTCGTTGCTATGAAGTTATAGGCGGTTGCTAGGGTGTTGCTAGGCAGTTGTTATGGTGTTCCAGGTGGTTGCTAGGGTGTTGCTAGGTGGTTGCTATGTAGTTCTAGGTGGTTGCTAGGGCATTGCTAGGCGGTTGCTAGAGTATTCTAAGTGGTTGCTAGGATGTTGCTAGGTGGTTGCTATGGAGTTATAGGTGGTTGCTAAGGTTTTGCTAGGCAGTTGTTATGGTGTTCCAGGTGTTTGCTAGGGTGTTGCTAGGTGGTTGCTAGGATGTTGCTAGGTCGTTGCTATGGAGTTATAGGCGGTTGCTAGGATGTTGGTAGGTGGTTGCTAGGAGGTTGCTATGGAGTTATAGGTGGTTGCTAGGGTGTTGCTAGGCATTTATTATGGTGTTCTAGGTGGTTGCTAGGGTATTCTAGGTGGTTGTTAGGGTGTTGCTAGGTGGATGCTATGGAGTTTCAGGAGGTTGCTAGGGTGTTCCTAGGGTATTCTAGGTGGTGGCTAGGATGTTGCTAGGTGGTTGCTATGGAGTTATAAGCGGTTGCTAGGGTGTTGCTAGGCAGTTATTATGGTGTTCCAGGTGGTTGCTAGGGTGTTGCTAGGCAGTTGCTATGGTGTTCCAGGTGGTTGCTAGGGTGTTCCTAGGTGTTTGTTATGGAGTTCTAGCTGGTTGCTATGGTGTTGCTAGGTGGTTGCTATGGAGTTATAGCCGGTTGATAAGGTGTTGCTAGGCATTTGCTATGGTGTTCCAGGTGGTTGCTAGTGTGTTGTTAGGTGGTTGCTATGGAGTTCTAGGTGGTTGCTAGGGTGTTGCTAGGTCATTGCTATGGAGTTATAGGCGGTTGCTAGGGTGCTGCTAGGCAGTTGTTATGGTGTTCCAGGTGGTTGCTAGGATGTTGCTGGGTGGTTGCTATGGAGTTATAGGCGGTTGCTATGGAGTTCTAGGTGGTTGCTAGGGCATTGCTAGGCGGTTGCTAGGGTATTCTGAGTGGTTGCTTGGATGTTGCTAGGTGGATGCTATGGAGTTATAGGCGGTTGCTAGGGTGTTGCTAGGCACTGTTATGGTGTTCCAGGTGGTTGCTAGGTTGTTGCTAGGTTGTTGCTATAGTGTGTTCCAGGTGGTTGCTAGGGTGTTGCTAGGTGGTTGCTATGGAGTTCTAGGTGGTTGCTATGGTGTTGCTAGGTGGTTGGTATGGAGTTATAGGCGGTTGCTAGGGTGTTGCTAGGCATTTGCTATGGTGTTCCACGTGGTTGCTAGGGTGTTGCAAGGTGGTTGCTATGCAGTTCTAGGTGGTTGCTAGGGTGTTGCTAGGTGGTTGCTATGGAGTTCTAGGCAGTTGCTATGGTATTACAGGTGGTTGCTAGTTAGTTGTTAGGTAGTTGCTATGGAGTTCTAGGCGGTTGCTATGGAGTTCTAGGTGGTTGCTATGGTGTTGCTAGGTGGTTGCTATGGAGTTATAGGCAGTTGCTAGGGTGTTGCTAGGCATTTGCTATGGTGTTCCACGTGGTTGCTAGGGTGTTGCATGGTGGTTGCTATGCAGTTCTAGGTGGTTGCTATGGAGTTCTCGGCAGTTGCTAGGATGTTGCTAGGTGGTTGATATGGTGTTCCAGGTGGTTACTAGGGTGGTGCTAGGTGGTTGCTATGGAGTTCTAGGTGGTTGCTAAGGCATTGCTAGTTGGTTGCTGGGGAATTCTATGTGGTTGCTAGGATGTTGCTAGGTGGTAGCCATGGAGTTATAGGCGGGTGCTAGGGTGTTGCTAGGCAGTTGTTATGGTGTTCCAGGTGTTTGCTAGGGTGTTGCTAGGATGTTGCCAGGTGGTTGCTATGGAGTTATAGGCGGTTGCTAGGGTGTTGCTAGGTGGTTGCTAGGGTATTCTAGGTGGTTGCTAGGAGATTGCTATGGAGTTATTGATGGTTGCTAAGGTGTTGCTAGGCAGTTATTTTGGTGTTCCAGGTGGTTGCTAGGGTATTCTAGGTGGTTGCTAGGGTGTTCCTAGGTGGTTAGTAGGGTTTTCTAGGTGGTTGCTAGGATGTTGCTAGGTGGTTGCCATAGAGTTATAAGTGGTTGCTAGGGTGTTGCTAGGCAGTTGTTATAGTGTTCCAGGTGGTTGCTAGGGTATTCTATGTGGTTGCTAGGGTGTTGCAAGGTGGTTGCTATGGAGTTATAGCCGGTTGCTAGGGTGTTGCTAGCCATTTGCTATGGTGTTCCAGGTGGTTGCTAGGGTGTTGCAAGGTGGTTGCTATGCAGTTCTAGGTGGTTGCTAGGGTGTTGCTAGGTGGTTGCTATGGAGTTCGAGGCAGTTGCTATGGTGTTACAGTTAGTTGCTAGTGTGTTGTTAGGTGGTTGTTATGGCGTTCTAGGCGGTTGCTAGGGTGTTCCAGGTGGTTGCTATGGTGTTGCTAGGTCATTGCTATGGAGTTATAGGCTGTTGCTAGGATGTTGCTAGGGGGTTACTATGGAGTTCTAGGCTGTTGCTAGGGTGTTGCTAGGCCGTTGCTATGGAATTCTAGGCAGTTGCTAGGGTGGTCTAGGTGGTTACTAGTGTGTTGTTAGGTGGTTGCTATGAAGTTCTAGGGGGTTGCTCGGGTGTTCTAGTTGGTTGCTAGGGTGTTGCTATGTGGATGCCATATAGTTCTAGGTAGTTGCTAGCGTGTTGTAGGTGGTTGCTATGGTGTTCTAGGCGCTTGCCTGGGTGTTGCTAGGTGGTTGCTATGGCATTCTAGGCGGTTGCTAGTGTGTTGCTAAGTGGTTGCTATGGAGATCTAGGCTGTTGCAAGGCTGTTCTAGGTGGTTGCTAGGGTGTTGCTAGGTGGTTGCTATGGAGTTCTAAGCAGTTGCTAGGGTGTTCTAGGTGGTTGCTAGGGTGTTGCTAGATGGTTGCAATGGAGTTCCAGGCGGTTGCTAGGGTTTTCTAGGTATTTGTTATAGAGTTCTAGGCAGTTGCTATGCTGTTGCTAGGTGGTTGCTATGGAGTTCCAGTCTGTTGCTAGACTATTCTAGGTGGTTGCTAGGGTGTTGCTAGGTGGTTGCTCTTTCTTTACTGAGTCCAATGACGCGATCCATAATTCTCTATGACAAACGGATGAAAAGTTATTAAATATCAAATGTCGGCCAATCAGGAAAGGGGGCAAGGTTAATTTACACCAATGGACAAAGGACTCGCTAACACGTCCAATGAGGCATCCCACAATTTGAGGGCAATTTTGCCCCATAGAGATGAATGCTGAATGTCCAAAGCCAGAGAGAGACCAGAGCACTGCTGCTGGAAGACAGACCATTGCGACATCACAAGGCTGAGAAGACAGCATTGTGACATCACAATGGTGAACATTCCACCATTCATTCTCTATGGGAAAAATTCCCCAAAAAAAGTCAAATTTCTCAAAAACCGTGCACCCAAACTTTCCACAAAGTAATAGCACTTCATTCCCGATCAAGCCGCTCGATTTGACACATTGCACATGTATGTGGTGTGAAAACTCTGGGAGGAGTAGCGGTCCAAAAAATGGGTGGAATAATAATAATAATAACTAGACAATTCCTGCGGAAATTGTGAAGTGTGGTTGCCGCCAACGCAAAGTCGACTTTCTGCTGAAAAGAGTGAACAGTGGTAGGTAGTTGCTATGATGTTTGAGGCGGTTGCTAGGGTGTTGCTAGGTGGTTTCCATGGATTTCTAGGCGGTTGCTAGGGTGTTCTAGGTGGTTGCTATGGAGTTCTAGGCAGTTGCTAGGATGTTGCGAGGTGGTTGATATGGTGTTCCAGGTGGTTGCTAGGGTGGTGCTAGGTGGTTGCTATGGAGTTCCAGGTGGTTGCTATGGAGTTCCAGGCGGTTGCTAGGGCATTGCTAGGTGGTTGCTAGGATAATCTAAGTGGTTGCTAGGATGTTGCTAGGTGGTTGCTATGGAGTTATAGGTGGTTGCTAGGATGTTGCTAGGCAGTTGTTATGGTGTTCCAGGTGGTTGCTAGGATGTTGCTAGGTGGTTGCTATGGAGTTATAGGCGGTTGCTAGGGTGTTGCTAGGTGGTTGCTATGGAGTTATAGCTGGTTGCTAGGGTGTTGCTAGGCATTTCTATGGAGTTATAGGCGGTTGCTATGGTGTTGCTAGGGTATTCTAGGTGGTTGCTAGGATGTTGATAGGTGGTTGCTATCGAGTAATAGGTAGTTGCTAGGGTGTTGCTAGGCAGTTGTTATGGTGTTCCAGGTGGTTGCTAGGGTGTTGCTAGGTGGTTGCTAGGGTATTCTAGGTGGTTGCTAGGGTGTTGCTAGGTGGATGCTATGGAGTTCTAGGTGGTTACTATGGTGTTGCTAGGTCGTTGCTATGTACTTATAGCCGGTTGCTAGGGTGTTGTTAGTCATTTGCTATGGAGTTATAGGCGGTTGCTAGGGTGTTGCTAGGGTATTCTAGGTGGTTGCTAGGATGTTGCTAGGTGGTTGCTATGGAGTTATAGGTGGTTGCTAGGGTGTTGCTAGGCAGTTGTTATGGTGTTCCAGGTGGTTGCTAGGGTGTTGCTAGGTGGTTGCTATGGTGTTCCAGGTGGTTGCTAGGGCATTGCTAGGTGGTTGCTAGGGTATTCTAAGTGGTTGCTAGGATGTTGCTAGGTGGTTGCTATGGAGTTATAGGCGGTTGCTGGGGTGTTGCTAGGCAGTTATGGTGTTCCAGGTGGTTGCTAGGGTGTTGCTGGGTGGTTGCTAGGATGTTACTAGGTGGTTGCTATGGAGTTATAGGCGGTTGCTAGGGTGTTGCTAGGTGGTTGCTGTGGAGTTCTAGGTGGTTGCTAGGGCATTGCTAGGTGGTTGCTAGGGTATTCTAAGTGGTTGCTAGGATGTTGCTAGGTGGTTGCTATGGAGTTATAGGCGGTTGCTAGGGTGTTGCTAGGCGGTTGTTATGGTGTTCCAGGTGGTTGCTAGGGTGTTGCTAGGTGGTTGCTAGGATTTTGCTAGGTGTTTGCTATGGAGTTATAGGCGGTTGCTAGGGTGTTGCTAGGTGGTTGCTAGGAGGTTGCTATGGAGTTATAGGCGGTTGCTAGGGTGTTGCTAGGCAGTTATTATGGTGTTCTAGGTGGTTGCTAGGGTGTTGCTATGTGGTTGCTAGGGTGTTGCTAGGTGGATGCTATGGAGTTCTAGGTGGTTACTATTTTGTTGCTAGGTGGTTGCTATGGAGTTATAGCCTGTTGCTAGGGTGTTGCTAGGCATTTGCTATGGAGTTATAGGCGTTTGTTAGGGTGTTGCTAGGGTATTCTAGGTGGTTGCTAGGATGTTGCTAGGTGGTTGCTATGGAGTTATAAGTGGTTGCTAGGGTGTTGCTAGGCAGTTGTTATGGTGTTCCTGATGGTTGCTAGGGTGTTGCTAGGTGGTTGCTATGGTGTTCCAGGTGGTTGCTAGGGTGTTGCTAGGTGGTTGCTAGGTGGTTGCTATGAAGTTATAGGCGGTTGCTAGGTGGTTGCTAGAAGGTTGCTATGGAGTTGTAGGTGGTTGTTAGGGTGTTGCTAGGTGGTTGCTAGGGTATTCTAGGAGGTTGCTATGGAGTTCTAGGTGGTTACTATGGTGTTGCTAGGTGGTTGCTATGGAGTTATAGCCGGTTGCTAGGGTGTTGCTAGGCATTTGCTATGGAGTTATAGGCGGTTGCTAGGGTGTTGCTAGGGTATTCTAGATGGTTGCTATGATGTTGCTAGGATGTTGCTAGATATTTGCTATGGAGTTATCGGTGGTTGCTAGGGTGTTGCTAGGGTATTCTAGGTGGTTGCGAGGATGTTGCTAGGTGGTTGCTATGGAGTTATAGGCGGTTGCTAGGCTGTTGCTAGGCAGTTGTTATGGTGTTCCAGGTGGTTGCTAGGGTGTTGCTAGGTGGTTGCTATGGTGTTCCAGGTGGTTGCTAGGGTGTTGCTAGGTGGTTGCTATGGTGTTCCAGGTGGTTGCTAGGGTGTTGCTATGGAATTCTAGGTGGTTGCTATGGTGTTGCTAGGTGGTTGCTAGGGAGTTATAGCCGGTTGCTAGGGTGTTGCTAGGCATTTGCTATGGTGTTCCGGGTGGTTGCTAGTGTGTTGTTAGGTGGTTGCTATGGAGTTCTAGGCGGTTGCTAGGTTGTTCTAGGTGGTTGCTAGGGTGTTGCTAGGTCGTTGCTATGGTGTTATAGGCGGTTGCTAGGAGGTTGCTAGGGGGTTGCTATGGAGTTCTAGGCGGTTGCTAGGTCTTTACTGAGTCCAATGACGCGACCCATAGTTCTCTATGACAAACTGTTCAAAAGTTATGAAATATCAAACATTGGCCAATCAGGAAGGGGGGCGAGGCTGATCTACACCAATGGACAAAGGACTCTCTACCATGTCCAATGAGGCAGTGCACAATTTGTGGGCAATTTTTCCCCATAGAGATGAATGGCAGAATGTTCAAATCTAGAGAGAGACCAGAGTACTGCTGCTAGAAGACAGAGCATTGTGACATCACAATGGTGAGAATACAGAGCATTGTGACATCACAAGGGTGAACATTCCACCATTCATTCTCTATGGGAAAAATTGCACACAAAAATTCAAATTTTTCAAAAACTGTGCAACGAAACTTTCCACAAAGTAATAGCACACCATTCCCGATCAAGCCGCTCGATTTGACATATTGCACGTGTATGTGGTGTGAAATCTCTGGGAGGAGTAGCGGTCCAAAAAATGGGTGGAATAATAATAATAATAATAAATAATATGTGCAATAATAATAGTGTGTTTGCCTAAGGCAACCACACTAATAATAATAAATAATATGTGCAATAATAATAGTGTGTTTGCCTAAGGCAACCACACTAAATAATAATAATAATAAATAATATGTGCAATAATAATAGTGTGTTTGCCTAAGGCAACCACACTAATAATAATATGTGCGATAATAATAGTGTGATTGCCTAAGGCAACCACACTAACTAGACAATTCCTGCAGAAATTGTGAAGTGTGGTTGCCGCCAATGCAAAGTCGACTTTGTGCTGAACGGAGTGAACAGTTTCTGTAGTATAAGCAGAGACAGGACATTGTGTACCTGCTATAACATCACTACAACGAGTTGATTTGCCACACATATATTCAGAGCTAAATTATCCTTTCATCAAAATTTGAGATCTCAGTGTTTTACTTGCGGTATGCGGTGACGAGTGACGGCGAATCACAAAGCTAGCTGGCATGTTCAGAGGGTCTTGGAAAAACCCTAAGTCTGACGTGTAATGCAGACTGATGTGTAATGCAGTTATAACGAGACCAAAGTTTCCAACTCGCTGGAATATAAAACGGTATTACAAAAGTAAAATTTGACATATTATACATTGTTAGAAAGCTTATTCTGTCACCTATTAGATCGATGATGTGTAGATCAAGCCAGATTGTACTACAAAGTTCGACAACACCCAAAGCAACATGTGTGGTATTACAAGCCCACTGAAGACCGGATCAGAAGCTGCTGCACACGTGTTGTTGACGGCGTTGTTGCACTCTTTAGTAGTCTGGCTTGTTTGAGAATTCGTTTATTCAGTAGGTGAGAGCATAAGCTTTCTAACCAGGTATAACAGCACGTCTAATTTTGGTTTTGGAATATGGTTTTTTTAGGTCAACCGAAAGTGTTTTAATCGTCGCATTCAATGCATGCACTCTTTGTTAGCACTAGTAGCATTCAAAGACGCTGCATTTGACGAAACGTTGTCAACGATTTTGCGTAATATCTTGTGAAATACTATTATTTTTGAGGAAATCTGGGTATGCCTAAGTCATATGTTTGTTGATATACCTAGCTGACAGCGTTTTCATTTGTAATTTTGCATTTGGAATACCGTTTTTATCGCGTGCACTTCCGCATTAAGCTATATCCACTGTGGTGGCTAAGTCGCCAGGAAACCTCGTTTGAACAACACAATCCGTGCATGTACGTGTTCGTCAAGGTTTTATCTACATTGTGGTATGAATCATTTGAAGTTTACGAATGTGTGTTTTCTGTAATTACGACGAAAATGGAGATATGCACCGCATCTGGATTCTAAATTTCCTGTAGATGAAGCAGGTTAAAAGTGCATCACGTGTGCTAAGCCGACCAATGCTGTGACTTCACCGCTCACATATGTATGACGTCACGTTTTACATTCATCCCTATGGGGAAAAATTGGCCATAAAAAGTCATATTTCTCAAAAACCGTGCAGCGAAACTTTCCACAAAGTAATAGCACACGATTCCCAAAGAAGCCGGTCAATTTGACATATGGCACGTGTATGTGGTGCAAAAACTCTGGGAGGAGTAGCGGTCCAAAAAATGGGTGGAATAATAATAATAAATAATATGTGCGATAATAATAGTGTGATTGCCTAAGGCAACCACACTAATAATATGTGGGATAATAATAGTGTGATTGCCTAAGGCAACCACACTAATAATAATAATAATATGTGCAATAATAATAGTGTGATTGCCTAAGGCAACCACACTAACTAGACAATTCCTGCAGAAATTGTGAAGTGTGGTTGCCGCCAATGCAAAGTCGACTTTGTGCTGAACGGAGTGAACAGTTTCTGTAGTATAAGCAGAGACAGGGCATTGTGTACCTGCTATAAAATCACTACAACGAGTTGATTTGCGACACATATATTCAGAGCTAAATTATCCTTTCATCAAAATTTGAGATCTCAGTGTTTTACTTGCGGTATGCGGTGACGAGTGACGGCGAATCACAAAGCTAGCTGGCATGTTCAGAGGGTCTTGGAAAAACCCTAAGTCTGACGTGTAATGCAGACTGATGTGTAATGCAGTTATAACGAGACCAAAGTTTCCAACTGGCTGGAATATAAAACGGTATTACAAAAGTAAAATTTGACATATTATACATTGTTAGAAAGCTTATTCTGTCACCTATTAGATCGATGATGTGTAGATCAAGCCAGATTGTACTACAAAGTTCGACAACACCCAAAGCAACATGTGTGGTATTACAAGATGACACCGTTTTCTGGAGTAAGACAGGACCAGAAGCTTCTGCACACATGTTGTTGACGGCATTGTTGCCCTTTTTAGGTCCGTCTGGCTTGATTGAGAATTCGTTTATTCAGTAGGTGAGAGCATAAGCTTTCTAACCAGGTATAACACGTGTAGTTTTGGTTTTGGAATATCGTTTTTTAGGTCAACCGAAAGTGTTTTAATCGTCGCATTCAATGCATGCACTCTTTGTTAGCACTAGTAGCATTCAAAGACGCTGCATTTGACGAAACGTTGTCAACGATTTTGCGTAATATCTTGTGAAATACTATTATTTTTGAGGAAATCTGGGTATGCCTAAGTCATATGCTTGTTGATATACCTAGCTGACAGCGTTTTCATTTGTAATTTTGCATTTGGAATACCGTTTTTATCGCGTGCACTTCCGCATTAAGCTATATCCACTGTGGTGGCTAAGTCGCCAGGAAACCTCGTTTGAACAACACAATCCGTGCATGTACGTGTTCGTCAAGGTTTTATCTACATTGTGGTATGAATCATTTGAAGTTTACGAATGTGTGTTTTCTGTAATTACGACGAAAATGGAGATATGCACCGCATCTGGATTCTAAATTTCCTGTAGATGAAGCAGGTTAAAAGTGCATCACGTGTGCTAAGCCGACCAATGCTGTGACTTCACCGCTCACATATGTATGACGTCACGTTTTACATTCATCCCTATGGGGAAAAATTGGCCATAAAAAGTCATATTTCTCAAAAACCGTGCAGCGAAAATTTCCACAAAGTAATAGCACACGATTCCCAAAGAAGCCGGTCAATTTGACATATGGCACGTGTATGTGGTGCAAAAACTCTGGGAGGAGTAGCGGTCCAAAAAATGGGTGGAATAATAATAATAAATAATATGTGCGATAATAATAGTGTGATTGCCTAAGGCAACCACACTAATAATATGTGGGATAATAATAGTGTGATTGCCTAAGGCAACCACACTAATAATAATAATAATATGTGCAATAATAATAGTGTGATTGCCTAAGGCAACCACACTAACTAGACAATTCCTGCAGAAATTGTGAAGTGTGGTTGCCGCCAATGCAAAGTCGACTTTGTGCTGAACGGAGTGAACAGTTTCTGTAGTATAAGCAGAGACAGGGCATTGTGTACCTGCTATAAAATCACTACAACGAGTTGATTTGCGACACATATATTCAGAGCTAAATTATCCTTTCATCAAAATTTGAGATCTCAGTGTTTTACTTGCGGTATGCGGTGACGAGTGACGGCGAATCACAAAGCTAGCTGGCATGTTCAGAGGGTCTTGGAAAAACCCTAAGTCTGACGTGTAATGCAGACTGATGTGTAATGCAGTTATAACGAGACCAAAGTTTCCAACTGGCTGGAATATAAAACGGTATTACAAAAGTAAAATTTGACATATTATACATTGTTAGAAAGCTTATTCTGTCACCTATTAGATCGATGATGTGTAGATCAAGCCAGATTGTACTACAAAGTTCGACAACACCCAAAGCAACATGTGTGGTATTACAAGATGACACCGTTTTCTGGAGTAAGACAGGACCAGAAGCTTCTGCACACATGTTGTTGACGGCATTGTTGCCCTTTTTAGGTCCGTCTGGCTTGATTGAGAATTCGTTTATTCAGTAGGTGAGAGCATAAGCTTTCTAACCAGGTATAACACGTGTAGTTTTGGTTTTGGAATATCGTTTTTTAGGTCAACCGAAAGTGTTTTAATCGTCGCATTCAATGCATGCACTCTTTGTTAGCACTAGTAGCATTCAAAGACGCTGCATTTGACGAAACGTTGTCAACGATTTTGCGTAATATCTTGTGAAATACTATTATTTTTGAGGAAATCTGGGTATGCCTAAGTCATATGCTTGTTGATATACCTAGCTGACAGCGTTTTCATTTGTAATTTTGCATTTGGAATACCGTTTTTATCGCGTGCACTTCCGCATTAAGCTATATCCACTGTGGTGGCTAAGTCGCCAGGAAACCTCGTTTGAACAACACAATCCGTGCATGTACGTGTTCGTCAAGGTTTTATCTACATTGTGGTATGAATCATTTGAAGTTTACGAATGTGTGTTTTCTGTAATTACGACGAAAATGGAGATATGCACCGCATCTGGATTCTAAATTTCCTGTAGATGAAGCAGGTTAAAAGTGCATCACGTGTGCTAAGCCGACCAATGCTGTGACTTCACCGCTCACATATGTATGACGTCACGTTTTACATTCATCCCTATGGGGAAAAATTGGCCATAAAAAGTCATATTTCTCAAAAACCGTGCAGCGAAAATTTCCACAAAGTAATAGCCATCGATTCCCAAAGAAGCCGGTCAATTTGACATATGGTATGTGTATGTGGTGTGAAAACTCTGGGAGGAGTAGCGGTCCAAAAAACTGGCGGAATAATAATAATAATAATAATAAATATGTGCAATAATAATAGTGTGTTTGCCAAAGGCAACCACACTAACTAGACAATTCCTGCAGAAATTGTGAAGTGTGGTTGCCGCCAATGCAAAGTCGACTTTGTGCTGAACGGAGTGAACAGTTTCTGTAGTATAAGCAGAGACAGGGCATTGTGTACCTGCTATAACATCACTACAACGAGTTTATTTGCGACACATATATTCAGAGCTAAATTATCCTTTCATCAAAATTTGAGATCTCAGTGTTTTACTTGCGGTATGCGGTGACGAGTGACGGCGAATCACAAAGCTAGCTGGCATGTTCAGAGGGTCTTGAAAAAACCCTAAGTCTGACGTGTAATGCAGACTGATGTGTAATGCAGTTATAACGAGACCAAAGTTTCCAACTCGCTGGAATATAAAACGGTATTACAAAAGTAAAATTTGACATATTATACATTGTTAGAAAGCTTATTCTGTCACCTATTAGATCGATGATGTGTAGATCAAGCCAGATTGTACTACAAAGTTCGACAACACCCAAAGCAACATGTGTGGTATTACAAGCCCACTGAAGACCGGATCAGAAGCTGCTGCACACGTGTTGTTGACGGCGTTGTTGCACTCTTTAGTACAGTCTGGCTTGTTTGAGAATTCGTTTATTCAGTAGGTGAGAGCATAAGCTTTCTAACCAGGTATAACAGCACGTCTAATTTTGGTTTTGGAATATCGTTTTTTTAGGTCAACCGAAAGTTTTTTAATCGTCGCATACAATGCATGTAGTCTTTGTTAGCATTAGCATTCAAAGACGCTGGACCTGACGAAACGTCGTCAAAGAATTTGCGTAATATCTTGTGAAATACTGTTATTATTGAGGACTTCTGGGTATGCCTAAGCCATATGTTTTGTTGATATACCTAGCTGACAGCGTTTTCATTTGTAATTTTGCATTCGGAATACTGTTTTATCCGTTCACTTCCGCGTTCAGCTATATCCTTTCTGGTGGCTGGTGAGGACACGTACAGCGGACCGCATCACGTGTGCAAAGCCGACCAATGCTGTAACTTCATAATTCACATTTTTATGACGTCACCGCCTCCATTCATTTTCAATGGGAAAAAATGGCCATAAAAAGTCATATTTCTCAAAAACCGTGCAGCGAAGATTTCCACAAAGTAATAGCCATCGATTCCCAAAGTAGCCGGTCAATTTGACATATGGCATGTGTATGTGGTGCAAAAACTCTGGGAGGAGTAGCGGTCCAAAAAATTGGCGGAATAATAATAATAATAAATATGTGCAATAATAATAGTGTGTTTGCCTAAGGCAACCACACTAATAATAATAATAATAATAATAATAATAATAATAATAATATGTGAGATAATAGTAGTGTGATTGCCTAAGGCAACCACACTAACTAGACAATTCCTGCAGAAATTGTGAAGTGTGGTTGCCGCCAACGCAACGTCAACTTTGTGCTGAATAGAGCGAACAGTTTCTGTAGTATAAGCATAGACAGAGTATTGTGTACATGCTATAACATCACGGCAACGAGTTGATTTGCAACACATATATTTAGAGCTAAATTATCCTTTCATCAAAATTTGAGATCTCAGTGTTTTACTTGCGGTATGCGGTGACGAGTGACGGCGAATCACAAAGCTAGCTGGCATGTTCAGAGGGTCTTGGAAAAACCCTAAGTCTACACTGCGTGATCGCACCATTTTCTTCAAAAAAAAAAGAAAGACAGGGCTAGGGAGATTAATTTGATTGACGTATGATTACGCGCGAATTTCAGCTCATTTTAACCAGACAACTAAAAACATTTAATTTGGCTGTAATTCAGAGTCGAACCTGTTATCTCTGAGACCAACTCATTGACAGAGTAGCCTATTACGTGTTAGCCGAGCCGAATTTCCAAGAACGAAAATGACGAGAGAAATATGTGTTAAAATAGTTGCATTTTAACTAATTTTAAATACAGCTTCTGTGAATAAGGTTCGGCTGGTAGCCAGTACTATTAGCTTCTGTTGCAGCAAGGGGTGCATCAACAACATGCAAGTGGAGTTGTGTACTTTAGCAAATGCGTTGGGGTGAGAGAGCGTTGCTGTCCCTGCTACAACAGACTGATGTGTAATGCAGCTCTAATGAGACCAAAGTTTCCAATACGATGGGATATTACACAGTGTTACAAAAGCAAAATTTAACATATTATACATAGTTAGAAAGCTTATTGTGTCACCTACTGAATAAATGAATTCTCAATCAAGCAAGTTTGTATTACAAAGTTCGAGAACACCCAAAGCAACATGTGTGGTATTACAAGCTGACGTCTTTTTCTGGAGTAAGACCGGACCAGAAGCTGCTGCACACGTGTTGTTGACGGCGTTGTTGCACTTTTTAGAACAGTCTGGCTTGTTTGAGAATTCGTTTATTCAGTAGGTGAGAGCATAAGCTTTGTAACCAGGTATAACAGCAAGTCTAATTTTGGTTTTGGAATATCGTTTTTTTAGGTCAACCGAAAGTTTCTTAATCGTCGCATACAATGCATGTAGTCTTTGTTAGCATTAGCATTCAAAGACGCTGGACCTGACGAAACGTCGTCAAAGAATTTGCGTAATATCTTGTGAAATACTGTTATAGGCCTATTTCACATTTCCGGGTATGTAAACCGGATGTAGGGGTCTCTCGTTTCCGGTTATCTTAACAGCCACCAAAACAATGGCAGCGACGAAGAGCTTTTTTTGTTTCGTAGCATTCCCCTGTGTACCAATTCGAAAAAGAATTTATTTGCCCTTTCACAGCTTTCCCACAGATTTACTCCAAACTAAGAAAAAAACTTGCTAGGTAGCATGACTGTCATAATGTTGCAAACTAACATAAACTAACTCATTACGATAGCTAGCTAGTTAGCTACTGCTTTGTGAATAAGATTACACTCGATACTGAACTTTTCTCCTCACATACATTTATCTAAATGTCTGAGTCCCCTACCAACTCCTTCGTTTTTTATTTTTGTTTTTTTATCATTCACCACTAACGCGGTTTCAGTCATGTCGTACTTGTTACTGAAGAATGTCATAAAATCAGTTAGCTAGCTATATTTTATGTTATGATTAGCAAATTACGTTTTAGCCAGCTAGCTTGTTAGCAAGCACATATTTGGATATTCAATGTTGAAACTGCAGATGCACGTTTATTTTAGTTGTGAATTGTAATTACAAAATGTATTGACGGACATCGCGACAAGCCTACTTAAGATATATCAGCTGATTTAAAAAATGTGTGCGTAGTTTTTATCAGCGATGAAAACAAACAGCTCGGTAGTGAACTGAACACTGCATTACACAGGCGATTTGACAAGCAATATAAATCTTTATTAGAACAAGTACAGCACAAACAACATGTCACAAAATAGTAACGGTAGTACAAAACTTAGTTCTGAGATATTTCACTTCGGTATAACATAAGTAATTGTGTGGAGCCTAACACACTGTACTTACATAGCGCCTCCCCTGCTGACCGTCAATGTTAACAGAATCGCCTTTCCTCACAGTTGTCAGGCTCCCTAATAATTCATTTTCGGGACAACCGAGAGGAACAGATACGCTGTTAACGGACAGCAGATGTTGCTTCACGCTACGAAAACACAATGGAGTCGCCACCAGAAAATAATTTATGTTATGTCGAAGTGAAATATCTCTTTAATCGGCTAACTTGCTGTGGTTAGCAAGCTAGCTATTTATCTTTCTGGCGAACCAGAGCTAACGTTATACTTACCTTCATAACCGAATATAAACTTCTCAAAAAAGAATTTATAGCCCTTGTCTAGTTTAGACCGCTTAACATTCACTGGCAATGCTTCGACAATGCGGATAACATCGGACATAGTGACATTTGGCAGAGCTATTAGGGACTGTGAGAACACGTCGCTGTTTAGGCTCAATTTTTCGCTGTCAGAAATGGACTTGCGTCCGTAGCAACGGCAACCGGAAACAAAGTATCCCTACATCCGGTTTTGGTCGCCATCTTGTGAAATAGGCCTATTATTGAGGACCTCTGGGTATGCCTAAGCCATAGGTTTTGTTGATATAACTAGCTGACAGCGTTTTCATTTGTAATTTTGCATTTGGAATACTGTTTTATCCGTTCACTTCCGCGTTCAGCTATATCCTTTCTGGGGCTGGTGAGGACGTACAGCGGACCGCATCACGTGTGCAAAGCCGACCAATGCTGTAACTTCATAATTCACATTTTTATGACGTCACCGCCCCATTCATTTTCAATGGGAAAAATTGGCCATAAAAAGTCATATTTCTCAAAAACCGTGCAGCGAAAATTTCCACAAAGTAATAGCCATCGATTCCCAAAGAAGCCGGTCAATTTGACATATGGCATGTGTATGTGGTGCGAAAGCTCTGGGAGGAGTAGCGGTCCAAAAAATGGGTGGAATAATAATAATAATAACTAGACAATTCCTGCAGAAATTGTGAAGTGTGGTTGCCGCCAACGCAAAGTCGACTTTCTGCTGAACAGAGTGAACAGTGGTAGGTAGTTGCTCTGATGTTTGAGGCGGTTGCTAGGGTGTTACTAGGTGGTTTCCATGGAATTCTAGGCAGTTGCTAGGGTGTTCTAGGTGGTTCCTATGGAGTTCTAGGCAGTTGCTAGGATGTTGCTAGGTGGTTGATATGGTGTTCCAGGTGGTTGCTGGGGTGGTGCTAGGTGGTTGCTATGGAGTTCCAGGTGGTTGCTATGGAGATCCAGGTGGTTGCTAGGGCATTGCTAGGTGGTTGCTAGGGTAATTTAAGTGGTTGCTAGGATGTTGCTAGGTGGTTGCTATGGAGTTATAGGCGGTTGCTAGGGTGTTGCTAGGTGGTTGCTATGGAGTTCTAGGTGGTTGCTAGGGCATTGCTTGGTGGTTGCTAAGGTATTCTAAGTGGTTGCTAGGTGGTTGCTATGGAGTTATAGGCGGTTGCTAGGGTTTTGCTAGGCAGTTATTATGGTGTTCTAGGTGGTTGCTAGGGTGTTGCTAGGTGGATGCTAGGGAGTTCTAGGTGGTAACTATGGTGTTGCTAGGTGGTTGCTATGGAGTTATAGCCTGTTGCTAGGGTGTTGCTAGGCATTTGCTATGGAGTTATAGGCGGTTGCTAGGGTGTTGCTAGGTGGTTTTTAGGAGGTTGCTATGGAGTTATACGCGGTTGCTAGGGTGTTGCTAGGTAGTTATTATGGTGTTCTAGGTGGTTTCTAGGGTGTTGCTAGGTGGTTGCTAGGGTATTCTAGGTGGTTGCTAGGGTGTTGCTAGGCATTTGCTATGGAGTTATAGGCTGTTGCTAAGGTGTTGCTAGGGTATTCTAGGTGGTTGCTAGGATGTTGCTAGGTGGTTGCTATGGAGTTATAGGCGGTTGCTAGGGTGTTGCTAGGCAGTTGTTATGGTGTTCCAGGTGGTTGCTAGGGTGTTGCTAGGTGGTTGCTATGGTGTTCCAGGTGGTTACTAGGTGGTTGCTATGGTGTTCTATTTGGTTGCTAGGGTGTTGCTAGGTGGATGCTATGGAGTTCTAGGTGGTTGCTATGGTGTTGCTAGGTGGATGCTATGGAGTTATAGCCGGTTGCTAGGGTGATGCTAGGCATTTGCTGTGGAGTTACAGGCGGTTGCTAGGGTATTCTAGGTAGTTGCTAGGATGTTGCTAGGTGGTTGCTATGCAGTTATAGGCGGTTGCTAGGCAGTTGTTATGGTGTTCCAGGTGGTTGCTAGGGGGTTGCTAGGTGGTTGCTATGGTGTTCCAGGTGGTTGCTAGAGTGTCGCTAGGTGGTTGCTATGGAGTTCTAGGTGGTTGCTATGGTGTTGCTAGGTGGTTGCTATGTAGTTAAATTTGGTTGCTAAGGTGTTGCTAGGCATTTGTTGTGGTGTTCCAAGTGGTTGCTAGGGTGTTGCAAAGTGGTTGCTATGCTGTTCTAGGTGGTTGCCAGGGTGTTGCTAGGTGGTTGCTATGGAGTTCTAAGCAGTTGCTATGGTGTTCCAGGTGGTTGCTAGTATGTTGTTAGGTGGTTGCTATGGAGTTCTAGGCGGTTGCTAGGGTGTTCTAGGTGGTTGCTAGGGTGTTGCTAGGTTGTTGCTATGGAGTTACAGGCGGTTGCTAGGATGTTGCTAGGGGGTTGCTATGGAGTTCTAGGCGGTTGCTAGGTCTTTACTGAGTCCAATGACGCAACACATAGTTCTCTATGACAAACGGTTCAAAGGTTATGAAATATAAAACATCAGCCAATCAGGAAGGGGGGCAAGGCTGATCTCCACCAATGGACAAAGGACTCTCTAACAAGTCCAATGAGGCATCCCAGAATTTGTGGGCAATTTTGCCCCATAGAGATGAATGTTAAATGTCCGAAGCCAGAGAGAGACCAGAGCACTGCTGCTAGAAGACAGACCATTGTGACATCACAGAGGTGAGAAGACAGAGCATTGTGACATCACAAGGGTGAACATTCCGCCATTCATTCTC
Source organism: Anguilla pacifica (assembly GCA_039654925.1). NCBI lineage: Eukaryota > Metazoa > Chordata > Actinopteri > Anguilliformes > Anguillidae > Anguilla > Anguilla pacifica. The sequence goes on along the minus strand of CM077290.1, from coordinate 32,054,215 downwards.
TATGAGAAAAATTTCCCAAAAAAAGTCAAATTTCTCAAACACCGTCCACCCAAACTTTCCACAAAGTAATAGCACACCATTCCCGATCAAGCCGCTCGATTTGACATATTGCACGTGTATGTGGTGCAAAAACTCTGGGAGGAGTAGCGGTCCAAAAAATGGGTGGAAAGAAATAAAAATAATAACTAGACAATTCCTGCAGAAATTGTGAAGTGTGGTTGCCGCCAATGCAAAGTCGATTTTCTGCTGAACAGAGTGAACAGTGGTAGGCAGTTGCTATGATGTTCTGGTGGTGACTATGGCGTTTTAGGTGGTGTCTAGGGTGTTGCTAGGTGGTTGCTATGGAGTTTAAGGCGGTTGCTAGGGTGTTCCTAGGTGGTTCTATGGAGTCCTAGGCGGTTGTTATGGAATTCTAGGTGGTTGCTATGGTGTTCTAGATGGTTGCTATGGAGTTCCAGGTGGTTGCTATGGAGATCCAGGTGGTTGCTAGGGCATTGCTAGGTGGTTGCTAGGGTAATTTAAGTGGTTGCTAGGATGTTGCTAGGTGGTTGCTATGGAGTTATAGGCGGTTGCTAGGGTGTTGCTAGGTGGTTGCTATGGAGTTCTAGGTGGTTGCTAGGGCATTGCTTGGTGGTTGCTAAGGTATTCTAAGTGGTTGCTAGGTGGTTGCTATGGAGTTATAGGCGGTTGCTAGGGTTTTGCTAGGCAGTTATTATGGTGTTCTAGGTGGTTGCTAGGGTGTTGCTAGGTGGATGCTAGGGAGTTCTAGGTGGTAACTATGGTGTTGCTAGGTGGTTGCTATGGAGTTATAGCCTGTTGCTAGGGTGTTGCTAGGCATTTGCTATGGAGTTATAGGCGGTTGCTAGGGTGTTGCTAGGTGGTTTTTAGGAGATTGCTATGGAGTTATACGCGGTTGCTAGGGTGTTGCTAGGTAGTTATTATGGTGTTCTAGGTGGTTTCTAGGGTGTTGCTAGGTGGTTGCTAGGGTATTCTAGGTGGTTGCTAGGGTGTTGCTAGGCATTTGCTATGGAGTTATAGGCTGTTGCTAAGGTGTTGCTAGGGTATTCTAGGTGGTTGCTAGGATGTTGCTAGGTGGTTGCTATGGAGTTATAGGCGGTTGCTAGGGTGTTGCTAGGCAGTTGTTATGGTGTTCCAGGTGGTTGCTAGGGTGTTGCTAGGTGGTTGCTATGGTGTTCCAGGTGGTTGCTAGGTGGTTGCTATGGTGTTCTATTTGGTTGCTAGGGTGTTGCTAGGTGGATGCTATGGAGTTCTAGGTGGTTGCTATGGTGTTGCTAGGTGGATGCTATGGAGTTATAGCCGGTTGCTAGGGTGATGCTAGGCATTTGCTGTGGAGTTACAGGCGGTTGCTAGGGTATTCTAGGTAGTTGCTAGGATGTTGCTAGGTGGTTGCTATGCAGTTATAGGCGGTTGCTAGGCAGATGTTATGGTGTTCCAGGTGGTTGCTAGGGGGTTGCTAGGTGGTTGCTATGGTGTTCCAGGTGGTTGCTAGAGTGTCGCTAGGTGGTTGCTATGGAGTTCTAGGTGGTTGCTATGGTGTTGCTAGGTGGTTGCTATGTAGTTAAATTTGGTTGCTAAGGTGTTGCTAGGCATTTGCTGTGGTGTTCCAAGTGGTTGCTAGGGTGTTGCAAAGTGGTTGCTATGCTGTTCTACGTGGTTGCCAGGGTGTTGCTAGGTGGTTGCTATGGAGTTCTAAGCAGTTGCTATGGTGTTCCAGGTGGTTGCTAGTGTGTTGTTAGGTGGTTGCTATGGAGTTCTAGGCAGTTGCTAGGGTGTTCTAGGTGGTTGCTAGGGTGTTGCTAGGTTGTTGCTATGGAGTTACAGGCGGTTGCTAGGATGTTGCTAGGGGGTTGCTATGGAGTTCTAGGCGGTTGCTAGGTCTTTACTGAGTCCAATGACGCAACACATAGTTCTCTATGACAAACGGTTCAAAGGTTATGAAATATAAAACATCAGCCAATCAGGAAGGGGGGCAAGGCTGATCTCCACCAATGGACAAAGGACTCTCTAACAAGTCCAATGAGGCATCCCAGAATTTGTGGGCAATTTTGCCCCATAGAGATGAATGTTAAATGTCCGAAGCCAGAGAGAGACCAGAGCACTGCTGCTAGAAGACAGACCATTGTGACATCACAGAGGTGAGAAGACAGAGCATTGTGACATCACAAGGGTGAACATTCCGCCATTCATTCTCTATGAGAAAAATTTCCCAAAAAAAGTCAAATTTCTCAAACACCGTCCACCCAAACTTTCCACAAAGTAATAGCACACCATTCCCGATCAAGCCGCTCGATTTGACATATTGCACGTGTATGTGGTGCAAAAACTCTGGGAGGAGTAGCGGTCCAAAAAATGGGTGGAAAGAAATAAAAATAATAACTAGACAATTCCTGCAGAAATTGTGAAGTGTGGTTGCCGCCAATGCAAAGTCGATTTTCTGCTGAACAGAGTGAACAGTGGTAGGCAGTTGCTATGATGTTCTGGTGGTGACTATGGCGTTTTAGGTGGTGTCTAGGGTGTTGCTAGGTGGTTGCTATGGAGTTTAAGGCGGTTGCTAGGGTGTTCCTAGGTGGTTCTATGGAGTCCTAGGCGGTTGTTATGGAATTCTAGGTGGTTGCTATGGTGTTCTAGATGGTTGCTATGGAGTTCTAGGCAGTTGCTAGGATGTTGCTAGCTGGTTGATATGATGTTCCAGGTGGTTGCTATGGAGTTATAGGCAGTTGCTAGGGTGTTGCTAGGCAGTTGTTATGGTGTTCCAGGTGGTTGCTAGGGTGTTGCTAGGTGGTTGCTAGGGTATTCCAAGTGGTTCCTAGGTTGTTGCTAGGTGGTTGCTATGAAGTTGTAGGCGGTTGCTAGGGTGTTACTAGGCAGTTGTTATGGTGTTCCAGGTGGTTGCTAGGTGGTTGCTAGGATGTTGCTAGGTGGTTGCTAAGAGGTTGCAATAGAGTTATAGGCAGTTGTTAGGGTATTGCTAAGCAGTTGTTATGGTGTTCCAGGTGGTTGCTAGGGTGTTGCTAGGTGGTTGCTATGGAGTTCTAGGTGGTTCCTATCATGTTGCTAGGTGGTTGCTATGGAGTTATAGCCGGTTGCTAGGGTGTTCTAGGTGGTTGCTAGGGTGTTGCTACGTGGTTGCTATGGTGTTCCAGGTGGTTGCTAGGGTGTTGCTAGGTGGTTGCTATGGAGTTATAGGTGGTTGCTATGGTGTTGCTAGGTGGTTCCTATGGAGTTATAGCCGGTTGCTAGGGTGTTCTAGGTGGTTGCTAGGGTATTCTAGGTGGTTGCTAGGGTGTTGCTAGGTGGATGCTATGGAGTTCTAGGTGGTTGTTATGGTGTTGCTAGGTGGTTGCTATGGAGTTATAGCTCGTTGCTAGGGTGTTGCTAGGTCATTGCTATGGAGTTATAGGCGGTTGCTAGGATGTTGCTAGGGGGTTACTATGGAGTTCTAGGTGGTTGCTAGGGTGTTACTAGGTGGTTGCTATGGAAATCTAGGCAGTTGCTAGGGTGGTCTAGGTGGTTACTAGTGTGTTGTTAAGTGGTTGCTATGAAGTTCTAGGGGGTTGCTAGGGTGTTCTGGTTGGTTGCTAGGTTGTTGCTATGTGGATGCCATGTAGTTCTATGTAGTTGTAGGTGGTTGCTATGGCGTTCTAGGCGGTTGCCTGGGTGTTGCTAGGTGGTTGCTATGGCATTCTAGGTGGTTGCTAGGGTGTTGCTAAGTGGTTGCTATGGAGATCTAGGCTGTTGCAAGGCTGTTCTAGGTGGTTGCTAGGGTGTTGCTAGGTGGTTGTCATAGAGTTCTAAGCGGTTGCTAAGGTGTTGTTAGGTGGTTGCTATGGAGTTCTAAGCAGTTGCTAGGGTGTTCTAGGTGGCTGCTAGGGTGTTGCTAGATGGTTGCTATGGAGTTCCATGCGGTTGCGAGGGTTTTCTAGGTATTTGCTATATAGTTCTAGGCAGTTGCTATGCTGTTGCTAGGTAGTTGCTATGGAGTTCCAGGCTGTTGCTAGGCTGTCCTAGGTGGTTGTTAGGGTGTTGCTGGGTAGTTGCTCCGTCTTTACTGAGTCCAATGACGCGATCCATAATTCTCTATGACATACGGTTGAAAAGTTATGAAATATCAAATGTCGGCCAATCAGAAAAGGGGGCGAGGTTAATTTACACCAATGGACAAAGGACTCTCTAACACGTCCAATGAGGCATCCCACAATTTGAGGGCAATTTTGCCCCATAGAGATGAATGCTGAATGTCCAAATCCAGAGAGAGACCAGAGCACAGCTGCTAGAAGACAGACCATTGTGACATCACAAGGCTGAGAATACAGCATTGTGACATCACAAGGGTGAACATTCCACCATTCATTCTCTATGGGAAAAATTCCCCAAAAAAAGTCAAATTTCTCAAAAACCGTCCACCCAAACTTTCCACAAAGTAATAGCACTTCATTCCCGATCAAGCCGCTGGATTTGACACATTGCACATGTATGTGGTGCGAAAACTCTGGGAGGAGTAGCGGTCCAAAAAATGGGTGGAATAATAATAATAATAATAATAATAACTAGACAATTCCTGCAGAAATTGTGAAGTGTGGTTGCCGCCAAAGCAAAGTCGACTTTCTGCTGAACAGAGTGAACAGTGGTAGGTAGTTGCTATGATGTTTGAGGCGGTTGCTAGGATGTTGCTAGGTGGTTTCTATAGAGTTTTAGGCAGTTGCAAGGATGTTGCTAGGTGGTTGATATGGTGTTCCAGGTGGTTGCTAGGGTGGTGCTAGGTGGTTGCTATGGAGCTCCAGGTGGTTGCTAGGGCATTGCTAGGTGTTTGCTATGGAGTTATAGGCAGTTGCTAGGGTGTTGCTAGCTGGTTGCTATGGAGTTCTAGGTGGTTGCTAGGGCATTGCTAGGCGGTTGCTAGAGTATTCTAAGTGGTTGCTAGGATGTTGCTAGGTGGTTGCTATGGAGTTATAGGTGGTTGCTAAGGTTTTGCTAGGCAGTTGTTATGGTGTTCCAGGTGTTTGCTAGGGTGTTGCTAGGTGGTTGCTAGGATGTTGCTAGGTCGTTGCTATGGAGTTATAGGCGGTTGCTAGGATGTTGCTAGGTGGTTGCTAGGAGGTTGCTATGGAGTTATAGGTGGTTGCTAGGGTGTTGCTAGGCAGTTATTATGGTGTTCTAGGTGGTTGCTAGGGTATTCTAGGTGGTTGTTAGGGTGTTGCTAGGTGGATGCTATGGAGTTTTAGGTGGTTGCTAGGGTGTTCCTAGGGTATTCTAGGTGGTGGCTAGGATGTTGCTAGATGGTTGCTATGGAGTTATAAGCGGTTGCTAGGGTGTTGCTAGGCAGTTATGGTGTTCCAGGTGGTTGCTAGGGTGTTGCTAGGCAGTTGCTATGGTGTTCCAGGTGGTTGCTAGGGTGTTCCTAGGTGTTTGTTATGGAGTTCTAGCTGGTTGCTATGGTGTTGCTAGGTGGTTGCTATGGAGTTATAGCCGGTTGCTAAGGTGTTGCTAGGCATTTGCTATGGTGTTCCAGGTGGTTGCTAGTGTGTTGTTAGGTGGTTGCTATGGAGTTCTAGGTGGTTGCTAGGGTGTTGCTAGGTCATTGCTATGGAGTTATAGGCGGTTGCTAGGGTGCTGCTAGGCAGTTGTTATGGTGTTCCAGGTGGTTCCTAGGATGTTGCTGGGTGGTTGCTATGGAGTTCTAGGTGGTTGCTAGGGCTTTGCTAGGCGGTTGCTAGGGTATTCTGAGTGGTTGCTTGGATGTTGCTAGGTGGTTGCTATGGAGTTACAGGCGGTTGCTAGGGTGTTGCTAGGCACTGTTGTGGTGTTCCAGGTGGTTGCTAGGTTGTTGCTAGGTGGTTGCTATGGTGTGTTCCAGGTGGTTGCTATGGAGTTCTAGGTGGTTGCTATGGTGTTGCTAGGTGGTTGCTATGGAGTTATAGGCGGTTGCTAGGGTGTTGCTAGGCATTTGCTATGGTGTTCCACGTGGTTGCTAGGGTGTTGCATGGTGGTTGCTATGCAGTTCTAGGTGGTTGCTAGGGTGTTGCTAGGTGGTTGCTATGGAGTTCTAGGCAGTTGCTATGGTGTTCCAGGTGGATGCTAGTGCGTTGTTAGGTGGTTGCTATGGAGTTCTAGGCGGTTGCTAGGTTGTTCTAGGTGGTTGCTAGGGTGTTGCTAGGTCTTTGCTATGGAGTCATAGGCGGTTGCTAGGATGTTACTAGGGGGTTGCTATGGAGTTCTAGGTGGTTGCTAGGGTGTTGCTAGGTCATTGCTATGGAGTTATAGGCGGTTGCTAGGGTGCTGCTAGGCAGTTGTTATGGTGCTCCAGGTGGTTGCTAGGATGTTGCTGGGTGGTTGCTATGGAGTTCTAGGTGGTTGCTAGGGCTTTGCTAGGCGGTTGCTAGGGTATTCTGAGTGGTTGCTTGGATGTTGCTAGGTGGTTGCTATGGAGTTATAGGCGGTTGCTAGGGTGTTGCTAGGCACTGTTGTGGTGTTCCAGGTGGTTGCTAGGTTGTTGCTAGGTGGTTGCTATGGTGTGTTCCAGGTGGTTGCTATGGAGTTCTAGGTGGTTGCTATGGTGTTGCTAGGTGGTTGCTATGGAGTTATAGGCGGTTGCTAGGGTGTTGCTAGGCATTTGCTATGGTGTTCCACGTGGTTGCTAGGGTGTTGCAAGGTGGTTGCTATGCAGTTCTAGGTGGTTGCTAGGGTGTTGCTAGGTGGTTGCTATGGAGTTCTAGGCAGTTGCTATGGTATTACAGGTGGTTGCTAGTTTGTTGTTAGGTAGTTGCTATGGAGTTCTAGGCGGTTGCTATGGAGTTCTAGGTGGTTGCTATGGTGTTGCTAGGTGGTTGCTATGGAGTTATAGGCGGTTGCTAGGGTGTTGCTAGGCATTTGCTATGGTGTTCCACGTGGTTGCTAGGGTGTTGCATGGTGGTTGCTATGCAGTTCTAGGTGGTTGCTAGGGTGTTGCTAGGTGGTTGCTATGGAGTTCTAGGCAGTTGCTATGGTGTTCCAGGTGGATGCTAGTGCGTTGTTAGGTGGTTGCTATGGAGTTCTTGGCGGTTGCTAGGGTGTTGCTAGGCAGTTGTTATGGTGTTCCAGGTGGTTGCTAGGTTGTTGCTTAGTGGTTGCTATGGTGTTCCAGGTGGTTGCTAGAGTGTTGCTAGGTGGTTGCTATGGAGTTATAGGCAGTTGCTAGGGTGTTGCTAGGCATTTGCTATGGTCTTCCAGGTGGTTGCTAGTGTGTTGTTAGGTGGTTGCTATGGAATTCTAGGCGGTGGCTAGGGTGTTCTGGGTGGTTGCTAGGGTGTTGCTAGGTCTTTGCTATGGAGTCATAGGCGGTTGCTAGGATGTTACTAGGGGGTTGCTATGGAGCTCTAGGCGGTTCCTAGGTCTTTACTGAGTCCAATGACGCGACCCATAGTTCTCTAGGACAAACGGTTCAAAAGTTATGAAATATCAAACATCGGCCAATCAGGAAGGGGGGCAAGGCTGATCTCCACCAATGGACAAAGGACTCTCTACCATGTCCAATGAGGCATTGCAAAATTTGTGGGCAATTTTTCCCCATAGAGATGAATGGCAGAATGTTCAAACCTAGAGAGACACCAGAGTACTGCTGCTAGAAGACAGACCATTGTGACATCACAGGGGTGAGAAGACAGAGCATTGTGACATCACAAGGCTGAACATTCCGCCATTCATTCTCTATGGGGCAAAATTGCACACAAAAATTCAAATTTTTCAAAAACCGTGCAACGAAACTTTCCACAAAGTAAGAGCACACCATTCCCGATCAAGCCGCTCGATTTGACATATTGCACGTGCGTGTGGTGTGAAAACTCTGGGAGGAGTAGCGGTCCAAAAAATTGGCGGAATAATAATAATAATAATAATAATAATAATAATAATAAATAAATATGTGCAATAATAATAGTGTGTTTGCCTAAGGCAACCACACTAATAATAAACTAGACAATTCCTGCAGAAATTGTGAAGTGTGGTTGCCGCCAACGCAAAGTCGACTTTGTGCTGAACAGAGCGAACAGTTTCTGTAGTATAAATAGAGACAGAGTATTGTGTACATGCTATAACATCACGGCAACGAGTTTATTTGCGACACATATATTCAGAGCTAAATTATCCTTTCATAAAAACTTGAGATCTCAGTGTTTTACTCGCGGTATGCGGTGACGAGTGACGGCGAATCATAAAGCTAGCTGGCATGTTCAGAGGCTCATGGAAAAACCCTACGTCTACACTGCGTGATCGCACCATTTAAAAAAAGCAAGACGGGGCTAGGGAGATTAATTTGATTGACGTATGATGTTGCGTGAATATCAGCTCATTTTAACCACACAACTAAAAACATTTCATTTGGCTGTAATTCAGAGTGTAATCTGTTATCTCTGAGACCAACTCATAGACAGAGTAGCCTATTACGTGTTAGCCGAGCCGAATTTCCAAGAACGAAAATGAGGCGAGCAATATGTGTTAAAATAGTTGCATTTTAACTAATTTTAAATACAGCTTCTGTGAATAAGGTTCGCCTGGTAGCCAGTACTACTAGCTTCTGTTGCAGCAAGGGGTGCATCAACAACATGCAAGTGGAGTTGTGTACTTCAGCAAACGCGTTGGGTGAGAAAGCGTTGCTTTCCCTGCTACAACAGAATAAATACGTAATGCAGCTCTAAAGAGACCAAAGTTTCCAATACGCTGGGATTTTAAACGGTGTTACAAAAGAGAAATTTGACATATTATACATAGTTAGAAAGCTTATTGTGTCACCTACTGAATAAATGAATTCTCAATCAAGCCAGTTTGTACTACAAAGTTCGACAACACCCAAAGCAACGTGTGGTATTACAAGATGACACCGTTTTCTGGAGTAAGACCGGACCAGAAGCTGCTGCACACATGTTGTTGACGGCGTTGTTGCCCTTTTTAGGTCCGTCTGGCTTGATTGAGAATTCGTTTATTCAGTAAGTGAGAGCATAAGCTTTCTAACCAGGTATAACACGTGTAGTTTTGGTTTTGGAATATCGTTTTTTAGGTCAACCGAAAGTTTTTTAATCGTCGCATTCAATGCATGCACTCTTTGTTAGCACTAGTAGCATTCAAAGACGCTGCACTTGACGAAACGTTGTCAACGATTTTGCGTAATATCTTGTGAAATACTATTATTTTTGAGGAAATCTGGGTATGCCTAAGTCATATGTTTGTTGATATACCTAGCTGACAGCGTTTTCATTTGTAATTTTGCATTTGGAATTCCGTTTTTATCGCGTTCACTTCAGCATTCAGCTATATCCACTGTGGTGCCTAAGTCGCCAGGAAACCTCGTTTGAACAACACAATCCGTGCATGTACGTCTTCGTCGAGGTTTTATCTACATTGTGGTATGAATCATTTGAAGTTTACGAATGTGTGTTTTCTGTAATTACGACGAAAATGGAGATATGCACCGCATCTGGATTCTAAATTTCCTGTAGATGAAGCCGGTTAAAACTGCATCACGTGTGCTAAGCCGACCAATGCTGTGACTTCACCGCTCACATATGTATGACGTCACGTTTTACATTCATCCCTATGGGGAAAAATTGGCCATAAAAAGTCATATTTCTCAAAAACCGTGCAGCGAAACTTTCCACAAAGTAATAGCAATCGATTCCCAAAGAAGCCGGTCAATTTGATATATGGCACGTGTATGTGGTGCGAAAACTCTGGGAGGAGTAGCGGTCCAAAAAATGGGTGGAAAGAAAGAAACAATAATAATAATAATAATATGTGGGATAATAGTAGTGTGGTTGCCTGAGGCAACCACACTAATAAATAATATGTGCAATAATAATAGTGTGTTTGCCTAAGGCAACCACACTAATAATATGTGAGATAATAGTAGTGTGATTGCCTAAGGCAACCACACTAATAATAATAAATATGTGCAATAATAATAGTGTGTTTGCCTAAGGCAACCACACTAACTAGACAATTCCTGCAGAAATTGTGAAGTGTGGTTGCCGCCAACGCAAAGTCGACTTTGTGCCGAACGAGTGAACAGTTTCTGTAGTATAAGCAGAGACAGAGTATGGTATATATGCTATAACATCACGGCAACGACTTGAATTGCAACACACATATTCAGAGCTAAATTATCATTTCATCAAAACTTGAGATCTCAGTGTTTTACTCACGGTATGCTGTGACGAGTGACGGCGAATCATAAAGCTAGCTGGCATGTTCAGAGGGTCTTGGAAAAACCCTACGTATAAACTGCGTGATCGCACCATTTAAAAAGCAAGACAGGAGAGATTAATTTGATTGACGTATGGTTTAGCGTGAATTTCAGCTCATTTAACCATACAACTGTAAATCTGTTACCTTAGAGACCAACTCATAGACAGAGTAGCCTATTACGTGTTAGCCGAGCCGAATTTCCAAGAACGAAAATGACGCGAGAAATACGTGTTAAAATAGTTGCATTTTAACTCATTTTAAATACAGCTTCTGTGAATAAGTATCGGCTGGTAGCCAGTACTATTAGCTTCTGTTGCAGCAAGGGGTGCATCAACAACATGCAAGTGGAGTTGTGTACTTTAGCAAACGCGTTGGGGTGAGAGAGCGTTGCTGTCCCTGCTACAACAGACTGATGTGTAATGCAGCTCTAATGAGACCAAAGTTTCCAATACGCTGGCATATTACACAGTGTTACAAAAGCAAAATGTAACATATTATACATAGTTAGAAAGCTTATTGTGTCACCTACTGAATAAATGAATTCTCAATCAAGCAAATTTGTACTACAAAGTTCGAGAACACCCAAGCAACATGTGTGGTATTACAAGCTGACGTCTTTTTCTGGAGTAAGACCGGACCAGAAGCTGCTGCACACGTGTTGTTGACGGCGTTGTTGCACTTTTTAGTACAGTCTGGCTTGTTTGAGAATTCGTTTATTCAGTAGGTGAGAGCATAAGCTTTCTAACCAGGTATAACAGCACGTCTAATTTTGGTTTTGGAATATCGTTTTTTTAGGTCAACCGAAAGTTTTTTAATCGTCGCATACAATGCATGTAGTCTTTGTTAGCATTAGCATTCAAAGACGCTGGACCTGACGAAATGTCGTCAAAGAATTTGCGTAATATCTTGTGAAATACTATTATTATTGAGGACTTCTGGGTATGCCTAAGCCATATGTTTTGTTGATATACCTAGCTGACATCGTTTTCATTTGTAATTTTGCATTTGGAATACTGTTTTATCGGTTCACTTCCGCAATGAGCTATAGCCTATCTGTTGGCTGGTGAGGACGTACTGCGGACCGCATCACGTGTGCAAAGCCGACCAATGCTGTAACTTCATAATTCACATTTTTTTGACGTCACCGTCCCCATTCATTTTCAATGGGAAAAATTGGCCATAAAAAGTCATATTTCTCAAAAACCGTGCAGCGAAACTTTCCACAAAGTAATAGCAATCGATTCCCAAAGAAGCCGGTCAATTTGACATATGGCACGTGTATGTGGTGCGAAAACTCTGGGAGGAGTAGCGGTCCAAAAAATGGGTGGAAAGATAGAATAATAATAACTAGACAATTCCTGCAGAAATTGTGAAGTGTGGTTGCCGCCAATGCAAAGTCGACTTTCTGCTGAACAGAGTGAACAGTGGTAGGTAGTTGCTATGATGTTCTGGTGGTGACTATGGTGTTTTCAGTGGTGTCTAGGGTGTTGGTAGGTGGTTGCTATGGAGTGTGAGGCGGTTGCTAGGGTGTTGCTAGGTGGTTCTATGGAGTTCCAGGCGGTTGCTATGGAATTCTAGGCGGTTGCTAGGGTGTTGTAGGTGGTTGCTGTGGAGTTCTAGGCAGTTGCTAGGATGTGGCTAGGTGGTTGATATGGTGTTCCAGGTGGTTGCTAGGGTGTTCTAGGTAGTTCCTATGGAGTTCTAGTTGGTTGCTAGGGTGATGCTAGGTGCTTGCTATGGGAATCTAGGCAGTTGCTAGGTTGTTGCTAGGTGGTTGCTATGGAGTTCAGGGCGGTTGCTAAGGCATTCTAGGTGGTTGCTTGGATGTTGCTAGGTGGTTGCTATGGTGTTACAGGTGGTTGCTATGGTGTTGCTAGGTGGTTGCTATGGAGTTCTAGGTGGTTGCTAGGGTGTTGCTAGGTGGTTGCTATGGAGTTATAGCTGGTTGCTAGGGTGTTGCTAGGCATTTGCTATGGTGTTCTAGGTGGTTGCTAGGGTTTTGCTGGATGGTTGCTATGGAGTTCAAGGTGGTTGCTAGGGTGTTGCTAGGTGGTTGTTATGAAGTTATAGCTGGTTGCTAGGGTGTTGCTAGGCATTTGCTATGGTGTTCCAGGTGGTTGCTAGGGTGTTGCTAGGTGGTTGCTAGGATGTTGGTAGGTGGTTGCTATTGAGTTATAGGCAGTTGCTAGGGTGTTGCTATGTGTTTGCTAGGGGGTTGCTATGGAGTTATAGGCGGTTGCTAGGGTGTTGCTAGGCAGTTATGCTGTTTCAGGTGGTTGCTATGGTGTTGCTAGGTGGTTGCTAGGGTATTCTAGGTGGTTGCTAGGGTGTTGCTAGGTGGATGCTATGGAGTTCTGGGTGGTTACTATGGTGTTGCTAGGTGGTTGCTATGGAGTTATAGCTGGTTGCTAGGGTGTTACTAGGCATTTGCTATGTAGCTATAGACGGTTGCTAGGGTGTTGCTAGGGTATTCTAGGTGGTTGCTAGGATGTTGCTAGGTGGTTGCTATGGAGTTATAGGCGGTTGCTAGGGTGTTGCTAGGCATTTGCTATGGAGCTATAGACGGTTGCTAGGGTGTTGCTAGGGTATTCTAGGTGGTTGCTAGGATGTTGCTAGGTGGTTGCTATGGAGTTATAGGCGGTTGCTAGGGTGTTGCTACGCAGTTGCTATGGTGTTCCAGGTGGTTGCTAGGGGGTTGCTAGGTGGTTGCTATGGTGTTCCAGGTGGTTGCTAGGGTGTTGCTAGGTGGTTGCTATGGAGTTCTAGGTGGTTGCTATGGTGTTGCTAGGTGGTTGCTATGGAGTTAAAGCTGGTTGCTAGGGTGTTCTAGGTGGTTGCTAGGGTGTTGCTAGGTGGTTGCTATGGTGTTCCAGGTGGTTGCTAGGGTGTTCTAGGTGGTTGCTATGGAGTTCTAGGTGGTTGCTATGGTGTTGCTAGGTGGTTGCTATGGAGTTATAGCCAGTTGCTAGGGTGTTCTAGGTGGTTGCTAGGGTGTTGCTAGGTGGTTGCTATGGAGTTCCAGGTGGTTGCTAGGGTGTTGCTAGGTGGTTGCTATGGAGTTCTAGGTGGTTGCTATGGTGTTGCTAGGTGGTTGCTATAGTGTTCCAGGTGGTTGCTAGTGTGTTGTTAGGTGGTTGCTATGGAGTTCTAGGCGGTTGCTAGGTTATTCTAGGTGGTTGCTAGGGTGTTGCTAGGTCGTTGCTTTGGAGTTATAGGCGGTTGCTAGGGTGTTGCTAGGAGGTTGCTATGGAGTTCTAGGCGGTTGCTAGGTCTTTACTGAGTCCAATGACGTGACCCATAATTTTCTATGACAAACGGTTCAAAAGTTATGAAATATCAAACATCGGCCAATCAGGAATGGGGGCGAGGCTGATCTACACCAATGGACAAAGGACTCTCTACCATGTCCAATGAGGCATTGCACAATTTGTGGGCAATTTTTCCCCATAGAGATGAATGGCAGAATGTTCAAATCTAGAGAGAGACCAGAGTACTGCTGCCAGAAAACAGAGCATTGTGACATCATAAAGGTGTGAAGACAGCATTGTGACATCACAAGGGTGAACATTCCACCATTCATTCTCTATGGGAAAAATTTCCCAAAAAACGTGGAATTTCTCAAAAACCGTGCAGCGAAACTTTCCACAAAGTAATAGCACACCATTCCCGATCAAGCTGCTCGATTTGACATATTGCACGTGTATGTGGTGCGAAAAGTCTGGGAGGAGTAGCGGTCCAAAAAACTGGCGAAATAATAATAATAATAACTAGACAATTCCTGCAGAAATTGTGAAGTGTGGTTGCCGCCAATGCAAAGTCGACTTTGTGCTGAACGGAGTGAACAGTTTCTGTAGTATAAGCAGAGACAGGGCATTGTGTACCTGCTATAACATCACTACAACGAGTTGATTTGCGACACATATATTCAGAGCTAAATTATCCTTTCATCAAAATTTGAGATCTCAGTGTTTTACTTGCGGTATGCGGTGACGAGTGACGGCGAATCACAAAGCTAGCTGGCATGTTCAGAGGGTCTTGGAAAAACCCTAAGTCTGACGTGTAATGCAGACTGATGTGTAATGCAGTTATAACGAGACCAAAGTTTCCAACTCGCTGGAATATAAAACGGTATTACAAAAGTAAAATTTGACATATTATACATTGTTAGAAAGCTTATTCTGTCACCTATTAGATCGATGATGTGTAGATGAAGGCAGATTGTACTACAAAGTTCGACAACACCCAAAGCAACATGTGTGGTATTACAAGCCCACATAGTTTTCTGAAGTAAGACCGGACCAGAAGCTGCTGCACACGTGCTGTTGACGGCGTTGTTGCACTCTTTAGTACAGTCTGGCTTGTTTGAGAATTCGTTTATTCAGTAGGTGAGAGCATAAGCTTTCTAACCAGGTATAACAGCACGTCTAATTTTGGTTTTGGAATATCGTTTTTTTAGGTCAACCGAAAGTTTTTTAATCGTCGCATACAATGCATGTAGTCTTTGTTAGCATTAGCATTCAAACACGCTGGACCTGACGAAACGTCGTCAAAGAATTTGCGTAATATCTTGTGAAATACTGTTATTATTGAGGACTTCTGGGTATGCCTAAGCCATATGTTTTGTTGATATACCTAGCTGACAGCGTTTTCATTTGTAATTTTGCATTTGGAATACTGTTTTATCCGTTCACTTCCGCGTTCAGCTATATCCTTTCTGTTGGCTGCTGAGGACGTACAGCGGACCGCATCACGTGTGCAAAGCCGACCAATGCTGTAACTTCATAATTCACATTTTTATGACGTCACCGCCCCATTCATTTTCAATGGGAAAAATTGGCCATAAAAAGTCATATTTCTCAAAAACCGTGCAGCGAAAATTTCCACAAAGTAATAGCCATCGATTCCCAAAGAAGCCGGTCAATTTGACATATGGCATGTGTATGTGGTGCGAAAACTCTGGGAGGAGTAGCGGTCCAAAAAATGGGTGGAATAATAATAATAAATAATATGTGCGATAATAATAGTGTGATTGCCTAAGGCAACCACACTAACTAGACAATTCCTGCAGAAATTGTGAAGTGTGGTTGCCGCCAATGCAAAGTCGACTTTGTGCTGAACGGAGTCAACAGTTTCTGTAGTATAAGCAGAGACAGGGCATTGTGTACCTGCTATAACATCACTACAACGAGTTGATTTGCGACACACATATTCAGAGCTAAATTATCCTTTCATCAAAATTTGAGATCTCAGTGTTTTACTTGCGGTATGCGGTGACGAGTGACGGCGAATCACAAAGCTAGCTGGCATGTTCAGAGGGTCTTGGAAAAACCCTAAGTCTGACGTGTAATGCAGACTGATGTGTAATGCAGTTATAACGAGACCAAAGTTTCCAACTCGCTGGAATATAAAACGGTATTACAAAAGTAAAATTTGACATATTATACATTGTTAGAAAGCTTATTCTGTCACCTATTAGATCGATGATGTGTAGATCAAGCCAGATTGTACTACAAAGTTCGACAACACCCAAAGCAACATGTGTGGTATTACAAGCCCACATGGTTTTCTGAAGTAAGACCGGATCAGAAGCTGCTGCACACGTGTTGTTGACGGCGTTGTTGCACTCTTTAGTACAGTCTGGCTTGTTTGAGAATTCGTTTATTCAGTAGGTGAGAGCATAAGCTTTCTAACCAGGTATAACAGCACGTCTAATTTTGGTTTTGGAATATCGTTTTTTTAGGTCAACCGAAAGTTTTTTAATCGTCGCATACAATGCATGTAGTCTGTTAGCATTAGCATTCAAAGACGCTGGACCTGACGAAACGTCGTCAAAGAATTTGCGTAATATCTTGTGAAATACTGTTATTATTGAGGACTTCTGGGTATGCCTAAGCCATATGTTTTGTTGATATACCTAGCTGACAGCGTTTTCATTTGTAATTTTGCATTTGGAATACCGTTTTTATCGCGTGCACTTCCGCATTAAGCTATATCCACTGTGGTGGCTAAGTCGCCAGGAAACCTCGTTTGAACAACACAATCCGTGCATGTACGTCTTCGTCAAGGTTTTATCTACATTGTGGTATGAATCATTTGAAGTTTACGAATGTGTGTTTTCTGTAATTACGACGAAAATGGAGATATGCACCGCATCTGGATTCTAAATTTCCTGTAGATGAAGCAGGTTAAAAGTGCATCACGTGTGCTAAGCCGACCAATGCTGTGACTTCATAATTCACATTTTTATGACGTCACCGCCCCATTCATTTTCAATGGGAAAAATTGGCCATAAAAAGTCATATTTCTCAAAAACCGTGCAGCGAAAATTTCCACAAAGTAATAGCCATCGATTCCCAAAGAAGCCGGTCAATTTGACATATGGCATGTGTATGTGGTGCGAAAACTCTGGGAGGAGTAGCGGTCCAAAAAATGGGTGGAAAGAATAATAATAATAACTAGACAATTCCTGCAGAAATTGTGAAGTGTGGTTGCCGCCAACACAAAGTCGACTTTGTGCTGAACAGAGCGAACAGTTTCTGTAGTATAAGCAGAGACAGAGTATTGTGTACATGCTATAACATCATGGCAACCAGTTCATTTGCGACACATATATTCAGAGCTAAATTATCCTTTCGTAAAAACTTGAGATCTCAGTGTTTTACTCGCGTGCAGTTGTGTACTTTAGCAAACGCGTTGGGTGAGAAAGCGTTGCTTTCCCTGCTACAACAGAATGAATACGTAATGCAGCTCTAATGAGACCAAAGTTTCCAATACGCTGGGATTTTAAACGGTGTTACAAAAGAGAAATTTGACATATTATACATAGTTAGAAAGCTTATTCTGTCACCTATTGGATCGATTAAGTGTAGATCAAGCCAGATTGTACTACAAAGTTCGACAACACCCAAAGCAACGTGTGGTATTACAAGATGACACCGTTTTCTGGAGTAAGACCGGACCAGAAGCTGCTGCACACATGTTGTTGACGGCGTTGTTGCACTTTTTAGTACAGTCTGGCTTGATTGAGAATTCGTTTATTCAGTAGGTGAGAGTATAAGCTTTCTAACCATGTATAACACGTCTAGTTTTGGTTTTGGAATACCGTTTTTATTGCGTTCACTTCCGCATTCAGCTATATCCATTCTGGTGGCTATGCGTAATGCATCTATAATGAGACGAACCTTTCGAATACGATGGGATATAAAACGGTATTACAAAAGCAAAACTGAACATATTATACATAGTTAGAAAGCTTATTGTGTCACCTACTGAATAAATTAATTCTCAATCAAGCCAGTTTGTACTACAAAGTTCGAGAACACCCAAAGCAACATGTGTGGTATTACAAGCTGACGTCTTTTTCTGGAGTAAGACCGGACCAGAAGCTGCTGCACACGTTTTGTTGACGGCGTTCTTGGCCTTTTTAGTACCGTCTGGCTTGTTTGAGAATTTGTTTATTCAGTAGGTGAGAGCATAAGCTTTCTAACCAGGTATAACAGCACGTCTAATTTTGGTTTTGGAATATCGTTTTTTTAGGTCAACCGAAAGATTTTTAATCGTCGCATACAATGCATGTAGTCTTTGTTAGCATTAGCATTCAAAGACGCTGGACCTGACGAAACGTCGTCAAAGAATTTGCGTAATATCTTGTGAAATACTGTTATTATTGAGGACTTCTGGGTATGCCTAAGCCATATGTTTTGTTGATATACCTAGCTGACAGCGTTTTCATTTGAAATTTTGCATTTGGAATACTGTTTTATCCGTTCACTTCCGCGTTCAGCTATATCCTTTCTGGTGGCTGGTGAGGACGAACAGCCAACCGCATCACGTGTGCAAAGCCGACCAATGCTGTAACTTCATAATTCACATTTTTTATGACGTCACCGCCCCATTCATTTTCAATGGGAAAAATTGGCCATAAAAAGTCATATTTCTCAAAAACCGTGCAGCGAATCTTTCCACAAAGTAATAGCACGCGATTCCCAAAGAAGCCGGTCAATTTGACATATGGCACGTGTATGTGGTGCGAAAACTCTGGGAGGAGTAGCGGTCCAAAAAATGGGTGGAAAGAAATAAAAATAATAATAATAATATGTGAGATAATAGTAGTGTGATTGCCTAAGGCAACCACACTAATAATAATAATAATAATAATAATAATAATAATAATAATAATAATAATAATAATAAATAATATGTGCAATAATAATAGTGTGTTTGCCTAAGGCAACCACACTAATAATAATAATAATAAACTAGACAATTCCTGCAGAAATTGTGAAGTGTGGTTGCCGCCAATGCAAAGTCGACTTTGTGCTGAACGGAGTGAACAGTTTCTGTAGTATAAGCAGAGACAGGGCATTGTGTACCTGCTATAACATCACTACAACGAGTTGATTTACGACACATATATTCAGAGCTAAATTATCCTTTCATCAAAATTTGAGATCTCAGTGTTTTACTTGCGGTATGCGGTGACGAGTGACGGCGAATCACAAAGCTAGCTGGCATGTTCAGAGGGTCTTGGAAAAACCCTAAGTCTGACGTGTAATGCAGACTGATGTGTAATGCAGTTATAACGAGACCAAAGTTTCCAACTCGCTGGAATATAAAACGGTATTACAAAAGTAAAATTTGACATATTATACATTGTTAGAAAGCGTATTCTGTCACCTATTAGATCGGTGATGTGTAGATGAAGGCAGATTGTACTACAAAGTTCGACAACACCCAAAGCAACATGTGTGGTATTACAAGCCCACATCGTTTTCTGAAGTAAGACCGGATCAGAAGCTGCTGCACACGTGTTGTTGACGGCGTTGTTGCACTCTTTAGTACAGTCTGGCTTGTTTGAGAATTCGTTCATTCAGTAGGTGAGAGCATAAGCTTTCTAACCAGGTATAACAGCACGTCTAATTTTGGTTTTGGAACATCGTTTTTTTTAGGTCAACCGAAAGTATTTTAATCGTCGCATACAATGCATGTAGTCTTTGTTAGCATTAGCATTCAAAGACGCTGGACCTGACGAAATGTCGTCAAAGAATTTGCGTAATATCTTGTGAAATACTGTTATTATGAGGACTTCTGGGTATGCCTAAGCCATATGTTTTGTTGATATACCTAGCTGACAGCGTTTTCATTTGTAATTTTGCATTTGGAATACTGTTTTATCCGTTCACTTCCGCATTCAGCTATATCCTTTCTGGTGGCTGGTGAGGACGTACAGCGGACCGCATCACGTGTGCAAAGCTGACCAATGCTGTAACTTCATAATTCACATTTTTATGACGTCACCGTCCCCATTCATTTTCAATGGGAAAAATTGGCCATAAAAAGTCATATTTCTCAAAAACCGTGCAGCGAAAATTTCCACAAAGTAATAGCAATCGATTCCCAAAGAAGCCGGTCAATTTGACATATGGCACGTGTATGTGGTGCGAAAACTCTGGGAGGAGTAGCGGTCCAAAAAATGGGTGGAAAGAAATAAAAATAATAATAATAATATGTGCGATAATAGTAGTGTGATTGCCTGAGGCAACCACACTAATAATAATAATAATATGTGCAATAATAATAGTGTGTTTGCCTAAGGCAACCACACTAATAATAATAATATGTGCAATAATAATAGTGTGTTTGCCTAAGGCAACCACACTAATAATAATAATAATAATAATAATAATAATAATAATAAATATGTGCAATAATAATAGTGTGTTTGCCTAAGGCAACCACACTAATAATAAATATGTGCAATAATAATAGTGTGTTTGCCTAAGGCAACCACACTAATAATAATAATATGTGGGATAATAGTAGTGTGTTTGCCTAAGGCAACCACACTAATAATATGTGCAATAATAATAGTGTGTTTGCCTAAGGCAACCACACTAATAATAATAATATGTGCAATAATAATAGTGTGTTTGCCTAAGGCAACCACACTAATAATAAATATGTGCAATAATAATAGTGTGTTTGCCTAAGGCAACCACACTAATAATAATAATATGTGGGATAATAGTAGTGTGATTGCCTAAGGGAACCACACTAAATATGTGCAATAATAATAGTGTGTTTGCCTAAGGCAACCACACTAATAAATAATATGTGCAATAATAATAGTGTGTTTGCCTAAGGCAACCACACTAATAATATGTGCAATAATAATAGTGTGTTTGCCTAAGGCAACCACACTAATAGTAATAATATGTGGGATAATAGTCCTGTGATTGCCTAAGGCAACCACACTAATAAAGATAAATAAAGCAGAATACGAATGAACATTAAGCCTCCTAGCGTGCTCACTAATGTTGCATCTAAAATTTTCTGGGCAAGTGAAATAATGTAATGTTCGCTAAGTTTGTAAACTTGAGTTCGTTTTCATGCTTTGATTTTCATATAGGCAGGGACTGCTAACTTCACCTTGTATAGTTAGACATATTTGGCTGGCTGAAACTGAAAAATGTAGACCTGCTTTGAGGACATATGGTTTTTACGTTCACTATTATTTCCATGTTATACAATTGATGTAAAAGCATATACAACAATATCAAACACAACAGTTACGTTATAAACAGTAATGCATATAACTGGCAAAAGACAACGATAAACATGTATTTACTGTTAATAAGTAAGCTTTATGGATGAGTTTATTATTGGTAGGACGCCCTCAACTAGAGGAAACCCTTGAGCTGGCCGTGTTTCATTAAATAGCCAATAAACATTAATCTGCCACTGTTGTCCATAAAACAGAATAAACCCAGCAAAAGTCTGGCCATTAAGAAATTGAGGTGAAATGTAAGGATGATGGGAAAAAAACCAGGGTGATAGAAAAAATTCCTCTAGATCAACCCACTAACAACAAAACTCTTTCATGAAGTTTGATAACACATTTATTAACTATTTAAAATCGTGTTCATCATTGCCTTTAGCAAGTAGGTTTATGTGTAATTACTTATAACATACCATTTTGTAATCAATAAGATAAACATTTGATATTGTTGTACACACGTTTATATATACAGTTGAGGCCATAAGTTCACATACACCTAGGCTAAAGACATTCAAACTCAATTTTTCACAACTCCACACATTTCATGTTAGCATACATCTCCTGTGGTAAGTCAATTATGGTATCTACTTTATTTTCATAAGAGGTAAATTCAAAATAATGGCTAAGAGACACATTTTAGCTTTTATGTACTATATCAGATTGTCAGTGGATCAAAGGTTTACATATACTTTATTAGTATTTGGTGGCATTGCTTTTTAATTGCTTAACTTGAATCAAATGGTTGGGGTAGCCTTCCACAAGCTTTTCACTATACTTTGCCAGACTTTTTGCCCATTCCTCCTGACAGAACTGCTGTAACTCAGTCAGGTTTGAGGGCCTCCTAGATCAGACACACTTTTTCAGTTCAGTCGACAAATTTTCTATGGGATTCAGGTCAGGGCTTTGTGATTGCCATTCCAATACCTTCACTTTGTTATATTTAAGCCATTTTGTTACAATTTTGGAGGTATGCTTAGGATCACTGTCTGAAGACCCAGTTGCGACCAAGTTTTAACTTTCTAGCTGATGTCTTGAGGTGTTGCTTCAGTATTTCTACATAATCCTCCTTCCTTGTGATGCCATCTATTTTCTGAAGTGCACCAGTCCCTTTTCCAGAAAAACACCCCCACAACATGATGCTGCCACCCCTATGCTTCATAGTTGTGATGTTCTTCGGATAAAAAGCCTCACCCTTTTTCCTCCACACAGTGTTGATCATTATGGCCAAACAGTTACATTTTTGTTTCATCTGACCAGAGAACACTCCTCCAAAAGGCTAGATCTTCGTCCTGGTAATCACCTGCAAACTTCATTCTGGCTTTTTTATGCCCGTCTTTAAGCAGGGGCTTCTTCCTTATGCGACAGCCTTTCAGGCCATGGCGATGTAGGGTTCTCTTAACGGTGGATGTAGATACTTTGGTACCTGACGCCTCCAACTCCTTCACCACTTCCTTTGTTGTTGTCGTCTTAGGGTTCAGTTGAACCTTTCGGACCAAAGTTCGTTCAGCCCTGGGAGTTAATTTGTGCCTCCTTCCTGAATGATGCAGTGTCTGTGTGGTCCCAAGATTTTCATATTTGCATACAATTGTTTGTACACATGGTTGTGATACATTCAGTGTGGAAATTGTTCCTAAGGAGGAACTGGGCTTGTGGAAGTCCACAATCTTTTTTCTGAGGTCTTGGCTGAGTTGCTTGGATTTCCCCACGATATCAAGGGAACAAAGGCAGTGGCTCTAAACATATGTCCTTAAATACAGCCACAGGTGACAATTAACTCCCAGTTAACTCCTAATTGTTCAATCAGAAGCTTCTAAAAAGTAATTACATAAATTTCTGGAATCTTCCAGACTGTTTAAAGAGACAGTCAACTTGTGCATGTAAACTTTTGACCACTGGAATTCTGATATAGTGAATTAAAGCTGAAATAAATCTGTCTCTAATCGATTGTTTTAAAATTACCTCTGATGTGAACAAAGCATATGGCCTAATTGACTTACCAAAAGAAATGTAATGTGAAATGTGCAGAGTTGTGAAAAAGTGAGTTGTAATATCTTTAGCCTAGGTGTATGTTAACTTTTGACCTCAACTGTAACTGTATCAGCACAAGGATGTTCCCAAATGAAAACAGCTCCAATGTGACCATTTCACCATGCTGAGAAAAGCATTGACTTACAAAGTACACTCTCAGCACAGCACAGCCTAGCAACAGAGCAGAAATGTCTGGTTCCGGAAGTAGAAATACCATTCATATTTGCCATAGAGAATTTGATTCGTCAAACATTATATATTAACCGTAAAAGGTAGACTTACTATGAGCAACGAAATTGTGAAACCATGTCATATGCTCCTTTAGAAGTCATAAATCGAATTGATTTCAACTTCGTTTTTAAGAAATTGTGTTTTAATCACAAATTCACGAATTCCCACACCTGTTTGCTGAACAGGTTACCCTACAGGGTTGGAGTCCTGATCTATGTGGTCACTTCTGGCACTACGATCTTTACTTCACTCTAGTGTGTTTCTTTTGCACCTCTGCACCTTGAACTAATGCACTTGTACGTCGCTCTGGATAAGAGCGTCTGCTAACTGCCTGTAATAATAATAATAATAATAATAATAATAATAATAAAGTACTACGCTTCCCACAATCCTAAAGCGAGTTCCACCAATCTGTATATTGATGTGTTTTGTGCTTTTATATGCCGCTAATGCTGTAATCCACCATCTCGTACGCGCACGCACACACCTCCATGACATCTAGGTACAGCAAGGACCACAATGGAAACAAGTCTTGTGACTTTTGTGTTATCCTAGATGCTCTTTTAATTGTGCATGTGCATTGGTGTTTGCAACCATGTAATTGTCCTTTTAAAGTGAATCGTCAAATAAATAAACTAAACTAAAAAAAAAAAACTAATCAGATAAGTCGCCATTAACACAAATATGAGAACCACGCCGAAGTTGCGCGGCAACAGCTACAATTTTTTTAAAGAGTCATTTCCGACCAGGGGACCAGGGATTGCCATTCTCGGTGAAGCTCATAAACTCCAGTGGTTACTCAAGCTATTGCAGTTTAGTAAGCCTCGGTGCCAAAAAGCAAATTTCCCCATTGAAGCCCATTCAAAACTACAAATTTACCCTGGCCAAATTAAATTATTTTGGACAGAACTTTTTATCTCGAAAATTTCTTCATACAGATCTAATTACGACCCAGGCACCGATTTTTGTTCTGAGTCGCACAGAAGAAGATATAGTATTATTTCATTCCAATTTGGTCCGCATAGTTTTACGTCACAGTGCTCGTGCTTTGACGAGCTCACCCATAGACATATATACATGTATATATGTCTATGAGCTCATCCGCTCGGCTCATACATGAACGAGCTGGAGACTGTTATTGACTCATCGATGCAGAAAAGGGGTGAATTCAGTGTTGCTTGCACAGAACCAATATATCAGTATATGCATTAAACCATGATCTAGAATAACATGAATCCACCGCCATTATTGTTTTGATGATATTGTTATTTTGATATATTAATATTAATAATAGTAATGTTGACCTGCCATAATTTTTTGTGTCCATTGTTCATGGTGATGACTCGTAACAAATAAATAAATACTCAGTAGCTAATAAAGCTAGGCATGTGGCTCTTAAATTAAGATTCTATTATGCTGATTCCACAATATTATTTAGACTACATTCTCATTTTGAAATTTCTACTAATATCATTAAAATGCTATTAGTTGTAGTATTTCTGTCATTGCATGATGATGGTGCTGATGATGACAATGTAATCACATATGAAAAATAAATACGCCAACATAAATTAAATAATTACAATAGCTATATTTAATTTACTCTTAAATTATCTTTCAAATGATGCTGGTTAAGATGAAATGGTGATGACGATGATAAACATGTTATTTACAAAGATGACGATTATATGAATATAATACATAAGCCTAATTTATCAAGATTTTATATAAATTTTTGCATTTTGCCCATTTATTTATTATTTCTTGGGTAACTCATAGCTCAATGCGCTCAGTAAGTACAAAAATTTGCCTGTGTGCTGTGATAAACCGACCATCACGTCAGTGGCGACAGGTTTTTATAGAATACCACTGTTGCTTCGCGGCTCCCTTTTAATTGTAGGTTACTCATCGCCTTTCTAAGGATACGAACGTTCATTTTTCAGTGGATTTGTCATATCTTAGCGTGTATTTCATGATTTAAAAAAACACACAGACACAAAGCACAATTAACCGGGATGGTTTTTAAGTGATGGGGTACATTTATCAGTACTATGCAATGACATCTTGAATAATTTCCACCTTGTACTGCTTAGATTGTCACTACCTGAGTTCAGGATAGCATGACCAACAACAATCCAGTACAGCAAATCGTATCGAAAGGTTGTCGTTGCCCATATTGTACTTTTTCCAGTAAACAATGAAAACAAGCCAATATTGCAGTAGGTGAGAAGCTCTTATTTTATTACTACACATTGTTAATATAAATATAAATATAAAGCACATTGCACGTTTCCATTTGAATAAAAAATAAAACTTAATATTGTTAAATCCTTTGCGTTCTCTCATGCACCTAACAGGCACTCAAGTCAAAGCAAGCAGATAAATCAAGTGAATTATATTAGCTAGCTGTTCCAGTCTGCAATCGCTTTTCACAACCGTGCATGCTTCAGATCAGGTTCATGCTGGCTAGGAATAGCTACAAACCGTAGGGAGGTCATTACGGATTTAGGAAGCTAAGACTACAATAGAATCACCGATCTCCTTTAATTTAAACAACAGTAGCTAGAAAGTAGCTAGCTCCTATAACACAGAATGGCTGAGGGCACACTTCTTCAATACAGAATTTAAACCAGTCATAAGTTGTGTCAAGCCTGCTAGCTAGATATAATTACTTGTAATGTAGGAAAATTTTGAGACTCCGCATGATTGTGATGACATCACATGTTAAAGTTAGGGTATTCCCATCAATGTTGATCAAACTGGTTCCTCCAAACTCTTGATGCTTCATGATAAAAATATATCACATGTATAACTATACACTCATATAATCAATATGTAATCCAATAAACCTATATCAGTAGTTGTAGCTAAGCTTATGTAAACGCAAGAAACCACAGTATCAACTGTAGAAAAAAAAAGCAAGAGAACGCAGAAGGCTTAAAAAAAACCACATTTACTGACTCAGCAGAAAACATTAATCAAATACTAACCATACACTTATATTTTCAACTGATCAACTGCCAAATAAAAGTGCTAGCGTAATGGAAAATTACAGAATAAAGACCAATATTTTTTTAAGGAAAACTTAGGGTAACATTCCACAATGACGGTATCATCTAGTAAGAACAAAAAATCATTGTGGTGCCAAGAAGGTCAGGTTGACCCAAGAACAGGAAATTAAAATCATTGTGGTGCCAAAAAGAACAGATGGCTGGTATTTTTACAAATGTATTAAGGGGAGGTTGTGGGCTACATTTTGTGTATAAAATGAATGTAAACTGACAATCGAGGTTCAATTCAGCGGAATTGATCCGGCTTTGTTGTGCACTTGTGCAAATAAAGTCTAACCTTTCTGAAGAGCTTGCTGCCGTGGAGTCTTTTCCCTCGTGAAGTAGTTTTCTACAGATTGGCGATTGGACTTTGAATTCTGTCGGTTCCTAGACACGACAGTAACAGTCGACTGCCACTGAATGTTTGTATCGTTCGGAAACGTTAGCCACCTATAACTGTTCTACTGTCTAGCTATGGCTGTGGCTAGTCAGTAAGACATCTCGATAGCTAGCTTGTGAAACTAGTTATTTAGTTAGCTAACTAACCACAACTTCTCACTGCATTTCAGTCTTGCAAGCTCGGCGTAGCGTTTTTATAAGTAGGCAACGTATCTAGCTAGCTAGCTAGCTAATGTAATGTGCAATTTTGCCGAATGCTTCTATAAAACTATCGACTGCCTTATTTATTACTTTTACATGCATAAATATTATAAACCATATCATAAATAGCCACAATGAGTCCTGTAGCTAGCCAGCAAAGCCACGGTCACAGTTCAGTGGCCACAGTTTGTCAGACGATTTGAAAGCGTTTTCGGAGTGCACCCGCGCGGGTTAACGTCATTTTTTTGTTTACCGTGATCCTTCACCTTTAGCTAGCCAGTGCACTCACTCAGGTGCCAACAGCCCATACTCAAACATGGCTGCGCCCATGAATTGGCTTCATGCACTTTTGAGCAGCTCTCATAGGAATCCATGGAACCGGTAAACGGTAGCTGTTTCCAGTTCTTGTATAGCTCGATGCTTACGACAGCTGGAGTTCCGTGCTAGCTACAAACGCAAAGTAGTCACCGGATTTTAGCAACCTGCTGCACCATGGCTTCTCTTGGGCCCGGCAAGATGGCGAACAAGGCACACGGAAAATTTTAAGCTCTGTCCGTTTGGTCCCAAACTTTGACCCAAATCTTGTCTTCGACTCAGAATTCTGTTTGCGACAATTCACCAACATCAAAGAAGAACAAAGAAGTCCAATAAAGACAATGTCGGTTGCCAACGATAAAGATTTCCCTGCGCTCAGGACAGCTAACGCGAGAAAAAAGTTAGCATTCCACAACTATGCTGCAAGTGCTGCTCATGTTCCTATGCAAACATCGAAGTCAAGCATAGCTAGCACTAGTGGCTCGAGCACAAAACGTCCACTGAATGTCACTCCAACTAAACTTCCACCGGCAAAGAAGATGGCCCTTGCTGATGTTTTTAGCTGCCATAAGAAGTCTGGATAACAAGGTGGAATATTTTGGGAAACAACTCAAAGAAAGCTCTGAAATGTTTGCCAGCATTGTACAAACGTGTGGATCTGAATTCAGTTGGAATCACCGAATGCAAGTCCAAAGTGGAAGTGCTGGAAAAAGAACATTCTGACCAGAAGAATGAAAACGCCGAACTAAAAGAAAGAGTAGTCGAACTAGAAAGGTACAAACACCGTTGGAACTGGAGACTCTCAGGTCTCAAGGAACAAGCAGGAGAAAACCTCAGCAAGAAAATCAAAGAGCTTCTCCTCAAAATTTTTCCACAATGGAATGAAAAAATCAAAGATGTTGTCGACTCAGTTCATCGCATCGGGAGGAGAGTAGAAGGACGGAGTTGCCAGGTCATCATGCAGTTTGTGAGGAGGCTACACCGGGAAGCAGTATGGAAAACAACCAAAGACTCTCCCGTGTGTAAGGAACAAGGTCCTCACTTCGTGCAGGATTTCACCAAGGAGGATCGACAGGCAAGAGAACAACTGTGGCCGAAAATCAAGAAAGCTAGATCACTGGGTAAGGTGGCGTTCTACAAAGGCCACATGGCAGTAATTGATGGATGTATAGTAAAGGCTTAGAGTTAGCCATTTTCAAAGTCTGTTGGAAATTCACTTCAATTCAGTTGGTAAACAAATGTTACTTTATGGTATTCACTGTTGCTCTATAACAGACTTAAGTTGGTTCTGAATATGTTTAGCTTCACATTTTTTCTCTTCACTATGTAAAGTCATTTTATAAAGACACTACATACATGGGAAATAAGGTGGAGAAAAGCTCACCATCTATGTTGAATGGTTTGACTTTCATGTTCACTCCGAGGACAGTCTCCAAAACGCTTTTAGGGACCTGCCTCAAGTTTTCATCTATATAACTAAAAAGCTTCTGAGAAAGAAAGTTCTCGGTTATTGTTAAAACCTTCCTCTCTTACTTTACACTTCATTTAATTAATTTTTAATTAGGGGTCCAAGCAGCGAAGCTGGTGGAACCCTATTGTATTTGTTAGGATTATTAGGGGTCCAAGCAGCGAAGCTGGTGGAACCCTATTGTATCTGTTCGGATTATTAGGGGTCCAAGCAGCGAAGCTGGTGGAACCCTATTGTTTTTGTTAGGATTATTAGGGGTCCAAGCAGCGAAGCTGGTGGAACCCTATTGTATCTGTTAGGATTATTATTCTTATTTTTCTCCGCTAAAAGTGTCTGAGGCTCAGCAACCATAAGTCCTACAGCAACCAAATTTGGCAGGTGGGTTCCTATGGCCCCCCACTACTCAGGCACTAAAAATCACCTATGTCGGCCAAATGGTGGCGCTATAACAAAGGGTTTTGCGTAAATGGCAATAACTCCCACACAATAAATTAGATCAACACAAAACTTCATGGTCTTGTGCAGCTGAACCTGCTCTACAACTTTGCCATTGGCACCACCTATGTCCGCCATATTATTTGCCCGCCATTTAGACTTTTTCGTTGGGGCGTGGCAGTTTTCTCCGCTTAAATGTCTGAGGCTCAGCAACCATAAGTTGTAGACCAACCAACTTTGGTAGGTGGGTTCCTATGGCCCCCCACTACTCACGCACGAAAAATCTCCTATGTCGCCCAGATGGTGGCGCTATAACAAAGGATCACTCTTTTAAAGGCTATAACTGTTACAATATAAGTCCGATCAACACAAAACTTCATCGACTGATGCATCTGAATGTGCTCTACAACTTTGCTTTTGGGACCACCTATGTCCGCCATATGGTTTGCCCGCCATTTGGACTTTTCTATTAGGTGGGGTGCGGAAAAGCTGGAGCTCCAAATTCTAAGTGTTACGACATCGAGTAAACTTCTTTACGGCAAACGATATCCATGGCGACGCAAGTAATCCGACACCGTAAGGTTAGTTTTTTATCAGTGAGGGGACGGTCTTGGGGCACTTGGAACGGTAGGATACTGCCCTCTAGGGTTTTCGACACACTTGTTCCTGGTTATGGTTAGACACTTTGTTGTACGTCGCTCTGGATATGAGCGTCTGCCAAATGCCTGTAATGTAATGTAGGCTAATATTCGGTAACAACAAGATAAACCCGACATTTGCCCTAAAATATGCCAATACAGCAGTGAAAACGCTGCTTACTGAATAACGAAATAAACGAGACAAAGTTTTTTTTAATTATACCATCTCGTATTACAGTCAATATCTGGGACTAAACATTGAATAAATATACAATCTTACCATTGGTTTTACGCGTAGAGATGTCCCTTTTGCGACTGAGTGGTCATACATTGTCTTGGACAATCCGTTTGTGATTCCTGTTGCTTGCGGCGTTGTCGCCGTTTTTAGTACAATTTGGCTTGATTGACAGTTCATTTATTCAGTAGATGAGAGTATAAGCTTTCTAACGATGTATAACATGTCTGATTTTGCATTTGGAATAGCGTGTTATAGTTCAGCGTAATGGAATATTTTCTTATCGCATTCACTGTGGCGTAGCATTAAAGACGATGCACCTAACGAAACGTTGTCAACGATTTTCATAATTTCTTGGAGAGTACTATTATTATTGAGGACTTCGGGGCATAGCTAAGCCATTTCTTTGCTGATAGACCTATCTGACATCGTTTTCTGACGCAAAACAGAAGCGGATAGGACTTTGTCATTGATTTTCTGTCTCTATACTACTAAACACAGATAAAATGTCATGTTGCTATGTAAGTATTACTGCTCAAAATATTTCGGTTATATGCGTTATTTTTGAAATTGAGTGTCTTTAAATAGGTTAGTGGTATTATATAATGTGGATATTTCACACTGCAATGTAAGCGTCAGTGTAATAGTTTTTGTGACCCATGGAACAGTGATGACGACAGTGTTGGAACGTTGCTAAAACGTGGTGGACGGTTGAAAATTATTTTCGTCCCATCCCCATCCGTCATTATGCTGAGAAATAGCTAAACCATTTTTATTGATAGTAATTGAGTTTCTCTGGAAACGCGCGAAAACACGCTGGTATAATAAAACAATGACGGTAAATATAGCCTACATATGTAGTCTGCTTCATTCCGTTGCTAGCATAACATAACAGACTATCTTGTGTCTACAGCTGCAGTTTCTCGCTGCAATCACTAATATTGAATATAAACAAAAGACGCAATTTATGCTGTACTCTACCAATGTCTACATAAATAATACGGTACTCTGAGCGTATGAAGCAGTTATCATGGATGGCGAGTTGATATTTTTTGCTACTACAAGTTTGTTAGTAAAAGCTTTGAGAGGATGAATCATTACTTTTCTTTGGCATGGATCCATTTGAAGACAATATCGGGTGAGTTCGTTTACTCTTTAAATCCGTCATTATGCTGAGAGAAATCGTATTCTCAATTTAATCTCCACATTGACTGTAAGCTTTGGGTTGTAACTAGTTAGCTGTTTCGTAGGTGACTCAGTTAATGCACTCGTCTTAACTATTGCTTGCATTTCTGCATAGACTGCGTTGTTGCTGTTCTTGTTTGTGTTAGTGTTAATCAGTTTAACCTACAGGGTCCAAGTTGAACTATGTGGTTGTTCCCTGCACTTGGAACGGTAGGCTACTCCCTCTAGGGTTTTCGCCACAATTGTTCCTGATTATGGTTATACACTTTGTTGTACGTCGCTCTGGATAAGAGCGTCTGCCAAATGCCTGTAATTTGAGATGTAATGTAATATTCCGTAGCAATAAGATAAACCAGACATTAGCCTTAAAATATGCCAATACAGCAGTGAAAACTCTGCTCACTGAAGAACGAAATAAACGAGACAACGTTTTTTTTTAAATTATTCCATGTCATTCTACAGTCACTATCTGGGACTAAACATTGAATAAATATACAATCTTACCATTGGTTTTACGCGTAGAGATGTCCCTTTTGCGAATGAGTGGTTATATATTGTCTTGGACAATCCGTTTGCGAAATATATGCGCATCTGTGACGCCTGGGTCGGCTATCTTCAATAATAGCTGTGCGTGATACCACACCTGTTGCTTACGGCGTTGTCGCCCTTTTTAGTGCAATTTGGCTTGATTGACAATTCATTTATTCTGTATGTGAGAGTATAAGCTTTCTAACGATGTAGGTTTTGCTTTTGGAATAATGTTTTATAGGTCAGCATAACCGAAAATTTTCTGATCTGCCAATGTCTAAATAAATAAAACGGTAGGCTGCTCTGTGCGTAGGTAGCGACTTGATATCTCGTCTTTTGTTTCGTTTTTTCTCAGTGTCGTAATTATTATTTGAAATGTGTATTCATGTGTTATTATTCTATCTGTCTCTGAGGCGCTCTGAAATGTGCATTCTCTGCTAAGCTGAGCAATGGCTTGGAATAGGTATGTGTCTGATGTAACGTTGCACGGTATACAGAAACTTCAGCACCTTTTCGGTACTTAAAAAAAATAAAAATAAAAATAAACGGTTCGGTATTAGAATTTTCCGACGTTCCGTAGTTTTGCGTCAAATGTAAAAGCCAGGGAAATGTGTCCCCCGCATTACTGATCGAGAGGATGAAAAGTGTAATTTGTCAGAATCTTCGCTAGATGACAGTAGCAACTAAGGTTGGCAAGTGAGGTGACGCGCGCTTGTGCACTACTCGTTGGTACAGCGCAAGCTTGGACTCAGTTCACTTCAGTAGCAATAGCTGGTCTAATTTGTAAATATTTTATTATAGGAAGATGCTGTATTGTTATTGAAATATGCTGTTTTTAGATCTCTTTTAAAGTGAAAGACCTGTTTAAAGATAATTTACTTTACAACTGCTTAATTTTTGAAGTATATTTAA
The DNA here is from genome assembly GCA_039654925.1 of Anguilla pacifica. NCBI lineage: Eukaryota > Metazoa > Chordata > Actinopteri > Anguilliformes > Anguillidae > Anguilla > Anguilla pacifica. The sequence goes on along the minus strand of CM077290.1, from coordinate 32,021,799 downwards.
TATAGCTTTCTATGGTTTTGTGTTGTAACACTATTGGCCTATGCTTATTGATATGTTGAACAGGCTTCAACTTAAAGGTTGTTAATAAACCAGGTTATTTAATGCACCGTGAATTCGAAAATGAGGTCAACCCTTGTGGTCATTATGTTTCTGATCTATTAAGGTACTTTCTGTATTGTTAGGTACCGAGTATTGAATCAGTATCGTTTCAGTATCAATTATTGTGATACTAAACCTGATATCGGTATCAAAGTCAAATTTTTGGTATCAAGACAACGCTAGTGTGATACCTTTTTCAGTTGCGGCATGGAAGCGCTGCAGCTGTACATACACGCCAGGCCATATAAGTGTTACGACATGCCATCTAAGTGTTACAACATAGTAAAGACCTTTACGGGAAGCGGCCAGGACACATCCATGGCGACGCAACTAAGTCATCCGACAGCGTCTCTTCACACAAAATTGGCCATAACTCATCAACATTACATACAATCATCATGATATTCAGTAGATATGTTGGGTGACGGCATATGATCATGAGAAAAAAGCCATTTTCAAATCGCTCCATAGGGGGCGCGATGGTGCCAATGCTTGGACCCCTCCCAACGCCGCTTGCGGCTTTAATTATTATTATTATTATTCTTATTTTTCTCCGCTAAAAGTGTCTGAGGCTCAGCAACCATAAGTCCTACAGTAACCAAATTTGGCAGGTGGGTTCCTATGGCCCCCCACTACTCAGGCACTAAAAATCACCTATGTCGGCCAGATGGTGGCGCTATAACAAAGGGTTTTGCGTAAAAGGCCATAACTCCCACACCATAAGTTAGATCAACACAAAACTTCATCAACCTATGCATCTGAATGTGCTCTACAACTCTGCCATTGGCACCACCTATGTCCGCCATATTGTTTGCCCGCCATTTAGACTTTTTATTTGGGGCGTGGAAGTTTTCTCCGCTAAAATGTCTGTGGCTCAGCAACCATAAGTTGTAGACCAACCAAATTTGGTAGGTGGGTTCCTATGGCCCCCCACTACTCAGGCACGAAAAATCACCTATGTCGTCCAGATGGTGGCGCTATAACAAAGGGTCGTACTTTTAAAGGCTATAACTGCCACACCGTAAGTCCGATCAACACAAAACTTCATCGACCGATGCATCTGAATGTGCTCTACAACTTTACTATTGGGACCACCTATGTCCGCCATATGGTTTGCCCGCCATTTGGCCGTTTTTATTAGGTGGGGTGCGGAAGAGCTGTGGCTCCAAATCTAAACGTGAGGACGGAGTGTAGCACAGTGGGTAAGGAACTGGGCTTGTAACCGAAAGGTCGCAGGTTCGATTCCCGGGTAAGGACACTGCCGTTGTACCCTTGAGCAAGGTACTTAACCTGCATTGCTTCAGTATATATCCAGCTGTATAAATGGATACAATGTAAAAAATGCTATGTAAAAGTTGTGTAAGTCGCTCTGGATAAGAGCGTCTGCTAAATGCCTGTAATGTAATGTAATGTAATGTAAACGGTTACGACATCTAGTAAACTTCTTTACGGCAAGCGACATCCATGGCGACGCAAGTAATCCTACACCGTAGGGTCTAGTTTTTATCAGTGAGGGGACGGTCTGAACGTCGGGGAAGCAGTGGAGGACAGTGCCAGACATTATTTGAAGACAGTATCGGGTGAGTTCGTTTCGTCTTTCAATCTGTCATTATGCTGAGAAATAGCTAAACCATTTTATTGATAGGTTCTGAGTTTCTGTGCAAACGCGCGAAAACACGCTGGTATAATGAAACAATGACGATACATACATATGTAGTCCGCTTCGTTCCGTTGCTACCATAACATAAACTATATTGTGTCTACAGCTGCAGTTTCTCGCTGCAATTTCTAATATTGAATATAAACAAAAGACGCAATTTATGCTGTAAATCGTATTCTCAATTTAATCTCTAAATTGACTGTAAGCTTAGGGTTGTAACTAGGTAGTTGTTTCGTAGGTGACTTAACTCGTCTTAACTATTGCTTGTATTTTTGCATAGACTGCGTTGTTGCTGTTCTTGTTTGTGTTAGTGTTAATCAGTTTAACCTACAGGGTCCAAGTTGAACTATGCGGTTGTTCCCTGCACTTAGAACGGTAGGCTACTGCCCTCTAGGGTTTTCGACACACTTGTTCCTGGTTATGGTTATACATTTTGTTGTAGCCTACGTCTGCCAAATGCCTGTAATGTAATGTAATGCAATATTCCGTAGCAACAAGATAAACCCGACATTAGCTCTAAAATATGCCAATACAGCAGTGAAAACGCTGCTCCATGAATAACGAAATAAGCTAGACTAACTTTTAAAAAAAATTATACCAAGGCATTCTACAGTCAATATCTGGGACTAAACATTGAATAAATATACAATCTTACCATTGGTTTTAGGCGTAGAGATGTCCCTTTTGCGAATGAGTGGTCATATATTGTCTTGGACAATCCGTTTGCGAAATATATGCGCATCTGTCACGCCTGGGTCGGCTATCTTCAATAATAGCTGTGCGTAATACCACACCTGTTGCTTACGGCGTTGTCGCCCTTTTTAGTACAATTTGGCTTGATTGACAATTCATTTATTCAGTAGGTGAGAGTATAAACTTTCTAACGATGTATAACATGTCTGATTTTGCTTTTGGAATAGCGTTTTATAGGTCAGCGTAACCAAAAGTTTTCTTATCTGCCAATGTCTAAATAAATAAAACGGTAGGCTGCTTTGCGCGCAGCACGCATTTCGCGAGTTGATATTACGTCTTTTTTCCGTTTTTTCTCAATGTCGTATTTATTATTTGAAATGTGCATTCATGTGTTATTATTCTATCTGTCTCTGTGGCGCTCTGAAATGTGCATTCTCTGCTAAGCTGAGCAATGGATTGGAATATGTGTCTGACGTAGTGTTGCACGGTATACGAAAACTTCAGCACTTTCTCGGTACTTAAAAAAAAAAAAAAAGAAACGGTTCGGTATTAGAATATTCCGACGTTCGGTAGTTTTGAGTCAAATGTAAAAGCCAGGGAAAATTCTCTCCCGCATTACTGATTTAGAGGATGAAAAGTGTAATTTGTCAGAATCTTCGCTAGAAGGCAGTGGCAACTAAGGTTGCCAAGTGAGGTGACTTGCGCTTGTGCACTCAGCTCCTTGATACAGCGCAAGCTTTGACTCAGTTCACTTCAGTAGCAATAGGTGTTCCAATTTGGAAATATTTTATTATAGATAGATGCTGTATTGTTATTAAAATATGCTGTTTTTAAATCTATTTAAAGGTGAAAGACCTGTTTTAAAGATTATTTACTTTACAACTGTTTAATTTTTGAAATATATTTAACATATTTTTCTATTGTTCAGTGTTGTAACAATATAGGCCTATGCATATTAATATGTTGAAGAGGCTTCAACTTAAAGGTTGTTAATGAACCAGGTTATTAATAAACCATGAATTCGAAAATGAGGTCAACCCTTGTGGACATTACGTTTCTCATCTATTAAGGTAATTTCAGTATTGTTAGGTACCGAGTATCGAATTAGCATCGTTTAAGTTTCAAGTATCATTTCAGTATTGAGTATCGTAATACTAAACCTGGTATCAGTATCAAAGTCAAAATTTTGGTATCGTGACAACACTAGTGTGGCGCCTTTTTTAGTTGCGGTGCAGAAACACTGCAGCTGTGCATACACGCCGGACCATCTAAGTGTTACGACATGCCATTTAAGTGTTACAACATAGTAAAGGCCTTCGCGGGAAGCGGCCAGGACATATCCATGGCGACGTAACTAAGTCATCCGACAGCGTCTCTTAGCACAAAATTGGCCATAAGTCATCAATATTTCATACGATCATCATGATATTCAGTAGATATGTTGGGTGAAGGCATATGATCATGAGGACAAAGCCATTTTAAAATCGCTCCGTAGGGGGCGCGATGGTGCCAATGCTTGGACCCCTCCCAACGCCGCTTGCGGCTTTAATTAGGGGTCCAAGCAGCGAAGCTGGTGGAACCCTATTGTATCTGTTAGGATTATTAGGGGTCCAAGCAGCGAAGCTGGTGGAACCCTATTGTTTTTGTTAGGATTATTATTATTATTATTAGGGGTCCAAGCAGCGAAGCTGGTGGAACCCTATTGTTTTTGTTAGGATTATTATTAGGGGTCCAAGCAGCGAAGCTGGTGGAACCCTATTGTATTTGTTAGGATTATTAGGGGTCCAAGCAGCGAAGCTGGTGGAACCCTATTGTATCTGTTAGGATTATTATTATTATTATTATTTTTCTCCGCTAAAAGTGTCTGAGGCTCAGCAACCATAAGTCCTAGAGCAACCAAATTTGGCAAGTGGGTTCCTATGGCCCCCCACTACTCAGGCACTAAAAATCACCTATGTCGGCCATATGGTGGCGCTATAACAAAGGGTTAGGCGTAAAAGGCCATAACTCCCACATCATAAGTTAGATCAACACAAAACTTCATCGACATATGCATCTGAACGTGCTCTATCACTTTGCCATTGGCACTACCTATGTCTGCCATATTGTTTGCTCGCCATTTTAACTTTTTAGTTGGGGCGTGGCAGTTTTCTCCGCTAAAATGTCTGAGGCTCAGCAACCATAAGTTGTACACCCACCAAATTTGGGAGGTGGGTTCCTATGGCCCCCCACTACTCAGGCACGAAAAATCACCTATGTCGGCCAGATGGTGGCGCTATATCAAAGGGTCATAGTTTAGAAGGCCATAACTCCCACACCATAAGTCAGATCAACACAAAACTTCATCGACCGATGCATCGGAATGTGCTCTACAACTTTCCCATTGGGACCACCTATGTCTGCCATATGGTTTGCCCGCCATTTGGACTTTTTTATTAGGTGGGGTGCGGTAGCGCTGGATCTCCAAATCTAAACGGTTACGACATCTAGTAAACTTCTTTACGGCAAGCGACATCCATGGCGACGCAAGTAATCCGACACCGTAGGGTCTAGTTTTCATCAGTGAGGCTAGGGTCTGAACGTCGGGGAAGCACTGGAAGAGGCTACCAAATGTTTGTTAGTAAAAGCTTTTTCAGAGGATGAATAATTACTTTTCTTGAGCATGCATCCATTTGAAAACAATATCTGGTGAGTTCGTTTAGTCTTTGAATCTGTCATTATGCTGAGAAATAGCGAAACCATTTTTTTGATAGTATTTCAGTTTCGTGTAAACGCGCGAAAACACACTGGTATAATTAAACAATGACGGTAATACATAGCCTATGTAGTCCGCTTCGTTCCGTTGCTACCATAATATAAACTATCTTGTGTCTACAGCTGCTGTTTCTCGCTGCAATTACTAATATTGAATATGAACAAAAGACGCAATTCATGCTGTAAATCGTCTTCTCAATTTAATCTCTACATTGACTGTAAGATTTGGGTTGTAACTAGTTAGCTGTTTCGTAGGTGACTTAGTTAATGCACTCGTCTTAACTGTTGCTTGTATTTTTGCATAGACTGCGTTGTTGCTGTTCTTGTTTGTGTTAGTGTTAATCAGTTTAACCTACAGGGTCCAAGTTGAACTATGCGGTTGTTCCCTGCACTCGGAACGGTAGGCTACTGCCCTCTCGGGTTTTCGAAACACTTGTTCCTGGTTATGGTTAAACACTTTGATGTACGTCGCTCTGGATAGGAGCGTCTGCCAAATGCCTGTAATGTAATGCAATATTCCGTAGCAACAAGATAAACCCGACATTAGCCCTAAAATATGCCAATACAGCAGTGAAAACTCTGCTCATTGAATAACGAAATAAGCGAGACTAACTCTTTAAAAAATTATACCGTGTCATTCTACAGTCAATAACTGGGAATAAACATAGAAAAAATATACAATCTCACCATTGGATTTACGCGTAGAGATGTCCCTTTTGCGAGTGCGTGGTCATATATTGTCTTGGACAATCCGTTTGCGAAATATATGCGCATCTGTGACGTCTGGGTCGGCTATCTTCAATAATAGCTGTGCGTAATACCACACCTGTTGCTAACAGCGTTGTCGCCCTTTTTAGTGCAATTTGGCTTGATTGACAATTCATTTGTTCAGTAGGTGAGAGTATAAGCTTTCTAACGATGTATAACATGTCTGATTTTGCTTTTGGAATAGCGTTTTATAGGTCAGCGTAACCAAAATTTTTCTTATCTGCCAATGTCTAAATGAATAAAACGGTAGGCTACTTTGCGCCCAGCACGCAGATCGCGAGTTGATATCTCGTCTTTTATATCCGTTTTTTCTCAATGTCGTATTTATTATTTGAAATGTGCATTTATGTGTTATTATTCTATCTGTCTCTGTGGCGCTCTGAAATGTGCATTCTCTGCTAAGCTGAGCAATGGATTGGAATATGTGTCTGACGTAGTGTTGCACGGTATACCAAAACTTCAGCACTTTCTCGGTACTTTAAAAAAATATATAATAAAATTAAAAAAGAACGGTTCGGTATTAGAACATTCCGACGTTCGGTAGTTTTGAGTCAAATGTAAAAGCCAGGGAAAATTGTCTCCCGCATTACTGATTGAGAGGATGAAAAGTGTCATTTGTCAGAATCTTCGCTAGAAGGCAGTAGCAACTAAGGTCGCCAAGTGAGGTGACTTGTGCTTGCACTCAGCTCCTTGATACAGCGCAAGCTTTGACTCAGTTCACTTCAGTAGCAATAGGTGTTCCAATTTGGAAATATTTCTTTATAGATAGATGCTGTATTGTTATTAAAATATGCTGTTTTTAAATCTATTTAACGGTGAAAGACCTGTTTTAAAGATTATTTACTTTACAACTGTTTAATTTTTGAAATATATTTAACATATTTTTCTATTGTTCAGTGTTGTAACACTATAGGCCTATGCATATTAATATGTTGAAGAGGCTTCAACTTAAAGGTTGTTATTGAACCAGGTTGTTAATAAACAATGAATTCGAAAATGAGGTCAACCCTTGTGGACATTACGTTTCTAATCTATTAAGGTAATTTCAGTATCGTTAGGTACCGAGTATCGAATTAGCATCGTTTAAGTTTCAAGTATCATTTCAGTATTGAGTATCGTGATACTAAACCTGGTATCAGTATCAAAGTCAAAATTTTGGTATCGTGACAACACTAGTGTGACGCCTTTTTTAGTTGCGGCGCAGAAACACTGCAGCTGTGCATGCACGCCGGACCATCTAAGTGCTACGACATGCCATCTAAGTGTTACGACAAAGTAAAGGCCTTGACAGGAAGCGGCCAGGACATATCCATGGCGACGTAACTAAGTCATCCGACAGCGTCTCTTAGCACAAAATTTGCCATAAGTCATCAATATTTCAACCGATCATCATGATATTCAGTAGATATGTTGGGTGAAGGCATATGATCATGAGGACAAAGCGATTTTAAAATCGCTCCATAGGGGGCGCGATGGTGCCAATGCTTGGACCCCTCCCAACGCCGCTTGCGGCTTTAATTATTATTATTATTATTCTTATTATTTTTCTCCGCTAAAAGTGTCTGAGGCTCAGCAACCATAAGTCCTAGAGCAACCAAATTTGGCAGGTGGGTTCCTATGGCCCCCCACTACTCAGGCACTAAAAATCACCTATGTCGGCCATATGGTGGCGCTATAACAAAGGGTTAGGCGTAAAAGGCCATAACTCCCACACCATGAGTTAGATCAACACAAAACTTCATCGACATATGCATCTGAACGTGCTCTATCACTTTGCCATTGGCACCACCTATGTTCGCCATATTGTTTGCCCGCCATTTACACTTTTTCGTTGGGGCGTGGCAGTTTTCTCCACTAAAATGTCTGAGGCTCAGCAACCATAAGTTGTAGACCAACCAACTTTGGTAGGTGGGTTCCTATGGCCCCCCACTACTCAGCCACGAAAAATCACCTATGTTGGCCAGATGGTGGCGCTATAACAAAGGATCACTCTTTTAAAGGCTATAACTGCCACACCATAAGTCCGATCAACACAAAACCTCATCGACCGATGCATCTGAATGTGCTCTACAACTTTGCTTTTGGGACCACCTATGTCCGCCATATGGTTTGCCCGCCATTTGGACTTTTTTATTAGGTGGGGTGCGGAAAAGCTGGAGCTCCAAATCTAAACGGTTACGACATCGAGTAAACTTCTTTACGGCAAGCGACATCCATGGCGACGCAAGTAATCCGACACCGTAGGGTCTAGTTTTTATCAGTGAGGGGACGGTCTGAACGTCGGGGAAGCAGTGGAAGACAGTATCGGGTGAGTTCGTTTCGTCTTTGAATCTGTCATTATGCTGAGAAATAGCTAAACCATTTTATTGATAGGTTCTGAGTTTCTGTGCAAACGCGCGAAAACACGCTGGTATAATGAAACAATGACGGTAGCCTAATACATATATAGTCCGCTTCGTTCCATTACTACCATAATATAAACTATCTTGTGTCTACAGCTGCTGTTTCTCGCTGCAATTACTAATACTGAATATAAACAAAAGACGCAATTTATGCTGTAGTTGCCAGTGTCTGAATAAATAACACGGTACTCTGCGCGTAGGTAGCATCGATGGCGAGTTGGTATTTCATTTTTTGCTACTAAAAGTTTGTAAGTAAAAGCTTTTTGAGAGGATGAATCATTACTTTTCTTTGGCATAGATCCATTTGAAGACAATATCGGGTGAGTTCGTTTAGTCTTTAAATCCGTCATTATGCTGAGAGAAATCGTATTCTCAATTTAATCTCTAAATTGACTAAGATTAGGGTTGTAACTAGTTAGCTGTTTCGTAGGTGACTTAGTTAATGCACTCGTCTTATCTTAACTATTGCTTGTATTTTCGCATGGACTGCGTTGTTGCTGTTCTTGTATGTGTTAGTGTTAATCAGTTTAACCTACAGGGTCCAAGTTGAACTATGCGGTTGTTCCCTTGGAACGGTACTTCTCTCTAGGGTTTTCGACACACTTGTTCCTGGTTATGGTTATACACTTTGTTGTACGTCGCTCTGGATAAGAGCGTCTGCCAAATGCCTGTAATGTAATGTAATGTAATGTAATATTTCGTAGCAACAAGATAAACCCGACATTAGCCCTAGAATATGCCAATACAGCAGTGACAACGCTGCTCACTGAAAAACGAAATAAACGAGACAAATTTTAAAAAAAATTATACCATGTCATTCTACAGTCAATATCTGGGACTAAACATTGAATAAATGTACACTCTTACCATTGGTTTTACGCGTAGAGATGTCCCTTTTGCGAATGAGTGGTCATATATTGTCTTGGACAATCCGTTAGCGAAATATACGCGCATCTGTGACGCCAGGGTCGGCTATCTTCAATAATAGCTGTGCGTAATACCACACCTGTTGCTTACTGCGTTGTCGCCCTTTTTAGTGCAATTTGGCTTGATTGACAATTCATTTATTCAGTAGGTGAGAGTATAAGCTTTCTAACGATGCATAACATGTCTGATTTTGCTTTTGGAATAGCGTTTTATAGGTCAGCGTAACCAAAAGTTTTCTTATCTGCCAATGTCTAAATAAATAAAACGGTAGGCTACTTTGCGCGCAGCACGCATTTCGCGAGTTGATATTCTTTTTTTCCCCGTTTTTTCTCAATGTCGTATTTATTATTTGAAATGTGCATTCATGTGTTATTATTCTATCTGTCTCTGTGGCGCTCTGAAATGTGCATTCTCTGCTAAGCTGAGCAATGGATTGGAATATGTGTCTGATGTAGTGTTGCACGGTATACCAAAACTTCAGCACTTTCTCGGTACTTAAAAAAAAAAAAAAAAAAGAAACGGTTCGGTATTAGAATATTCCGACGTTCGGTAGTTTTGAGTCAAATGTAAAAGCCAGGGAAAATTCTCTCCCACATTACTGATTTAGAGGATGAAAAGTGTAATTTGTCAGAATCTTCGCTAGAAGGCAGTAGCAACTAAGGTTGCCAAGTGAGGTGACTTGCGCTTGTGTACTCAGCTCCTTGATACAGCGCAAGCTTTGACTCAGTTCACTTCAGTAGCAATAGGTGTTCCAATTTGGAAATATTTTATTAAAGTTAGATGCTGTATTGTTATTGAAATATGCTGTTTTTAGATATATTTTAAAGTGAAAGACCTGTATAAAGATAATTTACTTTACAATTGTTTAATTTTTTAAATATTTTTAATATAGTTTTCTATGGTTTAGTGTTGTAACACTATAGGCCTATGCTTATTGATATGCTGAACAGGCTTCAACTTAAAAGTTGTTAATAAACCAGGTTTTTTATAAACCGTGAATTCGAAAATGAGGTCAACCCTTGTGGACATTACCTTTCTGATCAATTAAGGTAATTTCAGTATCGTTAGGTACCGAGTATTGAATCAGTATTGTTTCAGTATCAATTATCATGATACTAAACCTGGTATCGGTATCAAAGTCAAAATTTTGGTATCGTGAGAACACTAGTGTGACGCCTTTTTTAGTCACAGCATGGAAGCGCTGCAGCTGTACATACACGCTGGGACATCTAAGTGTTACGACATGCCATCTAAGTGTTACGACATAGTAAATGCCTTCACGAGAAGCGGCCAGGACACATCCATGGCGACGCAACTAAGTCATCCGACAGCGTCTCTTAGCACAAAATTGGCCATAAGTCATCAATTTTTTATACAATAATCATGATATTCAGTAGATATGTTGGGTGAAGGTGTATGATCATGAGGACAAAGCCATTTTCAAATCGCTCCATAGGGGGTGCGATGGTGCCAATGCTTGGACCCCTCCCAACGCCGCTTGCGGCTTTAATTATTATTATTATTATTATTATTATTCTTATTATTTTTCTCCGCTAAAAGTGTCTGAGGCTCAGCAACCATAAGTCGTAGAGCAACCAAATTTGGCAGGTGGGTTCCTATGGCCCCCCACTACTCAGGCACTAAAAATCACCTATGTCGGCCAGATGGTGGCGCTATAACAAAGGGTTTTGCGTAAAAGGCCATAACTCCCACACCATAAGTTAGATCAACACAATACTTCATCGACCTATGCATCTGAACGTGCTCTACAACTTTGCCATTGGCACCACCCATGTCCGCCATATTGTTTGCCCGCCATTTTAACTTTTACGTTGGGGCGTGGAAGCTTTCTCTGCTAAAATGTCTGAGGCTCAGCAACCATAAGTCCTAGAGCAACTAAATTTGGCAGGTGGGTTCCTATAGCCCCCCACTACTCAGGCACTACAAATCACCTATGTCGGCCAGATGGTGGCGCTATAACAAAGGATTTTGCCTAAAAGGTCATAACTCCCACACCGTAAATCAGATCAACACAAAACTTCATAGACCGACGCATGTGAATGTGCTATACAACTTTGCTGTTGGGGCTACATATCTCCGCCATATTGTTTGCCTGCCATTTCGACTTTTTTATTAGGTGGGGTGCGGAAGAGCTGTGGCTCCAAATCTAAACGATTACGACATCTACTAAACTTCTTTACGGCAAGCGACATCCATGGCGACGCAAGTAATCCGACACCGTAGGGTCTAGTTTTTATCAGTGAGGGGACGGTCTGAACGTCGGGGAAGCAGTGGAAGACAGTGCCAGACATTATTTGAAGACAGTATCGGGTGAGTTCGTTTAGTCTTTGAATCTGTCATTATGCTGAGAAATAGCTAAACCATTTTATTGATAGTTTCTGTGCAAACACGCGAAAACACGCTGGTCCAATGAAACAATGACGGTAATGCATATAGTCCGCTTCGTGCCGTTGCTACCATAACATAACAAACTATCTTGTGTCTACAGCTGCAGTTTCTCGCTGCAATTTCTAATATTGAATATAAACAAAAGACGCAATTTATGCTGTAGTCTGCCAATGTCTAAATAAATTATACGGTCCATTTGAAGACAATATCGGGAGAGTTCGTTTAGTCTTTAAATCCGTCATTATGCTGACAGAAATTGTTTTCTCAATTTAATCTCTAAATTGACTGTAAGCTTAGGGTTGTAACTAGTTAGCTGTTTCGTTGGTGACTTAGTTAATGCACTCGTCTTAACTATTGCTTGTATTTTTGCATAGACTGCGTTGTTGCTGTTCTTTTTTGTGTTAGTGTTAATCAGTTTAACCTACAGGGTCCAAGTTGAACTAACGGTTGTTCCCTGCACTTGGAACGGCATTTCTCTCTAGGGTTTTCGACACACTTGTTCCTGGTTATGGTTATACACTTTGTTGTACGTCACTCTGGATAAGAGCGTCTGCCAAATGCCTGTATTGTAATGGAATGTAATGTAATATTCCGTAGCAACAAGATAAACCCGACGTTAGCCCTAAAATATGCCAATATAGCAGTGAAAACGCTGCTCACTGAATAAGGAAATAAACGAGACAAAGTTTTTTAAAATTATGCCATGTCATTCCACATTCAATATCTGGGACTAAACATCGAATAAATATAAATTCTTACCACTGGTTTTACGCGTAGAGATGTCCCTTTTGCGAATGAGTGGTCATATATTATCTTGGACAATCCGTTTGCGAAATATACGCGCATCTGTGACGCCAGGGTCGGCTATCTTCAATAACAGCTGTGCTTAATACCACACCTGTTGCTTACGGCGTTGTCGCCCTTTTTAGTGCAATTTGGCTTGATTGACAATTCATTTATTCAGTAGGTGAGAGTATAAGCTTTCTAACGATGTATAACATGTCTGATTTTGCTTTTGGAATAGCGTTTTATAGGTCAGCGTAACCAAAATTTATCTTATCTGCCAATGTCTAAATAAATAAAACGGTAGACTACTTTGCGCGCAGCACGCAGATCGCGAGTTGATATTACGTCTTTTATTTCCGTTTTTTCTCAATGTCGTATTTATTATTTGAAATGTGCATTTATGTGTTATTATTCTATCTGTCTCTGTGGCGCTCTGAAATGTGCATTCTCTGCTAAGCTGAGCAATGGATTGGAATATGTGTCTGACGTAGTGTTGCACGGTATACCAAAACTTCAGCACTTTCTCGGTACTTAAAAAAAAAAAAAAAAAAAGAAACGCTTCGGTATTAGAATATTCCGACGTTCGGTAGTTTGAGTCAAATGTAAAAGCCAGGGAAAATTGTCTCCCGCATTTGAGAGGATGAAAAGTGTAATTTGTCAGAATCTTCGCTAGAAGGCAGTAGCAACTAAGGTTGCCGAGTGAGGTGACTTGTGCTTGCACTCAGCTCCTTGATACAGCGCAAGCTTTGACTCAGTTCACTTCAGTAGCAATAGGTGTTCCAATTTGGAAATATTTTATTATATATAGATGCTGCATTGTTATTAAAATATACTGTTTTTAAATCTATTTAAAGGTGAAAGACCTGTTGTAAATATTATATTAGTTTACAACTGTTTAATTTTTGAAATACATTTAACATATTTTTCTATTGTTCAGTGTTGTAACACTATAGGCCTATGCATATTAATATGTTGAAGAGGCTTCAACTTACAGGTTGTTAATGAACCAGGTAGTTAATAAACCATGAATTCGAAAATGAGGTCAGCCCTTGTGGACATTACATTTCTCATCTATTAAAGTAATTTCAGTATCGTTAGGTACCAAGTATCGAATTAACATTGTTTATTTTTCAAGTATCATTTCAGTATTGAGTATCGTAATACTAAACCTGGTATCACTATCAAAGTCAAAATTTTGGTATCGTGACATTACTAGTGTGACGCCTTTTTTAGTTGCGGCACAGAAACACTGCAGCTGTGCATACACGCCGGACCATCTAAGTGTTACGACATGCCATCTAAGTGTTACGACATAGTAAAGGCCTTCGCGGGAAGCGGCCAGGACATATCCATGGCGACGCAACTAAGTCATCCGACAGCGTCTCTTAGCACAAAATTTGCCATAAGTCATCAATATTTTATACGATCATCATGATATTCAGTAGATATGTTGGGTGAAGGCATATGATCATGAGGACAAAGCCATTTTAAAATCGCTCCATAGGGGGCACGATGGTGCCAATGCTTGGACCCCTCCCAATGCCGCTTGCGGCTTTAATTATTATTATTATTCTTATTATTTTTCTCCGCTAAAAGTGCCTGAGGCTCAGCAACCATAAGTCGTAGAGCAACCAAATTTGGCAGGTGGGTTCCTATGGCCCCCCACTACTCAGGCACTAAAAATCACCTATGTCGGCCAGATGGTGGCGCTATAACAAAGGGTTTTGCGTAAAAGGCCATAACTCCCACACCATAAGTTAGATCAACACAAAACTTCATCGACCTATGCATCTGAACGTGCTCTACAACTTTGCCATTGGCACCACCCATGTCCGCCATATTGTTTGCCCGCCATTTTAACTTTTACGTTGGGGCGTGGAAGCTTTCTCTGCTAAAATGTCTGAGGCTCAGCAACCATAAGTCCTAGAGCAACCAAATTTGGCAGGTGGGTTCCTATGGCCCCCCACTACTCAGGCCCTAAAAATCACCTATGTCGGCCAGATGGTGGCGCTATAACAAAGGGTTTTGCCTAAAAGGTCATAACTCCCACACCGTAAGTCAGATCAACACAAAACTTCATAGACCGACGCATGTGAATGTGCTCTACAACTTTGCTATTGGGGCTACATATCTCCGTCATATTGTTTGCCTGCCATTTGGACTTTTTTATTAGGTGGGGTGCGGAAGAGCTGTGGCTCCAAATCTAAACGATTACGACATCTAGTAAACTTCTTTACGGCAAGCGATATCCATGGCGACGCAAGTAATCCGACACCGTAGGGTCTAGTTTTTATCAGTGAGGGGACGGTCTGAACGTCGGGGAAGCAGTGGAAGACAGTGCCAGACATTATTTGAAGACAGTATCGGGTGAGTTCGTTTAGTCTTTGAATCTGTCATTATGCTGAGAAATAGCTAAACCATTTTATTGATAGGTTCTGAGTTTCTGTGCAAACGCGCGAAAACACGCTGGTCCAATGAAACAATGACGGTAATGCATATAGTCCGCTTCGTGCCGTTGCTACCATAACATAACAAACTATTTTGTGTCTACAGCTGCAGTTTCTCGCTGCAATTTCTAATATTGAATATAAACAAAAGACGCAATTTATGCTGTAGTCTGCCAATGGCTGAATAAATAATACGGTCCATTTGAAGACAATATCGGGTGAGTTCGTTTAGTCTTTAAATCCGTCATTATGCTGAGAGAAATTGTTTTCTCAATTTAATCTCTAAATTGACTGTAAGCTTAGGGTTGTAACTAGTTAGCTGTTTCGTTGGTGACTTAGTTAATGCACTCGTCTTAACTATTGCTTGTATTTTTGCATAGACTGCGTTGTTGCTGTTCTTGTTTGTGTTAGTGTTAATCAGTTTAACCTACAGGGTCCAAGTTGAACTAACGGTTGTTCCCTGCACTTGGAACGGCATTTCTCTCTAGGGTTTTCGACACACTTGTTCCTGGTTATGGTTATACACTTTGTTGTGCGTCACTCTGGACAAGAGCGTCTGCCAAATGCCTGTATTGTAATGGAATGTAATGTAATATTCCGTAGCAACAAGATAAACCCGACGTTAGCCCTAAAATATGCCAATATAGCAGTGAAAACGCTGCTCACTGAATAAGGAAATAAACGAGACAAAGTTTTTTAAATTATGCCATGTCATTCTACATTCAATATCTGGGACTAAACATCGAATAAATATACAATCTTACCACTGGTTTTACGCGTAGAGATGTCCCTTTTGCGAATGAGTGGTCATATATTGTCTTGGACAATCCGTTTGCGAAATATACGCGCATCTGTGACGCCAGGGTCGGCTATCTTCAATAACAGCTGTGCGTAATACCACACCTGTTGCTTACGGCGTTGTCGCCCTTTTTAGTGCAATTTGGCTTGATTGACAATTCATTTATTCAGTAGGTGAGAGTATAAGCTTTCTAACGATGTATAACATGTCTGATTTTGCTTTTGGAATAGCGTTTTATAGGTCAGCGTAACCAAAATTTATCTTATCTGCCAATGTCTAAATAAATATAACGGTAGGCTACTTTGCGCGCAGCACGCAGATCGCGAGTTGATATTACGTCTTTTATTTCCGTTTTTTCTCAATGTCGTATTTATTATTTGAAATGTGCATTTATGTGTTATTATTCTGTCTGTCTCTGTGGCGCTCTGAAATGTCCATTCTCTGCTAAGCTGAGCAATGGATTGGAATATGTCTGACGTAGTGTTGCACGGTATACCAAAACTTCAGCACTTTCTCGGTACTTAAAAAAAAAAAAAAAAAAGAAACGCTTCGGTATTAGAATATTCCGACGTTCGGTAGTTTTGAGTCAAATGTAAAAGCCAGGGAAAATTGTCTCCCGCATTACTGATTGAGAGGATGAAAAGTGTAATTTGTCAGAATCTTCGCTAGAAGGCAGTAGCAACTAAGGTTGCCAAGTGAGGTGACTTGTGCTTGCACTCAGCTCCTTGATACAGCGCAAGCTTTGACTCCGTTCACTTCAGTAGCAATAGGTGTTCCAATTTGGAAATATTTTATTATATATAGATGCTGTATTATTATTAAAATATACTGTTTTTAAATCTATTTAAAGGTGAAAGACCTGTTGTAAATATTATTTAGTTTACAACTGTTTAATTTTTGAAATATATTTAACATATTTTTCTATTGTTCAGTGTTGTAACACTATAGGCCTATGCACATTAATATGTTGAAGAGGCTTCAACTTAAAGGTTGTTAATGAACCAGGTTGTTAATAAACCATGAATTTGAAAATAAGGTCAACCCTTGTGATCATTACATTTCTCATCTATTGAGGTAATTTCAGTATCGTTAGGTACCGAGTATCGAATTAACATCGTTTATTTTTCAAGTATCATTTCAGTATTGAGTATCGTAATACTAAACCTGGTATCACTATCAAAGTCAAAATTTTGGTATCGTGACTAGTGTGACGCCTTTTTTAGTTGCGGCACAGAAACACTGCAGCTGTGCATACACGCCGGACCATCTAAGTGTTACGACATGCCATCGAAGTGTTACGACATAGTAAAGGCCTTCGCGGGAAGCGGCCAGGACATATCCATGGCGACGTAACTAAGTCATCCGACAGCGTCTCTTAGCACAAAATTGGCCACAAGTCATCAATATTTTATTTTATATATTTCATGATATTCAGTAGATATGTTGGGTGAAGGCATATGATCATGAGGACAAAGCCATTTTAAAATCGCTCCATAGGGGGCGCGATGGTGCCAATGCTTGGACCCCTCCCAACGCCGCTTGCGGCTTTAATTAGGGGTCCAAGCAGCGAAGCTGGTGGAACCCTATTGTATCTGTTAGGATTATTAGGGGTCCAAGCAGCGAAGCTGGTGGAACCCTATTGTATCTGTTAGGATTATTATTCTTATTATTTTTCTCCGCTAAAAGTGTCTGAGGCTCAGCAACCATAAGTCCTAGAGCAACCAAATTTGGCAGGTTGGTTCCTATGACCCCCCACTACTCAGGCACTAAAAATCACCTATGTCGGCCATATGGTGGCGCTATAACAAAGGGTTAGGCGTAAAAGGCCATAACTCCCACACCATAAGTTAGATCAACACAAAACTTCATCGACATATGCATCTGAACGTGCTCTATCACTTTGCCATTGGCACTACCTATGTCTGCCATATTGTTTGCCCGCCATTTTAACTTTTTAGTTGGGGCGTGGCAGTTTTCTCCGCTAAAATGTCTGAGGCTCAGCAACCATAAGTTGTACACCATCCAAATTTGGGAGGTGGGTTCCCATGGCCCCCCACTACTCAGGCACTACAAATCACCTATGTCGGCCAGATGGTGGCGCTATAACAAAGGGTCATACTTTAAAAGGCCATAACTCACACACCATAAGTCAGATCAACACAAAACTTCATCGACCGATGCATCTGAATGTGCTCTACAACTTTGCTATTGGGACCACCTATGTCCGCCATATGGTTTGCCTGCTATTTGGACTTTTTTATTAGGTGGGGTGCGGAAGAGCTGTTGCTGCAAATTCTAAGTGTTACGACATCGAGTAAACTTCTTTACGGCAAGCGACATCCATGGCGACGCAAGTAATCCGACACCATATGGTCTAGTTTTTATCAGTGAGGGTAGGGTCTGAACGTTGGGGTAGCACTGGAAGAGGCTACCAAAAGTTTGTTAGTAAAAGCTTTTTCAGAGGATGAATAATGACTTTTCTTGAGCATGCATCCATTTGAAGACAATATCTGGTGAGTTCGTTCAGTCTTTGAATCTGTCATTATGCTGAGAAATAGCTAAACCATTTTATTGATAGTATTTGAGTTTCGTGTAAACCCGCGAAAACACGCTGGTATTATTAAACAATGACGGTAATACATATGTAGTCCGCTTCGTTCCGTTGCTACCATAATATAAACTATCTTGTGTCTACAGCTGCTGTTTCTCGCTGCAATTTCTAATATTGAATATAAACAAAAGGCGCAATTTATGCTGTAGTTGCCAGTGTCTGAATAAATACACGGTACTCTGCGCGTAGGTAGCATCGATGGCGAGTTGGTATTTCATTTTTTACTACTAAAAGTTTGTTAGTAAAAGCTATTTGACAGGACGAATCATTACTTTTCTTTGGCATGGATCCATTTGAAGACAATATCGGGTGAGTTCGTTTAGTCTTTAAATCCGTCATTATGCTGAGAGAAATCGTATTCTCAATTTACTCTCTAAATTGACTGTAAGTTTGGGGTTGTAACTAGGTAGTTGTTTCGTAGGTGACTTAGTCTGAACTCGTCTTAACTATTGCTTGTATTTTTGCATAGACTGCGTTGTTGCTGTTCTTGTTTGTGTTAGTGTTAATCAGTTTAACCTACAGGGTCCAAGTTGAACTATGCGGTTGTTCCCTGCACTTAGAACGGTAGGCTACTGCCCTCTAGGGTTTTCGACACACCTGTTCCTGGTTATGGTTAAACACTTTGTTGTATGTCGCTCTGGATAGGAGCGTCTGCCAAATGCATATAATGTAATGTAATGCAATATTCCGTAGCAACAAGATAAACCCGACATTAGCCCTAAAATATGCCAAAACAGCAGCGAAAACGCTGCTCACTGAATAACGAAATAAGCGAGACTAACTTTTTAAAAAAATTATACCACGTCATTCCACAGTCAATATCTGGGACTAAACATTGAATAAATATACAATCTCGCCATTGGTTTTACGCGTAGAGATGTCCCTTTTGCGAATGAGTGGTCATATATTGTCTTGGACAATCCGTTTGCGAAATATATGCGCATCTGTGACGCCTGGGTGGGCTATCTTCAATAATAGCTGTGCGTAATACCACACCTGTTGCTTATGGCGTTGTCGCCCTTTGTAGCGCAATTTGGCTTGACTGACAATTAATTTATTCAGTAGGTGAGAGTATAAGCTTTCTGACGATGTATAACATGTCTGTTTTTGCTTTTGGAATAGCGTTTTATAGGTCAGCGTAACCGAAAATTTTCTTATATTCCAGTGTCTACATAAATAAAACGGTAGGCTGCTCTGCGCGTAGGTCGCGACTTGATATCTCGTCTTTTGTTTCGTTTTTTCTTAATGTCGCATTTATTATTTGAAATGTGTATTTATGTGTTATTATTCTATCTGTCTCTGTGGCGCTCTGAAATGTCCATTCTCTGCTAAGCTGAGCAATGGATTGGAATATGTGTCTGACGTAGTGTGGCACGGTATTCCAAAACTTCAGCACTTTCCCGGTACTTAAAAAAAAAAGATAAATAAACGGTTCGCTATTAGAATATTCTGACGTTCGGTAGTTTTAAGTCAAATGTAAAAGCCAGGGAAAATTGTCTCCCGCATTACTGATTTAGAGCATGAAACGTGCAATTTGTCAGAATCTTCGCTAGACGGGATTAGCAACTAAGGTTGGCAAATGAGGTGACCTGCGCTTGTGCATTCTTTGTGGTTGATACAGCGCAAGCTTACACTCAGTTGACTTCAGTAGCAATAGGTATTCTAATTTGTAAATATTATATTATAGGAAGATGCTGTATTGTTATTGAAATAAGCTGTTTTTAGATTTATTTAAAAGTGAAAGACCTGTTTAAAGATAATTTACTTTGCAATTGTTTAATTTTTGAAATATATTTCATATAGTTTTCTATGGTTTAGTGTTGTAACACTATAGGCCTATGCTTATTGATATGTTGAACAGGCTTCAACTTAAAGGATGTTAATAAACCAGGCTTTTAATAAACCGTGAATTCGAAAATGAGGTCAACCTTTGTGGACATTGCGTTTCTGATCAATTAAGGTAATTTCAGTATCGTTAGGTACCGAGTATTGAATCAGTATTGTTTCAGTATTAATTATCATGATACTAAACTTGGTATCGTTATCGAAGTCAAAATTTTGCTATCGTGACAACACTAGTGTGACGCCTTTTTTAGTTGCGGCATGGAAGCGCTGCAGCTGTACACAGACACCGGGCCATCTAAGTGTTACAACATGCCATCTAATCTAAGTGTTACAACATAGTAAAGACCTTTACGAGAAGCGGCCAGGACACATCCGATGCCAACGCAACTAAGTCATCCGCCAGCATGTTTTAGCATAAATTTGGCCATAAGTCATCAATATTTTACTATGTCAGACACATATTCCGATCCATTGTTCATCATGATATTCAGTAGATATGTTGGGTGAATGTATATGATCATGAGGAAAAAGCCATTTTAAAATCGCTCCATAGGGGGCGCGATGGTGCCAATGCTTGGACCCCTCCCAACGCCGCTTGCGGCTTTAATTAGGGGTCCAAGCAGCGAAGCTGGTGGAACCCTATTGTATCTGTTAGGATTATTATTATTATTATTATTATTATTATTATTTTTCTCCGCTAAAAGTGTCTGAGGCTCAGCAACCATAAGTACTAGAGCAACCAAATTCGGCAGGTGGGTTCCTATGGCCCCCCACTACTCAGGCACTAAAAATCACCTATGTCGGCCAGATGGTGGCGTTATAACAGAGGGTTTTGCGTAAAAGGCCATAACTCCCACACCATAAGTTAGATCAACACAAAACTTCATCAACCTATGCATCTGAACGTACTCTACAACTTTGCCAGTGGCACCACCTATGTCCGCCATATTGTTTGCCCGCCATTTAGACTTTTTAGTTGGGGCGTGGAAGTTTTCTCCGCTAAAATGTCTGTGGCTCAGCAACCATAAGTTGTAGACCAACCAAATTTGGTAGGTGGGTTCCTATGGCCCCCCACTACTCAGGCACGAAAAATCACCTATGTCGACCAGATGGTGGCGCTATAACAAAGGGTCGCACTTTTAAAGGCTATAACTGCCACACCGTAAGTCCGATCAACACAAAACTTCATCGACCGATGCATCTGAATGTGCTCTACAACTTTACTATTGGGACCACCAATGTCCGCCATATGGTTTGCCCGCTATTTGGCCGTTTTTATTGGGTGGGGTGCGGAAGAGCTGTGGCTCCAAATCTAAACGGTTACGACATCTAGTAAACTTCTTTACGGCAAGCGACATCCATGGCGACGCAAGTAATCCGACACCGTAGGGTCTAGTTTTTATCAGTGAGGGGACGGTCTGAACGTCGGGGAAGCAGTGAAAGACAGTGACACATTATTTGAAGACAGTATCGGGTGAGTTCGTTTCGTCTTTGAATCTGTCATTATGCTGAGAAATAGCTAAACCATTTTATTGATAGGTTTTGAGTTTCTGTGCAAACGCACGAAAACACGCTGGTATAATGAAACAATGACGGTAATACATATGTAGTCCGCTTCGTTCCGTTGCTACCATAACATAAACTATATTGTGTCTACAGCTGCAGTTTCTCGCTGCAATTTCTAATATTGAATATAAACAAAAGACGCAATTTATGCTGTAAATCGTATTCTCA
Source organism: Anguilla pacifica (assembly GCA_039654925.1). Classification (NCBI taxonomy): domain Eukaryota; kingdom Metazoa; phylum Chordata; class Actinopteri; order Anguilliformes; family Anguillidae; genus Anguilla; species Anguilla pacifica. Next base: position 31,999,865 of record CM077290.1, on the reverse strand, counting down.
ATTTAATCTCTTAATTGACTGTAAGCTTAGGGTTGTAACTAGGTAGTTGTTTCATAGGTGACTTAACTCGTCTTAACTATTGCTTGTATTTTTGCATAGACTGCGTTGTTGCTGTTCTTGTTTGTGTTAGTGTTAATCAGTTTAACCTACAGGGTCCAAGTTGAACTATGCGGTTGTTCCCTGCACTTGGAACGGTAGGCTACTGCCCTCTAGGGTTTTCGACACACTTGTTCCTGGTTATGGTTATACATTTTGTTGTAGCCTACGTCTGCCAAATGCCTGTAATGTAATGTAATGCAATATTCCGTAGCAACAAGATAAACCCGACATTAGCTCTAAAATATGCCAATACAGCAGTGAAAACGCTGCTCCATGAATAACGAAATAAGCTAGACTAACTTTTAAAAAAAAATTATACCAAGGCATTCTACAGTCAATATCTGGGACTAAACATTGAATAAATATACAATCTTACCATTGGTTTTACGCGTAGAGATGTCCCTTTTGCGAATGAGTGGTCATATATTGTCTTGGACAATCCGTTTGAGAAATATAGGCTACGCGCATTTGTCACGCCTGGGCTATCTTCAAAAATAGCTGTGCGTAATACCACGCCTGTTGCTTACGGCGTTGTCGCCCTTTTTAGTGCAATTTGGCTTGATTGACAATTAATTTCTTCAGTAGGTGAGAGTATAAGCTTTCTAACGATGTATAACATGTCTGTTTTTGCTTTTGGAATAGCGTTTTATAGGTCAGCGTAACCGAACATTTTCTTATATGCCAGTGTCTACATAAATAAAACGGTAGGCTGCTCTGCGCGTAGGTCGCGACTTGATATCTCGTCTTTTGTTTCGTTTTTTCTCAATGTCGTATTTATTATTTGACATGCGTATTTATGCGTTATTATTCTGTCTGTCTCTGTGGCGCTCGGAAATGTCCATTCTCTGCTAAGCTGAGCAATGGATTGGAATATGTGTCTGACGTAGTGTGGCACGGTATTCCAATACTTCAGCACTTTCTCGGTACTTAAAAAAAAAAAAAAAGAAGAAAAAAGAAACGGTTCGCTATTACAATATTCCGACGTTTGGTAGTTCTGAGTCAAATGTAAAAGCCAGAGAAAATTGTCTCCCGCATTACTGATTGAGAGGATGAAAAGTGTAATTTGTCAGAATCTTCGCTAGATGGCAGTAGCAACTAAGGTTGGAAAGTGAGGTGACCTGAGCTTGTGCATTCTTCGTGGTTGATACAGCGCAAGCTTAGACTCAGGTGACTTCAGTAGCAATAGGTGTTCTAATTTGTAAATATTTTATTATAGGAAGATGCTGTATTGTTATTGAAATATGCTGTTTCTAGATTTATTTAAAAGTGAAAGACCTGTTTAAAGATAATTTAATTTGCAATTGTTTAATTTCTGAAATATATTTAATATAGTTTTCTATGGTTCAGTGTTGTAACACTATAGGCCTATGCTTATTGATGTTGAATAGGCTTCAACTTAAAGGATGTTAATAAACCAGGTTTTTAATAAACCGTGAATTCGAAAATGAGGTCATCCCTTGTGGACATTATGTTTCTGATCAATTAACGTAATTTCTGTATCGTTAGGTACCGAGTATTGAATCAGTATCGTTTCAGTATCAATTATTGTTATACTAAACATTACATTACATTACATTACATTTATTTCGCAAATGCTTTTATCCAAAGCGACGTACAAAAAGTGCATATCATGGTCATAGGCAACTGCTGAACACAGGTTCAGAAAGGTATAATACTTATTTTGTACAGCTATTTCTAGCCAAGAACACAGTTCACACAGTGAACACTATTCTGACCTAACCTTTGCAAAGCCAACTAGGCAGAAGAATACGCTACAGTATTAGGACAAATACAAATTACCAAAAGGTGCTGGGATGGGGCAACATGTAACAAGTGACATGAAAAGGGGGGGGGTTTTATTTATTTATTTATTTTTTTTATTAAAGAGTGAAATGTACAGCATGGTGGTGGTTAGTCTAGGTATAGTCTGAAGAGATGAGTCTTCAGGCCACGGCGGAAGATGGGTAGTGAGGGGGAGGTTCGGAGAGGGACGGGAAGTTCGTTCCACCACTGGGGAGCTAGGGTGGAGAAACCTGATATCGGTATAAAAGTCAAAATTTTGGTATCAAGACAACGCTAGTGTGATACCTTTTTTAGTTGTGGCATGGAGGCGCTGCAGCTGTACATACACACCAGGCTATCTAAGTGTTACGACATGCCATCTAAGTGTTACAACATAGTAAAGACCTTTATGGGACGCGATCAGGACACATCCATGGCGACGCAACTCAGTCATCCGCCAGCGTTTCTTAGCACAAAATTGGCCATAAGTCATCAATATTTTACACAATCATCATGATATTCAGTAGATATGTTGGATGAAGGCATATGATGATGAGGAAAAAGCCATTTTAACATTGCTCCATAGGGGGCGCGATGGTGCCAATGCTTGGACCCCTCCCAACGCCGCTTGCGGCTTTAATTAGGGGTCCAAGCAGCGAAGCTGGTGGAACCCTATTGTATCTGTTAGGATTATTATTCTTATTTTTGTCCGCTAAAAGTGTCTGAGGCTCAGCAACCATAGCTCCTACAGCAACCAAATTTGGCAGGTGGGTTCCTATGGCCCCCCACTACTCAGGCACTAAAAATCACCTACGTCGGCCAAATGGTGGCGCTATAACAAAGGGTTTTGCGTAAAAAGCCATAACTCCCACACCATAAGTTAGATCAACACAAAACTTCATTGACCTATGCCTCTGAAGGTGCTCTACAACTTTGCCATTGGCACCACCTATGTCCGCCATATTGTTTACCCGCCATTTAGACTTTTTCGTTGGGGCGTGGCAGTTTTCTCCGCTAAAATGTCTGAGGCTCAGCAACCATAAGTTGTAGACCAACCAACTTTGGTAGGTGGGTTCCTATGGCCCCCCACTACTCACGCACGAAAAATCTCCTATGTCGCCCAGATGGTGGCGCTATAACAAAGGATCACTCTTTTACAGGCTATAACTGTCACACTATAAGTCCGATCAACACAAAACTTCATCGACCGATGCATCTGAATGTGCTCTACAACTTTGCTTTTGGGACCACCTATGTCCGCCATATGGTTTGCCCGCCATTTGGACTTTTTATTAGGTGGGGTGCGGAAAAGCTGGAGCTCCAAATTCTAAGTGTTACGACATCGAGTAAACTTCTTTACGGCAAGCGACATCCATGGCGACGCAAGTAATCCGACACCGTAAGGTTAGTTTTTTATCAGTGAGGGGACGGTCTTGGGGCACTTGGAACGGTAGGATACTGCCCTCTAGGGTTTTCGACACACTTGTTCCTGGTTATGGTTAGACACTTTGTTGTACGTCGCTCTGGATATGAGCGTCTGCCAAATGCCTGTAATGTAATGTAGGCTAATATTCCGTAACAACAAGATAAACCCGACATTTGCCCTAAAATATGCCAATACAGCAGTGAAAACGCTGCTTACTGAATAACGAAATAAACGAGACAAAGTTTTTTTTAATTATACCATCTCATATTACAGTCAATATCTGGGACTAAACATTGAATAAATATACAATCTTACCATTGGTTTTACGCGTAGAGATGTCCCTTTTGCGACTGAGTGGTCATACATTGTCTTGGACAATCCGTTTGTGATTCCTGTTGCTTACGGCGTTGTCGCCGTTTTTAGTACAATTTGGCTTGATTGATTGATAGTTGATAGTTAATTTATTCAGTAGATGAGAGTATAAGCTTTCTAACGATGTATAACATGTCTGATTTTGCATTTGGAATAGCATTTTATAGTTCAGCGTAATGGAATATTTTCTTATCGCATTCACTGTGGCGTAGCATTAAAGACGATGCACCTAACGAAACGTTGTCAACGATTTTCATAATTTCTTGGAGAGTACTATTATTATTGAGGACTTCGGGGCATAGCTAAGCCATTTCTTTGCTGATAGACCTGTCTGACATCGTTATCTGACGCAAAACAGAAGCGGATAGGACTTTGTCATTGATTTTCTGTCTCTATACTACTAAACACAGATAAAATGTCATGTTGCTATGTAAGTATTACTGCTCAAAATATTTCGGTTATATACGTTATTTTTGAAATTGAGTGTCTTTAAATAGGTTAGTGGCATTATATAATGCGGATATTTCACACTGCAATGCAAGCGTTAGTGTAATAGTTTTTGTGACCCATGGAACAGTGATGACGACAGTGTTGGAACGTTGCTAAAACGAGGTGGACGGTTGAAAATTATTTTCGTCATTATGCTGAGAAATAGCTAAACCATTTTTATTGATAGTAATTGAGTTTCTCTGCAAACGCGCGAAAGCACGCTGGTATAATAAAACAATGACGGTAAATATAGCCTATATATGTAGTCCGCTTCATTCCGTTGCTACCATAATATAACAAACTGTCTTGTGTCTACAGCTGCAGTTTCTCCCTGCAATTACTCTTGAATATAAACAAAAGACGCAAATGCTGTAGTCTGCCAATGTCTAAATAAATAATAAGGTATTCTTCGCACAGCACGCATGCTAGCAGGGTTGTCGAGTTGATATTTCGTTTTTTGTTTCGTTTTTTAAAATGTATTTATTATTATTCTGTCTGTCTCTGTGGCGCTCTGAAATGTGCATTCTCTGCTAAGCTGAGCAATGGATTGGAATATGTGTCTGCCGTAGTGTTGCACAGTATACCAAAACTTCAGCACTTTTTCGGTCCTTAAAAAAGAAACGGTTCCGTATTAGAATATTCCGACGTTCGGTAGTTTTGAGTCAAATGTAAAAGCCAGGGAAAATTGTCTCCCGCATTACTGAGGATGAAAAGTGTAATGTCAGAATCTTCGCTAGATGGCAGTAGCAACTAAGGTTGGCAAGTGAGGTGACTTGCGCTTGTGCATTTTGCGTGGTTGATACTGCGCAATCTTAGACTCAGTTCACTTCAGTAGCAATAGCTGTTCTAATTTGTAAATATTTTATTAAAGGAAGATGCTGTATTGTTATTGAAATATGCTGTTTTTAGATATATTTTAAAGTGAAAGACCTGTGTAAAGATAATTTACTTTACAATTGTTTAATTTTTGAAATATATTTAATATAGTTTTCTATGGTTTAGTGTTGTAACACTATAGGCCTATGCTTATTGATATGCTGAACAGGCTTCAACTTAAAAGTTGTTAATAAACCAGGTTTTTTATAAACCGTGAATTCGAAAATGAGGTCAACCCTTGTGGACATTACCTTTCTGATCAATTAAGGTAATTTCAGTATCGTTAGGTACCGAGTATTGAATCAGTATTGTTTCAGTATGAATTATCATGATACTAAACCTGGTATCGGTATCAAAGTCAAAATTTTGGTATCGTGAGAACACTAGTGTGACGCCTTTTTTAGTCACAGCATGGAAGCGCTGCAGCTGTACATACACGCTGGGCCATCTAAGTGTTACGACATGCCATCTAAGTGTTACGACATAGTAAATGCCTTCACGAGAAGCGGCCAGGACACATCCATGGCGACGCAACTAAGTCATCCGCCAGCGTCTCTTACCACAAAATTGGCCATAAGTCATCAATTTTTTATACAATAATCATGATATTCAGTAGATATGTTGGGTGAAGGTGTATGATCATGAGGACAAAGCCATTTTCAAATCGCTCCATAGGGGGTGCGATGGTGCCAATGCTTGGACCCCTCCCAACGCCGCTTGCGGCTTTAATTAGGGGTCCAAGCAGCGAAGCTGGTGGAACCCTATTGTATCTGTTAGGATTATTATTATTCTTATTTTTCTCTGCTAAAAGTGTCTGAGGCTCAGCAACCATAAGTCCTAGAGCAACCAAATTTGGCAGGTGGGTTCCTATGGCCCCCCACTACTCAGCCACGAAAAATCACCTATGTCGCCCAGATGGTGGCGCTATAACAAAGGATCATACATTTAAAGGCTATAACTGCCACACCATAAGTCCGATCAACACAAAACTTCATCGACCGATGCATCTGAATGTGCTCTACAACTTTGCTTTTGGGACCACCTATGTCCGCCATATGGTTTGCCCGCCATTTGGACTTTTTTATTAGGTGGGGTGCGGTAGCGCTGTACCTCCAAATTCTAAGTGTTACGACATCTAGTAAACTTCTTTACGGCAAGCGACATCCATGGCGACGCAAGTAATCCGACACCGTAGGGTCTAGTTTTTATCAGTGAGGGTAGGGTCTGAACGTCGGGGAAGCACTGGAAGAGGCTACCAAAAGTTTGTTAGTTAAAGCTGTTTCAGAGGATGAATAATTACTTTTCTTGAGCATGCATCCATTTGAAGACAATATCTGGTGAGTTCGTTTAGTCTTTGAATCTGTCATTATGCTGAGAAATAGCTAAACCATTTTATTGATCGTATTTGAGTTTCGTGTAAACACGCGAAAACACGCTGGTATAATTAAACAATGACAGTAATACATATGTAGTCCGCTTCGTTCCGTTGCTACCATAATATAAACTATCTTGTGTCTACAGCTGCTGTTTCTCGCTGCAATTACTAATATTGAATATAAACAAAAGACACAATTTATGCTGTAGTTGCCAGTGTCTGAATAAATAACACGGTACTCTGCGCATAGGTAGCATCGATGGCGAGTTGGTATTTCATTTTTTGCTACTAAAAGTTTGTTAGTAAAAGCTATCTGAGAGGATGAATCATTACTTTTCTTTGGCATGGATCCATTTGGAGACAATATCGGGTGAGTTCGTTTAGTCTTTAAATCCGTCATTATGTTGAGAGAAATCGTACTCTCAATTTAATCTCTAAATTGACTGTAAGCTTAGGGTTGTAACTAGGTAGTTGTTTCGTAGGTGACTTAACTATTGCTTGTATTTTTGCATAGACTGCGTTGTTGCTGTTCTTGTTTGTGTTGGTGTTAATCAGTTTAACCTACAGGGTCCAAGTTGAACTACGCGGTTGTTCCCTGCACTTAGAACGGTAGGCTACTGCCCTCTAGGGTTTTCGACACACTTGTTCCTGGTTATGGTTTTACATTTTGTTGTAGCCTACGTCGCTCTGGATAAGAGCGTCTGCCAAATGCCTGTAATGTAATGTAATGCAATATTCCGTAGCAACAAGATAGACTCGACATTAGCCCTAAAATATGCCAATACAGCAGTGAAAACGCTGAATAACGAAATAAGCGAGACTAACTTTTTAAAAAATTCTACCATGTCATTCTACAGTCACTATCTGGGACTAAACACTGAATAAATATAAAACCTTACTGTTGGTTTTACGCGTACAGATGTCCCTTTTGCGAATGAGTGGTCATATATTGTCTTGGACAATCCGTTTGCGAAATATACGTGCATCTGTGACGCCAGGGTCGGCTATCTTCAATAATAGCTGTGCGTAATACCACACCTGTTGCTTACGGCGTTGTCGCCCTTTTTAGTGCAATTTGGCTTGATTTACAATTCATTTATTCAGTAGGTGAGAGTATAAGCTTTCTAACGATGTATAACATGTCTGATTTTGCTTTTGGAATAGCGTTTTATAGGTCAGTGTAACCAATTTTTTTCTTATCTGCCAATGTCTAAATGAATAAAACTGTAGGCTACTTTGCGCGCAGCGCGCAGATCGCGAGTTGATATTACGTCTTTTTTCCGTTTTTTCTCAATGTCGTATTTATTATTTGAAATGTGTATTTATGTGCTATTATTCTATCTGTCTCTGTGGCGCTCTGAAATGTGCATTCTCTGCTAAACTGAGCAATGGATTGGAATATGTGTCTGACGTAGTGTTGCACGGTATACCAAAACTTCAGCACTTTCTCTGTACTTAAAAAAAATAAAAAAATAAAAAAGAAACGGTTAGGTATTAGAATATTCCGACGTTCGGTAGTTTTGAGTCAAATGTAAAAGCCAGGGAAAATTGTCTCCCGCATTACTGATTTAGAGGATGAAAAGTGTAATTTATCAGAATCTTCGCTAGAAGGCAGTAGCAACTAAGGTTGCCAAGTGAGGTGACTTGCGCTTGCACTCAGCTCCTTGATACAGCGCAAGCTTTGACTCAGTTCACTTCAGTGCCAATAGGTGTTCCAATTTGGAAATATTTTATTATAGATAGATGCTGTATTGTTATTAAAATATGCTGCTTTTTAAATCTATTTACAGGTGAAAGACCTGTTTTAAAGATTATTTAGTTTACAACTGTTTAATTTTTGAAATATATTTGATATATTTTTCTGTTGTTTAGTGTTGTAACACTATACTGCCGTCCAAAGGCTAACCGCAGTAACTACATTTTTGTTCGAAATTGAGTTATAACTAAAAATGAACTTCTTGATATCTGTTTTATCTTGTGACGAAGTTTCAGAGTTCAATTTTGCTTTATTTTAGAGAAAAAACTGTATAAAAATTGCAGTAACTACAAAACCCGACTCAAAACCATGGCAGACCGCAGTAAGTGAAGTTACTGCGGTCTGCTTTGGGATTCTACCGGTCGATTTCGCGCTCTACCCCTCTAAGTTACCTCACGCGACTGTTTGGGATTCTACCACCAGCCGATTTCACCCATCTAACCTCACGCAACAAAGCTGTTTAAGATGGCACTATCCAGGGGAAAGAGGATAGTGGAACTGGTGTTGAAAAGAAAATACCCAGGTAGGCTAAGTAACGATGACATTAAGCGTTGAGAAACTAGCAATCACATTATAAAACACCTGTCAGTCTCGCTATATATGCTGACTGACGGGAGATGTTTAGTTAGCTAGCGTTAGTTTACCTGCTCCCTGAAAGCTGTAACATTATCATCTGTAACTTCACATCATCGCCGATGCCATGTCATGCACTTCAAGATTGTTTACAATCTAGCCTACGCATTGTGGATATTTGCCATGAATACCGAGTGCGGAGAAAGAAGTGCATGTATCCGCAAATAATGTTGATTAAAAATGTGCACAATTTCGTACTGCAAATGAAAATAAATGTAGGCTATAAGCCCTAGGCTACTCGCTAAAACTGCCTATTTGGGCAGAGCTGGCTATATATGATAGTATTGAGTAGCCTATTTTGTGGATTAATTGTATTGATACTCAAGGAAAATCAGGGAAGTTTCTGCCACTGCTTAGTGATTAAAACGGATTTTTCTAAATCACATTTATCATTTGATCGCCCTAACACAATGCGAAGAAGCTGTGTGTCACTTTCCAATTGATTAGTCAGATCGTTTGCATGCTTGTTAATCACTGAAAATGAATTAAAACAGTTTGAGATCAATGATTAGTTTAAAGGAAAGTTTTGCGCTGCACCAATTTTCAGCTCACAAGTCGCCGCTGTTTAAAACATGTAATATAATAAACAAATTTTACTGTGAATCAGTGTAGCCTTGTATTTATTCATTATGTTAAATAGTAAAGATAAGGATAATGAAAATTATTAATGTGATTTTCATCAAGGCAACAAAAGTGGTGGCGGTGACAACGATGGTGAAATTGAAGATGATGATGCAAAGTTTAATTGATAGGAAAATAATTGTCTAGATAGGTGAATAAGTAAAAAAGTGAAATGAAATGATATTAAGACTAAAATATGACTTCTAAAATTCTCAATTTGTCCATACTTAATTAACCATGCACAAATCCATACGTAGAATTGTTAAATACTGTTAAATACAATTATAACAAAATCAGTATCAAAATAGTTTTTGTTCACTGAAAACACAATATAAAAGCTGAGAACATTGTAGTTACTGCACTTTGCTTTTGCATTGCTCTTAGAACCATTCAAGGCAATGCAAAGGCAGAGTGCAGTAACTACATTTTTGGGGTCAAAGGTCAAATCAGCAGTCATGGTTTTTGGGCATAAAAATTACCTCATGAATACATGTACAATTAGTGCAATATCACTGATATAACTATAACCCATTTGGCTGGCCAGTTAAAATACTTTAAAGCCATTTTTCTCAGTTTTACCCTTTGCGTAGTTACTGCAGTTAGGCTTTGTAGGGCAGTATAGGCCTATGCATATTAATATGTTGCAGAGGCTTCAACTTAAAGGTTGTTAATGAACCAGGTTGTTAATAAACCATGAATTCGAAAATGAGGTCAACCCTTGTGGACATTACGTTTCTGATCTATTAAGGTTGAAATATATTTAATATAGTTTTCTATGGTTTAGCGTTGTAACACTATAGGCCTATACTTTTTGATATGTTGAACAGGCTTCAACTCAAAGGTTGTTAATAATCCAGGTTTTTAATAATCCGTGAATTCGAAAATGAGGTCAACCCTTGTGGACATTGAGTTTCTGATCTATTAAGGTAATTTCAGTATCGTTAGGTACCGAGTATTGAATCCGTATCGTTTCAGTATTAATTATTGTGATACTAAACTTGGTATCGGTATCAAAGTAAAAATTTTGGTATCGTGACAACACTAGTGTGATGCCTTTTTTTGTTACAGCATGGAAGCGCTGCAGCTGTACAAACACGCCAGGCCATATGTGCGTTACGACATGCCATCTAAGTGTTACGACATCCCATCTAAGTGTTACGACATAGTAAAGGCCTTCACGGGAAGCGGCCAGGACACATCCATGGCGATGCAACTAAGTCATCCGACAGCGTCTCTTAGCACAAAATTGGCCATAAGTCATCAATATTTTATACAATCATCATGATATTCAGTAGATATGTTGGATGAAGGCATATGATCATGAGGAAAAAGCCATTTTAAAATAGCTCCGTAGGGGGCGCGATGGTGCCAATGCTTGGACCCCTCCCAACGCCGCTTGCGGCTTTAATTATTATTATTATTCTTATTTTTCTCCGCTAAAAGTGTCTGAGGGTCAGCAACCATAAGGCCTACAGCAACCAAATTTGGCAGGTGGGTTCCTATGGCCCCCCACTACTCAGGCACTAAAAATCACCTATGTCGGCCAAATGGTGGCGCTATAACAAAGGGTTTTGCGTAAAAGGCCATAACTCCCACACCATAGGTTAGATCAACACAAAACTTCATCGACCGATGCATCTGAATGTGCTCTACAACTTTGCTTTTGGGACCACCTATGTCCGCCATATGGTTTGCCCGCCATTTGGACTTTTTTATTAGGTGGGGTGCGGAAAAGCTGGAGCTCCAAATTCTATGTGTTACGACATCGAGTAAACTTCTTTACGGCAAGCGACATCCATGGCGACGCAAGTAATCCGACACCGTAGGGTCTAGTTTTTATCAGTGAGGATAGGGTCTGAACGTCGGGGTAGCACTGGAAGAGGCTACCAAAAGTTTGTTAGTAAAAGCTTTTTCAGAGGATGAATAATTACTTTTCTTGAGCATGCATCCATTTGAAGACAATATCTGGTGAGTTCGTTCAGTCTTTGAATCTGTCATTATGCTGAGAAATAGCTAAACCATTTTATTGATAGTATTTGAGTTTCCTGTAAACCCGCGAAAACACGCTGGTATACTTACACAATGACGGTAATACATATGTAGTCCGTTTCGTTCCGTTGCTACCATAATATAAACTATCTTGTGTCTACAGCTGCTGTTTCTCGCTGCAATTTCTAATATTGAATATAAACAAAAGGCGCAATTTATGCTGTAGTTGCCAGTGTCTGAATAAATACACGGTACTCTGCATGTAGGTAGCATCGATGGCGAGTTGGTATTTCATTTTTTGCTACTAAAAGCTTGTTAGTAAAAGCTATTTGAGAGGATGAATCATTACTTTTCTTTGGCATGGATCCATTTGAAGACAATATCGGGTGAGTTCGTTTAGTCTTTATATCTGTCATTATGCTGAGAGAAATCGTATTCTCAATTTAATCTCTAAATTGACTGTAAGTTTGGGGTTGTAACTAGATAGTTGTTTCGTAGGTGACGTAGTCTGAACTCGTCTTAATTATTGCTTGTATTTTTGCATAGACTGCGTTGTTGCTGTTCTTGTTTGTGTTAGTGTTAATCAGTTTAACCTACAGGGTCCAAGTTGAACTATGCGGTTGTTCCCTGCACTTAGAACGGTAGGCTACTGCCCTCTAGGGTTTTCGACACACTTGTTCCTGGTTATGATTAAACGCTTTGTTGTATGTCGCTCTGTATAGGAGCGTCTGCCAAATGCCTGTAATGTAATGTAATGCAATATTCCGTAGCAACAAGATAAACCCGACATTAGCCCTAAAATATTCCAAAACAGCAGTGAAAACGCTGCTCACTGAATAACGAAATAAGCGAGACTAACTTTTAAAAAAAATTATACCATGTCATTCCACAGTCAATATCTGGGACTAAACATTGAATAAATATACAATCTCACCATTGGTTTTACGCGTAGAGATGTCCCTTTTGCGAATGAGTGGTCATATATTGTCTTGGACAATCCGTTTGCGAAATATACGTGCATCTGTCACGCCTGGGTGGGCTATCTTCAATAATAGCTGTGCGTAATACCACACCTGTTGCTTACGGCGTTGTCGCCCTTTTTAGTACAATTTGGCTTGATTGACAATTCATTTATTCAGTAGGTGAGAGTATAAGCTTTCTAACGATGTATAACATGTCTGATTTTGCTTTTGGAATAGCGTTTTATAGGTCAGCGTAACCAAAATTTTTCTTATCTGCCAACGTCTAAATAAATATAACGGTAGGCTACTTTGTGCGCAGCACGCAGATCGCGAGTTGATATTACGTCTTTTTTTTTCGTTTTTTCTCAATGTCGTATTTATTATTTGAAATGTGTATTTATGTGTTATTATTCTATCTGTCTCTGTGGCGCTCTGAAAAGTGCATGCTCTGCTAAGCTGAGCAATGGATTGGAATATGGTTCTGACGTAGTGTTGCAAGGTATACCAAAACTTCAGCACTTTCTCGGTGCTTAAAAAAAAAAAAAAAAAAAGAAACGGTTCGGTATTAGAATATTCCGACGTTCGGTTGTTTTGAGTCAAATGTAAAAGCCAGGGAAAATTGTCTCCCGCATTACTGATTGAGAGGATGAAAAGTGTAATTTGTCAGAATCTTCGCTAGAAGGCAGTAGCAACTAAGGTTGCCAAGTGAGGTGACTTGCGCTTGTGCACTCAGCTCCTCGATACAGCACAAGCTTTGACTCAGTTCACTTCAGTAGCAATAGGTGTTCCAATTTGGAAATATTTTATTATAGATAGATGCTGTATTGTTATTTAAATATGCAGTTTTTAAATCTATTTAAAGGTGAAAGACCTGTTTTAAAGATCATTTAGTTTACAACTGTTTCATTTTTGAAATATATTTAACATATTTTTCTTTTGTTCAGTGTTGTAACACTATTGGCCTGTGCATATTAACATGTTGAAGAGGCTTCAACTTAAAGGTTGTTAATGAACCAGGTTGTTAATAAACCATGGATTCGAAAATGAGGTCAACCCTTGTGGACATTACGTTTCTGATCTATTAAGGTAATTTCAGTATTATTAGGTACCGAGTATCGAATTAGCATCGTTTAAGTTTCAAGTATCATTTCAGTATTGAGTATCGTAATACTAAACCTGGTATCAGTATCAAAGTCCAGATTTTGGTATCGTGACATCACTAGTGTGACGCCTTTTTTAGTTGCAGCGCAGAAACACTGCAGCTGTGCATACATGCCGGACCATCTAAGTGTTACGACATGCCATCTAAGTGTTACAACATAGTAACGGCCTTTACGGGAAGTGGCCAGGACACATCTATGGCGACGCAACTAAGTCATCCGACAGCGTCTCTTAGCACAAAATTGGCCATAGGTCATCAATTTTTTATACAATAATCATGATATTCAGTAGATATGTTGGGTGAAGGTGTATGATCATGAGGACAAAGCCATTTTCAAATCGCTCCATAGGGGGTGCGGTGGTGCCAATGCTTGGACCCCTCTCAACGCCGCTTGCGGCTTTAATTAATTAATTTTTTCTTTTCCTTCAATGTCCTTAAAAAACAATCTTAAACTTTTAACAGTTAATGCTAGGGGCCTAAGAGACAATCTGAAAAGAAAAGCTATGTTTCTTTATTGCAAAAGTAAAAGTCCACAATGTATATTCCTCCAAGGAACCCACTCAAATGAATCTGATGAAAAAATTTGGTCAACTCAATGGGGAGATAAAATTCTCTTTTCACATGGTATATCTAGATCTGCAGGAGTTGCAATTCTGTTTAATAACTGTCCGGGGGAAAGTAGCGACAACTAAATCTAGTAATGATGGTCATTGGATTCTCTGTGTGTTACATATGGACAACTCGTCACTAATTCTGGGAAATACTTATGGTTACTGCAACACAATGCAAAATAGAAACCTTTCTGTAGGTGTCAAAGACTGTTCTACAAAGAAAGATATGCTACAGAAAATGCATTAATAGGTGGTGATTGGAACATGGTTCTGGATGAGTGGATTGACAGATCCCCCAACAAATTTACAGGCCCTCGTCCAAACACTGTACTGGTTAACTTATGCAACACTTTATGCCTTCATGAACCTTGGAGAGAAAAAAATCCAAATCATAGACAGTTTTCTTGGTTCAAACCAGATGCCTCAATCAAATTTAGAATAGATTACTGGTTAGTGGCAGATACAATGCTTAGTCAAATATCAAACTGTGAAATATCCCCTGCACCACTTACTGATCACTGCTGCATTGATTTATCAGTAACACCTCTAAGGCAGTCTGCCAGAAAAAAAGGATATTGGAAATTCAATGCCAGTCTTCTAAAATATGATGAATATTGTAATGGCATTAAAGACAGGACGACTCCATATTATCATATACTCAGAAATGTGAGTTTTTAAATACAAAATCTGCCAATATGCAATCTCCTTCAGCAAATATATCAAGAATATAAATGGCTTGGAAGAAGAAAATATCATAAAATAGATACATTTGATTACCATCAACCTGATTTTAACAGAGAATGACAAAAATAAACTCTCTTCCTTACAATCCAAACTTGATAGAATTTATGAAAGAAAAGTTTGAGGGGCATATATCAGGTCAAGATCTAAGTGGATTGAAGGAGAGAAAAATTCTGCGTATTTTTGTAGAATGGAAGAAAAAGGACAGGAAAGGAATTCTATCAAAACTCTTACGATTAATGGTATGGATTGCACAGACCCAACATTAACTGCAAAAGAAATAAGTGCATTCTATCAAAATCTGTACAGCTCATCCCTTTCTATAGCAGATTCTGACTTTCTCTTGGACAAAATTAAAACAAATTGACAGTGAGTTCAGGGAAGAATGTGATGAGGATTTTACTATGGATGAACTAGACAAAGCAGTCATGCGCTTAAAATTAGATAAATCTCCTGGCCCCGATGGTCTGACAGCTAACTTTTACAGACACATTTGGGGTTTGCTTAGAAATTTTCTTTCCCAAGTCTTTAGAGAAGCTACAAACAATTTCTCACTACGAATTAGCATGAAACAAGGCATCATTACACTCATACCAAAGCCAGGTAAAGATAGTAAGATTTTAGACAACTATCATCCAATTTCACTTTTAAACAACGATTATAAATTACTAACCTACATTTACACCAACAGATAAAGAGGACTGAATCAAATAATTAGCAAAACACAAACAAGATTTGTAAGCGGCAGCTCCATACATAACAATATAAGACTAGTGCAAGACCTTTTAGAATATAGCCATCTGATAGAGGATAAAGGATTCATTTTATTCCTTGACTTCTACAAGGCGTTTGATAGGTTAGAACATCAATTTCTGTTTAAAGTCTTACGTATGTATGGATTTGGACCTAAATTCTGTAACATAATAGAATCCTTTTTACAATGACACAACTAGCTCAGTAGCACTCCCTCAGGGTACCTGCCCTCGTTTCACCATCAATAGAGGGGTTAAACAAGGATGCAACATTTCCCCATTCTTAATTTTTTTGGCAGGAGAAATGTTGGCAATTCTTATTAAAAATTCTGATATTGTCAAACTGAATGTTTTTGATGAATAGATAGTTATAAGCCAACTGGCCGATGACACCACCAACTTCTTAAAAAATTAGAACAAATCCCTAAAGTCTTTGAATTAATTGATATGTTTTCTAAAGTATCAGGTTTAACACTTAATCGCAATAAATGTGAATTAATGGCCATACATGACTGCAACCTCATAGAGGCTTATGATATTCCTATCAAATCTTCTGTGAAATATTTTGGAATCCATATAACCAAAGACGCAAGAATCAGCGAAGCCTTAAATATACAAGACAAAATTATTTAATGTAAATCTAGGCTGAATATGTGGTTACAAAGGGACCTGACAGTTTTTGGAAGGACATACCTAATTAAAATGGAATCCTTAGCAAGGTGCATTTATCCTGCATATTCAATGGCCATACCTAATAAGTTCATTAAACCCATCAACCTAATTAAACTTTAATTTCATTTGGAAAAATCGGGTTCATTACATTAAGAAGTCAGAAATAGTTAAAGAATACAAAGATGGTTTAGATCAGCGGTTCTCAACAGGGGGGCCGCAGCACACTAGGGGGCCTCAGAGAGCTGCCAGGGGGGCCTTGAGATGGCTGGGAATGTTTCTTTAAAAATATAGAAAAATACAGAAAAATACTCTAATGACAAAAAAGCGATAGAGACAACTATTTAACTAAACAAATAGTCTATCTATCTAGTACTTCATGTGTATAAAATAATCGCCTAATCTAATAGGCTAATATTAACTAAAGAAAAACGATCAAAATGTCTTGCTCTGAAAATAGGGTCATAGCCGCGCTTCACGCAGCTCTCATCTGACAAATCTCACCAACTTTGCGGTGTTATATTTTAACTGTTGCCGTGCATTTTCACACAAAATGGACAAGTTTTTAACTCGTCCATCAAAACAAGTTGCAGTTAATCAAGACCTGACTGATCAACCATCAACTTCCAGTGCCAATTCGACTGCCGAGAGTGCCCCAGTCTCAGACACAGATAACGAGAACGCAGAAGCTGTAAGTAATAAAAAGCAAAAATGCTCGTATAAAGCAAAATCGGCAAAATGTCAGAAATGTGAAGATAGTTAGCTTAATTATAGCTTTGTTGCATTCCCTGGGAGCAAAGGCTCAACACAACCACAATGTGTCATTTGTTCTCAAGTGCTATCCAACGAGTGTTTGAGACCCTCCAAGTTGATCAGACATTTACAGATGAAACATGACCATTACAAGGACAAGCCCAGGGTATTTTTTGAGTGAAAGGCAAAAGAGCTCTGTGGTACACAAGCAGAGATGAAAGCGAGTACCGCTGTGGATAAGAAACTGCTTAAAATATCATGCGTAATAGCCCAGAAGATAGCTCAAGAAAAAAAGCCTCATACTATCGGGGAAACCTTGGTTATGCCTTGTGCAACTGAGATAGTCAGATAATTGTTTGGAGGGGAGAAGGCCAAGCAGTTAGTAAAATTTCTGATGTCAAATTGCACCTTTAAACGCCGCATCTCATCAATGTCGGAGGATATACTGGTACAGTGCGCTGCACGCCTTCACGGAAATGATTTTGCCATCCAATTAGACAAGTCGACAGACGTGTGTAAAATGTCCCATCTACTCACATACATTCGCTATAAATGGGAAAAGGAGATAAGGGAAGATTTTTTGTTTTGTAAAGAGCTCAAGACAACTACAACGGCAAAAGATGTTTTTGAAGCACTGGGTGATTTCATGAGGTCAAATGGAATAAGCTGTATCAACTGCATTGGAGTGTGCACAGATGGAGCCGCGGCAATGATGGGAAGACACTCCGGAGTAGTTCAAAGGATAAAAGCTGTCGCTCCCCGTGCCGTCACAGGGACGCGCTTGCCGCAAAGGACATTGATCCCAGGCTCCACAAAGTTTTGAACAATGCTGTGACCATTGTGAACTTTGTTAAAGCAAGAGCCACAAACTCCAGGTTATTCACTGCCCTCTGTGAAGAGGTGGGTTCTGATCATCATTCCCTGCTCATGCATACTGAGGTAAGATGGCTGTCCCGGGGAAACATGTTGATGCGCCTGTTCAGCCTCAGGGAGGAACTGCATACCTTCCTTTCAGACAAGAAACCTGAACTGGCTGAGCTCCTCAAGGATGAGAAATGGCTGGCTCAACTCAGCTACCTTGCGGACATCTTTAATGAAACAAACAAATTCAACAAAACAATGCAGAATGGAAACACAAACATCATTACCCAGCATGAAAGAGTGGAGGCTTTCAAAAGAAAGTTATAAATGTGGAAAAATCGAGCCTCATCAGGAATCACTGATATGTTCAAGCAGTTGCATGTCTTCCTTCAGGAGAAAAAGATGGATTTCAGAACCATTAAGCTCCAGGTAACAGCACACTTGTCAGGGATGTTGGACAAGTTCAACAATTATTTCCCTGAACTCAGCGAGGAGGAAGCAGCTTCCTACCTTTACAGAGAACATTGAGACAAAGCATCCTGACACATCTCCATCCATACTCTTGGAAGAACTCATTGAAATCTCATCTGATACCACCTGGAGAGCTCGTTCAGTGAAGTGCCCCTGGAAACATTCTGGTCTGAGTGTGGTGCGGAGTACCAAGTATCTCATGATGCAGCAGTTAAGATGTTGATACCATTCAGCACCACATATCTGTGTGAAGCTGGCTTTTCAGCCATGACAGCTCTGAAAACAAAATATAGGGTCAAGTTGAGCCTTGAGGATGACATGCGTGTTGCCTTGTCAAAGATCTCCCCATGTATTGACTGTATTTTTAGCCAGCAGCAGCAGAAGACCTCACATTGAGTTAGAAAATGTCCACTGAGTGAATTTTTTTTTCTGTATTTATTTATATTTTTTGAGAAATGGTAACTTGGTGATCCTTTTCTGTATTTTTTTAAATAATGATTTTCTGTTTCTGAGAAATGGTCAAACTTATCCAAATATGCTATTTTTATGGAAAACAGTGCAACTGCATTTTAGTGATCATTTTCTGTAATTTTCTATTTGATTTATTACTTCAAACAGTGTTATGTGACATAGCTCAGGAGGCAAGAGCGGTTGTCTGGCAGTCGGAGGGTTGCCGGTTCGAATCCTCACCCTGGGCGTGTCGAAGTGTCTCTGAGCAAGACAACTAACCCCTAACTGCTCTGGTGAATGCGAGGCATCAATTGTAAAGCGCTTTGTATAAAAGCGCTATATAAATGCAGTCCATTACCATTATGTCAACAGTAAGTACTTAAACGTTATTTTGAAAGCAAGCACTTTTGTCATAATTGTCGTAAAATAGACAGGAGGGGAAAAGTCTTTATCGTATGTAGGGGGGCTCTGGAATATTTTGGCAGCAGAAAGGCTGAGAACCACTGGTTTAGATTAATCTAATCTAATCTAATCTAATCTAATCTAGATTAAACTTTATTGTCATTGCACAGAGTACACGTACTGGGACAACAAAATTCAGTTAGCATCTAACCAGAAGTGCAAAAGAAGCAGTAAAGTGCAGTAAAGTCAGGGTTTTCCCTACCATAGAAAGGCTTAGGCGCAGCGCCTAAGTGATTTTGCGGAGCACCTTAAGCCGAATGAACGCAAAAAGGCATTTAGGCGACATATCAGAATGAATGTAAAAATAACGGTGATGCGCTGACAAAAAAAAAAAACAAAACAAAAAAAAAACGGAGAGGTGGCTTTATGGTTTTAAACACTCCATGCTATGATGGCATTATAAATAGAGGTGGGTGATTGAAGAGCGTTTTTATGTTTTTATGCATGGTAGGTTACATGCATTTACAGAATATAGCATTTTTTTCCCCAAAGATGGTATTATATTTCTCGATATAATTGTGCCGCCGTGTTAACACATTACTACGATTGCAGGTCAGGCACTCTTCACGGTAAAAAGACATTTTAGGATAGCGCTTCCGAATTGCTTGTCGAAAGTGCTGCGACTGAAACAGCGATAGATTTACCCACTAGCCACATCTGTCAAAAATGTCTTTGTATGCCTCAGCCATGTTGGTGTAAACATGGTCTAAGATCTTGTCCCCACTTGTGGAGCAGGAGACATGTTGATGGAATTTGGGGAGTACAGTCTTCAGGTTGGAGTGGTTGAAATCTCCCACAATAATAAAGGCTGCCTCTGGGTGTGTAGTCTGTTGCTTGCTAATGGCAGCATGCAGTTCTTTCATTGCAAGCTTTGCATTAGCGTCCGTGGGGATGTATGCTGCAGTCACAACAGTAGATGTAAACTCTCTGGGCAGATAGAAAGGTCTACACTTAACATGAGATGTTCAGTGACTCTCGATAATGGCATTGTCCGTGCACCAAGCTTTGTTAACAAAAATGCACAGTCCCCCACGTCTGGTCTTACCGGAGTCATCAGCTGTTCTATCCTCCCTGAGGATGTAGCGCCCTGGTAGCTCAACTGCGCTATCGGGAACGCCGCTGTTAAGCCAAGTTTCCGTAAAAATCATGACGTTGCAGTCCGTAATCCTTTTATGAGTGGTGATCCGCAGTCGCAGTTCATCCATCTTGTTCGCTAGAGACCGTACATTGGCGAGATAAATGCTGGGTAGAGATAGCCAATGAGGAGTTAGCCTTAGCTTGGCCCTTAGCCCTCCTCTCATCCCCCGCTTTTGTTTTCAGTCTCGATGCTGCCTGCAAGCGCTTCCAGCCAGCGGGGCCAGGTTGATAGCCTCCGGTGTCCTGACGGTCTCAGTTTAGAGCTGGAGATCGCCAATAAAGTTGTCTGAGTTGTGTAATCCAATATCCAAAAGTTTTTGTCGGGTGTATGACACATATACAAAACTGTTCTGAGTGTACAGACTTAAAACGAGTAGGTAGATAACTGCTAATTTGCAAAAACTGGAGAGACGCTGAGCCTCGCAAGCTATTGATTTTGAATGCTTAGTTGCTGTGTTGAAATCAAAATGGCTAAAATCTTTCTTGCTGAACAAAAATTGTATTTGGTGTTGTCTCCCCAGAGGATTGTTCAAAAAATGGGCAGTATAGAGTTTGTTCTTAAATGTGATTTTCAGGTTAAAAATTAGCAATCAAACTGTCCTTATTTCACAAACAAGTACTGTTATGCTGGAAGCTCATGTACACGCATAATTTCACCCCACATCAAACCCCCATTTGGAACAACAGGTATGTGCTGTGTAATGGCAAATCTCTTCACTTACAGCATTGGATGGAAAAAAATATCTGGTCAATAACCCATCTAATTAATGACCAGGGATACTGGCTATCTTATGAAAACTTCTGCTCGAAATACGGCAGTTTGCACACGTTCTCAGTTTGATAGAGTGATCAAAGCAATCCCTGTTTCAGTTTGACTATTAGTCCAAAACATAGATAAACAGTTGTGTGCTATAAATTTACCTGTGCTTCAATTTAATGGTCATGAATTTCTGGATGAGAAAAATTCAAACAAATTGGTACGTAATCACCTGAACAATATACTGTACCCAATACAATCAAATCGAAACTCCATCACCCAACTGTTTTCAGAATTAGACATTAAGAAATGGAGAACTAACTATATTACTTATCCTGTAAGCCCCAAGACAAAAGAAGTCCACTTCAAAATTCTGAATAATATCCATGCAATCAACTGCTAAGACTGAGATTTAATGTTAATCAAAATAACTGTAGCTTTTGTAAAATTGAAATTGAAACTACTGATCATCTGTTTTTCCACTGTATGTACTGTATGTGACATTCTGGGAGGATTTGCTGGACTGGCTGTCAACCAAAATCCAACTACTTGCTCCTCTCACAAGAGAAAATATTGTTTGGTATTAACATGAAGGACATTAAGAGTGACCTGATATTGAACAACCTGATACTCCTGGTGAAATTTTTCATCCACACATCCAAATGGAGGAAAATGAAACCCCTTTTTCTGTTTTTAGAAGGGACCTTTTGGACAATCATCTCAGTGCTTTAAAACTAATGAAAGGAAAACATGCCAAGTCTCTCCTCAGAGCTTATGAAGAACTGAAAATATATGATGACCCCTAGAGCAACTATGGAAGAGTACAGACTTATTATTATTATGTTTTATTTTTTTAACAAAATTATTTTATTTATTTTCTATTCTCTATTATTTGTTATTATATTATTATTTTATATAATTTATCTTTCTTATCTTGTGTGCCTTGTATGTTAAGAGGTGTTTATTGTCGTTATGATCTCTATGCCTTGATGTTTGTAAATGAATCATCTTTAATAATAAAAAAACATGGTTTCTCTTGCATATATTATGTGTTTCTTCTGAGTCCGTCTGTATGCCATGCATTTAAAAAAACAACAACAAAAAAAAACTTATTTTCCTGAATAATCTTTATCAGATCCAATGTGTCCCTCATCCCAGTATTCGTGCTCACACAAATAAAATCACATTAGCTGTTTTTATTGCATGTCATTCCACACAAAAAAATGATTTTGATAGCCACCATCTCGGTTAATTTGAAATGTTTCACATAGTCAGAAAAGATAAGTATTCATGTTACTTTTTGTAGAAATGTCATCTGATCTGTTAGAAATCGAGCTAACGTTAACCATGACTGCGTGGCAACGAAGCTGAAGCGTAGCTTCTTTAGCTTAAACGAAAGTATAGCTTTACTAGCAAACGATACAAAGGTCAGGGACTACAGTACAGAATGATATAATATAAAAACATTAGACTATAACGCTAAGTACAAGAAATCACTAAAGAGAAAAATAATTAACCTAAATGCGGTTGAAACCGATTGATTTTTTTTTTTTTTGGCTGAAACCGACTGAAAGTGAGGGGAAAGGGATACGATTGCATCATTCGCAATGCTCTCTGGGATGTGAAGTTCATTCCTCTTTAAAAAGTTAAGTACACAGTCTTGTACCTTCGCATTTTTTCTTTTTTCAAAGATATTTTTGGCTCTGAATCATTTTTATAATGTCATGACTCATCTTTTACCTGGATGGTTCGGTTCATGACTGAAAACTATATTATCTAGCGTCTTTCTGAAATGTCTATGGAGAAAATGAATGGGAAATGTACTTCCGGAACCAGGGCCGCTGAAAAAGTGGGCGGCAACGTTTCTGCTCTCTCGCGACCAGCCACCAATGGCACACTTGGCTGCCCGCAATTGAGCTTGTAAGTCAAATTGCCTCCAGGGAGCGTCTGGTTCGTGACGTCACAGCCCAACGTTAAAATCCTATTGACTTTTTAAAAATCATTGATTGTAAAATATCTATAGCGATTAAAAATAAAGGATTTCTCACGTTTTTTTGGGACCGTCATTCTCTGCCATAGCATGTGCTTGGTTATATTTATTTCAATCTCTGGAGGGAAAAAAACGGATTTATGTCGATTTACGATCTGTTGGTGGTCCTGAACTACACTAAATCAAAGTCGCACGGATACACGTCAAAATCATTTACCAGACGCCCCCTGGAGGCAATTTGACTTACAAGCTCAATTGGGACTGTGCCCCAACTGTGGAAAAAAACCACAAATAGAAACAGCACTTCCTAACCCGATGTGATAATAAGAAATTTAATCTCAATTTAAAACAATACCCATAAACCTCCCAACCCTACATGAGACCCACCTATTACAAATCCTTTTATAACTCCTCGTTTTAGTAATGCCTGTTTAGGAAGAAAAATACAGAATTAAGTATGAAGGAGTGGTAGGGAGATTAATGGATTTTGAAAGATGGGGAAGGAGATTAAACAGAGCATGAGCAGGGTGTATGGGGTTAAGCGAGAAAGTAAAAACGGCCAATTTAGCGTAACAGCACGTTTTTGCCTTCCACTCAGAAACATCATAACCAGGGCGGAAACCTACACGTGTTCCACCGGCGTGTCAGCTAGCAAGCTAGCTACAGGCTACAGTACGTTACTGTCATTCGAAATAAGTTGGAGTTGGCTAGCGACGTTGTTTCAACAAGCTTGTAGATGGCTAAGAAGGGGGAGCTAAAATGATAGCCACTTAGCTAGCGTTAATAAAATTGCAGGTAATAAGTAGCTAACGTTAGCTAAGTTCTAGCTGCCATGTTTAAACTACGGTTAATTTCTGCATCAGTTTCACCAGAAGCCCCCCAATCCAAAGGGAAATGCCGTTTTTCAGAGACCGTTACAACGTTGTCGCTACACTGAAGTAGCACGCTAGGGTTAGACTAACGCAGGTAGACATAAGGTGCTAAAATAATCATTTGACATGCTTAAATCTAATGTTTTTAGCTAGCTACAGGCATTTTGTTAGCGTTTCAGCCCTTGGTTGCATATTGTGGATTGTCTTCCCCTCCGGTGGGCGTGGTTTTCAGAGTATGACGCGTTGCGCTCTGTCTCTATGCACGATAGAGCTAGCGGATTAAACAGTTAGCCTGAGTTGGTTTACATACCTGGTGGATGAACAGATTGAATCAACAACAACGCTTATATGTGAAGCATTTTTCTGATAATAATTTGTGACGGTCATTTACATATAGCTATTTGGTAATGACATTAGCTATCAAAACAGCCTGCTACCTGACAGTTTCTCCACTCGTTACTGATCCAGTAAGCTCACCTAGCTACATCCAATGTTTTACGAAACAATTTAAGATACATCCATGCTTAATATATAAAACAATACGCAATGGTTTGTTTATTATTTTTTTAATAAACCAACAAACCAGTCACCTGACGTAATCTATCTCGACTCCTTACACGCTAGACTAGGTAGCCAGTTAGCTTTGCAGGATCACCTAAGTAAAACCACAAGAGCCACTTACCTTTGTTTCACTGAAATAAATTCTTCATCTCGCCTAATTACTGTATTCTAAAAAAAAACATAAATATGAGCGGAATGGCTAAAATTATGGGAATTAAAATAACTCGAAACGGTTAGTGTCTTTTAACTTCACCCAATCCAGAAAACGTGGTCACGGTGACGTTGAGAATCGGTCACTGGGTTGCCAAAAACTTCACGTATCCCCCTATTGGTAAACTAAAAAAATCTAACTGAAGTTTACCTCGTGCTAAACACGAGAAAGATAACGGGAAATAGCTAAAAGTAGTTGCTAGCAATATGATGTTCTTAACTCTGGATATAGGCTGCACAAGTATTTCAGCAGTTCTCTTTCGGCTTACCTTAGAAATGTTTTGTTGTTTTATATGCCCTTGGTCTTTAAAATATCTTTTTAAAAAGTCTATATATTACATTGAATATGTTAGTTGGGGTTTTCTAAATTTTTTTTTTTTTTTAACCCAAT
Source organism: Anguilla pacifica (assembly GCA_039654925.1). Classification (NCBI taxonomy): domain Eukaryota; kingdom Metazoa; phylum Chordata; class Actinopteri; order Anguilliformes; family Anguillidae; genus Anguilla; species Anguilla pacifica. The sequence continues at coordinate 31,974,635 of CM077290.1, read as the reverse complement.
TAATGTTTATGATTTGCACCGTCATGTTTCTGTCATTAGTCAACTAGCCAATACTGTCGTTGTATTCCCTGCCTGTCTCTGTTTTGCGTGTCTCGGGCTGCTGTTTCCTGCTGTATGTAAATTATCCGACCTTTGTGTGATGTGACGTTAAGGCTGTGTGATTGGTTCGTTCCGTTGCGCCGGGGCAGCCAATCACGGCGAACGGGATTTGACAAAAGCAGGCTTCGCCCAGCTATGATGATCAGTCTACGAATTACCGTTTAGAAGAGATGTCACAAATAAAGCGAAGCTCGGGTGCTCGGGTTTCTCTTCATCGTTCACGAGTCTACTGCCCTCTACTGGTCATCTAGTTGAGGACAGTGGGCTCGTGGATTTTGGGTGTAATTTGAGCGGACGTGCCTCTCTTTTTCTCTCTCTCTCTCCTTCCACTTCCCCCTCTCTCTCGCTCTCTTTTCTGAAGGTCTGGTGTAGTGGCGTAGTACCAGTGGCTTGACCGCGGCTGTGTCCACTGCATCAGGCCGGCGGACCAGGCCGGACCATACAGCATTGGGGCTAGGCAGGTACCAGTGGCGTGACCCCGTGACCAGGGACCACACCACTGCTGCGGACGCCCATCGCCGGAGACCAGAGGGGAGTTCAGCGCTGCCCGGAGAGAAGGCCCCTAGCGGCTTGCTCTCTCAGCTTTGCCGAGTCTTCGCCCTCGCTTCCTGGCTCCCCTCTTCTGCTCTCCAGGCCGCAGCAGGACCATCAGGTGGACCCGGAGGACGAGGCCGAGGAGCAGGCAGATAGGAGGACCCGAGGACCTCCCCCCCAGTGATGGCAGCGGCGCCCGGATCCAGCGAGACCACCTGCTCGGATCAACTCCTGGCGCCTGCTACCGGAAGGGAGGTCCCACTGCGCCTTGTGGAGCTGACCGCCAATCAGCTCCCTTGGTGCGGTAACGTTTTGGTCCCCCTGGGACGGACCAGCAACCGCTAAGCGCTGTTCCTGTGTTTCCCTCTTTCTACTTGTTTAGGTCCGGCCTGAGGGAGAGGGAGGATGGCTACAGGAGTGCAGCCAGGAATCCGACGCCACAACGCTGTCCGGATAACTTTCCAGAACAGCGGAGAAGGGGGCAGCGGTGCTAGTGGGCCCCCCCAGGTGGCACAAGGGGCGAAGGGCGCAGCCGTAGGGGGCGCCGCTGAGCCAGCAGGGGGGGCAAGCAATGCCGCTGCCCCAAACAGCAACAGGAGAATGACAGGTTTGACCCGCCTAGAATTTAGCCGGGCAGTGCTCCAGCGAGCCATGGGCTTTGTGCCTGGCGACCTGAACTGCCTGGTGAAGGTTCCTGGCAATGCTGATATTTTTGAGATAAGCTTCAGAACGGCAAATATCCTGGAGCGGTTCTGGAACCTCTATAGAGAGGGGAAGGGTAAGGCTCCCCTCAGTAATTTTGATGTAGAGCCCCTGTCCGACACGGAAAACAAAGTGGTCACTGTCCAGTTTTACAACAAGGCTGTACAGGACCACGATGTGAGTACGTGGTTGGGCAGGTATGGTCTTGTTAAGTCGGAAGCCCGGAGAGTCCTTGATGAGGACGGAGTCTGGACCGGAGCCAGGAAATGGCTGGTCCAACTCAAGCCCGACCCCTCTGCACCAGGGGGGGTATGCCACATCCCCAGCTCCATCACGCTGGGGAGACATAGGGGTGTGGTGTTCTATTATGGGGCGACATAGCTCAGGAGGTAAGACCGATTGTCTGGCAGTCGGAGGGTTGCCGGTTCAAACCCCACCCTGGGCGTGTCGAAGTGTCCTTGAGCAAGACACCTAACCCCTAACTCCTAACTGCTCTGGCGAATGAGAGGCATCAATTGTAAAGCGCTTTGGATAAAAGCGCTATATAAATGCAGTCCATTTACCAGTCCATTTATTACGGCATGCCCAAGCTGTGCAGGAACTGCGGCGAGTTAGGTCACTTAGCCGCAGCCTGCACAGTGGTCAAGTGCAAGACGTGTGGCGGCGAGCACGAGACCAGGGCATGCCGTGATCCGAAGCCCTGCAATCTCTGCGGAGCGAGGGGGCACCCCCATGCCACGCACCAGACCACCCACTCCTACCCCCTCCCAGCCTGGAAGCCCACCCCCACATGCACAGACCACAGCACAAGACCTTACCCTCTGTACCACCACCCCTGGAACCCCCAACTCCACAGCGCCCCCTGCCGAATTAGGTCCCACCAACCCCGTCACTGTCAAGGAGGAGCCTGACTCCGACACCCCTATTGTGGTGTTGGAGTCAGACTCTTCGACAACTGATTCAGATAACTCCATAACACCCTGGCAACAGATTAAAAAAAGAAAGGGCAAACGCATCAGATCCCCAACCACAGCAAGTCAAAAACCTCCCAGTCAACCTCCCAACCCAGCAATAGTTCGCCAAAAAACTCACCCAACAAAACAACTGATACAGTTACACTCACAACCGGAATGAAGTACAACACTTACAGCCAGGCCTGACATCATCCAGGCATCATCCTCCTCTCAGGGCCCTCCAGGGACTGGGGGGAAGCCTGGGGCAAGAACACCTGCCCCCACCTCTCCAGGACGGAACCTCCCAGGCAGTCAAGAGGGGAGACCTGTGAGTACACATGGTCCGGGGGTGAGTAAGCACCTTAATAACTAGGACATTGTAAACCAAAAACTTAACAAAATCTGTAAAGACATAGTAAACAGTAACATTGTATCATAAACCATACACAACAATAAAATCTCATGACATTTTCACTAAACATATCCTCACTCAACACACGCAGCGTTAAAGACCCTGCCAAACGCCATACAGTATTCTCCATTCTGTCTCAGGTCCCCTCAGACGTCATCCTGCTCCAGGAATGTGGCATTCCGTTCCGGGAGTTGGATGGCGTTCTGGGGGAGGAATGGAGAATGGGAGACTCTCTCTGGTCTGGCTCCAACATCGCCAGAGCTGATGGGGTTGGCACGTTGGTGAAAAATCCCTTTGTGCGCATAACATCCAGCAACATTGTAGAGAGTGGGCGAATCCTCGTCACGGATTTCGAGGTCGGGGGGTCCCCACTCAGGGTCGTCACTGTGTACGGCCCCACCAGGGTGGCCGAGAGGGTCTCCCTCTTCACAAAACTAGCACCACTTCTCCATTGCACAATGCCGGTTGTCGTGGGGGGGGATTTCAACTGTGCGTTGACAGATGAGGACCGCAGCAGACCCAGACGGGACCGTGGCGAATGAACATCAGCCATCTCCAAGACCCCCAGGTGCGACTCTCTTTCTCGAGACGTTACCTGGAGTGGGTGAGTCTGAAACACCTCTTTGACTCCCCGGTGGAGTGGTGGGAGATGGTGAAGGAGCGAGTGCGAGGCTACTTCCGGGCAGTCGGGCGGAGGAAGGCGAAGGAAAGGAGGGCAGTTTTTGTACATCACAATGCTGCCCTCCAGAGACTGAGCCTCCTCCAGTCCCGAGGCCTGGATGTTAGCAGTGAAATCGCCGGACTCGGCAGAGCCTCACCACCCTCTACCGGGAAGAGCGGGAAAAATATACTTTCCTCTCCAAGCTCCAGGGCCTCGAGGAGGATGAGAAGTGCACACGGTTTTTCTTCCGCAGGGCGCGGTCTAAGACTAACAACATCTTGTCTCTCTATAACAACAGAGGTGTGGTGGTGTCTGAAGAGGCGGAGGTCCGGGAGGTGGCCAGGGAATTCTACGGGGGCCTTTATAGTGAGAGGCCCTCCGACGGGGCTCTCATGGACACCTTCCTGGGCCGCCTTGACAGACGTCTGGGCGATGAGCGGATGGAATCGGAGTTGAGCACCGAGGAGCTCACCCGGGCCGTGTGCTCCCTCAATCAGCACAAAGCTCCGGGTCCTGACGGAATCCCAGCTGAGTTCTACCAAACTTACTGGGATCTCCTGAAGGAGGACATGGCTGAAGTTTTCAGAGCGGCATACAGGGAGGGGCGGTTGGGGGCTTCACTGAGGCAGAGCTCAGTAGCTCTTGTCGCAAAGAAGGGGGACCTGAAGGACCTCCGCAACTGGCGGCCGATCAACCTCCTCTCAGTTGACTATAAGATCATGGCGAAGGCGCTGATGAGGAGGTTCCAAGGCCTGATAACATCGGTGATTGGACCGGACCAGACCTGCAGCGTGCAGGGGAGGTCCATTAATGACAACCTGCTCCTCGTGAGGGATTTAATCATCCACTCCGGGGAGCGGCGGTCCCCCTTGTGCCTTCTCAGTCTCGACCAGGAGAAGGCATTTGACCGGGTGAGTCATGTGTGCTTGGAGAGAGTGCTGGAGAGAATGAACATCCCTGGCCCCCTCCGGCGCTGGACGAAGATCTGCCTGACTGACATAACGGGCAGAGTGGTTGTCAACCGGCAGCCCTCTGACCCGTTTGCCATCAGGTCTGGCGTCAGGCAGGGGTGTCCTCTAGCATCTCTCCTGTACGTCATCTACCTGGAACCGTTTCTCCAGGCCATCAGGGCCAGCCCCGGAGTGGCGGGTTACCCGCTGCCGAGGGCTAGGGGAGAGCGGCTAAAGGTGATGGCGTACATGGATGACATTACCATCGTCGCCACAGATAGTCGCTCCATCGCTTGTGCCACCAAGGTGTTGGACGACTTCTGTGCGGCCACTGGCGCCCTGGTCAACAGGGACAAGAGCGAACTGTTTCTGTCTTCCTATTATAGTGAGCCTCTAACCGTTTCCTTCCCTGTACGCAGAGACACCATCAAGCTCTTGGGGGTGACCTTCCAGGCTGACGGAGGAGGGCGAACGAGCTGGGAGGGAGCCCTACGCCACGTCCAAAACAAAACCCGGAGCTGGAGTGCGCGGCCCTTGACCATGGCGGGTAAGATCCTTGTCCTGAAGGCAATTGTCCTGCCCATTCTGCTCTATGTGGGGAGGGTGTTTCCCCCAGACAAGGCCACCAGCAAGCAAATTGCTAGGTTGGCCTTTCGCTTTGTCTGGGGGAGCAATATGGAAAAACTGAGTCGAGCCACCCTCCTCAAAGAGGAGAGGAATGGGGGGCGGGGGGTCCCAGACATAGTCACAATCATCATGGTGCAAGGTCTGGCCGCCCTGGTCCAGAACGCCGGGAAGGTGGGAAAGGCCTCTGGTGCCTTTGCCAGGTACTATGCCACCCCCTTCCTACGGGCAATAGGCTTGGGTGTGCTGGACCTCACCATACCGTATAGCTGGGACCCCCCTTATGTCTATCAGGCCCTGAAGGACTTTGCTTTCGGGACGGGATTGCCCAGGGCCGGCCTGACCTCGTGGAGCTATAAAATCATCATGGCTCATTTAAGAACAAACGAGACTGCCAAGCTCCCGAGGTCAGGGCCGGCCTGGGACCCGCAAGTCATCTGGGCAAACGTGACACACAAGTGTCTCACTAACAAACAAAAAGATATTGCCTGGATGACAGCTCACAGGTGTCTCCCCACGAGAGTCTTCATGTACCGCAGGCACTTAGCCCTCACTGAGCGCTGCCCCCACGGTTGCACTGACTCAGAATACATTCACCATCTGTTCTGGGAGTGCACCGTGGCTAGGCGGGTCTGGGGCTTTGTTGTTTCCTCTGTCTCCCAAAACAGGTTGCTGCCGATGTCCTCCCTGACGTCTGAGAGAGTCCTCTACGGTCCCCGGGAGGGACTCAAGACAATGGAGCTCCAGCGTCAGTGGGGGATCATTAACACCGTCAGGCAGGTCCTGTGGGAGACAAGAAACATCAAGGTCTACCAAAAAACATCAGTGGACCTCGTCACTCTCCGGAGGAGGATTCAAAACCTCCTCCAGGACGGCGTTCTGGTGGACTTCCGAAAGAACAAGGACCTGGCGAGAGAGAAATGGGGGGTGGACCACTGGAAAGAACTCATCATATAGTCCACCCCCCTAGGAGGGGCACCCGCTCTTCACACCATTCCCGAGCACACGTACGGTAGTCTATTCTTTTTAAAGGTGATTTGTAACTCTTAAAACAATTATTGTCTTTGTGATCATGTATTATTAACAATGTATTATTGTTTTGCAAATTGGGTTTTTCCTTATGTTCTCCTTTGAGTGTTTTTGTGTTTGGTAATTTGGTAAGTGTCTAAGTTTAAATGTGCTTTTGTTCCTGTTTTGAATTTTAAAAAGGAATACGTTTTAAAAAATGTAAAATGTTCAAAATCTACCTATTAAAGATAAAGCGAAGCTCCCCGGGAGCGATTCGAAAACAGCCAAGCCTGTCTCCGTCTCTGCTTCTTCGTGAAACCGCCACAATATAGTAAATAAGGCTGTACTAGTGTTACTAAATGTGTGAAATGTGGCAATTTTTAAAATACAGTTTATTATGTGTATTGTTACTGGCCTTACATTTTAATAGGTAATGATGTCCAGTTATTTCTCAAAAATACGAAGTAACAACCGGCTGTAACACCAGCTGTAATATTAGTTTCACAATTCCCTAGTGGGGTTACAAAGTTAAATTATGTATTTTGTGTCTCATGTAATCATCGTTTTTAAGCAATGTAATAGAAAGAGTGCACTTTTTACACAAGCATGTGCATGTAACCAGAATAGTTATGGATTATGCAAGGAATGTATGATGCTCCGCAAGGTGCAATAGTGTCAACAGTTATCTGTTTCTGTCGCTTGTTTTTCTGGTAGTGTAACGTTATCGCATTTGAGTTTGGCCAAGTAACGGTTCTTTTCTTCGACTGGTAACCCCAAATAATACTGGCTTGCCATAGTTTTAACTATCTAGGTAACATAATTTACTTGTAATTTATTTTGCTTGTTATCAGAAATAGTCTAAAGGGACTCTGTTATTGATTGTTTGCGGAAGTCTGTCGGAAGTTACATTAGGGCCAGAACAACGCACATGCGCAGTAACGCTTGTTTATGTTGTTACCGTTGAAAGCGTCTATAGCAAGCGGCCAAAACCAGACTTCGTTTTTGAAGCTCATTTCCTGGTCTTGTTGTTCCTGGTTGCTCACTAGCGCCACTACGGTTGGCTCCATTATGTGTTTTCATATCCGGTTTCCATGTAAGTCTACGGTACAAATCTGAGACTGTAAAAATATGGACAAAGCTACTGTGACGTCACCCATTGATTCTCCGTGGGTCTCTAAAACACGTTTTGAAGCTCAATAGGCCTATTTCACATTTCCGGGTATGTAAACCGGATGTACGGGTCTCTCATTTCCGGTTATCTTAACAGCCACCAAAACAATGGCAGCGACGAAGAGCTTTTTTGTTTTGTAGCGTTCCCCTGTGTACCAATTCGAAAAAGAATTTATTTGCCCTTTCACAGCTTTCCCACAGATTTACTCCAAACTAAGAAAAAAACTTGCTAGGTAGCATGACTGTCATAATGTTGCAAACTAACATAAACTAACTCATTACGATAGCTAGCTAGTTAGCTACTGCTTTGTGAATAAGATTACACTCGATACTGAACTTTTCTCCTCACATACATTTATCTAAATGTCTGAGCCCCCTACCAACTCCTTCGTTTTTTATTTTTGTTTTTTTATCATTCACCACTAACGCGGTTTCAGTCATGTCGTACTTGTTACTGAAGAATGTCATAAAATCAGTTAGCTAGCTATATTTTATGTTATGATTAGCAAATTACGTTTTAGCCAGCTAGCTTGTTAGCAAGCACATATTTGGATATTCAATGTTGAAACTGCAGATGCACGTTTATTTTAGTTGTTAATTGTAATTACAAAATGTATTGACGGACATCGCGACAAGCCTACTTAAGATATATCAGCTGATTTAAAAATGTGTGCGTAGTTTTTATCAGCGATGAAAACAAACAGCTCGGTAGTGAACTGAACACTGCATTACACAGGCGATTTGACAAGCAATATAAATCTTTATTAGAACAAGTACAGCACAAACAACATGTCACAAAATAGTAACGGTAGTACAAAACTTAGTTCAGAGATATTTCACTTCGGTATAACATAAGTAATTGTGTGGAGCCTAACACATTGTACTTACATAGCGCCTCCCCTGCTGACCGTCAACGTTAACAGAATCGCTTTTCCTCACAGTTGTCAGGCTCCCTAATAGTTCATTTTCGGGACAACCGAGAGGAACAGATACGCTGTTAACGGACAGCAGATGTTGCTTCACGCTACGAAAACACAATGGAGTCGCCACCAGAAAATAATTTATGTTATGTCGAAGTGAAATATCTCTTTAATCGGCTAACTTGCTGTGCTAGCTAGCAAGCTAGCTATTTAGCTTTCTGGCGAACCAGAGCTAACGTTATACTTACCTTCATAACCGAATATAAACTTCTCAAAAAATAATTTATAGCCCTTGTCTAGTTTAGACCGCTTAACGTTCACTGGCAATGCTTCGATAATGCGGATAACATCGGACATAGTGACCTTTGGCAGAGCTATTAGGGACTGTGAGAACACGTCGCTGTTTAGGCTCAATTTTTCGCTGTCAGAAATAGACTTGCGTCCGTAGCAACGGAAACCGGAAACAAAGTATCCCTACATCCGGTTTTGGTCGCCATCTTGTGAAATAGGCCAATGGCGGGCGCGGCCATTTTCTCGATTTGGAGCCAAAACCATAGAGTTAAGCGGTCTTGTGATTTTTATAATTTGATTGACAGTCCGGTGCGGAAAAGCCCATCAACCTGAACGAACGATTGCAGAACGAACTTGAGGCTAGCTGACTGTCTGCCGTAATGTTTTAAAATATATTATCTGATGTTTACGGAGTTTAATTTCTATCCGTGACTGTACTGTGTCATGTAATCACGTTATATGTATGACATTAAAAATACAATTAGGCTATGTTCAGTTATCTTCAATTTATGTTTCTCAGCAAAACGAATATGCTTAGCTAGCATATCAGTTTGCCAGTGAGCTAGGTAGGCTATCCGTGGTTAGCTCACGCATTAGCAATATGAACCACAGGGGAAGAACATCGACTACAATCAGAGATGTGTAGGCTACTGGTGATTTGACTAGGCTAATTTTCGTATAACTGTCTGGTAGACCTGCTGTTAACCAAGCAAGTTATCGTCGTAGGTTTTCGCCACAGTCAGTTAATGAGCCAGTAACTGCTACTAGCTACTCCATCGCCGTTTGTGGTGTTCACTTGCTGGGTGACGCTTCAAAACGTGTTTTACGGTGAAGCCACACTATACGCGGCCCCGCCGCGCGGCGGCGCCGCCTCCATTCATTTTGAGGGGTGGCGGCCAGACCCCGCAAGGCATTTTGGGATTGCCGGCGGCGCGGCGGGAGGCGGCGGGCGGCAGTGGAGATGGCAAAAATTCAACTTTGACCCTCTCGCCGCGTCGCGGTAACCAATCTGATTTGATCTAATGATCCGTCAAGTAAATTGTCCCTATTTTTTTTTTCTAATTTTAGTTCCACATTCTATCGTTCCACAATGGAGGACCTAACTCGTAATTTCCGTATCGGGCTTCCCAAAATAAAATCTCCTACAGAGACATTGATAAGAGGAACGCAGCGTGGAGAAAAGTCTCTGAAATTGTCGTTGGCTCTGAAATGTAGTTATCGCCGTTAGTTAGGCTACTATCACTGTCCAGTCTGAATAAAAATCATTTTTGCAGTAACTTAGCTCTGAAAAATGTTAATAAGCTGCCTAGGTAGGCTGTCTAATGTCTAGCTATAGTGAGTAACAACAAACAATAACAAACAAAACAAATCTTCCTAATGTATTGTAGTTGTTCGTTTCTACCAGCCACCTAGCTAGCTAACCAGATATAACTTTGAAGGCATTATCTGGCTAATTAGCCAGACAGTGTTTTTGTTGTAGGTTGTTACTCACTAGCTAGACATTAAACAGCCTAGTTAGGCGGCAGACTAACATCTTTCAGATCTAGGTTACTGCAAAAAATATTTTTATTCAGACAGGACAATGAATATGAAACACGATATTAAACTTACTCACCTGATGATTTAAATGAACAGAAATGTTCTGTTCTTTTTGAGTTTTCTAATGAGAGAGCTTTGAAACTGCTCTTGGCTTTTGATTCATTTTCTGTAGTCCTCCATTGTCTAAAATTCTGATCAACTTTTACACAAGTAATGCTCAACTCAGTCATAAGAAACAGAAAACAAACCACTCACAGCTTGCTTTTATTCAGCATATGTTTGACTTTAAATCCTCCATAATACTACCCATGAACAGATTTCATAACATGAGCTATAAACAGATTCCATAACACCGGCCATGAACAAATCCCATAATGCCAGCCATGATCAGATTTCAGTCCAGCAACTATGTTAGTCTGACCTTCAAATGAAACACATTTAATTAATGGCTTTTTATCTGCCACACAGAACATTTTTTGTTGATGGCTGAGCTCTCAACTTTAGACCACTAGAACATTGACCACTCGGATCATGGGCAGTGTAAACACAGCTTACCCAGCCAAGGACCTAAACTTTAGATCTGTGCCTCTGGCAACAGTGATGGCATCTGCCACCAAATGACTATGTACAGAGTTATTAATATTTTCTGAACAAGCCGTGAAAATGCAAATATTTCCGACAAAACGCTTTCGCAGGCAAACAGTACATGAACAGAAAATAATAATAAGAATTTAAAGTCACTGACAGAGGATGGGTGCACACCCACATTTAAAGAATAAACAGATTAGACTCTCAGAGTACAATGCAATTAGTGTTTGAAAGAATAGGGAGAAACACAGGTGAGCTCTGTTATGCTTGTAATGCAGTGAGCAGACAAATTGTTGTTCAAGTAACAGAGCAAAATTAGGTTAATTTTATGCTATTTAATTCTAGTGCTAACCTATAGGATTAGGTCACATTACTTCCCTACCCACTGTATTACCAGTGTCCATATTGGATCAATCATTTTTTTTTCAGAATTATTATGAATATCTAGGAAAAGGAAAGTAAAGGAGATTGTTAAACATTGTGAGGATGAGATATTTAGCAAAATGTTAAGTTTTTCAAGTGGTTCTGAGACCACTCTTGCTCCCTCTGGGTTCAGAGCATTTTTAGGTTTTGGGCCACAGGCTCACACTTTTTCCATCCCTTGCAGACGGTACTGCTGAAAATCTTTATAATCCAAGTTAAGATTTCAAAGGGGTGGACAAAATTTCAGTCAAGGTTCTGAAGGGATGGACCCAATTTCATTCAAGGTTCCAATGATATTCACAAGTCCAAAAGAGTCAACCCAAATTTCAGTCAAGATTTCAAAGGGGAAGATCAAAATAGTTACAGTCCAAAGGGGTAGATCCAATTCCAGACAAGGTTCCAAAGGGACAGACCAAAATAGTCACATTTCCAAAGGGGAAGATCCAATTCCAGTCAAGGTTCCAAAGGGACGAACAAAAATAGTCACAGTTCTAAAGGGGTGGACCTAAAACACAGTCCAGGTTCCAAAAGGACTTGCGTCACTGCGTCATGTTGCTGCCGAGGTCCGGCTGCAGGGTCTGGCTCTGTGGCAGGTGGGGCCTGGGCCAGCGCTGGTGGAACTTCTTGAAAAATAATGGGTCGTTAAAGGGCCCACTGTAGATGATAACCCGCATGAGGTGCACCAGCACCACCACCAGGCAGCTGATCAGGAAGAAGGGTATGAAGGGGCGGAGATGAGTCCAGGCCACACCCACCCCATACACCAGTCCCCCCTTGTCCCGTGCATGGGTGGTCCGCCGTGAATAGTCGCCGGAGGGGAGGGAGGAAACGGAGCCATCTTGAGATGGGGGAGAACACGGAGAGATTGGGGAGGAGGGGTGCGAGAAAGGAGAGAAGGAATCCATGGAGAAGGAGAAACAGAGCAATGAGGTATGAGAGAGGGAGGAGTTATTTCAGAGAGCGATGATGTAGGGGGGGTGGGATTTTGCAGAGCCTAAATAAAGAACTTTTTTTGTCCTGAAAGTCTGTTTTGGCCCAATGCACCTCATTAGCCTCTCAGATCTGTTCAATTAAGATCAAAAGCCAAGGCAAAGAGTAACAAGTTGGAGATTTGCCTGACTCTGAGGTGGGATTTGATCCCCAGGCCTCTCACTCACCCAAAGATTCCATAGAAATGTTTCCAGTCAGCTAAACACAAAATACTTCACTTTAAAGCACCTCACTGTGCTTCACTAGTGAACTAGCTGAGCTACACCCACTACACAAGCAGAGGAATAGGACCCAGTAATGACCTTGATCTGATCTGTCACATGAGTCACTTCATGGCTAGCACCTGTCAAACTCCTCATAGCAACAAAAAGGACACAAGCAAAGGAAGACATTAAAATTTTTAAAATACAAAATTATTTCACTGATGAACTGATTTGATTTACATCTTTATGACCATCGCAGTCAAAACAACAGTTGCTGTTGCGTGCCATAGTAATTATCCTTTGGCCAGCTCTGAAACCTCTTGATATGTTTAGCCATTAACGTTGACTTGAGTCACGAATGGCAGGTCTTGTAATCTCACCGAGATATCAAGTGGGGTCCACATTACTGGAGAATCGTGGCAGAGAGAGAGAGAGAGAGAGAGAGAGAGAGAGATCAGTAAGTTTTTTGTGTGCACAAGAGTTTGCAGAAAATAAGTAAGCCTTCAAGAGTAGAATCAGTTTATCAAATTCCACGCACCCACTCAAACCAACAAAAATACACTGTTACCCAGTGGATAACTTGATAAAACAGTCTCCTCATACTTGTAAACACACCTTGCATAATTTGTACCTTCACAGGAAGCCAGACATCCCCCCTCAAACTCTTCATCTCATTACCGGTTAGCACCAGTCCCCTTGCTGTCACACGCCAAACTCTTGTTTGTGCCTGTGCCCTGCTTCAGAGGGAAAACTGTTTTCTTCACATGTGCGATTCTCCCAGGGCAGGAGATGGACCACCGTAACATGACACTTGCGCTTATTCAACAGAGTGAGGGAATGGAGAAGGAGACACCATATATATATATATATATATATATATATATATATATATATAGAGATAGAGAGAGAGAGAGAGAGAGAGAGAGAGAGATTTAGAGTGAGCACCATAATTCATTGGACAGTGACACATTTTTTATTGTTTTGGTTCTGTACTCTAGCACTTTGAGTTTTAAAGGATACAATGACAATGAGGTTGAAGTGCAGACTGTCAGCTTTAATTTGAGGGTATTTACGTATATCGGATGAACCATTTAGAAATTATAGAACCTTTTGTACATAGTCCCCCCCATTTTTGGGCATTAAAAAATATTGGACAGTTTAACATAATGTAGAATAAAGTAATCATTTAAAATATTTGGTCGCATATCCTTTGCATGCAATGACTGCTTGAAGTCTGCGACGCATAGACATCACCAGACGCTGGGTATCTTCCCTAGTGATGCTCTGCCAGGCCTGTACTGCAGCCATCTTCAGTTCCAGGCTGGTTTCGGGGACTTTTTGCCTTCAGTCTCCTCTTCAGCATGTAAAATGCATGTTCAATTGAATTCAGATCCGGTGATTGACTCGGCCAGTCAAGGATTTTGCACTTTTTGGCCGTCAAAACCCCTTCGTTGCTCTAGCAGTATGTTTCGGGTCATTGTCTTGTTGCATGATGAAGTGCCGTCCAATGAGTTTGGAGGCATTTGGTTTTATCTGAGCAGATACAATATTTCTGTAGACTTCAGAATTCATTGTTCTACTTCTGCCTGCAGTCATATCTTCGATGAAGACAAGTGAGCCCGTTCCACTGGCAGCCATACAGGCCCAAGCCATAACACCCCCTCCACCATGTTTCACGGATGAGGTGGTATGTTTTGGATCATGGGCATTTCCTTTTTTCTCCACACTTTCCTCTTTCCATCACTCTGGTACATGTTAATCTCTGTCTCATCTGTCCACAAGACTTTGTTCCAGAACTCTTGGGGCTCTTTTAGGTGCTTTTTAGCAAACTGTAATCTCGCCTTTCTGTTCTTCAGGCTTATCAGTGGTTTGCATCTTGTAGTGTACCCTCTGTAGTCCTGCTGGTGTAGGCTTCTGTGTATGGTAGACTTTGACACATCTACACCTGCATCCAGGAGAGTGTTTTTGATCTGTTGGGCTGTTGTCAGTGGGGTTTTCTTCACCATAGAGAGTATTCTCCGGTCATCCACTACAGTGGTCTTCCTCGGTCTACCTGGTCTTTTATCATAATTGAGTTCACCATTTGTTTTTTTCCTGTTAATGATGAACCAAACTGTTGACTTGGGCATGCCCAGGTTTTTTGCAATGTTCCTGATTGATTGATTTTCATTTCTGAGCCTTATGACAGCCAGCTTAATTTGCATCGACACTGCTGTCTTCCTCATGTTGTCACACACCAACAACAATCTCCAAAGCCAATTGCAAAGTCTAGAATCAAGACTAGACATCAACAGCTCTCTTCTGCATTCACTAACGACCCAAATGAATACACCTGCCTAACGAAACACATCTGTGAAGCCAATTCAACAAATGCTTGTAGTACCTTAAAATGGGGGGACCATGTACAACAAAAGGTGCTGTCATTTCTAAACGGTTCATCCGATATGGATGAAAATACCCTCAAATTAAAGCTGACAGTCTGCACTTCAACCTCATTGTCATTGTATCCTTTCAAACTCAAAATGCTAGAGTACAGAACAAAAATAACAAAAAATGTGTCACTGTCCAATGAATTATCGTGCTCACTGTATATATATACACATAGATATACATACACATGCATACATACAGACGAGTGACAGATTAAAGGAAAAACCTGAATAAATGACTTGACAAACATAAAAATGCAGATACTTCCACACAGGTGTACTGCATGAAACAATTAAGCAATTAACATCCTATCATGCTCTGTGGCATGTATAAAAATGCTAAGCAGGTCCAGCTGACCTCAATTTTGGATCACGATGCCAAGAGGAAAGATCTAAGTGACATTGAAAGAGGGTTCATTATTGGGGCACAGATGGCAGGAGCTTCAGTCAGAAAGGCAGCTCAACTGGCTAGTGTTTCAATAGGAACAGTGACTAATCTGACATCTGCATTCAGATCAATGGGAAAGAAATCAGTAAATAGGGTCAAAAATTGTGGTCGAAAGTGCATATTCGATGACCATGATGCTTGTGCATTAGTGCAATATGTAAGGAAAAACAGAATAGCAACTCTTCCTCAGGTGATTGAGAATGTCAAAGGAGGACGAGATCAGACTGTGTCAGCAATAACAGTTTGTTTAAAACTACATACAGAGGGATATTATAGTAGGGTTTCAGTGCATAAAACCATCATTACAATGATAAAAGCACATTTGAGAGCTCAGTGGTGCAAAAACCAACGGCACTGGTCTACAGAGATGTGGAAAAAAGTGATATGGTCCGATGAGTCATCCTTCACCATATTCTTGAGAAGTGGGCAAGTGCATATGTGGTGTACAATAAGAGAACGGATCAGAACTAAATGCTTGACCCCTACAGAGGGTCTGGTGGTTATTTTATGCTGTGGGGGGTCAGCCAGACCTGCAGCCAGTCAGCCAGCTGATCCCTGGCCTATTTAATTTGAGGGGTCTCGGCTGGCCATTTTTCGGGGGCCAGGCCCACGGGGGTCCCACCGGTCCCGTCCGGCTGCCCAGCCAGGTTCCCTACGGCTGGGATCTGTGTTCCTGTCATCCGTCCCTCCAGTGCCCGGGCCATCCTCCTCGACAGTCTCATCCATCACTTCGGGGCCCCGTTGGTCCCATCCGGCTGCCCAGCCTGCTCTTCTGCGGATCGGATCCCTGTCCCTGTTGCCCAGTGTTCAGAGGCCTTCACTGTCCAGTGTCCAGTGGGAGCTGCCTGCCCTGTCCCGTGTCCAGCAGGAGCTGCCTGCCCTGTCCCGTGTCCAGCGGGAGCTGCCTGCCCTGTCCCGTGTCGAGCGGGAGCTGCCTGCCCTGTCCCATGTCCAGTGGGAGCTGCCTGCACTGCCTAGTGTCCAGCAGGAGCTGCCTGCACTGCCCAGTGTCCCCGAGCTTTCACTGCCCAGTGCCCCCGAGCTCTCACTGCCCAGTGTCCCCGAGCTTTCACTGCCCAGTGCCCCCGAGCTCTCACTGCCCAGTGTCCCCGAACTCTCACTGCCCAGTTTCCCCGAGCTCTCACTGTCCAGTATCCCTAAGCTCTCACTGCCCAGTGTCCCAGAGCTCTCACTGCCCAGTGTCCCCGTGTCTTCCAGTGTCCCCGAGCCCTCTAGTGTCCCCGTGCCTTCCAGTGTCCCAGAGCCTTGCGTTCAGGAGCTTCCCCAAACCAGGGTCCAGAAACCCCGGGCGTCCCGCGACTCGGAGTCTGCCACCCGAGCGCCTGGGGTGCCTCCCTCGGCGGTTCCGTTCATAGTCTTTGCAAGTCAGCGCGACAGCCCTCCTGTGTCCCGGTACCCTGGAACATCTCTGCGACCATGCCCTGGAGGGCATTCCCCGTTGGGGATGGGGCCGGTCCGCCCCCGGACAGTCTGACAGCTGATCCACATGCCCTATTGTCTGTCTGTCTGCCTGCCTGCCTGTCTGTCTGTCTGTCTACCTGCCTGTTTGCCTCCCAGTTTGTTTGCCTGCCTGTCTGCCCCCCTGGTCGTCGGCCAGTCTGTATACCCGCCTGTCTGCCTGTCTGTTTGCATGTCAGTGCACCTGCCTGTTGTCCTGCCTGCCCGTCTGTCATTTCCTTTGTCAGTCTTTGGGTTCGCCCCTCTCCTTCCCTGTCTGTTTGTCACTTAGCATGTCTGTCTGTCTTGCGGTGTGTGTCCCTGCCTGCCTGTCGGTTTGTCTGCCCATTTGTTAGGTCTCCCTGTCCCGTTCACTGTCTGTCTGAGTCCAGCTCTGTGTGTGTCTGAGTCCCGTTCCATGTCTGTCTGAGTCCCCTTTTCGAGTCCCGTTCCATCTTCCCTCTTGTCCAGTCCCGAGCTCCCCCTCTAGTCCCGAGTTCCCCCCATCTTGAGTCCAGTCCCGAGTCCTGTCCCTGTCCCGTCCCGTCCCGAGTCCTGTCCCTGTCCCTGTCCCGTCCAGTCCCAAGTCCTGTTCCTGTCTTGTCCAGTCTTGTTCCTGTCCTGTCCAGTCTTGTTTCTGAGTCCTGTTCCTGTTCCTGTGCCCGGATCCCGATCCTTTCCTGTCCAGCCCCGAGTCCTGTTTCTGTCCTGTCCAGCCCCGAATCCTGTTTCTGTCCTGCTCCAGTCCCGAGACCGGTCCTGTTTCTGTCCTGCTGCAGTCCTGTTACTGTCCAGTCCAGCCCTGAGTCTTGTTCCCCTCGAGTCCCGTCTTGAGTCCTGTCCGGTTCCTGAGTCCTGTTCCGTTCCTGAGTCCAGTCCCTCTTCCCAAGCCCAGTCCTGTCTAGTCCTGTTCTGTTCCTGAGTCCAGTCCCCCTTCCCAAGTCCAGTCCTGTCTAGTCCTGTTCCTGAGTCCTGTTCCGTTCCACCTGAGTCCCGTTCTGTCTAGTCCAGTCCTGTGTTTCACCCCCTCCCCAGGTCAGTCTTCTGGGACATCAGGAGCCGTCCCTTGGGGGGGGGGGGGCAATTTTAGAGTTCCCTACGTTCTAGTGTTTTGAGTCCTGCTGTGTTTTATTTTGTTACAAGGATTTTTGGGTTTGTGGTTTTGCCCATCGTGGCCTTTTTTTGTTCCCTGTTTGTGTTTGCCCTTTTTTGTTAGTAAAGTCTTTGTTTAATACCTACCTTTTGAGTCTCCTGTTGTTTTTACTGTGCGCTTAGGTCCAACCCACCAAAACCCTGACACACAGAGCATACACAAACTAATCTGAGGAGAACTATGCTAAATATAGGATGGTTAGATGGTGTGCGTGCATGTGTGTGCATGTCCCTTTGTCAGTGGATGAAAAGGGGAAGGGAAAATGGCGAGATGGTCGTGTTCGTGTGGGATATGTATACGTATACGTTGTGACTGAATAACTTAGCTTAGCTACGAATTAGTATTGCTCCCGGTAGTGCCTAAGAGAGAAGCATAACTTCAGCTCATAAGCGATACATGCAACCAAACTAGTTATTCCCCCACTACTGACTATACTACGAGTGTGGTGTTGTTAGGGTTGGAAAGTTAGTTGGGGAGAAAGAGAGGGAGAGAGAAAGACCACGTGTGTGGTTGTATTCTAAGGTTACATCACCAGCGCAAATAATCTGACAGGACAAATGGGAACACACAAATTCACATTAAAATCAGTATAGACTGGGGCTGTCTGTCTCTGCATGCGTTACGCTCTCCCAGTGAATCTCCTCGCTGTCAGGTGAAAATAAGCGGCTGGTGACTCCACATGTATCGGAGGCTGGCATGTGGTAGTCTACACCCACCCCAGACCGACAGAGGATAGTGCATCGACCAGGACTGTGATACACACGGGGAATTGGTATAACGACTAAATTGGGGAGAAAATAGCAATAAAAAAAAAATCAGTACAGACTAAGCTACTAACTGCTATTGCCTGGAAAGTTTCTGTCCGTCCATGCTGGTAGCGGCCTCCGGTGGTTCCTGTGGGGTCCTGGAGAGAACAGTCTTGGTGTGGTAAATTTGAGGAGGTTTCCAGGTGTGAGGCACGCAAGCCGGGTCCTTTTTCATAGCATGTTTTCTTTGTCTTTCTCCCCCAATCAGTTATCAGAAAGGGTCTTCTTCATTGTGATTAGTCGGCGCAGCACCGGGAGTGCGCTCGTTTCCACATGGGATGGACTAGGCTTAGTCGCCGTAGGTGATCTAAGTCAACAGAGCCTGGTTACTGTGTACAGCGACTTTATCTGTGTGTTTAGATAAGTCGGTGACAGCAGCAATCTTAGGCATTCTGTAGGCCTTGGAATTGGAGTTCTACAGAGTTGTGAGAACTCCAGTTAGGCCCATAGGAATTCCACAGTATGTGGGAACTCAAAGAACAATGGCCCTTTGGGTGAAAGGGCAGGCAGAGCAAGTGCAGAAAGAAAGCGATTGCTGTCTCTCACTTTTATACCTGGTGGGGGGTGGGGGGGCATCTGTAAGAAAGATCTAGAATACTGCGCGCACAGATGATGTCATCAGATGCGCTTCATGTGCTTAAAGAGAGTCATTTCCATTTGGACGGCACAGACTAACCGAGTGTACCTACAATGCTATGATGAAACATTTTTATCCTGATGGGAGTGGTCTCTTCCAGGACGACAGTGCCCCTATCCATAGGGCATGAGGGGTCACTGAATGGTTTGATGAGTTAGAAAACGATGTGAATTATATGCTATGGCATTTACAGTCACCAGATCTCAACCCAGTTGAACACCTATGGGCAGGCCCGGTTCTAGATTTTTTTGCACCCTGGGCAACATTACATTTTGACCCCCCCCGTGTTTCCATAGAACCGAAAATACATGTCTCTCTAAAAAATACCGATAGTGACCTTGCTAACGTTGGCTATATATAGGCCTACAGCAAATTGAATATGCTAGCTAGCTCTATGACGGATCTTTTAAATTAATCTCTCAATCATACACATACGCTGTCAAATTAACTTTCTTGATGCCGTTGAAAGTGAAAGCAGTATTGACAGTTCTGTAGACTACGCATTTGCAGAAATACATGGGCTTTATTACACAACCTGGGTTACTTCATTTCTATGTTACAAGCAAGTTACAAGCGCAAGAGTCAAAGAGCAGACATTACTTTGAAAACGTTATGAGACGTTGCGTTAATCACTCAATCATACAGCTATATGCTGCTGGAGTCCGTCTGATAAGAGAACACAGACGAGGTAGGAGCAAAAGTCTAAAGAGAACGCCGTAGCTGTTTGCTGTTAGCCACAACACTCACCACCGCCGCCGCCAGAAAAAAATGTAAGTAGTGAACCCCTCTGACTGTTCACTAGTTCTTCTTTTCTTATTTTTCCGAAATTCACTTCCAGATGGCTTGTGCCTCTTCATTTTTCCCTGTAGATGTGTTTAAGCTGGCTAGCTAGCTGTCTAACAGGCTGACCGTTTTCCCCGCCCCCATTTAGTATTTTCACAGATATACAGTAACGCAGTTGGTGACTTTCAATGTGTTACATTTCATGATTGGACAAAATTGTCATTGAGTTCAGAGTTCAACGGTAGTAAGAGGGGGGTGGCATCACAGCACACGCTAGCCCATAGACATAAACATGTCTATGCGCTAGCCCACATCACTAAACTAGGCTGCTACGTCTGTGCTCATGTGCCGCCCCTCGCCGGCTCGCAGAATTAGAGCTCCTTAGGTGGCAACTTGTGTACCCTTCTGTCCTGCTCCGTTTTCTGTTACTTTGTGGAGATGCACTTTTACTGTTTGTAAGGTTTATAAGGCAATTTGATACGCTTATCTGCGGGTAGGAGTCCTCTTCGTTGTTTTTTTCTTAGGTAGATCAGTGACCTTACGTGAGAATTGGAAGTAGTCGAACTGGAACACTTGATAGTGGAGAATAGGAGCAGGCGCATATGTCCCAGCAATCTTTGCATATTATAAAATAACAATTTTATGAGAGAAATGAGGAGAAATAATGAAATTGATAGTTGAAATAATATGTTTTTAGCAGAATGGGCATGTAGGTGAAGCTTGACATGATCACAGACTATACTAAAAAGTAAATGAAGTGACCATGAGCAAGATGAATTTCCTAATCAAATGGTATATATAAAAGACGGTATAAGGAATCACTCGTTACAGTAGCGGGTGAAGTAACGTGTGATATTGCGTAGGAAATCTATTGCATTGATGTACTTTTCTCATGTTCACTACTAGTAGTTCTAATTAGGGGTCCAAGCAGCGAAGCTGGTGGAACCCTATTGTATCTGTTCGGATTATTAGGGGTCCAAGCAGCGAAGCTGGTGGAACCCTATTGTTTTTGTTAGGATTATTATTATTATTATTATTATTATTATTATTATTATTATTATTTTTCTCCGCTAAAAGTGTCTGAGGCTCAGCAACCATAAGTCGTAGAGCAACCAAATTTGGCAGGTGGGTTCCTATGGCCCCCCACTACTCAGGCACTATATATATGTCGGCCAGATGGTGGCGCTATAACAAAGGGTTTTGCCTAAAAGGTCATAACTCCCACACCGTAAGTCAGATCAACACAAAACTTCATAGACCGAGGCATGTGAATGTGCTCTACAACTTTGCTGTTGGGGCTACATATCTCCGCCATACTGTTTGCCTGCCATTTGGACTTTTTTATTAGGTGGGGTGCGGAAGAGCTGTGGCTCCAAATCTAAACGATTACGACATCTAGTAAACTTCTTTACGGCAAGCGACATCCATGGCGACGCAAGTAATCCGACACCGTAGGGTCTAGTTTTTATCAGTGAGGGGACGGTCTGAACGTCGGGGAAGCAGTGGAAGACAGTGCCAGACATTATTTGAAGACAGTATCGGGTGAGTTCGTTTAGTCTTTGAATCTGTCATTATGCTGAGAAATAGCTAAACCATTTTATTGATAGGTTCTGAGTTTCTGTGCAAACGCGCGAAAACACGCTGGTATAATGAAACAATGACGGTAGCCTAATACATATATAGTCCACTTCGTTCCGTTGCTACCATAACATAATTTACTTTGCAATTGTTTAATTTTTGAAATATATTTCATATAGTTTTCTATGGTTTAGTGTTGTAACACTATAGGCCTATGCTTATTGATATGCTGAACAGGCTTCAACTTAAAGGTTGTTAATAAACCGTGAATTTGAAAATGAGGTCAACCTTGTGGACATTACGTTTCTGATCAATTAAGGTAATTTCAGTATCGTTAGGTACCGAGTATTGAATCAGTATTGTTTCAGTATCAATTATCATGATACTAAACCTGGCATCGGTATCAAAGTCAAAATTTTGGTATCGTGACAACACTAGTGTGACGCCTTTTTTAATTGTGGCATGGAAGCGCTGCAGGTGTACACACACACCGGGCCATCTAAGTGTTACGACATGCCATCTAAGTGTTACAACATAGTAAAGACCTTTACGGGAATCGGCCAGGACACATCCATGGCGACGCAACTAAGTCATCCGCCAGTGTCTCTTAGCACAAAATTGGCCATAAGTCATCAATATTTTACTACGTCAGACGCATATTCCAATCCATTGCTTATCATGATAATCAGGAGATATGTTGGGTGAAGGTATATGATCATGAGGACAAAGCCATTTTAAAATCGCTCCATAGGGGGCGCGATAGTGCCAATGCTTGGACCCCTCCCAACGCCGCTTGCGGCTTTAATTGTACTTACTCTTGTTCGATATGGGCAGTGAAGAGCAATGCGAGCTGCTTTGTTCTGTGCTACCTGTAACCTGTTCAAATTACTTTCTGTTGTGTTGGACCAAATCACTGAACAATAATCTAACTGTGATAACACTAATGCTTGCACTAATTGTTTGGTCAAATAGATAGGCATGAATTTTAAAGTGTTTTAAAGGAGCCATGCCTCTGCCCATTTTTACCACCATTTGATCAATTTGGCTGTTCCAAGACATTATACTATCAACAGTGATCCCTAATAGCTTTGCTTGTTCCATATTTTGTTATGTTACAGCCTTATAATAAAAGGGATTAAATTAATTTTTGTTCTCATAAATCTACACACAGTACCCCATAATGACAAATTGAAAACAGGTTTTTAGAAATTTTAGCAAATTTATTAGAAATAAAAAACTGAAATATTACATTTACATAAGTATTCAGACCCTTTACTCTGTACTTTGTTGAGGCACCTTTGGCATTGATTATAGCCTCGAGTCTTCTTGGGTATGACGCTACAAGCTTGGCACACCTGTATTTGGGGTATTTCTCCCATTCTTCTCTGCAGATCCTCTCAAGCTCTGTTAGGTTGGATGGGGAGTGTTGCTGCACAGCTATTTTCAGGTCTCTCCAGAGATGTTAGATTAGGTTCAAGTCCTGGCTCTGGCTGGGCCACTCAAGGACATTCACAGACTTGTCCCGAAGCGACTCCTGCGTTGTCTTGGATGTGTGCTTAGGGTCATTGTCCTGTTGGAAGGTGAACCTTCGCCCCAGTCTGAGGTCCTGAGCGCTCTGCTGCAGGTTTTCATCAAGGATCTCTCTGTACTTTGCTCCGTTCTTCTTTCCCTCAATCCTGACTAGTCTCCCAGTTCCTGCTGCTGAAAAACATCCCCACAGCATAATGCTTCCACCACCATGCTTCACTATAGGGATGGTATTAGCCAGGTGATGAGCGATGCCTGGTTTCCTCTAGACGTGACGCTTGTCATTGTGGCCAAAGAGTTCACACTTGGTTTCATCATTGGTTTTGGGCAAACTCCAAGTGGGCTGTCATGTGCCTTTTACAGAGGAGTGGCTTCTGTCTGGCCACTCTACCATAAAGCCCTGATTGGTGGAGTGCTGCAGAGATGGTTGTCCTTCTGGGAGGTTCTCCCATCTCCACAGAGGAACTCTGGAGCTCTGTCAGAGTGGCTATTGGGTTCTTGGTCACCTCCCTGACCAATGCCCATCTCCCCCGATTGCTCATTTTGGCCAGGCAGCCAGCTCTAGGAAAAGTTGTGGTGGTTCCACACTTCTTCCATTTAAGAATGATGGACTCCACTGTGTTCTTCTGGACCTTCAATGCCGCAGAAATTTTTTTGTACCCTTCCCCAGATCTGTACCTCAATACAATCCTGTCTCGGAGGTCTATGGACAATTCCTATGACTTCATGGCTTGGTTTTTGCTCTGACATGCACTGTCAACTGTGGGACCTTATATAGACAGGTGTGCCTTTCAAAATAATGTCCAATCAATTGAATTTACCACAGGTGGACTCCAATCCAGCTGTAGAATCATCTCAAGTATGATCAATGAAAACAGGATGCACCTGAGCTCATTTTTGAGTGTCATAGCAAAGGGTCTGAATACTTACGTAAATGTGATATTTCAGTTTTTTAAATAAATTTGCTAAAATTTCTAAAAACCTGTTTTTGCTTAGTCATTATAGGGTATTGTGTGTAGATTGATGAGAATAAAAATGAATTTAATCCACTTTATAATAAGGCTGTAACGTAACAAAATGTGGAAAAAGTGAAGGGGTCTGAATACTTTCTGAAGGCACTGTGTATATATGTACACTCACCGGGTGCTTCATTAAGTGACAGGAGAGGCACCTGGTGTGGTCTTCTGCTGCTGTAGCCCATCTGCTTCAAGGTTTGACGTGGTGTGCGTTCAGAGATCCTCTTCGGCATACCTCGGTTGTAACGAGTGGTTATTTGAATTACTGTTGCCTTTCTATCAGCTTGAACCAGTCTAGCCATTCTCCTCTGACCTCTGCCATCAACAAGGCATTTTCGCCCAGAGAACTGCCGCTCACTGGATATTTTCTCTTTTTCAGACCATTCTCTGTGAACCTTAGAGATGGTTGTGCGTGAAAATCCCAGTAGATCGGCAGTTTCTGAAATACTCAAACCAGCCAGTCTGGCACCAACAACCATGCCATGTTCAAAGTCACTTAAATCACCTTTCTTCCCCATTCTGATGCTTGGTTTGAACTTCAGCAGATCGTCTTGACCATGTCTACATGCCTAAATGCATTTAGTTGCTGCCACGTGATTGGCTGATTATATATTTGCATTAACGGGTGCAGTTTGCAGTTGAACAGGTGGACCTAATGAAGTGGCCGGTGAGTGTATATATTAGAGCCCGACCGATGCCAGATTTTTGGGTCCGATGCCGATCCCGATTTTGGAGAGTCCTAGCCCACCGATTACCGATGTTTTGACCGATATTTCGTCAAAAAGTGCAACATTTTCAAATCAATTTGAAAAACTATTTTATTAAAGTTTCTATATTTAAGAACATTTAACTTATAAGCAAACAAACAAAAATAAACACACAAAGAACTTTTTAGATAAAAAAGTGAAAGATGATATTAAATTAAATATATATATTAACACCATCTTTAAGTGTGTGAAATCAAAATAACTCCACACCTTGCTTTTACTCCTTTCTTTTCCAGCCATCTATAAAAAATTAATTTAAAAAAATCAGTTTTCCAGTTTCAAACATGTATTTTTATGAATATTATTATTATTGTTGTTGTTGTTATTATTAATTTGTTATTATTATTTCTTAGTATCTATTCTCAGTACATTAATTATATTTTCTTATTTTATTCCTACTACATGATCTCAAAGAGTAAGACTATCTAGCGAGCTTCCCTGTCCATAAGAATTAGGCGGTGAAAATAACTACAATGCACTCTGGCGCGTGACTAGATGACACACTCGCTCGCAATACTGCATTAGCTTTAATGCGTTAGCTTAAATGCATAAGCATTTTATACACAGCCTCATTATTTCTTATATATTCTCAGTAAGTTATATTAATTATATTTTCTTATTTTATTTCTACTACATGATCTCAAAGAGTAAGACATTATCTCATAAAAAACACGTTTTCAACGTACAAAAATGCCAAGTTACTCAAAAGTACTGATATCAAAATGACGCCAAGTTACGGTACTACAAACAATATAGGCTATCTTGCCTTACCGAAATGACATAAGATGTATTTCAAAGCAATGCTACCCAATGTCTCCTCAATTCTTTCAAGTCACTTGGCCCTGTGTGTATAAGCATGCACTACATGGACAGGCCAAACATATGTGTGGATGGCTCTGTCACAGTCAAGATTGATTGAATAGGCGTGTATATGTCCAATTTGCATTGGTATGTATGTATTTCGCTGCCCAGCCTTTCTGTTGCGTGAATCATAGTATGTTTCTTGGTGTAAGTGTGTGTTCGTAAATGTGAATGTAACATGCTGGGAGGGAAATGTCCCCATGGGGATAAAGAAGTTCTCTATGTATGTATGTATGTACAATATGTATTGTACATGCAGTATTTATTGTACGTAGCAAATGTACAATAACTTGCACATGTACTCAAATTCAGTTTAGAAGCAAGTATAAACATGTTTTCTGGAGAAAGATGCTTCCTGTAGTGACTCAGCAGCAGTTTTGTACATTAATTTCAATGTGTTCTATGAGGCAATTCGAAATATTTGACTCTTTGATCTGACACAAAGTTTGCATGACATTGTGAAATGGTAAGATTACAAAACACAGGGCCAAGTGACTTGAAAGAATTGAGGAGACATTGGGTAGCATTGCTTTGAAATACATCTTATGTCATTTCGGTAAGGCAAGATAGCCTATATTGTTTGTAGTACCGTAACTTGGCGTCATTTTGATATCAGTACTTTTGAGTAACTTGGCATTTTTGTACGTTGAAAACGTGTTTTTTATGAGATATCATTTCTTTTTGCAAAGCGTTTTATTATGAGAGTGAGAAATGCGAAGTGACCCTGTAAGAAACGGTTGTGGATTATGGCTATCGTTGTGTGAATTTGTAGTCTGATGAGCGTGTACCGTTCAGCAGTTTGGGTTTGCTATATATGTAAAACAGTGGCTGTCAGAAAGCGTGCGGTTGCGTAAGCATGAACGCATGAGAAACGCAGATGAAATATGGCCAGTGTATGTACTCACGGATTTGACGTCCATCCAACGAGCCTTGACTGACGAAAGAATCAGCAAGCCCGTAGAATTGTAACTCCCTAGGTCGCAACTTGTGTAGCCTTCTGTCCTGCTCCGTTGTCTGTTATTTCGTGGAGATGCACTTTTAGTGTTTGTAAGGTTTATAAGGAATTTTGATAGGCTTATCTGCAGGTAGGAATCCTCTTGGCTGTTTTGCTAAACTAGAACCGGAAAACATGATAGTGGAGAATAGGAGCAGACGCATATGTCCCAACAGGCTTTGCATATGAGAAAATAACAACAGTTTGAGATAAATGAGGATGAAATTATGAAATTGCGTAGTTGAAACAATATGTTTTTAGCAGAATGGGCATGTAGGTGAAGGTTGACATGATCACGGAGTATAGTGCGAAGTAAATGGAGTGACCATGAGCGAGCTTATATTCCTTATCGAACGGTATATATAACAGTCGCTATAAAGCGTTAGCTGTTAAAGTGGAGGGTTAAGTAACATATGAAATCTATTGCACTGCTGTGTTTTTTCCATGTTCAGTACTAGTAGTTATAATTGAGCGTGAATCATGATTTTAAATGTAATATTTTAATGGGGAGTTGCAGAACGTACATACGTAGTAATTGTTTGTATGTGGCTAAATAGAGAAGGGGGCGAGGTAACATGAATGTAGAAACGTGGCGTTTGCTGATAAGAAGGTTTTGTACGGTAGCCAAGTGAAGAAATGTAGTTAGAAGAAATGGCACAGCGGTGAAGTGGTGTAACTTTTTAATGAAAGGAATACATTTGCCGTCATGAAATGCATATGGGTGGCCATGAGTGAGTTTTGGTAAAGCAAATATAAGCCTAAGAGAACATTAGTGTAAAAGAGGGAATTATCTGCCTGAGGACGAGGCGGGATTTGATCCTTAAAGCGGAGGTTTACTAGTCTGTCACTTTGTTAGGGCAGCACCATGACATAGCTGTGCAATTTGTGCAATATCATTAGCAAACCTGTCCGTGGTTTTAAAGAAGAACACAGGCGAGTAAGCACAGTAGAGCTCCCGTTGAATCCATATGGCTTTGCAATATTGTAGCCGGTTAACAATTGAACGTGCAGACGGTACGGGAACGGCTGGTAGATATGGTGCAAAAGCAATAATTGAGAAGTAGTAGACAATTATTAGTGAGGGTAAAAGCAGGTTAAAGAAACGCGTTCTTAGCTGGGCTTGAACCTGGGATCCTGTGTTTCCAAGACTGTAACCTTACCCACTAGGCCACCGACGGACTAGCTGTTTATAGTGGGAAAGTTTCAGAGTAAAAAGATATCGGTATTTTGCGTGTGTATGCGAGTTTTTCATTGGGTGGTGTACGTGAAGATTTGGCGGGTGTCGGTAAAATGTCCAATGGGCAGACATGTTATTAGTGGGATAGGCGGCAGGAAAAATAAGAATGAGAAGAAGAAGAAGAAGAAGAAGAAGAAGAAAGAGAAGAAGAAGGAGAAAACGCAAAATCCCCTTAGTTTGGGGCTTTATTGTGTGGACATGTGAAGTTGTTTATGAAATCTGTCTGTTGAAATGGGGTCAGAATGTACAGAATTTAATGTTTTTAAGGGCTGAGTGTCTGTGGCTGTTGTGGTTATTTCTGTGGGGAACCCTGAAAAGTGCCAAACTCTCGGTGCTGTATAGGTATGGGGCATGCCCCCGCCAAGGCGTAACTTGGCGGGATGGCATACCTGCCATCCCAATCTAGCGGAGCTAAAGAGTGAATCAAGTGTAACGTTAGATGAAATTAAATTTACTGGATGAAATACGTGAAAGAAAACTACAATGCGCTTTCGTGCAGGTTACCCGCGCTAACTGTTGGTTGATTCACTTCTCCAACAGCAATCCTTCTCTCGTTATCACGACAAAGCTAGATAACATGGTTTAAAATGATCCATGTTAGAAGTGTTTTATCTACGTTTTTACTGTCTGGTTAGCTTCCTACGATGACGCGTGACTAGATGACATACTCGCTTGCAATCACGCCTTGGCTATTTACACAGCATCATATAGTAGCTGATATCATTATCTCAGATAAAAAAACAAATGTGTGATACATTCAGTCTCCATTTTATTTTGGCTGGTTATTTATTTGAGAATACAGCGATGTCCTCTGGAAATGTAGATCCTACGCTGCTTATGTGCTCACTGCCACTTCATAAAGGCTTGCTAGCCAGCTAGCTTGCTAAAGTGAACCAAATGTTAGCTAGCTCGCTTGCTTGATAATGAGGATTGATAAACATAGTGGTCGTATAAACGCATTTAATTAAAAACTTTCACTAAATATACATACGTTTATTGCTGCAATCGAATCTGTGCAGACAAGTCTTGCAGTGGAGAATATTGGATGAGGCACGAGTGACAAACGCCTTATTAGAGGAGTAGCGCGTCAGCTGCTGCAGTTCACACTTGTATTAGAGCTCCCTCTACTGGATAATTCTAGCAAATAGCAATTACAACGTTCGAACGGACAAGTACAGATAAATTATCATTGTTTTTTTGTTTATTATATTGAAAAATCGGGGCACATCGGCGGCATAACTGCCGATCCCGATGTCGTCAAAAAAGTCAAATAATGGCCGATATATCGGCCTATAGTGTATATATATATATATACAATGTATTTCAATGTTTACACAATGCTTTGTGACATTTCCATACCTGAAAAAGAAGAGAAATCAATAAAGAAGCCTGGCTACAATGTTCACTCTCTGGCATCGTTATCAAGAATGAAGCAACGTAGCGACAGTTCCCCCTTCTGGCCGTCTGCAGGCATAACTAATCACTAAAGTGTCATGTCCAAAACTAAACAAATCAACTATTGATGAATGCACTGTTTCAGTAGGTAAATAGTCTTTAGACGTTTTAAACCTCTTTTAACCTTATACGGGACTTTTTACCCCTTCAACAGGTAAGTAGCCTACTATTTATAGATCTTTCTATTTTAACTGTAATGTATTTTTTCATGAATTCCTTTTTAAATGTCCACCAATAAACTCTTTTTTAAATCCTTTTAAATAAATCTCTTTTTTTATGCATTTCTGTCTAATTGATGAACTCCATGAATTCAGTCTACCACATGTACACAGCTGCAATAAATCACATTAAGTTTGAGGTGATCACAAATGGTAAGTGTACAATTTAAACAAATGTTAATGTGCACTCCTGGGCAAAAAAAAAATGGGCCAAGCCCAAAATGGCAAAATATTAAGCTCTTAATGGTCTTAATAACAAATCATCTCCTGAGGCCTCCTGTGCCACCATTTGCTTGTTTACTTTTGCTGCAGTGAACTGTTTGGGGAAAGGCTAGAAACAGGGAAATTCACTCATACAGTAGACAGATTAACATAATGTCAAATAAAAGAGTCATGTTTTGTATTTGGTAGCATATCATTTGCATGCCATGACTTCCTGATGTCTGTGACCTATCAACATCATCAGTGTCTGGGTATCTTATTTTCAGGTTGTCATACAAGCGATACAAAAACTCTTTGCATTTGAATGGATCTCTATGGGAATTGGGGGGTGGGACTAGATTCAGCTGTAAATTATGCTAATACAGTATGGAACACATTTGTTGGCTAAATGGCTTTAAGTCATCAAGGGTCCAAGGTACCAGATATGCAGTAGATACTACAAGCATTGTTTCTCCTGATTAATTTTCCTGTTGAACTCAAAACATGACTCTTTTATTTGACATTATGTTAATTTGTCTACTGTATAAGTGAATTTCCCTGCCTCTAGCTTTTCCCCAAACAGTTCACTGCGGCAAAAGTAAATGAGCAAATGGTGGCACAGGAGGTCTCAGGAGTGCATTTGTTTAATTCTTGCTAATTTTCTGACCAATGATTTGTTGTTAAGACCATTAAAAGCTTAATATTTTCCCATTTTGGGCTTGGTCCATTTTTTTGCCCAGGAGTGTAGTTGAAATAATGTCACAACTTTATATCATGTTGAGCTTATTTATGTATGATGCAAGCTGCATTTTAGCATCTGAGGGAGTGTGATCCATAAAGAAAACGAACGTAGGCCTACACCTGCCTCTAACATCCCTGTGATAGTGAATATTGGGCATTTTAGACCTCATGCAAATGTAGTAACTGGCAGGAACCTTGGTAATATAGCATTGGTTCAGACTACACACAAGTCTCCGAATGTAAAACACAATATACCTGTTAATCCAGATCAGCTGAATTGTCCAGATGTTTTAAATGTAGAAAAGATCTGAAATAATTATATTTAAATATTAGAAGCTTATCTCAACAACAGAAATTCGATCAACATCCTAATTTCTAATGCAGACCCAGACTTGTTTGTTCTTTCAGAATCCTGGTTTAAGAAAAGCATTGCAGACTCCGGTGTGGCCATAAATGGGTATAATATCTATAGGATCAATAGAGTTGGAAGGGGAGGTAGCATAGTCATCTATGTTAACCTGGTCTTGCTTTCCAGTATTCAGTATCCACCTATGTCTTGCTTTCCTGTATCCACCATAAAATCTCTCAGTTCCAAACTATTTTGAATTCATTCTTAATGTGACTCAGGGCCATAAACACTCACACAGTGGTGGAATCTATAGAGTTACTCTGCTTTTGTCAGTTCGGCCCTGGGTGACTTTAATTTGGACTGCCAAAGAGATGTATCTAACTGTTTTAAGGAAATCTGTTGCAGTCTTAACACAGCTGATCTCAGAGCCAACATGACCTAATTTAAAGAATTAATCCAAAGCTATTCTAATTGACCTCATTTTATCCAACAGGCCAGGTGGAATTATAGCCAATGGTGTTTTTGATCTTGGTATCACCAATCATTGCCCCGTTGTTTCAGAGATGTGAAGCAGAAAAAATCGAATTTGCAAGTTTTAGTTAAGACAAATTATAGACACTTCAATGAACAAGCCTTCCTGCATTATCTTATTTTATTGAATTACCTTACACTCTCAATATCCCTGATGCTGACCAGGCATTGGGCTGGAGAAAACTAAATAAAAAAAATATGGCAGTATGGATTAGCGTTATTATTTTATTACGTTTCCTCATATGTTCCTTCAGCCTTGATGCCCTTTTTTGATGAAATCTGATTTGTTTTTGTTTTATTCTTCTTGTTCTGATTGCTAATTTAACACCCAGCTTTGCTTTATTCTCGAACAGTTTAGCTAGCAAAACCAGAAACACCAGGGGTAACATTTTACAAGGCAGTTGTTATATCACACAACAATCATTCACGAGAAAGACAATGTTTATTGTGCAGGAGATACATAATTGCACAAGCCACAAAGAATCCCGCGGATTCTTCTCTGCAGTGTAAAGACGTTCATACCGGGCAAATGGTGGATAAAGAATGTCAGTGGAAATTGATCATCACTAATTCTCTCCCAGGTCTGCTACAGCATTTTAACCCGGCTTGGCAGTGTAAATACAGCTTAAGTTAGCCTAATGTTAGACAAAGAATGAGTATGTACATAACGTTACTTTTATAACAACCATTTTTTATTCAGTCGATAGTAAGTTTTACAGTTACCGTGGTCAAGGTGCCAAATGACTGACATCACACAGGCGACAGTGTTTGGAAGTTGGGAAGTGAGGTCCAAAAACACACCTGCAATTGCCGCTTCTCGCCATTGGTACCGCCAAAGAGAACGAAACTAAGATCTTCGAGATTGTAACTTTAAATTCAATTTCCAGTTGTTATGCTAATCCAGAAGGGTTCTGGAAAATTCTTAATACTTAACTTTTTTTCCCCCCCCCCTCACATTGCCTACCCATGTCAGTGCTGGTCACTGTCAATTATAGGGAGGCCAAACCTGTTCTTGCGATCTTTCAGAAAACATATTTTGACAGTTTATTCTTCATGCATAATGTCATAAATGCTACAGCATAGTCAAATAACAACATATTAATCACTAATTTGCCAGAATATAACTGTTGTTTCCTATAATACGATTTTAAAAAATAGCTGCTTCGCTCCGCTGTCGTTGGAGGGAAACGTATCATCACCTGTGCGACTTTGAGGGTTATCTGTCAGGTAAGGCGAGGGAATGGACCCAAACGCAGAGTCAAAAACACTCAAAATCCAAAAGGGTAAATACAAACCGAGAATATTACTTTCAATAAGTACAAAAACCAAGGGGAACAAAAACAAAGCCACGCAGGGCAAGTCTCAAAAGGACAAAGCAAAGTTCTTTAAACGCAAAAACAGAGAAAATCCAGAAATCCAAACCACAGAACCCTGACAGTTCTCTGTTTTCCTTTGTCAACATGAACCAATATTTTGTGGTATTTGTTCAGTAAAACGAATATACTGTATGCATTTCCTGGTATTCAGTTGGGGACTGGGATTGACCAGGCTCATGTCCCCATTTTCACCCTAATAAAATAAAACACCCATTCGTGAAACTAAAATCCTTTATACCTTACTGTAGACACGGTGTTGGAGAAAAAATATGTAAAAATATTGTTGTTCAAACGTGTTTTCCTGGTGACCTAGCCACCAGAAACATGTACACTGGCAGCAGAGATCATAGCTAACAGTGGCTATTCGAGCTCCTGGGTATTCATAAACCAGAGATGGCACAGGTCTCCCCTTTTTGTCGTAATTACAAAAAACACCCATTCCTAAAACTAAAATTCTTTATACCACACTGCAGACAAGACCCTGGTGAAGATATCTATGCAAAAATATCCTTGTTCAAACTAGATTTACTGGTCTAGCCATGTCAGGAAACATTTTGGAGAGCCTCTTTGCCGGCATAAATTGGACGGTTTGGAATTGAACAATTGGGATGATGACAAGAGAGGGCTTGACTGCAATTTGAATGACATTTCATTTCACCAATACAAAATCCCTTCTGGGGTTATTTTGATTAAGATAACAAGCGCCAATTTTTTTGGTGCCATTTCGCTTCTAAAGTGGCTGTAGAATTCCAAGTCCCTCAGGACGCTGGCAGCTGTAATGTTTTTAGGACACCGAAATATATAAAAGTATGAATAAATAATAGTCGATAAACTTATAATTCATTTCTCAGTGAGTTTTTTTCGTAATAAAACGTAATAATGTCTTCAGTGTGTTTAGATTTTTTATAATGTCCAACTGATTTCGGTGCAGCATTAAGTGCATACACAAATGCTCGTAAACCAGGCCAAATAAGAATAATAATTATTGACTTTCTGAAGAAAAAAAAGTGCCATCGCTGAACTGTCAGTGCAGTTTTGAAACGATTTAATAGCTTTATCAACTCTAATTTTGTATATTTCCTTGTTAAATGACCTGTTAAAGTGAGCCCAGATGCCAGTTTTGTTTTTATGTTTGTGCTTGGAATGCTCATTGTGATTACATTGCGGACAGATTGTTTGACCTCCTTATCAATTAACTGATCAAAAAAAGATATGTACAGCTTTTAATGAACATTTTGCTAAGCAGGCCACCTATTTGATAACTCATGCAAGGGAGAGGCTACTATTGTAGGCACCCAGAGGCTTTCCCTTCTGATTATTGATGACTATATCTGTTGCAGGTAATCCGCTCATTTTACCTTTACTCCTTCCACTTCTAGAGAAGTAGCTGATGCTCTATTAACTATTAACATCAAGGAGCAAACTGGAGAGGATAATTTAGATTCCTTCTAAACTCTCTACCCCTTTCATCACAGCATATATCCCAGCTAACATTTGTAGGTGGGGCCCATGTGGGTAGTAAATGGGCTGAAAAATGGGCCCTATGTGGGATTGTCCACAGGTTCCATAATGGCCCCATGCCAATTGCCCACATGGATTTCATGCAGGATTACACTAGGTGTTAGGTGGGCCCCAACTGGGCAACATACGCAAGACCCATCTCGGTCCCAGCTTTAAGTTCTATGTGGGTACTACAATTTCTCCTAAGGAGGAACCGGACTTGTGGAGGTCCACAATTTTTTTTTCTGAGGTCTTGGCTGAGTTGCTTGGAAAAAGGCAGTGGTTCTAAATGTAGGCCCTTATATACAGCCACAGGTGCCAATTAACTCCCAATTAACTCCTAATTATGACAATTAGCCAATCAGAATCTTCTAAAAAGTCATTACATCAATTTCCGGAATCTTCCAGACTGTTTAAAGAGAGAGTCAACTTGGTGTATGTAAACTTTTGACCCACTGGAATTCTGATATAGTGAATTAAAGCTGAAATAAATATGGCTCTAATCAATTGTTTTAAAATGACCTCTGATTTGAACAATGTAGATGCCCTAATTGACTTGCCAAAAGAAATGTATGATAACATGAAATCTGTGGAGTTGTGAAAAACTGAGTTCGATTATCTTCAGCCTTGATGTATGTAAACTTTTTGCCTCAACTGTATGTCCTTCTGAATCTACTCATTTCTCTGTAATAGATTTATCAAATGCATTTTTAGTATAGCAGTAGCAGAATCTAGTCAGCCCTGGTTTGCATTTACTTTTGGAGGGAAAAGGTGGATGTGGACTCGTATGCCACAGGGCTATGCTGAGTCCCCTGCTGTGTTCTCTGCGTGCCAAAGTGAAAATCTGAAGGGTTTTAGATTTTAATACGGAAGCACTCTAGTACAATATATTGATGGTTTGCTAGTATGCTCACTCTCTGAAAATGCTTGCAAAGAAGACACACTTTTGCTACTCTCTTTTCTCGCTGAGCAGGGCCACAAAGTATTGCTAAAGAAATTACAGATGTGGAAATCTGAGGTGAAGTCCCTAGGGCATTGTGTCACCCAGGAAGGGCGGAGGTTAGCTCCGGAACGAGAAGGGATATTACAATGCCCTAAACCTGTAACAGTGAAACAAATGACATAATTTCTGGGATTAGTTAGTTATTAGCAAAACTGGATGGTGG
This sequence comes from Anguilla pacifica, assembly GCA_039654925.1. NCBI lineage: Eukaryota > Metazoa > Chordata > Actinopteri > Anguilliformes > Anguillidae > Anguilla > Anguilla pacifica. The sequence goes on along the minus strand of CM077290.1, from coordinate 31,939,337 downwards.
ACTTCTCTGTGATTATATAACTATTAGGTGAAATTAGCAATGGGACTAAATAAAAATGAATGAGAAATTGAATTGGACACCTGAAGCTGAGAAGGCATTTAAGGACTGTCAAGTGCGACTAAACATTTTCATTGGTCGCACCGGTGCGCCTGACATTTAGCAGGTTTGTATCTGTGTATGTGTAGCATTATTTTTTTCCCCCACCCACATTCTGCGAATACCCGCTACCTACTATGCCTCTGATTGGTTCTTACCCTGACATTCTTCTTTTCTGAATGCGGGTGGGAAAAAACAAGACCAGGTCAAAACCTAGTATATAGCTGGACCAGCCGACCAATGGTGTAACTTCATAACTCGGGCGACCAATGATGTAACTTCATCACAGACATTTGCGTTTGTATGGCTGGCCCCGCAGTTGCGGTCCAGGCAAAAAAAGTTCCGTGCAAATACTTTTCCAATATAATAAATAGTCTACATAAAGAAATAGATCAGCCGTCCAATCTACACACTCGAGTAAAGCAGATCGCGGAATTCTTGCCTACTTAATTCGTAAACTCGTCTATTGTAGACTAACTTCGGGTTAAAGTGCACAATCATGACTAATACAAAGTAAACAGCGATGCTTGTAACTATTAGGTTAACATCTGCTAAATTAAACTGGGCTTATCTCAACAGTAAATTAGACCTGTTGCCCTCTTAACGATAGCGTCATACAACTAACTACACCACCTAGCCAACTAGTTAGACTAACACTTTAGAAAACACAAAATTCGAGTTCGAAATATTTCGCAATAATTAAACTTTACTTTGGGACCTATAGACTAACGTGAAGTTTATGTAACCCTGGCTTTACACCCATCACTGATCAGTAGCAGTCGGAGCAGAGTTTGCTAGCAAGCCACGAAAATGAATCAGTCACAACGGGAAAACAGATAAATAAACGTTAGCGGGACAAAAAGTCTGTAAATTACCCACTCTACTTTTACCTTAAGTCTAACGATGTGTGATCTCCATAAAGGCTAACGTTAGTGATAACATGTTTGTTCTTAAATGCGGTTAGCTGGCGAACTTGCCGTTTATTTCTCAGAAAAGAAAAGAAAAACTATTTATGGGGGTAGTAGGCTACCAAACGACTTACGCTGAGCTTCTTTCATGCATTTCTCGATTCAATTTAAACTACTAGTTTATTCCTCTTCATTTAGATATCTTCCCGTCATAGTCAGTTTAAATGGTAGCTAAAACTAAACCAGGTTAACCCCTGGAGCCGGCCGACGCACAGACATGCGCGCTGAGTAACTCTATCCGTCAGTCAGTCAGTCAGTCACAGACATTCGCGTTTGTAATGCTGGCCCCGCTGTTGTGGTCCAGCCAAAAAATAAGGCATGTATGTATTAGTACGGAAGCCGAGAGCGGCCTTGTATGCATATGCATTTTTTATCCCGTTTTCTCGAGATAACAAACTAATTATCTCGTTATCAGGAGATAACAAATAATCATTTTCTCAAGATCACGACTTAATTATTTTGTTTTTTTGAGAAAACAAACAACGGTATTCTCTAGATCACAACGTAATTGTGTCATATCGACCTGAGGCTGGCTTGAGGGAACAATAGCCCAAGGCAATGTCAGAAGAAGTATGTTGGGTAAAGTTGGAAATATATTCACAGATTAAAAATTCCTGGATCAATAACTCATACGCGAAACGTTGTTAAAACACAAACGACGCCTCTTTAGAACCGTAGTATGGTAGACGAGCTACAACCTAATTTTAGCCAAAACGAGCCGTCCTCCGAGCTGGACAAATAACATTGGTCTCTATGTACAGCCGGCTGTGAGACGAGTGTGCAGGGACCATCTAAAAAGTGCAACACCAAAAAGAGATACTACAAAATATTCAATAACTTCACTCTTATACAGTGTAGTGTCCCCAAAATCAGTTCACACATCAGTGGTCTCCTGTTATACTACAACACCTAGTTTGGAAAAATGTGCTTTTGCATAATTTTGGGGATTTTTTACTGGGAAAATTATTCGATAACTTCACTCTTATGACAGTGTAGTACCATCAAATTCAGTTCAACCTCCGGGAGAAGTGCACACTTTTGTTTGAGTTATTTGAGTTTGATTTATTTATTTGAGTTTGTCAAGCACTTTAAACATCAGCACTTTTTAAGTTTATTTTTTAAACAATTGAGGTTATTGTGATTTCTTATTTGTGCTGTGATTAAATAAAGGAAAACCATTTATCTACACCTTCATTCCTGTTTACAATCATTCACATAATGTGTTAAGAAATTACCAATGTGTATGGGAACTGACAAAAAAGGTAACGCTTAAAATGTGTTATTGCGGCGCCAAAAGGCGCAGTGAAAATTTTTGGGTGCATCTAAATTATGTGCCGGTGCACCTAAATGAAAAAGTTAGTCTGGAGCCCTGTCCTTATTTGATGATCCCCAATTACAAATCTTTTTGAGCTCTTCGTAGATGAAAATTATGGACTCATGACAGCTGTTCTGACCCAGAAGCATGTTGAAAAGTATAAACCATTTGGATACTATTCAAAGAAACTTGACTCTGTAGCTAGAGGACTGTCGGCCAGTTTGCGAGAAGCAGCTGCTGCAACAGATGCTGTATTATCAGTACACGACAATGTAGTCTATTCCCCTTTGACCATTCATGTTCCCCATGTTGTCCATGCTTGTTGTTGCAAGCTAAAACAGCACATTTAACCCCAGCCAGACTGTTTCATGAGTGTTACTAGCCCTCCCTCATATTACTTTAAAATGGTGCACCACTCTTAACCCTGCCACTTTACTCCCTACAGAAGAAGGAGAACCGCATTCCTGTGAACATGTTGTGGAAACGATGTTAAAGCCTTGCAAGCCCACACTATATAAGATCTTGGTGAAGAAATACATGTAAGGATCTTGTTGTTCAAACAAGTTTTTCCAGTGCCTTAGCCGCCAGAAAACATGTACACTAGCAGCAGATCATAGCTAGCTGTGGCTATTCAAGCTGCTGGGGATTTGGATTCCAGAACGTGGCGCAAGTCTCCTTTTCACTGTAATTACAAAAACACCCATTCCTAAAACAAAAATGATTTATATCACACTGTAGATAAGACAGTGGCAAAGATATGCATGTAAAAATATCGTTGTTCAAACCAGGTTTAGCTGTCTAGACATGTCAGAAAACATTTTATGGGGCCTCTTCCGGAATCGGAATGAACAATCAAGATGATGTAAAGAAAGGGATTGGCTACAACTTGAATAACATTTCATTTCTGCAAAACAAAATCCGTTCTGGGGTATTCTGAATAAAGCCGGTCCCTCACCGTAAGCGGCGCGTAAGCAGCATGGCGCATTGCGTTGTGTGTCTACACAGGCTCCGTTTGTGCTGTGAAAAGGCTTGGTTAAAGCTCTATATTCCTAGCTCTCGCAGTCTGCAGTGGGATTACATTGTGTATTTCACGTTTGTTCACAACTGTTGATTATGGGTAAGTGAATACTTGGTGAGAGACCATTTTCAGTTTGTTAATTTGGTAATTTTGTTAACTCATGTAAATACATGAGAAAGTTTGTGCTGAAGCTACCTATATTTTAAATATGTCTATTGTTTCTGCTACAATTCTCGAAGTCTGGAAAATTGCTCACGTAGTACCGCTGAACAAACGTGGGGACAAAAGCGATCTTTACATTACATTACATTACATTACAGGCATTTGGCAGACGCTCTTATCCAGAGTGACGTACAACAAAGTGTATAACCATAACCAGGAGCAAGTGTGTTGAAAACCCTAGAGGGAAGTACAGTTCCAAGTGCAGGGAACGACTGCGTAGTTTAACTTGGACCCTGTAGGTTAATCTGATTAACACAAACAAAAACAGCAACAAAGCAGTCTATGCAAACAAAAACAAGCAATAGTTGAGTAGGCACAAGTGCAATAACTAAGTCAACTAAGATAAACAGCTTGCCTAGCTACAACCCTAAGATTACATCGTCAATTAGAGACTACAGGGAGGTAGGGAGGGATGGGGAGAGGTGCAGCCTGAAGAAGTGAGTCTTCAGTCGTTGTTTGAAGGTGGTCAGGTTCTCAGCTGCTCTGACCTCCACGGGAAGGTCATTCCACCATCATGGAGCCAAAACAGACAGGAAACGTGACCGGGAAGCGCAAGTGCGAAGAGGGGGAGGTGCCAGGCGTCCTGAGGTAGCGGAACGGAGGGGTCTGGCTGGCATGTAGGGTTTGAAGATCTTGTGGAGGTATGCTGGGGCTGATCCCTTGACTGCCTGGTATGCTAGGACCAATGTTTTGAATTTGATGCGAGCCATAACAGGCAGCCAGTGGAGGGTAGTGAGCAGGGGGGTGACATGGGAGTGTCTGGGGAGGTTGAAGACCAGACGAGCTGCAGAATTCTGAATGAGTTGCAGGGGTCTGATGGCAGATGCCAGTAGGCCAGCCAGAAGAGAGTTGCAGTAGTTCAGGCGGGATAGTACCATTGCTTGGACCAGGACCTGAGTTGAGTAGGTGGGGCGGATTCTCCGGATGTTGTACAGGAAGAATCTGCACGCCCAGCTTCCCGTTGTGATGTTCTTGGAGAGGGACAGCCTGTTGTCCAGCACCACTCCGAGATTCTTGGCACAGGGTGATGACATCACTAAGGTGTCCCCTAGGGAAATGGGAAAATCAAGGAGGGGAGAGGTTAGAGCAGGAATGAAGATTAGCTCCGTCTTACCCGGGTTGAGCTTCAGGTGGTGATTGTCCATCCAGCTCTAGATGTCCCTCAGGCAGGCGGAGATGCGGGCAGGGACCTGTGTGTCTGATGGGGAGAAGGAGAGAAAGAGTTGTGTGTCGTCAGCATAGCAGTGATAAGACAAGCCATGGGCAGAGATTACAGGGCCAAGGGATCTGGTGTGTAAGGAGAAGAGAAGGGGACCAATGACTGAGTCCTGGGGAACTCCCGTGGCAAGGGGACAGGGCGGCGATACTCTACCAGCCCAGGCAACCTGAAAGGAGCGATCGGAGAAATAGGACTCAATCTAGTCAAGGGCTGTGCCGCAGATCCCTGTTGCTGCCAGGGAGGACAGGAGGATGGAGTGCTCCACAATGTCGAAAGCAGCTGAGAGATCTAGCAGAATCAGGACAGAGGAGAGGGAGGCTGCTTGTGCAGCATGAAGTGACTCACTGACAGAGAGGAGTGCAGTCTCTGTCGAGTGGCCAGGCCTGAAGCCGGACTGGTGGGAGTCGAGCAGGTTATTCTGAGAGAAGAAAGCAGAGAGTTGGGAAGATGCAGTTCGTTCAAGTGTTTTGGATAGAAAAGGAAGGAGAGATACCGGCTGGTAGTTCTGGATGACGAAGGGGTCTAGTGTGGACTTCTTCAGCAGCGTGGTGATGTGGGCCCTCTTGAAGGATGAGGGGAAACATCCAGAAGACAGGGAGGAGTTCACAAGGGAGGTGAGAAATGGGAGGATATTTGGTGTGATTGCCTGGAGGATAGATGAGGGGATAGGGTCAAGAGCACTGGTGGTAGGGCGGTGGGAGAGCAGGAGCTGGGAAACATCAGAGTCTGTGAGGGGAGAGAATGTGGAGAAAGAGGGGGAGGGCGCAGAGGGGGCGGAGGGGGAAAAGGAGCTGCGGATGTGTGTGCAATCTTCTCATCAAAGAATACTGCAAAGTCATCTGCAGTGAAGGAGGACTGAGGTGGGGGTGGAGGCATGCTGAGAAGAGAGGAGAAAATAGAACAGTTGACGAGGGTTAGAAATGGAGTTATGAATTTTAGTTTGATAGAAATTTGCCTTAGCGGCAAATTTCTATGCCTTAGCCTGAGAGGAAGCGGAGTAACAGTGGGGGTGGGAGGAGGAGAGGGAGGATGGGGAGCAAGAGGGAGGGAGAAGAAGATGAAGTGGTGATCAGATATATGCAGAGGGGTAACCGTGAGATTGGAGCTGGAGCATTTCCTCAGGAAGATCTGATCTAGGAGGTTGCCTGCCTTGTGGGTTGGGGGAGAGTGTTGCTGGGAGAGGTCGAAGGAGTGGAGTCATGGTAGGAAGGCAGCAGACTGGGAGGCCTCTAGGTGGATGGTGTAATCTCCCAGGAGGATCAGCGGGGTGCTGTCCTCAGGGAAGGAGCTGAGCAGGGCGTCTAGCTCATCCAGGAAACTTCCCAGGGGCCCCGGAGGACGATAAATAACAACAATATAGAGGTTAGTAGGGTAGGTGATAGAGACAGGGTGATATTCAAAAGTGGATATAGATAGGTCAGAGAGAGGGAGAACAGAGAATTTCCAAGTGGGGGAGATCAACAAACCAGTACCACCACCACGGCCAGATGGCCGGGGGGTGTGGGAGAAGGAGTAGGAGGATGAGAGGGCAGCAGGCGTAGCAGAGTTGTCTGGTGTGATCCAGGTCTGTGTGAGGGCAAGGAACTGAAGGGATAGGAGGGAGGCATAGGCGGAAATGAAGTCAGCCTTGTGCGTAGCAGGCTGGCAGTTCCATAGCCCTCCTGTGACCGTGAAGTTCTCACAGGGGGTCAGCGGGGGGTAGCAGAGGTTGGAGAGGTTCCGTTGTCGAGGGGGGCCACGTCGCTGGAAGCGCCTTCTGGGGGGGGGAGAGCAGACTGGAATGGGGAGCTGGCACATAGAACTGAGAGGGAGTGACGCTAGCGTCGCTGCGAGTGCACCTAATTAACAATTGAAAACCTGATTCAAATAATGCGCTGATTACACTAATTCACAGTCAGAGTGCCTACTAATAATCACAATCAATAAGCCCAAGTAGCCAATCTATCAATTCTAAGCATCAAAAAGCACCAGATAGTTACCTAACACAATGAAGAGTTAACACAAGGAAACCACAAGGAAAAGTTTAAATCTAACGCAGTACGTAATTAGCAAAGAAACCAGATACTTCACTAACTCTAGCGGGACGGATCTCAACAACTATCACCCTATTTCAAAACTCTGCTGCTTGGCTAAAATCCTATTATCGCTTGTAAATGATAGACTAAAGTCATTTCTACTTAGCTATGACATGCTGAGCCCTCTTCAATCTGGCTTCAGGACTAAACATAGCATTATCTCTGCCACCACCTTTTTTATCAATGACATTATACAGTATCTGTTCTCGACGACAAACAACATTATGCAGCTCTTTTTGCCAATCTTACCAAGGTCATCAAAACTGTCGACCATATACACTATCATCTATTGGCCTATATTCTGTGGCTTGTACCTGGCAGTGTTGTTCTCTTCAGCTAAAATTATGACAAAATTTTTGTTTTTGTCAACGCCAAGTTTTTTGATGACAATGAAGACAAAAATGTGACAAAAATGCCTTTTTGGACTGAGTTGCACATGTACAGTGCCTTCAGAAAGTATTCAGACCCCCTTCACTTTTTCCACATTTTGTTACGTTACAGCCTTATTATAAAATAGATTAAATTCATTTTTATTCTCATCAAACTACACAGAGTACCCCATAATGACAAAGTGAAAACAGGTTTTTAGAAATTTTTGCAAATTTATTAAAAATAAAAAACTGAAATATTACATTTACATAAGTATTCAGACCCTTTGCTATGACACTCAAAATTGAGCTCAGGTTCATGTTTCCATTGTTGTTCTGTGTACATACATCTGCTGATGCATCTGGACACATCTTCAGTGATGTTCCTGGAATCATCGAGTGTTTCGGGTCTTTCAACATCATACACCCTCCTCCAGATGACCCAGCCGGGGCTGATCAGACCCCAGCTTGTGTCCAGATGGCTAGCTACTTATGACCCCATGGCTCTCCTCTTTTGAGCCACAGCCATCTTGAAGCCCTCTCTGCCGCATCGGTGGTACTGCAGATGGCTCTCCTCTTCCTCTCTCCCTCGATGCCCAAATTGCTGAAGGCTCTGGCTAAAGAACGGGCTGCGAATCCCCTGCATCCAACCTCCACTGGGAGACACCTCGCTCTCCACCCAGCCTGCTGACATTTTCTGACCAGTCTCGCGTACTTGGAGAGCTTCCTTTCAAAGGCCTCTTCCAAGCGATCTTCCCATGGGACTGTCAGCTCCAACAGCACAGCTTGCTTGGTGGACTCAGACACAAGAACAATGTCTGGTCGCAGGGTGGTTGCTGCGATATGGTTGGGGAACTTCAGCTGCTGTTCAAGGTCCACCAACAGTTGCCAGTCCCGTGCAGAGGTCAGGATGCCTGCAGATGTTCTTCTGGTGGGTTTTGGCCGCTCCCCAGCTCTGACAAAGGCGATGGTCTGCTTGGAGGGTCGGGACCGCTTCGCCCACTCAACTCCTGCGCTGATGGCTTCAGCGATGGTCTTCAGGACCTGATCATGCCTCCATCGGTACTGATCATACTTGAGATGATTCTACAACTGGATTGGAGTCCACCTGTGGTAAATTCAGTTGTGTCAGTTGTACACTGACACAACTAACGTGTTGTAACAAATACTCTGAGTATGTTAAAGTATTTTATAGTCATGGCATTTATTGTAGGCAGGACATTAAATGCAGCAAATAATTAAAGTAGGACTAAAATGTGACTAAAATACTCTTTTCATTGACTAAAATAAATATGATTTTAATCATGTTTGTCTCGAGTAAAATGAATAGAAAAGGCATGACTAGAATATGACTAAAACTATAATTTTAGTCAAAAAACCAAGACCATGACCAAATCAAAAACTGGTGGCAAAAACAACACTGGTGCCTGGTTTAAAAATGACATTTCAGACACATACAAATATATAGGTGGGGGATACAGTACTGGCTCCAATCTTATTTTCCATCAATATTAACCCCTTAGCACAATATTAACCCCTTAGCGCTTATAAACTAAAGTGCCACAAATACAATTGTCTAGGCAAAAAATCTAAAATCAATTTGCTCTTTTTTAGTTTGAAATGAAATACTGAGAGATTGCAAATATACAGCAGGTTAAACTATACATGTCCTGGATCAAAAACTCCTTGACCACAAGTGCGATAAATCGAAGGGTGGATACGCAGAATTACTAAAGATCTATGAATCACCCATGAATTTACCCATTTATTTATGTCCCTACCATCTCCAGGGGAAGAATTTTTTAAAGCCTATGAACAGAAAATATTTAAATTTATTTGGAATAATAAGCCAGATAAGGTAAAACGAGTATTTCTATATAATGAGCATGAACAAGGGGGTCTGAAACTTTGAATTTAAGGGCACTGAATCTTTCATTGAAAGCCGCTTTAGTGCAGAAATTGTATTTTAATCCAAGCTGGTTCTCTAGCAGGTTACTCAAGAATGTGCATCCAATATATAATGCATTATTTCCGTTTATGCAATTACAAAGTAAACACTACAACGTAATAGAAAATGACATATTTCACAATTTATCTTCATTTCTGAAAGATGCCATTAAAAGTTGGTTACATTTCCAGTATTAACCTCCAGAACAGCCAGAACATTTTTTAAAACAAATGTTAGGGTTCAATTCAAATATTCTGATTGATCATTTTTGATCTCATAGATTTAGGAGGTAAAATCATATCCCATGAACAATTTGTTAAACTGTATGGGAATTTATGTTCATTACAAATGTTTAATCAACTTATTGCAGCCATCCCACAAAAATGGAAAAGAGCAGTTCATAAAGAAGTATCCCAAGAATTAGTTTGTCAGCCACATATGAAAAATGTTACATGGCTTAAAAATAATAAAATAAATAAAACATGTATGATTACTTTTTGTGGGAAAATGCATGGACAACCCTTCCATACAGGACTATGGACAAATGGGAAAATGTATTGGATATTCCTATACCTTGGTTTAAGGTCTTTGGTTTAACATGCACAATCACAACTGATATATCCTTTAGATATTTCCAATTCAAATTACTTCATAATTTCTTGCCTACTAAAAAAATGCTTAATATTTGGGGCATTGAACAGTACTCTACATGCAAGTTTTGCCAGGAAGAAACTGAATCAACACCACACCTATTTTGTATTTGCCCATGTAGCCCTTTTTTGGATGCAAATTCTACACTGGTTTACAAGTTATAGTAACCACACTGTAAAAAATAATTTGTTGACTCAACATAGTCTAGTGATCTTGTTGCTTTGGCTCAGTTAAATTGTCTAAATATAAAGTTTTCAGTTTATTCAACTTAAATAAATTTTGTTGAGACAACCATGCAGTTAGTTAATTTAACATGATATAGTTCATTTCTGTAACTTAACTATATCATGTTAAGTGTACTTATTCCATGGTTGTGAGAAATGAAAAAAATAAGTACACTTAACATGATATAGTTAAGCTGCGGAAATGAACTATATCATGTTAAGTCAACTAACTGCATGGTAGTCTCAACAAGATTTATTTAAGTTGAATAAACTGAGAACTTTATATTTAGACTTAAGTCAAAGCAAATTAACTGAGTCAAAGCAACAAGATGACTTGACTATGTTGAGTCAACAAATTATTTTTAATAATTAAGTTTGAACAATAAGGTAAGTAAAGTTGAAATTAACTTTGTAACAATGAAATTGTTGAAAATAAACACGTTTTTTGTTTGGTTTAAAAGTATGACTTTTATTAACAATAATTCAGACAAGAAACTTCGAAACTCAGAACTGGGAGGCTCAGAATATTGCCTTTTACACACGTAAAAAATTAAAAAAGCACACCCCCCCATTTTTACAGATACATCCACACACTCACTCACATGTACATAGGCACAGACGATACACTTACACATACACTCACTCTCACACACACACTTACGCACATGCACACACATGCTCTCTCTCTCATACACATTTACATACATGCATGCACAGACACACACACTCACACCCACACAACACACACAATCTTTGGGCCCCCATGAATTGGAATTACAAAGACCAAGACAAGCTCTATCAAGGTAAAAAGAGACTTTACAGAATTACACAAACACAAAAGCAACTGTGTCACAAAACACAGGCAAATACCTTCAGTGGCACTGCCACTGGTACTAATCTGACAGTCTTACCAAAGCACACCAAAATTTCCTTCAACAGCAGGTGAATTTTTCACCGTCACAGTATTGGAGTTAGAGCTTGTTAGGTCAAAAAATTTAAATAACTAATAATAAATAATAGCACAAACACACACCCTTTGAGTCTCCATGAATTGGTTGAACCTGACCAAGTGTGAAAACTCTCCAAGACTGAAAAGCTGATCTAACCAAAATATGTAAATGATTTCTTGATTGGCAACAATTTTTTAAGTCACTGAATTTTAAAAAGCACATGGCTTTTTTGAATGAGGTGATGACGTCAGGAACTTAGGCTATTGGAACCACATTGTCATGGTTCTGTGTTTCTGTCTCTGCTTTTCCTTGTTGGGCCGCCAGATGGTGGCACTTCTGTTTCGTGTCCTGCTCGTTCCCCTGATAATTGTATTATTGCTTTCAATTATTTTATTATTGTTTCTGATTGTGTCTCGTTGTTCCCACCCTGTCCTGGTTTTATTGTTGATTGTGCCCTCCTGTGTATGGTTGGTTTTCAGTCTATTTAAGTCCTTTGTCTCCCTGACTCAGGTGCTGGTTCTTTGTGTTTCTGAATGCATTTCATTTGTGTTTCATGTGTGTTTCTGCCTGCTTGTGTTTTGACCTGCTTGTGTTTCTGACTTTGTTTCTGCCTGCGTTACTTTTTGTGAATATGTCTGTGGGTTCCACCTGCCTGTGTCCTGCCTGCCTGTGTTCTGCCCTGCCTGTGTTCTGTTCTGTGTTTTTTTAGTTCTTAAGAATTTTTGAGTTGTTGTTTTTCCCATCGTGGCCTTTTCTGTTCCCTGTTTGTGCTTGCCTTTTTTGTAGTAAAGCAGTTATTTTCCTTTACCTCTTGAGTTTCATGTGTTTCACTCTGCGCCTGGGTCCAACCCCCTCGAAACCTTGACACACATGACTTACAAGCTCTCAGTTTTACATAAACCAAGACAAACTATCAGTGTAGAAAGAGGTGTTTCAACATTACACAACACAAAAGCAACTGCAACACAGGCAAATACCTTCAGTGTCACTGCCACTGGTGCTAAATCTGACAGTCTTACCAAAGCACAAAAGAATTTCCTTCAATAGCAGTCTTGAATTTTTCAATGTTAATCTAAAACTGAAAATACAGACTTTGAAATACAAAATAAAAAGTTATCTTTCAACGTCAATATTGAATTCTTCGCTGTCCTAGTATATGAGTTTGAGCTTGTTAGGTCAAAAAATAAAAATAAAAACCCTTCCATTGGGACAGATCTAGAAAAACATACAAGTACAATGGCATACCTTAACACACAAAATACCCATCTCCCTAACACAGTAACTTATTTTTGAGAGAGTGGACTCTTGCAGTGGAGTCTTACCTCAAAGGTACATCTCAGTTCTTTTGGATAGTTCACATTTAATATATAGAACAGCCCCATCAAGTTCACTCGGTACATCGCCAAGATTACAAAGAACTTGTTCTTCGAAAACCAGGGCCACACTGTAGATTGCTGGGAGTGGTTCCTTCACATCCTCCACAACTGCAAGGATTCCAATCGTCATACCCTTGATGATGTCATTTTCAGGATCAGTGGCCTTTATGAAATAAAACAAAACAAACAAGTACGCTTATGCTTTAGAAGGTGCTTGAAACCCACATACACACTCCCCAAACCCACACATGCACAAACTATGGTTTCATTTGGACTGTCTTGCAAATTATTGTTCAGCACACCTCACACATCTTCATGAATTTACTAGGGTTCTCCCTCATGTACCATGGTAGGCCCTGCAGCACCGCTGCCCTCTTCCTTTGATTTGATGCCTGCCAAAAAAAGTTCACAACAGCTTTTAATGAAAATATTGGGAAATTGTCACATCTGATTGGTGGTGATTATAGAAGGAGCTGTTGAAATCTGGTGAAAGCAATATGGTCATATCGTCTATCGTCAGTTACTTCAGACCAGAGAAATGATGAAGGGAGTGTTAAAGTAATAAGCAAACTTATAACTCGTAAAACAGTTCAGTTATTACTTTCAGTAATGTTGGGACACTGTTTCTTATTCCCATTTAAACTTGAATCTGTATACAAACGTTAGGGCTAAATAAGGCTGAAAGCTGACCCAAACCATTATAATAGTTCCAAGTTCTTTAACCCATTTAGACCTAAGGCACCCTCGAAAAAATTATTTTAAAACCTAAGGCATTGTTGTAAACAACCTCCTAAAACCTGATGGTTTTCTGAAAAACTTGACAGAATTGTCAAAGTTCACTAAACCTTTATTTCTCAGCCTCTGTAGCAGATAGAAACATGAAATAAAAACCATTTGAGAGCTTACACCTTTGGCTTTAATTGGAAATGATTACCTTTGCCCTAATGTTCATTAACATTTTTTAAAAAATCAATAAAACTGAAAATGTTGACAAATGTGCTTGATGTTTCCAGCCATATTTTCAATAAAACAAACAAACTGGCAGTGGTAGTGCAATAACTAAATCACAGTTTGTTCACACTCTTGTAACAGAAACGGTCTCACTGTTGTGTTCACTGTTAACTTCGGGGACACTGCATTTTCTGTCTGTAGTGTCGATATTTGGATGATTCTATTCTTCACCACCAGAGGGCGTAAGCTTTTAAAAAATACTCTGCGCTCACGCTGCATTGATGTAGTATAATCGCCTTCCCAACGTGTATTTATGCGAATCACGATGCATTTCATCGATCACATGTGTTGAAAATGATGACAGCATCTAAAACACGCTCACGTCGCATCCGGCTCTACAGGTAGAAGCATGCAAACGTCGCACCCGGGCTGCGTCCGAATACTCAAAAAAATGACGTCCTATGTCTTTTCCTAACCACTTTTCCTTGACCTCGATGGAAAACGTCATGAGGTTAAGGAAAGAATTCAAAAGGACAACCGCGGTGCTAAGAGAATCCGACTGCACTTACACTATGCTACGTAATTATGCGACGGCGGATGTTATTGACGTGGGTCTGACGTGGTAAAACTACAATGTTCCGAAGATGGACTACTAAAAGCGCATCTTAGATACTTTGTGCGTTCTTACCGTGTTGCTTCATGAGGCTATATAAACGTGAAAAATATTACTTCATTACCAAGGGTGGAATTGAAATAAAAAAAGGAATATAGGCTACCAGTTACAAAAGTGAAACGAAATGGTTGTCACATTGAGAATGGTTGCTCACGCTAACCCTCCTGTCCACTCATATTTATCGACATGAATCCCAATCTGTATGATTGTATGAAAATAATTAATTAAATTTAATGCAAGATAGGCATAACATGTTAGGCCTACAAATCTACTACTGTACATATCATCATTCTTAAGTTTCAAACATGTTGAATTAAAAACATCATCTGGCTAAAAACGTCTCATATCCATTTTTCTTGAAAGACAGACTTCTGTGTTATGGTTAATATGCTGATTATGATCTGATTATAAGCCTATGCATATAATAGGACGGTCCAGTGTGCCCTATGCTAAAGGAGAAAAGATAGGAAGCACTGAAGCACCTTTCCTTAGCATTTAGAGAATTCTAACAGCTCTTATCATGGCTGCGACTTAGATACTTCCGGGTCAGTTCACTCAGTTCGGAACCTTCCTAAGCAAAAAAAGACTATTCGGACGCAGCCCCGGTCTTCAACGGATATACACGCAAATGTTGCATCTGGGGCACGTTCAATCTGAAAACGGCGTGCAGCGTTTTGCTATGGTTTCCGGGTTGAACGACATGATTCCTCGAAACAGTGTGAAACGGTGTGCAACAGGCTTTGAGGTACGTTTTCTCTCGTTTGGTGGGTGTGTCAGAGGTGTTACCCAATCAGCAGCGATGTGTATATAAACCCGCCGTATTAAAAAGGCAGTGCGCACACTGGCCCTCATTTTTTTCAATCTAACGTAGAAACCAGTGCAGATCCGAGTGCAGAAATCATCTCATGACAGGGTTCACGTGTGATTCATGAAACGTTCCTATCTCGCCAATCACAGCGTAAGAATGATTGGGCGTTGATAAATGTGGTGGCTTAAAATAATCGTCATTTAAATATCACGCCCCTATATATTCTCGGTTTAGAGGCCTCGCCCCTAGAGTTTATGACATGGAGAAGCGTAATACAGCCAAGAAGAGAAATTTCTCCGACCTAGAAATAGAATCTTAACCAATTAGTTCTATTTGGCAGCCTGAAAAGTGGCATAGAAGGAAGCCAGAAAAATGCAGTGTGGAAGGAAATCACTGCTGTGGTCAACAGCGTTGCCGTGGACAATCAAACTCCAGCTGAGGTTGGAATATTTAATTTATACATCCGCAATATGTATAGCATATATACTCCCAGCCCCCCGACGGAATCCTACAGCACCCCCCACCCCGCTCAGACAGATTTACTCAGGGCCACCAAAATCCTAGGGCCTATGTTCCTGGACCCCTGTATCTAGGGGTCCAGATACATATCCAAAATCTCTCCAAAAATGAATAAAAATGCTTTTTGTCCATTATAAAGCATATAAATGAGCCCCTTATGAAGGTTTAAGATGAAACATTGCTATCAGATTAAAAAATAATGCAAAAGCGTAGAGTACCTAAATGTGTAATAATTAACTCTGGTATGTATTTCTATACTCTGTACTCTCGTATGTTTTCTTGTATGAGGATGGGACGATACGAAAACAATTTTCAACCGCCCACCACATTTTGGCAATGTTCCAACTCTCACGTCATCACTGTTGCATGCTTCACAAAAACTATTACAGTGTGAAATATCCACATTATATAATACCACTAACCTATTTAAAGACGCTCGGTTTCAAAAATAACGTATGTAACCGAAATATTTTCAGCAGTAATTCTTACATAACAATGATGAAATCTTATCTATGTTGTAGAAGGAGACAGAGACAGTAAATCAATGATGCTGTTCTATTCGCTTCTGTTTTGCCCCAGAAAACGATGTCAGCTAGGTCTGTCAGCAAACATTAGCTATGCCCAGAAGTCCTCAATAATAATAATAGTATTTTTCAAGAAATTACGAAAAATCATTGACCACGTTTCGTTAGGTGCAGTGTCTTTTACTGCTACCAGAGTGAATGCGTCAGAGACATATCCAAAATCTCTCCAAAAATTAATAAAATGCTTTTTGTCCATTAAAAAGCATATACATGAGCCCCTTATGAATGTTTAAGATGAAACATTAATATCAGATAAAAAAATAATGCAAAAATATTGTCACACAATGCGTTACAGTACCTAAATGTGTAACTCCTGTATGCATGTCTATACTCTGTACTCTCGTACGTTTTCTTGTATGGGGATGGGACGACATGAAAACAATTTTCAACCGTCCACCACGTTTTGGCAATGTTCCAACTCTCACATCACTGTTGTATGCATCATAAAGACTTAAACTATCAATGAACGCTTACATTACACAGTGAAATATCCTCATTATATAATACCACTAACCTATTTAAAGACACTCAATTACAAAAATAACGTATATAACTGAAATATTTTGAGCAGTATTACTTACATAGCAATGATGAAATCTTATCTGTGTTCAATAGATAGAGACAGAGACAGTAAGTGATGCAGTTCTGACATCCGCTTCTCTCTTACGCCAGAAAACGATGTCAGTTAGGTCTATCAGCAAGCATATGGCATAGCTATGCCCAGAAGTCCTCAATAATAATAGTATTTTCCAAGAAATTATGAAAAATCGTTGACAACGTTTCGTCAAGTGCAGCGTCTTTTGCGGCTACCACAGAGTGAATGCGTAAATGAATGCGATGATGAGAAAACATTTCGGTTACGCTGACCTAAAAAACGTTATTCCAAAAGCAAAGTTAGACATGTTATACATTGTTAGAAAGCTTATACTCTCACCTACTGAATAAATTAATTGTCAATCAAGCCAGACTCTGCTAAAAAAGGGTGACAACACTATTTGCTGTCGTACATTGATAATGATAAAATTGTGTTTGGACTAGTGTATAACTGCAGTGGATACTGTAACGTTAGTTAACGTTATTTACCTCAAACGATGTTGTTTCCTCAAAATTCCTTGGTGTCCACCTCGTGTCTCGCATGCAGCCAGGAATGTTCCAGTGCGTGTCTGAGCGTGCACACGTACAGTAGGGGGGGGGGAGGGGCTGACTGACCGGGAGCAAGAGCTGCTTTGCTGAAGCAACGGGCGCGAAACACAAGGTTAGCTAGAGATCTTTTATGTTATTATGAGAAGTGTAAAAATATTTTTGGTTCATTATGAAACTGTGGCGGGGCAAATTGGACCACCACAGTCTAGGTAATTAATGGGAAACGCTGCATGAACACTAGGCCATCAGGCAGATTCGTACAGATCAAAGGAGGCGTATACACTGGTGGGGTAGCCTCGCGAGCCAGTCTCTTTTTTCACTTCGTTCAACAGAGCCTGGCTGATGGCCTGATGTTCTAGGCATAAACGAAGGAGGCAACCTTCCCAACCAATCAGAGTGCAGAGGGGTGGTGCTCGAAATGTGGTGACGATTTTGGCGAGGCGTAGTCAGACACATGTACCGGAAAAAAAAAAACATTACTGGAGGCAAACTTTTCCATAGACCCGCATCAGTTCGCCACTATTTGGGGAAAATGGCTAACGTTAATGTCAGAGCACCGACCATCAAAGTTTATCACCGAGATATGCAGAGTCTGCTGTTCGAGGTTCGATAATAAAAGAAACAAACACAATTTATTTATCGGTGATAAATTTATTTATTTAATTCCTTTTTGGTTCAACAATTCCACTTGCTCCTCCTTTATTGATTGTAATGGGCAAACAATCAAACCCATTGCTTCTTCTGGCCATTTTTCTGAGTATTTATTTGCTAGCAGACTGCATACCGTAGGCCACGCTTGAAAAATTAAACTTTTGCCAAATCCTGTAGGTAAGCAAGCAAGTACATCTCTGTTAGATAACAGCGTATCCAAACACATGCGCTGAAGGTCCATCGATGATGTCTCGCCATGTATTTGGCAAGTCTGCGACAGAATTAAAATCTTCGAATAGCTCGATAGCTTTGTCCGTGTTGCTGGTGTGTTTCAGTGGGGACTTGGATTGCAGCACACATGGAACAGAGGGAGTGTCGGGGGGGGGGGGGGGGGGGGGGGGGCACACTGAGACAGACAGTTCGATTAACCGATAGGGAAGCTGCCGCAGAGGCTCCTCCCTTTTACCCCAGAAAGTACATGCGTTCGTCCAGACTACCGGTGGGGTTCACTCTGGAGGTATTCACAAGGTAATAAAAATCAGGGTGAGTAAGCGACCATCTGACTTTCACTTTTGACACTGGAGGCTCATCTTCTACAATTTCCTGTCTTCTCAAAGACTATGTGCTGCACATTGCTGTATCTATGAAGGCCAAATCAGGGTTCCTTTTCTTCATCTCTTGGGCTATTTGCTCTCTTTTTTTTCTAGGCTACTGGAATCTTTTCCATCAGGGAGCTCTGGAAGAATGTTTGTTTCAGACCGTCTTGATTTCTTCACTTTGTTTCGTTTTCCGCTCGTCTCCCCAGGGCCTCTCTTCTCTGAATTCACTTTCAGTTCTTGAACACCTGCATCTCTCAGTTTCTGTCTTCTGTCTATAATTTCCCATCTTAAACTTCAAACTTAGTTTCCACCCATACCACCCAAATGTGGAGCCTGGTTCTTTTAGACAGGGGTGTTTTTCAATTAGGGCAATGGCTACACTTTCAAATTCATCATTTACTGGGTAGGCCTTGTAAGAATATATTGCTTCAACAATTTTGTCCAGGATTTCACTCTTCATGTCTCTGGAAATGGTCAGAAGAGTGCCATTTTTTCTATAGGCCTCATTCCCTTGCCTAAGCCTCAGTTCAACATCACATGTGAAGGTTGGAATGGTAAAGGGAGTTGGCCATAACTGTGAATGACCTGGAGGTGACTGTGAATGGTTTCTTACCGAAGACAACACTGATGGAGATGACTGTACAGATATGGCTGCAGTGTCCAAACTGGAGTCTGAAAATGTATCCGTAAACGGGCTGAAAAGGACCTTCAATGTCACCTTCTCCTTCGGCAGATCAACTACACATGTAAGGTTGCAAAAATCATGAAAGTCTTAATCTTCATACTGAAGATCAAAAGATTATTGTAGCTGCAGCTTGCTTTTCAGCATCAGTTTAAGGCCATCAACTGTATCTGGAACAGTTTCAAGTTTAATTTTACGAACGTCCTGTTATGAGATGATCACACGAAACAGCATCTTGCTTGAATACTGAAACTTCCTGAGCTTCTCCAGAGTTGGGGATTAAATGAGTCAGATAAGAATAATCATAATTTGAAAATGTTAAAAACCTAGAAAAAATATGAATTAAAACTGAACATATTAGCAGTTTCTAGGGATGGCCAAAAATTCATCAAAATACCCCAAATACATTTATCAGAAATACTGTCCATCCCTGATAATACTATGTAAGGCCATGAGGGGAGCTGTAGTGGAAGGCCGGTATTTTTCATTCCACCCCCTTCCAATTACCAGCTCCGCCCCCTTGTTAATCCCACCTGAAAACCATTCTACCTAATCAAGCTCAGTATAAGTAGGTGCCCATACAGCTGTGAAGGTGTGGAAGTTTGGAGTTTTTGTTGTGGAAAGACTGTGTAAGTGTTACAGATATTGTGTTGGAACCTGTGAATGACCTGTTTTCTGTCTGAGTGCCCGATTACCTTTTGACCCATTTTCTGTGAGGAACTGAACCGTGTACCGAACTGTTCTTGTTTTTGACCATTCTTTTGTCTACAATTTGTCTTGTCGATAAGCAGCTTAGCTGCCCGACTTTAGACAGGGCCCAAAAGACCTGTATAGTTAGGCTCACTTGGAGCTAGCGTTTTGTTTGTATTATTTTGCTTGTTTTCCCTGTTTTCAAAATAAAAGTCCCGGTTACGTTGACCGAGACAACCATATCCGTTCTTGTGTTTGTGTTAAATAATCCCGTCACCCCTCCCCGGTGGCGCCTCCTATCGTTTGGTTACATACTACTAATAATGAAAGCACATGCACAGTCCAACCACTATACATTAGTGAAGGAGGAAGGTTTTTGGTGTTACAGTTAGTTTGCCTGCTCTTTTATATGGGTACAGGGAGTGATATCCATTTAGCTCATGTGGTTCCTCAACATTTAGTTCGGAAGAGTGGTTTTTTTGTCAGTTCATAACTCCGCAAGTGCTCTACGTACCACGCTGTGAAGGGTTCAACGATGAATGACACTCTATTGGACACAATTATCATTTTAACTAGCTTGCCAAAATCAGGAAGTCCACTGGTGTATCCCACAGACAGAAACATTCCCTCTGAATACTTGGTGCTGCAGAGGCATACATGCGTTGCAAGAGATACAGTGGTAATGTTAGTATATTTCAGCTCTATACCCTGCTTCAATGAGTGCTCTAGTGTATCAGAAACAACAGTAACATGACCTACTTCCAAATCAGGTTTGAAAACACTTGGCAGGTCTAGATAGTAAGCTAATGAAAGTTGGTGCTTTGTGGCCAGAGTGAGCAAGAGATTTCTGTAATGGTTTGTGTCATGCACCACCCTCTTAAAAAAGCTATGGTTAGCTTCAAATGGAATTGTTCAAAAATTCGATCAGAGGTTCAAAATCTATTAATTAATTCAGGGTAGTGCTCCAAAAAGTGATGCTTGGGCTGCAGGCTAAAGTCTGGAAACACTTTTAGAAAGTACTGGTGATCTGAGATTTTAGACCCCAAATAGCACAATGTCTCATTTGAAAATTTCTTTTAGGTCAAATAAAATTTCCCAGGTTTAGTCATTTTCTGGTATTTTGTCACCAATCATCAATGGCAGTAGTCTCAATTAAGTCAAATTTTCATGTCCATTTCCACCAATAGAACATTTTAATACAAAAATTTTCGCAATTTGTTGTAGTCTGTTTATTTTGTCAGAAAATTTGAAAGGAAAGGACTGGGTGGTGTAATTGAGGTCATCTAATGTAAAATATGTTTGCAAATCAGAGAATTTAGACAGACTTAATTCTTTTGGTACAATTCCTTCTAGAAGGTCATGCAGAAAATCTGGGGAAAATGGTTCAGGAATGCCATCATAGCCATAATTTTTTTAACATCATTGCTATTACACAGACAGGCCAGATAGATTGACTGTAAAGATGACCTATACTGTATTGGTAAATTTGAAATTACCCAATAAACTGCACAGACCTTATGCTTCTTTCGTGACGTTCCTAATGGATTACACACTTCTAAATCATCTATGTACAGTCCCAGAGCTATGTTCAAACCTTCTGAAGAGAGCAACTAGTTCTTTTTGCAGTATAGCCCATCTCTGTATGTTTTAAACTGAATCAACTGTCCCAACAGCTTCCAAATCTTCTGTCTGCAAGATTTTATCCAGAACATCATTACGATTTAACAGCTCTGACAAGATTTTCAAAATAGGAATATAAACAAACTTCCTTTTGGAAGATGCATCTAAAATGTTTTCGACGGGCTCAATCACCTTGAAATTGTTTTTGTAAAAAGTGGTTCTTCTGTACTTAAGAGTCAAATGGACCATTTTTGACAAGGAGCTGCGTGGATTTGTTTTTTTAACTATCTCTGTTATGGCAGTAGTGACTGAGTTGCTTATTATACAGTTATGCTTAATTAATATGCTTTCAATTAATTTTGGTGTAAGCTCTTCAACAATTGAGCCAATACTGCAAAGTTCATTCACAATTTCCTGAGTTGTTGCCTTGGAGACATGTAGAACTGTTTGCATCCCAAAAAACAGTGATGTTTTTTGTACTTAGTTTATGTTTAAGTAAATCATCCAGGTCTTCATCATATTCCACATCACAATCTGATGTTGCAAAGTCCAGCTGATCCGAATTCGCCTCAAAATCTGTACTTTCAAAATCTGAAACACTTGAAGGGCAAGTTTTATATATGTCCCCACAAAAACTGTCTATGGTACATAGGTGATGGCTTCTACTCTTATGGGCACGGAAAGTACTACATACACTAGACGGAAAACTGCAGTCTTTAAAAGGACAGTTCACAGTCTCCTTATTTGTAAAATGAGTATTTAAATGAGTGAAATACTGTGTAACACTACAGGTCTGAGAGAAATTGCAAAGGTCACACTTAAGCTTTGAAGTCGCGGTACAGACCTGAACAGACTGTCTAAGGTCTCTTGGTTAGGTGTTTTTTCAGAGCTAGTTCAGTCCTAAATGAGCACACAGTCTTCAAAGATGCAGGGTAGGGGACAGTTCCTTGCGTGATGACAGTGTTTCAGTTTGTAGTGAATTATTAGAGTGCGTTGGTTGGGTGAGGAGAAATTGCAGTACTTACAATGCCACCTCATGGGTCAGGGGCTGGGAACATTCCTGAAAATGCAAGATATCACACTCAAATTTAAAAACCCACAAATATGATATAAATTTTAAAAACAAAATCAAATACATATACTGAATATCTTACCTTTAAATCCCACAATTTCACCACCAGTAATATTAGTGCAGCCACCACTACCAGTGTGGGTCCCCACCATCCAGTCACCAAGACGTGGGTCAGTTCTATGCCGTCCTGTAGTTTGATACATTGAAAGACAATTAAAAAGTATATGAACAAACCAAGTGGGCAAAACAGAGACATTATAAGAGGAGACAAACCACTTAAAGAATCCTGAATAGAAATCTATGGAAAAATCCGGAACGCCAAAATGGTATCGTATGGTGGGACCGCCCAAATAAATTAATCGTATGGTAACACTGTTATATTTTTAAGGTTAAGTGGATGATTGAATTAACCTGTCACACACCGTGACCCCAAGGGATCCTCCCAAATAGATTTCCCCTCGCCCGATTTTTCGGTACTTAGTTGCTCCAGCGATTTTTTACATAAATGCAACTACTCTGTCAGAAAAAAATCCCTATAAATGTATCCTATTTCTATAGGCAGACCTTTAATGATTGGTTGCTGGCTTATAAACATAATTTTTCACCCCATCAATTTTTTGCATGGAATAATAAAGATATCGATTACAAAAATGAAATTCTCTTTTATCACTCATGGTTTGACAATGAAATATTAACAGATGGCCAACTACCAAATGAGAAGGATTATCTTTTATCCTATAAATAATTTATTAATAAATTCAAGATACTGATACAACAAAAGATTATGTCACTGTTTTTGATGCAATTTCTGAAGACATTGTAATTCTTTTACGAAAGTCTGATGTTGTTAACCAAAGTATTATTCCGGATGAATGTGTCAAGAATATTTTTGTTGGAAGTATATATATTTCGTAAGAAAAATGGATATGTCAGGAATATACTCAGTTGTATTACTGTTCCATCCTCAAAATCCTTTTGGTGTTCTACGTTCAGCAATACACAATGGAGGAAATTATGGGAAGTGTGTGATACATACTGTATTAATAACAAACTTAAAGAAGTTTCATTTAAAATAATACATAGAAACAGGTGTTGGAAAGATTCAAATTCTATTTAGACTCATTGTTATTTTTGTGGTCTGATCTTTTCTTTCACTGCATATACAGTAGGATTTTCTGGATGGATGAATTACATTTCTTAAATAGGAAAATTGATTGCAACTTAAATAGGAAAAATGATTTCAACTTGGAAATAAATAAATTGATTGCAACTTGGAAATAAGTTTGACATTATTGGATAGGTTGCCTTGTGTGATAGTTATTCGTTATTTTAGGAAGATTTTGCCATTGTTAACCATTTCTTTTCACAAAAAGAAATGGTTTTCAACTAAGCCAAATTTCCAACATTTTTTCCATGAACTTAAACTATAAAGACCCACCCTGCACATTAGCAAAACAAAAAAGCAATAAGGGTTTCTAATTTATTTAATGATAATAAGATTTTGGAATAAGCCATTTGGCAATGTATATATTTTCTTTCTTTTCTATATATGTGATGTGTCATTATTTTGGGTATCTATCTGATTTTGATACGAGTGATCATATCTTTCGTACGTAAATAAAAATCATTAGGCAATGCCCTTCCATATGCTGGCTGCTAAAGTGCAGAAGGGTCTTAATATCACCAATGATACTTTAGAGCAAGCACAGTTAAAGAGACTCAGGCTCATTTTTTTACTAGCAGGAAGATAGGGGAGGAGGTTTGTTTAAAGATGTATGGGAGGCAGTTGGGGAGAGTTGATGTCATCAGGTTCTTGGGGGTCTGGTTTGATGCCAGACTCTCATGGGCCAACCCCATTAGTAGTAGTAGTCACTAAATGTAAGAAAACCCTGAATGTTGTGAGGTGTCTATCTGGGTTGGCTAATAGAATGGCACTTAACACAATTTAAATTACCTTGATATGGTCAGTGCTAGACTATGCGAGTGTGTTGTTTGACTCTGCCTTGAAATCCCAGCTGGGTAGGCCCGATGGGGTTCAGGCACAGGCGGTGAGCCTTTGTTGCGGGGCATATTGGACTTCTCTGATTCCAGAATTACAAGT
Organism: Anguilla pacifica; assembly: GCA_039654925.1. Taxonomy (NCBI): domain Eukaryota; kingdom Metazoa; phylum Chordata; class Actinopteri; order Anguilliformes; family Anguillidae; genus Anguilla; species Anguilla pacifica. The sequence continues at coordinate 31,914,814 of CM077290.1, read as the reverse complement.
GTAGTTGGGGGAAATGCATCTGTGGCTTAGAACAGGGCTATTCAACTTCAACAGCAAGTGGGCCAAATAGGAAAATCACTGGGGGTTCGCTGGCCACACAGAATACTTTGTCAATTAATGGCTACAAATAACTCTTACAGTGTAATGTTAATAGATATATTACTACATGGAATAAACTAGTCACGTGCATCCTTTTTCTTTCACTTTAATGATATCATTATAATCAATTCCAGACAGCCCCCAGTCCATACAAAAAATAGGAAAGCTATGGTTACGGCTGGCAAAGAAAATAAATACTTATCTGTCCATTTGCTCTGGAATTGGCGATTTTCACAATCAACTTTACGTCTCTTTGGCTTCAATAGAGACATTTTGAAGCTTGTCGTTAGCTTAGTAAGGCTGTCAAAAGTGCTATGAAATTGAGTTCGAACATTAGCTTTTGTAATTATTATCGTTAGAATATATTCGAATATCATTTGCCTATAATTCACAAAAAATAAGCTGCTTATTGTCGGGCGCAATCACTATGCACGTGACGCTCCCTCTAAACTGGCCTGCGCGTTATTTTCCAAAAGCTCTCCAGAGAACATCGGTGACCTTTAATACTAGGTTACTACATCTGGGGCCTCATTTATAAAACGTATTTTAGATCATCTGTGTGGCGCGTAGTAGTCAAAGTAGTGATTTATAATAAAATTTCAACATGAATCGATTTGACCGCGGAAACGGTTGTGGCCCTACGTCAGGTCTTCACTTGACGTATGCACGCAATTTCATTTTATAAATGAGCCCCCTACAGTTCTATAGCCTAATGTGCAAATGAATAAAGCACTTTCTCGTGGATGTAATGTGCCACAACTCGGCATTTATTAATCACAACAATAGGGAAATGACTGTTCATAGGAAATCCTGTTTCCCCTAACACAAAAACTATTCAAACGGCTAATACCTGTAGCCTAAAACAACATATATTACTTACTCTGTTTAGTTAAACTTATTTCATTATCCAATTTTATCAAAATCTTCAGAACAGAAAGAAAACATAGCCTGCCATGGGAACATTATTTAGCCTAAATTGTTAGCTTACCAGTAATGTTAGCACAGGAAATGGACCTTGCGTGCATGAACATAATTCGCCGCATGAAATTAAAGCCTGGATATTTATATTAATTATAAAACTAATATTCGAATGCTCAAATTTAGGTTCGAACTTTAAAAAAAGAAGATTTTCGAATAATTTTCGAACTTCCAATATTTTTTGACAGCCCTATCTTAGCTAAAGTGAGTTTCTCTGTGGCCGGCCAGCCCAGAATGCAGTGTGAGGCTTGACTGAGCGAATGGCAGTGGCGGAGCGGGTGTAATCCTGCAGCAGCCAATCACAGCACATAGGTTCTTCAAATAGGAGAAGGGTCTGCCTGCAGCAAACTGGGGAATCTCCACCTGGAGAATCTCCCCGGAGAGGACCGGAAGCACGTGACCTCCATGTAGCGGACACAATGAAAAAAGTGGAAGGACTGGAAATTGCGAAATCTCTACACCGCGAACGGAACTCACGTGACCCAAATAAAGTGTTCTTATACAGTTCGCTGGAGTCAAGTTATTTCAGTTCTGCGACGAGAAGAGAACGGTGTGAACAACGGAACTTTTTAAAGCGAAATTGTTGGAGGTAGATTTCTTGAACATACGAAGCTAAAGCCGAGATATATCAGTGTTTTATCACTTTCAATAATTAAAATATAACATATTAACAAGGAAGCTATTGTAATGGTTTGGTGAGGGGATACTGTCTGTAGAAACTTTGTTAGCCTTGGTCATTGCTACTCGGTGTCGCTTGCGCAAATTATTATTGAATGCGGGCGAATATATTACATGTTGAAGACTATCATAAGGTTAACTACGTGTTCTGTATATGGATTTTACAGCCTTTCCCCCGAAAACCTTTAATGCCCTTATAAGTGGTCATCCATTTATGATGCCAAAATCATGTTTTCTTAAACCGTTTTCTTTGTTTACATTGGCTATTTGTTTGTTGCACCACAGTGCCATTGTTTGGCGATACACTAGTTGGAAGCAATATCCTGACATTTATTGTGCAATAGTTTCCCAATATCTTTGATTATGATATGTAGTCGTTGGGGGGTGCATATACCCCTGGTTAGGAATTAGTGCTTTTAATCCAATAACACATAAGTACTGCATATGCATGTCAATAGACTGTGTTTTCATTTTTCCTGGTAATGCTTTTACCCCTGGAACAATGGATTAATGTTCTATCTGACCCTGGTTATCTCTATACAACTGTGTCATCGACATAGACCACCCTACCAATTTCTGACTATTTCTTTTTGTACTGTCAAGTCTGTATAGTCTCTGTCCAATGCTTGTCTTGTGTTCCCTATACTGTATGTAATGTACAATGATTGAAGAATAAACTGTTAAACTTGTATTGGCATGCCACTGCTTTGTATCAAAGGAAGTTCCTCGTACATTGTTATAAAGTGTTTTGATTTTGATTGTTCTCACTTCAATTCCAGAGCTTGCATGAGCAGTTAAAAACGGGCAGTAAGAAGTCCAGCAGGATGTACCTGTGGGAGAATCCTGCGGCATCCCTGAATCTCAAACAGAGTTTGAAGCCGACTATGCTTCATTTTGATGAGGACCAGGTAAATTAATCTGACATTTGGTTTAATCTTAACTAGAGTTCTTAACTAGAGTTTAACTATTGTCTATAATATTATCTAAATGTAAAGCACTTGTAACCAGGCCTTTGAAAAGTGCAATACAAAATAAGGTATGTCAAATTGTTTAAGTATGTAAATTTGTTAAATCTTTAGACCGTCAAGCTCATGAAGCAGATTGCATCTGCTACCGGTGTGTAAGAACGAATTGATGGGGGTGAATTTAATATGATGGACTACCTCTTTGATGTCCTACTACTAGAGATGTGAATGCAGTTATTGCTGACAGGTATTGGTTTCTTGATAAACAATGTGTGATGTGTGAAGGGGACTAATGACTTGTGTTTTCTGTTTTAAAGGTCATCATCAGAATTTTGGCGAAGTGTGATCGCTTCAGCTGCTATCAGACAGAATGTGCTATTGCCAGTGGAATTAAATTCACAAATAAAGGCTGAAGACATGTGATTGTTTTTATTGTATTTATTTTGTTTAATTATTTTTTGTTTGGTTAAATAATAATAAGAAATGTTTTTTGCCTCATTTTATGAACCCTATTCAAATTTGACATCTCATTGCCGCATAATTTGAGGAATTATGATTCTTTGTTGTACAACTACATCTGGGATTGTGGTCAAGTGTTCTGCTTTTCGACTACAAGAAGGCGTATATTCAATTAGCGCTGGTGCGTCTAATCCAGGAGTGAGGTTTACACTCGAGAGACTTCGGTAAGATTAAAATGAGTTTAATCAAAGATATTCTCATTAGACATGAATAATTTAATTCTCATTAACTGATTAATCATTAGAAGTTATCAGTTTTATTCCATGAGGAGGAATACAACTGATAACTTCTAAATAAAGGAGGTCAGGTGACTTGAATTTGTGGTGTGCAGGTTACGCAATTTCCGTGTCCTTCCATTTTTTTCATTGGGTCCTTCACACGGAGGTCACGTGCTTCCTGTCCTTTCCGTGGAGATCGATGGTGGAGATGCTCGTGGTAGATTCAGGGTGTGGAGGTTACGCAATTTCCGGTCCTTCTGCTTTCTCATTGGGTCCGCTACATGGCGGTCACGTGCTTCCGGTTCTCTCCGTGGAGATTCTCCTGGTGGAGATTCCCCAGCTTACGGCAGGCAGGTTCTCTTGTTATAAAGACGTAGGGTATGCGTTGACGTCCCTTTCCCACCGGAATACGCCCCCTCAGTCGGGACTGAGTGGCAAAACATGCTGGGACATGGCTGCCTTTAGTAGAGGAAACTGCAAAACCGGGAGTAAAACAAACGATTATCTGCTTAAATTGAAGGCAGTTGGACTCGACAGTGATCCTTACACCTTACCAAAGAACCAGTGATCCATGAACATTCAACAAGAAATCGGAGCTATCTTTTTACAGACTGCCGAAAGCTAAAGAAAAGTGAAGCAAATGCATCGCTGCAATTCGCAGAAACAACTCGAATCCAGGCACCGAAACGTGGATTTGCGGTTGTTGTTTTGTGTCAGGTATGTTGGGTTTTTGTGTAAAATCATACCTTAGTGTTAGCTAACCAAGCATATAAATTATCTAACCGTCCCCCCTTTGTTTGTAGAACGCAAGGCTCATCATCATGGATGTTTTTTTAATAAATGCTGACAAAAACTTTACAGTTACACAGAATATAAATGAAAGATGCTAAATATTTAATTGATGAGTAGTCAATACAGTACATAACTTAAGGTATGATTTTCACAAAAATCCAACATACCTGACACAAAATGACAACCACAAATCCACGTTTCGGTGCCTGGATTCCAGTTGTTTCTGCGAATTAGAGCAATCCATTTGCTTCTCTTTACTTTAGCTTTCGGCAGTCTGTAAAAAGATGGCTCCGATTGCTTGTTGAATCTATTTGTATAGTCAATCGCACAACAGCTCTTTCCCATTTTAGATGTTTTTTTTGTGTTTTCGCAGCATTCAAGCTGAACGCTAACGCTGCCACTCAGTGGGTGTAACCACAGTGACTTCCACTTACTGTGACGTCATGTGCATACCCTCTATACCATATTGGTTCAGATCATACAGTCTATGTCTATGTCTCAAAGTAGCTCAGAGATATGTACCTTAGTTTTATTTATCATATCACACACATGCCAGTCTGATTTGCAGGCAGCTTCTTGCAGGCCATAGAAAAATTCAAAAGGGCCGTATCCGGCCCGCAGGCCACTAGTTGAATAGGCCTGAAGGAGGCAGTTAGCTATGGCTTACTGGGTTAATCTGCAAGGGCATGGGAAATCTCATCCTGGAAAAAGAATTTTGAAGCAGTGGTGGGGGCCAACATGCAAGTTTCATGCGCGTAGGTGATTCCCAAGCAAGGGAAATGCGGCTGGCTGGAAGAGTGTATAGCCCTACAGTCATACTGCTGGTTGTTCCCCCATGGTTATTGGATTGAAACTGAGGTGGACATGCAGCTCATGGATAAATGGACTGCATTTATAGGGTGAATGATGGCCGAGAGAGAGGTCCCCTAGTGGATGAGGTGATGTCATGCGTTAAGGCTGAATATAACACATTCCAGGATGGGTTTGGGGCATACGGGACTGAATGGGACATTGAAAATTATGGGTAAACATCCGACAGGGCTGTGTGATTATTGCCAGGTGTGGGAGTCAGTGTCCCATGGAGAGGCTATGTAAGGCCCCGAAGGAACATGGCATTCAGTGTTTAAAACTTGGAGCACTATTGAAGATGCTGTTGGGAAATGTGGTGTACTGACATCTGTTTCACTTCCTTAAGGAAACAGGACTAGTCGGAGGGTGTAGAATTAGTTGTTTATGTTATAGTGCAGTAGCTTTTCTGTCGAGACACTGATTGTTGCTTTAGTTGAGTTTGGGTATATTTATTCTATTTGTTTATTCTTTCTTTGAGTAGAATGTGGTGTTATTTTGTTCATTCATTATTATTATTATTATTATTATTTATTTATTTATTTATTTATTTATTGGCGGGGAATGTAGTCACAGTCGTCTTTGGGTCGCACTCCAAACCAGTAGGTGGCGGTACAGCACCAATGTTGGTTGTCAATTAGATAAAACTGCGAAGAAGAAGAAAGGCGGCGGAAAGACCATAGACATGCTAACTAGACTTGAATTCTTGTGAAGCTTCAAGCTAAAACACTGCCTAGCTGGTACCCTGTTGCAACTTTGCGTGCCGTTGTCGTTCGATGTTTTCCAAGGAAGTTGTATCCACGGTGTACTAGAGTGCGTATAGTGGCAAGATGCTGGTCTCTTTGAGCTTACAGTCGCAAGTGGCTTCTATAATCGACATGTTGGCGAAATCGGCCGTAGCAGAGATTTGCAAGCTTATCGATGACGGTTCGGCGGTCTGGCAGCTGGAGATTTCCAGGAGAGGGAAGGAGAACGATGCGCTTAGGCGGAAACTGCTGCTGCTGGAGCACGAGCTACAGCTGCGGGCGACGTCAAGATGTGGGCAGGAAATGGAGGTGCATTGGATAAAAAAAAACTTTTTCGAGTACTACTTGAGCGAGTTTTCCCTAGTACTGTTGTACATTTACAAGTGCAGAATCAAGCCTCTAAAACGGCCCGCTGCTGGTTACACTGTTTAATGTCACATCAGGAAAACGGAATAACTACTTTTGAGTTTCTCTTTTCCTCTTTCCATTTGTAAAGTCAGTTTATTACCTATTTAGTATTTGGCTTAGGGGAAAATTCATATATTAATAGTATTAGTCCATGCTAAATTTACAACCTGCAAGCAAATGAGCAGCTGAAGTCTTTTCAAGAATCTAATTTTATTTTTCCCCATAAGATGGCAAGGTATTATGCTTTAGACTTCCTTTCTACATTTATGAGTATGTAATTGCTTAGGTCAGTCACAATATCCAGTTCCATATTTACAGGTTATGATTATTGCCTGTAGTACTGCAACCACTGGTGATGATGATGATGGGTGTATTATTGTGTATGATTCAGCACTCCACCCCATTTCTGTGTTAGTTTGCAGCCACTGAGGAGACTGACATCATATTAATCAAGGAAGAGAAACTGGAACAGGATGAGGAAAAGTGTGAGAGATGGGAAACAGATGGAAAGAGTAAGTGAGAGGGGTAGAAAAAACCTGGCACATTCTCCTCAAGCAAGTTTTTTAATATGCTATGATGAATCATGTTTGTGTATTGCAGGGTTGATGATTATTAACTAGTATTTATTCATTATTTTTGACTGTCATTTAGTTAATGACTGTAACACGAATGCACACATGTTCTGTGTTGTTAAAAGGATATTGGGATGGCAGGTACGCCATCCCACCAAGTTACGGCTTGGTGGGACAGCATTTGTGCCCCATAACTATACAGCACCGAGAGACAATTTTCAGGGTTCCCTACACAAATAACCACAATGACCACAGTCTGTGAGCCCTTAAAAATATTAATTTCTGCACCTTCTGACCCTATTTTAACAGACAGAATTCTCAGACAACTTCACACGTCCACACAATAAAGCCCCACATGTAGGGGATTTTACACAAAGATTTCCACAAAGAAAACATTTCCACATTGGACAGTTAGGTACATCATCCAATAAAAACATTGGGTACGAACACAAAATGGAAAACATTTTTTGGACAAGTGACAGACCCAGGTTCAAATCCCCCCTCGGACTGAAGTAAGCCTCTAAGTCATTACACTGGCTTGCTGGCTGACTAAAAATAAAACATTTAAACTATTGCTTTTGCATCTGTAAAATCTTTGCAGGAAACTCATGTATATTTCTGAAATTCAAATAAAATACACCCACACTTTAGACAGTTACGCTTTCAGCATTTTCACTTTGTTTAACGTTAGCTACGTAATTGCTCCTGCAACCAAAGTATGAGTTGGAAAACAGAAACGCTTTGTTTTAGTTTTGTTAGTAGACAATACACAACAACTATGCTGAATACGGAGTTTCGCAGCGCCATCATTGTCGCTCTGGTCGTTCATTTAACAAGCATCCCCTCCCTGCAGTCTCATTTGCAACTACACCCCCCACCCAAGACATAATGGACAATATTGTCTATCTGGGCATTCATAAAAATATTCTTTCATCACTCAAAAATGTATTGCGTCATAGCGACAAGATAAACCCAACAATAGCCCTAAGATATGCCAATACAGCAGTGAAAATGCTCACTCAATAACGAAATAAACAAGACAAAGTTTTTTAAAATTATACCATGTTCTACAGTCAATATCTGGGACTAAATATTTAATATATATATACAATCTTACCATTGGTTTTACGCATAGAGATGTCCCTTTTGAGGCTGAGTGGTCATATATTGTCTTGGATTATCCGTTTGTGAAATATACGCGCATTTGTGACACCTGGGTACCTTCCAAAATAGTTGTGCGTAATATCAAACGTTTACGGTGTTGTCGCCCTTTTTAGTACAGTCTGGCTTGTCTGGCTTGATCGACAATTAATCAGTCCAATAGGTGACAGAATAAGCTTTCTATCAATGTATAACATGTCTAATTTTGCTTTTGGAATAGTGTTTTATAGCTCAACGTAACTGAAAGTTTACTCATAATCGCATTCACTTATTCACTCTGTGGTAGCAGTAAAAGACACTGTACCCATCGAAACGTTATCAATGATTTTCGTAATTTATTGGGACTTCTGAGCATAGCTAAGGCATAGGCTTGCTGATAGACCTAGCTGACATTTTCTGGAGTAGGACAGAAGAGTAGAGGACGACAGGATTGATTTACTGTCTCTGTCTTTATCTACTGAACACAGATAACATTTCATCATCGCTATGTAAGTATAACTGCTCAAAATATTTCTGTTATATACGTTATTTTTTAAATTGAGTGTCTTTAAATATGGTAGTGGTATTTTACAAAGAGGATATTTCACACTGTAATGTAAGCGTTCATTAGTAGGTTAGTAGTTTTTGTGTTTCATGCACCATATATGACGTGAAAGTTGGAACATTGCCAAAACGTGGTGGATGGTTGAATATTGTTTCATGTCGTCTCATCCCCATACAAGAAAACATTACATACTGTAGAGTACAGAAATACACACAAGAGGTCATTTTTACACATTTAGGTACTGTACCGCATTGTGTGACAATGTTTATGCATTATTTTTTAATCCAATATCAATGTTTCATCTTAAAATTTCATAAAGGGATCATTTATATGTTTCGTAATGGACAAAAAGCATTTTATCCATTTTTGGAGAGATTTTGGATATGTTTCTGGACCCCTAGATATTGTAGACCACTGTACTGACAGAAAGCTTGTAATTCCCACTTGAAAATGATGCAACAGTGAATTTCCTGAGTCAAAACAGTTGATTTGTAGTGAAATACGTAATTATGTTGTGATTTACAGCAATGCATAATTTGCATTTTGGATAGATTTGGAGACGCTGGGTACACTGCTTAGTTTTTGCTTCATAGAACTTTAGTAGTTCTACATATCCACCCTTAGATTTTATTTTTGATCCACGACATGTATAGTTTAACCTGCTGTATATACGCAATCTCTCAGTATTTCATTGCAAACTAAAAAAGAGCAAATTCATTGTAGATTTTTTGCACTTTGTGGCACTGTATTTCTTCTGAAATTATGAATATAAACTAATCTAAGTTAGTATTGTAAATGGTACAAATGTCTTGCTTCGTTTAAGCCATTTTTCAAGTATCTGTCGTGTTCACATCTGGAGTTATAAAGCTTTAAATGGCGTACCCCTAATTGGGCAAGGATTGGCCAGGTTAATGTCAGCTAGCCATATAGATACTCTTCCGACATACAAACAATTAGCAGGCCTGTCATGTATGATAGCCCATTAAAAACATTTCCTTTTAAAAATAAGACATACACTTTAATTTATTTGTCATTCATGGTAAAAGAAAAATGAATCCATGCCTTTGTGTTTCTTTCAGGAAGTAGGCTATGTGTGTTTCATGCATTTATGTGTATACATGTCTGCCATAGCCTACATTTATATATATATTACTATTATCACTTATGCATAACAAACCCAGTACAAAAAGAAATGATATCTGATGAAAAACATGTTTTTAATGTACAAAAATGCCAAGCTACTCACACATACAAAGCACTGTCTATAAGTCATTCATTCAAACTGGCAAAATCTAGGCCTGCCATTAAAAGTATTGATATCAAAATTGTTACAAATAACTATATTGGCTTACCTCACACAAATTGAACAAGCTGTATACCAAAGCAATGCTAGCCAATGTTTCCTAAATTGTTTAGGATAACTTGGCCCTGTGGTTTTTAATCTTGTCATCTGACAATGTGCTCATACAAACTTTGTGTCACTGTGTTAAATAACAAAAATTTCCTCATGCAAGTCATTTAAATGAACTGCTACAGAAAGCATATTCCTCCAGAAAGGATATGTTTATACTTGGTTGTCAAGTTCATTTTTACAAAATGTACAAGTTCTTATATATTTGCAACTTAAAATAAATATTGATTGTAAAATAAATGTTGTATATACATACATAGAATACTTCAGTATCCCCATGGGGACATTTCCATAGCAGCATGTAACATTCACATTTACAAACAGACATTTATACCAAGAAAAAAATTATCATTCACGCTACGGATAAATATATAAATACGGATAAAAATTTGACATATTGAGGCCTATTATGTAAATCAGTTTGGACCCTTACAAACCTATCCACACAAATGTTTGCCCCATTAATGTACTGTTTGCTTGTAAGTTACTTGAAGCATTGGGTAGCATTGCTTTGGAATACAGCTTGTTTAATTTCTGTGAGGTAAGATAATAATGTTTCTTGTTAATTGGCGTAATGATATCAATACTTTTAATGGCAGGCCTAGATTTTACTAGTTGGAATTAATGACAAACAGACAGTGCTTTGCACGTGTTTTTTAAGTTTTTTTTTTTTTTTTTTTAACTTTGAAAATGTGTATTTCTTCAGTCATCGTTTATTTTTGTACTGTGTTTGTTATGCCTAAGTGATAATAGTAATGCATAGTAATGTAGGCTATAAGAGAGACATGCATACACATAAATACATGCAAACACACATATTCTAGCTGGAAGAACCCATAGGCATAGATATTTCCTTTACCTTTACGGGTAATATTATGGAGGTATTTTTGTTGCAAAAGTCACAAATGTGTAAATGGTTTCACACATCTGTAAATGGGGTTTCACAAATATGTAAACTGTTTGACAATTATGTAAATGGTTCCACAAATCTGTAAATGGGGTTTCACGTATATCTAAATGGTTTCACAAATATGTAAGTGGTTCCACAAATCTGTAAATGGGGTTTCACAAATATCTGAACGGTTTCACAAATATGTAAATGGATTAACAAATATGTAAAAAGTGAGGTGCAAATATGTAGAATGAGTTCACAAATATGTAAATGGTTTCACAAATATGTAAATTAGGTTTCACAAATATCTAAATGGTTTCACAAATTTGTGATGCAAGTCACAGTTGTACTAATGGGTTAATGCTAACGCTTTGGTGGGGATGTTCTTCCAATCAAGAGCATATTTTGGGATGACTGTTTACTGCCGTTCAGTGGTAACATAACATAACGAAGAGAACAGGCAATTCTGCCCAACAGCGCTCACTATTTTCCTAATTAAATTGTACCTAGTGCTCTGATTACCTACAGACTAGATAGTACCTAATACCGTATCAAACCTAGTCTTGATAATCCCCAGAGATTCTGCCTCTACTACATGACCTGGCAGACTGTTTCACACATTGACTACCCTCTGCGTGAAAAGCTTCTTCCTAATGTCTGTACAAAATTTATCTTTTGCTAATTTCGATTTATGCCCCCTCGTTCTACTAACAGAACTTAACCTGAGTGTAGGCTACGCTTGCTCCTTAGCTAGAAAGAGCGCCATGGCTGAAGAGCAGTCAGCACTAGCCCCTAAGTTTGGGGCTTTATTGTGTGGATTTGTGACATTGTTTGTGAATTCTGTGTGTTGACATGAGGTCAGAAGATACAGAAATGTATGTTTTTAAGGGCTGAGAGTCTGTGGTCTTTGTAGTTATTTCTATAGGAAACCCTTAAAAGTGGCAAACTCCCTGTGCATAGTATGGGGCATGCTGCTTTGCCAAGGCATAAGGCATGCTCCCATTTGTTTATGGTATGTGCTGTATGGTATATTGTTTACAGTATGTGGTATATTTTCTCCCCATTACAGGTGCTTTAGAGCCCTCTGGCCCCCCTGACTGTTGGGGGAGGGGTTCTGGTGAGCAGACACCCTATGAGGAGGACTGGGGGGAGGATCTACGCCCTGCGAAGGAGGTAGAGTTTGCCGAGCAACCCAGGCCTCACCCCAGTGAAGGGGAAGAGCCAGGCTGTGTAGGAGGTGGGGTAAAGGCAGAGATAGAGGGAGATCATGCCATCTTCCAGAGACCCAGACAATCAGGCCCTGAGGGGGGTGGGGGGCAGGTGAATATCCCAGGCCCTGAGTGTATAATTGGTCAGGGTGTGGACTGGGGGATTAGTGGCTTGGAAATGGGCAGGCCCGACCCCTCCTGGGGAGAGAATCTACACAAGGCCACAGAGGAGAGGGGCATTTGCCTCCGAGGCCAAACCTCCTCGAATGCAGGTGTCACTTGCTCCAGGTGGGCGGAGACCCCGGGAAAAGCTGCAGTTGGGTCAGGACGGACACAGGTCACCTGCGTTTACTGCGGGAAGCACTTTGCTTACCTGAGCTACCTGAAACGGCACCTGCGCATACACACAGGTGAGAAGCCCTACAGCTGCGTCCAGTGTGGGAAGAGATTCTCTGATGGCAGCAGCAGGAACAAACATGAACGCATCCACACGGGACGGAAACCGTTCAGCTGTGCACACTGCGGGAAGTACTTCTCCCGCCACTGCCACCTGAAACGACACCAGAAGCTCCATGGCAAAATGGAGCTGCTCAGTTGTGGGTAACCAGGATGTTTCCGGAAACATGATTTCATGAAGTACTTCCCCCCCACCTGAAGGGTGAGAATCATCAGTGAGAATATTCAACCCTGAAAGGTATCTTCACAATGATGGCAGTATGCACTCCTGTTGATAGTGCTCTAATCTGGCACACTGTCCTTGAAAAATATTTTTTCAGAGAAATGTGACTGAAATTTTCGTGTTGTATTATGTGTGGTTTGTTTTTTTCTGTATGATACCAGTATGTCACTGCAGCAGATTCAGGTACAGTGGATATAGTTAATATTTCCAGTGCAAGGATCTTGGAGATTTAACATTGTGTCAGAAATGCTGCTTGCTTTATTGGACTCTAGTGTATGTTTCCTGTTGGTGAGAGACTGTCTCATTTCAATGCTTGTACATTATCATACTCCTGTGTTAATCCTTTGAAGAATAGGTTTTCTGGAATGTTCTTAAAAATTCATTGTTCAAACCCCTTTGCTTTCAATTGCCAGTAGTGATTGTTACATCGGCATTATAATGTTCAATTAACAACATTCTTATCACATATTTGTGGTCTTGCACAAAAAGCTGTTTTGTTTTATGGAAACATGATATCAGTCATTTATCGTGATGCATGGAAAAATTATCAAATAGATCACTTTAATTTCATATGTTGATGATTCTGTTGATGTCAACTCAGTACTTTGTGTCAGTAAACCATGTTGTCTATTTGTTTTGAGTCTCTCAACATTTCCGTTATGTGGCCATACATCTGTGGCAAACTGATTTGTAGGTTATTGAGAAAAGTAATGAATGTTGGCTGTTTTGTAAAACGCAGCAGTTATCTAGTTAAAACGCTGAACCAAACCTTTCCTAAACATCTGTTGTATTTATTTAAAAAACACAAAGCAAATGAAGATGCTGCATTTATTTTATCACAAAGTGGAAAAAAACAAGTTAAAAACACATTTTAACAAACAAAACAATGCACGTGGAGTCATACAAAGCACATAAATAGGAAAAATGAACAATAACAAAAACAAATTGATTACACAAATTGATAAAGATCCCAATCCCCTGTATTTCACTGCAAACACTATAATTTTATTTTCTGATGAAGTCATATTTAAGTAGTCTATGGGTTCACACTGTCCACATTTACTGAAGAGTAATCCAAAAAGACCAAATAATACTCTTATTAAATATTCAATAAAGTGGTGCAATATTCAAAATAAATTCTGTCCTTATGCCTGACCCCATATACAGTTGTAAAGCATATAAGACTGACTGGATAGTATCTTATAAATATTTAATCCAGTAATTTTTTTTTTCGTGCTAACTGTATTTTCAGCCACCTGTGAGTGTTTACTCTCTCACTTGGCAGCTGTAGCTTCTTCTTTGTGCTCCCTTGCTCCTTCCTCTTCCTCTTGTCCTCTCTTTTCACTGCCCCTCTTAGCTGTGCTCTTTTTTCCCTCTTGACCTCTCTCTCCCTTTTTCTCTCCCTCGCCTTTGCCTTCCTCTATTCCACCCATACTTCGCTCTCCCTGCCTTTCCTCTTTTGTCTCTGACATGCTCTCTCCCTCTCTCTTTTCCTCCTTCTCTCTGTCCTTTCTCTCTTTCTCTATTTTGGACAAGTGCTGGCACAGGGCCTGCACATAGGTGAACACACACAGTGGGTCTGGAGCATTTCCCATTAACAGCATATCTTCAACCTCCAGTAGGGGGCAGCAGTCAGCCAAGGATCTGTAGCAGGGAAAACACACAATGCTTAGAATTCAGTGTAACATTTGTCCCTAATATGACCAAAGAAATAGAAGCGTGCACACAACCTGCAGAAATAGCCACACTTGCGTACACACACACTACACACACAGACAGAAACACACACTGCTTAGCCCCCCCCAGTGCTTACTCTGCCGTGCTGAACGCCAGGGCAAAGTTCTTTGCCCTCTCTTCTGCCCGCAGTTTGGAGAAATCGAACGCGTCTGGGAAGAACCGGTGAACAAGCGCACAGAAAGCTATGCCATCACACCAGGAGGAGGAGAAGTTCTCAATACACACGCCCTGCAAGAGAGCAACAGCCAAAGGGAACTTCGACCCAACAAAACAACCAAGCACACTGATCCAGCACAACCCATTGATCCAACCCAAGACACAAACTCAAAATAACAACTCGCTCTGCGGTATGGGTCCTCACCTCATAGTTTCGGGTCTTATTTTGACACCACCGGAGGATTTTCTGTTTGATGGAAGCCCCATTGGAGCAGCCAGCAGAGGTTCTCTGGACCTTAAAATTGTGTATGACTGGCGTTCTGAAAGGCAGCGGGGGGGGGGGGGGGGGTGTTGGACAGGAGGTCCCAGCCATGTTTATGCCTTGTAAAACAGGCACATGGGACAGGGGGACAGCTGTCTGTTGGGATTTTTTGACAACCAATTACTGTAGTTTAATATCAGCTGTACATACCTAGTGCTAATTCTGTCCTGTATCAGACCACAGGAAAAATGTTCTCACTAAAGACACATGCAGCCTGCAGGTATAGTTTGACCTCAGAAACTGTCTGATAAAATACATATTTGGGTAAATAAGAGCAGAAACCACCATGAAATCTGCAGTTAGCTAAGAGTGTGTCTTTAATGAATGATGTCACACACATTCACAGACTGAATAAGTACCACAGCAAATCTGAGAGGAGGGTAATCATAGTGGAATTGAACGGTAACAGGGGCAGTGTTGCCAGATTTGAAAATGGTGAACGCACCCAAAGCCATTTTCCCCCGCATAATAACATTAAAAGTCTGGCAAAACTGAACAGGGGTGTTAATCTCCAGCCCTGGAAGGCCACAACTTCTGCAGGTTTTCAGTGTGTTTCAGCACAGGCTAATTAATGCACACACCTTTTTGTCAAGGGCTCAACTGGCTGATGATTAAAGGAAACTACAAATATTGACAGACACCACAGCCATCCTGGGCTGGAGTTGGACACCCCTGAACTGTACATAAAGGAAAATAAACCATTGGGTTCCCTCCAGGGTTTTCGTTAGTAATCGCCACTTATTTGATTAATTAAAGCAGTTTATTACGCAGTTGATTTATCTCACCAGAGGCGCGTTCAAGTTCAGCGAACAAGGCAAACGTTTGCAAACTATTTCAAACTTTTTTCCATTAGCTTTGTGTTCACCGCAAACATTTGCAAACATAAGCGAACGGTCTGAAAAGGTAGTTTGCGGCGAACAAAAATGGACGCTGGACTGAGGGAAATGTTCCCAGATGGGTATTTAAATTGAAGATGCCGTTAAGTGTGATCAGTTTTTTCAATAATGTTATTGCTAACGCTAGCCAATGTTATTATTGTTCGCTAGCTAGCTATTGTTTTTTATCATTGATGATCACAGAAGCGGCTGTGAGTAGACTACAATGTATTATTATTATTATTATTATTATTATTACTACAGACGCGCTCATGTCTGTTTATGTTTAATGCAAACAATTTGGAATGTTTGTAAAAAGCCGTTCAAATTGAACTGTTCAAAGAAAACATGTTCGCCATGAACATTCGCCTCTGTTCGCTGAACTTGAACGCTCCTCTGGTGTCTCGGGTCTGAATTGGTTGCTGATTTTAAAGTGAAAACAGAGGGTGCAGAGATACTCACTCAGGGCAGTTCTGCTGGAACTTGGCGATGATGTCCTGTTTGGCAGCACCCCGGACAGGGCGAGCGTAGCTCCTGGGACGGGACAGGCCAAGGGGAGTGGGTGTGGGGTTTGGCCCTGCCTTTTCTTTGTGCTTACTATGCTTCTCAGCCTCCATCCCTTTAGGTATGTCCTTTGCTTTTCCTCCTTTCTTGATTTCTATTGCCAGTCCTGTTCCCTTGCTAACTCTTGCCTTCTCACTAGAGTCGCCCCTCACTCCCTCCCCTCCAGGCTGCCCATCTCTCTTTTCCCCCTCCTGCTCTTTCCCTTTGGTCTCCCGCTCTCCTTTCTTTTCCCCCTTTGCCTCTTTCTTTCCATCCTCTTTTTTCCCCATTTCCACCCCTTTTTCTCCCACACATTTGTCAGTGAGTTCCCCTGCGTCTTTCCCTCCATCCTTCTGTGCCTTCCACTCACTTTCTGTCTCTTCCTGTGATCTTCCCATTTCTCTTGTTTCTCCCTCCATGGCCACAGAAGCCCCTCCTCTCTCTCGGCTCCCAGCTTTACTGTCACAAGCCATGCCTACTGCCTCTGCCACACCAGGGATCTCCTCCTTCTGCTGTGATGACATCACCACCCTGTTGTGTAGCTCCACCTCAGGTCTCTGAAAGACACTAAAACAAGTTCATAACAGGAAGCTTTTCACCACTTCATCTTTGCAATGGCTACCATTTTCACAAATAGTATCATAAATGAAATGCTTTAAAAAAAATTTAGATTCACATTTAAGCTTTTAGCATTTAATTAACTAGGTTCTTGTCCTCTCACCTCTCTGGCTTAATTGATGAACTGATTAATGAATTGAGCTCAATGAGGTGTTGGAGTGTGTAGGACATGTGATGCTATTTCTTTGCTGAGTGACTCAGTGCCTGTGTGTACAGCAGGACACCAGCCCCCCACTCCCTCGCTCCCTTTGAAATGGTCAGCTCTGAGTGACTGCTGAGTGACACTGAACTGTGACACCCATCACAAGAGGACTGGCCCTGTGCAGCGGCAGTCGGTGGGGGGGACTGAGGGCTGGGGACAGGCTTTTCACTTCCCACAGCAGTTCAAGACTGGGTGTGAGCACAGACTCTTCTTTCCAGCTGGGAATTACAAGGTAGCTTTATTTTTTTTAAACGCACTTTTTTTTAAACTGCTGAGGGCTAAAAAGTAGGTTCCTGGAGGCTGGCAAACACTGAACCAGTTAACCTGTTTAATCAAAGACATGCTTATAGTTTTTCCAGTGACACCACAACAGCAATGTCTCCCTGAGAGACCGTGGCTGCGTTCCCTTCGGATGCTGCTGTGAAGTTCACAGATGCTGGTCGTCACTCCACCAGGTAAGCCAAAGCTGCGATTCTCTTGCGGTTCTGTCTGAGGTGAAATGCTTTTCACGCTCATCTCGATTTCCTCTTTCTGCAGGTCCCCCCCTTGCCAAAAGAGACCAGTCCTTCAGCACTTCAGCATGTGTCCCATAATTTCACTTCCTCCCAACTACAGACCAAGGAACCAACCCCTCTTTGTGTACATGTTCTATACATATTAATTCTAACCCTCAGGGAATTTTCAATTTGATGCAGTGTTCTTTGTGAATAATTTACTATATTTGTGCTTTATTATATATGTGCTCTGTCTCAGCGCAGTGATAATGTACTGTAGTGTGCAGTCTGTGTGTGTATATACTGTATTAACCCTCTCTCTCTGAATGCAGCATTAATGTACTGTAGTGTGCAGTCAGTGTGTATATACTGTATTAGCTATCTCTCTCTCTCTCAATGCAGCATTAATGTACTGTTGTGTGCAGTCAGTGTGTATATTACTGTACTAACTCTCTCTCTCTCAGTGCAGTGTTAATGTATGGTAGTATGCAGTCAGTGTGTATATACTGTACTAACTCTCTCTCTCAGTACAGTGTTAATGTACTGAAGTGTGCAGCCAGTGTGTATATACTGTATTAACCCTCTCTCAGAATGCAGTGTTAATGTACTGTGTGTATATACAGTTGAGGCCAAAAGTTTATATACACCTAGGCTAAAGATATTCAAACTCAGTTTTTCACAACACGTCACTTTATGGTAAAACTTGTTACCATACATTTCTTTTGGCAGATAAGGTAGGGCTAAATCTACTTTGTTCACATCAGAAGTAATTTTTAAACAATCGATTCGAGACAGTTTTATTTCAGCTTTAATTCACTATATCAGAATTCCAGTGGGTCAAAAGTTTACATACACCAAGTTGACTGTCTCTTTAAACAGTCTTTGTCAATCAATTGATATAATGACTTTTTAGAAGTTTGTGATTGGCCAATTGTCATAATTAAGAGAAAATAGGCACCTCTGGTTGTATTCAAGGGCCTACCTTTAGAGCCACTGCCTTTTTGCCCTTGATACCATGGGAAAATCCAAGCAACTCACCCAAGATCTCAGAAAAAAAATTGTGGACCTCCACATGTCCGGGTCCTCCTTAGGAGCAATTTCCAAACAACTGAAGGTATCATGAGCATCTGTACAAAAAAATTGTATGCAAATATAAAAATCTTGGTAGCACACACACTGCATCGTTCAGACACAAATGAACTCCCAGGGCTGAACGAACTTTTGTCCGAAAGGTTCAACTGAACCCCAAGACAACAACAAAGGAACTGGTGAAGGAGTTGGAGGCATCAGTTACCAAAGTATCTATATCCACCATTAAGAGAATCCTACATTGCCTTGGCCTGAAAGCCTGTCATGCAAGGAAGAAGACCCTACTCCAAGACCGACATAAAAAAGCCAGAATGAAGTTTGCAGGTGATCACCAGGACGAAGATCTAGCCTTTTGGAGGAGTGTTCTCTGGTCAGATGAAACAAAAATTGAACTGTTTGGCCATAATGATCAGCGCTATGTATGGAGGAAAAAGGGTCAGGCTTTTTATCCGAAGAACACCATCCCAACTATGAAGCATAGGGGTGGCAGCATCATGTTGTGGGGGTGTTTTGCTGGAAAACGAACTGGTGCACTTCAGGAAATAGATGGCATCATGATGATGGAGGAATATCTAGAAATACTGAAGCAACACCACAAGACATCAGCTAGAAAGTTAAAACTTGGTCGCAACTGGATCTTCCAATGATCCCAAGCATACCTCCAAAGTTGTAATAAAATGGCTTAAAGACAACAAAGTGAAAGTATTGGAGTAGCCATCACAAAGCCCTGACCTGGATCCCAGATACAATTTGTGGACTGAACTGAAAAAGCATGTCTGAGCAAGGAGGCCCACTAACCTGACTACGTTACACCAGTTCTGTCATGAGGAATGGGCAAAAATTCTGGCAAAGTATTGTGGGAAGCTTGTGGAAGGCTACCCCAAGTGTTTGATTCAAGTTAAGCAATTAAAAGGCAATGCCACCAAATTCTAACAAAGTGTATGTAAACTTTTAATCCACTGAAAATCTGATATAGAACATAAAAGCTGAAAAAAATCAGTTTAGAAAAATCTCTGTTATTTTGAAATTACCTCTTATGGAAATTAAGTAGATACCCCAATTTACTTAACACATGAAATGTATGGTACATAGTTTGAATGTCTTTAGCCTAGGTGTATGTAAACTTTTGGCCTAAACTGTATTATATTAACCCTCTCTTTCAGTGCAGTTGGTAAATCAGTTTGCCTACCCCTTCCCTATGTCTCTCTCTGCCCTGGTTAGGTTGTGAGCCTCTTCAGATGACCTTTAGAACAGCAGTCTACAAATAGACCCTTACCCACAAACAGCTGCTTCTGCTGAGCTCTATTCAATACCACAGAATACACAGACGTACCCAAAAGTGGTTACAATCAGTGCAGCAATGTTTTAGGTTAATAAATGCCATTGAGTGGTATTTGATACATTAGTTGATTCTGATTCTGTTGTTGAAACACATACCTGTTTCATGAATATTTTTTAGCTGGGTGTATTTTGGCTGTATTTTGTCCATGATGGACTGGGGTGTTTATGCTGAGACCACTGTTTTAATCTCAATGATGTTATGCTCATGCATACACACGCACACCCACACACAGATCACACACACACTGCACACTTACACACGTACACGCACACTCACACCACACACTTACACACACATACGCGCACACACCACACACAGTACAAACATGCACAGTCACAAACACACACCCACACACAAACACACCTCACACTCACACATACACACTCGCAAATAGACCAAACACTTAAACATACAGAATGCACTCACACACTCTTACACCCTCTACACACCCAAACACATACTATACTTTGCATGCTTTTGTGATACAGTATATGGGTGAATATTTCAATCATTGTTCAAATGTTTATCAACACTCTTAAACTCACATAGCAGCTTTCACTTCTATACTGTAATATGCAAAATGACAGTGTTCCCTGCCTCATCTATTATCTGCCATGTTCAGCACTGGTAAACATATTTACTGGCTGGTAGCTGATATAGGGCAGACTTTATTCTAAAACACCAGCCAGTATTCACACACGGGCATGCACACACAAACACACATATGTATGCACATGTACGCACACACACATACAAACACACACACACACACACACACACACACACACACACACACACACACACACACACTTTGATTGAGTAAAAGCAGGTTTCTTACCTACTGTAATATGTAAATAAGGCCACTTTACCTAGTCAGAAGGTAGTTAATGTATAGCAGTGTCCAGTTGGTCAGGCTATGTTAACACGCTGTCCTCTAGGTTTTCTGGCTTACAATACAGTGTAAATGAACTGTAATGTCCAGTGAGTCAGACTATCAGAACACAGCTCCCCCCCTCACTTGCTCCCTCATTTAATGTCCTGCAAAGTCCTGCCAGAGCCCATGTCTATATATGTGTTCCACTGTCTGCTTGTACATTAAACTTTGCCTCTTTTCATTCACACAAAGCAGGTGTCTTTAAAAATAAACTGCAATCTTTCTCTGACCTTCTTTACTCTGCGCTGTCCTCCTCCAGTTTGGTGGCTATAAATATGGCAGCATCGCCTTCATGCGTTCCTTCTAAGGAAGAAGCCTGACTGGATCTTGCTTGCTTCAGACAGGTTCCAGCCATGTGTAGATATTGGGGGGAGTCTCCACAGAAGCAGCAGGCACTCTGATGGCAATGCTAATGCACAGACTAAATGACCATCTGTAAACTCCAAGCCTTGCAGGTTATAATTCTGCTTCCAAAATTTACAAACACATTTTAACAGAGACAAAGCAATTCACAAATATCCCTTAAACTCTGTACTCTCATCCTGAATCATTCTCTCTCTATATGTTTCATTGGTGCCTTAGTGGCAGGACAACCAGAGCTAACAAACAGTGAATACAAAACATAAAAAATCGCTTAGCATATAAACATGCCTAAACGTCCCTTTCACATTCTGTCTCTTTCTTTTTATATTTCTCTGTCTCTCTCTGTCCATCCTTTTGCTGTAAAGCCTCTTAAACTGGTTATATTCTCAGGTGATGTGACTGTCCTGGTAAAAAAAGGAAATAAAACGAAAACAAGGAATGTCATGGATTTGCATGTGTGTGTCTGAGAGGCTGAAGAATAGAGAGAGGAGCCACTGCCCCAGGAGAATCTGCTTGGTATAGAATAGGTTCACAGTTTCTTTTACATTTCTTTCCAAGCATGCCTCTATTCAGACCTCCATCAGGACCAGATGTCATTGGGCCAGTATTTTGACACTACAACAGCACACTAGTGGCAGGATCATTCAGCGATATTTCTGCGTTCTTTTAATAGCTGATCCTCATTTTGACCACCTTGCCTCACCTGCCCACTAGTAGACATAGTGAAATCCTGGCATTCCAGGTAAATGGCGGGCCACTGTGCTGGCTGGGCTAGTTGGATTCTGCAGGGAAGATAACATAGGAGTTGATATAAAAACCGTGGAGTTAAGGTAAAGTGCATGAAACCAGAAAGCTAATGTATAGCATGTGAAAAGAAAACAGGGAGTTAATGTAGAGCACATAAAAAAACAGGGAGTTAATGTAGAGCACATGAAACCAGGAAGTTAATGTAGAGCACATGAAACCAGGAAGTTAATGTAGAGCACATGAAAAAAAAATCCAGGGAGTTAATGTAGAGCACATGAAACCGGGGAGTTAATGTAAAGCACATGAAACCAGGGAGTTAATATACAGCACATGAAACCGGGGAGTTAATGTAGAGGACCTGAAACTGGGGAGTTAATGTAGAGTACATAAAACACAGGAGTTAATGTGAAGCACATAAAACAGGGGAGTTCACGTAGAGGACATGAAACTAGGGAGTTAATGTAGAGTACATGAAACTGGGGAGATAATGTAAAACGTATAAAACGGGAGTTAATGTAGAACGCATAAAACGGGAGTTAATGTAGAGTACATGAAAGGAGTTAATGTAGAGCACGTGAAACTAGGGAGTTAATGTAGAGTACATGAAACTGGGGAGTTAATGTAGAGTACATGAAACAGAGGAGTTAATGTAGAGCGCATAAAACAGGGAAATTAAGGTAGAGTACATGAAACTGGGGAGTTCATGTAGATTACATGAAACAGGGGAGTTAATGTAGACTACATGAAACTGGGGAGTTAATGGAGAGTACATGAAACTGGGGAGGTCATGTAGATTACATGAAACAGAGGAGTTAACATAGAGTACATGAAACTGGGGAGTTAATGGAGAGTACATGAAACTAGGGAGTTAATGTACAGTACATGAAACAGGGGAGTTTATGTAGAGTACATGAAACAGGGGAGTTAATGTAAAGCACCTGAAACAGGGGAGTTAATGTAGAGGAAATGAAACAGGGGAGTTAATGTAGAGTACATGAAACTGAGGAGTTAATGTACAGCTTAACAAAAGAAACCGGGGAATACAGGTAGAGTACATGAAACTTGGGAGTTCATGTAGAGTACATGAAACAGGGGAATTAATGTAGAGTACATGAAACTGGGGAGTTCATGTAGAGTACATGAAACAGAGGAGTTAACAGAGTACATGAAACTGGGGAGTTAATGGAGAGTACATGAAACTGGGGAGTTAATGGAGAGTACATAAAACTAGGGAGTTAATGTAGAGTACATGAAACGGGAGTTTATGTAGAGTACATGAAACAGGGAAATTAAGGTAGAGTACATGAAACTGGGGAGTTCATGTAGATTACATGAAACAGGGGAGTTAATGTAGACTACATGAAACTGGGGAGTTAATGGAGAGTACATGAAACTGGGGAGGTCATGTAGATTACATGAAACAGAGGAGTTAACATAGAGTACATGAAACTGGGGAGTTAATGGAGAGTACATGAAACTGGGGAGTTAATGGAGAGTACATGAAACTAGGGAGTTAATGTACAGTACATGAAACAGGGGAGTTTATGTAGAGTACATGAAACAGGGGAGTTAATGTAAAGCACCTGAAACAGGGGAGTTAATGTAGAGTACATGAAACTGAGGAGTTAATGTACAGCTTAACAAAAGAAACCGGGGAATACAGGTAGAGTACATGAAACTGGGGAGTTCATGTAGAGTACATGAAACAGGGGAATTAATGTAGAGTACATGAAACTGGGGAGTTCATGTAGAGTACATGAAACAGAGGAGTTAACAGAGTACATGAAACTGGGGAGTTAATGGAGAGTACATGAAACTGGGGAGTTAATGGAGAGTACATAAAACTAGGGAGTTAATGTAGAGTACATGAAACGGGAGTTTATGTAGAGTACATGAAACAGGGGAGTTAATGTAAAGCACCTGAAACAGGGGAGTTAATGTAGAGCACATGAAACAGCAGAATTAATGTAGAGGACATGAAACTGAGGAGTTAATGTAGAGCGCATTAAAAGAAACCAGGAAGTTAATGTAGAGTACATGAAACTGGGGAGTTCATGTAGAGTACATGAAACAGAGGAGTTAACATAGAGTACATGAAACAGGGGAGTTAATGTAGAGCACATGAAACAGGGGAATTAATGTAGAGTACATGAAACTGAGGAGTTAATGTAGAGTGCATGAAAAGAAACCAGGGAGTTAAATGTAGAGCACATGAAACCGGGGAGTTAATGTAGAGTACATGAAACTGGGGAGTTCATGTAGAGCACCTGAAACCGGGGAGTTAATGCCTGCTGCGTGCAGGATACCGTATTATTTATGTAGACATTGGCGGAGTACAGCAAAAATTGCATCTTTTGATTATATTCAATATTAGTAATTGCAGCGAGAAATTGCAGCTGTAGACACAAGAAAGTTTGTTATATTATGGTAGCAATGGAATGAAGCGGATTATATGTATATATATATATATACCGTCATTGTATTATTGTACCTGCGTGTTTTCGCACGTTTGCAGAGAAACTCAAATACTATCAATTAAAATGGTTTAGCTATTTCTCAGCATAATGACGGATTCAAAGACTAAACAAAGTCACCCAATATTGTCTTCAAATGGATCCACGCCAAAGAAAAGTAATTATTCATCCTCTCAAAAAGCTTTTACTACCAAACTTTTAGTAACATGCACTCTGGCACTGTCTTCCATTGCTTCCCCGACCCTCCCCTAAAACCTAGTACATGGCTGGACCTAACACACGTGATCCGGCCGGCCAATGGTATAACTTCATAACTCGGCTGACCAATGGTGTAACTTCATTACTCAGTCAGTCAATCAGTCACAGACATTCGCGTTTGTAGGGCTGTTCAACCCGCTGTTGCGGTCCAGCCAAAAAAGAAGACAGGCCAGTAAGCACAGCTGAGCTCTGGTTGAATCCATATGGCCCGGTGATATTATAGCCGGTTAACTGAACATGTAAACGATATGTCATGGTGCAGTCTATAGGTTTGGTGAATGCCGGGTAGAGGTGGTTCAAAAGCAATAGTTGAGAAGTAACAGACAATTAATAGTGAGCAAAAAAGCATGTTTAAGAAATTTTCTACAGGCGGGATTTGACTCTGACTCAACAATCCATAGACCGTGACATTGCCACTGAGCCATGAATTGACTAGCTGTCAACACTGGACATTTTCTTGGGGAAAAAGATAAAAGTTCATTTTGTGTGTGTATGTGAGATTTTGATTAGCTGGTGTAGGTATACATGTCCAATGGGGTCCATTTGTGGGCTAGGAGCATTTCTGGCAGGAAAAATAAGGAGAAAACGCAAAATCCCCTTAGTTTGGGGATTTATTGTGTGGAGATGTGAAGTTATTTATGAATTCTGTTTGCTGAAATGGGGTCAGAATGTACAGAAATGAATGTTTTTAAGGACTGAGTGTCTGTGGCTGTTGTGGCTATTTCTGTGGGGAACCGTGAAAAGTGCTAAACTCTTGGTGCTGTATAAGTATGGGGCATGCCGTCCCACCAAGGCATAACTTGGCTGGATGGCATACCTGCCATCCCAATCACCAATGTTGCAAATGTAGAAGAGCTTGTAAATTTAGTAAAAATTAACTTGACAAGCAAGTATAACATTGTTCCTTGTAACTTGGACAATTTTGATATCAGTACGTCATGCGCCAAACGTGACACACCGGGCAGGGAGATGCGACAGTACGAGGGAACACTGTTTCTGTAGCATGGAGAGAGAAAGAGCGCACATACACAAACACGAAATCAAATGAACGGACCACTTCACCCTTCCCCCTCATGGGTTCCGGGCAAAAACAATTAGCTAAAATAAGCTAAAATAACAAAGCCAAAAGAAAGTAAAACAGAGCAGCAACTTTTCAGTTTGCTTGCTCTGTAGCTGACCTGCCTTCTTGGCCAGGTCCAGCTCCTCCAGCATCCCAGCTGAGGATTGCTTTATACTTCTTTTGTGCTCAAAATAAAACAAAACGAAACGAAACGAAACTCATAATTGCGCCCTCAGTGTTAGCTCCCGGTCTCGGCCCCGAACTCTGGAGAACAGCACACCTTTAAGCAGCTGGGCTGATTAGCCAACGCAGCCCAGGTGCGTGTACTCTCTCCACCAGCCGGCCAAATCTGGCCAATCCTTGCCCATTTAGGGGGTACCCTATTTAAAGCTTTATAACTCCAGATGTGAACACCACAGAGAGTTGAAAAATGGCTTAAATGAAGCAAGAGATTAGTACCATTTACAATACTAGCTTAGATTACTTTATATTCATAATTTTGGAAGAAATAAAGTGCCAAAAATGCAACTGTCTGGGCAAAAAATCTAAAATGAATTTGTACTGTTTTAGTTTGCAATGAAATACTGGGAGATTGCATATATACAGCAGGTTAAATTATATATGTCCTGGGTCAAAAACTTCTTGACCACACGTTCATAAAATCTAAGCATGGATATGTAGAACTACTATAGATCTATGAAGCAAAAACTAAGCAGTGTACCCAGCGTCTCCAAATCTACCCAAAATGTCTAAATTATGCATTGCTGTAAATTATAACACATTCACGTATTTCACTACAAAACAACTGTTTTTACTCAAGAAACTCACTGTTGCATCATTTTCAAGTGGTAATTACGCGCTTTCTGTCAGTAGAGTGGTCTAAAATAGCTAGGGGTCCAGAAACATATCCAAAATCTCTCCAAAAAAGAATATAATGCTTTTTGTCCATTGTAAAGCATATAAATGAGCCCCTTATGAAGGTTTAAGATGAAACATTGATATTAGATTTAAACAGAATGCAAAAATATTGTCACACAACGTTGTACAGTACCTAAATGTGTAATAATGAACTCTTGTATGTATTTCTATACTCTGTACTCTCGTATGATTTATTGTATGGGGATGGGACGATGTGAAAACTATTTTCAACCGTCCACCACGTTTTGGCAATGCTCCAACACTCTCCCAGCTAGCAGGGAATGTTCCCACAACTTTGGCTAACGTTACCTACAAGTTCTAATAATGTTTTATAGAAAACGTTTTAATCTAATGTTCAAAGAACATTTTAAGGATTTTTATCATTTCAAATAATGTTCCTATAAGGTTAAATGTTAACTAAGACATAATGTTTTAACTGCAACATTCAGAGGATGCTTTCAGGACGTTTTCAGGGCCACAGATTATGTTACATGATAACAGAGGAAGAACATTCTCACTGCAATATTCGGAAAATCTTTTGAGGATGTTATTAAGGCCTGAGATGACAGAACGTTTTTTAAATAAAATGCTCCCCTAATGTTATGATATGTTAACAAAGGTAGAACGTTTTGCTTGCAACATTCTGAGGATGTTTTGGAGATGTTGTTGAGGTAACAGATTATGGAATGTTCTTTTATAAAACATTCCCACAATGTTACATGATAACAAAGGAAGAACATTCTCAAAGCAACATTCTAAAATTGTTTTCAGGCTGTTATTGAGGCCTGAGATGACAGAACGTTTTGCATAAAACGTTCCTGTAATGTGATATGTTAACAAAGGTAGAACATTCTCAATGCATCATTTGGAAAATGATTTGAGGATGTTATGAGATGACAGAAGATTTCGTATAAAACGTTCCTGTAATGTTATATATTAACAAGGTCATGGTCAAGGTCAAATTTATTTATAGAGCGCTTTAAATAACAAACCAGGTTTGTGCCAAAGTGCTTTACAACAAACAGAATTGAGCAGAAGTTATCATAAAACATAAGTTCTTAGATATTTACAAACATACAAATACACATACATACATAGCCTACACACATACAAACGTGTACATACATCCATGCAGAGTACATTTCACGAATTGTTACAGAGGAAAGCAAGGGAGTAAAAGTGGGTCAAGACTAGGGCTGCCCCCTAATAGTCGACCAAACCGCTAGTCGGTGAGAAGAGTCTTAGTCGACAAAGTTTTCATTGGTTGGTTAGTCGCAGTGGAAAAAAAACCTCAAACTCTGCAGCGCCTTGTCATTAAAATGTTATTAGACTATGTCGGGCAGGAAATCATCCAAAGTGTCGGATCATTTCGAGCGTGTAAAGGAAGACCCCAAGGTGACATGCAAACTCTACATGCAATGATGTGTTTGCAACGACGGTGTTTTTTACTCTGTCTCGTAGCTTTAGTTCAGTCCCTGGAGTCCAGTTTGCTGCTGGACGTCCACTCGCCATGTACAAAGCATGCGTTCCCTTAACATGGTAGTAGAACAAATTGAAAACGCTGTAATCTTCTGCACGGCCGTCTATTCCTGACACGGAAGTTAGGGCTATGACCATGCACTCTACTTATCTGACTCGATAGCCATTTCAAAGTGAAGGACATAATCATGAAACGAATCATACACCGCCAACTCATTGCTGCCGTTAAATGTGTTAGTTACGTTTTTGTTTGCATTCTGACCTCAGAAAAAACTGAAAGTTTTCATTCCATATTGAGGCTACTTCTCCGTTTATTTTTGCACTGATATTGATTTTAAGTGTTTCAGTTTGCTGTATATTTATTTATTCGTTTGTTTATATAATTTAGCCTATATTTATTTGCTTTTTAAAAAGAAACGAAAACATTTTTTCAATTTAGTTTTTTAACAAACGGCTGTTTTTTTATTTATCATTTGTTTTATAAGTTATTGCGTTGGTGTTATAAGTTCATAAGTTGTGTGATGTTATACTGTGTTGAAATAAATTAGCAAAATGTTCAGTCTCCTTGCTGGTTGTTCCGACACATTCAGAATCATTACCGCTTTTTCCATTAGCCTTGTCCTTAACAGGCGGCTCGCTTCGTGCGAGCCCTTGTAAAATGTATATTTTAAAGGCTCATTATTACGGTTTTGTTTTTCTCTGTAATGTAACACAGTGTTAACAATGTTACATATAACATTCTTTCTCAGCCCTGGAACTCAAACCATTTTCTGATGCCCCAAAAAACATATATTTAAATAATTAAATTAATATCATAAATGTGCGACGACTAGTCGACTAATGGCTTGAACTAACGACTAGCCTACTAGTCGACTAGAAAAATCTTTGGTCGGGGGCAGCCCTAGATGGTTAGCCCTTGATCTGTGGATCTGAGCGGCCTAGCTGTACTGTAAGGGGATACAAGTTCAGTAGCAGAAATATACTGATAAGTAGACCAAAAATGCAATCATTTATTGATAACAAATAGGCTAATCATTCTTCCGCCAAGCAATGTAGCCTAGTTCTTCAGCGACATTTAGCAGAATGGTTGCCAAGCACACACAGACATGAAAACAGCGAACAGACCACATTGTATGGGTGACTAATTGGCGCAGTAATACTGAAATTGTAATACGGTCACAGGTGTGTGTTTATGGAGGGTATGCACATGACGTCACATTAAGTGGAAGTCACTGCGGTTACACCCACTGAGTGGCAGAAAGACTATTGAGTGGCAACGTTAGTGTTCAGCTTGAATGCCGCGAAAAGACAAAAAACACATCATGTTTCGGTGCCTGTATTCCAGTTGTTTCTGCGAATTGTAGCGATCCATTTGCTTCTCTTTTCTTTAGCTTTCAGCAGTCTGTACAAATAGCTCCAATTTTTATTTGAATGTCCATGGACCACTGGTTCTTTGGTAAGTTGTAAGGGTCAGTCTAAGTGCCTTTAATTTAAGCAGATAATTGTTTGTTTTACTCCCGGTTTCGCAGTTTCCCCTAACAAGGACAGCCACGTCGCAGCACGTTTTACCACTCAGTCCAACTGAGGGGGCGTTACATATTCCGGTGGGAAAGTGACATCAGCGCATACCCTCTATTGCACTCATTGGCTGAGTAGGCATGTCAAACAAGGTTGTTGCTTACAATAAATACGCTATTTTGTGAAATTTTGTGAAATTACATATTCACACCTATGATTTCTCTTTTTTGGCTGTGTACAATAATTTTATTTAAAATCTCATAATTTTAAGCCTCTGGTATGATAGCGTTGCCAGGTGGGAAATATGAAACTGTTTCCCGCCCACTTCACAATCACCTGGACATGTTCTAGTGGGTCTGGTTCAAACCGACTGACTGAGGACAAAGCTTTTCACATAAGGTGAGTGTTATTACAGTTACAGACATATTTTCTTTATGACCCAAAACGACTTGGGTATTCTTCCTTTTGATGGTGATATTGGGATGGCAGGTATGCCATCCCGCCAAGTTACGCCTTGGAGGGGGCATGCCCCATACCTATACAGCACCGAGAGTTTGGCACTTTTCAGGGTTCCCCACAGAAATAACCACAACAGCCACAGACACTCAGCCCTTAAAAACATTAAATTCTGTACATTCTGACCCCATTTCAACAGACAGATTTCATAAACAACTTCACATGTCCACACAATAAAGCCCCAAACTAAGGGGATTTTGCGTTTTCTCCTTCTTCTTCTCTTTCTTCTTCTTCTTCTTCTTCTTCTTCTTCTTCTCATTCTTATTTTTCCTGCCGCCTATCCCACTAATAACATGTCTGCCCATTGGACATTTTACCGACACCCGCCAAATCTTCACGTACACCACCCAATGAAAAACTCGCATACACACGCAAAATACCGATATCTTTTTACTCTGAAACTTTCCCACTATAAACAGCTAGTCCGTCGGTGGCCTAGTGGGTAAGGTTACAGTCTTGGGAACACAGGATCCCAGGTTCAAGCCCAGCTAAGAACGCGTTTCTTTAACCTGCTTTTACCCTCACTAATACACACGCAAAATACCCATATCTTTTTACTCTGAAACTTCTATGGTACGAACAGCTAGTCCGCCGGTGGTCTAGTGGATAAGGTTATAGTCTTGGGAACACAGGGTCGTAGGTTCAAGCCCAGCTAGGAAAGCGTTTCTTTAACCTGCTTTTACCCTCACTAATAATTGTCTACTACTTCTCAATTATTGCTTTTGCACCATATCTACCAGCCGTTCCCGTACCGTCTGCACGTTCAATTGTTAACCGGCTACAATATTGCAAAGCCATATGGATTCAACGGGAGCTCTACTGTGCTTACTCGCCTGTGTTCTTCTTTAAAACCACGGACAGGTTTGCTAATGATATTGCACAAATTGCACAGCTATGTCATGGTGCTGCCCTAACAAAGTGACAGACTAGTAAACCTCCGCTTTAAGGATCAAATCCCGCCTCGTCCTCAGGCAGATAATTCCCTCTTTTACACTAACGTTCTCTTAGGCTTATATTTGCTTTACCAAAACTCACTCATGGCCACCCATATGCATTTCATGACGGCAAATGTATTCCTTTCATTAAAAAGTTACACCACTTCACCGCTGTGCCATTTCTTCTAACTACATTTCTTCACTTGGCTACCGTACAAAACCTTCTTATCAGCAAACGCCACGTTTCTACATTCATGTTACCTCGCCCCCTTCTCTATTTAGCCACATACAAACAATTACTACGTATGTACGTTCTGCAACTCCCCATTAAAATATTACATTTAAAATCATGATTCACTCTCAATTATAACTACTAGTACTGAACATGGAAAAAACACAGCAGTGCAATAGATTTCATATGTTACTTAACCCTCCACTTTAACAGCTAACGCTTTATAGCGACTGTTATATATACCGTTCGATAAGGAATATAAGCTCGCTCATGGTCACTCCATTTACTTCGCACTATACTCCGTGATCATGTCAACCTTCACCTACATGCCCATTCTGCTAAAAACATATTGTTTCAACTACGCAATTTCATAATTTCATCCTCATTTATCTCAAACTGTTGTTATTTTCTCATATGCAAAGCCTGTTGGGACATATGCGTCTGCTCCTATTCTCCACTATCATGTTTTCCGGTTCTAGTTTAGCAAAACAGCCAAGAGTATGTATGTATGTATGTACAATACATATTGTACATACATACATACATAGAGAACTTCTTTATCCCCATGGGGACATTTCCCTCCCAGCATGTTACATTCACATTTACGAACACACACTTATACCAAGAAACATACTATGATTCACGCAACAGAAAGGCTGGGCAGCGAAATACATACATACCAATGCAAATTGGACATATACACGCCTATTCAATCAATCTTGACTGTGACAGAGCCATCCACACATATGTTTGGCCTGTCCATGTAGTGCATGCTTATACACACAGGGCCAAGTGACTTGAAAGAATTGAGGAGACATTGGGTAGCATTGCTTTGAAATACATCTTATGTCATTTCGGTAAGGCAAGATAGCCTATATTGTTTGTAGTACCGTAACTTGGCGTCATTTTGATATCAGTACTTTTGAGTAACTTGGCATTTTTGTACGTTGAAAACGTGTTTTTTATGAGATATGTTCATACCGGGCAAAAGGTGGATAAAAAACGTTTGTGGAAATTGATCATCACTAATTCTACCCCAGGTCTGCTACAGCATTTTAACCCGGCTCGGCAGTGTAAAGACAGCTTAAGTTAGCCTAATGTTAGACAATGAATGAGTATGTACATAACGTTACTTTTATAACAACGATTTTTTATTCAGTAAAAGTGTTGTAGTTGGCGTGGCCCAGGTACCAACTGACCGACGTCACACAGGCGACACTGGTTGGATCCGGTTGGATCTATGGGAAGTGAGGTCCAAAAACACACCTGCAATTACTGCTTCTCGCCATTGCTACCGCCAAAGAGAACGAAACGGAAATCTTCGAGATTGTAACTTTAAATGAGCACTATATGTGATTTTATTTGACCACTAGAGGTATGGAGAGCAGCAACAAATTTATATGTAAAGTCTTGGCAAAGCCACTCCTCCCTCTCCCTTCCTCCCACTCAGTCTGTCTGTCCCCCGTCCAAAAGTACACATCGCTGCAGTGTGGAGGCCAGCGTAGGACAAACTTTGTTAAGCTCTGTGCCTGCAGGCTAATGGCTGAGCTAAACAACCATGGCGTGTTTTGTTATGTTTCATATCAGGTTCTCTTTCTGACATAGAATGTGGCCTTTTCGGCTCAGTACCACCACTTGCCTGGGTTGTTGTGCTCATTTCATGGATTCTGCTATTGACAATTGTCAGGGACGGGAGAGGGGATTGCTTCTTTTAAACAATAGGGGAAGCAGCGGGAGGAGCTTGAGTTAGGCACAGATTTTGGCGACAAACTTTGGAGAAGAGAAAAGGGCTGAAAACAGTAGTAAGACTGCGCCCTGCCAGTTTATATCATTACATCTCATAAAGACTCCACAAAGCACACATTAGTTTCAGGATTGTTACTAGGTTCTGAAATCACATATTGCAGGTTAACAATACAATGAAGCACTTCCCATGCTGGGTCACCCTCAGGGATTTTGATCCAACCATGAGCAGCAGTCCAGTTCTCATGGGCATTCCCGCCCGCACTTTTCCGTGCAGCAAAGTTCACAGGGACAAGCTGTGGTGCATCTGTCTTGTCAGACCATTTATAGGGGAACTCTTTGATGCGTTTGTTCAGCTCTTCAAGAGTGAAGTATTTACTCTAAATGCACACTCTGAGGCACAATGCCATTTCAAGGGGCACTATACCTTCAAAGAGATCGTGAAACACATCAGGTGGATAGCCAGACAAAACATCAAAATATTTCAGTTTTCCTGTCAGTGCACACTGCCTCTTCACTCCACACACATGAGTCAAACTGGCATTCTCCTGTACAGCCTGAATATGCAGTGTGTGTTGTTCCTTAGTTCTGGATGGGAATGCCCCTGTTCTCACTTCTCCTATTTGAAACTTTGACTGCTCACCTAGACAAAATCTGCAGACATATGAACAAGAAAAGCTCTCAACAAGTCCCCCCATAGAATGGGCCCCGAGATTGTCTGCAACAACACTAAACACTGTGCCTTTGACTCTTCTGCCCAATGCTGGAACATACAGTCCTTCCTCCTCTAAGACCACAAGATCTTTGAGCAATGGCTCCAACACAGCACTGTAACCAAATCTCTTTATATCCCCAGCCTTGCACAGAATTGCTAAGAAGATTGAGTTTAGTGCAGATCGGAGCAATGAGGGGACATCACCTAACACCCAATACACAGCTGTGATTTTGTGCTTTTTCCTGGATGTACCAAGAGGATTGCATATCTCAAAGTCATCCACATAGAGAATGAGAGCAATGGTAAGGTCACCTCCTGAAAACAGCTCATTGGTTTTGTAATAAGTGCCACCATAAAATGACTTATACAGAGTACTCTGAGCTTCTCTCTCACGCAAGATCAAGTCCTGTATATCTTTCCTGCTCAAAACCTGAAGTAATGACTTCAGAATGGGGACATACTAGAAGCTGTTCTTCTCCCTACTGAGAACATACTCAATGGGTTCAACCACAGAAAAGTGCTCTTTACAATACGCTCTTCTTTTGTAGGCAGAGGAAAGGCGACCGCCACTATCCAGGGCAGAGCTAATGGGGTTAGCACCACAAAGGTCCTTCACCATTTCTGACACAATGGCCTCATCAATTTCACAGTTGTGTTCTCCACAAGCAAGACTGTAAAATGTCTTTAATGATGGGAGCTGAGGCTGAATGAGAAATAAAATGCAGCTCCTCTACAACCTCATCAATGCATCTGTTGGGTACATTAAAAATGCTCTCTAGTTTCAAAATCAAGTGTGCCAAGCTTTTTTCAGTCAACTTTGGCAATTCTCTCACATCACAATCATCTCTTCCAATGTCATCAATATCAGACTGCTCACCCTCCTGATTAACTTGATCACTGCAATCATCTGTATTTGAAGGGTTTACATACCTCTTTAGCAAGTCTTCTTTGAACTCATCCAATGAGTGGGGAGTATGCTTGTGACTTCTGTGGGAAGTAAACATTCCAGAGATGTTAGTTTTGAAATTGCAATTTTTGAAAGCGCAGGTGACAGTTTCCTTCTTTTGCAAATGTCGACCAAGATGTTCAAAATACTCTCTTTCGGTGGAGATTGTGCCTACACTGCAGCACTAGCAACAGAAACTGGGTATTTCAGAAGATCTCACTCTTTCTTGAGTTGAGTGTTCTCTTGACAGATGTGATCTGAGGCTACCCCATGTTTTAAAGGAACAAAAACAATCCAGGTGAGGACATGGCAGAGATTGGCCACCGTGGCTGTGACGTAACTACTGTTTCAACAACTCTGCTTTGGTAGAGATCTCAAATGTACAAATTTTGCAAGCCCAATGCATTGTGTTAGATACTTAAAAAACACACCACATTTTTTTTATATATGCCAACTTCACAAAACACTTAACAAAACAATGTATTTGCAATGCAATTGCAATGACATGGTAGCTAAGTTGCAACAGGTTTGTCAGACACACATTTTATGCAAGCTTACCATGAACTGATTTCTATCAAGCATTAAGGTCAGAGTGAAACAGGAGTAATGTGATTTTAAACAATAAGACCATATTGCTTAAGAACACACTAAAATGTAACCATTTAACAATTTGTAATTCCGATTTAAGATTCAAAATCAAATTAATGACATATTAGGCTATTAAGTATCATGTCAAAACATGTTTGGTGTGGAGTAATATCAACTAAGCTGTAAATATGTCCGATTATGACGATGATATTTAAGGCTAGCCTACATGAACGCAGAACGCAAAATGGCACGAAGACTAGTCTACATGATACACTGAACCTTGCACTTAGCTGAAAGACATAGCCTATACCCCAAATGTAAATTTGACAAATGATATGCTTTGCAACAAAAGACTAACATTTCCATTCATAATACAGCACTCAATGGATTTCTATTCTGATATGTTTAAATTAATGGTTGTTTCAGCCCCTCCAATATGCTCCTGTAACATTAGGCTAAATAAGTTAGTGGTTGTCTTGTCCTCCTTTTTAGCTACAGTAACATTTCAGGGTAGACTTGCTAGAATTCAATATTTTATTAGTTCACCAACAGAATTCTGAGTCAATGCAAATAATTTTAAGCATAAAATTACCCCCTTTTCACTCAATGTTAGATTTATAGCACCTGTTGGTCTGTCGGACTACGGCAGATTTACCAGAAGCTAGCTAATTGGCACAGAGTCAGTCTACATTTAACACAGCCGCTAAACGGGCAGAGTATGTTATCATCTCATAAAAAACACGTTTTCAACGTACAAAAATGCCAAGTTACTCAAAAGTACTGATATCAAAATGACGCCAAGTTACGGTACTACAAACAATATAGGCTATCTTGCCTTACCGAAATGACATAAGATGTATTTCAAAGCAATGCTACCCAATGTTTCCTCAATTCTTTCAAGTCACTTGGCCCTGTGTGTATAAGCATGCACTACATGGACAGGCCAAACATATGTGTGGATGGCTCTGTCACAGTCAAGATTGATTGAATAGGCGTGTATATGTCCAATTTGCATTGGTATGTATGTATTTCGCTGCCCAGCCTTTCTGTTGCGTGAATCATAGTATGTTTCTTGGTGTAAGTGTGTGTTCGTAAATGTGAATGTAACATGCTGGGAGGGAAATGTCCCCATGGGGATAAAGAAGTTCTCTATGTATGTATGTATGTACAATATGTATTGTACATGCAGTATTTATTGTACGTAGCAAATGTACAATAACTTGCACATGTACTCAAATTCAGTTTAGAAGCAAGTATAAACATGTTTTCTGGAGAAAGATGCTTCCTGTAGTGACTCAGCAGCAGTTTTGTACATTAATTTCAATGTGTTCTATGAGGCAATTCGAAATATTTGACTCTTTGATCTGACACAAAGTTTGCATGACATTGTGAAATGGTAAGATTACAAAACACAGGGCCAAGTGACTTGAAAGAATTGAGGAGACATTGGGTAGCATTGCTTTGAAATACATCTTATGTCATTTCGGTAAGGCAAGATAGCCTATATTGTTTGTAGTACCGTAACTTGGCGTCATTTTGATATCAGTACTTTTGAGTAACTTGGCATTTTTGTACGT
Organism: Anguilla pacifica; assembly: GCA_039654925.1. Taxonomy (NCBI): domain Eukaryota; kingdom Metazoa; phylum Chordata; class Actinopteri; order Anguilliformes; family Anguillidae; genus Anguilla; species Anguilla pacifica. The sequence continues at coordinate 31,877,717 of CM077290.1, read as the reverse complement.
TGAAAACGTGTTTTTTATGAGATATCATTTCTTTTTGCAAAGCGTTTTATTATGAGAGTGAGAAATGCGAAGTGACCCTGTAAGAAACGGTTGTGGATTATGGCTATCGTTGTGTGAATTTGTAGTCTGATGAGCGTGTACCGTTCAGCAGTTTGGGTTTGCTATATATGTAAAACAGTGGCTGTCAGAAAGCGTGCGGTTGCGTAAGCATGAACGCATGAGAAACGCAGATGAAATATGGCCAGTGTATGTACTCACGGATTTGACGTCCATCCAACGAGCCTTGACTGACGAAAGAATCAGCAAGCCCGTAGAATTGTAACTCCCTAGGTCGCAACTTGTGTAGCCTTCTGTCCTGCTCCGTTGTCTGTTATTTCGTGGAGATGCACTTTTAGTGTTTGTAAGGTTTATAAGGAATTTTGATAGGCTTATCTGCAGGTAGGAATCCTCTTGGCTGTTTTGCTAAACTAGAACCGGAAAACATGATAGTGGAGAATAGGAGCAGACGCATATGTCCCAACAGGCTTTGCATATGAGAAAATAACAACAGTTTGAGATAAATGAGGATGAAATTATGAAATTGCGTAGTTGAAACAATATGTTTTTAGCAGAATGGGCATGTAGGTGAAGGTTGACATGATCACGGAGTATAGTGCGAAGTAAATGGAGTGACCATGAGCGAGCTTATATTCCTTATCGAACGGTATATATAACAGTCGCTATAAAGCGTTAGCTGTTAAAGTGGAGGGTTAAGTAACATATGAAATCTATTGCACTGCTGTGTTTTTTCCATGTTCAGTACTAGTAGTTATAATTGAGAGTGAATCATGATTTTAAATGTAATATTTTAATGGGGAGTTGCAGAACGTACATACGTAGTAATTGTTTGTATGTGGCTAAATAGAGAAGGGGGCGAGGTAACATGAATGTAGAAACGTGGCGTTTGCTGATAAGAAGGTTTTGTACGGTAGCCAAGTGAAGAAATGTAGTTAGAAGAAATGGCACAGCGGTGAAGTGGTGTAACTTTTTAATGAAAGGAATACATTTGCCGTCATGAAATGCATATGGGTGGCCATGAGTGAGTTTTGGTAAAGCAAATATAAGCCTAAGAGAACATTAGTGTAAAAGAGGGAATTATCTGCCTGAGGACGAGGCGGGATTTGATCCTTAAAGCGGAGGTTTACTAGTCTGTCACTTTGTTAGGGCAGCACCATGACATAGCTGTGCAATTTGTGCAATATCATTAGCAAACCTGTCCGTGGTTTTAAAGAAGAACACAGGCGAGTAAGCACAGTAGAGCTCCCGTTGAATCCATATGGCTTTGCAATATTGTAGCCGGTTAACAATTGAACGTGCAGACGGTACGGGAACGGCTGGTAGATATGGTGCAAAAGCAATAATTGAGAAGTAGTAGACAATTATTAGTGAGGGTAAAAGCAGGTTAAAGAAACGCTTTCCTAGCTGGGCTTGAACCTACGACCCTGTGTTCCCAAGACTATAACCTTATCCACTAGACCACCGGCGGACTAGCTGTTCGTACCATAGAAGTTTCAGAGTAAAAAGATATGGGTATTTTGCGTGTGTATTAGTGAGGGTAAAAGCAGGTTAAAGAAACGCGTTCTTAGCTGGGCTTGAACCTGGGATCCTGTGTTCCCAAGACTGTAACCTTACCCACTAGGCCACCGACAGACTAGCTGTTTATAGTGGGAAAGTTTCAGAGTAAAAAGATATCGGTATTTTGCGTGTGTATGCGAGTTTTTCATTGGGTGGTGTACGTGAAGATTTGGCGGGTGTCGGTAAAATGTCCAATGGGCAGACATGTTATTAGTGGGATAGGCGGCAGGAAAAATAAGAATGAGAAGAAGAAGAAGAAGAAGAAGAAGAAAGAGAAGAAGAAGGAGAAAACGCAAAATCCCCTTAGTTTGGGGCTTTATTGTGTGGACATGTGAAGTTGTTTATGAAATCTGTCTGTTGAAATGGGGTCAGAATGTACAGAATTTAATGTTTTTAAGGGCTGAGTGTCTGTGGCTGTTGTGGTTATTTCTGTGGGGAACCCTGAAAAGTGCCAAACTCTCGGTGCTGTATAGGTATGGGGCATGCCCCCGCCAAGGCGTAACTTGGCGGGATGGCATACCTGCCATCCCAATTTACACTGCATTTACACTGCAGAGAAGAATTCGCGGGATTAGCTGTGGCTCGTGCAATTATGTATCTCGCGCACAGTAAACTGTCTTTTTCGTGAATGATTATTGTATGATATTTTTAAAACAACTGCCTTGCAAAATGTTACCCGTGGTGTTTCTGGTTTTGGTTTTGCTAGGTAAACTTCGAGAATAAAGCTGAACTGGGTGTTAAATTAGCAATCAGAACAAGAAGAATAAAACAAAAACAAAGGAGATTTCATCAAAAAAGGGCATCAAGGCTGAAGGAACATATGAGGAAGCGTAATAAAATAATAACAATGCTAATCCATACTTCCGTATTCTTTTATTTAGTTTTCTCCGGCTTGACATCTTTACACAGAAATCAGACCCGGCTCTGCTCCACCTATACCCCGGCTTTATTCCGATCATTATAATATATTGATAAACTTAATGGCAATGTAAATAACTGTAACGTTAAGGCCAGTTCAGATCAATGATTTGCAACGAGACAAAACGGTTTTAGAATGTTGCAGAGAAAATTGCAGCGGTGTGAACTGGTTAGTTGCAGATTGCAGCGGTGTGAACTGGTTAGTTGCAGAGCGTCTGAAGCCGTTGCCTGTGGTCTCAAAAGACTCACCTTGTCAAATCGCCAAGTGCAGTTTTAGAACGTTTACAATCAGACGTCTTGGAATTTTGCAAGTTGCATCCAGTCTCGTTGCGAATCACTGATCTGAACTAGCCTTTAGTTAGCCACATTGCAACATTGCAACAAGGTAGCATTGCATCCGAGAGACGGTTTGCGAGGTCGGTACCGGTCGGTAGCATTAGCTAGCATTTTTTCTAATTGTTAGCTGACATTAGATTGTGTTAATTACACTAGCTAGCTAGCTAACGCAACGTTACCTGATATGAGAGATGGATACTGCGCGCAACGTTGTCTAAACTAATGTTGCCTTTCTTGACATGGTCCGGTAGCTAGTGGTAGCTGTGCATTACATTACATTTACATTACAGGCATTTGGCAGACGCTCTTATCCAGAGCGACGTACATCAAAGTGTATAACCGTAACCAGGAACAAGTATGACGAAAACCCTAGAGAGAAGTACCGGTCCAAGTGCAGGGAACAACCGCATAGATCAACTTGGACCCTGAAGGTTAAACTGATTAACACTAATACAACGAGAACGGCAACAATTACTGCTTGTAAAAATTTTTTTTTTTTTTTTTTTTAATTTATTTATTTATATATACACTCCACTGCATTAAGACAGTCAATGTACCTAAGTCACCTATAGAACAGCTGCCTAGTTACAACCCTAAGCTTACAGTCATTTACAGGGGGATAGGGAGGGAAGGGGAGAGGTGCAGCCTGAAGAGGTGAGTCTTCAGTTGCCGTTTGAAACGGGTCAGTGTCTCAGCTGTTCTGACCTCCACGGGGAGGTCATTCCACCATCGTGGGGCCAGAACAGACAGGAGACGTGATCTGGAGGTGCAGGTGCGAGGAGGGGGAGGTGCCAGGCGTCCTGAGGTAGCAGAACGGAGGGATCTGGCTGGCATGTAGGGTTTGAAAATCTTGTGGAGGTATGCTGGGGCTGATCCCTTGACTGCCTGGTATGCTAGGACCAATGTTTTAAATTTGATGCGAGCTATAACAGGCAGCCAGTGGAGGGTAGTGAGCAGGGGCGTGACGTGGGAGTGTCTGGGGAGATTGAAGACCAGACGAGCTGCAGCATTCTGGATGCAAATAGCTATGTAATTTAGTAACGTCACATTGTCATCAAATGTAATACGAAATCTACATCAACAAATAATATGACCTCTCATATTACACACAAACTTTTTACGGTTCCATACCCCCCCCCCCCCCCCCCCCCGTCTCTGTTATTGTAACGCTAGCAGACACCGGAAAAAACAGTACGCCGCCCTCACAGTGACTTGAAGTTGCCTGTTGGGTTAGCTCCACCTACCTTCTCTGGCGGACAGACCACTGATGGGTGATGGAAAATGCGTCACTAACTATGCGCCGCTTGTGCTTTTTTCCCGGGAATGTCGCCACAGACACCCAGTTCTTTAATCATAAATTATAATAATAATATTAATAATATAAATTAATATAATAATAGGCTCAATCACCATTGTGTTACCTAATTCGGCGATAGATAGTGACTTAACAGACATTCATTTTAATGAAAATCTTAGAGATTATTACTTTAACATTATTCACTGAACCATTTCACTAAAACTAAAAATTACTGAAACACGTCAAACATATTTCTCTTACAGATTGCCTAATGTCACAACCAGCCCATCGGCCCTCCGAGTGATCCTTGCTGATCATGATGTCCGTAAATTGGCATTACCATCTGGAATCCCTGGGACAGTGGATGACCTTCACTCAGTCATTCGTGATACATTTGGGATTGCTGGAGACTTCAGTCTACATTATGAAGATGTTGATTTTGGTAATGAGTATTTCTCCCTGTGTTCAACAACTGACATCAAGGATAAGGACACAATCAAGGTTGTGTATATCCTGGAGCCCCCTGCAGTAACTTTGACCTTAACTGATGTGACCAACATGACTGATGACTGTGTTCAGCCTTTTGAGCAGTCTCCTGAAGACACCACCTCATCTGGGTCAACCAATGATACCCCGCTTCTCTCATCAGCTGAAGATAGCCCAGGCCACCGTTCCCAGCGTTGGCCCTCTGAATTTATAATTCCCCGCTTTGCTTCCAATACAGAGATTCAACTTCAGTCAGCCAATGAAAGCCTCAATAAGGATGCGACTCTTTTCAGTGCTAAAGACCTCATCCCACTACTAGACATTCTTGGAAAACGAGCAGAGGCTATTTATGAGTACATTGCTTATCCATCAAGTCTGCAGATAAGTCAAGTAGCAGAGGCCCTGACTCAAAAGCATCCCTGCCTCAAGGAGCCAGGGTCTTTTAATGGGTGTTATGGATGGATACAGCGCCTGAAATATAAGATGAGCAACTTCAGATCCAAACTTCGAGGTCTTGGCTGTCCTGAACTTGAAGTGAACTCACTCAAGAGGAATGCAACACATGAGCAGACTCCTGCAAAGAATTTGAAAAACCAAGGAAGGCTGAGGTAAATTACCTACCCCCTCATGCTCAAGGTGAAACTACTGCAAGTTTGGGAAAAGAGAGAGTGGAGCTCCTAAGTGAAGTGATGAAAAGGGATAACTCCAAGGTGGTAGCTCAGAAATTGGTCAAGACCTTCTCTCTTCGCAAGCAGGAAATAGTTAATGAGGCCCCTGCCATCAGTGCCTTCATGAAATGATGGCCTGCTCTTTTTAGTGCAGTGCAGGTGAGACTGTACTGTAACATTAGAAAAGAAGTTTTATTAGACTAACATTTTTGTACTATGGATTGATACGGTGTAGATAAATGTCCACTAGAGTTACAGTAGTTCTCTCAAACCATGTCTCTTTTGTGTGCCCTACAGATAAATGAAGAGTTCAAGAGGATAACAACAGTTAGCCTTGAATTGACCTTTGTGGCTAAGCTTGACCAGTGCACCCTGAAACTGATGGCCTTAGTCCAGTCAAAGGGAGGAGCTGCAGGCCTGAAGATCAGGTGCATTAAGGACATGCTTCTTGAGGTATAATTATTAACTAAACTTTATTTTGAATAGACCTTTTTCACAACAGCCATTTTGACATGAAAAAGTAGGGCAAGCACAGGTGTTACTTATGACATTAATGAAGGTTCCGTTCCATTTAGGTCTAACAGAGCCAGGGTCCTGCTATTGTTTATGCTGGCTCACTAGAAAGATTCTGCTACACTTAAATGGAACAGAATCCTTATTAATGTCATTAGTAATACCTGTTCTTGCCCTAATATATCAAAATGGCTGCTGTGAAAAAGGTCTGTTGCATATTATTAATAACATTTCTTCTTCATTTCTTCAAATAAATTGCCATCTTTGGGGAACTTGTGCATCTGATTTTTATTGAACCCCTGATATTTCTTTCATGAATCAGGACAATACAGTTGATAGACGGAGAGAAGCTGCCATCCGCTGCCTCGTGGTCTATCTTGGAGAGAAGGAGGAGGACTTTTTCAAAGAGTACAGTGTAAAGCCACCAGGTTTCCACGTACCACCAGGTCACGTTTCCACCGCAGGAACTTTACCCCGGAACTAGGAACCTTTTGAGGAACTCAGTGCGTTTCCACCGCAGGAACTAGGGTCTAAATTTAGTTCCGGGGGCTTTATTTTACCCCCAAAAAAGTTCCTACTCGGGGGGTAGTAAGCTGCGTTTCCACCAAAAGTACCCGGAACTTTTAGTCCCAGGAACTACTTTTCAAGGAACTAAAAGGTTCCTTCAGCCCATGGTTGTCTGCGTTTCCACCGCGGTCTGAAGTCCCACGAAGATTAGGCAAATTAGCCCACTGACGTATGAAAAAGCGACGTTGTCGTCGGTCCATCTGTCCTATGATTTCTTCTGTAACCCCATACTACCACCGAAGTAGCCTACATTATTTTCTAATAACCGGGACAGCCCGGAGGGGTTTATTCCACTTATATACAACGGGTTACCAACAATGACTATATATGGTCACTTTTGTATTTATTGGTTTTTATCGATTTAATCACCTGGAATTGAAATATTCTTCTGCAGCCGTTTGGGCATATTTTACCATTGTCAAGCAAAACTGTCGTTGGTAGTTGAACTTGGACCGTTGTTATGCAACAAATAGGATATAACAGGCCAACAGTCAGATTGTAATTGTATTATATATCCTCTCAAACACATTCATTATGTTTTTATGCGAACATTCACTTTCATGTCTTGACATCCGAGGCGACAGAATGCATTCACATTTCCAATATAACTGGCAACAACAGCAGAAAACATGCACGCGTTGTAAACAATTTGCTGTTTGATTACTTTCTCATCGTCAATTCCATATAGGCTAAAAGGCAAAATGACAAGAATAGAACGAAAACTTGGACTTGCGTGAAAATTTAAATTAGCAGTGTACAGCCTCCGTTTGCTTTCCTTCGAAGTTCCTGCTAGCCGAGCAGCGAACCATGCACCATAAATTAGTCCATATTCTTTCTGGTCTTTTTGTGGAATTGAAGAATGGCAGAGTAAAATTACGGCAGTCTGAAAAAGCTAAAGGGACGATTACTAGAATTAACCTGTTATTTTACCCTGACAAAAAGTGCGGAAGGTGATTTCCAGTTTGCTTTTACTGTACCAATTTATTTTCATAATAACTTCAAATCAAACTTGTATGTTATGCGGCGCAGTAGCCTAGTTTTGGTTATAGCCTGCCAACGTCTTGGAATTATAACGTGTGCTCTTCTGTTCTTTTCTTGCTTTAGTATTCGTTTTATAAAATGCTAAGCATTCGTGCTGGGACAGCATATTACGTACCAAAACATTCAAACGGATTAATTCGGTTGCTGAATATTTTCTTGCGGATTTTCTTTGTTAGCCCGTTGTAATTGACTCAAAACGTTTGATACAGTTAGGCTATGTGAGGTATGCGGTAGTTCTGCGTAATTCACATTGGTGATACAGTAAAAGCAAACTGGAAATCACCTTCCGCACTTTTTGTCAGGGAAAAATAACAGGTTAATTCTAGTAATCGTCCCTTTAGCTTTTTCAGACTGCCGTAATTTTACTCTGCCATTCTTCAATTCCACAAAAAGACCAGGAAGACTATGGACTAATTTATGGTGCATGGTTCGCATCTGGAGGGCACACTTCGCTGCTTGGCTAGCAGGAACTTCGAAGGAAAGCAAACGGTGGCTGTACCACTGCTAATTTAAATTTTCACGCAAGTCTGAGTTTTCGTTCTATTCTTGTCATTTTGCGATTAGCCTATATGGAATTGACAATGAGAAAGTAATCAAACAGCAAATTGTTGACAACGTGTGCATGTTTTCTGCTGTTGTTGCCAGTTATATTGGAAATGTGAATGCATTCTGTCGCCTCGGATGTCAAGACATGAAAGTGAATGTTCGCATAAAAACATAATGAATGTGTTTGAGAGGATATATAAAACAGTTACAATCTGACTATTGGCCTGTTATATCCTTTTTGTTGCATAACAACGGTCCAAGTTCAACTACCAACGACAGTTTTGCTTGACAACGGTAAAATATGCCCAAACGGCTGCAGAAGAATATTTCAACTCCAGGTGATTAAATCGATAAAAATCAAAAAGTAAAAAGTAAAAAGTAACCATATATAGTCATTGTTGGTAACCCGTTGTATATAAGGGGAATAAACCCCTGTCCCGGTTATTAGAAAATAATGTAGGCTACTTCGGTGGTAGTATTGGGTTACAGAAGAAATCATAGGACAGATGGACCGACGACAACGTTGCTTTTTCATACGTCAGTGGACTAATTTGCCTAATCTTCGCGGGACTTTAGACCGCGGTGGAAACGCAGACAACCATGGGCTGAAGGAACCTTTTAGTTCCTTGAAAAGTAGTTCCTGGGACTAAAAGTTCCGGGTACTTTTGGTGGACACGCGGCTTAAGTAATTCAGTACCCTTTAAGCTGTGGCTACTTTCCATGTTGATCTAAGTCACATGGATTATTGTTTGAACGTAAATTGTCTTCTCTTTAGTATCTGGTCCTTTTCTGCAAATAGCAAACAGCAGTGTTTTATATTGATGGAACACACTTCTTTAGTAATTTATTGTAGTAGTGACTGTAGTGTAGTAATTTGTGGAGTAATTGAGACTGTGTGATATAGTCTTTAAAAAAAAAAAAAAAAAAGGATGTCTCCATTGGTCAGTTGGATTCATTAACCTATTTAGACCTAAGGCGCCCTCTAAAAAAACATTCTAAAACCTAAGGCATTGTTGTAAACAACCTGAGGTTTTCTGAAAAACTTGACAGAATTGTCAGCGTTCACTTGAACCTTTATTTCTCAGCCTCTGTAGCAGATAGAAAAATAAATAAAAACCATTTGGCTTTAATAGGAAAGTATTGCCTTTGCCCTAATCTTCATTAACATTTTTTTAAAATTCAATAAAACTGAAAATGTTGACAAATGTGCTTGTTGTTTCCAGCCATATTTTCAATAAAAGAAAAACAAACTGGCAGTGGTAGTGTAATAACTATATCACAGTTTGTTTACACTCTTGTAACAGAAACGGGCTCACTGTTGTGTTCACTGTTAACTTCGGGCACACTGCATTTTCTGTCTGTAGTGTCAGTACTTGGATGATTCCATTCTTCACTACCAGAGGGTGTAAGCTTTTAAAAAATACTCTGCGCTCTCACTGCATTGATGTATAATCGCCTTCCCAACGTGTATTTCAGCTAATCATGATGCATTTCATCGGTCGCGTGTCTTGAAAACGATGACAGCATCTAAAACACGCTCACGTCGTATCCGGCTCTAAAGGGAGAAGCATGCAGACGTTGCACCCGGTCTTAAACGGATACACATGCAAATGTTGCATCCGGTCTTAATGGGTTAAATAACACATGGTTTGAAAACTGTGGAAGATGTACCATAGGAATGGTAATGGAATGGAACACAGTCAATAGTCCAGTAACGGCTTTGGGTTGGGCCTTGGGTGTGACTTGTTTTACTAGCAGGTAAAAAAGTAGTAGGGGAGAAATAAGCATTCATTTTAATGCTAATAAAGAATCAAAATCAGAATTCCATTCTTTCCTGTTAAGACTTGCTTTGCATTAAGCATTGTTACAGCCAACACTTCCCCCTACTGGACAAAACTGAAATGCAGTCAACCTGTTTATTGTTTTTCACTTTTCTGATTTTACTGTGATGTCATGAAAATTTTGCCACAGTGAAAAGCAGTGCGCTAGAAAAAAAAGTTGACATAGTAAATGTGTCTTATGGTAATAGAAAAATATGCATTTCATTTATCATTTCATTGTTGAGTTACCGTTTAAGTAGGCGTGGTAAAGTCATCATAGAAAAGAGCTTGAGTCATGCATTTCTTTTTCTTCTCCAACATTCTAACACCTTTTACTTTCTTCTACAAGGACATGGAGGAGCTCGAGGCAGACCTTGCGATGCAAGTGATGAAGATTGCCATCATCGGTGATGGGTGTGCAACCATTATAGTCGAGGGAACCAAGATCCTGCAGGGGATTGATGTCGCCAGATCCTGTGCTTTGCTGATGGGCGTAATATATGCTCTTAACCTCAGCTATCCCAAACAGTTGAAGTTCACGTTTGAGGTATTTCAGAAGCTGTTCCTTGAACTTGATGGACAAAAAGCCAGCTCAAAAGTAATGAGTCTCAAGTACAGTATTTTCTAACTGCTCTTAAAACCTCAGCACTCTCAGTGAGTTGGAAGTTTTGCTTGATTTGTCTGAGGACTTCTCAACATGATGGACAGTTTTAACCCATATACTCGTGTTGCCATTACAAATATCAAAGTTAATATACCTTGAGGTTTTATCTGGTTACACACTGGATGTGTTGCACTTAAGAATTGGCTTTAGAATTGGTACTGTCTTTTATATGTATATTCTATGCTCACACAGCTGTACAAATACATTCAGAAGTTCAGGCTTTCTTTGTTTATCCAGAATTTAAAATTTCCAACCTGTTCTGAGCAATAAACAGTTGTCTGATGTAGAAATCATCACTCACTGCTCTTAGTGGCTTCTAGAAACTCTAGTGTTGAAGACATTACTTATAAAATGTGATTCATATTATTTGTGTACAAATAACGGCAGTTCTTTGGAGAAATGTGAGAGCTAAAATTTCATGCTCTTTGTAATATTTAGGGCTGCCATTTTTTTTAGTCTAAGTCCACTAATTTGTTGTTACAGTCATTGTCAACGCGGAGTGTTAAAGTAGATGCTTTCTATGACTGTTTTATTGTGAATGAGCTGTTAATCATCCAATCCTGGTAATAATTCATGTTCTCATAATACATTTGGCATGCTTGGATCATTGTTTGAGTTGTTTCACACTGTGGTTCAAACAGAGACTCATAATTTTGCCTTGTAATGGTGAACAGTAGTCCAAATACTTAAGTTCATAAGACCAGAGTCACTATAGATATTTGTGGCTAAAACTTTTTTTATGCTTTGAGTGTTGTGAAATTGCAGTGCAAAATAAATTAGCCTTATTGTCTAACATTTACTTTGTTCAACTTTCATTCAGACAGATAGGCATTACTCAGAAAAAAAATGAAACATGAGTTGGGGTGAGAAAATATCTTTATTAAGAATAATGCAATGCTAGAAGCTAGTCAATATAAACATTTAAATTAATCTAGAGACTACAGTTTTCTTTGCTTTTCTTTGCTTTCAAATATTGAAAAAAAACTAGTTTGGACAACTTGATTTTTATATGCAGTCAACTTAAAAACACTTCATGTTGACAGTTATTAAGTTCATCTTACTTAGAAATGCTTTTTATTGTGGCCAAAAAGCTAATTCACCATACTTAAAACATTGTGTTGGATCAGCTTAACTGTCAACATGAACATGAATAAGGTCATTACAATGGTTTGATTTTTATCATTTATTTATAGATGAACTTCCGCTGGGACAACCACCCTCTGAGGCGGAACATGGCACCTTAATGCTTTGTAAAATAATGAAAAGAATTATTTAAAAATATTATAAATGATAAAAATATTGTTGTAATTTAAATTCTATAATATTATACAACTGTAGAATTGAAAAAATGCAATAACCAATTATTTAAACTTACAGCACTCAAATGTGCATAAGTGTGATCTTGAGTGTGTGTAGATTCTGCTCTTACCTAAGAACAAATCCCAAGTAAGAAAACATTGGTGAATGTCAGAATCTTCCTGAAAACTGCGTAAGTGGGTTTTAAGAAGAAAATTCTTCTTAAGAGCGGTTGTGAATGAGGCCCATTGACCTTTGTTTTTCCAATATAAAACATCTTTATACAATATAAAACCACCTAGACATGCCACAGACCTTCCCAATTCTTTCACATGCACATACACACACAATCCCTGTGCAAGCTTTGAATGGCATATATGAATATATACAGTGGGCTCCAGAATTATTGGCACCCTTGATAAATATGCACAAAAAATGCTAAAAAAATAATGCTGACCTAAAAAATAATAGTTATTGACATAAGCTTTACTTTCCAACACGTGTAAACTAGTGTGCTTGATTAATGATTTATTGGAATCAACCAAAGTCTTACAATTTTTAAATAAATAAAAATATTTCCCCAAAAAACAGGTTCCACAATTGTTGGTACCCCTGGTTTAATACTTTGTGAAAACACCCCTGGCAAAGATGACAGCCATGAGTCTTTTCCTATAATTTGTGATAAGGTCTTGATAATTTGTGGTAAGATAACACATCTGGAGGGATTTTTGACCATTGCTCCATGTAGAACTTTTCAGAATCATTGATATCTCTGGGTCTGCGCTTATGGACCCCCCCTCTTCAGTTCAGACCACAGGTTTTTGATGGAATGTAAGCCTGGAGACTGAGATGGCCATTGGAAAACATGGATGTTGATTTCACTAAAGCATTTCTGTTTAGATTTTGATGTATGCTTGGAGTCATTGTCCTGCTGGGCAATCTACCTATGACCAAGTCCTAGCGTCTTAGCAGAGACAACCAAATTTTCTGCCAGAATTTCCTGGTACTTTGTTGAATTAATTGTGCCATTGATCTAAAATAGTGCCCCGGGTCCACTGCCAGAAAAACACCAAAATATCAATGACCCTCCGTATTTGACAGTAGGTATGAGGTGCTTCTCCTGTATGCATTCCTCTTTTGCCGCCGATGGTGTGTACGGCCAATATGTTCAATTTTGGCCTCATATGACAATAGCACTCTCTTCCAGTCATAATTCCAATGAGGTTTGGCGAGCTCTAGATTCTTGGTTTTGTTTATTGTGCCACCCTTCCAAAGAGTTAGTTGGTATGGAGGTGCCATTTTATGTTTTTTTAGACTTGTTGACCGCAAGAAACAAACCAATCTCTGCAATTCTTAAACAGTGATCCTTGGGTTATTAATGGCCACCCACACCATCTTCCTCACTGTCTGTGGGGACAACATGCACTTGCTTCCTCTTCCTGGCAAATTTGCAACCATTCCATATGTTTTACACCTTTTTATTATTGCCCTTACAGTGCTAAGTAGTATGTTTAACCGTTTATGTCTTTTTTTGTACCCATTACCAGACTTGTGATGGTAAATTACCATCGGTCTCTTCTGAATTGACAGTTATTTGGCTTTTTCCATGCTGATGGATGACAAAGGGATTTTGTATGCTTGTTACCTCATTTTTATACTCTAGTGAAACTGTAAGTGATGGAATGACACAATATAGTTCCTTTAGACTGAGATGAACTAAATTAAGTAAAATTGTATTGCCAATTTCATTTTGTTTGATTTTACTTACAATAATGGTTTTCAGAAAAAAATAATTACTTAATTAAAAATCATTGAAGCATGAGAGTAAATGTATTGAAATAAGAGTATATAGTTTCCCCATATGTTTGAACATAACATATAGATTATTATCTGTGTCATTTATTATATGCAGCCTTTTTTCTTCATTATTTATTAAAGTAATAATCTCGAAGATTTTCATTAAAATAAATGTCTGCCAAGTCACTATCTATCGCTGAATTAGGTAACACAATGGTGATTGAGCCTATTATTATATTAATTTATATAATTATAATAATAATAATTTTTACGATTAAAGAACTGGGTGTCTGTGGCAACATTCCAGGGAAAAAAATCACAAGCGGCGCACAGTTAGTGACGCGATTTCCATCACCCATCAGTGGTTGGTCCGCCAGAGAGGGTAGGCGGAGCTAACGCAACAGGCTCGCTCTTCAACTCACTTGTGTGTGAGCGGCGTACTGTTTTTTTCCGGTGTCTGCTAGCGTTACAATAACAGAGAAAGTTATGGAACCCTCAAAAGTTTTTGTGTAACATGAGAGGTCATATGTAGATTTCGTATTACATTTGATGACAATGTAACATTACTAAATTACAGAGCTATTTGCACAGCTAACGCTAGCTACCGGACCGTGTCAAGAAAGGCAACATTAGTTTAGACAACGTTGTGCAGAGTAGCCATCTCTCATATCAGGTAACGTTTCGTTAGCTAGCTAGCTAATGTAATTAACATAATCTAATGTCAGCTAACAATTTTTAAAACGCTAGCTAATGCTACCGACCGGTACAACCTCGCTACTTTGTTGCAACTTTGCAATGTAGCTAACTAAAGGCCAGTTCTGATCAATGATTCGCAACGAGACTGGATGCAACTTCAAAAATTCCAAGACGTCTGATTGTAAACGTTCTAAAACTGCACTTGGCGATTTGACAAGGTGGGTCTTTTGAGACCCCAGGGCAGGCAACGGCTTCAGACCATAGACCGTATAAAAGCTTCAGACGCTCTGCAACTACCAGTTAACACCGCTGCAATTTTCTCTGCAACATTTTAAAACCGTTTCGTCTCGTTGCGAATCATTGATCTGAACTGGCCTTAACGTTACCATTATTTACATTGCCATCAATATATTTACATAATTTATAATGATCGGAATAAAGCGGTCTTTGCACAGAGCATACCCGGAGTATAGGTGGAGCAGAGCCGGGTCTGATTTCTGTGTAAAGATGTCAAGCTGGAGAAAACTAAATAAAAAAAAATACGGCAGTATGGATTAGCGTTGTTATTATTTTATTACGCTTCCTCAAATGTTCCTTCAGCCTTGATGCCCTTTTTTGATGAAATCTGATTTGTTTTTGTTTTATTCTTCTTGTTCTGATTGCTAATTTAACACCCAGCTTCACTTTATTCTCGAACAGTTTAGCTAGCAAAACCAGAAACACCAGGGGTAAGATTTTGCAAGGCAATTGTTATATAACACAACAATCCTTCACGAGAAAGACAATGTTTATTGTGCACAAGATACATAATTGCACAAGCCACAGCGAATCCCGCAGATTCTTCTCTGCAGTGTAAAGACGTTCATACCGGGCAAATGGTGGATAAAGAATGTCAGTGGAAATTGATCATCACTAATTCTCTCCCAGGTCTGCTACAGCATTTAACCCGGCTCAGCAGTGTAAATACAGCTTAAGTTAGACTAATGTTAGACAATGAATGAGTATGTACATAACGTTACTTTTATAACAACCATTTTTTATTCAGTCGATAGTAAGTTTTACAGTTACCGTGGTCAAGGTGCCAAATGACTGACGTCACACAGGTGACACTGTTTGGAAGTTGGGAAGTGAGGTCCAAAAACACACCTGCAATTACCGCTTCTCGCCATTGGTACCACCAAAGAGAACAAAACTAAGATCTTCAAGATTGTAACTTTAAGGGTGCCAATAATTCTGGAGCCCACTATAAATGTTCACCTAATAATTTTTTTTAGATAGTAAAAATATGCTTGCTATCTTCAAAGTTTGGATTAAAACCAATGATTCCAACCAGTGGTGTATGCACCCCCAACGACTACATATGATAATCAAAGATATTGGGAAACTATTGCTGAATAAATGTCAGGATATTCCTTCCAATGTTTCAAAATAATGTACCGCCAAACAACGTCACTGTGGCGCAACAAACATAGCCAATGTAAACAAAGAAAACAATTTAAGTAAACATGATTTCGGCTTCATAAATGGATGACCACTTATAAGGAGGGCATTAAAGGTTTTCGGGGGAAAGGCTGTATAATTCAAATATACAGAACATCTAGCTAACCTTATGATCGTCTTCAACATAGATCGATGATAGATACTTTTATTTGTCCCCGTGGGGAAATTGGTTTGCAGCATAATCACAAGGAATTTCATCATAACATCACAAAAAACACTAATAGACATAATCATATACATACTTCACACATTGCAATAAATTAGGTGTAAAATATATAAAAAATAGAAATAAAAATAGATATTTAAGATGGGGGTAACTCCTGCCCAGACCAGCTGGACATTCTTTATGACCAGGAAGGAGTGGTCAAAGTGCATGGGGGATAAAATGCTAGTGCAGTACCCGTTTAGAAGCTTAATGGCTTGTGGAACAAATGAGAACTTGGATCTATTTTTAGTAAATAGAGGGGGCGATATCGTCGCCCAGATGGCAACAATTCAAATGAGGAGGCAAGGGGGTGCCTCTGGTCACCCACAATGTTGTTTGCCTTATTCACCATTTTGTCTCTGTAGATGCATTCCGTACTTGGTAACTTGATCCCTAACAGTTTACTGGCCGTTGTTACAGTTTTTCTGAAGGTCTTTTTCTGTGCCTCAGTAGCATTGCCAAACCAGCAGATGATGCAGAAGGTCAAAACACTTTCAATAAAAGCACAATAAAATATTTGGAGCATTTTGTTGTGGACATTAAAAGATAGCAATTTCTTTTAAAAGTATATCCTTTGTTGTGTCTTAGTGCTCATGAGGTCAGTTCACATGTCCCATTTAAGCTTATGGTTGAGCACAATGCCAGGTACTTGTAATCTGTAACAGACTGTATTGGCTCCCCATTGATAAAAGTAGGCTGAGAGAATTGCAGCTTTCTAAAATCAATGGACATTGTTTTGGAGAAGGTTTGACTTCTCACACCAATTTAGGAAATAGTCAAAACCTGGCCCATGCTCCTCCTCCTCATCATAAAGAAGGCTCACCAAGGCAGTATCATCGGCGTACTTAATATAGGGCCTATTAGGGAAAGTGCTAGTGCAAGAGTTGGTGTATAAAATAAACAATAAAGATGATTAAACAGATCCCTGGGGGGAGCCTGTGCAAGTGGTCATTTTGTCAGAGAGTGACGTATCTACTCCGACCTGCTGGATTCTACAGCTAAAAAAATCAGCAATCCATAAAATCAAGCCAGCTTCAAGTAAAAATTCTGTAGCTAATATGTCTGCTAAAATACTGGGTTGAATAGTGTTAAAAGCGGATGAAAACTCCACAAATAAAATCTTTGGTTTCTCAAGGTGAGTGTGCAATAAGTGCAATAGAGTCAGAATTGCATCTTCCACCCCCCTAGAGGCTTGATAGGCAAATTGCAAGGGGTCCACGAGGTGCTGTGTTTGTGATACAAAAGCCCCTTTTCCACTGCAGGGCCAAACGGTTCTGAGCATGGAGAGGAACGGTTCCAATGGTGTTTCCACCTGGAAACAGTTTGGCACGGAACGATTACAAACCGTGCCCAGCGCGATATTTTTGGCACGGTTAGACAACCGTGCTCAGTGCAGCAGAACCGTTCGGGTGGGCAGGCTTAATGATGTATTCACTGATTGGTTTCACATTACGTCAGTTTTGTGACTCCGCATACAGTCTCTTCACGTCCTCTTCCGTAAGCTAGGTCAGTCAATCGTATTCCGTCATAGCACCAAGATAAACCCGACAATAGCCATAAGATATACAGGGTTCATACACTTTTTCACCAATGATTTTCAATGACTTTTCCATGACTTCTCCACAACCTTTAACTGAATTTCCATGACCAAAACAAATGACTATCTCAGCGGGACGATTTAAAATTATTTACTGTAACACTAAGTAAAATTAGGTCTGCATCTGAAACATATGGTGCCTCTCTAAAACAAATAAACACCAGACAGACACACTTAGATACACTTAGATACATTCTTTGTCAATGTCTCAAACAGGGCTCGAAATTGCGACCATTTTGGTCGCATATGCTCCCGAAATTTAATCTGTGCGACTTCGAAATATAATTGGGAGCATTTGTGCGAGTGCAAATAATTGTTCTGGTGCAACCTTTTTTTTTTTTTTTCCCCAGTCGAACGTCTCTTCCTCTGTACATTCGCTAGTTTGTACACTCAGTATGTGCCTTGTGAGCTGACGGTGACCCTTCTAACCAATCGTGAGCTTGACATTCTTACCTTTAATGCTGATTTTAAATTGGTTAATATTAACCTTCAATCACTCCCTTTTGCAACACTCCACTGTCACGCGACACAGAGAGCTAATGCGTTTACTTATATTACCTGAAGACAAAAGTTAATGTTCAATTTATTAGCGTTATCGAAAGCTGAAAAGTTGAAGCGAACGATTACGGCATTTTTTTTGAAACATTAACGTTGTGTTTTGTGTAGCGACCCGGTTGAAACAGCTAATTTCTCCGATGCAGTTTACTGGCGGTTGATTTAATTAGCGGTATTAATGTGACGAGAAGCGCTTTGTCGTTTGAATGCATAACACGCAATTCCTTGAAGAGTCCACACATTTTAGGCGTGACAGTTTAACTGTTACTTGTAAACCGTACTGTTATATTGTTTTTATCAATAAAAAATCTATTGCATATATTGTTGGTGCTCCTTACATTTTGGTGGGTGCTCCTAACTTTTAGAAACTGGGAGCACCAGTGCTACCAAGTAAAAAAGTTAATTTCGAGCCCTGATATATTATTGAAGCTGCACTTCCCTGGCATATTGTTGGCACAGTAGGGCCTACGTTTACTAACTGCTACATTAGCAGAAGCGTGCCTGTTGGGCGTGCCTGTAAACAGATTGAGCCAGACCGAATTAACTTCTCACACCACCAAAATACCGCGGTTACGTGCCAATTTACGTTTTATTACTATACATACTATTTTTATGATTGGATTAATTAGAAATTGCATTTGATGCAACTTTAGCTATATTTCCATTACTTTTCCAAAACATTTCAAAAATTATTATTTTCCATAACTTTTCCAGGGCCTGGAAATTGCATTTTAAATTTCAATGACTTTTCCAGGTTTTTCATGACCGTACGAACCCTGGATATACAGCAGTGAAAACGCTGCTCACTGAATAACGAAATAAACGGGACAAAGTTTTAAAAAAATGATACCATGTCATTCTACAGTCAATATCTGGGACTATATTGAATAAATAGGCTACATAACCTTACCATTGGTTTTATGCGTAGAGATCTACCTTTTGAGACCGAGTGGTCATATATTGTCTTGGACAATCCGTTTATGAAATATATTTCGCGCATTTGTGATGCCTGGGTACATTCAAAATAGCTGTGCATAATACCACACGTGTCGTTTATGGCGTTGTTGCCGTTTTTAGTACAGTCTGGCTTGATTGACAATTCATTTATTCAGTAGTGAGAGTATAAACTTTCTAACGATGTATAACGTCTAATTTTGCTGTTGGAATAGCGTTTTATAGGTCAGCGTAACCGAAAAATTTCTTATCATCACACTTAAGCATTAAGACGCTGCACCTAACGAAACGTTGTTAACGATTTTTCGTAATTTCTTGGAAAATACTATTATTATTGAGGACTTCTGGGCATAGCTAAGCTGTATATTTACTGATAGACCTATCTGACATCGTTTTCTGGAGCAAAACAGAAGCGGATTGAACTCGTTGATTTATTGGCCCTCATTTATCAATCTAACGTAGAAACCAGCACAGATCCGAGCGCAGAAATCATCTTACGACAGGGTTCAGGTGTGATTCATGAAACTTTCGTATCTCATCAATCACAGCGTAAGAATGATCGGGTGTTGATAAATGTGGCGGCTGAAAACAATCGTCATTTAAGTATCACGCCCCTATATATTCTCGGTTTAGGAGGCCTCGCCCCTAGAGTTTACAACATGGAGAAGCGTAATACGGCCAAGAAGAGGAATTTTTCCGAACTGGAAATAGAATCTCTAACGTTCCAAGTGCAATTGAACCAATTAGTTCTATTTGGCAGCCTAAAAAGTGGCATCAAAGGAAGTCAGAAACAAACAGCGTGGAAGGAAATCACTGCTGCAGTCAACAGCGTTTCCTGGAGAATCGAACTCCAGCTGAGGTTGGAATATTTAATTTATACATCCGTGATATGTGTGTGTGTGTGTGTGTGTGTATATATATAAAATAGTAATATAATGGATTATATTGTAATTCTTTACATTTAGGTCAAGAAAAATGGTCAGACCTGAAACTCGCCACCAAAAAGCGTATTTCAGCCCTTCGGCGCAGCACCCAGCTGACTGGAGGAGGCCAGCTGGATCCCAGCCTTGCGTTGACGCAGACTGAGGAGCGAGTGGCCGCGCTTATCGGGTCTGCTTTCATTTCGGGCATAACAGGTGGTGGAGGAGACACCTGTGTCCGAGCCGGATAATGGTAAAATTTAATAGCCTAGGCTACTAGTATTTAAATAATTACACAGTTGCAGGGTTTATTTATTTCTTCATTTTAATGATGTTTTAATGATGTTATAAACATGCTTTTGTTTGTCAATGTTCACAAAAAAATTGTTTCAGATGAATCACAGCCAGGCACCAGTGGTGTTCAGCCTTCGGCTACACAAACCGGCCTGGAGCCAGCCCCACAGAGCCAGGCAACTGAGAGCTGTGAGAGAGCGTGTGTCCACCACGCTCTCTCTGGACCACCACGACCCTGGATTCTGACAGCAGAGGTCCTGGAAAAACAGACAGAAATCTGTCGGTCAATGGCGGAGATAAATCGTTCACTTCTAGCGATCAACGACACTTTAAAAGAGATCAACGAAAACCTGAAATGTGCATCACATAAATAAAATGTTTGACTAAAATGTTGTGCATTGTCTGTTTCCCATATTGAATAACCTACTTGCCAAACATAAGTCAACGTTTCCGCTGGTAAGGTTTTGCCGTGGCGTGGCGCCACGGCAAAATCCTTGCCGCCACACCATAATAAAAAAAAAAATATATATATATACACATATATATATATATATATATATATATATATATATATATAAAATTCATAAATTATGTTAAACTTTCTAAATATTTCTGCCTAAATGCGCTTTCAAATCCATACTGTCGCGTCCACATATTTATTTTCAAAAAGAGCCTAGGCCGCGGGCTCCGTGCTTGCTCCTTTCTGATGTGGTCGGATGACTTGCAGCGCGCGAAGGGTCGCACGGTCTAAAGCCTCACTTTTTTTTCTTCAGCCACCGAAAGACAAGGACAAGGTAGGTAGCGACGCTTCAAATATTACAAAAATACCATAGTGTTAACCAGTGTTTTAATTGGACCAAAATAAGTGCCGGTAGCCTACCTACTCCTCAAAATACATACTGTTTAAAATAAATTAATGTTGGTAATCAAAAGAAGAGTCGGTACTCATATACAAGTCCCGACAGCTCCTGCCCATCTCAAGCACTGGCGTTAACTATCATTCGGTGATGACAACTGGCGGATTCTAACTCCGTTCGGGCAAGTGGAATGCCTCATGCAGTTGTCTGATCGGACAAGTAAAAAATAAATGTGATAAATATGTAACATTATCTGAAAATAGACAGTGTTTGTTTGAGCCGAAGCCGAACCTGTTTCAGTTGAGCTACGTACGTGCCTACCATTTTTTAAAAATCTAGAGCTACTGTTATAACGGCCGCAAAATGTTGGGAAATCGCCAAAACAGCGCGAATATTTTTTAAAAAAGGGCATTTAAAATGTTTGAGTGATTCAACTACTTCCATTTCCATACTACAACATGGTAATTTTCTTCCCATGAAAACGAAAGGGAAAGTGTTTATTTTTAAGGTTTTGTGAATGTAGTGAGCTAGCAAAACTGAGAGTTAGGCTACAGTTGCTACAGCTGACAAAGAGGGCTGGATTTAGATATAAAAAAAGTCTCAAGAGGTTATGTTTCCATAGTCTTAAACTTTCTTGCCTTTGCTACACCCCCGCCTTCCCCCCCTCCTTTCAGACACCCACCACCACACCAAGAGATCAATTCCACAGGAAACACTGCATAAGTATTAACGCTTTACATTTTAGAAGCGATGAATGAGGTCCGGTCTCCTTCGTATAGCCCCCAGTTCGGGCTGTGCTGGCCGCGGCTCTCTGGGCATAGGTTCATCTGGCTGCATCGGAACATCAAATGGCACCCCGTTATCCTGCGCAGAACCCCACAGGCCAAAATTATGTTGCACACTGGCGTGTACAGAAGAATTCCCCCCACTGATCCTAGACAGAGCCATCTGCCCTTAAGCAACCCGATGCAGAGCTCCACCGTAGCCCATGTGCGTATGTGCGCTCTGTTAAATCTGCGCTCATGGGTACAATCAATCACACCAATCACATTAGGAAACCCAACAATCTCATAAAATTCTCTCTTAATCACGGTTTGCTGAGCATCATTGTATGGAAATTGGATGTATTGACGAAAAATGGACTTGATAGCCACCAACACTGCTGGCATCGTTCCACTAATGGTTGGCTGTGATATACCGGACCTATCCCCGATCTCCTGCTGAAAGGTTCCTGTGGCCAAAAACCCCAACGTGGAGAGCACCTGCACTGGCACAGGTATGGCATTCGAGCGTCGGGTTTGTCTCCTTAACCGAGGTTCCAAATTGTGGCATAATTCCAGAAGGAGATGCCTTGGGAGACGAAAGCAACTTAATAACCACTCGTCACTCTCCATAAAAAGATCCCTGCGGTCACGAAAAACCCTCTCGCGTCTTACCAGCGCGTAGAGGTCTTCTAACAGAGCCAGATCTGCCATTGCCGAAATTTGATGACTGTCATAGCTCTTGTTTAAATAGGTTAGATGCTTATTCAGTCACCTATCATATTGCAAATTGGTTAGCCTACCCATTGCTTTTAATTGCTTAATTTTAATTGCTTGTAAATATGTCACCAGTAGCCTAGCCTAGCAAGTAGGCTATCTCAAAATGAAAGAGAAATTAATCTCATAGCCTACACCAAAAAACTGTTAACCCCGTTAATTGCAAACAATTTGAAAATTCCTATTTATGTTAGGGATATATGACACATAGTTTTGCCATAGGCTACATATTTAAGTGATGAATATGTGGCTGCATATGCTTAGATGCCCGTCAGAATATGGTCTAATAACAATTCTCCGACTCAGCCAGATTTACTATGCTGCACCGCTGACATGAAAACTTGCGTACACGAGTTGAGACATGACGTGAGATTTGATCGTAGCCTCCGCTCACGTCCAAATTGATAAATGCCGAGCTTTGTGTGGAAATGACCGTACGCCCAGTTTTCTGTCGTACGTTCGTTTCGTAAATGAGGGCCACTGTCTCTGTCTGAACACAGATAAAATTTCATCATTGCTGTGTAAGTATTACTGCTCAAAATATTTCAGTTATACACGTTATTTTTGGATTGAGTGTCTTTAAATAGGTTAGTGGTATTAAATAATGTGGATATTTCACACTGTAATGTAAGCGTTAGTTTGCAGTTTTTTGAATGCATGCAACAGTGATGGTCAGTGGAGGGTACGCTAAAAAGAGAAACCAAAAACAGACCAAAATACACAGAATCTTCATCCGTTTCGTCAGCCAACGAAACATAGCATAACAAAAACAAAACAGTATGGGGAGCGACGACAACAACTGGCACATATTACATTCACAACGGGACGCCGTCGCTGATCCACCGTGTCACTTGCTGTCCTCACTAGATACTTCCTAGTCCTGGCTTTAGCAGCCCGACGGTGGAAACAGAAACGGTAACCGTTCCCACGAGTACTGAGCAGCGCGGAATGGCGCGGAGTGGCCCTGGTAACGGTTCGGCCCTACAGTGGAAAAGCGGCTAAAGTACTTCTTCACCAGACGCTCAAAGCACTTCATGACCAGTGATGTCAATGCTATTGGTTGAAAGTCGTTGGGCCCTATGGGTCTGGGAATTTTTGGCACAGGTACAATTGTAGATGTTTTCCATACGGTAGGGACTTTGTGAAAATTAAAAGATGACCTAAAAATGTCAGTAAACACTGGTGGTAGCTGTTCAGCACAGTGCTTTAAAACACTTCCAAAAATATCGTCAGGGCCTGGGCTTTTTCGTGGGTTACAGCCTCTAAAAAGGTGAAGGACTTCAGATTCCTTGATGGTAAAGTTGGGTGTGGGGGGGGGGGGGGGGGGGGGCATCACAGTGGCAGCCTCAGCACTGTTGTCACTCTCAAATCGACAAAAAAAGGTATTGAGCTGGTTTGCCATCTCCAGTCCCGCACTACCATGCAAGACAAAGGTAGGTTTACCCCTGCCCTTGTGTGGAACATTGGTCATGGATTTAATTCCCTGCTATGCCTCTCTGGGATTGCCAGATGCCAGACTGGCCTCTATCTTTTGTTTGTAGCTGTACTTGTCCAGCTGTATTTGTCTTTTTATTTGTCTCTGTATGTCCCTTCTGGCTGTTTCATCCAGGTTTCTGTAAGCTTTTTTCTTCTGAATTAAAAGATACTTTAATTTGTTGGACATCCAAGGCTTATCATTAGGATAAACTTTAAAGGTCTTAGTAGGTATCACAGAGTCTACACAAAAATTGATGTAATCAGACACTGCTACAACCTGATCATTAATATCAGGGCTATTAAAGACCTCCCCTAATGTGCTGTCGAAACATCCCTGCAGAGCCATTATGCTGTCGTTGTTCCAAACTTTGACAGACGTTGTTTGAGACTTCTTCCTCTCTAGTAGCCTCTGATAGACAGGGCGGAGATAGACCGCACTGTGGTCGGACGCCCCTCGTGATGGGAGCGTGGATGCAGTGTAGGTGTCTTTGACAGTTCCATAACACATACCTAAAGTCTTATTTTTCCTGGTAGGGCAGTCAACATACTGATAGTATGTGCGCAGGCACTTTTTAACAGGACAGTTATTAAAATCCCCAAGAATAAACTTGGGTGCATCAGATGAAAGTGACTCAAGTTTCTGTGAAAGGTTAAAAATAGTCTCTAATGCCTTATTAAAATTTGCCTTTGGGTGTATATATACCATGGTGAGGAAAATTTGAGGAAACCCTGGCAGATGGAAAGGCTGAAGAGAGACACACAGCAGCTCGATGTCAGGGGTGCACAGGTGCTCTTTCACCACAACTGCCCGACACCACTCATCCGTGATGTGGAGACAGACACCGCCCCCACGAGTCTTCCCGGTGATGTTGGGGTCTCGGTCGGTCCTGAATGCCGAGAAGCCTGAGGGCTCCACCTCACTGGACGCAATGTTACTGTCCAGCTATGTCTCAGTGATCGCCAAGACACAGGCGTTCCGATACTTGTGCAGGTAGTGGGTGTTGGCTGACAGCTTATCTGTCTTCGCTTTCAGGGACTGCACGTTGATGAGCAGCAGGCAGGGGAAGTTTGTTTTTCAGCCTCTTCATTCAGTGACGAATGCCGCCCTTACATCCACGTTTTCACTTTGTCCGTGTAGTACCTCTCTTTGAATTCGTTTTATGGCAGTTTGGTATCGAGTCTACAACAGTTAAATAGTCCGGAGATATGTGATTGCGTAACAACAGTGTCCTTGGGTAAAATAAGTGTTTAAAATCACTGCAAGCAGTTCAATCACGCTCCATAAAGCGAAATCCATAGTTGCTACTTCAGTGCAAGCAAGGTACGAAGTAAAAAAACAAACACGATAAAACACAAATACCAAGCGTGAAACGCAGCAAGGCAGGCACAGAGCAGCGCCCTGGATCTGATATGAATGCTAATTGTCGTATATTCGCCCACACTCACTGCTCAAGCGGCACCGAGTAGCATTGACCAAGCCTAACAAACGTTGAGACCATTTGCCTAAGTTCAGCCAGCATCTCCAGACATATCTGCTGATCAAACCATTATACAATAGCTTCCATACTAATATCTTAGATTAGAATTATTGAAAGTAATAAAACATTGATATATCTCGGCTTCAGCTTTGTATGTTCAAGAAACCTGCCTTCTTTCACCTTTCGCTTTAAACAGTTCTGTCGTTTGTTCCGTTCTTTTCCCTTCATCGAACTCCACTCCAATGAACTGTATACGAACAGTGTTTGGGTCTTCCGATCGTGGTGTAGAGGTTACGCAATTTCCGGTCCTTACACTTGTTCATTGGGTCCTTCACATGGAGGTCACGTGGTTCCGGTCCCCTGCGTGTTGATCCTCCTGGTGGAGATTCCCCAGATTGCTGCAGGCAGGTTTTCTTGGATTCCCCAGTCTGCTGGAGGGGCCAGGCTGGGCCAGGGGCCCAGCTTGCTGCAGGCAGGTTCTCTTGTCCCAGCCAACCTCTCCAGTTCCTATGTACGCTCCATCGAGATCTAGAAGAATTGGAGACAGTTTCCGTTTACCAGTTCCATGGATTCCTATGGGAGCTACTCAATGACACATGAAGCCAATTTATGGACGCAGCCATGTTTGACTATGGGCCATTGGGACCAGAGTGTGCGCACTTGGTACCTAAATGTGAAGGATCACGGTAAACGCAGAGAAATGACCCGCCGGGGTGTGCTTCCAAAAAGCTTTCAAATTGTCTGATGAACTGTGGCTTTGCTAGATGCTACATGACTCATTGTTGCCATTAATATGGTTTCTAACATTTCTGCTAGTAAAAGCAATGCATAAGGCAGTCGATGTTTTTATAGAAGCATTCAGCGAGACTGTACATTACATTAGCTAGCTAGCTAGATACGTACTTATGAAAAAGCTACGCTGAGCTAGCAAGACTGAAATTCAGTGAGAAGTTGTGGTTAGCTAGCTAGTTATTTATTTGTCATGAGTCATCACCGTGAACAATGGGCATGAAAATTATGGCAGGTAACATAATTATTAGTAATATTAATATTCATATATAAAAATAACAATGTAATGAAAACAATAATGGCGGTGGATTCATGTAATCCTAGGTCATGGTTTAATACTAATCTGATAGACCAGCTCTGTGCAAGCAACTCTGAATTAAATTATGAGAAGGTTGAACGAAATGTAATTACAACACCACATGAAGTAGATGGAGCGAGCTGTGATTCTCTTCTCGTATTCATTTTTTGCCCGAGACCTCATCGATTTACTGTTTGAAATATCATTCACATTAGTCTTTCGTATGCTTGTTTGTGGGTTTTGAACGAGATAGCAAATAGGCCTAGCTAATAAAATGGTTGGAATTAAAAAATCGGGCCAATTCCTAATATTTCTAATACTTAGCTTACGTTAGTCGTAAGGCTTTGACACGTTAGTCCGGATGGTAACAGCAGAGTTTTCCCTACCATAGAAAGGCTTAAGGTCCTTACACACAAGACACGTTTTTTCTGTACAATTAATTTGCACGTTAATAATATTTTTTAAACCTGTATACTATTTTGTATACTGTAACCTATACATATACCTTGATAATAACAATTTAACATAGAATATTGAAATAGAAGCAACAAGTAAATGTATTAGATCCTTTTTATTGATTTGTTAATGTCCATGATTTTTTCAGAGACATACTGCCCAATTTTACGGCTGCAAGCAGCCACCTCTGGTTCCGGCACACCTTTTTCAAGCAGCCATCTCTTGAAAGAGTCTGTCATTGGAAACACAGAACATAGAGAAACAATCTCACATAAGACAGTTGAAAATAGCAGCACTGGACTCAATATGTATAAATCAAACTGATAAATACAGTTGTATGCAAAAGTTTTGGCACCCTGAGCAAAATACATATTCTATTCTTTTTTTATGTCAAGACAAGTAAATTCAACCACTGTAGAAATTTTTTTTTAAAATGGGTCATTCTTCATACGTTTGTGTACTGTTACTTTTTATTTCATGAAATTAAATAGAAAAAATTTAACAGTAAATCTGGTAAGTGCAAAGGTTTTTCCACTTGTAGTCTCAGAACTTAATTAAACTAAAAATCTATGGGTAGATCTTAAACATGTGATGTACATGCAAGACTGTCTAAAATATCTCAGAACTTGAAGTGATCTGCAAGGAAGTGAAAGAAGATGACTAAATAGAGAATATAGAGAATAGTGAGACTCTTAGCTGTCTACAAAAGGCATTTGCTGAAATATCTGGCAAAGGTGTGTTGCTAAGTTTTGACTTAGTAGGGTGCACAAACTTTTGCACATACCACAATTTTAAAAAAATCTACTTTTAAGTTAATTAAATGAAAAAGTAACACTGCATTAACATTTGAATAAATGTTCATTTTGCTGCAGGAGTTATATTTACTTCTTTTCACTTCAAATAACAAAATATGTATGTATGTCATTTCCACAAGGGTACCCTAACTCTTGCATACAACCTTGCAAACACCTTTCACTGAAATAAAATACCAACCTTTAACTGCTTGGTATTTTTCAGGAGTGAGGGGAGGTTTGGCAACAGCTCCTTGGCCTTTGAGTCTGTTGCACACCTTCCCCTCAGTGGATTGGTTCCGCAGGACCTCTGACCCCCAGATGGCTACGGCAAGGTCCTTGCAGAACTGGAAGTCATTTCTGGCTCCTCTAATCCAGCTCCAGGTCCCTGCAGAATTGTAGGCTCCACCCTCAATATGGATCTAAGAGAAGAGTAAAGAAAAATTGCTAGGAAAATTAAGCAATAGTACAAGAGAAGCAATGGTATATGGAAAATATACAACTGCTACAGGAGTTGTTGACACGACTCAAAGCAGAGTGCCCTTAACGCCTGTAATAGTTATTTTCCATATACCATTTGCCTCGAGTGTAACCTACTATTGGTTTTATAACACAGTTGCCAGCGATTTACCCGCGATTTTGACCAAAACAGTAAAAATTTATTTTCCATTCATGTCTATAGTTGTTAAGGAGGTTGCTCGTTTGTTAGTTGCTAGTTCCATTTCAACCCAAGCGACTCCGTCATTTGTTCCATTGACATTTTGCTAGTTGGTTGTTAGTTCTAGAACTCTGCGAATTCTATGCCAAACAACATGAGTGACATCACTCCCATCACTACAGGTGACATAAGGCACACAAGAACACCAGTGTCATCGCATTTATCCCATTTGCAGTATAACTTGGTACAGTCGTCACAATTATTTTGAAAGTATTAAGGTCACACAATGACACTGAGGAACAAAGCTGATTACTACAGAATAATAAAATGTACCTTTCCATCTGGGCATGGAAGGGTTGTCTCTTCACTGGTCTGTGAGGTACTGAGTTGCACAGGTGTACTGCAGGATACTGAAAAAAAGAAACCTTTCAATTTTACAGTGTTGTAATTAGCTATTGTCAAATTGTCAGAAGTTTCTTTTGTGGTAGCAGGCAGCAGGTAGAAAACTGACCTTCAGTAACCAATAGAAATATTTCACATTTACCCAAGTGTAATGCATTGGTATGCATGTTGTGTGGTTAAATGTGTACTATGTTTAGTCTCAAAAAACAATAAGATGGTAGTAAGAATAAAAATAATATGGTAGTTTCATATCAGTTATAATTACTTCATTTAAATGTTTACTCACCCTCTAACACCTCTCCTTGGAGCAGTGTTTGGATGTTGCCCTGGATGGATCGTAAGTAGCTTTTGTAGCTTTTTCTTTTCCAATTCTGCATATCTAGGGTTGCATGAAAATGGAAAAAGACAAAAGAATTTTTAACTTTCTCATATAATGGTAAAGAAGACTACTACCATAACGACACATCCAGAATCCTAGAGATGAGGATACACATGCAATATTTTGTACAATTATCACTGGAAATGACAATTTCATTTTCATGACATTTCATTTATGAAAGGCAACAACTGTCTCAGTATTGACTCTGTTTATGTCCCAAGTACTTCTGTTGAAGATCACTGAGCTCCACTGACAGTCACTGTTTTTTCTTCTTTAATTGATGGTACCCTTGGAGCAATTCATCATAAATTTTCTGAGGGACCACTCCACCTTCGTCTGTGCAATCAGAATCCTAATTGTGAGGGAAAGACATCAATGCATCTCTGGAGATATATGGCTTAGGCTACTTATGCCAACCTTGTCTGTGCCAATAAGTACGAGAGATCAGCAACAATTTGCTGTGACACCTACAAGTCATAGTGCAATGTTAAAAAAATCATACATAACAAAACTCCAGCTAAGTGTACACTTCTGTCATTGGGCATCTGCTTGGAAGTCCTACCTCATCATCTGAAGACAGCACTCTTCTTTTTTTCTTCTTCTGTACCTTCTCAGAGGTGTCCTATAGACAGGTAGATCAATCGGTAAATAGGTCTGAAGGTTCATTATTCTAAAAACAACTACAGTTTTCAGTATGTTGATGTGATATGCAGTGCACTTTAGAGTTACATGGCAGTCACATGACATAGAAATATGTAGACTATATAGTGCAGTATGTCAGGCATAGGAGAAGCATTGGAGAGTAAACTATTTATTTACCAAAACAAATGAAGTTTCCCCACACAGTGGATTTTTTCTTTTGGCAGCAATTTTTTTCATCAGCACATTGGCGGCTTTCTTCTTAGCCTATAATTCAAGGAAGTTTGTTGAATGACTAGTGTCATTTTTTTCCCTATTACAAAATGGGATTTTCTTCAATTGGTTATATGCCCTGGCTAGTGTTGTTTAAAAGGAAACACTGCATTACTTTGCACTAGATCACTTATTCAACCACCCAAAACACTGACATAGCCTACCTCTGATTGTCGGTAATGAGCACGTATGGTGTCCATCATTTTTTGGTCCCCCTCCATTTCATGTCTCTTCATTGCCTGAGGAGATGTTGTTTGATTGATTTAATAGGCTACACAGTATGTTGGAGGATGTCTGGAAAATTCCAAACTTTTAAACAGCAGTGTCCATTTCTAGGCTTATTAATAGAACCAAAATATGGTTAATTAAGCATACAAAATTCGCTAGAAATGGTCATAAATACAATACAGGATTCCTCTTTTTAAAATCATACTTTGCCGTTCTTATTGGCGGTGACCTCCAATCAGTGCCGGATCATGGTCCCGTGAGGCCCCTGGGCACATGTCTTTTGGAGGCCCCCCCCAACAACAATATTAAATGATAACCACTAAACAGTGTGCTAGTGTGTAACAACACCACAATGTGCATTTAGCATACTTGTTCATTTGGGCTAGCTAATAAGCTCTTAATGAGGTTTTTATTCCCATGGCCACAGCATCCCATGTTTTGAACTAATAGTAGTTTTGAACTAATAGCACTAATAGTTAGCTAGCTAGTAGCTTTGATTTAAGCATCATGACGATGGCATGCTGCTTTAACATTTATTCAACCCACTGTAGCTAGCTACCCCTTTATCTTATACCCCTTTCATACAAAGAAATGCCACCTAACTAACTAGTTAAGTTGTGTGCCACCAAACTAGTTAGACAGCTGAGTTTTAGGCCGATAGCTAGTTAACTAGCTGGCCTTTTAGTGCAGCTAATTTGGTTGTAAGGGCAGCTAGCTGGCAAAAATGGCAGCTAGCTAACTCTAAATTTTGAGCATCAAACACTTCATTTCCTGCATCTGGTGAATTTTTATGCACCAATTTGTGCCTTTTCTGCATGAACTTACGGTGGAAATGCTTCTTTCATGTTTTTATTGGGGGGGACAAATGCACATGTTCTAAATATTGAGGGGGACGTATCCCCTGCATCCCCCCGAAATCTACGCCTATGAGCTAACTAATTTCTGTTAACAAGCTGAATCATATGGGCAGCTAGCTAGGGAAAATGGGCAGCTAGCTAAAATAAAGGGATGGCTAGTTACGGTAAGTCAAATAACGAACGGCTTGCCATAATATGACGCCCTTCAAACTAGCTCAGTTGTACAGCACTGTACTCTCCGAGAGGCTCTAGTTTTAAGCATGCACTGTATGTACCAAGGGGCCCAGGTGTTACGCTCGATGTATGCACCGAGGGGCCTGGGGGCCCTAGTGGTCAACTCACGCATTAAGCACCGAGGGGCCTCACATTGTAAGCGCTGCGGGGCCCAGGGGCCTTAGTGGTCAGCTTACATTTTAAACACCAAGGGGCCTGGGGGCCCTCACATTGTAAGCGGCGAGGGGTCTGGGGAGCCCTAGTGGTGAGCTCACATTTTAAACACCAAGGGGCCCGGGGGCCCTCACATTGTAAGCGCTGAGGGCTCTGGGGGGCCCTAGTGATGAGCTCACGCTATAAGAACCCAGGGGCCTAGTGGTCAGCTTGCGCTGTGCACACTGAGGGCCCTGGCGTTCAACTTCCTTCTGAAGTCTTGGGCCACACACCGCATGCGGCCTGAGGCTTGGAGGCCCCCTGGCAGTCCGAGGCCCTGGGGCACTGGCCCCACTGGCCCGGTCCATAATCCAGCCATGCCTCCAATCCAGCACTGCCTTTCCTGGTGGGTGACGTGGTTTCTGTCCTTATTTTGGGGACGGGGCCCTCTTCTTCTCCAGACGCTGTCTTAGCGAGTTCTCTTCATCTGAATTATAGAAAATCTGTGACTCATTAAAGGCATTAACAACAGCAGGCATACACATTATAAACCGTATCTACATGCAGTTATCTGGCCAGCCTAACGTGCAAGCGTGTGCTTAAATGCTACATTGCATGCACTGTCTCATCAGTGGGAGACAGGCTACTAAGGGGACACACTGGGTGGGCTAATTTTTGGTCCTGTTTATGCGTGTTAGTTTGTTTGTCTTACATAACTTTATCAGTCATCGTTTTTAGCTTGCTTGACTAAGGGTAACTATGAAAACTAATTCACGTTACTGGACAGCACCACATCGCCAACAGCTTACTGGCTACTGGCGCGAGAGACTGCATATCGAACCACCTCGTGCTACAACGAGCTAAACTAACTGATATCTTCCTAATGAATAAATTGTTTTATGCAGATGCCGATGGTCTTCGACATATTTGTATCCAACGTACTTACCTAGATTTTAAGTGTTTATAGATTTGGTAAATAAACGGTGTTTGCAGTTACTTAGGTAGAGAATAGTTGATTAACGTTAGTTCACTGGTTAATTTATTCTAGGCTACATAATCAAACGCTTAAGACGAGTATACGTTACAACTCTCTAGGACACATGACATATCGCTAGATAAATGTCATGTGTCATTTTCTGTAAACTGTCTTTCAAGTGTTCAATGTAGTTAGCTAACGTTAAGTATTAGGCTACTTACCAGAAAGGAGCAAAACTTGGCCTTGGTAATAGGCTCCGTCATCCTCCCACAACACCCAGTACTTGGTAGTTGTGTCGAAATCGTTGATGTCGGCTGGGTCAAAATTTTTTATATATGAAATGGGAACAACAGCCTGACAATTATCTTTCAAGTACCTTACTAGAGCAAACATTTTTACTGTGAACTGTAGGCTAACTGTAGACTATGTAGCAATAGCGATTTCACTCAGCTGGCACCTGTCATAACTGAAGTGAAGTTCGATTTTTAATTTGAATATGGAGCGCGTGCAAAGACAGAATTCTACCCTCTGGCATGCCATTTTAACAATTAATAGACTGGATATGTATTGCAGATAGCCTATCCATAATTCACTTTCAATTCCCATTGCAGATATCTACATAATTCTAATTGTAGATATCTGAAATTGCATTTTTACTAGTCATGATGCCAATTGTTGATATCCGTAATGACATTTTTACTAGTCACAATGTATTTTGGATATTCAAAATTACATTATGGATATCTGGAATGGTTTTTCATTTTGGATATCTTACTAAATGAAGACAAACTGGTAGTCTGTGCCTTTGTAAACAAATGCTGAAAGGGTGCGTAAGTCAAAATCCAAATGAGAAACAGCACAAATACTCGCACTCCAAAAAGAAGGAAAAATAAATTTCCAAAGTCGAGATGTAGTTGCAAAATTTTTACTAGGACAAAAAAGTGCAGGTGGAAGTGACAAACCAAAAAGTGCAAATGTTTCGGTGCTCAGACCATTGTCAATGCTAATAACAAAGTAGCAAGACACACGCTTATATAGAAGTCACATGACATGAAGATAGTTGTTCAATTGATCAATAATCCAATTATGACATTGTATCTTAAAAGACATTCATCAAGTCGTCAATGAATTTGCATCTGGATATCCTCATTGGCTGTTTGAGCAGCCTAGTGTTTCTCAAGCTATATCACAAACCCAATATAGCTTGAGAAACACTAGGCTGCTCAAACAGCCAATGAGCCATACAAAAGGACATCAGCAGTCTTTTCTTAACACTTGTTGTCGACTCAGTTTTTTATGTAAGAATGTTGACCCCAGTGAAGAACAAGATATTGTGATAGACTTTCAGTAGGCATCAATTAAGAATGTGTGGGTGCTGAAAGGTTAGTTTTCTACAAATCACAGAGGAAATGATATTGTTTAGATCATCATTCATAAGTTTCAAACATGTTGAATTAAAAACATTTGACTAAAAACGTCTCATATCCCTTTTTCTTGAAAGACAGACTTCTGTGTTATGGTTAATATGCTGATTATGATCTGATTATAAGCCTATGCATATAATAGCTTAAGAACACCACACAACTCAGTCATGTTGATCATCTGTTTTCGTGAACGGCGGAATGGTGCTTCCCTTTAAATGTTGCTGCCGTAAGGAACTGTGGGACGGCATTATCTCCTTTCCTTTCATAAAGGACGGTCCAATGTGTCCTATGCTAAAGGAGATAAGATAGGAAGCACTGAAGCGCCTTTCCTTAGCATTTAGAGAATTCGAACAGCCCTTATCATGGCTACCACTTAGATACTTCCGGGTCATTTCACTCAGTTAGTAACTTACCCAGTTACTAAAAAGACTATTCGGACCAAGGGGCAACAACTCGCCTCTATGAGTGAAGCCTTTTACCCCAGTGGCTCCTGCGTGAACTGCAACGCCTGGTTGCAAAAAGAACTTGAAACCCCGCCCACCCAATGTTAAGTCAATGGGGAAAGCCTGAAAAGAGGCCAATTTTCTCTGAGGAAATATAAAGTCAATACATTTTTTACACAAGAAATGATGGTTTAACTAGTTAATCCCATCCCTTGTAATGTCTCCCCTGGGTCTGATTTTTTAAAATAATTCCGCCAAAATTCCCAAATCTGGGTTAATTTCAGTGCGTGGCTTGTCCTACTACTGTATGACCATGTAAGGATTTCCCCGTCCTCGCAGCCAGGCAGAGTGCTTCAGAGGCAGGTGTGATGCTGTGTCGTTTTATTCCGATTAGCTAGCTACATACGATCTCACCATTTAAAAGTTCAAGGTCCAAAAATGTTGTGTGCTGAGTTCAACTGTACTAACCACTATTCTAAGGATTCTTCTCTCCAGTTCTTTCGGTTAATACATTGGAGACATTTTCAGATAAACAAGGTCCTATGTCAAAACACGATTTCTGACCATTTCGGGGTTTCAGTTGATCCTCATAAAGTCTCGTCTTTTATAATTTGTATATGTTGTTTGTGATATCAGATTTGTAAGCAGTTTTGAAGCTTCTTTAAGAAGACAAGCTAGCAGGATTTACTTAGCTAGGGGAAGCAAGCTTACTGTCTTGCTATCGATCTATCCGTTTATCTAGCTAACTTGCTAGCTAGTTATCTCGTGATATATCTGTCTAGCTATCTAGAGTTCTGTTATCTGTCTGTCTATATAACTAGCTAGCTAGTTAGCTAGTGATCTATTTTATCTATTTTTCTATGTAAATATCTTAACACTAAACGTATCTTGCACAATTAACTTTTTTGAAATGTTATGACAGTACGGTTCTGTGGTTGCGAAGCCACGCTTGTTGTCTAGATATGGGAGTGTCTAACTACCATGTAAGATAGTCGGGTGGATTTTCCTGTAGAGTGGACTCCAGTCTTTCGCTCCACTGCGCTTGCGTTGGTTGCAACAGGCAATGTGGCTGCGCCCTAGTTTGGGCTTCCTGCACCAGTGAGCACTAACCATAGCAGATCAGTAGGTGATGTCATGAAGCACTTCGTCCATATTTTTATACGGTCTATTCGTGCATTAGGACGGTCCTCGTCAATTCGTAAAGTTGGAAATTTATCATGTGACCAAGTCGTATTTACGAGGTGTTTGCGTTTGGGTGGCCATGGCAACTGGTAAATTTATCACATGAACAATACGTATGTCCGCTGGGGATGTAAAGGAGGTGGACCAATGAGACCACCCACTGCTGGTCACATGACAAATTTCCAGTTTAAATAAATAAATAAAATTATTGATCATATTTCAAACGTTATAATACATTGTATAGAACATATATATTACAGTTGATCACATTGAAAGATCATTTTAACATCTTATATTCATACATGAAACAGTATCAGAATGCATTTCCAGTTGTTCACCATGTGTTGAAAGCAAGGTGAGGTCAGTGAAATGTCACAACTCGTAAACTCGGGTATCATGGAACTTGCCCGAGTTTACCATTGGTATTTACCACTTGGTCGGCCGTTCGAGTGCAACTTACTGGTGGTAAACTCAGAAAAAAGACTTTACGAGTTGACGAGGACCGACCGAATGCACCGTATGATTCGGACGTACCCTTTGTATTTTGACCACATTTGTACCATAGACTTACATGGAAACCGGATATGGAAACACCTATACTGGAGCCAACCACAGTGGCGCTAGTGAGCAACGTCTCTCAACAAGACCAGGAAGTGAGCTTCAAAAATGAAGTCTGATTTTGGCCGCTTGCTTGCAACTCGGATAAGCAAGTTGCAAGCCATCGATAAGGTAAGCCTCAACAAAGAATAAAGTATAAACTTTTTTTTTTGTTAGGGAGTAATTCTTGTGGATGTTAACAATAGTGATAGCAGACAGAGAGAAGATATAACTAATGTAGCCTATTTTACAACTAAAGAAATTGCTAACCTAGCTAACTCACATAGATATTCATGTACTGAATTAAGTAACGTTTGTCGTAAAATTTTCTCTGACCGTGAAGAATGCCTTACTTGTTTACGATTTGAACAGATGTGGCTCTTGGGTAAATCCATCATTGTTTCCATCACAGCACTATCGACACAAGCAATATCGGAAGCGCTATCCTAAAATTTCTTCTTACCGTGAAGAGTGCCTGACCCTCAACCGTAGTCATGTGTTAACACGGCGGCACAATTATATTGAGAAATACCATCTTTGGGAAAAAACGCTGTATTCTGTAAATGCATTTAGATCAAACCTACCATGTATAAAACATAAAAACGCTCGTCAATCACCCACTTCTATTTATAATGCCATCATAGCGCAGAGTGTTTAAAACCACAAAACCACCCCTTACAAAAAAATTTAATTTAAACTGTAGGCTACACGTTAACGTTAAATATAGACCCACTAGTCTGACTTTGACAGCTTTGTGACTAAACTGGCTCTCGTTTTAGTTAATAGGCTACTACTAGTTAAGTATTTTATTTATTTATGCAGCCTACTTGAGAATACTTGGTGTAGTAAAGGTTGCAAATAAATTCAAGAATAAGTGTGGTAGGGTGGGCGTGGTTTTGCATTGGCTGCAGGGAGAGAGTGGGCGGGGCGGCTCTCGGACTCTGCGCCACAGCTGTTGGGGATTGC
Organism: Anguilla pacifica; assembly: GCA_039654925.1. Taxonomy (NCBI): domain Eukaryota; kingdom Metazoa; phylum Chordata; class Actinopteri; order Anguilliformes; family Anguillidae; genus Anguilla; species Anguilla pacifica. Next base: position 31,840,360 of record CM077290.1, on the reverse strand, counting down.
TAATCAGCACCGATGTTTAATTGTTTGATTGATTGACAATGTGCTTATTACCTCGACAGTGAGCCTGGGTGCTTAAAAGGCGGTTTACGGAGGCAGACGGGGGCTGACTGGAGACGGAGGAAGTGCTGACCGAGAGTCTGTTGCCCAGTTTGTGTTGTGTCTGAAAAACCGAAAGCCGCGTGGTGGCCATAAAAATAAAAGACGCATCCGCGTCCTGAAAGAAATCTTGTCTCTCTCATCTGTCAACCGAGCGGTGGCACTCAGCTTTCCCAAATAAGGTTAAGTACAATTTCCTGATGTGTATACATGTCCAAAAGTGAACCACGTACACTTTCTTATTTTAAGAAAGTATCCTATATTAGTGTGCTTATATAGTATATATATAGTATTTCACAAGATGGACTATTGGGCCGGGCTCTACGCTAACAATTTTTTCCAAGGGGCACACATGCTCCTGTGTTGAAAAATTTAGGAGCACACTAATGCATCCCAATTAGTAGATGTGCTCCTAAATTATTTTTCCTGTTGGCACACATACATTTTCATGAGCAAATGCTCCTAAAATAGAGGCACTGTAGAGCCTTAAAATTGGGTCCATCTTGTCAAAGTTCCTTTCAGCGTAAAACTGGCTATTCAAGTTGTAGGATAATAGGGAAAGCACCTTATTCCCAAATTCCCCTCCTCAGACAGTGAGAATTCTTTTAAGAGCCCCAAACCTATAGACAAAATCCACAATGCATTATGCTGTATCCTATGCTTGCTAAGACTTTAGTGGATATGCCTAGGCCCACTTCGTATTTCAGACAATCATATGTATATATTGCCTCTTGGAGTTCCTGTCAGTGTCCCTGCAAGATCCATACCGACCAGTACAAATGGTTCAGACACCTGACACCAGATGCCATTGTCCACTCCTAACCTGAGATTTAGGAGTGGACAATGGCATATTGCGAACTTCATATACAAAGAGGCATGAATACATGAAGCTTACTTAAACTGGGATGTATTTTTGGGTTGTCTGATGTTCTTCTGGCACTGAGGGGAGTTCAGGAATAAGGTTGTCCTTTTCCATACATTTTCAATGATTTCTCAATAATAACATTTTTGCCTGGGCAGACAGTTTCATTAACCCAAGAACATGGCTGGTGCTCACTTAACTTTACTAATATACTAACTACTGATGAATTATTCTTGAACTTCTTTACAACTTTTAGTACATCAAGTATAGCTACTCACGTAGGCTCCAGAAATGATACTAAATTACTGAACTAGTAGGCTATTAAGCCACTAGTTCTGACTGGATGTTTAGCTTAAGTCGCTTTTGCATTTTATTAACTAAAACACGAGCCAGTTTAGGACCGAAGTTGTCAAAATCAGACTAGTGGGTTTATATTTTAAATTCACATGTAGCCAGTTTACAGTTTTTCTTTTCTTTTCCTTTTATTTCTAAGGGGGTGCAGCGCAATATGGTTTAAAACACTCCGTGCTATGAAGGTAGCCTACTATAAACAAATTGAGCGAGACTGACGAACATTCTTTTTTGTGATGCATAGTCTAGTAGGTTTGATCTAAATGCAGTTATAGCATATAGCTTTTTTTCCAAAGGTGCTATTTCTCGATATAATTGTGCCGCTGTGTTAACACATTACTACGGTTGCGGGTCAGGCACTTTTCACGGTAAGAAGAAATTTTAGGATAGCGCTTTTATTTTATTTGCGTATTATTTATTTGCTTCTTATTTGCGTACTGCACTTTGGTCAATTCCAGTTTTAAATGTGCTTTATAAATAAAATTTACTTACTTTGCTACTTACTTCCGATTTTGCTTGTGTCGAAAGTCCTGCGACGGAAACAGCGATAGCCACAACTGTCCAAAATGTAAACAAGTAAGGCAGTTTTCAAGGTCGGGAAAAACTTTATGACAACGTTGTCATAAAATTTTTCCAGACCGTGAAAACTGCCTGACTTGTTTACTGGATGTTTAAGTTACTTATGAATTTTAACCAAAACATGAGCCAGTTTAGGCCCAAAGTTGTCAAAGTCAGACTAGTGGGTCTATATTTTAAATTCACATGTAGCCAGTTTATAGGTTTTCTTTTTTTCCCTTTCATTTCTAAGGGGATGCAGCGCAATATTGTTTGAAACACTCCGTGCTATGATGGTACTATTTAAACAAATTGAGCGAGATTGACGAAAGTTATATTTATTTATTTATTTTGACACACAGTAGGTTTGATCTAAATGCATTTACAGAATATAGTTTTATTCTATGAGTTTTTTCCCCCAAAGATGGTATTTCTCGATATAATTTTGCCGTGGTGTTAACACATTTCTACGATTGTGGGTTAGGCACTCTTCATGGTAAGAATAAATTTTAGGATAGTGCTTCCGATATTGCTCATGTTGAAAGTGCTGCGACGGAAACAACCAGTGTTGGGGAGTAGTGAACTACATGTAATTAAACTAGTAGTTTAACTACATATTGCAGTAGCTTGCTGGTAGTTCAACTACATTCATATTTGCATAGTGATTCAAGTAGTTAAATTACTTTTTTGCCATTTTTTGTTAACTACACAAAAATGGCAAAAAAGTAATTTAATTAGGCTACTTGAATTTTCAGTAGTTCTACTGAAACTACAAAAAATTTTGAGCCATAAAAGGAAAAGAATGATTTTTTATTTTCATTTTGCTTCTCTACTGTAATTGAACCCCCTTTGACCAGCCCCGCCATCTTTTCATCCTGACTGCTGTGAAGGCATGCCCAGGCAATGCATTCGATAGGCAGCCACCACCACACATTTGATCTTTGTGTAGTGCATGTGCAAAAGGGCGGGTGTTGCTCAGTGCTCACACAGCGACAGCGTCATCCTGGATAAACCTCCCAAATCTCAGCCTGAGGAAGAATCACCATGGCCATACTCAAGCAAATACATGATTAGCTCCACCGACAAAACCTACGTTTTTACTTGTGAGCTATGCAAGCCGAGAGTAAATACACTCTCTACTGCAAAGACGTCAAACACAAATCTAAGAACACCTATAAAGGTGAGTGTATTAACATTGACTTTGCTATCAATTTAGCAAAGTTTAGATAAGTTAGCCACATTGTAATGTTACATACAGGCAAGTGATTTAATTCAGTGAACGTTAACGTTAGTCTAATTAAATAAAGTCTGTAGCGTTAATTCGTTTGACAACAATTATGTTCTATCAAAAACGAACATGTCGCTAACCAGCTAATGTCAGGTTTGCTGACATAAAGCAAACATTAGCTAACGTTAGCTGACCCAGTCATACTATTCTCATGATGTGTTTTGCCACCCATACAATATGGCGCAATGCATGGGACTGGTCTTTCATGATAATCACCTACTATTTGATTACAATCACCTGTGTTTGCTGACCGAGGTGTCTGCAATCAATCCAATACTATGAATAGCTTAGCCAGAATCATTCAAATGAAGGTCTGTCTAGGCTGAGGTTGGCTTGCTGTTCTTCTGCCACTTAAGGTTAATATTGTAATAGCATACAATTTTATTTAAAGTTGATCTGGTGATATAGAGGGTCATTCTATGGACCATTATAAATGTCATGCTATTCTATATTAGAAGTTACCTGGGTAACGGAGTAATCCTGCTTGGGGCAAAACCCCCACCTGGACTCTAGTTTCTGGAAGGCAGGTGTCTGACTGATGGACATTGTATACAAAACCAAAGCTGACATTCCTTGCACTTTCCCATGAATTGTGGGTTATTTTATTTTTTTGGTTTATGTATGACCTGTGAACAAGTGGGCACTTTTTGCAATAAACTCAGTTGAGTGGCATTTTTTGCTGGCATGTGACTTTTTTGTATTGTATTTTGTTATAATTTCATATCTCATGTACATTGTCAATTTGATCATTGATCATTTTTTTACTAAGTAGTTTGAACTACTTTTTCTAAGTAGCTTTAGTTAACCTAACTAGATTTCTCCCTAGAGTAGCTTTGCTGTAGTTCAACTTCTTCCCGTGTGAAGTAATTGGTAGTTTGCAAAGCTATGCTTTCAAGGTAGCTCCCCCAACACTGGAAACAACGATAGATTTACTCAGGAGCCACATCTGTCCAAAATGTAAACAATTCAGGCAGTTTTCACGATCGGGAAAAATTTTATGACAACATTAGCCAGTGAAGCTAGTTAGTTAACGTTACATGAAGATACCTTGACTGAACTAACGTTAGTATCTAACGTGGCTTGGTAGCTAAACAAAGTTCGGCTGTGTTCACACGTAACGTCTTTTTCTGATGAAAACCGCTGGTCAAAGTGTTTTTTCATATATATATAAAAAAAACGCTGTTCCAAAATGCAGTTGAGAGCGTCCTTTGTTACCATAACTTATACTAGCCTAACTTAGAGTTAACGTTAGGTAACAAGCTAGTTTTGCTAGCGACTGAAATAAATGGCTAATGAAATAGCTAATGTGTTATTGCGAGCGAGTGTGTCATCTAGTCACGGGTCAGAGCGCATTGTAGCCTAGTTATTTTCACCACCAAATTATTATGGACAGGGAAGCTCACTAGATAAAGTCTTACTCTTTGAGATCATGTAGTAGGAATAAAATACGAAAATATTAATTTACTGAGAATAGATACTAAGAAATAATAATAACAAATTAACAACAACAACAATAATAATATTCATAAAAATACATGTTTGAAACTGAAAAACTGATTTTTTAAAATTAATTTTTTATAGATGACTGGAAAAGAAAGGAGTAAAAGCCAGGTGTGGAGTTATTTTGATATCACACACTTAAAGATGGTGTTAATATATATATATATTTAATTTAATATCTTTTACATTTTTTTATCTAAAAAGTTCTTTGTGTTTATTTTTATTTGTTTGCTTTTAAGTTAAATGTTCTTAAATATAGAAACTTTAATAAAATATAAGTTTTTCAAATTTGATTTGACACTTATCAAATATCGGTCAAAACATCGGTAATCGCTGGGCTAGGACTCTCCAAAATCGGGATCGGCATCGGACCCAATAATCTGGCATCGGTCAGGCTCTAATCTTTACCTTTCAAAATCTCATGATTATATTGTGTACACTAGTATTTACCAACCTGTAGTATGATAGAAAAATATACGACAAAAAGCACAAGTTATTAGTGTTGTTACGTTCCACGTCGTGTGTGTTGTTTTTTTCCCCCTCTGTAATGCTGCAGGAGAGCTGTCCCCACTGTCAATCATCGCTAACCTGGTCCCGCCTCCACCAATCACATCCCTCCTCTGGAAGATAAAAGCTGCGTGGCTGCTGCTGCTCGTGGTCTCTCTATTACTGATCTCTGTTCGTTTTCCCTGTGTGGTTGTGTATGTGCGCGTGTAAACGTTTCCCCTGCTTGTGTATGTGTGGTTGTCTGTGTGTGGTTCAGGCCCTGGGGCAGGTAAGACAGAGGCCTCTATACACCGGTGCTACACGCAGGAGGAAACTTGTATAGACACATCAGAAAAGGGGTGGTTGCCAACTGTGTATTTTTGGTTTGTAAGAGTAGCTAGACAGTCTTTTGTTATGCTTAGTTAGTCAGATTATCTTTTGTTCTAGCGCTGTTTGGTTTTATTTCATTTCTTTGGCTACATCCATGTCCCTTGGCCTTGGGACTGTCGTGTCTAGGAACCGACAGAATTCAAAGTCCAATCGCCAATCTGTAGAAAACAATTTCACAAAGGGAAAGACACCACAGCAGCAAGCTCTTCAGAAAAGTTAGACTTTATTTGCACAGGTGCACAAAGCCGGATCAATTCCGCCGAATTGAACCTCGATTGTCAGTTTTACATTCATTTTATATACAAATGTACCCCACAACTCCCCTTAACACATTTCTAAAAATACCAGCCATCTGTTCTTCTTGGCACCACAATGATTTTGATTTCCTGTTCTTGGGTCTACCTGACCTTCTTGGCACCACAATGATTTTCTGTTCTTAGGTGATAACGTCATTGTGGAAAGTTACCCCAACTTTCCCTTAAAAAAAAATTTATTCTGTAATTTTCCATTATGCATACAAGTCACAGCCTCCTGTAATTTTCCATTGTATTCGGGTTACATAGGGGTCACTGTAAAATATTAGTCTTCTAGCACATTTATTAGCAGTTGATCAGTTTGAAAATATAAGTGTATGGTTAGTATTTGATTAATGTTTTCTGCTGAGTGAGTAAGTGTGGTTTTTTAAGCCTTCTGCGTTCTCTTGCTTTTTTTCTACAGTTGATACTGTGGTTTCTTGTGTTTCCATAAGCTTAGCTGCAACTACTGATATAGGTTTATTGGATTACATATTGATTATATGAGTGTATAGTTATACATGTGATATATTTTTATCATGAAGCATCGAGAGTTTGGAGGAACCAGTTTGATCAACATTGATGGGAATTCCCTAACTTTAACATGTGACGCCATCACAATCATGGGGAGTCTCAAAATTTTCCTACATGACCTAGTTGTGTCTTGCTTTGTGTTAACTTGTACAAATGTAAATATCACTTCACTTGCACTTGTTACGATCCAGCATGTTTGTGTTTTTTTTGTCTCTCTTTCTCCCTCCCTCTCCACTTTTCACTCTATTCTAGGTTTCTGTTACCCATTGGCTGCCCAGTTTCCTGTTATCCACTGGCTGACCAATCTGAAGCAAGCAGCCAATCAGAAGCCCCCGTCCTCTTTAAAAACCCATGTCACTTCCTGGTTCTGTTTTTTCACTCTCTGTTTTGCTGTTGGCCTGCTGTGATTGTTGTGTATATCGTTATTGTACTGTAGTGTCTCAAGCTGCCAACTTTGTGTGTTTGTGTGGTATGTGGAACTGGACTAGGTAAGGGGCCCTACACATTTTGCTCCACGTAGGTATTTGATTGTCTAAACACCCTAGGTTAGGAGTGGATGCCACCTCCTGTATGTTTAGTTTTGGGTAGTCAGGGTAGTTAGTCAAAAGTAGGGTTTTTTGTTTGAACTTTACTTTTATTAGATAGTTAGGCAGTTCACTCTTATTGAGTTAGCTTGGTTTGAGTTTACTTTGTTCTTTCTTTTGGCATCGCTCATCCAGTTCCTTTGAATGTGAGTGTGAATGCAATCAGCAGTGCATCTTTGTAAATAGTGTAAATACCTTCTTGTAAACATTTTCACTTGCACTTTGTCACTAAACTTATTTCACGTACCAATTGTTGTGTATTGTTTTTCTGTCCTCCCATCGGTTCATCCACCTCAGATTACATCACAATAATCTTTTTATGTTAAATACCCCTTCTCATATTCCCCTTGACTATCGGGGTCGTAACAGCACTCTAAACGTGCACAACACCTTTTCACCCGGACACTTTATTTCAATATATATATGTTACGTACTCCCTCCTACCCCTAGACACCTTGAGTAACAAGTGTGCATTACAATTCGATGCTGGATTTATTCTTAAATCCAAGCATGAAACATAATTCCCATTGATCACAGGCAGAAAGCACCATTTAGCGGCCCGGATGTATAAGGTTATTATTCTAGCGTGAAATAAAATGAGCTGACGTTACGTATTCTAAATGAAATATTTGCAATGCAAATAAAAAAATATATAGGGGTAGCCTACCGCTTTATAACACGAATTCCAACCTTTTACACAAACACTGAATTTAAAGAAAATAATTTTGTTGAAAGTTTATCAGTCTACCATTGGATGGATGGAATTAACTTAATTCACTCAAGTGAAACTAGCCGGCATAATGATAGATGGCCACTGTTTAACATAGCACGACCACACAGGAGCTATTCGTCAGATGATGTCTAGATGAATGACATTGAACTACAAGCAGTCCAATGCAATCTGACGCTCTATTCAAAAATGAGAGGGCTATGTTTCCAAGAAATAGAGTGTTCTATTCCTATACGAATTTACGAACGGGAAAACTGTCAGTTGACCTAAACTGGCTGATAAAAATGGACAAAATAAAAATATCATCAATGTTTATGATTGAAAACAATGTAGCGCCTCTTGTGCAAGAAATTGTGGACAGTGAGGATGATGATGCTGATACAGCTAGAGTAAGTTGGAAATATCCTATTTGTGACAATTGCAGCTAGTTAGCTAAACAATTTAACATTATGTTAAATTTCGTGAGCTAGCCTTGTAGGAAAATTTTGAGACTCCCCATGATTGAGATGACGTCGCATGTCAAAATTAGGGTATTCCCATCAATGTTGATCAAACTGGTTCCTCCAAAACTCTCGATGCTCCATGGTAAAAGTACATCACATGTATGACTATTCACTCATATAATCAATATGTAATCCAATAAACCTGTATCATTAGTTGCAGCTGAGCTTATGTAAACGCAAGAAACCACAGTATCAACTGTAGAGAAAAAGCAAGAGAATGCAGAAGGCTTAAAAAAAACCACACTTACTCACTCAGCAGAAAACATTAATCAAATACTAACCATACACTTATATTTTCAAACTGATCAACTGCAAATAAATGTGCTAGAAGACTAATATTTTACAGTGACCCCTATGTAACCTGAATACAATGGAAAATTACAGGAGGCTGTGACTTGTATGCTTAATGGAAAATTACAGAATAAAGACTAATATTTTTTAGGGGAAAGTTGGGGTAACTTTCCACAATGACGTTATCACCCAAGAACAGAAAATCATTGTGGTGCCAAGAAGGTCAGGTAGACCCAAGAACATGAAATCATTGTGGTGCCAAGAAGGACAGATGGTATTTTAAGGAATGTGTTAGGGGGAGTTGTGGGGTACATTTGTGTATAAAATGAATGTAAAACTGACAATCGAGGTTCAATTCTGCAGAATTGATCCGGCTTTGTGCACCTGTGCAAATAAAGTCTAACTTTTCTGAAGAGCTTGCTGCTGTGGTGTCTTTTCCCTCGTGAAGTTGTTTTTTACAAATTAAAGATGGGACTTTGAATTCTGTCGGTTCCTAGACACGACAGCCTATCAAACGTCTAACTTCAGGTTTAGAGACTATAGATCTGCGCTCTGCTGCTCCGTCTCCTGATACAAGGTGCCCAGAGTACTCTCTGAACACTCCGAGAGGGCGGTGCTCTGAATGACATTCCAACAGAGCTCAGAATTTACGAACAGCCCAGTAATGTTATGGAGTGCGCTCTGCCGCGAGCTTATTTGCGAACTCACCCTACACCATGCTTCGCATGGATTCAGTGGTTACCTGTCGGGTTTCCTTAAGTTGTTGATCAAAGAACCACTGTGTTGAGTAAAGATTTTGTAGTAACGACAAGACCATCCACTTCACCACCCACCCACGCACACACACAAGCAATGACAGCGATCCGATGAGCAAGTCGGTTATCTTGGCGTCATACAAAATCTTTGAGGCGCCAAGTTATTTTTAGACAATTTCACGACTTTTATTATATACACCTCGGAAAAAATATGGTGGGTATTATATACACCTCAATGGTGGGTACGGCCATGGTTGTATACTCATTCCAGAGGAACGTAATGTTAACTTTAGCTAATGAGACCGTACAGGTATGTTGCCTGTATTTCTGGTTTTATCAGCACTGACTAGTGCTAGCACGCTCCATATGGTTCTGTGATCCATACGCAGTTTACATTGAAAATGCAAACGAAATTCATCCAAGAATGTTCTGATGATTTTGCTTCGGCAATATAAAAAATAGTCGGCTATTCATTATAATAGAGTCTGATATAGTTTTTATATTTCCTAAAAGGAAAATAGTCAGATGAAAATAAATACATTAAAAAAACTCTTCACCAGTGTACAATAAAAACAGGTGATTTGATTTAGGAACCTACGGTTTTTGTAGTGCTCTCTGGGCAGAGGGAAATTTCGCGCTGAAGTCTAAAGCCGGACACCCACTGCACGCGTAGCGACCGCGAGCGCACTACGCGCGTAACTGAAGCGTAGTTGAAGTACTGTTATTACAACGGCAGTGGGCGACGTCCTCTACACCAGATGCGAACGCATCGCGAACCGGCTGTGAAGCTTGTGAGACACAAGCAAACTGAAGCGTAGTTTTTCGCTTCTGTTCTATTTTTTCGGCTTGTCGCGCGTCACGATGACCTGTTTATACACAGAAATATGCTCTAAAATGCTAGGTATACATGCTCTGATTTATATTTCATCATTATATTAGGCTACTGGGGGTGTGTCCCTAGTTCCCTCCCAGATATTTTATAAGCAGCTAAAAAAATACAAGCCTTTTTGTTTTTGTATTGTCCTTGCAGAAAAAAAAAAAAAAAAAAATGGAACCTGGGGAAAAGGCAAACTTAGTTTCGCTATCTTATTTTGCGGAGGGGGTGGGGTAAATTTGAAAACACACCACAGAAGGACGTAGCCTATTGAATGATGTAGAAGTGAATGCACCGAGCAGCAGTTTGTTAGCTCGAGTGTTGGAAGGTAGTTTTTAACCAACCATTGCTCAGCCTATTTGACTTCGTTCGCCGTGCTTTCAAAAAGGGCTTGTTAATAAAAATCAGATAATCCACAGAGCTTTAAAAAATCAGATTATTTAGTGGTCTTGTCGATGAAAATGCACCTATTTTATAAATGAAGTTGTAAGCTAGCCTTTGCACTTGTACTTCAAAGCTTCTGGCGTTGTGGTGTTCATATCCCTTCAAGATTAAACTGTTACGCTATCTTTTTGATGATTAGCTGATTTTACTAAATCTGATCCTATAAATGTTTTGACGTTAATGACAAGACGACACAGAATTTCCCAATGGTTGATTACGGACTATTTATTATTATTATGATCATTACATATTCTTCAGAAAATTGGCACGCTTGTTAACCAAGCAAATAAATTAATACAGTTTGAGATTGATTATTATGCAGGCTACGTTGCGGTTTAAGCTTATGGTAATTCTTTAAAGCGTTTACTTTCTCACGTATTTACATGAGTTAACAAAATATTACCAAATTAACAAACTGAAAAAGGTCTCTCACCAAGTAGGCTATTCACTTAACCCATAATCAACAGTCGTGAACAAACGTGAAATACACGATGTAATCCCATTGCAGACTGTGAGAGCTAACGGCTCCTTTTTGAATATTGCCGTTAAACTGTGAAAGTTGACAGTAGCCAGCTAAGTTTGCGTTTGTGATTTGGGTATTAATGATTGGGGTAAGGAATGTGACGTTATAGGCACTCTAGCTATTTAGGTAAGTAGCCTAAGTTAACTGCAACACAGGCTGCTAAAGTGAAGCTGGTACTGTAAAGGTAGCCTACCAGTTTCTGAGCAAATGAAAAGTTTATTTTCCGTTCAGTGAAATAAAAAATCATAAAAAACACGTTTTCAACGTACAAAAATGCCAAGTTACTCACACATACAAGACATACCCCGTCTATAACTCATTCATTCAGACTGCCAAAATCCAGGCCTGCGAAAAGTATTGATATCAAAATGACGCCAAGTTACATACTACAAACAATATAGGCTATCTTGCCTCATCGAAATTACATAAGATGTATTCCAAAGCAATGCTACCCAATATTTCCTCAATTCTTTCATTGATATCATTTCTTTTTGCAAAGCGTTTTATTATGAGAGTGAGAGATGCAAAGTGACCCTGTAAGAAACGGTTGTGGATTATGGCTATCGTTGTGTGAATTTGTACAGTCTGATGAGCGTGTAGCCTACCGTTTAGCAGTTTCGGTTTGCTATATATGTAAAACAGTGGCTGTGACAATGGGTGCGGTGGCGTAAGTGTAAACGCATCAGAAACGCAGGTGAAATATGGCCAGTGTATGTACTCACGGATTTGATGGCCATCCAACGAGCCTTGATTGACAAAAGAATCAGCAAGCCCGTAGAATTAGAGCTCCCTAGGTTGCAACTTGCGTACCCTTCTATCCTGCTCCGTTGTCTATTATTTCGTGGAGATGCACTTTTAGTGTTTGTAAGGTTTATAAGGCATTTTGATAGCCTTATGTGCAGGTGGGTATCCTCTTCGCTGTTTTGCTAAGCTAGAACCGGAAAACTTGATAGTGGAGAATAGGAGCAGACGCATATGTCCCAGCAGGCTTTGCATATGAGAAAATAACAACAGTGTGAGAGAAATTAGGATGAAATGATGAAATTGCGTAGTTGAAATAATATGTTTTTAGCAGAATGGACATGTAGGTGAAGGTTGACATGATCACAGACTATAGTGCGAAGTGAATGAAGTGACCATGAGTGAGCTTAGTTTCCTTATCGAACGGTATAACAGTTGGTATAAAGCATTAGTCGTTAAAGTGGAGGGTTAAGTAATGTGTGAAATCTATTGCACTGATGTGCTTTTGTCATGTTCAGTACTAGTAGTTATAATTATGAGTGAGTCATGATTTTAAATGTAATTTTTTGTATGTGACTAGATAGAGAACAGGGCGAGATGACATGAATGTAGAAACATGGCGTTTGCTGATAAGGTTTTGTACGGTAGCCAAGTGAATAAATGTAGTTAGTAGAAATGGCAGAGTGGTGAACTGGTGAAACTTTTTAATAAAAGGAATACATTTGCCGTCATGAAATGCATATGGGTGGCCGTGGGTGAGTTTTGGTAAAGCAAATATAAGCGTAAGAAAACGTTAGTGTAAAAGAGGAAATTATCTGCCTGAGGGCGAGGCGGGATTCAATCCTTCAACCGGAGGTTTACCAGTCTGTGACTTTGTTAGTGCAGCACCATGACATAGTTATGCAATGCGTGAAATATCATTAGCAAACCTGTCCGTGGTTTAAAAGAAGAACACAGGCCAGTAAGCACCGAAGAGCTCCCGTTGAATCCATATGGCTTTGCAATATAGTAGCCGGTTAATAACTGAACGTGCAGACGGTACATCATAATGCAGTGTATACGTTTGCTGAGCGGCGGTTAGATATGGTGCAAAAGCAATAATTGAGAAGTAGTAGACAATTATTAGTGAGGGTAAAAGCAGGTTAAAGAAACGTGTTCCTAACTGGGCATGAACCTAAGACCCCGTGTTTCTAAGACTGTAATCTTACCCACTAGGCCACAGCAGACTACCTGTTTAAACTGGAAATGTTTCAGAATAAAAAGGTATGGGTATTTTGCGTGTGTATGCCAGTTTTTGATTGGGTCGTGTAGGTGAAGATTTGGCTGGTATCGGTGAAATGTCCAATGGGGAGACATGTTGTTAGTGGGATTGGCGGCAGGAAAAATAAGAAGAAGAAGAAGAAGAAGAAGAAGAATGAGAAGAAGAAGGAGAAAACGCAAAATCCCCTTAGTTTGGGGCTTTATTGTGTGGACATGTGAAGTTGTTTATGAATTCTGTCTGTTGAAATGGGGTGACAGTGTACAGAATTTAATATTTTTAAGGGCTGAGTGTCTGTGGCTGTTGTGGTTATTTCTGTGGGGAACCCTGAAAAGTGCCAAACTCTCGGTGCTGTATAGGTATGGGGCATGCCCCCGCCAAGGCGTAACTTGGCAGGATGGCATACCCAATATGCCATCCCAATATTCCTACCAAGTGATTTTGCTGGGTAGCCTAAGGTAAGGTGACAAACTCACAACGTGGACTGTTATAGCTTGATGGCAAGGCATAAGATAAAAGATAACAGTCTTCGGTTTTGACCTCACATGAAGGTGTATGTTAGGGTAAAATGCATGTCTAATAAGATAAAAGATACTGGTAACAAGTCATGGGCTGCGTTTGCTAGCTAGTCTAAAGTAAAAAATAAAATATACATATATATATATATATATATATATATATGTATCTATTGTTAGTAGATACTGGCTGAGTTTGCTGAAAACATCAGAAGCCTAGTCACAAACATCCCTTCTTTGCACATTGCGAAGCAGTTGTACTGAAGCAGCTGGGCAATTGCTAAGTCTGTTTTTGGTGCACCAAATCTGAGTTGAGACTTAATTTCAGCTCCATGCTCAACCATTCCCACAAATGGAAGAAGACTGGGTGGAATGGTCTCCTTAATACATCGCTCATGGAAGGATCCATCAAATGTAGATTTGTTGTCGAGCGTGTGCCTCGCAAAATATTCGATGCCTTGGCAAGGATAGTGGCTTCACTGTAGTCCGAAGCTTGCGATAATACTAAGCCTATGTCTTTCTCCTCCCTGCTTGTGTGCTTGGAGCTCAGGTAATTCTGCCAGAAGTTTGTCCTTCAGTCTTGTGGAGTTAACATCTGGTGTCTCCACACCCAGCTGCCCAAGGCGTTGCCTGTATAGGTTCACCATGTCTGCTAGTCGGAAGACAATAGGAGCTTCAGAGTTAGACTTGGTCTCCATTACTATTTCTGAAAATGCCAGAGGGTAGCCATCTTGATTGTTACTTCCCATGTACTGCTGCTGTCTCCTGATGGTTCTCAGGTGGGTCCTCTCTCTGTTATACAGGTCTGTCAATCATGCGACATGGTACTTTAACTCCTATGCAATAGCATCCCTACCAGCCAGTTTTGCCAGAAGTTTTCCATCATTCAGACTTCGAGCACATTCATTCAATCGTTCATTAAGATGCATTGTCATTATCTGGCTCAGTTTGGATGCTGGAACTGCATTGGCATTGGCCATCTTGTTGAACAGTACGCTATAGCAGACAATTAGAATATGCTATAGGTATAGAAATCTTCTCCAGATTATTTTCTTTCAATGGCTGAAATATGGTAGAAGGAAGCTTCTTAGCCTCTGAGGTCTGAGATCAGGTTTGTCGAGACCGTGCTCCCTCCATTGCATTATAATTAGACAGTGACCTGAACTGAGACCTGCCAGATTGTCAACACCGGGACTTTGGTGAAGGGCTAGCGTGCCCTTATGGTGCTGCAACTCCGTAAACTAAAATAGTTATCATAAAAACGTGTCGCCCGACGCACATGTCATTTAGTGCAATTAGGTTTTTAAAAAAAAAATGTCAGGGAGATTACATTGCAGTTTTGGGTCAATTACCAACACCAAAATTGGCAGTGTGTCTTTGGTGCATAGCTTTTTAGCCACAGCTATTTTAGGTCTCTCATTGTCGACCTCCACTCTGTTGTATGTGGGGTAACATGTCAGCGCTGCTTCCGGGGTCAGAGCTACAGCTGCGGGGGAATTTTGGGCATTCTACCTATCTATATTATGTTGATGAACTTAAAGTAATAATCTCGAAGATTTTCATTAAAATAAATGTCTTTTAAGTCACTATCTATTGCTGCATTGGGTAACACAATGGTGATTGAGCCTATTTTTATATTAATTTATACTATTATTATTATCATAATTCATGATTAAAAAACTTGGTGTCTGTGGCGACATTCCCGGGAAAAAATCACAAGCGGCGCACAGTTAGTGACGCGTTTTTCATCACCCATCAGTGGTTGGTCCGCCTGAGAGGGTAGGCGGAACTAACGCAACAGGCTCACTCTTCAACTCACTTGTGTGTGAGCGGCGTACTGTTTTTTCCGGTGTCTGCATGCGTTACAATAACAGAGAAAGGGGGGGTTGTGGGAGTTATGGAACCCTAAAACCCTTGTGTAACATGAGAGATCATATTATTTGTTGATGTAGATTTCGTATTACACTTAATGACAATGTAACTTTACTAAATTACATAGCTATTTGCACAGCTAATGCTAGCTACCGGACCATGTCAAGAAAGACAACATTAGTTTAGACAACGTTGCGCACAGTATCCATCTCTCATATCAGGTAACGTTGCATTAGCTAGCTAGCTAATGTAATTAATACAATCTAATGTCGGCTAACAAGTAGAAAAAATGCTAGCTAACGCTACCGACCGGTACCGCCCTCGCAAACCGTCTCTCGAATGCAATGCTACCTTGTTGCAATGTTGCAGTGTAGCTAACTTAAGGCCAGTTCAGATCAATGATTCGCAACGAGACTAGGTGCAACTTGCAAAATTCCAAGACTTATGACTGTAAACACTCTAAAACTGCACTTGGCAATTTGACAAGGACGGTCTTTTAAAACCTCAGGGCAGGCAACGGCTCTGCTACTAGTCAGTTCACACCGCTGCAATTTTCTCTGCAACATTCTAAAACCGTTTCGCCTCGTGGCAAATTATTGATCTGTACTGGCCTTAACGTTACCGTTATTTACATTGCCATATATAATGGCAATAATATATTATAATGATCGGAATAAAGCCGGGGTATGTGGAGCAGAGCCGGGTCTGATTTCTGAAGACGTCATGCAGGAGAAAACTCAATAAAAGAATACGGCAGTATGGATTAGCATTGTTATTATTTTATTATGCTTCCTCATATGTTCCTTCAGCCTTTATGCCCTTTTTGATGAAATCTCCTTTGTTTTTGTTTTATTCTTCTTGTTCTGATTGCTAATTTAACACCCAGCTCAGCTTTATTCTCGAACAGTTTAGCTAGCAAAACCAGAAACACCACGGGTAACATTTTGCAAGGCTGTTGTTTCAAAAATACCACACAACAATCATTCACGAAAAAGACTGCTTATTGTGCACGAGATACATAATTGCACAAGCCACAGCGAATCGCGCAAATTCTTCTCTGCAGTGTAAAGATGTTCATACCGGGCAAAAGGTGGATAAAGAACGTTTGCAGAAATTGATCATCACTAATTCTACCCCAGGTTTGCTACAGCATTTTAACCCGGCTCGGCAGTGTAAAGACATCTTGAGTTAGCCTAATGTTAGACAACGAATGAGTATGTACATAACGTTACTTTTATAACAACCGTTTTTTATTCAGTAAATAGTACGTGTTATAGTTGGCGTGCCAACTGGCTGACGTCACACAGGCGACACTGGTTGGATCCGGTTGGATCCATGGGAAGTGAGGTCCAAAAACACACCTGCAATTACCGCTTCTCGCCATTGGCACCGCCAGAGACAACGAAACTGAAATCTTCGAGTTTGTCACTTTAAATCATTAGTTTAATTAGCCGTTGTCAGAATATATTTGAATGTAAGTCCCTCTGTGGTCAAAAATGTATGGTTTGGTAGCAAGATCATTCATATTGGACAATTCTACACAAAGTTGCCCCCAAAATTGTATTTCTGGGCTGGAAATGGTGGCCATCTTGGAAAAGTGGCAGCCATCTTGATTTTTGCGTGGCTAATGGGTTTTTTCAAAAGAACAATCTCCGAGGAGTATTTGTGCCAATTTTGGTACTTCTTTCCACTTGTGAAAGATTTTCCTGCAAACATGCAATTAGCTGCTACACCACAACAGGTTTTCTTTGAATAACAACTGTAAACACTATTTGAACAAAAGTATAACGGATTCTGTATACGTTGAGCAATAATGTTGCTTTATACAAACTTTTGGGCCATGCATGCAACGGAGACTTTTTTCTTCAGTGGCACCTCTGTCTGAAGTGTAATTATGACTATCATAACCTATGCAGTTCGTTTAAATCGGGTGCACAACAAGGGCCAATCCATTTCAGGATTTTGTGCCAACATTTATTTAATTAGCCCAATCATATCTTGATCTGACATTTGTACAAACACCAGCTACAGCCTCAGACTGCAAGTGTATCCTAGAGATTTTACTGAGCTTAAGTGCAGGAGTGAAGCAGGATAGTTTATAGAGCTTTCGGAAAATTGTATCTATGGTAACCGGTTGGAACAAAAACCAGCACGCAGATCGGCCCTCCAGGACCGAAGTTGTGCACCCCTGGTTTAAATGTTTTGAAAGTCGCGACAGCCAATAACAGAGCAGTTACTAAGTTATAAAGTTTAGGTATATGTTGATAATGTAATGATTTGTGTATTTATTTGGAAAAAAATTAATACAGGGTCATATTAAACTGAAATGTAGAAAAAGAGCAAATTAAGTGCATTTCCCGATTTTAGTAAAAGAGCGATTCCAGCGTTATGAATGTGACATTCCCACAGAAAATTGGAAACTGAGCTTCACATTGACAAGGCATGGATTATATTTTGAAAATTGAAAATACACATTTTAATTATACTTACTGAGATAAACATAAGCTTACAATATGAAATGTTTTGAGTCTTTAGATTTTTAGATAAGTGGCAAAACATCCTTGCGTTATGGATGTGATGAAAATGGACAAACTTTTTGGCCTGAATAAACACATCACAAAAATTCTGTGAATTGCTGTGCCAATGACTAATATGTTAAATATCATTTTGTAGGGGTAGTGTTTGTAGTATCCAAAAAACACCTTTAAAAAAGAATTGCATTCCCTGTTAAGGGAGGAAATAAGAAATAGTGCCGTTATGGATGCAACATTTTTCTGTTATGGATATGACGTGTCTGAAATAGACTAAAGATGCATAGTCAAAATATCATCAAAGCACATTTTTTTAGTCTGAACCCTTTTGAAAATGTCAACAAAAGGCTCTATAACACCCCAAAAAGTAGCAGATACCCTGTAGAGACATTTATGGTATGATGCTGATTTCTAATTACAATACAGTATGTAAGGTCCAAGGATGTATTTATTTCAAATAAAAGTAGATTTTAACTTAATTAAAAAATATTCAATTAGAAGATAATTACCTTAAATGGGGTAAAATAGTTGATAAAAAGGGAATTCAATTGTCCTAAAATTTGTTATTTAAGTGTTGTTACTGCTCTAATATAATTATTATTATAATACAGATTACACAAAATAGTGATAGAACTGACACTGTAGTAGCACTGTTGCCTCCGTCCCACACTCACACGACATAAGTGCAAGTCAAACCGCATTTCTTGGAACAAACGTTAGTCACTTTTTATGGCCTTCACTCAGCCAGAACAGGCTCTGAGAAATGGTATCTCCCCCTGTTGTCAATGCAAGGATGAAGAGGGTTCAGGACTTGCTCTAAATTGACCCATGCTTTGTCCTCTTTTGCTGGTAGGATGTACACCAGGCCAGAATCATTATTCATTCACAGGAATTGAATCTCTTTTGCCTCTTTCTCTTGTCGAGTGACCAATCCCACAATCCTTCTGTGGGATTTGTTTGTCATGAACTCAATCAGTAGGCAGTCCCCTGTCTTGATTACAGGAGTGCAGCTCTGGGCCTGTTCAGAGGAAGGGACAAGTGTGTGCACCAGTGATGTTTCTGCTGTGGAGTAAATTTTGTGTTTCACTTTGCCCCATGAAATGATCTCGATGTGATGGACTCCCTGGGTTCCATGAAGGAATGGGACATCTTCCCACTTGGCTTCCAGCCGTTGCTCTTCAATGAAGCTCTGAATCTTCTCCGGTTTCACTTCAATGACATTAATGTTTGGGCATCTCTGTGTGGCGATCTTTGCAAAATCTGCAGCATTGTTGACTATTGCTGCCTGTCGGATGACCACAGCTGTGCTGACAGCTCGCTTAACTGTGCCCCCCACACCATCCACTGCCCCCTTTCCGTGGCTGGTGGCGAAAAAGTGCCACTCAGTGAGGAGGTCAGGACACATCTCATGGAATGTACTCGACAAAAATGGCCACATGTACTTGTTCTTGAACTGTGATGCAGCCCTATCACTAAAAATGTGCAGTTGCTTCATGTTTATGTGTTTTCTTTTATGTCATGTACAACCTTTCCCAAAAATGTTGCCACAGCCCTTTTGCCATGGTCCAGGCTGTCACTCAGCACAACATAAGACAGTGGGTCAGTGTCCGACCATGCAACTGATGTGAAGATTGTGATGTGCTTTTGATGCCAGTGGGCAGACTGGATCTCGTCCTGGTACGCTGTGGTGTAGTTCTCTGTGAAGTCCACCTGCAGGACCACAGATTCTCCATCCGCTTGAACCTTCTCTTCTCTTCAAATGATGCACTTTGTTTTCACTTGATGAAGCAGTGCCTCAGAAATTGTGGTGCGGTCGTTGCCAGAAGATTGAGCACATCCACCAGTACTCCACTCTTCTGGACCTTAAATTGTACTCCCCCTATTGCCTCCCAGGTGTACCAGGTGGTCTTCTATTGTTTTTCCTCATCTGGGATGTGGCTAAGGATGTGCATGTGAAACATAAGTGCATCTCTCATCTCTCTCCTGCACTCCACACAGGCATTTAGCATGCACTGTGGGTCATCTTTGCTGCAGACTAAGGAGTTAACAAATTCTGTCGAGCTCTTGAACACTTTCCTTGGAACATAGCGGCGTACACATTCCAGGAGCAGGTTCATGTTTTCATGATGACAGCACAGGCAGACATTTCCCGGCGTTTCTGAACACCGAAAGACACGAGGCAGACGCAGCTCTGCGAACTTCGATTTGCCAATCACCATTGTAGGATTATCCTCCTTGAAACAGCAGTAGGCCTCCAAAACAGACATTGTTAAATGACGTTTCTGGATCCTTTTCTTTACTCCTGCCTCTCTAATCATCACAGCATCCTTCATCCCTGGGGCCTGTCTTGATATGTCACCCCTGACATAAAACTCCTTCACTCTCTGTTTGGTTGAACTTGGGAGTTCAGTGTTTTTGGTGGGTTTTTTTTTTTGTTATCAGCAAGCACATTGATACTGCAAGTTTTTCTACCACAGCCTTTTTTTGGTAAGGCTCTTTGGCAGAGCATTTAGTGTACATCTCATTGCCTTCCCAAATGACTGCCTTGATTTAAATGCTGACAAAGATGGACTTTGAGGACTCTTTTTTGGTGTAGATGCCTTTTTCTTTGCCTGTCCCTTGCCAAAGCCCGAACCCTCTCTTCCTCCTCCTTTGTTTATGTTTGCTTCTTAAGCAATCTCTCTGCTCTCTTCCTTTCCCTTTCTTTTGCTTTGAAAACTTCATCATTTATTTTCCTCTCCCTAAATGCCTTTTGGCGTTCAGCAGCTTTTTTAGCCATTGCTGAAATGAAATAAAAACTTTTATTATTATTAGGGGTCCTATGAAGTAGGAACACTATTGTTTTTGTTGTTATTATTATTATTAGGGGCCAAGCACCGAAGGTGCAGGGAACATATTGTATCTGTTAGTGTTATTATTATTATACTTTCCGCCATGGGAGTCTATGGCAGCCCATAGAACCCCTTGGTGGATTTTGATAAAATTTGGCATATTGATAAAGGACAGTCTAATGTATCCAGGCATCAAATTTGGGGTCAATCTATCCATCTCTGTAGTGCCACCAACAGGCCAAATTTCAAGGTGCATTTTTGCTTATAACTTTTGAAATATTTGTCCTAGGGTTTTGAGATATTTTTCCTCTGAATCCTTCAGTCATTTCGATTCCAATGCACCCATTGCCGTTAATGTCCGCCATATTGGATTTTCCGCCATTTTGAATTTTTCAAAGAACCTACTTTTGCAAACTAGTCCTAGATCGTTGATCCTATCACCACCAAATTTGGTACTTATCATTTACAGACGGTTCTGACCAAAAGTTATTCACAGAATTTTGCTAGGGCAAACGATATGGCCACTATGAGCCAATGAATATTGTGAAGGGCATGGCTTTTAACATAAAGGTGTATAAATTCTGAACAGTTTGACCTAACACCACAAAACTTTATAGGCATATCAGCACACATAAGCGGAGGCTAACCCTCCATTGTTGGCCCGCTCAAACAAAATGGAGGTGCTAGAGAGCTCATTTCCTGTTTAGGCATAACCACTATGCCAATTTTCTCAAAACTTGGCACATCGGTATAGGGGCACTCCAAATGGACAGGGAGCAAATATGAAGCCGATTGGCCATAAGGTGGGGCTAGTTGTGGCGGATGGGGAGCTCCTTCAGCCATAGGCTCATCCACCCCAGGTGCAAGACGGAGTGCCTAAGGCGTTCCTTTGTGCCAACCACCATCAGACTGCATAATGACAGCCATGCCTTTTAAAGGGCTTTGCTGCTGCACTAAAAAAGCAATTTTTTATTTTTATTTATTTATTTATTATTATTATTATTATTATTATTATTATTATTATTATTATTATTTTAAAATCTGTATTGTTAAAGCAAGTCACTAAAAGCACTTTTTATGCCTTTTATGTCTATGTGTGGTATGTTGTTTTTATCTGCTGCTGTAACACCCAAATTTCCCCACCTGGGGATTAATAAAGTCTATCTTATCTTATCTTATCATGAGCTAATAGGTGTGGTTTTTGGATAACTTTGAACAAGCATATCTCCTGCCCCATTTGAGCTACAGTCATGAAATTATGGACATGTGCAACTCGTCAAGCATAACACGTTTCCCATAAGGACCCATAAGCTCTGCCCATTAGATCTTCCGCAAATTAGACTTTTTTGAAAAATGCTTCATATGCTTTCTGCCATGGAAGTCTATGGCAGCCCCTATAACCGACTGGTCGGTTTTTTACAAAACTTTGCAGAATGGTAGAGGATTATGCCGACAGGCCATAAAACAAATTTTACATCCCTTGGCCAAACGGTGGCGCTATAGCAAGAGATTGAAATTGCAAACTTTGACCTAGAATCATTAAATTTTGCACACATATGCCACTCCTCATGAGGAAAAATAGGCCTCAAGGACCCATAACATCTGGTTACTTAGATTTTCCACAATTTTGAATATTATGCAAAACTATGAACAATCAGTTTGTAGCACTTAAAATAGGCACATCTCCTGCACCTTTTGACCTACTGCCACACCTAATATACTAAATAGTATTTATCTGTAAAATGGTTGCTTTTCACAAGGATATGGGTCAATGGTATTAGAAATCCCAGTAGACTAGTTTATTTTAATTTAATTTAAATAACTTATTCATTTGAAAACGTGATTACATTTTATTTTCTTTTAAATGTGACAATTTAATTTAAAACATGTAGAAAATATATCAGCATATCTTATTTTATTAAATTCTTTTGTGTAATTAAATTCATGTCAAATGAACTTATTTTCTTTAAAAATTATGATTTGATCTTCAAAAAGTCTTTTGCCAAAAAAAGGTGTTGGGGGTCCTTTTCTAATCAGGGACATGTTATTATACTCGGCTAATATGGTATGTTTTCTGCCATTATTCCCATGATTTTGGATTTTTTCAAATACCCAAAAATTGCACTCCTCCAACAGCGTTGGAGCTTCTTATTGCAATGTTCCAAGAAGGGACACTGCATTATATGGCACTGCTTATGTTTAAGCTTGACATATATGTACTGGGGGGCAGTATGGTGGTGCAAATGGGTAGCACTACTGCCTAACAAATTATGGAGGTTTCAAGTTCGGGGTGCGTCCGCTTTCCGTTTGTACCTTGTCCCTGGGTTCATGTGGGTTTCCTCTGGGTATTCTAGTTTTCTACCACAGTCCAACCACATTCAGGTAATTTCAATTTGGCATGCTATATTGTCCATAGGTGTACGTGTAAGAGTGTGTGTTAATGCATCTGTTCACCCTGTGATGGACTGGTGTCTTGTTCAGGGATTGTTCTGATTACTTGTCTACCTGGTGCCCCTGTAATGCTTGGCCCCTTCATTGCTGCTTGCAGCTATATTTAGGGGTCCTACGAAGTCGGAACCCTATTGTTTACGTAGGTATTATTAGGGGTCCTACAAAGTAGGAACCCTATTGTTGTTGTTAGTATTATTATTATTATTATTATTATTATTATTATTATTATTATTATTATTATTATTATTATTATTATTATTATGAGGGGTCCAAGCAGCGAAGCTGGTGGAACCCTATTGTATCAGTTAGGATTATTAGGGGTCCAAGCAGCGAAGCTGGTGGAACCCTATTGTATATGATAGGATTATTATTAGGGGTCCAAGCAGGATTATGTTAGGATTATTAATATTACTAGGGGTCCAAGCAGCGAAGCTGGTGGAACCCTATTGTATCTGTTAGGATTATTAGGGGTCCAAGCAGCGAAGCTGGTGGAACCCTATTGTATCTGTTAAGATTATTATTAGGGGTCCAAGCAGCGAAGCTGGTGGAACCCTATTGTATTTCTTAGGATTATTATTAGGGGTCCAAGCAGCGAAGCTGGTGGAACCCTATTGTATTTGTTAGGATTATTAGGGGTCCAAGCAGCGAAGCTGGTGGAACCCTATTGTATCTGTTAGGATTATTAGGGGTCCAAGCAGCGAAGCTGGTGGAACCCTATTGTATCTGTTAGGATTATTATTATGAGGGGTCCAAGCAGCGAAGCTGGTGGAACCCTATTGTATCTGTTAGGATTATTATTGGGGGTCCAAGCAGCGAAGCTGGTGGAACCCTATTGTATCTGTTAGGATTATTATTATGAGGGGTCCAAGCAGCGAAGCTGGTGGAATCCTATTGTATCTGTTAGGATTATTAGGGGTCCAAGCAGCGAAGCTGGTGGAACCCTATTGTATCTGTTAGGATTATTATTATGAGGGGTCCAAGCAGCGAAGCTGGTGGAACCCTATTGTATCTGTTAGGATTATTAGGGGTCCAAGCAGCGAAGCTGGTGGAACCCTATTGTATCTGTTAGGATTATTATGAGGGGTCCAAGCAGCGAAGCTGGTGGAACCCTATTGTATCTGTTAGGATTATTAGGGGTCCAGGCAGCGAAGCTGGTGGAACCCTATTGTATCTGTTAGGATTATTATTAAGGGTCCAAGCCGCGAAGCTGGTGGAACCCTATTGTATCTGTTAGGATTATTAGGGGTCCAAGCAGCGAAGCTGGTGGAACCCTATTGTATCTGTTAGGATTATTATTATTATTATTAGGGGTCCAAGCAGCGAAGCTGGTGGAACCCTATTGTATCTGTTAGGATTATTAGCGGTCAAAGCAGCGAAGCTGGTGGAATCCTATTGTATTTGTTAGGATTCTTAGGGGTCCAAGCAGCGAAGCTGGTGGAACCCTATTGTATTTGTTAGGATTATTATTATTCTTATTTATCTCTGCTAAAAGTGTCTGAGGCTCTGCAACCATAAGTCCTAGAGCAACCAAATTTGACAGGTGGGTTCCTATGGCCCCCCACTACTCAGGCACTAAAAATCACCTATGTCGGCCAGATGGTGGCGCTATAACAAAGGGTTTTGCGTAAAAGGCCATAACTCCCACACCATAAGTTAGATCAACACAAAACTTCATCGACCTATGCAGCTGAACGTGCTCTACAACTTTGCTTTTGGGACCACCTATGTCCACCATATGGTTTGCCTGCCATTTGGACTTTTTTATTAGGTGGGGTGCGGAAGAGCTGGAGATCCAAATCTAAGTGCTACGACATCTAGTAAACTTCTTTACAGCAAGCGACATCCATGCCGACGCAAGTAATCCGACACCGTAGGGTCTAGTTTTTATCAGTGAGGGGAAGGTCTGAACGTCGGGGAATCAATGGAAGACAGTGCCAGCCAGAGTGCATGCTAGGCTACCAAAAGTGTGTTAGTAAAAGCTTTTTGAGAGGATGAATAATTACTTTTCTTGACCATGGATCCATTTGAAGACAGTATTGCGTAAGTTCGTTTAGTCTTTGAATCTGTCATTATGCAGTCACTATCTGGGACTAAACATTGAATAAATATTCAATCTTACCATTGGTTCTACGCGTAGAGCTGTCCCTTTTGCGACTGAGTGAGCATATATTGCCTTGGACAATCCGTCTGTGAAATAGACGCGCATTTGTGGCTACCTTCAAAAATAGCTGTGCGTAATACCACACCTGTTGCTTACGGCTTTGTCGCCCTTTTTAGTACAATTTGGCTTGATTGACGATTCATTTATTCAGTAGGTGAGAGTATAAGCTTTCTAACGATGTATTACATGTCTGATTTTGCTTTTGGAATAGCGTTTTATAGGTCAGCGTAACCGAAAATTTTCTCATCTGCCAATGTCTAAATAAATAAATCGGTAGGCTGCTCTGCGTGCAGGACTCAGGTCGCAAGTTGATATTTCGTCTTTTGTTTCGTTTTTTCTCAATGTCATATTTATTATTTGAAATGTGTATTTATGTTTCATTATTCTATCTGTCTCTGGGGCACTCTGAAATGTGCATTCTCTGCTAAACTGAGCAATGGATTGGAATATGTGTCTAACGTAGTGTTTCACGGTATTCCGATACTTCAGCACTTTTTCAGTACTTAAAAAAAGAGAAACCGTTCGGTATTAGAATTTTCCGACGTTCGGTAGTTTAGTGTCAAATGTAAAAGCCAGGGAAATGTGTCTCCCCCATTACTGATTTAGAGGATGAAAAGTGTAATTTGTCAGAATCTTCGCTAGATGGCAGTAGCAACTAAGGTTGCCAAGTGAGGTGACGTGCGCTTGTGCATTCAGTTAGCTGATACAGCGCAAGCTTCCACTCAGTTGACTTCAGTAGCAATAGGTGTTCTAATCTGTAAATATTTTATTATAGGAAGATGCTGTATTGTTATTAAAATATGCTGTTTTTAGATCTATTTCAAAGTGAAAGACCTGTTTAAAGATTATTTACTTCACAATTGTTAAATTTTTGAAATATATTTAATATATTTCTCTGTTGTTTTGTGTTGTAACACTATAGTCCTATGCTTATTAATATGTTGATCAGGCTGCAACTTAAAGGTTGTTAATAAACCAGGTGTCATGGTCCTGTGTTCCTGTTTGTCTTTCCCTGTTGGGCCGCCAGATGGCGGCACTTCTGTTTTGCGTCCTGCTTCCCCCCGTTTAATTGTTCTATTGGTTTCAATTATTCTATTGGCTGTCTCGTTCTCCCTTCCCTCTCTGTGACCTGATTGTTCATTGTGCCCTCCTGCGTCTCGTCAGTGTCGGTCTATTTAAGTTTCCCTTCCCCTGGACTCAGGTGCTGGATCCTTGATTGTCTCTTCGTTCATGTTCCTGCCCATGTGTTCCTGCCCATGTGTTGCTGCCCAGGTTCTGTTTCCCACGTATGTTTGGATTTTGGTTTTTTTCATGTTCTTGTGTTTGTGTAGATCACTTGTGTTGAAAGTTGCCCTGCGAGGTTTTTTGTTCCCTTTTGTTCCCTTTGTGCCCCATAAGTAAAGTCTTTGTTTTGCCTACATTGAGTTTGTATTTTTCCTCTGCGCTTGGGTCCTAACCCTCCACTACACACCCCGACAGAAGGATCCAGCCAGTGCTGGACCCAGCGGAGTTTTTTTCTTCCCCCCTCTTTCTTCGAAGTTTTTTTTTTTTTTTTTTAATCATGCCACCGGGGTGGTGGAGTGACCCGGAGGACTCGCCACCCAGCGACTGGGAGCGCAACCCAGTTTTCGCCCTTGAGCCTCCCAGTGGCCGGGGCGGGCGGTCACGGAGGCGTCGTGGTCGGGCTGCCTCCCGATTGGCCAGACCTCCTGCCGCTCAGCCAGCGAATCCCTGGCGTGCGTCTTTCGAAGGATCCCGGCTGGTAATTTTTCCAGGGCCCGGACCGCGGGGGTCCCGCCGGTCCCGTCCGGCAGCCCAGCCGGGTTCCCTACAGCTGGGGTCCGTGCTCCTATCCCCTGCCCAGCCCAGACTGCAGTGGGGTCCGCCTGCTCCGCCCCCAGTCCCGGAGGGGCCCTCGCCGCCTGCTCCGCCCCCAGTCCCGGAGGGGCCCTCGCCGCCTGCTCCGCCCCCAGTCCCGGAGGGGCCCTCGCCGCCTGCTCCGCCCCCAGTCCCGGAGGGGCCCTCGCCGCCTGCTCCGCCCCAAGTCCCGGAGGGGCCCTCGCCGCCTGCTCCGCCCCAAGTCCCGGAGGGGCCCTCGCCGCCTGCTCCGCCCCAAGTCCCGGAGGGGCCCTCGCCGCCTGCTCCGCCCCAAGTCCCGGAGGGGCCTTCGCCGCCTGCTCCGCCCCAAGTCCCGGAGGGGCCTTCGCCGCCTGCTCCGCCCCAAGTCCCGGAGGGGCCTTCGCCGCCTGCTCCGCCCCAAGTCCCGGAGGGGCCTTCGCCGCCTGCTCCGCCCCAAGTCCCGGAGGGGCCTTCGCCGCCTGCTCCGCCCCAAGTCCCGGAGGGGCCTGCGCCGCCTGCTCCGCCCCCAGTCCCGGAGGGGCCTTCGCCGCCTGCTCCGCCCCCAGTCCCGGAGGGGCCTCCGAAGCTGCCCAGTGCTCCTGCCCTGCCCAGTGCTCCTGCCCTGCCTTGTGCTCCTGTGCCCCTTGGTGTTCCTTTGTCCTCCAGTGTTCTCGCTCCCCCTAGTGTTCTCGCTCCCCCTAGTGCCCGTGCCTTGCCCAGTGTTCCCTCGCCCCCTAGTGGCCGTGCTCCTCCCAGTATTCTCGCTCCCCCCGGTGTCGTCGCTCCCCCCAGTGGCCGTCCTTTCCCTGGTGTTCATTCTCCCTTTGGTGTCCAGCCTCCTCCCGGTGTCCGTCCTCCCCCTAGTGTGGTCACTCCCCCTGGTGTCGCGCCCCCTAGAGTCCGCGCTCCACCTAGTGTTCTCACGCCACCCAGTGTTTCCGACCGTGTGCCTGTGTGTTCTCCGGCCCCCTGGTCTGGTTGTCTGCCTGCCTGTTTGTCTGCCTGTTTGCCCATATGTGTGTCAGCCAGTTTGTTGGCCTGTTTGTCTGCCCCCCAGGCCGTCGGCCCATCGGCCAACGTGTTCTCCCGCCTGTCTGCCTGTCTGTCTGTGTGCCAGTCTGCGTGTTTTTTGTCCTGTCTGCCTGTTTGTCAGTGGGTATGTCAGTCTTTGGGTTCACCCCTTTCCCTCCCTGTCTGTCTGTCCCTTAGTGTGTCTGTCGGTGTTGCTGTGTGCCTCCCTGCCTGCTTGTCCCTTTGTCTGTCCTTGTAGGTCTCCCAGTGTTCCGGTGTCCGTGTCAGTCCGTTTTCCTTGTCGGTCCCAGTCCAGTCCGGTGTTTGTCGCGTCTCTGTCCAGTCCAGTGTGTCTGCCTCGTCCAAGTCCAGTCCAGTTCCTATTCCTGCTCCAGTTCCTGAGTCCAGTCCTGTTCCGGTCCCCGTCGAGTCCAGTTCCTGAGTCCAGTTCTGTTCCTGTCCCCGTCGAGTCCAGTCCTGAGTCCTGTTCCCCGTTCCTGTCGAGTCCAGTCCTGAGTCCTGTTCCTGTCGAGTCCCCGAGTCCAGTCCTGTCTCCTGCTCCCACCCTCTGTTCACTCCCTCCCCAGGTCGGCTTCCTGGGACGTCAGGAGCCGTCCCTTGGGGGGGGGGGTACTGTCATGGTCCTGTGTTCCTGTTTGTCTTTCCCTGTTGGGCCGCCAGATGGCGGCACTTCTGTTTTGCGTCCTGCTTCCCCCCCTGTTTAATTGTTCTATTGGTTTCAATTATTCTATTGGCTGTCTCGTTCTCCCTTCCCTCTCTATGGCCTGATTGTTCATTGTGCCCTCCTGTGTCTCGTCAGTGTCGGTCTATTTAAGTTTCCCTTCCCCTGGACTCAGGTGCTGGATCCTTGATTGTCTCTTCGTTCATGTTCCTGCCCATGTGTTGCTGCCCAGGTTCTGTTTCCCACGTATGTTTGGATTTTGGTTTTTTTCATGTTCTTGTGTTTGTGTAGATCACTTGTGTTGAAAGTTGCCCTGCGAGGTTTTTTGTTCCCTTTGGTTCCCTTTGTGCCCCATAAGTAAAGTCTTTGTTTTGCCTACTTTGAGTTTGTATTTTTCCTCTGCGCTTGGGTCCTAACCCTCCACTACACACCCCGACAGCAGGTTTTTAATAAACCGTGAATTCGAAAATGAGGTCAACCCTTGTGCACATAACTTTTCTGATCTATTAAGGTAATTTCAATATCGTTAGGTACTGAGTATTGAATCGGTATTGCTTCAGTATCTAGAATCGTGGTACTAAACCTGGTATCGGGATCAAAGTCAAAATTTTGGTATCGTGACAACACTAGTGTGACGCTTTTTTTCAGTTGCGGCATGGAAGCACTGCAGCTGTACATACACGCTGGGCCATCTAAGTGTTACGACATCCCCTCTAAGTGTTACGACAAAGTAAAGGCCTTTACGGGAAGTGGCCAGGACACATCCATGGCGACGCAACTAAGTCATCCAACAGCATCTCTTAGCACAAAATTGGACATAAGTCATCAACATTTTATACAATCATCATGATATTCAGTAGATATGTTGGGTGAAGGCATATGATCATGAGGATAAAGCCATTTTAAAATCGCTCCATAGGGGGCGCGATGGTGCCAATGCTTGGACCCCTCCCAATGCCGCTTGCGGCTTTAATTATTATTAGGGGTCCAAGCAGCGAAGCTGGTGGAACCCTATTGTATCTGTTAGGATTATTATTATTCTTATTTTTCTCCGCTAAAAGTGTCTGAGGCTCAGCAACCATAAGTCCTAGAGCAACCAATTTGGGTTTCTATGACCCCCCACTACTCAAGCACTAAAAATCACCTATGTCGGCCAGATGGTGGCGCTATAACAAAGGGTAATGCGTAAAAGGCCATAACTCCCACACCATAAGTTAGATCAGCACAAAGCTTCATGGACCTATGCATCTGAACGTGCTGTACAACTTTGTCATTGGGACCACCTATGTCCGCCATATTGTCTGCCCGCCATTTTGACTTTTTAGTTGGGGCGTGGAAGTTTTCTCCGCTAAAATGTCTGAGGCTCAGCAATCATAAGTTGTAGTCCAACCAAATTTGGTAGGTCGGTTCCTATGGCCCCCCACTACTCAGGCACTACAAATCACCTATGTCGGCCAGATGGTGGCGCTATAACAAAGGGCCGTGTTTAAAAGGTCATAACTCCCACACCGTAAGTCAGATCAACACAAAACTTCATCGACTAATGCATCTGAATGTGCTCTACAACTTTTCCATTGGGACCTATGTCCACAAGATTGGCTATAAGTCATCAATATTTTACTACGTCAGAGACATATTCCAATCCATTGCTTATCATGATATTCAGTAGATATGTTGGGTGAAGGTATATGATCATGAGGACAAAGCCATTTTAAAATCGCTCCATAGGGGGCGCGATAGTGCCTATGCTTGGACCCCTCCCAACGCCGCTCGCGGCTTTAATTAGGGGTCCAATCAGCAAAGCTGGTGGAACCCTATTGTATCTGTTAGGATTATTATTAGTGTGGTTGTCTTAGGCAATCACACTACTATTATCGCACATATTATTTATTATTATTAGTGTGGTTGCCTTAGGCAAACACACAATTATTATCCCACATATTATTTATTATTATTAGTGTGGTTGCCTTAGGCAAACACACTATTATTATTGCACATATTTAGTGTGGTTGCCTTAGGCAATCACACTACTATTATCTCACATATTATTATTATTATTATTATTATTATTATTATTAGTGTGGTTGCCTTAGGCAAACACACTATTATTATTAGTGTGGTTGCCTTAGGCAATCACACTACTATTATCTCACATATTATTAGTGTGGTTGCCTTAGGCAATCACACTACTATTATCCCACATATTATTAGTGTGGTTGCCTTAGGCAATCACACTACTAATATCCCACATATTATTATTATTATTAGTGTGGTTGCCTAAGGCAATCACACTATTATTATCGCACATATTATTTATTAGTGTGGTTGCCTTAGGCAAACACACTATTATTATTGCACATATTTACTATTAGTGTGGTTGCCTTAGGCAAATACACTATTATTATTGCACATATTATTAGTGTGGTTGCCTTAGGCAATCACACTACTATTATCCCACATATTATTATTATTATTATTATTAGTGTGGTTGCCTTAGGCAAACACACTATTATTATTGCACATATTTAGTGTGGTTGCCTTAGGCAAACACACTATTATTATTGCACATATTTATTTATTATTAGTGTGGTTGCCTTAGGCAAACACACTATTATTATTGCACATATTATTAGTGTGGTTGCCTTAGGCAATCACGCTATTATTATTGCACATATTATTATTAGTGTGGTTGCCTTAGGCAATCACACTACTATTATCTCACATATTATTATTATTATTATTATTATTATTATTATTATTCCACCCATTTTTTGGACCGCTACTCCTCCCAGAGTTTTCGCACCACATACACATGCCATATGTCAAATTGACCGGCTTCTTTGGGAATCGATGGCTATTACTTTGTGGAAATTTTCGCTGCATGGTTTTTGAGAAATATGACTTTTTATGGCCAATTTTTCCCATTGAAAATGAATGGGGCGGTGACGTCATAAAAATGTGAATTATGAAGTTACACCATTGGTCGTATTTGCACACGTGATGCGGTCCGCTGTCCGTCCTCACCAGTCACCAGAAAGGATATAGTTGAACGCGGAAGTGAACGGATAAAACAGTATTCCAAATGCAAAATTACAAATGAAAACGCTGTCAGCTAGGTATATCAACAAAACATATGGCTTAGGCATACCCAGATTTCCTCAATAATAACAGTATTTCACAAGATATTACGCAAATTCTTTGACGACGTTTCGTCAGGTCTTTGAATGCTAATGCTAACAAAGACTACATGCATTGTATGCGACGATTAAAAAACTTTCGGTTGACCTAAAAAACGATATTCCAAAACCAAAATTAGACGTGCTGTTATACCTGGTTAGAAAGCTTATGCTCTCACCTACTGAATAAACGAATTCTCAAACAAGCCAGACTGTACTAAAGAGTGCAACAACGCCGTCAACAACACGTGTGCAGCAGCTTCTGGTCCGGTCTAACTCCAGAAAAAGACGTCAGCTTGTAATACCACACATGTTGCTTTGGGTGTTCTCGAACTTTGTAGTACAATCTGGCTTGATCTACACTTAATCGATCCAATAGGTGACAGAATAAGCTTTCTAACTATGTATAATATGTCAAATTTCTCTTTTGAAACACCGTTTAAAATCCCAGCGTATTGGAAACTTTGGTCTCATTAGAGCTGCATTACGTATTCATTCTGTTGTAGCAGGGAAAGCAACGCTCTCTCACCCCAACGCGTTTGCTAAAGTACACAACTTCACTTGCATGTTGTTGATGCACCCCTTGCTGCAACAGAAGCTAAGAGTACTGGCTACCAGCCGAACCTTATTCACAGAAGCTGTATTTAAAATGAGTTAAAATGCAACTATTTTAACACATATTTCTCGCCTCATTTTCGTTCTTGGAAATTCGGCTCGGCTAACACGTAATAGGCTACTCTGTCTATGAGTTCGTCTCAGAGATAACAGATTACACTCTGAATTACAGCCCAATGAAATGTTTTTAGTTGTGTGGTTAAAATGAGCTGATATTCACGCAAAATCATACGTCAATCAAATTAATGTCCCTAGCCCCGTCTTGCTTTTTTTAAATGGTGCGATCACGCAGTGTAGACGTAGGGTTTTTCCAAGAGCCTCTGAACATGCCAGCTAGCTTTATGATTCACCGTCACTCGTCACCGCATACCGCGAGTATAACACTGAGATCTCAAATTTTTATGAAAGGATAATTTAACTCTGAATATATGTGTCGCAAATAAACTTGTTGCCGTGATGTTATAGCATGTACACAATACTCTGTCTCTGCTTATACTACAGAAACTGTTCGCTCTGTTCAGCACAAAGTCGACTTTGCATTGGCGGCAACCACACTTCACAATTTCTGCAGGAATTGTCTAGTTATTAGTGCGGTTGCCTTAGGCAATCACACTACTATTATCCCACATATTATTATTAGTGTGGTTGCCTTAGGCAATCACACTACTATTATCTCACATATTATTATTATTATTATTATTATTATTATTAGTGTGGTTGCCTTAGGCAAACACACTATTATTATTGCACATATTTATTATTATTATTATTATTATTATTAGTGTGGTTGCCTCAGGCAACCACACTACTATTATCCCACATATTATTAGTGTGGTTGCCTTAGGCAATAACACTACTATTATCTCACATATTATTAGTGTGGTTGCCTTAGGCAATCACACTATTATTATCGCACATATTATTAGTGTGGTTGCCTTAGGCAAACACACTATTATTATTGCACATATTATTATTTATTAGTGTGGTTGCCTTAGGCAAACACACTATTATTATTGCACATATTTATTATTATTATTATTATTATTATTCCGCCAGTTTTTTGGACCGCTACTCCTCCCAGAGTTTTCGCACCACATACATGTGCAATATGTCAAATCGACCGGCCTGATCGGGAATGGTGTGCTATTACTTTGTGGAAAGTTTCGGTGCACGGTTTTTGAGAAATTCCACTTTTTTTGGGAAATTTTTCCCATAGAGAATGAATGGTGGAATGTTCACCCTTGTGATGTCACAATGCTGTTTTCTCACCATTGTGATGTCACAATGCTCTGTCTTCCAGCAGCAGTACTCTGGTCTCTCTCTAGATTTGAACATTCTGCCATATATCTCTGTGGGGAAAAATTGCCCACATATTGTGCAATGCCTCATTGGACGTGGTAGAGAGTCCTTTGTCCATTGGTGTAGATCAGCCTCGCCCCCCTTCCTGATTGGCCAATGTTTGATATTTCATAACTTTTGAACCGTTTGTCATAGAGAACTATGGGTTGCGTCATTGGACTCAGTAAAGACCTAGCAACCGCCTAGAACTCCATAGCAACCCTCTAGCAACATCCTAGCAACCGCCTATAACTCTATAGCAACACCCTAGCAACCACCTAGAACAACCTAGCAACCGCCTAGAACTCCATAGCAACCACCTAACAACGCACTAGCAAACACCTGGAACACCATAGCAAATGCCTAGCAACACCCTAGCAAACGGCTATAACTCCATAGCAACCATCTAGCAACACCATAGCAACCACCTAGAACTCCATAGCAACCACCTAGCAACACCCTAGCAACCACCTGGAACACCATAGCAACCACCTAGCAACACCCTAGCAACCACCTGGAACACCAATACAACTGCCTAGCAACACCCTAGCAACCGCCTAGAATACCCTAGCAACACCCTAGCAACCGGCTATAACTCCATAGCAACCACCTAGCAACACCATAGCAACCACCTAAATCTCCATAGCAACCACCTAGCAACACCCTAGCAACCACCTGGAACACCATAGCAACCACCTAGCAACACCCTAGCAACCACCTGGAACACCATAACAACCGCCTAGCAACACCTTAGCAACCGCCTATGACTCCATAGCAACCACCTTGCAACACCCTAGCAACCACCGGGAACACCATAGCAACGACCTAGCAACACCCTAGCAACCGCCTATAACTCCATAGCAACCACCTTGCAACACACTAGCAACTACCTGGAACACCATAGCAACCACCTAGCAACACCCTAGCAACCACCTAGAACACCCTAGCAACCGGCTATAACTCCATAGCACCCACCTAGCAACTCCATAGCAACCACCTAGAACTTCATAGCAACCACCTAGCAACACCATAGCAACCACCTGGAACACCTTAACAACTGCCTAGCAACACCCTAGCAACCACCTGGATCACCATAACAACTGCCTAGCAACACCCTAGCAACCGCTTATATCTCCATAGCAACCACCTAGCAACATCCTAGCAACCACCTAGAATACCCTAGCAACACCCTAGCAACCCCCTATAACTCCATAGCAACCACCTAACAACACACTAGCACCCACCTGGAACACGATAGCAACCACCTAGAACACCCTAGCAACCGGCTATAACTCCATAGCAACCACCTAGCATCTCCATAGTAACCACCTAGAACTCCATAGCAACCACCTAGCAACACCATAGCAACCACCTGGAACACCATAACAACTGCCTAGCAACACCCTAGCAACCGCTTATATCTCCATAGCAACCACCTAGCAACATCCTAGCAACCACCTAGAATACCCTAGCAACACCCTAGCAACCGCCTATATCTCCATAGCAACCACCTAGCAACACCCTAGCAACCACCTGGAAGACCATAACAACCGCCTAGCAACACCCTAGCAACTGCCTATAACTCCATAGCAACCACCTTGCAACACCCTAGCAACCACCTGGAACACCATAGCAACCACCTAGCAACACCCTAGCAACCACCTAGAACACCCTAGCAACCAACTATAACTCCATAGCAACCACCTAGCAACTCCATAGCAACCACCTAGAACTCCATACCAACCACCTAGCAACACCCTAGCAACCACCTGGAACACCATAGCAACCACCTAGCAACACCCTAGCAACCACCTAGAATACCCTAGCAACCGGCTATAACTCCATAGCAACCACCTAGCAACACCATAGCAACCACCTAGATCTCCATAGCAACCACCTAGCAACACCCTAGCAACCACCTGGAACACCATAGCAACCACCTAGCTACAACCTAGCAACCACCTAGAACTCCCTAGCAACCGGCTATAACTCTATAGCAACCACTTAGCGACACCCTAGCAACCACCTGGAAAACCATAGCAACCACCTAGCAACACCCTAGCAACCGCCTAGCAACACCCTAGCAACCGCTTATATATCCGTAGCAACCACCTAGCAACATCCTAGCAACCACCTAGAATACCCTATCAACACCCTAGCAACCGCCTATAACTCCATAGTAACCTCCTAGCATCCACCTAGTAACACCCTAGCAACCGCCTATAACTCCGTAGCAACCACCTAGCAACATCCTAGCAACCACTTAGCAACACCCTAGCAACCACCTGGAACACCATAACAACTGCCTAGCAACACCCTAGCAACTGGCTATAAGTACATAGCAACCACCTAGCAACACCCTAGCAACCACCTGGAACAACATAACAACTGCCTAGCAACACCCTAGCAACCACCTATAACTTCATAGCAAATGCCTAGCAACACCCTAGCACCCGGCTATAACTCCATAGCAACCACCTAGCAACACCATAGTAACCACCTAGAACTCCATAGCAACCACCTAGACTACCCTAGCAACCACCTAGCGACACCCTAGCAACCCCCTGGAGCACCATAACAACTGCGTAGCAACACCCTAACAACCGCCTATAACTCCATAGCAACCGCCTAGCAACCACCTAGCATCACCCTAGCTACCACCTATAACTCCATAGCAACCACCTAGCAACATCCTAGCAACCACCTGGTACACCATATCAACTGCCTAGCAACACCCTAGAAATCGCCTATAACTCCATAGCAACCATCTAGCAACATCCTAGCAACCACTTAGATTACCCTAGCAACCACCTAGCAATGCCCTAGTAACCACCTGGAGCTCCATAGCAACCACATGGAACTCCATAGCAACCATTTAGCACCACCCTAGCAACCACTTGGAACACCATATCAACCACCTAGCAACATCCTAGCAACTGCCTAGAATTTCATAGCAACCACCTAGAACACCCTAGCAACCGCCTAGAATTCCATGGATACCAACTAGCAACACCCTAGCAACCGCCTCAAACATCACAGCAACTACCTACCACTGTTCACTCTGTTCAGCAGAAAGTTGACTTTGCGTTGGCGGCAACCACACTTCACAATTTCTGCAGGAATTGTCTAGTTTATTATTATTATTATTATTATTATTCCACCCATTTTTTGGACCGCTACTCCTCCCAGAGTTTTCGCACCACATACATTTGCAATGTGTCAAATCGAGCGGCTTGATCGGGAATGAAGTGCTATTACTTTGTGGAAAGTTTGGGTGGACGGTTTTTGAGAAATTTGACTTTTTTGGGGGAATTTTTCCCATAGAGAATGAATGGTGGAATGTTCACCCTTGTGATGTCACAATGCTGTCTTCTCACCTTTATGATGTCACAATGGTCTGTCTTCTAGCAGCAGTGCTCTGGTCTCTCTCTGGCTTTGGACATTCAGCATTCATCTCTATGGGGCAAAATTGCCCTCAAATTGTGGGATGCCTCATTGGACGTGTTAGAGAGTCGATTGTCTATTGGTGTAAATTAACCTCGCCCCCTTTCCTGATTGGCCGACATTTGATATTTAATAACTTTTCAACCGTTTGTCATAGAGAATTGTGGATCGCGTCATTGGACTCAGTAAAGACGGAGCAACCACCTAGCAACACCCTAGCAACCACCTAGAACAGCCTAGCAACAGCCTGGAACTCCATAGCAACCACCTAGCAACAGCATAGCAACTGCCTAGAACTCTATAGCAAATACCTAGAAAACCCTAGCAACGACCTGGAACTCCATAACAACCATCTAGCAACACCCTAGCAACCACCTAAAACACCCTAGCAACTGCTTAGAACTCCATAGCAACCACCTAGCAACACCTTAGCAACCACTTAGAACTCTATGGGAACGACCTAGCAACACCCTAGCAACCACTTAGAACAGTCTTGCAACAGCCTAGATCTCCATAGCAACCACCTAGCAACACCATAGCAACCACCTAGAACTCCATAGCAACCACCTAGCAACACCCTAGCAACCACCTGGAACACCATAGCAACCACCTAGCAACACCCTAGCAACCACCTGGAACACCATAACAACTGCCTAGCAACACCCTAGCAACTGCCTATAACTCCATAGCAACCACCTAGCAACATCTTAGCAACCATCTAGAATACCCTACCAACCACATAGCAACACCGTAGCAACCGCCTATAACTCCATAGCAACCACCTAGCAACACCCTAGCAACCACCTGGAACACCACAGCAACCGCTTATAACTCCATAGCAACCACCTAGCAACCAGCTGGAACACCATAACTGCCTAGCAACACCCTAGCAACCGGCTATAACTCCATAGCAACCACCTAGCAACACCATAGCAACCACCTAGAACTCCATAGCAACCACCTAGCAACACCCTAGCAACCACCTGGACACCATAGCAACCACCAAGCAACAACCTAGAAAGCACCTGGAACACCATAACAACTGCCTAGCAACACCCTAGCAACCACTTATAACTCCATAGCAACCACCTAGCAACATCCTAGCAACCACCTAGAAAACCCTAGCAACCACCTAGAACACCGTAGCAACAGCCTAGAACTCCATAGCAAACACCTAACAACACACTAGCAACCACCTGTAACACCATAGCAACTGCCTAGAACTCCATAGCAACCACCTAGCAACACCCTAGCAACCACATGGAACACCATAGCAAATGCCTAGCAACACCCTAGCAACCGGCTATAACTCCATAGCAACCACCTAGCAACACCCTATCAACCACCTGGAAAACCATATCAACTGCCTAGCAACCGCCTATAACTGCATAGCAACCACCTAGCAACATCCTAGCAACTACCTTGAATACCCTAGCAACCACCTAGCAACACCCTATCAAACACCTGGAACACCATAACAACTGCCTAGCAACCGCCTATAACTGCATAGCAACCACCTAGCAACATCCTAGCAACTACCTTGAATACCCTAGCAACACCCTAGCAACCACCTATAACTCCATAGCAAATGCCTAGCAACACCCTAGCAACCGGCTATAACTCCATAGCAACCACCTAGCAACACCATAGCAACCACCTTGCAACACCCTAGCAACCACCTAGAATACCTTAGCAACCACCTAGCAACACCCTAGCAACCACCTGGAACACCATAACAACTGCCTAGCAACACCCTAGCAACCGCCTATAACTCCATAGCAACCACCTAGCAACATCCTAGCAACCATCTAGAAAACCCTACCAACCACATAGCAACACCGTAGCAACCGCCTATAACTCCATAGCAACCACCTAGCAACACCCTAGCAACCACCTGGAACACCATAGCAAC
Source organism: Anguilla pacifica (assembly GCA_039654925.1). Lineage (NCBI taxonomy): Eukaryota > Metazoa > Chordata > Actinopteri > Anguilliformes > Anguillidae > Anguilla > Anguilla pacifica. The sequence continues at coordinate 31,800,924 of CM077290.1, read as the reverse complement.
CGCTTATAACTCCATAGCAACCACCTAGCAACCAGCTGGAACACCATAACTGCCTAGCAACACCCTAGCAACTGCCTATAACTCCATAGCAACCACCTAGCAACACCCTAGCAACCTCCTAGAACACCATAACAACTACCTATCAACACCCTAGCAACCGCCTATAACTCCATGGTCACCACCAGAACATCATAGCAACTACCTACCACTGTTAATTCTGTTCAGCAGAAAGTCGACTTTGCATTGAGGGCAACCACACTTCACAATTTCTGCAGGAATTGTCTAGTTATTATTATTATTATTATTATTATTCCACCCATTTTTTGGACCGCTACTCCTCCCAGAGTTTTCGCACCACATACATGTGCAATGTGTCAAATCGAGCGGCTTGATCGGGAATGAAGTGCTATTACTTTGTGGAAAGTTTGGGTGGACGGTTTTTGAGAAATTTGACTTTTTTTGGGGAATTTTTCCCATAGAGAATGAATGGTGGAATGTTCACCATTGTGATGTCACAATGCTGTCTTCTCACCTTTATGATGTCACAATGGTCTGTCTTCTAGCAGCAGTGCTCTGGTCTCTCTCTGGCTTTGGACATTCAGCATTCATCTCTATGGGGCAAAATTGCCCTCAAATTGTGGGATGCCTCATTGGACGTGTTAGAGAGTCGATTGTCTATTGGTGTAAATTAACCTCGCCCCCTTTCCTGATTGGCCGACATTTGATATTTAATAACTTTTCAACCGTTTGTCATAGAGAATTGTGGATCGCGTCATTGGACTCAGTAAAGACGGAGCAACCACCTAGAAACACCCTAGCAACCACCTAGAACAGCCTAGCAACAGCCTGGAACTCCATAGCAACCACCTAGCAACAGCATAGCAACTGCCTAGAACTCTAAAGCAAATACCTAGAAAACCCTAGCAACCACCTGGAACTCCATAACAACCATCTAGCAACACCCTAGCAACCACCTAGAACACCCTAGCAACTGCTTAGAACTCCATAGCAACCACCTAGCAACACCTTAGCAACCGCTTAGAACTCTATGGGAACCACCTAGCAACACCCTAGCAACCACTTAGAACAGTCTTGCAACAGCCTAGATCTCCATAGCAACCACTTAGCAACACCCTAGCAACCACCTGGAACACCATAACAACTGCCTAGCAACACCCTAGCAACCACCTAGAACAGCCTAGCAACAGCCTGGAACTCCATAGCAACCACCTAGCAACAGCATAGCAACTGCCTAGAACTCTAAAGCAAATACCTAGAAAACCCTAGCTACCACCTGGAACTCCATAGCAACCATCTAGCAACACCCTAGCAACCACCTAGAACACCCTAGCAACTGCTTAGAACTCCATAGCAACCACCTAGCAACACCTTAGCAACCGCATAATACTCTATGGGAACCACCTAGCAACACCCTAGCAACCACCTAGAACAGCCTTGCAACAACCTAGAGCTCCGTAGCAACGACTTAGCAACACCCTAGCAACCGCCTAGAATGTTGTAGCAACCACCTAGCAACACCCAGGCAACCGCCTAGAACACCATAGCAACCACCTACAACACGCTAGCAACCCCTAGAAGTACATGGCAACCACATAGCAACACCCTAGCAACCAACTAGAACACCCTAGCAACCCCCTAGAACTTCATAGCAACCACCTAACAACACACTAGTAACCACCTAGACCACCATAGCAACTGCCTAGGATTCTACAGCAACCACCTAGCAACACCCTAGCAACCGTCTAAAACTCCATAGCAACCCCCTAGCAACATCCTAGCAACCGCCTATAACTCCATAGCAACAACCTAGCAGCACCTTAGCAACTACCTAGAACACCCTAGCAACCGCCTAGAACGCCATAGCAACCACCTAACAACACACTAGCAACCACCTGTAACACCATAGCAACTGCCTAGAACTCCATAGCAACCACCTAGCAACACCCTAGCAACCACCTAGAACTGCATAGCAACCACTTTGCAACACTTTAGCAACCACCTGGAACACCATAGCAAATGCCTAGCAACACCCTAGCAACCGGCTATAACTCCATAGCAACCACTTAGAAAACCCTAGCAGCCACGTAGCAACACCTTTCCAACCACGTGGAACACCATAACAACTGCCTAGCAACACCCTAGCAACCACCTAGCAACATCCTAGCAACCACCTAGAATACCCTAGCAACACCCTAGCAACCGCCTATAACTCCATAGCAAATGCCTAGCAACACCCTAGCAACCGGCTATAACTCCATAGCAACCACATAGCAACACCATAGCAACCACCTAGAACTCCATAGCATCCACCTAGCAACCACCTAGAATACCCTAGCAACCACGTAGCAACACCCTAGCAACCACCTGTAACACCATAACAACTGCCTAGCAACACCCTAGCAACGGCCTATAACTCCATAGCAACCTCCTAACAACCACCTAGAATACCCAAGCAACCACCTAGCAACACCCTAGCAACTGACTATAACTCCATAGCAACCATGTAGCAACACCCTAGCAACCACCTGTAACACCATAACAACTGCCTAGCAACACCATAGCAACTGCCTTTAACTCCATAGCAAGCACGTAGCAACATCCTAGCAACCACTTAGAATACCCTAGCAACCACCTAGCAATGCCCTAGCAACCACCTAGCAACACCTTAGCAACTGTGTAGAACTCCATAGCAACCACCTAGCAACACCCTAGCAACACCCTAAAACTCCATAGCAACTACCTAGCAACACCCTAGCAACCACCTAGAACACTCCATAGCCATGTTTTAGAAATCCCCTAGACACCACCCAAAACACCCTACCAACTGCCTTAGAACAGTAAACCAACTACTTAGCTCGGTTAACTCTGTGCACCACAAAGTCGACTTTGCATTAGCGGCAACCACACTTCACAATTTCTGCAGGAATTGTCTAGTTATTATTATTATTATTCCACCCATTTTTTGGACCGCTACTCCTCCCAGAGTTTTCGCACCACATGCATGTGCAATATGTCAAATCGAGCGGCTTGATCGGGAATGGTGTGCTATTACTTTGTGGAAAGATTCGTTGCACGGTTTTTGATAAATTTGAATTTTTTCGGGAAATTTTTCCCATAGAGAATGAATGGCGGAATGTTCACCCTTGTGATGTCATAATGCTGTCTTCTCACCATTGTGATGTCACAATGCTCTGTCTTCTAGCAGCAGTACCCTGGTCTCTCTCTAGATTTGAACATTCTGCCATTCATCTCTATGGGGAAAAATTGCCCACAAATTGTGCAATGCCTCATTGGACATGGTAGGGAGTCCTTTGTCCATTGGTGGAGATCAGCCTTAACCCCCTTCCTGATTGGCCGATGTTTGATATTTCGTATCATTTGAACGGTTTTTCATAGAGAACTATGGGTCGCGTCATTGGACTCAGTAAAGACCTAGCAACCGCCTAGGACTCCATAGCAACCCCCTAGCAACATCCTAGCAACCGCCTGTAACTCCATAGCAACGACCTAGCAACACCCTAGCAACCTCCTAGAACACCCTAGCAACCGCCTAGAACTTCATAGCAAACACCTAACAACACACTAGCAACCACCTGTAACGCCATAGCAACTGCCTAGAACTCCATAGCAACCACATAGCAACACCCTAGCAACCACCTAGAACTGCATAGCAACCACCTTGCAACATCCTAGCAACCACCTGGAACACCATAGCAAATGCATAGCAACACCCTAGCAACCAGCTATAACTCCATAGCATCCACCTAGCAACACCATAGCAACCACCTAGAATACCCTAGCAACCACCTAGCAACACCCTAGCAACCACCTGGAACTGCATAGCAACCACCTAGCAACACCCTAGCAACAACCTAGGACTCCATAGCAACCACCTAGCAACACCATAGCAACCACCTTTATCACCATAGCAACTGCCTAGAAACCCATAGCAACCACCTAGAAAACCCTAGCAACCACCTAGCAACACCTTAGCAACCGCCTATAACTCCATAGCAACAACTTAGCAACACCCTAGCAACCACCTGGAACACCAAAGCAAATGCATAGCAACACCCTAGCAACCGACTATAACTCCATAGCAACCACCTAGCAACACCATAGCAACCACCTTACAACAGCCTAGCGACCACCTAGAATACCCTAGCAACCACCTAGCAACACCCTAGTAACCGCCTCAAACTCCATAACAGCCACCTAGCAACACCCTAGACACCACCTAAAACACCATAGTCACCACCAGAACATCATAGCAACTACCTACCACTGTTCACTCTGTTCAGCAGGAAGTCGACTTTGCGTTGGTGGCAACCACACTTCACAATTTCTGCAGGAATTGTCTAGTTTATTATTATTATTCCACCCATTTTTTGGACCGCTACTCCTCCCAGAGTTTCTGCACCACATACACGTGCCATATGTCAAATTGACCGGCTTCTTTGGGAATCGTGTGCTATTACTTTGTGGAAAGTTTCGCTGCACGGTTTTTGAGAAATATGACTTTTTATGGCCAATTTTTCCCCATAGGGATGAATGTAAAACGTGACGTCATACATATGTGAGCGGTGAAGTCACAGCATTGGTCGGCTTAGCACACGTGATGCACTTTTAACCTGCTTCATCTACAGGAAATTTAGAATCCAGATGCGGTGCATATCTCCATTTTCGTCGTAATTACAGAAAACACACATTCGTAAACTTCAAATGATTCATACCACAATGTAGATAAAACCTTGACGAACATGTACATGCACGGATTGTGTTGTTCAAACGAGGTTTCCTGGCGACTTAGCCACCACAGTGGATATAGCTTAATGCGGAAGTGCACGCGATAAAAACGGTATTCCAAATGCAAAATTACAAATGAAAACGCTGTCAGCTAGGTATATCAACAAACATATGACTTAGGCATACCCAGATTTCCTCAAAAATAATAGTATTTCACAAGATATTACGCAAAATCGTTGACAACGTTTCGTCAAATGCAGCGTCTTTGAATGCTACTAGTGCTAACAAAGAGTGCATGCATTGAATGCGACGATTAAAACACTTTCGGTTGACCTAAAAAAACCATATTCCAAAACCAAAATTAGACGTGCTGTTATACCTGGTTAGAAAGCTTATGCTCTCACCTACTGAATAAACGAATTCTCAAACAAGCCAGACTGTACTAAAGAGTGCAACAACGCCGTCAACAACACGTGTGCACCAGCTTCTGATCCGGTCTTCAGTGGGCTTGTAATACCACACATGTTGCTTTGGGTGTTGTCGAACTTTGTAGTACAATCTGGCTTGATCTACACATCATCGATCTAATAGGTGACAGAATAAGCTTTCTAACAATGTATAATATGTCAAATTTTACTTTTGTAATACCGTTTTATATTCCAGCGAGTTGGAAACTTTGGTCTCGTTATAACTGCATTACACATCAGTCTGCATTACACGTCAGACTTAGGGTTTTTCCAAGACCCTCTGAACATGCCAGCTAGCTTTGTGATTCGCCGTCACTCGTCACCGCATACCGCAAGTAAAACACTGAGATCTCAAATTTTGATGAAAGGATAATTTAGCTCTGAATATATGTGTCGCAAATCAACTCGTTGTAGTGATGTTATAGCAGGTACACAATGCCCTGTCTCTGCTTATACTACAGAAACTGTTCACTCCGTTCAGCACAAAGTCGACTTTGCATTGCCGGCAACCACACTTTACAATTTCTGCAGGAATTGTCTAGTTATTATTATTAGTGTGGTTGCCTTAGGCAAACACACTATTATTATTGCACATATTTATTTATTATTATTATTATTATTATTATTATTCCGCCAGTTTTTTGGACCGCTACTCCTCCCAGAGTTTTCGCACCACATACACGTGCAATATGTCAAATCGAGCGGCTTGATCAGGAATGGTGTGCTATTACGTTGTGGAAAGTTTCGTTGCACGGTTTTTGAAAAATTTGAATTTTTGTGTGCAATTTTTCCCCATAGAGAATGAATGGCGGAATGTTCAGCTTTGTGATGTCACAATGCTCTGTCTTCTCACCCCTGTGATGTCACAATGCTCTGTCTTCTAGCAGCAGTACTCTGGTCTCTCTCTAGTTTTGAACATTCTGCCATTCATCTTTATGGGGAAAAATTGCCCACAAATTGTGCAATGCCTCATTGGACATGGTAGAGAGTCCTTTGTCCATTGGTGTAGATCAGCCTTGCCCCCTTTCCTGATTGGCCGATGTTTGATATCTCATAACATTTGAACCGTTTTTCATAGAGAACTATGGGTTGCGTCATTGGACTCAGTAAAGACCTAGCAACCCCCTAGCAACATCCTAGCAACTGCCTGTAACTCCATAGCAACGACCTAGCAACACCCTAGCAACAGCCTAGAACTCCATAGCAAACACCTAACAACACACTAGCAACCACCTGTAACACCATAGCAACTGCCTAGAACTCCATAGCAACCACATAGCAACACCCTAGCAACCACCTAGAACTGCATAGCAACCACATGGAACACCATAGCAAATGCCTAGTAACACCCTAGCAACCGGCTATAACTACATAGCAACGACCTAACAACACCCTAGCAACCACCTATAACACCCTAGCAACCACCTAGAACTCCATAGCAACCAACTATCCGCACACTAGCAACCACCTGGAACACCATAGCAACCACCTAGCAACACCCTAGCAACCGGCTATAACTCCATAGCAAACACCTAGAACTCCATAGCAACCACCTAGCAACACACAAGCAACCACCTGGAACACCATAGCAACCACCTAGCAACACCCTAGCAACCACCTAGAACACCCTAGAAACCAGCTGTAACTCCATAGCAACCACCTAGCAACACCATAGCAACCACCTAGAACTCCATAGCAACCACCTAGCAACACCCTAGCAACCGCCTGGAACTCCATAGCAACCACCTAGCAACACCCTAGCAACCACCTGGAACACCATAACAACTGCGTAGCAACACCCTAGCAACCGCCTATAACTCCATAGCAACCACCTAGCAACAACCTAGCAACCACCTAGAATACCCTAGCAACACCCTAGCAACCGTCTATAACTCTATAGCAAATGCCTAGCAAAACCCTATCAACCGGCTATAACTCCATAGCAACCACCTATAACTCCATAGCAACCACCTAGCAACATCCTAGCAACCACCTAGCAACACCCTAGCAACCACCTGGAACACCATAACTGCCTAGCAACCACCTATAACTCCATAGCAACCACCTAGCAACATCCTAGCAACCACTTAGATTACCCTAGCAACCACCTAGCAATGCCCTAGTAACCACCTGGAGATCCATAGCAACCACCTGAAACTCCATAGCAACCACCTAGCCCACCCTAGCAACCACCTGGAACACTATATCAACCACCTAGCAACATCCTAGCAACTGCCTAGAACTCCATAGCAACCACCTAGAACATTCTAGCAACCGCCTAGAATTTCATGGAAACCACCTAGAACTCCATAGAACCACCTAGCAACACCCTAGCAACTGCCTCAAACATCATAGCAACTACCTACCACTGTTCACTCTGTTCAGCAGAAAGTCGACTTTGCATTGGCGGCAACCACACATCACAATTTCTGCAGGAATTGTCTAGTTATTATTTTTATTTCTTTCCACCCATTTTTTGGACCGCTACTCCTCCCAGAGTTTTCGCACCACATACACGTGCAATATGTCAAATCGAGCGGCTTGATCGGGAATGGTGTGCTATTACTTTGTGGAAAGTTTGGGTGGACGGTGTTTGAGAAATTTGACTTTTTTTGGGAAATTTTTCCCATAGAGAATGAATGGCGGAATGTTCACCCTTGTGATGTCACAATGCTCTGTCTTCTCACCTCTGTGATGTCACAATGGTCTGTCTTCTAGCAGCAGTGCTCTGGTCTCTCTCTGGCTTCGGACATTTAACATTCATCTCTATGGGGCAAAATTGCCCACAAATTCTGGGATGCCTCATTGGACTTGTTAGAGAGTCCTTTGTCCATTGGTGGAAATCAGCCTTGCCCCCCTTCCTGATTGGCTGATGTTTTATATTTCATAACCTTTGAACCGTTTGTCATAGAGAACTATGAGTTGCGTCATTGGACTCAGTAAATACCTAGCAACCGCCTAGAACTCCATAGCAACCCCCTAGCAACATCCTAGCAACCGCCTGTAACTCCATAGCAACAACCTAGCAACACCCTAGCAACCACCTAGAACACCCTAGCAACCGCCTAGAACTCCATAGCAACCACCTAACAATACACTAGCAACCACCTGGAACACCATAGCAACTGCTTAGAACTCCATAGCAACCACCTAGCAACACCCTAGCAACCACCTAGAATAGCATAGCAACCACCTTGCAACACCCTAGCAACCACTTGGAACACCACAGCAAATGCCTAGCAACACCTTAGCAACCAAATTTAACTACATAGCAACCACCTAGCAACACCATAGCAACCACCTAGAACTCCATAGCAACCACCTAGCGACACTCTAGCAACCACCTGGAACACCATAGCAACCACCTAGCAACACCCTAGCAACCACCTGGAACACCATAACTGCCTAGCAACACCCTAGCAACCGCCTATAACTCCATAGCAACCACCTAGCAACATCCTAGCAACCACCTAGAATACCCTAGCAACCACCTAGCAACACCCTAGCAACCACCTGGAACACCATAGCAAAAGCATAGCAACACCCTAGCAACCACCTGGAACACCATAGCAAATGCCTAGCAAGACCCTAGCAACCGGCTATAACTCCATAGCAACCACCTAGAAATCCATAGCAACCACCTAGCAACACCCTAGCAACCACCTGGAACACCATAACAACTGCCTAGCAACACCCTAGCAACCACCTATAACTCCATAGCAACCACCTAGAAACATCCTAGCAACCACCTAGAATACCCTAGCAACACCCGAGCAACCGCCTATAACTCTATAGCAACCACCTAGCAACCACCTAGAATAGCTTAGCAACTGCCTAGAACGCCATATCAACCACCTAGAACACCCTAGCAACCACTTAGAACAGTATAGTAACACCCTAGCAACACGATATCAACTTCCTAGTAACACCCTAGCAACCATGTAAAACACCATAGCAACTACTTAGCAACACCCTAATAACCGCGCAAAACACCATAGCAACTACCTAGCAACACCCCAGCAACCACCGAGAACACCCTAGTGTAGTGGAAAATTTTGAGACTCCCCATGATTGTGATGACGTCACATGTTAAAGTTAGGGTGTTCCCATCAAGGTTGGGCCAGATGTATCCTCCTAACTATCAGTAGTTATAGATAAGTGTTCATGCTTGTGACGACTTCAATATGCGTCATGATAACGTAAGCATCTACGTCATATAATCAAAACAGTAGCCCTATCAGTAGTTATAGATAAGTTTTCATGCTTGTGACGACTTCAATATGCGTCATGATAACGTAAGCATCTACCCATATAATCAAAACAGTAGCCCTATCAGTAGTTATAGATAAGTTTTCATGCTTGTGACGCCTTCAATATGCGTCATGATAACGTAAGCATCTACTCATATAATCAAAACAGTAGCCCTATCAGTAGTTATAGATAAGTTTTCATGCTTGTGACGACTTCAATATGCGTCATGATAACGTAAGCATCTACGTCATATAATCAAAACAGTAGCCTTAGAAATCTTACTATCAGTAGTTGTAGATAAGCTTTTGGAAACGCAAGAAACCACAGTATCCACTGTAGACAAAGAGCATGAGAACGCAGTAGACTTAGAAATCATATATACATATTCACTCACTCAGCAGAAAAGAACTAGTCACTGAACAGATAAACACTAACTAGAAAACTAATATTTTACAGTGACCCATATGTAACTTGTACGCTTAATGAAAAATTACAGAAGGCTGAGACTTATATGCATACTGGAAACGTACAGAACAAGGAAAGTCTGTCTGGTGCCAACCAGGTCAGATAAGAGATGGTTAACATAAACATCATGTAGTGCCAAGAAGAACAGGTGTCTGGGACTTACGCAAATGCATAAGGGGTTATGGAGTTTGGGGAGTACATTTTGTGTATAAAAGGATTGTAAAACTGACAATCGAGGTTCAATTCGGCGGAATTGTTCCGGCTTTGTTGTGCACATGCACCGGTGCAAATAAAGTCTAAACCTTTCTGAAGAGCTTGCTGTTGTGCTGTCTTTTCCCTCGTGAAGTAGTTTTCTACAGATTGGCGATCGATTGGACTCAGAGAATTTTGTCGTTTTCCTAGACCACGACATTTGGGGGCTCGTCCGGGATACGAAAGAGGAATCACTGAAGCTCCCGGCTCCTGGAGACAGAGGCAGAGGGTGATAGCCCCTAAAAAAAGCTGGCCAGCTTATCAAAAGGTAAGAGTATTTAACTACTTTGTTTCGGACTGGGGCACTGTCCCCTCTTGCCTCTTCTCCCTGACGCCGGGAGTGAAAGCCTCTCGTACAACAAACCCGGCAACTAACACCGAAAATTGAGGGGAAGGAAGCGGCGAGCTCTTCAGAAAAGTACACCGCAGACCGTGAGTGAATTGTGTGTGGTGTGAGTGGATTGTGTGTGGTGTGAGTGAATTGTGTGGGGTATGAGTGTGAATGGAGTGTGGTATGAGTGAAAAGACGTCGTAAAAATTTTTATTTTTCAGAAAAGGGTTGGGAAAAGTGTTGTTGGTTAGGAACAACATTGATAAAGCTGCTTATGCTTGAGTAGATGCTTATGCTGTGCGGAATTGTGTTGGAAACAGAATTGTTGAGTAGGAACAATTTTGGGAAAGGCCTATATTTGTTGCAAAAGTGAGAAAAACGGGAACTGGGAATTCAATATCCCTTTAGCGAAGTTTACACTGATGCAGGTGTGTGTGGCATTGAACGCCGTTGTTATATGTGGGGGCTCAGAGTCTTGGAAAGGCAGTAATTCCTGTAGTGGGTTGCATGCAAGAGCTCAGGTCCCGGGAATTGTCTTGGAAGAAGGCCTATTTTTTTGTTGCAACAGTGTGGGTCACTGTTGCAGTTGTTTGTGTGGGGCTCAGAGTCTTGGAAAGGCAGTAATTCCTGTAGTGGGTCGCATGCAAGAGCTCAGGTTCCGGGATATAAAGAGACGCTGTGCTTATGCTGTGATTAGATGCTTATGCTGCGGGGAAATAACGTTGGAACAGAGGGAAAAAAATTTTTTTTGAGTGTATGTGTGTGTGTGTACAACTAAAATAACGTTGTATTAGGGGACAGAGGAAAAACTTTGTGTGTGTGTGTGTACGTACAATTATAGAGTGTGTGGAAGAGAGAACGGCAAGAGTGTAGAAGAGATAAGAAGGGAGAAAATAAGTGTAGAAATCAAGGTCGTGGGGAGCCTTGGCTGGAAAAATAACGGTTAAATAATAAGAAATAGAATAAAAGGCAGAAGCCTCGGTTGGGAATAAAGGTTAAATAGAGATAAAATATATTAAAGTTATTAAAGTATTAAAATATCCTGTCCTGTCACCGTAAAATAATGGAAAAAGAAGAGAAAACGCCCGTTGAGATAATCACAGGAAAATATCCTAAATGTGAACAGGAGATAAATAAAATATCAGAAAAATGGACAAAAAGAACTAAAAAATTGACGACAAAATGGCCAAAAGGGGGTACGTTTGATAGAGAAATATGCGATCAGATGGGAGGGGTAATAGCAAATTATAAACCAGAAGATAAGTCAGAAACAAGAAAGCTAAAAAGAGAACAGGAAAAAACAATTTTAGGATGGTTTAGGTCCGCTTCCCTAGAAAGAGATGTAGAATTAAAAAGGGATTGCAGTGAAATAATGACTCACCCTCCGTATGCCCCACAATCACCAAGACATGCGGTAATAAAAGAGAAAGACTTGTATCCAATATGCCCGGTAACATCTGCAGTGTATCCGGTAGTAAAGGGACAGGTGGAAATAAAAGGGTGGGTAGAACATGAGGAAGGAGAAGAACAACTGGGGATAGAGAGAGCGCGGCTCGAGCAAGAAAAGGGAAAAATAGAAACAAGGGTAGCAGAGCTGAAGGGAGAATATAAAGAAGTGGAGGAATTAGAAGAACTGTTAAAAGAAAAATATAACCAGTATGATGAATACCATAGCTGGTTAATAAAAAAGGCAAAAGAGATAAGAGACACTGAGAAAAAACAGCGAGCGTCTAAAATAAGCTAAAAGCCTGAACAGGTGGGGTCAAAAAGGGATGGGGAAACACATAAAAGATGCGAAATTGCGGGGTGGGAAAACACAAAATGGGAAAAGTGTCCGTATAATACGTGGGAAGAGCTGAAGCCTAAAAGTACAGAGGGAACTGAATCCCGAGATAAGCATAAGCCAAGGTTAGCAAAAGGCACAAATAAAAAACAAATCCCCCAGATAGAGTATAAACTAGAATATAGTAAAGGGGGGGAGGAGTTCTCCCCAGCAGGAAAAAATGAGGCAAGCGATAGTGAAGCGAGCCAGGCAAGTAATAGCGAGGCAGAAGAGTCAGAGGGGGGAGAAGGGCCTGCACAGGTGGGGGGAGACTTAGCTGGGCGATATCAAAACGTAAGAAAAAGACCGCCAACCCGGCGTAACCCAGCAGCAGAAGGGTATAGCCATAATATTAAAAGCCCCAATACCATAGCACCATTATTGATTAGGGAAGGTGGTGTACCCCGATACATTCCCTGGTCCACCCAAGATATGTATAATGTAATAACCAATCTCCCTGAGTTGCAGAATGGGGCAGGCCACTGGGTCAGGGTGCTGGAGGAGGAGACGACAGGCCGGCTCCTGGCTGTGGGTGACCTGAAGGCTCTCCTGGGGAAGGTTGTGGGGATGAAAACAATGCTGGACATATTTGAACAGGCTGGCTTTGACAAAAACCATGCGCAGTCTCCAGCAGTGGACGGTGGGCCGTTTGATAACGTGCGTGGGGTTGTTTGGGCTGCTCTACGAGCCCTGTATCCTGCACGACCGGACATAATGACCTTAACGGGACCGCCGTTAAAAGAAAATGAACCACCAACAACATACATCCACACGCAGTTGCGCAGGTGGAGAATGATGACTGAGAGGGACGTACAGGCAGATCCCATAATGACCACTCTCTTCCGCAAAGCCATCCGGGAGGGGATGTCACAGGAAGTGGGGCGCCGCCTCGATGAGGTGGTGGGGCTGAACACCATGGCACACAGAGAGTTTGTTGATCATGTGGTACACGCTGTAGAAAGTCAGCGGAAAGAGGGGAAAAAGCTGGAAGATCAAACAAAAGACATTCAAAGAAAGCTACTGCAGTTGCAGCTGGAGGAGCAGCTGAAAGCCAAAGAAAAAGAGGCGGAAAAAGTGGCATCTGTGAAAATACAGAATATGGACAATGGGTTCTTTGACGTTGAAGCCGCCCCCACGCCTGAACCATGGAGTGGTCTGACGGTGCCCCGGCCGACGGTGGTCTACAACTTCTCCGGCATCCCTCACCCGGTGGCCATGCAAGGTAGTATGAACGGGGGAGGGCCACAACCGGGTGGGAATCATGTGGGGGGAGGGCCAGGGAATGGGGGTCAAAACACCCAGTGGAGAGGGCAGCAGAATCAGAATAATAACATGCAAAATAGAAATTGGAACCAACAAGGTTTTTCTAATCAACAGAGACAGGGCCCCATAGTTTGCTATAGATGTGATCAGGAGGGGCACATAAAAAGAGTGTGTCCAAACGCTCAAGGGATGTACCCAGGTAACCAGGGGACCTGGGTACCTAATCAGCCTCAGCAATCGCAGGGTTACCCCAACTTGACCCCACCTCCTCAGGCTAGGTCCCCATATCAGAGTGGGGGACCTGTAAATTACCAAGGTGCCCAATAAGGGTGCCCAGAGAACCCAGGCGGAGTAGGGCAGCATGTAATGATAACAAACAGGCCAGAACAAGAACCAATAATAAATGTACAAATCGGAGGAAAAATTGTCCCCATGATGATAGATACTGGTGCAACATGCACATGCATTAGGAAAGAATATGCATCACATCTGCCTATGTCGGGAGAAGTTATTAAAACAGTAGGGTTCTCGGGAAAAACAATGTTAAGCCCGACTACAAAACCGGTATTAATAAAATTAGGCGCAAAAGAAGCAAAATTAGAGATAGTAGTATGCAAAAATTCCCCCATAAGCCTTCTAGGAAGAGATGCAATTCTGGCCTTAGGACTAAAATTAAATTGTGAAGGAGGGGGCATAGATTTAACAGGAATGTACTATGTGGGTAGTGAAAATCTCCACAGGGCAATTGTATATTGGGTAGGGGATATTGAGACACAAGTAGAAGACCAAGTGTGGAGCACTTGGCAAAAATATGTTGAGGCGCAGATCCCACAGGCAACTGAGCCAGAATATGATTTACATTGTACAATGAAGTTTGATCCCTACCAGGATTCAGATCTAGAAAGAGAGTGGAATGAGGGGAAAGGAGAAAGACAATATTTGGTGTCATCTGCGCTCCTGATAGGTCAGGAAGGAGCAGCGTTAAACATAGAAAGGTCCCCGTGGATTGAGCAATGGTTTCAGGAGGAACATGCGGCCCCACACATAACGTTAAAAGTCAATCCAGGGTACCAGGCTAAGGACTTAGGTCCTATGGTAAAGAGAGCAGAAGAGCTCCAATTCGGGCCAACAGAAAATTCTTTAATTTGGTGCACAGCAGATAAAAAAATGATCAAAATTATGATAAGTGCTCAGATGTGGGGAAAGCCCCAAATGGTGAAGGTACCGTGGGAAGGGGGTACTAAACGGGAGGAATCTAGAGAAAATTTAAGTATAGAAGAACATTTAAATCAATTACCAAGCCAACTATGGGCGCAACATGAAACGGAAATTGGTGACCCCGACTTACAAGGTTTGGACCTCAAAAAGTGTGGTGTGGCAATATGTTGATGACTTATTACTATGTGCAGACACAAAAGAGCAGGGCATGAGCGACAGCATGAAACCGCTGGAGAAACTGGCAAAGGGGGGACACAAGGTGTCCAGGAAGAAACTGCAGCTCTGCTCGCAGGAGGTGGAGTACTTGGGAAGAGTCAACACGGCTGGCGGTAAGAGAATGTCAAATAAACAGTTGAAGACAATAATGAAAGTTCCGCAACCACAGACAGTGGGACAAATGATCACATTCTTAGAAATGACGGGTTTTAGCGTGGATTGGGTGGAAGGGTATTCTGAAAAAACGCAACCACAAAGAAAGATAATGAAGGAGGTTGGGCAAGAAGAACTGTCGAATAAAGGACGAGGGGGAAGTTGGCGGGAAAAAATAGGACTTGCAGTGGGGATAACAGTGATAGTGGTACTGGTGTTGCTGTTGTGTATCCTCCCTCTCTTGAGATCCTCTCCCCACAGGGCTATAGGCATCCAGTTGGTGTCGTAAGGTGACTAACACAGGAGTCAGGCGCCAGACGGTGATTCCAGGTTCCAGCGGACGGGACGCTGTCACAGTCCAGGGAGACGGGGAGAGCGGAGGGACTGCGGGCGCTGACACCAGTCCAGGGAGCAACAGCACCAACAGTGCCCCTGCGGGTCCAGTACGAGAATCGCAAGCCGGCTTTCCAGTGGAGTGACGTGCAGACCGCGTACTCTGGTTGGAAGAAATACCAGGAGCCCAGTGGAGTGACGCGCAGACCGCGTACTCTGGGTGGAAGAAATACCAGGAGCCCAGTGGAGTGACGTGCAGACCGCGTACTCTGGGTGGAAGATATACCAGGAGCCCACCAACCACGAGGACTGTGGCAAATCGTCGGGCTACAAATCAACGTGTTAAAGAAAATTAAAGGAGTGTATGATAACTTTGTTGGGTCAGAAAGCCAATAAGAATACAGTGAGGGGAGTTATTCGGGGCCATATTATTTGACCCCGAAAGGGGGGAATGTAGTGGAAAATTTTGAGACTCCCCATGATTGTGATGACGTCACATGTTAAAGTTAGGGTGTTCCCATCAAGGTTGGGCCAGATGTATCCTCCTAACTATCAGTAGTTATAGATAAGTGTTCATGCTTGTGACGACTTCAATATGCGTCATGATAACGTAAGCATCTACGTCATATAATCAAAACAGTAGCCCTATCAGTAGTTATAGATAAGTTTTCATGCTTGTGACGACTTCAATATGCGTCATGATAACGTAAGCATCTACGTCATATAATCAAAACAGTAGCCCTATCAGTAGTTATAGATAAGTTTTCATGCTTGTGACGACTTCAATATGCGTCATGATAACGTAAGCATCTACCCATATAATCAAAACAGTAGCCCTATCAGTAGTTATAGATAAGTTTTCATGCTTGTGACGCCTTCAATATGCGTCATGATAACGTAAGCATCTACTCATATAATCAAAACAGTAGCCCTATCAGTAGTTATAGATAAGTTTTCATGCTTGTGACGACTTCAATATGCGTCATGATAACGTAAGCATCTACGTCATATAATCAAAACAGTAGCCTTAGAAATCTTACTATCAGTAGTTGTAGATAAGCTTTTGGAAACGCAAGAAACCACAGTATCCACTGTAGACAAAGAGCATGAGAACGCAGTAGACTTAGAAATCATATATACATATTCACTCACTCAGCAGAAAAGAACTAGTCACTGAACAGATAAACACTAACTAGAAAACTAATATTTTACAGTGACCCATATGTAACTTGTACGCTTAATGAAAAATTACAGAAGGCTGAGACTTATATGCATACTGGAAACGTACAGAACAAGGAAAGTCTGTCTGGTGCCAACCAGGTCAGATAAGAGATGGTTAACATAAACATCATGTAGTGCCAAGAAGAACAGGTGTCTGGGACTTACGCAAATGCATAAGGGGTTATGGAGTTTGGGGAGTACATTTTGTGTATAAAAGGATTGTAAAACTGACAATCGAGGTTCAATTCGGCGGAATTGTTCCGGCTTTGTTGTGCACATGCACCGGTGCAAATAAAGTCTAAACCTTTCTGAAGAGCTTGCTGTTGTGCTGTCTTTTCCCTCGTGAAGTAGTTTTCTACAGATTGGCGATCGATTGGACTCAGAGAATTTTGTCGTTTTCCTAGACCACGACACTAGCAACCACCAAGAACACCCTAGCAACCGCCTGGAATTCCATAGCAACCACCTTGTAACACCCTAGCAACTACCTAGAACTCCATAGAAACCACCTAGCAACACCCTAGCAACCACCTAGCAGCACCTTAGCAACCATCAAGAACACCCTAGCAACCACCTAGAACTCCATAGCAACCACCATGTAACACTGTAGCCACCACCTAGAACTCCATAGCAACCACCTAGCAACACCCTAGCAACCACCTAGAACTCCATAGCAACCACCTAGCAACACCCTAGCAACCACCTGGAACACCATAGCAACCACCTAGCAACACCCAAGCAACCGCCTAAAATGCCGTAGCAATCGCCCTGAACTCCATAGCAACCATCTAGCAACACCCTAACAACCGCCTAGAACTCCATAGCAACCACCTAACAATATACTAGCAACCACCTAGAGCACCCTAACAACTGCCTAGAACGCCTTAGCAACCACCTAGCAACACCATAGCAACCACCTAGAACTCCATAGCAACCACCTAGCACCACCATAGCAACCACCTAGAATAGCCTAGCAACTGCCTAGCAACGTCCTAGCAACCATCTGGAACACCATAGCAACCACATAGCAACACCCTAGCAACCACCTGGAACACCATAGAAAATGTCTATCAACACCTTAGCAACCGCCTGAAACTCCATAGCAACCACCTTGTAACGCCCTAGCCACCACCTAGAACTCCATAGCAACCACCTAGCAACACCCTAACAACCACCTAGAATACCCTAGCAACCACCTTGCAGCACCCTAGCAACCGCCTAGAACTCCATAGCAACCACCTAGCAACCGCCTATAACTCCATAGCAACCACCTAGCAACAGCCTAGCAACGACCTGGAACACCAAACAATTGCCTAGCAACACCCTAGCAACCGCCTATAACTCTATAGCAACCTCCTACCAACCATCTAGAACACTCTAGCAACCACCTAGCAACACCCTAGCAACCACCTATAACTCCAAAGCAACGACCTAGCAACACCATTGTAACCACCTAGAACTTCATAGCATCCACCTAGCAACACCCTAGCAACCACCTTGAATACCCTAGCAACCACCTGGAACACCATAGCATCCACCTAACAGCACACTAGCAACCACCTGGAACACCATAGCAAATGCCTAGCAACACCCTAGCAACCAGCTATAACTCCATAGCAACCACCTAACAACACTATAGCAACCACCTAGAACGCCATAGCAACCACCTAGCAACACCCTAGCAACCACCTGGAACACTATAGCAACCACCTAGCAACACCCTAGCAACCACCTGGAACACCATAACAACTGCCTAGCAACACCCTAGCCTAACCTGGAACACAATATCAACCACCTAGCAACATCCTAGCAACTGCCTAGAACTCCATAGCAACCACCTAGAACACCCTAGCAACCTCCTAAAATTCCATGGAGACCACCTAGCAACACCCTAGCAACCGCCTCAAACATCATAGCAACTACCTACCACTGTTCACTCTGTTCAGCAGAAAGTCGACTTTGCGTTAGCGGCAACCACACTTCACAATTTCAGCAGGAATTGTCTACTTATTATTATTATTGTTTCTTTCTTTCCACCCATTTTTTGGACCGCTACTCCAGTTTTCACACCACACGCACGTGCAATATGTCAAATCGAGCGGCTTGATCGGGAATGGTGTGCTATTACTTTGTGGAAAGTTTCGTTGCACGGTTTTTGAAAAATTTGAATTTTTGTGTGCAATTTTGCCCCATAGAGAATGAATGGCGGAATGTTCAGCCTTGTGATGTCACAATGCTCTGTCTTCTCACCCCTGTGATGTCACAATGGTCTGTCTTCTAGCAGCAGTACTCTGGTCTCTCTCTAGGTTTGAACATTCTGCCATTCATCTCTATGGGGAAAAATTGCCCACAAATTGTGCAATGCCTCATTGGACATGGTAGAGAGTCCTTTGTCCATTGGTGGAGATCAGCCTTGCCCCCCTTCCTGATTGGCCGATGTTTGATATTTCATAACTTTTGAACCGTTTGTCCTAGAGAACTATGGGTCGCGTCATTGGACTCAGTAAAGACCTAGCAGCCGCCTAGAACTCCATAGCAACCCCCTAGTAACATCCTAGCAACCGCCTATGACTCCATAGCAAAGACCTAGCAACACCCTAGCAACCACCTAGAACAACCTAGCAACCGCCTAGAACTCCATAGCAACCACCTAACAACACACTAGAATCCACCTGGAACACCATAGCAACTGCCTAGAACTCCATAGCAACCACCTAGCAACACCCTAGCAACCACCTAGAACTGCATAGCAACCACCATGCAACACCCTAGCAACCACGTGGAACACCATAGCAAATGCCTAGCAACACCCTAGCAACCGCCTATAACTCCATAGCAACCACCTAGCAACACCATAGCAACCACCTAGAACTCCATAGCAACCGCCTAGAACTCCATAGCAACTACCTAACAACTAACTAGCAACCACCTGTAATACCATAGCAACTGCCTAGAACTCCATAGCAACCACCTAGCGACACCCTAGCAACCACCTAGAACTGCATAGCAACCACCTTGCAACACCCTAGCAACCACGTGGAACACCATAGCAAATGCCTAGCAACACCCTAGCAACCGCCTATAACTCCATAGCAACCACCTAGCAACACCATAGCAACCACCTAGAACTCCATAGCAACACCCTAGCAAATGGCTATAACTCCATAGCAACCACCTAGCAACACCAGAGCAACCACCTAGAACTCCATAGCAACCACCTAGCAACACCCTAGCATCCACCTGGAACAGCATAGCAACCACTTAGCAACACCCTAGCAACCACGTGGAACACCATAACAACTGCCTAGCAACACCCTAGCAAACGCCTATAACTCCATAGCAACCACCTAGCAACATCCTAGCAACCACCTAGAATACCCTAGCAACAACCTAGCAACTGCCTATAACTCCATAGCAAATGCCTAGCACCACCCTAGCAACCGGCTATAACTCCATAGCAACCACATAGCAACACCACAGCAACCACCAAGAACTCCATAGCAACCACCTAGCAACACCATAGCAACCACCTGGAACACCATAGCAACCACCTAGCAACACCCTAGCAACCACCTAGAATACCCTAGCAAACACCTAGCAATGCCCTAGCAACCACCTGGAACACGATAACAACAACCTAGCAACACCCTAACAACCACCTATAACTCAATAGCAACCTCATAGCAACCACCTAGCAACAGCCTAGCAACCGCCTATAACTCCATAGCAACCACCTAGCAACATCCTAGCAACCACCTAGCAACACCGTAGCAACCACCTGGAACACCATAACAACTGATAGCAACACCCTAGCAACCACCTATAACTCCATAGCAACCACCTAGCAACATCCTAGTAACCACTTAGATTACCCTAGCAACCACCTAGCAATGCCTTAGCAACCACCTGGAGCTCCATAGCAACCACCTAGCACCACCATAGCAACCACCTGGAACACCATATCAACCACCTAGCAACATCCTAGCAACTGCCTAAAACTCTATAGAAACCTAGCAACACCCTAGCAACCGCCTCAAACATCATAGCAACTACCTACCACTGTTCACTCTGTTCAGCAGAAAGTCGACTTTGCTTTGGAGGCAACCACACTTCACAATTTCTGCAGGAATTGTCTAGTTATTATTATTATTATTATTATTATTATTATTCCGCCAGTTTTTTGGACCGCTACTCCTCCCAGAGTTTTCGCACCACATACATGTGCAATATGTCAAATCGAGCGGCTTGATCGGGAATGGTGTGCTATTACTTTGTGGAAAGTTTCGTTGCACGGTTTTTGAGAAATTCCACTTTTTTTGGGAAATTTTTCCCATAGAGAATGAATGGTGGAATGTTCACCCTTGTGATGTCACAATGCTGTCTTCACACCCTTATGATGTCACAATGGTCTGTCTTCTAGCAGCAGTACTCTGGTCTCTCTCTAGATTTGAACATTCTGCCATTCAACTCTATGGGGAAAAATTGCCCACAAATTGTGCAATGCCTGATTGGACATGGTAGAGAGTCCTTTGTCCATTGGTGTAGATCAGCCTCGCCCCCATTCCTGATTGGCCGATGTTTGATATTTTATAACTTTTGAACCGTTTGTCATAGAGAATTATGGGTCACGTCATTGGACTCAGTAAAGACCTAGCAACCGCCTAGCAACACCCTAGCAACCACCTAGAACTCCATAGCAACCATCTAGCAACCACCTAGAACTCCATAGCAACCACCTAGCAACACCCTAGCAACCTCCTAGAACACCCTAGCAACCACCTAGCAACACCCTAACAACCACCTAGAACTCCATAGCAACCACCTAGCAACACCCAAGTAACCACTTCAAACACCCTAGCAACTGCCTAAAACAGCGTAGCAACCACCTTGCAACGCCCTAGCAACCGCCTAGAACTCCCTAGCAACCACCTAGCAGCACCCTAGCAACTACCAAGAAAACCATAGCAAACGCCTAGCAACACCCTAGCAACCAGCTATAACTCCATAGCAACCACCTAGCAACACCCTAGCAACAACCTAGAACTCCATAGCAACCACCTAACAACACCCTAGCAACAACCTGGAACACTATAGCAACCACCCAGAATGCCTTAGCAACCGCACTGAACTCCATAGCAACCATCTAGCAACACCCTAGCAACCACCTAGAACTCCATAGCAACCACCTAAGAACACACTAGCAACCACCTAGAGCACCCTAACAACTGCCTAGAATGCCTTAGCAACCACCTAGCAACACCATAGCAACCACCTAGAACTCCATAGCAACCACCTAGCAACACCCTAGCAACCAACTGGACAATCATAGGAAATGCCTAGCAACACCCTAGCAACCACCTAAAACTCCATAGCAACCACCTAGCAACATCCTAGCAACTGCCTAGAACTCCATAGCAACCACCTAGCAACACCCTAGCAACCAGCCATAACTCCATAGCAACCACCTAGCAACACCCTAGCAACCAGCTATAACTCCATAGTAACCACCTAGCATCACCCTAGCAACTACCTAGAACTCCATAGCAACGACTTAGCAACATCCTAGCAACCACCTGGAACACCATAGCAACCACCGGGAACACCATAACAACTGCCTAGCAACATCCTAGCAACCACCGGGAACACCATAGCAACCGCCTAGAATTCCATAGCAACCACCTAGCAACACCCTAGCAACCACCTAGAATAGCCTAGCAACTGCCTAGCAACGTCCTAGCAACCACCTAGCAACACCCTAACAACCACCTAGAATACCCTAGCAACCGCCTAGAACACCATAGCAACAACACAGCAACACCCTAGAAACCACCTATAACACCATATCAACCACGTTGAATACCCAAGCAACCACGTAGCAACACCCTAGCAACCGCCTAGAAGTCCATAGCAACCACCTAGCAACCGCCTATAACTCCATAGCAACCACCTAGCAACAGCCTAGCAACGACCTGGAACACCAAACAATTGCCTAGCAACACCCTAGCAACCGCCTATAACTCCATAGCAACCACCTAGCAACATCCTAGCAACCACTTGGAATACCCTAGCAACCACCTAGCAATGCCCTAGCAACCACCTGGAGCTCCATAGCAACCACCTAGCAACATCCTAGCAACTGCCTAGAACTCCATAGCAACCACATAGAACACCCTAGCAACCGCATAGAATTCCATAGCAACCGCCTAGAACTCCATAGAACCACCTAGATCACCCTAGCAACCTCCTAGAATTCCATAGCAACCGCCTAGAACTCCATTGCAACACCCTAGACACCACCTAAAACACCATAGTCACCACCAGAACATCATAGCAACTACCTACCACTGTTCACTTTGTTCAGCAGGAAGTCGACCTTACATTGGCGGCAACCACACTTCACAATTTCTGCAGGAATTGTCTAGTTATTATTATTATTATTATTCCACCCATTTTTTGGACCGCTACTCCTCCCAGAGTTTTCGCACCACATACACATGCCATATGTCAAATCGACCGGCTTCTTTGGGAATCGATGGCTATTACTTTGTGGAAATCTTCGCTGCACGGTTTTTGAGAAATATGACTTTTTATGGCCAATTTTTCCCATTGAAAATGAATGGGGCGGTGACGTCATAAAAATGTGAATTATGAAGTTACAGCATTGGTCGGCTTTGCACACGCGATGCGGTTGGCTGTTCGTACTCACCAGCCACCAGAAAGGATATAGCTGAACGCGGAAGTGAACGGATAAAACAGTATTCCAAATGCAAAATTTCAAATGAAAACGCTGTCAGCTAGGTATATCAACAAAACATATGGCTTAGGCATACCCAGAAGTCCTCAATTATAACAGTATTTCACAAGATATTACGCAAATTCTTTGACGACGTTTCGTCAGGTCCAGCGTCTTTGAATGCTAATGCTAACAGACTACATGCATTGTATGCGACGATTAAAAAACTTTCGGTTGACCTAAAAAAACGATATTCCAAAACCAAAATTAGACGTGCTGTTATACCTGGTTAGAAAGCTTATGCTCTCACCTACTGAATAAACGAATTCTCAAACAAGCCAGACTGTACTAAAGAGTGCAACAACGCCGTCAACAACACGTGTGCAGCAGCTTCTGATCCGGTCTTCAGTGGGCTTGTAATACCACACATGTTGCTTTGGGTGTTGTCGAACTTTGTAGTACAATCTGCCTTCATCTACACATCATCGATCTAATAGGTGACAGAATAAGCTTTCTAACAATGTATAATATGTCAAATTTTACTTTTGTAATACCGTTTTATATTCCAGCGAGTTGGAAACTTTGGTCTCGTTATAACTGCATTAATCAAAAAATCAAATCAAATTTTATTTGTATAGCGTATTTTACAACAGTTGTCACAATACGCTTTACAGACAACCCTAGCCTAAACCCCCACAGGAGCAAGCCTAAGGCAACAGTGGCAAGGAAAAACTCCCTGTGCAGATGGGGAGAAACCTCGGAAGGAACCAGGCTCAAGGGGGAAACCCATCCTCCTCTGGTCGGCTCAGGGTGCCGACTGGTGACCAGCATGTCAGCCAGTTTATGCAGAAGATATGATAGGTGATGTGGCTCAGATGATGGCTGGGGCCGGGTGGTGGTGATGGGGAACAGCAGGTGGCGGCAGATGTGGGCAGGGTGGAGGCAATGACGAAGGAGGGGCTGGACCGCAGAGGTGGGGGAGACCAGACGACTCTCGAAGCAGTCTCGAGGGTTGGGGCAAGAGCCCCGCCGGCAGCGTGGGGAAGAGGGTGGAAACGGCAGTTAGGAAATATGCAATATAGCAGACAGTGAGTAAAAAGGCAGTGGTGTGTATTGGGGGGACCCCGCCAGGAGTAGAATATGGCTGCATATCTACTAGGACAGGGATGGAGAGCCCATGCAGTCATGAGGGGTAGACAACCATACCCGCCTATCAAGAGCCAGCCCATGTAAAGTCGGGTCACAGCTGATTGACAGGTGACAGTAAGGAAAGGATTGCCACCTACAAGGCTCTATGACTACAGGCTTCTCGCACCCTGTCTCTAGACTATAACTGATTGTAAGCCTGAGTATAGAGGTGCGTTTTTAATCTAGATTTAAATATTGCGACTGTGTCTGACTCCTTTATAAATTGTGGAAGCTGGTTCCATAGTAGTGGGGCCCTGTAGGAGAATGCCCTACCACCTTTTAGGTTCTTGGAAATTCTTGGGACTACCAAGTAGCCTGCGTCTTGAGATCGAAGTGACCTTGTGGGCTTATAAGGTAGGAGCAGGTTCGATATGTACACAGGTGCACGTCCATGCAGAGCTTTAAAAGTCAGGAGCAAAACCTTAAAGTCTATCCTATGCTTAATGGGTAGCCAGTGAAGCGACGCTAGTACTGGTGTAATGTGCTCATACTTCTTAGTCCTGGTCAAGATACGAGCAGCTGCATTCTGCACAAGCTGGAGACTCTTTAACGAGTTATTAGGGCAGCCAGAAAGCAGGGCGTTACAGTAGTCTAACCTAGACGTAACAAACGCATGGATCAATTTTTCAGCATCCCCAACTGACAGGAAATGTCTAATTTTAGCTATGTTGCGCAGCTGAAAGAAGGCAATTCTGGATATGTTTTTTATATGGGTGTCAAAAGATAGATCAGGATCAATGGTGACACCAAGGTCTTTAACGACCATATTAGGTTCAGCCATCAACCATCACAGTTTAAGGTGAGAGTAGACAATTTCTCCCTTAATATTTTGGGACCTAAAACCAACATTTCAGTCTTGTTTGAATTTAGGAGCAGGAAATTTGAAAGCATCCAAACCTTGATATCTACAATACAGGCCTCTAACCGTGAAAGCGGCAGTGCTTCGCCAGGTTTCATTGAAATATAAATCTGGGTATCGTCCGCATAGCAGTGGAACTCTACACCATGTGCCCGGATAATATTGCCAAGTGGTAGCATATATAGCGAGAAGAGTACTGGTCCTAGTACTGATCCTTGGGGAATACCGTATTTCATTATTGAGGAGCTGGACTCTTCTTCTTTTAATTTGACAAACTGTTTCCTGTCACATAGGTATGATCCAAACCATGCGAGTGCCTGTCCATGAAGTCCAACACAGGCTTGGAGTCTGTCCAGAAGAATTCCATGGTCAATTGTGTCAAAAGCTGCACTCAGGTCGAGGAGCACAAGAACCGATACAGAGTTACGGTCGGCTGACAGTAGTAGATCATTTGTAACCTTGATAAGTGCGGTTTCTGTGCTGTGGTGGGGTCTAAACCCAGATTGGAATACTTCATGGATATCGTTAGAGCTAAGGTATGCACTTAGTTGCTTAGCAACAATTTTCTCCAATAATTTTGATAGAAATGGAAGGTTTGAAATAGGTCTATAATTTTCCAATTTATCAGGTTCTAGGTTTGGTTTCTTCAGTAATGGCTTGATGACTGCCACTTTTAGTGACTCAGGTACGTATCCTGTGACTAGGGATGTGTTAACAATTTTTAGTATATGCTGGCCTAGTACTGGAAATAGTTCTTTAATCCAGTTTGAAGGAATAGGATCAAGTATACAGGTCGTCGGTTTTGAAGACATAACTAATTCAGATAACTCAACCATGCTAATGGGCGTAAAACAGCTTAGTACTGCTGTCTGTAAATCTTCATGTTGTAACCAGGTGTGGGGCTGTTTATTTACATGAACAGAAAGAGTGCATGATGGAGACAGTTTGGAAATCTGGTCTCTAATAACCTCAATTTTCTGATTGAAGAAGTTCATAAAGTCATTGCTGCTAAGATTGGAGGGATAAGATGAAAACTCTGATGGTTGTTTTTTGGTTAATTTATCCACAGTGCTAAATAGAAATTTTGGGTTATGTCTATTTTGTTCAATTAGTTTTGAGAAAAAGGCAGATCTAGCAGAAGCAAGAGCTTGCTTATACTGAAGAAAGCTGTTTTTCCATGCAAGATGAAATACTTCTAGCTTTGTTGACCGCCATTTTCGCTCTAATTTTCTAGTAGACTGCTTCAGGGCCCGGGTGGTATCGTTATACCATGGAGTGTGCTTTTTCCGACGAGGGTTTCTTCTTTTAAGGGGGGCAACAACATCAAGAGTGTTCCTGAGGGTAAGGGTTAGCTGGTTAGTCAATTGGTCCAGAGCGGCTTCATCAGCATTTTCATCAGCCTTTTCTTCTGTGGAGAGGAATGACTCCGGAAGCATATTTAAAAACTTTGGAATAACCTCCTGGTTTACTGATCGGCTGTAGTAATGTCTAGGCTCTGATACAGGAGGAGTTGATGCCTTAATATTGAACGTAATGAGGAAATGATCTGATAGTATAGGGTTATGAGGTGCGATGGTAAGATTTACCACACTAATACCATGGGACAAAACTAAGTCTAAGGTATGGCCACGGTAGTGAGTAGGCTCACAAACATTCTGTACAAACCCAATGGAGTCAATAATAGAGGCAAAAGCTGTTCCTAGGGGGTCACCATTTTTATCCACATGTATGTTGAAATCACCAACAATTATGACCTTGTCTGCTGAAATTGCAAGGTGTGATAAAAACTCAGCAAATTCCCTTAAGAAATCAGAATAAGGCCCAGGTGGCCTGTAAACAGACACAAGAAAAAAGGACTGCCCGCTAGCACTTTTATTAGCTACATCGGGCTGTACACAGTTAGTAACAAGAACTTCAAAAGAGGAGAACATATATCCATGCTTAGGCGCTAGACTCAATAAGGACTGATAAATAGCTGCAACGCCTCCCCCTCTGCCTGATGGACGTGACACCTGAGTACCTATGAAACCCACAGGAGACGCTTCATTAATCGCAACGTATTCATCAGGTCTTAGCCAAGTTTCAGTCAGACATAATACACTGAGATTATGGTCTATTATCAATTCGTTGACAAGATCTGCTTTTGGAGTGAGTGATCTGACATTTAATAGTCCAATTTTTAAGGATGGTTCACTATGAATAATAGCAGCGTGCCGTGTTTTTATGACAATTAAGTTATCCACATCAATTCCACGGTTAGCTTTACGTTTGGCATAGATGCGTGGAACAGACACAGTCTCAATATAACAGATATCAGATTCTAGTTTAAGAGTATTCATTAAAGGGGCTTTTGAAATACTACTTCTGTTAGCTAGCTCTGAAACGCACCTTGCAGACAGAGGCGTAGGGCCATATGTCTGGGACACAGGTATAAAGAAACGAGCAGGCAAAAACATAAGGTTAGAAGCCTGCGGCCTGGCCGGTGCCCTGATGGAGTGTCAGGATCTGGCCTTATTAAGACTAGCAGCTATGTTATACGATAGGACACGAGAACCTCTCCAGCTCGGGTGGAGTCCGTCTCTCTTCAATAGGCCAGGCCTTCCCCAGAAATCAGGCCAATTGTTAATAAAGCCTATGTCACTAGATGAGCACCACTCCGACAGCCAGAGATTTAGCGAAGATAGCCTACTGTAGACCTCATCGCTCCTACGAGCTGGAAGCGGGCCAGAGCAAATTACTTCCCGACACATCTTTTTAGCCAATGCACACACCGATATAAAATTATTTTTGGTTACCTCCGATTGCCTCAATCGGATGTCGTTTGTGCCGACGTGGATAACAATCCTAGAGTATTTACGTTTACTTTTAGCCAGCACTTTTAAATTTGCCTCAATGTCGGTGGCTCTGGCCCCAGGAATACACTGTACTATGGTCCCTGGTGTCTCTAATCTAACGTTTCTCAAAATACTATCCCCTATGATCAGGGCTTTCTCAGTAGGTGTGTTACTGAGTGGGGAATATCGGTTGGAAACGCGAGTTGGGTGGTGCTCGGCGGCCCTGGGCCGACAACTATGTTTCTTTGGTACCGTGATAAAATCGTCCTGCAGCGAGGACACTGGCGGCGGGGAAACACTCGCATCTAAACTGGCATCCGGCTCGGGTAAAAGGGAGTCTAAGAAAGTCTCACTCTCCTGAATCTGATATAAAGTCCGGATGCGCGTCTCTAACTCAGCTATTTTCTGTGCCAATTCTAAATTAAGCTGACACTTAGAACAAGTACCATTACTAGTAAAATTGGCAGCAGAGCTAAGGCTAACCATGCAACAAACTATGCAGGGAATGGAAGCCATGATGCGCTCTTACCGTATTTTCTTCTGTTGTTCGCGTCGTTCGGTTTACAGTTTACTTTGGCGAGTAATCCGGAGAAAGTAGTATATGATGCTTACTGTAACATTAGGTGTCCATGGACCTGAAAGTATCACTGGAGGTTATTGGCAAGGAAAACCAAATGATCCACTTGCATTACACATCAGTCTGCATTACACGTCAGACTTAGGGTTTTTCCAAGACCCTCTGAACATGCCAGCTAGGTTTGTGATTCGCCGTCACTCGTCACCGCATACCGCAAGTAAAACACTGAGATCTCAAATTTTGATGAAAGGATAATTTAGCTCTGAATATATGTGTCGCAAATCAACTCGTTGTAGTGATGTTATAGCAGGTACACAATGCCCTGTCTCTGCTTATACTACAGAAACTGTTCACTCCGTTCAGCACAAAGTCGACTTTGCATTGGCGGCAACCACACTTCACAAATTCTGCAGGAATTGTCTAGTTAGTGTGGTTGCCTTAGGCAATCACACTATTATTATCGCACATATTATTAGTGTGGTTGCCTTAGGCAATCACACTACTATTATCTCACATATTATTATTATTATTAGTGTGGTTGCCTTAGGCAATCACACTATTATTATCGCACATATTATTAGTGTGGTTGCCTTAGGCAATCACACTATTATTATCGCACATATTATTATTAGTGTGGTTGCCTTAGGCAAACACACTATTATTATCCCACATATTATTATTATTATTAGTGTGGTTGCCTTAGGCAATCACACTATTATTATCGCACATATTATTTATTATTATTAGTGTGGTTGCCTTAGGCAATCACACTATTATTATCGCACATATTATTATTATTATTATTATTATTATTATTATTCCACCCATTTTTTGGACCGCTACTCCTCCCAGAGTTTTCGCACCACATACACGTGCCATATGTCAAATTGACCGGCTTCTTTGGGAATCGTGTGCTATTACTTTGTGGAAAGTTTCGCTGCACGGTTTTTGAGAAATATGACTTTTTATGGCCAATTTTTCCCCATAGGGATGAATGTAAAACGTGACGTCATACATATGTGAGCGGTGAAGTCACAGCATTGGTCGGCTTAGCACACGTGATGCACTTTTAACCTGCTTCATCTACAGGAAATTTAGAATCCAGATGCGGTGCATATCTCCATTTTCGTCGTAATTACAGAAAACACACATTCGTAAACTTCAAATGATTCATACCACAATGTAGATAAAACCTTGACGAACACGTACATGCACGGATTGTGTTGTTCAAACGAGGTTTCCTGGCGACTTAGCCACCACAGTGGATATAGCTTAATGCGGAAGTGCACGCGATAAAAACGGTATTCCAAATGCAAAATTACAAATGAAAACGCTGTCAGCTAGGTATATCAACAAACATATGACTTAGGCATACCCAGATTTCCTCAAAAATAATAGTATTTCACAAGATATTACGCAAAATCGTTGACAACGTTTCGTCAAATGCAGCGTCTTTGAATGCTACTAGTGCTAACAAAGAGTGCATGCATTGAATGCGACGATTAAAACACTTTCGGTTGACCTAAAAAAACCATATTCCAAAACCAAAATTAGACGTGCTGTTATACCTGGTTAGAAAGCTTATGCTCTCACCTACTGAATAAACGAATTCTCAAACAAGCCAGACTGTACTAAAGAGTGCAACAACGCCGTCAACAACACGTGTGCAGCAGCTTCTGATCCGGTCTTCAGTGGGCTTGTAATACCACACATGTTGCTTTGGGTGTTGTCGAACTTTGTAGTACAATCTGGCTTGATCTACACATCATCGATCTAATAGGTGACAGAATAAGCTTTCTAACAATGTATAATACGTCAAATTTTACTTTTGTAATACCGTTTTATATTCCAGCGAGTTGGAAACTTTGGTCTCGTTATAACTGCATTACACATCAGTCTGCATTACACGTCAGACTTAGGGTTTTTCCAAGACCCTCTGAACATGCCAGCTAGCTTTGTGATTCGCCGTCACTCGTCACCGCATACCGCAAGTAAAACACTGAGATCTCAAATTTTGATGAAAGGATAATTTAGCTCTGAATATATGTGTCGCAAATCAACTCGTTGTAGTGATGTTATAGCAGGTACACAATGCCCTGTCTCTGCTTATACTACAGAAACTGTTCACTCCGTTCAGCACAAAGTCGACTTTGCATTGGCGGCAACCACACTTCACAATTTCTGCCGGAATTGTCTAGTTATTATTATTATTATTATTCCACCCATTTTTTGGACCGCTACTCCTCCCAGAGTTTTCACACCACATACACATGCCATATGTCAAATTGACCGGCTTCTTTGGGAATCGATGGCTATTACTTTGTGGAAATTTTCGCTGCACGGTTTTTGAGAAATATGACTTTTTATGGCCAATTTTTCCCATTGAAAATGAATGGGGCGGTGACGTCATAAAAATGTGAATTATGAAGTTACAGCATTGGTCGGCTTTGCACACGTGATGCGGTTGGCTGTTCGTCCTCACCAGCCACCAGAAAGGATATAGCTGAACGCGGAAGTGCACGGATAAAACAGTATTCCAAATGCAAAATTTCAAATGAAAACGCTGTTAGCTAGGTATATCAACAAAACATATGGCTTAGGCATACCCAGAAGTCCTCAATAATAACAGTATTTCACAAGATATTACGCAAATTTTTTGACGACGTTTCGTCAGGTCCAGCGTCTTTGAAGGCTAATGCTAACAGACTACATGCATTGTATGCGACGATTAAAAAACTTTCGGTTGACCTAAAAAAACGATATTCCAAAACCAAAATTAGACGTGCTGTTATACCTGGTTAGAAAGCTTATGCTCTCACCTACTGAATAAACGAATTCTCAAACAAGCCAGACTGTACTAAAGAGTGCAACAACGCCGTCAACAACACGTGTGCAGCAGCTTCTGATCCGGTCTTCAGTGGGCTTGTAATACCACACATGTTGCTTTGGGTGTTGTCGAACTTTGTAGTACAATCTGGCTTGATCTACACATCATCGATCTAATAGGTGACAGAATAAGCTTTCTAACAATGTATAATATGTCAAATTTTACTTTTGTAATACCGTTTTATATTCCAGCGAGTTGGAAACTTTGGTCTCGTTATAACTGCATTACACATCAGTCTGCATTACACGTCAGACTTAGGGTTTTTCCAAGACCCTCTGAACATGCCAGCTAGCTTTGTGATTCGCCGTCACTCGTCACCGCATACCGCAAGTAAAACACTGAGATCTCAAATTTTGATGAAAGGATAATTTAGCTCTGAATATATGTGTCGCAAATCAACTCGTTGTAGTGATGTTATAGCAGGTACACAATGCCCGGTCTCTGCTTATACTACAGAAACTGTTCACTCCGTTCAGCACAAAGTCGACTTTGCATTGGCGGCAACCACACTTCACAATTTCTGCAGGAAGTTTATTATTCTAGTTTATTATTATTATTATTCCACCCATTTTTTGGACCGCTACGCCTCCCAGAGTTTTCGCACCACATACACATGCCATATGTCAAATTGACCGGCTTCTTTGGGAATCGATGGCTATTACTTTGTGGAAATTTTCGCTGCACGGTTTTTGAGAAATATGACTTTTTATGGCCAATTTTTCCCATTGAAAATGAATGGGGCGGTGACGTCATAAAAATGTGAATTATGAAGTTACAGCATTGGTCGGCTTTGCACACGTGATGCGGTCCGCTGTACGTGTCCTCACCAGCCACCAGAAAGGATATAGCTGAACGCGGAAGTGAACGGATAAAACAGTATTCCAATGCAAAATTACAAATGAAAACGCTGTCAGCTAGGTATATCAACAAAACATATGGCTTAGGCATACCCAGAAGTCCTCAATAATAACAGTATTTCACAAGATATTACGCAAATTCTTTGACGACGTTTCGAAAGGTCCAGCGTCTTTGAATGCTAATGCTAACAAAGACTACATGCATTGTATGCGACGATTAAAAAACTTTTGGTTGACCTAAAAAAACGATATTCCAAACCAAAATTAGACGTGCTGTTATACCTGGTTAGAAAGCTTATGCTCTCACCTACTGAATAAACGAATTCTCAAACAAGCCAGACTGTACTAAAGAGTGCAACAACGCCGTCAACAACACGTGTGCAGCAGCTTCTGATCCGGTCTTCAGTGGGCTTGTAATACCACACATGTTGCTTTGGGTGTTGTCGAACTTTGTAGTACAATCTGGCTTGATCTACACATCATCGATCTAATAGGTGACAGAATAAGCTTTCTAACAATGTATAATATGTCAAATTTTACTTTTGTAATACCGTTTTATGTTCCAGCGAGTTGGAAACTTTGGTCTCGTTATAACTGCATTACACATCAGTCTGCATTACACGTCAGACTTAGGGTTTTTCCAAGACCATCTGAACATGCCAGCTAGCTTTGTGATTCGCCGTCACTCGTCACCGCATACCGCAAGTAAAACACTGAGATCTCAAATTTTGATGAAAGGATAATTTAGCTCTGAATATATGTGTCGCAAATCAACTCGTTGTAGTGATGTTATAGCAGGTACACAATGCCCTGTCTCTGCTTATACTGCAGAAACTGTTCACTCCGTTCAGCACAAAGTCGACTTTGCATTGGCGGCAACCACACTTCACAATTTCTGCAGGAATTGTCTAGTTATTATTAGTGTGGTTGCCTTAGGCAAACACACTATTATTATTGCACATATTTAGTGTGGTTGCCTTAGGCAAACACACTATTATTATTGCACATATTTATTATTATTATTATTATTATTATTATTATTATTCCGCCAGTTTTTTGGACCGCTACTCCTCCCAGAGTTTTCGCACCACATACACGTGCAATATGTCAAATCGATCTGCTTCATCGGGAATGGTGCGCTATTACTTTGTGGAAAGTTTCGTTGCACGGTTTTTGAAAAATTTGAATTTTTGTGGGCAATTTTTCCCCATAGAGAATGAATGGCGGAATGTTCAGCCTTGTGATGTCACAATGCTCTGTCTTCTCACCCCTGTGATGTCACAATGCTCTGTCGTCTAGCAGCAGTACTCTGGTCTCTCTCTAGTTTTGAACATTCTGCCATTCATCTTTATGGGGAAAAATTGCCCACAAATTGTGCAATGCCTCATTGGACATGGTAGAGAGTCCTTTGTCCATTGGTGGAGATCAGCCTTGCCCCCTGTCCTGATTGGCCGATGTTTGATATCTCATAACTTTTGAACCGTTTTTCATAGAGAACTATGGGTTGCGTCATTGGACTCAGTAAAGACCTAGCAACCCCCTAGCAACATCCTAGCAACTGCCTGTAACTCCATAGCAACGACCTAGCAACACCCTAGCAACCACCTACAACACCCTAGCAACAGCCTAGAACTCCATAGCAAACACCTAACAACACACTAGCAACCACCTGTAACACCATAGCAACTGCCTAGAACTCCATAGCAACCACCTAGCAACACCCTAGCAACCACCTAGAATTGCATAGCAACCACCTTGCAACACCCTAGCAACCACATGGAACACCATAGCAAATACCTAACAACACCCTAGCAACCGGCTATAACTTCCATAGCAACGACTTAACAACACCCTAGCAACCACCTATAACACCCTAGCAACTGCCTAGAACTCCATAGCAACCAAACATCCACACACTAGCAACCACCTGGAACACCATAGCAACCACCTAGCAACACCCTAGCAACCGGCTATAACTCCATAGCAACCACCTAGAACTCCATAGCAACCACCTAGCTTCACTCTAGCAACCACCTGGAACACCATAGCAACCACCTAGCAACACCCTAGCAACCACCTAGAACACCCTAGCAACCGGCTGTAACTCCATAGCAACCACCTAGCAACACCATAGCAACCACCTAGAACTCCATAGCAACCACCTAGCAACACCCTAGCAACCGCCTGGTACACCATAGCAACCACCTAGCAACACCCTAGCAACCACCTGGAAAACCATAACAACTGCGTAGCAACACCCTAGCAACTGCCTATAACTCCATAGCAACCACCTAGCAACAACCTAGCAACCACCTAGAATACCCTAGCAACACCCTAGCAACCGTCTATAACTCTATAGCAAATGCCTAGCAAAACCCTAGCAACCGGCTATAACTCCATAGCAACCACCTAGCAACACAATAGCAACCACCTAGAACTCCATAGCAACCACCTAGCAGCACCCTAGCAACAACCTGGAACACCTTAGCAACCACCTAGCAACACCCTAGCAACCACCTGGAACACCATAAAAACTGCATAGCAACACCCTAGCAACCGCCTATAACTCCATAGCAACCACCTAGCAACATCCTAGCAACCACCTGGAACACCCAACAACTGCCTAGCAACACCCTAACAACCGCCTATAACTCCATAGCAACCTCCTAGCAACCACCTAGCAACACCCTAGCAACCGCCTATAACTCCATAGCAACCACCTAGCAACACCATAGCAATCACCTAGAACTACATAGCAACCACCTAGCAACACCCTAGCAACCGCCTGGAACACCATAGCAACCAACTAGCAACACCCTAGCAACCACCTGGAACACCATAACAACTGCGTAGCAACACCCTAGCAACCGCCTATAACTCCACAGCAACCACCTAGCAACAACCTAGCAACCACCTAGAATACCCTAGCAACACCCTAGCAACCGTCTATAACTCTATAGCAAATGCCTAGCAAAACCCTAGCAACCGGCTATAACTCCATAGCAACCACCTAGCAACACCATTGCAACAACCTGGAACACCTTAGCAACCACCTAGCAACACCCTAGCAACCACCTGGAACACCATAACAACTGCATAGCAACACCCTAGCAACCGCCTATAACTCCATAGCAACCACCTAGCAACATCCTAGCAACCACCTAGAATACCCTAGGAACACCCTAGCAACCTCCTGAAACTCCATAGCATCCACCTAGCAACACCCTAACAACCACCTAGAATACCCTAGCAACCACCTAGAACACCATAATAACTGCCTAGCAACACCCTAGCAACCACCTATAACTCCATAGCAACCTCCTAGCAACCACCTAGCAACATCCTAGCAACCACCTAGCAACACCCTAGCAAACACCTGGAACACCATACCAACTGCCTAGCAAAACCTTAGCAACCACCTATAACTCCATAGCAACCACCTAGCAACATCCTAGCAACCACTTAGAATACTCTAGCAACCGCCTAGCAATGCCCTAGCAACCACCTAGAACTACATAGCAACCAGCTAGCAACACCCTAGCAACTGCCTATAACTCCATAGCAACCACCTAGCAACACCCTAGCAACCACCTGGAACACCATAACAACTGCCTAGCAACACCCTAGCAACCGCCTATAACTTCATAGCAACGACCTAGCAACACCCTAGCAATCACCTAGAACACCATAGCAACCGCCTAGAACTCCATAGCAACCACCTTGCAACAACCTAGCAACCGCATATAACTCCATATTAAATGCCTAGCAACACCCTAGCAACCGCCTATAACTACATAGCAACCACCTAGCAACACCATAGCAACCACCTAGAACTCCATAGCAACCACCTAGCAACACCCTAGCAACCACCTGGAACACCATAGCAACCACCTAGCAACAACATAGCAACCACCAGGAACACCATACCAACTGCCTAGCAACACCCTAGCAACCGCCTATAACTCCATAGCAACCACCTAGCAACACCCTAGCAACCACCTGGAACACCATAGCAACCACCTAGCAACAACATAGCAACCACCAGGAACACCATACCAACTGCCTAGCAACACCCTAGCAACCGCCTATAACTCCATAGCAACCACCTAGCAACATCCTAGCAACCACCTAGAAAATCCTACCAACCACATAGCAACACCCTAGCAACCGCCTATAACTCCATAGCAACCACCTAGCAACACCCTAGCAACCACCTGGAACATGATTGCAAATGCATAGCAACACCCTAGCAACCGGCTATAACTCCAAAGCAACCACCTAGCAACACCATAACAACCACCTTGCAGCACCCTAGCAACCACCTAGAATACCCTAGCAACCACCTGGAACACCATAACAACTGCCTAGCAACACCCTAGTAACCGCCTATAACTCCATAGCAACCACCTAAC
Source organism: Anguilla pacifica (assembly GCA_039654925.1). Classification (NCBI taxonomy): domain Eukaryota; kingdom Metazoa; phylum Chordata; class Actinopteri; order Anguilliformes; family Anguillidae; genus Anguilla; species Anguilla pacifica. The sequence continues at coordinate 31,763,818 of CM077290.1, read as the reverse complement.
AACACACTAGCAACCACCTAAAATACCCTGGGAACACCCTAGCAACCGCCTATAACTCCATAGCAATGACCTAGCAACACCATAGCAACCACCTAGAACTCCCTAGCAACTGCCAAGAACTCCATAGCAACCACCTAACAACACACTAGCAACCACCTGTAACACCATAGCAACTGCCTAGAACTCCATAGCAACCACTTAGCAACACCCTAGCAACCACCTAGAACTGCATAGCAACCACCTTGCAACACCCTAGCAACCACCTGGAACACCATAGCAAATGCCTAGTGACACCCTGGCAACCAGCTATAACTCCATAGCAAGCACCTAGCAACACCATAGCAACCACCTAGCAACCACCAGGAACTCCATAGCAACCACCTAGCACCACCCTAGCAACCACCTGGAACACCATAGCAAATGCCTAGCAACACCCTAGCAACCACCAAGAACTCCATAGCAACCACCTAGCAACATCTTGGCAACTGCCTAGAACTCCATAGCAACCACCTAGAATTCCATGGAAACCACCTAGCAACACCCTAGCAGCCGCCTCAAACATCATAGCAACTACCTACCACTGTTCACTCTGTTCAGCAGGAAGTCGACTTTGCGTTGGCGGCAACCACACTTCACAATTTCTGCAGGAATTGTCTAGTTATTATTATTATTATTATTCCACCCATTTTTTGGACCGCTACTCCTCCCAGAGTTTTCGCACCACATACACATGCCATATGTCAAATTGACCGGCTTCTTTGGGAATCGATGGCTATTACTTTGTGGAAATTTTCGCCGCACGGTTTTTGAGAAATATGACTTTTTATGACCAATTTTTCCCATTGAAAATGAATGGGGCGGTGACGTCATAAAAAATGTGAATTATGAAGTTACAGCATTGGTCGGCTTTGCACACGTGATGCGGTCCGCTGTTCGTCCTCACCAGCCAGAAAGGATATAGCTGAACGCGGAAGTGAACGGATAAAACAGTATTCCAAATGCAAAATTTCAAATGAAAACGCTGTCAGCTAGGTATATCAACAAAACATATGGCTTAGGCATACCCAGAAGTCCTCAATAATAACACTATTTCACAAGATATTACGCAAATTCTTTGACGACGTTTCGTCAGGTCCAGCGTCTTTGAATGCTAATGCTAACAAAGACTACATGCATTGTATGCGACGATTAAAAAACTTTCGGTTGACCTAAAAAAACGATATTCCAAAACCAAAATTAGACGTGCTGTTATACCTGGTTAGAAAGCTTATGCTCTCACCTACTGAATAAACGAATTCTCAAACAAGCCAGACTGTACTAAAGAGTGCAACAACGCCGTCAACAACACGTGTGCAGCAGCTTCTGATCCGGTCTTCAGAAAACGATGTGGGCTTGTAATACCACACATGTTGCTTTGGGTGTTGTCGAACTTTGTAGTACAATCTGCCTTCATCTACACATCATCGATCTAATAGGTGACAGAATAAGCTTTCTAACAATGTATAATATGTCAAATTTTACTTTTGTAATACCGTTTTATATTTCAGCGAGTTGGAAACTTTGGTCTCGTTATAACTGCATTACACATCAGTCTGCATTACACGTCAGACTTAGGGTTTTTCCAAGACCCTCTGAACATGCCAGCTAGCTTTGTGATTCGCCGTCACTCGTCACCGCATACCGCAAGTAAAACACTGAGATCTCAAATTTTGATGAAAGGATAATTTAGCTCTGAATATATGTGTCGCAAATCAACTCGTTGTAGTGATGTTATAGCAGGTACACAATGCCCTGTCTCTGCTTATACTACAGAAACTGTTCACTCCGTTCAGCACAAAGTCGACTTTGCATTGGCGGCAACCACACTTCACAATTTCTGCAGGAATTGTCTAGTTAGTGTGGTTGCCTTAGGCAAACACACTATTATTATTGCACATATTATTATTTATTTATTATTATTATTATTATTATTATTATTATTCCACCCATTTTTTGGACCGCTACTCCTCCCAGAGTTTTCGCACCACATACATGTGCAATGTGTCAAATCGAGCGGCTTGATCGGGAATGAAGTGCTATTACTTTGTGGAATGTTTGGGTGGACGGTTTTTGAGAAATTTGACTTTTTTGGGGGAATTTTTCCCATAGAGAATGAATGGTGGAATGTTCACCCTTGTGATGTCACAATGCTGTCTTCTCACCTTTATGATGTCACAATGGTCTGTCTTCTAGCAGCAGTGCTCTGGTCTCTCTCTGGCTTTGGACATTCAGCATTCATCTCTATGGGGCAAAATTGCCCTCAAATTGTGGGATGCCTCATTGGACGTGTTAGAGAGTCGATTGTCCATTGGTGTAAATTAACCTCGCCCCCTTTCCTGATTGGCCGACATTTGATATTTAATAACTTTTCAACCGTTTGTCATAGAGAATTGTGGATCGCGTCATTGGACTCAGTAAAGACGGAGCAACCACCTAGCAACACCCTAGCAACCACCTAGAACAGCCTAGCAACAGCCTGGAACTCCATAGCAACCACCTAGCAACAGCATAGCAACTGCCTAGAACTCTATAGCAAATACCTAGAAAACCCTAGCAACGACCTGGAACTCCATAACAACCATCTAGCAACACCCTAGCAACCACCTAAAACACCCTAGCAACTGCTTAGAACTCCATAGCAACCACCTAGCAACACCTTAGCAACCGCTTAGAACTCTATGGGAACGACCTAGGAACACCCCAGCAACCACTTAGAACAGTCTTGCAACAGCCTAGATCTCCATAGCAACCACCTAGCAACACCATAGCAACCACCTTGAACTCCATAGCAACCACCTAGCAACACCCTAGCAACCACCTGGAACACCATAGCAACCACCTAGCAACACCCTAGCAACCACCTGGAACACCATAACAACTGCCTAGCAACACCCTAGCAACTGCCTATAACTCCATAGCAACCACCTAGCAACATCTTAGCAACCATCTAGAATACCCTAGCAACAGCCTAGCAACCGCCTATAACTCCATAGAAAATGCCTAGCAACACCCTAGCAACCGCCTATAACTCCATAGCAACCTCCTAGCAACCACCCAGAATACCTTAGCAACCGCATATAACTCCATAGCAAATGCCTAGCAACACCCTAGCAACCGGCTATAACTCCATAGCAACCACCTAGCAACACCTTAGCAACCACCTAGAACACCATAGCATCCACCTAGCAACACCTAATAACATCCTAGCAACCACCTAGCAACACCCTAGCAACCACCTGGAACACCATAACAACCACCTAGCAACACCCTAGCAACCACCTGGAACACCAAAGCAACCACCTAGCAACAACCTAGCAACCACCTGGAACATCATAACAACTGCCTAGCAACACCCTAGTAACCGCTTATAACTCCACAGCAACCACCTAGCAACATCCTAGCAACCACTTAGAATACTCTAGCAACACCTTAGCAACCGCCTATAACTCCATAGAAAATGCCTAGCAACACCCTAGCAACCGCCTATAACTCCATAGCAACCTCCTAGCAACCACCCAGAATACCCAATCAACCACCTAGCAACACCCTAGCAACCGCCTATAACTCCATAGCAACCACATAGCAACATTCTAGCAACCACCTAGAACACAATAGCAACCACCTAGAACTCCATAGCAACCACTTAGCAGCACCCTAGCAACCACCTAGATCTCCATAGCAACCAGCTAACAACACCCTAGCAACCACCTAGACCTCCATAGCAACCACTTAGCTACACCCTAGCAACCACCTGGAACACCATAGCAACAACCCAGAATGCCTTAGCAACCACACTGAACTCCATAGCAACCACCTAACAACACACTAGCAACCAGCTAGAGCACCCTAACAACTGCCTAGAATGCCTTAGCAACCACCTAGCAACACCATAGCAACCACCTAGAACTCCATAGCAACCACCTAGCAACATCCTAGCAACTGCCTAGAACTCCATAGCAACCACCTAGCAACATCCTAGCAACTACCTAAAACTCCATAGCAACCACCTAGCAGCATCCTAGCAACTGCCTAGAACTCCATAGCAACCACCTAGCAACATCCTAGCAACTACCTAGAACTCCATAGCAACTACCTAGCAACATCCTAGCAACTGCCTAGAACTCCATAGCAACCACCTAGCAACATCCTAGCAACTGCTTAGAACTCCATAGCAACCACCTAGCAACATCCTAACAACTACCTAGAACTCTATAGCAACCACCTAGCAACATCCTAGCAACCACCTAGAACTCCACAGAACCACCTAGCAACACCCTAGCAACCGCCTCAAACTCCATAGCTACCACCTAGCAACATTCTAGACACTACCTAAAACACCATAGTCACCGCAGAACATCATAGCAACTACCTACCACTGTTCACTCTGTTCTGCACTACGTCGACTTTGCATTGGCGGCAACCACACTTCACAATTTCTGCAGGAATTGTCTAGTTATTATTATTATTATTATTCCACCCATTTTTTGGACCGCTACTCCTCCCAGAGTTTTCGCACCACATACACATGCCATATGTCAAATTGACCGGCTTCTTTGGGAATCGATGGCTATTACTTTGTGGAAATTTTCGCTGCACGGTTTTTGAGAAATATGACTTTTTATGGCCAATTTTTCCCATTGAAAATGAATGGGGCGGTGACGTCATAAAAATGTGAATTATGAAGTCACAGCATTGGTCGGCTTAGCACACGTGATGCACTTTTAACCTGCTTCATCTACAGGAAATTTAGAATCCAGATGCGGTGCATATCTCCATTTTCGTCGTAATTACAGAAAACACACATTCGTAAACTTCAAATGATTCATACCACAATGTAGATAAAACCTTGACGAAGACGTACATGCACGGATTGTGTTGTTCAAACGAGGTTTCCTGGCGACTTAGCCACCACAGTGGATATAGCTTAATGCGGAAGTGCACGCGATAAAAACGGTATTCCAAATGCAAAATTACAAATGAAAACGCTGTCAGCTAGGTATATCAACAAAACATATGGCTTAGGCATACCCATTAGTCCTCAATAATAACAGTATTTCACAAGATATTACGCAAATTCTTTGACGACGTTTCGTCAGGTCCAGCGTCTTTGAATGCTAATGCTAACAGACTACATGCATTGTATGCGACGATTAAAAAACTTTCGGTTGACCTAAAAAAACGATATTCCAAAACCAAAATTAGACGTGCTGTTATACCTGGTTAGAAAGCTTATGCTCTCACCTACTGAATAAACGAATTCTCAAACAAGCCAGACTGTACTAAAGAGTGCAACAACGCCGTCAACAACACGTGTGCAGCAGCTTCTGATCCGGTCTTCAGTGGGCTTGTAATACCACACATGTTGCTTTGGGTGTTGTCGAACTTTGTAGTACAATCTGGCTTGATCTACACATCATCGATCTAATAGGTGACAGAATAAGCTTTCTAACAATGTATAATATGTCAAATTTTACTTTTGTAATACCGTTTTATATTCCAGCGAGTTGGAAACTTTGGTCTCGTTATAACTGCATTACACATCAGTCTGCATTACACGTCAGACTTAGGGTTTTTCCAAGACCCTCTGAACATGCCAGCTAGCTTTGTGATTCGCCGTCACTCGTCACCGCATACCGCAAGTAAAACACTGAGATCTCAAATTTTGATGAAAGGATAATTTAGCTCTGAATATATGTGTCGCAAATCAACTCGTTGTAGTGATGTTATAGCAGGTACACAATGCCCTGTCTCTGCTTATACTACAGAAACTGTTCACTCCGTTCAGCACAAAGTCGACTTTGCATTGGCGGCAACCACACTTCACAATTTCTGCAGGAATTGTCTAGTTAGTGTGGTTGCCTTAGGCAAACACACTATTTTTATTGCACATATTATTATTTATTTATTATTATTATTATTATTATTATTATTCCACCCATTTTTTGGACCGCTACTCCTCCCAGAGTTTTCGCACCACATACATGTGCAATGTGTCAAATCGAGCGGCTTGATCGGGAATGAAGTGCTATTACTTTGTGGAATGTTTGGGTGGACGGTTTTTGAGAAATTTGACTTTTTTGGGGGAATTTTTCCCATAGAGAATGAATGGTGGAATGTTCACCCTTGTGATGTCACAATGCTGTCTTCTCACCTTTATGATGTCACAATGGTCTGTCTTCTAGCAGCAGTGCTCTGGTCTCTCTCTGGCTTTGGACATTCAGCATTCATCTCTATGGGGCAAAATTGCCCTCAAATTGTGGGATGCCTCATTGGACGTGTTAGAGAGTCGATTGTCCATTGGTGTAAATTAACCTCGCCCCCTTTCCTGATTGGCCGACATTTGATATTTAATAACTTTTCAACCGTTTGTCATAGAGAATTGTGGATCGCGTCATTGGACTCAGTAAAGACGGAGCAACCACCTAGCAACACCCTAGCAACCACCTAGAACAGCCTAGCAACAGCCTGGAACTCCATAGCAACCACCTAGCAACAGCATAGCAACTGCCTAGAACTCTATAGCAAATACCTAGAAAACCCTAGCAACGACCTGGAACTCCATAACAACCATCTAGCAACACCCTAGCAACCACCTAAAACACCCTAGCAACTGCTTAGAACTCCATAGCAACCACCTAGCAACACCTTAGCAACCGCTTAGAACTCTATGGGAACGACCTAGGAACACCCCAGCAACCACTTAGAACAGTCTTGCAACAGCCTAGATCTCCATAGCAACCACCTAGCAACACCATAGCAACCACCTTGAACTCCATAGCAACCACCTAGCAACACCCTAGCAACCACCTGGAACACCATAGCAACCACCTAGCAACACCCTAGCAACCACCTGGAACACCATAACAACTGCCTAGCAACACCCTAGCAACTGCCTATAACTCCATAGCAACCACCTAGCAACATCTTAGCAACCATCTAGAATACCCTAGCAACAGCCTAGCAACCGCCTATAACTCCATAGACAATGCCTAGCAACACCCTAGCAACCGCCTATAACTCCATAGCAACCTCCTAGCAACCACCCAGAATACCTTAGCAACCGCATATAACTCCATAGCAAATGCCTAGCAACACCCTAGCAACCGGCTATAACTCCATAGCAACCACCTAGCAACACCTTAGCAACCACCTAGAACACCATAGCATCCACCTAGCAACACCTAATAACATCCTAGCAACCACCTAGCAACACCCTAGCAACCACCTGGAACACCATAACAACCACCTAGCAACACCCTAGCAACCACCTGGAACACCAAAGCAACCACCTAGCAACAACCTAGCAACCACCTGGAACATCATAACAACTGCCTAGCAACACCCTAGTAACCGCTTATAACTCCACAGCAACCACCTAGCAACATCCTAGCAACCACTTAGAATACTCTAGCAACACCTTAGCAACCGCCTATAACTCCATAGAAAATGCCTAGCAACACCCTAGCAACCGCCTATAACTCCATAGCAACCTCCTAGCAACCACCCAGAATACCCAATCAACCACCTAGCAACACCCTAGCAACCGCCTATAACTCCATAGCAACCACATAGCAACATTCTAGCAACCACCTAGAACACAATAGCAACCACCTAGAACTCCATAGCAACCACTTAGCAGCACCCTAGCAACCACCTAGATCTCCATAGCAACCAGCTAACAACACCCTAGCAACCACCTAGACCTCCATAGCAACCACTTAGCTACACCCTAGCAACCACCTGGAACACCATAGCAACAACCCAGAATGCCTTAGCAACCACACTGAACTCCATAGCAACCACCTAACAACACACTAGCAACCAGCTAGAGCACCCTAACAACTGCCTAGAATGCCTTAGCAACCACCTAGCAACACCATAGCAACCACCTAGAACTCCATAGCAACCACCTAGCAACATCCTAGCAACTGCCTAGAACTCCATAGCAACCACCTAGCAACATCCTAGCAACTACCTAAAACTCCATAGCAACCACCTAGCAGCATCCTAGCAACTGCCTAGAACTCCATAGCAACCACCTAGCAACATCCTAGCAACTACCTAGAACTCCATAGCAACTACCTAGCAACATCCTAGCAACTGCCTAGAACTCCATAGCAACCACCTAGCAACATCCTAGCAACTGCTTAGAACTCCATAGCAACCACCTAGCAACATCCTAACAACTACCTAGAACTCTATAGCAACCACCTAGCAACATCCTAGCAACCACCTAGAACTCCACAGAACCACCTAGCAACACCCTAGCAACCGCCTCAAACTCCATAGCTACCACCTAGCAACATTCTAGACACTACCTAAAACACCATAGTCACCGCAGAACATCATAGCAACTACCTACCACTGTTCACTCTGTTCTGCACTACGTCGACTTTGCATTGGCGGCAACCACACTTCACAATTTCTGCAGGAATTGTCTAGTTATTATTATTATTATTATTCCACCCATTTTTTGGACCGCTACTCCTCCCAGAGTTTTCGCACCACATACACATGCCATATGTCAAATTGACCGGCTTCTTTGGGAATCGATGGCTATTACTTTGTGGAAAGTTTCGCTGCACGGTTTTTGAGAAATATGACTTTTTATGGCCAATTTTTCCCATTGAAAATGAATGGGGCGGTGACGTCATAGAAATGTGAATTATGAAGTCACAGCATTGGTCGGCTTAGCACACGTGATGCACTTTTAACCTGCTTCATCTACAGGAAATTTAGAATCCAGATGCGGTGCATATCTCCATTTTCGTCGTAATTACAGAAAACACACATTCGTAAACTTCAAATGATTCATACCACAATGTAGATAAAACCTTGACGAAGACGTACATGCACGGATTGTGTTGTTCAAACGAGGATTCCTGGCGACTTAGCCACCACAGTGGATATAGCTTAATGCGGAAGTGCACGCGATAAAAACGGTATTCCAAATGCAAAATTACAAATGAAAACGCTGTCAGCTAGGTATATCAACAAAACATATGGCTTAGGCATACCCAGAAGTCCTCAATAATAACAGTATTTCACAAGATATTACGCAAATTCTTTGACGACGTTTCGTCAGGTCCAGCGTCTTTGAATGGTAATGCTAACAGACTACATGCATTGTATGCGACGATTAAAAAACTTTCGGTTGACCTAAAAAAACCATATTCCAAAACCAAAATTAGACGTGCTGTTATACCTGGTTAGAAAGCTTATGCTCTCACCTACTGAATAAACGAATTCTCAAACAAGCCAGACTGTACTAAAGAGTGCAACAACGCCGTCAACAACACGTGTGCAGCAGCTTCTGATCCGGTCTTCAGTGGGCTTGTAATACCACACATGTTGCTTTGGGTGTTGTCGAACTTTGTAGTACAATCTGGCTTGATCTACACATCATCGATCTAATAGGTGACAGAATAAGCTTTCTAACAATGTATAATATGTCAAATTTTACTTTTGTAATACCGTTTTATATTCCAGCGAGTTGGAAACTTTGGTCTCGTTATAACTGCATTACACATCAGTCTGCATTACACGTCAGACTTAGGGTTTTTCCAAGACCCTCTGAACATGCCAGCTAGCTTTGTGATTCGCCGTCACTCGTCACCGCATACCGCAAGTAAAACACTGAGATCTCAAATTTTGATGAAAGGATAATTTAGCTCTGAATATATGTGTCGCAAATCAACTCGTTGTAGTGATGTTATAGCAGGTACACAATGCCCTGTCTCTGCTTATACTACCGAAACTGTTCACTCCGTTCAGCACAAAGTCGACTTTGCATTGGCGGCAACCACACTTCACAATTTCTGCAGGAATTGTCTAGTTATTATTATTATTATTATTATTATTCCACCCATTTTTTGGACCGCTACTCCTCCCAGAGTTTTCGCACCACATACACATGCCATATGTCAAATTGACCGGCTTCTTTGGGAATCGATGGCTATTACTTTGTGGAAATTTTCGCTGCACGGTTTTTGAGAAATATGACTTTTTATGGCCAATTTTTCCCATTGAAAATGAATGGGGCGGTGACGTCATAAAAATGTGAATTATGAAGTTACAGCATTGGTCGGCTTTGCACACGTGATGCGGTTGGCTGTTCGTCCTCACCAGCCACCAGAAAGGATATATCTGAACGTGGAAGTGAACGGATAAAACAGTATTCCAAATGCAAAATTTCAAATGAAAACGCTGTCAGCTAGGTATATCAACAAAACATATGGCTTAGGCATACCCAGAAGTCCTCAATAATAACAGTATTTCACAAGATATTACGCAAATTCTTTGACGACGTTTCGTCAGGTCCAGCGTCTTTGAATGCTAATGCTAACAGACTACATGCATTGTATGCGACGATTAAAAAACTTTCGGTTGACCTAAAAAAACGATATTCCAAAACCAAAATTAGACGTGCTGTTATACCTGGTTAGAAAGCTTATGCTCTCACCTACTGAATAAACGAATTCTCAAACAAGCCAGACTGTACTAAAGAGTGCAACAACGCCGTCAACAACACGTGTGCAGCAGCTTCTGATCCGGTCTTCAGTGGGCTTGTAATACCACACATGTTGCTTTGGGTGTTGTCGAACTTTGTAGTACAATCTGGCTTGATCTACACATCATCGATCTAATAGGTGACAGAATAAGCTTTCTAACAATGTATAATATGTCAAATTTTACTTTTGTAATACCGTTTTATATTCCAGCGAGTTGGAAACTTTGGTCTCGTTATAACTGCATTACACATCAGTCTGCATTACACGTCAGACTTAGGGTTTTTCCAAGACCCTCTGAACATACCAGCTAGCTTTGTGATTCGCCGTCACTCGTCACCGCATACCGCAAGTAAAACACTGAGATCTCAAATTTTGATGAAAGGATAATTTAGCTCTGAATATATGTGTCGCAAATCAACTCGTTGTAGTGATGTTATAGCAGGTACACAATGCCCTGTCTCTGCTTATACTACAGAAACTGTTCACTCCGATCAGCACAAAGTTGACTTTGCATTGGCGGCAACCACACTTCACAATTTCTGCAGGAATTGTCTAGTTAGTGTGGTTGCCTTAGGCAATCACACTATTATTATCGCACATATTTAGTGTGGTTGCCTAAGGCAAACACACTATTATTATTGCACATATTTATTATTATTATTATTATTATTAGTGTGGTTGCCTTAGGCAAACACACTATTATTATTGCACATATTTATTATTATTATTATTCCGCCAGTTTTTTGGACCGCTACTCCTCCCAGAGTTTTCGCACCACATACATGTGCAATGTGTCAAATCGAGCGGCTTGATCGGGAATGAAGTGCTATTACTTTGTGGAAAGTTTGGGTGGACGGTTTTTGAGAAATTTGACTTTTTTGGGTGAATTTTTCCCATTGAGAATGAATGGTGGAATGTTCACCCTTGTGATGTCACAATGCTGTCTTCTCACCTTTATGATGTCACAATGGTCTGTCTTCTAGCAGCAGTGCTCTGGTCTCTCTCTGGCTTTGGACATTCAGCATTCATCTCTATGGGGCAAAATTGCCCTCAAATTGTGGGATGCCTCATTGGACGTGTTAGAGAGTCGATTGTCCATTGGTGTAAATTAACCTCGCCCCCTTTCCTGATTGGCCGACATTTGATATTTAATAACTTTTCAACCGTTTGTCATAGAGAATTGTGGATCGCGTCATTGGACTCAGTAAAGACGGAGCAACCACCTAGCAACACCCTAGCAACCACCTAGAACAGCCTAGCAACAGCCTGGAACTCCATAGCAACCACCTAGCAACAGCATAGCAACTGCATAGAACTCTATAGCAAATACCTAGAAAACCCTAGCAACCACCTGGAACTCCATAACAACCATCTAGCAACACCCTAGCAACCACCTAGAACACCCTAGCAACTGCTTAGAACTCCATAGCAACCACCAAGCAACACCTTAGCAACCGCTTAGAACTCTATGGGAACGACCTAGCAACACCCTAGCAACCACTTAGAACAGTCTTGCAACAGCCTAGATCTCCATAGCAACCACTTAGCAACACCATAGCAACCATCTAGAACTCCATAGAAACCACCTAGCAACACCCTAGCAACCACCTGGAACACCATAGCAACAACCTAGCAACACCCTAGCAACCACCTGGAACACCATAACAACTGCCTAGCAACACCCTAGCAACTGCCTATAACTCCATAGCAACCACCTAGCAACATCTTAGCAACCATCTAGAATACCCTAACAACACCCTAGCAACCGCCTATAACTCCATAGCAAATGCCTAGCAACACCCTAGCAACCGGCTATAACTCCATAGCAACCACCTAGCAACATCTTAGCAACCATCTAGAATACCCTAGCAACACCCTAGCAACCGCCTATAACTCCATAGCAAATGCCTAGCAACACCCTAGCAACCGGCTATAACTCCATAGCAACCACCTAGCAACACCTTAGCAACCACCTAAATCACCATAGCATCCACCTAGCAACACCTAGGAACATCCTAGCAACCACTTAGCAACCACTGGGAACACCATAACAACTGTCTAGCAACACCCTAGCAATGGCCTATAACTCCATAGCAACCACCTAGCAACATCCTAGCAACCACTTAGAATACCCTAGCAACCACCTAGCAACACCATAGTAACCACCTAGAACTCCATAGCAACCACCTAGAATACCCTAGCAACCACCTAGCAACATCCTAGCAACCACCTAGCAACCACCTAGCAACATCCTAGCAACCACCTAGCAATACCATACCATAACAACTACCATACCTAGCAACCACCTAGCAATACCATACCATAACAACATCCTAGCAACAACCTAGCAATACCACACCATAACAACTGCCTAGCAACACCCTAACAACCGCCTATAACTCCATAGCAACCTCCTAGCAACCACCTAGCAACTGCCTATAACTCAATAGCAACCACCTAGCAACATCCTAGCAACCACCTAGCAACACCCTAGCAACCACCTGGAACATCATAAAAACGGCCTAGCAACACCCTAGCAACCGCCTATAACTCCATAGCAACCCCCTAGCAACATCCTAGCAACCACCTAAAACTCCATAGCAACGACTTAGCAACACCCTAGCAACCACCTAGAACAACCTAGCAATCGCCTAGAACTCCATAGCAAATGCCTAGCACTACCCTAGCAACCGGCTATAACTCCATAGCAACCACCTAGCAACACCACAGCAACCACCAAGAACTCCATAGCAACCACCTAGCAACACTATAGCAACCACCTGGAACACCATAGCAACCACCCAGCAACACCCTAGCAACCACCTGGAACACCATAACAACTGCCTAACAACACTCTAGCAACCGCCTATAACTCCATAGCAACCACCTAGCAACATCCTCGCAACCACCTAGAATACCCTAGCAACACCCTAGCAACCGCCTATAACTCCATAGCAAATACCTAGCAACACCCTAGCAACATCCTAGGAACCACCTAGAATACCCTAGCAACACCCTAGCAAATGGCTATAACTCCATAGCAACCACCTAGCAACACCATAGCAACCACCTAGAACTCCATAGCAACCACCTTGCAACACCCTAGCATCCACCTGGAACACCATAGCAACCACTTAGCAACACCCTAGCATCCACCTGGAACACCATAACAACTGCCTAGCAACACCCTAGCAAACGCCTATAACTCCATAGCAACCACCTAGCAACATCCTAGCAACCACCTAGAATACCCTAGCAACAATCTAGCAACCGCCTATAACTCCATAGCAAATGCCTAGCAACACCCTAGCAACCGGCTATAACTCCATAGCAACCACCTAGCAACACCATAGCAACCACCTAGAATACCCTAGCAAACACCTAGCAACGCCCTAGCAACCACCTGGAACACCATAACAACTACCTAGCAACACCCTAACAACCACCTATAACTCAATAGCAACCTCATAGCAACCACCTAGCAACAGCCTTGCAACCGCCTATAACTCCATAGAAACCACCTAGCAACATCCTAGCAACCACCTAGCAACACCCTAGCAACCACCTGGAACACCATAGCAACCACCTAGCAACAGCCTAGCAACCACCTGGAACACCATAACAACTGCCTAGCAACACCCTATCAACCACCTATAACTCCATAGCAACCACCTAGAAACATCCTAGCAACCACCTAGAACACCATAGCAACCGCCTATAACTCCATAGCAACCATCTAGCAACACCCTAACAACCGCCTAGAACTGCATAGCAACCACCTAGCAACACCCTAGCAACTGCCTAGAACTCCATAGCAACTGCCTAGAACTCCACAGCAACCACCTAGCAACACCCTAGCAACCACCTAGAACTGCATAGCAACCACCTAGCAAGACCCTAGCAACCACCAGGAACACCATAGCAAATGCCTAGCAACACCCTAGCAACCGCCTTTAACTCCCTAGCAACCACCTAGCAACACCATAGCAACCACCTAGAATTCCATAGCAACACCCTAGCAACCACCTGGAACACCATAGCAACCACCTAGCGACAACCTAGCAAACACCTGGAACAAAATAACAACTGCCGAGCAACACCCTAGCAACCGCCTATAACTCCATAGCAACCACCTAGCAACATCCTAGCAACCACCTAGAAAACCCTACCAACCAGCTAGCAACACCCTAGCAACCGCCTATAACTCCATAGTAACCACCTAGCAACATCCTAGCAACCACCTAGCAACACCCTAGCAACAGCCTATAACTCCATAGCAAATGCCTAGCAACACCCTAGCAACAGGCTATAACTCCATAGCATCCACCTAGCAACACCCTAGCAACCACCTAGAATTCCCTAGCAACCACCTAGCAACACCCTAGCAACCACCTATAACACCATAATAACTGCCTAGCAACACCCCAGCAACCGCCTATAATGCCATAGCAACCACCTAGCAACCACTTAGACTACCCTAGCAACCACCAAGCAATGCCCTAGCAACCACCTAGAACTCCATAGCAACCACCTAGCAACACCGTAGCAACCGCCTATAACTCCATAGCAACCACCTAGCAACATCCTAGAAACCACTTAAATTACCCGAGCATCCACCTAGCAACACCCTAGCAACCACCTAGAATTCCCTAGCAACCACCTAGCAACACCCTAGCAACCACCTAGAACACCATAATAACTGCCTAGCAACACCCTAGCAACCGCCTATAACTCCATAGCAACCACCTAGCAACCACTTAGACTACCCTAGCAACCACCAAGCAATGCCTTAGCAACCACCTAGAACTCCATAGCAACCACCTAGCAACACCCTAGCAACCGCCTATAACTCCATAGCAACCACCTAGCAACATCCTAGCAACCACTTAAATTACCCTAGCAACCACCTAGCAATGCCCTAGCAACCACTTGGAGCTCCATAGCAACCACCTGGAACTCCATAGCAACCACCTAGCACCACCCCAGCAACCACCTGGAACACCATATCAACCACCTAGCAACATCTTAGCAACTGCCTAGAACTCCATAGCAACCACCTAGAACACCCTAGCAACTGCTTAGAATTCCATGGAAACCACCTAATAACACCCTACCAAACGCCTCAAACATCAGAGCAACTACCTACCACTGTTCAATCTGTTCAGCAGAAAGTCGACTGCGTTGGCGGCAACCACACTTCACAATTTCTGCAGGAATTGTCTAGTATTTATTATTATTATTCCACCCATTTTTTGGACCGCTACTCCTCCCAGAGTTTTCGCACCACATACACATGCCATATGTCAAATCGACCGGCTTCTTTGGGAATCGATGGCTATTACTTTGTGGAAATCTTCGCTGCACGGTTTTTGAGAAATATGACTTTTTATGGCCAATTTTTCCCATTGAAAATGAATGGGGCGGTGACGTCATAAAAATGTGAATTATGAAGTTACAGCATTGGTCGGCTTTGCACACGTGATGCGGTTGGCTGTTCGTCCTCACCAGCCACCAGAAAGGATATAGCTGAACGCGGAAGTGAACGGATAAAACAGTATTCCAAATGCAAAATTTCAAATGAAAACGCTGTCAGCTAGGTATATCAACAAAACATATGGCTTAGGCATACCCAGAAGTCCTCAATAATAACAGTATTTCACAAGATATTACGCAAATTCTTTGACGACGTTTCGTCAGGTCCAGCGTCTTTGAATGCTAATGCTAACAGACTACATGCATTGTATGCGACGATTAAAAAACTTTCGGTTGACCTAAAAAAACCATATTCCAAAACCAAAATTAGACGTGCTGTTATACCTGGTTAGAAAGCTTATGCTCTCACCTACTGAATAAACGAATTCTCAAACAAGCCAGACTGTACTAAAGAGTGCAACAACGCCGTCAACAGCAGCTTGCTGCAGTGTGCAGCAGCTTCTGATCCGGTCTTCAGTGGGCTTGTAATACCACACATGTTGCTTTGGGTGTTGTCGAACTTTGTAGTACAATCTGCCTTCATCTACACATCATCGATCTAATAGGTGACAGAATAAGCTTTCTAACAATGTATAATATGTCAAATTTTACTTTTGTAATACCGTTTTATATTCCAGCGAGTTGGAAACTTTGGTCTCGTTATAACTGCATTACACATCAGTCTGCATTACACGTCAGACTTAGGGTTTTTCCAAGACCCTCTGAACATGCCAGCTAGCTTTGTGATTCGCCGTCACTCGTCACCGCATACCGCAAGTAAAACACTGAGATATCAAATTTTGATGAAAGGATAATTTAGCTCTGAATATATGTGTCGCAAATCAACTCGTTGTAATGATGTTATAGCAGGTACACAATGCCCTGTCTCTGCTTATACTACAGAAACTGTTCACTCCGTTCAGCACAAAGTCGACTTTGCATTGGCGGCAACCACACTTCACAATTTCTGCAGGAATTGTCTAGTTAGTGTGGTTGCCTTAGGCAAACACACTATTATTATTGCACATATTTATTATTATTAGTGTGGTTGCCTTAGGCAAACACACTATTATTATTGCACATATTATTAGTGTGGTTGCCTTAGGCAAACACACTATTATTATTGCACATATCTATTATTATTAGTGTGGTTGCCTTAGGCAAACACACTATTATTATTGCACATATTATTATTAGTGTGGTTGCCTTAGGCAATCACACTATTATTATCGCACATATTATTTATTATTATTAGTGTGGTTGCCTTAGGCAATCACACTATTATTATCGCACATATTATTATTAGTGTGGTTGCCTTAGGCAAACACACTATTATTATTGCACATATTTATTATTATTATTATTATTATTATTATTATTATTATTATTATTCCGCCAGTTTTTTGGACCGCTACTCCTCCCAGAGTTTTCGCACCACATACATGTGCAATATGTCAAATCGACCGGCTTGATCGGGAATGGTGTGCTATTACTTTGTGGAAAGTTTCGGTGCACGGTTTTTGAGAAATTCCACTTTTTTTGGGAAATTTTTCCCATAGAGAATGAATGGTGGAATGTTCACCCTTGTGATGTCACAATGCTGTCTTCTCACCATTGTGATGTCACAATGCTCTGTCTTCCAGCAGCAGTACTCTGGTCTCTCTCTAGATTTGAACATTCTGCCATATATCTCTGTGGGGAAAAATTGCCCACATATTGTGCAATGCCTCATTGGACTTGGTAGAAAGTCCTTTGTCCATTGGTGTAGATCAGCCTCGCCCCCCTTCCTGATTGGCCAATGTTTGATATTTCATAACTTTTGAACCGTATGTCATAGAGAAATATGGGTTGCGTCATTGGACTCAGTAAAGATCTAGCTACCGCCTAGAACTCCATAGCAACCCTCTAGCAACATCCTAGCAACCGCCTATAACTCTATAGCAACAACCTAGCAACACCCTAGCAACCACCTAGAACAACCTAGCAACCGCCTAGAACTCCTTAGCAACCACCTAACAACGAACTAGCAACCACCTGGAACACCATAGCAAATGCCTAGCAACACCCTAGCAAACGGCTATAACTCCATAGCAACCACCTAGCAACACCATAGCAACCACCAAGAACTCCATAGCAACCACCTAGCAACACCCTAGCAACCACCTGGAACACCATAACAACTGCCTAGCAACACCCTAGCAACCGCCTAGAATACCCTAGCAACACCCTAGCAACCGGCTATAACTCCATAGCAACCACCTAGCAACACCATAGCAACCACCTAAATCTCCATAGCAACCACCTAGCAACACCCTAGCAACCACCTGGAACACCATAGCAACCACCTAGCAACACCCTAGCAACCATCTAGAACACCCTAGCAACCGGCTATAACTCCATAGCAACCACCTAGCAACTCCATAGCAACCACCTAGAACTCCATAGAACCACCTAGCAACACCCTAGCAACCACCTGGAACTCCATAGAACCACCTAGCAACACCCTAGCAACCACCTGGAACACCATAACAACCGCCTAGCAACACCCTAGCAACCGCCTATGACTCCATAGCAACCACCTTGCAACACCCTAGCAACCACCGGGAACACCATAGGAACCACCTAGCAACACCCTAGCAACCGCCTATAACTCCATAGCAATCACCTTGCAACACACTAGCAACCACCTGGAACACCATAGCAACCACCTAGCAACACCCTAGCAACCGGCTATAACTCCATAGCAACCACCTAGCAACTCCATAGCAACCACCTAGAACTCCATAGCAACCACCTAGCAACACCATAGCAACCACCTGGAACACCATAACAACTGCCTAGCAACACCCTAGCAACCACCTGGAACACCTTAACAACTGCCTAGCAACACCCTAGCAACCGCTTATATCTCCATAGCAACCACCTAGCAACATCCTAGCAACCACCTAGAATACCCTAGCAACACCCTAGCAACCGCCTATAACTCCATAGCAACCACCTAACAACACACTAGCAACCACCTGGAACATGATAGCAACCACCTAGAACACCCTAGCAACCGGCTATAACTCCATAGCAACCACCTAGCAACACCATAGCAACCACCTGGAGCTCCATAGTAACCACCTGGAACTCCATAGTAAACACCTAGCACCACCCTAGCAACCATGTGGAACACCATATCAACCACCTAGCAACATCCTAGCAACTGCCTAGAACGCCATAGCAACCACCTAGAACACCCTAGCAACCGCCTAGAATTCCATGGAAACCACTTAGAACTCCATAGAACCACCTAGCAACACCCTAGCAACCGCCTCAAACATCATAGCAACTACCTACCACTGTTCACTCTGTTCAGCAGAATGTCGACTTTGCATTGGCGGCAACCACACTTCACAATTTCTGCAGGAATTGTCTAGTTATTATTATTATTATTATTATTATTCCACCCATTTTTTGGACCGCTACTCCTCCCAGAGTTTTTGCACCACATACACGTGCCATATGTCAAATTGACCGGCTTCTTTGGGAATCGTGTGCTATTACTTTGTGGAAAGTTTCGCTGCACGGTTTTTGAGAAATATGACTTTTTATGGCCAATTTTTCCCCATAGGGATGAATGTAAAATGTGACGTCATACATATGTGAGCGGTGAAGTCACAGCATTGGTCGGCTTAGCACACGTGATGCACTTTTAACCTGCTTCATCTACAGGAAATTTAGAATCCAGATGCGGTGCATATCTCCATTTTCGTCGTAATTACAGAAAACACACATTCGTAAACTTCAAATGATTCATACCACAATGTAGATAAAACCTTGACGAAGACGTACATGCACGGATTGTGTTGTTCAAACGAGGTTTCCTGGCGATTTAGCCACCACAGTGGATATAGCTTAATGCGGAAGTGCACGCGATAAAAACGGTATTCCAAATGCAAAATTACAAATGAAAACGCTGTCAGCTAGGTATATCAACAAACATATGACTTAGGCATACCCAGATTTCCTCAAAAATAATAGTATTTCACAAGATATTACGCAAAATCGTTGACAACGTTTCGTCAAATGCAACGTCTTTGAATGCTACTAGTGCTAACAAAGAGTGCATGCATTGAATGCGACGATTAAAACACTTTCGGTTGACCTAAAAAACGATATTCCAAAACCAAAACTACACGTGTTATACCTGGTTAGAAAGCTTATGCTCTCACCTACTGAATAAACGAATTCTCAATCAAGCCAGACGGACCTAAAAAGGGCAACAACGCCGTCAACAACATGTGTCCAGCAGCTTCTGGTCCGGTCTTACTCCAGAAGACGGTGTCATCTTGTAATACCACACATGTTGCTTTGGGTGTTGTCGAACTTTGTAGTACAATCTGGCTTGATCTACACATCATCGATCTAATAGGTGACAGAATAAGCTTTCTAACAATGTATAATATGTCAAATTTTACTTTTGTAATACCGTTTTATATTCCAGCGAGTTGGAAACTTTGGTCTCGTTATAACTGCATTACACATCAGTCTGCATTACACGTCAGACTTAGGGTTTTTCCAAGACCCTCTGAACATGCCAGCTAGCTTTGTGATTCGCCGTCCCTCGTCACCGCATACCGCAAGTAAAACACTGAGATCTCAAATTTTGATGAAAGGATAATTTAGCTCTGAATATATGTGTCGCAAATCAACTCGTTGTAGTGATGTTATAGCAGGTACACAATGCCCTGTCTCTGCTTATACTACAGAAACTGTTCACTCCGTTCAGCACAAAGTCGACTTTGCGTTGGCGGCAACCACACTTCACAATTTCTGCAGGAATTGTCTAGTTATTATTATTATTATTATTATTATTATTATTATTATTATTCCACCCATTTTTTGGACCGCTACTCCTCCCAGAGTTTTCGCACCACATACACATGCCATATGTCAAATTGACCGGCTTCTTTGGGAATCGATGGCTATTACTTTGTGGAAATTTTCGCTGCACGGTTTTTGAGAAATATGACTTTTTATGGCCAATTATTCCCATTGAAAATGAATGGGGCGGTGACGTCATAAAAATGTGAATTATGAAGTCACAGCATTGGTCGGCTTAGCACACGTGATGCACTTTTAACCTGCTTCATCTACAGGAAATTTAGAATCCAGATGCGGTGCATATCTCCATTTTCGTCGTAATTACAGAAAACACACATTCGTAAACTTCAAATGATTCATACCACAATGTAGATAAAACCTTGACGAAGACGTACATGCACGGATTGTGTTGTTCAAACGAGGTTTCCTGGCGACTTAGCCACCACAGTGGATATAGCTTAATGCGGAAGTGCACGCGATAAAAACGGTATTCCAAATGCAAAATTACAAATGAAAACGCTGTCAGCTAGGTATATCAACAAACATATGACTTAGGCATACCCAGATTTCCTCAAAAATAATAGTATTTCACAAGATATTACGCAAAATCGTTGACAACGTTTCGTCAAATGCAGCGTCTTTGAATGCTACTAGTGCTAACAAAGAGTGCATGCATTGAATGCGACGATTAAAACACTTTCGGTTGACCTAAAAAAACCATATTCCAAAACCAAAATTAGACGTGCTGTTATACCTGGTTAGAAAGCTTATGCTCTCACCTACTGAATAACCGAATTCTCAAACAAGCCAGACTGTACTAAAGAGTGCAACAACGCCGTCAACAACACGTGTGCAGCAGCTTCTGATCCGGTCTTCAGTGGGCTTGTAATACCACACATGTTGCTTTGGGTGTTGTCGAACTTTGTAGTACAATCTGGCTTGATCTACACATCATCGATCTAATAGGTGACAGAATAAGCTTTCTAACAATGTATAATATGTCAAATTTTACTTTTGTAATACCGTTTTATATTCCAGCGAGTTGGAAACTTTGGTCTCGTTATAACTGCATTACACATCAGTCTACATTACACGTCAGACTTAGGGTTTTTCAAAGACCCTCTGAACATGCCAGCTAGCTTTGTGATTCGCCGTCACTCGTCACCGCATACCGCAAGTAAAACACTGAGATCTCAAATTTTGATGAAAGGATAATTTAGCTCTGAATATATGTGTCGCAAATCAACTCGTTGTAGTGATGTTTTAGCAGGTACACAATGCCCTGTCTCTGCTTATACTACAGAAACTGTTCACTCCGTTCAGCACAAAGTCGACTTTGCATTGGCGGCAACCACACTTCACAATTTCTGCAGGAATTGTCTAGTTATTAGGGGTCCAAGCAGCGAAGCTGGTGGAACCCTATTGTATCTGTTAGGATTATTAGGGGTCCAAGCAGCGAAGCTGGTGGAACCCTATTGTATCTGTTAGGATTATTATTAGGGGTCCAAGCAGCGAAGCTGGTGGAACCCTATTGTATCTGTTAGGATTATTATTATTATTATTATTATTATTATTCTTATTATTATTTTTCTCCGCTAAAAGTGTCTGAGGCTCAGCAACCATAAGTCCTAGAGCAACCAAATTTGGCAGGTGGGTTCCTATGGCCCCCCACTACTCAGGCACTAAAAATCACCTATGTCGGCCAGATGGTGGTGCTATAACAAAAGGTTTCGCGTAAAAGGCCATAACTCCGACACCATACGTTAGATCAACACAAAACTTCATCGACTTGTGCAGCTGAACCTGCTCTTCAACTTTGCCATTGGGACCACCTATGTCCGCCATATTGTTTGCCCGCCATTTAGACTTTTTCGTTGGGGCGTGGCAGTTTTCTCCGCTAAAATGTCTGAAGCTCAGCAACCATAAGTTGTAGAGCAACCAACTTTGGTAGGTGGGTTCCTATGGCCCCCCACTACTCACGCACGAAAAATCTCCTATGTCGCCCAGATGGTGGCGCTATAACAAAGGATCACTCTTTTAAAGGCTATAACTGTCACACTATAAGTCCGATCAACACAAAACTTCATCGACCGATGCATCTGAATGTGCTCTACAACTTTGCTTTTGGGACCACCTATGTCCGCCATATGGTTTGCCCGCCATTTGGACTTTTTTATTAGGTGGGGTGCGGAAAAGCTGGCGCTCCAAATTCTAAGTGTTACGACATCGAGTAAACTTCTTTACGGCAAGCGACATCCATGGCGACGCAAGTAATCCGACACCGTAGGGTCTAGTTTTTATCAGTGAGGGTAGGGTCTGAACGTCGGGGTAGTACTGGAAGAGGCTACCAAAAGTTTGTTAAGCCGCGTTTCCACCGCAGGAACTTTACCCCGGAACTAGGAACCTTTTGAGGAACTCAGTGCGTTTCCACCGCAGGAACTAGGGTCTAGGAACTAGGGTCATTCGTGCTGGGACAGCATATTACGTACCAAAACATTCAAACGGATTAATTCGGTTGCTGAATATTTTCTTCCGGATTTTCTTTGTTAGCCCGTTGTAATTGACTCAAAACGTTTGATACAGTTATGTGAGGTATGCGGTAGTTCTGCGTAATTCACATTGGTGATACAGTAAAAGCAAACTGGAAATCACCTTCCGCACTTTTTGTCATGGTAAAATAACAGGTTAATTCTAGTAGTCGTCCCTTTAGCTTTTTCAGACTGCCGTGATTTTACTCTGCCATTCTTCAATTCCACAAAAAGACCAGGAAGACTAATTTATGGTGCATGGTTCGCATCTGGAGGGCACACTTCGCTGCTCGGCTAGCAGTAACTTCGAAGGAAAGCAAACGGTAGCTGTACCACTGCTAATTAAAATTTTCACGCAAGTCCGAGTTTTCGTTCTATTCTTGTCATTTTGCGATTAGCCTATATGGAATTGACAATGAGAAGGTAATAAAACAGCAAATTGTTTACAACGTGTGCATGTTTTCTGCTGTTGTTGCCAGTTATACTGGAAATGTGAATGCATTCTGTCGCCTCGGATGTCAAGACATGAAAGTGAATGTTCGCATAAAAACATAATGAATGTGTTTGAGAGGATATATAAAACAGTTACAATCTGACTATCGGCCGGTTATATCCTATTTGTTGCATAACGACGGTCCAAGTTCAACTACCAACGACAGTTTTGCTTGACAACGGTAAAATATGCCCAAACGGCTACAGAAGAATATTTCAATTCCAGGTGATTAAATCGATAAAAATCAATAAATACAAAAGTAACCATATATAGTCATTGTTGGTAACCCGTTGTATATACGTGGAATAAACCCCTCCGGGCTGTCCCGGTTATTAGAAAATAATGCAGGCTACTTCTGTGGTAGTATGGGGTTACAGAAGAAATCATAGGACAGATGGGCCGACGACAACTTCGCTTTTTCATACGTCAGTGGGCTAATTTGCCTAATCTTCGCGGAACTTTAGACCGCGGTGGAAACGCAGGCAACCATTGTTTGAAGGAACCTTTTAGTTCCTGGAAAAGTAGTTCCTGGGACTAAAAGTTCCGGGTAATTTGGTGGAAACGCGGCTTTAGTAAAAGCTTTTTCAGAGGATGAATAATTACTTTTCTTGAGCATGCATCCATTTGAAGACAGTATAGGGTGAGTTCGATTAGTCTTTAAATCTGTCATTATGTTGAGAAATAGCTAAACCATTTTATTGGTAGGTTTTGAGTTCCTGTGCAAACGCGCGAAAACACGCTGGTATAATAAAACAATGACGGTAATACATATGTAGTCCGCTTCGTTCCATTGCTGCCATAACATAACATAACACACTATCTTGTGTCTACAGCTGCAGTTTCTCGCTGCAATTACTATTATTGAATATAAACAAAAGGCGCAATTTATGCTGTAAATCGTATTCTCAATTTCAATCTCTAAATTGACTGTAACCTTAGGGTAGTTGTTTCGTAGGTGACTTAACTCGTCTTAACTATTGCTTGTATTTTTGCATAGACTGCGTTGTTGCTGTTTTTGTTTGTGTTAGTGTTAATCAGTTTAACCTACAGGGTCCAAGTTGAACTATGCGGTTGTTCCCTGCACTCGGAACGGTAGGCTACTGCCCTCTAGGGTTTTCGACACACTTGTTCCTGGTTATGGTTAAACACTTTGTTGTACGTAGCTCTGGATAGGAGCGTCTGCCAAATGCCTGTAATGTAATGTAATGCAATATTCCGTAGCAACAAGATAAACCCGACATTAGCCCTAAAATATGCCAATACAGCAGTGAAAATGCAGCTCACTGAATAACGAAATAAGCGAGACTAACTTTTTAAAAAATTATACCATGTCATTCTACAGTCACTATCTGGGACTAAACACTGAATAAATATAAAACCTTACTGTTGGTTTTACGCGTAGAGATGTCCCTTTTGCGAATGAGTGGTCATATATTGTCTTGGACAATCCGTTTGCGAAATATACGCGCATCTGTGACGCCAGGGTCGGCTATCTTCAATAATAGCTGTGCGTAATACCACACCTGTTGCATACGGCGTTGTCGCCCTTTTTTAGTGCAACTTGGCTTGATTTACAATTCATTTATTCAGTAGGTGAGAGTATAAGCTTTCTAACGATGTATAACATGTCTGATTTTGCTTTTGGAATAGCGTTTTATAGGTCAGTGTAACCAATTTTTTTCTTATCTGCCAATGTCTAAATGAATAAAACTGTAGGCTACTTTGCGCGCAGCGCGCAGATCGCGAGTTGATATTACGTCTTTTTTCCGTTTTTTCTCAATGTCGTATTTATTATTTGAAATGTGTATTTATGTGCTATTATTCTATCTGTCTCTGTGGCGCTCTGAAATGTGCATTCTCTGCTAAACTGAGCAATGGATTGGAATATGTGTCTGACGTAGTGTTGCACGGTATACCAAAACTTCAGCACTTTCTCTGTACTTAAAAAAAATTTAAAAAAATAAAAAAGAAACGGTTAGGTATTAGAATATTCCGACGTTCGGTAGTTTTGAGTCAAATGTAAAAGCCAGGGAAAATTGTCTCCCGCATTACTGATTTAGAGGATGAAAAGTGTAATTTATCAGAATCTTCGCTAGAAGGCAGTAGCAACTAAGGTTGCCAAGTGGGGTGACTTGCGCTTGCACTCAGCTCCTTGATACAGCGCAAGCTTTGACTCAGTTCACTTCAGTGCCAATAGGTGTTCCAATTTGGAAATATTTTATTATAGATAGATGCTGTATTGTTATTAAAATATGCTGCTTTTTAAATCTATTTACAGGTGAAAGACCTGTTTTAAAGATTATTTAGTTTACAACTGTTTAATTTTTGAAATATATTTGATATATTTTTCTGTTGTTTAGTGTTGTAACACTATAGGCCTATGTATATTAATATGTTGCAGAGGCTTCAACTTAAAGGTTGTTAATGAACCAGGTTGTTAATAAACCATGAATTCGAAAATGAGGTCAACCCTTGTGGACATTACGTTTCTGATCTATTAAGGTAATTTCAATATCATTAGGTACCGAGTATCGAATTAGCATCGTTTAAGTTTCAAGTATTATTTCAGTATTGAGTATCGTGATACTAAACCTGGTATCGGTATGAAAGTCAAAATTTTGGTATTGTGACAACACTAGTGTGACGCCTTTTTTAGTTACAGCATAGAAGCGCTGCAGCTGTACATACACACCGGGCCATATATGTGTTACGACATCCCATCTAAGCATTACGATATAGTAAAGGCCTTTACGGGAAGCGGTAGGACACATCGATGGCGACACAACTAAGTCATCCGACAGCGTCTCTTAGCACAAAATTGATCATAAGTCATCAATATTTTATACGATCATCATGATATTCAGTAGATATGTTGGGTGAAGGCATATGATCATTAGGAAAAAGGCATTTTAAAATCGCCCCATAGGGGGCGCGACGGTGCCAATGCTTGGACCCCTCCCAACGCCGCTTGCGGCTTTAATTAGGGGTCCAAGCAGCGAAGCTGGTGGAACCCTATTGTATCTGTTAGGATTATTATTATTATTATTATTATTATTATTATTATTTTTCTCCGCTAAAAGTGTCTGAGGCTCAGGAACCATAAGGCCTAGAGCAACCAAATTTGGCAGGTGGGTTCCTATGGCCCCCCACTACTCAGGCACTAAAAATCACCTATGTCGGCCAGATGGTGGCGCTATAGCAAAGGCTTAGGCGTAAAAGGCCATAACTCTCACACCATAAGTTAGATCAACACAAAACTTCATCGACATATGCATCTGAACGTGCTCTATCACTTTGCCATTGGCACCACCTATGGCCGCCATATTGTTTGCCTGCCCTTTCGACTTTTTAGTTGGGGCGTGGCAGTTTTCTCCACTAAAATGTCTGAGGCTCAGCAACCATAAGTTGTAGACCAACCAACTTTTGGAGGTGGGTTCCTATGGCCCCCCACTACTCGGGCACTAAAAATCATCTATGTCGGCCAGATGGTGGCGCTATAACAAAGGGTCATACTTTAAAAGGTCATAACTCCCACACCGTAAGTCAGATCAACACAAAACCTCATCGACCGATGCATCTGAATGTGCTCTACAACTTTGCTTTTGGGACCACCTATGTCCGCCATATGGTTTGCCCGCCATTTGGACTTTTTTATTAGGTGGGGTGCGGAAGAGCTGTGGCTCCAAATCTAAACGGTTACGACATCGAGTAAACTTCTTTACGGCAAGCGACATCCATGGCGACGCAAGTAATCCGACACCGTAGGGTCTAGTTTTTATCAGTGAGGGGACGGTCTGAACGTCGGGGAAGCAGTGGAAGACAGTGTCAGACATTATTTGAAGACAGTATCGGGTGAGTTCGTTTAGTCTTTGAATCTGTCATTATGCTGAGAAATAGCTAAACCATTTTATTGATAGGTTCTGAGTTTCTGTGCAAACGCGCGAAAACACGCTGGTATAATGAAATAATGACGGTAGCCTAATACATATATAGTCCGCTTCGTTCCGTTGCTACCATAAGATAACAGACTATCTTGTGTCTACAGCTGCAGTTCCTCACTGCAATTTCTAACATTGAATATTCACAAAAGACGCAATTTATACTGTACTCTGCCAATGTCTAAATAAATAATACGCTACGGTACAGCTTTAAGAGGATGAATCATTACTTTTCTTTGACATGGATCCATTTGAAGACAATAACGGGTTCGTTTTTAAATCAGTCATTATGCTGAGAGAAATCGTATTCTCAATTTAATCTCTAAATTTATTCTAAGGTTAGGGTTGTAACTAGTTAGCTGTTTAGTAGGTGACTTAGTTAATGCACTCGTCTTAACTATTGCTTGTATTTTTGCATAGACTGCGTTGTTGCTGTTCTTGTTTGTGTTAGTGTTAACCAGTTTAACCTACAGGGTCCAAGTTGAACTATGCGGTTGTTCCTTGCACTTGGAACGGTAGGCTACTGCCCTCTAGGGTTTTCGACACACTTGTTCCTGGTTATGGTTAAACACTTTGTTGTACGTCGCTCTGGATAGGAGCGTCTGCCAAATGCCTGTAATGTAATGAAATGCGATATTCCGTAGCAACAAGATAAACCCGACATTAGCCGTAAAATATGCCAATACAGCAGTGAAAACGCTGCTCACTGAATAACGAAATAAACGAGACAAAGTTTCTTTTTAAATTATACCATGTCATTCTACAGTCTATATCTGGGACTCAACATTGAATAAATATACAATCTTACCATTGGTTTTACGCGTAGAGATGTCCCTTTTGCGACTGAGTGGTCATATATTGTCTTGGATAATCCGTTTGTGAAATGTCGGCTACCTTCAAAAATAGCTGTGCGTAATACCACACCTGTTGCTTACGGCGTTGTCGCCCTTTTTAGTACAATTTGGCTTGATTGACAATTCATTTATTCAGTAGGTGAGAGTATAAGCTTTCTAACGATGTATAACATGTCTGATTTTGCTTTTGGAATAGCGTTTTATAGGTCAGCGTAACCAAAATTTTTCTTATCTGCCAATGTCTAAATAAATAAAACGGTAGGCTACTTTGCGCGCAGCACGCAGATCGCGAGTTGATATTACGTCTTTTTTTCCGTTTTTTCTCAATTTCATATTTATTATTTGAAATGCGCATTCTTGTGTTATTATTCTATCTGTCTCCGTGGCGCTCTGAAATGTGCATTCTCTGCTAAGCTGAGCAATGGATTGGAATATGTGTCTGACGTAGTGTTGCACGGTATACCAAAACTTCAGCACTTTCTCGGTACTTAAAAAAAAAAAAAAAAAAAAACGGTTCGGTATTAGAATATTCCGACGTTCGGTTGTTTTGAGTCAAATGTAAAAGCCAGGGGAAATTGTCTCCCGCATTACTGATTGAGAGGATGAAAAGTGTAATTTGTCAGAATCTTCGCTAGAAGGCAGTAGCAACTAAGGTTGCCAAGTGAGGTGACTTGTGCTTGCAGTCAGCTCCTTGATACAGCGCAAGCTTTGACTCAGTTCACTTCAGTAGCAATAGGTGTTCCAATTTGGAAATATTTTATTATATAGATGCTGTATTGTTATTAAAATATGCTGTTTTTAAATCTATTTAAAGGTGAAAGACCTGTTGTAAAGATTATTCAGTTTACAACTGTTTAATTTTTGAAATATATTTTACATATTTTTCTATTGTTCAGTGTTGTAACACTATCGGCCTATGCATATTAATATGTTGAAGAGGTTTTTAATGAACCAGGTTGTTAATAAACCATGAATTCGAAAATGAGGTCAACCCTTGTGGACATTACGTTTCTCATCTATTAAGGTAATTTCAGTATCGTTAGGTACTGAGTATCGAATTAGCATCGTTTAAGTTTCAAGTATCATTTCAGTATTGAGTATCGTAATACTAAACCTGGTATCAGTATCAAAGTCAAAATTTTGGTATCGTGACATTACTAGTGTGACGCCTTTTTCAGTTGCGGCGCAGAAACACTGCAGCTGTGCATACACGCCAAACCATCTAAGTGTTACGACATGCCATCTAAGTGTTACGACATAGTAAAGGCCTTTACGGGAAGCGGCCAGTACATGGCGACGTAAATAAGTCATCCGACAGCGTCTCTTAGCACAAAATTGGCCATAAGTAATCAATATTTTATACGATCATCATGATATTCAGTAGATATGTTGGGTGAAGGCGTATGATCCTCAGGACAAAGCCATTTTAAAATCGCTCCATAGGGGGCGCGATGGTGCCAATGCTTGGACCCCTCCCAACGCCGCTTGCGGCTTTAATTATTCTTATTATTTTTCTCCGCTAAAAGTGTCTGAGGCTCAGCAACCATAAGTCCTAGAGCAACCAAATTTGGCAGGTGGGTTCCTGTGGCCCCCCACTATTCAGGCACTAAAAATCACCTATGTCGGCCAGATGGTGGCGCTATAACAAAGGGTAATGCGTAAAAGGCCATAACTCCCACACCATAAGTTAGATCAACACAAAACTTCATCGACCTATGCATCTGAACGTGCTCTACATCTTTGCCATTGGGACCACCTATGTCCGCCATATTGTTTGCCCGCCATTTTGACTTTATAGTTGGGGCGTGGCAGTTTTCTCCACTAAAATGTCTGAGGCTCTGCAACCATAAATTGTAGACCATCCAACTTTGGTAGGTGGGTTCCTATGGCCCCCCACTATTCAGCCACGAAAAATCACCTATGTCAGCCAGATGGTGGCGCTATAACAAAGGGTCATACTTTAAAAGGCCATAACTCCCACACCGTAAGTCAGATCAACACAAAACTTCATCGACCGATGCATCTGAATGTGCTCTACAACTTTCCCATTGGGAGCACCTATGTCTGCCATATGGTTTGCCCGCCATTTGGACTTTTTTATTAGGTGGGGTGCGGTAGCGCTGGATCTCCAAATCTAAACGTTTACGACATCTAGTAAACTTCTTTACGGCAAGCGACATCCATGGCGACGCAAGTAATCCGACACCGTAGGGTCTAGTTTTCATCAGTGAGGGTAGGGTCTGAACGTCGGGGAAGCACTGGAAGAGGCTACCAAATGTTTGTTAGTAAAAGCTTTTTCAGAGGATGAATAATTACTTTTCTTGAGCATGCATCCATTTGAAAACAATATCTGGTGAGTTCGTTTAGTCTTTGAATCTGTCATTATGCTGAGAAATAGCGAAACCATTTTTTTGATAGTATTTCAGTTTCGTGTAAATGCGCGAAAACACGCTGGTATAATTAAACAATGACGGTAATACATAGCCTATGTAGTCCGCTTCGCTCCGTTGCTACCATAATATAAACTATCTTGTGTCTACAGCTGCTGTTTCTCGCTGCAATTACTAATATTGAATATGAACAAAAGACGCAATTCATGCTGTAAATCGTATTCTCAATTTAATCTCTACATTGACTGTAAGATTTGGGTTGTAACTAGTTAGCTGTTTCGTAGGTGACTTAGTTAATGCACTCGTCTTAACTATTGCTTGTATTTTTGCATAGACTGCGTTGTTGCTGTTCTTGTTTGTGTTAGTGTTAGTCAGTTTAACCTACAGGGTCCAAGTTGAACTATGCGGTTGTTCCCTGCACTTAGAACGGTAGGCTACTGCCCTCTAGGGTTTTCGACACACTTGTTCCTGGTTATGGTTATACGTTTTGTTGTAGCCTACGTCGCTCTGGATAAGAGCGTCTGCCAAATGCCTGTAATGTAATGCAATATTCCGTAGCAACAAGATAAACCCGACATTAGCCCTAAAATATGCCAATACAGCAGTGAAAACGCTGCTCACCGAATAACGAAATGAACGAGACAAAGTTTTTTAAAATTATACCATGTCATTCTACAGTCAATATCTGGGACTAAACATTGAATAAATATACAATCTTACCATTGGTTTTACGCGTAGAGATGTCCCTTTTGCGACTGAGTGAGCATATATTGTCTTGGACAATCCGTTTGTGATTCCTGTTGCTTGCGGCGTTGTCGCCGTTTTTAGTACAATCTGGCTTGATTGACAGTTCATTTATTCAGTAGGTGAGAGTATAAGCTTTCTAACGATGTATAACATGTCTGATTTTGCATTTGGAATAGCGTTTTATAGTTCAGCGTAACGGAATATTTTCTTATCGCATTCACTTGCGCATTCACTGTGGTGTAGCATTAAAGACGATGCACGTAACGAAACGTTGTCAACGATTTTCATAATTTAATGGAGAGTACTATTACTATTGAGGACTTCGGGGCATAGCTAAGCCATTTCTTTGCTGATAGACTTGTCTGACATCGTTTTCTGACGCAAAACAGAAGCAGATAGGACTTTGTCTTTGATTTTCTGTCTCTATGCTACTAAACACAGATAAAATGTCATGTTGCTATGTAAGTATTACTGCTCAAAATATTTCGGTTATATACGTTATTTTTGAAATTGAGTGTCTTTAAATAGGTTAGTGGTATTATATAATGTGGATATTTCACACTGCAATGTAAGCGTTAGTGTAATAGTTTTTGTGACCCATGGAACAGTGATGACGAGAGTGTTGGAACATTGCTAAAACGTGGTGGACGGTTGAAAATTATTTACGTCCCATCTCCATCCGTCATTATGCTGAGAAATAGCTAAACCATTTTTATTGATAGTAATTGAGTTTCTCTGCAAACGCACGAAAACACGCTGGTATAATAAAACAATGACGGTAAATATAGCCTATATATTTAGTCCGCTTCATTCCGTTGCTACCATAATATAACAAACTTTCTTGTGTCTACAGCTGCAGTTTCTGGCTGCAATTACTATTGAATATTAAACAAAAGACGCAAATGCTGAAGTTTGCCAATGTCTAAATAAATAATAAGGTATTCTTCGCGCAGCACGCATGCTAGCAGTGATGTCGAGTTGATTTTTCGTTTTTTGTTTCGTTTTTTTATGTCGTATTTATTAGGCTATATGAAATATGTATTATCCTATCTGTCTCTGAGGCGCTCTGAAATGTGCATTCTCTGCTAAGCTGACCAATGGATTGAAATATGTGTCTGACGTAGTGTTGCACCGTATACCGAAACTTCAGCACTTATTCGGTACTTAAAATAAAATGAAAAAAGAAACGGTTCGGTATTAGAATATTCCGACGTTCGGTAGTTTTGAGTCAAATGTAAAAGCCAGGGAAAATTGTCTCCTGCATTACTGATTGAGAGGATGAAAAGTGTAATTTGTCAGAATCTTCGCCAGAAGGCAGTAGCAACTAAGGTTGCCAAGTGAGGTGACTTGCGCTTGCGCACTCAGCTCCTTGATACAGCGCAAGCTTTGACTCAGTTCACTTCAGTAGCAATAGGTGTTCCAATTTGGAAATATTTTATTATAGATAGATGCTGTATTCTTATTAAAATATGCTGTTTATAAATCTATTTAAAGGTGAAAGGCCTGTTTCAAAGATTATTTACTTTACAACTGTTTAATTTTTGAAATATATTTAACATATTTTTCTATTGTTCAGTGTTGTAACACTATAGGCCTATGCATATTAATATGTTGAAGAGGCTTCAACTTAAAGGTTGTTAATGAACCAGGTTGTTAATAAACCATGAATTCGAAAATGAGGTCAACGCTTGTGGACATTACGTTTCTCATCTATTAGGGTAATTTCACTATCGTTAGGTACCGAGTATCGAATTAGCATCGTTTAAGTTTCAAGTATCATTTCAGTATTGAGTATCGTAATACTAAACCTGGTATCAGTATCAAAGTCGAAATTTTGGTATCGTGACAACACTAGTGTGACGCCTTTTTTAGTTGCGGCGCAGAAACACTGCAGCTGTGCATACACGCCGGACCATCTAAGTGTTACGACATAGTAAAGGCCTTGACGGGAAGCGGCCAGGACATATCCATGGCGACGTAACTAAGTCATCCGACAGCGTCTCTTATCACAAAATTGGCCCTAAGTCATCAATATTTCATACGATCATCATGATATTCAGTAGATGTGTTGGGTGAAGGCATGTTAAAATCGCTCCATAGGGGGCGGGATGGTGCCAATGCTTGGACCCCTCCCAACGCCGCTTGCGGCTTTAATTATTATTATTATTATTATTTTTCTCCGCTAAAAGTGTCTGAGGCTCAGCAACCATAAGTACTAGAGCAACCAAATTCGGCAGGTGGGTTCCTATGGCCCCCCACTACTCAGGCACTAAAAATCACCTATGTCGGCCAGATGGTGGCGCTATAACAAAGGGTTTTGCGTAAAAGGCCATAACTCTCACACCATGAGTTAGATCAACACAAAACTTCATCAACCTATGCATCTGAACGTGCTCTACAACTTTGCCATTGGCACCACCTGTGTCCGCCATATTGTTTGCCCGCCATTTAGACTTTTTAGTTGGGGCGTGGAAGTTTTCTCCACTAAAATGTCTGAAGCTCAGCAACCATAAGTTGTAGACCAACCAAATTTGGTAGGTGGGTTCCTATGGCCCCCCACTACTCAGGCACGAAAAATCACCTATGTCGACCAGATGGTGGCGCTATAACAAAGGGTCGTACTTTTAAAGGCTATAACTGCCACACCGTAAGTCCGATCAACACAAAACTTCATCGACTGATGCATCTGAATGTGCTCTACAACTTTGCCATTGGGAGCACCTATGTCCCCCATATGGTTTGCCCGCCATTTGGCCGTTGTTATTAGGTGGGGTGCGGAAGAGCTGTGGCTCCAAATCTAAACGGTTACGACATCGAGTAAACTTCTTTACGGCAAGCAACATCCATGGCGACGCAAGTAATCCGACACCGTAGGGTCTAGTTTTTATCAGTGAGGGGACGGTCTGAACGTCGGAGAAGCAGTGGAACACAGTGCCAGACATTATTTGAAGACAGTATCGGGTGAGTTCGTTTAGTCTTTGAATCTGTCATTATGCTGAGAAATAGCTACACCATTTTATTGATAGGTTCTGAGTTTCTGTGCAAACGCGCGAAAACACGCTGGTCCAATGAAACAATGACGGTAATGCATATAGTCCGCTTCGTGCCGTTGCTACCATAACATAACAAACTATCTTGTGTCTACAGCTGCAGTTTCTCGCTGCAATTTCTAATATTGAATATAAACAAAAGACGCAATTAATGCTGTAGTCTGCCAATGTCTAAATAAATAATACGGTCCATTTGAAGACAATATCGGGTGAGTTTGTATAGTCTTTAAATCCGTCATTATGCTGAGAGAAATTGTTTTCTCAATTTAATCTCTAAATTGACTGTAAGCTTAGGGTTGAAACTAGTTAGCTGTTTCGTTGGTGACTTAGTTAATGCACTCGTCTTAACTATTGCTTGTATTTTTGCATAGACTGCGTTGTTGCTGTTCTTGTTTGTGTTAGTGTTAATCAGTTTAACCTACAGGGTCCAAGTTGAACTAACGGTTGTTCCCTGCACTTGGAACGGCATTTCTCTCTAGGGTTTTCGACACACTTGTTCCTGGTTATGCTTATACACTTTGTTGTACGTCACTCTGGATAAGAGCGTCTGCCAAATGCCTGTATTGTAATGGAATGTAATGTAATATTCCGTAGCAACAAGATAAACCCGACGTTAGCCCTAAAATATGCCAATATAGCAGTGAAAACGCTGCTCACTGAATAAGGAAATAAACGAGACAAAGTTTTTAAAAATTCTGCCATGTCATTCTACATTCAATATCTGGGACTAAACATCGAATAAATATACAATCTTACCACTGGTTTTCGCGTACAGATGTCCCTTTTGCGAATGAGTGGTCATATATTGTCTTGGACAATCCGTTTGCGAAATATACGCGCATCTGTGACGCCAGGGTCGGCTATCTTCAATAACAGCTGTGCGTAATACCACACCTGTTGCTTACGGCGTTGTCGCCCTTTTTAGTGCAATTTGGCTTGATTGACAATTCATTTATTCAGTAGGTGAGAGTATAAGCTTTCTAACGATGTATAACATGTCTGATTTTGCTTTTGGAATAGCGTTTTATAGGTCAGCGTAACCAAAATTTTTCTTATCTGCCAATGTCTAAATAAATAAAACGGTAGACTACTTTGCGCGCAGCACGCAGATCGCGAGTTGATATTAGGTCTTTTATTTCCGTTTTTTCTCAATGTCGTATTTATTATTTGAAATGTGCATTTATGTGTTATTATTCTATCTGTCTCTGTGGCGCTCTGAAATGTGCATTCTCTGCTAAGCTGAGCAATGGATTGGAATATGTGTCTGACGTAGTGTTGCACGGTATACCAAAACTTCAGCACTTTCTCTGTACTTAAAAAAAATAAAAAATAAATAAAAAAGAAACGGTTCGGTATTAGAATATTCCGACGTTCGGTAGTTCTGAGTGAAATGTAAAAGCCAGGGAAAATTGTCTCCCGCATTACTGATTTAGAGGATGAAAAGTGTAATTTGTCAGAATCTTCGCTAGATGGCAGTAGCAACTAAGGTTGCCGAATGAGGTGACTTGCGCTTGTGCACTCAGCTTCTTGATACAGCGCAAGCCTTTGACTCAGTTCACTTCAGTAGCAATAGGTGTTTCAATTTGGAAATATTTTTTATAGATAGATGCTGTATTGTTAGTAAAATATGCTGTTTTTAGATCTATTTAAAGGTGAAAGACCGGTTTTAAAGATTATTTAGTTTACAACTGTTTAATTTTTGAAATATATTTAACATATTTTTCTGTTGTTCAGTGCTGTAACACTATAGGCCTATGCATATTAATATGTTGAAGAGGCTTCAACTTAAAGGTTGTTAATGAACCAGGTTGTTAATAAACCATGAATTCGAAAATGAAGTCAACCCTTGTGGACATTACGTTTCTCATCTATTAAGGTAATTTCAGTATCGTTAGGTACCGAGTATTGAATGAGTATCGCTTCAGTATCGAGTGTCGTGATACTAAACCTGGTATCGGTATCAAAGTCAAAATTTTGGTATCGTGACAACACTAGTGTGACGCTTTTTTTAGTTGCGCCATGGAAGCACTGCAGCTGTACATACACGCTAGGCCATCTAAGTGTTACGACATAGTAATGGCCTTTACGGGAAGCGGCCAGGACACATCCATGGCGACGCAACTAAGTCATCTGCCAGCGTCTCTTACCACAAAATTGGCCATAAGTCATCAATTTTTTAAACAATCATCATGATATTCAGTAGATATGCTGGGTGAAGGTGTATGATCATGAGGACAGAGCCATTTTAAAATCGCTCCATAGGGGGCGCGATGGTGCCAATGCTTGGACCCCTTCCAACGCCGCTTGCGGCTTTAATTATTATTCTTTCTTTCCACCCATTTTTTGGACCGCTACTCCTCCCAGAGTTTTCGCACCACATACACGTGCCATATGTCAAATTGACCGGCTTCTTTGGGAATCGATGGCTATTACTTTGTGGAAAGTTTCGCTGCACGGTTTTTGAGAAATATGACTTTTTATGGCCAATTTTTCCCCATAGGGATGAATGTAAAACGTGACGTCATACATATGTGAGCGGTGAAGTCACAGCATTGGTCGGCTTAGCACACGTGATGCACTTTTAACCTGCTTCATCTACAGGAAATTTAGAATCCAGATGCGGTGCATATCTCCATTTTCGTCGTAATTACAGAAAACACACATTCGTAAACTTCAAATGATTCATACCACAATGTAGATAAAACCTTGACGAAGACGTACATGCACGGATTGTGTTGTTCAAACGAGGTTTCCTGGCGACTTAGCCACCACAGTGGATATAGCTTAATGCGGAAGTGCACGCGATAAAAACGGTATTCCAAATGCAAAATTACAAATGAAAACGCTGTCAGCTAGGTATATCAACAAACATATGACTTAGGCATACCCAGATTTCCTCAAAAATAATAGTATTTCACAAGATATTACGCAAAATCGTTGACAACGTTTCGTCAAATGCAGCGTCTTTGAATGCTACTAGTGCTAACAAAGAGTGCATGCATTGAATGCGACGATTAAAACACTTTCGGTTGACCTAAAAAACGATATTCCAAAACCAAAACTACACGTGTTATACCTGGTTAGAAAGCTTATGCTCTCACCTACTGAATAAACGAATTCTCAATCAAGCCAGACGGACCTAAAAAGGGCAACAACGCCGTCAACAACATGTGTGCAGAAGCTTCTGGTCCTGTCTTACTCCAGAAAACGGTGTCATCTTGTAATACCACACATGTTGCTTTGGGTGTTGTCGAACTTTGTAGTACAATCTGGCTTGATCTACACATCATCGATCTAATAGGTGACAGAATAAGCTTTCTAACAATGTATAATATGTCAAATTTTACTTTTGTAATACCGTTTTATATTCCAGCGAGTTGGAAACTTTGGTCTCGTTATAACTGCATTACACATCAGTCTGCATTACACGTCAGACTTAGGGTTTTTCCAAGACCCTCTGAACATGCCAGCTAGCTTTGTGATTCGCCGTCACTCGTCACCGCATACCGCAAGTAAAACACTGAGATCTCAAATTTTGATGAAAGGATAATTTAGCTCTGAATATATGTGTCGCAAATCAACTCGTTGTAGTGATGTTATAGCAGGTACACAATGCCCTGTCTCTGCTTATACTACAGAAACTGTTCACTCCGTTCAGCACAAAGTCGACTTTGCATTGGCGGCAACCACACTTCACAATTTCTGCAGGAATTGTCTAGTTATTATTAGTGTGGTTGCCTTAGGCAATCACACTACTATTATCTCACATATTATTATTATTATTATTATTATTATTATTATTATTATTTTTATTTCTTTCCACCCATTTTTTGGACCGCTACTCCTCCCAGAGTTTTTGCACCACATACACGTGCCATATGTCAAATTGACCGGCTTCTTTGGGAATCGCGTGCTATTACTTTGTGGAAAGATTCGCTGCACGGTTTTTGAGAAATATGACTTTTTATGGCCAATTTTTCCCATTGAAAATGAATGGGGCGGTGACATCATAAAAAAAGTGAATTATGAAGTTACAGCATTGGTCGGCTTTGCACACGTGATGCGGTTGGCTGTTCGTCCTCACCAGCCACCAGAAAGGATATAGCTGTACGCGGAAGTGAACGGATAAAGCAGTATTCCAAATGCAAAATTTCAAATGAAAACGCTGTCAGCTAGGTATATCAACAAAACATATGGCTTAGGCATACCCAGAAGTCCTCAATAATAACAGTATTTCACAAGATATTACGCAAATTCTTTGACGACGTTTCGTCAGGTCCAGCGTCTTTGAATGCTAATGCTAACAGACTACATGCATTGTATGCGACGATTAAAAAACTTTCGGTTGACCTAAAAAAACGATATTCCAAAACCAAAATTAGACGTGCTGTTATACCTGGTTAGAAAGCTTATGCTCTCACCTACTGAATAAACGAATTCTCAAACAAGCCAGACTGTACTAAAGAGTGCAACAACGCCGTCAACAACACGTGTGCAGCAGCTTCTGATCCGGTCTTCAGTGGGCTTGTAATACCACACATGTTGCTTTGGGTGTTGTCGAACTTTGTAGTACAATCTGCCTTCATCTACACATCATCGATCTAATAGGTGACAGAATAAGCTTTCTAACAATGTATAATATGTCAAATTTTACT
This sequence comes from Anguilla pacifica, assembly GCA_039654925.1. NCBI lineage: Eukaryota > Metazoa > Chordata > Actinopteri > Anguilliformes > Anguillidae > Anguilla > Anguilla pacifica. The sequence goes on along the minus strand of CM077290.1, from coordinate 31,724,272 downwards.
TTTGTAATACCGTTTTATATTCCAGCGAGTTGGAAACTTTGGTCTCGTTATAACTGCATTACACATCAGTCTACATTACACGTCAGACTTAGGGTTTTTCCAAGACCCTCTGAACATGCCAGCTAGCTTTGTGATTCGCTGTCACTCGTCACCGCATACCGCAAGTAAAACACTGAGATCTCAAATTTTGATGAAAGGATAATTTAGCTCTGAATATATGTGTCGCAAATCAACTCGTTGTAGTGATGTTATAGCAGGTACACAATGCCCTGTCTCTGCTTATACTACAGAATCTGTTCACTCCGTTCAGCACAAAGTCGACTTTGCATTGGCGGCAACCACACTTCACAATTTCTGCAGGAATTGTCTAGTTATTATTATTATTATTATTCCGCCAGTTTTTTGCACCGCTACTCCTCCCAGAGTTTTCGCACCACATACACGTGCAATATGTCAAATCGAGCGGCTTGATCGGGAATGGTGTGCTATTACTTTGTGGAAAGTTTCGTTGCACCGTTTTTGATAAATTTGAATTTTTGTGTGCAATTTTTCCCCATAGAGAATGAATGGCGGAATGTTCACTCTTGTGATGTCACAATGCTCTGTCTTCTCACCCCTGAAGACAATGGTCTGTCTTCTAGCAGCAGTACTCTGGTCTCTCTCTAGTTTTGAACATTCTGCCATTCATCTTTATGGGGAAAAATTGCCCACAAATTGTGCAATGCCTCATTGGACATGGTAGAGAGTCCTTTGTCCATTGGTGGAGATCAGCCTTGCCCCCTTTCCTGATTGGCCGATGTTTGATATCTCATAACTTTTGAACCGTTTTTCATAGAGAACTATGGGTTGCGTCATTGGACTCAGTAAAGACCTAGCAAACCCCTAGCAACATCCTAGCAACCGCCTGTAACTCCAAAGCAACGACCTAGCATCACCATAGCAACCACCTAGAACACCCTAGCAACCGCCTAGAACTCCATAACAAACACCTAACAACACACTAGCAACCACCTGTAACACCGTAGCAACACCCTAGCAACCACATGGAACACGATAGCAAATGCCTAGCAAGACCCTTGCAACCGGCTATAACTCCATAGCAACCACCTAACAACACCCTAGCAACCACCTGGAACACCATAACAACTGCCTAGCAACCGCCTATAACTGCATAGTAACCACCTGGCAACATCCTAGCAACTACCTAGAATACCCTAGCAACCGCCTGTAACTCCACAGCAAATGCCTAGCAACACCCTAGCAACCGGCTATAACTCCATTGCATCCACCTAGCAACACCATAGCAACCACGTAGAACTCCATAGCATCCACCTAGCAACACCCTAGCAACCAAATAGAACACCATAGCAACCACCTAGCAACCACCTGGAACACCATAGCAACCACCTAGCAACACCCTAGCAACCACCTGGAACACCATAACAACTGCCTAGCAACACCCTAGCAACCGCCTATAACTCCATAGCAACCACCTAGCAACATCCTAGCAACCACCTAGAATACCCTAGCAACACCTTAGCAACCGCCTATAACTCCATAGCAAATGCCTAGCAACCCCCTAGCAACCACCTAGAATACCCTAGCAACCACCTAGCAACACCCTAGAAACCACCTAGAACACCATAATAACTGCCTAGCAACACCCTAGCAACCGCGTATAACTCCATAGCAACCTCCTAAAAACCACCTAGCAACACCCTAGCAACCGCCTATAACTCCATAGCAAATGCCTAGCAACACCCTAGCAACAGGCTATAACTCCATAGCAACCACCTAGCAACACCATAGTTACCACCTAGAACTCCCTAGCATCCACCTAGCAACACCCTAGCAACCACCTAGAACACCATAATAACTGCCTAGCAACACCCTAGCAACCGCCTATAACTCCATAGCAACCACCTAGCAACCACTTAGAATACCTTAGCAACCACCAAGCAATGCCCTAGCAACCACCTAGCACTCCATAGCAACCACCTAGCAACACCCTAGCAACCGCCTATAACTCCATAGCAACCACCTAGCAACATTCTAGCAACCACTTAAATTACCCTAGCAACCACCTAGCAATGCCCTAGCAACCACCTGGAGCTCCACAGTAACCACCTGGAACTTTATAGCAACCACCTAGCACCACCCCAGCAACCACCTGGAACACCATATCAACCACCTAGCAACATCCTAGCAACTGCCTAGTACTCCATAGGAACCACCTAGAACACCCTAGCAACTGCCTAGAATTCCATGGAAACCACCTAGTAACACCCTAGCAACCGCCTCAAACATCAGAGCAACTACCTACCACTGTTCACTCTGTTCAGCAGAAAGTCGACTTTGCGTTGGCGGCAACCACACTTCACAATTTCTGCAGGAATTGTCTAGTTATTTATTTATTATTATTAGTGTGGTTGCCTTAGGCAATCACACTACTATTATCCCACATATTATTAGTGTGGTTGCCTTAGGCAATCACACTACTATTATCCCACATATTATTATTATTATTATTATTATTCTTTCCACCCATTTTTTGGACCGCTACTCCTCCCAGAGTTTTCACACCACATACATGTGCAATGTGTCAAATCGAGCGGCTTGATCGGGAATGAAGTGCTATTACTTTGTGGAAAGTTTGGGTGTACGGTTTTTAAGAAATTTGACTTTTTTTGGGGAATTTTTCCCATAGAGAATGAATGGTGGAATGTTCACCATTGTGACGTCACAATGCTGTCTTCTCAGCCTTGTGATGTCACAATGGTCTGTCTTCCAGCAGCAGTGCTCTGGTCTCTCTCTGGCTTTGGACATTCAGCATTCATCTCTATGGGGCAAAATTGCCCTCAAATTGTGGGATGCCTCATTGGACGTGTTAGCGAGTCCTTTGTCCATTGGTGTAAATTAACCTTGCCCCCTTTCCTGATTGGCCGACATTTGATATTTCATAACTTTTCAACCGTTTGTCATAGAGAATTATGGATCGCGTCATTGGACTCAGTAAAGAAAGAGCAACCACCTAGCAACACCCTAGCAACCACCTAGAACAGTCTAGCAACAGCCTGGAACTCCATAGCAACCACCTAGCAACAGCATAGCAACTGCCTAGAACTCTATAACAAATACCTAGAAAACCCTAGCAACCGCCTGGAACTCCTTAGCAACCATCTAGCAACACCCTAGCAACCACCTAGAACACCCTAGCAACTGCTTAGAACTCCATAGCAACCACCAAGCAACACCTTAGCAACCGCTTAGAACTCTATGGGAACCACCTAGCAACACCCTAGCAACCACCTAGAACTCCATAGCAACCACCTAACAACACACTAGCAACCACCTAGAGCACCCTAACAACTGCCTAGAATGCCTTAGCAACCACCTAGCAACACCATAGCAACCACCTAGAACTCCATAGCAACCACCTAGCAACACCCTAGCAACCAACTGGAAAACCATAGCAAATGCCTAGCAACACCCTAGCAACCACCTAAAACTCCATAGCAACCACCTAGCAACATCCTAGCAACTGCCTAGAACGCCATAGCAACCCCCTAGCAACATCCTAGCAACCAACTATAACTCCATAGCAACCACCTAGCAACACCCTAGCAACCAGCCATAACTCCATAGCAACCACCTAGCAACACCCTAGCAACCAGCTATAACTCCATAGCAACCACCTAGCATCACCCTAGCAACCACCTAGAACTCCATAGCAACGACTTAGCAACATCCTAGCAACCACCTGGAACACCATAGCAACCACCTGGAACACCATAACAACTGCCTAGCAACACCCTAGCAACCACCTAGCAACACCCTAGCAACCTCCGAGAACACCCTAGCAACCACCTAGCAACACCCTAACAACCACCTAGAACTCCATAGCAACCACCTAGCAACACCCTAGTAACCACCTCTAACACCCTAGCAACTGCCTAAAACAGCATAGCAACCACCTAGCACTGCCCTAGCAACCGCCTAGAACTCCCTACCAACCACTTAGCAACATCCTAGCAATTGCCTAGAACTCCATAGCAACCACCTAGAACACCATAGTAACCGCCTAGAATTCAATAGCAACCACCTAGCAACACCCTAGCAACCACCTAGAATAGCCTAGCAACTGCCTAGCAACGTCCTAGCAACCATCTGGAACACCATAGCAACCACCTAGCAACACCATAGCAACCACTTAGAATACCCTAGCAACCACTTAGCAACACCCTAGCAACCACCTGGAACACCATAGCAAATGTCTAGCAACACCCTAGCAACCACCTAGAACTCCATAGCAACCACCTTGTAACACCCTAGCCACCACCTAGAACTCCATAGCAACCACCTAGCAACACCCTAACAACCACCTAGAATACCCCAGCAACCACCTTGCAGCACCCTAGCAACCACCAAGAACACCCTAGCAACCGCCTAGAACTCCATAGCAACAACACAGCAACACCCTAGAAACCACCTATAACACCATATCAACCTTGTTGAATACCCAAGCAACCACGTAGCAACACCCTAGCAACCGCCTAGAACTCCATAGCAACACCCTAGCAACCGCCTATAACTCCATAGCAACCACCTATCAACAGCCTAGCAACGACCTTGAACACCAAACAATTGCCTAGCAACACCCTTGCAACCACCTATAACTCCATAGCAACCACCTAGCAACATCCTAGCAACCACTTGGAATACCCTAGCAACCACCTAGCAATGCCCTAGCAACCACCTGGAGCTCCATAGCAACCACCTAGCAACATCCTAGCAACTTCCTAGAACTCCATAGCAACCACGTAGAACACCCTAGCAACCGCATAGAATTCCATAGCAACCGCCTAGAACTCCATAGAACCACCTAGATCACCCTAGCAACCGCCTAGAATTCCATTGCAACCGCCTAGAACTCCATAGAACCACCTAGAACACCCTAGCAACCGCCTAGAATTCCATAGCAACCGCCTAGAACTCCATAGCAACACCCTAGACACCACCTAAAACACCACAGTCACCACCAGAACATCATAGCAACTACCTACCACTGTTCACTTTGTTCAGCAGGAAGTCGACTTTACGTTGGCGGCAACCACACTTCACAATTTCTGCAGGAATTGTCTAGTTAGTGTGGTTGCCTTAGGCAAACACACTATTATTATTGCACATATTTATTTATTATTATTATTATTATTATTATTCCGCCAGTTTTTTGGACCGCTACTCCTCCCAGAGTTTTCGCACCACATACACGTGCAATATGTCAAATCGAGCGGCTTGATCGGGAATGGTGTGCTATTACTTTGTGGAAAGTTTCGGTGCACGGTTTTTGAGAAATTCCACGTTTTTTGGGAAATTTTTCCCATAGAGAATGAATGGTGGAATGTTCACCCTTGTGATGTCACAATGCTGTCTTCACACCTTTATGATGTCACAATGCTCTGTTTTCTAGCAGCAGTACTCTGGTCTCTCTCTAGATTTGAACATTCTGCCATTCATCTCTATGGGGAAAAATTGCCCACAAATTGTGCAATGCCTCATTGGACATGGTAGAGAGTCCTTTGTCCATTGGTGTAGATCAGCCTCGCCCCCATTCCTGATTGGCCGATGTTTGATATTTCATAACTTTTGAACCGTTTGTCATAGAAAATTATGGGTCACGTCATTGGACTCAGTAAAGACCTAGCAACCGCCTAGAACTCCATAGCAACCTCCTAGCAACACCCTAGCAACCACCTATAACTCCAAAGCAACGACCTAGCAACACCCTAGCAACCACCTAGAATAACCTAGCAACCGCCTAGAACTCCATAGCAACCACCTAACAACACACTAGCAACCACCTGGAACACCATAGCAACCACCTAGAACTCCATAGCAACCACCTAGCAACACCATAGCAACCACCTGGAACTCCATAGCAACCACCTAGCAACACCCTAGCAACCACCTAGAACACCCTAGCAACCGGCTATAACTCCATAGCAACCACCTAGCAACACCATAGCAACCACCTAGAACTCCATAGCAACCACCTAGCAACACCCTAGCAACCACCTGGAACACCATAGCAACCACCTAGCAACACCCTAGCAACCACTTAGAACACCCTAGCAACCAGCTTTAACTCCATAGCAACCACCTAGCAACACCATAGCAACCACCTAGAACTCCATAGCAACCACCTAGCAACACCCTAGCAACCACCTGGAAAACCATAGCAACCACCTAGCAACCCCCTAGCAACCACCTGGAACACCATAGCAACTGCGTAGCAACACCCTAGCAACCGCCTATAACTCCATAGCAACCACCTAGTAACATCCTAGCAACCACCTAGAATACCCTAGCAACACCCTAGCAACCATCTATAGCTTCATAGCAAATGCCTAGCAACACCCTAGCAACCGCCTATAACTCCATAGCAACCACCTAGCAACATCCTAGCAACCACCTAGAATACCCTAGCAACACCCTAGCAACCGTCTATAGCTCCATAGCAAATGCCTAGCAACACCCTAGCAACCGGCTATAACTCCATAGCAACCACCTAGCAACACCATAGTAACCACCCAGAACTCCATAGCATCCACCTAGCAACACCCTAGCAACCACCTAGAATACCCTAGCAACCACCTAGCAACACCATAGCAACCACCTGAAACAGCATAACTGCCTAGCAACACCCTAGCAACCGCCTATAACTCCATAGCAACCTCCTAGCAAACACATAGCAACACCCTAGCAACTGCCTATAACTCAATAGCAACCACCTACCAACATCCTAGCAACCACCCAGCAACACCCTAGCAACCACCTGGAACACCATAGCAAATGCCTAGCAACACCCTAGCAACCAGCTATAACTTCATAACAACCACCTAGCAACACCCTAGCAACCACCTTGAACTCCACAGCAACCATCCAGCAAAACCCTAGCAACCACCTAGAACACCATAGCAAATGCCTAGCAACACCCTAGCAACCAGCTATAACTCCATAGCAACCACCTAGCAACACCCTAGCAACCACCTAGAACTCCATAGCAACCACCTAGCAACACTCTAGCAACCACCTGTAACAGCATTACATTACATTACATTACAGCCATTTAGCAGATGCTCTTATCCAGAGCGACTTACACAACTTTTACATAGCATTTTACATTGTATCCATTTTATACAGCTGGATATATACTGAAGCAATTTCGGTTAAGTACCTTGCTCAAGGGTACAACGGCAGTGCCCTACCCAGGAATCGAACCTGCGACCTTTCGGATACAAGCCCAGTTCCTTACCCACTGTGCCACACTCCGTCACACCATAACAAAAGCCTAGCAAAACCCTAGCAACCAGCCATAACTCCATAGCAACCACCTAGCAACACCCTAGCAACCACCAAGAACTCCATAGCAACCACCTAGCAACACCATAGCAACCACCTGGAACACCATAGCAACCACCTAGCAACATCCAAGCAACCACCTAGAATGCCTTAGCAACCGCCCTGAACTCCATAGCAACCACCTAGCAACAACCTAGCAACTGCCTAGATTCCCATAGCAAGCACCTAGCATCACCCTAGCATCCAACTAGAACTCCATAGGAACTACCTAGAACACCCTAGCAACCACCTGGAACACCATATCAACCACCTAGCAACATCCTAGCAACTGCCTAGAACTCCACAGCAACCACCTACAACACCCTAGCAACCGCCTAGAATTCCATAGCAACCGCCTGGAATTCCATAGAACCACCTAGCAACACCCTAGCAACCGCCTCAAACTCCATAGCAACCACCTACCAACACCCTAGACACCACTTAAAACACCATAGTCACCACCAGAACATCATAGCAACTACCTACCACTGTTCACTCTGTTCAGCAGAAAGTCGACTTTGCATTGGCGGCAACCACACTTCACAATTTCTGCAGGAATTGTCTAGTTATTAGTGTGGTTGCCTTAGGCAATCACACTATTATTATCGCACATATTATTTATTATTATTATTATTATTCCACCCATTTTTTGGACCGCTACTCCTCCCAGAGTTTTCGCACCACATACATGTGCAATGTGTCAAATCGAGCGGCTTGATCGGGAATGAAGTGCTATTACTTTGTGGAAAGTTTGGGTGGACGGTTTTTGAGAAATTTGACTTTTTTGGGGGAATTTTTCCCATAGAGAATGAATGGTGGAATGTTCACCCTTGTGATGTCACAATGCTGTCTTCTCACCTTTATGATGTCACAATGGTCTGTCTTCTAGCAGCAGTGCTCTGGTCTCTCTCTGGCTTTGGACATTCAGCATTCATCTCTATGGGGCAAAATTGCCCTCAAATTGTGGGATGCCTCATTGGACGTGTTAGAGAGTCGATTGTCCATTGGTGTAAATTAACCTCGCCCCCTTTCCTGATTGGCCGACATTTGATATTTAATAACTTTTCAACCGTTTGTCATAGAGAATTGTGGATCGCGTCATTGGACTCAGTAAAGACGGAGCAACCACCTAGCAACACCCTAGCAACCACCTAGAACAGCTTAGCAACAGCCTGGAACTCCATAGCAACCACCTAGCAACAGCATAGCAACTGCCTAGAACTCTATAGCAAATACCTAGAAAACCCTAGCAACGACCTGGAACTCCATAACAACCATCTAGCAACACCCTAGCAACCACCTAAAACACCCTAGCAACTGCTTAGAACTCCATAGCAACCACCTAGCAACACCTTAGCAACCGCTTAGAACTCTATGGGAACGACCTAGCAACACCCTAGCAACCACTTAGAACAGTCTTGCAACAGCCTAGATCTCCATAGCAACCACCTAGAAACACCATAGCAACCACCTAGAACTCCATAGCAACCACCTAGCAACACCCTAGCAACCACCTGGAACACCATAGCAACCACCTAGCAACACCCTAGCAACCACCTGGAACACCATAACAACTGCCTAGCAACACCCTAGCAACTGCCTATAACTCCATAGCAACCACCTAGCAACATCTTAGCAACCATCTAGAATACCCTAGCAACACCCTAGCAACCGCCTATAACTCCATAGCAAATGCCTAGCAACACCCTAGCAACCGGCTATAAGTCCATAGCAACCACCTAGCAACACCTTAGCAACCACCTAAATCTCCATAGCATCCACCTAGCAACACCTAGCAACATCCTAGCAACCACTTAGCAACCACTGGGAACACCATAACAACTGTCTAGCAACACCCTAGCAACGGCCTATAACTCCATAACAACCACCTAGCAACATCCTAGCAACCACTTAGAATACGCTAGCAACCACCTATAACTCCATAGCAACGACCTAGCAACACCCTAGCAACCACCTAGAACAACCTAGCAACCATCTAGAACTCCATAGCAACCACCTAACAACACAATAGCAACCACCTGGAACACCATAGCAAATGCCTAGCACCACCCTAGCAACCGGCTATAACTCCATAGCAACCACCTAGCAACACCTCAGCAACCACCAAGAACTCCATAGCAACCACCTAGCAACACCATAGCAACCACCTGGAACACCATAGCAACCACCTAGCAACACCCTAGCAACCACCTGGAACACCATAACAACTGCCTAGCAACACTCTAGCAACCGCCTATAACTCCATAGCAACCACCTAGCAACATCCTCGCAACCACCTAGAATACCCCAGCAACACCCTAGCAACCGCCTATAACTCCATAGCAAATACCTAGCAACACCCTAGCAACATCCTAGGAACCACCTAGAATACCCTAGCAACACCCTAGCAAATGGCTATAACTCCATAGCAACCACCTAGAACTCCATAGCAACCATCTAGCAACACCCTAGCATCCACCTGGAACACCATAGCAACCACTTTGCAACACCCTAGCAACCACCTGGAACACCATAACAACTGCCTAGCAACACCCTAGCAAACGCCTATAACTCCATAGCAACCACCTAGCAACATCCTAGCAACCACCTAGAATACCCTAGCAACAACCTAGCAACTGCCTATAACTCCATAGCAAATGCCTAGCACCACCCTAGCAACCGGCTATAACTCCATAGCAACCACATAGCAACACCACAGCAACCACCAAGAACTCCATAGCAACCACCTAGCAACACCATAGCAACCACCTGGAACACCATAGCAACCACCTAGCAACACCCTAGCAACCACCTAGAATACCCTAGCAAACACCTAGCAATGCCCTAGCAACCACCTGGAACACCATAACAACTACCTAGCAACACCCTAACAACCACCTATAACTCAATAGCCACCTCATAGCAACCACCTAGCAACAGCCTAGCAACCGCCAATAACTCCATAGCAACCACCTAGCAACATCCTAGCAACCACCTAGCAACACCCTAGCAACCACCTGGAACACTATAACAACTGCTAGCAACACCCTAGCAACCACCTATGACTCCATAGCAACCACCTAGCACCACTCTAGCAACCACCTGGAACACCATATCAACCACCTAGCAACATCCTAGCAACTGCCTAAAACTCTATAGAAACCTAGCAACACCCTAGCAACCGCCTCAAACATCATAGCAACTACCTACCACTGTTCACTCTGTTCAGCAGAAAGTCGACTTTGCTTTGGCAGCAACCACACTTCACAATTTCTGCAGGAATTGTCTAGTTATTATTATTATTATTCCGCCAGTTTTTTGGACCGCTACTCCTCCCAGAGTTTTCGCACCACATACACGTGCAATATGTCAAATCGAGCGGCTTGATCGGGAATGGTGTGCTATTACTTTGTGGAAAGTTTGGGTGGACGGTTTTTGAGAAATTTGACTTTTTTTGGGGAATTTTTCCCATAGAGAATGAATGGTGGAATGTTCACCCTTGTGATGTCACAATGCTGTCTTCTCAGCCTTGTGATGTCACAATGGTCTGTCTTCCAGCAGCAGTGCTCTGGTCTCTCTCTGGCTTTGGACATTCAGCATTCATCTCTATGGGGCAAAATTGCCCTCAAATTGTGGGATGCCTCATTGGACGTGTTAGCGAGTCCTTTGTCCATTGGTGTAAATTAACCTTGCCCCCTTTCCTGATTGGCCGACATTTGATATTTAATAACTTTTCAACCGTTTGTCATAGAGAATTATGGATCGCGTCATTTGACTCAGTAAAGAAAGAGCAACCACCTAGCAACACCCTAGCAACCACCTAGAACAGTCTAGCAACAGCCTGGAAATCCATAGCAACCACCTAGCAACAGCATAGCAACTACCTAGAACTCTATAACAAACACCTAGAAAACCCTAGCAACCGCCTGGAACTCCATAGCAACCATCTAGCAACACCCTAGCAACCACCTAGAACACCCTAGCAACTGCTTAGAACTCCATAGCAACCACCTAGTGACACCTTAGCAACCGCTTAGAACTCTATGGGAACCACCTAGCAACACCCTAGCAACCACCTAGAACAGCCTTGCAACAGCATAGATCTCCATAGCAACCACTTAGCAACACACTAGCAACCGCCTAGAATGCCATAGCAACCACCTAGCAACACCCAGGCAACCGCCTAGAACGCCATAGCAACCACCTACAACACGCTAGCAACTACCTAGAACTATATGGCATCCACATAGCAACACCCTAGCAACCACCTGGAACACCCTAGCAACCGCCTAGAACGCCATAACAACCACCTAACAACACACTAGTAACCACCTAGACCACCCTAGCAACTGCCTAAAATTCCATAGCAACAACCTAGCAACACCCTAGCAACCGCCTAGAACTCCATAGTAACCCCCTGGCAACATCCTAGCAACTGCCTATAACTCCATAGCAACCACCTAGCAACACCCTAGCAACCACCTGGAACACCCTAGCAACCGCCTAGAACGCCATAACAACCACCTAACAACACACTAGCAACCAACTGTAACACCATAGCAACTGCCAAGAACTCCATAGCAACCACCTAGCAACACCCTAGCAACCACCTAGAACTGCATAGCAACCACCTTGCAACACCCTAGCAACCACCTGGAACACCATAGCAAATGGCTAGCAACACCCTAGCAACCGGCTATAACTCCATAGCAACCACCTTGCAACACCCTAGCAACCACCTAGAATACCCTAGCAACCACCTGGAACACCATAACAACTGCCTAGCAACACCCTAGCAACCACCTATAACTCTATAGCAACCACCTAGCAACATCCTAGCAACCACCTAGAAAACCCTACTAACCACCTAGCAACACCCTAGCAACCACCTAGAATACCCTAGCAACCACCTGGAGCACCAAAATAACTGCCTAGCAACACCCTAGCAACCATCAATAACTCCATAGCAACCTCCTAGCAACCACCTAGAATACCCTAGCAACCACCTAGAACACCCTAGCAACCGCCTAGAATTCCATAGCAACCGCCTAGAACTCCATAGAACCACCTAGCAACACCCTAGCAACCCCCTCAAACTCCATAGCTACCACCTAGCAACACCCTAGACACCACCTAAAACACCATAGTCACCACCAGAGCATCATAGCAACTACCGACCACTGTTCACTCTGTTCAGCAGAAAGTCAACTTTGCATTGGCGGCAACCACACTTCACAATTTCTGCAGGAATTGTCTAGTTATTATTATTATTCCACCCATTTTTTGGACCGCTACTCCTCCCAGAGTTTTCGCACCACATACATGTGCAATGTGTCAAATCGAGCGGCTTGATCGGGAATGAAGTGCTATTACTTTGTGGAAAGTTTGGGTGGACGGTTTTTGAGAAATTTGACTTTTTTGGGGGAATTTTTCCCATAGAGAATGAATGGTGGAATGTTCACCCTTGTGATGTCACAATGCTGTCTTCTCACCTTTATGATGTCACAATGGTCTGTCTTCTAGCAGCAGTGCTCTGGTCTCTCTCTGGCTTTGAACATTCAGCATTCATCTCTATGGGGCAAAATTGCCCTCAAATTGTGGGATGCCTCATTGGACGTGTTAGCGAGTCCTTTGTCCATTGGTGTAAATTAACCTTGCCCCCTTTCCTGATTGGCCGACATTTGATATTTAATAACTTTTCAACCGTTTGTCATAGAGAATTATGGATCGCGTCATTGGACTCAGTAAAGAAAGAGCAACCACCTAGCAACACCCTAGCAACCACCTAGAACAGTCTAGCAACAGCCTGGAAATCCATAGCAACCACCTAGAATACCCTAGCAACACCCTAGCAACCGCCTATAACTCCATAGCAAATGCCTAGCAACACCCTAGCAACCGGCTATAAGTCCATAGCAACCACCTAGCAACACCTTAGCAACCACCTAAATCTCCATAGCATCCACCTAGCAACACCTAGCAACATCCTAGCAACCACTTAGCAACCACTGGGAACACCATAACAACTGTCTAGCAACACCCTAGCAACGGCCTATAACTCCATAACAACCACCTAGCAACATCCTAGCAACCACTTAGAATACGCTAGCAACCACCTAGCAACACTATAGTAACCACCTAGAACTCCATAGCAACCACCTAGAATACCCTAGCAACCACCTAGCAACACCCTAGCAACCACCTGGAAAACCATAACAACTGCTTAGCAACACCCTAACAACCGCCTATAACTCCATAGCAACCTCCTAGCAACCACCTAGCAACTGCCTATAACTCAATAGCAACCACCTAGCAACATCCTAGCAACCACCTAGCAACACCCAAGCAACCACCTGGAACACCATAAAAACTGCCTAGCAACACCCTAGCAACCACCTATAACTCCATAGCAACCCCCTAGCAACATCCTAGCAACCACCTATAACTCCATAGCAACGACCTAGCAACACCCTAGCAACCACCTAGAACAACCTAGCGACCATCTAGAACTCCATAGCAACCACCTAACAACACACTAGCAACCACCTGGAACACCATAGCAAATGCCTAGCACCACCCTAGCAACCAGCGATAACTCCATAGCAACCACCTAGCAACACCTCAGCAACCACCAAGAACTCCATAGCAACCACCTAGCAACACCATAGCAACCACCTGGAACACCATAGCAACCACCTAGCAACACCCTAGCAACCACCTGGAACATCATAACAACTGCCTAGCAACACTATAGCAACCGCCTATAACTCCATAGCAACCACCTAGCAACATCCTCGCAACCACCTAGAATACCCTAGCAACACCCTAGCAACCGCCTATAACTCCATAGCAAATGCCTAGCAACACCCTAGCAACATCCTAGGAACCACCTAGAATACCCTAGCAACACCCTAGCAAATGGCTATAACTCCATAGCAACCACCTAGCAACACCATAGCAACCACCTAGAACTCCATAGCAACCACCTAGCAACACCCTAGCATCCACCTGGAACACCATAGCAACCACTTAGCAACACCCTAGCAACCACCTGGAACACCATAACAACTGCCTAGCAACACCCTAGCAAACGCCTATAACTCCATAGCAACCACCTAGCAACATCCTAGCAACCACCTAGAATACCCTAGCAACAACCAAGCAACCGCCTATAACTCCATAGTAAATGCCTAGCACCACCCTAGCAACCGGCTATAACTCCATAGCAACCACATAGCAACACCACAGCAACCACCAAGAACTCCATAGCAACCACCTAGCAACATCATAGCAACCACCTGGAACACCATAGCAACCACCTAGCAACACCCTAGCAACCACCTAGCAATGCCCTAGCAACCACCTGGAACACCATAACAACTACCTAGCAACACCCTAACAACCACCTATAACTCAATAGCAACCTCATAGCAACCACCTAGCAACAGCCTAGCAACTGCCTAAAATTCTATAGAAACCTAGCAACACCCTAGCAACCGCCTCAAACATCATAGCAACTACCTACCACTGTTCACTCTGTTCAGCAGAAAGTCGACTTTGCTTTGACGGCAACCACACTTCACAATTTCTGCAGGAATTGTCTAGTTAGTGGGGTTGCCTTAGGCAAACACACTATTATTATTGCACATATTATTTATTTATTATTATTATTATTATTCCACCCATTTTTTGGACCGCTACTCCTCCCAGAGTTTTCGCACCACATACACATGCCATATGTCAAATTGACCGGCTTCTTTGGGAATCGATGGCTATTACTTTGTGGAAATTTTCGCTGCACGGTTTTTGAGAAATATGACTTTTTATGGCCAATTTTTCCCATTGAAAATGAATGGGGCGGTGACGTCATAAAAATGTGAATTATGAAGTTACAGCATTGGTCGGCTTTGCACACGTGATGCGGTCCGCTGTACGTCCTCAGCAGCCAACAGAAAGGATATAGCTGAACGCGGAAGTGAACGGATAAAACAGTATTCCAAATGCAAAATTACAAATGAAAACGCTGTCAGCTAGGTATATCAACAAAACATATGGCTTAGGCATACCCAGAAGTCCTCAATAATAACAGTATTTCACAAGATATTACGCAAATTCTTTGACGACGTTTCGTCAGGTCCAGCGTGTTTGAATGCTAATGCTAACAAAGACTACATGCATTGTATGCGACGATTAAAAAACTTTCGGTTGACCTAAAAAAACGATATTCCAAAACCAAAATTAGACGTGCTGTTATACCTGGTTAGAAAGCTTATGCTCTCACCTACTGAATAAACGAATTCTCAAACAAGCCAGACTGTACTAAAGAGTGCAACAACGCCGTCAACAGCACGTGTGCAGCAGCTTCTGGTCCGGTCTTACTTCAGAAAACTATGTGGGCTTGTAATACCACACATGTTGCTTTGGGTGTTGTCGAACTTTGTAGTACAATCTGCCTTCATCTACACATCATCGATCTAATAGGTGACAGAATAAGCTTTCTAACAATGTATAATATGTCAAATTTTACTTTTGTAATACCGTTTTATATTCCAGCGAGTTGGAAACTTTGGTCTCGTTATAACTGCATTACACATCAGTCTGCATTACACGTCAGACTTAGGGTTTTTCCAAGACCCTCTGAACATGCCAGCTAGCTTTGTGATTCGCCGTCACTCGTCACCGCATACCGCAAGTAAAACACTGAGATCTCAAATTTTGATGAAAGGATAATTTAGCTCTGAATATATGTGTCGCAAATCAACTCGTTGTAGTGATGTTATAGCAGGTACACAATGCCCTGTCTCTGCTTATACTACAGAAACTGTTCACTCCGTTCAGCACAAAGTCGACTTTGCATTGGCGGCAACCACACTTCACAATTTCTGCAGGAATTGTCTAGTATTTATTATTATTTATTCCACCCATTTTTTGGACCGCTACTCCTCCCAGAGTTTTCGCACCACATACACATGCCATATGTCAAATTGACCGGCTTCTTTGGGAATCGATGGCTATTACTTTGTGGAAATTTTCGCTGCACGGTTTTTGAGAAATATGACTTTTTATGGCCAATTTTTCCCATTGAAAATGAATGGGGCGGTGACGTCATAAAAATGTGAATTATGAAGTTACAGCATTGGTCGGCTTTGCACACGTGATGCGGTTGGCTGTTCGTCCTCACCAGCCGCCAGAAAGAATATAGCTGAACGCGGAAGTGAACGGATAAAACAGTATTCCAAATGCAAAATTTCAAATGAAAACGCTGTCAGCTAGGTATATCAACAAAACATATGGCTTAGGCATACCCAGAAGTCCTCAATAATAACAGTATTTCACAAGATATTACGCAAATTCTTTGACGACGTTTCGTCAGGTCCAGCGTCTTTGAATGCTAATGCTAACAGACTACATGCATTGTATGCGACGATTAAAAAACTTTCGGTTGACCTAAAAAAACGATATTCCAAAACCAAAATTAGACGTGCTGTTATACCTGGTTAGAAAGCTTATGCTCTCACCTACTGAATAAACGAATTCTCAAACAAGCCAGACTGTACTAAAGAGTGCAACAACGCCGTCAACAACACGTGTGCAGCAGCTTCTGATCCAGTCTTCAGTGGGCTTGTAATACCACACATGTTGCTTTGGGTGTTGTCGAACTTTGTAGTACAATCTGGCTTGATCTACACATCATCGATCTAATAGGTGACAGAATAAGCTTTCTAACAATGTATAATATGTCAAATTTTACTTTTGTAATACCGTTTTATATTCCAGCGAGTTGGAAACTTTGGTCTCGTTATAACTGCATTACACATCAGTCTGCATTACACGTCAGACTTAGGGTTTTTCCAAGACCCTCTGAACATGCCAGCTAGCTTTGTGATTCGCCGTCACTCGTCACCGCATACCGCAAGTAAAACACTGAGATCTCAAATTTTGATGAAAGGATAATTTAGCTCTGAATATATGTGTCGCAAATCAACTCGTTGTAGTGATGTTATAGCAGGTACACAATGCCCTGTCTCTGCTTATACTACAGGAACTGTTCACTCCGTTCAGCACAAAGTCGACTTTGCATTGGCGGCAACCACACTTCACAATTTCTGCAGGAATTGTCTAGTATTAATTATTATTATTCCACCCATTTTTTGGACCGCTACTCCTCCCAGAGTTTTCGCACCACATACACATGCCATATGTCAAATTGACCAGCTTCTTTGGGAATCGATGGCTATTACTTTGTGGAAATTTTCGCTGCACGGTTTTTGAGAAATATGACTTTTTATGGCCAATTTTTCCCATTGAAAATGAAGGTGGCGGTGACGTCATAAAACTGTGAATTATGAAGTTACAGCATTGGTCGGCTTTGCACACGTGATGCGGTCCGCTGTACGTGTCCTCACCAGCCACCAGAAAGGATATAGCTGAACGCGGAAGTGAACGGATAAAACAGTATTCCAATGCAAAATTACAAATGAAAACGCTGTCAGCTAGGTACATCAACAAAACATATGGCTTAGGCATACCCAGAAGTCCTCAATAATAACAGTATTTCACAAGATATTACGCAAATTCTTTGACGACGTTTCGTCAGGTCCAGCGTCTTTGAATGCTAATGCTAACAAAGACTACATGCATTGTATGCCACGATTAAAAAACTTTTGGTTGACCTAAAAAAACGATATTCCAAAACCAAAATTAGACGTGCTGTTATACCTGGTTAGAAAGCTTATGCTCTCACCTACTGAATAAACGAATTCTCAAACAAGCCAGACTGTACTAAAGAGTGCAACAACGCCGTCAACAACACGTGTGCAGCAGCTTCTGATCCGGTCTTCAGTGGGCTTGTAATACCACACATGTTGCTTTGGGTGTTGTCGAACTTTGTAGTACAATCTGGCTTGATCTACACATCATCAATCTAATAGGTGACAGAATAAGCTTTCTAACAATGTATAATATGTCAAATTTTACTTTTGTAATACCGTTTTATATTCCAGCGAGTTGGAAACTTTGGTCTCGTTATAACTGCATTACACATCAGTCTGCATTACACGTCAGACTTAGGGTTTTTCCAAGACCCTCTGAACATACCAGCTAGCTTTGTGATTCGCCGTCACTCGTCACCGCATACCGCAAGTAAAACACTGAGATCTCAAATTTTGATGAAAGGATAATTTAGCTCTGAATATATGTGTCGCAAATCAACTCGTTGTAGTGATGTTATAGCAGGTACACAATGCCCTGTCTCTGCTTATACTACAGAAACTGTACACTCCGTTCAGCACAAAGTTGACTTTGCATTGGCGGCAACCACACTTCACAATTTCTGCAGGAATTGTCTAGTTATTATTAGTGTGGTTGCCTTAGGCAATCACACTATTATTATTGCACATATTATTATTATTATTAGTGTGGTTGCCTTAGGCAATCACACTATTATTATCGCACATATTATTTATTTATTATTATTATTCCACCCATTTTTTGGACCGCTACTCCTCCCAGAGTTTTTGCACCACATACACATGCCATATGTCAAATTGACCGGCTTCTTTGGGAATCGATGGCTATTACTTTGTGGAAAGTTTCGCTGCACGGTTTTTGAGAAATATGACTTTTTATGGCCAATTTTTCCCATTGAAAATGAATGGGGCGGTGACGTCATAAAAAATGTGAATTATGAAGTTACAGCATTGGTCGGCTTTGCACACGTGATGCGGTTTTAACCTGCTTCATCTACAGGAAATTTAGAATCCAGATGCGGTGCATATCTCCATTTTCGTCGTAATTACAGAAAACACACATTCGTAAACTTCAAATGATTCATACCACAATGTAGATAAAACCTTGACGAAGACGTACATGCACGGATTGTGTTGTTCAAACGAGGTTTCCTGGCGACTTAGCCACCACAGCGGATATAGCTTAATGCGGAAGTGCACGCGATAAAACGGTATTCCAAATGCAAAATTACAAATGAAAACGCTGTCAGGTACGTATATCAACAAACATATGACTTAGGCATACCCAGATTTCCTCAAAAATAATAGTATTTCACAAGATATTACGCAAAACCGTTGACAACGTTTCGTCAAATGCAGCGTCTTTGAATGCTACTAGTGCTAACAAAGAGTGCATGCATTGAATGCGACGATTAAAACACTTTCGGTTGACCTAAAAAAACCATATTCCAAAACCAAAACTACACGTGTTATACCTGGTTAGAAAGCTTATGCTCTCACCTACTGAATAAACGAATTCTCAATCAAGCCAGACGGACCTAAAAAGGGCAACAACGCCGTCAACAACATGTGTGCAGCAGCTTCTGGTCCGCTCTTACTCCAGAAAACGGTGTCATCTTGTAATACCACACATGTTGCTTTGGGTGTTGTCGAACTTTGTAGTACAATCTGGCTTGATCTACACATCATCGATCTAATAGGTGACAGAATAAGCTTTCTAACAATGTATAATATGTCAAATTTTACTTTTGTAATACCGTTTTATATTCCAGCGAGTTGGAAACTTTGGTCTCGTTATAACTGCATTACACATCAGTCTGCATTACACGTCAGACTTAGGGTTTTTCCAAGACCCTCTGAACATGCCAGCTAGCTTTGTGATTCGCCGTCACTCGTCACCGCATACCGCAAGTAAAACACTGAGATCTCAAATTTTGATGAAAGGATAATTTAGCTCTGAATATATGTGTGGCAAATCAACTCGTTGTAGTGATGTTATAGCAGGTACACAATGCCCTGTCTCTGCTTATACTACAGAAACTGTTCACTCCGTTCAGCACAAAGTCGACTTTGCATTGGCGGCAACCACACTTCACAATTTCTGCAGGAATTGTCTAGTTATTATTATTCTTTCTTTCCACCCATTTTTTGGACCGCTACTCCTCCCAGGGTTTTTGCACCACATACACGTGCCATATGTCAAATTGACCGGCTTCTTTAGGAATCGTGTGCTATTACTTTGTGGAAAGTTTCGCTGCACGGTTTTTGAGAAATATGACTTTTTATGGCCAATTTTTCCCCATAGGGATGAATGTAAAACGTGACGTCATACATATGTGAGCGGTGAAGTCACAGCATTGGTCGGCTTAGCACACGTGATGCACTTTTAACCTGTTTCATCTACAGGAAATTTAGAATCCAGATGCGGTGCATATCTCCATTTTCGTCGTAATTACAGAAAACACACATTCGTAAACTTCAAATGATTCATACCACAATGTAGATAAAACCTTGACGAAGACGTACATGCACGGATTGTGTTGTTCAAACGAGGTTTCCTGGCGACTTAGCCACCACAGTGGATATAGCTTAATGCGGAAGTGCACGCGATAAAAACGGTATTCCAAATGCAAAATTACAAATGAAAACGCTGTCAGCTAGGTATATCAACAAACATATGACTTAGGCATACCCAGATTTCCTCAAAAATAATAGTATTTCACAAGATATCACGCAAAATCGTTGACAACGTTTCGTCAAATGCAGCGTCTTTGAATGCTACTAGTGCTAACAAAGAGTGCATGCATTGAATGCGACGATTAAAACACTTTCGGTTGACCTAAAAAAACCATATTCCAAAACCAAAATTAGACGTGCTGTTATACCTGGTTAGAAAGCTTATGCTCTCACCTACTGAATAAACGAATTCTCAAACAAGCCAGACTGTACTAAAGAGTGCAACAACGCCGTCAACAACACGTGTGCACCAGCTTCTGATCCGGTCTTCAGTGGGCTTGTAATACCACACATGTTGCTTTGGGTGTTGTCGAACTTTGTAGTACAATCTGGCTTGATCTACACATCATCGATCTAATAGGTGACAGAATAAGCTTTCTAACAATGTATAATATGTCAAATTTTACTTTTGTAATACCGTTTTATATTCCAGCGAGTTGGAAACTTTGGTCTCGTTATAACTGCATTACACATCAGTCTGCATTACACGTCAGACTTAGGGTTTTTCCAAGACCCTCTGAACATGCCAGCTAGCTTTGTGATTCGCCGTCACTCGTCACCGCATACCGCAAGTAAAACACTGAGATCTCAAATTTTGATGAAAGGATAATTTAGCTCTGAATATATGTGTCGCAAATCAACTCGTTACAGTGATGTTATAGCAGGTACACAATGCCCTGTCTCTGCTTATACTACAGAAACTGTTCACTCCGTTCAGCACAAAGTCGACTTTGCATTGGCGGCAACCACACTTCACAATTTCTGCAGGAATTGTCTAGTTAGTGTGGTTGCCTCAGGCAACCACACTACTATTATCCCACATATTATTATTATTATTATTATTATTATTATTATTCTTTCCACCCATTTTTTGGACCGCTACTCCTCCCAGAGTTTTCGCACCACATACACATGCCATATGTCAAATTGACCGGCTTCTTTGGGAATCGTGTGCTATTACTTTGTGGAAAGTTTCGCTGCACGGTTTTTGAGAAATATGACTTTTTATGGCCAATTTTTCCCATTGAAAATGAATGGGGCGGTGACGTCATTAAAATGTGAATTATGGAGTTACAGCATTGGTCGGCGTTGCACACGTGATGCGGTTTTAACCTGCTTCATCTACAGGAAATTTAGAATCCAGATGCGGTGCATATCTCCATTTTCGTCGTAATTACAGAAAACACACATTCGTAAACTTCAAATGATTCATACCACAATGTAGATAAAACCTTGACGAAGACGTACATGCACGGATTGTGTTGTTCAAACGAGGTTTCCTGGCGACTTAGCCACCACAGCGGATATAGCTTAATGCGGAAGTGCACGCGATAAAAACGGCATTCCAAATGCAAAATTACAAATGAAAACGCTGTCAGCTAGGTATATCAACAAACATATGACTTAGGCATACCCAGATTTCCTCAAAAATAATAGTATTTCACAAGATATCACGCAAAACCGTTGACAACGTTCCGTCAAATGCAGCGTCTTTGAATGCTACTAGTGCTAACAAAGAGTGCATGCATTGAATGCGACGATTAAAACACTTTCGGTTGACCTAAAAAAACCATATTCCAAAACCAAAATTAGACGTGCTGTTATACCTGGTTAGAAAGCTTATGCTCTCACCTACTGAATAAACGAATTCTCAAACAAGCCAGACTGTACTAAAGAGTGCAACAACGCCGTCAACAACACGTGTGCACCAGCTTCTGATCCGGTCTTCAGTGGGCTTGTAATACCACACATGTTGCTTTGGGTGTTGTCGAACTTTGTAGTACAACCTGGCTTGATCTACACATCATCGATCTAATAGGTGACAGAATAAGCTTTCTAACAATGTATAATATGTCAAATTTTACTTTTGTAATACCGTTTTATATTCCAGCGAGTTGGAAACTTTGGTCTCGTTATAACTGCATTACACATCAGTCTGCATTACACGTCAGACTTAGGGTTTTTCCAAGACCCTCTGAACATGCCAGCTAGCTTTGTGATTCGCCGTCACTCGTCACCGCATACCGCAAGTAAAACACTGAGATCTCAAATTTTGATGAAAGGATAATTTAGCTCTGAATATATGTGTCGCAAATCAACTCGTTGTAGTGATGTTATAGCAGGTACACAATGCCC
This sequence comes from Anguilla pacifica, assembly GCA_039654925.1. Classification (NCBI taxonomy): domain Eukaryota; kingdom Metazoa; phylum Chordata; class Actinopteri; order Anguilliformes; family Anguillidae; genus Anguilla; species Anguilla pacifica. Next base: position 31,701,251 of record CM077290.1, on the reverse strand, counting down.
TGTCTCTGCTTATACTACAGAAACTGTTCACTCCGTTCAGCACAAAGTCGACTTTGCATTGGCGGCAACCACACTTCACAATTTCTGCAGGAATTGTCTAGTTATTATTATTATTATTATTTCTTTCTTTCCACCCATTTTTTGGACCGCTACTCCTCCCAGAGTTTTCGCACCACGTACACGTGCAATATGTCAAATTGAGCGGCTTCATCGGGAATGGTGTGCTATTACTTTGTGGAAAGATTCGTTGCACGGTTTTTGAAAAATTTGAATTTTTGTGGGCAATTTTTCCCCATAGGGAATGAATGGCGGAATGTTCAGCCCTGTGATGTCACAATGCTCTGTCTTCTCACCCTTGTGATGTCACAATGCTCTGTCTTCTAGCAGCAGTACTCTGGTCTCTCTCTAGATTTGAACATTCTGCCATTCATCTCTATGGGGAAAAATTGCCCACAAATTGTGCAATGCCTCATTCGACATGGTAGAGAGTCCTTTGTCCATTGGTGTAGATCAGCCTCGCCCCCCTTCCTGATTGGCCGCTGTTTGATATTTCATAACTTTTGAACCATTTGTCATAGACAACTATGGGTCGCGTCATTGGACTCAGTAAAGACCTAGCAACCGCCTAGAACTCCATAGCAAGCCCCTAGCAACATCCTAGCAACCGCCTATAACTCCATGGCAACGACCTAGCAACACCCTAGCAACCACCTAGAACACCCTAGCAACCGCCTAGAACTCCATAGCAACCACCTAACAACACACTAGCAACCACCTGGAACACCATAGCAACCACCTAGCAACAGCCTAGCAACCGGCTATAACTCCATAGCAACCACCTAGCAACACCATAGCAACCAGCTAGAACTCCATAGCAACCACCTAGCAACACCCTAGCAACCACCTGGAACACCATAGCAACCACCTAGCAACACCCAAGCAACCACCTAGAACACCCTAGCAACCGGCTATAACTCCATAGCAACCACCTAGCAACACCATAGCAACCACCTAGAACTCCATAGCAACCACCTAGCAACACCCTAGCAACCACCTGGAACACCATAGCAACCACCTAGCAACAACCTAGAAACCACCTGGAACACCATAACAACTGCGTAGCAACACCCTAGCAACCGCCTATAACTCCATAGCAACCACCTAGCAACATCCTAGCAACCACCTAGAATACCCTAGCAACACCCTAGCAACCGTCTATAACTCCATAGCAAATGCCTAGCAACACCCTAGCAACCGCCTATAACTCCATAGCAACGACCTAGCAACACCCTAGCAACCACCTAGAACACCATTGTAACCATCTAGAACTCCATAGCAACCACCTAGCAACACCCTAGCAACCACCTGGAACACCATAGCAAATGCCTAGCAACACCCTAGCAACCGCCTATAACTCCATAGCAACCACCTAGCAACACCATAGTAACTACCTATAACTCCATAGCAACCACCTAGCAACACCCTAGCAACCATCTGGAACACCATAGCAACCACCTAGCAACACCCAAGCAACCACCCAGAATGCCTTAGCAACTGCCCTGAACTCCATAGCAACCATCTAGCAACACCCTAACAACCACCTAGAACACCCTAGCAACCGTCTAGAACTCCATAGCAACCACCTAGCAACCACCTACAATAGCCTAGCAACTGCCTAGAACGCCATATCAACCACCTAGAACACTCTAGCAACCACCTAGAACAGTATAGTAACACCCTAGCAACACTATATCAACTTCCTAGCAACACCCTAGCAACCACGTAAAACACCATAGCAACTACTTAGCAACACCCTAATAACCGCACAAAACACCATAGCAACTACCTAGCAACACCCTAGCAACCACCGAGAACACCCTAGCAACTGCATACAACACCATAGCAACCACCTAGCAACACCCTAGCTTCTAATTTTTCATCTGATTTCAGGTCAAGAACATGGTATCAGTTCAGGACACAATCCACTTGCTGGCAGTAATCACAAATAAAAATGTTTACACTGAAAACATCATTGTCTGTAGACTACTTTATAACTACACAATTCCTGCAGAAATTGTGAAGTGTGGTTGCTGCCAATGCAAAGTCGACTTCCTGCTGAACAGAGTGAACAGTGTTTGTAGTATGAGCAGAGACAGAGTATTGTGTATGTGCTATAACATCACGGCAACGAGTTGATTTGCGACACTTTTAAAAGCAAATTATAACCTTTTTTGTAAACACCTAGGGAAGACCGCTAAACAATCCACTCATATACCGCAACCGATTTAAGGTGGACCGGAATTTTCGAATCGGGAGCATTTAACATTTCATTATCAAATTACAGATCGTTTTCACATTAACGTTATCATTATCCACTCACTTGACAAGGGCAACGAATTACAATGTTTGAACCATAGACTGTAGAAAAATAGATTTGAACTGAACGCTAACTGATCTGAATGCATGCAATTTTTAGAATAAGCAACCGGACGCAGGTCCAGGGAATAGAATTCCGTATCAAAAAACATTTGATTGATAAAATAAACCTGTGGCGCACTCTTCCAATGGCTGCGACTGGCGTAACTAAAGTAGCCTAGATCAGTTCATTAGCCTTTTAAACGTAGCTACACTTACTATTATTCGGCTGTTCGTAGAAATAAACATCAACAAGAAAACAAGATGCAATGAGCCTAGAGCCAACAACAAAAAACGGTGCTGTGTGTGACCGAAGCAGGGGGCCTTGCCTACCAGCTCTTGCTACTGCTTCTTGCGATTTTCCCGCAGGGCAGTAAAAGTTCAATCCTCAATTGCGAACTGCGAGCTCGTAGCTCCAAGTTCCCCGCTTGCTGATCCGGGGTCGCACCTCGCACCTTGAGCTCGGAGCTGCCACCTCGTTGCTCGCTTGTCCCAGCTCCACCTCTCAGAACGTAGCTCCCAGCTCGCACCTCACCGCTCGGAGCGCGCTGATTCCAGCTCCCAGCTTGGTCAGGGGACCAGGGATAGGGAGGTCAAACCCGTTTTTGGCGATTTTTCTAAAAACGTATTTTGACAGTTTATTTTTCATAGGCTATATAAGGTCATACGTGCTACGGGTGTAAAATTAACTTTTTTATGCACTAGCCACTGTGCCTGGTACATTCTCAACTTCTACCAGCTACTCACCTTTTTTACCAGCCACTTTTAAAAAATCAATATGCGGCGACTGAACTGAAAATTGGTGGGGCACAAAACTTTCCTTTAAACTAATCATTGATCTCAACCTGTTTTCATTAATTTGCCAACGATCGGACTAATCAAATGGCAAGTAGCCTAACACACAGCGTCTTTGTACCTTATTAGGGGGATTAGATCATAAATTCAATTTATCCGTTAAAAATCCGTTTTAATCACCAAGTAGTCTACACTTAAACAAGATACACAAGTCTGTTATCTACCGTGTTAATTTTCAGAATAACCAGCAAAAACAAAACCTGCACTTCAAGATTGTTTACAATCTATGCATTGCAGATATTTGCCATGAATACGAGTGCGGACAAATAAGTGCATGTGTCCGCAAATAATGTTGATTCAAAATGTGCACAATTTCGTGCTGTAAATGAAAATAAATGTAGGCTTATAGGACCTAGGCTACTCGCTAAAAGTGCCTATTTGGGGAGTTTTAGCGAGTAGCCTATTTTGTGGATTCATTGTATTGATACTCAAGGAAAATCTAGGAAAGTTTAAAACGGATTATTCTAAATCGCATGTATCGTTTAATCTCCCTAACACAATGCGAAGTCTCTCTCTCTCTCTCTCTCTCTCTCTCTCTCTCTCTCTCTCTCTCTCTCTCTCTCTCTCTCTCTCTCTCTCAAGACGCAGATCTTCCTTGGTCGGAATCCGTCCTGTGCCCCGAAGAATGTTATTATTCTTTACATAAAATAATTTCTTACATTTTTTCTGCAATGTAGTCCATCACACAGAAGTGGAATATAGGCTACAATCCATACAAAAGTGTCTCCAGTTCAAAATAAACACCGCGCCAGTCAAAACAAAATTGTGTCCAGTTAAAAATGAACACCGCGGAATCACCTTGACCTCTCATCAAAGTGCAGCAGTGTACAAAACTCTGAGAGTTGAATGTCACGTCACCAATTCACTTGGTATTCCAACAGAGACGGTTGACTAGCGAAAGCTACGATCAAAATCTTGATACATTAATCTATTTTGCTCACATTTTGTATCGTCCTTTGGCAGAAGGTTTGGTAAGGCATTCGTTTTCATACATACATTTAATCTTGTCTAGGTAAGACAGAGAAAAGACGGTAATGTTAGTTGGCCGACTCCCGGTGCTGCGTCAGCTAACACTAGCTAACTAGGTACATTAGCCCTACATATTAGCTAGTTAGGCTAGCTAACGTTCCGGCTAACGGCGAACAATTGGACTGTACAACTAATTCATTAGTATCGTAGTGATTACAGATTTGTCCTTTGGCAGAAGGTTTGCTAAGACTTTCGTTTTCAGACAAAAAATGCTGTAGCGGTGGCTAGCTGTAAGTGCATATCAGCGTATATGACGAAGCGTGTTGATAAGCGTACCGATGGCTAGCGCTAGTCTAATTACACCACTATATCAACGAGGTTCAGAAAATGTAAGCCCGTGTAAGGTTAATTTTATTATGCGAATTCCTTTAACGGAAGGTTTCTGCGACGGCGATCGTGACCACAATACATCGCTATTTTTGTGGATAAAGTTGTATTCCTTATTTTATTTTCTGTTAAATATATTTAATTAATATCCAGGGACATGGCCAGCTAGCCTACTTGCACGTTGCCTGACATGTGTAGCCCTTCCTATTAGCTAGCTAGGTTAGCTAACGTTCCGGCTAACGGCGAACAATTGGACTGAACAACTAATTCATTAGTATCGTAGTAATTATAGATTTGTCCTTTGGCAAAAGGTTTGCTAAGACTTTCGTTTTCAGACAAAAAATGCTGTAGCGGTGGCTAGCTGTAAGTGCATATCAGCGTATATGACGGGTGCTGTGTGCGTTGTGTTGATAGAAGCGTACCGATGGCTAGCGCTAGTAGAAGTCTACTTACACCACTATATCACCGAGGTTCAGAAAATGCAAGCCCGTGTTTGATTAAGTTTATTATGCGAATTCCTTTAACTGAGGGTTTCTACAGCGGCGATCGTGACCACAACACATAGCTATTTTTGTTTATAAAAACGCATTCATTATTTTATTTTATGTTAAATGTATTTAATTAATATCCAGGGACGTAGCCAACTACTTGCACGTTGCATGACATGTGTAGCCATTTACTAATATGATACGGAAAATAAAGTAAGTTGATGCTGAAAACTTTTATGTAGGTAGGGAGGGCAACATGGAGCTTTAGAATATCGCCAGCTGTGTATGCGCGTGAGCTCGACAATACTCACAGAAAAGTTCGTTTGTCGCCTTTTTCAGTTCATTACAGTGGTGATAGAAGTGACAAGAATTAGCCTGTGTGCTACTATGCTGTTAGCCTTTACTGATCGCCGTACAAGGTTAATGTGAAGTAGCTAGCACAATCGGACAGCACTAACCCATAAAAATGTACTTTGTATGGTACTTGCTCAATCGAACGGTAAATGTAAAAAACATTCGATTATAGTCAGCGGCACCGACATTTTGTGTCACACCCTCAGTAAACGGCAAAAGTCCCAGTAGAAGATTGAATTAAATCTTTTAAAGTTATATATTTTCTGAAACGTTATCGATTCCGCTTGGCCACAATGAGTGAAACTAGGCTATCCGAACGTATTTGCTGTGTAAATTACGTCAGAAGGATTCAGCCTTGTTGTTTGCTACCTAAACTTCACAGTCCCGATCTTATCATTGATGGAATTTTGAGAAAGTGCGAGCTAAAAGGCCACAAAAAACAGCCAATATATCACATTAATATTCCATATATGTACAATCGCCGTTCACAATTCGTTAATTTCAGGCTAAACTGGTATTTTAATCACAATACTTATGTTAATTTCCGGAAATACATTTTTCGATTGTCCTCTCTAATTCAGGTTGCTACAGAAGATCTCCCAGTGTGTTGACCCCACATTCCACTGTCCAATTTCATCACAACAGGTTTGTAATTTGTGTAACGATTAGTTGCATTTAATTGTGGTAAGTATATATAGATAGATCCGAAGGGGACTTAAGGTGTGATTGTGATTAGAGGACAATAGTTGTTGCAGAGTACTGCTCCAGTTTTTTTTTTCCCAGAGTTGGCTGGCCATTCAGCGAAGGACTACAGTTGGTGCAGAAAGAGTGTTCCAGTTCTGCCCTCTACAGTTCGGTAGAGGCGCGGTTACAGGTAGGCTATGTAATTCGTATTATACAGACTTTCAACTGGGAAAATTATTACAGATGTAAGAAATAAACCACGACGGGCTGTCCCGTTATTGTAAAATAATGTACGACGGGGTGGTACCACGGAAGTAGGCTACATTATTTTCCGATAACGGCGCAGCCCGGAGGGGTTTATTACACATATACAACGGGTTACCAACAATGACTATATATGGTTACTTGAGTATTTATTGATTTTTATCGACTTAATCACCTGAAATTGAAATATTTTTCCGCGGCCGTTTGGGCATATTATTTTACCGTTGTCAAGGAAAACTCTCGTGGTAATTGGACTTGCACCGTTGTTAAGCAAAAACCTCTGGTCGTTAATTCTATGAAAACAATGATTATGTCAAGATCAATCAGAATAGAGTACTATGCCAAGCCGTTGTATAAATATAATTAAGAGATTCACTATATTAGATTCGTTTAATTATTTTAAAGGGGAATGTCACCCATTTTAAGAATTCACATATGTTCTTACTGTGCCCCAGGGCAGTTCAGGAGTTATTGGAGAAGGACTACAGTTGGTGCAGAAAGAGTGTTCCAGTTCTGCCCTCTACAGTTCGGTAGAGGTGTGGTTACAGGTTAGTATTATACAGTCAGCATTTTAGCTGTGTCAACTGGGAAAATTATTATCTGTAATTAATAAACCACGACGGACTGTCCCGTTATTGGAAAATAATTTCAGGGTGTCTGCGGGGTCTTAAAAAGCATTAAAATCCGGTAATACATAAATTTACCGAAAATTAAGGCCCTTAAAGTATTAAAACCTTTTAATCGCCATTTTACGAGGTATAAAATTTTGTAGCAATTTTTTCAATGTGAATAGGCTATTTGTTCAAAGAGTTTGTATGCTAAAGGTTTGCGTGAATTTATGTAAGGAATAAACCACGACGGGCTGATCTGTTATTGGAAAATAATGTAGGCCTACGATGGGGTTGGTGATGTGGCCGAGGCGAAGCCGATGAGGGGTTTATTCCACTTATATAACAGGTTACCCACAATGACTATATGGTTACTTTTATATTTATAGATTTTTACCGACTTGATCAGCTGACAGCGAAATATTGTTCAGCGGCCTTTTGGGCATATTACTTTACCATTGTCGAGCAAAACTCTTGTTGTTAGTTCTATATGGACCGTTGATATGCAAAAACACGGGTGCATTGGTAGTTCTATTTGCACCGTTGTTAAGCAAAAACCTCCGGTTGCTAATTCTATGAAAACAATGATTCTGTCAGGAAAAAATAGTCCCTTCTTGTTTTATACCGTACAATTAGCACCATTTTTTGTCATTTTTGCCATTACATTATTTAAGAAAACTGCATAACACCATAACTCAATCAGTTTCACCTCCCTGTTTTGCTTTTTAAAATAGCGCGGTCACGCAGTGTAGACATAGTGTCTTTCTAAGACCCTCTGAAACCGGGTTTCAATGCCAGCTAGCTTTTTGATAGGTTCGCCGTCACTTGTCACCTAGCCAATATTAAAATTTAGCTGGCTTTTAGGTCAAAATGGCACAGCAGCATTCTTGTTATCCCAGCTAAAACAATGGTTACTACAACCACAATCATTTACAAAGATACAGAATAAAATGCGTCCCGTAGCCAGGAGTTAAATATGGAACGCCTATTCTACTGTCCAAATAAGGGACGATTCCGTATTTTGCGGGATAGTTGGTGACCCTAAATGAAGCCAGCTACAGCACCAAGAACCGTGATTCAACGTTGCCATCAATTGTGAAATTGGACACTGAAAAGGGGTGGGGATGTAACAACAATTCAAAATAGAAAGAATAATATTGCTGTCCAAACTGCTTTAGAATGCTGGATTATGCTGCACATTGATTTTTAGAACTGTTAAAATGCAATAAGCTGGTGCAAACTGAAAAATTGTTGGAAATGCAAAGCAACTGAATTGGGGCACATGCCATGATTCTTGATAGGTATTTGTAAGGAGGGAGCCCCCACCCCCACAGCTCACCGTTTGTTTCATATATTACCATTATCCAATTTGAAAGTTTACACAAGTACATATAGTGAAATTGAGTTCTGAAATGAATGATTTCATAAGACTCTGTGTGTGTGTGTGTGTGTGTGTGTGTGGGGGGCTTTATCAGTTGTAATTGTAATATAGGCCTAAGAGTCCTTCTAATGGCTGAGTTGCCATTCACTGCTGTAGAGCCCCACCTGCCCAATAACATGCTGACGATGTGATTCCCAACAATGTTTTGTGTGAAAATGTTGTATGGCCTAATTTGTTAGGCCAAATGCAATGGAAAGTGAATGGGAAAGAGAGCAAAGCATGCAAAGACCACAGAGATTTTTGTTAATGACCGTGTTGTGTGTGTGTGTGTGCGTGCGTGCGTGTGTGTGTGAGCGTGTTACTGTTATTACTTTTAATAAACCTTGCTTTTGGGTTAGTCACTCAATTTATTCTCTTGAGCTTTGTTCCCTCCCAGCCTATCTGAATTCTGTTGTATTGATACAGTGGACCATAGAAGTTATCGCAAACTAAGACTGTTTCGTTTTTCAATCTCAAAATAAATGTATAGTAAATGTAAGTTGAAGGTGTGTCGCTGATGTAACCGGTGCAGTCACGCAGTGCATTTTTACAAGACCCTCTGAACATGTCAGCTAGCTTTATGAAATTGGACATTGAAAACGTGAGGGGATGTAACAACAATTGAAATTCTAAAGAGCAAAGTTGCTGTTTTAACTGCTTTAGAATGCTGTATTTTGTAGTGCATTCATTTTAGAACTGTTAAAAGGCTGAGGTGTACCTTTACTGAGAATTAATGCCCACCCTTGGACCAATCAGAATTGAGTATTCAGCCAAGCCGTTGTATAAATATAATTAAGAGATTCACTATATTAGATTCATTGAATTATTTTAAAGAGGAATGTCACCCAATTTAAGAATTCACATATGTTCTTACTGTGCCCCAGGACAGTTCAGGAGTTATTGGAGAAGGACTACAGTTGGTGCAGAAAGAGTGTTGCAGTTCTGCCCAATACAGTTCGGTAAAGGCGTGGTTACAGGTATGTAATTAGTATTATACAGAAGTCAGCATTTGAGCTGTTTCAACTGGGAAAATTATTATCTGTGAGGAATAAACCACAACAGGCTGTCCCGTTATTGTAAAATAATGTATGATGGGGTGGTACCACTGAAGTAGGCTACAATATTTTCTGATAACAGGACAGCCCGGAGGGGGTTATTCCACTTATACTCCACTCTTACTGTGCCCCAGGACAGTTCAGTCAGTATGTGTGAACATGCACCACTCTCTCCTAAAGCTAGAAATTGGAGAAAGAACCCTCCAATCAGTGATGTCAGCATTTGAGCTGTTTTAACTGGGAAAATTATCTATATAATTAAGAGATTCACTATATTAGATTCGTTGAATTATTTTAAAGGTGAATGTCACCCATTTTAAGAATTCACATATATGTTACTGTGCCCCAGGACAGTTCACTCAGTATGTGAACACGCACCACTCTCTCCTAAAACTAGAAATTGGAGAGACAACCCTCCAATCGGTGATGTCATTGGGATGTAAAATCTGGAGCTGCTCTATAGACAATGAATGGGGCTCTGACTTTATGAGGCTATAAAATGTTTGTGAGCTCTTGCACCCAAATGAGGATTCAATTCTGGTTCAGACCTTCTAGCAATGCTAGATTATAAGTGTATTTTGGGTATTAGAGCTCACACAAACATTGTATGGCCTCACAAAGTCAGAGCCTCATTCATTGTCTATGGAGCAGCCCCAGATTTTACATCTGTTGTCTCAAATGTAGGGCCCAAAGATTTCCGCGATGCGGAAAAATTCGGACGGAATCGCGGAATCCAGCCATAAAAATGGAATTAACGGTAAAACGTTAAATCTCATGGAATTTAAATTAATCAAAAGCCGTTATAAATTATTGTGAACAGTATAACAGCACTCCCTCATGTGATATTGCTTAAATAAAATGAGGAAGAGAACCATTTCCCCGTTTTGGGGAGTTGTGTGTGTGGCAGGGTTTTGTACGTGCGCGCGACTGCGTTCAACACATCAACGAACCTAGAAAAATAGACTCCTCACAGACAAGCGTGAGGCACTCATTGTAGTATAACTACCTTCGAAATAATAGCAGTACGTCGGATATGAAAAAGAAAGCTTTCTTTATAATGAAAAACAGTTGACGTACATTTTATACTTACAAACAATAAACTAGCGCTAGGCTATTCACTTGGCATTTACGTCTCAGTCGCATATGAAATCAAAACAAAAAAACGGTCACTTTTTCTTCCTGCTTTCCAGCCGCAAGGAATTCTGGTACTTGCAGTTTTTCAACCATTCGTTTGCCAATACAACGGGAGAAATGCATCTCTAATCAATATCAATCAAACGTAATACAAGTGCAATGTATTTCTGTTTAACTCTTAACTGTAAATAATATAGATATACTTTTAACAACTTTCAGTGAATTACAATAAATTAACCATGTAACCTATTAAGTTAGCTACAACACTCACTGAGCTGAACACAAAGAGGCTGACAATCATGTATTTCATTGGAGATGTCTCTGAGAGATGGAAAACTTAGACACAGATAGCTCTGTTCATTAAGCAGTTCTTTAAATTTTGTTCATTGCTACAACAGATTTTTTTTCAGATGTTTTCATTGTGGAGCTCTTTTGTGCAGCACTTTATTTGACTAAAATTAGCAATGTTTTGTTTTGGATTAAGCTATTTTGTGCATTGTTGTGTTCATTGTTATATATATTGTCATATTTTCATTTGATTAAGGATAGTAAATTTTTATTACATTGTTTTATGAATCCATTTGATCAGACGCAATTTTTGATGATAAAATGGGATTAAACCATAAAACACAGAATCCAGAAAAATTACAATGGTAAACACGGAATTTGGGAAAAAATAAAACGGAATTCAGAAAAAAATAAAACTGATTTCATAGGGCCCTACAAATGTCACCAGCAGTGGCTTTATTTCGTCACACAAGGGTCTGACAACATTTAAGACATATTCTAACATTAATTTGCTCTTAAAACAATATTAAACTTATCCAAAAGTGTTTATTGGTTTTCCCTGCTGTGTTCATCAGGTCTGTACTGCTCTGCTCATTACTAGATACAGTATTTAAAGGCAAATAAGATGATTATATAACTTCCTGGTTAGTGTTAATATTGAAAAACTTGTCTGATCTGTCCATTATCTTTCACATCATTTAGTGATAACATCATGCCACGCCGGGGAAGGAGATCTGAGGCTGCAAAGCAACGCTGGACTAAGTTGGACCTTTCAGACCCTCGGTTTCAGAGTCCAGAACCACAAAGGAGCATTCAAGTCATGGAGGTATGTGACAGGCAGTGTAAACAGGAGGTGTGTAGTCCACCTGTGGTGTCATCCCCACGCACAGCACAGTATCATGCACAGACTGAGGTTCAAGAGGTCAACAGCAGTGTGCAGGTCATAGACATTTCTGAACATGATACTGTACAAGAAGCAGGCGCCCCACCACCCTCTGTGATATCTGTGCAGGCGTCCCATAGTCAGGATTATAGTGACTATGAGCCTGAGTCAAGGAATCGTCAGTGTACATGCATGGCTCTGACAATTCTAGCACACCAGAATGAGGGTCATGACTTGAAGGAGGCTGATCTTGACAAGATACTGGACAAGGGAGACAGTCTGTATAAGAAAACTATAAAACAGCTAAAAAGTGAAAATAGGTTCCGCAACTACTACTTGACCTTGGAGGAAACGCCACTCACTGTCACAACCGAGCACCATGAGTACAGGGTGCAGAGATCTTCAGTGGAAATGGGATTCATGAGAGACAAGGGAGATCCTGGCACAGAGGATTGGTTTCAAAATCTTCGCACAAGACTTCAGTGTCTGTCTGCAGGTGTTACACATGCACTGCTTACAGTATCACCATATACCATTGCCGTGTTCAGAGACCAGTCTGGGAGATATGGACTGTTTGACTCTCATAACAGAAATGCTGATGGGCTACCTGAGCATGGAGGAAAAGCTGTAATGATGACCTTCACGCATTTGGATGATCTGATTGAAAAGATTGACCATTTGAATGCCTTGATACATTGTGGGTCTATTGACAAAAAACAGTTTGACTTCATGCCGGTGACATTTGCACATGCAAAGGCTCTGTCACACCGTTTGCCTTCCCTTCAAGTGCAATCTGACAACCCGCATGACAGAAGGCCTGCGGAGGTGAAGGTGACACCAACTGCCAAACATGAAACAGATACTGGACTCCCAACCAGCCAACATTCTCTGCAGTCAGTCAATGCACTGTCCACACACGTGATGTCAAAGGCTACACAGGTTACAACATCTAAAAAACTCAGTAAACGGCTAAGAAAAAAACAAATGAAGAGACAAAGAAAAGACACACAGCTGTGTGTAAAGACATCTGCCACTCATAAAAAACAAACATCTCAGAGAGAGAGATATAGAAGAGATGTAGATTTCAGGGTGAAGAAGAAGGAAAACGTGAAGGAATCCATGACAAGGAGATACAAAACAGATCCACATTTCTGGATGAAGAAGAAGGAAAACATGAAGGAATCCATGACGAGGAGATACAAAACAGATCCACGTTTCAGGATGAAGAAGAAGGAAAACATGAAGGAATCCATGACGAGGAGATACAAAACAGATCCACATTTCAGGATGAAGCAGAAGGAATCCATGGCGAGGAGATACGAAACAGATCCACATTTCAGGATGAAGCAGAAGGAATCCATGGCGAGGAGATACGAAACAGATCCACATTTCAGGATGAAGCATAAGGAATCCATGACGAGGAGATACAAAACAGATCCACATTTCAGGATGAAGCATAAGGAATCCATGACGAGGAGATACAAAACGGATCCACATTTCCGGATGAAGCAGAAGGAATCCATGACGAGGAGATACGAAACAGATCCACATTTCCGGATGAAGCAGAAGGAATCCATGACGAGGAGATACAAAACAGATCCACATTTCAGGATGAAGCAGAAGGAATCCATGACAAGGAGATACAAAACAGATCCACATTTCAGAATGAAGCAGAAGGAATCCATGGCGAGGAGATACAAAACAGATTCACATTTCAGGACGGCCCATAAGCTGCGCTGTTCATTGAAAATAAGAATAAAATATAGAGAGGTGAATAAAGTCATGCTTCAAATGCTTCAAAAGCGCATCGATGAAAAAAATAGGCTACTTCAGAGAGCTATAGCCACTTTCCAGGAACACATTAAAGCTGGGCCAACTTTTATATGCACAATGTGCCATCGCACCCTTTTCCCCAATCAAGTGCGATTTTGCAATCGATCAAATTACAAGAAGAATCCACGTGAGGTTGCTGCCTGTTTGACAGGGAAATATGTTCATGTGTGTGACCGTCAATGTGGAGGCCCTGACCAATGCACTGTGCCTGATGAAAGGAGAAAGGAGTGGATTTGTTACACCTGTGATTCCCATTTAAAGGCAGGAAACAGATCATGCATAGCTGTGGCAAACAACTTGGAGCTGACACCTATTCCCGCAGAGCTCTGCAATTTGAATGTGCTGGAAAGACAACTCTTAGCCAAAATACTGCCATTTGCCAAGATTGTCACACTTCCTAAAGGTCGACAGACAGCCGTACATGGTGCTGTCATCTGTGTGCCATCTGAGGTGGAAACCACGGTAAACACCTTACCCAGACTGCCCAGCTCATCCCATTTGTATAGAGTGAAGCTAAAAAGACGTCTGAATTACAAAGGCCATCAGCACTTTCACACTGTTAATATGAGAAATGTAGTAGCAGGCTTGTCCAAACTCATTGATACACACCCCGAGTACAGAGACATTTCAGTCAGAGATGATGCAGCAATGTATAATGAAACCATTGAAGACCTGCTACAAGACCCACCCACTGATGACAACGTACAGCAAAATCAACCAGACACAAATGATGTCATGGCATTTGACAGCTGTGATGAGACCGAAATGATGGAGGTACAAGACTGTATTGAAAATGTCAATCCATCGCAGGTGCAGTGTGCAAGCTCAACATCTGCTAACGAGCAACATGAAAGTCAGGATAAACAACCACCCAGTGCAGAGGATGAGCAAGCTGCACTGAGACCTGGAGTGGGCCTAGATAGTTGCTTGCAACCAGCTGACATTGGACAAGAGACACTGACATATGGTGATGGCATATTCAGCATTGCCCCTGCACAAGGAAACAAGCCTGTCAGCTTCTTCAAGGTCCCTAAACTTGAAGCAATGGCCTTCCCTGTTCAGTTCCCTACTGGAGAGAATACATTGGATGCGGCAAGAAAAGTCAAACTATCCCCAAGCATGTATTTCAACGCAAGACTTTTCTGTGTTGACAATCGTTTTGCAAGAGACCAAAGCTACCTGTTCTTTGCACAGTTTGTCACAGAGACACACATGGCCAAAAACAGCATGTCCATTCAGTTAAGGAAAGGTAAACCCATTACCCGGGATGGACGCAAAATATCCAATAAGATGTTACAGGACAAGCGTGAGGTTGAGAGACTGATTAGAAACAGAGATGCAACAAGATTCATGCAACCACTGAGAGGGACTCCAGCTTACTGGGAGAAAACTCTTAAGGATTTGTTTGCCATGGTCAGACAATTGGGGACGCCTACCTTTTTTCTGACCTTCTCTGCCGCAGAATTCCGATGGCCGGAATTTATAACTGCAATCAAATCGCAGCAAGGTCAACGGGTGAATTTTGATGAGCTGGACTGGGCTGAAAAATGTGACATTCTCAGAAGCAACCCGGTGACCACCATGCGCATGTTTGACAAGCGAGTTGACGCTCTGATGAGAGAGCTGCTGCTGTCTCCTGCTCATCCAATCGGTCAGGTTATCGATTTTTTTTACCGGGTAGAATTTCAGGCCAGAGGGAGCCCTCATATACATATGCTGTGTTGGGTAGAAGGAGCTCCGGTCTTTGGAGAAGACCCCGACCACAGAATATGCAAGTTTGTGGACCACTACATCTCATGCCAGTTGCCTGACATAGACAAACAACCGTCACTTCACAGCAAAGTCACAGAGGTTCAAATGCACAGCAGAACTCATTCCAAGTCCTGCAAGAAAGGTAAAAGGGCATGCAGATTTGGATTTCCAAAACCACCTATGCGAGAAACACGAATAACTTACCCGAAGCCAGAAAGTGACAAAGACGAGGGTGAAGGTACAAGTAAAACAAAAAACAAAGCAACGAAAAGAGCAAAGCAAAACGGCAAAGGACATACAATGACAACACAAGCAGCCATGAATAAACTCAAACCACTGTGGGATCTGCTGAACGACACCAAAGCACAGGTGGACAACCTGTCTCAGCTACTGGCACAGTGTAATTTGACTTACGACGAGTACAGCTCGTGTGTTGAGGAAATGACGAATGCAAGCGTCATTGTAATGAAGCGTGAAGTCAAGGACTGCTGGGTGAATAATTACAATCCACATTTGCTGACAGCCTGGAACGCCAACATGGACATCCAGTACATTCTTGATGAGTATGCTCTCATCATGTACATGCTCAGCTACATAACCAAGCCAGAACATGAGATGAGTGAATATCTCGGAAAAATAATCAGTGACCTAGGCCCAGAAAGTGTGCCTGAACGAGAGGAAATGAAACAAATCCTTCAAGCCTACTCAAAACACAGGGAAGTCAGCGCTCAGGAGGCTGTGGCGCGTACGTGCAGCCTGAAAATGAAGATGTGCTCACGTGATGTTGTGTTCCTGCAAACGGATGAGAACGCACTAAGAATGAGTCTCCCGCTCGGCATGCTGCAGAACAAACCAGAAGATTCTGAGAATGTGTGGATGTCAGGTATTCCCGACAAATACAGAGCCAGACCCGAAACACCAGAGTTTGAAAACATGTGTCTAGCTGAATTTGCATCCAATTACAGGATTGTCTACGGGAAGGAGGCAAAAGGCAAGAAGCGTATTATGCTGTTGAATGACATGGGAGTCATTCAGAAACGCACAAGAGGGAAGGCCGCAGTTATCAGATATCCTCGCTTTTCGGAAAAGAAGCAACCAGAGAAATTCTACGGCAACTTGCTTAAACTCTACCTCCCCCATCGCTCAGAGTCATCACTGAAAACAAACACTTTCCCCACACACCAAGAGTTTTACAAGTCTGCCTGTGTGACATTACCTGGATTGGACATTATCTGCCCCGTGACTGCAATTTTTACACACAACAGAAAGAAATTTGAGCAACACAGTAAAGTGGTGGACAAAGCCATGGAGGACTTCATGAAGCATGGTCCTATTGAAGATGCATGGGCTAACTTTGCACCAGAAAGTGAGTTGGTTCAGTTGGAATGTATCGCTGAACGAAACGAAGATGACCTGAATGAGGACGAACAAGATGATGTCCCAGAGTACAGCCGTCATGAAACTGGTGGAGTGATGCCGGCTGTGGAGGCCCCGCAAATGAGCCCTGATTTACTGCGCACAATGTGTCAAAACCTCAACCGGACACAAGCTTCCATATTTTACTCTGTTCGTGACTGGTGTATTGAACGTGTATGTGGCTTAAACCCTGAACAGTTCTTTTACTTTGTCACTGGTGGTGCTGGCACTGGCAAATCACACCTCATAAAGTGCATCTGTGGTGAGGCAACAAGGATACTCCGTCAACTCCCCAGACTGTATGAGGAAGTGGACATATCCATGCCAACTGTTCTACTGACTGCATTTACAGGCACTGCAGCATACAACATTTCAGGCAACACTTTACATTCCCTCTTTAAGTTGCCAAGAAGCTTAAAGCCACC
This sequence comes from Anguilla pacifica, assembly GCA_039654925.1. Lineage (NCBI taxonomy): Eukaryota > Metazoa > Chordata > Actinopteri > Anguilliformes > Anguillidae > Anguilla > Anguilla pacifica. The sequence goes on along the minus strand of CM077290.1, from coordinate 31,684,021 downwards.
CTACCAAGGACTAGGAAATGCCTTGGATGAAGTGAGGGCACAGCTGTCAAATGCAGAGATTATCATTATTGATGAGGTGTCAATGATTTCAAAGCCCCTGTTTGCCTACGTCAACTGGAGATTACAACAAATCAAAGGCAGTAAGAAACCGTTTGGTGGTATGTCAGTACTAGCGGTAGGAGACTTTTACCAGCTCCCCCCACTGGGAAAAAGTAAACCGCTCTGCCTACTTGAGGAGGATACGGTTGACTTCTGGCAAAGCAACTTTCAGATGATCACGCTGACCGAGATTATGCGACAGAGAGATGATGTTGCATTTGCTGAGCTTTTGAATAGAATCAGAGTCAAGGAAAAGACAGATCCATTAAGTGACACTGACAAAGCTCTGCTTTCTCAGGCTGTGACTGACCCCACCCATTGCCCTAATGATGTCCTTCACATCTTTCCAACTAACAAAGAGGTTGCTGAGCACAATGCCAAAACTGTGTCTGCTCTCCATTCCCATGTTACTAACATAGATGCAGAGGATTACAAGAGAGATCCAAATACAGGAGAGATGAATAAACAACAAAAACCTTGTAAAGCACAGAAAAAAGATCTGCTTGACACACTACAAGTTGCAGAGGGTGCCCGTGTCATGATCACAAGGAACATCGATGTTGAAGATGGGCTAGTTAATGGGACATTTGGCAAGATTGGTACAATAGTCACTCAGAAAAACAAAGATGCTACTACAGTAACCATGCTTGGGCTTGTGCTGGACAATGCACATGCAGGACAGAGATACCGTAAAAAAATATCTGGTGGTGCTGAGAACTTGGTGTACATAGAGAGGGTAGAGGAAAACCTGAGCAACAACAGAGTGGTTCGCAGGCAGTTTCCCCTCAAGTTAGCTTATGCATGCACAGCTCACAAAGTCCAAGGCATGACAACACAATCTGCAGTGGTTTCATTGAAACGGGTCTTTGAATCAGGCATGGCCTACGTTGCTCTGAGTAGAACAACTTCACTACATGGCTTGCACATCATTGACTTCAATGAGAGAAAGATATTTGCTGATCCTGCAATCACAGCTTCCCTGGAATCCATGAAGAAAGCCTCATTGGACAGTGTTATGCCACTCTTAAATTATGTGCAGTCTACAAACCAAGCACAGACATTAAAAATTGTCCACCACAACACGGAAGGATTAGCGGCTCATATTCAGGACATCAAACGACATCATGAGTTGCAACTTGCAGATGTTCTATGTTTTACTGAAACTCACCTCTCTGGCTGTTTCGTTTCTGAAAGTCTCCAGTTGGATGGCTACAACATGTTCAAACGCAACAGACAACAGTCGTACACAACCCTTCCTCAGATTGCAGTAAGACTTGGTGGCGGTGTGGCTGTCTACGTGAGAGACCATTACCAGGCTTGTGAAAGGCACTACCTGCAAAATGTGACCGACCTGGAGTTTGTGGTTGTCAAGGTTGAGTCCCCTGTCAAAGCTTTGATCACTGCTGTGTACAGACCACCGGATTACAATGTTCGGCAATTCCTACCAAACCTGCAGGCGCTTTTGGAGTCTTTAGAAATTATGAATCACCAGCCTATCATAGTCTGTGGAGATTTTAATGAGGATTTACTTTCCAGTTCAAAGAAGCCAATATCTGAACTGTTTAACACAAAAGGATATACACAACTGGTCAAGGCAGCCACCACTGACAAGAACACACTGTTGGATCACATTTACATCTCAAGCCCACAACAATGTCTACAGTCTGGGCTATTACGCACATATTACAGCTATCATAGTCCCATTTACTGTGTTTTGAACTGCAATCTTGACTAATTTGTGGTCCCAAACTCTACTCCCACCCATTTAGTTGTTTGCGCAATGGGGTTTCTGAACTGCCGAGCGGGCCTTTTCAAGCCAGCAGTGTCAGTCCTCATCCCCTACGCTCAAAGACCTCCTCACCACCTACAGCCAGTCTCTCACTCTGTAATTCAAGTACCCACTCCCGCCCAGAAATGGACTCTTCGCCACCATTGATGGGCAAACCGTCATTGCCTAACTTCAAAGGCCTCCTCACCCAAACCACAGACCTGCTCAGAAGTGGTCTATTCCGTAGCCTTTTGGTTTGCGCAATGGGATTTCTGAACTGCTGAGCGGGCCTGTGACAGCTGCCTGTGTTGGATTTTCTGGGGGCATTGGTTCGTTGTTTGGAGGAGCTGAACACGCAGCGCCGAATAACGTTCTCGTCGTCCGTGGAGAATTCTGCCCAGGAGTCGGCCTTGTTCTCTGGAGGGACTTTTTGTTCACCGCACGTAGGAGCTGAACATGCAGCGACATGTTGGGGTTCGAATTGTCTTTCTGGCGTTCCGGGTAGATTATCTGGAGAAGGCAGTATCTTCTTAGTTTATTGTCTTTTCGGTATACTCCTTATTTAAAAAAAATAAATAAAACAGTTCTTGACTTAAAAAAAAGAGAGAGGGGAAAAATGGGAGAAGACGCCTGCAGCCATCACAGGGCCTTTTCAAGCCAGCAGTGTCAGTCCTCATCCCCTATGCTCAAAGACCTCCTCACCAGCTACAGCCTGTCTCTCACTCTGTAACTCAAGTACCCACAGCCGCCCAGAAATGGACTCTTCGCCACCGTTGATGGGCAAACCGTCATTGCCTCACCTCAAAGACCTCCTCACCCAAACCACAAACCTGCTCAGAAGTGGACTGTTCTGTGGCCTTTTGGTTGTTTGCGCAATGGGGTTTCTGAACTGCTGAGCGGGCCTTTTCAAGCCAGCAGTGTCAGTCCTCATCCCCTATGCTCAAAGACCTCCTCACCAGCTACAGCCAGTCTCTCACTCTGTAACTCAAGTACCCACAGCCGCCCAGAAATGGACTCTTCGCCACCGTTGATGGGCAAACCGTCATTGCCTCACCTCAAAGACCTCCTCACCCAAACCACAAGCCTGCTCAGAAGTGGACTGTTCTATGGCCTTTTGGTTGTTTGTGCAATGGGGTTTCTGAACTGCTGAGCGGGCCTTTTCAAGCCAGCAGTGTCAGTCCTCATTCCCTATGCTCAAAGACCTCCTCACCACCTACAGCCTGTCTCTCACTCTGTAACTCAAGTGCCCACTCCCGCCCAGAAATGGACTCTTCGCCACCGTTGATGGGCAAACCGTCATTGCCTAACCTCAAAGACCTCCTCACCCAAACCACAAACCTGCTCAGAAGTGGACTGTTCTGTGGCCTTTTGGTTGTTTGCGCAATGGGGTTTCTGAACTGCTGAGCGGGCCTTTTCAAGCCAGCAGTGTCAGTCCTCATCCCCTATGCTCAAAGACCTCCTCACCAGCTACAGCCAGTCTCTCACTCTGTAACTCAAGTACCCACTCACGCCCAGAAATGGACTCTTCGCCACCATTGATGGGCAAACCGTCATTGCCTAACCTCAAAGACCTCCTCACCCAAACCACAAACCTGCTCAGAAGTGGACTGTTCTGTGGCCTTTTGGTTGTTTGCGCAATGGGGTTTCTGAACTGCTGAGCGGGCCTTTTCAAGCCAGCAGTGTCAGTCCTCATCCCCTATGCTCAAAGACCTCCTCACCAGCTACAGCCAGTCTCTCACTCTGTAACTCAAGTACCCACTCCCGCCCAGAAATGGACTCTTCGCCACCATTGATGGGCAAACCGTCATTGACTCACCTCAAATACCTCCTCACCCAAACCACAAACCTGCTCAGAAATGGACTGTTCTGTAGCCTTTTGGTTGTTTGCGCAATGGGGTTTCTGAACTGCTGAGCGGGCCTTTTCAAGCCAGCAGTGTCAGTCCTCATCCCCTACGCTCAAACACCTCCTCACCACCTACAGCCAGTCTCTCACTCTGTAACTCAAGTACCCACTCCCGCCCAGAAATGGACTCTTCGCCACCATTGATGGGCAAACCGTCATTGCCTAACCTCAAAGACCTCCTCACCCAAACCACAAACCTGCTCAGAAGTGGACTGTTCTGTGGCCTTTTGGTTGTTTGCGCAATGGGGTTTCTGAACTGCTGAGCGGGCCTTTTCAAGCCAGCAGTGTCAGTCCTCATCCCCTATGCTCAAAGACCTCCTCACCAGCTACAGCCTGTCTCTCACTCTGTAACTCAAGTACCCACTCACGCCCAGAAATGGACTCTTCGCCACTATTGATGGGCAAACCGTTATTGCCTAACCTCAAAGACCTCCTCACCCAAACCACAAACCTGCTCAGAAGTGGACTATTCCGTAGCGTTTTAGTTATTTGCACAATGGGGTTTCTGAACTGCTGAGCGGGCCTTTTCAAGCCAGCAGTGTCAGTCCTCATCCCCTACGCTCAAAGACCTCCTCACCACCTACAGCCAGTCTCTCACTCTGTAACTCAAGTACCCACAGCCGCCCAGAAATGGACTCTTCGCCACCGTTGATGGGCAAACCATCATTGACTCACCTCAAATACCTCCTCACCCAAACCACAAACCTGCTCAGAAATGGACTGTTCTGTAGCCTTTTGGTTGTTTGCGCAATGGGGTTTCTGAACTGCTGAGCGGGCCTTTTCAAGCCAGCAGTGTCAGTCCTCATCCCCTATGCTCAAAGACCTCCTCACCAGCTACAGCCAGTCTCTCACTCTGTAACTCAAGTACCCACTCACGCCCAGAAATGGACTCTTCGCCACCATTGATGGGCAAACCGTCATTGCCTAACCTCAAAGACCTCCTCACCCAAACCACAAACCTGCTCAGAAGTGGACTGTTCTGTGGCCTTTTGGTTGTTTGCGCAATGGGGTTTCTGAACTGCTGAGCGGGCCTTTTCAAGCCAGCAGTGTCAGTCCTCATCCCCTATGCTCAAAGACCTCCTCACCAGCTACAGCCAGTCTCTCACTCTGTAACTCAAGTACCCACTCCCGCCCAGAAATGGACTCTTCGCCACCATTGATGGGCAAACCGTCATTGACTCACCTCAAATACCTCCTCACCCAAACCACAAACCTGCTCAGAAATGGACTGTTCTGTAGCCTTTTGGTTGTTTGCGCAATGGGGTTTCTGAACTGCTGAGCGGGCCTTTTCAAGCCAGCAGTGTCAGTCCTCATCCCCTACGCTCAAAGACCTCCTCACCACCTACAGCCAGTCTCTCACTCTGTAACTCAAGTACCCACTCCCGCCCAGAAATGGACTCTTCGCCACCGTTGATGGGCAAACCGTCATTGACTCACCTCAAATACCTCCTCACCCAAACCACAAACCTGCTCAGAAATGGACTGTTCTGTAGCCTTTTGGTTGTTTGCGCAATGGGGTTTCTGAACTGCTGAGCGGGCCTTTTCAAGCCAGCAGTGTCAGTCCTCATCCCCTACGCTCAAAGACCTCCTCACCAGCTACAGCCTGTCTCTCACTCTGTAACTCAAGTACCCACTCCCGCCCAGAAATGGACTCTTCGCCACCATTGATGGGCAAACCGTCATTGACTCACCTCAAAGACCTCCTCACCCAAACCACAAACCTGCTCAGAAGTGGACTATTCCGTAGCGTTTTAGTTATTTGCACAATGGGGTTTCTGAACTGCTGAGCGGGCCTTTTCAAGCCAGCAGTGTCAGTCCTCATCCCCTACGCTCAAAGACCTCCTCACCACCTACAGCCAGTCTCTCACTCTGTAACTCAAGTACCCACAGCCGCCCAGAAATGGACTCTTCGCCACCGTTGATGGGCAAACCGTCATTGACTCACCTCAAATACCTCCTCACCCAAACCACAAACCTGCTCAGAAATGGACTGTTCTGTAGCCTTTTGGTTGTTTGCGCAATGGGGTTTCTGAACTGCTGAGCGGGCCTTTTCAAGCCAGCAGTGTCAGTCCTCATCCCCTACGCTCAAAGACCTCCTCACCAGCTACAGCCTGTCTCTCACTCTGTAACTCAAGTACCCACTCCCGCCCAGAAATGGACTCTTCGCCACCATTGATGGGCAAACCGTCATTGACTCACCTCAAAGACATACTTTACCACTGCCTGAAACACCTACCAAGTACATCTCTGCCATCCTGTCATATTGCCTCACCTCTGCCACTCGCATAACCTGCCTCACCAAGGCAGAATGTACCAGAGTAGAGAGAGTGAGAACTTTCCCTTTTGCTGTGACCTTGACGTGGTGGGAAAGCTTGCGTGCCCCAATGATCCTAGGTCCTATGTCAGCATAAGCAGATAGATGCTCAGGGTTTCAACCTTGCTGAACTAGACCCAGGTGAGAGGCCAGACTAACAACAGCAAACATACTCTGTCCTTGCAAATATTTTTGTAGGGCATGGTAGCACGTTCAGTAATTACACAATGATGGACATCAAGAGCAAAACAGTTCTGGATATCCAACTGTTCCAGGTAAGGGAAATTGACATCTCATCTTTTTCTATGCTCACATTGTATATAGAGGTTACTTATGATAATGGTAGTTGCAATTGTGTGGTAATCTATTTTTCATACAACTCACATTCATTTTGCAGAGCAATGAAGTTGGAAACATTCAGCATATGGAGAAGGCCATCTCCTTGAAAGCCAGGGACTTTGCATCAACGTGGTTGTGACTGACAGATATCATGGAGTTCAGAAATGTTTGAGGGACAAGAGACCTTTGATCCACCACTTATATGACAAATGACATATGGGGAAGGGTGAGTATTAAGCAATAGAACACAAAAGGAAATGTGTTAGAGTAATTACAGTCACGTTGATCTTGTTAACCGTGATGTTATTTACTATAACACACAATTTTGAGTGTTCTATGGCTTTTATACATCAGTTTTTATCAACTTTTTCAACGGAGTAGCATTGCTAGGGAATAGCTTAGGCCCAAGTTTATTTTCTGTCAGATATGATATGGTAGCGTCTACATCCTATAGCTGGGAAGGACATTTGTACATTTATTATTAATTTTTACGTGGTGAGAGTGGTTATGGTAAGGATTAAGGTAAAAAAAATTATGATGAATTACGGCTTTGCAGCTAGGTCAAAAAGTGATGATTCCCCTGGAAATAATGCAACAGGAAACACACTTTGGGCCCTTTAGAATGTTAATGTTGTCACGTTTGAAAAGGTCTATACAATATCTGATTTAATATTGTGAGTAAAACACTGAGATACCAAGTTTTGATGAAGAGTTATTTTAGCTCTATATATGTGTCGCAAATCAGCTTGTTGCCGTGATGTTATAGAACAAACACAGTACTCCGTCTCTGCTCATACTACAGGCACTGTTCACTCTGTTCAGCACAAAGTCGACTTTGCATTGTCGGCAACCACACTTCACAATTTCTGCAGGAATTGTCTAGTTATTATTATTATTATTATTCCACCCATTTTTTGGACCGCTACTCCTCCCAGAGTTTTCGCACCACATACATGTGCAATATGTCAAATCGAGCGGCTTGATCGGGAATGGTGTGCTATTACTTTGTGGAAAGTTTCGGTGCACGGTTTTTGAAAAATTTGAATCTTTGTGTGCAATTTTGCCCCATAGAGAATGAATGGCGGAATGTTCAGCCTTGTGATGTCACAATGCTCTGTCTTCTCACCCCTGTGATGTCACAATGGTCTGTCTTCTAGCAGCAGTACTCTGGTCTCTCTCTAGGTTTGAACATTCTGCCATTCATCTCTATGGGGAACAATTGCCCACAAATTGTGCAATGCCTCATTGGACATGGTAGAGAGTCCTTTGTCCATTGGTGGAGATCAGCCTTGCCCCCCTTCCTGATTGGCCGATGTTTGATATTTCATAACTTTTGAACCGTTTGTCCTAGAGAACTATGGGTCGCGTCATTGGACTCAGTAAAGACCTAGCAACCGCCTAGAACTCCATAGCAACCCCCTAGTAACATCCTAGCAACCGCCTATGACTCCATAGCAAAGACCTAGCAACACCCTAGCAACCACCTAGAACAACCTAGCAACCGCCTAGAACTCCATAGCAACCACCTAACAACGCACTAGCATCCACCTGGAACACCATAGCAACTGCCTAGAACTCCATAGCAACCACCTAGCAACACCCTAGCAACCACCTAGAACTGCATAGCAACCACCATGCAACACCCTAGCAACCACGTGGAACACCATAGCAAATGCCTAGCAACACCCTAGCAACCGCCTATAACTCCATAGCAACCACCTAGCAACACCATAGCAACCACCTAGAACTCCATAGCAACCGCCTAGAACTCCATAGCAACTACCTAACAACAAACTAGCAACCACCTGTAATACCATAGCAACTGCCTAGAACTCCATAGCAACCACCTAGCAACACCCTAGCAACCACCTAGAACTGCATAGCAACCACCTTGCAACACCCTAGCAACCACGTGGAACACCATAGCAAATGCCTAGCAACACCCTAGCAACCGCCTATAACTCCATAGCAACCACCTAGCAACACCATAGCAACCACCTAGAACTCCATAGCAACCACCTAGCAACACCCTAGCAACCACCTGGAACACACCATAGCAACCACCTAGCAACAATCTAGCAACCACCTGGAACACCATAACAGTGCCTAGCAACACCCTAGCAACCGCCTATAACTCCATAGCAACCACCTAGCAACATCCAAGCAACCACTCAGAATACCCTAGCAACCGCCTAGCAATGCCCTAGCAACCACCTAGAACTCCATAGCAACCGCCTATAACTCCATAGCAACCACCCAGCAACATCCTAGCAACCACCTGGAACACCATAACAACTGCCTAGCAGCACCCTAGCAACCGCCTATAACTCCATAGCAATGACCTAGCAACACCCTAGCAACCACCTAGAACTCCATAGCAACCACCTAACAACACACTAGCAACCACCTGGAACACCATAGCAAATGCCTAGCAACACCTTAGCAACCGGCTATAACTCCATAGCAACCACCTAGCAACACCATAGCAACCAGCTAGAACTCCATAACAAACACCTAGGAACACCCTAGCAACAACCTGGAACACCATAGCAACTGCCTAGCAACACCCTAGCAACCACCTGGAACACCATAATAATTGCCTAGCAACACCCTAGCAACCGCTTATAACTCCATAGCAACCATCTAGCAACATCCTAGCCACCACCTAGAATACCCTAGGAACACCCTAGCAACCTCCTAAAACTCCATAGCATCCACCTAGCAACACCCTAACAACCACCTAGAATACCCTAGCAACCACCTAGAACACCATAATAACTGCCTAGCAACACCCTAGCAACCACCTATAACTCCATAGCAACCTCCTAGCAACCACCTAGCAACATCCTAGCAACCGCCAATAACTCCATAGCAATGACCTAGCAACATCCTAGCAACCACCTAGCAACACCCTAGCAAACACCTGGAACACCATAACAACTGCCTAGCAAAACCTTTGCAACCACCTATAACTCCATAGCAACCACCTAGCAACATCCTAGCAACCACTTAGAATACTCTAGCAACCGCCTAGCAATGCCCTAGCAACCACCTAGAACTCCATAGCAACCAGCTAGCAACACCCTAGCAACTGCCTATAACTCCATAGCAACCACCTAGCAACACCCTAGGAACCACCTGGAACACCATAACAACTGCCTAGCAACACCCTAGCAACTGCCTATAACTTCAGAGCAACGACCTAGCAACACCCTAGCAATCACCTAGAACACCATAGCAACCGCCTAGAACTCCATAGCAACCACCTTGCAACACCCTAGCAACCGCATATAACTCCATATTAAATGCCTAGCAACACCCTAGCAACCGCCTATAACTACATAGCAACCACCTAGCAACACCATAGCAACCACCTAGAACTCCATAGCAACCACCTAGCAACACCCTAGCAACCACCTGGAACACCATAGCAACCACCTAGCAACAACATAGCAACCACCAGGAACACCATACCAACTGCCTAGCAACACCCTAGCAACCGCCTATAACTCCATAGTAACCACCTAGCAACATCCTAGCAACCACCTAGAAAATCCTACCAACCATATAGCAACACCCTAGCAACCGCCTATAACTCCATAGAAACCACCTAGCAACCACCTGGAACATGATTGCAAATGCATAGCAACACCCTAGCAACTGGCTATAACTCCAAAGCAACCACCTAGCAACACCATAACAACCACCTTGCAGCACCCTAGCAACCACCTAGAATACCCTAGCAACCACCTGGAACACCATAACAACTGCCTAGCAACACCCTAGTAACCGCCTATAACTCCATAGCAACCACCTAACAACACACAAGCAACCACCTAAAATACCCTGGGAACACCCTAGCAACCGCCTATAACTCCATAGCAATGACCTAGCATCACCATAGAAACCACCTAGAACTCCCTAGCAACTGCCAAGAACTCCATAGCAACCACCTAACAACAAACTAGCAACCACCTGTAACACCATAGCAACTGCCTAGAACTCCATAGCAACCACTTAGCAACACCCTAGCAACCACCTAGAACTGCATAGCAACCACCTTGCAACACCCTAGCAACCACCTGGAACACCATAGCAAATGCCTAGTGACACCCTGGCAACCGGCTATAACTCCATAGCAAGCACCTAGCAACACCATAGCAACCACCTAGCAACCACCAGGAACTCCATAGCAACCACCTAGCACCACCCTAGCAACCACCTGGAACACCATAGCAAATGCCTAGCAACACCCTAGCAACCACCAAGAACTCCATAGCAACCACCTAGAACACCTTAGCAACCACCTAGAATTCCATGGAAACCACCTAGCAACACCCTAGCAGCCGCCTCAAACATCATAGCAACTACCTACCACTGTTCACTCTGTTCAGCAGGAAGTCGACTTTGCGTTGGCGGCAACCACACTTCACAATTTCTGCAGGAATTGTCTAGTTATTATTATTATTATTATTATTATTATTCTTTCCACCCATTTTTTGGACCGCTACTCCTCCCAGAGTTTTCGCACCACATACACGTGCCATATGTCAAATTGACCGGATTCTTTGGGAATCGATTGCTATTACTTTGTGGAAAGTTTCGCTGCATGGTTTTTGAGAAATATGACTTTTTATGGCCAATTTTTCCCATTGAAAATGAATGGGGCGGTGACGTCATTAAAATGTGAATTATGAAGTTACAGCATTGGTCGGCGTTGCACACGTGATGCGGTTTTAACCTGCTTCATCTACAGGAAATTTAGAATCCAGATGCGGTGCATATCTTCATTTTCGTCGTAATTACAGAAAACACACATTCGTAAACTTCAAATTATTCATACCACAATGTAGATAAAACCTTGACGAAGACGTACATGCACGGATTGTGTTGTTCAAACGAGGTTTCCTGGCGACTTAGCCACCACAGTGGATATAGCTTAATGCGGAAGTGCACGCGATAAAAACGGTATTCCAAATGCAGATTTACAAATGAAAACGCTGTCAGCTAGGTATATCAACAAACATATGACTTAGGCATACCCAGATTTCCTCAAAAATAATAGTATTTCACAAGATATTACGCAAAATCGTTGACAACGTTCCGTCAAATGCAGCGTCTTTGAATGCTACTAGTGCTAACAAAGAGTGCATGCATTGAATGCGACGATTAAAACACTTTCGGTTGACCTAAAAAAACGATATTCCAAAACCAAAATTAGACGTGCTGTTATACCTGGTTAGAAAGCTTATGCTCTCACCTACTGAATAAACGAATTCTCAAACAAGCCAGACTGTACTAAAGAGTGCAACAACGCCGTCAACAACACGTGTGCAGCAGCTTCTGATCCGGTCTTCAGTGGGCTTGTAATACCACACATGTTGCTTTGGGTGTTGTCGAACTTTGTAGTACAATCTGGCTTGATGTCATCGATCTAATAGGTGACAGAATAAGCTTTCTAACAATGTATAATATGTCAAATTTTACTTTTGTAATACCGTTTTATATTCCAGCGAGTTGGAAACTTTGGTCTCGTTATAACTGCATTACACATCAGTCTGCATTACACGTCAGACTTAGGGTTTTTCCAAGACCCTCTGAACATGCCAGCTAGCTTTGTGATTCGCCGTCACTCGTCACCGCATACCGCAAGTAAAAGACTGAGATCTCAAATTTTGATGAAAGGATAATTTAGCTCTGAATATATGTGTCGCAAATCAACTCGTTGTAGTGATGTTATAGCAGGTACACAATGCCCTGTCTCTGCTTATACTACAGAAACTGTTCACTCCGTTCAGCACAAAGTCGACTTTGCGTTGGCGGCAACCACACTTCACAATTTCTGCAGGAATTGTCTAGTTAGTGTGGTTGCCTCAGGCAACCACACTACTATTATCCCACATATTATTATTATTAGTGTGGTTGCCTTAGGCAATCACACTATTATTATCGCACATATTATTTATTATTATTATTATTCCACCCATTTTTTGGACCGCTACTCCTCCCAGAGTTTTCGCACCACATACACATGCCATATGTCAAATTGACCGGCTTCTTTGGGAATCGATGGCTATTACTTTGTGGAAATTTTCGCTGCACGGTTTTTGAGAAATATGACTTTTTATGGCCAATTTTTCCCCATAGGGATGAATGTAAAACGTGACGTCATACATATGTGAGCGGTGAAGTCACAGCATTGGTCGGCTTAGCACACGTGATGCACTTTTAACCTGCTTCATCTACAGGAAATTTAGAATCCAGATGCGGTGCATATCTCCATTTTCGTCGTAATTACAGAAAACACACATTCGTAAACTTCAAATGATTCATACCACAATGTAGATAAAACCTTGACGAAGACGTACATGCACGGATTGTGTTGTTCAAACGAGGTTTCCTGGCGACTTAGCCACCACAGTGGATATAGCTTAATGCGGAAGTGCACGCGATAAAAACGGTATTCCAAATGCAAAATTACAAATGAAAACGCTGTCAGCTAGGTATATCAACAAACATATGACTTAGGCATACCCAGATTTCCTCAAAAATAATAGTATTTCACAAGATATTACGCAAAATCGTTGACAACGTTTCGTCAAATGCAGCGTCTTTGAATGCTACCAGTGCTAACAAAGAGTGCATGCATTGAATGCGACGATTAAAACACTTTCGGTTGACCTAAAAAACGATATTCCAAAACCAAAACTACACGTGTTATACCTGGTTAGAAAGCTTATGCTCTCACCTACTGAATAAACGAATTCTCAATCAAGCCAGACGGACCTAAAAAGGGCAACAACGCCGTCAACAACATGTGTGCAGCAGCTTCTGGTCCGGTCTTCAGTGGGCTTGTAATACCACACATGTTGCTTTGGGTGTTGTCGAACTTTGTAGTACAATCTGGCTTGATCTACACATCATCGATCTAATAGGTGACAGAATAAGCTTTCTAACAATGTATAATATGTCAAATTTTACTTTTGTAATACCGTTTTATATTCCAGCGAGTTGGAAACTTTGGTCTCGTTATAACTGCATTACACATCAGTCTGCATTACACGTCAGACTTAGGGTTTTTCCAAGACCCTCTGAACATGCCAGCTAGCTTTGTGATTCGCCGTCAGTCGTCACCGCATACCGCAAGTAAAACACTGAGATCTCAAATTTTGATGAAAGGATAATTTAGCTCTGAATATATGTGTCGCAAATCAACTCGTTGTAGTGATGTTATAGCAGGTACACAATGCCCTGTCTCTGCTTATACTACAGAAACTGTTCACTCCGTTCAGCACAAAGTCGACTTTGCATTGGCGGCAACCACACTTCACAATTTCTGCAGGAATTGTCTAGTTAGTGTGGTTGCCTCAGGCAACCACACTACTATTATCCCACATATTATTATTATTATTATTGTTTCTTTCTTTCCACCCATTTTTTGGACCGCTACTCCTCCCAGAGTTTTCGCACCACATACACGTGCCATATGTCAAATTGACCGGCTTCTTTGGGAATCGTGTGCTATTACTTTGTGGAAAGTTTCGCTGCACGGTTTTTGAGAAATATGACTTTTTATGGCCAATTTTTCCCCATAGGGATGAATGTAAAACGTGACGTCATACATATGTGAGCGGTGAAGTCACAGCATTGATCGGCTTAGCACACGTGATGCACTTTTAACCTGCTTCATCTACAGGAAATTTAGAATCCAGATGCGGTGCATATCTCCATTTTCGTCGTAATTACAGAAAACACACATTCGTAAACTTCAAATGATTCATACCACAATGTAGATAAAACCTTGACGAAGACGTACATGCACGGATTGTGTTGTTCAAACGAGGTTTCCTGGCGACTTAGCCACCACAGTGGATATAGCTTAATGCGGAAGTGCACGCGATAAAAACGGTATTCCAAATGCAAAATTACAAATGAAAACGCTGTCAGCTAGGTATATCAACAAACATATGACTTAGGCATACCCAGATTTCCTCAAAAATAATAGTATTTCACAAGATATTACGCAAAATCGTTGACAACGTTTCGTCAAATGCAGCGTCTTTCAATGCTACTAGTGCTAACAAAGAGTGCATGCATTGAATGCGACGATTAAAACACTTTCGGTTGACCTAAAAAAACCATATTCCAAAACCAAAATTAGACGTGCTGTTATACCTGGTTAGAAAGCTTATGCTCTCACCTACTGAATAAACGAATTCTCAAACAAGCCAGACTGTACTAAAGAGTGCAACAACGCCGTCAACAACACGTGTGCAGCAGCTTCTGATCCGGTCTTCAGTGGGCTTGTAATACCACACATGTTGCTTTGGGTGTTGTCGAACTTTGTAGTACAATCTGGCTTGATGTACACATCATCGATCTAATAGGTGACAGAATAAGCTTTCTAACAATGTATAATATGTCAAATTTTACTTTTGTAATACCGTTTTATATTCCAGCGAGTTGGAAACTTTGGTCTCGTTATAACTGCATTACACATCAGTCTGCATTACACGTCAGACTTAGGGTTTTTCCAAGACCCTCTGAACATGCCAGCTAGCTTTGTGATTCGCCGTCACTCGTCACCGCATACCGCAAGTAAAACACTGAGATCTCAAATTTTGATGAAAGGATAATTTAGCTCTGAATATATGTGTCGCAAATCAACTCGTTGTAGTGATGTTATAGCAGGTACACAATGCCCTGTCTCTGCTTATACTACAGAAACTGTTCACTCCGTTCAGCACAAAGTCGACTTTGCATTGACGGCAACCACACTTCACAATTTCTGCAGGAATTGTCTAGTTATTATTATTATTATTCCACCCATTTTTTGGACCGCTACTCCTCCCAGAGTTTTCGCACCACATACATGTGCAATATGTCAAATCGAGCGGCTTGATCGGGAATGGTGTGCTATTACTTTGTGGAAAGTTTCGGTGCACGGTTTTTGAGAAATTCCACTTTTTTTGGGAAATTTTTCCCATAGAGAATGAATGGTGGAATGTTCACCTTTGTGATGTCACAATGCTGTCTTCTCACCTTTGTGATGTCACAATGCTCTGTCTTCTAGCAGCAGTACTCTGGTCTGTCTCTAGATTTGAACATTCTGCCATTCATCTCTATGGGGATAAATTGCCCACAAATTGTGCAATGCCTCATTGGACATGGTAGAGAGTCCTTTGTCCATTGGTGGAGATCAGCCTTGCCCCCCTTCCTGATTGGCCGATGTTTTATATTTCATAACTTTTGAATCGTTTGTCATAGAGAACTATGGGTTGGGTCATTGGACTCAGTAAAGACCTAGCAACCGCCTAGAACTCCATAGCAACCCCCTCGCAACATCCTAGCAACCGCCTATAACCCCATAGCAACGACCTAGCAACACCCTAGCAACCGCCCAGAACTCCATAGCAACTACCTAGCAACACCCTAGCAACCACCTAGAACTGCATAGCAACCACCTAGCAACACCATAGCAACCACCTAAAACCCCATAGCAACCACCTAGCAACACCCCAGCAACCACCTGGAACACCATAGCAACCACCTAGCAACCACCTGGAACACCATAACAACTGCCTAGCAACACCCTATCAACTGCCTATAACTCCATAGCAACCACCTAGAAACATCCTAGCAACCACCTAGAACACCATAGCAACCGCCTATAACTCCATAGCAACCATCTAGCAACACCCTAACAACCGCCTAGAACTGCATAGCAACCACCTAGCAACACCCTAGCAACTGCCTAGAACTCCATAGCAACTGCCTAGAACTCCACAGCAACCACCTAGCAACACCCTAGCAACCACCTAGAACTGCATAGCAACCACCTAGCAAGACCCTATCAACCACCTGGAACACCATAGCAAATGCCTAGCAAATCCCTAGCAACCGCCTTTAACTCCCTAGCAATCACCTAGCAACACCATAGCAACCACCTAGAATTCCATAGCAACAACCTAGCATCCACCTGGAACACCATAGCAACCACATAGCAACAACCTAGCAACCACCTGGAACAAAATAACAACTGCCTAGCAACACCCTAGCAACCGCCTATAACTCCATAGTAACCACCTAGCAACATCCTAGCAACCACCTAGCAACACCCTAGCAACCATCTGGAACACCATAGCAAATGCATTGCAACACTCTAGCAACCGGCTATAGGTCCATAGCAACCACCTAGCAACACCATAGCAACCACCTTGCAACACCCTAGCAACCACCTAGAATACCCTAGCAACCACCTGGAACACCATAACAACTGCCTAGCAACACCCTAACAACCGCCTATAACCCCATATCAACCACCTAGCAACATCCTAGCAACCACCTAGAACACCCTAGTAACCGCCTATAACTCCATAGCAACCACCTAGCAACACCCTAGCAACCACCTGGCACACCATAACAACTGCCTAGCAACACCCTAGCAACCGCCTATAACTCCATAGCAACCACCTAGCAACATCCTAGCTACCACTTAGAATACTATAGCAACCACCGAGCAATGCCCTACCAACCACCTGGATCTCCATAGAAACCACCTGGAACTCCATAGCAACCACCTAGCACCACCCTAGCAACGACCTGGAACACCATATCAACCACCTAGCAACATCTTAGCAACTGCCTAGAACTCCATAGCAACCACCTAGAACACCCTAGCAACCGCCTAGAATTTCATAGAAACCACCTAGAACTCCATAGAACCACCTAGCAACACCCTAGCAACCGCCTCAAACTCCATAGCAACCTCCTAGCAACACCCTAGACACCACCTAAAACACCATAGTCACCACAAGAACATCATTGCAACTACCTACCACTGTTCACTCTGTTCAGCAGAATGTCGACTTTGCATTGGCGGCAACCACACTTCACAATTTCTGCAGGAATTGTCTAGTTTATTAGTGTGGTTGCCTTAGGCAATCACACTACTATTATCTCACATATTATTATTATTATTATTATTTTTATTTCTTTCCACCCATTTTTTGGACCGCTACTCCTCCCAGAGTTTTTGCACCACATACACGTGCAATATGTCAAATCGAGCGGCTTGATCGGGAATGGTGTGCTATTACTTTGTGGAAAGTTTGGGTGGACGGTGTTTGAGAAATTTGACTTTTTTTGGGAAATTTTTCCCATAGAGAATGAATGGCGGAATGTTCACCCTTGTGATGTCACAATGCTCTGTCTTCTCACCTCTGTGATGTCACAATGGTCTGTCTTCTAGCAGCAGTGCTCTGGTCTCTCTCTGGCTTCGGACATTTAACATTCATCTCTATGGGGCAAAATTGCCCACAAATTCTGGGATGCCTCATTGGACTTGTTAGAGAGTCCTTTGTCCATTGGTGGAGATCAGCCTTGCCCCCCTTCCTGATTGGCCGATGTTTTATATTTCATAACTTTTGAACCGTTTGTCATAGAGAACTATGGGTTGCGTCATTGGACTTAGTAAAGACCTAGCAACCGCCTAGAACTCCATAGCAACCCCCTAGCAACACCCTAGCAACCACCTAGAACACCCTAGCAACCGCCCAGAACTCCATAGCAACTACCTAGCAACACCCTAGCAACCCCCTAGAACTGCATAGCAACCACCTACCAACACCATAGCAACCACCTAAAACCCCATAGCAACCACCTAGCAACACCCTAGCAACCACCTGGAACACCATAGCAACGACCTAGCAACAGCCTAGCAACCACCTGGAACACCATAACAACTGCCTAGCAACACCCTATCAACAGCCTATAACACCATAGCAACCACCTAGAAACATCCTAGCAACCACCTAGAATACCATAACTGCCTAGCAACACCCTAGCAACTGCCTATAACTCCATAGCAACCACCTAGCAACATCCTAGCAACCACCTAGAATACCCTAGCAACCACCTAGCAACACCCTAGCAACCACCTGGAACACCATAGCAAATGCATAGCAACACCCTAGCAACCACCTGGAACACCATAGCAAATGCCTAGCAACACCCTAGCAACTGGCTATAACTCCATAGCAACCACCTAGCAACACCATAGCAACCACCTAGAAATCCATAGCAACCACCTAGCAACACCCTAGCAACCACCTAGCAACACCCTAGCAACAACCTGGAACACCTTAGCAACCACCTAGCAACATCCTAGCAACCACCTGGAACACCATAGCAACCACCTGGAACACCATAACAACTGGCTAGCAACACCCTAGCAACCACCTAGCAACACCCTAGCAACCACCTAGAACTCCATAGCAACCACCTAGCAACACCCTAGTAACCACCTCTAACACCCTAGCAACTGCCTAAAACAGCATAGCAAACACCTAGCAACGCCCTAGCAACCGCCTAGAACTCCCTAGCAACCACCTAGCAACATCCTAGCAACTGCCTAGAACTCCATAGCAACCACCTAGAACACCATAGCAACCGCCTAGAATTCCATAGCAACCACCTAGAATAGCCTAGCAACTGCCTAGCAATGTCCTAGCAACCATCTGGAACACCATAGCAACCACCTAGCAACACCCTAGCAACCACTTAGAATACCCTAGCAACCACTTAGCAACACCCTAGCAACCACCTGGAACACCATAGCAAATGTCTAGCAACACCCTAGCAACCACCTAGAACTCCATAGCAACCACCTTGTAATGCCCTAGCCACCACCTAGAACTCCATAGCAACCACCTAGCAACACCCTAACAACCACCTAGAATACCCTAGCAACCACCTTGCAGCACCCTAGCAACCACCAAGAACACCCTAGCAACCGCCTAGAACTCCATAGCAACAACACAGCAACACCCTAGAAACCACCTATAACACCATATCAACCACGTTGAATACCCAAGCAACCACATAGCAACACCCTAGCAACCGCCTAGAACTCCATAGCAACCACCTAGCAACCGTCTATAACTCCATAGCAACCACCTAGCAACAGCCTAGCAACGACCTGGAACACCAAACAATTGCCTAGCAACACCCTAACAACCGCCTATAACTCCATAGCAACCACCTAGCAACATCCTAGCAACCACCTGGAGCTCCACAGCAACCACATAGCAACATTCTAGCAACTGCCTAGAACTCCATAGCAACAACCTAGAACACCCTAGCAACCGCATAGAATTCCATAGCAACCGCCTAGAACTCCATAGAACCACCTAGATCACCCTAGCAACCGCCTAGAATTCCATAGCAACCGCCTAGAACTCCATAGAACCACCTAGAACACCCTAGCAACCGCCTAGAATTCCATAGCAACCGCCTAGAACTCCATAGCAACACCCTAGACACCACCTAAAACACCATAGTCACCACCAGAACATCATAGCAACTACCTACCACTGTTCACTTTGTTCAGCAGGAAGTCGGCTTTATATTGGCGGCAACCACACTTCACAATTTCTGCAGGAATTGTCTAGTTATTATTATTATTATTATTTCTTTCTTTCCACCCATTTTTTGGACCGCTACTCCTCCCAGAGTTTTCGCACCACATACACGTGCCATATGTCAAATTGACCGGCTTCTTTGGGAATCGTGTGCTATTACTTTGTGGAAAGTTTCGCTGCACGGTTTTTGAGAAATATGACTTTTTATGGCCAATTTTTCCCCATAGGGATGAATGTAAAACGTGACGTCATACATATGTGAGCGGTGAAGTCACAGCATTGGTCGGCTTAGCACACGTGATGCACTTTTAACCTGCTTCATCTACAGGAAATTTAGAATCCAGATGCGGTGCATATCTCCATTTTCGTCGTAATTACAGAAAACACACATTCGTAAACTTCAAATGATTCATACCACAATGTAGATAAAACCTTGACGAACACGTACATGCACGGATTGTGTTGTTCAAACGAGGTTTCCTGGCGACTTAGCCACCACAGTGGATATAGCTTAATGCGGAAGTGCACGCGATAAAAACGGTATTCCAAATGCAAAATTACAAATGAAAACGCTGTCAGCTAGGTATATCAACAAACATATGACTTAGGCATACCCAGATTTCCTCAAAAATAATAGTATTTCACAAGATATTACGCAAAATCGTTGACAACGTTTCGTCAAACGCAGCGTCTTTGAATGCTACTAGTGCTAACAAAGAGTGCATGCATTGAATGCGACGATTAAAACACTTTCGGTTGACCTAAAAAAAACATATTCCAAAACCGAAATTAGACGTGCTGTTATACCTGGTTAGAAAGCTTATGCTCTCACCTACTGAATAAACGAATTCTCAAACAAGCCAGACTGTACTAAAGAGTGCAACAACGCCGTCAACAACACGTGTGCACCAGCTTCTGATCCGGTCTTCAGTGGGCTTGTAATACCACACATGTTGCTTTGGGTGTTGTCGAACTTTGTAGTACAATCTGGCTTGATCTACACATCATCGATCTAATAGGTGACAGAATAAGCTTTCTAACAATGTATAATATGTCAAATTTTACTTTTGTAATACCGTTTTATATTCCAGCGAGTTGGAAACTTTGGTGTCGTTATAACTGCATTACACATCAGTCTGCATTACACGTCAGACTTAGGGTTTTTCCAAGACCCTCTGAACATGCCAGCTAGCTTTGTGATTCGCCGTCACTCGTCACCGCATACCGCAAGTAAAACACTGAGATCTCAAATTTTGATGAAAGGATAATTTAGCTCTGAATATATGTGTCGCAAATCAACTCGTTGTAGTGATGTTATAGCAGGTACACAATGCCCTGTCTCTGCTTATACTACATAAACTGTTCACTCCGTTCAGCACAAAGTCGACTTTGCATTGGCGGCAACCACACTTCACAATTTCTGCAGGAATTGTCTAGTTTATTATTAGTGTGGTTGCCTTAGGCAAACACACTATTATTATTGCACATATTATTTATTTATTAGTGTGGTTGCCTTAGGCAAACACACTATTATTATTGCACATATTTATTATTATTATTATTATTATTATTATTATTATTATTCCGCCAGTTTTTTGGACCGCTACTCCTCCCAGAGTTTTCGTACCACATACACGTGCAATATGTCAAATCGAGCGGCTTGATCGGGAATGGTGTGCTATTACTTTGTGGAAAGTTTCGGTGCACGGTTTTTGAGAAATTCCACGTTTTTTGGGAAATTTTTCCCATAGAGAATGAATGGTGGAATGTTCACCCTTGTGATGTCACAATGCTGTCTTCACACCTTTATGATGTCACAATGCTCTGTTTTCTGGCAGCAGTACTCTGGTCTCTCTCTAGATTTGAACATTCTGCCATTCATCTCTATGGGGAAAAATTGCCCACAAATTGTGCAATGCCTCATTGGACATGGTAGAGAGTCCTTTGTCCATTGGTGTAGATCAGCCTCGCCCCCATTCCTGATTGGCCGATGTTTGATATTTCATAACTTTTGAACCGTTTGTCATAGAAAATTATGGGTCACGTCATTGGACTCAGTAAAGACCTAGCAACCGCCTAGAACTCCATAGCAACCTCCTAGCAACACCCTAGCAACCGCCTATAACTCCAAAGCAACGACCTAGCAACACCCTAGCAACCACCTAGAATAACCTAGCAACCGCCTAGAACTCCATGGCAACCACCTAACAACACACTAGCAACCACCTGGAACACTATAGCAACCACCTAGCAACACCATAGCAACCACCTAGAACTCCATAGCAACCACCTAGCAACACCCGAGCAACCACCTGGAACTCCATAGCAACCACCTAGCAACACCCTAGCAACCACCTAGAACACCCTAGCAACCGGCTATAACTCCATAGCAACCACCTAGCAACACCATAGCAACCACCTGGAACACCATAACAACCGCCTAGCAACACCCTAGCAACCGCCTATGACTCCATAGCAACCACCTTGCAACACCCTAGCAACCACCGGGAACACCATAGCAACCACCTAGCAACACCCTAGCAACCGCCTATAACTCCATAGCAACCACCTTGCAACACACTAGCAACCACCTGGAACACCATAGCAACCACCTAGCAACCCCCTAGCAACCACCTGGAACACCATAGCTACTACGTAGCAACACCCTAGCAACCGCCTATAACTCCATAGCAACCACCTAGCAACATCCTAGCAACCACCTAGAATACCCTAGCAACACCCTAGCAATCGTCTATAGCTCCATAGCAAATGCCTAGCAACACCCTTGCAACCGCCTATAACTCCATAGCAACCACCTAGCAACATCCTAGCAACCACCTAGAATACCCTAGCAACACCCTAGCAACCGTCTATAGCTACATAGCAAATGCCGAGTAACACCCTAGCAACCAGCTATAACTCCATAGCAACCACCTAGCAACACCATAGTAACCACCCAGAACTCCATAGCATCCACCTAGCAACACCCTAGCAACCACCTAGAATACCCTAGCAACCACCTAGCAACACCATAGCAACCACCTGAAACAGCATAACTGCCTAGCAACACCCTAGCAACCGCCTATAACTCCATAGCAACCCCCTAGCAAACACATAGCAACACCCTAGCAACTGCCTATAACTCAATAGCAACCACCTACCAACATCCTAGCAACCACCTAGCAACACCCTAGCAACCACCTGGAACACCATAGCAAATGCCTAGCAACACCCTAGCAACCAGCTATAACTTCATAACAACCACCTAGCAACACCCTAGCAACCACCTTGAACTCCATAGCAACCATCCAGCAAAACCCTAGCAACCACCTAGAACACCATAGCAAATGCCTAGCAACACCCTAGCAACCAGCTATAACTCCATAGCAACCACCTAGCAACACCCTAGCAACCACCTAGAACTCCATAGCAACCACCTAGCAACACTCTAGCAACCACCTGTAACAGCATAACAAAAGCCTAGCAAAACCCTAGCAACCAGCAATAACTCCATAGCAACCACCTAGCAACACCCTAGCAACCACCAAGAACTCCATAGCAACCACCTAGCAACACCATAGCAACCACCTGGAACACCATAGCAACCACCTAGCAACATCCAAGCAACCACCTAGAATGCCTTAGCAACCGCCCTGAACTCCATAGCAACCACCTAGCAACAACCTAGCAACTGCCTAGATTCCCATAGCAAGCACCTAGCATCACCCTAGCAACCATCTAGAACTCCATAGGAACTACCTAGAACACCCTAGCAACCACCTGGAACACCATATCAACCACCTAGCAACATCCTAGCAACTGCCTAGAACTCCACAGCAACCACCTACAACACCCTAGCAACCACCTAGAATTCCATAGCAACCGCCTGGAACTCCATAGAACCACCTAGCAACACCCTTGCAACCGCCTCAAACTCCATAGCAACCACCTACCAACACCCTAGACACCACTTAAAACACCATAGTCACCACCAGAACATCATAGCAACTACCTACCACTGTTCACTCTGTTCAGCAGAAAGTCGACTTTGCATTGGCGGCAACCACACTTCACAATTTCTGCAGGAATTGTCTAGTTATTATTATTATTATTATTCCACCCATTTTTTGGACCGCTACTCCTCCCAGAGTTTTTGCACCACATACACGTGCCATATGTCAAATTGACCGGCTTCTTTGGGAATCGATGGCTATTACTTTGTGGAAAGTTTCGCTGCACGGTTTTTGAGAAATATGACTTTTTATGGCCAATTTTTCCCCATAGGGATGAATGTAAAATGTACCGTCATACATATGTGAGCGGTGAAGTCACAGCACTGGTCGGCTTAGCACACGTGATGCACTTTTAACCTGCTTCATCTACAGGAAATTTAGAATCCAGATGCGGTGCATATCTCCATTTTCGTCGTAATTACAGAAAACACACATTCGTAAACTTCAAATGATTCATACCACAATGTAGATAAAACCTTGACGAAGACGTACATGCACGGATTGTGTTGTTCAAACGAGGTTTCCTGGCGACTTAGCCACCACAGTGGATATAGCTTAATGCGGAAGTGCACGCGATAAAAACGGTATTCCAAATGCAAAATTACAAATGAAAACGCTGTCAGCTAGGTATATCAACAAAACATATGGCTTAGGCATACCCAGAAGTCCTCAATAATAACAGTATTTCACAAGATATTACGCAAATTCTTTGACGACGTTTCGTCAGGTCCAGCGTCTTTGAATGCTAATGCTAATAGACTACATGCATTGTATGCGACGATTAAAAAACTTTCGGTTGACCTAAAAAAACGATATTCCAAAACCAAAATTAGACGTGCTGTTATACCTGGTTAGAAAGCTTATGCTCTCACCTACTGAATAAACGAATTCTCAAACAAGCCAGACTGTACTAAAGAGTGCAACAACGCCGTCAACAACACGTGTGCAGCAGCTTCTGATCCGGTCTTCAGTGGGCTTGTAATACCACACATGTTGCTTTGGGTGTTGTCGAACTTTGTAGTACAATCTGGCTTGATCTACACATCATCGATCTAATAGGTGACAGAATAAGCTTTCTAACAATGTATAATATGTCAAATTTTACTTTTGTAATACCGTTTTATATTCCAGCGAGTTGGAAACTTTGGTCTCGTTATAACTGCATTACACATCAGTCTGCATTACACGTCAGCTAGCTTTGTGATTCGCCGTCACTCGTCACCGCATACCGCAAGTAAAACACTGAGATCTCAAATTTTGATGAAAGGATAATTTAGCTCTGAATATATGTGTCGCAAATCAACTCGTTGTAGTGATGTTATAGCAGGTACACAATGCCCTGTCTCTGCTTATACTACAGAAACTGTTCACTCCGTTCAGCACAAAGTCGACTTTGCATTGGCGGCAACCACACTTCACAATTTCTGCAGGAATTGTCTAGTTATTATTATTATTATTTTTCCGCCAGTTTTTTGGACCGCTACTCCTCCCAGAGTTTTCGCACCACATACATGTGCAATATGTCAAATCGACCGGCTTGATCGGGAATGGTGTGCTATTACTTTGTGGAAAGTTTCGGTGCACGGTTTTTGAGAAATTCCACTTTTTTTGGGAAATTTTTCCCATAGAGAATGAATGGTGGAATGTTCACCCTTGTGATGTCACAATGCTGTTTTCTCACCATTGTGATGTCACAATGCTCTGTCTTCCAGCAGCAGTACTCTGGTCTCTCTCTAGATTTGAACATTCTGCCATATATCTCTGTGGGGAAAAATTGCCCACATATTGTGAAATGCCTCATTGGACTTGGTAGAGAGTCCTTTGTCCATTGGTGTAGATCAGCCTCGCCCCCCTTCCTGATTGGCCAATGTTTGATATTTCATAACTTTTGAACCGTTTGTCATAGAGAACTATGGGTTGCGTCATTGGACTCAGTAAAGACCTAGCAACCGCCTAGAACTCCATAGCAACCCTCTAGCAACATCCTAGCAACCGCCTATAACTCTATAGCAACAACCTAGCAACACCCTAGCAACCACCTGGAACACCATAGCAACCACCTAGCAACACCCTAGCAACCACCTGGAACACCAATACAACTGCCTAGCAACACCCTAGCAACCGCCTAGAATACCCTAGCAACACCCTAGCAACCACCTGGAACACCATAGCAACCACCTAGCAACACTCTAGCAACCACCTAGAACACCCTAGGAACCGGCTATAACTCCATAGCAACCACCTAGCAACTCCATAGTAACCACCTAGAAGTCCATAGAACCACCTAGCAACACCCTAGCAACCACCTGGAACACCATAGCAACCACTTAGCAACACCCTAGCAACCACCTGGAACACCATAACAACCGCCTAGCAACACCCTAGCAACCGCCTATGACTCCATAGCAACCACCTTGCAACACCCTAGCAACCACCGGGAACACCATAGCAACCACCTAGCAACACCCTAGCAACCGCCTATAACTCCATAGCAACCACCTTGCAACACACTAGCAACCACCTGGAACACCATAGCAACCACCTAGCAACAGCCTAGCAACCACCTAGAACACCCTAGCAACCGGCTATAACTCCATAGCACCCACCTAGCAACTCCATAGCAACCACCTAGAACTCCATAGCAACCACCTAGCAACACCATAGCAACCACCTGGAACACCTTAACAACTGCCTAGCAACACCCTAGCAACCACCTGGAACACCATAACAACTGCCTAGCAACACCCTAGCAACTGCTTATATCTCCATAGCAACCACCTAGCAACACCCTAGCAACCACCTAGAATACCCTAGCAACACCCTAGCAACCGCCTATAACTCCATAGCAACCACCTAACAACACACTAGCAACCACCTGGAACACCATAGCAACCACCTAGCAACAGCCTAGCAACCACCTAGAACACCCTAGCAACCGGCTATAACTCCATAGCACCCACCTAGCAACTCCATAGCAACCACCTAGAACTCCATAGCAACCACCTAGCAACACCATAGCAACCACCTGGAACACCTTAACAACTGCCTAGCAACACCCTAGCAACCGGCTCTAACTCCATAGCAACCACCTAGCAACACCCTAGCAACCACCTGGAACACCAATACAACTGCCTAGCAACACCCTAGCAACCGCCTAGAATACCCTAGCAACACCTTAGCAACCGGCTATAACTCCATAGCAACCACCTAGCAACACCATAGCAACCACCTAAATCTCCATAGCAACCACCTAGCAACACCCTAGCAACCACCTGGAACACCATAGCAACCACCTAGCAACACCCTAGCAACCACCTAGAACACCCTAGGAACCGGCTTTAACTCCATAGCAACCACCTAGCAACTCCATAGCAACCACCTAGAAGTCCATAGAACCACCTAGCAACACCCTAGCAACCACCTGGAACACCATAGCAACCACTTAGCAACACCCTAGCAACCACCTGGAACACCATAACAACCGCCTAGCAACACCCTAGCAACCGCCTATGACTCCATAGCAACCACCTTGCAACACCCTAGCAACCACCGGGAACACCATAGCAACCACCTAGCAACACCCTAGCAACCGCCTATAACTCCATAGCAACCACCTTGCAACACACTAGCAACCACCTGGAACACCATAGCAACCACCTAGCAACACCCTAGCAACCACCTAGAACACCCTAGCAACCGGCTATAACTCCATAGCACCCACCTAGCAACTCCATAGCAACCACCTAGAACTCCATAGCAACCACCTAGCAACACCATAGCAACCACCTGGAACACCTTAACAACTGCCTAGCAACACCCTAGCAACCGGCTCTAACTCCATAGCAACCACCTAGCAACACCATAGCAACCACCTAGAACTTCATAGCATCCACCTAGCTACACCCCAGCAACCACCTAGAATACCTTAGCAACCACCTGGAACACCATAAGAACTGCCTAGCAACACCATAGCAACCGCCTATAACTCTATAGCAATCTCCTACCAACCATCTAGAACACTCTAGCAACCACATAGCAACACCCTAGCAACCACCTATAACTCCATAGCAACGACCTAGCAACACCATTGTAACCACCTAGAACTTCATAGGATCCACCTAGAAACACCCTAGCAACCACCTTGAATACCCTAGCAACCACCTGGAACACCATAGCAACCACCTAACAACACAATAGCAACCACCTGGAACACCATATCAACCACCTAGCAACATCCTAGCAACTGCCTAGAACTCCATAGCAACCACCTAGAACACCTTAGCAACCTCCTAAAATTCCATTGAGACCACCTAGCAACACCCTAGCAACCGCCTCAAACATCATAGCAACTACCTACCACTGTTCACTCTGTTCAGCAGAAAGTCGACTTTGCGTTGGCGGCAACCACACTTCACAATTTCAGCAGGAATTGTCTAGATATTATTATTAGTGTGGTTGCCTTAGGCAAACACACTATTATTATTGCGCATATTTATTATTATTATTATTATTATTTTTCCGCCAGTTTTTTGGACCGCTACTCCTCCCAGAGTTTTCGCACCACATACATGTGCAATATGTCAAATCGACCGGCTTGATCGGGAATGGTGTGCTATTACTTTGTGGAAAGTTTCGGTGCACGGTTTTTGAGAAATTCCACTTTTTTTGGGAAATTTTTCCCATAGAGAATGAATGGTGGAATGTTCACCCTTGTGATGTCACAATGCTGTTTTCTCACCATTGTGATGTCACAATGCTCTGTCTTCCAGCAGCAGTACTCTGGTCTCTCTCTAGATTTGAACATTCTGCCATATATCTCTGTGGGGAAAAATTGCCCACATATTGTGAAATGCCTCATTGGACTTGGTAGAGAGTCCTTTGTCCATTGGTGTAGATCAGCCTCGCCCCCCTTCCTGATTGGCCAATGTTTGATATTTCATAACTTTTGAACCGTTTGTCATAGAGAACTATGGGTTGCGTCATTGGACTCAGTAAAGACCTAGCAACCGCCTAGAACTCCATAGCAACCCTCTAGCAACATCCTAGCAACCGCCTATAACTCTATAGCAACAACCTAGCAACACCCTAGCAACCACCTGGAACACCATAGCAACCACCTAGCAACACTTTAGCAACCACCTGGAACACCAATACAACTGCCTAGCAACACACTAGCAACCGCCTAGAATACCCTAGCAACACCCTAGCAACCGGCTATAACTCCATAGCAACCACCTAGCAACACCATAGCAACCACCTAAATCTCCATAGCAACCACCTGGAACACCATAGCAACCACCTAGCAACACTCTAGCAACCACCTAGAACACCCTAGGAACCGGCTATAACTCCATAGCAACCACCTAGCAACTCCATAGTAACCACCTAGAAGTCCATAGAACCACCTAGCAACACCCTAGCAACCACCTGGAACACCATAGCAACCACTTAGCAACACCCTAGCAACCACCTGGAACACCATAACAACCGCCTAGCAACACCCTAGCAACCGCCTATGACTCCATAGCAACCACCTTGCAACACCCTAGCAACCACCGGGAACACCATAGCAACCACCTAGCAACACCCTAGCAACCGCCTATAACTCCATAGCAACCACCTTGCAACACACTAGCAACCACCTGGAACACCATAGCAACCACCTAGCAACACCCTAG
This sequence comes from Anguilla pacifica, assembly GCA_039654925.1. Lineage (NCBI taxonomy): Eukaryota > Metazoa > Chordata > Actinopteri > Anguilliformes > Anguillidae > Anguilla > Anguilla pacifica. Next base: position 31,654,486 of record CM077290.1, on the reverse strand, counting down.
CAACCACCTAGAACACCCTAGCAACCGGCTATAACTCCATAGCACCCACCTAGCAACTCCATAGCAACCACCTAGAACTCCATAGCAACCACCTAGCAACACCATAGCAACCACCTGGAACACCTTAACAACTGCCTAGCAACACCCTAGCAACCACCTGGAACACCATAACAACTGCCTAGCAACACCCTAGCAACTGCTTATATCTCCATAGCAACCACCTAGCAACACCCTAGCAACCACCTAGAATACCCTAGCAACACCCTAGCAACCGCCTATAACTCCATAGCAACCACCTAACAACACACTAGCACCCACCTGGAACACGATAGCAACCACCTAGAACACCCAAGCAACCGCCTATAACTCCAAAGTAACCTCCTAGCATCCACCTAGTAACACCCTAGCAACCGCCTATAACTCCGTAGCAACCACCTAGCAACATCCTAGCAACCACTTAGCAACACCCTAGCAACCACCTGGAACACCATAACAACTGCCTAGCAACACCCTAGCAACCGGCTATAAGTACATAGCAACCACCTAGCAACACCCTAGCAACCACCTGGAACACCATAACAACTGCCTAGCAACACCCTAACAACCACCTATAACTCCATAGCAAATGCCTAGCAACACCCTAGCAACCGGCTATAACTCCATAGCAACCACCTAGCAACACCATAGTAACCACCTAGAACTCCATAGCAACCACCTAGACTACCCTAGCAACCACCTAGCGACACCCTAGCAACCCCCTGGAGCACCATAACAACTGCTTACCAACACCCTAACAACCGCCTATAACTCCATAGCAACCGCCTAGCAACCACCTAGCAACACCCTAGCAACCACCTATAACTCCATAGCAACCACCTAGCAACATCCTAGCAACCACCTGGAACACCATAACAAATGCCTAGCAACACCCTAGAAATCGCCTATAACTCCATAGCAACCATCTAGCAACATCCTAGCAACCACTTAGATTACCCTAGCAACCACCTAGCAATGCCCTAGTAACCACCTGGAGCTCCATAGCAACCACATGGAACTCCATAGCAACCACTTAGCACCACCCTAGCAACCACTTGGAACACCATATCAACCACCTAGCAACATCCTAGCAACTGCCTAGAACTTCATAGCAACCACCTAGAACACCCTAGCAACCGCCTAGAATTCCATGGATACCAACTAGCAACACCCTAGCAACCGCCTCAAACATCACAGCAACTACCTACCACTGTTCACTCTGTTCAGCAGAAAGTTGACTTTGCGTTGGCGGCAACCACACTTCACAATTTCTGCAGGAATTGTCTAGTTATTATTATTATTATTATTATTCCACCCATTTTTTGGACCGCTACTCCTCCCAGAGTTTTCGCACCACATACACGTGCCATATGTCAAATTTACCGGCTTCTTTGGGAATCGTGCGCTATTACTTTGTGGAAAGTTTCGCTGCACGGTTTTTGAGAAATATGACTTTTTATGGCCAATTTTTCCCATTGAAAATGAATGGGGCGGTGACGTCATAAAAATGTGAATTATGAAGTTACAGCATTGGTTGGCTTAGCACACGTGATGCACTTTTAACCTGCTTCATCTACAGGAAATTTAGAATTCAGATGCGGTGCATATCTCCATTTTCGTCGTAATTACAGAAAACACACATTCGTAAACTTCAAATGATTCATACCACAATGTAGATAAAACCTTGACGAAGACGTACCTGCACGGATTGTGTTGTTCAAACGAGGTTTCCTGGCGACTTAGCCACCACAGTGGATATAGCTTAATGCGGAAGTGCACGCGATAAAAACGGTATTCCAAATGCAAAATTACAAATGAAAACGCTGTCAGCTAGGTATATCAACAAAACATATGGCTTAGGCTTACCCAGAAGTCCTCAATAATAACAGTATTTCACAAGATATTACGCAAATTCTTTGACGACGTTTCGTCAGGTCCAGCGTCTTTGAATGCTAATGCTAACAGACTACATGCATTGTATGCGACGATTAAAAAACTATCGGTTGACCTAAAAAAACGATATTCCAAAACCAAAATTAGACGTGCTGTTATACCTGGTTAGAAAGCTTATGCTCTCACCTACTGAATAAACGAATTCTCAAACAAGCCAGACTGTACTAAAGAGTGCAACAACGCCGTCAACAACACGTGTGCAGCAGCTTCTGATCCGGTCTTCAGTGGGCTTGTAATACCACACATGTTGCTTTGGGTGTTGTCGAACTTTGTAGTACAATCTGGCTTGATGTACACATCATCGATCTAATAGGTGACAGAATAAGCTTTCTAACAATGTATAATATGTCAAATTTTACTTTTGTAATACCGTTTTATATTCCAGCGAGTTGGAAACTTTGGTCTCGTTATGACTGCATTACACATCAGTCTGCATTACACGTCAGACTTAGGGTTTTTCCAAGACCCTCTGAACATGCCAGCTAGCTTTGTGATTCGCCGTCACTCGTCACCGCATACCGCAAGTAAAAGACTGAGATCTCAAATTTTGATGAAAGGATAATTTAGCTCTGAATATATGTGTCGCAAATCAACTCGTTGTAGTGATGTTATAGCAGGTACACAATGCCCTGTCTCTGCTTATACTACAGAAACTGTTCACTCCGTTCAGCACAAAGTCGACTTTGCATTGGCGGCAACCACACTTCACAATTTCTGCAGGAATTGTCTAGTTATTATTAGTGTGGTTGCCTCAGGCTACCACACTACTATTATCCCACATATTATTAGTGTGGTTGCCTTAGGCAAACACACTACTATTATCCCACATATTATTATTATTAGTGTGGTTGCCTTAGGCAATCACACAATTATTATCGCACATATTATTATTATTATTTCTTTCTTTCCACCCATTTTTTGGACCGCTACTCCTCCCAGAGTTTTCGCACCACATACACGTGCCATATGTCAAATTGACCGGCTTCTTTGGGAATCGATGGCTATTACTTTGTGGAAAGTTTCGCTGCACGGTTTTTGAGAAATATGACTTTTTATGGCCAATTTTTCCCCATAGGGATGAATGTAAAACGTGACGTCATACATATGTGAGCGGTGAAGTCAAAGCATTGGTCGGCTTAGCACACGTGATGCACTTTTAACCTGCTTCATCTACAGGAAATTTAGAATCCAGATGCGGTGCATATCTCCATTTTCGTCGTAATTACAGAAAACACACATTCGTAAACTTCAAATGATTCATACCACAATGTAGATAAAACCTTGACGAAGACGTACATGCACGGATTGTGTTGTTCAAACGAGGTTTCCTGGCGACTTAGCCACCACAGTGGATATAGCTTAATGCGGAAGTGCACGCGATAAAAACGGTATTCCAAATGCAAAATTACAAATGAAAACGCTGTCAGCTAGGTATATCAACAAACATGACTTAGGCATACCCAGATTTCCTCAAAAATAATTGTATTTCACAAGATATTACGCAAAATCGTTGACAACGTTTCGTCAAATGCAGCGTCTTTGAATGCTACTAGTGCTAACAAAGAGTGCATGCATTGAATGCGACGATTAAAACACTTTCGGTTGACCTAAAAAAAACATATTCCAAAACCAAAATTAGACGTGCTGTTATACCTGGTTAGAAAGCTTATGCTCTCACCTACTGAATAAACGAATTCTCAAACAAGCCAGACTGTACTAAAGAGTGCAACAACGCCGTCAACAACACGTGTGCAGCAGCTTCTGGTCCGGTCTTACTTCAGAAAACCATGTGGGCTTGTAATACCACACATGTTGCTTTGGGTGTTGTCGAACTTTATAGTACAATCTGGCTTGATCTACACATCATCGATCTAATAGGTGACAGAATAAGCTTTCTAACAATGTATAATATGTCAAATTTTACTTTTGTAATACCGTTTAATATTCCAGCGAGTTGGAAACTTTGGTCTCGTTATAACTGCATTACACATCAGTCTGCATTACACGTCAGACTTAGGGTTTTTCCAAGACCCTCTGAACATGCCAGCTAGCTTTGTGATTCGCCGTCACTCGTCACCGCATACCGCAAGTAAAACACTGAGATCTCAAATTTTGATGAAAGGATAATTTAGCTCTGAATATATGTGTTGCAAATCAACTCGTTGCCGTGATGTTATAGCATGTACACTATACTTTGTCTATGCTTATACTACAGAAACTGTTCGCTCTATTCAGCACAAAGTCGACGTTGCGTTGGCGGCAACCACACTTCACAATTTCTGCAGGAATTGTCTAGTTAGTGTGGTTGCCTTAGGCAAACACACTATTATTATTGCACATATTATTATTTATTTATTATTATTATTATTATTATTATTATTCCACCCATTTTTTGGACCGCTACTCCTCCCCGAGTTTTCGCACCACATACATGTGCAATGTGTCAAATCGAGCGGCTTGATCGGGAATGAAGTGCTATTACTTTGTGGAAAGTTTGGGTGGACGGTTTTTGAGAAATTTGACTTTTTTTGGGGAATTTTTCCCATAGAGAATGAATGGTGGAATGTTCACCATTGTGATGTCACAATGCTGTCTTCTCACCTTTATGATGTCACAATGGTCTGTCTTCTAGCAGCAGTGCTCTGGTCTCTCTCTGCCTTTGGACATTCAGCATTCATCTCTATGGGGCAAAATTGCCCTCAAATTGTGGGATGCCTCATTGGACGTGTTAGAGAGTCGATTGTCTATTGGTGTAAATTAACCTCGCCCCCTTTCCTAATTGGCCGACATTTGATATTTAATAACTTTTCAACCGTTTGTCATAGAGAATTGTTGATCGCGTCATTGGACTCAGTAAAGACGGAGCAACCACCTAGAAACACCCTAGCAACCACCTAGAACAGCCTAGCAACAGCCTGGAACTCCATAGCAACCACCTAGCAACAGCATAGCAACTGCCTAGAACTCTATAGCAAATACCTAGAAAACCCTAGCAACGACCTGGAACTCCATAACAACCATCTAGCAACACCCTAGCAACCACCTAAAACACCCTAGCAACTGCTTAGAACTCCATAGCAACCACCTAGCAACACCTTAGCAACTGCTTAGAACTCTATGGGAACGACCTAGCAACACCCTAGCAACCACTTAGAACAGTCTTGCAACAGCCTAGATCTCCATAGCAACCACCTAGCAACACCATAGCAACCACCTAGAACTCCATAGCAACCACCTAGCAACACCCTAGCAACCACCTGGAACACCATAGCAACCACCTAGCAACACCCTAGCAACCACCTGGAACACCATACCAACTGCCTAGCAACACCCTAGCAACTGCCTATAACTCCATAGCAACCACCTAGCAACATCTTAGCAACCATCTAGAATACCCTACCAACCACATAGCAACACCGTAGCAACCGCCTATAACTCCATAGCAACCACCTAGCAACACCCTAGCAACCACCTGGAACACCATAGCAACCGCTTATAACTCCATAGCAACCACCTAGCAACCAGCTGGAACACCATAACTGCCTAGCAACACCCTAGCAACCGGCTATAACTCCATAGCAACCACCTAGCAACACCATAGCAACCACCTAGAACTCCATAGCAACCACCTAGCAACACCCTAGCAACCACCTGGACACCATAGCAACCACCAAGCAACAACCTAGAAACCACCTGGAACACCATAACAACTGCCTAGCAACACCCTAGCAACCGCTTATAACTCCATAGCAACCACCTAGCAACATCCTAGCAACCACCTAGAAAACCCTAGCAACCACCGAGAACACCCTTGCAACAGCCTAGAACTCCATAGCAAACACCTAACAACACACTAGCAACCACCTGTAACACCATAGCAACTGCCTAGAACTCCATAGCAACCACCTAGCAACATCCTAGCAACCACATGGAACACCATAGCAAATGCCTAGCAACACCCTAGCAACCGGCTATAACGCCATAGCAACCACCTAGCAACACCCTATCAACCACCTGGAAAACCATATCAACTGCCTAGCAACCGCCTATAACTGCATAGCAACCACCTAGCAACATCCTAGCAACTACCTTGAATACCCTAGCAACCACCTAGCAACACCCTATCAAACACCTGGAACACCATAACAACTGCCTAGCAACCGCCTATAACTGCATAGCAACCACCTAGCAACATCCTAGCAACTACCTTGAATACTCTAGCAACACCCTAGCAACCGCCTATAACTCCATAGCAAATGCCTAGCAACACCCTAGCAACCAGCTATATCTCCATAGCAACCACCTAGCAACACCATAGCAACCACCTTGCAACACCCTAGCAACCACCTAGAATACCTTAGCAACCACCTAGCAACACCCTAGCAACCACCTGGAACACCATAACAACTGCCTAGCAACACCCTAGCAACCGCCTACAACTCCATAGCAACCACCTAGAAAACCCTACTAACCACCTAGCAACACCCTAGCATCCACCTAGAAAACCCTAGCAACCACCTAGCAACACCCTAGCAACCACCTGGAACACCATAACAACTGCCTAGTAACACCCTAGCAACCATCAATAACTCCATAGCAACCTCCTAGCAACCACCTAGAATTCCCTAGCAACCGCCTATAACTCAATAGCAACCACCTAGCAACATCCTAGCAACACCCTAGCAACCACCTGTAACGCCATAACAACTGCCTAGCAACACCCTAGCACTCACCTATAACTCCATAGCTACCACCTAGCAACATCCTAGCAACCACATAGATTTCCCTAGCAACCACCTAGCAATGCCTTACTAACCACCTGGAGATCTATAGCATCCACCTGGAACTCCATAGCAACCACCTAGCACCACCCTAGCAATCACCTGGAACACCATATCAACCACCTAGCAACATCCTAGCAACTGCTGAGAACTCCATAGCAACCACCTACAACACCCTAGCAACCGCCTAAAATTCCATGGCAACTGCCTCGAACTCCATAGAACCACTTAGCAACACCCTAGCAACCCCCTCAAACTCCATAACAACCACCTAGCAACACCCTAGACACCACCTAAAACACCATAGTCACCACCAGAACATCATAGCAACTACCGACCACTGTTCACTCTGTTCAGCAGAAAGTCGACTTTGCATTGGCGGCAACCACACTTCACAATTTCTGCAGGAATTGTCTAGTTATTATTATTATTATTCCACCCATTTTTTGGACAGCTACTCCTCCCAGAGTTTTCACACTACATACAGGTACAATATGTCAAATCGAGCGGCTTGATCGGGAATGGTGTGCTATTACTTTGTAGAAAGTTTCGTTGCAACGTTTTTGAAAAATTTGAATTTTTGTGCGCAATTTTTCCCATAGAGAATGAATGGTGGAATGTTCACCCTTGTGATGTCACAATGCTCTGTCTTCTCACCCCTGTGATGTCACAATGCTCTGTCTTCTAGCAGCAGTACTCTGGTCTCTCTCTAGTTTTGAACATTCTGCCATTCATCTTTATGGGGAAAAATTGCCCAAAAAATTGTGCAATGCCTCATTGCACATGGTAGAGAGTCCTTTGTCCATTGGTGGAGATCAGCCTTGCGCCCCTTCCTGATTGGACGATGTTTGATATTTCATAACTTTTGAACCGTCTGTCATAGAGAACTATGTGTCGCGTCATTGGACTCAGTAAAGACCTAGCAACCGCCTAGAACTCCATAGCAACCCCCTAGCAACATCCTAGCAACCGCCTATAACTCCATAGCAAAGACCTAGCAACACCCTAGCAACCACCCAGAACACCCTAGCCACCGCCTAGAATTCCATAGCAACCACCTAACAACACACTAGCAACCACCTGGAAGACCATAGCAAATGCCTAGCAACACCCTAGCAACTGCCTATAACTCCATAGCAACCACCTAGCAACACTCTAGCAACCACCTGGAACACCATAGCAACCACTAAGCAACAACCTAGCAACCACCTGGAACACCATAACAACTGCCTAGCAACACCCTAGCAACCGCCAAGAACTCCATAGCAACCCCCTAGCAACACCCTAGCAACCACCTAAAACTGCATAGCAACCACCTTGCAACACCCTAGCAACCACCTGGAAGACCATAGCAAATGCCTAGCAACACCCTAGCAACCGCCTATAACTCCATAGCAACCACCTAGCAACACCATAGCAACCACCTAGCAACACCCTAGCAACCACCTGGAACACCATAGCAACCACCTAGCACCACCCTAGCAACCACCTGGAACACCATATCAACCACCTAGCAACATCCTAGCAACTGCCTTGAACTCCATAGCAACCACCTAGCAACACCCTAGCAACCGCCTCAAACTCCATAGCAACCTCCTAGCAACACCCTAGCAACCACGTGGAACACCATAGCAAATGCCTAGCAACACCCTAGCAACCGCCTATAACTCCATAGCAACCACCTAGCAACACCATAGCAACCACCTAGAACTCCATAGCAAAGACCTAGCAACACCCTAGCAACCACCTAGAACAACCTAGCAACCGCCTAGAACTCCATAGCAACCACCTAACATCACACTAGCATCCACCTGGAACACCATAGCAACTGCCTAGGACTCCATAGCAACCACCTAGCAACACCCTAGCAACCACCTAGAACTGCATAGCAACCACCATGCAACACCCTAGCAACCACGTGGAACACCATAGCAAATGCCTAGCAACACCCTAGCAACCGCCTATAACTCCATAGCAACCACCTAGCAACACCATAGCAACCACCTAGAACTCCATAGCAACCGCCTAGAACTCCATAGCAACTACCTAACAACTAACTAGCAACCACCTGTAATACCATAGCAACTGCCTAGAACTCCATAGCAACCACCTAGCAACACCCTAGCAACCACCTAGAACTGCATAGCAACCACCTTGCAACACCCTAGCAACCACGTGGAACACCATAGCAAATGCCTAGCAACACCCTAGCAACCGCCTATAACTCCATAGCAACCACCTAGCAACACCATAGCAACCACCTAGAACTCCATAGCAACCACCTAGCAACACCCTAGCAACCACCTGGAATACACCATAGCAACCACCTAGCAACAACCTAGCAACCGCCTGGAACACCATAACAGTGCCTAGCAACACCCTAGCAACCGCCTATAACTCCATAGCAACCACCTAGCAACATCCAAGCAACCACTCAGAATACCCTAGAAACCGCCTAGCAATGCCCTAGCAACCACCTAGAACTCCATAGCAACCGCCTATAACTCCATAGCAACCACCCAGCAACATCCTAGCAACCACCTGGAACACCATAACAACTGCCTAGCAGCACCCTAGCAACCGCCTATAACTCCATAGCAATGACCTAGCAACACCCTAGCAACCACCTAGAACTCCATAGCAACCACCTAACAACACACTAGCAACCTCCTGGAACACCATAGCAAATGCCTAGCAACACCTTAGCAACCGGCTATAACTCCATAGCAACCACCTAGCAACACCATAGCAACCAGCTAGAACTCCATAACAAACACCTAGGAACACCCTAGCAACCACCTGGAACACCATAGCAACTGCCTAGCAACACCCTAGCAACCACCTGGAACACCATAATAACTGCCTAGCAACACCCTAGCAACCGCTTATAACTCCATAGCAACCACCTAGCAACATCCTAGCCACCACCTAGAATACCCTAGGAACACCCTAGCAACCTCCTGAAACTCCATAGCATCCACCTAGCAACACCCTAACAACCACCTAGAATACCCTAGCAACCACCAAGAACACCATAATAACTGCCTAGCAACACCCTAGCAACCACCTATAACTCCATTGCAACCTCCTAGCAACCACCTAGCAACATCCTAGCAACCACCTAGCAACACCCTAGCAAACACCTGGAACACCATAACAACTGCCTAGCAAAACCTTAGCAACCACCTATAACTCCATAGCAGCCACCTAGCAACATCCTAGCAACCACTTAGAATACTCTAGCAACCGCCTAGCAATGCCCTAGCAACCACCTAGAACTACATAGCAACCAGCTAGCAACACCCTAGCAACTGCCTATAACTCCATAGCAACCACCTAGCAACCCCCTAGCAACCACCTAGCAATACCCTAGCAACCGCCTATAACTCCATAGCAACAACCTAGCAACATCCTAGCAACCACCTGGAACACCATTACTGCCTAGCAACACCCTAGCAACTGCCTATAACACCATAGCAACCATCTAGCAACATCATAGCAACCACATAGAGAACCCTAGCAATCACCTAGCAATGCCCTAGCAACCACCTAGAGCATCATAGCAACCACCTAGCACCACCCTTGTAACCACCTGGAACACCATATCAACCACCTAGCTACATCCTAGCAACTGCCTAGAACTCCATAGCAACTACCTAAAACACCCTAGCAACCGCCTAGAATTCCATAGCAACCGCCTAGAACACCATAGAACCAACTAGCAACACCCTAGACACCACCTAAAACACCATCGTCACCACCAGAACATCATAGCAACTACCGACCACTGTTCACTCTGTTCAGCACAAAGTCGACTTTGCATTGGCGGCAACCACACTTCACAATTTCTGCTGGAATTGTCTAGTTATTATTAGTGTGGTTGCCTTAGGCAAACACACTATTATTATTGCACATATTATTTATTTATTTATTATTATTATTATTATTCCACCCATTTTTTGGACCGCTACTCCTCCCAGAGTTTTCGCACCACATACATGTGCAATGTGTCAAATCGAGCGGCTTGATCGGGAATGAAGTGCTATTACTTTGTGGAAAGTTTGGGTGGATGGTTTTTGAGAAATTTGACTTTTTTGTGGGAATTTTTCCCATAGAGAATGAATGGTGGAATGTTCACCCTTGTGATGTCACAATGCTGTCTTCTCACCTTTATGATGTCACAATGGTCTGTCTTCTAGCAGCAGTGCTCTGGTCTCTCTCTGGCTTTGGACATTCAGCATTCATCTCTATGGGGCAAAATTGCCCTCAAATTGTGGGATGGCTCATTGGACGTGTTAGAGAGTCGATTGTCTATTGGTGTAAATTAACCTCGCCCCCTTTCCTGATTGGCCGACATTTGATATTTAATAACTTTTCAACCGTTTGTCATAGAGAATTGTGGATCGCGTCATTGGACTCAGTAAAGACGGAGCAACCACCTAGCAACACCCTAGCAACCACCTAGAACAGCCTAGCAACAGCCTGGAACTCCATAGCAACCACCTAGCAACAGCATAGCAACTGCCTAGAACTCTATAGCAAATACCTAGAAAACCCTAGCAACGACCTGGAACTCCATAACAACCATCTAGCAACACCCTAGCAACCACCTAAAACACCCTAGCAACTGCTTAGAACTCCATAGCAACCACCTAGCAACACCTTAGCAACCGCTAAGAACTCTATGGGAACGACCTAGCAACACCCTAGCAACCTCTTAGAACAGTCTTGCAACAGCCTAGATCTCCATAGCAACCACCTAGCAACACCATAGCAACCACCTAGAACTCCATAGCAACCACCTAGCAACACCCTAGCAACCACCTGGAACACCATAGCAACCACCTAGCAACACCCTAGCAACCACCTGGAACACCATAAAAACTGCCTAGCAACACCCTAGCAACCGCCTATAACTCCATAGCAACCCCCTAGCAACATCCTAGCAACCACCTATAACTCCATAGCAACGACTTAGCAACACCCTAGCAACCACCTAGAACAACCTAGCAACCATCTAGAACTCCATAGCAACCACCTAACAACACACTAGCAACCACCTGGAACACCATAGCAAATGCCTAGCACCACCCTAGCAACCGGCTATAACTCCATAGCAACCACCTAGCAACACCTCAGCAACCACCAAGAACTCCATAGCAACCACCTAGCAACACCATAGCAACCACCTGGAAAACCATAGCAACCACCTAGCAACACCCTAGCAATCACCTGGAACACCATAACAACTGCCTAGCAACACTCTAGCAACCGCCTATAACTCCATAGCAACCACCTAGCAACATCCTCGCAACCACCTAGAATACCCTAGCAACACCCTTGCAACCGCCTATAACTCCATAGCAAATACCTACCAACACCCTAGCAACATCCTAGGAACCACCTAGAATACCCTAGCAACACCCTAGCAAATGGCTATAACTCCATAGCAACCACCTAGCAACACCATAGCAACCACCTAGAACTCCATAGCAACCACCTAGCAACACCCTAGCATCCACCTGGAACACCATAGCAACCACTTAGCAACACCCTAGCAACCACCTGGAACACCATAACAACTGCCTAGCAACACCCTAGCAAACGCCTATAACTCCATCGCAACCACCTAGCAACATCCTAGCAACCACCTAGAATACCCTAGCAACAACCTAGCAACCGCCTATAACTCCATAGCAAATGCCTAGCACCACCCTAGCAACCGGATATAACTCCATAGCAACCACATAGCAACACCACAGCAACCACCAAGAACTTCATAGCAACCACCTAGCAACACCATAGCAACCACCTGGAACACCATAGCAACCACCTAGCAACACCCTAGCAACCACCTAGAATACCCTAGCAAACACCTAGCAATGCCCTAGCAACCACCTGGAACACCATAACAACTACCTAGCAACACCCTAACAACCACCTATAACTCAATAGCAACCTCATAGCAACCACCTAGCAACAGCCTAGCAACCGCCTATAACTCCATAGCAACCACCTAGCAACATCCTAGCAACCACCTAGCAACACCCTAGCAACCACCTGGAACACTATAACAACTGCTAGCAACACCCTAGCAACCACCTATAACTCCATAGCAACAACCTAGCAACATCCTAGTAACCACTTAGATTACCCTAGCAACCACCTAGCAATGCCCTAGCAACCACCTGGAGCTCCATAGCAACCACCTAGCACCACCCTAGCAACCACCTGGAACACCATATCAACCACCTAGCAACATCCTAGCAACTGCCTAAAACTCTTCGAAACCTAGCAACACCCTAGCAACCGCCTCAAACATCATAGCAACTACCTACCACTGTTCACTCTGTTCAGCAGAAAGTCGACTTTGCTTTGGCGGCATCCACACTTCACAATTTCTGCAGGAATTGTCTAGTTAGTGTGGTTGCCTCAGGCAAACACACTATTATTATTGCACATATTTATTATTATTATTATTATTATTCCGCCAATTTTTTGGACCGCTACTCCTCCCAGAGTTTTCACACCACACGCACGTGCAATATGTCAAATCGAGCGGCTTGATCGGGAATGGTGTACTATTACTTTGTGGAAAGTTTCGTTGCACGGTTTTTGAAAAATTTGAATTTTTGTGTGCAATTTTGCCCCATAGAGAATGAATGGCGGAATGTTCAGCCTTGTGATGTCACAATGCTCTGTCTTCTCACCCCTGTGATGTCACAATGGTCTGTCTTCTAGCAGCAGTACTCTGGTCTCTCTCTAGGTTTGAACATTCTGCCATTCATCTCTACGGGGAAAAATTGCCCACAAATTGTGCAATGCCTCAATGGACATGGTAGAGAGTCCTTTGTCCATTGGTGGAGATCAGCCTTACCCCCTTCCTGATTGGCCGATGTTTGATATTTCATAACTTTTGAACCGTTTGTCCTAGAGAACTATGGGTCGCGTCATTGGACTCAGTAAAGACCTAGCAACCTAGAACTCCATAGCAACCCCCTAGTAACATCCTAGCAACCGCCTATGACTCCATAGCAGAGACCTAGCAACACCCTAGCAACCACCTAGAACAACCTAGCAACCGCCTAGAACTCCATAGCAACCACCTAACAACACACTAGCATCCACCTGGAACACCATAGCAACTGCCTAGGACTCCATAGCAACCACCTAGCAACACCCTAGCAACCACCTAGAACTGCATAGCAACCACCATGCAACACCCTAGCAACCACGTGGAACACCATAGCAAATGCCTAGCAACACCCTAGCAACCGCCTATAACTCCATAGCAACCACCTAGCAACACCATAGCAACCACCTAGAACTCCATAGCAACCGCCTAGAACTCCATAGCAACTACCTTACAACTAACTAGCAACCACCTGTAATACCATAGCAACTGCCTAGAACTCCATAGCAACCACCTAGCAACACCCTAGCAACCACCTAGAACTGCATAGCAACCACCTTGCAACACCCTAGCAACCACGTGGAACACCATAGCAAATGCCTAGCAACACCCTAGCAACCGCCTATAACTCCATAGCAACCACCTAGCAACACCATAGCAACCACCTAGAACTCCATAGCAACCACCTAGCAACACCCTAGCAACCACCTGGAATACACCATAGCAACCACCTAGCAACAACCTAGCAACCGCCTGGAACACCATAACAGTGCCTAGCAACACCCTAGCAACCGCCTATAACTCCATAGCAACCACCTAGCAACATCCAAGCAACCACTCAGAATACCCTAGAAACCGCCTAGCAATGCCCTAGCAACCACCTAGAACTCCATAGCAACCGCCTATAACTCCATAGCAACCACCCAGCAACATCCTAGCAACCACCTGGAACACCATAACAACTGCCTAGCAGCACCCTAGCAACCGCCTATAACTCCATAGCAATGACCTAGCAACACCCTAGCAACCACCTAGAACTCCATAGCAACCACCTAACAACACACTAGCAACCACCTGGAACACCATAGCAAATGCCTAGCAACACCTTAGCAACCGGCTATAACTCCATAGCAACCACCTAGCAACACCATAGCAACCAGCTAGAACTCCATAACAAACACCTAGGAACACCCTAGCAACCACCTGGAACACCATAGCAACTGCCTAGCAAACCCTAGCAACCACCTGGAACACCATAATAACTGCCTAGCAACACCCTAGCAACCGCTTATAACTCCATAGCAACCACCTAGCAACAGCCTAGCCACCACCTAGAATACCCTAGGAACACCCTAGCAACCTCCTGAAACTCCATAGCATCCACCTAGCAACACCCTAACAACCACCTAGAATACCCTAGCAACCACCTAGAACACCATAATAACTGCCTAGCAACACCCTAGCAACCACCTATAACTCCATAGCAACCTCCTAGCAACCACCTAGCAACATCCTAGCAACCACCTAGCAACACCCTAGCAAACACCTGGAACACCATAACAACTGCCTAGCAAAACCTTAGCAACCACCTATAACTCCATAGCAACCACCTAGCAACATCCTAGCAACCACTTAGAATACTCTAGCAACCGCCTTGCAATGCCCTAGCAACCACCTAGAACTACATAGCAACCAGCTAGCAACACCCTAGCAACTGCCTATAACTCCATAGCAACCACCTAGCAACACCCTAGCAACCACCTGGAACACCATAACAACTGCCTAGCAACACCCTAGCAACCGCCTATAACTTCATAGCAACGACCTAGCAACACCCTAGCAACCACCTAGAACACCATAGCAACCGCCTAGAACTCCATAGCAACCACCTTGCAACACCCTAGCAACCGCATATAACTCCATATTAAATGCCTAGCAACACCCTAGCAACCGCCTATAACTACATAGCAACCACCTAGCAACACCATAGCAACCACCTAGAACTCCATAGCAACCACCTAGCAACACCCTAGCAACCACCTGGAACACCATAGAAACCACCTAGCAACAACATAGCAACCACCAGGAACACCATACCAACTGCCTAGCAACACCCTAGCAACCGCCTATAACTTCATAGCAACCACCTAGCAACATCCTAGCAACCACCTATAAAATCCTACCAACCACATAGCAACACCCTAGCAACCGCCTATAACTCCATAGCAACCACCTAGCAACACCCTAGCAACCACCTGGAACATGATTGCAAATGCATAGCAACACCCTAGCAACCGGCTATAACTCCAAAGCAACCACCTAGCAACACCATAACAACCACCTTGCAGCACCCTAGCAACCACCTAGAATACCCTAGCAACCACCTGGAACACCATAACAACTGCCTAGCAACACCCTAGTAACCGCCTATAACTCCATAGCAACCACCTAACAACACACAAGCAACCACCTAAAATACCCTGGGAACACCGCCTATAACTCCATTGCAATGACCTAGCAACACCATAGCAACCACCTAGAACTCCCTAGCAACTGCCAAGAACTCCATAGCAACCACCTAACAACACACTAGCAACCACCTGTAACACCATAGCAACTGCCTAGAACTCCATAGCAACCACTTAGCAACACCCTAGCAACCACCTAGAACTGCATAGCAACCACCTTGCAACACCCTAGCAACCACCTGGAACACCATAGCAAATACCTAGTGACACCCTGGCAACCGGCTATAACTCCATAGCAAGCACCTAGCAACACCATAGCAACCACCTAGCAACCACCAGGAACTCCATAGCAACCACCTAGCACCACCCTAGCAACCACCTGGAACACCATAGCAAATGCCTAGCAACACCCTAGCAACCACTAAGAACTCCATAGCAACCACCTAGCAACATCTTGGCAACTGCCTAGAACTCCATAGCAACCACCTAGAATTCCATGGAAACCACCTAGCAACACCCTAGCAGCCGCCTCAAACATCATAGCAACTACCTACCACTGTTCACTCTGTTCAGCAGGAAGTCGACTTTGCGTTGGCGGCAACCACACTTCACAATTTCTGCAGGAATTGTCTAGTTATTATTATTATTCCACCCATTTTTTGGACCGCTACTCCTCCCAGAGTTTTCGCACCACATGCATGTGCAATATGTCAAATCGAGCGGCTTGATCGGGAATGGTGTGCTATTACTTTGTGGAAAGTTTCGTTGCACGGTTTTTGATAAATTTGAATTTTTTTGGGAAATTTTTCCCATAGAGAATGAATGGCGGAATGTTCACCCTTGTGATGTCATAATGCTGTCTTCTCACCATTGTGATGTCACAATGCTCTGTCTTCTAGCAGCAGTACCCTGGTCTCTCTCTAGATTTGAACATTCTGCCATTCATCTCTATGGGGAAAAATTGCCCACAAATTGTGCAATGCCTCATTGGACATGGTAGGGAGTCCTTTGTCCATTGGTGGAGATCAGCCTTAACCCCCTTCCTGATTGGCCGATGTTTGATATTTCATAACCTTTGAACCGTTTGTCATAAAGAACTATGTGTTGCGTCATTGGACTCAGTAAAGACCTAGCAACCGCCTAGAACTCCATAGCAACCCCCTAGCAACATCCTAGCAACCGCCTGTAACTCCATAGCAACAACCTAGCAACACCCTAGCAACCACCTAGAACACCCTAGCAACCGCCTAGAACTCCATAGCAACCACCTAACAACACACTAGCAAACACCTGGAACACCATAGCAACTGCTTAGAACTCCATAGCAACCACCTAGCAACACCCTGGCAACCACCTAGAACAGCATAGCAACCACCTTGCAACACCCTAGCAACCACCTGGAACACCATAACAACTGCCTAGCAACACCCTAACAACCACCTATAACTCCATAGCAAATGCCTAGCAACACCCTAGCAACCGGCTATAACTCCATAGCAACCACCTAGCAACACCATAGTAACCACCTAGAACTCCATAGCAACCACCTAGACTACCCTAGCAACCACCTAGCGACACCCTAGCAACCCCCTGGAGCACCATAACAACTGCTTAGCAACACCCTAACAACCGCCTATAACTCCATAGCAACCGCCTAGCAACCACCTAGCAACACCCTAGCAACCACCTATAACTCCATAGCAACCACCTAGCAACATCCTAGCAACCACCTGGAACACCATAACAACTGCCTAGCAACACCCTAGAAATCGCCTATAACTCCATAGCAACCATCTAGCAACATCCTAGCAACCACTTAGATTACCCTAGCAACCACCTAGCAATGCCCTAGTAACCACCTGGAGCTCCATAGCAACCACATGGAACTCCATAGCAACCACTTAGCACCACCCTAGCAACCACTTGGAACACAATATCAACCACCTAGCAACATCCTAGCAACAGCCTAGAACTTCATAGCAACCACCTAGAACACCCTAGCAACCGCCTAGAATTCCATGGATACCAACTAGCAACACCCTAGCAACCGCCTCAAACATCACAGCAACTACCTACCACTGTTCACTCTGTTCAGCAGAAAGTTGACTTTGCGTTGGCGGCAACCACACTTCACAATTTCTGCAGGAATTGTCTAGTTATTATTAGTGTGGTTGCACATATTTATTATTATTATTATTATTCCGCCAGTTTTTTGGACCGCTACTCCTCCCAGAGTTTTCGCACCACATACACATGCCATATGTCAAATTGACCAGCTTCTTTGGGAATCGATGGCTATTACTTTGTGGAAATTTTCGCTGCACGGTTTTTGAGAAATATGACTTTTTATGGCCAATTTTTCCCATTGAAAATGAATGGGGCGGTGACGTCATAGAAAATGTGAATTATGAAGTTACAGCATTGGTCGGCTTTGCACACGTGATGCGGTTGGCTGTTCGTCCTCACCAGCCACCAGACAGGAAATTTAGAATCCAGATGCGGTGCATATCTCCATTTTCGTCGTAATTACAGAAAACACACATTCGTAAACTTCAAATGATTCATACCACAATGTAGATAAAACCTTGACGAAGACGTACATGCACGGATTGTGTTGTTCAAACGAGGTTTCCTGGCGACTTAGCCACCACAGTGGATATAGCTTAATGCGGAAGTGCACGCGATAAAAACGGTATTCCAAATGCAAAATTACAAATGAAAACGCTGTCAGCTAGGTATTTCAACAAACATATGACTTAGGCATACCCAGATTTCCTCAAAAATAATAGTATTTCACAAGATATTACGCAAAATCGTTGACAACGTTTCGTCAAATGCAGCGTCTTTGAATGCTATTAGTGCTAACAAAGAGTGCATGCATTGAATGCGACGATTAAAACACTTTCGGTTGACCTAAAAAAACCATATTCCAAAACCAAAATTAGACGTGCTGTTATACCTGGTTAGAAAGCTTATGCTCTCACCTACTGAATAAACGAATTCTCAAACAAGCCAGACTGTACTAAAGAGTGCAACAACGCCGTCAACAACACGTGTGCAGCAGCTTCTGGTCCGGTCTTACTTCAGAAAACCATGTGGTCTTGTAATACCACACATGTTGCTTTGGGTGTTGTCGAACTTTATAGTACAATCTGGCTTGATCTACACATCATCGATCTAATAGGTGACAGAATAAGCTTTCTAACAATGTATAATATGTCAAATTTTACTTTTGTAATACCGTTTAATATTCCAGCGAGTTGGAAACTTTGGTCTCGTTATAACTGCATTACACATCAGTCTGCATTACACGTCAGACTTAGGGTTTTTCCAAGACCCTCTGAACATGCCAGCTAGCTTTGTGATTCGCCGTCACTCGTCACCGCATACCGCAAGTAAAACACTGAGATCTCAAATTTTGATGAAAGGATAATTTAGCTCTGAATATATGTGTTGCAAATCAACTCGTTGCCGTGATGTTATAGCATGTACACTATACTGTGTCTATGCTTATACTACAGAAACTGTTCGCTCTATTCAGCACAAAGTCGACGTTGCGTTGGCGGCAACCACACTTCACAATTTCTGCAGGAATTGTCTAGTTATTATTATTATTATTCCACCCATTTTTTGGACAGCTACTCCTCCCAGAGTTTTCACACTACATACAGGTACAATATGTCAAATCGAGCGGCTTGATCGGGAATGGTGTGCTATTACTTTGTAGAAAGTTTCGTTGCAACGTTTTTGAAAAATTTGAATTTTTGTGCGCAATTTTTCCCATAGAGAATGAATGGTGGAATGTTCACCCTTGTGATGTCACAATGCTCTGTCTTCTCACCCCTGTGATGTCACAATGCTCTGTCTTCTAGCAGCAGTACTCTGGTCTCTCTCTAGTTTTGAACATTCTGCCATTCATCTTTATGGGGAAAAATTGCCCACAAATTGTGCAATGCCTCATTGCACATGGTAGAGAGTCCTTTGTCCATTGGTGGAGATCAGCCTTGCGCCCCTTCCTGATTGGACGATGTTTGATATTTCATAACTTTTGAACCGTCTGTCATAGAGAACTATGTGTCGCGTCATTGGACTCAGTAAAGACCTAGCAACCGTCTAGAACTCCATAGCAACCCCCTAGCAACATCCTAGCAACCGCCTATAACTCCATAGCAAAGACCTAGCAACACCCTAGCAACCACCCAGAACACCCTAGCCACCGCCTAGAATTCCATAGCAACCACCTAACAACACACTAGCAACCACCTGGAAGACCATAGCAAATGCCTAGCAACACCCTAGCAACTGCCTATAACTCCATAGCAACCACCTAGCAACACTCTAGCAACCACCTGGAACACCATAGCAACCACTAAGCAACAACCTAGCAACCACCTGGAACACCATAACAACTGCCTAGCAACACCCTAGCAACCGCCAAGAACTCCATAGCAACCCCCTAGCAACACCCTAGCAACCACCTAAAACTGCATAGCAACCACCTTGCAACACCCTAGCAACCACCTGGAAGACCATAGCAAATGCCTAGCAACACCCTAGCAACCGCCTATAACTCCATAGCAACCACCTAGCAACACCATAGCAACCACCTAGCAACACCCTAGCAACCACCTGGAACACCATAGCAACCACCTAGCACCACCCTAGCAACCACCTGGAACACCATATCAACCACCTAGCAACATCCTAGCAACTGCCTTGAACTCCATAGCAACCACCTAGCAACACCCTAGCAACCGCCTCAAACTCCATAGCAACCTCCTAGCAACACCCTAGACACCACCTAAAAGACCATCGTCACCACCAGAACATCATAGCAACTACCTAACACTGTTCACTCTGTTCAGCAGAAAGTCGACTTTGCGTTGGCGGCAACCACACTTCACAATTTCTGCAGGAATTGTCTATTATTTATTATTATTAGTGTGGTTGCCTTAGGCAATCACACTATTATTATTGCACATATTATTATTATTATTATTATTATTATTATTATTATTATACCGCCAATTTTTTGGACCGCTACTCCTCCCAGAGTTTTCACACCACACGCACGTGCAATATGTCAAATCGAGCGGCTTGATTGGGAATGGTGTACTATTACTTTGTGGAAAGTTTCGTTGCACGGTTTTTGAAAAATTTGAATTTTTGTGTGCAATTTTGCCCCATAGAGAATGAATGGCGGAATGTTCAGCCTTGTGATGTCACAATGCTCTGTCTTCTCACCCCTGTGATGTCACAATGGTCTGTCTTCTAGCAGCAGTACTCTGGTCTCTCTCTAGGTTTGAACATTCTGCCATTCATCTCTATGGGGAAAAATTGCCCACAAATTGTGCAATGCCTCATTGGACATGGTAGAGAGTCCTTTGTCCATTGGTGGAGATCAGCCTTACCCCCTTCCTGATTGGCCGATGTTTGATATTTCATAACATTTGAACCGTTTGTCCTAGAGAACTATGGGTCGCGTCATTGGACTCAGTAAAGACCTAGCAACCTAGAACTCCATAGCAACCCCCTAGTAACATCCTAGCAACCGCCTATGACTCCATAGCAAAGACCTAGCAACACCCTAGCAACCACCTAGAACAACCTAGCAACCGCCTAGAACTCCATAGCAACCACCTAACAACACACTAGCATCCACCTGGAACACCATAGCAACTGCCTAGGACTCCATAGCAACCACCTAGCAACACCCTAGCAACCACCTAGAACTGCATAGCAACCACCATGCAACACCCTAGCAACCACGTGGAACACCATAGCAAATGCCTAGCAACACCCTAGCAACCGCCTATAACTCCATAGCAACCACCTAGCAACACCATAGCAACCACCTAGAACTCCATAGCAACCGCCTAGAACTCCATAGCAACTACCTAACAACTAACTAGCAACCACCTGTAATACCATAGCAACTGCCTAGAACTCCATAGCAACCACCTAGCAACACCCTAGCAACCACCTAGAACTGCATAGCAACCACCTTGCAACACCCTAGCAACCACGTGGAACACCATAGCAAATGCCTAGCAACACCCTAGCAACCGCCTATAACTCCATAGCAACCACCTAGCAACACCATAGCAACCACCTAGAACTCCATAGCAACCACCTAGCAACACCCTAGCAACCACCTGGAATACACCATAGCAACCACCTAGCAACAACCTAGCAACCGCCTGGAACACCATAACAGTGCCTAGCAACACCCTAGCAACTGCCTATAACTCCATAGCAACCACCTAGCAACATCCAAACAACCACTCAGAATACCCTAGAAACCGCCTAGCAATGCCCTAGCAACCACCTAGAACTCCATAGCAACCGCCTATAACTCCATAGCAACCACCCAGCAACATCCTAGCAACCACCTGGAACACCATAACAACTGCCTAGCAGCACCCTAGCAACCGCCTATAACTCCATAGCAATGACCTAGCAACACCCTAGCAACCACCTAGAACTCCATAGCAACCACCTAACAACACACTAGCAACCACCTGGAACACCATAGCAAATGCCTAGCAACACCTTAGCAACCGGCTATAACTCCATAGCAACCACCTAGCAACACCATAGCAACCAGCTAGAACTCCATAACAAACACCTAGGAACACCCTAGCAACCACCTGGAACACCATAGCAACTGCCTAGCAACACCCTAGCAACCACCTGGAACACCATAATAACTGCCTAGCAACACCCTAGCAACCGCTTATAACTCCATAGCAACCACCTAGCAACATCCTAGCCACCACCTAGAATACCCTAGGAACACCCTAGCAACCTCCTGAAACTCCATAGCATCCACCTAGCAACACCCTAACAACCACCTAGAATACCCTAGCAACCACCAAGAACACCAAAATAACTGCCTAGCAACACCCTAGCAACCACCTATAACTCCATTGCAACCTCCTAGCAACCACCTAGCAACATCCTAGCAACCACCTAGCAACACCCTAGCAAACACCTGGAACACCATAACAACTGCCTAGCAAAACCTTAGCAACCACCTATAACTCCATAGCAGCCACCTAGCAACATCCTAGCAACCACTTAGAATACTCTAGCAACCGCCTAGCAATGCCCTAGCAACCACCTAGAACTACATAGCAACCAGCTAGCAACACCCTAGCAACTGCCTATAACTCCATAGCAACCACCTAGCAACACCCTAGCAACCACCTAGCAATACCCTAGCAACCGCCTATAACTCCATAGCAACAACCTAGCAACATCCTAGCAACCACCTGGAACACCATTACTGCCTAGCAACACCCTAGCAACTGCCTATAACACCATAGCAACCACCTAGCAACATCATATCAACTACATAGAGAACCCTAGCAATCACCTAGCAATGCCCTAGCAACCACCTAGAGCATCATAGCAACCACCTAACACCACCCTTGTAACCACCTGGAACACCATATCAACCACCTAGCTACATCCTAGCAACTGCCTAGAACTCCATAGCAACTACCTAAAACACCCTAGCAACCGCCTAGAATTCCATAGCAACCGCCTAGAACACCATAGAACCAACTAGCAACACCCTAGACACCACCTAAAACACCATCGTCACCACCAGAACATCATAGCAACTACCGACCACTGTTCACTCTGTTCAGCACAAAGTCGACTTTGCATTGGCGGCAACCACACTTCACAATTTCTGCTGGAATTGTCTAGTTATTATTAGTGTGGTTGCCTTAGGCAAACACACTATTATTATTGCACATATTATTTATTTATTTATTATTATTATTATTATTCCACCCATTTTTTGGACCGCTACTCCTCCCAGAGTTTTCGCACCACATACATGTGCAATGTGTCAAATCGAGCGGCTTGATCGGGAATGAAGTGCTATTACTTTGTGGAAAGTTTGGGTGGATGGTTTTTGAGAAATTTGACATTTTTGGGGGAATTTTTCCCATAGAGAATGAATGGTGGAATGTTCACCCTTGTGATGTCACAATGCTGTCTTCTCACCTTTATGATGTCACAATGGTCTGTCTTCTAGCAGCAGTGCTCTGGTCTCTCTCTGGCTTTGGACATTCAGCATTCATCTCTATGGGGCAAAATTGCCCTCAAATTGTGGGATGCCTCATTGGACGTGTTAGAGAGTCGATTGTCTATTGGTGTAAATTAACCTCGCCCCCTTTCCTGATTGGCCGACATTTGATATTTAATAACTTTTCAACCGTTTGTCATAGAGAATTGTGGATCGCGTCATTGGACTCAGTAAAGACGGAGCAACCACCTAGCAACACCCTAGCAACCACCTAGAACAGCCTAGCAACAGCCTGGAACTCCATAGCAACCACCTAGCAACAGCATAGCAACTGCCTAGAACTCTATAGCAAATACCTAGAAAACCCTAGCAACGACCTGGAACTCCATAACAACCATCTAGCAACACCCTAGCAACCACCTAAAACACCCTAGCAACTGCTTAGAACTCCATAGCAACCACCTAGCAACACCTTAGCAACCGCTTAGAACTCTATGGGAACGACCTAGCAACACCCTAGCAACCTCTTAGAACAGTCTTGCAACAGCCTAGATCTCCATAGCAACCACCTAGCAACACCATAGCAACCACCTAGAACTCCATAGCAACCACCTAGCAACACCCTAGCAACCACCTGGAACACCATAGCAACCACCTAGCAACACCCTAGCAACCGCCTCAAACATCACAGCAACTACCTACCACTGTTCACTCTGTTCAGCAGAAAGTTGACTTTGCGTTGGCGGCAACCACACTTCACAATTTCTGCAGGAATTGTCTAGTTATTATTAGTGTGGTTGCACATATTTATTATTATTATTATTATTCCGCCAGTTTTTTGGACCGCTACTCCTCCCAGAGTTTTCGCACCACATACACATGCCATATGTCAAATTGACCAGCTTCTTTGGGAATCGATGGCTATTACTTTGTGGAAATTTTCGCTGCACGGTTTTTGAGAAATATGACTTTTTATGGCCAATTTTTCCCATTGAAAATGAATGGGGCGGTGACGTCATAGAAAATGTGAATTATGAAGTTACAGCATTGGTCGGCTTTGCACACGTGATGCGGTTGGCTGTTCGTCCTCACCAGCCACCAGACAGGAAATTTAGAATCCAGATGCGGTGCATATCTCCATTTTCGTCGTAATTACAGAAAACACACATTCGTAAACTTCAAATGATTCATACCACAATGTAGATAAAACCTTGACGAAGACGTACATGCACGGATTGTGTTGTTCAAACGAGGTTTCCTGGCGACTTAGCCACCACAGTGGATATAGCTTAATGCGGAAGTGCACGCGATAAAAACGGTATTCCAAATGCAAAATTACAAATGAAAACGCTGTCAGCTAGGTATTTCAACAAACATATGACTTAGGCATACCCAGATTTCCTCAAAAATAATAGTATTTCACAAGATATTACGCAAAATCGTTGACAACGTTTCGTCAAATGCAGCGTCTTTGAATGCTATTAGTGCTAACAAAGAGTGCATGCATTGAATGCGACGATTAAAACACTTTCGGTTGACCTAAAAAAACCATATTCCAAAACCAAAATTAGACGTGCTGTTATACCTGGTTAGAAAGCTTATGCTCTCACCTACTGAATAAACGAATTCTCAAACAAGCCAGACTGTACTAAAGAGTGCAACAACGCCGTCAACAACACGTGTGCAGCAGCTTCTGGTCCGGTCTTACTTCAGAAAACCATGTGGTCTTGTAATACCACACATGTTGCTTTGGGTGTTGTCGAACTTTATAGTACAATCTGGCTTGATCTACACATCATCGATCTAATAGGTGACAGAATAAGCTTTCTAACAATGTATAATATGTCAAATTTTACTTTTGTAATACCGTTTAATATTCCAGCGAGTTGGAAACTTTGGTCTCGTTATAACTGCATTACACATCAGTCTGCATTACACGTCAGACTTAGGGTTTTTCCAAGACCCTCTGAACATGCCAGCTAGCTTTGTGATTCGCCGTCACTCGTCACCGCATACCGCAAGTAAAACACTGAGATCTCAAATTTTGATGAAAGGATAATTTAGCTCTGAATATATGTGTTGCAAATCAACTCGTTGCCGTGATGTTATAGCATGTACACTATACTGTGTCTATGCTTATACTACAGAAACTGTTCGCTCTATTCAGCACAAAGTCGACGTTGCGTTGGCGGCAACCACACTTCACAATTTCTGCAGGAATTGTCTAGTTATTATTATTATTATTCCACCCATTTTTTGGACAGCTACTCCTCCCAGAGTTTTCACACTACATACAGGTACAATATGTCAAATCGAGCGGCTTGATCGGGAATGGTGTGCTATTACTTTGTAGAAAGTTTCGTTGCAACGTTTTTGAAAAATTTGAATTTTTGTGCGCAATTTTTCCCATAGAGAATGAATGGTGGAATGTTCACCCTTGTGATGTCACAATGCTCTGTCTTCTCACCCCTGTGATGTCACAATGCTCTGTCTTCTAGCAGCAGTACTCTGGTCTCTCTCTAGTTTTGAACATTCTGCCATTCATCTTTATGGGGAAAAATTGCCCACAAATTGTGCAATGCCTCATTGCACATGGTAGAGAGTCCTTTGTCCATTGGTGGAGATCAGCCTTGCGCCCCTTCCTGATTGGACGATGTTTGATATTTCATAACTTTTGAACCGTCTGTCATAGAGAACTATGTGTCGCGTCATTGGACTCAGTAAAGACCTAGCAACCGTCTAGAACTCCATAGCAACCCCCTAGCAACATCCTAGCAACCGCCTATAACTCCATAGCAAAGACCTAGCAACACCCTAGCAACCACCCAGAACACCCTAGCCACCGCCTAGAATTCCATAGCAACCACCTAACAACACACTAGCAACCACCTGGAAGACCATAGCAAATGCCTAGCAACACCCTAGCAACTGCCTATAACTCCATAGCAACCACCTAGCAACACTCTAGCAACCACCTGGAACACCATAGCAACCACTAAGCAACAACCTAGCAACCACCTGGAACACCATAACAACTGCCTAGCAACACCCTAGCAACCGCCAAGAACTCCATAGCAACCCCCTAGCAACACCCTAGCAACCACCTAAAACTGCATAGCAACCACCTTGCAACACCCTAGCAACCACCTGGAAGACCATAGCAAATGCCTAGCAACACCCTAGCAACCGCCTATAACTCCATAGCAACCACCTAGCAACACCATAGCAACCACCTAGCAACACCCTAGCAACCACCTGGAACACCATAGCAACCACCTAGCACCACCCTAGCAACCACCTGGAACACCATATCAACCACCTAGCAACATCCTAGCAACTGCCTTGAACTCCATAGCAACCACCTAGCAACACCCTAGCAACCGCCTCAAACTCCATAGCAACCTCCTAGCAACACCCTAGACACCACCTAAAAGACCATCGTCACCACCAGAACATCATAGCAACTACCTAACACTGTTCACTCTGTTCAGCAGAAAGTCGACTTTGCGTTGGCGGCAACCACACTTCACAATTTCTGCAGGAATTGTCTATTATTTATTATTATTAGTGTGGTTGCCTTAGGCAATCACACTATTATTATTGCACATATTATTATTATTATTATTATTATTATTATTATTATTATACCGCCAATTTTTTGGACCGCTACTCCTCCCAGAGTTTTCACACCACACGCACGTGCAATATGTCAAATCGAGCGGCTTGATTGGGAATGGTGTACTATTACTTTGTGGAAAGTTTCGTTGCACGGTTTTTGAAAAATTTGAATTTTTGTGTGCAATTTTGCCCCATAGAGAATGAATGGCGGAATGTTCAGCCTTGTGATGTCACAATGCTCTGTCTTCTCACCCCTGTGATGTCACAATGGTCTGTCTTCTAGCAGCAGTACTCTGGTCTCTCTCTAGGTTTGAACATTCTGCCATTCATCTCTATGGGGAAAAATTGCCCACAAATTGTGCAATGCCTCATTGGACATGGTAGAGAGTCCTTTGTCCATTGGTGGAGATCAGCCTTACCCCCTTCCTGATTGGCCGATGTTTGATATTTCATAACATTTGAACCGTTTGTCCTAGAGAACTATGGGTCGCGTCATTGGACTCAGTAAAGACCTAGCAACCTAGAACTCCATAGCAACCCCCTAGTAACATCCTAGCAACCGCCTATGACTCCATAGCAAAGACCTAGCAACACCCTAGCAACCACCTAGAACAACCTAGCAACCGCCTAGAACTCCATAGCAACCACCTAACAACACACTAGCATCCACCTGGAACACCATAGCAACTGCCTAGGACTCCATAGCAACCACCTAGCAACACCCTAGCAACCACCTAGAACTGCATAGCAACCACCATGCAACACCCTAGCAACCACGTGGAACACCATAGCAAATGCCTAGCAACACCCTAGCAACCGCCTATAACTCCATAGCAACCACCTAGCAACACCATAGCAACCACCTAGAACTCCATAGCAACCGCCTAGAACTCCATAGCAACTACCTAACAACTAACTAGCAACCACCTGTAATACCATAGCAACTGCCTAGAACTCCATAGCAACCACCTAGCAACACCCTAGCAACCACCTAGAACTGCATAGCAACCACCTTGCAACACCCTAGCAACCACGTGGAACACCATAGCAAATGCCTAGCAACACCCTAGCAACCGCCTATAACTCCATAGCAACCACCTAGCAACACCATAGCAACCACCTAGAACTCCATAGCAACCACCTAGCAACACCCTAGCAACCACCTGGAATACACCATAGCAACCACCTAGCAACAACCTAGCAACCGCCTGGAACACCATAACAGTGCCTAGCAACACCCTAGCAACTGCCTATAACTCCATAGCAACCACCTAGCAACATCCAAGCAACCACTCAGAATACCCTAGAAACCGCCTAGCAATGCCCTAGCAACCACCTAGAACTCCATAGCAACCGCCTATAACTCCATAGCAACCACCCAGCAACATCCTAGCAACCACCTGGAACACCATAACAACTGCCTAGCAGCACCCTAGCAACCGCCTATAACTCCATAGCAATGACCTAGCAACACCCTAGCAACCACCTAGAACTCCATAGCAACCACCTAACAACACACTAGCAACCACCTGGAACACCATAGCAAATGCCTAGCAACACCTTAGCAACCGGCTATAACTCCATAGCAACCACCTAGCAACACCATAGCAACCAGCTAGAACTCCATAACAAACACCTAGGAACACCCTAGCAACCACCTGGAACACCATAGCAACTGCCTAGCAACACCCTAGCAACCACCTGGAACACCATAATAACTGCCTAGCAACACCCTAGCAACCGCTTATAACTCCATAGCAACCACCTAGCAACATCCTAGCCACCACCTAGAATACCCTAGGAACACCCTAGCAACCTCCTGAAACTCCATAGCATCCACCTAGCAACACCCTAACAACCACCTAGAATACCCTAGCAACCACCAAGAACACCAAAATAACTGCCTAGCAACACCCTAGCAACCACCTATAACTCCATTGCAACCTCCTAGCAACCACCTAGCAACATCCTAGCAACCACCTAGCAACACCCTAGCAAACACCTGGAACACCATAACAACTGCCTAGCAAAACCTTAGCAACCACCTATAACTCCATAGCAGCCACCTAGCAACATCCTAGCAACCACTTAGAATACTCTAGCAACCGCCTAGCAATGCCCTAGCAACCACCTAGAACTACATAGCAACCAGCTAGCAACACCCTAGCAACTGCCTATAACTCCATAGCAACCACCTAGCAACACCCTAGCAACCACCTAGCAATACCCTAGCAACCGCCTATAACTCCATAGCAACAACCTAGCAACATCCTAGCAACCACCTGGAACACCATTACTGCCTAGCAACACCCTAGCAACTGCCTATAACACCATAGCAACCACCTAGCAACATCATATCAACTACATAGAGAACCCTAGCAATCACCTAGCAATGCCCTAGCAACCACCTAGAGCATCATAGCAACCACCTAGCACCACCCTTGTAACCACCTGGAACACCATATCAACCACCTAGCTACATCCTAGCAACTGCCTAGAACTCCATAGCAACTACCTAAAACACCCTAGCAACCGCCTAGAATTCCATAGCAACCGCCTAGAACACCATAGAACCAACTAGCAACACCCTAGACACCACCTAAAACACCATCGTCACCACCAGAACATCATAGCAACTACCGACCACTGTTCACTCTGTTCAGCACAAAGTCGACTTTGCATTGGCGGCAACCACACTTCACAATTTCTGCTGGAATTGTCTAGTTATTATTAGTGTGGTTGCCTTAGGCAAACACACTATTATTATTGCACATATTATTTATTTATTTATTATTATTATTATTATTCCACCCATTTTTTGGACCGCTACTCCTCCCAGAGTTTTCGCACCACATACATGTGCAATGTGTCAAATCGAGCGGCTTGATCGGGAATGAAGTGCTATTACTTTGTGGAAAGTTTGGGTGGATGGTTTTTGAGAAATTTGACATTTTTGGGGGAATTTTTCCCATAGAGAATGAATGGTGGAATGTTCACCCTTGTGATGTCACAATGCTGTCTTCTCACCTTTATGATGTCACAATGGTCTGTCTTCTAGCAGCAGTGCTCTGGTCTCTCTCTGGCTTTGGACATTCAGCATTCATCTCTATGGGGCAAAATTGCCCTCAAATTGTGGGATGCCTCATTGGACGTGTTAGAGAGTCGATTGTCTATTGGTGTAAATTAACCTCGCCCCCTTTCCTGATTGGCCGACATTTGATATTTAATAACTTTTCAACCGTTTGTCATAGAGAATTGTGGATCGCGTCATTGGACTCAGTAAAGACGGAGCAACCACCTAGCAACACCCTAGCAACCACCTAGAACAGCCTAGCAACAGCCTGGAACTCCATAGCAACCACCTAGCAACAGCATAGCAACTGCCTAGAACTCTATAGCAAATACCTAGAAAACCCTAGCAACGACCTGGAACTCCATAACAACCATCTAGCAACACCCTAGCAACCACCTAAAACACCCTAGCAACTGCTTAGAACTCCATAGCAACCACCTAGCAACACCTTAGCAACCGCTTAGAACTCTATGGGAACGACCTAGCAACACCCTAGCAACCTCTTAGAACAGTCTTGCAACAGCCTAGATCTCCATAGCAACCACCTAGCAACACCATAGCAACCACCTAGAACTCCATAGCAACCACCTAGCAACACCCTAGCAACCACCTGGAACACCATAGCAACCACCTAGCAACACCCTAGCAACCACCTGGAACACCATAAAAACTGCCTAGCAACACCCTAGCAACCGCCTATAACTCCATAGCAACCCCCTAGCAACATCCTAGCAACCACCTATAACTCCATAGCAACGACTTAGCAACACCCTAGCAACCACCTAGAACAACCTAGCAACCATCTAGAACTCCATAGCAACCACCTAACAACACACTAGCAACCACCTGGAACACCATAGCAAATGCCTAGCACCACCCTAGCAACCGGCTATAACTCCATAGCAACCACCTAGCAACACCTCAGCAACCACCAAGACCTCCATAGCAACCACCTAGCAACACCATAGCAACCACCTGGAAAACCATAGCAACCACCTAGCAACACCCTAGCAACCACCTGGAACACCATAACAACTGCCTAGCAACACTCTAGCAACCGCCTATAACTCCATAGCAACCACCTAGCAACATCCTCGCAACCACCTAGAATACCCTAGCAACACCCTAGCAACCGCCTATAACTCCATAGCAAATACCTACCAACACCCTAGCAACATCCTAGGAACCACCTAGAATACCCTTAGCAACACCCTAGCAAATGGCTATAACTCCATAGCAACCACCTAGCAACACCATAGCAACCACCTAGAACTCCATAGCAACCACCTAGCAACACCCTAGCATCCACCTGGAACACCATAGCAACCACTTAGCAACACCCTAGCAACCACCTGGAACACCATAACAACTGCCTAGCAACACCCTAGCAAACGCCTATAACTCCATCGCAACCACCTAGCAACATCCTAGCAACCACCTAGAATACCCTAGCAACAACCTAGCAACCGCCTATAACTCCATAGCAAATGCCTAGCACCACCCTAGCAACCGGATATAACTCCATAGCAACCACATAGCAACACCACAGCAACCACCAAGAACTCCATAGCAACCACCTAGCAACACCATAGCAACCACCTGGAACACCATAGCAACCACCTAGCAACACCGTAGCAACCACCTAGAATACCCTAGCAAACACCTAGCAATGCCCTAGCAACCACCTGGAACACCATAACAACTACCTAGCAACACCCTAACAACCACCTATAACTCAATAGCAACCTCATAGCAACCACCTAGCAACAGCCTAGCAACCGCCTATAACTCCATAGCAACCACCTAGCAACATCCTAGCAACCACCTAGCAACACCCTAGCAACCACCTGGAACACTATAACAACTGCTAGCAACACCCTAGCAACCACCTAGCAATGCCCTAGCAACCACCTGGAGCTCCATAGCAACCACCTAGCACCACCCTAGCAACCACCTGGAACACCATATCAACCACCTAGCAACATCCTAGCAACTGCCTAAAACTCTATAGAAACCTAGCAACACCCTAGCAACCGCCTCAAACATCATAGCAACTACCTACCACTGTTCACTCTGTTCAGCAGAAAGTCGACTTTGCTTTGGCGGCAACCACACTTCACAATTTCTGCAGGAATTGTCTAGTTAGTGTGGTTGCCTCAGGCAAACACACTATTATTATTGCACATATTTATTATTATTATTATTATTATTCCGCCAATTTTTTGGACCGCTACTCCTCCCAGAGTTTTCACACCACACGCACGTGCAATATGTCACATCGAGCGGCTTGATCGGGAATGGTGTACTATTACTTTGTGGAAAGTTTCGTTGCACGGTTTTTGAAAAATTTGAATTTTTGTGTGCAATTTTGCCCCATAGAGAATGAATGGCGGAATGTTCAGCCTTGTGATGTCACAATGCTCTGTCTTCTCACCCCTGTGATGTCACAATGGTCTGTCTTCTAGCAGCAGTACTCTGGTCTCTCTCTAGGTTTGAACATTCTGCCATTCATCTCTATGGGGAAAAATTGCCCACAAATTGTGCAATGCCTCAATGGACATGGTAGAGAGTCCTTTGTCCATTGGTGGAGATCAGCCTTACCCCCTTCCTGATTGGCCGATGTTTGATATTTCATAACTTTTGAACCGTTTGTCCTAGAGAACTATGGGTCGCGTCATTGGACTCAGTAAAGACCTAGCAACCTAGAACTCCATAGCAACTAGTAACATCCTAGCAACCGCCTATGACTCCATAGCAAAGACCTAGCAACACCCTAGCAACCACCTAGAACAACCTAGCAACCGCCTAGAACTCCATAGCAACCACCTAACAACACACCAGCATCCACCTGGAACACCATAGCAACTGCCTAGGACTCCATAGCAACCACCTAGCAACACCCTAGCAACCACCTAGAACTGCATAGCAACCACCATGCAACACCCTAGCAACCACGTGGAACACCATAGCAAATGCCTAGCAACACCCTAGCAACCGCCTATAACTCCATAGCAACCACCTAGCAACACCATAGCAACCACCTAGAACTCCATAGCAACCGCCTAGAACTCCATAGCAACTACCTAACAACTAACTAGCAACCACCTGTAATACCATAGCAACTGCCTAGAACTCCATAGCAACCACCTAGCAACACCCTAGCAACCACCTAGAACTGCATAGCAACCACCTTGCAACACCCTAGCAACCACGTGGAACACCATAGCAAATGCCTAGCAACACCCTAGCAACCGCCTATAACTCCATAGCAACCACCTAGCAACACCATAGCAACCACCTAGAACTCCATAGCAACCACCTAGCAACACCCTAGCAACCACCTGGAATACACCATAGCAACCACCTAGCAACAACCTAGCAACCGCCTGGAACACCATAACAGTGCCTAGCAACACCCTAGCAACCGCCTATAACTCCATAGCAACCACCTAGCAACATCCAAGCAACCACTCAGAATACCCTAGAAACCGCCTAGCAATGCCCTAGCAACCACCTAGAACTCCATAGCAACCGCCTATAACTCCATAGCAATCACCCAGCAACACCCTAGCAACCGCATATAACTCCATATTAAATGCCTAGCAACACCCTAGCAACCGCCTATAACTACATAGCAACCACCTAGCAACACCATAGCAACCACCTAGAACTCCATAGCAACCACCTAGCAACACCCTAGCAACCACCTGGAACACCATAGCAACCACCTAGCAACAACATAGCAACCACCAGGAACACCATACCAACTGCCTAGCAACACCCTAGCAACCGCCTATAACTCCATAGCAACCACCTAGCAACATCCTAGCAACCACCTATAAAATCCTACCAACCACATAGCAACACCCTAGCAACCGCCTATAACTCCATAGCAACCACCTAGCAACACCCTAGCAACCACCTGGAACATGATTGCAAATGCATAGCAACACCCTAGCAACCGGCTATAACTCCAAAGCAACCACCTAGCAACACCATAACAACCACCTTGCAGCACCCTAGCAACCACCTAGAATACCCTAGCAACCACCTGGAACACCATAACAACTGCCTAGCAACACCCTAGTAACCGCCTATAACTCCATAGCAACCACCTAACAACACACTAGCAACCACCTAAAATACCCTGGGAACACCGCCTATAACTCCATTGCAATGACCTAGCAACACCATAGCAACCACCTAGAACTCCCTAGCAACTGCCAAGAACTCCATAGCAACCACCTAACAACACACTAGCAACCACCTGTAACACCATAGCAACTGCCTAGAACTCCATAGCAACCACTTAGCAACACCCTAGCAACCACCTAGAACTGCATAGCAACCACCTTGCAACACCCTAGCAACCACCTGGAACACCATAGCAAATACCTAGTGACACCCTGGCAACCGGCTATAACTCCATAGCAAGCACCTAGCAACACCATAGCAACCACCTAGCAACCACCAGGAACTCCATAGCAACCACCTAGCACCACCCTAGCAACCACCTGGAACACCATAGCAAATGCCTAGCAACACCCTAGCAACCACCAAGAACTCCATAGCAACCACCTAGCAACATCTTGGCAACTGCCTAGAACTCCATAGCAACCACCTAGAATTCCATGGAAACCACCTAGCAACACCCTAGCAGCTGCCTCAAACATCATAGCAACTACCTACCACTGTTCACTCTGTTCAGTAGGAAGTCGACTTTGCGTTGGCGGCAACCACACTTCACAATTTCTGCAGGAATTGTCTAGTTATTATTATTATTCCACCCATTTTTTGGACCGCTACTCCTCCCAGAGTTTTCGCACCACATGCATGTGCAATATGTCAAATCGAGCGGCTTGATCGGGAATGGTGTGCTATTACTTTGTGGAAAGTTTCGTTGCACGGTTTATGATAAATTTGAATTTTTTTGGGAAATTTTTCCCATAGAGAATGAATGGCGGAATGTTCACCCTTGTGATGTCATAATGCTGTCTTCTCACCATTGTGATGTCACAATGCTCTGTCTTCTAGCAGCAGTACCCTGGTCTCTCTCTAGATTTGAACATTCTGCCATTCATCTCTATGGGGAAAAATTGCCCACAAATTGTGCAATGCCTCATTGGACATGGTAGGGAGTCCTTTGTCCATTGGTGGAGATCAGCCTTAACCCCCTTCCTGATTGGCCGATGTTTGATATTTCATAACCTTTGAACCGTTTGTCATAAAGAACTATGTGTTGCGTCATTGGACTCAGTAAAGACCTAGCAACCGCCTAGAACTCCATAGCAACCCCCTAGCAACATCCTAGCAACCGCCTGTAACTCCATAGCAACAACCTAGCAACACCCTAGCAACCACCTAGAACACCCTAGCAACCGCCTAGAACTCCATAGCAACCACCTAACAACACACTAGCAACCACCTGGAACACCATAGCAACTGCTTAGAACTCCATAGCAACCACCTAGCAACACCCTGGCAACCACCTAGAACAGCATAGCAACCACCTTGCAACACCCTAGCAACCACTTGGAACACCACAGCAAATGCCTAGCAACACCTTAGCAACCAAATTTAACTACATAGCAACCACCTAGCAACACCATAGCAACCACCTAGAACTCCATAGCAACCACCTAGCGACACTCTAGCAACCACCTGGAACACCATAGCAACCACCTAGCAACACCCTAGCAACCACCTAGAACTCCATAGCAACCACCTAGCAACACCATAGCAACCACCTAGAACTCCATAGCAACCACCTAGCAACACCCTAGCAACCACCTGGAACACCATAGCAACCACCTAGCAACAACATAGCAACCACCAGGAACACCATACCAACTGCCTAGCAACACCCTAGCAACCGCCTATAACTCCATAGCAACCACCTAGCAACATCCTAGCAACCACCTATAAAATCCTACCAACCACATAGCAACACCCTAGCAACCGCCTATAACTCCATAGCAACCACCTAGCAACACCCTAGCAACCACCTGGAACATGATTGCAAATGCATAGCAACACCCTAGCAACCGGCTATAACTCCAAAGCAACCACCTAGCAACACCATAACAACCACCTTGCAGCACCCTAGCAACCACCTAGAATACCCTAGCAACCACCTGGAACACCATAACAACTGCCTAGCAACACCCTAGTAACCGCCTATAACTCCATAGCAACCACCTAACAACACACTAGCAACCACCTAAAATACCCTGGGAACACCGCCTATAACTCCATTGCAATGACCTAGCAACACCATAGCAACCACCTAGAACTCCCTAGCAACTGCCAAGAACTCCATAGCAACCACCTAACAACACACTAGCAACCACCTGTAACACCATAGCAACTGCCTAGAACTCCATAGCAACCACTTAGCAACACCCTAGCAACCACCTAGAACTGCATAGCAACCACCTTGCAACACCCTAGCAACCACCTGGAACACCATAGCAAATACCTAGTGACACCCTGGCAACCGGCTATAACTCCATAGCAAGCACCTAGCAACACCATAGCAACCACCTAGCAACCACCAGGAACTCCATAGCAACCACCTAGCACCACCCTAGCAACCACCTGGAACACCATAGCAAATGCCTAGCAACACCCTAGCAACCACCAAGAACTCCATAGCAACCACCTAGCAACATCTTGGCAACTGCCTAGAACTCCATAGCAACCACCTAGAATTCCATGGAAACCACCTAGCAACACCCTAGCAGCTGCCTCAAACATCATAGCAACTACCTACCACTGTTCACTCTGTTCAGTAGGAAGTCGACTTTGCGTTGGCGGCAACCACACTTCACAATTTCTGCAGGAATTGTCTAGTTATTATTATTATTCCACCCATTTTTTGGACCGCTACTCCTCCCAGAGTTTTCGCACCACATGCATGTGCAATATGTCAAATCGAGCGGCTTGATCGGGAATGGTGTGCTATTACTTTGTGGAAAGTTTCGTTGCACGGTTTATGATAAATTTGAATTTTTTTGGGAAATTTTTCCCATAGAGAATGAATGGCGGAATGTTCACCCTTGTGATGTCATAATGCTGTCTTCTCACCATTGTGATGTCACAATGCTCTGTCTTCTAGCAGCAGTACCCTGGTCTCTCTCTAGATTTGAACATTCTGCCATTCATCTCTATGGGGAAAAATTGCCCACAAATTGTGCAATGCCTCATTGGACATGGTAGGGAGTCCTTTGTCCATTGGTGGAGATCAGCCTTAACCCCCTTCCTGATTGGCCGATGTTTGATATTTCATAACCTTTGAACCGTTTGTCATAAAGAACTATGTGTTGCGTCATTGGACTCAGTAAAGACCTAGCAACCGCCTAGAACTCCATAGCAACCCCCTAGCAACATCCTAGCAACCGCCTGTAACTCCATAGCAACAACCTAGCAACACCCTAGCAACCACCTAGAACACCCTAGCAACCGCCTAGAACTCCATAGCAACCACCTAACAACACACTAGCAACCACCTGGAACACCATAGCAACTGCTTAGAACTCCATAGCAACCACCTAGCAACACCCTGGCAACCACCTAGAACAGCATAGCAACCACCTTGCAACACCCTAGCAACCACTTGGAACACCACAGCAAATGCCTAGCAACACCTTAGCAACCAAATTTAACTACATAGCAACCACCTAGCAACACCATAGCAACCACCTAGAACTCCATAGCAACCACCTAGCGACACTCTAGCAACCACCTGGAACACCATAGCAACCACCTAGCAACACCCTAGCAACCACCTGGAACACCAAAACAACTGCATAGCAACACCCTAGCAACTGCCTATAACTCCATAGCAACCACCTAGCAACATCCTAGCAACCACCTAGAATACCCTAGCAACCACCTAGCAACACCCTAGCAACCACCTGGAACACCATAGCAAATGCATAGCAACACCCTAGCAACCACCTGGAACACCATAGCAAATGCCTAGCAACACCCTAGCAACCGGCTATAACTCCATAGCAACCACCTAGCAACACCATAGCAACCACCTAGAAATCCATAGCAACCACCTAGCAACACCCTAGCAACCACCTGGAACACCATAACAACTGCCTAGCAACACCCTAGCAACCACCTATAACTCCATAGCAACCACCTAGAAACATCCTAGCAACCACCTAGAATACCCTAGCAACACCCTAGCAACCGCCTAGAAATCCATATCAACCACCTAGAACACCCTAGCAACCACCTAGAAATCCATATCAACCACCTAGAACACCCTAGCAACCACCTAGAACAGTATAGTAACACCCTAGCAACACCATATCAACTTCCTAGTAACACCCTAGCAACCATGTAAAACACCATAGCAACTACTTAGCAACACCCTAATAACCGCGCAAAACACCATAGCAACTACCTAGCAACACCCTAGCAACCACCGAGAACACCCTAGCAACCACGAAGAACACCCTAGCAACCGCCTGGAATTCCATAACAACCACCTTGTAACACCCTAGGAACTACCTAGAACTCCATAGAAACCACCTAGCAACACCCTAGCAACCACCTAGCAGCACCTTAGCAACCATCAAGAACACCCTAGCAACCACCTAGAACTCCATAGCAACCACCTTGTAACACTGTAGCCACCACCTAGAACTCCATAGCAACCACCTAGCAACACCCTAGCAACCACCTAGAACTCCATAGCAACCACCTAGCAACACCCTAGCAACCACCTGGAACACCATAGCAACCACCTAGCAACACCCAAGCAACCGCCTAGAATGCCATAGCAATTGCCCTGAACTCCATAGCAACCATCTAGCAACACCCTAACAACCGCCTAGAACTCCATAGCAACCACCTAACAATTTACTAGCAACCACCTAGAGCACCCTAACAACTGCCTAGAACGCCTTAGCAACCACCTAGCAACACCATAGCAACAACCTAGAACTCCATAGCAACCACCTAGCAACACCCTAGCAACCACCTAGAATAGCCTAGCAACTGCCTAGCAACGTCCTAGCAACCATCTGGAACACCATAGCAACCACCTAGCAACACCCTAGCAACCACCTGGAACACCAGAGCAAATGTCTATCAACACCCTAGCAACCACCTGGAACTCCATAGCAACCACCTTGTAACGCCCTAGCCACCACCTAGAACTCCATAGCAACCACCTAGCAACACCCTAACAACCACCTAGAATACCCTAGCAACCACTTTTCAGCACCCTAGCAACCACCAAGAACACCCTAGCAACTGCCTAGAACTCCATAGCAAGAACACAGCAACACCCTAGAAACCACCTATAACACCATATCAACCACGTTGAATTCTCTAGCAACCACGTAGCAACAACCTAGCAACCGCCTAGAACTCCATAGCAACCACCTAGCAACCGCCTATAACTCCATAGCAACCACCTAGCAACAGCCTAGCAACGACCTGGAACACCAAACAATTGCCTAGCAACACCCTAGCAACCGCCTATAACTCCATAGCAACCA
Organism: Anguilla pacifica; assembly: GCA_039654925.1. Classification (NCBI taxonomy): domain Eukaryota; kingdom Metazoa; phylum Chordata; class Actinopteri; order Anguilliformes; family Anguillidae; genus Anguilla; species Anguilla pacifica. The sequence goes on along the minus strand of CM077290.1, from coordinate 31,614,082 downwards.
CCTAGCAACATCCTAGCAACCACCTAGAAAACCCTACCAACCACATAGCAACACTATAGCAACCACCTGGAACACCATAGCAAATGCCTAGCAACACCCTAGCAACCAGCTATAACTCCATAGCAACCACCTAGCAACACCATAGCAACAACCTAGAACTCCATAGCAACCACCTAGCAACACCCTAGCAACCACCTAGAACGCCATAGCAACCACCTAGCAACACCCTAGCAACCACCTGGAACACCATAGCAACCACCTAGCAACACCCAAGCAACTGCCTAGAATGCCGTAGCAATCGCCCTGAACTCAATAGCAACCATCTAGCAACACCCTAACAACTGCCTAGAACTCCATAGCAACCACCTAACAACATACTAGCAACCACCTAGAGCACCCTAACAACTGCCTAGAACGCCTTAGCAACCACCTAGCAACACCATAGCAACAACCTAGAACTCCATAGCAACCACCTAGCAACACCCTAGCAACCACCTAGAATAGCCTAGCAACTGCCTAGCAACGTCCTAGCAACCATCTGGAACACCATAGCAACCACCTAGCAACACCCTAGCAACCACCTGGAACACCAGAGCAAATGTCTATCAACACCCTAGCAACCACCTGGAACTCCATAGCAACCACCTTGTAACGCCCTAGCCACCACCTAGAACTCCATAGCAACCACCTAGCAACACCCTAACAACCACCTAGAATACCCTAGCAACCACTTTTCAGCACCCTAGCAACCACCAAGAACACCCTAGCAACCGCCTAGAACTCCATAGCAAGAACACAGCAACACCCTAGAAACCACCTATAACACCATATCAACCACGTTGAATTCTCTAGCAACCACGTAGCAACAACCTAGCAACCGCCTAGAACTCCATAGCAACCACCTAGCAACCGCCTATAACTCCATCGCAACCACCTAGCAACAGCCTAGCAACGACCTGGAACACCAAACAATTGCCTAGCAACACCCTAGCAACCGCCTATAACTCCATAGCAACCACCTAGCAACATCCTAGCAACCACCTAGAAAACCCTACCAACCACATAGCAACACTATAGCAACCACCTGGAACACCATAGCAAATGCCTAGCAACACCCTAGCAACCAGCTATAACTCCATAGCAACCACCTAGCAACACCATAGCAACAACCTAGAACTCCATAGCAACCACCTAGCAACACCCTAGCAACCACCTAGAACTCCATAGCAACCACCTAGCAACACCCTAGCAACCACCTGGAACACCATAGCAACCACCTAGCAACACCCAAGCAACTGCCTAGAATGCCGTAGCAATCGCCCTGAACTCAATAGCAACCATCTAGCAACACCCTAACAACTGCCTAGAACTCCATAGCAACCACCTAACAACATACTAGCAACCACCTAGAGCACCCTAACAACTGCCTAGAATGCCTTAGCAACCACCTAGCAACACCATAGCAACCACCTAGAACTCCATAGCAACGACCTAGCAACACCCTAGCAACCACCTAGAATAGCCTAGCAACTGCCTAGCAACATCCTAGCAACCATCTGGAACACCATAGCAACCACCTAGCAACACCCTAGCATCCACCTGGAACACCATAGCAAATGTCTATCAACACCCTAGCAACCGCCTGGAACTCCATAGCAACCACCTTGTAACGTCCTAGCCACCACCTAGAACTCCATAGCAACCACCTAGCAACACCCTAACAACCACCTAGAATACCCTAGCAACCACCTTGCAGCACCCTAGCAACCACGTAGCAACACCCTAGCAACCGCCTAGAACTCCATAGCAACCACCTAGCAACCGCCTATAACTCCATAGCAACCACCTAGCAACAGCCTAGCAACGACCTGGAACACCAAACAATTGCCTAGCAACACCCTAGCAACCGCCTATAACTCCATTGCAACCACCTAGCAACATCCCAGCAACCACCTAGAATACCCTAGCAACACCCGAGCAACCGCCAATAACTCCATAGCAACCACCTAGCAACACCATAGCAACCACCTAGAACTTCATAGCATCCACCTAGCAACACCCCAGCAACCACCTAGAATACCTTAGCAACCACCTGGAACACCATAACAACTGCCTAGCAACACCCTAGCAACCGCCTATAACTCTATAGCAACCTCCTACCAACCATCTAGAACACTCTAGCAACCACCTAGCAACACCCTAGCAACTGGCTATAACTCCATAGCAACCACCTAACAACACCATAGCAACCACCTAGAACGCCATAGCAACCACCTAGCAACACCCTAGCAACCACCTGGAACACTATAGCAACCACCTAGCAACACCCTAGCAACCACCTGGAACACCATAACAACTGCCTAGCAACACCCTAGCCTAACCTGGAACACCATATCAACCACCTAGCAACATCCTAGCAACTGCCTAGAACTCCATAGCAACCACCTAGAACACCCTAGCAACCACCTAAAATTCCATGGAGACCACCTAGCAACACCCTAGCAACCGCCTCAAACATCATAGCAACTACCTACCCCTGTTCACTCTGTTCAGCAGAAAGTCGACTTTGCGTTGGCAGCAACCACACTTCACAATTTCAGCAGGAATTGTCTAGTTAGTGTGGTTGCCTTAGGCAATCACACTACTATTATCTCACATATTATTATTATTAGTGTGGTTGCCTTAGGCAATCACACTATTATTATCGCACATATTATTTATTATTATTATTCCACTCATTTTTTGGACCGCTACTCCTCCCAGAGTTTTCGCACCACATACACGTGCCATATGTCAAATTGACCGGCTTCTTTGGGAATCGCGTGCTATTACTTTGTGGAAAGATTCGCTGCACGGTTTTTGAGAAATATGACTTTTTATGGCCAATTTTTCCCATTGAAAATGAATGGGGCGGTGACGTCATAAAAATGTGAATTATGAAGTTACAGCATTGGTCGGCTTTGCACACGTGATGCGGTCCGCTGCACGTCCTCACCAGCCACCAGAAAGGATATAGCTGAACGCGGAAGTGAACGGATGAAACAGTATTCCAAATGCAAAATTACAAATGAAAACGCTGTCAGCTAGGTATATCAACAAAACATATGGCTTAGGCATACCCAGAAGTCCTCAATAATAACAGTATTTCACTAGATATTACGCAAATTCTTTGACGACGTTTCGTCAGGTCCAGCGTCTTTGAATGCTAATGCTAACAAAGACTACATGCATTGTATGCGACGATTAAAAAACTTTCGGTTGACCTAAAAAAACAATATTCCAAAACCAAAATTAGACGTGCTGTTATACCTGGTTAGAAAGCTTATGCTCTCACCTACTGAATAAACGAATTGTCAAACAAGCCAGACTGTACTAAAGAGTGCAACAACGCCGTCAACAACACGTGTGCAGCAGCTTCTGGTCCGGTCTTACTTCAGAAAACGATGTGGGCTTGTAATACCACACATGTTGCTTTGGGTGTTGTCGAACTTTGTAGTACAAACTGGCTTGATTGAGAATTCATTTATTCAGTAGGTGACACAATAAGCTTTCTAACTATGTATAATATGTCAAATTTTGCTTTTGTAACACTGTGTAATATCCCAGCGTATTGGGAACTTTGGTCTCATTAGAGCTGCATTACACATTCAGTCCGTTGTAGCAGGGACAGCAACGCTCTCACCCCAACGCGTTTGCTAAAGTACAGAACTCCTCTTGCATGTTGTTGATGCACCCCTTGCTGCAACAGAAGCTAATAGTACTGCCTACCAGCCGAACCTTATTCACAGAAGCTGTATTTAAAATTAGTTAAAATGCGACTATTTTAACACATATTTCTCGCCTCATTTTCGTTCTTGGAAATTCGGCTCGGCTAACACATAATAGGCTACTTTGTCTATGAGTTGGTCTCTAAGGTAACAGATTTACAGTTGTATGGTTAAATGAGCTGAAATTCACGCTTAACCATACGTCAATCAAATTAATCTCTCCTGTCTTGCTTTTTAAATGGTGCGATCACGCAGTTTATACGTAGGGTTTTTCCAAGACCCTCTGAACATGCAAGCTAGCTTTATGATTCGCCGTCACTCGTCAACGCATACCGTGAGTGAAACACTGAGAACTCACGTTTGGATGAAGGGATAATTCAGCTCTAAATATATGTGTCGCAAATCAACTCGTTGTAGTGATGTTATAGCAGGTACACAATACCTTGTCTCTGCTTATACTACAGAAACTGTTCACTCCGTTCAGCACAAAGTCGACTTTGCATTGGCGGCAACCACACTTCACAATTTCTGCAGGAATTGTCTAGTTATTATTATTCCACTCATTTTGTGGACCGCTACTCCTCCCAGAGTTTTCGCACCACATACACGTGCCATATGTCAAATTGACCGGCTTCTTTGGGAATCGTGTGCTATTACTTTGTGGAAAGTTTCGCTGCACTGTTTTTGAGAAATATGACTTTTTTCAGCCAATTTTTCCCATTGAAAATGAATTGCGACCGTGACGTCATACATATGTGAGTTATAAAGTTTTGGTCGGTTTGCACACGTGATGCAGTCCGCTCTACGTCTTTATCCGGTTTATCTACTGGGTATTCAGAACCCAGATACCGCGCATATCTCTGTTTTGTCGTAATTACAGAAAACACACATTCGTAAACCTCAAATGCTTTATACCAAAATTTAGATAAGACCTTGACGAAGACGTTCATGCACGGATTGTGTTGTTCAAACGAGGTTTCCTGGCGACTTCGCCACCAGAAAGGATATAGCTGAATGCAGAAGTGAACGCGATAAAACGGTATTCCAAATGCAAAATTACAAATGAAAATGCTGTCAGCTAGGTATATCAGCAAACACATGGCTTAGGCATACCCAGACGTCCTCAATAATAATAGTATTTCACAAGATATTACGCAAATCCGTTGACGACGTTTCGTTAGGTGCAGCGTCTTTGAATGCTAGTGCTAACAGAGTGAATGCATTCAATGCGATGACGAGAAAACTTTCGCTTGACCTAAAACCGATATTCCAAAACCAAAATTAGACGTGTTATACCTGGTTAGAAAGCTTATGCTCTCACCTACTGAATAAACGAATTCTCAAACAAGCCAGTCTGTACTAAAAAGGGCAACAACGCCGTCAACAAAACGTGTGCAGCAGCTTCTGGTCCTGTCTTACTCCAGAAAAAGACGTCAGCTTGTAATACCACACATTGCTCTGGGTGTTCTCGAACTTTGTAGTACAAACTGGCTTGATCTACATTTCATCGATCCAACAGGTGATAGAATAAGCTTTCTAACTATGTATAACATGTCAAATTTTACTTTTGTAATACCGTTTTATATCCCATCGTATTCGAAAGGTTCGTCTCATTATAGATGCATTACGCATTCTTTGTAGCAGTGACAGCAACATTTTCTCACCCCAACGCTACAGTACACAACTCCGCTTGTCTGTTGATATACCCCTCGTTACAACAGACGCTAGTACTACTGGCTACCAGCCGATACTTATTCACAGAAGCTGTATTTAAAATGAATAGAATAAGCTTTCTAACTATGTGTAATATGTCGAATTTTAATTTTGTAACACCGTTTAATATCCCAGTGCATTGGCAACTTTGGTCTCATTAGAGCTGCATTACGCATTCAGTCTGTTGTAGCAGGGAAAACAACGCTTTCTCACCCCAACGCGTTTGCTAAAGTACACAACTCCACTTGCATGTTGTTGATGCACCCCTTGCTGCAACAGAAGCTAGAAGTACTGGCTAGAAGCAACACCCTAGCAACCGCCTATCACTCCATAGCAACCACCTAGCAATGCCCTAGCAACCACCAGGGGCTCCATAGCAACCACCTAGCAACATCCTAGCAACCACTTAGATTACCCTAGCAACCACCTAGCAATGCCCTAGCAACCACCAGGAGCTCCATAGCAACCCCCTGGAACTCCATAGCAACCACCTAGCACCACCCTAGCAACCACCTGGAACACCATATCAACCACCTAGCAACATTCTAGCAACTGCCTAGAACTCCATAGCAACCACCTAGAACACCCTAGCAACCGCCTAGAATTCCATGGAAACCACCTAGCAACACCCTAGCAACCGCCTCAAACATCATAGCAAATACCTACCACTGTTCACTCTGTTCAGCAGAAAGTCAACTTTGCCTTGGCGGCAACCACACTTCACAATTTCTGCAGGAATTGTATAGTATTATTTTTATTTCTTTCCACCCATTTTTTGGACTGCTACTCCTCCCAGAATTTTCACACCACATGCACGTGCAATATGTCAAATCGAGCGGCTTGCTTGGGAATGGTGTGCTATTACTTTGTGGAAAGTTTTTGAGAAATTCCACATTTTTTGGGAATTTTTTCCCATAGAGAATGAATGGTGGAATGTTCACCCTTGTGATGTCACAATGCTGTCTTCTCACCCTTGTGATGTCACAATGCTCTATCTTCTAGCAGCTGTACTCTGCTCTCTCACTGGCTTTGGACATTCAGCATTCATCTCTATGGGGCAAAATTGCCCACAAATTGTTGGATGCCTCATTGGATTTGGTCCTATGTCCATTGGTGTTGAATAACCTAGCCCCTTTTCCTGATTGGCTGATGTTTGACATGTCATAACGTCTGTACCGTTTGTCATAGATAATTAGGGGTCACCTCATTGGACTCAATAAAGACCTAGCAACCGCCTAGAACACCATAGAAACCCCCTAGCAACACACTAGCAACCGTCTACCAACCCTTAGCAACCACCTAGCAACGCCCATGAAACCACCTAGAACTGCATAGCAACCACCTAGCAACAACCTAGCAACCACCCTGAACTCCATAGCAACCACCTAGAACACCATAGCAACAGCCGTGAACTTGATAGTAGCCACCTAGCAACTGCCTAGATCTCCATAGCAACCATTTAGCAACGGCTTAGAACTCCATTGAACCACCTAGCAATACCCTAGCAACCCCCTAAAACTCCATCGCAACCACCTAGCAACACCATAGACACCACTGAAAACACCCTAGCAACCGCGGAGAACAATCTAGCATCGAAGCAGTTGCAGATATCTCAAAAAACAAGGAAATTACAGGCTTTTGAAATTTTGGCTGGAAGCTAATGCTAATGCTAATATAATGCAAATTTCAAATGCTCATAACTTTTTACAACAATAACCTGGGGATTTGAAACGGACTGGGCATGAAGAGGGCACTACCATGTTGTACCATGTCGAAACAGTTGCAGATATCTCAAAAAACAAGGAAATTACAGGCATTTGAAATTTTGGAGGGAAGGTAATGCTAATATAACACTTTAAAACTCATCTGCTCATGATCGCTTTACCTGATTCCGTCACCATCGCACATGTGTACTCATGGGTATTCTCTCCATCAAGGGTGATAAGGAAAAGTCGTTTAGTTAAAAATTATGTGATTTGTGGCGTGACAAATTTGCCACTCCATGCTAATGCATATTCATAATTTGAAGTAATGTTTCTCATGATCCGGAAGTTGGATCGGCTCATGCACAGGTATGTAGATTGTCCAAAATCCTGAAATCTATGCCGCTTGGACTATTTTCTCCTTCGCCTAGTATTCCCCCGGCCTGGACGTGTTCGTAGGACCCTGCATTGCTGCTTGCAGCTATATTTATTAGGGGTCCTATGAAGTAGGAACCCTATTGTTATTGTTAGTATTATTATTATTATTATTATTATTATTATTATTATTATTCTATTCCTGGAAATGGTCAAATAACTCAAAAAGTCCTTGACCAAGAATGATATAAATTACCAGGTTGAAACTAGAGACCATGAGTAACTATGCCAGAAAGAATGACCATGATTCGTCCATAGGTGGCGCTATAGTAACCGATTCAAATGCAAATTTCAAAATGCTGGCATTTCCACCCCATTTGATGAATATTCATGAAACCAGGTGTACTTGTCATTCATCATGAGGAACAAATATGCCTCAAGAACCCATAAAGTCTGCCATGATGGATTTTCCTGCAGATTGAAAATTTGGCAAAACCTATAAAAAGTTTCTTCTAATAAACCGTAAGTCCGATTGGTCCGAAATTGCCCGTGTACGTGTATGGTGCATGTCTCCCTATAGGGTGTTAACAGCAAAGAGATCCATTTCAAGATGGTGGAGATACTCATATTTAAAATAAACTAAATTTGGCCACAAATTTCAAATGCTTATAACTTTTTACAGCAATTATCTAGGGACTTGAAACGGACTGGGCATGAAGAGAGCCCTACCATGCTGTACCATGTCGACGCAGTTGCAGATATCTCAACAAACAAGGAAATTACAGGCATCTGAAATATTGCCGGGAAGCTAATGCTAATATAATGCAAATTTCAAGTGCTTATAACTTTTTAAAACAATGCATATTCATGTTTCGAAGTAATGTTTCTCATGAACCGGAAGTTGGATCGTCTCATGCACAGGTATGTAGATTGTCCAAAATCCTGAAATCTATGTCGCTAGGACTCTTTTCTCCTTCGCCTAGTATTTACCCGGCTTGGACATGTTCGCAGGGCCCCTCATTGCTGCTTGCAGCTATATTTATTATTATTATTATTATTATTATTATTATTATTATTATTAGCGGTCTTTTGTTGGGGATCTCACAGCTCTTATTCTATTTCTGCTTGCTGCAGGTGGCCTACTTTACAAGTTGTGAACTTGCTATTATTTTGTTAAATTACCAGACTACCACTTGCACTTTAAATACAAATTGCACTGTTGAAAACATTAATGTGTTCTTTTTATTATAAGACCACGTTAGTAGCTACAAGTGTCGTGAGAAATTCAAAAAAAGACTAAGGAGGTTTAATTGTTAGTTACAAAGTAAAGTATTGGTAAGCAGCATTAATAAGCAATACCTTTTGTGTCCATGCTGGTGGCATTTCAGCCTGTAATAAAAGTTTCAGCGGTCCTTCTCTTCTGCACAAATTTCTCAGTCTGTGAATCCTTGTTTGCATTATTTCGTTTTTGCCATTATGGCTTTAACACACTTTCCAGAGACTTTCTGGTATGGGCTGATCGTTATACTCCCCTTAGAGTGACCACGGACGACTAGACAAGGGGACTGGCTTCTTTCCCTGCTGTACTTGTGCAGCCTGTCATCAGTCTAGAGAACAAAGACATTTACGAAAAATATAACCTTTAAGGATTCCAATATTAGACTATTTATTACTTGCACCTCAACTAATGTTATTCATTTGATTTATTGCCCATGCAAATTACAATATGTACAGTCGGTAAGACACACAGACAGACGGTAGGTTTCAAATTTCAAATTACTAGCTTTCAAACTTTAAATTAGTTATTGTCACAGAATGCCATTACCACTCTTGGTCAAGAAGATATTTTGAATAGGGGAGAACTGGCAGAATTGTAACAATTTTCACTTTTTACTGAATTATGTAGAAGTAACGACATCAAATGCTGTGAAGTTTCACTGCAAAGAGGGTACCCTTGTCTGCTAGAATAAGTCACACTAAGTTTGAGGTAATCACAAATGTTAACCTAGTCCGATATTATAACTGCGAAGTATATGGGGACAGTTGTAACCACAAAAATAACTGCGTAAATCATTAATATCTGTGATATTTATCGGAAAAAACTCTGTTGGTTCAAAGGATTATACTGTGCATGGATGTTTAAACCAGGAACCAATTAGGAAAGTGTTTTTTTTGTTTATTGCGATAAATGGAAAATATGTGGGATTGGATGATTTGTGGTTTCGTCATGTTTAAAATACACTTATTTTGTTTATGTAGTCATGTCAATTAGGAAGAGCAAAAAAAATCTTTTTCAGCCAATCTGTCTGCCATTTTCTGTAGGCTTTACATCATTTGTTGGCCAGTTACTAATCATGTTTGTGGTGGAAACCAGGTTTTGCCTTTTCTATACCCTTCTATATGTATGTTCTATTTACATTCTATATGTAAATGTTACAACCATACCGCATGGCAATAGGCTTGCTGTTTTGTTACTTAGCAACTGAAGTCAAACCTGTGCTGATTTGCAACCAGGGCCCAGTTGTTCAGAAGATCGGATTTCGGCTATCGGATTGGATCAAATCTTGAAAATGGGTTGTTAAAAAGGAAAAAAAAGGATTCTGAAATCGGATTTGATCACTGTGGCAAGCTGAGTGCCACCGCTCGGTTGACAGACGAGAGAGACGAGATTTCTTTCAGGACGCGAATGCGTCTTTTATTTTTACGGATGCCACGCGGCTTTCGGTTTCATACAAAACACAAAATGGGCAACAGACTCTCGGTTAGCACTTCCTCCGTCTCCAGTCAGCCCCTGTCTGCCTCCGTAGACCGCCTTTTAAGCGCCCAGGCTCACGGTTGAGGTAATCAGCACATTGTCAATCAATCGAACAATTAAACATCGGTGCTGATTAGCAATCCCCAACAGCTGTGGCGCAGAGTCCGAGAGCCGCCCCACCCACTCTCTCTGCAGCCAACGCAAAACCACGCCAACCCTACCACAATCACGTAATCCAGTCTTGGTTTTGGTCTGGATCAAACCTTCAGTATGTGTTGTTCAAAACTTTTTAGTAGGATTGGGATACCTTTGATCCAAAAAATCAGGATTATCCTGATCCCAGCAAAAGGGTGGAATCAGGGTGGATTTCAGGAACAAAATGTAATAAAACTTTAAAATTTGTCAAATAATACAACATTTGTATCATGTAGTACACACTCACCGGCCACTTCATTAGGTGACAGGAGTGGCACCCGGTGTGGTCTTCTGCTGCTGTAGCAGCTTCAATGTTTGACATGGCGTGCATTCAGAGATGCTCTTCTGCATACCTCGGTTGTAACGAGTGGTTATTTGAGTTACTGTTGCCTTTCTATCAGCTTGAACCAGTCTGGCCATTCTCTTCTGACCTCTGCCATCAACAAGGCTTTTTCACTCAGAGAACTGCCTCTCACTGGATATTTTCTCTTTTTCAGACCATTCTCTGTAAACCCTAGAGATGGTTGTGCGTGAAAATCCCAGTAGATCAGCAGTTTCTGAAATACTCGAACAAGCCCGTCTGGCACCAACAACCATGCCACGTTCAAAGTCACAAAATCACCTTTCTTCCCCAGTCTGATGCTTGGTTTGAACTCTTGACCATGAGATCGTCTTGACCATGTCTACATGCCTAAATGCATTGAGTTGCTGCCACGCGATTGGCTGATTAGGTATTTGCGTTAACGGGTGCAGTTTGCAGTTGAACAGATGTACCTAATGAAGTGGCGGGTGAGTGTATATACATTTATTTATATTTTGCACTTGATTTGTTTAACTATTGCACGCTCCCATGTTGCACGCTCCCTGTGGTTCCACTCGCAAGTAGTTAAGGCATGCAAAGCGCCTCTTCATAACATTGAAACGCTCAATTGCGCATCTTGTTTTGCAATGAGCAGTGTTGAAGCGTGCCTGCTCAGGTGTGTTTGCTGCAAGAAAAGGGGTCATCAACTGTGGTAGGAGTGGATAGGCACTGTCTCCTAATATTATGCCATCCAGTCGGTTGGTTTAGAGCTCTCTGTATAGAGTGCTGTCCCTCAGGATATGCGAATAATGGACAGACCCAGGCCACTTCACGACGCAGTTTGTGATGATGAGGTCAGCATCGCCCACAAGTTTGATGTTGATGCTGTGCCTCCCCTTTTGGTTGACGTACTCCCACTCCCTCTCATGAGGTGCTTGTGTATGTACATGAGTGCAGTCGATAACCCCAATAGTATTGGGTATGTTCCCCAAAAGAAAAAACTAGCGCTTGGTCTGGGCAATCTGGTCATCCTTTGGAAATGAAACAAATTGATTGACCAGGCTGGCCAACGCGATTGACACAGCTTTCACCACATCATTCACAGTTGATTTGTCCACTCCTATATTGTCACCAACAACTTGGTAGAAAGTCCCAGATGCATAGAAGCGCAGAGCAATGAGGACCTGTTCTTCCACAGACAGACCGTTACTCCTTCGGGTTCTGCGTTGAAGTTTTGGCCTGACAAGGTCTGCAATGTACTTAATATCAGTAATTCCAAAGCGAAACCGAGCATACAGTTCCTCAGTGGTGTATTGCTCCAGTGGTTTTGAACTTCTTTTTTATTGTCTTTCATAAGGTGCAATCACAAGCATTCTGTCATATACAATAGATACATTGCAAGTACTCTCTCATGTCCGTCCCTTCCCACCCTCCCAATGACCACGTCTCTGACCCCCAAAAATCAAGAAACCACACAAAACAATAAGCAACAATGCATAAATTATACAATGTACAAGTAGACCCAGCCCCAAAAACAAACCCCCAGACAAAGATACATTTATCTATCTTTCCAGTTGCAGTCGTGGAAACTGTAGGATAATTGGAGTCCACTTTACTGTACAAATATCTGTTTTCAGCTGAAGTCTTGCAGTTATGTTCTCCATATAGTAAACACTTACAACCCTTTCCCTCCAATGGTTTAGAGTCGGTGACTGTGGCTTCAGCCAGGAGACCGTAATCATCTTCTTGGCTATCAAGAGAAGGATTCTTAATAAATATTTCTGGTTTATCACCCAAATCTTCTGGTAGTAATCCTAATATGAAGTAGGTTGGGTCAAGGGGTAAATCTAACCTCAAGATTTGTTTAATTTCTTTTTGTATATTTAGCCAATATTTTGATAATTTTGGGCAATCCCAAAATGTGTGTGGTCTCCCACCAAGCCACAGTCCCTCCAGCACAGGTTAGAAACACTGCTGAATTTTTATATGGTGAGAGGAGTTCTGAAAATATCTCATCTTGACCTTCCATTCAATCTCCCTCCACACTGGACTATTAGTTAATTTATGTCCATCTCTACATGTTTTTTCCCAGTTTTCATCTGAAATTATAGTGTTCATCTCCAATTCCCATTTCTCTTTAATATCCATACTGTTATCTATTGGTTTCTCCTGTAGTAGTTTATAGATGTGTGATACAATTTTCCTTTTGATCAGACCATCTATCGCCAATAAAAAGAAACGCTCCATATTGGATGGTTCATTATTTAATTCCCCCCATTCTTTATGTTTCTGTAAATAATGTCTTAACTGTAAATACCTGAAGAAGTCATGTGCAGGAAGGCCAAACTTTTTTTGGAGTTGTTCAAAGGATTTCAGAACTCCTCCCTCAAACAGTTTATCTATTGTGGTTAGTCCTTTTTCTGCCCATTTCTTAAAGGGGAATTGCACTTTATAACACGTCTGCTTCTCATGACTGATATTGTCCTTCTAATGAATGTGTCGCCCTTCATTTTACGATTAGTTATTTCATTTTAAATGTGTAACGTTAGAAATAAAGATCTATTTTTTTAGCGCAAGTCCACATAGTAGTACGGTTTCCGTTTTTTCTTCTTCTTCGATTTCGTTTCGCGGCAAAATCGAGAAGAAGCGAAGCAAAACATTCTGTTAACTTAGCGTTGAAATCAAACAAACTAACGTCCGCTAGCTTTTGTTTGATGCGATATTGGTGTAATAATGAGGTGCATTGTAGCCGGTTGTTATAATGTCCCCGTTAAACTTGACTTGAAAGCACATTTTCATAGTTTTCCAAGCGATGCACCTTTGTGCCAGACATGGCTGGGTGTAATCAGACACCCCAACATAACAGCCGAAGAAGTTTTCAATCGAGGACTAAGGGTATGCAGTGACTACTTTGAGGGCACCGACTACCAAGGCAACCGTCTGAAACCTGGAGCTGTACCCACCGTTTTCCCATCTGCCTGTGATACATAGGATGTCTACCACCAGTTGCTGTTTGTCCTGGGAATAGCCTGTGGTTCAATCTCGGCCTGCGCCTGACTCGCTCTCGCATGATCAGCCAGCAAATTGGCCAGCTCTTCTTCTGTGTATTCCGGCTCGAATCGATAAGGCACAACAATCCCATGATCAAAAACAAAATGTCCTCCGTCTTCAGACATTTTCAGTTTCACTAGCTAGTAGTCATACAGCACTATTTCTACGACCAACCTAATGTTATTGTCTGCAGGTACGCCCACATCAGAAGTCTCGCAATGATATGCATCCTCGAATTCGACACTAAACTGCCTCGGTCTACTTCCTGCATTTGTAAAGGAAAACAACAAAACAGCATAAAATATTGACATAATGAAACATAATGAAATAACTAATCGAAAAACGAAGGGCGACACAGTCATTAGAAGGACAATATCAGTCATGAGAAGCAGAAGTGCAATTCCCCTTTAAACCCAGAATCTAATTTAGAAGGCAGGAAGTCTACATTCAGTACAATCTTTATCGCTCTTGATATTGAAGTAGGAAGATTCAGCTTTTTTCGTATTGTTGACCACACTTTCAGAGTGACTTTTATCCACTTATTGCTAATTTTCATTTTTTTCCAGACCGCTCGGCTTAAAAATGGCAGTGTTTCTAGGGATGCATTTGGGCATGAGTACTGTTCCGTTTCAACCCATATTGTGTCCTTGTCTTGAGTTATCCAAGCAACTGAGACCCTGTCCACACTATCAGGTTTCGAAAATGGTTCTTGAAAACAGTTCTTGAAACCCGTTCTTTAGAACGGTTAGCTACGGTCCAGACTACATTTTTAAACTAGTTTAGCGGGTACAATGATGAAACAGAACCCCATGACTAGGGTTGCAAAATTCCGGGAATATTCAAGGATGGAAACTTTTCATGGGAATTAATGGGAATTTATGAGAATTAACGGGAAATAATGGGAATAAAATGGAAATATAGCCCTATTTGCTCAGGCTGCATTTACCATGTCATATGCAGATAGAAACAAACCTTTTACCATATCATAAGCAGACATAATTGCAAACATTCTCTATGACCCCCCTCCAGAAAAAAGACTTCTCTTAACACCTAAAAAACCCCCCTAAAAACAGTCTTCCGAATGTTGTTTTAGAATTCTATTTACATAGATAGTTGAAGCGCAAGTTTTTAGAAAAAGTCAAGGAATGACAACATTAACAAAATACATCCCATTTTACTGCGCAAAGGGTCAGTTGACCCCGCGGTTCTAGTGATGAGCAGTATACCGTGAGTAGTGCCAAGTGACGTCAGCAGCACACTACGTGACCAAAGACGGGAAGTTTTGAAGAGAAGCTAACAAAACATAACGAAATAACAATTCAGAATAGGCCTTAGGGTTTCAAGTGAACAACTCATTTATAAAATAAATGTTTTACAATAAAGAATGAATGAAAATAGATTAATTAAAACTCCTCAATTAGCATGCTCAATCAAGCTACAACACATGGTAACAGCTAGCTAGTAAAAGGTTATAGAAGGTATAAACTGTGTACTTTGCATTAGGTTACTATCTGCCGGTTAACTGAAATATCATAAAAAATATAAAATATATTCACTCCAATAATATAATCAAAACTTACCTGAAGACATGTAGTCCTTTGGCTCAGACAGTGTGGTAGTGTTGGCAGTAATGTGGGCTGCACACGTGATGGGAGAATGCACTGTACATGTAGAGGGTTGTAATTTTACTGAATTCATATTTAAAGGTGCAGTGTGTAGAATTTAGTGGCATCTAGCGGTGAGGTTGCAGATTACCAACTGAATACCCCCCCTCACCTCCCCTCACCCCTCCCTTTCCAACGACGTAGGAGAAGCTACGGTGGCCTGTAAGTTCCAAAAATAATGTCATCGTCTACGACAGCATCGAGTGTCAAGTGATGAGGTTCCTTGATAGATTTATAAATTGTATTTCGTTTTTTAGTTTGTAAAACTATAGGTCATAGCTTACAAGTAAGATAGCGACTATGATTGCTAATTTTTCCGCATTGTGGTAGCGTTTTATTGCTAACGTTAGCTGCTTTGCATGGTAAATCATAGAAAGACATGATGCGTCACAAAAACTATTACACTACTAACTAACGCTTACATTACAGTGTGAAATATCCCCATTATAAAATATCACTAACCTATTTAAAGGTACTCAATTAAAAAAATAACATATATAACCGAAATATTTTGAGCAGTAGGCCTAATACTTACATAGCAATGATGAAATCTTATCTGTTTTCAATAGACAGAGACAGAGTAAATCAATGATATATTTCTATCCGCTTCTGTCTTGCACCAGAAAACGATGTCAGCTAGGTCTATCAGAAAACCTATGCCCAGAAGTCCTCAATAATAATAGTATTTTCCCAGAAATTACGAAAAATCGTTAACAACGTTTCGTTAGGTGCAGCGTATTTTACCGCTACCAAAGAGTGAATGTGTAAGTGAATGCAATGATGATAAACCTTCGATTACACTGACCAATGAAACGCTATTCCAAAAGCAAAATTAGACATGTTATACATCGTTAGAAAGCTTATACTCTCACCTACTGAATAAATGGATTGTCAATCAAGCCAGACCGTACTAAAAAGGGCGACAGCATGGCGGTAGGTGTTTGTAGCAGCTTGGCAGGTCCTGCTGCCTCACCTCTCCTAAAACAAACTGGGAGACCGCCGGACTCTCAGATTGCATATGTGTGGAAATGGGCGTTATGGCGATCGTACTTGAAAAACATCAAAACCAAGGAGTTATCACGTTTTACGATCTTGGCCCTGTATCTGCTGATTCTCACGGTCATACCTTTGTGGGGAAATTGGTCCGCCAATTGTTTGCGTTCATCTCAACACGCAATTTCGCCGGGGAATCTCGCTGCACCCCTTGACTCCTGGAGCCAATACATCATCTACTCCAAAGTTCTGGATGGTGGGCGAGTGTCTGCCCGGTGTAGGCAGCGTGAACATCATGGTCAGAGAGTGACCCCCGTACCAACAAACCGGGGTTATTCCATTTTTCTCTGCATTGTCCTCTTGCTATGTGGGGATGTTCACCTAAATCCCGGACCTGTGGACTGTCGGCAAATGCAGGGTGTTGACTCTTGGCAATCAGCTGTTCCCCACGGGCCTGCGGCCAGGCCGGAGATCCACCTTCACCACACTCTCCCCGCAGGATTTCAAGGTAACAACAAGACGGCAAACCCGGTGTCTAAACTACATGATATCGGCCACAAACTGATATATGCTGGTCCCACTATTGCGACGAATGTGCCACGGACTACCGTCAACTTGGCGATTTTAAAACAACAGAAAACTAAAATGTTTCAGACTGTAAATCATGCAAACGTACTATGGAACCCGAAAACAAAACCGAAAGGGATATTTGGTGGTCACTTAAACATACGGAGCATCGTATCAAAGACTGAACAACTTGAACATTTATTGACTGACTCTAACCTTGACTATCTGTGTCTTACGGAAACTTGGTTAACTCCTACAACTCCATTAGCTATATTTAATGTGCCAGGTTATAATGTGTACAGACGAGATAGAAGTAAAGGGAAGGGGGGCGGGGTTCTGATCTACGTTAAAGAGAGCATTCAAAGTAAACAAATTGAAATCGCTGACAGCACCCTCGAGTGTGTTGGGGTCACCATTACACTAGCCCCTGAAATATCATTTGTTGTATTTGCGGTTTATGGACCACCTTCTGCTACAAATGTTTTCTTCGACCATTTATCCGAAATTCTCAAACACTATGATGGTAAAGAAATACTTCTCCTGGGAGACTTCAATTTAAACTGGCTAGATAGAGCACGTAGAAAGAGGCTAAAGGATATCACCAAAACATTTCAGATGACACAAATGGTAAATAAACCTACGAGACTAACAAATTCTTCCAAAACCCTACTGGATTTGATTTTTACAAATAAAGCTGACAGAATAACAAAAATATATAACTTAATCACTGGTCTTTTTAGCTGCTAGAAAGTTGACAAAGACACGATACGGGAATCAAAATGAAATTAAAAAGAATTCCAATATCTCTTTCATTCCAAAAAACGATCTAGAGCTCTTTGAGAACGAAATAAAGCAAACTAAATGGAATGACACTATTGCAGATAAACAGTGTGAGCAGGCGTGTGACGATTTAATGTCAGCTTTCAAACAGATTCTACTAAAATATACCAAAACAATGGCCCGGAAGACTAATGTAAAACGGAGTTTGCCTTGGTTTAACAGTAACCTATGGGATCTAATGAGAAAAAGAGATGCTTCCCTGAAAAAATCCCTAAAATCAGGACTGAATACTGATCGTTTAATTTATAAAGGACTGAGAAACAAAGTCACGATGCAACTTAGAAAGGCTAAAGCAAATTTTTTTCTGGAAGTCATTAAAGAAGCAAAAGGGAATAGTAAGAAATTATGGAGAAGCATTGATAAACTAACTGGAAAGGAAAAATCTAAATGTGGTAGCATACAGCTCAAAATAAATCGTACTCTTCAAAATGATAGCTTAGTTGTTGCAACAAATTTTAACGATTATTTTATAAATTCTGTCCTGGAATTGGCTCAGATTTTTACACAAACTCACCTTTCTCAAGCCTCAGTTTATCACAGATCTGCATTAATATTGACACCTACAAATGAAACAAAGGTAAACAAAATTCTCTAAACTCTATCAAACAGCAAAGCAAAGGACATATATGGTCTTGATACTGCATTTCTAAAAAAATATAAAGAAAATTTTACCACTCCTATAACTCAAATAATATACAAGTCAATTAATGAGAGCACTTTTCCTAGTGCCTTGAAACTGGCTATAATAACCCCTGTATACAAATCTGGAGATAAACAGGAGGAAAGTAATTACAGACCTATCAGCATACTCCCCGCCATCTCCAAGGTCACTGAAAAGGTAGTAGCAGAACAACTGATTGCACACCTTGATTCCAAGGCCCTTTTACACCCTATGCAATTTGGATTCAGAAAAAAACATTCAACTGAAACAGCATGCTGCTACTTCCTTGAAGTCCTTAAAGCAAACCTAGATAAAGGTGGGGTGGTGGGAGCAGTCTTCCTCGACCTGCGTAAGGCTTTTGACACGGTTAATCATCAAACACTACTCAACAAGCTGGCTAACTATGACCTTTCCATAACAACACAAAACTGGATTAAATCATACCTAAATGGCCGACAACAGTGTGTGCGGATAAACAATAACTTATCACCTCTAAAAGCGTGCACCATGGGAGTGCCACAAGGCTCAATTCTAGGGCCACTGCTTTTCAGTATATACATCAATGATCTCCCATCTGTATGCGATGATGTTGAAATCTTGATGTATGCAGATGACACTGTGTTATACACCCATGGGAAAAACGCAATAGAAGTCGCCACAAAATTATCAAAGGAAATGGAAAATGTTGCTAAATGGCTAAATGACTCCTGTCTTACTTTAAATGTTGGAAAGACTGTAAGTATGTATTTTACCAATAGGTACAAACTTAGAGAGTGTCCTGACATCTGTGTAAATGGACAAAAAATTAAAAACGTGGATGAATTTAAATACCTGGGCGTCACGCTTGATCCAACTCTTGTCTTCAAAAAGCATATTAAGAAAATGGGTAACACACTGAAATTTAGCCTTGCAAATTTTAGACATATAAGAAACTCCCTCACGGTTGAGGCATCAAAGACCTATTTAAATGCAATGATTCTGTCACACTTTTCGTACTGTATGTCAAGTTGGTCCCAGGCAGGTAAAACAGCCTTAAGACCACTTGAATCATTATATAAAAGTGCCCTAAAAATTCATGATAAAAAACACACCAATATCACCACTGTCATGTACTCACTAAATATAATATGTTAAATTTGGAAAATTTTATCATGTACTCGAGTGTTTGTCTAATTTTTAAGATTATTCTTAACGCTGCTCCTCCTCCCTTGAGGAACTTTGTCACACTCAGCTCAGAAAAAACAACATGAGTCACTAGATCAACCACTCGTGGGGAGTGCAGAATTCCACAACGTAAGACCTCCTTTGGAAAATCTTCCTTCAATTTTATGGCCATAAAAAATTGAATAATCTTCCAACAGAACTAATAACATCCACAGATTTTCACACTTTCTCCCATCTGACAAAACATTGGATCCTTACACAGCAAACTTGCAGACATTAGTAAATTAGTATTGTGGGGGGGGGGTTGTTTTAGGGTTGGGATGTGGGGATTACTGTGTTTTGTATGTTTTAACTATTTTTGTATTTTGTACTTTGTTTTTTAATGTCCTTTCTATTTTACTGTTTAATGTACTTTCTATTTTACTGTCTTACTTACCTGCCCAGGGACTACGGGTGGAAATTAGCAAATTGCTATAACCCGGTACAATACATCTTTCCTTGTTTTATATAAGGTCAATGTTCTTTGTACACTGTCCCTGTTTAAATAAACTAAATAAATACAAATACAAATACAACGTCGTAAACAACACGTGTGGTATTACGCACAGCTGTTTTGGAAGGTACCCAGGCAAATGCGCCCCCTCTAGAGCTGTTTGTCTGTTCTGGGCTACTGTAGAAACATGGCAGTGCAACATGGCGGCTTCCGTGGAAGAGGACTCGCTCCCTATGTATATATAAATGGCTCATTCTAAGATAACAAAAACACAACGATTCTTATTTTCATGGGATTGTACACTAATTAAAACATTCTTATGAATATTATATTTCATTTCTGCCAAGTCCGTTCCGCTAGATGCCACTAAATTCTACACACTGCATCTTTAAATGGATGCTGGCAAATGATCAGTACATATGATGGTAGAGTGTGCTGCTGAATGCAGTGCATGGTTACAATTCAATTAAATGGGAATCCGTTTAACCAAAACATGCCATAAGACCTAGTAGGAAATTTACCGGAAATATTCCGATCTTTTGCAACCCTACCCATGACGCACTGATAATAAACAGTAAGAAAATGTAAATAAAAGTAATTGGAGAGCATGGCGCCAACTATCAATACACACACAGACACATAACATAAGCCTACCTAAATAGCCTACACATTTAACATGTAGCAATTAGGCTATTATTAGCGTGTGCGTGCTTATTGTTGTTGTATCGGAGCAACAATGTTTCACATAACTAACGTTAAGCAGTTTGCCAGCTAAAAATTGAGCCAGACGTTGCCTTACTTCTTTGTTTTTTGTCTGAGATAACAAAACAGCATAATGTTGCAAGAGCCCGCTATAGGGTTAAACGGCAGCACTTGTCCCGTCTTCTTCACTCTCCTCATCTTCGTCACAGTTATCGTAGGCGGCGGGGGAGCTGGTTGAAGGCCGATGTCCCAGTACTCTTCATAAAAAGGGACGGTGGCGCTGCTTTGGCCAGATCACCTGTTGTTCTCCTTGGCTTTGTGGTATCGCAATTTCAACTGTTTAATCTTTTGGTTGCACTTGTTCCAATCACGGTTGTAGCCGGCCTCGACCATCGCCGCTGCAATCTTTTTAAATATATCTCCATTGCGCTTAACTGAGTTCAGCTCTGCTTGTACAGCCGCATCTCCCCATATACTGATGAGGCAACGCGTTTCGTTCTTCCCCCATGTAGTCGACCTGTCAGCCATTTCTAGTAATGTTATGTTTTTTGTAACTAACGTTAATGAAATATTGATTTTGTTAGGTTATCGATTAGCTAGTTAACGTTATGACAGTTAGATAGTGTCAGTGGTTGCCATGGAAATGTGTGTTGGAACGTTCAGTGTAACAGTTTCAGCTGGAAATGGTTTTTGAAACCACCTCCTGGACTGGTCTCAAGAACGGTTCTTGAGATCAGTTATGAACTGTTTACAGTCTGGACGCAAACTAGCTTCAGAACTGAGTTATAGCCCTTAAAGTAGTTTAAAAGCGATAGTGTGGACAGGGTCTAATGTAAGCTGAGCTGCCCAATAATACTTTTTCATGTTACGCAGATTTAAGCCTCCTTTTTCCTTTGGACTGAGGATTGTTTTTAGTCTAATTCTTGGTCTTTTGTTTTTCCAAATAAATTTAGATAGCCAGTTGTCTAGTGTTTTAAATGCGGAAATGGGGACCTCATAGGTAATGATTGGAACAAAAAAGCAGCCTGGGCAATATGTTCATTCTTATTGTCTCTACTCTTCCTATTAAAGATAGAGGAAGGACTTCCCATCTTGTAAGATCTGCATTAATTTCCTTCATTAATTTCCCGTAGTTGGCGTTAAAAAAATGTGAGGTGTTAGGGGTAATAATAGTGCCTAGATATCCAAAACCTTGATCGGAAAAACCGGCGCAAAAGTAAGATGGATTACCTGATCCTGGATAGCAAAACATGGGATTTCCAAATCCAGATCATTCTGATCCAGATTAAACTTTTTGAACAACTGGGCCCAGGAGATAAATGATCAAAATAAGAATATTTAAAATATGACGTAACCACATCTCAACCAATCCCGCTCAGTTTAGTTAAGCCATGCCATTGTTGTGAATTAATGATGGACTCACAAGTTATAGTTTTCATTTCTTTCTTTTGAGCAACACCAAGTTATCTTACTGCTATGAATGGGATCACTGGCATTGTATGTATAGATCTTCCATGGCTTTATTTTGTTTAATAAAACTTTAAGATATACTATAGTCGTTATTTCTTAGTTATCTTCTGCCAGCACAGAAAATTTTAATGCGCAATGAAATTTTGGAAAGCTATCAAATACCTTTCTGTGAATTTTACCTGCCTGTGTTCTGAAAGAGTCCATTGCTGTTCATGCCAAACTTGATATATTTTATATGACTGTTTTAATGAGCATTTTGTATTTTCTGGCTCTCTGTTTGACTTCTCCTATTAGGCACGTGTGCATCCCGGTCCTGATGTACCTAGTGGTCTTTCTCTTATCTAATCTTAATCTAATCTTATCTAACCTTGTTTTCTGTTATTGGCAGCTAATTTTATATCAGAGCCTCTTACATATCTTTTTGTCCTAACATAATCTTTACAATGCAGTGATATCCCTAGGATATGGAAGTCTGGTTTTGTTCTCCCACTGACCCAACTATTTTAAATAACTGTAGGCCACTATCTATAGCAGGGGTATTCAATTAAAATGTAAGAAGGTCCAGTTACAAAAATTTTCTAGATAACAAAGGTGTGTATTAAAGGGCACATTTTGGCATTAGTCAAGTGAACAAAACTGTTCCCTAATTCGAGTCTTCCATCATTAAAATAATACAAAACTGTGCACAATTTCTGGTGAATTGCCTTTTCCTCACAATTCCTTTCTTTCCTTAATTTTTCCTCTACTATTCAATTGGGGGAAATTAGCCTTTCTTTGTTCTGCCAATATTTTGAACATTGGCAAAAATGTGGCCAGTGCAATTCTCAAACACTTGTGCCGGTGTTCATTGGTGAACTTAGTACAGTACTTAGTCATGATGATGTTCATTGTTGAGAACGCTGATTTGCAGTTGCATGTGGAGCCAAGCATGGTCAGAATATATATATATATATATATATATATATATATATATATATATATATATATATATTTCTAAGGGCAGGGAATCTCATTTCAGGCACAATTTGTATCCAGAAACTGAATTGGTTGCAGACTCCAATCAGCTCTTTTATTGCCACATTTGCTTGCAAATCAGTCAACTCCATCTGAAGAGATGCAACATTTACCCACTCTTTTTGGTTTCCTCTGAAAATTCTCACAATTTTGATGAAGAACAGATTCTGAATGAACAGGATATGTTGCTTTCCAAGGGTGAAGCGCTCAAACGGGCCTAGAAATTGTCAACCAGCTTCTGTATGTAGTCATCATGGTGAGAGACTCTTTCTCTCCCTGGATTTGTTGTTTTAGTTTTGGGAAGTGCTCACATTCTCTCTGAAGATCAACCTTTGAAAACTTTCTTTTTGAAAGCATTGACAGTAGTTATCAAATCACACTCTGAGTTGTTCTTTCTCTGCAGCCTGGCATTGAGCTCATTAAGATGAAGTAATGTATGTCACAAAAAGCAAATATTTCCATTTTCTCCTCATCTAGCAAAAACACTGAACAGTTGCCTTCTGACTCTTTTGTTCTGCAAGGAAAGTTTTGAATATAGCTGATCTATAGTATCAACACTGTCCAAGGTACTTTACATTCTTGTGAGTCATCAGCTGAAGTTGTTGTACACTAATATCATCGTATCAACATTCCAATAATGTTTTAGGAAGCAACAGTGTCATTACAGTTGCCCTGAAGTAAATTTTGTACAGCTCTTCAAAAGGACACTGTTTGACTTAAATACAGGGCTTAAACAGAAAGAGAGAACGGGGTTCCAGAGGGTACCACTCTCAGTGTACAGTGGTCACTGGCTTCAGATGACGCTTCTGCCGCGAGAGATCTTCCCGGCAGCGGCAAATTTGCCTGTATTTTATTTGTATTTCTACAGGAACTACTTTTGTTTGCAAAACCACCACCAGGTGGCAAATGTGAGCAGTCAAAACCATATCTGGCAGTTAACACTTCAACTGTGGCACTCACGAGCAAAGTAGAACAGTGTTATCTTATTTTAACGGGTCGGGAAAGGGGAGGAAAGGAAAATACATTTTAAAGATAAGCTGAAAATAGGGACATGCTTGTTACCCATAAAATTTTTGTGTGTATTTGAGTGACATTTGCGTCTATAAACGGTTATTCAACGAGTGGTCAAACTTAATAATAGTCAGATAATTTTGAGCACAGTCTAGTCATCCATGTTAGTTTCACTTATGATATAGGGTAGAGTATGTATAAATGTAACGCATCATAAATGTAACACGGTAAATAACTTTTTGTTCACTGCTGCTAGTTGTCATTTGAGAATTGTATATGCACAATTCAGTCCTATAGGCTACCGATTGATTAATGGAAAAGAATCGACATTTATTATAAGCACACACCAGATTGGTCTGCTTGGGCTATTTGGTTTTGTGTGAATTGTTTTAAATTAGAATGTGTTCAAGGCAAATTTCCCGTCGTCGTTTCTCTCCTGCCAGCGTCTAGTTCCTCGTTTACCGAATAGGGGAATGGACAATTATTGAAATTACTGAATCTTTTAAATAAACCATCATTGTTTAACATTTGAGTATTTGCTCATGGTTAAAGGGGAAATGAAGGAAGCGAGCGTAGATAATGTCGGTTCATTACCGCTGTCTCTACCTCGGCATTCCTGTGCTTTGTTTTGTCTGATGTTTTTTTTTTTTTTTGAGGCATTTTTGAGAGAGACCGGCAAAGATGTGCGCAGCCGATCTTGCGTACATAAGAACGGGAGATCGTAGGACGGGCCAGGCAGTGAAGCCTAGGAAGTAACGGGGAAACCGTCTCTACTGCGCGTACTTCACGGCAAAAGCGCTTGCTGCTAATTGAAGTTAATGTAGAAATCCAAGGTGATTTAACAACCAAGGAAAACCAATCTGTCCATTTTTTGTGATTATAAATTTCATTATTTGCAGCAGTTTCTGAAACAATGGTTGTTGTGGTCGAGAAGTCTTGGGAAAATGTATCGTCAATTTATCCTCAGTAGCACTATCATACAGTAGCTTACAGTGTGAATATGGTTTATTCCACTGATAATGTTTGATGTTGGATCGTTAAGACACATTCCCAGATCCGCTCTGCAACAGATACATTGATCATCTGAACAAAGTGCTGCGCCGAGTTGTGGAATTGCGAAGTGGACCAGCTGGAACGTAGCCTGTAATTTCATTGGAGCAAATTTAATCCCACTATCTGTGGTCTGATGTTGCTGTTTCAATATCATTAAAATCCTTGTGCAAATGTATCGTCAATTTATCCTCGGTAGCATCCTACAGTAGCCTACGGTGTGAATATAGTTTACTCCACTGATAATGTTTGATGTTTGATCGTACAGTTGCTAAATAGCCTGCCAGAGGAGAGACAGTACATTCGCACATCTGCATTCCGCATCAACACCTGGCTATTGTCAGGCAGTGGGGGTGTGAAGACAAGCCAAACTCCAGTAAACTGCCCTCAAATTTCAAGTCATCCTGTCAGACTTGGCCTATATTATTGAGTTTGTTTGTTTAACACCCATACGTTCACCCAACTCCTAAAAAAATGACAAACGTTTTAATTAGTAGGCTAGCTGGCAAGTATTAACTACCACAAACAAATATTAACCACGTCTCCATTTTCACCGTAGCCTGACTTGTTTCTGATATAGCCTTGCTGCGCGATTGCTGTGGTCATAGCCTTTGAGTTAGATTTCTGTAACAAAGTGTGATGTGCCAATATGCGCCTGTCCTAATATCCAAGCTCTGCCACTGGGCAGTGGTTAAAAAAAACATGTTTTCACGTGTGTAGTGATTTAAAAAGGGTAATACCTCCCTTATCGCCTATATAACAAAAACGCTATATTTCAGAAATACAACTATTGGAATTGATCCAGCTGTGTACTTTATTTCAAGGAAATAGTTTAGCAAAATATTGTTTTATAATATGCATTAACTTGTTGTAGGAAGTAGCAGAAGTAATAAAAACACAGCCTTTTAAATGTTTAACGACCACATTTGTGTAAAAACCTATGGAAACATTTTTTATGTTCTATTTGCTCAAAGATTTGTAAGAAAGCAAGTGAAATCTGTTCACCCGGCAGGTTCCTTCTGTTCCGCAAATGAGCAATTAGAGGCGTAAATCGGACAGTGTCGTCAAAGAAATTGATGAAGAGTGTTACATTAGGCCATCTATCGGTCATGGTCATTACGTTTGCTTACGATCATGTCTGCAGTGTGGTATAAAGCATTTTAGTTTTACAAATGGGTGTTTTTTATTTTTACTTTTTTTTTTTTTTTACGGTGGAAAGGAGACGCGTTTCGATTCCCAGTTCCCAACCTGCTGCCAGTGTGAGATGATGCATATACCCCTAGGGAGGTCAAACCGATTTTTCAGAAAGCAGAGTTTGACAGTTTATTTTTAATCCATAATAGCACAAATGCTACAGTATAATCAAATAATAATATATAAATCGCTGACTTTCCAGAACATAAGAAAATAGTTGTTTCCTTTAATACGATGTAAAAAAATTAGCTGCTTCCCTCGGCAAGTAATAACTATCATTGGGGAGAAAGGATCTGTGTAGTTTTTGGCCAATCGTTTTCCGTTTCAAGAACAGAAATGAAAAAGCACGAAATTAATGGGTGTTCGATATTCATTTTAAAACATAAATCGAAAAACGAGAATCAATTGGTTATTCGTGTTGCTGACTGATATTAAACATACAATTACATAAACTGAACTAGCTCTCGATTTTAAAGTTCATGGTATTATGTTCGGTTTTTATTATAACAAAAAGGTTAGATTTTTTTTTTATAATTACCCAGTTGACTTCGGTTCGTATTAAATCGTATTAAAGAAAACAGCTGTTATTTTCTGATAAGTTAGGTATTTATATGTTGCTATTTGAGTAGCATTTATGAAATTGTGAAAAATGAACGGCTTGTTTGCTGAAAAATCGCCAAAACGGGTTTGACGTCCCTGTTAGGGTCTTACGAGTTTTATGTTGCAAACGGTTGTAATAACTTTTTAAAAAAAAAAGAGTTACCAGATCCATAAAAATATTCAAATGGCTTCAATGCTGATACCAGCCCAATATCAGCTGGTATTAGGGCTTTATTTTTCCCAAGTACTAATGTTATCTTAAAATAACAGAGCTAAACTCATTTTAAGATTGCGAATCACCCCGAAATGCAACGCGGCGTGACGTCAAGTACAATGCAGGATAGTGGAAACTGTCCTTATGAGGAAATATTACACTCTGCTGCCCTCTACTGTCAGAACCCCGCATCCATTTCCTTATGACCGGCTGAACTGCGCCGCGGCGGCAAACGCGTCATCTGAAACCAGTGACCACTGTAATTAGCATGTGGATGTGGAATATGGATGGAAAAAAGATATACAATATTCCAGTTTGGTGCCATTTGGGGAGGTTTTGGGGACGTTTGGGACCATCTTTGGGAAAACGCCTATACAATTTTACTGCTTTGTTCAATCCACTCCAAACTTTTATCCTGGTGTTGTATACATCCTGGTGTATGATTGGAAAAATATATCTAGTTTAATCTAGTATCAGAAGTACATGCCAAAAATTATTTTTTCAAAATAAATATGTCGTGTATGTTTATGGAGTGACACTCCCATATGATGAGGGGATTTGATAATTTTGGTACAAATGGTCTCTTTATTTCCAGCTTTGAACCATTTCTGTTCTGTATATAATTCTGGGTTTATTTAAGACAGGGAGGGATTCTCAGTGGGATTTATGAGGTCAATTTTATCCACATGTACAGCACATGGTAAAAAAGCTAAGGCTTTAATCAAGTTTTAATTTTAGAAATAATTATTGTTTATAATTTAAAACTGCCTGTCTTGGCCAAGTCTGTCTTGGAAAGATTTTTAATCTCAGTGTCCCTGGTCGATAATAATAATAATAATAATAATAATAATAATAATAATAATAATAATAATAATACATACATACATACAGGGGTGGTAATTAACCTCACAGAGAGGAAATGTCAGACATGTAATTCACCATTTGTGATCGTTTTCAGCCATAAGAAGCTTCAAAGCACTCAGCCAGCATAGCCTGACGTGCCTTCAAGATGACGAACATTCATGCCAAACTAAGTTTGTGGGGAACAGTTAATGTTAAACGATTTTAAATGAACATTCCATTAGTTTGCTTCCAACGCATTTTTAATAAAAATGGATGCTACTAAACATAGGGTCATTTTCGCAGTAGCTTCCATGATACCAGAGGACTTCACTGATAGTGGTCCTGACATGACAGATATTATACGAGTACATTCTGTATTGTCGTGTAGTGCAACTAATGAAGAGGTTTGCAGAACTGAGCAATATGCCAAGGAAATCGTCCCTCGATGATGATTTTACTTTTTGTTCACTTTTCAGGATGAAACGGACAACCTTTGTTCTGTCGGCGTCTTACCTGTTAGCTGTCATTTTTGTTCGCGGTGCACTACCTTTTCACTCCATTAGGTAATTGTGGAGGGGTGTTGTGGTTAGGGCACCATCTGCGGGCGGAGAGGGAGCGGTTTAGCTGGCCCTGCAACCACAGGTATTTCCGTTTACAATTATTTTCTAATTGTTTATACGCTCTGCCTGCAGTGAGACCGGGGCGCTGGGAGCCGAGGAAGTGCACTTTCGATTTTTACTGGCCGGTTTACGGGTCTCGTGCTGGGAGAAAAATTTATTTTTTGGAGAGGATCACAAT
Source organism: Anguilla pacifica (assembly GCA_039654925.1). Classification (NCBI taxonomy): domain Eukaryota; kingdom Metazoa; phylum Chordata; class Actinopteri; order Anguilliformes; family Anguillidae; genus Anguilla; species Anguilla pacifica. Next base: position 31,584,944 of record CM077290.1, on the reverse strand, counting down.
CGAGCAGAGGACTGCATTTGAAAGTAGGGCCGACTTGCTCTTTGTTTGTTTATTTTGTTTGGTTTGTTTTCTGGTTTCTTCTACCTTTCTTTTCTTCTTTTAGTCTACTTGCCAGCAATGTGAACCCGGAAATGTTGAGTACCTCAAAGTTTTATGTTAGAAATGTACAGTATGGGTCCCCAGCATTTAGAAAGTGGCGGATGATAACTTGCATATGTTGGGCAATTAGGATAATTAGCATAATCACATATATGGACAATATTTCAGCAACTGCTTAGCCAATTTGGACAATATTGAAGTGGTTTTGGGGGTTATTGAGGATGCTGAATCCATTTCTGACATTTTCAAAATTCAAAATGGCCGTTTAAACCAGAAGTGGCCAACTATTTCAACTCCCGGTGGGCCAATTTTGATGAATTTTGAGTCGATTTAGAGGTTATTTATATGCTTAATACATTGGACCTGCATTTCAAGCTGTTAAGTGTTGTATTAATATAATCACTATCAAAAGCTGGCAAAGTGAGTTATGCTAATATTAGCTAGCTAACAAGCTAACAATAGTTTACTAACTAGCTATCTAATGAGCAAATGTTAGCTAAACGTTAGCTAAGCTAGCTTCTTGCTAATGCGATATAGGAAAACCTAGTGAATTCTTCTCCAGATCCATAGTTAGCTTTACTCTCTATCAAAACTTGGCAAAGTGAGTGTGGTAGGGTGTGCGTGGTTTGGCGTCGGCTGCAGAGAGAGTGTGACAGGAGCGGCTCTCGGATCCAACGTCATAAAGAAATTGACTACTTTCGTAGACTAAGGAATCGCCTACAGGTGGTCCACAACTACACCCGCTGGGCCCAGGCCAACTCCGGAGTGCGGCAGAAGAGGGCCTACGACACCCGCTGTCGGGGACCGGACTTCACCCCAGGGGACCAGGTCTGGGTGTACACCCCATGCCGCAAGAAGGGAGTGTCGCCAAAGCTCAGCAGCCACTGGGAGGGGCCGTGCTAGGTCCTGGACAAAGTGTCTGACATGGTCTACCAGGTGTGGACGAAGGAATGTGGCCAGGCCATAGTGCTGCATCACGACCGGCTGTCCCCCTACCAGTCATTGGTGGAGACAGCAACCATTGGGGCTGAGGCGCCCACTCCCTTGGCCGAGGGCCCCGGGCACCCCTTGACTCACCCCACGTGACCAGCTTGGGATTGACCGGCAGCTCCCAGCATGCACCGCACACGGGACACTTTATTGGGTTTGTGCGGTACTGTTGACTTGTAAATGTTGTAAATAGCGTAGTTATTGTCTTATAAATGTGACTGTGTTGTATGACTTGTGTTTTACTGTCTTTGGTTGTGTTTGTTGTGTGTCACTGTGGGCAAGACAGAGGAGGAGTCTGAGGGGCTTCTCCCCTGTTCGCCATTGTAAAGTGAACTGAACGACTGTCTGATTTCCATATTGCATGTTCTTAAATAAAGCTCGATTGAGTTTGAACTACTTTATGTGTCAGATTTCATCATGGATCCTCGCCACGTTACGGCTTATGTCCCGGGTCTTACGTGGTGTGTTGATGATAAAGTCTTTGATTTCTTCAATCGCCTTCATCCCCTCTTCTGGCAAAAAGCTAATCGCAATTAGCATAGCTAGCTAACGTTAGCTCATTAGCTAGCTAGTTAGTTAGCTAACGTTAGCTTGTTAGCTAGCTAATATTAGCACAATTCACTTTGCCAACTTTTGATAGATAGTAACTATGGATCTGGAGAAGAATTCACTAGGTTTTCCTATATCACATTAGCAACAAGTTAGCTTAGCTAACATTTAGCTAACATTTGCTCATTAGTTAGCTATTGTTAGCTTGTTAGTTAGCTAATATTAGCATAACTCACTTTGCCAACTTTTGATAGTGATTATAGTAAGACAACACTTAACAGCTTGAAATGCAGGTCCAATGTATTAAGCTTATAAATATCCTCAAAATCGATTCAAAATTCATCAAAATTGGCCCACCGGGAGTTGAAATATGGCCACTTCTGGTTTAAATGGCCATTTTGAATTTTGAAAATGTCAGAAATGGATTCAGCATCCTCAATTACCCCCAAAACCACTTCAATATTGTCCAAATTGGCCAAGCAGTTGCTGAAATATTGTCCATATTATGCTAATTAATGCTAATTATGCTAATTGCTCAACATATGCAAGTTAGCATCCGGCAGTTTCTAAATTCTGGGGCCCCATACTGTACATTTCTAACCTAAAACTTTGGGGTACTCAACATTTCCGGGTTCACAATAGGGCTCTATAGGCTGGCAAATAGAATATTTCTGTTAGGCACTAGATTGGAGGCAGGTTCAGTCAGGTAATAGGCCACTATGGCTGCAGCCGGGGGGGGGGGGGGGGGGTGGAGGTGGAGAGGGCCAGAGGGCAGACGGGGGGAATGCTAAGGGACGCCGACAGTCAGAGACACCAAACGCGGTGCATTGAGTAAAAGACCTGAAGCTTCGAGAGGTGGGTTGGAGAGTCAGGTAAGGAGAACGGGTGGTAACATTACTGAGGAGTTTGTAATTTTGCTTAAGATTGAAGAACAGAAAGACCGTGGTGGGGGCTCTGAATCCTTTGAAAGTTTCTGTTGCTTTAGATAATATGTTGGGTAAGGGGTTCCAGGCGAAGATCTTGTCTAATGGATTGTTGAGGGTGGTGTGCAGAGATTCAGCTCAGCTGGAAGTAGCCAAGAAGGTGGTGAAGTTGTTGGTGAAGGTGGAGAGTTTTGTCCCTGGGGTGAAACAGGGTATTAAGGGAGTGATATATGGGGTCTGTGCTGTCACTGAGAAGGAAATAAAAGACGTTGTTAAAGGCGAGCGAGTTATTGATGTTAAGCGATTTAAACCAAGAGGAGGAGAGAATAGGGATTCTTTGGTTCTGATAACTTTTGGTAGCGAAGTGTTGCCAGTGAGAGTTTATCTGGGTAGTATGTCGTAGCAGGTGAAAAAGTACTGGAGGCTGCCATTGCACTGTTATAAATGTCAGAGGTATCGACACATCTCTGGATCATGTCGGGGAAGTCGTAGGTGTGCGAAATGTGGGGGTGAGCATGAAATCACAAACTGCGAGGCATCTAGCCCTAAGTGTTGTAATTGTGGGGGGGGGGATCATGCAGCAGCGTTCTGAGGGTGCGTACATTTCATCAAGGTGAAACAGGTGCAGACGGTGAGAGTTCAACAGAAAGTATCGTATGCGGAGGCAGTTAAGAGGGTTTAAGGGAAACAAGGGATGGGTAAGGGACAGACTAGGCATACTAGTACAGGGAGTCAATTGACGCAGACGCTTCCACCAGATATGATGTTAATGAATAGGGAGTCAATAAAAATTGTGGTTGAAGCAGCAGAAAGATTTCTTGGTGCAATGCAATTCCTACCCGAAAACTTGTATGACTACATGAAAGAGAAACAATTACTGGCTGACTCTCAATTATTGGGTACAGGAAGTATGGAGGGGTTGGACGAAGGTGATGAGGATGCTGTTTAGTGTCTTGATGTTTTATGTTTTACAATGGAATGCAAGAAGTTTAACTGCCAATGAGCAGGAGTTCAAGAGATTTGTTGGTGACTTTAAAGACAAGCCTAAATTACTTTGTGTCCAGGAGACATGGTTAAAGCCTTGTCTAGATTTTGTAGTCCCAGGCTATAAGAGCCTGAGAAAGGATAGATCTGATAGATCAGGTGGGGTGTGCTATTTTAATTAAGACATGGGTCAAGTATAAAAAAGTTGAAATATGTTCAGAACTGGAATGTGTAATGGTGGAGATCTGCAGTAATAACTCCATCACTAACTATAATTTATTATTTAGTTTTACCAGTGGTGGGGAAATCCAAATGTGTTCAGGTGATTGCAGCTCCTGTATCTACTAACCAATTGCCACAGTGACCTCTAACTGTAACTTCAATACTGGGTCTGCCAAACCTATCAGGTTTCAAATCACCCACGTTTTCTACAGAGGCCAGATATTATTTACAGTTGTATTTGCAGTACTCTTGGATCCTGAACCAGTGCTAGCAGGACCACCTTGTGGCAGTGGGTAGCACTGTCGCCTTACAGCAAGAAGGTTGTGGATACGAATCTCGGCTTGGGGACTTTCGTGTGGAGTTTGCATGTTCTCCCCGTGTCCCCGTGGGTTTCCTCCTACAGTCCAAAGACATGCAGGTAGGCTAATTTGAGACTCTAAAATTGCCCATAGGTATGAGTGTGTGAGTGAATGGTGTGTGTGCCCTGTGATAGATTGGCGGCCTGTATTCCTGCCTCTTGCCCAATGCACGCTGGGATAGGCTCCAGCATGCCCCACAACCCTCCTCAGGATAAGTGGGTATAGATAATGGATGGATGGATGGATGGATATCTTCATAAGTCATGGTTGGGGCTGATGGGTGTGTTTCTTGCAAATCTACAGATTCCACCCCTTTCTGCAGTCTGCGGGTCTCTGTGATGCTGCACCTTCCCCCTTTGACTCGCAATCCTTTTTTATGTGTCCCATTCAACCACAGTTGTGACAGCCATCCCTACTGATGGGTTTACACTTTGCCTTATTTGTAATGACTGCTGACATCTTTTTCCTTGGAGCTGTGGTGTCATGTTGTTCCATACCCATACGACATAGCTCAGGAGGTAAGAGCGATTGTCTGGCAGTCGGAGGGTTGCCGGTTCAAAGCCCGCCCTGGGCGTGTCGAAGTGTCCTTGAGCAAGACACCTAACCCCTAACTGCTCTGGTGAATGAGAGGCATCAATTGTAAAGCGCTTTGGATTAAAGCGCTATATAAATGCAGTCCATATGTTGTTCCATACTGGCTACTAAGAAGACTACAAACATCTGCAAATGTTAAATCACCAGTTTTCTGTTTCGGATTCAATGCTAGCTTTGTATCATCATTGACTATTCCATTGTACTGTTGCATGACTTATGCAAGGAAAACAGGATCATCCCTCTGTGGATAAGCTACCTGAATTCTGAATAAAACAGTTAAACAAGTGATTCAGATAAGCATCAGGGTTTTCTCCTCTTTCAGATTTAGTAGCCTGTATGCATCCCCGATTTTGTTGTGGACCGCCAATCATATTCAACAGTGCTGTCTCTCTCTGCTGTGCATTTGCCCATGCACCATTCACAGCCATTTTAAGGTTGTCTGGTAATGACTCAACAGCAGAAATAATTGATTGAATAATCTGACAAAAGTCTTGGTCATCTAGGCCGTTGGCTCTGGCTTGCCCCTGCAATTCAGCAAGGTAAGGACGTTGGTCATCACATTTACTAATATTAGAACATTGCCTACATCAGAGTTGGGTAATCTAAGGACTATGCTCATGTATCTCCTCATAATCATACTGTGTAGCCTCTGGTTGACCCTTAGCTACTACTGCTGGTCTCCTACATGTTCTTTGCTCTCTGACCTGTAATGGAGCAGCCCTGACTGAACCAGTAACGTGTTTCTGCTTTAAACTCACCTGAGCTGTCATTCTCTGCATGAGAGTCCTGTGGTAATTTTATGCTCAGTGCTGCCACATTACATTTATATTTGATCTAACTTTTTAAAAAAGCTTTTTCATTTGCAACATCTTTTAGCCACATCTGGATTTTTTTCTGTTTCTAGCCCAAAGTGCCTCATATGCACTTTTATTCTTCTCTAGCTGTTGCACTGAAGCTTGCAAAATCAGAATCAGAATCAGAATTAGAATTATTTATTCGCCAAGTACGATGTACAAGGAATTTGCCTTAGTGCAAGGTGTTAACATACAATCCAATACAAATAGCTAAAAAAAGAGCTTAAAAAAATAAAATAAAAAATAGTGTAATAAAAATACAGTACAATACAGTATAATATAATAAAATACAATACAGTGCAGTGCCAATATACAAATACAGTGTGAATAACTGGGTTATATACACAGTTAAGGTGCAAAAGTGTGCAAATGGGCAGAGTAAAAGTCACAGTTAACAGCACAGTTAAAGTGAGAGTGTGCAAGTGGGCAGGGGGGGATAAAGGAAGGGTCTTTGTTTAGGAGGATTATGGCTTGGGGAAAGAAGTTGTTCAGATGGCGGTTAGTCCTAGTCTTTAGGGCTCTCACTCTCGGTCTCCGCTGAGTGGGGAAGCGCTGGAAGAGAGAGTGGCTGGGGTGTGAGGTGTCAGCCATGATTTTCCCTGCTCTTTTCCTCATCCTGGAGATGTACAGATCTGTGAGGGGGGGGGGAAGCTGGCAGCCAATGATTCTCTCTGCATACCGTACTATGTGCTGTAGTTTCCGCTTAGAATGGGATGATGCAGAGCCAAACCACACGGAGATAGAGGATGTGATGACTGATTCAATTATGGCTGTGTAGAATTGGACCAGCAGCACTTACGACAGCTTGAATTTCTTAAGCTGTTGCAGGAAGTACATGCACTGCTGGGCATGTTTGCATGTCTACGTTTCTTTTTAGAACACCCCATGTTCCTCTCTCTACATGCTTCCTCTAACCAGTTAAGAGGATCTGCCTTTTCAGAAAAAGGTCCATACGACCCATCTTTGTAGTGTTTTGCTACATATTCGATGGCCCACTCCATCATTGTAGGTTCTGAATATACAGAAAATACAATATACCTACGTTGGTGGTTTAATTTAAGGGCACAGGATTAAATGTGGGAAACCCTGCTGGTGCTTTCCAAACAAAAGCCCAGTTCCTCTGCAAACACACCTCCTGCTTACCCCAAGTAAAGCCAACTGTACTGTTAAACAGGTCAAAACGATGTATCAGCAAGATCTGAACTCAGTAGAAAGATCATATGCTTACACAACTATACAATTAAAATAATGCACCATTCGCCCTGAACAGTGTTGAAATTAAAAGATCTTTATTATCAATGCACATCTATGTTTGGTTTGCAGTGGAACAAAACAAAAAAGTTGTGAAAATAACTGAATTCATGCTTATTCAACAAAGACATTCTAAAATAGCTTGGACAAAATTATTGGTACTCTTTAGAAGTTGTAAGAAATAATTGATTTGTAGTGATTGGGATGGCAGGTATGCCATCCCGCCAAGTTACGCCTTGGCAGGGGCATGCCCCATACCTATACAGCACCGAGAGTTTGGCACTTTTCAGGGTTCCCCACAGAAATAACCACAACAGCCACAGACATTCAGCCCTTAAAAACATTAAATTCTGTACATTCTGACCCCATTTCAACAGACAGATTTCATAAACAACTTCACATGTCCACACAATAAAGCCCCAAACTAAGGGGCTGCTGCTTCTGCTTCTGCTTCTTCTGCTTCTTCTGCTTCTGCTTCTGCTTCTGCTACTACTATTACTACTATACTCTGTGATCATGTCAACCTTCACCTACATGCCCATTCTGCTAAAAACTTATTGTTTCAACTACGCAATTTCATCATTTCATCCTAATTTCTCTCACACTGTTGTTATTTTCTCATATGCAAAGCCTGCTGGGACATATGCGTCTGCTCCTATTCTCCACTATCAAGTTCTCCGGTTCTAGCTTAGCAAAACAGCGAAGAGGATTCCCACCTGCAGATAAGCCTATCAAAATGCCTTATTAACCTTACAAACACTAAAAGTGCATCTCCACGAAACAACAGACAACGGAGCAGGACAGAAGGGTACACAAGTTGCGACCTAGTGAGCTCTAATTCTACAGACTTGCTGATTCTTTTGTCAATCAAGGCTCGTTGGATGGCCGTCAAATCCGTGAGTACATACACCGGCCATATTTCACCTGCGCTTCTGATGCGTTTACACTTATACGCCACCGCACCCTTTGTCACAGCCACTGTTTTACATATATAGCAAACCGAAACTGCTACACGGTACACGCTCATCAGACTGTACAAATTCACACAAGGATAGCCATAATCCACAACCGTTTCTTACAGGGTCACTTCGCATTTCTCACTCTCATAATAAAACGCTTTGCAAAAAGAAATGATATCTCATCAAAAACACGTTTTCAACATACAAAAATGCCAAGTTACTCAAAAGTATTGATATCAAAATGATGCCAAGTTACGGTACTACAAACAATATAGGCTATCTTGCCTCACCGAAATTACATAAGATGTATTTCAAAGCAATGCTACCCAATATTTCCTGAATTCTTTCAAGTCACTTGGCCCTGTGTGTATAAGCATGCACTACATGGACAGGCCAAACATATGTGTGGATGGCTCTCTCACAGTCAAGATTGATTGAATAGGCGTGTATATGTCCAATTTGTATTGGTATGTATGTATTTCGCTGCCCAGCCTTTCTATTGCGTGAATGATAGTATGTTTCTTGGTATAAGTGTGTGTTCGTAAATGTGAATGTAACATGCTGCGAGGGAAATGTCCCCATGGGGATAAAGAAGTTCTCTATGTATGTATGTACAATATGTATTTTACATGCAGTATTTATTGTACGTAGCAAATATACAATAACTTGTACCTGTAGTCAAATTCAGTTCAGAAGCAAGTATAAACATGTTTTCTGGAGAAATATGCTTCCTGTAGTTACTCAGCAGCAGTTTTGTACATGAATTTCAATGTGTTCCATGAGGCAATTTGAAATATTTGACTCTTTGATGACACAAAGTTTGCATGACATTGTAAAATGGTATGATTACAAAACACAGGGCCAAGTGACTTGAAAGAGTTGAGGAAATATTGGGTAGCATTGCTTTGAAATACATCTTATGTAATTTCGGTGAGGCAAGATAGCCTATAATGTTTGTAGTACCGTAACTTGGCGTCATTTTGATATCAATACTTTTGAGTAACTTGGCATTTTTGTACGTTGAAAACGTGTTTTTGATGAGATACTTTAAGCAGATTATTGTTTTTTAATTAGTATCACAGGTGTTTTCAATCTTATAATCACTCATGCAGCCAGTTTAAAAGGAGAAAATTACTCACTCTGCTGTTTTGTGCCACTGTGTGCATCCCATTGAACATGGAAAACAGAAAGAAAAGTAGAGAGTGGTCTGAAGAGATTAGAAAAAAGGTAATAGCCAACCATGGTTAACGTGAAGGTTACAAGAACATCTCCAAAGAGCTTGATGGTCCTGTGACCACTGTTGCCAATATTATTAAGAAGTTTAAGGCCCATGGAACTGTAGCCAACATCTCCGGACGTGATCGCAAGAGGAAAATTGCCCGAGATTGAACAGAAGGATTGCTCGAATGGCCGAGAAAGAACAAAGAAAAACTTCAATACAGATCCAAGCTGATCTTCAAGTTCAAGGTACAATAGTTTCAAGTCGCACCATCCGTCGCTGTCTGAATGAAAATGGGTTCCATGGTAGAAGACCCAGGAAGACCCCACGTCTAAGAGGGAGACACAAAAAAGCCAGACTGGACTTTGCCAAAATGCATGTTGACAAGCCACAGTCCTTCTGGGAGAATGTGCTTTAGACAGATGAAACAAAATTAGTGCTTTTTGGTAAATCACACCAACCCTATGTTTACAGAAGAAAAAAATGAAGCCTTCAAAGAAAAGAACACCATGCCTACTGTGAAACATGGAGGAGGCTCAGTGATGTTTTGGGGTTGCTTTGCTGCCTCAGGCACTGGGTGCCTTGAATCTGTGCAGGGCACAATGAAATCAGAAGACTATCAAGTCATTTCAGAGCGAAACATACAGCCTAGTGTCAGAAAGCTGTGTCTTAATGGCAGGTCATGAGTCTTCCAGCAGGATAATGACCCCAAACATACATCATAAAGCACCCAAGACTGGATGAGAAGGAAACATTGGACCGTTCTGATGTGGCCTGCTATGAGTCTTGATCTGAGTCCCATTGAACATCTGTGGAAAGAGCTGAAACTTGCAGTTGGGAGACGGCACCCATCAAACCTGAGAGAACTGGAGCAGTTTGCTCAAGAAGAGTGGGCCAAACTACCAGTGGAGAAGTGTAGTAACCTTATTCAGAGTTACAGAAAGCACTTGATTGCAGTTATTGCCTCCAAAAGCTGTGCTACAAAATATTAAGTTAAGGGTACCAATATTTTTGGCCATGCCATTTTCATTTTGTTTTATTATTTTAAATAATATGTTAAGCTGTGAAGTAAAAGCAAAGTTTCAGTTATATTCAATGTGAAATAAAGAATGATGGATACCATATACTTTTGTCAGTTTCAACTTAATACAGAGAAAATTTAGTTTTTTTTTAAAAAACGGTGGAAGGGTACCAATATTTTCGGCCACATCTGTATGTATGTGGTATGGATGGTAACCAAATGGTGATTGTTAGCAAGGTATGCTAATCAGCCCCTATCACACCCATAAATCACTTTGGCCTCACCCTGTTAGTGCTGTCTCCATGAGGCTTTGTGTCTGACCTCCCCTTGATAATTGAGTTAGGTTGATTATGTTAGGTTAGGTTAATTGTTTTAAGTAACCAACCATGAACACTGAAGCAGGTATTGCATCTTTCCTTACACTGAATTAAAATACTGTGCTCTATTGCACCACCATGTGTTTCAATTGGGCCAAGCTTCAGGTTGATGTTCTTGATGAGAGTGCCAATATCATTACCACGTTTCATCTATTTATGTTAAACCACTTGGACGTTATAAGCATTTATATGATAAGTCAACCGACATTTAAATTTATAGGTTTATTGCGGCCATGATTTTTAGTTTATCAACTTTGTTTGCATGGCTTTTTAGGGGACCTTGACAAATTGATTCAAGTTCCATGTTGATATGTCAAACGGTTTAGGAGATGTGTTTTAAAGGCTTTTATAATTATAATAATAATAAGTTTGCAAACAGGCCTTACTGCAGGTGATTGAGGAGGGTTGTTGTGCCTGTTTACACAATGCTGGCAAACTGACAACTGGCACCAGCACTGGGGCCTCTTGTTGCAGTATGAGTCACTTTCTATTGAGGTGGTTACGACGGAGTCATACGAAACTCAGCTTTAAATACCACACAGTCTTCATTTTATTTAAATAATAAATAGGTAAATTACCCGTAACAATCTGGTATACATATCTGATGTGTGGCCCATTATCAATTTGTATTGCAGTGTGTTTATTGCATGTTCAAATTAAGTACCTCTTTTACAGACATACAATTGTAGCTACAAACAATTTAAATGGTGGCCATTTAAAAACAGTCCAGCAAAAACCCTGTGAATTTTCAATCGAACATTACCAGCCAAAACTGTCCAAACGTGAAAGACGAATCTGTTCAAAATATTTTCAGTAATCTGCAGGAATTTGAAGGGTTAAAGTACTCTAAATAGGGTTCAGTGATGGTGATGAAGCAGCTGTTTCCTTCTTTCTCTGCTAGAAGGAGAAGTGCTGTTGGCAGGTCAGCGGTACCAGGGGGGGTCATGAGGTAATGGGCACCCCATGATGAATGGCACATGGCTGACAGAGATCAGACCTGCTGATCATGTATCCTTCAAAAGGGAATCCCCATGAATCATGCTCTTTCCTTCCTTCAAACTGTGCTCAGTTACCTCAGTATTGCTTCATATACACATAAGACATGCGTAAAAACATCTGCAGGCATAAGATTACAAAATTACACACACATCACCCACTTGCAGCTTACTTCTTTTTAATTCTTTGTTTGCTTAATTCTTATCGAGGGGTACGTACACAGATAATATTTTTGGACATACTGTCCATTTATGCAGTTGGATATTTTAGTAGTACCTTGTTCACAAGTACAATAGCAGTGCCCCACCGGGGAATCAGACCTGCAGCCTCTCAAATTTAAAGGCCAGTGTCTCAAGCATTGTGCCACCCTGCCAGCTGTTTTTAGCGTCCAGTCCTCTTTACCAGCAGTAACCATGGTGTTGCTGTCATGCCTCTCAAATAGCATGTTTGTGTGCTTATATAAAAAGCAGTTCATCCTTGTCCCTCTTCTGTATCTTTGCCTCTTCCCCTTGCTCTATCTCTATATCACCCTCTGACGCAGTCGGTCATGATGTGAGGAAACGCTCTGCTTTTTCAGGGGTGTTATGGGTCTTGTGATACGGAATGCGGAAGCTGTGATTGTATTAATAGCGAAGTTGCATAAGCACAGTCACCGCCTTGCTGACGATCATAGAGGTAAAGGCAGTTCTGGCACACAGGCTGTGCATGCAGCAACATCATCCTGAAAATGAACAGAAAAATAATATTTAATTTTAGTTTGGAAAAAAGAAACCTAAACACAAATAAAAATAAAAAATCTACATTCCTATTTAATGTGAGTAGTTATGGATTTTTGTGTACTGTCTAAGAAATCCAAATAGTGTGGAAAAAAGGGGTTTAATGTGTTATAACTAATAGAAATTAATTATGAAGAGACAATAAAGTAGTGAATTTTCAGTATATTAGCAGATTGAAAACACACCTGTTTACACTGCAACAGTCCCTGCATGCTGAGCATTAATTAAAGGTTAATTTGCTCAAACTGTGCCTCATCTAACATTATTCCCTCCAAACCATTTGCTGTTTAAAGCACTTATATTCACTCTCTTTCCTGCAGTTATTTACTTAAAATTATGCTGTAAGCATCATCTCCGTTCTTTACTAAACCTTTATGTATGTGTTTTAGTCGCTGTCTGCAAAATGAATAAGGGGCACTTACCCTGAGTAGTATCTGTCCATCAAGATAGTTTAACTAAAATGTGACCAGTTTTCTAGATATTCGCAGCAGCTCATCCTGATAAAATGTGCCTCGTGGGTTCTTTGTGTGGCTTCAAAGCACCAAAAATTTACACTTAAAAGATTCAACGGGAACAGTGCCATCTGAAATACAAATACAGTTTTGAAATACAATACAAAAATGGTTACTCATGAACATCCTCAGAGTTTTATTTTTTACACAGTTACATCGAACTACTACTTTTACCGAATTATGCCAACAGTGTGGGCTATATCTGCACAAAGTCTTGTGCAGAAGGTCTAATATGAAACTGCTTGGATATAGCCAACACGGTTGGCATGCTTCAGTAGTTTGTGAAACCATGCAGAAATTAAGCTCTGTGGAGGATCATGAGTAATCGCGGAATTGTATTTAAAGAGAGACGTTACTGTTGAATTTTTTGTGTACATTTTTGCTGCATTGAAGCCATGCGAAGGTGGACCCACAAGGATCATTTTAAGAGGCTGAGCTGCAGCGAATATCTAGAGAACTCGTCACATTTCAGCTAAACTATCTGGATGGACAGATACTACTTTGGGTAAGAGGAAACATACCTTAATTTCATTTTTGGGTGAACTGCCCCTTTAAAAAAGCGACTTGCACACTAACCACTTGCACAGATAAATTCTGCAAGGGCACTGCTGAGAGTCATCCCAAATTGCAAAATCAATTGCATCACAATACTGTAGCAATATCCTGTTCATTCACATCTAATAGACCAAGGGGCCACCAGAGACATAAATGGGCTGGGCATGTATTGTTTTGTCCTGAGTTCCCCTTGCCACCACTGATAAAGCTACATTTATCAGTGGTGGCATTCTTCCCGTGTATCTTAACAGCCATTGGGAGAAAAGCTACAGAAGCACATTCTCCAGTGCTATCTTTGGAATGCCTTGTATCCTTTCTTCTCATATTTGCATTCTCATAGATATGCAGGACTGCATGGGATAGATGGAAGTTTAAAGTATTTTCCATGCACAAACCTTTCAGTGAAAACTCAGTAACACAGATGTGAAAGGAAGGAGTGTTGTAGGTAAGCTGAAGCAGATTAATATTAACTGATAGACTCGTATACAGCAAAAACCTGTGAACCCTGAAAATTTCATAGTAAGTATTCCCTTATTTTGTGGATCTGGATGCTTTGTGATGTAATAGGTTATGTATAATTCTATATTATAATATCTGCTAATGTCTCGTCGACCCATTATAGGCCTTCTGGGTCTTTTCCTCATGTACTTGACCTCGAGATGTGTGAATTATAGGTATATAGCAGGTATATAGCAGCAAGGTGTGTGTGTGTGTGTGTGTACTGAATATGTATGGAAGACTTCACTGTCAGAATACCACGGAATATGGTAGACTCACTTCAGCTTTAAGAAACTGTTTCTTACTGTCACCAGTCCCATCTTCAGGCTTTAAGGGCTAGTGCTGCATCTGGCCTCCATCAGCAACCTTACACTGCAGCTCTCTGCTATTTCCGAGAAGCTGCCTAATATCCCTATATAGTGTCCTCCCGTTCTCTGTAAAACTAATTATTTGCACAGCTAATATCCCCTCCAACCAGTCTAGCTTCAAGGGTTTTGGTTGGGCGTGAGGTATGTGTGTGTGTGTGTAACAGTGTATTATTTGATGGCTTGTTTTCTGCTATAATGCTTTTTTGAAATTGTGTTAGACATTTTCTGTATCCATATCAAGGCTTATCATATGTCCTATTCTGCTGGATATGAGTACCTGTAAAATGAATACATTTAAATCTAAACATGTTCATACAAGTTATTTTCCATAAAGTCCAGTTCTGTGTGACCCCCCCCCCCCCCCCCCCATTTGAATACCATGTCAAATTGCTGAGCTGAACTGTGTTTTGGGAGGAAAGACCTTTGAACAAGACAGCCATGTGGGAGTGAGAAAGAGAGGTGCCTCTGGGAGAGAGAAAGAAGGGGAATGAGAAAACATTCTGGGAGAGAAAGAAAGAGGAAGAAAGGAGGGGGAGAGAGAGTGCGGGAGGGGGAGAGATGGGGAATAAAGAGTGCACAGAGAACATTTTTTATCCTCACCAACAAACAAACATGCAGACATACGCCCACATACACATGCACATACACTTGTGATTTGTGGAATCCCCACATCTCTCTCTGACAATCTGAGCTGAAAATGATGAAAAGAAAGAGCAGGAAAGGGAAGAGGGATGTGACGGGAGAGAAGGAGAGGGACGGAGGGGAGGACTATATAAGACCATGAAAGGAAGGAAAACAAGAGCAGAGTGACAGAAAGCACACAAACTCTGTGCAGTACTCATTAGTCTTGGTTGTTGTATTATTGTCCACTTTGTGAGCAGCTTCACAATTCTTTCATCAGGAGTTACCTTGCAGTCAGTGTAATTTTGTTTGCATTTTAGGCTTTGATTGCCCTTTTGACCAGCGATTGGCTCAGGAATTTACGCTTTATTGACGTCAGACTTCTTTTTGTAAGGTAAATTCTTTTCATTGTTTGTCACACTGAGTGCAAGGTTACAGCCATTGGTGTGAACAGCAGTCACTTGAATGAAATTCATTATCTTTGCAAGCGTTCAGCTTCCACACCAATTTAGCAATTTTCCTCCTTTTACATTTTTTCTCTCTTTCCCACACACTATCAGTCTCTTTTTTCCATCCTTCACTGTAGGAACAAGGGGAGGACAGACGTGAGAGAGAGGAAGACAGAAGAAGAGAGGGTATTCAGGAAGTGCAGAAAAGAGGGGCTGAAGATGTTAGGGTGTCTGAGTGGGGCAAGGGTTCGCTGCTGGCTTACCCTGGCCTCTGGGCTGCTGGAGTGTCTGTGTTTCGCTGGGACTGTTTTTGGGTGGGCCTCCCTGATGTTTGTCCTGAAGACCGAGGGGTACTTCAGCAACCTGTGTGTGAATGTCACAGGATCCAACGGCACACACTGCACAGGTGAGTTTACCATAATTCCCCCAACTTTCCGTATAATAACTTGTTTTAAAAGTTATTTTCATACATTATGTTCAAAGTGCTTTTCAAATAAAAGAGCAGAGGAACAGCATGACAAATGCAAATTAATATGCAAGAATTTGAAGTAAATGCAGGTGCTGACAGAAAGAGGAATTAAAAAGCAAGTTTTTAAAAATGCAGGTGATGTGAAGACACTCTCCCCTCCTCCCCCACAGACTGCAGCGGTCAGGATGAGCGCTTCTCCTTGGTTTTCACCATTGCCTCCTTCATGAATAACTTCCTGACTCTTCCCAATGGATTCCTCTTCGACCGCTTCGGCACTATGGTTGCCAGGCTTCTGGGAATGTGAGTTCACCAAGGTGTTTTTTTACTGAGGCATGCTAAATCACAGCCACTGAGAATGCTGCGAGTTGCAAAGGAGAGGGGGTGTGTTTACAGGAGCTCGATTAACTATCGCTATGATTCGCTATGGCCAAAGACATGCACTTCATTCAGTTATAATGTCAGACTGTGTGTATTTATGGAAGTAACTTAAGTTTCAAGTGGGCCAGCAGGGCTCCTTTGTACTGTACTACGCAGGAGCAGGATGTTGGGTGTGTGGTATATGCCCTTTCGGATGCCATGTGTGCTTGTGTAAAAAATAAAACAGGAGATGAGCACTCAGAAAGAGATGGAGAAATGTGTCCTAATGAAAGAAAAGTTGATTAACCAGTATTTTTTGTCCTTGGTCCGTTTTCACTAAAGCATGCTGTACCGTACACATATTCTACTGCATCATTGTAACACCTAATTGCGTTTAACGCTAATGTGAGTCTGAATAGCTGGCATAGAGACCAAGTGCTTTGTGGCAGCCAGCTGTTAGTGTACAGCAAAACTAAACACACCATTCACTAATGAAGAGAACAGAGTACCCTCTGTCTCTCTCTCCATTTCTCTTTGACTCCCCCCCTCCCTCTCTCTTCGTCTGTCTGGTTCCTAAATCCCCCCCCCCCACACACACACACGGACACACACAAATGCATGCACACATACGCGCGCACATACACAAACACACAAAGAAATGTACACATGAACGCATACACACACGGACACGCATACCCACATACAGACACGCGTACGTACACACACACACACACACCCGCACACACACAAAGACACACACACGCACATACACGTGCGCCCCCCACATACACACATGCACATGCATGCACACAGGCAGGTGAATCCACATGTGCATGTATACACACATGCGTGCACACAGGCACACACAGACATGTGCACATGCACACACACACACACACACACACACACACATACACAAATGCGCCAATATTCAAATTTGTAGCTCTGTACATTTTAATATGTGTGAGATTGGATTAGCAGGGGGAGGTTCAGGGGAGAGGGGGGGGGTTTACAGAGCTCTGCTCTGCTTCATTTGTGACAATGAGAAGTACAGGTCTAAACTTAGTGGGTTTTCATGAGTAGAGCAGTGTGAGAAACAGTGAGAGAGGGAGCAGATTTGACACAGATTCCAGTTGGAGGAGCCAGTAGGCAGGTCAGGGCAGCAGAGAGAAATTTCATCCAGAGGTGGAGGATTGGAAGGGAGCTGTGTTGATTTTATACAATTGTGAAAACTAGTGACAATCAGAGAGAGTGTTTGAGAGAGAGAGAAAGAGAGAGAAAGTTTAATTTGTTTTTATAAGCTTTGATAATACTGCTCTGATCGTCCTGCCAGTTGAGCTCTATTGAAAGGGATTGATTTTACTGACAACATACATACTGATCTTATTTTATTTTGGGTTTTCTTTGCAGACCTTACACGTAGAAACAAAGAAAAATACGCTTCTTCTGACTGCAGTATGCTATACGCCTCTAGGCTTGTATTTATGCTGCGTTCATGTAATTTGGGAATTACTGAAATTACCACCTTCTGACTGGAAAAAACAATTCACATTCTCAAACTTGTAATTCCGAGAAGGAAATATGGTAAATATGGGAACTTTCT
This sequence comes from Anguilla pacifica, assembly GCA_039654925.1. NCBI lineage: Eukaryota > Metazoa > Chordata > Actinopteri > Anguilliformes > Anguillidae > Anguilla > Anguilla pacifica. Next base: position 31,567,339 of record CM077290.1, on the reverse strand, counting down.
GCTTGCTCCAGTATCTCCAACCTAGCCGTAAAAAATACGGAAGTCTGTGAATGCAGCAAGAAAAATTGCTCCACGACTAACTTGCAAACCATTCATGCTAACAGAATCATAATATAATTTATGTGCACCAATTTGCCTCTGTTTATCACTGTTTCTGATTAATTGTAGGGCTTCTACCTACTACAATTAGTTGGGTATACTTAGCGAGAAATGGAAAGAGCTACCTGTTATAATTATATTTCTAACAAACTAGAGCAGCCGATAGGCTACATGTCTTACCGGTGTCCATAGATATCGGATCAAGCTCAAGTTCTTAATTTTTCCCGTTGTGCACAAGTGTTCATAGATGTCAGCATACAACTGTTTTGAGAGCCAAACAAGTGCACCCTAATCAGTGTGAAATGCATGAACACTTCCAAGTCGTTCCAATGAGAAGTCGTCCCACTGTTTCAATTTCTCCCATATGAAGTGAATGTGGCATTAGTATACAAAATTCCAGAGTGATACAAAGTAGCTACCCATGACTCTGTAACAGAGGGGTATTGGTGAAGGAGGTAGTGTAGCAGGAGAGTAACAGAGGGGCATTGAGGAAGTAGGTAACGTAGCAGGAGAGTAACAGAAGGGCATTGGCAAAGTAGGTAGCATAGCAGGAGAGTAACAGAGGGGTATTGGTGAAGAAGGTAGCGTAGTGGATGAGTAAGAGACAGGCATTGGGGAAGGAGGTAGGGTAGCAGGTGAGTAACAGGCGCATTGGGGAAAGAGGTAGCATAGCAGGAGAGTAAAAGAGGGGCATTAGTGAAGGAGGTAGCATAGCAGTTGAGTAACAGAAGGGCATTGGTGAAGAAGGTAGCATAGCAGGAGAGTAAAAGAAGGGCATTGGTGAAGAAGGTAGCATAGCTGTCATGGTTTTGGGTGTTATCACCATTTCTTTTCCATCCTGCATCATTCTTTCAGTTTTTATGGCTCTGTTTTTTTTTCCTGCGCCTTTTCTTCAGTTATTATGGCCTTTTAGTTTCCTTGATTGATGTCCTTGATTGAATTATACCCTTGATTGATTGTTTTCTTGATTGAATTATACGCGTGCAAATCTGTTTATGATTTGCACCTGTTGGCGTACCCCAAGCAAACTGATAAGCTTTGCTTTAGTGTCAACTTGCGTTACACGAAAGCCGGGTAACTTGGTCTGTTTTGGTAAGAGGTTTAGTTACTTGTTCAGTACTAGATCAGTTCCTCTTCGGCATCCTTTGACTTACGCGAAGAGTTACTGCGGAACTGAGGTTATTGGATTGTGGGCTACTAAGTTAGCATCACTATCTTTACTCATTTCTCCTACTCTCTCGTGGTTCTTTTGACAGTCCTCTGTGCAAGGGCTGTTTTCTTAAAGTTCTCACGTTCACCATTCTTATCAGACTGTGTTTTGTTTTAGTAGACTCAGTACTCATTAAGCCTTAGTTCTTCACCCTGTACTCGGGGCATTAAAGCTTTTTCTTTGGGATAATCTCCCATAGGAGTATTGGTTTTCTTTTCGTTTATTTTTTTCCCTATCCTTTTGTATCTAAGGAGACTTAGTGGTTATTCCGCCCCAGGTGGTTAACTTAAAGTTCCCTGCTAAGTTGCGTTTGGTCTCCCTACTTCCCTTCTCCTTTACAATAGCAGGAGAGTAACAGAAGGGTATTGGCGAAGGAGGAAATGATGCAGGTGAGTATCAGAAGGAAATTGGTGAAGTAGGTACCATAGCATGAGAGTAACAGAGGGGCATAGGTGGAGTAGGTAGCGTAGCAGGAGAGTAACAGAGAGGATTTGGTGAGGAGGTAATGTGGCAGGAGAGTAAACGAGGGGCAATGACAAAGGAGGTTGTGTAGCAGGTGAGTAACAAAAGGGCATTGGGGAAGGAAGTAGCATAGCAGAAAAGTAACAAAAGGGCATTGGTGAAGGAGGTAATGTGGCAGGAGAATAAAAGAAGGGCATTAGGGAAGGAGGTAGCATAGCAGGAGAGTAACAAGGACATTGACAAAAGAGGTAGCATAACAGGTCAGTAACAGAGGGGAATTGTGGAAGGAGGTAGCATAGCAGAAAAGAAAGAGGCGTAATGAGGAAGGAGGTAACATAGCAGGAGAGTAACAGAAGGGCATTGGGGAAGAAAAAGAAAATAGCGTAACAGCAAAGTAACAGAAAAGTATTGGTGAAGGAGGTAGTGTAGTGGGTGAGTAACAGAGGGGCATTGGGGAAGGAGGTAGCGTAGCGGGAGACCCATAGGAAAGCAAAATCCAAGAAGCGATCTCATAGTTGTTTCTTTCATTTCTCCTAGACACATGTGAGCCATTTTTAATACTAAGGTGAGACCAAAGGCTTTTTCTCCTACTTCTCAAATTCAACTCAGGAGAAACAACCACATATAATCTCATTTATGTCTTACTCTGATCAAAACAAAAGATCTCTAAATGATCTTAAATAAGTCTAATTTAGGTCTCCTGAACATGGGACCATGAGATCAGAGAAAGAGATCAAAAACAACTCAGCTATGACTCCTAGGATCTCATGATTCTTCTCAAATATGTCTCAGTTTTCTCATAGTGACCTCATGAGAAACAACCGCATCTCAATTCAATATCCATTCGTCTTACTGAAGTCTCAAATTCATTCTCTCATTCTCATCTTTTCTCCTAAGGGGGTTTTAGGAGCAACAATTCAGATTGAAGTGATCTGAAAAAGATGTACAATCGAGATCTTACTACTTTCAAGAGTTAAAGAAAAGACTATCCTGAGCAAAAGATTTTTCCTCTGGGGAGTCACAGAGGTGCACTGGCGAAGGAGATAGTGTAGCAGGTGAGTAATAGAAGGTCATTGGGGAAAGAGGTAGCAAAGTAGGGGAGTAACAGAGGGGCATAGGCGAAGGAGGTAGCATAGCAGGTGAGTAACAAAAGGGCATTGGTGAAGGAGGAAATGTGGCAGGAGAATAAAAGAAGGGCACTGAGGAAGGACGTAGTGTAGCAGGAGAGTAACAAAAGGGCATTGGCGAAGAAGATAGCGTTGCAGGTGAGTAATAGAGGGGGATTGGCGAAGGAGGTAGCATAGCAGGTGAGTAACAGAAGGGCAGTAGGGAAGGAGGTAGCAAAACAGGAGTGTAACAGGTGCATTGGTGAAGGAGGTAATGTAGATGGAGAATTAAAGAGGGGCATTGTAGAAGGCAGTAGCGTAGCAGGAAATTAAAAAAAGAGGCATATAGCGAAGGAGGTAGTGTAGCAGGAGAGTAACAGAAAGGCATTGGTGAAAGGGGTAGCATAGCAGGACAGTAACACTGGGGCATTGGTGAATGAGGTAGTGTAACAGGAGAAGAGAGACATTCAGGAAGGAGGTAGCATAGCAGGAGAGTAACAGAGGGGCATTGGGGAAGGACCTAGTGCAGCAGGTGAGTAACAGAGGGGCACTGAAGGAGGAGGTTGTAATGTTCTGTGCAAGGACCCAAACGCAGACCAGGGAAATCCAAAAAACGTTGTCTTTATTCAGTCCAAAGTTCAAAGCCAGGTAATCAGAAATAGGATGGTACAAAATCGAGTTTCCAAAAGAAGTGGTAAACGGGCAAAATCAAAAACCAGGAGATCAGATAGGCGGTACAAAGGAACAGGCAAAAGAGAAGTCAAAACAAAGCGAAGGTCAAACCAGAAAGCAATCAAACAAAAGGGGCAGGCAAACTCGAAGTTGTATGGAAAAGACGTCTCAGGAATCTCGATAAACAAAGGCTTACAAAACATCGGCACAGTGAATACGATCAACGTTCTGACAGGGAGCTGGTGGAAAAGACTGACCTTTATACACTGGGGAAGGTAACAATCAAGGAGGGGTTACGTGAGTGAGGGCAGAGAAACAAACAACATCCAGGTGAAGAACATTAGGATAACTAATTAAATGACAGGGGACTGACAAAACGCGGACTGGAATCACAGACAACAATGATAACAGACGGCCTGGGTTTAGCAGGTAAAACACGTGCAGAGAGAGGTGCAGTTAGAGCAAGAGACAGGTGCAGGCAATTGCAGAACTCAGCGTTAGGGCAGACTAGAAAGAAAAGGGGCGGGGCTACAGCGCAGCATGGAAAAGGGGAGAATGGTTAATGTATTAGTATAGTGATTTAAACTATCAAAAACCCAAAACTAGTGTTTGTTAATCCATTAGTAATATTAACATGTTAGTATATTAATGAGGTTAGTACTTCACAATCTATAAGTTGGTAAGGATTAGTAGAAATTAGTAAAACTAGATATAAGCAGGAAGTAAAACGAGACTGGAAAGAAGGGGGGAAACCACGAAAACCCGGAACCACCCGAATAGTGAAATCACGCAAATACAGGGGAGTGAAGCAGCTCAGGGAACACAGACACAGAGACGGCACTGGGGAGACAAGTGACCGGGAGAATGAAAATACTGGGACGGAGAATGTGAAAAATAATAAACTTACAGAAACATAAAATAAACACTAACAGCAAACAGATACTAATACAGACTACAACAGAGGTAGCATAGCGGGAGAGTAACAAAGTGGCATTAGGGAAGGAAGTTAGCGTAACCGGAGAGTAACAGAAAGGCATTGGTGAAGGATGTGGCATAGCAGGAGAGTAACAGGAAGGCATTGGGTAAGGAGGTAGCATAGCAGCGGAGTAACAGAGGGGCATGGAGGAAGGAAGTAGCATAGTTGGAGAGTAACAGAAGGGCATTGGTGAAGGAGGTAGCATAACAGGAGAGTAAAAGAGGGGCATTGTGGAAAGAGGTTGCATGGCAGGAGAGTAACAGAGGCACATTGGTGAAGGAGTTATTATAGCAGGTGATCAACAGAGGGGCATTGGCAAAGGAGGTAGCGTAGCAGGGGAGTAACAGAAGGGCATCATTGGGGAAGGAGGTACCATAGCAGTAGCAGGAGTGAAATAAAAGGACATTGAGGAAGGAGGTAGCATAGCAGTAGCAGGAGAGAAATAAAAAGGCAGTGGGGAAGGAAGTAGCTCAGCAGGAGATTTACAGAGGGGCATCATTGGGGAAGGAGGTAGCATTGCAGTAGCAGTAGAGTAATAGAAGGGCATTGGGGAAGGAGTTAGCATAGCAGTAATAGGAGAGTAACTGAAGGGCATTGGGGAAGGAGGTAGCATAGCAGTAGCAGGAGAAGTGGTCAGTGGTAGGAATTTTCAGCTGTATAAATGCTTAGTTGGGAAAAGAAAATGTGAGCTTTATAAGTCACTGTGGATAAAGGTGTCTACTGAAAAAATAAAGTGGAGCTGGGAGAGGCTGTCTGAAAAACAGAGACCACACATCTGTTTTTACTTTAGGATGGAGGGACAGAGGAAGGGGGAGGCAAAGGTCACAGACACTACTGGGGTTTTTAACAAATGAAACCTACACCTCCCCACTCCTTCCCAAAATAAACTCTTCCCTAACATCAAAAACTGCCCTCTCTCCCTTCCCTAGCCTTGGGCCATACATTTGGTCACCTTTTAATGGCTAGGTTCATTTGTGTGATGCACCTGGCCAGCTGTGCACTTTTAATGGGTAAACTCTTTGTGTAATGTTTTCTTTTTTCCCCCCAGATCACTGTACACCACTGGTACCTTGCTAATTGCCTTGTCACACCCAGGTACGTTTCCTGCCTCAACAGTTTAATGTGCCTCAGTGGAATATACAGTAATAAGCCAAACAGAAAATTTGTGCTCTCTCTCTCTCTCTTTCATCCACAGAAACATCACTCCTACTCTTCCCAGCTCTATGCTTCATCGCTGTGGGGGGAATTTTGTTACTGGTCACCAACATGCAGGTGTGTGCGCGCGTGCGTGTGTGTGTGTGTGTGTGTGTTTTAAGCTGGGTGTATACTTACATACATACAAAGGCAAACTCAGCTGAAATTTAACCACAGCCAAACACGTGTATACTCATTGTGGCTTGGAACTGTTCATTTAGTGACACTCCACGCCAGTGATAACCATGGAGAACATGGAAGTGACAATGTTTCCCGCACCATTTCATTAAAAAATCATCCTCATCAATCATCCTTTATTTATCAAGCACATTTCATACACCTTCGTAGAACGCAAAGTGGTTCACAATAGATTAAAAGAAGAAATTAAGTTAGAGGCATTAAAAATATTCAGAAATACAACAAATTGCAAAGGAGATGCAATGAAATGAATAAGAAGAAAATAAAATAAATAATAGGACCAGTAAGAATTCATGTAAAAGCAATGCTAAAAGGATATGTCTTGAGATCCTTTTTGGAACCATCCAAGGACTAAACAGCCATAAACATTAAATGCTGCCTTGCCAAAAATCCTGCATCCTGTATCTAGGTGTGAACAATAGCTTTCTGTCAGAAGATCTGAGAGCCCTGTTGGCCACATACCTTAAGAAAGTCAGATATGTAGGGCTAGGCCATTAAGAGACTTATAAACTAAAAGAAATTTTAAAATCAATCCCAAAATGAACAGGTAGCCAACTAAGAGCTTTTAAAAACAGGAGTTGTGTGTGCTGCCTTTTTGGTTTTATCCAATAAACGAGCAAGAAGAACCTGTCTTGTTCTGATTTAACTGTAAAAAGATTTTTTTCAGATCTTAATGTCCAAGATACAGTTTTAAGGGCTTCTAATGGCCTTTTGTCATTGGGGGACATGGAGATGTAAAGATGGGTATCACCAGCATAACTCTGAAATTGTACTCTGTGTCTCCTGTTAACACCTCAAAGGCAGCATATAAACATTAAAAAACACTGATCCTAGAATTGTTCCTTGAGGGACATCACGTGACATTAATCAGAAGTGTGCTCACCCAAGTTAACAATGAAGGAAGTCGTTAGGTAACTCTTAAACCAGTTAAGAGCAGTGCCTGTGCCACCCATCCATTCTTCTAGTCTGTCTAAGAGAATGGTATGGCCAACAGTGTCAAAGGCAGAACTTAACTGTGCATGCACAAAACGAGACTGCAATTTTTCCATTGGAGTTTAAAAACTAATTAAATTGTTTAAGCACTAATTTATCTCATTTATGGTTTTACTAAAAAAAAGGGTAGGTTGGAAAATGGCCTGAAACATTTAAAAACAAACAGGTTTGAGGTGCTTTTCTTTAACAGTGGCTTCACTAAATTAGATTTAAGAGCAGATGGGAACTTCCCAGTTTGTAGTGAGTACTTAGTAATACTTAAAAAAAGATGTGGTGATAGGGTCTAAAAGACTGGTTGAGGACTTGAGTTGTTACAACTTTGAGCAGCACGACATGATTAATAATTTCAAAGCAATCTAAGATGCCTCTGCATGGAGGGATAGTGGGTTTGATTACATCAAGCTCATGGGTAGGGATTTTAACACCAGAATGAACATTTTCAACTTTGCCTTTTAAAAAAAGAAACAAATTCTGTGCATTTTGATATGGTGAAAAAATTGCTTGTGTGGACATCGCGATGAATGAGAAGGCAATCAGTAGTGGAAAGAGCTTTCTGGGATATTATGCTTTTTAAAAAAATCAGTTATCATTTTTGAAAAATGCTGCTGTCTAGCCAAATTAAAGGTATTCTATGCAGAATTTTTAGCTTGTGTTTACAATCAAAGAAGTCTCCTCCTTCATCTTCAGCCCCACACATTCACCCCCGAGTACCAGTCCAAGTCACTGATGTGAATTCATTAGAAACTACAGGTAAATTTCCTCCATTAATTACTTGGACCGAACATTACATTGTTTGGTCTGAATCACAAACCAGCCATGTACAAATAATTAGAAAACCGGATATTCGGGTCAAAAAATGGACATCTGGCAACCCTAGTGCACCATTCATTGTGTGATGGCAGACGAGACAACATCTTACCGGCGGATGAATGATCTAACTGGCTGATCAGAACAGCTGGACTTACTAACTGGATTGAATTAGCCAAGCCTACCCAATGCAGTAAGCACTAGGTATTGTTATACGGTTGATAGTACTTAGTTGAGTTCTTAAATTAAATTGAAATTAATTTAATGGATTATTTCAAATTTAATTACAGTTCGGTGTTCAAGGATTACCGTTTAGGGGGTCACTCTCAGCTACCCTGTTAGTGGCACAGCACTCTGAATACTGAACCCAGACTAATTGGAGATCACCCTTTATCAACCTCAACACTTAAATTTATTTATATGGAATTGGCCCTCGGCACTTATGAATTCAGATGTCTCCATTTGACTTTGTTAGTGGGTCATTCCATCAGCATGAGAGGAAGCACAAACAGACATAAATATAAGCTTTAATGACAATTCAGAAAATTAAGCAGTTTGGTTATAATATGGGATAGGGTACTGGCACAGTATAGCAAAATACAACTCTGTACATGTAATGTAGCATGTACTGACGAGTCAGATGTGACAGTATTAGTATTATGGTCCATAAGTGATATGCTGTCTCAACAAGGCCGCTGGGTACAGCTACACTGAAACTCATTATGAACTAATACAATTCTATGCACGTAGCTTATGATTAGAATGAGACAGGCAACAATCAGTTACACAGGACTCATAACACAAAGGTCTTTAACCATACATTTAGGTTTACTGTTCGACAGCTCTCTTGCTACTGCTGGCCTCGTACGGATGCATGCATACGCTAATGGTAGGTTAAACTTTGAATTATGGTGTTACTTACAAGTCAGAGTGGAGAGGAAGAGAGGTAAGAGTGAGGAGAAAGCTTAGAGTATATAATATGTAGAGACAGCGACGCCAATAGAAACCTATGGGGAGCACATCAAAACCAGGAAGTATAATTTTTTCGCTCAACAGGCATGCTCAGTTGTGTCCCCTAAATCACATGTACAATGAGGATAGCACAGACATTGGCTAAAATAAATAGGCTGCTGGCGTGAATAGAGTGGCCTTGAAATACCGAGGGTGCCCACTAGTCGTCGGTGGTGCTCTATAGGAATACATAGCGATTATCTAGGCGCCGATCTGGCACAGTTCGAAGCGATCACACTGTGGGAGGTACACACCTCGAGCGTGGTTAACAACAAATTAACACTCGTTACTACGTCACCACTACATGCAAGGTATCCCCCAGTGTCATCTATAGCTTTGATCTTAGAATTATAAGTATCTGGCAAGAGGGGTCTGGTGATCCTGAAGGGAAGTGTAGGATAGTATTAGAGTGCTGAAAGTAAAGGACACAGGCTTATTTGGGAGCTTAGGCAGAAATAAAGCATTTTGTGCTCTCAGAGAGAGGACTGCAGAGAAACAACTTACAACTGCCCTGTTGTTACAGTATAGAAAGTGATTATGAATGAAGCAACCTAGAGAACAGCAGATAACAGATGTTTTGTTCACATTCATATTTTAAGTAGGCTACAAATAGTCTGCAATTCAACCTAAACTATATCCCAAACCATTGTAAAGCAGCCTTTAAAAAGAAACACCGGGCACAGGGACTTTCTGGACTGACGTTGCTGACATTTGTAGTGGTAGCGTATCCGTATGTCACAAGCAGACATCGGAAATGCGTATAACAGTCCTCTCTGTCCTTTTGTTCTTGTGTGGTTTCCCACAAGAACGTACTTCGAGAATGCAAGTCCCGACGTTCTAGTTATTGAGAAACACCTTGTAAGGCTATTACATGATTACGTACTTTGGCACATTTTTTCCGCATGTGTACTTACAATTTACTGTTACATTAGTGAACTTGATAGCTTCATATGTAGCTTGCTTAGCTATGAAGATAGCTAACAAGGCTTTGTGGCTGGCTTTATCATCTGGCAAGAGATGACAACTACAGAGCCTTGTTAGCCTTGATAAAGCGATGTTAAATTTGGTTCAGTTCACATAGTAGCACAGAACTGTGCTTAGAAGTCTTGCTCTAGATTTATTAGATATGAAGGTAGGCCTCTGTAGTTACCTAGAGATCCAACTTGTGCAAAAAACCAATTGAACAGTCGCCAAACTCGAAATTATAGGTTGGAAATTCCGGCATCATGCTGCATTCAAGACAGGTCTATGTACTTTGTAGCCAATCATTTAAGGAACAAAAATGAAAAAACGAGAAATAAATGGGTGTTCGACATTCATTTTAAAAACAGATATCGAAAAACGAGTATCTATTTTGGTTATTCGTGTTGCTGACTGATATTAAACATAAAATTACATAAACTTTAAAAATCGAGCAAGTTCGGTTTATGGTGTCATGTTCTGATTTCCATTTTATCAAGAGAGAAGGGTCCAGGCTACAGAGCACCCCAGGTGCTGTTGGTTCAGTTGGTTTTTCACAAGTCAGATCTCATTTTTTTACAAGTTGTCTTGAACGCAGCATCATTTCAGAGCTCCGATTTATCTGACCTCAACACTAGTGACATCTGAGTTAAAAAAAAAAAAAAAAAAGGCGACATTGGTAAGAGTTCCTGGCAAGAAAGGAAAATTGTATATTTATGTTTTTAACACATATTTGGGTGTGTGATTGTGATATGTGTTAGTATCATTTATGTTGCGCATTCATTATAGCGATATGAAATTAAAAACTTACGATATCTATCAGCCACTTCTTTTGCTAGCCAGCTTAGCTAGAAAATGTTATTTTTTTCAAATAAATGCTGCAGATGAAATAACAAGCAATCTGGCAGTGATATCATATTTACATTTCAATACTACTACAACCCAACATTGCTTTGCAGTTTCACTTAATTCACTCATTTTTAATATACTCCTTAACAAAAAAATAAAGCAGCATTTCCTGTGGGTATCCATGTTTTTTCTGAGGAAAATTTCCTACTTGAAATATTTGAGTTCCCAGTTGTCTGGAAGGCAGCATAAGCACAGTTACACATGCTTAGCCGTGTATCCAATAAAATGTTCCATATATACAAATTACATTTGAACTGAAACAAACAGTAGGTTTACATGATGTTTGAAAAAGTCGATTTATTGTTTTAGTCCGGCTAAAACTGGACTTTTAAAAATCATGTAAACATTGTAGTCCGACTGAAATCATACAATTTTTTCCAGAGTCGGACTAACATGCCTAGATAATGCGGTTGGGGGTCGATTTACTACAGCATGTATACGCTTCAATAGGCCAAAAATTGGCCTAGGCATTCTGTGCATGTTATAACTTTAAAAGATTTAATTCAACCTTCTACTGGGACTTTTGCCGTCTATTGAGGGTGTGACAGAAAATTTTGGTGCCTATAATTGAATATTTTTCCCACATTTACCGTTCGATTGAGCAAGTACCATTCAAAGTACATTTTTATGGGATAGTGCTGTCTGATTGTGCTAGCTACTTCACATTAACCTTGTACGGCGATCAATAAAGGCGAACAGCATGGTACCACTTAATTGTCACTTCTATCACCACTGTAATGAACTAAAAAAGGCGCCAAATGACCTTTTCTGTGAGAAATGCATTGTCGAGCTCATGCGCATACACTGCTGGCGACATTTTAAAGCTCCATTTTGCCCTCCCTAGTATCATGGCGAAAAAACATTTCTGGACGGACGAGGAGACCAACTTCATGCTATTGCAACTAAAGGGGTTATATATCCTAAAATACATGGAAGAAAAACGCGGAATGGCGAACTATTCAGAAAAGTTGTGACAAAATTGGAGGAAGCAGGATTTATAAGAAGCCTTCGTCAGACACCATGGTCAATAAATCAATTCTTTCCGAGTCATGTATATTGGGACAACGACAATAATCCAATTAAATCTCATCCTTGGCCAAATCAAGCTATTAATATAGATCGATTTCAACAGTGCATGTAAACGCACTGAATGAGTCTGTGCAGCTCAACCGTCCTGGAAATGACACCGGATAAACTGCACTTTCAGTGGCTCTCTTATACTACTGACCGATCCTACTGCCTGCCTTACTGCACCACTGAGTAACTGCAAATGGATATAATTCTCTCTTTCTCTCTCCATCTCCCTCCTTCTGTCTCTCTCCCTCCCTCTCTACTTTCTCCCTCTCTACTTCCCGCTTACTCTCAGTGAAATATGTCTAGTTGTGGGATTTGGTTTTTTGCATTTCCTGATGTTTCCCTGCTGTGTAGCACTGCAGTAAAGGGCAAGGGATGTTTACGCACAAGCAGGGCCTCAAGTTAGCATGGTAGCGCTCTGTGCAATCGAGCATTCTTATCCCCAGCAGGGTCTGGGAATAACTGAGCTGGGCTTATGGGAGCCCACACTACATTCCGCAGATACCCAGAGTTAGGACATTTCGTTTTGAAGCCAGAATGTAATAGAATCTATTGTTATTAGAAAACTGAAATTACACTTTTCACAGCTGGAAAATGGATTCAATTGCTGAAAAAAATATTAAGAAAAAAAAAAATCTTAATTCCGTAGTTGAAAAACACCCAGGTATGAAGGGATTTTGTTGTGAGGCTATTCTAGCAGCAATTTGTGCAGCGTGAGAATGGCATGCTTCCCTCTCATCCAGAGTAATTTATTCCAAAGCACACTCCTCCGGATGCCAGTGCATGCTGGGTTCTCTTCCGGCTGAAAATAGTGTCCAGAATCTAGTCAGCTGAGCTTCATTCTGTTGGCGAGTCTGTATTGGGTACACATGATTGTATGACTGATTAATTGATTGGTTGACTGGCAACATCATGATGCTGTGCTAAATACTGAAATGCCAGGGTACTGAATCCTAATTTCTGCCTGAGGGGGCCAGAGACATTAAAGGGCCAAACCTGGATGAATCAAACACATCACAGTACATGCAAGCACATCAATGGTTTTATCTAGATCAGTGGTTTGGATGAAGCAAAAGCAGATATACGACTGGCTGAAACTGTGAGGGAGGGGAAGTGTGAAGACCAGACGTGACCAAACAGGGGATCTATAAGTTACCAAAGGGCACTCCAGTAACCACTAAGTCTCATGAGACGAAATAAGGGGGTGCTATACTCCTAAGGGACGTATCCCAAATAATGAATAAACCCCTAAACGGGTATCTGAGGAAGAAGGAGTATATAAAGAAAATAAAGGAACAGGGAAATGAGAAATGAAGAATGAACGACTTCGAACCGAAGCTGAGAAAAAGAAAATGTCTTTTTAAAAACAAACAGAAAACATTCTGAGGCCAATTAAAACCAGGGGGGAAACTGGTTAGTAAGAGGCAGAAAGGTTTGTGCCCCGAAAGTGACACAATAACCCCTAAAAACCGCCAACCTCAGAATCTGGACAAATACTGTCCTAATACCTTTTTCCCAAAAAACAAACTGAAGTCTGAATTCTTTTAAATTCCTTGGTTCCTAAAATCCTTATACCTTGCTCAGAAAAGCGACAGGGAACTGGCTAGAGCAAAACACGTTACACTCAAGCACCGTTCCACTGCCTACTGACGCTTTAAATAGCCAGCCACAGGTGTGGCTGGTAATCAGCGGAAGATGTGAGCAACCAACAGGTGAAACAGATCAGAGGTAATCCTGCAGGAATGCAAGAAATGTTAGAGAAGGAACAATCATTCCACAGGAACCAAAAATAACGATTAGCCGAGTGGCTAATCTGCAAGCTCGAAACTAATCGTCCCCACACACCAAAATAACGATTAGCCGAGTGGCTAATCGGAATGCTAACCACTGAGCCGGTGCAGGCACGGAAAAATGATCTACCCTGCACAGAAACCGTGACAGAAACAAAAGCCAGCACAAATACAACTAGCTGAAGCAAAAGCCAGCGAAACCCATGACTGGCTGAAACAAAGCCAGTACACACACGATTAGCTGAAACAAAACCAACATACATACTGTCACATGAACTGAGTTTGGTATGTGTGTTCTAGATTCATACTACCATTATTAATATTGACAATTTTCAATGTTGATGATACTGCTAATTGTTATACAATTTTTAGTTCACTTTTACTTTTAGTTATGTTTACCTTGATAAGCCTTCTACAGAGTAGTATGACTAAATAGTTTTATGGGCTAGCCTATGTAGGCTCAGCCACAGCCAGGATTACCAACAGATGAATAATGATGAAATTATGATAATCACAATGTGCCATCTGTCATTTGAATTGGTTTTCATTCCCCTGCAGGTTATTTGGCATAACAGCAGTACCACTCAGGAAATACTCCACTGTTATATTACTTGATCTAGGACTCCTTGTGTAGCCTGTTGGGTGCGTATGTACGTGTGTGTGAGCGCGTGCGTGCATGCTTGCGTCCACATGTGTGCTGATGTGTTTGCTGTGAAGAGATACTGCTTGTTTCCGTGGTGTGTGAGATGTAGTTCAGAGCCTGAGGTGCCAGTTTGGAGTGAGCCTGGGGCAGTGAGGGTCTGTTCTTTTTTGTGCCTGGTAAACACTCTGCTTCCCTCCAGGAGTCTCTCCAGAAGCAGTGACTTCTGCAGAACCTCCTTTAGAACAGGGGTCCTACTGCAAAATCGTCTTTAAAACAGGGATCCTTCTCCAGAACCTTCTTTTTTTCAAAACAGGGATCCTGGGGTGTCTCGTGGCGCAGCCTGTAGAGCACTGTCCACATGCTCATTACGAGCTGCGGCGTTGGCGGTTTGAGTCCGACCGCACAAACTTTGTCGCATGTCTCTCCCTCACTCTTTCCTCATTTTTCCTGTCTCGCTACACTGTCCTGTCCAATAAAGCTGAAAAGCCCATTTAAAGAAAAAAACAGGGATCCTACTGCAGAACCTCCTTTAGGTGGGGATCCTACTGAGTCATTCTTTGGGGTATGGACTAGGCTGTTGAGTATGTTCCTCAGAATCCCTTCAGTTTTAATTCTTCCTTACCTATCTGTAAAGACTAAAACTGAAGCTAGAGCTTCAGATACCAATAGTCATGGACAAATAAATGACCAATGATAAGAATCTCATTCTTTTGGAAGATTAGAAGGGCAACCAAAAGAAGTTATTCATACCTTAAATCCAAATCTACGAAAATCTGACTAAAATAATGGTTAAAAATGCATACTGGTGATGCATCTTCAATTGAAGAAAATGACGTGTGGGCATACTTTGTTAAGCCTTATTGTTTTATCATTCTATGGAAATATGTACACAATTTGTGGAAATGGATATCACCCATACATAACTTATCCATGTTAAAATGGCAAATTTGTTTACTGTTATAATGTTACTGTTATAATTTAAAGTTATAATCCCTATATTACATTGTACTTGATATAAAGTAGACTTTGGCCACCCGAGTTTGCTTTTCTGGTCCAGTGTTCCAATGGAAAAACCACACTGTTGCAAACTACTGCCCTATTATAAAACAATCACAAGACATTTTAATATATAATTGTTTTGGGGATGAAACAGAACATCAATGTGCAAGATTATATTTACTGTGGTTTATAGTTAGCCTGTGGAGTTTGCATGTTCTCCCCGTGCCTGTGTGGGTTTCCTCCCACAGACATGCAGGTTGGCTAATTGGAGACTCTAAATTGCCCATAGGTATGAGTGCGTGAGTGAATGGTGTGTGTGCCCTGCGATAGATTGGCAATCTGTCCAGGGTATTCCTGCCTCTCACTCAATGCACACTGGGATAGGCTCCAACATATGCCCGCATATGACTTTTCATTCTTAAAGATTTTTGTTGATCTAATTTTCATACATACTACTTTTATATCTGGGGCAAAATTTTACTCATTTTGTGTTCTTTGCCTTCTGTTACTGTAACTGTATTACTATAGATTTTTAAAATTTCATTCATATCCTTAGCTACAATCAGATAAAAGTGTTAGCCCCTCAAACTGGCAACCATTTTGGAACATCTTTAGGCCCGTGTGTCTGTTGAACTATACATGATACCATGTCTAAAATTCAGTTTTATTCATTTTAATACACATAGACTGTCTGAAGGATGTATGAGAAAAATTGGAAACATATGCCTGTAACATTCCTAAATCCCGGTTGAATTTTGATGGAGAGACCCTACTGCTGAACTTCCTTGAGAAAGGGGATAGCAAACTCTAGTCAAGGACTGGTGTTAAACCTACGGACACTGTGGCCCTCCAGGACTGGAGGTAATCCTGCAGGCACTGTGGTACTCCAGGACTGGAGCTAAACCTGCAGACAATGTCACCCTCCAGACTGGAGTTTTAGATTTCAATTTCAGAAGCTGCTTGGAGTGTAATCCTAGTCACAGACACTCCTTGTATTGAGCCTGTCTTATCTCCAGGCTTGTAGTGGCGCTAGGTTATCGAGCCTCTCTTATCTTTCGAATGACAGTGGTGCTGGGTAATTAAGCTTCTCTCTCTCCTCTAGGTGGGGAACCTCTTTGGCGCACACCGTTCCACTATCATCACTCTCTACAATGGAGCATTTGACTCATCCTCCATCATCTTCCTCATCGTCAAGGTAATGGCACTTATAATTCGTTCTAAGGAGATGAATACTGCTTTGATAGGGAAAGGGATGATAACAGTTGCTGTGGTAATATCATTCTCTTGTGGAAAAGACAGTTCACGCAGTTCACATGATAAAGGTAATTATAATACCAGTAATAATTTGAGTACTAATAATGGAAACATTTAGAATAAGGATATTATTATTATTATTATTGTACTCATAATGTTAATAATGATAATCACAGTGATAAGTGGTGTAGTATAATGGGTGAGGAGTTGGTCTTGTAACCTAAAGGTCACAGGTCACAGTAGGACACTACTGTTGTACCCTTGAGCAAGGTACTTAACCTACATTGCTTCAGTATATATCCAGCTGTATAATTGTGTAAATATTATGTAAAAAGAAAAGTAAGTTGCTCTGGATAAGAGTGTCTTCTAAATGCCTGTAATGTAATATATAAAGGTAATAGTAATGTAGTAATTGTGGTGATAATGTGTTGTTGCAGGTGCTGTCGGAGGGAGGGATCTCTCTCCACTATTCTTTCTTCTTCCTGTCGACTTGCAGCGTGATCCACCTGATGCGGACCTTTATCCTCATGCCAAAGAAGCACATCCCTTACCCACTACCTGAGGGTTACACATATGGGTATGAACCAGTGCTGCCTCCAGATTACCTTGCTGCAGGAGACCAGTTAGCTTACAGACACAGTCCCACTCAGGTAACCATTGATCTTATGGACACAATCCCACGCAGGTAACCAGTTAGCTTAAGAACACAGTCCCACTCAGGTAACCAGTGAGCTTACAGACACAGTCCCACTCAGATAACCAGTGAGCTTACAGACACAGTCCCACCCAGGTAACTAGTGAGCTTACAGACACAGTCCCACACAGGTAACCAGCGAGCTTACAGACACAGTCCCACACAGGTAACCAGTTAGTTTACAGACACAGTCCCACACAGGTAACCAGTTAGCTTACAGACACAGTCCCACCCAGGTAACCAGTTAGTTTAAGGACACAGTCCCACACAGGTAACCAGCGAGCTTACAGACACAGTCCCACCCAGGTAACTAGTGAGCTTACAGACACAGTCCCACACAGGTAACCAGCGAGATTACAGACACAGTCCCACACAGGTAACCAGTTAGTTTACAGACACAGTCCCACACAGGTAACCAGTTAGCTTACAGACACAGTCCCACCCAGGTAACCAGTTAGTTTAAGGACACAGTCCCACACAGGTAACCAGCGAGCTTACAGACACAGTCCCACCCAGGTAACTAGTGAGCTTACAGACACAGTCCCACACAGGTAACCAGCGAGATTACAGACACAGTCCCACACAGGTAACCAGTTAGTTTACAGACACAGTCCCACACAGGTAACCAGTTAGCTTACAGACACAGTCCCACCCAGGTAACCAGTTAGCTTAAGGACACAGTCCCACACAGGTAACCAGCGAGCTTACAGACACAGTCCCACACATTTAAGCAGTTAGCTTACAAACACAGTCCCACACATTTAAGCAGTTAGCTTACAAACACAGCCCCACACATTTAAGCAGTTAGCTTACAAACACAAACCTGCAAAGGTGACCATTTGTGAGGGTGTCTAGCAGTACTGACTGTCTGTGGGACAGCCTGCTCTCACACAGGTATTCAGCTCCTCCTTGTTTATGTGGCAGGATGACATGTGGGCATGCCAGGCCTCACATTGTGGATCAGGCCAGGAAAGAAGAAAACAAAGGACCATTGCAAGGAGAGGGAGGGACAGAGACTATGACTTTCCAACTGATGAGCAACAAGCAGACCCCACAGACAGGTACAGCCCTGCTCACTGCTGTAGGGAATATATCTCTACTAATTATAGCATAGCAAGGATAGATAATTAAAACGTGGCCATTGTAACAATCCTCACACAGCACTGATTATGTGGGTGTAGCAGTATAATTGCAATAAGTAATCAGTCTCGAATCTCATGTTCATGCAATATCAAAACAGACATTAGGTTTGATAATATTTTTTATTAAACAAACATGCAAAAAGACAGAACACATACAGACTAATCTAACTGGGGAAGTAGGAGAAGGTGGGAGAGTATGTGAGGATGCTTGTGCATGAATGTGTGCACGTGCAGGTGCACGTGTGTTCTTTTGTCTCTGGACAAAAGGGGGAAGGGTGAACAGTGTGTGCAGTATGTGTACACGTGTACTGAAATCAGCATGGCTTAATAAATTTGTTTGGCTACAAAATGACTATCACCCCCGCTAGTGTCGAAACAAGAAGCGTAGCTTTGAATCATAAGTGATATATGCACCTAAACTGGCTATTCAACCAGGACCGACTATGCTGATATTGTTAGATTGTTAGTTTGAGTCAGAGAGTTAGCTGGAAGGAAAGAGAGAGGCAACGTCTGTGGTTGCACTCTGTATGTGGCAAGCCATTCAAGTAATTGCACAGGTAACAGAACTTGTTGAAATGGTCGGTAAAAACAAGACAAATAGAAACACATTAAGAGATTTATATTAATCACATTAATTAAGGCTAAACTGTAGCTAAACTGTAGCTACTGCCTGGGATGTTTAGCTAGTCTGAGGTCCTTCCATGAGCGTAGCTGACTCCAATGGTCACTGTTGGGTCCTTGGGAGAATGCAATAGTGGAGTCGGGAACTTGTGGAGGTTTCAGGCCGAAGTCCTTTCTCTTTGCATGGGCAACGTCTCTTTTGGCTGGTTGAATGAAGATCCCTTTTCTGCTTAAAAAATTTCATTTTGTTGCAGTTTCTTGTGATTAGTCAGCACAGCACAGGGCATATGCTAGGTTGTACTTACCTTGAAGCTGACCTTGAGTTAAGGTACTTAAGATAAGATAATCCTTTATTAGTCCCACAGCGGGGGAATTTGCAGTGTTACAGCAGCAGAGGGGATAGTGCAATAGCAAGGGGAGTAAAAAACATAATAGATATAATATATACAAACAATATACAAACAATGCGCAGTTTGGTACACTTTATATTGCACCAGTGGATTGCACATACTTTATATTGTATGAGTGAATTGCACCAAAAAGTGAGTGGGTTACACATGAGTGGTGTGTGTGGTTTACTAGGAGCAGTGCTGATTGTAAAGTCTGACAGCAGCAGGAAGGAAGGACCTGCGGTATCTCTCCTTCACGCAACGCGGGTGAAGCAGCCTATCACTGAAGGAGCTGCCCAGTGATGTTACAGCGACCTGCATGGGGTGGGACATGCTCTCCCTCAGGGATGATAGCTTAGCCATCATTCTCCTTTCTCCCACCACCTCCACTGGGTCAAGGGGGCATCCCAGGACAGAGCTGGCCTTCCTAACCAGTCTGTTAAGTCTCTTCCTGTCAGCCGTCGAGATGCTGCTGCCCCAGCAGACCACTAGATAGAAAATGGCAGATGCCACCATAGAGTCGAAGACGGTCCTCAGGAGTGCCCCCTGCACTCCAAAAGATCTAAGTCTCCTCAGCAGATAGAATCTGCTCTGTCCTTTCTTATATAGTGCTTTTGTATTGTCAGTCCAGTCCAGTTTATTATTCAGGTGAACACCCAGGTACTTGTAGGATTTCACCATCTCAATGTCCATTCCCTGCATGTTCACTGGTATGGGAGGAGAAGAGTGTTTACACCTTCGGAAGTCCACCACCAGATCCTTGGTTTTCCCTGCATTGAGCTGGAGGCGGTTCAGCTGGCACCAATCCACAAAGCCCTTAGTCAAAGGCCTAAATCAGCAACGCCTAATTACATTCCATTACATTTATTGACATTTATTTGGCAGATGTTTTTATCAAAAGCGACGTACAATAAGTGCATACCAAAGATCATTGGAACAACTGCAAAATACAGGTTTGATGAGGTACAATACTCATTATGTAACAGTTATCTATAGCCTTGAACATGAAGTCCTGTTCACACAGTAAGCATAGGCTACAGTTGAGGCCACAAGTTGACTGTCTCTTTAAACAGTCTGGAAGAAATTGATACAATGACTTTTTAGAAGCTTCTGATTGGCTAATTGTCGTAATTAGGAGTTAATTGGCACCTGTGGCTGTATTTAAAGGCCTACCTTTAGAGCCACTGCCTTTTTTCCCTTGATACCGTGGTAAAATCCAAGCACCTCGGCCAAGACTTCAGAAAAAAAATTGTGGACCTCCACAAGTCTGGTTCCTCCTTAGGAGCAATTTCCAAACAACTGAAGGTACCATGAGCATCTGTACAAACAATTGTATGCAAATATAACAATCTTGGGACCACACAGACTCTGCATCGTCAAGGAAGGAGGCAAAAATTAACTCCCAGGGCTGAATGAACTTTAGTCCGAAAGGTTCAACTGAACCCCAAGACAACAACAAGGGAGCTGGTGAAGGAGTTGGAGGCATCAGGTACCAAAGTATCTACATCCAGCATTAAGCGAATCCTACCTCGCCATGGCCTGAAGGGCTGTTGTACCAGGACAAAGACCTAGCCTTTTGGAGGAGTGTTCTCTGGTAAGATGAAACAAAAATTGAACTGTTTGGCCATAATGATCAGCGCTATGTTTGGAGGAAAAGGGGTGAGGTTTTTAATCCGAAGAACACCGTCCCAACTGTGAAGCATGGGGGTGGCAGAATCATGTTGTGGGGGTGTTTTGCTGGAAAACGGACTGGTGCACTTCAGGAAATAGATGGCATCATGAGGACGGAGGAATATCTAGAAATACTGAAGCAACACCACAAGACATTAGCTAGAAAGTTAAAACTTGGTTGCAACTGGATCTTCCAATGATCCCAAGCATACCTCCAAAGTTGTAATAAAATGGCTTAAAGACAACAAAGTGAAAGTATTGGAGTAGCCATCACAAAGCCCTGACCTGGATCCCAGAGACAATTTGTGGACTGAACTGAAAAAGCGTGTCTGAGCAAGGAGGCCCACAAACCTAAGTTACACCAGTTCTGTCAGGAGGAATGGGCAAAAATTCCTGCAAAGTATTGTGAGAAGCTTGTGGAAGGCTACCCCAAGCATTTTATTCAAGTTAAGCAATTAAAAGGCAATGCCAGCAAATACTAACCAAGTGTATGTAAACTTTTTACCAACTGAAAATCTGATATAGTACATAAAAGCTGAAATAAATCTCTCTTAGCTATTATTTTGAAATGACCTTTTATGGAAATAAAGTAGATACCCTAATTGACTTAACACAGGAAATGTGTGGTGACATGAAATGTGTGGAGTTGTGGGAAAAAAATTGAGTTTGAATGTCCTTAGCCTAGGTATATGTAAACTTTTGGTCTCAATTGTTGATCGGATTTGTTATAAAGAGTGACTTTTACATTTTGTTCAGAAAACTCTTTGTGATGCCATAGTAGCAATAGCTAGGCATTCTGTGAACCTTGGAATTTAGGAGAGTTCTCCAGAGTTGTGAGAACTCTGAAAGTAGGCTTCACAGAGTGTGAGAGCTCCAAGGATGAAAGTCTGAGTGCCTTGGATGAGGGGGCAGGAAGAGAGAGGGCAATAAGAAGCTCTGTTTTATGGCCTGTTACGTGTTTCTGGGTTACAGGATTGGTTCATTGTATCCAGACGTCATGCTGGGGGTGGTGTTGTTGATGTCACTTCTGTTTTCTGTGGAATGTATGGAAATTTAGTTATTTTTAGAGCCCGACCGATGTATCGGTTTGGCCGATATATCGGCCGTTATTTGACTTTTTTGACGACATCGGGATCGGCAGTTATGCACCGGATGTGTCCCGATTTTTAAATAAGTATAATAAACAAAAAAAAAACATTGATTATTTATCTATACTTGTCTGTTCGAACGTTGTAATTGCTATTTACTAGAATTATCCAGTAGAGGGAGCTCTAATACAAGTGTGAACTGCAGCAGCTGACGCGCTCCTTCTGTAGTAAGACGTTTGTCACTCGTGCCTCATCCAATATTCTCCACTGCAAGACCTGTCTGCACAGATTCGATTGCTGCAATAAAGGTATGTATATTTAGTGAAAGTTTTTAATTAAATGCGACAACCACTATGTTTATCAATCCTCATTATCAAGCGAGCGACCTAGCTAACATATTTGGTTCACTTTAGCAAGCTAGCTGGCTAGCAAGCCTTTCTGAAGTGGCAGTGAGCACATAAGCAGCGTAGGATCTACATTTCCAGAGGACATTGCTGTATTCTCAAATAAATAACCAGCCAAAATAAAATGGTGATTGAATGCATCACA
Organism: Anguilla pacifica; assembly: GCA_039654925.1. NCBI lineage: Eukaryota > Metazoa > Chordata > Actinopteri > Anguilliformes > Anguillidae > Anguilla > Anguilla pacifica. Next base: position 31,544,828 of record CM077290.1, on the reverse strand, counting down.
CATCTGTTTTTTTTTATCTGAGATAATGATATTAGCTACTATATGATGCTGTGTCAATGTGTTATTGCAAGCGAGTGTGTCATCTAGTCACGCGTCATCGTAGTGAGCTAACCAGACAGTAAAAACGTGGATCATTTTAAGCCATGTTATCTAGCTTTGTCGTGATAACATGAGAGAAGGATTGCTGTTGGAGAAGTGAATCATCCAACAGTTAGCACGGGTAACCTGCAGGAAAGCGCATTGTAGTTTTTTTCACGTATTTCATCCAGTCAATTTAATTTCATCTAACGTACACTTGATTCACTCATTAGCTCCGCTAGATAATGCCTTACTCTTTGAGATCATGTAGTAGAAATAAAATAAGAAAATATAATTCATGTAACTTACTGAGAATATATAATAAGAAATAATGAGGCTGTGTCAATAGCTAATGCATTATTGCGAGCGAGTGTGTCATCTAGTCACGGGTCAGAGCGCATAGTAGTTATTTTCACCACCGAATTCTTATGGACAGAGAAGCTCGCTAGATAAAGTCTTACTCTTTGAGATCATGTAGTAGGAATAAAATAAGAAAATATAATTAATTTACTGAGAATAGATACTAAGAAATAATAATAACAAATTAATAACAACAACAACAATAATAATAATATTCATAAAAATACATGTTTGAAACTGGAAAACTGATTTTTTTAAATTTATTTTTTATAGATGGCTGGAAAAGAAAGGAGTAAAAGCAAGGTGTGGAGTTATTTTGATTTCACACACTTAAAGATGGTGTTAATATATATATTTAATTTAATATCATCTTTTACATTTTTTATCTAAAAAGTTCTTTGTGTGTTTATTCTTATTTCTATTTGTTTGCTTATAAGTTAGATGTTCTTAAATATAGAAACTTTAATAAAATATAAGTTTTTCAAATTGATTTGAAAATGTTGCACTTTTTGACAAAATATCTGTCAAAACATCGGTAATTGGTGGGCTAGGACTCTCCAAAATCGCGATCGGCATCGGACCCAAAAATCTGGCATCGTTCGGGCTCTAGTTATTTTGTCCCTACATTGCCCGGCAGACTGGTACAGCCCCACCCAGCATCACCCACCACACTGCTGCCTGTTGTTTCTCCACATAGGTGATACTGGATTCTCCTTACCATGGTGGCCAACAACCACTGCATCACTGAAGTGTTACTGTAATACAGTCTAGCAACAGTATTACTGATCTCTCTCTCCCTCTCACTGTGCAGTTAGTTTCAGACAAAGCGTACTCTCCTGGTTCTTCCTGTGGCACCTGGTGTGGCTGTCGGTCATGCAGTTGAGGCACTACCTGTTCATCGGGACCCTGAACCCCATGTTGAACCGCCTGACTGCAGGAGACCCAGTCCTGGGTACAAGCACCTCCCTCCCTCACACGCATTCAGCCAGATCTACATTATCAAAAGCCGCATTTCCACCAAAAGTACCCGGAACTTTTAGTCCCAGGAACTACCTTTCAAGGAACTAAAAGGTTCCTTCAGTCCATTGTTGTCAGCATTTCCATCGTGGTCTAAAGACCTGCGAAGATTAGGCAAATTAGTCCGCTGACATATGAAAAAGCGACGTTGTCGTCAGTCCATCTGTCATATGATTTCTTTTGTAACTCCATACTACCACCGAAGTATATTATTTTCCAATAACGGGACAGCCCAGAGGGGTTTATTCCACTTATAGAACTGGTTACCAACAGTGACTATCTATAGTTACTTTAGTATTTATTGATTTTTATCGACTTAAGCACCTGAAAGTGAAATATTTTTCTGTGGCCGTTTGGGCATATTATTTTACCGTTGTCAAGCAAAACTCTCGTTGGTAGTTTGACTTGGACCGTTGTTATGTAACAAACAGGATATAACAGGCCAATATACAGATTGTAACTGTTTTATATATATATATTTATATATTTTATATTTTTATGCAAACATTCACTTTCATGTCTTGACAACCGAGGCGACATAATGCATTCACATTCCACAAATAACTGGTAACCACATTTATAACAGAAAACATGCACACGTCGTAAACAATTTGCTGTTGTATTGATTAATTCGACTCTCATCGTCATTTCCATATAATCACAAAATGACAAGAATAAATAGAATGAAAACTCGGACTTGCGTGAAAATTTAAATTAATATTGCAGTGGTACAGCCACCGTTTGCTTTGCCCTCCAGATGCGAACCATGCACCAGTCCATGTCTAGTCTTCCTGGCCTTTTTGTGGAATTGAAGAATCGCAAAGTAAAATTATGGCAGTTTGAAAAAGCGAAAGGGACGATTACTAGAATTAACCTGTTATTTTACTCTGACAAAAAGTGCGGAAGGTGATTTTTTCCTGTTTGATTTTACTGTCTGTATCCCCGATGTAAATTACGCAGAACTACTGCATAGGCTACCTCACATATAAGCATTTTGAGTCAATTATAACGGGCTAACAAAGAAAATCCGGATGAAAATATTCAGCAACCGAATTAAACCGTTTTAATGTTTTGGTAGGCTGCATAATATGCTGTCCCAGCACGAATGCTTAATATTTTATAAAACAGACTTAATGCTAAAGCAAGAAAAGAAGAGCACACGTTATAATCCTCAATCTTAATTTCTTATCTGTAGACGTTTGCAGGCTATAACCAAAAGTAGGCTACTGCGCCGCATAACATAAAAGTTTGAATTCAAGTTATTATTTTGAAAATAATAAATCGGATTTGTGGCTGCAGATTTTTTTAAATGGCGGTTGAAATAAAATGCTGCGAGTAGCCTACTTGACCAATCAGAAATGTTCGCGCTTGCGCCCCACCCCAAAGGTTCTGGTACTTTTGGAAAGTACTACCCCCCGAGCAGGGACTTCTTTGGGGGTAAAATAAAGTCCCCGGAACTTAATTTAGACCCTGGTCCCTGCGGTGGAAACGCACTGAGTTCCTCAAAAGGTTCCTAGTTCCTGGGGAAAGTTCCTGCGGTGGAAACGCGGCTAAACACATCAACATTATTTGGCTGCTTATTTAGGCTTTGAATGGAGGATTACAAATGTGTAAATGATGTAAAGGTGTAGTATAGGTATGGGTGTAGGTATAGGTGTAGTTGTATGTATAGACATAGTGTAGTTGTATGCATATGTGTTGTTGTATGTATAGGCATAGGTGTTGTTTACTGAAAGCTTATGTTTTGAAGTAAAAAAATAAACATCACAGTTGCATTTATTTCCTAGTCAGGGTCAAGGGCAAATGACTCAGATGAATCCAAGTGTTTGATTTGGATTGTGAGTAGTAGTCTAGTCTAGAGTGTGTGGTCAGTTGAGTATGCTAACACTCTGGAGATTCTCTCTCTTTCTCAGTGAGCCGCTACACCAATGCCTTTGCCATCACTCAGCTGTGTGGAGTCCTGTGCGCCCCCTGGAATGGTCTGATCATGGACAGGCACAAAGGCAGGAAACGTGCTCCAGGTGGGTGTTTGCCTCACCTGCACACAGGTGTGCTACAGCAGGACGTGGTCAGTTCTGCACAGACCAGGCGAGGGACGTGCCCAAACCCTGGGTGACATTACCGCCACGTATGCGTTCCAAACTGGGAGGAAAAGGGGGAAATATACATGTATTGTTCTAATTCCTGTCACTCACTGGATTCTGGAAAATAGTAACAAGCTATGTATTGTAATGCGCTGCTAATTGTTCTTAATTAGACACTAATTGTGATTAATTAGGCTTGATACATATACTGAAGGAGAATTTACCCTCTTAAAGCAACATTTTGCCAGAGGTAGCTCTCTATGCCTAAATATACATATGCCATGTTCACCTCCCAGGAATTTCAATTGGTCAGACCAACTGATGCTTTCATTTACTATGCTGTATGTACATTAGCAAACAATTCCAAACTGAAAGAACTTTCATTTTTAGTTGATTCAATTACAAACTGACAGGTGACATCAGTTGGGTCCCATTTGGAAACCTGAAACCATCTGTATAAAATGAATTGAGTTTACTGACAGCAAATGGCAAACATGCACTGTGTTAAAATAAGTTCAACCACACGGTTATAGTAGAACTTAAACACATGTTCAACAACCTTAATTGATCAAGAGATTGGTTTTGACAAAAAACAGTATACACAGTGGGTCCTCAGGACCAGGGCTAAGAAATACTGTTGTAGAGGACAGCACGAAGGAGACTATCTGGTTGGTGTGATGAATCTGTGAGAACAGGTGTCAGTTGTGTTGCTGCGTTTGTAACCCTGGTAACCAGAAGGTGTGGTTGAGCAACACCAAAATGTTTCATGAAAATTTCAGAAGAGGAATCAGGACTAAACTTTACAGAATGTTTGGGGCCTCTGGTTAAGGGTTTGGTGGGTGTGGATAACCCTCGTATCCCTTTCCTCGGGTGCAGGGGAGACAGAGGAGGAGGCGGACCTGCGCTCAGCAGTGCTCTCCCTCTTCCTGACCGCGTTGCAGTGCCTCCTGTTCTCCATCTGCGCCACGACACCTGTGCTCTCACTGCAGTACCTGTCCTTTGCCCTGCAGGTGCTCAACCGCTCCTTCCTCTATGGAGGGAATGCCGCCTTCATCAGCATTGCGTGAGTCAGCACGCTGACGTCTGCTCTCACATTCAGTTATACTGAATTATTTATCCAGTGCGTCTATTTCTCTTCTCCTTTTCTGCTAATCCTTTTCCCCTCTCCGCTCATGTTTGTAGATTTCCAACCAGTCACTTTGGGAAGCTCTATGGGCTGATGATGGCTTTATCGGCTGTGGTTTCGCTCTTGCAATACCCCTGTTTCTCTCTGGTGAAAGGGGTGTTCGATGGAGACCCCTTATACGTGAGTACTGCCCCACCTGAATCCACCTGCACACCACATCCAATCAGCAGGAGAGTGTCAGTGTCTCCTGTTCCCTGTGCCTACAGATAAACGTGGCCCTGACCCTCCTCAGCCTGTGTGCCTTCATCCACCCTCTCTACGTCTGCATACACTGCCGCAGGCTGGCCAGTCAGAGGAGGTCCTCTACCAAGCAGCTGGCCAATGGTGGCAGCTCCTCCTCCATCAACAGGGAAGCACTCCAGGATGCAGTGGACTCCTCTTAGATACCTCCAAAAAAGGGAAAGTTGCATGGGGGGGAAGGACAGGGTGGATGGGATGTTCCTGGGTGGGGTGGGGTGGTGGGGGTTTATGATACATTGTTGTGGTTTGTCAGGATGGGAGCATCCCCCCCAGGTCTCCATGGCATCTCTGTTTGCTGCTCACCTTGAATTGAACTTGCTTCATTCCATGGACTCTATCTGAGCAGTATTTACAAACAGGGGTGCAGTTGTCCTCCACGTTTTCCTGCTTTACCGCCTGTTTTACCGCCCATATAATTGTACCTGCATTTATATTCTCAACTTCATTATTTTCTAGCAGCCTGACGAATGTTTTTAATATGATTGACTCTTTTTGACTCTTTTTAAAAATCTGTTTGCATTGGCTTTGGCATTGACTCTAAACCTGCCTAAAGATCGGCTTCTCAGTCTTTGCACTGGTCGCTTTGGTCATGCCTTTCAATAATAGATTTAGGCATTTTGTTAAAAGTCAAAGTTACGCACAACTGACGGACACACAAGTAAATTGACTTGTATTTGCGGTTGACATTTTAAGACCAAACTGGTTTGACAAAGTACTGAACTGAGCCTAGCGAACCAAGGGAAAACCACACTGGTGTTCACGTTGAAGAAACCTTCACAGTGACCTAGCGACATAAGGGAAGAAGACCGTATTTCAGGCAGAAGAGCTGTTTCCTTCTGTGTTCATATATGAGGCCCCTCAGTGGCAACTCACTCAGTCTATGTTCATATTTTGGGCCCCTTAGTAGCCCTTCACTCGGTATATGTTCATATTTTGGGGCCCCTCAGTAGCCCCTTATTCTAGATTCATATATGGGGCCCCTCAGTGACCCCTCACTCAGTCTATGCTCATATATGGGGCTCCTCAGTGCCCCCTCACTCAGTCTATGTTCATATATGAGGCCCCTCAGTGGCCCCTCACAGAAACACAACAGAAAGAGTTTAACCCACCAGCCCCTCTACTACTCAGCTAACAGCTGTATCAGCAGTTGTCTTTAGGCATTTAACATGCCCATGCAGAGCAGCTTATGTAGGTACAATCACAAAGGTTTAGACAACAAACAGTGCTGACGCTAAGGTATCAGGGTGCAATACCAATGAATGCCAGTAAGACACATTACTGGGAACAGTTATACCTGTAACATACAGTACTGCGAACAGTAATACCTGCAACACACAGTCCTAGGGACATTCAGGTACTGTCACCCTACTGTTTAAGCTGAAACATTTCAATGTTATGCATCCAAATGTTTTAAAGAGACCAAGTATTATTCTGTAACAGTTGGACATTTCTTTACTGCAATACATAACCTGAAACTCTTGTTTCTTAACTCAAGGAGGTTCCTCTTGTTGCACGACCTGAAAATCTTGTTGGCAAACAGAACCTCCTACAGTTAAGAAACAGACTGTTGAAAGAAAAGAGGTGCTGAATATGTAATAATTCTAAAGACTGTGATTAAGACCAGTAACATATGCAGTACTGTGGATATGTTTTTACATTAGACCAAAGGTTATTTAAAAAAAAGTTTCATTCTGCTGCCTCAATTGACATAAATGGAGAACAGCTCATTTATACTCCTGTCTCCACTGTCTGTGAAATATGTGAAATGTGCTTAAAAGATGTGTTAGCTACAATTGGTCCTAATTTAGTCTACATGAGAAACAGTTCACATATGATGGGGTATGCTTCTACTTATTTTAAATGTGCAGCCACTCCTAAAGAAACTAAGGCTAGACACTTCAGTGCTTAATAAATATAGACCTATTTTAAAGTTACCTTTCATCTACAAGACCTTGGAAAAAGTGGTCTCCAAACACCTTTGATCTGCAATGAATAGGAATGATATATATGATATATAATTCCAGTCTGGCTTCAGATCTCTTCTGATTCTGGTGACTGCTCCATTCTTGTCCTATTAGATCTAAGCATGGCATTTGATACTGTTGATCATTCTACTTTAATTGGCAGGCTAAAAAACTGGGTTGGCATCTCTGGGATGACAGAACTGGTTTTATTCTTATTTGTCAAACAGAAAATTTTCTGTTTCTATAGGTAATATTATATCATTATTAGCAATGATAAATTGTGGTGTTCCTCAGGTATTTATCCTTGGGCTAATTCTGTTTTCCATATATGTTACCACTTGGCCAGATTATTTGTAAACACAGCATATCCTATTACTTTTATGCTGATGATACTCAAGAAATTTTGGTGTGATCTTGGTGTGATCTGCATATGAACAAGCTAATTCAGACATGTTTCTATCGGTTAATGAATATACCCAAAATTAGAACAATCTTATCATTTGAGGATACTGAGAAAGTCATACATGCTGTTGTATCATTACATTTGGATTATTGTAATTGCTCATATACCTAAACCATGAAGTTATATTACACTCACATATTACCCCAATTTTAGTTTCCTTACCCTGGTTAGTGATGCATTTAGGGTTAATCTTTATTTTTGATGTATTGCTGATTGTTTGTAAAACAAAAGCACCTTTTGGTTTTTGCTTGTAAGGTACTAAAAAAAACAAAAAAACAAATGTGTTTAAACAATACCTTCCTGTCACACGTCTGTTTAATAAACTGTGAGACCCAGAGTTCCCAGCTGCTCCAGGCTTTCACAGGCCAGAGCCAGTGCCAGGACTTCCTTTTATACACAGAATGGACTGAATCCCCCTTTACCTGAAATGAATGCAGCATGAAATAATAGCAACACACACAGTAACATATAAGTCATATTGTATTGCATAGACAAGCCAGTGTCAGGTGATGATATCATTGAAATGTATAGATGAATGCTGAAATGATTACCCAACAGTCTGCCATTGTCACATAAAGATGATAAATCACGAATGGCAATATGCTGCTTCTCTGTACATGGAAATTAGTTTTAGTTGCCCAAGAAGTGTAGGCAAATAAAAGGTGCTATAGGGTATACACCGATCAGCCACAACATTAAAACCACCTGCCTAATATTGTGTAGGTCCCCCTCGTGCCACCAAAACAGCTCTGACCCATCGAGAGTTTTTAAAATCATGTGGAAATAATTCACCCCCTAACAATATCTTAGCTTTTTATAGCCCTGTAGCAACTAATAATGTAATAAACTACCAATAGTGTAATAACTCCCAATAATGTAATCCATTTCAAATTTTTTATGCAATAAAAACCAATAATGTAATAAGTAGTAGTAGTAGTAGTAGTAGTAGTAGTGTACTTTATTGATCCCCGGGGGGAATTTGCACTGTTGCAGCATCAAAGACAACAAAGTAACACAATCAGATGCAAATTTAGAGTAGATACAAAATATCAGATACAAATATACAGTAGATACAGATATATACAGAAAGCCAAATATACCGGAGGACACCTTTAGAGGTGGAGTCCATGCCTCAAGGAGTCAGAGCTGTTTTGGCGGCACGAGGGGGAACTACACAATATTAGGTAGGTGGTTTTAATGTTGTGGCTGATCGGTGTATGTGGTCCTTTCATGTTCCTTTTGTGCTTTGTGTTTTACTTCACCTTAATAGAGTCTTTCCCAATGTTAAAAGAATATTCCAACCTCTTCTCTTGATTAGTATCTGCCAAGCTATGCATAGATGTTACAGTAAGAAAAACAGATAGATTAAATTGACCGATAACCACAATTATGCCTCCCGAGTAGCTATGACTAAACACACGCACGTCTCAGATCATAAGGCCTGATGGCACAAATGGAAAAACACTCTGGTTACAGAGCTTTGAATAATGAGAAGTTAAGTCATTCAGAGGAGTCTAGTTCTATTTCATTTCGGTCGACACGCCACTGTATGGGTCATCCTCGCCGAGAGGGTGAGCTACTAGGAGACTGAATAGCAAATTAACCACCGCTACGGGGCGGACACAACGTCACACAATAAGTATTGCCTCATGTCCGCCGCTCATTCTCTTTTTGCCTCCTATGAGACAGGTTTGAGCTTTGAGAGACTAATTAAAATCATCACTTGCATGCTTTATCGTGCCTTTTTACATGCTGCTTGTTGATTTGAAACTGGTTAATGGACTACATTTATATAGCACTTTTATCCAAAGCACTTTACAATTGATGTCTCTCATTCACCAGAGCAGTTAGGGATTAGGTGTCTTGCTCAGGGACACTTCGACAAGCCCAGAGCGGGGATCGAACCAGCAACCCTCCGACTGCCAGACAGCCGCTCTTACCTCCTGAGCTATGTCGCCCCTAACTAACCTTCTGTGTTTCGTTTCAAACGAGCTTTCGTTTTGATCCGCAAATTCGTGGCTCCGCTTTGCCCTCTACCGTCTGCCAAACGGAGTACGCTACCCAAGGCATCTTCACTCCCATGCAGCGTTCTGCGTTGTGTTTTGTGTTTGGTACTGCTGATTGCATGTGTGCGCATTTCTGGTAAGACTAATGCTTTTCGTTTATTGAGGTTGTTTAAGCAGCTCACTGCTGTTACCTTTTGAATTATATTAGTTAATACTGATATTTTTCTGGTTATAGTAACCTATATTGAATTTAATTGGTTTTGCTATTGTATACATACAGTCCCCTCCAAAATTATTGGAACAGCAAGGCCAATTCCTTTGTTTTTGCAATACATTCAATACATTTGGGGTTGAGATAAAAAGATGAACATGAGACAAGAGTTCAGAATTTCAGCTTTTATTTCCTGGTATTTACACCTAGATGTGTTAAAGTACTTAGAACATAGCACCTTTTGGTATCAGACCACCCAATTTTTAGGTGAGCAAAAGTATTGGAACAGAGAGTATTTAAGTAAATGAAAGTAAATAACACTTAATATTTGGTAGCATATCCCTTGCTTGCAATAACTGCATCAAGCCTGTGACCCATTGACATCACTGAACTGTTACATTCTTCTTTTGTGATGCTTTTCCAGGCTTTTACTGCAGCCTCTTTCAGTTGTTGTTTGTTTTGGGGTTTTTCCCTTCAATCTTCTCTTCAGGAGGTGAAATGCATGCTCAATTGGGTTAAGTTCTGGTGATTGACTTGGCCAGTCTAAAACCTTCCACTTTTTCTCCCTAATGAAGTCCTTTGTTGTGTTGGCAGTGTGTTTTGGGTCATTGTCTTGCTGCATGATGAAGTTCCTCCCAATTAGTTTGGACGCATTTCTCCGTAAGTTGGCAGACAGAATGTTTTTGTAGACTTCTGAATTCATCCTGCTGCTACCATCATGAGTTACATCATCAATAAAGATTAGTGAGCCCACTCCAGAAGCAGCCATGCAAGCCCAAGCCATGACACTTCCTCCACCGTACTTCACAGATGAGCTCGTATGTTTTGGATCATGAGCAGATCCCTTCTTTCTCCACACTTTGACCTTTCCATCACTTTGGTAGAGGTTAATCTTGGTCTCTGCAGTCCATAAAACTTTGTTCCAGAACTTTTGTGGCTCATCTCTGTACTTCTTTGCAAATTGTAATCTAGCCTTCCGATTCTTACTACGGATGAGTGGTTTGGATCTTGTGGTGTAACCTCTATACTGTTAAGTCTTCTTCGAATGGTTGATTGAGATACCTTCACCCCTGCCCTGTGGAGATTGTTTGTGATGTCACTGACTGATGTTTTGGGGTTTTTCTTCACAGCTCTCACAATGTTTCTGTCATCAACTGCTGTTGTTTTCCTTGGTCAACCTGTTCAATGTCTGTTGCTCAGTATGCCAGCGGTTTCTTTCTTTTTCAGGACATTCACGTTGTTGTACAAGCTATCCCCAATGCTTGTGCAATGGCTCTGGTCGATTTCCCCTCTTTTCTAAGTTTCAAAATGGCTTGCTTTTCTCCCAAAGACAGCTCTCTGGTCTTCATGTTAGTTTATCTTTTATAACACAAATGCAGTCTTCAGAGGCAAAACCCAAGGCTAAAACCAAGAGTAGACATTCAGAACTATTTATTGTTTAACCAATCAATCTAACAGGACACATCTGGGCAACAAGAAACACCTGTCAGTCACATGTTCCAATAATTTTGCTCACCTAAAAATTGAGTTGTCTGATACAAAAGGTGATATGTTCTGAGTTGTTTAATAAATCTAGATAAAAATACCAGGAAATAAAAGCTGAAATTCGGATCTGTCATCTTCATGTACATCTTTTGACCACAAACTCAAATGTCTTCAGTGTATAGCAAAAACAAAGGAATTGACCTTGCTGTTCCAATACTTTTGGAGGGGACTGTATATAATATAATATACATGCACTATTTTGCTACTTACACATTATAGCATAGATATTGTTGTACTTTGTGCTGAACACAAACATTTCAATGCCGAAGGGAGCCTCTGCGTCCGTACACCACCTTAGGCTCCTCCACCCCCTCGTGTCCCTGCAGTATTACTGTTCAGGTCCGTGGTTTATTGGTTGTGTGCGCACTGCAGCATTCATTATGTTAGAGGGTGCGCAGGATTCGGGAGGTGGTGGCTCGCCCACGGAGGGCATCCTACCTGGGCAACCAGTTTGCATTGAGCGTGATGGGGAGAGATTGCACACGCAGAGGCCCGCGGCCAGGAAGCATACTGGGAAGCGCTTGCATCAGGAGCCTGAGCTCCTTCAGCTGCAGATGCGGACAATACAGCAGTCCTTGCAAGGGCTAGTAGTGTCGCAACAGCAGCCACCTAGGCCCCACGACTCTTGGGAGCCTGTGGCTTGTAAGAGTAATTTTCTGATTGGCAGTATATGTGTGTTAACATAGAGACAATCACGTGATTAAATATATACTTTATTATTCTCTTGATTATTGTTACACCATATATCACAATGTAAGTGATTTACATATATACTCTTTATAGCAAATAGTTTCAAATCAAGTGTTTAGACATTTGAATAGTCTGTTCTGAGTTCTGGAAAGTGAGAAGACACCCTGTCTAAGAACTGGTCAGTAAACATAAAAGATAAATGATCAAGGCCTAAGTGTGAAATGGAGCATCGCGTAGTTCTGGCAGGCCACGAGAGTCAAGCGCTCCGGCCGAATCAGCTGAGGGCTCAGCTGAGTGATGTTCGCCTATCACAGTACATTCACTAACAGGGCGGTCTATTTAAACAGCCTCCTTCTACTCATTCGGCTGCTCCTCCTGCATGCAAGCGCTGCACGTTGCTTCGTAAATCGGCACTTCTTCCTGCAATCCAGCTACGGCATGCTGCCAGTGTAAACTATGTCTGCTTGCTACATGTTAGCTGCTAGTCTAAGCTCACAGCCTAGGCTCTATGAGGAAGTCTTGCTATTTATTTGCATTGCCCTTACCTCTAAGCTCTATAGCTGCAGCAGGCAGGCGATCCATTTGGGGCCAGCCACGCAAAGCGTTGTTTAAGCGGCATATTCCAGATATTGAGGATACCGGTGCACTGTCTTCACTGCTAACTGGCCAGGGAGCTTCATTCAAGGAGCGCTGCTTTGCGGCGGCCGCCGCCCCTCCATGGAGGACGCCATGTTCAAGCCTGGAAGCTGCTGCCAAGTCCATATCTGCTAGCTGCAGATTCTTGCCGGGTAATGTCATCAACATTATTTTAATTCTGCTGAGCTCTGTGTCTAGCGGTAAACGCATAATATACACAGTGTTGCCAACTATTTCTATGGAAAGTAGCTATGGCCTCCTCTAAAAGTCGCTAAATTGACAACACCGAATATAGCCTACACATTCGATTTCGGGGACGTCTCACAGAGGGGCTGGTTTCACGAATATCGCAAGTCTTTCGCTAAAAGCGTAAACGTTCCAACATATGCGGGCACAAGTTAATGGCATGCTTATTGTCGAGTTTCTCACCACCAGAGTCAACGCTAGATGCTGTCACTGTTAAAGAATCCCTGGCGTGAATGCATTCGGCTACCTTCCGGAACGCAGTAGAATTGGGTCGTACGCTACAGTACATCCCTACCTGATCAGAGCGGGGTCTTCCAATCAATCGTTTTACGCGAATTTGGGATTTGTGCACGTAAATCTAAGTGGAAATGTCTGAATTGGGAAAACGCCAAAGTTCTCACGCTTGGCTGAGATGGAAAAGTAGGCGTATCGATAAAGAATCTTTGTTCATTGTGAATGGCTAATGGATTAAGGGCAGTCGCTACCAAGCAGCTACTAGATAGCCCCCATGTCTCACACGGGCTATAGTTCGTGTATTTGTAGGCTAATGGCCTACTTCCTGGTATAAACAGTTATTCCGGGAGGATTGGGCTGCGAGATGGCAGTTAAACTCTGGCTGTTATAGGTTTGGCAGATTGAACATGGGCGGCAGGGCGTGTTGCAAAGAGCAGAGATGCAGAGTCGTCTAAATTGTTCAAAGCTGCATTCTACCCTTCGCTGAATCGCTACACTACAAGGAGTGTTAGACTGTTACCGGCAAGCAGGCTACAGCCAATGTAAAAAAAATAATAAAAAAATGCAAACCAGCTTCAGCTTTCAACTTCAGAAACAGAAAGTTTCTCCACTGATTCACGATTTGCGCTTAAAAAGCGAGTATTACCCAATCATCGCGACAGAAAAATGAAAACATTTAATTCATATTGGTGTTAAAACTGCGAGGATACAATTGGTTGGCTATCTAATTTAGCTGTCAGATCACGATGCTGAATGTTTAGGGATAGCTAATGTCCATTGTAATGAGACAAATTAGGCTAACGTTGTCTCGTCCAACTGGTTCTCTAAATATTGTGCTGTTGCAAGACGCGAATGCGTACGTTCCGCATTCATAAGTGTATCGTTGTATTCCATGACACTTAAACTGGCGTTTAGGCTTATCACAGCGGAGAAGGGATTTCATGTAGCCTTCTCCACGTCACTGCTCTGACCTCTTCACCGTGCATGTGATCAGGCATGTGACCACACGACTGAGCACATGTTGAGGAAAAATTATACCTCCTGCTACGGACATGCTCCGCATAGCCTAGGTATTGGCCTCGCCGTCTCTACAATTGCATGCTCACGCGAATGGCGTTGCGCGTCATCCTGTGCATCTGCTCCCGGTTATGGCTGGTTCCAGGCAGATTTGTAGCATGTGCCTTCGCAACCTTGTCATAGTTTCTTTAATCGTACATTGCATTTTCGTCTAAATAGAGTGCATACGATGGTTTAAAAAAAAAAAAAAAATGGTTCTAATTCCTCTCCTAATATACTCATTCGGTAAGCATATTGGTAATGCAATGTTAAATAATATTTAAATAGTGACGTATCCATTTGGCAGGAGTCGCTTCCGATAGCGCAATGCAAGATTAGCCTCATGGTAACGCCTGATGGGCAGAAGCAGTAATATGTTCATCCAATCTCTGCATAATGCATTTCCCCACAATTTTAAAAGATGCATAGACTCATGCATAGCCTCATAACTCCGTTCACAACTGGTCTCTCTTTTAAGGCATGAGTATCAACCCCGAGTACCCACTGTTGGAAACTGCATTTCCTCATGCTTCATGGTTCTTTATATGATCTCAACATGGCAAATATGCTTAAATTATCTATATTTTGTATACACCTCAAGCTTTAATCTGAGAAAATGAAGGAACCCGTGTCATTATTGCATACTAGCACTGTTTTCCATCCTCTCCTCCATGACCCGGTACCTGTGCTAGCGCCCCCATGCGAGCCCCGAGGAGCCTTCATTGGGGAATGCCATGACGAAATCTGGTTGCCGTCCGCCTCCGTCTCATTGGCAATGTGGTCCCCATTCCGGAGTTCTACACCACCACTCCTGCCCAGTGCGGCAACGACAGCAGTGATGGTTCCCGGCATCCTCAGTGAAGCTACGGGGCTTTGGACATGTGCTTCTTCCATCCGTTGGCATTGACAATTTCCGTTCAAAAGCTATGAGCTTTGCAGTATAGGAGCACGGCTGCTACTGTCTACTGGCAAGTACCGGTGTTGCAGCCGCCAATGTTTCTTCTATAATCTGTTTCTGCTGTTACTGCTGCTGGGTGCTACTGCTGCTGCTGCGTTGCTGCTGCCACTACTGCTAATGTTACTGCTACTGCTGTTGCTGGTGCTGATGCTACCGCTCCGACTGCTCCTGCTGTTTATTGCTGCTGCTGCTGCTGCTACTACTACCGAACGAGGATCATTACACTAATATGAGTAGTATATTTCCGTCTAATTGGTTTAAATCTCTGTGCTGGGGGGAAATACCAACATCTGTTGGTACACATAGCCTAATAATATCTGGCGATTAGTTTGAATGGCCTTAGGCTTACGAGGTAGCTAAGCCACTGACTGACATGCTTGTCACAATCAACAACCTGAGCCGACCAGAGGAGGATGGGTTTCCCCCTTGAGCCTGGTTCCTTCCGAGGTTTCTTCCTATCTGCCACAGGGAGTTTTTCCTTGCCACTGTCGCCTTAGGCTTGCTCCTGTGGGGGTTCAGGCCAGGGTTGTCTGTAAAGCGCATTGTGACAACTGCCGTAAAATACACTATACAAATAAATTTGATTGATAGAACCAAGGCCATACACGTAGGCATAGCCTTCAACTTT
Organism: Anguilla pacifica; assembly: GCA_039654925.1. Classification (NCBI taxonomy): domain Eukaryota; kingdom Metazoa; phylum Chordata; class Actinopteri; order Anguilliformes; family Anguillidae; genus Anguilla; species Anguilla pacifica. The sequence goes on along the minus strand of CM077290.1, from coordinate 31,529,226 downwards.
ACAAATAGTATTTTCCCCTGGTTTAATTTTACTCTTGCTTCAGGGGAAAGGCCAAAAGCTGGTACACATAGCCACTGACCCACAACGTTAGAATGGCCTCGAGCTGACCAGATGAAGGGCCCTTCCGGTAGCCGAATGGCGTTTCACATAGTCATCACTTCAGCCGGAGACTAAGTACTAGCAACATGTCGGCGTATGGTTGCTTTGGGGGTTTTTGCTGCTACCCCCTCCCGTTCTTGTCCATGCATGCTTGTATGGATGGCAATGTGTGAGGATTCATTTACACTGATGCAGGTAGTAGTATATTTCCCCCGGTTTAGTTTAAATCTCGGCACTTGAGGGGAAATACCGACAAGCTGTCGGTACACATAGCCTAATATACATCTCACATAGTATGTTCCCCTGGTTTATTAATTAATAATTCATCTAACTATGGCCTCAGGGGAACGTCCAACATGCTGTTGGTACACATAACCACTGATCCACGTAAAAAGTAGACGGCCTCAAGCCGAAGGGCTTGACTGGACGAACGGCTTCCTCCAGGTGGTCGTACACATAGTCATCACGTCATCTTTGAACACGTGCTTCACATCACTGCCATTACTGCTGCTGCGCTAAGGCTCCTACGCTGATGCGTAACTGCCGCCGCGCTCCTGCTGCTGCTACTACTGGCCCTCCGGTAGGCCTATGCAACGAGTGAGGATTCATTTACACTGACGTAGTCGGTAGCATAATTCCCCCGGTTAGTTCAAATCTCGGCGCTCGAGGGGAAATACCGACAAGCTTGTCGGTACACATAGCCTAATATCATACCACACATAGTATGTTCCTCTGGTTTATTAATTAATAATACATCTAAGTATTGGCTCCAGGGGAACATCCAACAGGCTGTTGGTACACATAACCACTGATCCACGTAAAAAGTAAACGGCCTCAAGCCGAAAGGCTCGACTGGACGAAGGGCTTCCTCCAGGTGGTCGTACACATAGTCATCACATCAGCCGGAGACACTTATTGATAGTACGTAGGCATATGGTTGTTTTGGGGTTTGGCTGCTGGCCTCCCGGCCTTATCCACACGGGCTGCGTGGTTGGCGGGAGAGCTCCAGAACAGAGCCATACCGCCAAACATAACTGTATTGCCTTTATTGTCAATAAAGTTCTACTTGACGACAGTGGTCCTGACAGAAATGGAGCATCGCGTAGTTCTGGCAGGCCACGAGAGTCAAGCGCTCCGGCCGAATCAGCTGAGGGCTCAGCTGAGTGATGTTCGCCTATCACAGTACATTCACTAACAGGGCGGTCTATTTAAACAGCCTCCTTCTACTCATTCGGCTGCTCCTCCTGCATGCAAGCGCTGCACGTTGCTTCGTAAATCCCCTCCACCACCCCAGCTCCATCCTTATGCGTCAAGAAATTGCATTTCTTCCTATGTGTTAAGAATTTGTATGCTCCATCCCCATGCTTCAAGAATTGCATTTCTCCATCCCTGTGTTAAGAAATTGCATTGCTCCATCCCTATGTGTTAAGAACTTGCTTTGCTGCTGGATCTGTTCTGTGTGTACCCCTCTAGGGGGGTTTGGCTGCTGGCCTCCCGGCCTTATCCACACGGGCTGCGTGGTTGGCGGGAGAGCTCCAGAACAGAGCCATACCGCCAAACATAACTGTATTGCCTTTATTGTCAATAAAGTTCTACTTGACGACAGTGGTCCTGACAGAAAAACAGATTGTCCCATTCTCCAGAAATTAGGAGGACTGGTGGATGACACCGCACCCTGGAGGATTTATTGTACGGTCAGTCTTATCGGGAGACAAAATAAAGCTGGGAAGACCAAGGTTGTCAGGCTGGGTGTCCACTGCTAAGGAGAGCAAGGATTAATTAGGGCAGGGGGCAGCTGTTGATGTGAGAAGTAGAGACACGCCTCCTGTGCCTAGTGGAAAGTTACTGAGATTGTGGATATAAGGAACGGTTTATGCATCTGAAACTTCAGAGAGTTTTGTGAGTGCTGTCTCATTCATTCTTCTCCTTGCAAGTTGAATAAAAATCTTATTGATCTTTGAAAGTGCTGTGACTGTGTTATTGGGGAAAGATCTCACCTCTGGGTGTGTGGAGATGGGGAACGGTAATTTCCCTGACATTTCTTGGCATAGTCGGCAGGATCACTAACTTGGTTTTTCCCTTCTACAGAGTAACCTTAGAGGCTGTGACGCGGAAAAGACAGTGTACACTGCCAGGGATTATAATACCTTGAACCGAAAACCCACCCCAAGAAGGGACTGTAAGCAGTCGCCTGCGGGGAAGGACGGCGGTATCCGGTCCGAGTCGGGGAAGCTCATGTGAGGGGTGACCAATACGCGATCCTAAGAACATACCGAGGTGAGACCACAGCACTTCCGTTCAACGGGTAATATAAGAGGGCGGTATCCCTCGGGAGGACGGTATTCCTCTTTTGTGTGGTTTAACCCTGTATTCAGGACGTTTCAGGACGACCCAGATGGGGAGACCCAGATGGGACCTGTTATATCTTGTCTGACAGGAGGGGCCGATGGGTCCATTAACTTGGAGACGAAGTCTCAAAGAAACGGGTAATTTAAACCACTGAATAGTTCGAACTGAATGCACCAGTAAGTGCATGAAATAAATATAAGAATTAGTAATAGTGGATAAATAATAAACGTGCATGGATATATAAAAGGGAAAAATTATTTTCATTTTTATATAAATATACAAAAAGTTGTTTTTAGACATTAAGATAAAAATAGGGTTCAGACTGGCGATAGGATACACTTACAACCATGGGTTCGAATAATTCAAAGGGTTCAAAGATCCAGGACTCAGAACTTACGGGTCCAATAAAAATAATGCATGACAGATATGGGTTGGCAGGCACGCACCAGTGTGATAGATGGGAAAAATTAGGATTCCCTAAAAAGGGCAGTTTTAGCCCAAATCAGATTGAACTCTTAAAGATTAGATTGTAGGAACATGAGACTAAATATAATAAAAATACATATAAATGGAAACCTGACTGGGATGCAGTAGTTTTATGGACAAAAGAAACAACTTTAAGGCAGGAGAAACAGACTAAGGTGGGAGATGGAGGTAAGACAGCTGAGAAAAAACCGTCACTTTTAGATTCAGTGCTACCTCCTGCTCTGCATTCTGGCGGCCCTTTGTATCCAAATTCAGCACAACTCGCCAGCATGCACCAAATTGACTTAGACCTGGACTGCCCTGCGTGTCCACCACCCTATCACCCGCCGGCTCCACGACAACCTTCCGCACCCCGTGCTCAGGCAGAAGCAAGTTCCAGCTCCGACCCACGCCGACTCCAACCCCCCACCAGTGGGACAACAACCGGCACAGGTCAAGCACCAGCCCTGGTAAGCTTTATGCCTAGTCCTGCCTCCTAGTACAGTACAGTACAGCATGCCTGGAGGGAAGGCTGAGCCACAGCTCCCTATGCTGGAGTGCCCGGACCCCTAAGCAGGACAGCAGGGACAGCAGCAGGGGGGTCGCGGTCGAGGACGTAAACGCGGCTGAGTTCGAGGGACTGGACAAAGGCCCCAGCCTATGGTGGGCCCCGACGTCTGCTACAATTGTGGACAACAAGGACATTGGATCTGTAATTGCCCACATCCCGAGACCAACCAAGCTACCGGCTGGGACATGGCCCCACCAGGGAATGTGACTTTCCAAAACCCTGGAGGCCAGCCTGGATTTTGTGGCTGGAGTCAGGCCCTGGGGGCCAACCTAGAATACAGGAACAATGAAGGGGGAAAAACCAGGTTAGCGATCCTGCCGACTACGCCCAGAACGCCTCCGCCGTCACCCTGATGAGCTGTCCACTGCAGCATCGGACAGCCTGGACCGTCTGCTTGACCCCCAACAGTCAGAGACTGAGACGGGGGCTGTGTCTGACCAAGAGGAGTACTCCTCTTCATCTGGGCCCCCTGCCCTGGATTCCTCTGACCGGGCTGTGATTTTCAGGACGGCTGAGCGTGCTCGCCTTCCCCCTCCAGCATCTGCTCCTGTTCCTTTGGTTTTTGATTGTGGCCCCCAGTGGCTCAAGCCGGAGGGTTTGCCGTTTTTGCCTGACTTCATGATTGAGTTACAATCGTCCTGGAAATCTCCTGGGACGTCTGCACTCCCCAGGACCCAGCTTGCCAATCTGGCTGGTGCTGCGTCCTATGGGGTGGCTGCTATTCCTCAGGTTGGGCCTACATTTGCGATGCTCGCTGGGGCTGCTTGCAAGGCTGGACCTGATTTCGAGCATCCCAATAAGCACTGCCGGGTTACTGACAGTCAGCTGCGCAAGGCCTACCAGGCCTCTGCCTTGTCAGCTCGGCTGGCCAGCAACAACGCGCTACTGTTGGTGTACTTGGAGGGGTTGCTGCAAGACCTGTCCTCCGCTGTCCCCAGTGACTCAGTGGTGGAGATGTTGCGGGTGCTTGAGATCATGATGCGTGGGGCTAGTGCTCATGCCCAAGCCCTGGGGCATTCCATGACCTCGGTCGTTCAGGCCCGTCGCCAGGTGTGGCTGTCCCAGTCCAATCTGGCACACCAGGACTGCATGGCAGTCCTCACGGCCCCTGTAGTCCCTTGGAAGTCATGCTGGTCGCGGAGCACCTCCATCTTTTGGCCCCACCCACTCTGGTGGACGCCAGGTCTTTTTTGGGCCCTCACCCAGGTCCTCAGGCCCTGGGCCTCGGCGTTCCTTCTGGGACCAGGGCCGATCCCGTAGACCCCCCAGCAAGCCTGCTCCTGATAGCCAGTCCCGTTGCTGACGGTTGGCAGCCTCCAGCACCGCGTTTCTCCCCTCTCCATCTCACCCGATGGCGCCTGTGCACCCAGTGCCCATGGGTGCTCAGCACCTTAGAATCAAGGCACAGGCTCCAGTTCAGGACCAAGCCCCCCCCGCTTTCGTGGGATTATTCCAACTCGAGTGAGGGACGGGGCTGCTGCGCAGGCTCTCTCCGACAAAGTCGTAGCTCTGTTGGAGAAAGCAGTGATAACACCCCTGCCCTCGGTGGCAGCAGGACAGGGGTTTTATTTAACTTATTTTCTCACACCAAAAAAGGATGGAGGCTTCCGCCCCATCCTAAACCTGAAGAGGTTCAATCATTTTCTAAGACGCCTGCCTTTCCGCATGCTCAGCCTGTCCTGCCTCTTCCCATTGGTGAGGGACAGCGACTGGTTCACCTCGGTGGACCTGCGGGATACTTCCATATTCCCATACATCGGGATCACCAGAAGTACCTCCGTTTTTTGTTTCTGGGCAGTAACCATTCGTTTAAGAATGGCATAATCTAATTTGAGTATTCAGTGGCATATTCTGCACCCTTCAAACCTCATGGTAAAAAGGAGGTTTGGCAAACACTGTTCTGGGACAGGGGATCTTACATAATAACTAAACGAGTCAGTCACGTCCTGGTGATAACAGTATCCAGTTAAAAAAAAAAAAAAAGTTTATCTATCTTTATTGTTCTGTTCAGGAATTTCATTTTTCAACAAAACAGACACTCGTTATTCAATTTAGCAGTTACATTATTGATTCCTGCCTCAAGATCCCAGGCCCGACATGACCTCCACACAGGGCACTGTGTTCTGTTGAAGCTGTAAAATAGGATATAAAGCAACTAAGCATAAATTAGTGATGTATCGGCTCGCAGAGCTTATGTTAACAGTGTGCTAATGGAGCCTATGCTAACACCCACAAAGCAGAGAAACCTTAGTGATAGTCCATTCTGCCCAGACTTGCTCATTCCTGGAGCATTATTCCCTGCACATGCACAGTACAGTAATAGCAACCAGTAACAGCATTTTTACATCAATGCAGTTCTCATGTCACCTAAGGGCTCCTTATTTAAAATTGTTAACACTTTCTAGGAAAGATCCTTTGTAACAGCCAGATAACTCCTTCATAAGTACTATATAACTCATTCATAAGCCCTACATAGATGTACAGTGGCTTAGGGTTTTATTTGATGCAATTGCCTCTATAACAGAGACTCTGCCAGGCAGAGGGAAATACTTGCAACGGAGTGTCATCTTTCCTCATAAGGAGACCATCCATTACACTGCATTGATGTCTATAGAGAAGTTATAGTTGGTGTCACACCGCGGTGCATTTCCGGAGGACTCGCCATCTTTAGAGGGACTCTTAGCTCTGTGATTTGGTGATGACATTTGTATTTGGAAAAAAATTAAATAAAGCCATTATGTTTACGTTTTCTTTCACTGGATAACTCTGCTCTGACAGACTGTGGACTGGCATGCTGTGCGCCGCAGACATGTTCTACATTAACAGCTAAGATTAGTCTAATCTCTTCTCAATCAAGTCCCCCAAGTAGAGCAAAAGCCAGTTGCAAGATTTACTGCAACAGTGGCAGTACATGTGTCATGGCTCCTGGAGGCCAGAGAAATTCTGGTCTCCCATCCTTGGCCTGCACATGTTTTCCCCAGCTTTGTTTCATTATTATGTACTTACCTGTTAAGCATGTGTCTGGTTGTTTAGCTTGTTCCCTCATTAGTTTTTCTATTATTTTATTGGTTGAGTTTTCCCCCACCTGCTTGTCCATTAGTCATTAGTTTCACCTGATTGTACTAGGTATTTAAGTTTGCTGTGTTTGCTGTCTTTTCTCTCAGTTTTCGTTGCTTTCTTACAAATCCTCAGCCTTGTTTCTTGCTCCTGCATTTTGTAGTTACCAGGTTATTCTCTTCCCTACCCTAACATAACCCTACCCTAACATATTTCACTATAATGCTGTGAGGCTGTGTGGAGGTCGTCCAAAATATAAATAAGGTGGCAGTGTAGCACAGTGGGTAAAGAACTGGACTTATAACCGAAAGCTCATAGGTTCAATTCCTGGGTAGGACACTGCCGTTGTACCCATGAGCAAGGTACTTAATCTGCATTGCTTCAGTATATATCCAGCTGTATAAATGCATACAATGTAAAAATTTGTGTAAGTCGCGCTGGATAAGAGCATCTGCTAAATTCCGGTAATGTAATGAATATTGCTCTTTATCATACCCTGTATTGTCAAAACCGGCATAAGTTTGCCATACACATATTTGTACATGGTTGGCCATTTTTGTCTAAATGGAAAGTACAAGCCTGTGAACATCTTTTGAAATATCAAAATGTCCTTCGCAATTTAACACAGGGATGTTCTGTAGATCAGACATGCCAAATGGCAAACATTCTAGAAGTTCTTGTTTTTCCAAGAATTCAAAATGGAAGAATTGCTCATTTGTGAAACAAAAGGAACCTGCATGGTGCAAAGTGAATGGGAATCTCCAAATGAAATTTAGTTCAGAGAATTTCACATAAATACATTTTTAAAATTGTTTCTATGGGTTTTTGAATGTTTAAAATAGGGAAGAGTCACAATACAGTTGAGGCCAAAAGTTTACATACACCATGGATAAAGACATTGAAACTCAATTTTTCACAGCTCCACATATTTCATGTTATCATACATTTCCTGTGTTACATTACATTACATTACAGGCATTTGGCAGATGCTCTTATGCAGAGCGACATACAACAAAGTGTATAACCATAACCAGGAACAAGTATGACGAAAACCCTAGAGAGAAGTACCGGTCCAAGTGCAGGGAACAACCGCATAGTTCAACTTGGACCCTGAAGGTTAAACTGATTAACACTAACAGAACGAGAACAGCAACAGCGCAGTCTATGGAAAAAATACAAGCAGTAGTTAAGACAGGCGCATTAACTAAGTCACCTATGAAACAGCTACCTAGTTACAACCCTAAGCTTACAGTCATTTAAGAGATTACAGGGAAGTAGGGAGGGATGGGGAGAGGTGCAGCCTGAAGAGGTGAGTCTTCAGTCGTCGCTTGAAATGGGTCAGTGTCTCAGCTGTTCTGACCTCCACGGGGAGGTCATTCCACCATCGTCGGGCCAGGAGACATGTTCTGGAAGTGCAGGTGCGAAGAGGGGGAGGTGCCAGGCGTCCTAAGGTAGCAGTACGGAGGGATCTGGCTGGCATGTAGGGTTTGAATATCTTGTGGAGGTATGCTGGGGCTGATCCTTTGACTGCCTGGTATGCTAGGACTAATGTTTTAAATTTGATGCAAGCTATAACAGGCAGCCAGTGGAGGGTAGTGAGCAGGGGAGTGACGTGGGAGTGTCTGGGGAGTGTCTGGGGAGGTTGAAGACCAGACGAGCTGCAGCATTCTGAATGAGTTGCAGGGGTTAAGTCAATTAGGGCATTTACTTTATTTCCATAAGAAGTCATTTCAAAATAATAGTTAAAAGACAGATTTATTTCAGCTTTTATGTACTATATCAGATTTTCAGTAGGTCAAAAGTTTACATACACTTTGTTATTATTTGGTGGCATTGCCTTTTAAATTGCTTAACTTGAATAAAACGCTTGGGGTGGCCTTCCACAAGTTTCTCACAATACTTTGCTGGAATTTTTGCCCATTCCTCCTGATAAAACTGGTGTAACCCAAGTTTGTGGGGCTACTTGCTCGGACATGCTTTTTCAGTTCAGTCCACAAATTTTCTAAGGGATTCATGTAAGAGCTTCACTTTTTTGTCTTTAAGCCATTTTGTTCCAACTTTGGAGGTATGCTTAGGATCATTATTCTGTTGGAAGACTCAGTTGCGACCAAGTTTAAACTGATGTCTTGAGGTGTTGCTTCAGTATTTCTGGATAATCCTCCCTGCTCATGGTGCCATCTATTTTCTGACATGCACTAGTCCCTTTTCCAGCAAGACACCCCCACAACATGATGCTGCCACCCCCATGCTTCACAGATGGGATGGTGTTCTTCGGATTGAAAGCCTCACCCTTCCGCCATGCATAGCGCTGATCATTATGGCCAAACAGTTCAATTTTTGTTTCATCTGACCAAAGAACACTCCTCCAAAAGGTCTTTGCCTTGATAATCAACTGCAAACTTCATTCTGGTTTTTTTATGCTGGTTTTGAAGTAACGGCTTCTTCCTTGCGCAACAGCCTTTCAGGCCATGGCGATGTAGGATTCTCTTAATGGTGGATGTAGATACTTTGGTACCTGATGCCTCCAACTCCTTCTCCAGTTTCTTTGTTGTTGTCTTGGGGTTCAGTTGAACCTTTAGGACCAAAGTTCGTTCAGCCCTGGGACTTAATTTGTGCCTCGCTCCTGAACGATGCAGGGTCTGTGTGGTTCCAATATTTTTTTTTTGGCTGAGTTGCTTGGATTTTCCCATGGTATCAAGGGCAAAAAGGTAGTGGCTCTAAAGGTAGGCCCTTAAATACAGCCATGGGTGCCAATTAACTCCCAATTAACTCCTAATTATGACAATTGGCCAATCACAAGCTTCTAAAAAGTCATTACATCAATTTCTGGAATCTTCAAGACTGTTTAAACAGACAATCAGCTTGGTGTATGTAAACGTTTGACCCACTGGAATTCTGATATAGTGAATATATCACTTGTGTGTATTTCCCAGGACTACTTGCATGATGACCATTCGGTGGCCGACGGGTAATGTTATGTATTCCAGAATCAATTAAGAAGGAGTTGATGACGTGTTACTATTGTCTATTTATACAGGTGTACTCACGTGACCACCTTTACCTGACGAAGACCGAAATGGTTGAAACGCTGTCACTGCTCACGTATTTTAGTTAAATATAAATCACTTATACCAGCACACTTAATAGCAGTGTGCTGGTAGTATTTTCTTATTTTCATAAATTATATAACACCATTTAATATGTCTAAGGTCTCCCAAAAAGGCACTACATGTAGATAGTCTTCAGCACTATCTATTGTCCCAAATCTCAAGCCCTTTCCATAACCTCTCAGGGAACAATCTTCTAATTTTCTCTTTAAATTGCATTCTATAAACATATAACAGCAAAAAAGCAAGTTGTTTTTTATAGCAACTTAGAGGCTGCATAACTAACAGCTGTTACATTTACACAGACAGGGACATGTTTTTTTGGTCACCAAATTGTCATGGTTCTGTGTTCCGGTCTGTCTTTCCTTGTTGGGCCGCCAGATGGCGGTACTTCTGTTTTGTGTCCTGCTCCCCCTGTTTGATTGTATTATTGTTTTCAATTGTTCAATTATTGTTTTTTGGTTGTCTCGTTTTCCCTTCCCTCTCTGTGGCCTGATTGTGCATTGTGCCCTGCTGTGTCTCGTCAGTGTCTTGTCTATTTAAGTTCCCTTCTCCCGGACTCAGGTGCTGGATCCTTGGTTGTGTTTGGTTATGTGTGCCTCTGATCATGTTTCTGCCCCGTGTGTACCTGCCCATGCTCTGTTTTCTATGTGCTTTTGGATTTTTGCTTCCTGTGTTTTTGAAATGTTTCTTTGTTTTTGAGAGTTGCCCTGCGAGGCTTTTTGTTCCCTGCTTTAGTTCCTGTTTTGCAAAGTAAAGTCTTGGTTTCTATTCACCGTTTGGAGTTTTGTGTTTTTCCCCCTCACTCTGCGTTTGGGTCCTAACCCCCCTCACCTGACACAAATTCCCCCGAGAAGACACTCTGAAAACCATGAAAACTTTTCAAGGAGAGAACTTTTTTTAAATGATGGCTGATTTGATATTGTAAAAAAATAAAATAAACAAAGCCTATTGGAGACATTGTCTTGGTTGCTGATACCACAGCTCCTCGGGGATCTTGGCTTATGGCTAAGATCATTGAGACATGGCCTGACTCTAAGGGACTCGTGCGCAGTGTGCGCCTTCGCAAGTGAACTTGAGAGGCCTGTCAGTAAAATCTGTCTGCTAGTCAAAACCGCAGATCAACAGACCTAAACCACTGACTTTTGACTTTGAACTACTGGCTGAACTACTGACTGATCATAACTCTAAAGGAACATTTACTATGTGCTTTGGACTTGCTTTGACATCAATGGACTCTTGCATTTAAGAAAAAAAAGGTGGAGATGAATCTTGTTTAGGTACATGGATATTTAAGTTGGGCTCCTATGAGAAATCTTTCATTTTTTGGATTATTGTCTACCTTACGCCACTACAATAAGGGGCCGGTGATGTAGGAGCCATTTTTGTTTGTATTAATATTTGATAACTGAGCCCATATATTTTTGGTTTATGCCTTAGTGTCAGGACGTCTGTCTGAGTTTCCGTTGTGTTCCTGTTTCTTTATTTATTGTTGTTTATTTCATTTTTTAAAATCCGTTTATTTTTATTTTATTTTTGCGTGCTTGCTTTTGTGTATGTGTGTGCGAGTGCATGGGGTGTGCTTTGGTTTTTTTTTTAGGTTCCTGGTTCCTGCCCATGCTCTGCCCCAGTCCTGCCTGTTTGCCTCATCATTCAATCAAGCCTCGGTGGCCATCTCCACCTGCTACTCATCTTCCACTCAGTTTCTGTTGCTATATATTTCTGTAAGCCCTTTAGCCTGTGCCAGATCGTGCCTCTGTATTCTCTCAGTTGCCGCTCGAGCTTTTTGCCCTGCATCTCCATATTTCCTGGTTTTGATTCCTTGCCTGTTTGTGACTACGTCTTTAGCCTGCCTGCTCTGTTGCTTAGCTTCCGGATTTTTTGACTCTTGCCTGTGCCCTCGACCTGATTTTTCTGCTCGGTTTCTGTACCTTTGCCTTATTGGATTTGGATTCACGGATTTTTCGACCTGTGCCTGGTTAGCGACCATGAGACTGTTGTTGTTCCTCTAACCCTGTTTGGTGTTAATAAATCGCCACTTTTTCACTGGATCTTTTGTCTGCGTTTGAGTCCTACCCCGGATCCTGATACTTAGTTCATGTATATGGTTAGGTGAGAAATAGATTTTTATTTATTTATTTTTTGCATAAGTGCTCTTATTTTGAAGCCCAGCACACAGTTTTTCAACCACTTCATTTGTTTCAAGTTTCTTTTGTTACCTGTAAATATTATTGGATCATCATCGCTGATATCGTCAGACTGGACTGTTGGAACCAACCTGGCACAATCAACATTTTAAACACGATAAATAATCCAACCCATTATCACCCACTCTCATTTTGTTCGGTTCACTGTTTGGTGTGGAAAGCGTGTTGGAATCTCTGCTGGGCGTCTATTTAAATGGAACTTCTTGGCAATTGGAAGTCAATACAGTCTTTTCTTCTTCAAATTATACCAGCATCTGAAGAGTATCTTGTTTGCAGTTGTTGTTTTGATGCCACCCCCCCCCCCCCCCCCCCCCCCCCGGAACTGTGCCTTAACAGATACCAGTCCGATGGAATCCTCCACATACTGGAACTGTGCCTTGACAGATATCAGACCATGGATCCAATCCAAATAGTGGAACAGTGCCTTAACAGATACCATCAATCACTCAATCAATCAAACAAATTTTATTTGTATAGCGTATTTTACAGCAGTTGTCACAATACGCTTTACAGACAACACTGGCCTAAACCTCCACAGGAGCAAGCCTAAGGCAACATTGGTAAGGAAAAACTCCCTGTGGCAGATGGGAAGAAACCTCAGAAGGAACCAGGCTCAAGGGGGAAACCCATCCTCCTCTGGTCAGCTCAGGGTGTTGATTGGTGACCAACATGTCAGTCAGTTTTACACGGTTCATAATGTGGCTCAGATGATGGGCAGGGCTGGGTGGCGGTGGTGGGGAGCAGCAGGTGGTGACGGATGTGGGCAGGGTGGAGGCAATGACGAAAGAGGGGCTAGACCGCAGTGGTGGAGGAAACCAGACGACAGCACTCTCGAAAACTGGGGCAAGAGCCCCGCCAGCAGCATGGGGAAGAAGGTAGAAACGGTGATTAGGGAATTTGCAATAGAACAGACAGTGGGTAAAGTGGCAGGGGTATGAATTGGGGGCACCCCACCAAGAATATTATATGGCTGCATAGCTACTAGGACAGGGATGGAGAGCCCATGCAGTCATGAGGGGTGGACAACCATACCCGCCTATCAGGAGCCAGCCCATGTAAAGTCGGGTCACAGCTGATTGACAGGTGACGGTAAGGAAAGGATTGCCACCACAATGCTCTATGACTACAGGCTTCTCCCACCCAGTCTCCAGATTATAACTGATTATAAACCTGAGCATAGAGGTGCTTTTTTAATCTACATTTAAATATTGAGACTGTGTCTGACTCCTTTATAAATTTTGGAAGCCGGTTCCACAGTATTATTTTTTTATTTAATTTTTATTTAACCTTTATTTACCCAGGGTAGGTTCACTGAGCTCAGATGCTCTTTTGCAGGAACGCCATGCTTCACACTCATACACATTCACACCTGGGAGCTGCCCAATACAACCACAATTCTCTATTGTTGGATGATTAGGTGGCAATTTTTTGTGTGAGTCACATCTGGGATTTTAGCCAGGACACCGGGTAACCCCCTACTCTTTGCGATAAGTGTCATGGGATCTTTAATGACCACAGTGAGTCAGGACCTCGGTTTAACGTCTCATCCGAAAGATGGCATCTCCTACAGCACAGTGTGCCTGTCACTGCACTGGGGCATTGGGGTTTATTTGACCAGAGGGAAGATTGCCCCCTGCTGGCCCACCAACACCACTTCCATCTGCAACTTAGTATTCCCTGGTGGTCTCCCATCCAGGTACTAACCAAGCCCACACTTGCTTAGCTTCAGCCAGTCGTAAGGAGCAGAGTGCGTGGTAGTATGGCTGCTGGTGAAGTCAAGTAGTGGGGCTATGTAGGAGAAAGCTCTACCACCTTTTAGGTTTTTGGAGATTCTTGGGACAACCAAGTAGCCTGCGTCTTGAGAATGGAGTGACCTTGTGGGCTTATAAGGTAGGAGCAGGTTGGTTATGTACACTGGTGCATGTCCATGTAGAGCTTTAAAGGTCAGTAGCAAAACCTTGAAATCTATCCTATGCTAATGGGTAGCCAGTGAAGCGATGCTACCACTGGAGTAATGTGCTCACACTTTTTAGTTCAGGTCAAGATACGAGCAGCTGCGTTCAGCACCTGGAGACTCTTTAACGAGTTATTAGGGCAGCCAGATAGTAGGGCATTACAGTAATCTAGCCTAGACGTAACAAAAGCATGAATCAATTTTTCTGCGTCCCCAACTGACAGGAAATGCCTGTTTTTTTGCTATGTTTTGTAACTGAAAGAAGGCAATTCTGGATATGTTTTTTATATGCGTGTCAAAGGATAGATCAGGATTAACCTCTTAGCGCAAAGCCCCTAGATTACTAAACTCAGACATTCGTTGCTACTGCAACCGAAGTATGAGTGAAAAACCGAAACGCTTTGTTTTAGTTTCATTAATAGACGATACACGACAACTATGCCGAATACGGAGTTTCGTAGTGCCACTATTGTCGCTCGGGTCGTTCATTTAACACGCACCCCCTCCCTGCAGTTTCATCTAGAAAACACCCCCCCACCCTTGACATAATGGACAATATTGTCTATCTTGGCATTCATAAAAATATTCTTTCACCACTAAAAAATCGTATTCCGTCATAGCAACAAGATAAACCCGACAATAGCCCTAAGATATGCCTATACAGCAGTGAAAATGCTGCTTACTGAATAACGAAATAAAGGAGAAAAGGTTTTTTTAAATGATGCCATGTCATTCTACAGTCAACATCTGGGACTAAATATTGAATAAATATACAACCTTACCATTTGGTTTTACGCATAGATATGTCCCTTTTGAGACTGAGTGGTCATATATTGTCTTGGACAATCTGTTTGGGAAATATACGCGTATGGGTGATGCCTGAGTACCTTCCAAAATAGCTGTGCGTAATACCACACCTGTTGTTTACGGCGTCGTCGCCCTTTTTAGTACAGTCTGGCTTGATTGACAATTCATTTATTCAGTAGGTAAGAGTATAAGCTTTCTAACGATGTATAACATGTCTAATTCTGCTTTTGGAATAGCGTTTTATAGGTCAGCGTAACCGAAAATATTCTTAGCATCGCATTCACTTACGCATTCACTCTGTGGTAGTTTAAAAGGCGTTGCACGAAACGTGGTCAAAGATTTTTCGTAATTTCTTGAAAAATACTATTATTATTGAGGACTTCTGGACATAGCTAAGCCATATGTTTGCTGATAGACCTAGCTGACATCGTTTGTTGGAGCAAAACAGAAGCAAATAGAACAATATCATTGATACTGTCTCTGTCTCCATCTACTGAACATAGATGAGATTTCATCATTGCTAAGTATTACTACTCAAAATATTTTCGTTATATACGTTATTTTTGAAATTGAGTGTCTTTAAATAGGTTAGTGGTGTTATATAATGTGGATATTTCACACTGTAATGTAAGCGTTGGATGGTAGTGTAATAGTTTTTGTGAAGCATGCAACAGTGATGACATGAGAGTTGGAACATTGTCAAAACGTGGTGGACCACTGAAAATTGTTTTCATGTCGTCCCATCCCCATATAAGAAAACATACGAGAGTACAGAGTAGAGAAATACATACAAGAGTTAATTATTACACATTTAGGTACTGTACCGCATTGTGTGACAATATTTTTGCATTGTTTTTTAAATCTGATAGCAATGTTTCATCTTAAACCTTCATAAGGGGCTCATTTATATGCTTTATAATGGACAAAGAGAGATTTTGGATATGTTTCTGGACCCCTAGATATTTTAGACCACTGTACTGACTGAAAGCTTGTAATTCCGACTTGAAAATGATGCAGCAGTGATTTTCTTGACTCAAAACAGTTGATTTGTAGTGAAATATGTGAATATGTTGTGATTTACAGCAATGCATAATTTAGACATTTTGGATGGATTTGGAGACGCTGGGTACACTGCCTAGTTTTTGCTTCATACATCTATAGTAGTTCTACATTTCCACCCTTAGATTTTATGAACTTGTGGTCAAGAAGCTTTTGATCCAGCACATGTATAGTTTAACCTGCTGTATATATTCAATCTCTCAGTATTTCATTGCAAACTAAAAAAGTGCAAATTAATTTTTGATTTTTTGTCTAGACAATTGCATTTGTGGCACTTTATTTCTTCCAAAATTATGAATATAAACTAATCTGCCTTAGTATTGTAAATTGTACAAATGTCTTGCTTCATTTAAGCCATTTTTCAAGTCTCTGTGATGTTCACATCTGGAGTTATAAAGCTTTAAATTTGGTACCCCCTAAATGGGCAAGGATTGGCAAGATTTGGCATGTGCGCTAAGGGGTTAATGGTGACACCAAGGTCTTTCACAACCATATTAGGTTCAGCCAAACAACCATCACAATTTAAGGTGAGAGTAGATATTTTCTCCCTTAATATTTTGGGACCTAAAACCAACATTTCGGTCTTATCCGAATTCAGGAGCAGAAAATTATAAAGCATCCAAAACTTGACATGTACAATACAGACTGTGGGACCCATCCACGCACAGGAACAGTACCTAAACAGATACAAGACTGTAGTGCCCATCCACACACTGGACTAGTGCTTTAACAGATACCAGACCATGGATCCGATCCACACACTAGAACAGAGCGTTAATGGATATCACTGTGGGGCCCATCCACACCTTTGAACAGTACCTAAACAGATACCAGACCGTAGTGTCCATCCAAACACTGGCACAGTGCCTTAACGGATACCAGACTCTGGGGTCCATCCACACACTTGCTGTGCCTTAACAGATTCCAGACCATGGGATAGGGGTAGAGGGAGATGGCACTATTTGTATTTGTATCTGTATTTGTTCAACCAACAAAATTATTTGTATATTTATTTGTATTTGGATAAAACCCAGAAGTGGGCATGGGGAAAACCAGAAATGGGTGAAGTTTACTTCCAGATTTTTACCATTATAATCACTGGCACTGCTTTGTTGAGATAGTAAAGCATTAAAGTCATGGTTTAACAATAACATAAATAATAATCCAATTTAACAACAGGTCATTTGCTTTTTAAAGCTGTATTTAACACAAACAGGCTTTTATAACACAGAGGTAAACAAACAGTCAAATCAAGTTTCAAACATAGGCAAAATGCTTTTATGAATCAAAACATAGTTACTCATCCTTACTCTGAACTGCATAGTATGAACTGCACAAACCCCACCACCACCCCTACCAGAGGGACACTGAAGTCAATTATAAACTGAATAAATGCTTTCATAACTAAAAAAAAAAAAAAATTGAAAAGCTTCCCTGGGTGCAATACATCTTCAGCTATTATGCTTTACTCACATTTCCCCAAATGAAGCATCGCGTAGTTCTGGCAGGCCATGAGAGTCAAGCGCTCCGGCTGAATCAGCTGATGGCTCAGCTGAGTGATGTTCACCTATCACAGTACATTCACTTAACAGGGCGGTCTACTTAAACAGCCTCCCTCTACTCATTCGGCTGCTCCTCCTGCATGCAAGCTGCTGCACGTTGCTTTGTAAATCCCCTCCACCACCCCAGCTCCATCCCTATGTGTCAAGAATTTGCATTTCTCCATTCCTATGTGTTAAGAATTTGCATTTCTCCATTCCTATGTGTTAAGAATTTGTATTGCTCCATCCCTATGTGTTAAGAACTTGCTTTGCTGCTGGATCTGTTCTGTGTGTACCCCTCTAAGGGGGTTTGGCTGCTGGCCTCCCGGCCTTATCCACGCGGGCTGCATGGTTGGCGGGAGAGCTCCAGAACAGAGCCATACCGCCAAACATAACTGTATTGCCTTGTTGTCAATAAAGATCTACTTTGATGACAGTGGTCCTGACAGAAGTTGTATTTTGTAAAGACAAGCTCTTGCACATCAGCTAGGAGCAGTCTAGAGGCATGAGGAGACACAACATCCCTTGCTATACTGAAAAGTTGCATGAAACACTTGTTAGAGGCAGGTGAGGTATTTTAGAGCCACATGAGCCAGTATTGGGTGTGTCATTAGCCAACAAACTGTGACTGTAGTGTTTTAACTCTAGAAAGGCTGTGTTTTTTTTTTACCACGTATGCTGATGGCCAGCATTACATCACCTATTGCTGCACCAGCAGTGACCTAATTTAATAAAGATTAGGAAACCATATATTGCAAAACAATTTTCTTGAAATAAAGATGGGGAGGTCGAACGTTCTGCCTGCAATGTAATCAAAATGGGCCTCATTCACTAACGTTGCGTACGCACAAATCTGTGCTTAAACCCTGCGTATGCACGTTTTAGGCACAATTGTGGGATTCATCAATATGTTCTTACTTGAATTTGTTCTTATTGTGCGAACAAATTTAGAGCTGCCTCAGACCACGCATATGCAAAAATCAAGAAGTCTTCGAAAATTATTTAAAAATTGTGAATTCATCTTAGACAAATAGTAGAAATGGGTAAATATTCAATATTTGAAATTGTAAATAATATTTACTAATAATACCTAATAATGTACTTAAGAAAATTAACTAATAATCTTATAAGTATTACTTGTAATAATAATAATTAACTGTATAAGAATAATAATAATTACATCATATTTAATAGTAAAAAATTTGTCTTGCTCCCACTCATAGCCAACAATAGGGTACTCCTTATTGTTTTTTACTGCATCCCTCAGGCAATTCACTGCCTCAGTTGTGGCAACCCAAGCCTCATTTTTCCTCACACCAGTCATTCCAGTGGAAACGCTACAAAAAAACGCCTTTTCTGGCTTCAACTTCTGAAACAATCACTTCTATCTCTGCATTAGTAAAAAAAAATTCTTTTTTTACCATTAGGGGCCATGGTTCACCTTTTCTCTTCACTTCTCTATCTCTCAGCCATGCTCTGAGCCTGCAACAGGATGGTTTTTATATGGAGAAATCGGCGTTGCATTATTCAAATAGAAAATTGCGGGGCACGCACCCATCAATTGAGAATGATCCAGATTCACCGACATACGGACGTAGGTAAAAACAAAAGTGGTTGGTCCGCAAGTGTCTTGAATCTGACGGTAATTTTGCTGCAAACATTCTCTGCGCACAATGTAAGAACATTTCTATGCACATATTAGTGAACGAGGCCCAACTGGCATCTGGGCTCACTTTAACAGGTCATTAAACAAGGAAATATACAAAATAAGATTCGATAAAGCGGAAATTGTTTTACAAGTACACTGACAGTTCAGTGAAATTATTATGCTAATTTGGCCTTATGAGCATTTGTGTATGCACTTAACGCTGCACCGAAATCAGACCAGCAGTCTGTGGGCTAGACAGTGGAGCTGGAGGGAGCGCATGCCACCCTGCCTATTGACATAAGCAACCGCAGTCGTGTTGTCGCAGCGGATTAGCACATGATGTCCCTTTAGACGGGGGAGAAAATATCTGAGAGCTATCCAAATGCTAGCTCCAGATAATTGATGTGAGCTGAGCGTAGCTGGATTGGCCACGTCCCATTCATAATACGTCCCTCCTGAGTGGCACCCCACCCAGAGAGGGACGCGTCTGTTGTCACGACTTTCCTCATGAGAACGATCCCAAGAGGGGTTCCATGAGCATAAAAGTCTGTGCTTTCCCAGTGATGCAGAGTTTGGTTACACATGCGTCACCGAGACGTGGCGATGGAGATCGCGCATGGGGCTGAGGTGGAGAGATGAAATCCACCTCATAAAGCCCCTCATTCTTAATAGCCCCAGAGGAAGGACCTGAGAGGCTGAAGCCACCAGCCCTTGCAGTCTGAAGCATGTGCGATACTGTACTCTCGAGCCCGGTTTGAACTGAGAGAGACAGTGAGTGAAAAGATGCGGTCTGCTGATAGCTGAACTCGCATCGACACAGAGTTTAGGTCCAGTCCCAAGAACGTTACATTCTGGGATGGAGGGAGATTGCTCTTGGGGAGAGGTTCACTCTGAACCCAAGAGACCACAGATGTGTGAGAACTGTGTGTCCTGCACAGCTCTGACTTTCGAATTGGCGATGATGGGCCAGTCGTCGATATAAGTCAGAATTCTGACTCCTGTTAGTCTCAACGGAGCCAGACCCGCCTCTACACAAAGACAGAACACCCGTGGGCTTAGGGAGAGGCCGAAGAGTAGAACTGTGTATTCGTAGCAAACACCACGATGGGCGAAGCGGAGAAATTTTGTGTGAGGGGGATAGATGCCTACGTGGAAAAAGGCATCTTTCAGATCGATTGATGTGAACCAGTCGTTCTGACGTATTGAGCGTAGAAGAGTGCTGTACGTTAACATTTTGAAGTTGTATTGCCTTAAATGTTTGTTCAGCACCCTGAGATCCAAGATCGGACATAAGGGTCTGTCCTTCTTTGGAACCAGGAAATAGCGACAGTAAAAGCCGTGTTGGGCTTGATCTTGGGGAACCACACGGATCGCCCCTTTGTGTAAGAGAGAAGAGATTTCCTCTTCTAAAACATGGGCTATACTCCCTTTGGTTCGAGAGTAAATGACTCCGTTGAAACGTAGTGGTTTCACTCTGAACTGGAGTCTGTAGCCTTTGGCTATTGTGCTCAGGACCCATTCTGGGGCTGACGCAGCCTGCGAAGCTACGATGTGGCTCGTGAGTGCCCCTGCGGGTGTGGAGGACCGCGGGGGAAATTTGGCCGGGTGAGGCCAAATCAAATAATGGTGTCGGCGCTCCACCTAGTGGCGAAACCAGGGGAGGCCTTGTGTGTTTTAAAGAGAATCTTTTCACACGGTTTTTTATTTTTTGGCCTTTCAGGGCGGAAGCCTTTATTAGAAATGGCCTGGTGTTGTTGTGCACACTGAATGTGGGTAACACTGCCTGTGTGGCTTGAACAGAGTCTCCCTCTCAGGGCACTGAGAGGGGGGACTGAGGCTGGGGGACACGGGAACTGGTGCCCTGACCACAGTGAACATAGGGGTGGGGACCCCTGGGGGGGGGAGGGGTTGTCCCCCTGAACTTGAAGTCTCTTTTTCTTGAAGCGGGGAGATGAACATGTGTCCACGGGGCTGGTTGCCCCAGAACACGGACTTAGCCCCCTCCCAGTGGGGAAGCTGGTCAGGCAGGCCGCTTCCACTTGGGGTCAGCGGGGGTGGGTCATGGTTTCTTCGCTGCAGCCGCAGCGGAGGTCATGTTTCCCCAAAGCCTGGGAGGGGAGTCACCCTGCTGGCCTAGGGTTTTCCCTTGGGGCTTGGCTCTGACCCTGGCCTGGTTGGGCATGGCGGTTTGCAGCCGGTGGCTGTGGGGGCTGTGTGGGAGGTGGCAGCTGAGGCATAGCTCTGCGGGGGAGGCAGAGTTTGAAGGCCTCATCCTCTTTCTTTTTATTGTCACACCGCTGCTGCATGAGAGTCAGTGCAGGGCTGAAAAGAGGCTGGCCTGGCTCAACTGGGGTACCTGCGATGGGGTACCTCTTCTCACTGTTGGGCAGACCAGAGAGATTAAGCCACAGGGCCCACTCACCAGCTACAGCCAGGGCCATGGAGTGACCACAGGTCTGGACACACTGGCGAGAATTGCGCAGGACCAGGTCATTAACAGTGACAATCTCTTGCCACAGTATGGGGAAGGGCTCCCCTTCTCAAGCTGTTTCCCCATCTCCTCAATCAGCTCGGCTTGGTAAACTGAGAGTAGAGAGGAGACATTGAGGGCTCAAATAGCAAGGGCTGAGGTGTAGGTGGCCTGATGAATGGAGGCTGTGAAGTGGTCCATCTTATTTGGTAGGGTGGGCTTTGGTGGCGCCAAAAGCCCTCCCTGCGTGGGGTTCAGGTGTCGAGCTATGGAAGGTTTGACAGCCGGGGGTTCCCCCATGGCATGGGCAGCCATGTCTTTGACTTCTAGGCCGGAAAAGCCATGCTTGAAGTCAAGTGGGTCCTTCCAGTGGTGCCTCATGTGTAGGACTAGGAAAAGCTGTTTCCGAGGGCCCGGGGGAGGGCCTTTCCCCTTGTAAACATCCCGCTCCTCATCGGCAGGGTTCTGGAGAGCTGGCCATTTGATGTGGAGGCGGACGGCGGCCTGCTCGCACACCTCCAGAAGCACAGCGTGGGGTTGGTTGTTAGCCGTCCCCATAGCCAGTGCTAACTGCATGGAACGAATGGCGTCCTCCTCGCCTGAGTCATTACATGCAACTGGCGTGTCACTGTGCTCCGACTCAGGCACCTCTTCCTCCAGTATAGGGGTACTGGAGAGGGAGAGGGGAAGGCCCATCATGTCTGGGTCGGACTGGTCAGCCCAGCTCAGGGTCAGAGGGCTTTGTGGGGGCTGAGGGGCCATAGTGCTATCGTCCTCTTTATCAGAGTCCTCCTGACAAAGGCCGTTGCCTTGGGTAGCAGCGACTCTCAGTCTCCGCTGCCACAGCCTCCTAGGCAAAGCCAGGCAGTGGCGGCAACTCTCCGGAGTGTCAAGGGCCTCCTGGGCATGTTGAAAACCCAAGCACATGACACAGAGAGGATGGGTATCTTTGGCGGCGATGAGAGCACCGCAAGCGGCCGGGCAGGCTTGTGAGCGTGGCTCTTCGTAGAACTCGAGAGAGACGGGCTTAGAAAGAACCATGTAGCGGGAGCTAGCAGGCTGGCTAAGCGAAAAAAAGCAGCGTGGGCGGCTGGCTTTAAGCACTAACAGGCTAGCGTGGTTAGCTAGCAGTCCTGTTCAGCGTTAGCGCAAGCAGGGAGATGTATCTAAGGCGTGGGCTGCCCGATACAGAAGGAGCTAGCGAGTGAGGGTGGCAAGCTAGCAAGCTTTATAGCACTGACTGAACTCTCAAACCTTTCACGTCCAACGGAGGCCAATCCGAGGATATGCCCTCCTGCGGACATTTAAGTGACAAGGTTCTTGATGTGACATGCAAGGTCGAGGCTGTGAGCTCAGTTTGGACGATCACGAGAAGCGAATGTCCACTGATGAGTAGTACAGCTGCAGTGTCCTTTATGCTCTTACAGGAGGGAGGTGCCACCTGGAGCATTGGATGCGCTACTGTCTGTTAGAGCCAGATTTGGTGCAATTGGATGTTTCTGAGGAGTCATGAGCGGATGTCATTCCCCATAGGTGGATCTCGAAACGAGATGATGAAAGAGAACTACTAGAATAGAATGCCCAGCCAACCTGGAGCATGTACATGACTTCCGGTGGCTAGATCGCCTGAAATCCTCCTTTGAACAAGGATATTCTTTCATAGATATCTTCACCAAGGTCTAGTCTGCAGTGTGGCATAAGGCATTTCAGCGTTGCGAATGGGTATTTTTTAAATTACGATGAAAAGGATGCATGTGCCTTGTATATTCCGACGACTCCTCAGCCGCTGGAATCATGGCAGGTGGCCATATTTGCTTTTGCGTTTTAAACACGGTTGTGATCAGCATGGGTATAACTTAAATTGGCTAAATTGCATCATTTTAATATTAGATTACTGAATAGCTAGCTAGCATTTTGAATAGTTCATCACATCTTAATTTTTTTTTTTTTTTCTACCGCAATTCACCATAGTTAGGTGCAAGCTAAAGTGTAAGTTTGCTAAACTGGCCTGGTTTGTTGTGTCAGGTGAGGGCAAACCAAGATTTTTTTATAGCACTATTTGCACAGTAGGTGGCAAAGATGTAAGCCTGTCATCTGTCTGTGACTATTTAAAATGAGTTGTATAGGATTCTGACATATTTTACTTTGAATGGCTATACTACACCAATAAAAGAAACTATACTCATTAGCTGCTATGTTATTGGTGCTAAAAATAATAATAATTATCATACTGCTTCCAATTAAAAGCCCCTCTCCTCCTCTGCTGTTCCTGTTGCTATGAGTATTTTTTAAAAATCATTCCTGCTCGGAACCCAAGAAAAGAATGACACGATGAGCTGCAGCAAGATGAGTGGTTTGGTGTACAGGGAGTGTAAGAGGCTGGGGGTAGAATTTAACACTTCTGTTGAGAGGGCAGATAAGTTAGATGTAAGCCTGTTAACCAATAAGGTTATATTTGAAATTGAGAAGTATTTTAGAGTTCTGGATGTGCCCTGTAAGTGTTTAATTGACATTTTACGTCACAACTTTGCCATTCAGGTAGATGGTGATGGTTATACTTCTTTGTTGTGTCAGGACATACTTGCGTAGGGCTCAGTCGAAAGCCAGAAAGTTGTGGTGCAGTGAGAGAGAAGCCTTTGAAAGGTCAGTCTTTAAGCTGCTAGAAAAACACGATCAGAGAAGTCAGGTAAGCAACGTACATACTCATAATGACAGCGCACATGAGGCTGAAGATTCTGTTTGGGATGTTAGTGAGGTTGTAGGGGACTTGCAGAGAGAAATGGCAGATAAAACCAGGTTACAAGCGGAGTTCACGCTTCTGTGTAAAGAGAGGGACAGGTTAGATGAAGAAAAGAAAGCAACAAATAGAAAACTGAGGCTGAGGTTAAGATTAAGGGTCTACAGTTTAAGTTAGCTAAGTGTAGTGAGAGGCTGTATCAGCAGCACCCCAGAAATTTTCGCTGAAGCTGAAGCGCAGGAAGGATAAGTTAGAGAAAACACAACAAGAGACTGAGGAGCTTAGACTTAGGAACCAGGCCCTAGAACAGGCAGTTGTGCAGGCAGACAGCAGGGTCCAGGACCTCTGTGAGATCTTGGAAAATATTAAATTAGAGAAGAGTTTCCCTCCGTACTAATTACTACAAAAGAAAGGCAGGTCAGAGTAGTCATAGGGTCTCTGATTTACTAGAGCAGGTGCAGGCTTTAAACGAGCAGATAGAATTTTGGAGAGGGGAACATTTTGCAGCGAGGGAGGAATTAGATAGGCTTGTACAGGGGCATGCAAGAATATCAACATTTGAACATGGCAAATATACTGAGGCTGTTAGCGAAGTATATATGGATTTAGTGACAGCTAAGGGGGTAGGTGCAAATAAAGCCACAGAGGTGGTGAAGGTAATTTTAGAGAAGCTTGCCAGCACCCAGGTAGAGAGGATGCCAAGTGCCACTTTTTGTAAATACATGGTCTTGGAGGCACGACAGGTGGTACTCCAGCATGTACAGGATGCTCTTCCGACAGAAGAAGACATCACCCTCTGTACTGATGCCAGTAGCAAGTACGGACATAAACATGGCACTGCAGGTGTATATTTAAAAGATGGCAGCAGGCTACATTTAGGTTTGAGAGAGCAAGCTTCCGGCTCTGCCCAGTGCCCTTTTAATTCTGTTAAACAAATGATTCAGGATGTAGTTAGCAGTGGTGGCGGAGAGATGAATGTTGAGTTCTGTGAGAAAAACATCTTCTTTCTCCAAGATCAAAAATTAAATGAGCGATACGGCTGGTGGAATACAGAGCCAGTGTTCTGCCAGATATAGTGGAGGGGTTTGATGCATGTAATGAGGAAGAGAAAGCAAGCCTACGTGTTGTAAATGAGTTATTTTGCTGCTTGCATCTTATTGATAATTTGTAATACCAAGCCAATAACACACTTGGTAAATGGGAACATTTGGTGTTTGGCACTGATAGAGTAGGTAGCAGGCATGGCACCCAGACAGGAAATAGCAAGGATGAAGATGATAGAGAGGATGTAGATGACAGTGGATCTTCTTTTTTTAGAAAAGAGAGTGGTACTGTTCACCTACTCTACTCAGAACAGTGTGCACACTTGTACAGGAACATTCAGAATATTTCTGATGGATAAGAATGGGTCCGACAGTGTTCCCCTTGCCCCATTTAAAGGCAATAGGGCAAATATTATGTTTCACAATGCTACCTGTATATAGTTCTTCAGCAATGATCTTAATGAATTCACAGCAGTCAATAGGACACAGAACAAGCTTGTTCAGGCTGTGAATGAGATGACATTGGTGTTCCTCAGTTTCTTGCAGGTTGTAGGGCATTGGGTCTGATTGGCAAGCTAGTAGTAGATCCTCCCTGGGGTGCTCTTTCTAGGGAAGAGAATGTGCTTGCCATAAAGGAACTAGTTTGGAAGCTCAGGGAGTGGCAGGCAGATGGACGCCCATTTCTGACAGAGGAAGTGAGGCTTTTTGAGGACATCGATATAGAGGACAGTCCTGTTTTTGAGTATTTAGTGCAGAACACCAATGCACAGTTTGATAGATAAGATATACTTTATTGAACCCCGTGGGGTAATTTGTCCTCTGCATTTTGACCCATCCTAGTTACTTAGGAGCAGTGGGCAGCCACAGTGCAGCGCCCGGGGACCAAATCCAGTTCTGAGGCCAGTGCCTTGGTCAAGGGCAACTGCAGGAGTGCACCTAACATGCATGACTTTGAGTGTGGGAGGAAACCGGAGTACCCGGAGTAAACCCACACAAACACGGGGAGAACATGCAAACTCCGCACAGAAAGGCCCCAAGCCGAGATTCAAACCCACAACCTTCTTGCTGTGAGGCGATAGTGCTAACCACCGTGCCACCGTGACTCTCTCACTGTCCAGGCAATTGAGATCCTTTCAGCTAGTTTTGTTAAAGTATGTAGTTGCATGCTGGTAGACCATTTGCAGCATGGCCGGTACTCCGAGGTGACACAGGAACTAGAGGAACAACTTGCCAGTGTTCCAAAAACAAATGTTCTGTCAGGACCACTGTCATCAAAAAGCAAGATCTTTATTAACAACAAAGGCAATACAGTTATGTTTGGCGGTATGGCTCTGTTCTGGGAGCTCTCTCCCGCCAACCACGTGGATAAGGCCGGGAGGCCAGCAGCCAAACCCCCCTAGAGGGGTAAACACAGAACAGATCCAGCAGCAATGCAAAAAATTTTAATACATAGGGGTGGAGCAATACAAATTCTTAACACATAGGGATGGAGCTGGGGTGGTGGAGGGGATTTACAAAGCAACGTGCAGCAAGCTTGCATGTGGGAGGAGCAGCCGAATGAGTACAGGGAGGCCGTTTAAGTAGACCGCCCTGTTAAGTGAATAGGTGAACATCACTCAGCTGAGCATAAGCTGATTTTACTGGAGCGGCTTGACTCTCGTGGCCTGCCAGAACTAACGCGATGCTCCAGTTCTGTCAGGACCACTGTCATCAAAGTAAGATCTTTATTAACCATAAAGGCAATACAGTTATGTTTGGTGGTATGGCTCTGTTCTGGGAGCTCTCCCACCAACCACGCAGCCCGCGTGGATAAGGCCGGGAGGCCAGCAGCCAAACCCCAAAACAACCGTATGCCGACATGCTATTAATGGGTGTCTCCGGCTGATGTGATGACTATGTGTACGACCACCTGGAAGAAGCCCTTCGTCCAGTCGGCTGGAAGCCGTCTAACATTACGTGGATCAGTAGCTATGTGTACCAACAGCATGTTGGACATTCCCCTGAGGCCATATTTAGTAGAATTATTAATTAATAAACCAGGGGAACATACTATGTGTGATATATATTAGGCTACGTGTACCAACAGCTTGTTGGTATTTCCCCTCGAGCGCCGAGATTTAAACTAAACCGGGGGAAATACACTACTACCTGCATCAGTGTAAATGAATCCTCACTTGTTGCCGTCCGTACAAGCATGCATGAATAAGACCGGGAGGGGGCTGCAGCAAACCCCCCAAACAACCATACGCTGACACGTTGTTAGTAGTTAGTCTCCGGCTGAAATGATGATGATGTGAAACGCCATTCTTCTAACGGAAGAAGCCAGAAGTAGCAGCAGCAGGAGCAGTAACAGCAGCAGCGTAGGAGCAGTAGCAGCAGCAGCAGTATGAGCAGCGAAGCACATGTCCAACGCCCTGCAGCTTCACTGAGGATGCCGGCAACAGTCACTCCTGTCGTTGCTGCACCGAAGCAGAAGAGGCGTTGTTTAACTCTGGAAGGGGACCACATTGCCAATCAGACGGAGATGGACAGCAACCAGATTTCATCATGGCATTTCCCAAAAAAGCTTGTCAGGGCTCGCATGGGGGCGCCACCACAGGTGCCAGGTCATAGAGGAGAGGACAGAAAAAAACGAAAAAAAAAACAGTGCAAGTATGCAATAATAACACAAGTTCCTTCATTTTCTCAGATTTAAAGGCTTGAGTTGTATACAAAATATCGCTAACTTAAGCATATTTGCCGTGGTGAGATCACATAACGAACCATGAAAGCATAAGGAAATGCAGCTTCCAACAGTGGGTACTTAGGGGTTGAAGCCCTTGCTTTAAAAGAGAGACCAGTTTGTGAATTGAGTTATGAGACTGAAGAGTCTATGTGTCTTTTTTAAAATTGGGGAGAAATGCATTCTGCAGTGATAGGATGAACATATTACCGCTTCTGCCCGTCAGGCGTCACAACGAGGCTAATCTTGCGTTGCGGAAGTGACTCCTGCCAAATGGATACTTTTGAAGATGATGCATAGCCCGGTCCCGAGACGATTGGTGATCACTCTGTTTTTGAGTTTCACTTAGTTCACTGACATAAGGGCCACTCACGGACGAGGGCAGCATCAAAGCGAAAAGGTCCGAAGAATTATTTATTAATACGTCATTGATTAAGTATTATTTAACAGTTGGGCACAGTGGGCTGCTTTAAAGCGCCACATTGCATTACTAATATCCCTCCATCCAAATTAATTTATAAAGCACATTTAAAAACTACAACGGTTGAGCAAGTGCTGTACAATCAAAAATAGCAAAAACCATAAAACACAAAAACACAAAGACCAGTTTAGAAGACAAAAGGACGATAAAATAATAACAAAAATAAGACCATAAGACAAAGAAAGGCAACTCTCATACCGAGTTAAAAGCCAAGGAATAAGGATGTGTTTTAAGACGGGATTTAAAAACAGGCAGTGTAGGGGCCAGCCTAACATGCAACTCGTTCCAGAGTTTGGGGGCTACCACTGCAAAAGCGCGATCTCCCCTGTGCTTAAATCTTGATCCTGGGACAACCAGAAGCAACTGGTCAGCGGACCTGAGTGACCTTGATGGATCGTGTGGTTGTAAAAGGTCAGAGAGATAGGTTGGAGCTAGCCCATTTAATGATTTGTAGGCAAACAATAAAATTTTAAAATCAATCCTAAAACGTACAGGGAGCCAGTGAAAGGAGGCCAGTATGGGGGAAATGTGCTTCACTTGCGTTTTCCTGTTAAAAGAGGAGCTGCAGCATTCTGGACCAACTGCAAGCGTGAGAGGGAGGCCTGGCTAAAACCAACATAAAGGGCATTACAGTAGTCAAGTCGGGTCGAGATAAAAGCATGCACAACCCTTTCAAAATCAGTTAATGATAAAAAGGACGTAGCTTAGATAAGAGCCTAATATGCTTACCGAATGAGTATATTAGGAGAGAAATTGGAACCAGCCATAACCGGGAGCAGATGCAATGGATGACGCGCAACGCCATTCGCGTAGAGCACATGTGTCAAACTCAAGGCCCGCGGGCCACATCTGGCCCGTGAATGAATTATCTTTGGCCCGCATGATAAACTCTATTTACTATTAGAGCGGCCCGCTGGTATATCGCACGCATAACCATAATACTACAAGTCACACAATGCACTGCCCGTGCGTTGGCACGTCAATCACGGGCCCGCGAGCGTGCGCCTCACTCGTTCATCAGCAGTCTTATGGTGTTACACACCACCTGTGTCAACTTTCAACATCCCTCTCCCCAAAAAATGGCTAAACGAAAGGTGAACTTTGAAAACGGGTTTTCAAGACAGGTGAGAGGCAGAGTATATGTTCACGGATGTAAAGGGCAAAGCTGTGTGTCCTGTGCGGAGACAGTGTGGCTGTAATGCAAGAATACAACATAAGAAGACACTATGAAATGAAGCACCACGACAGATACAAGCATCTGGACACGACACAAAGGCTGCAGAAGGTAGAAAAGTTAAAAAGAAGTCTGGTGTCACAGCAGGCTATGTTCACAAAAGCCAAATCACAAAGCGAAGCTGCTGTTAAGGCCAGTTTTATTGTGGCAGCAGAGGTTGCAAAATCAGCCCGGCCCTTTACCGAGAGAATCAGCCCGGCCCTTTATCATCAAAAACTGCATGATTAAAGTTTGTGATGCTGTGTGCCCAGAAAAAAGGCAAGCATTTTTAAATGTGAGCCTGAGCCAAAACACCGTTGCTGACCGTGTGCGTCAGCTTGCTGCCAATCTCCAACAACAGCTTGTGGGAAAGGGAAAAAATTTAATCGCATACTCCCTTGCTTTGGATGAGAGCACCGACACTTCTGATACTGCCCAGCTGTCAATTTTCATCCGTGGAGTGGACTCAAGCCTGTGCGTAACAGAAGAGTTTTTGGGATTACACTCAATGCATGGCACAACTACGGGGAAAGATCTCTTTGAAGAGGTGTCCAGATGTGTAGATAAAATGGGACTGCCGTGGGATAAACTTGTGGGACTGACAACAGATGGAGCGCCTGCGATGTGCGGTCAAAAGAGTGGATTGGTGGGGAGGATCCGAGAAAAGATGCGGGAGGAAAACGTCACAAGTGAGCTGACAGCTTATCACTGCATCATACACCAGGAATCGTTGTGTGGCAAAGCCTTGAAAATGGAACATGTGATAAGCGTCATAACACGAGCGGTTAACTTTATCAGAGCCAAAGGTTTAAATCACCGCCAGTTCAAGTCTTTTCTGGAGGAGTTAAGTTCAGAATATGGTGACTTGCCCTATCACACAGAGGTGCGATGGCTAAGCCAGAGAAAGGTGCTGGAAAGATTTTTTGAGTTGCGTGAGATCTGTGAGTTCATGGAAAGCAAAGGGAAAGACGCAACAGAGCTCCAAAATAAAAAGTTTCTGTGTGAAGTGGCGTTTCTGTGTGACATCACGAGCTACCTGAATGCGCTCAACCTGCAGCTTTAGGGGCGGGGCCGTGTCATCACTGACATGTACGCTTCAGTGAAGGCTTTTAAAACCAAGCTGCGCCTGTGGGAGACGCAGATGCTGCAGGAAAACTTGAGCCATTTTCCGTGCTGCCAAACAATGAAAGAACAGGACGCTGCCGCCGTTTTCCCAACTACACAGTTTGCTGAAAAACTTGGCATACTTGGTGCCGACTTCACACTGCGATTTGCCGATTTTGAAGCCCAAAAAAGCAGGTTTGAACTGCTCAGTAATCCATTTGCAGTTGACGTGGAAAGCGCACCATCAAACCTCCAAATGGAGCTGATTGAGCTCCAATGTAGTGACACACTGAAGGCAAAATATGAGTCTGTGGGCGCTGCAGAGTTTCCACGTTTCATCCACGACACAATGCCCCAGCTGCGCTCCCAGGCTGCTCAAACGCTCTCTATGTTTGGCAGCACATACTTGTGTGAACAACTGTTCTCTTTGATGAAGATAAACAAAAATTCACACAGGAGTCGTCTTACTGATGAACACCTTCACTCAATCCTGAGGATTTCTTCAGCTCAGAGCCTGACCCCAGACATTGATGAACTTTTATCCAAGATGAGACACCAAGCATCTGGCTCAGACAAGTGAGCATCACAGAGCAGCAAACAGTGCTTTGACGCATTTTCAGTTTTTAATGCAGTTTCATTTTTGCATTTTTTTTTTCTCTTGCTACTACAGGACATTTGATTTTTCTTTGAAGTAAATTACTTTTGGCTGTTGTTTGCCTGTTGAAAATGTTTTCACTTGAAATTACTCTGGAAAAACTGCAGATAGAGCCATAAGAAATTAATAAAACTGTTTTTATTTATTATTTAAATTTTTATTTCATCTATTTCATAATTAATGTTGTTTTATAGGTAATGGTCTATAGGCCTTGTTAGTTCCAGGTTCAATATGTGCGATAAGGTCGTTTCAATAAGTTTTCAATAAACATTGAACCCGTCCGGCCCTCGACTTGTAGCAATTTTTTAATTTCGGCCCACTGTGTATTTGAGTTTGACACCCCCGGTGTACAGCATGAAATTGTAGAGACAGTGAGGCCAATACCTAGGCTATGCGGAGTATGTCCAAAGCAGGAGGTATAATTTTACCTCAACATACATGCCCAGTCGTGTGGTCACATGCCTGATCACAGGCATGGGGAAGAAGGCTACGTCAAATCCTTCTCCACTGTGATAAACCTAAACGTCCGTTTAAGTGTCGTGGAATACAACAATTTAGCTTATGAATGCGGAACGCGCGCATTCGCATCTTGCAAACAGCACGATTTTGAGAGAACTAGTTGAACCGAGTCAACATTAAGCCTAATTGTCTCATTAAAAGGACATTTCAATCCCTAAACATTTCAGCATCGTGATCTGACAGCTAAATTAGATAGCCAACCAAACTGTATCCTCGCAGATTTAACACCAGTATGAATTAAATGTTTTCATTTTTGCTGTCACGATGATTGGGTCCTGATAGGGAACCGGCTTTTTAAGCGCAAATCGTGAATCAGTAGAGAAAACTTTCTGGGCCTGAAGTTGAAAGCCGAAAGCTGGTTTGCATTTTACAACATTTGCTATAGCCTACTTGCCGGTAACAGTCTGAACACTCCTTGTAGTGTAACGATTCAGCGAAGGGTAGAATGCAGCTTGAACAATTTAGACACTCTGCATCTCTGCTCTTTGCAACGCGACCTGCCGCCCATATTAAATTTGCCAAACCTTTAACAGCCAGAGCTGTTAACTGGCCATCTCGCAGTCCAATCCTCCCAGAATGACTGCATACAACAGGAAGTAGGCCGTTAGCCTACACAAGCACAAACCATAGCCTAGGTCGTGTGAGACGTGGGGGCTATCTAGTAGCTGCGTAGTAGCAACTGCCCATAATCTATTAGCCGTTCACAATGAACGAAGATTTACCAATTATTGCTATCAGTGTCTACGAGCGTTATGGCTGATGTTAGCACCCGACCATGCTGGAATAGTCCGTTCCGAATGTTTCGCAAAGGCTATGGCGAATATTCTGAAAGGGAAGCAGCGCGAAGATTGCCTCATCGAAAGAGTGCCAGATACCCTGAGCTTCTCATGTCATGTCATAATTTATTTGAAAATCTGTTTCCATCACCCATTATTGTATTCTTTATCGATACGCTCGGGGGCGTTGGCTGAACTGTTAACCATCAGGAGCTGAGCCCAGATCCCCCCCATCAAAAACTTTTTAAAAACGTACTTTTAAATAGACTGTTTCCATGCTTTTTTTTCCATGTGAGGGCTACGCATTGCTTAAAAAATTGGAGAAGGAAGGGTTTGGATTTGATTTACCATAATCTGCACATGAATATTCCGGCCACTCGAATGTCTCAAACCAAAATGAGATATCAGATACCTACTACCATTATTACTTGGCCTACATGATGGAAAATCCTGAAAACCCATAATACAATTGCAATTTCATTAATGTGCAAAGTACGTTAGCTGAGCTCTGCTCATATCATGTTCACGTAACTTGGAACTCATATAGAAATTTACACACCTTGTTTTCCTGGCTCTGCATGTGCTTCAGCTTCAACCCTTTTACCGGTAAATCTGCGTATATCCGTTTTTTTTTCTCTCTCTCTCTCCTCACTGACTGACTTGGGCTGTCAAAAAATATTCAAAGTTCGAAAAGTATTCAATTTTTTTTTTTTTTTTTTTAAAGTTCGAACCTAAATTTTGAGCATTCGAATATTAGTTTTGGATCCCGTGATTTTGATTCCGCGTTTTTTAATTAACATAAATATACAGGCTTTAATTTCATGGGGCGAATCATGTTCATGCACGCAAAGTTCATTTCCTGTGCTAACGTTACTTCCTCTGTCACATCAAAAATATTGAAAACTAATTGTGAAAATGGCAGCAGCATCGGAGGAGTTGGTCCCACTAGCTGGTAAGCCCTGTTTGGGAATTTTTCGGCTTCTTGGCCATAAAGGCGAGGTCAAGGACAAGAAAAGAGTTACGTGCAAGCTTTGCAGAGCAAGTCTGGTGTATTCAAATACCATATAGTTTTTATGTTAAGAAATAAACAGGGATTTCCTATAAACAATCATGTCTCTATTATTGTGATTAATAAATGCAGAGTTGTGGCAAATTACATCCACGAGAAAGTGCTTTATTCATCTGCGCATTAGGCTATAGAAACTGCAGGGGGCTCATTTATAACATGAACTTGAGTGCGTTAAGTGAAGACCTGACCTAGAGCCACAACCGTTTTCACGGTCAAATCGAGTCATGTTGAAATTTTATAAATCACTACTTTTACGTGATTTTCTACGTACGCGCCACGCAGTTGATCTAAAATACGTTTTATAATTGAGGCCCCAGACGTAGTACCTAGTATGAAAGCTCACCGATGTCCTATTCTACTGCCCGCTTGTGGAAAATAATGCGCAGGCCAGTTTAGAGGGAGGGTCACGTGCATATTGCGCCCGACATTAAGCAGCTTATTATTGTGAATTATAGGCAAATTACATTTGAATATATTCGAACGCTAATTACAAAAGCTAATATTCTAACTCAATTTCACGGCACTTTTTACAGCCTTATGACTGACTGTGAGCTAGCGTTTGGCGTAGTAACCCCGACAGAGACCTGTCAGCCAATAAGACACGAGTATTTGCACGTATTTCCCTGTAAACCCTCTCTGATTGGTATTGCCTCCGTACATTGGAGGTAAAATATGGAGTGTAGAATTGCAGTACAATGCGGGTTCTGAACTGCTGAGCGGGCTGTTTTGTGTATATGCAATTGTATATAGTTTGTCTTTAAAAATAATATATGTATTTTTTTATTGTTCATTTACTGTGCCCGTTAATTCTCCCAACTGTTTCCAGAGCACAATAATCTTGTTTTTTTGCCTTTCAGGAAAAGCAATTTTCACAATAAGATCTGTGTTTTGTGATTATACCATTCACTAAAACATAAGCTGTATGTAGATTAAAAGGCACCAAAATCTCACTGTTCTTATGATATTGCCATTCATTCGAACATGAGAAATAGGTGTGACAGTCTTTACCATATTCAACATTGTTATTGTTGATTATGATTTTAATATTGTTTAAGTTATAAAATGTATAATTATTCACAAGTACATGAAAGTTCAGATTGTTTTGAGGCGCATGATTTACTTTCTCATCTGTTTTCAGGTCAAGAACATGGTATCAGTTCAGGACAAAATCCACTAGATGGCAGTAATCACAAATAAAAATGTTTACACTGAAAACATCATTGTCTGTAGACTACTTCATAATTACATTAACATACACGCCTTTTGCAGGAATAATGCTATTTTGGTTTTGTAAAAGTGGGTGAATCTTAAAAGAGCCTTTGGGGCGTTACAATAAGACCATCAGAGCTCTAAGGCCAGGGTGTTCCAAATGTTTTCCAGAAGCAGCCGGTTACCCTATAAATTTAGATGTTTTATTTATTTATTTTATTTCACCTTTATTTCACCAGGCAAGTCATTAAGAACAAATTCTTATTTACAATGGCGGCCTGACAAGCGACAAAAGCCACTTAAGGGAAAGAGATATGTGTCATCTGTCTAAATGATTTAAGCCAATGTTGGGATCCATAAGGCAACCCATACCCATGTCTGACATATAGCCAAACTTGGCCCTGTTTAGCCTTCGTCTGGTCCTTTCAAGGCCATATCCACTAGGCGCGTTCTGGCCCCGCCAGTTCCAGTGAGGGAGGATGTCGGAAAACATCAATTTGGTATTGGGAAATAGCAAATTGATTTCCTTGATAGCTGCATTCATACGTTGCAACAGAGTAATCCTCAAATTTCCATACATCCCAATACTGTTCCCACCAAGGTGAATCACCATCACATGGGTTGTCGCGGATGGCAGCCCGTTTCAAGCGGAGGCTCTTACCTCCTGAGCTATACAGACATACAGTCCCCTCCAAAAGTATTGGAACAGCAAGGTCAATTCCTTTGTTTTTGCTATACACTGAAGACAATTGAGTTTGAGGTCAAATGAGATGACAGATTCAAATTTCAGCTTTTATTT
The DNA here is from genome assembly GCA_039654925.1 of Anguilla pacifica. Taxonomy (NCBI): domain Eukaryota; kingdom Metazoa; phylum Chordata; class Actinopteri; order Anguilliformes; family Anguillidae; genus Anguilla; species Anguilla pacifica. The sequence goes on along the minus strand of CM077290.1, from coordinate 31,493,565 downwards.
CCTGGTATTTTTATCTAGATTTGTTAAACAACTTAGAACATACCACCTTTTGTATCAGACAACCCAATTTTTAGGTGAGCAAAAGTATTGGAACATGTGACTGACAGGTGTTTCTTGTTGCCCAGATGTGTCCTGTTAGATTGATTGGTTAAACAATAAACAGTTCTGAATGTCTACTCTTGGTTTTAGCCTTGGGTTTTGCCTGTGAAAACTGCATTTGTGTTATAAAAGATAAACTAACATGAAGACCAGAGAGCTGTCTTTGGGAGAAAAGCAAGCTTAGAAAAGGGGAAATCGACCAGAGCCATTGCACAAGCATTGGGGATAGCTTGTACGACAACCTGGAATGTCCTGAAAAAGAAAGAAACCGCTGGCGTACTGAGCAACAGATATCGAACAGGTCGACCAAGGAAAACAACAGCAGTTGATGACAGAAACATTGTGAAAGCTGTGAAGAAAAACCTCAAAAATGGAGCATCGCCTAGTTCTGGCAGGCCACGAGAGTCAGGCGCTCTGGCTGAATCAGCTGATGGCTCAGCTGAGTGATGTTCGCCTATCACAGTACATTCACTAACAGGGCGGTCTACTTAAACAGCCTCCCTCTACTCATTCGGCTGCTCCTCCTGCATGCAAGCTGCTGCACGTTGCTTTGTAAAAATCCCCTCCACCACCCCAGCTCCATCCCCATGCGTCAAGAGTTTGCATTTCTCCATTCCTATGTGTTAAGAATTTGTATTGCTCCATCCCTATGTGTTAAGAAATTGCATTGCTCCATCCCTATGTGTTAAGAACTTGCTTTGCTGCTGGATCTGTTCTGTGTGTACCCCTCTAGGGGGGTTTGGCTGCTGGCCTCCTGGCCTTATCCACGCGGGCTGCGTGGTTGGCGGGAGAGCTCCAGAACAGAGCCATACCACCAAACATAACTGTATTGCCTTTATTGTCAATAAAGTTCTACTTTGATGACAGTGGTCCTGACAGAACATCAGTTAGTGACATCACAAACAATCTCCACAGGACAGGGGTGAAGGTATCTCAATCAACTGTTCGAAGAAGACTTAGAGAGCAGAAATATAGAGGCTATACCACAAGATGCAAACCACTCATCAGTAGTAAGAATCGGAAGACGAGATTACAATTTGCAAAGAAGTACAGAGATGAGCCACAAAAGTTCTGGAACAAAGTTTTATGGACTGATGAGACCAAGATTAACCTCTACCAAAGTGATGGAAAGGCCAAAGTGTGGAGAAAGAAGGGATCTGCTCTTGATCCAAAACATATAAGCTCATCTGTGAAGCACGGTGGAGGAAGTGTCATGGCTTGGGCTTGCATGGCTGCTTTTGGAGTGGGCTCACTAATCTTTATTGATAATGTAACTCATGATGGTAGCAGCAGGATGAATTCAGAAGTCTACAAAAACATTCTGTCTGCCAACTTACGGAGAAATGCGTCCAAACTAATTGGGAGGAACTTCATCATGCAGCAAGACAATGACCCAAAACACACTGCCAACACAACAAAGGATTTCATTAGGGAGAAAAAGTGGAAGGTTTTAGACTGGCCAAGTCAATCACCAGACCTTAACCCAATTGAGCATGCATTCCACCTCCTGAAGAGGAGATTGAAGGGAAAAACCCCCGAAACAAACATCAACTGAAAGAGGCTGCGGTAAAAGCATCACAAAAGAAGAATGCAACAGTTTGGTGATGTCAATGGGTCGCAGGCATGATGCAGTTATTGCAAGTAAGAGATGTGCTACCAAATATTAAGTGTTATTTGCATTCATTTACTTATATACTCTGTTCCAATACTTTTGCTCACCTAAAAATTGGGTGGTCTGATACCAAAGGTGCTATGTTCTAAGTAGTTTAACACATCTATGTGTAAATACCAGGAAATAAAAGCTGAAATTCTGAACTCTTGTCTCATGTTCATCTTTTTATCTCAACCCCAAATGTATTCAGTGTATTGCAAAAACAAAGGAATTGGCCTTGCTGTTCCAATACTTTTGTAGGGGACTGTAGCTCAGGAGGTAAGAGCGGTTATCTGGCAATCGGAGGGTTGCCGGTTCGATCCCCTGCCCTAGGCGTGTCGAAGAGTCCCCTGAGCAAGACACCTAACCCCTAATTGCTCCCAACGAGCTGATTGGTACCTTGCATGGCAGCCTTTCACTGTTGGTGTGTGTGTTTGTGAATGGGTGAATGAGAGGCATCAATTGTAATTGTAAATCCACACAGAGGGACCCTGAGCAAATCAGCAGCAAAGATATTTGACCATATAAGGCATCAGGAAGCAGAGTTTGTCCATCAAGGAGAGAAGGCTGCTGTAAATGACAGACACAGAGGCAGTCTGATAGAAAAAAAACGTGACAAATGAAGAGGAGAGAGAATGAATCAGTAAAAAACATGTTACAGCTGACGAACTTAAGAGCAAAGCAGTGTGCGAAAACAAAAAGTGTCAAATTCCTGTTTACTTTAGCTGAATGGCCTCAAACTCCAGTCCTGCACGGCTGCAGTGTCTGCTGGTTTTTGAGGTGTTTCAACACTGAAGTGCTTAATTAAAGTAACTGATTGGCAAAAGTAGTCACGCACCTTGTTTTCAAATGTTTCAGTGGGCTACTGATTGAAATCAAACCACATACATAGATATTTTCTTCACCAGGAGGAGGTGAGGAGCCTAGTTTGAAGTCGCTTTGCTTGTCTTCTCCAATACTGGGACATTGAAGGGAGGGAGGATACAAAGATAGGTTTCCAGGGTACGGAGGAAATGAGGTGGTAGAGGAGGAAAGGAGGATCCATTTTTTGAATATTGGGATGCACCCACTGTAGACCTCCAGGGCTGGAGGTGAACCTGCAGACACTGCGGTCCTCCAGTACTGAAGTTAAACCTGCAGACACTGTGGTCCTCCAAGACTGGAGTTAAACCTGCAGACACCCCGGCCCTTCAGGACTGGAATATGAGATCCCTGGCTTTTACATTACGTTACATTACAGGCATTTAGCAGATGCTCTTATCCAGAGCAACTTACACAACGTTTTGACAGCATTTATTAGCCTTTATTTCCCATCCATTTATACAGCTGGATAATCCTACATCTGTGTCACAGTATTGCAGTTTACAACTTTTACCCTAAGCAAAGTTTAGAAGGCATATTTAGTATGGCTGGAAATCCAACTGTCAGCAAAATGAGGATTTAATAAAATATGCTTAATTTTCCAAATCCAGAAGTTTTAACCACTATCACTTTTGTTTGACATCCGGCACTCTGAATACCAAACACAAGTATGACAACAGCTAAAACATCTCACTTATCCAACTTGAAAAATATATTTATTTGATTCAATTTGGTAATTTTTATGTATAATTTAAAAATGTGAATTATCAATTAAATTGCCAAGTGTGTTGATAGGCAGAACAAACTGTTGGATTAACCTTCATCAAACGTACAAATCACAACCAGATTAAAATTAAGAAATGTATTAAACTACAACAAATATTCACATCTACTGTAAAGACGAGATTCAACTACCTTAAAACTATTTTAAAATGTTGCAGACATGGACAGGTTACAGTCACACAAGGAATGAATGAAAGAAAATACCAAACCACAGCGTGTTTATCTCTTTGTATTCCCAAGAATGTGGCAAGACCAAAGCTCAAAAACCAAAAGACAGTAGAATTTTTTTTTTTTTTTAAAGAGACCATTGATGAAATGTACAACAACAGACGTAGATGTCCACTTCCTTACCTAGTTATTCAACTAAAAAAATGTTGCATATTTTATCTACTGAAAGAGAGGTTGGAAACAACCCCCCCCCCCCCCCCCATTCAAAATTATTATTGGTTCAGGTCAATTTACAACACATCTTTTTAAGGTTATAGGGACATTGTCTTTCTCCTAGTAAGCATTATGGTGACATTAAATATTAATATTTTAAGATATTTTTGGAGGGACAGCTTTGGCTATTATGGATGAGTTTGTAAGGTACTATGTGGAGACGCTAGGCAACAAGTGAACTAAGTCAACAGCGACATCCTGACCTCCTCTTTAGTCTGGTATGACCTGACCAGAATGTCCTACATAGTATGTGTAGCTGTATTAACCAATTTTTAATGTACAGAATTGTATGAGTTTATATCCCAGTCTTTTTTGGGGTTTTGTGTTTTGTTGCTGCCACGTTTGTTTCTGTTTCCCCTACAGTCCGAGATAATGACATCACGGTCCTGTTTCTGAAATGCGGGTCCAACAATGCACCTGAGAGACGACTCATGCTATCGGTTTGGCAACCATTCTAAAGGATGCCTGTTGTGAGGACACCAGGACTGTCACGGAGCAGCGATATTGGAATAATGCCGGACTATATATTTTTGATAAGCATCTTGTCATATCCCTCTTGTTTCTCATGTTTTCTGTTAGCCTCGTGTATCTTGTCTTTGTTCGTATGAACTTTGTTCTCTGTTCTCTCCCTGCAGTGTAGGCGAGTCCTTGCTGACAGCTCCAACAATCTCCCGGTCTCAGCTTATTTCCCTCACCTGCTCTCTCAGCAGTACGCACGCATCTATTAGAGTATTCTCTGATTTACTCAAGCATATATTCTCGATTTTCCGGCAACTCCTTGCCAGATCGTTATTCAGTCCATCGGCTCCAGTCCTACAAACTAACTAACTACTAACTCTTTGTCTGTTTAAAAGTTCCAGCTCGCGATCTGTTCGCCTACCTGCTTCCCCGATCCTGTTGTCATCGTTCGGTTCCCCAGTTTTTGTAACTGTTATTTGTCTGTCTAGTGTGTTCCGTCTCCGTGGTCGTCCTGTCTCGTCTTTCGTCTTGTCTACGTTTTTCCCCCGTTTGCAGCTTGCCGGTTCCAGCTCGCCTTTCGCCGGCCTTCCCGTCCGGTCCAGTCCAGTCCAGTCCAGTCCTGTCCAGTCCGGTGGTTCTCCTCGCCATGTCCATCCCAGTGCCTACGCCTCCTCTGTCGTGTGACGGTTCCCAGTCCAGTTCAACCCTGTGCCAGCTTCCTGCCGCTACTCAGCCCTGTGCCAGCTTCCTGCCACTACTCAGACCTGTGCCGGCTTCCTGCCGTTACTCAGCCCTGTGTCAGCTTCCTGCCACTACCCAGTCCTGTGCCAGCTCCCGGTCGCCACTCAACCGACTCCTGCCTCATCTCTCTGGTTCCCTGCCTGGTTTTCTGTACTACTAAATCTCTTGTTTGATTCCTCCCTAAAAAATCTGTGTCTGAGTCATGCGTTTGGGTCCACCTCAATTGCTCGGCGTAACATCTTTTTAAGTTAGTGTTGGTCTTAGTCTTGGTTAGCCTACTGCCTACAGTCCTTGTTGTCTGTTTTCTGCAACTTGTTAAAGATCTGTAATGTGTTAAATTACTAATAGTAGCCTTCGTGTTACTTTTAGTTATAGAAAGTGCATATAGTAGTGATAGACAGCAATTACCCCAGTTTCCGACATCCGGAACTGAAGGACGGACCTTTAGGCCAGAGGACCATCTTGCTGGGTTACATCTTCCTGCCCGGTGAGATCCTACAACATGTGCTGTACCATATGCTTATAACTACTTTAGGACAAATAGCTTTAACTCCCTGTTTTGCTGTAAAATAAACACCTTGCATTTTACATATCACTGTGTTCTTAACTGGGTCTTCTTTCGGGTTGTGGTAAATATTGAGGTGGCTTTGTGTTACGTCCGGTAGCATACACCTGGTTATTAAAAACAGGTCAGTTACAGGACGTAACAATGAGTATGAGGACTGCCAACATGGGGTTATCCAGGCCCCCTCTGTTGACACCACATACACACACACACAAATACACAGTCCACCACTCACACACACACACACACATTCACACCTCAGAAGGGAAACCCACAGTTCCTGCTTTCTGTGTGTTATCTTAGCATACTTGTTGAACACTTTGAAGCTTCCAAGGTCAGAGAACAGGTCAACACTACAGCAAGTGATAAGTAAAGCCACAGTAGCCTAATTAATGATTGTTATATAAAGGAAAAGTGCCTATGTTTCCCCTGTGGAACAGTCATATTTCTGCAATGCCATTCATAACATAACATAACAACATAACATAACGTAAGACGATAACAGGCCATTCAGCCCAACACTGCTCATCTATTCCTACCACTAAACTGTACTTAATGCTTAGTTTACCTAAAAGCTAGATAGTATCTAACACTGTATCAAGCCGGGTCTTGAATACCCCCAGTGTTTCTGCCTCCACTACATGTCCAGGCAAGCTATTCCACACATTGACCACTCTCTGTGTGAAAAAATATTTCCTGATGTCTGTGTGAAATTTACCCTTAGCCAGTTTCCATTTATGCCCCCTCGTTCTGCTAACCAAACTCAACTTGAATAATTTCCTGTAATTCACTTTTTGTTAATCCCTTTAATAAATTTAAAAGCCTCAATCAAATCTCCCCTAAGTCTCCTTTTACTAAGTTTGAAAAATCCAAGCATCTCAAGCCTTTCCTCATACCACTTATCTTTTATACCCGGAATCAATCTGGTTGCCCGTCTTTGGACCTTTTCCAGAGCCTCTATATCTTTCTTGTAGTACGGTCCCCAGAACTGCACATAATATCTTAAGTGTGGTCTGACAAGGGTATTGCATAGGGTGAGTATGATCTCCTTAGATTTATACTCAATGCTCCTGGCTATGTATCCCAGCATCCTGTTGGCTTTTTTAAAACTGCTACAGCACATTGACCAGATCCTGATAGGCTTTGATCAACTGTTACTCCCAAGTCTTTTTCTACATGTGCACATTCTAATTTTGTACCACCCATAAATTAATCCTGTCCTATGTTTTTATTCCCCACATGTAGAACTTTACATTTAGTTATATTGGATTTCATTTGTCAGGTTTCTGCCCACTTTTGGATTCTGTTTAAATCTTCTTGGATTACTTTAGTAGATTCCAAACTTTTGGCTAAACCTCCCAGTTTTGTATCATCACTGCTACTATTTTTTCCACAAAGCTCTAGTCCGCACACTGCCAGGTACTGTCCCCTGTGAACTCCTAGCAGGGGGGCTTCTGATTGGCTGTGCTCCAGGACTCTCACCCTGAAGCTGGCAGTATACTCAGTAAGAAGAAAGAACTTCAGGATTGAGAACCACCGGCGAACATGTCCACGAACACTGTTGTCGGCATACTCGGTGTGAACACCGCACCGTTTAAAGTCACTCCACCCCGCTGGGGCGTGCATAATTATGAGGCAGCTATTAACCAGGGCTGGAATCTAGCCCAGACCTCCGTCTTGCGGCTAGGTCATGGATGTATAAAGAGAAGGGCTATGCAAGATCACAACACAAAACAAAACGTTTCAAGTGTTCAAAGTGGCTTTCATTTATCTAGCTGTGCAAAAGAAGAAAAAAAAGGCAAAGGAGATAGTACGTTCACCCTCTACATCAGAGTAGGACAGAGAATGGAGAGTTTTGCTCGCAAATGCAGAGTTTAGACGAGGGGGTCCACTTTCTCTTATTTCCGAATGTGTGCTAGGCGTTTTGATGACTTGCTGAAACGAGTAGCACCATTCATCAAACATGTGGGAACTCACAGAATTCCCATCTCTACAGAAGAGAGATTGGTGTTGATTCTCCATACATTAGCATGTGAAGTCTGCCCTCTGTACTCTCAACTGTGATGTAACCAACCATGCGATATTTGGACCAATAGCTGAGAGGGGGAGGTCGGAGAACAAGAAAGAAGTTTTCTAAAAATTCTCCCTGGAGGCCGTCGCACACTGCACCGTATGAACACACAACACCGCGTCTTTTTGTTCTTCAGTTGTTCTCATTGCTTCGTTTTGCTCAAAAAGTTCTACTTCTTACAAAGTATACGCCTACTACAGGCTGAGGGAATGATGTGGATTTGCTCTCAAACATGCTGGTTGCTGCAGTCTTTCAGTCAGCTCTATTTCTCTCTCTGTCTCTCTCTGACACACACACACACTCACGTACAGACAGGCACACTCATACATACACATGCACTCCCTCTCACTCACACACATACACAAAACCACACTCACTCACTCACTGGCACACACACTCCTTGTCACACATATGTGCACCTTTCCGCTGCTAATGATAAACAGCAGAGACGGTACCTGGCCGCCCATGCTAGCACAATACAGCCCACCCAACAGTTTGTTTTTATGAGTGTGTGTGTGTCTTTGTTAGAAAGAGGGAGAAACAGAATGTGCGTGTGTGTGTGTGTTTGTGAACAGTGTTTACTGGCTAAAACACCAAGCAGAGATGTTTTTTCAGGAGCATGAATGGAAGGGGTCAGATCAAGGTTCTTTTACACTCCATCTGAACAACAGCAGGAAGAGGAGCACTGCTGCAATCTTTGATGGTTCCCAGGCTGGCTAAAGGTAAGTGTTTGCTTCAGTCACATTTCACACCTTGGAAATTCAATGGAAGCCACAATGCCCTGCCACCACCACCCACGGCAGTTTTTTTTCAACTTTATTTGTGGCAGCAACCACAGCTGAGTTTTCTATGTTCACATAACCTACGGTATGATTTAAAAGCAGAAGTCCAAGTTGTAATTTAAAAGCATTATATTTAATCGGTAAGGTTGGATAGGTCGCCTGGCGTAGGAAGCACAAAGCGTGCTGGGGGAAATCTGTACTGAGTTTCGTGTGAGGTATGTTTGGTGAACATATGTCGTGAGTTCACTGCGTGATTCGAGAGAACGTTTGAAGAGCAACGCGAGTGCATGGCACCGTGCTCAACACACGCGAGGGCATGCATTGTGTGGTCCACAGCATGTGCAACAGAACTCTCGAACATGCGGTGTTTACCCCAGATCAAATGTCAGTGTGCCACTGAGTCATACCGAAGAACAAACACAAGGGGGGACAGCGCGTGAGGGGGCCGTCCTCAGCAAGGGTGTGCGTCTCCCACCATCATTAGCACTAATGGGCGCTGACACCAAGACTGCTGCTAATCTAAAGTTGGATAAAATAGTGTGCTGTTCTGTACAGCCCCACCAAAATAACAGCCTTTCTGGTCAGTTGTTTACCATGTTTCCTACTCCCTTATGATTAGAGCGTCTCACCCCTGCGCTCTGTGTTATTCTCATGCATGCCCCAAAATGTCAGCATGTAGCTGGTTGCTGCCCCCACAGCCAGCGCACAGGAACATAAAGAACACACGTTGCACAGTCAGCTCTGAAGGAGGACTGGCACCACTCATTCATTCATTACTTATATCTCCCAGAAAACCTCCTCAGCGAATTCAGTTACTCCATTTCAGTGGTGTGCAGCAAAGCATGACCCATCCTTTCCTTCTCTTCATTCACCTACAGTATATTATTGATGAATTTCTGTATTATATTGCAGAACTATTATCACAACAGAACACAGATCTGCCCATCTGATCAACCAAAACCCACCATCCTAGTGAAATGTTGGCTTTGCACTGGGGTTTGGTACTGGTATTTAAAGTGATCCCTATACATTAAATCACGAAACTTCACTATATTGTTGTTGCTGTAGTAACAATAATAATAATGATAACAATAATAATAATAATAATAAATATAACCACAAGCAGTAATTAACGGGGTCTAAGCAACATGTGGCAATTACAAATTCTTAAGTTGTAAAGACACATGTTGGATGAATGGTAAAAAAAAAAATTCTAGTCTCCGCCCCAAAATTTTACATGGTATTCTCGACATACATATGAGTGTCATGATGATCAGCCATTGCTAATCACCTGTCACATGCCCACTGACATCTTATTGGCTGATGGTGAACACATTTTGAGCAATATGGCTTTATCATTGCACATCCAACAGCAGACTGACACAAAGACATAACGTGAAGATTCAACTTGATTGGTCAAGCATTTGAGGAGTTAGAGGCATTTTTATTCATTTTTCTCGAACAGTGGCACCTATCTATTGGCACCAAAATTTGTATGCTGCCTCGGAGTCAATCACTGCATAAGTATGACAAATTTCATGATGATTGGAGAAAGCATTCACAAGTTACAGCTGTTTTAGTAAAATGGTCACACCCACAACTGTTGATTTGCATATGATGCCCATATTTTTTGAAAGTAAATAATTTTTAATGATTGTTCAGTTTCTGACTCCACAGATTCTTTCTAGTCTATTTTGGTGACAGTACCCCAAAAGGCCCTGGACTAGTTCGCGCAAGTATATTTTGCAATAAATTCAAAATGGTGGAGAAAAATAAATACATACACTTTATTAGGTACACCTGTTCAACTGCTCGTTAACACAAATATCTAATCAGCCAATTACGTGGCAGCAACTCAATGCATTTAGGCATGTACACATTCCTGGTTATGGTCAAGATGATCTGATGAAGTTCAAACCAAGCATCACAATGGGGAAGAAAAGTGATTTAAGTGACTTTGAACATGGCATGGTTGTTGGTGCCAGACGGGCTGGTTTGAGTATTTCAGAAACTGCTGATCTACTGGTATTTTCATGCACAACCATCTCTAGGGTTTGCAGAGGATGGTCCGAAAAAGAGAAAATATCCAGTGAGCGGCAGTTCTCTGGGCGAAAATGTCTTGTTGATGGCAGAGGTCAGAGGAGAGTGGTCACGTTTGAGCTGATAGAAAGGCAACAGTAACTCAAAAAACCACTCATTACAACCGAGGTATGCAGAAGAGCATCTCTGAATGCACAACACGTCAAACCTTGAAGCAGATGGGCTTCAGCAGCAGAAGACAACCCGGTACTAGCAAGGTGTACCTAATAAAGTGACCGGTGAGTGTATACATACAGTTGAGGCCAAAAGTTCATACCTAGACTAAAGACATTCAAACTCAATTTTTCACAACTCCACACATTTCATGATACAGTGGCAGAGGAGGGTAGAGTAACCAAAAGCTGTACTCAAGTAAAAGTATTGTTACTTTAAAATAATAATGACTCAAGTAGAAGTAAAAGTAGTCATCCAAATAATTACTTGAGTAAGAGTAAGAAAGTATCTCGTGAAAAGACTACTCAAGTACTGAGTTACTTCATATAATCTGATTTAATGTAATAAGCAGAGCAATGTAAATGAACGTAAAAATCCAAATGTCCAAAATATAAAATTGTAAATGCTTGTCCAATAGAAATAAACAAAATATAAAATAGCCATGTGCAAATTCAAATATGGCCTAAATCATATCCCTTTAAATAAAACAGTACACAGGAGGTTCGTCAGAAGAGGAGGATTTTCGCTTTCTGTTGGACTCTATTAAGTCTGTATACTCCGTCAGTTTGTTGGGGTGAACCCTCCGTTGACAGAAAAAATATCAATGAGGCTACAGGGATTTATCCATTAAAATAGACTCATCATCACAACAAAGAGGAGCCTGCACAAATTCAAACAGAAACTTTATATGTGGGAAACATAATGCTTTGTAGCACCATTATTGTACCTTATGATGCACTTCTCCACGATATTCCAAAGTCCCATGATGCTTTGCGCGAAATATGTGCAGAACTTCCAGTTTAGCGTAAACAAATGTTATGTATGCTATGCAATGTTCCAGCGCTCACGCCATGACTGTTGCATGCTTCACAAAAACTATTACACTACTAACTAACGTTTACAGTACAGTGTGAAATATCCACATTAATACCAGTAACCTATTTAAACACACTCAATTTCAAAAATAACGTTTATAACCGAAGTATTTTGAGCAATAATAGCCTACTTACATAGCAATGATGAAATTGTATCTGTGTTCAGTAGATGGAGACAGAGACCGTAAATCAACAATACAGTTCAATCCGCTTCTGTTTTGCTCCAGAAAACGATGTCAGCTAGGTCTATCAGCAAACATACGGCTTAGCTATGCCCAGAAGTCCTCAATAATAATAGTATTTACCAAGAAATTACAAATAATCGTTGACCACGTTCCGTGCTGCGTCTTTTACTGCTACCACAGAGTGAATGCATAAGTGAATGCGATAAGAAAAATTTCGGTTACGCTGACCTAAACAACGCTATTCCAAAAGCAAAATTAGACATGTTATACATCGTTAGAAAGCTTATACTCTCACCTACTGAATAAATGAATTGTCAATCAAGCCAGACTGTACTAAAAAGGGCGACACCGTCGTAAACAAGGCGTGTGGTATTACGCACAGCTATTTTGGAAGGTACCCAGGCATCACAAATGCGCGTATATTTCACAAACGGATTGTCCAAGACAATAAATGACAACTCAGTCAAATAGTTATCTATCCACAGCCAAAACTAACATACAACTTACCGCCACATATTTTCTCAAGTTCGAAGTTGAGTTCTTGTAGTCTGAAATGTCCACATTTCAAGGCAGAAAAAGAAGGCAGTGCATAATGTAACTACTGTTTTTGGTAGTCTGTAAGTAAAACGTAGTTTGAATGTGAGGCAGGGCCGGCCCAAGCCTTTATGGGGCCCTAAGCAGAATTTGATTTGGGGGCCCCCCACCGCCAATACTATTGACTATTGTCAATGCTTGATCATTCGCACACCTACTGTAAATCTAACACACCCATTATCAGTTTTATTCGTTGTAGCTGTGTTGCTTACATCATACATATAGTATGAGTACATAGTTGATGGAACAGAATTAGTTTATTTTACCGACATAAATTGTTATACTCAGCAGCAAGCAATGTGCACACATAAAACAACAACTAATCTACAACTAGCTAATTAAGGCATAATGATATTGGAATATAAAAGCAAAGACCCCAAAATGGTAATGTAAATAATGTTAGGCTGTTATCAGTACCAAGTTTATAGAACAGAAGCTTATTTCCATGACAGAAATACCCAGCAACAAGTTATTTTTACACAGAAGAAAAATCCTTTAATCTATAACTAGCTAATTATACCAGATTGATAGTGGAATATTTTACCAATAATCACAAAATGCTAGTGTTAAATAATGTTATTCTATTATCAGCATCAAGCTCAGTATACAAACACGAAAATGTTAGCTTGCTTTTATTTCAAACCAGCTATGAATAGCTAGCTATCTACCAGTTAAAATCAAAATTTCTCTAGAGTTTTAATCTAACACATTAGCTAGATTCCCCCCATTAAACTCAAAATTTCTCTAGCTAGCTAGTTAGCTAGCTGGCTATTATAGCCTACAACTAGGTGGATTAAGATGCCAAGGCTATTTAGGGATGTTTAATCAAACGTTAACTTTCCTAAGACAAGACAAGATATGCTACCTAGGTTATGTTGTTAACTGACTAGCTAGCTAACATTACCTTCTGTTTTCTTCTTTCTTCTCTCTGCTCCAGAAGGATAGCCTATGTCCTTTTTTGCGACATTGCTTTTTGCTGCTTTTTCCATCGATGCAGAGGAGAGGACAGTAACCTAACGTTAGTCTGACTGAGTGTGGCTGTGCTTGCATCAAAATGCAGTTAACATCCTTTACAGCGCGCATGAACGTGACACCAGCTCTGACAGAGGCAGCGGGAATTGATTAAACCAGTAGTATTAGCTAGCCAGTCCGTTAACATAATATTGCATTTTTGTATGATTGCCACTGACATAATATAATATATATATATTTTTAAAAACAGTTTAAGCTCTCTTGTGGGACATTTCAAGCGCTCTTGGGGGCCCTCTGGTGGCCACGGGGGCCCTAAGCAGGCACTTAGTTCGCTTATGCGTCGGGCCGGCCCTGTGTGAGGCCAGGGGTGTTCTGCCTCCTACGAATCACCCGCCGTTGTTTCAGCCATTGTTGTCGCCCGCTCATCCTTCTGTGTGCTGTGACTAGCTACGTCTGATTGGTGAAACGGAGTCATGTGGGGCTATGACAGCGCCAAAGCAGACCAGTCGGTCTCTCTGAGAGAAAGAAACAAACAGAACGTGCATTGAATAAAAAATGGGTAAAAAATAAAAGTAACGAGCGGAATGTAGCCGAATATAACGGAGTAAAAGTAACATTTTTTCTTCACAAATATACTCGAGTAAAAGTGAAAAGTATGTTGCATTAAAACTACTCTAACAAGTACAATTTATTCAAAAAGTTACTTAAGTAAATGTAACGGAGTAAATATAACGCGTTACTACCCACCTCTGTACAGTGAATCACGCTGTATAGTGATCACGTCCGTCCAGGCCGAAATGATCAGTATAAGCGGAGGATTACTATAACCAAAGTCTTTTTTTTCCCCTTTTTTTTGGCGGATGACCATCTAATTGACATTTGTACATTTCTTACATGAATATCATGTAATGAAACTGACAGCTTCTCCATTATACTGCATGTTATTGACTAAAAATAGCATCAGCTGTTGTAAAAAATATCTGCTGTTTCAAACGCTTCAAACAGGAATGCTGTAGCCTACTGTATACAAGACTATACAGCAACATCCCTTAGCGGTGGCTTAAGTGCATTTTTAATTTTTCACAGTAGCACTAAAAATGAAAGTAGGCTAAGCCTGTCCCTTTTGACTGCTGACAATCCACTTGATGAGAGCCGCTTCAACCACAGGTGATTTCCCCGTACATTTTCTGTCTCCATCACTAGCCATGACTGTTTCTTGTTGTTTGAGTAGACTACACAGGGTAGCCTGAGGAACACCGAATTTCGCTGCAGCATCTCGTTGGCTTGTTTTTGCCAGTTTGTCATAAGCTTCAAGAAGAATACGTTTTTCATTTCATTGAGAAAATGACTTTCTTTTCCCCATCATTTCAATGATGGGAAAAAGATCTCTGCTAGTGTTGTTTTTGAGACCTTGCAAACCATTGATCCCAGGAGCGCTACTGGAGAGGATAAATTAGATCCTTTTTTTCTAAAAATGGCTGCTCCGTTCATTGCAGAGCAGTTATCACACATATTCAATCTTTCTATTTCAACTGGCATATTCCCTAGTCTCTGGAAATTGGCACATGTATTTCCACTGCACAAAGGAGGTGATAGAAATAATCTAAACAATTATAGACCAATCTCCAAATTACCATGCCTAGCTAAAATTCTGGAATCTCTGGCAAATAATCAACTCAAAGTATTTCTTTCTAGTCATTCAGTTCTAAGCCCACATCAATCCGGATTTAGAGCCAAGCATAGCACTATCTCAGCTGTTACGCTAGTTACAAACAATATTATGTCTGCTCTAGACAGTAAGAAACACTGTGCTACCCTTTTTGTAGATCTGTCTAAAGCCTTCGACACAGTCGATCACGCTTTGCTTTTACAGAAGCTGTGCAGCATTGGTTTAGATGGTAAAGCTTGTGATTGGTTTCATAATTATTTGTATGGGAGATTTCAGTGTGTGAAGTCTGGGAGCACCCAGTCTGGGTTCCTGCCGGTGTCGAAGGGGGTTCCGCAGGGATCAGTTCTGGGCCCTATCCTTTTCACCATTTACATTAATAATATTGTTTCCTCACTAAATGATTGTCAAGTCCATCTATACGCAGACGATACTATTGTATATTGTATTGCTGATTCTGCTCAGCTTGCCATTGAGAAACTGCAGCATGCTTTTAATGCCCTTCAGGAGGATCTTGTTAAGCTTAAGCTGGTTCTTAATGCAAGCAAAACAAAATTCATGTTGTTTACTAGGGCCAGAAGCACTGATTATGATAGTATATGTATATCCACTGCAAATAGTTCTAAAATTGAGAGAGTTTCTGAATATAAATATCTTGGCATCTGGCTTGACGAGAAATTCTCATTTAAATTCCATATAGATGATCTTGTCAGCAAACTGAGACAAAAAATTGGCTTCCTTTATAGAAACAGATCTTGCTTCCCTATGATCAGTAGGAAAAGAATTGTTGAAGCAGTTTTCCTTTCAGTGTTAGACTATGGTGACATTATTTATAGAATTGCTGCTCCTTCTTCTCTTAAGCGCTTGGACACAGTCTATCACTCTGCCCTCAGATTTATCACTGGCGATAGTTACGGTACCCACCACTGTGTCCTCTATGCCAAGGTGGGTCTGTCTTCTCTGGCAGTGAGGCGCGATAAACACTGGTTTTTGTTTATCTTTAAGGCCATTGTCTGAATGCTTCCACCTTATATTACACGGTTGTTAGAGTGGCGCTCTGGACCCTATCAAACCCGATCAAATGGCTTGCTTATGCTTAAGGTCCCTAGGGCTCGATCAGAAATTGGGAAGTCAGCATTCCATTTTAGTGCCCCATCCTCCTGGAATGAGCTCCAACAGTTGCTGAAAATCAGCTCTCTACCAACTTATGGGCAGTTTAGATCGCTGGTTTTGAACATTCCTGTCTCTGAGTGTATCTGTTTTTGATCTTATCTGTGCTGATTTTATTTATTTTATTATTTTATTTTAATTTTTTTTTATTTTATTTTTTTATTTTTTATTTTTTTTATATTTTATTTTATTTTACTGTATTTTATTCTAGTTATTTTATTATTTACTATGTTAGTTACTGTTGCTATATTCTATGATCTTTTATTACACTTATTGTGTTTTAATTGTGTTTGTAATCTCGGCTACATTGAAAATGAGGGCCTGGCCCTCAATTGTACCTCCGAGAATTTAAATAAAGGTTCTGACTGACTGACTGACTGACTGACTAGCCTACTCAGGTAAGCCGAAGGTAGACGGGTTACCGACAGGCACGTTAACTGTGTTAACGTTGTGCCGCTCAGTGTCATGGGAGTAAGTAAAAAATAATAGGCCTGTTGTAATTTAAATTTAATTTCCTGAATGACCTTAGTTTTAAAATATATATGTTTCAATTTCACATGTATGAAAAGACCCAAAATGAACACTTTATGCAGACTACTTGATTGCAATAACCAAATTATTAGGGGTCCAAGCAGCGAAGCTGGTGGAACCCTATTGTATTTGTTAGGATTATTAGGGGTCCAAGCAGCGAAGCTGGTGGAACCCTATTGTATCTGTTCGGATTATTATTAGGGGTCCAAGCAGCGAAGCTGGTGGAACCCTATTGTATTTGTTAGGATTATTATTAGGGGTCCAAGCAGCGAAGCTGGTGGAACCCTATTGTATCTGTTAGGATTATTAGGGGTCCAAGCAGCGAAGCTGGTGGAACCCTATTGTATCTGTTAGGATTATTAGGGGTCCAAGCAGCGAAGCTGGTGGAACCCTATTGTATCTGTTAGGATTATTAGGGGTCCAAGCAGCGAAGCTGGTGGAACCCTATTGTTTTTGTTAGGATTATTATTATTATTATTATTATTATTAGGGGTCCAAGCAGCGAAGCTGGTGGAACCCTATTGTATCTGTTAGGATTATTAGGGGTCCAAGCAGCGAAGCTGGTGGAACCCTATTGTATCTGTTAGGATTATTATTATTATTTTTTTCCGCTAAAAGTGTCTGAGGCTCAGCAACCATAAGTACTAGAGCAACCAAATTCGGCAGGTGGGTTCCTATGGCCCCCCACTACTCAGGCACTAAAAATCACCTATGTCGGCCAGATGGTGGCGCTATAACAAAGGGTTTTGCGTTTAAGGCCATAACTCCCACACCATAAGTTAGATCAACACAAAACTTCATCACCCTATGCATCTGAACGTGCTCTACAACTTTTCCATTGGCACCACCTATGTCCGCCATATTGTTTGCCCGCCATTTAGACTTTTTAGTTGGGGCGTAGAAGTTTTCTTCGCTAAAATGTCTGAGGCTCAGCAACCATAAGTTGCAGACCAACCAAATTTGGAAGGTGGGTTCCTATGGCCCCCCACCACTCAGGCACAAAAAATCACCTATGTCGACCAGATGGTGGCGCTATAACAAAGGGTCGTACTTTTAAAGGCTATAACTGCCACTCTGTAAGTCCGATCAACACAAAACTTCATCGACCGATGCATCTGAATGTGCTCTACAACTTTACTATTGGGACCACCTATGTCCGCCATATCATTTGCCCGCCATTTGGCCGTTTTTATTAGGTGGGGTGCGGAAGAGCTGTGGCTCCAAATCTAAACGGTTACGACATCTAGTAAACTTCTTTACGGCAAGCGACATCCATGGCGACGCACGTAATCCGACACCGTAGGGTCTAGTTTTTATCAGTGAGGGGACGGTCTTGGGGCACTTGGAACGGTAGGATACTGCCCTCTAGGGTTTTAGACACACTTGTTCCTGGTTATGGTTATACACTTTGTTGTAGGTCGCTCTGGATATGAGCGTCTGCCAAATGCCTGTAATGTAATGTAGGCTAATATTCCGTAACAACAAGATAAACCCGACATTAGCCGTAAAATATGCCAATACAGCAGTGAAAACGCTGCTCACTGAATAACGAAATAAACGAGACAAAGTTTCTTTTTAAATTATACCATGTCATTCTACAGTCTATATCTGGGACTCAACATTGAATAAATATACAATCTTACCATTGGTTTTACGCGTAGAGATGTCCCTTTTGCGACTGAGTGGTCATATATTGTCTTGGATAATCCGTTTGTGAAATGTCGGCTACCTTCAAAAATAGCTGTGCGTAATACCACACCTGTTGCTTACGGCGTTGTCGCCCTTTTTAGTACAATTTGGCTTGATTGACAATTCATTTATTCAGTAGGTGAGAGTATAAGCTTTCTAACGATGTATAACATGTCTGATTTTGCTTTTGGAATAGCGTTTTATAGGTCAGCGTAACCAAAATTTTTCTTATCTGCCAATGTCTAAATAAATAAAACGGTAGGCTACTTTGCGCGCAGCACGCAGATCGCGAGTTGATATTACGTCTTTTTTTCCGTTTTTTCTCAATTTCATATTTATTATTTGAAATGCGCATTCTTGTGTTATTATTCTATCTGTCTCCGTGGCGCTCTGAAATGTGCATTCTCTGCTAAGCTGAGCAATGGATTGGAATATGTGTCTGACGTAGTGTTGCACGGTATACCAAAACTTCAGCACTTTCTCGGTACTTAAAAAAAACAACAAAAAAAAAACGGTTCGGTATTAGAATATTCCGACGTTCGGTAGTTTTGAGTCAAATGTAAAAGCCAGGGAAAATTGTCTCCCGCATTACTGATTGAGAGGATGAAAAGTGTAATTTGTCAGAATCTTCGCTAGAAGGCAGTAGCAACTAAGGTTGCCAAGTGAGGTGACTTGTGCTTGCAGTCAGCTCCTTGATACAGCGCAAGCTTTGACTCAGTTCACTTCAGTAGCAATAGGTGTTCCAATTTGGAAATATTTTATTATATAGATGCTGTATTGTTATTAAAATATGCTGTTTTTAAATCTATTTAAAGGTGAAAGACCTGTTGTAAAGATTATTCAGTTTACAACTGTTTAATTTTTGAAATATATTTTACATATTTTTCTATTGTTCAGTGTTGTAACACTATAGGCCTATGCATATTAATATGTTGAAGAGGTTTTTAATGAACCAGGTTGTTAATAAACCATGAATTCGAAAATGAGGTCAACCCTTGTGGACATTACGTTTCTCATCTATTAAGGTAATTTCAGTATCGTTAGGTACTGAGTATCGAATTAGCATCGTTTAAGTTTCAAGTATCATTTCAGTATTGAGTATCGTAATACTAAACCTGGTATCAGTGTCAAAGTCAAAATTTTGGTATCGTGACATTACTAGTGTGACGCCTTTTTCAGTTGCGGCGCAGAAACACTGCAGCTGTGCATACACGCCAAACCATCTAAGTGTTACGACATGCCATCTAAGTGTTACGACATAGTAAAGGCCTTTACGGGAAGCGGCCAGGACATGGCGACGTAACTAAGTCATCCGACAGCGTCTCTTAGCACAAAATTGGCCATAAGTAATCAATATTTTATACGATCATCATGATATTCAGTAGATATGTTGGGTGAAGGCGTATGATCCTCAGGACAAAGCCATTTTAAAATCGCTCCATAGGGGGCGCGATGGTGCCAATGCTTGGACCCCTCCCAACGCCGCTTGCGGCTTTAATTATTATTATTATTAGGGGTCCAAGCAGCGAGGCTGGTGGAACCCTATTGTTTTTGTTAGGATTATTATTATTATTATTATTATTCTTATTTTTCTCCGCTAAAAGTGTCTGAGGCTCAGCAACCATAAGTCCTAGAGCAACCAAATTTGGCAGGTGTGTTCCTATGGCCCCCCACTACTCAGGCACTAAAACCCACCTATGTCGGCCAGATGGTGGCGCTATAACAAAGGGTTAGGCGTAAAAGGCCATAACTCTCACACCATGAGTTAGATCAACACAAAACTTCATCGACATATGCATCTGAACGTGCTCTATCACTTTGCCATTGGCACCACCTATGGCCGCCATATTGTTTGCCTGCCCTTTTGACTTTTTAGTTGGGGCGTGGCAGTTTTCTCCACTAAAATGTCTGAGGCTCAGCAACCATAAGTTGTAGACCAACCAAATTTTGGAGGTGGGTTCCTATGGCCCCCCACTACTCGGGCACTAAAAATCATTTATGTCGGCCAGATGGTGGCGCTATAACAAATGGTCATAATTTAAAAGGCCATAACTCCCACACCGTAAGTCAGATCAACACAAAACTTCATCGACCGATGCAACTGAATGTGCTCTACAACTTTGCTTTTGGGACCACCTATGTCCGCCATATGGTTTGCCCGCCATTTGGACTTTTTTATTAGGTGGGGTGCGGAAAAGCTGGAGCTCCAAATTCTAAGTGTTACGACATCGAGTAAACTTCTTTACGACAAGCGACATCCATGACGACGCAAGTAATCCGACACCGTAAGGTTAGTTTTTTATCAGTGAGGGGACGGTCTTGGGGCACTTGGAACGGTAGGATACTGCCCTCTAGGGTTTTCGAAACACTTGTTCCTGGTTATGGTTAGACACTTTGTTGTACGTCGCTCTGGATATGAGCGTCTGCCAAATGCCTGTAATGTAATGTAGGCTAATATTCCGTAACAACAAGATAAACCCGACATTTGCCCTAAAATGTGCCAATACAGCTGTGGAAACGCTGCTTACTGAATAACGAAATAAACGAGACAAAGTTTTTTTTAATTATACCATTTCATATTACAGTCAATATCTGGGACTAAACATTGAATAAATATACAATCTTACCATTGGTTTTACGCGTAGAGATGTCCCTTTTGCGACTGAGTGGTCATACATTGTCTTGGACAATCCGTTTGTGATTCCTGTTGCTTACGGCGTTGTCGCCGTTTTTAGAACAATTTGGCTTGATTGACAGTTCATTTATTCAGTAGATGAGAGTATAAGCTTTCTAACGATGTATAACATGTCTGATTTTGCATTTGGAATAGCGTTTTATAGTTCAGCGTAATGGAATATTTTCCTATCGCATTCACTGTGGCGTAGCATTAAAGACGATGCACCTAACGAAACGTTGTCAACGATTTTCATAATTTCTTGGAGAGTACTATTATTGTTGAGGACTTCGGGGCATAGCTAAGCCATTTCTTTGCTGATAGACCTATCTGACATCGTTTTCTGACGCAAAACAGAAGCGGATAGGACTTTGTCATTGATTTTCTGTCTCTATACTACTAAACACAGATAAAATGTCATGTTGCTATGTAAGTATTACTGCTCAAAATATTTCGGTTATATACGTTATCTTTGAAATTGAGTGTCTTTAAATAGGTTAGTGGTATTATATAATGTGGATATTTAACACTGCAATGTAAGCGTCAGTGTAATAGTTTTTGTGACCCATGGAACAGTGATGACGACAGTGTTGGAACGTTGCTAAAACGTGGTAGACGGTTGAAAATTATTTTTGTCCCATCCCCATCCGTCATTATGCTGAGAAATAGCTAAACCATTTTTATTGATAGTAATTGAGTTTCTCTGGAAACTCGCGAAAACACGCTGGTATAATAAAACAATGACGGTAAATATAGCCTACATATGTAGTCCGCTTCATTCCGTTGCTACCATAACATAACAGACTATCTTGTGTCTACAGCTGCAGTTTCTCGCTGCAATTACAAATATAGAATATAAACAAAAGACGCAATTTATGCTGTACTCTACATAAATAATACGGTACTCTGACCGTATGAAGCAGTTATCATGGATGGCGAGTTGATATTTCTTGCTACTACAAGTGTGTTAGTAAAAGCTTTGAGAGGATGAATCATTACTTTTCTTTGGCATGGATCCATTTGAAGACAATATCGGGTGAGTTCGTTTACTCTTTAAATCCGTCATTATGCTGAGAGAAATCGTATTCTCAATTTAATCTCCACATTGACTGTAAGCTTTGGGTTGTAACTAGTTAGCTGTTTCGTAGGTGGCTTAGTTAATGCACTCGTCTTAACTATTGCTTGCATTTCTGCATAGACTGCGTTGTTGCTGTTCTTGTTTGTGTTAGTGTTAATCAGTTTAACCTACAGGGTCCAAGTTGAACTATGCGGTTGTTCCCTGCACTCGGAACGGTAGGCTACTGCCCTCTAGGGTTTTCGACACACTTGTTCCTGGTTATGGTTAAACACTTTGTTGTACGTCGCTCTGGATAGGAGCGTCTGCCAAATGCCTGTAATGTGATGTAATGCAACATTCTGTAGAAACAAGATAAACCCGACATTAGCCCTAAAATACGCCAATTCAGCAGTGAAAACGCTGCTCACTGAATAACGAAATAAACGAGACAATTAAAAAAAAAAATTATACCATGTCATTCTACAGTCAATATCTGGGACTATACATTGAATAAATATACAATTTTACCATTGGTTTTACGCGTAGAGATGTCCCTTTTGCGAATGAGTGGTCATATATTGTCTTGGACAATCCGTTTGCGAAATATACGCGCATCTGTGACGCCAGGGTCGGCTATCTTCAACAATAGCTGTGCGTAATACCACACCTGTTGCTAACGACGTTGTCGCCCTTTTTAGTGCAATTTGGCTTGATTGACAATTCATTTATTCAGTAGGTGAGAGTATAAGCTTTCTAACGATGTATAACATGTCTGATTTTGCTTTTGGAATAGCGTTTTATAGGTCAGTGTAACCAAAATTTTTCTTATCTGCCAATGTCTAAATGAATAAAACGGTAGGCTACTTTGCGCGCAGCGCGCAGATCGCGAGTTGATATTACGTCTTTTATTTCCGTTTTTTCTCAATGTCTTATTTATTATTTGAAATGTGTATTTATGTGTTATTATTCTATCTGTCTCTGTGGCGCTCTGAAATGTGCATTCTCTGCTAAGCTGAGCAGTGGATTGGAATACGTGTCTGACGTAGTGTTGCACGGTATACCAAAACTTCAGCACTTTCTCTGTACTTAAAAAAATAAAAAATAAATAAAAAAGAAACGGTTCGGTATTAGAATATTCCGACGTTCGGTAGTTTTGAGTCAAATGTAAAAGCCAGGGAAAATTGTCTCCCGCATTACTGATTTAGAGGATGAAAAGTGTAATTTGTCAGAATCTTCGCTAGAAGGCAGTAGCAACTAAGGTTGCCAAGTGAGGTGACTTGCGCTTGCACTTAGCTCCTTGATACAACGCAAGCTTTGACTCAGTTCACTTCAGTACCAATAGGTGTTCCAATTTTGAAATATTTTATTATAGATAGATGCTGTATTGTTATTAAAATATGCTGCTTTTTAAATCTATTTACAGGTGAAAGACCTGTTTTAAACATTATTTAGTTTACAACTGTTTAATTTTTGAAATATATTTAACATATTTCTCTATTGTTCAGTGTTGTAACACTATATCGAATGAGCATCGTTTAAGTTTCAAGTATAATTTCAGTATTGACTATCGTGATACTAAACCTGGTATCACTATCAAAGTCAAAATTTTGGTATCGTGACATTACTAGTGTGACGCCTTTTTTAGTTGCAGCACAGAAACACTGCAGCTGTGCATACACGCCGGACCATCTAAGTGTTATGACATAGTAAAGGCCTTTACGGGAAGCGGCCAGGACACATCCATGGCGACGCAACTAAGTCATCCGCCAGCGTCTCTTACCACAAAATTGGCCATAAGTCATCAATGTTTTATACGATCATCATGATATTCAGTAGATATGTTGGGTGAAGGTGTATGATCATGAGGACAAAGCCATTTTAAAATCGCTCTATAGGGGGCGCGATGGTGCCAATGCTTGGACCCCTCCCAACGCCGCTTGCGGCTTTAATTATTCTTATTATTATTTTTCTCCGCTAAAAGTGTCTGAGGCTCAGGAACCATAAGTCCTAGAGCAACCAAATTTGGCAGGTGGGTTCCTATGGCCCCCCACTACTCAGGCACTAAAAATCACCTATGTGGGCCAGATGGTGGCGCTATAACAAAGGGTTTTGCGTAAAAGGCCATAACTCCCACACCATAAGTTAGATCAACACAAAACTTCATCGGCCGATGAATCTGAAGGTGCTCTACAACTTTGCCATTGGCACCACCTATGTCCGCCATATGGTTTGCCCGCCATTTAGACTTTTTCGTTGGGGCGTGGCAGTTTTCTCCGCTAAAATGTCTGAGGCTCAGCAACCATAAGTTGTAGACCAACCAACTTTGGTAGGTGGGTTCCTATGGCCCCCCACTACTCAGCCACGAAAAATCACCTATGTCGCCCAGATGGTGGCGCTATAACAAAGGATCATACATTTAAAGGCTATAACTGCCACACCATAAGTCCGATCAACACAAAACTTCATCGACCGATGCATCTGAATGTGCTCTACAACTTTGCTTTTGGGACCACCTATGTCCGCCATATGGTTTGCCCGCCATTTGGACTTTTTTATTAGGTGGGGTGCGGTAGCGCTGTACCTCCAAATTCTAAGTGTTACGACATCTAGTAAACTTCTTTACGGCAAGCGACATCCATGGCGACGCAAGTAATCCGACACCGTAGGGTCTAGTTTTTATCAGTGAGGGTAGGGTCTGAACGTCGGGGAAGCACTGGAAGAGGCTACCAAAAGTTTGTTAGTTAAAGCTTTTTCAGAGGATGAATAATTACTTTTCTTGAGCATGCATCCATTTGAAGACAATATCTGGTGAGTTCGTTTAGTCTTTGAATCTGTCATTATGCTGAGAAATAGCTAAACCATTTTATTGATAGTATTTGAGTTTCGTGTAAACACGCGATAACACGCTGGTATAATTAAACAATGACAGTAATACATATGCAGTCCGCTTTGTTCCGTTGCTACCATAATATAAACTATCTTGTGTCTACAGCTGCTGTTTCTCGCTGCAATTACTAATATTGAATATAAACAAAAGACGCAATTTATGCTGTAGTTGCCAGTGTCTGAATAAATAACACGGTACTCTGCGCATAGGCAGCATCGATGGCGAGTTGGTATTTCATTTTTTGCTACTAAAAGTTTGTTAGTAAAAGCTATCTGAGAGGATGAATCATTACTTTTCTTTGGCATGGATCCATTTGGAGACAATATCGGGTGAGTTCGTTTAGTCTTTAAATCCGTCATTATGTTGAGAGAAATCGTACTCTCAATTTAATCTTTAAATTGACTGTAAGCTTAGGGTTGTAACTAGGTAGTTGTTTCGTAGGTGACTTAACTATTGCTTGTATTTTTGCATAGACTGCGTTCTTGCTGTTCTTGTTTGTGTTAGTGTTAATCAGTTTAACCTACAGGGTCCAAGTTGAACTATGCGGTTGTTCCCTGCACTTAGAACGGTAGGCTACTGCCCTCTAGGGTTTTCGACACACTTGTTCCTGGTTATGGTTATACATTTTGTTGTAGCCTAGGTCGCTCTGGATAAGAGCGTCTGCCAAATGCCTGTAATGTAATGTAATGCAATATTCCGTAGCAACAAGATAAACCCGACATTAGCCCTAAAATATGCCAATACAGCAGTGAAAACGCTGCTCCATGAATAACGAAATAAGCTAGACTAACTTTTTTTAAAAAAATTATACCATGTCATTCTACAGTCAATATCTGGGACTAAACATTGAATAAATATACAATCTTACCATTGGTTTTACGCGTAGAGATGTCCCTTTGCGAATGAGTGGTCATATATTGTCTTGGACAATCTGTTTGCGAAATATACGCGCATCTGTCACGTCTGGGTCGGCTATCTTCAATAATAGCTGTGCGTAATACCACACCTGTTGCTTACGGCGTTGTCGCCCTTTTTAGTACAATTTGGCTTGATTGACAATTCATTTATTCCGTAGGTGAGAGTATAAGCTTTCTAACGATGTATAACATGTCTGATCTTGCTTTTGGAATAGCGTTTTATAGGTCAGCGTAACCAAAATGTTTCGTATCTGCCAATGTGTAAATAAATAAAACGGTAGGATACTTTGCGCGCAGCACGCAGATCGCGAGTTGATATTACGTCTTTTTTCCGTTTTTTCTCAATGTCGTATTTATTATTTGAAATGTGCATTCATGTGCTATTATTCTATCTGTCTCTGTGGCGCTCTGAAATGTGCATTCTCTGCTAAGCTGAGCAATGGATTGGAATATGTTTCTGACGTAGTGTTGCACGGTATGCCAAAACTTCAGCACTTTCTCGGTACTTAAAAAAAAACAAAAAAAGAAACGGTTCGGTATTAGAATATTCCGACGTTCGGTAGTTTTGAGTCAAATGTAAAAGCAAGGGAAAATTGTCTCCCGCATTACTGATTGAGAGGATGAAAAGTGTAATTTGTCAGAATCTTCGCTGTAAGGCAGTAGCAACTATGGTTGCCAAGTGAGGTGACTTGCGCTTGTGCGCTCAGCTTCTTGATACAGCGCAAGCTTTCACCCAGTTCACGTCAGTAGCAATAGGTGTTCCAATTTGCAAATATTTTATTATAGATAGATGCTATATTGTTATTTAAATATGCAGTTTTTTAATCTATTTAAAGGTGAAAAACCTGTTTTAAAGATTATTTAGTTTACAACTGTTTAATTTTTGAAATATATTTCAGAAATATATTTCTCTGTTGTTTAGTGTTGTAACACTATAGGCCTATGCTTATTGATATGTTGAACAGGCTTCAACTCAAAGGTTGTTAATAAACCAGGTTTTTAATAATCCGTGAATTCGAAAATGAGGTCAACCCTTGTGGACATTGAGTTTCTGATCTATTAAGGTAATTTCAGTATCGTTAGGTACCGAGTATTGAATCAGTATCGTTTCAGTATTAATTATTGTGATACTAAACTTGGTATCGGTATCAAAGTCAAAATTTTGGTATCCTGACAACACTAGTGTGATGCCTTTTTTTGTTACAGCATGGAAGCGCTGCAGCTGTACAAACACGCCAGGCCATATGTGCGTTATGGCATGCCATCTAAAGCCGCGTTTCCACCAAATTACCCGGAACTTTTAGTCCCAGGAACTACTTTTCCAGGAACTAAAAGGTTCCTTCAAACAATGGTTGCCTGCGTTTCCACCGGGGTCTAAAGTTCCGCGAAGATTAGGCAAATTAGTTCGCTGACGTGTAAAATAGCGACGTTGTCGTCGGTCCATCTGTCCTATGATTTATTCTGTAACCCCATACTACCACCGAAGTAGCCTACATTATTTTCTAATAACCGGGACAGCCCGGAGGGGTTTATTCCACTTATATACAACGGGTTACCAACAATGACTATATATGGTTACTTTTGTATTTATTGATTTTTTTATCAATTTAATCACCTGGAATTGAAATATTCTTCTGCAGCCGTTTGGGCATATTTTACCGTTGTCAAGCAAAACTGTCGTTGGTAGTTGAACTTGGACCGTTGTTATGCAACAAAAAGGATATAACAGGCCAATAGTCAGATTGTAACTGTTTTATATATCCTCTCAAGCACATTCATTATGTTTTTATGCGAACATTCACTTTCATGTCTTGACATCCGAAGCGACAGAATGCATTCACATTTCCAATATAACTGGCAACAACAGCAGAAAACATGCACACGTTGTAAACAATTTGCTGTTTGATTACTTTCTCATTGTCAATTCCATATAGGCTAATCGCAAAATGACAAGAATAGAACGAAAACTCGGACTTGCGTGAAAATTTTAATTAGCAGTGGTACAGCCACCGTTTGCTTTCCTTCGAAGTTACTGCTAGCCGAGCAGCGAAGTGTGCCCTCCAGATGCGAACCATGCACCATAAATTAGTCCATAGTCTTCCTGGTCTTTTTGTGGAATTGAAGAATGGCAGAGTAAAATTACGGCAGTCAGAAAAAGCTAAAGCGACGATTACTAGAATTAACCTGTTATTTTTCTCTGACAAAAAGTGCGGAAGGTGATTTCCAGTTTGCTTTTACTGTATCAACAATGTGAATTACGCAGAACTACCGCATACCTCACATAACTGTATCAAACGTTTTGAGTCAATTACAACGGACTAACAAAGAAAATCCGGAAGAAAATATTCAGCAACCGAATTAATCCGTTTGAATGTTTTGGTACGTAATATGCTGTCCCAGCACGAATGCTTAGCATTTTATAAAACGAATACTAAAGCAAGAAAAGAACAGAAGAGCACACGTTATAATTCCAAGACGTTGGCAGGCTATAACTAAAACTAGGCTACTGCGCCGCATAACATACAAGTTTGATTTGAAGTTATTATGAAAATAAATTGGTTTGCGGCTGCATATTTTCAAACATGGCGGTTGAAAATAAATACAAAAAAATGCTGCGTGTACTCGACCAATCAGAAATGTTCAGCGCTGCAAGCTCCACCCAAAAGGTTCCTGTACTTTCGGAAAGTACTACCCCCCGAGCAGGAACCTTTTGGAGGTAAAATAAAGCCCCCGGAACTAAATTTAGACCCTAGTTCCTGCGGTGGAAACGCAAGTAGTTCCTCAAAAGGTTCCTAGTTCCGGGGTAAAGTTCCTGCGGTGGAAACGCGCCTTCAGTGTTACGACATAGTAAAGGCCTTCACGGGAAGCGGCCAGGACACATCCATGGCGATGCAACTAAGTCATCCGACAGCGTCTCTTAGCACAAAATTGGCCATAAGTCATCAATATTTTATACAATCATCATGATATTCAGGAGATATGTTGGATGAAGGCATATGATCATGAGGAAAAAGCCATTTTAAAATCGGTTCGTAGGGGGCGCGATGGTGCCAATGCTTGGACCCCTCCCAACGCCGCTTGCGGCTTTAATTCGTAGTTCTAATTGGACCGTCGTCATGCAGACACTCTGGTTAGGGGTCCAAGCAGCGAAGCTGGTGGAACCCTATTGTTTTTGTTAGGATTATTATTATTATTATTATTAGGGGTCCAAGCAGCGAAGCTGGTGGAACCCTATTGTTTTTGTTAGGATTATTATTATTAGGGGTCCAAGCAGCGAAGCTGGTGGAACCCTATTGTTTTTGTTAGGATTATTATTAGGGGTCCAAGCAGCGAAGCTGGTGGAACCCTATTGTATCTGTTAGGATTATTAGGGGTCCAAGCAGCGAAGCTGGTGGAACCCTATTGTATCTGTTAGGATTATTATTATTATTAGGGGTCCAAGCAGCGAAGCTGGTGGAACCCTATTGTATCTGTTCGGATTATTATTATTATTATTAGGGGTCCAAGCAGCGAAGCTGGTGGAACCCTATTGTATCTGTTAGGATTATTAGGGGTCCAAGCAGCGAAGCTGGTGGAACCCTATTGTTTTTGTTAGGATTATTATTATTATTATTATTATTATTATTATTATTCTTATTTTTCTCCGCTAAAAGTGTCTGAGGCTCAGCAACCATAAGTCGTACAGCAACCAAATTTGGCAGGTGGGTTCCTATGGCCCCCCACTACTCAGGCACTAAAAATCACCTATGTCGGCCAGATGGTGGCGCTATAACAAAGGGTTTTGCGTAAAAGGCCATAACTCCCACACCATAAGTTAGATCAACACAAAACTTCATCGACCTATGCATCTGAACGTGCTCTACAACTTTGCCATTGGCACCACCCATGTCCGCCATATTGTTTGCCCGCCATTTTAACTTTTACGTTGGGGCGTGGAAGCTTTCTCTGCTAAAATGTCTGAGGCTCAGCAACCATAAGTCCTAGAGCAACCAAATTTGGCAGGTGGGTTCCTATGGCCCCCCACTACTCAGGCACTAAAAATCACCTATGTCGGCCAGATGGTGGCGCTATAACAAACGATTTTGCCTAAAAGGTCATAACTCCCACACCGTAAATCAGATCAACACAAAACTTCATAGACCGACGCATGTGAATGTGCTCTACAACTTTGCTGTTGGGGCTACATATCTCCGCCATATTGTTTGCCTGCCATTTCGACTTTTTTATTAGGTGGGGTGCGGAAGAGCTGTGGCTCCAAATCTAAACGATTACGACATCTACTAAACTTCTTTACGGCAAGCGACATCCATGGCGACGCAAGTAATCCGACACCGTAGGGTCTAGCTTTTAGCAGTGAGGGGACGGTCTGAACGTCGGGGAAGCAGTGGAAGACAGTGCCAGACATTATTTGAAGACAGTATCGGGTGAGTTCGTTTAGTCTTTGAATCTGTCATTATGCTGAGAAATAGCTAAACCATTTTATTGATAGATTCTGAGTTTCTGTGCAAACGCGCGAAAACACGCTGGTCCAATGAAACAATGACGGTAATGCATATAGTCCGCTTCGTGCCGTTGCTACCATAACATAACAAACTATCTTGTGTCTACAGCTGCAGTTTCTCGCTGCAATTTCTAATATTGAATATAAACAAAAGACGCAATTTATGCTGTAGTCTGCCAATGTCTAAATAAATTATACGTTCCATTTGAAGACAATATCGGGTGAGTTCGTTTAGTCTTTAAATCCGTCATTATGCTGACAGAAATTGTTTTCTCAATTTAATCTCTAAATTGACTGTAAGCTTAGGGTTGTAACTAGTTAGCTGTTTCGTTGGTGACTTAGTTAATGCACTCGTCTTAACTATTGCTTGTATTTTTGCATAGACTGCGTTGTTGCTGTTCTTTTTTGTGTTAGTGTTAATCAGTTTAACCTACAGGGTCCAAGTTGAACTAACGGTTGTTCCCTGCACTTGGAACGGCATTTCTCTCTAGGGTTTTCGACACACTTGTTCCTGGTTATGGTTATACACTTTGTTGTACGTCACTCTGGACAAGAGCGTCTGCCAAATGCCTGTATTGTAATGGAATGTAATGTAATATTCCGTAGCAACAAGATAAACCCGACGTTAGCCCTAAAATATGCCAATATAGCAGTGAAAACGCTGCTCACTGAATAAGGAAATAAACGAGACAAAGTTTTTTAAAATTAT
The DNA here is from genome assembly GCA_039654925.1 of Anguilla pacifica. Taxonomy (NCBI): domain Eukaryota; kingdom Metazoa; phylum Chordata; class Actinopteri; order Anguilliformes; family Anguillidae; genus Anguilla; species Anguilla pacifica. The sequence goes on along the minus strand of CM077290.1, from coordinate 31,462,432 downwards.
GCCATGTCATTCTACATTCAATATCTGGGACTAAACATCGAATAAATATAAATTCTTACCACTGGTTTTACGCGTAGAGATGTCCCTTTTGCGAATGAGTGGTCATATATTGTCTTGGACAATCCGTTTGCGAAATATACGCGCATCTGTGACGCCAGGGTCGGCTATCTTCAATAACAGCTGTGCTTAATACCACACCTGTTGCTTACGGCGTTGTCGCCCTTTTTAGTGCAATTTGGCTTGATTGACAATTCATTTATTCAGTAGGTGAGAGTATAAGCTTTCTAACGATGTATAACATGTCTGATTTTGCTTTTGGAATAGCGTTTTATAGGTCAGCGTAACCAAAATTTATCTTATCTGCCAATGTCTAAATAAATAAAACGGTAGACTACTTTGCGCGCAGCACGCAGATCGCGAGTTGATATTACGTCTTTTATTTCCGTTTTTTCTCAATGTCGTATTTATTATTTGAAATGTGCATTTATGTGTTATTATTCTATCTGTCTCTGTGGCGCTCTGAAATGTGCATTCTCTGCTAAGCTGAGCAATGGATTGGAATATGTGTCTGACGTAGTGTTGCACGGTATACCAAAACTTCAGCACTTTCTCGGTACTTAAAAAAAAAAAAAAAAAAAAAGAAACGCTTCAGTATTAGAATATTCCGACGTTCGGTAGTTTGAGTCAAATGTAAAAGCCAGGGAAAATTGTCTCCCGCATTACTGATTGAGAGGATGAAAAGTGTAATTTGTCAGAATCTTCGCTAGAAGGCAGTAGCAACTAATGTTGCCAAGTGAGGTGACTTGTGCTTGCACTCAGCTCCTTGATACAGCGCAAGCTTTGACTCAGTTCACTTCAGTAGCAATAGGTGTTCCAATTTGGAAATATTTTTTTATATATAGATGCTGCATTGTTATTAAAATATACTGTTTTTAAATCTATTTAAAGGTGAAAGACCTGTTGTAAATATTATTTAGTTTACAACTGTTTATTTTTTGAAATATATTTAACATATTTTTCTATTGTTCAGTGTTGTAACACTATAGGCCTATGCATATTAATATGTTGAAGAGGCTTCAACTTAAAGGTTGTTAATGAACCAGGTAGTTAATAAACCATGAATTCGAAAATGAGGTCAGCCCTTGTGGACATTACATTTCTCATCTATTAAAGTAATTTCAGTATCGTTAGGTACCGAGTATCGAATTTACATTGTTTCTTTTTTAAGTATCATTTCAGTATTGAGTATCGTAATACTAAACCTGGTATCACTATCAAAGTCAAAATTTTGGTATCGTGACATTACTAGTGTGACGCCTTTTTTAGTTGCGGCACAGAAACACTGCAGCTGTGCATACACGCCGGGCCATCTAAGTGTTACGACATGCCATCTAAGTGTTACGACATACTAAAGGCCTTCGCGGGAAGCGGCCAGGACATATCCATGGCGACGTAACTAAGTCATCCGACAGCGTCTCTTAGCACAAAATTTGCCATAAGTCATCAATATTTTATACGATCATCATGATATTCAGTAGATATGTTGGGTGAAGGCATATGATCATGAGGACAAAGCCATTTTAAAATCGCTCCGTAGGGGGCGCGATGGTGCCAATGCTTGGACCCCTCCCAACGCCGCTTGCGGCTTTAATTATTATTATTATTATTATTTTTCTCCGCTAAAAGTGTCTGAGGCTCAGCAACCATAAGTCCTAGAGCAACCAAATTTGGCAGGTGGGTTCCTATGGCCCCCCACTACTCAGGCACTAAAAATCACCTATGTCGGCCAGATGGTGGCGCTATAACAAAGGGTTTTGCGTAAAAGGCCATAACTCCCACATCATAAGTCCGATCAACACAAAACTTCATCGACATATGCATCTGAACGTGCTCTATCACTTTGCCATTGGGACCACCTATGTCCGCCATATTGTTTGCCCGCCATTTTGACTTTTTATTTGGGGCGTGGAAGTTTTCTCCACTAAAATGTCTGAGGCTCAGCAACCATAAGTCCTAGAGCAACAAAATTTGGCAGGTGGGTTCCTATGGCCCCCCACTACTCAGGCAGTAAAAATCACCTATGTAGGCCAGATGGTGGCGCTATAACAAAGGGTCATACTTTTACAGGCCATAACTCCCACACCGTAAGTCAGACCAACACAAAACTTCATAGACCGACGCATATGAATGTGCTCTACAACTTTGCTGTTGGGGCTACATATCTCCGCCATATTGTTTGCCTGCCATTTGGACTTTTTTATTAGGTGGGGTGCGGAAGAGCTGTGGCTCCAAATCTAAACGATTACGACATCTAGTAAACTTCTTTACGGCAAGCGACATCCATGGCGACGCAAGTAATCCGACACCGTAGGGTCTAGTTTTTATCAGTGAGGGGACGGTCTGAACGTCGGGGAAGCAGTGGAAGACAGTGCCAGACATTATTTGAAGACAGTATCGGGTGAGTTCGTTTAGTCTTTGAATCTGTCATTATGCTGAGAAATAGCTAAACCATTTTATTGATAGTTTCTGTGCAAACGCGCGATGAAACAATGACGGTAATGCATATAGTCCGCTTCGTGCCGTTGCTACCATAACATAACAAACTATCTTGTGTCTACAGCTGCAGTTTCTCGCTGCAATTTCTAATATTGAATATAAACAAAAGACGCAATTTATGCTGTAGTCTGCCAATGTCTAAATAAATTATACGTTCCATTTGAAGACAATATCGGGTGAGTTCGTTTAGTCTTTAAATCCGTCATTATGCTGACAGAAATTGTTTTCTCAATTTAATCTCTAAATTGACTGTAAGCTTAGGGTTGTAACTAGTTAGCTGTTTCGTTGGTGACTTAGTTAATGCACTCGTCTTAACTATTGCTTGTATTTTTGCATAGACTGCGTTGTTGCTGTTCTTTTTTGTGTTAGTGTTAATCAGTTTAACCTACAGGGTCCAAGTTGAACTAACGGTTGTTCCCTGCACTTGGAACGGCATTTCTCTCTAGGGTTTTCGACACACTTGTTCCTGGTTATGGTTATACACTTTGTTGTACGTCACTCTGGACAAGAGCGTCTGCCAAATGCCTGTATTGTAATGGAATGTAATGTAATATTCCGTAGCAACAAGATAAACCCGACGTTAGCCCTAAAATATGCCAATATAGCAGTGAAAACGCTGCTCACTGAATAAGGAAATAAACGAGACAAAGTTTTTTAAAATTATGCCATGTCATTCTACATTCAATATCTGGGACTAAACATCGAATAAATATAAATTCTTACCACTGGTTTTACGCGTAGAGATGTCCCTTTTGCGAATGAGTGGTCATATATTGTCTTGGACAATCCGTTTGCGAAATATACGCGCATCTGTGACGCCAGGGTCGGCTATCTTCAATAACAGCTGTGCTTAATACCACACCTGTTGCTTACGGCGTTGTCGCCCTTTTTAGTGCAATTTGGCTTGATTGACAATTCATTTATTCAGTAGGTGAGAGTATAAGCTTTCTAACGATGTATAACATGTCTGATTTTGCTTTTGGAATAGCGTTTTATAGGTCAGCGTAACCAAAATTTATCTTATCTGCCAATGTCTAAATAAATAAAACGGTAGACTACTTTGCGCGCAGCACGCAGATCGCGAGTTGATATTACGTCTTTTATTTCCGTTTTTTCTCAATGTCGTATTTATTATTTGAAATGTGCATTTATGTGTTATTATTCTATCTGTCTCTGTGGCGCTCTGAAATGTGCATTCTCTGCTAAGCTGAGCAATGGATTGGAATATGTGTCTGACGTAGTGTTGCACGGTATACCAAAACTTCAGCACTTTCTCGGTACTTAAAAAAAAAAAAAAAAAAAAAGAAACGCTTCGGTATTAGAATATTCCGACGTTCGGTAGTTTGAGTCAAATGTAAAAGCCAGGGAAAATTGTCTCCCGCATTTGAGAGGATGAAAAGTGTAATTTGTCAGAATCTTCGCTAGAAGGCAGTAGCAACTAAGGTTGCCGAGTGAGGTGACTTGTGCTTGCACTCAGCTTCTTGATACAGCGCAAGCTTTGACTCAGTTCACTTCAGTAGCAATAGGTGTTCCAATTTGGAAATATTTTATTATATATAGATGCTGCATTGTTATTAAAATATACTGTTTTTAAATCTATTTAAAGGTGAAAGACCTGTTGTAAATATTATTTAGTTTACAACTGTTTAATTTTTGAAATATATTTAACATATTTTTCTGTTGTTCAGTGTTGTAACACTATAGGCCTATGCATATTAATATGTTGAAGAGGCTTCAACTTAAAGGTTGTTAATGAACCAGGTAGTTAATAAACCATGAATTCGAAAATGAGGTCAGCCCTTGTGGACATTACATTTCTCATCTATTAAAGTAATTTCAGTATCGTTAGGTACCAAGTATCGAATTAACATTGTTTATTTTTCAAGTATCATTTCAGTATTGAGTATCGTAATACTAAACCTGGTATCACTATCAAAGTCAAAATTTTGGTATCGTGACATTACTAGTGTGACGCCTTTTTTAGTTGCGGCACAGAAACACTGCAGCTGTGCATACACGCCGGACCATCTAAGTGTTACGACATGCCATCTAAGTGTTACGACATAGTAAAGGCCTTCGCGGGAAGCGGCCAGGACATATCCATGGCGACGCAACTAAGTCATCCGACAGCGTCTCTTAGCACAAAATTTGCCATAAGTCATCAATATTTTATACGATCATCATGATATTCAGTAGATATGTTGGGTGAAGGCATATGATCATGAGGACAAAGCCATTTTAAAATCGCTCCATAGGGGGCACGATGGTGCCAATGCTTGGACCCCTCCCAATGCCGCTTGCGGCTTTAATTATTATTATTATTATTATTATTATTATTATTATTTTTCTCCGCTAAAAGTGTCTGAGGCTCAGCAACCATAAGTCGTAGAGTAACCAAATTTGGCAGGTGGGTTCCTGTGGCCCCCCACTACTCAGGCACTAAAAAGCACCTATGTCGGCCAGATGGTGGCGCTATAACAAAGGGTTTTGCGTAAAAGGGCATAACTCCCACACCATAAGTTAGATCAACACAAAACTTCATCGACCTATGCATCTTAATGTGCTCTACAACTTTGCCATTGGCACCACCCATGTCCGCCATATTGTTTGCCCGCCATTTTAACTTTTACGTTGGGGCGTGGAAGCTTTCTCTGCTAAAATGTCTGAGGCTCAGCAACCATAAGCCCTAGAGCAACCAAATTTGGCAGGTGGGTTCCTATTGCCCCCCATTACTCAGCCACAAAATATCACCTATGTCGGCCAGATGGTGGCGCTATAATAAAGGGGTTTGCCTAAAAGGTCATAACTCCCACACCGTAAGTCAGATCAACACAAAACTTCATAGACCGACGCATTTGAATGTGCTCTACAACTTTGCTATTGGGGCTACATATGTCCGCCATATTGTTTGCCTGCCATTTGGACTTTTTTATTAGGTGGGGTGCGGAAGAGCTGGACCTCCAAATCTAAACGATTACGACATCTAGTAAACTTCTTTACGGCAAGCGACATCCATGGCGACGCAAGTAATCCGACACCGTAGGGTTAGTTTTTATCAGTGAGGGGACGGTCTGAACGTCGGGGAAGGAATTGAAGACAGTGCTACCCAGAGTGCGTGCTACGATACCAAAAGTTTGTTAGTAAAAGCGTTTTGAGAGGATGAATAATTACTTTTTTTGGCATGGATCCATTTGAAGACAGTATCGGGTGAGTTCGTTAAGTCTTTAAATCTGTCATTATGGTGAGAAATAGCTAAACCATTTTATTGGTAGGTTTTGAGTTTCTGTGCAAACGCGCGAAAACACGCTGGTATAATATAACAATGACGGTAATACATATGTAGTCCGCTTCGTTCCGATCCTACCATAACATAAACTATATTGTGTCTACAGCTGCAGTTTCTCGCTGCAATTTCTAATATTGAATATAAACAAAAGAGGCAATTTATGCTGTAAATCGTATTCTCAATTTAATCTCTAAATTGACTGTAAGCTTAGGGTTGTAACTAGGTAGTTGTTTCGTAGGTGACTTAACTCGTCTTAACTATTGCTTGTATTTTTGCATAGACTGCGTTGTTGCTGTTCTTGTTTGTGTTAGTGTTAACCAGTTTAACCTACAGGGTCCAAGTTGAACTATGCGGTTGTTCCTTGCACTTGGAACGGTAGGCTACTGCCCTCTAGGGTTTTCGACACACTTGTTCCTGGTTATGGTTATACATTTTGTTGTACGTCGCTCTGGATGAGAGCGTCTGCCAAATGCCTGTAATTTAATGTAATGCAATATTCCGTAGCAACAAGATAAACGCGACATTAGCCCTAACATATGCCAATACAGCAGTGAAAACGCTGCTCACTGAATTACGAAATAAGCTAGACTAACTTTTTTTTAAAAATTATACCATGTCATTCTACAGTCAATATCTGGGACTAAACATTGAATAAATATACAATCTTACATTGGTTTTACGCGTAGAGATGTCCCTTTTGCGACTGAGTGAGCATATATTGTCTTGGACAATCCATTTGCGAAATAGACGCGCATTTGTGGCTACCTTCAAAAATAGCTGTGCGTAATACCACACTTGTTGCTTACGGCGTTGTCGCCCTTTTTAGTGCAATGTGGCTTGATTGACAATTCATTTATTCAGTAGGTGAGAGTATAACCTTTCTAACGATGTATAACATGTCTGACTTTGCTTTTGGAATAGCGTTTTATAGGTCAGCGTAACCGAAAATTTTCTTATCTGCCAATGTCTAAATAAATACCACATAAAAACGGTAGGCTACTTTGCGCGCGGCACGCAGATCGGGAGTTGACATTACGCCTTTTTTTCCGTTTTTTCTCAATGTCGTATTTATTATTTGAAATGTGCATTCATGTGTTATTATTCTATCCGTCTCTGTGGCGCTCTGAAATGTGCATTCTCTGCTAAGCTGAGCAATGGATTCGAATATGTGTCTGACGTAGTGTTGGACGGTATACCAGCACTTTCTCAGTACTTAAAAAAAAAACAAAAAAAGAAACTCTCTATACTACTAAACACAGATAAAATGTCATGTTGCTATGTAAGTATTACTGCTCAAAATATTTCGGTTATATACGTTATTTTTTAAATTGAGTGTCTTTAAATAGGTCCGTGGCATTATATAATGCGGATATTTCACACTGCAATGCAAGCGTTAGTGTAATAGTTTTTGTGACCCATGGAACAGTGACGACGACAGTGTTGGAACGTTGCTAAAACGAGGTGGACGGTTGAAAATTATTTTCGTCATTATGCTGAGAAATAGCTAAACCATTTTTATTGATAGTAATTGAGTTTCTCTGCAAACGCGCGAAAGCACGCTGGTATAACAAAACAATGACGGTAAATATAGCCTATATATGTAGTCCGCTTCATTCCGTTGCTACCATAATATAACAAACTGTCTTGTGTCTACAGCTGCAGTTTCTCCCTGCAATTACTCTTGAATATAAACAAAAGACGCAAATGCTGTAGTCTGCCAATGTCTAAATAAATAATAAGGTATTCTTCGCACAGCACGCATGCTAGCAGGGTTGTCGAGTTGATATTTCGTTTTTTGTTTCGTTTTTTTAAATGTATTTATTATTTGAAATGTGTATTTGTGTTATCATTCTGTCTGTCTCTGTGGGGCTCTGAAATGTGCATTCTCTGCTAAGCTGAGCAATGGATTGGAATATGTGTCTGACGTAGTGTTGCACGGTATACCAAAACTTCAGCACTTTTTCGGTCCTTAAAAAAGAAACGGTTCCGTATTAGAATATTCCGACGTTCGGTAGTTTTGAGTCAAATGTAAAAGCCAGGGAAAATTGTCTCCCGCATTACTGAGGATGAAAAGTGTAATTTGTCAGAATCTTCGCTAGATGGCAGTAGCAACTAAGGTTGGCAAATGAGGTGACCTGCGCTTGTGCATTCTTTGTGGTTGATACAGCGCAAGCTTACACTCAGTTGACTTCAGTAGCAATAGGTGTTCTAATTTGTAAATATTATATTATAGGAAGATGCTGTATTGTTATTGAAATATGCTGTTTTTAGATTTATTTAAAAGTGAAAGACCTGTTTAAAGATAATTTACTTTGCAATTGTTTAATTTTTGAAATATATTTCATATAGTTTTCTATGGTTTAGTGTTGTAACACTATAGGCCTATGCTTATTGATATGTTGAACAGGCTTCAACTTAAAGGATGTTAATAAACCAGGCTTTTAATAAACCGTGAATTCGAAAATGAGGTCAACCTTTGTGGACATTGCGTTTCTGATCAATTAAGGTAATTTCAGTATCGTTAGGTACCGAGTATTGAATCAGTATTGTTTCCGTATCAATTATCATGATACTAAACTTGGTATCGTTATCAAAGTCAAAATTTTGCTATCGTGACAACACTAGTGTGACGCCTTTTTTAGTTGCGGCATGGAAGCGCTGCAGCTGTACACAGACACCGGGCCATCTAAGTGTTACAACATGCCATCTAATCTAAGTGTGACAACATAGTAAAGACCTTTACGAGAAGCGGCCAGGACACATCCGATGCCAACGCAACTAAGTCATCCACCAGCATGTTTTAGTATAAATTTGGCCATAAGTCATCAATATTTTACTATGTCAGACACATATTCCAATCCATTGTTCATCATGATATTCAGTAGATATGTTGGGTGAATGTATATCATCATGAGGAAAAAGCCATTTTAAAATCGATCCATAGGGGGCGCGATGGTGCCAATGCTTGGACCCCTCCCAACGCCGCTTGCGGCTTTAATTATTCTTATTTTTCTCCGCTAAAAGTGTCTGAGGCACAGCAACCATAAGTCCTAGAGCAACCAAATTTGGCAGGTGGGTTTCTATGGCCCCCCACTACTCAGGCACTAAAGATCACCTATGTTGGCCAGATGGTGGCGCTATAACAAAGGGTTTTGCGTTTAAGGCCATAACGCCAACACCATACGTTAGATCAACACAAAACTTCATGGACTTGTGCAGCTGAACCTGCTCTACAACTTTGTCATTGGGACCACCTATGTCCGCCATATTGTTTGCCCGCCATTTTGACTTTTTAGTTGGGGCGTGGAAGTTTTCTCCACTAAAATGTCTGAGGCTCAGCAACTATAAGTTGTAGACCAACCAAATTTGGTAGGTGGGTTCCTATGGCCCCCCACTACTCACGCACGAAAAATCTCCTATGTCGCCCAGATGGTGGCGCTATAACGAAGGGTCATACTTTAGAAGGTCATAACTCCCACACCGCAAGTCAGATCAACACAAAACTTCATCGACTGATGCATCTGAATGTGCTCTACAACTTTGCTTTTGGGACCACCTATGTCCGCCATATGGTTTGCCCGCCATTTGGACTTTTTCATTAGGTGGGGTGCGGAAGAGCTGGAGCTGCAAATTCTAAGTGTTACGACATCGAGTAAACTTCTTTACGGCAAGCGACATCCATGGCGACGCAAGTAATCCGAGACTGTAGGGTCTAGTTTTTAGCAGTGAGGGGAGGGTCTGAGCGTCGCGGAAGCAATGGAAGACAGTACCAGCCAGAGTGCATGCTAGGCTAAGTTTGTTAGTAAAAGCTTTTTGAGAGGATGAATAATTACTTTTCTTTGGCATGGATCCATTTGAAGACAGTATCGGGTGAGTTCATTCAGTCTTTAAATCTGTCATTATGGTGAGAAATAGCTAAACCATTTTATTGGTAGGTTTTCAGTTTCTGTGCAAACGCGCGAAAACACGCTGGTATAATATAACAATGACGGTAATACATTCGTAGTCCGCTTCGTTCCGTTGCTACCATAACATAAACTATATTGTGTCTACAGCTGCAGTTTCTCGCTGCAATTTCTAATATTGAATGTAAACAAAAGACGCAATTTATGCTCTAGTCTGCCAATGTCTAAATAAATAATACGGTCCATTTGAAGACAATATCGGGTGAGGTCGTTTAGTCTTTAAATCCGTCATTATGCTGAGAGAAATTGTTTTCTCAATTTAATCTCTAAATTGACTAAGCTTAGGGTTGTAACTAGTTAGCTGTTGCGTTGTTGACTTAGTTAATGCACTCGTCTTAACTATTGCTTGTATTTTTGCATAGACTGCGTTGTTGCTGTTCTTGTTTGTGTTAGTGTTAATCAGTTTAACCTACAGGGTCCAAGTTGAACTAACGGTTGTTCCCTGCACTTGGAACGGCATTTCTCTCTAGGGTTTTCGACACACTTGTTCCTGTTTATGGTTATACACTTTGTTGTACGTCACTCTGGATAAGAGCGTCTGCCAAATGCCTGTATTGTAATGGAATGTAATGTAATATTCCGTGGCAACAAGATAAACCCGACGTTAGCCCTAAAATATGCCAATATAGCAGTGAAAACGCTGCTCACTGAATAAGGAAATAAACGAGACAAAGTTTTTTAAAATTATGCCATGTCATTCTACATTCAATATCTGGGACTAAACATCGAATAAATATAAATTCTTACCACTGGTTTTACGCGTAGAGATGTCCCTTTTGCGAATGAGTGGTCATATATTGTCTTGGACAATCCGTTTGCGAAATATACGCGCATCTGTGACGCCAGGGTCGGCTATCTTCAATAACAGCTGTGCTTAATACCACACCTGTTGCTTACGGCGTTGTCGCCCTTTTTAGTGCAATTTGGCTTGATTGACAATTCATTTATTCAGTAGGTGAGAGCATAAGCTTTCTAACGATGTATAACATGTCTGATTTTGCTTTTGGAATAGCGTTTTATAGGTCAGCGTAACCAAAATTTATCTTATCTGCCAATGTCTAAATAAATAAAACGGTAGACTACTTTGCGCGCAGCACGCAGATCGCGAGTTGATATTACGTCTTTTATTTCCGTTTTTTCTCAATGTCGTATTTATTATTATTTGAAATGTGCATTTATGTGTTATTATTCTATCTGTCTCTGTGGCGCTCTGAAATGTGCATTCTCTGCTAAGCTGAGCAATGGATTGGAATATGTGTCTGACGTAGTGTTGCACGGTATACCAAAACTTCAGCACTTTCTCGGTACTTAAAAAAAAAAAAGAAAAGAAACGCTTCGGTATTAGAATATTCCGAAGTTCGGTAGTTTTGAGTCAAATGTAAAAGCCAGGGAAAATTGTCTCCCGCATTACTGATTGAGAGGATGAAAAGTGTAATTTGTCAGAATCTTCGCTAGAAGGCAGTAGCAACTAAGGTTGCCAAGTGAGGTGACTTGTGCTTGCACTCAGCTCCTTGATACAGCGCAAGCTTTGACTCAGTTCACTTCAGTAGCAATAGGTGTTCCAATTTGGAAATATTTCATTATATACAGATGCTGTATTGTTATTAAAATATACTGTTTTTAAATCTATTTAAAAGTGAAAGACCTGTTGTAAATATTATTTAGTTGAGGCTTCAACTTAAAGGTTGTTAATGAACCAGGTTGTTAATAAACCATGAATTCGAAAATTAGGTCAACCCTTGTGGACATTACGTTTCTGATATATTAAGGTAATTTCAGTATTGTTAGGTACCGAGTATCGAATTAGCATCGTTTAAGTTTCAAGTATCATTTCAGTATTGAGTATTGTGATACTAAACCTGGTATCAGTATCAAAGTCAAAATTTTGGTATCGTGACAACACTAGTGTGACGCCTTTTTTAGTTGCGGCGCAGAAACACTGCAGCTGTGCATACACGCCGGGCCATCTAAGTGTTACGACATGCCATCTGAGTGTTACGACATAGTAAAGGCCTTTACGGGAAGCGGCCAGGACACATCCATGGTGACGCAACTAAGTCATCAGACAGCGTCTCTTAGCACAAAATTGGCCATAAGTCATCAATATTTTATACAGTCATCATGATATTCAGTAGATATGTTGGGTGAAGGCATATGATCATGAGGACAAAGCCATTTTAAAATCGCTCCATAGGGGGCGCGATGGTGCCAATGCTTGGACCCCTCCCAACGCCGCTTGCGGCTTTAATTATTATTATTTTTCTCCGCTGAAAGTGTCTGAGGCTCAGCAACCATAAGTACTAGAGCAACCAAATTCGGCAGGTGGGTTCCTATGGCCCCCCACTACTCAGGCACTAAAAATCACCTATGTCGGCCAGTTGGTGGCGCAATAACAAAGGGTTTTGCATAAAAGGCCATAACTCCCACACCATAAGTTAGATCAACACAAAACTTTATCGACCTATGCATCTTAACGTGCTCTACAACTTTGCCATTGGCACCACCCATGTCTCAGCAACCATAAGTCCCAGAGCAACCAAATTTGGCAGGTGGGTTCCTATGGCCACCCACTACTCAGGCACTAAAAATCACCTATGTCGGCCAGATGGTGGCGCTATAACAAAGGGTTTTGCCTAAAAGGTCATAACTCCCACACCGTAAGTCAGATCAACACAAAACTTCATAGACCGACGCATGTGAATGTGCTCTACAACTTTGCTATTGGGGATTCATATGTCCGCCATATTGTTTGCCTTCCATTTGGACTTTTTTATTAGGTGGGGTGCGGAAGAGCTGTGGCTCCAAATCTAAACGATTACGACATCTAGTAAACTTCTTTACGGCAAGCGACATCCATGGCGACGCAAGTAATCCGACACCGTAGGGTCTAGTTTTTATCAGTGAGGGGACGGTCTGAACGTCGGGGAAGCAGTGGAAGACAGTGCCAGACATTATTTGAAGACAGTATTGGGTGAGTTCGTTTAGTCTTTGAATCTGTCATTATGCTGAGAAATAGCTAAACCATTTTATTGATAGGTTCTGAGTTTCTGTGCAAACGCGCTGTCGTGGTCTAGGAAAACGACAAACTTCTCTGAGTCCAATCGATCGCCAATCTGTAAAAAACTACTTCACGAGGGAGAAGACACCACGGCAGCAAGCTCTTCAGAAAGGTTTAGACTTTATTTGCACCGGTGCACGTGCACAACAAAGCCGGAACAATTCCGCCGAATTGAACCACGATTGTCAGTTTTACAATCCTTTTATACACAAAATGTACTCCCCAAACTCCATAACCCCTTATGCATTTGCGTAAGTCCCAGACACCTGTTCTTCTTGGCACTACATGATGTTTATGTTAACCATCTCTTATCTGACCTGGTTGGCACCAGACAGACTTTCCTTGTTCTGTACGTTTCCAGTATGCATATAAGTCTCAGCCTTCTGTAATTTTTCATTAAGCGTGCAAGTTACATATGGGTCACTGTAAAATACTAGTTTTCTAGTTAGTGTTTATCTGTTCAGTGACTAGTTCTTTTCTGCTGAGTGAGTGAATATGTATATATGATTTCTAAGTCTACTGCGTTCTCATGCTCTTTTTCTACAGTTGATACTGTGGTTTCTTGCGTTTCCAAAAGCTTATCTACAACTACTGATAGTAAGATTTCTAAGGCTACTGTTTTGATTATATGACGTAGATGCTTACGTTATCATGACGCATATTGAAGTCGTCACAAGCATGAAAACTTATCTATAACTACTGATAGGGCTACTGTTTTGATTATATGGGTAGATGCTTACGTTATCATGATGCATATTGAAGTCGTCACAAGCATGAAAACTTATCTATAACTACTGATAGGGCTACTGTTTTGATTATATGGGTAGATGCTTACGTTATCATGACGCATATTGAAGTCGTCACAAGCATGAAAACTTATCTATAACTACTGATAGTTAGGAGGATACATCTGGCCCAACCTTGATGGGAACACCCTAACTTTAACATGTGACGTCATCACAATCATGGGGAGTCTCAAAAAATTTCCACTACATTCCCCCCTTTCGGGGTCAAATCATATGGCCCCGAATAACTCCCCTCACTGTATTCTTATTGGCCTTCTGACCCCACAAAGTTATCATACACTCCTTTAATTTTCTTTAACAAGTTGATTTGTAGCACGATGATTTGCCACAGTTCTCGTGGTTGGTGGGCTCCTGGTATATCTTCCACCCAGAGTACGCGGTCTGCACGTCACTCCACTGGGCTCCTGGTATTTCTTCCACCCAGAGTACGCGGTCTGCACGTCACTCCACTGGGCTCCTGGTATTTCTTCCAACCAGAGTACGCGGTCTGCACGTCACTCCACTGGAAAGCCGGCTTGCGATTCTCGTACTGGACCCGCAGGGGCACTGTTGGTGCTGTTGCTCCCTGGACTGGTGTCAGCGCCCGCAGTCCCTCCGCTCTCCCCGTCTCCCTGGACTGTGACAGCGTCCCGTCCGCTGGAACCTGGAATCACCGTCTGGCGCCTGACTCCTGTGTTAGTCACCTTACGACACCAACTGGATGCCTATAGCCCTGTGGGGAAAGGATCTCAAGAGGGGGGGGGGATACACGACAGCAACACCAGTACCACTATCACTGTTATCCCCACTGCAAGTCCTATTTTTTCCCGCCAACTTCCCCCTCGTCCTTTATTCGACAGTTCTTCTTGCCCAACCTCCTTCATTATCTTTCTTTGTGGTTGCGTTTTTTCAGAATACCCTTCCACCCAATCCACGCTAAAACCCGTCATTTCTAAGAATGTGATCATTTGTCCCACTGTCTGTGGTTGCGGAACTTTCATTATTGTCTTCAACTGTGTATTTGACATTCTCTTACCGCCAGCCGTGATGACTCTTCCCAAGTACTTCACCTCTTGAGAGCAGAGCTGCAGTTTCTTCCTGGACACCTTGTGTCCCCCCTTTGCCAGTTTCTCCAGCGGTTTCATGCTGTCGCTCATGCACTGCTCTTTTGTGTCTGCACATAGTAATAAGTCATCAACATATTCCACCACACTTTTTGAGGTCCAAACTTTGTAAGTCGGGGTCACCAATTTCCGTTTCATGTTGCGCCCATAGTTGGCTTGGTAATTGATTTAAACGTTCTTCCATGCCTAAATTTTCTCTAGATTTCTCCCGTTTTGTACCCTCTTCCCACGGTACCCTCACCAGTTGGGGCTTTCCCCACATTTGAGCACTTATCATAATTTTGATCATTTTTTTATCTGCTGTGCACCAAATTAAAGAATTTTCTGTTGGCCCGAATTGGAGCTCTTCTGCTCTCTTTACCATAGGACCTAAGTCCTTAGCCTGGTACCCTGGATTGACTTTTAACGTTATGTGTGGGGCCGCATGTTCTTCCTGAAACCACTGCTCAATCCACGGGGACCTTTCTATGTTTAACGCTGCTCCTTCCTGACCTATCAGGAGCGCAGACGACACCAAATATTGTCTTTCTCCTTTCCCCTCACTCCACTCTCTTTCTAAATCTGGATCCTGGTAGGAATCAAACTTCATTGTACAATGTAAATCATATTCTGGCTCAGTTGCCTGTGGAATCTGCGCCTCAACATATTTTTGCCAAGTGCTCCACACTTGGTCTTCTACTTGTGTCTCAATATCCCCTACCCAATATACTTTTGCCCTGTGGAGATTTTCACTTCCCACATAGTACATTCCTGTTAAATCTATGCCCCCTCCTTCACAATTTAATTTTAGTCCTAAGGCCAGAATTGCATCTCTTCCTAGAAGGCTTATGGGGGAATTTTTGCATACTACTATCTCTAATTTTGCTTCTTTTGCGCCTAATTTTATTAATACCGGTTTTGTAGTCGGGCTTAACATTGTTTTTCCCGAGAACCCTACTGTTTTAATAACTTCTCCCGACATAGGCAGATGTGATGCATATTCTTTCCTAATGCATGTGCATGTTGCACCAGTATCTATCATCATGGGGACAATTTTTCCTCCGATTTGTACATTTATTATTGGTTCTTGTTCTGGCCTGTTTGTTATCATTACATGCTGTCCTACTCCGCCTGGGTTCTCTGGGCACCCCTATTGGGCACCTTGGTAATTTACAGGTCCCCCACTCTGATCTGGGGACCTAGCCTGAGGAGGTGGGGTCAAGTTGGGGTAACCCTGCGATTGCTGAGGCTGATTAGGTACCCAGGTCCCCTGGTTACCTGGGTACATCCCTTGAGCGTTTGGACACACTCTTTTTATGTGCCCCTCCTGATCACATCTATAGCAAACTATGGGGCCCTGTCTCTGTTGATTAGGAAAACCTTGTTGGTTCCAATTTATATTTTGCATGTTATTATTCTGATTCTGCTGCCCTCTCCACTGGGTGTTTTGACCCCCATTCCCTGGCCCTCCCCCCACATGATTCCCACCCGGTTGTGGCCCTCCCCCGTTCATATTACCTTGCATGGCCACCGGGTGAGGGATGCCGGAGAAGTCGTAGACCACCGTCGGCCGGGGCACCGTCAGACCACTCCATGGTTCAGGCGTGGGGGCGGCCTCAAAGTCAAAGAACCCATTGTCCATATTCTGTATTTTCACAGATGCCACTTTTTTCGCCTCTTTTTCTTTGGTTTTCAGCTCCTCCAGCTGCAACTGCAGTAGCTTTCTTTGAATGTCTTTTGTTTGATCTTCCAGCTTTTTCCCCTCTTTCCGCTGACTTTCTACAGCGTGTACCACATGATCAACAAACTCTCTGTGTGCCATGGTGTTCAGCCCCACCACCTCATCGAGGCGGCGCCCCACTTCCTGTGGCATCCCCTCCCGGACGGCTTTCCGGAAGAGGGTGGTCATTATGGGATCGTCCTGTACATCCCTCTCAGTCATCATTCTCCACCTGCGCAACTGCGTGTGGATGTATGTTGTTGGTGGTTCATTTTCTTTTAACGGCGGTCCCGTTAAGGTCATTATGTCCGGTCGTGCAGGATACAGGGCTCGTAGAGCAGCCCAAACAACCCCACGCACGTTATCAAACGGCCCACCGTCCACTGCTGGAGACTGCGCATGGTTTTTGTCAAAGCCAGCCTGCTCAAATATGTCCAGCATTGTTTCCATCCCCACAACCTTCCCCAGGAGAGCCTTCAGGTCACCCACAGCCAGGAGCCGGCCTGTCGTCTCCTCCTCCAGCACCCTGATCCAGTGGCCTGCCCCATTCTGCAACTCAGGGAGATTGGTTATTACATTATACATATCTTGGGTGGACCAGGGAATGTATCGGGGTACACCACCTTCCCTAATCAATAATGGTGCTATGGTATTGGGGCTTTTAGCATTATGGCTATATCCTTCTGCTGCTGGGTTACGCCGGGTTGGTGGTCTTTTTCTTACATTTTGATATCGCCCAGCTAAATCTCCCCCCACCTGTGCAGGCCCTTCTCCCCCCTCTGACTCTTCTGCCTCGCTATTACTTGCCTGGCTCGCTTCACTATCGCTTGCCTCACTTTTTTCTGCTGGGGAGAACTCCTTCCCCCCTTTATTATATTCTAGTTTATACTCTGTCTGGGGGATTTGTTTTTTATTTGTGCCTTTTGCTAACCTTGGCTTATGCTTATCTCGGGATTCAGTTCCCTCTGTACTTTTAGGCTTCAGCTCTTCCCACGTATTATACGGACACTTTTCCCATTTTGTGTTTTCCCACCCCGCAATTTCGCATCTTTTATGTGTTTCCCCGTCCCTTTTTGACCCCACCTGTTCAGGCTTTTGGCTTATTTTAGACGCTCGCTGTTTTTTCTCAGTATCTCTTATCTCTTTTGCCTTTTTTATTAACCTGCTATGATATTCATCATACTGGTTATATTTTTCTTTTAACAGCTCTTCTAATTCCTCCACTTCTTTATATTCTCCCTTCAGCTCTGCTACACTTGTTTCTATTTTTTCCTTTTCTTGCTCGAGCCGCGCTCTCTCTATCCCCAGTTGTTCTTCTCCTTCCTCATGTTCTACCCACCCTTTTATTTCCACCTGTCCCTTTACTACTGGATACACTGCAGATGTTACCGGGCATATTGGATACAAGTCTTTCTCTTTTATTACCGCATGTCTTGGTGATTGTGGGGCATACGGAGGGTGAGTCATTATTTCACTGCAATTCCTTTTTAATTCTACATCTCTTTCTAGGGAAGCGGACCTAAACCATCCTAAAATTGTTTTTTCCTGTTCTCTTTTTAGCTTTCTTGTTTCTGACTTTTCTTCTGATTTATAATTTGCTATTACCCCTCCCATCTGATCGCATATTTCTCTATCAAACGTACCCCCTTTTGGCCATTTTGTCGCTAATTTTTTAGTTCTTTTTGTCCATTTTTCTGATAATTTCTTTATCTCCGGTTCACACTTAGGATATTTTCCTGTGATTATCTCAACGGGCGTTTTCTCTTCTTTTTTCATTATTTTACGGTGACAGGACAGGATACTCTAATACTTTAATATATTTTATCTCTATTTTACCTTTATTCCCAACCGAGGCTTCTGCCTTTTATTCTATTTCTTTATTATTTAACCGTTATTTTTCCAGCCAAGGCTCCCCACGACCTTGATTTCTACACTTATTTTCTCCCTTCTTATCTCTTCTACACTCTTGCCGTTCTCCCTTCCACACACTTTTTAGTTGTACACACACACACAAAAAGTTTTTCCTCTGTTCCCTAATACAACGTTATTTTAGTTGTACACACACACACATACACTCAAAAAAAAATTTTTTCCTCTGTTCCAACGTTATTTCCCCGCAGCATAAGCATCTAATCACAGCATAAGCACAGCGTCTCTTTATATCCCGGAACCTGAGCTCTTGCATGCGACCCACTACAGGAATTACTGCCTTTCCAAGACTCTGAGCCCCACACAAACACCTGCAACAGTGACCCACACTGTTGCAACAAAAAATAGGCCTTCTTCCAAGACAATTCCCGGGACCTGAGCTCTTGCATGCAACCCACTACAGGAATTACTGCCTTTCCAAGACTCTGAGCCCCCACATATAACAACGGCGTTCAATGCCACACACACCTGCATCAGTGTAAACTTCGCTAAAGGGATATTGAATTCCCAGTTCCCGTTTTTCTCACTTTTGCAACAGATATAGGCCTTTCCCAAAATTGTTCCTACTCAACAATTCTGTTTCCAACACAATTCCGCACAGCATAAGCATCTAATCAAGCATAAGCAGCTTTATCAATGTTGTTCCTAACCAACAACACTTTTCCCAAAAATTTTCTGAAAAATAAAAAAATTCTTACGACGTCTTTTCACTCATACCACACACAATTCACTCACACCACACACAATTCACTCACGTCACACGCAATTCACTCACGGTCTGCGGCGTACTTTTCTGAAGAGCTCGCCGCTTCCCTCCCCTCAATTTTCAGAGTTATTTGGCCGGGTTAGTTGTACGAGAGGCTTTCACTCCCGGCGTCAGGGAGAAGAGGTCAGAGGGAACAGCACCCCAGTCCGAAACAAAGTAGTTAAATACTCTCACCTTTTGATAAGCTCGTCAGCTTTTTTCAGGGGCTATCACCCTCCGCCTCTATCTCCAGGAGCCGGGAGCTTCAGTGCTTCCTCTTTCGTATCCCGGACGAGCCCCCAAATGTCGTGGTCTAGGAAAACGACAAACTTCTCTGAGTCCAATCGATCGCCAATCTGTAAAAAACTACTTCACGAGGGAGAAGACACCACGGCAGCAAGCTCTTCAGAAAGGTTTAGACTTTATTTGCACCGGTGCACGTGCACAACAAAGCCGGAACAATTCCGCCGAATTGAACCACGATTGTCAGTTTTACAATCCTTTTATACACAAAATGTACTCCCCAAACTCCATAACCCCTTATGCATTTGCGTAAGTCCCAGACACCTGTTCTTCTTGGCACTACATGATGTTTATGTTAACCATCTCTTATCTGACCTGGTTGGCACCAGACAGACTTTCCTTGTTCTGTACGTTTCCAGTATGCATATAAGTCTCAGCCTTCTGTAATTTTTCATTAAGCGTGCAAGTTACATATGGGTCACTGTAAAATACTAGTTTTCTAGTTAGTGTTTATCTGTTCAGTGACTAGTTCTTTTCTGCTGAGTGAGTGAATATGTATATATGATTTCTAAGTCTACTGCGTTCTCATGCTCTTTTTCTACAGTTGATACTGTGGTTTCTTGCGTTTCCAAAAGCTTATCTACAACTACTGATAGTAAGATTTCTAAGGCTACTGTTTTGATTATATGACGTAGATGCTTACGTTATCATGACGCATATTGAAGTCGTCACAAGCATGAAAACTTATCTATAACTACTGATAGGGCTACTGTTTTGATTATATGGGTAGATGCTTACGTTATCATGATGCATATTGAAGTCGTCACAAGCATGAAAACTTATCTATAACTACTGATAGGGCTACTGTTTTGATTATATGGGTAGATGCTTACGTTATCATGACGCATATTGAAGTCGTCACAAGCATG
The DNA here is from genome assembly GCA_039654925.1 of Anguilla pacifica. Taxonomy (NCBI): domain Eukaryota; kingdom Metazoa; phylum Chordata; class Actinopteri; order Anguilliformes; family Anguillidae; genus Anguilla; species Anguilla pacifica. The sequence continues at coordinate 31,442,113 of CM077290.1, read as the reverse complement.
AAAACTTATCTATAACTACTGATAGTTAGGAGGATACATCTGGCCCAACCTTGATGGGAACACCCTAACTTTAACATGTGACGTCATCACAATCATGGGGAGTCTCAAAAAATTTCCACTACAGCGCGAAAACACGCTGGTCCAATGAAAGAATGACGGAAAAGCATATAGTCCGCTTCGTGCCGTTGCTACCATAACATAACAAACTATCTTGTGTCTACAGCTGCAGTTTCTCGCTGCAATTTCTAATATTGAATATAAACAAAAGACGCAATTTATGCTGTAGTCTGCCAATGTCTAAATAAATAATACGGTCCATTTGAAGACAATATCGGGTGAGTTCGTTTAGTCTTTAAATCCGTCATTATGCTGAGAGAAATTGTTTTCTCGATTTAATCTCTAAATTGACTGTAAGCTTAGGGTTGTAACTAGTTAGCTGTTTCGTTGGTGACTTAGTTAATGCACTCGTCTTAACTATTGCTTGTATTTTTGCATAGACTGCGTTGTTGCTGTTCTTGTTTGTGTTAGTGTTAATCAGTTTAACCTACAGGGTCCAAGTTGAACTAACGGTTGTTCCCTGCACTTGGAACGGCATTTCTCTCTAGGGTCTTCGACACACTTGTTCCTGGTTATGGTTATACACTTTGTTGTACGTCACTCTGGATAAGAGCGTCTGCCAAATGCCTGTATTGTAATGGAATGTAATGTAATATTCCGTAGCAACAAGATAAACCCGACGTTAGCCCTAAAATATGCCAATATAGCAGTGAAAACGCTGCTCACTGAATAAGGAAATAAACGAGACAAAGTTTTATAAAATTATGTAATTTGTTAGAATCTTCGCTAGACGGCAGTAGCAACTAAGGTTGGCAAGTGAGGTGACCTGCGCTTGTGCATTCTTCGTGGTTGATACAGCGCAAGCTTAGACTCAGGTGACTTCAGTAGCAATAGGTGTTCTAATTTGTAAATATTTTATTATAGGAAGATGCTGTATTGTTATTGAAATATGCTGTTTTTAGATTCATTTAAAAGTGAAAGACCTGTTTAAAGATAATTTACTTTGTAATTGTTTAATTTCTGAAATATATTTAATATAGTTGTCTATGGTTCAGTGTTGTAACACTATAGGCCTATGCTTATTGATGTTGAATAGGCTTCAACTTAAAGGATGTTAATAAACCAGGTTTTTAATAAACCGTGAATTCGAAAATGAGGTCAACCCTTGTGGACATTATGTTTCTGATCAATTAACGTGATTTCTGTATCGTTAGGTACCGAGTATTGAATCAGTATCGTTTCAGTATCAATTATTGTTATACTAAACATTACATTACATTACATTACATTTATTTCGCAGACGCTTTTATCCAAAGCGACGTACAAAAAGTGCATATCATGGTCATAGGCAACTGCTGAACACAGGTTCAGAAAGGTATAACACTTATTTTGTACAGCTATTTCTAGCCAAGAACACAGTAAACACAGTGAACACTATTCTGACCTAACCTCTGCAAAGCCAACTAGGCAGAATAATAAGCTACAGTATTAGGACAAATACAAATTACCAAAAGGTGCTGGGATGGGGCAACATGTAACAAGTGACATGAAAAGGGGGGGGGGGGAGGGGTGTTTTTATTTATTTATTTATTTTTTTAATTAAAGAGTGAAATATACAGCATGGTGGTGGTTAGTCTAGGTATAGTCTGAAGAGATGAGTCTTCAGGCCACGGCGGAAGATGGGTAGTGAGGGGGAGGTTCGGAGAGGGACGGGAAGTTCGTTCCACCACTGGGGAGCTAGGGTGGAGAAACCTGATATCGGTATAAAAGTCAAAATTTTGGTATCAAGACAACGCTAGTGTGATACCTTTTTTAGTTGTGGCATGGAGGCGCTGCAGCTGTACATACACACCAGGCTATCTAAGTGTTACGACATGCCATCTAAGTGTTACAACATAGTAAAGACCTTTATGGGACGCGGTCAGGACACATCCATGGCGACGCAACTCAGTCATCCGCCAGCGTTTCTTAGCACAAAATTGGCCATAAGTCATCAATATTTTACACAATCATCATGATATTCAGTAGATATGTTGGATGAAGGCATATGATGATGAGGAAAAAGCCATTTTAACATTGCTCCAGAGGGGGCGCGATGGTGCCAATGCTTGGACCCCTCCCAACGCCGCTTGCGGCTTTAATTATTATTATTATTAGGGGTCCAAGCAGCGAAGCTGGTGGAACCCTATTGTTTTTGTTAGGATTATTATTATTATTATTATTATTATTCTTATTATTTTTCTCCGCTAAAAGTGTCTGAGGCTCAGCAACCATAAGTCGTAGAGCAACCAAATTTGGCAGGTGGGTTCCTATGGCCCCCCACTACTCAGGCACTAAAAATCACCTATGTCGGCCAGATGGTGGCGCTATAACAAAGGGTTTTGCGTAAAAGGCCATAACTCCCACACCATAAGTTAGATCAACACAAAACTTCATCGACCTATGCATCTGAACGTGCTCTACAACTTTGCCATTGGCACCACCCATGTCCGCCATATTGTTTGCCCGCCATTTTAACTTTTACGTTGGGGCGTGGAAGCTTTCTCTGCTAAAATGTCTGAGGCTCAGCAACCATAAGTCCTAGAGCAACCAAATTTGGCAGGTGGGTTCCTATGGCCCCCCACTACTCAGGCACTAAAAATCACCTATGTCGGCCAGATGGTGGCGCTATAACAAAGGATTTTGCCTAAAAGGTCATAACTCCCACACCGTAAATCAGATCAACACAAAACTTCATAGACCGACGCATGTGAATGTGCTCTACAACTTTGCTGTTGGGGCTACATATCTCCGCCATATTGTTTGCCTGCCATTTCGACTTTTTTATTAGGTGGGGTGCGGAAGAGCTGCGGCTCCAAATCTAAACGATTACGACATCTAGTAAACTTCTTTACGGCAAGCGACATCCATGGCGACGCAAGTAATCCGACACCGTAGGGTCTAGTTTTTATCAGTGAGGGGACGGTCTGAACGTCGGGGAAGCAGTGGAAGACAGTGCCAGACATTATTTGAAGACAGTATCGGGTGAGTTCGTTTAGTCTTTGAATCTGTCATTATGCTGAGAAATAGCTAAACCATTTCATTGATAGATTCTGAGTTTCTGTGCAAACGCGCGAAAACACGCTGGTCCAATGAAACAATGACGGTAATGCATATAGTCCGCTTCGTGCCGTTGCTACCATAACATAACAAACTATCTTGTGTCTACAGCTGCAGTTTCTCGCTGCAATTTCTAATATTGAATATAAACAAAAGACGCAATTTATGCTGTAGTCTGCCAATGTCTAAATAAATTATACGGTCCATTTGAAGACAATATCGGGTGAGTTCGTTTAGTCTTTAAATCCGTCATTATGCTGACAGAAATTGTTTTCTCAATTTAATCTCTAAATTGACTGTAAGCTTAGGGTTGTAACTAGTTAGCTGTTTCGTTGGTGACTTAGTTAATGCACTCGTCTTAACTATTGCTTGTATTTTTGCATAGACTGCGTTGTTGCTGTTCTTGTTTGTGTTAGTGTTAATCAGTTTAACCTACAGGGTCCAAGTTGAACTAACGGTTGTTCCCTGCACTTGGAACGGCATTTCTCTCTAGGGTTTTCGACACACTTGTTCCTGGTTATGGTTATACACTTTGTTGTACGTCACTCTGGATAAGAGTGTCTGCCAAATGCCTGTATTGTAATGGAATGTAATGTAATATTCCGTAGCAACAAGATAAACCCGACGTTAGCCCTACAATATGCCAATATAGCAGTGAAAACGCTGCTCACTGAATAAGGAAATAAACGAGACAAAGTTTTTTAAAATTATGCCATGTCATTCTACATTCAATATCTGGGACTAAACATCGAATAAATATAAATTCTTACCACTGGTTTTACGCGTAGAGATGTCCCTTTTGCGAATGAGTGGTCATATATTGTCTTGGACAATCCGTTTGCGAAATATACGCGCATCTGTGACGCCAGGGTCGGCTATCTTCAATAACAGCTGTGCTTAATACCACACCTGTTGCTTACGGCGTTGTCGCCCTTTTTAGTGCAATTTGGCTTGATTGACAATTCATTTATTCAGTAGGTGAGAGTATAAGCTTTCTAACGATGTATAACATGTCTGATTTTGCCTTTGGAATAGCGTTTAATAGGTCAGCGTAACCAAAATTTATCTTATCTGCCAATGTCTAAATAAATAAAACGGTAGACTACTTTGCGCGCAGCAGGCAGATCGCGAGTTGATATTACGTCTTTTATTTCCGTTTTTTCTCAATGTCGTATTTGTTATTTGAAATGTGCATTTATGTGTTATTATTCTATCTGTCTCTGTGGCGCTCTGAAATGTGCATTCTCTGCTAAGCTGAGCAATGGATTGGAATATGTGTCTGACGTAGTGTTGCACGGTATACCAAAACTTCAGCACTTTCTCGGTACTTAAAAAAAAAAAAAAAAAAAAAAAGAAACGCTTCGGTATTAGAATATTCCGACGTTCGGTAGTTTGAGTCAAATGTAAAAGCCAGGGAAAATTGTCTCCCGCATTACTGATTGAGAGGATGAAAAGTGTAATTTGTCAGAATCTTCGCTAGAAGGCAGTAGCAACTAAGGTTGCCAAGTGAGGTGACTTGTGCTTGCACTCAGCTCCTTGATACAGCGCAAGCTTTGACTCAGTTCACTTCAGTAGCAATAGGTGTTCCAATTTGGAAATATTTTATTATATATCGATGCTGCATTGTTATTAAAATATACTGTTTTAAAATCTATTTAAAGGTGAAAGACCTGTTGTAAATATTATTTAGTTTACAACCGTTTAATTTTTGAAATATATTTAACATATTTTTTTATTGTTCAGTGTTGTAACACTATAGGCCTATGCATATTAATATGTTGAAGAGGCTTCAACTTAAAGGTTGTTAATGAACCAGGTAGTTAATAAACCATGAATTCGAAAATGAGGTCAGCCCTTGTGGACATTACATTTCTCATCTATTAAAGTAATTTCAGTATCGTTAGGTACCGAGTATCGAATTAACATTGTTTATTTTTCAAGTATCATTTCAGTATTGAGTATCGTAATACTAAACCTGGTATCACTATCAAAGTCAAAATTTTGGTATCGTGACATTACTAGTGTGACGCCTTTTTTAGTTGCGGAACAGAAACACTGCAGCTGTGCATACACGCCGGACCATCTAAGTGTTACGACATGCCATCTAAGTGTTACGACATAGTAAAGGCCTTCGCGGGAAGCGGCCAGGACATATCAATGGCGACGTAACTAAGTCATCCGACAGCGTCTCTTAGCACAAAATTTGCCATAAGTCATCAATATTTTATACGATCATCATGATATTCAGTAGATATGTTGGGTGAAGGCATATAATCATGAGGACAAAGCCATTTTAAAATCGCTCCATAGGGGGCGCGATGGTGCCAATGCTTGGACCCCTCCCAACGCCGCTTGCGGCTTTAATTCTTATTATTTTTCTCCGCTAAAAGTGTCTGAGGCTCAGCAACCATAAGTCCTAGAGCAACCAAATTTGGCAGGTGGGTTCCTATGGCCCCCCACTACTCAGGCACTAAAAATCACCTATGTCGGCCATATGGTGGCGCTATAACAAAGGGTTAGGCGTAAAAGGCCATAACTCCCACATCATAAGTTAGATCAACGCAAAACTTCATCGACGTATGCATCTGAACGTGCTCTATCACTTTGCCATTGGCACTACCTATGTCTGCCATATTGTTTGCCCGCCATTTTAACTTTTTAGTTGGGGCGTGGCAGTTTTCTCCGCTAAAATGTCTGAGGCTCAGCAACCATACGTTGTACACCAACCAAATTTGGGAGGTGGGTTCCTATGGCCCCCCACTACTCAGCCACGAAAAATCACCTACGTCGCCCAGATGGTGGCGCTATAACAAAGGATCATACTTTTAAAGGCTATAACTGCCACACCATAAGTCCGATCAACACAAAACTTCATCGACCGATGCATCTGAATGTGCTCTACAACTTTGCTATTGGGACCACCTATGTCCGCCATATGGTTTGCCCGCCATTTGGACTTTTTTATTAGGTGGGGTGCGGAAGAGCTGTGGCTCCAAATCTAAACGATTACGACATCGAGTAAACTTCTTTACGGCAAGCGACATCCATGGCGACGCAAGTAATCCGACACCGGAGGGTCTAGTTTTTATCAGTGAGGGGAAGGTCTGACCGTCGGGGAAAGAAAGGCAGTGCCAGCCAGAGTGCATGCTAGGCTATTAAAGGTTTGTTAGTACAAGCTTTTTGAGAGGATGAATAATTACTTTTGTTTGGCATGGATTTGAAGACAGTATCGGGTGAGTTCGTTTAGTCTTTAAATCTGTCATTATGGTGAGAAATAGCTAAACCATTTTATTGGTAGGTTTTGCATTTCTGTGCAAACGCGCGAAAACACACTGGTATAATAAAACAATGGTGGCAATACACGTATAGTCCGCTTCGTTCCGTTGCTACCATAACATAAATTATCTTGTGTCTACAGCTGCAGTTTCTCGCTGCAATTTCTAATATTGAATATAAACAAAAGACGCAATTTATGCTTTAAATCGTATTCTCGATTTAATCTCTAAATTGACTGTAAGCTTCGGGTTGTAACTAGGTAGTTGTTTCGTAGGTGACTTAACTCGTCTTAACTATTGCTTGTATTTTTGCATAGACTGCGTTGTTGCTGTCCTTGTTTGTGTTAGTGTTAATCATTTTAACCTACAGGGTCCAACTTGAACTATGCGGTTGTTCCCTGCATTTGGAACGGTAGGCTACTGCCCTCTAGGGTTTTCGACACACTTGTTCCTGTTTATGGTTAAACACTTTGTTGTACGTCGCTCTGGATAGGAGCGTCTGCCAAATGCCTGTAATGTAATGTAATGCAATATTCCGTAGCAACAAGATAAACCCGACATTAGCCCTAAAATATGCCAATACAGCAGTGAAAATGCTGCTCACTGACTAACGACATAAACGAGACAATTTTTCTTTTAATTATACCATGTCATTCTACAGTCAATATCTGGGACTAAACATTGGATAAATATACAATCTTACCATTGGTTTTACGCGTAGATGTCCCTTTTGCGAATGAGTGGTCATATATTGTCTTGGACAATCCGTTTGTGAAAAATACGCGCATATGTGACGCCTGGGTCGGCTATCTTCATAAATAGCTCTGTGTAATACCACACTTGTTGCTTACGGCGTTGTCGCCCTTTTTAGTGCAATTTGGCTTGATTGACAACTCATTTATTCAGTAGGTGAGAGTATAAGCTTTCTAACGATGTATAACATGTCTGATTTTGCTTTTGGAATAGCGTTTTATAGGTCAGTGTAACCAAAATTTTTCTTATCTGCCAATGTCTAAATGAATAAAACGGTAGGCTACTTTGCGCGCAGCGCGCAGATCGCGAGTTGATATTACGTCTTTTTTCCGTTTTTTCTCAATGTCGTATTTATTATTTGAAATGTGTATTTATGTGCTATTATTCTATCTGTCTCTGTGGCGCTCTGAAATGTGCATTCTCTGCTAAGCTGAGCAATGGATTGGAATATGTGTCTGACGTAGTGTTGCACGGTATACCAAAACTTCAGCACTTTCTGTGTACTTAAAAAAAATAAAAAAATAAAAAAAGAAACGGTTCGGTATTAGAATATTCCGACGTTCCGTCGTTTTGAGTCAAATGTAAAAGCCAGGGAAAATTGTCTCCCGCATTACTGATTTAGAGGATGAAAAGTGTAATTTGTCAGAATCTTCGCTAGAAGGCAGTAGCAACTAAGGTTGCCAAGTGAGGTGACTTGCGCTTGCACCCAGCTCCTTGATACAGCGCAAGCTTTGACTCAGTTCACTTCAGTACCAATAGGTGTTCTAATTTGGAAATATTTTATTATAGATAGATGCTGTATTGTTATTAGAATATGCTGCTTTTTAAATCTATTTACAGGTGAAAGACCTGTTTTAAAGATTATTTAGTTTACAACTGTTTAATTTTTGAAATATATTTGATATATTTTTCTGTTGTTTAGTGTTGTAACACTATAGGCCTATGCATATTAATTTGTTGCAGAGGCTTCAACTTAAAGGTTGTTAATGAACCAGGTTGTTAATAAACCATGAATTCGAAGATGAGGTCAACCCTTGTGGACATTACGTTTCTGATCTATTAAGGTTGAAATATATTTCATATAGTTTTCTATGATTTGGCGTTGTAACACTATAGGCCTATGCTTATTGATATGTTGAACAGGCTTTCACTCAAAGCTTGTTAATAAACCAGGTTTTTAATAATCCGTGAATTCGAAAATGAGGTCAACCCTTGTGGACATTGAGTTTATGATCTATTAAGGTAATTTCAGTATCGTTAGGTACCGAGTATTGAATCAGTATCGTTTCAGTATTAATTATTGTGATACTAAACTTGGTATCGGTATCAAAGTCAAAATTTTGGTATCGTGACACTAGTGTGATGCCTTTTTTTGTTACAGCATGGAAGCGCTGCAGCTGTACAAACACGCCAGGCCATATGTGCGTTACGACATGCCATCTAAGTGTTACGACATCCCATCTAAGTGTTACGACATAGTAAAGGCCTTGACGGGAAGCGGCCAGGACACATACATGGCGATGCAACTAAGTCATCCGACAGCGTCTCTTAGCACAAAATTGGCCATAAGTCATCAATATTTTATACAATCATCATGATATTCAGTAGATATGTTGGATGAAGGCATATGATCATGAAGAAAAAGCCATTTTAAAATCGCTCCGTAGGGGGCGCGATGGTGCCAATGCTTGGACCCCTCCCAACGCCGCTTGCGGCTTTAATTATTATTATTATTCTTATTTTTCTCTGCTAAAAGTGTCTGAGGCTCAGCAACCATGAGTCCTAGAGCAACCAAATTTGGCAGGTGGGTTTCTATGGCCCCCCAATACTCAGGCACTAAAAATCACCCATGTCGGCCAGATGGTGGCGCTATAACAAAGGGTTTTGCGTTTAAGGCCATAACTCCAACACCATACGTTAGATAAACACAAAACTTCATGGACTTGTGTAGCTGAACCTGCTCTACAACTTTGTCATTGGGACCACCTATGTCCGCCATATTGTTTGCCCGCCATTTTGACTTTTTAGTTGGGGCGTGGAAGTTTTCTCCACTAAAATGTCTGAGGCTCAGCAACCATAAGTTGTAGACCAACCAAATTTGGTAGGTGGGTTCCTATGGCCCCCCCACTACTCAGGCACTAAAAATCACCTATGTCGGCCAGGTGGTGGCGCTATAACAAAGGGTCATACTTTAAAGGGTCATAACTTCCACACCATAAGTCAGATCAACACAAAACTTCATCGACTGATACATCTGAATGTGCTCTACAACTTTGCTTTTGGGACCACCTATGTCCGCCATATGGTTTGCCCACCATTTGGACTTTTTCATTAGGTGGGGTGCGGAAGAGCTGGACCTGCAAATTCTAAGTGTTACGACATCGAGTAAACTTCTTTACGGCAGGCGACATCCATGGCGACGCAAGTAATCCGACACTGTAGGGTCTAGTTTTTAGCAGTGAGGGGAGGGTCTGAGCGTCGCGGAAGTAATGGAAGACAGTACCAGCCAGAGTGCATGCTAGGCTAAGTTTGTTCGTAAAAGCTTTTTGAGAGGATGAATAATTACTTTTCTTTGGCATGGATCCATTTGAAGACAGTATCGGGTGAGTTCATTCAGTCTTTAAATCTGTCATTATGGTGAGAAATAGCTAAACCATTTTATTGGTAGGTTTTGAGTTTCTGTGCAAACGCGCGAAAACACGCTGGTATAATAAAACAATGATGGCAATACATGTATAGTCCGCTTCGTTCCGTTGTTACCATAACATAAACTATCTTGTGTCTACAGCTGCAGTTTCTCGCTGCAATTTCTAATATTGAATGTAAACAAAAGACGCAATTTATGCGGTACTCTGCCAATGTCTGAATAAATAATACGGTACTCTGCGCGTAGGCAGCATGGATGGCGAGTTGGTCTTTCATGTTTTGCTATTAAAAGTTTGTTAGTAAAAGCTTTGAGAAGATGAATCATTACTTTTCTTTGGCATGGATCCATTTGAAGACAATATCGGGTGAGTTCGTTTAGTGTTTAAATCCGTCATTATGCTGAGATAAATCGTATTCTCAATGTAATCTCTAAATTGACTGTAAGCTTAGGGTTGTAACTAAGTAGTTGTTTCGTAGGTGATTTAACTCGTCTTAACTATTGCTTGTATTTTTGCATAGACTGCATTGTTGCTGTTCTTGTTTGTGTTAGTGTTAATCAGTTTAACCTACAGGATCCAAGTTGAACTATGCGGTTGTTCCCTGCACTTGGAACGGTAGGCTACTGCCCTCTAGGGTTTTCGACACACTTGTTCCTGGTTATGGTTAAACACTTTGTTGTACGTCGCTCTGGATAGGAGCGTCTGCCAAATGCCTGTAATGTAATGTAATGCAATATTCAGTAGCAACAAGATAAACCCGACATTAGCCCTAAAATATGCCAATACAGCGGTGAAAACGCTGCTCACTGAATTACGAAATAAACGAGACAAATGTTTATTTTTTAAATTATACCATATCATTCTACAGTCAATATCTGGGACTAAACATTGAATAAATATACAGTCTTACCATTGGTTTTACGCGTAGAGATGTCCCTTTGCGAATGAGTGGTCATATATTGTCTTGGACAATCTGTTTGCCAAATATACGCGCATCTGTCACGCCTGGGTCGGCTATCTTCAATAATAGCTGTGCGTAATACCACACCTGTTGCTTACGGCGTTGTCGCCCTTTTTAGTCCAATGTGGCTTGATTGACAATTAATTTATTCATTAGGTGAGAGTATAAGCTTTCTAACGATGTATAACATGTCTGATTTTGCTTTTGGAATAGCGTTTTATAGGTCAGCGTAACCAAAATGTTTCTTATCTGCCAATGTGGAAATAAATAAAACGGTAGGCTACTTTGCGCGCAGCACGCAGATCGCGAGTTGATATTACGTATTTTTTTTCGTTTTTTCTCAATGTCGTATTTATTATTTGAAATGTGCATTCATGTGTTATTATTCTATCTGTCTCTGTGGCGCTCTGAAATGTGCATTCTCTGCTAAGCTGAGCAATGGATTGGAATATGTGTCTGACGTAGTGTTGCACGGTATGCCAAAACTTCAGCACTTTCTCAGTATTTAAAAAAAAAAAAAAAAAAAGAAACGGTTCGGTATTAGAATATTCCGACGTTCGGTAGTTTTGAGTCAAATGTAAAAGCAAGGGAAAATTGTCTCCCGCATTACTGATTGAGAGGATGAAAAGTGTAATTTGTCAGAATCTTCGCTGTAAGGCAGTAGCAACTATGGTTGCCAAGTGAGGTGACTTGCGCTTGTGCACTCAGCTTCTTGATACAGCGCAAGCTTTCACTCAGTTCACGTCAGTAGCAATAGGTGTTCCAATTTGCAAATGTTTTATTATAGATAGATGCTGTATTGTTATTTAAATATGCAGTTTTTAAATTTATTTAAAGGTGAAAAACCTGTTTTAAAGATTATTTAGTTTACAACTGTTTAATTTTTGAAATATATTTGATATATTTCTCTGTTGTTTAGTGTTGTAACACTATAGGCCTATGCTTATTGCTATGTTGAACAGGCTTCAACTCAAAGGTTGTTAATAAACCAGGTTTTTAATGATCCGTGAATTCGAAAATGAGGTCAACCCTTGTGGACATTAAGTTTCTGATCTATTAAGGTAATTTCAGTATCGTTAGGTACCGAGTATTGAATCAGTATCGTTTCAGCATTACTTATTGTGATACTAAACTTGGTATCGGTATCAAAGTCAAAATTTTGGTATCGTGACAACACTAGTGTGATGCCTTTTTTTGTTACAGCATGGAAGCGCTGCAGCTGTACAAACATGCCAGGCCATATGTGCGTTACGACATGCCATCTAAGTGTTACGACATAGTAAAGGCCTTGACGGGAAGCGGCCAGGACATATCCATGGCGATGTAACTAAGTCATCCAACAGCGTCTCTTAGCACAAAATTGGCCATAAGTCATCAATATTTCATACGCTCATCATGATATTCAGTAGATATGTTGGGTGAAGGCATATGATCATGAGGACAAAGCCATTTTAAAATCGCTCCATAGGGGGCGCGATGGTGCCAATGCTTGGACCCCTCCCAACGCCGCTTGCGGCTTTAATTATTATTATTATTATTATTATTCTTATTTTTCTCTGCTAAAAGTGTCTGAAGCTCAGCAACCATAAGTCCTAGAGCAACCAAATTTGGCAGGTGGGTTTCTATGGCCCCCCACTACTCAGGCACTAAAAATCACCTATGTCGGCCAGATGGTGGCGCTATAACAAAGGGTAATGCGTAAAAGGCCATAACTCCCACACCATAAGTCAGATCAACACAAAACTTCATCGACCTATGCATCTGAACGTGCTGTACAACTTTGTTATTGGGACTACCTATGTCCGCCATATTGTTTGCCCGCCATTTTGACTTTTTAGTTGGGGCGTGGAAGTTTTCTCCGCTAAAATGTCTGAGGCTCAGCAACCATAAGTTGTAGTCCAACCAAATTTGGTAGGTCGGTTCCTATGGCCACCCACTACTCAGGCACTACAAATCATCTATGTCGGCCAGATGGTGGCGCTATAACAAAGGGTCATGTTTAAAAGGTCATAACTCCCACACCGTAAGTCAGATCAACACAAAACTTCATCGACTGATGCATCTGAATGTGCTCTACAACCTTTATATTGGGACCACCTATGTCCGCCATATGGTTTGCCCGCCATGTGGACTTTTTCATTAGGTGGGGTGCGGAAGAGCTGGAGCTCCAAATCTAAGTGCTACGACATCTAGTAAACTTCTTTCCGGCAAGCGACATCCATGGCGACGCAAGTAATCCGACACCGTATGGTCTAGTTTTTAGCAGTGATGGGAGGGTCTCAGCGTCGCGGAAGCAATGGAACACAGTGCCAGCCAGAGTGCATGCTAGGCTACCAAGTTTGGTAGTAAAAGCTTTTTGAGAGGATGTATAATTACTTTTCTTGAGCATGGACCCATTTGAAGACAATATCGGGTGAGTTCGTTTAGTCTTATAATAAACACGCTCGTATAGTAAAACAATGACGGTAATACATATAAAGTCCGCTTCGTTCCGTTGCTACCATAACATAACACACTATCTTGTGTCTACAGCTGCAGTTTCTCGCTGCAATTACTAATATTGAATATAAACAAAAGACGCAATTTATGCTGTACATTGCCAATGTCTAAATAAATAATACGGTATGGTAAAGCTTTGAGAGGATGAATCATTACTTTTCTTTGGCATGGATCCATTTGAAGACAATATCGGGTGAGTTCGTTTACTCTTTAAATCCGCCATTATGCTGAGAGAAATCGTACTCTCAATTTAATCTCTAAATTGGCTGTAAGCTTAGGGTTGTAACTAGGTAGTTGTTTCGTAGGTGACTTAGTTAATGCACTCGTCTTAACTATTGCTTGCATTTTTGCATAGACTGCGTTGTTGCTGTTCTTGTTTGTGTTAGTGTTAACCAGTTTAACCTACAGGGTCCAAGTTGAACTATGCGGTTGTTCCCTGCACTTGGAACGGTAGGCTACTGCCCTCTAGGGTTTTCGACACACTTGTTCCTGGTTATGGTTATACACTTTGTTGTACGTCGCTCAGGATAAGAGCGTCTGCCAAATGCCTGTAATGTAATGTAATGTGATATTCCGTAGCAACAAGATAAACCAGACATTAGCCCTAAAATATGCTAATACAGCGGTGAAAACGCTGCTCACTGAATTAGGATATAAACGAGACAAATTTTTATTTTTTAAATTATACCATGTCATTCTACAGTCAATATCTGGGACTAAACATTGAATAAATATACAATCTTACATTGGTTTTCCGCGTAGAGCTGTCCCTTTTGCGACTGAGTGAGCATATATTGTCTTGGACAATCCATTTGCGAAATAGACGCGCATTTGTGGCTACCTTCAAAAATAGCTGTGCATAATACCACACTTGTTGCTTACGGCGTTGTCGCCCTTTTTAGTGCAATGTGGCTTGATTGACAATTCATTTATTCAGTAGGTGAGAGTATAAGCTTTCTAACGATGTATAACATGTCTGACTTTGCTTTTGGAATAGCGTTTTATAGGTCAGCGTAACTGAAAATTTTCTTATCTGCCAATGTCTAAATAAATACCACATAAAAACGGTAGGCTACTTTGCGCGCGGCACGCAGATCGCGAGTTGACATTACGCCTTTTTTCCGTTTTTTCTCAATGTCGTATTTATTATTTGAAATGTGCATTCATGTTTTATTATTCTATCCGTCTCTGTGGCGCTCTGAAATGTGCATTCTCTGCTAAGCTGAGCAATGGATTCGAATATGTGTCTGACGTAGTGTTGGATGGTATACCAAAACTTCAGCACTTTCTCAGTACTTAAAAAAAAGAAAAGAAAAAAGAAACGGTTCGGTATTAGAATATTCCGACGTTCGGTAGTTTTGAGTCAAATGTAAAAGCCAGGGAAAATTGTCTCCTGCATTACTGATTGACAGGATGAAAAGTGTAATTTGTCAGAATCTTCGCTAGAAGGCAGTACCAACTAAGGTTGCCAAGTGAGGTGACTTGCGCTTGCACTCAGCTCCTTGATACAGCGCAAGCTTTGACTCAGTTCACTTCAGTACCAATAGGTGTTCCAATTTGCAAATGTTTTATTATAGATAGATGCTGTATTGTTATTAAAATATGCTGCTTTTTAAATCTATTTACAGGTGAAAGACCTGTTTTAAACATTATTTAGTTTACAACTGTTTTATTTTTGAAATATATTTAACATATTTCTCTATTGTTCAGTGTTGTAACACTATAGGCCTATGCATATTAATATGTTGAAGAGGCTTCAACTTAAAGGTTGTTAATGAACCAGGTTGTTAATAAACCATGAATTGGAAAATGAGGTCAACCCTTGTGGACATTACGTTTCTCATCTATTAAGGTAATTCGAGTATCGAATGAGCATCGTTTAAGTTTCAAGTATCATTTCAGTATTGACTATCGTGATACTAAACCTGGTATCACTATCAAAGGCAAAATTTTGGTATCGTGACATTACTAGTGTGATGCCTTTTTTAGTTGCGGCGCAGAAACACTGCAGCTGTGCATACACGCCGGACCATCTAAGTGTTACGACATAGTAAAGGCCTTGACGGGAAGTGGCCAGGACATATCCATGGTGACGTAACTAAGTCATCCAACAGCGTCTCTTAGCACAAAATTGGCCATAAGTCATCAATATTTCATACGATCATCATGATATTCAGTAGGTATGCTGGGTGAAGGCATATGATCATGAGGAAAAAGCCATTTAAAAATCGTTCCATAGGGGGCGCGATGGTGCCAATGCTTGGACCCCTCCCAACGCCGCTTGCGGCTTTAATTTAAACAGCGTTTGTATAGGAATGATTCCGTCTTGCACTTTTTGAGCCGTATAAGCGGTTGATCCCTGTAACCATGATCACTGTAAGCGGTTTCCACTGTACCATATTGTACATCTCCTGTGTTAAATCAATTAGGGTATCTACTTTACTTTACTTTTCTATAAGAGGTCATTTAAAAATCATAGCTAAGAGACAGATTTTTTTCAGCTTTTATGTACTATATCAGATTTTCAGTGGGTCAAAAGTTTACATACACTTTGTTAGTATTTGGTGGCATTGCCTTTTAATTGCTTAACTTGAATCAAATGCTTGGGGTAGCCTTCCACAAGCTTCTCACAATACTTTGCCAGAGTTTTTGCCCATTCCTCCTGACAGAACTGGTGTAACTCAGTCCTCTTTGCTCGGACACACTTTTTCAGTTCAGTCCACAAATTATCCATGGGATCCAGGTCAGGGCTTTGTGATGACCACTCCAATACTTTCACTTTGTTGTCTTTAAGCCATTTTGTTACAACTTTGGAGGTATGCTTAGGATCACTGTTCTGCTGGAAAACCCAGTTACGACCAAGTTTTAACTTTCTAGCTCGTGTTGAGGTGTTGCTTCAGTATTTCTAAATAATCCTCCTTCCTCATGATTCCATCTATTGTTTGAAGTGCACCCGTCCCTTTTCCAGCAAAATACCCCCACAACATGATGCTGCCATCTTCATGCTTCGCAGCTGGGATGGTGTTCTTCGGAGTAAAAGCCTCACCCTTTTTCCTTCATACATAGGGCTGATCATTGTGGCCAAACAGTCCAATTTTTGTTTCATCTGACCAGTGAACACTTCCTCAAAAGGCAAGGTCTTCGTCCTGGTGATCATCTGCAAACTTCATTCTGACTTTTTTATGCTGGTCTTGGAGTAGGGGCTTCTTTCTTGCGCGACAGCCTTTCAGGCCATGGCGATGTAGGATTCTCTTAATGATGGATGTAGATACTTTGGTACCTGATGCCTCCAGCTCCTTCACCAGTTTCTTTGTTGATGTCTTGGGGTTCAGTTGAACCTTTCGGACCAAAGTTTGTTCAGCCCTGGGAGTTAATTTCTGCCTCCTTCATGAACGATGCAGGGGTTTGTGTGGTCTCAAGATTTTTATATTTGCATAAAATTATTTGTTTGTACAGATGCTCGTGGTACCTTCAGTTGTTCAAAAATTGCTCCTAAGTCGAACCGGACTTGTGGACTCCACAATTTTTTTTTTGGTTGAGTTGCTTTGATTTTCCCATGGTATCAAAAGAAAAGTGGCAGTGGTTCTAAAGGTAGGCCCTTAAATACAGCCAATCAACTCCCAATTAACTCCTAATTATGACAATTAGCCAATCACAAGCTTCTAAAAAGTCATTACATCAATTTCTGGAATCTTCCAGACTGTTTAAACAGACAGTCAGCTTGGTGTATGTAAACTTTTGACCCACTGGATTTCTGATATAGTGAATTAATGCTGAAATAAATCTGTCTCTAATCGATTGTTTTAAAATTACCTCTGATGTGAACAAAGTAGCTGCCCTAATTGACTAGCCTAAAGATAAGTATGGTAACATGAAATGTTGTGAAAAACTGAGTTTGAATATCTTTATCCTAGGTGTATGTAAACTTTTGGCCTCAACTGTATATATATATATATATATATATATTTTTGAAAGAGGGTTCATTATTGGAGCATGAATGGTAGCAGCTTCAATCAGAAAGGTTGCTCAACTGGCTATTGTTTTAATAGGATCAATGACTAAAGTTACATCTGCATATATACGAAATACAATATAAATAGCGTCAGAAATTGGGGTTGAAAGCGCACATTTGATGTCCGTGTTGCTCATGCATTAGTGCAATATGTAAGGAAAAACAGAAGAGCAAGTCTTCTTCAGGTGACAAAGAATGTCAGTGTTGGTCGTGATCAGACTGTGTCAGCAAGAGCAAGAACAACTACATATAGAAGGATATTATCGTAGAGTTGCAGTGAATAAACCTCTCATTACAGAAATGAATGCACATTTAAGAGTTCACAAGTGGGCAAGTGCATGTATGGCGCACACAAAGAGAACAGTACAGGCCTGAGTGCTTGACCCCTACTGTGATGCTGTGGGGGGAATTTTCCTGGCATGGTTTGGGTCCACTTGTCCCCTTAGAGGGAAGGGTCACAGCAAATCAATACAAACTTATTCTGAGTGATCATCTTTATCCTATGATAAAACATTTCTATCCTGATGAGAGTGGTTTCTTACAGGATGACAATGCCCTTGTTCGCAGGGCACGAAGGGTCACTGAATGGTTTGATGAGTATCAAAAATGATGTGAATCATATGCTATGGCCATTGCAGTCAACAGATCTCAACCCAGTTGAATACAACGTGTGAGACCGCACTCTCCACCACCATCATAAAAACACCAAATGAGGGAATATCTTTAGAAAGAATGGTGTTCCATCCCTTCAGTAGAGTTCCAGAGACTTGTAGAATCTATGCCAAGGCACTCTGAAGCTGTTATGATGGCTTGTGGTGGCCCAATACCTTACTAAGACACTTTATGTTGTTTTTTTCTTTAATTTGTCACCTGTCTATATAAGTCTACATATTAAATGTATAAGAAAGGGGACCATGCTGATCCAGGAAACTACAGGCCTGTTTAACTTCACATGTAAAATACTGGAATGGATCATTAGAGACAAGTTAGAAGTGTTTCTTGAAAATAACAACATCCCAAAGGACAGCCAGCATGGTTTTTGCAAGGGAAATTAATGCCTAACAAACCTTCTGGTATTTTTTGAAGAAGCAAGTGAGTGTTTTGACTATAACAAGGATTATTATATTATATACTTAAATTTCCAAAAAGCTTTTGATAAAGCACCACATGAGAGACTTTTTGAAGAAAATTAAGCAACATTTTAAAGCAAAATTAAGACTGTAGGACTTACAGTAGATTTTTCAGAGTGGATTTGGAACTGGCTACAGGGTAGAACACAAAGAGTAGTAGTAGGAGGAATATTATCTGAGCAGGGAATTGTTGGTCGATGCTTGGCCCACTGCTCTTCCTCATTTATATCAATGAACATGGCAGGGAAAGCATATTAGTCAAATTTGCAGATGAGCCTTACAGGTTCTAGGCACCGTGGTGTAGCAGTAAAAAAGGCCAACAGGATATTGGGATATATAACTGGCACACACCGGTGTGACACCCCTGGAAGGGAGATGCGGCAGTTCCAGGTGTGCACCATTAGTTGCCGCATGGAGAGAGAGAGAAAGAGAGTGTACCCACACCAACATGAAAACAAATAAACAAACATCTTCACCCTTCCCCTCAAGGGTTCCGAGCAAAAACAATAAACTAAATCAACAAACTAAAATAACAAAGACAAAAATTATGCTGCAAGCAGTGATTACGGGGGCCAAGCAGCAAGCACAACACGCCATTGCAACATTTGAGCTACCATGTGGTCACTCATGTGGTCACTCCTTGGAGTGACCTTCAATCGTTATGCAGTTTTGTGACATTAGAATGGGTGGTTACATAGTGTTATAAAATAATACAGGATTAGTAGCATTTGAAGCATTTTTCAAAAAAGTGTAATTTGCGGAAGATCTAATGGGCAGAGCTTATGGGTCCTTATGGGAAACGTGTTATGCTTGACGAGTTGCACATATGTCCAAAATTTCTGTAGCTCAAATGGGGCAGGAGATATGCTTGTTCAAAGTTGTCCAAAAACCACACCTATTAGCTCATGGTAGCGCCACCTTATGGCCAATCGGCTTCATATTTGCTCCCTGTCCATTTGGAGTGCCCCTATACCAATGTGCCAAGTTTCGAAAAAATCGGCATAGTGGTTATGCCTAAACCGGAAATGAGCTCTCTAGCACCACCATTTTGTTTGATCGGGACAACAAAGGAGGCTTAGCCTCCATTTATGTCTACTCATATTCCTATGAAGTTTCATGGTGTTAGGTCAAACTGTTCAGAAGTTATCCACCGTTATGTGAAAAGCCACGCCCTCCGCAATATTCATTGGCTCATAGTGACATTGTTTTTTAACTTTTCAAAAATCCGATATGTTAATTAGTAGACATTGCTCCATAGATTATGTATACCAAGTGTCGTGCAGATCGATGAAAAATCCTAGGACAAGTTCGATCGTTTATAGTTTTGCATAAAATTCAAAATGGCAGAAAATCTAATTAACCAGAAGTGATGGGTCCTGAGGTAAATTTGTTCCTCATGAAGAGTGGCATACGTGTGCAAAATTTTAAGATTCTAGGTCAAACGGGGCATGAGATATGCCTGTTCAAAGTTTGCAATTTCAATCGCTTGCTATAGCGCCCCCCTTTGGCCAAGCAATGTAAAATTTATTTCATGGCCTGTTGGCATGATCCTCTACCATTCTGCAAGTTTCGTAAAAAGCGACCAGTCGGCCAACTTTTAGCTGACCAGCATTGCTGCTTTTCAGCGGTTTTGCTTTCTCTGTCTTGTGCTCGGACAAACAAAACTCAGCCCAATACTGCGGAGAGAAACACACCTTTAAGCACCTGGTTAAGGCAACCCAGAAGAGTGTGCTCTCTCCATCAGCCAGCGTTGCCGAGCCCAATCCGTGTCTCCAGTGGACTGAAGGCAGTTCTGTCAGTAAAGACTTTCGGCCAAGGTAAAGCCCTATCTCTCTCCCAAAGACTTTGAGAGAGTTATTCATGCTTTCATTACCTCTTGGTTAGATTATTTTAACTCCTTGTATGTGGGTGTAGATCAGTCATCTCTCCGTCGTCTGCAGTTAGTGCAAAATGCATCCACTCGTCTTCTAACTGTAAAAAGAAAGTGTGATCATATAACACCAGTGTTGGCCTCCCTCCACTGGCTGCCTGTCCACTTCAGGATTGATTTTAAGATTTTATTGCTTGTTTTTAAGGTTTTAAATGGGCTGGCACTATTTTATTTAGCAGAACTTTTGCAGCATCCAGTTAGAGCACTAAGGTCGGCCAACCAGATGCTCTTGGATGTTCCGAGATCCAGGCACAAAAATAGAGGCGGCCAAGCTTTTGCTGTAGCTGTCCCTAATCTCTGGAACAGCGTACCTTTTCATATAAGAACTGCTCAGACCCTAGTATTTTTTAAGTCGCTGCTGAAGACCCACCTTTTCTCATTGGCATTCAATTCCAGTTGAGCTTGTCACCGTGATTTTATCTTCTATTGTGCTGTAATTCTTTTATTACTATGTTTATTGCTTTCTTTTATTCATATTTTTATTTACTTTTATATTCGTCACCTTGATTTTATCTTCTATTGTACCATAATTCTTTTATTACTATGTTTATTGCTTCCTTTTATTCTTATTTTTATTTACTTTAATATTCGTTTTTGGTATTTTAAGTCTGTTCAGCACTTTGGTCAACTGTGGTTGTTGTAAATGTGCTATACAAATAAACTTTGACTTGACTTGACTTGAATGCAATACACTTCAAAGTTTAAATTTCGCATGTGGCACTGTAGTGCCACATAGAGTGCCAGTTGCATGCATGTCATGCAAAATGAATTAGCAGCAATCCTGAACATACCTGCCAAATTCTTTTTGAGTTTATGAGCATGGGTGAAGGGGGGAAATGTAGGGAGAGGTGTAAACAAAATACAGAGAGAAGAAGCAGAAAAAGGAGAAGAGGAGGAAGAGGAATCCTAGCAAAAACAAAAGGGGTCCTATGCACCCTTGGTAATAATAATAGGGGTCCAACACATCGTTGGTCCCCTAATAATTATAACTGCAAGCAGAGATGTGGGGGGGCCAAGCACCAAGGGGGAACCACAGAGCATCGAGAGCAATTTGTATCTTTCTGAAATGTCTGCAAAAATATGAACAAAGTTTTCAACAATTTAGTTGCCTGCATACCACAATTCTGTTCTTGGGTGCACTGCATGCTTCAGTGGGAGAGAAAGACAAGCAGTGTGAAAGGTTCATTCCTTTCTTCTTCCCAGCCTGGCACATGCACACATATGGTCCTCATGTTGGTGGAGCACCAGGACATTTGCTGGAGCAAAAGTACCTGTAACTGCCTCACATTGTCAGTTAAGTTTCTAGTTTGGCACCTTGCTATTTTTTGGTTCCTACCTATAATATAGTAGTCCTAGAGGCGGAACTAATCTCTGCCGCTCCAGTGTTCCGCACATCAGTTTAATTAACACATTGTAAGCAAAATGCCAAAAAGCGCCAAACTGAAGAACAGCATAAGCATATACAAACACATATATACACAGTATAAATTAATCTAGAAGAAAGAAGACAAGGACGAAGCAAGCAAGATTTAGCCCCTCTTACGTAGTAAGCAGCCTACGAGGTATGTTTGAGTTTAAGTTCCATACGGTTATGTTTTTCTACGATATATTTTAAGTGCATAATTTACATATGCTATGAATGTGTTAGCTAAATATGCTACCTATTGTATAACTGTATGGGAATCAAAAATTGTGAATACAAGACATACATACATTCATTTCATTTATTGCATTTTTTATTTTCTCTTTCAACCCAGTTCTCATGGGTTGGTCCGATGTTGGAATAAACCCCGTTTTTTAACCATGTCCTCGTGAATCATGTCTATTACTGGAGGGAGCTACAGTGAGAACTCGACTGCTCCGCATGAGTAGGCAAGGAAGACGGCAACGATCCGAGAGCAGCGATCCGTGGATGGGACGGGACACCTCCACATCATAGCGTGTGCATGTGTTACGGCTAGCTACACATCAGCGCAAGTTCAGCACCACAGGAAGGTCCAGGTGTCCTAGAGTGAATTAAGTTGCAACCAAGAGACTTTAACCCCTTAGCGCACAAGCCAAATCTTGCCAATCCTTTCCTATTTAGGGGGTACCCTATTTAAAGCTTTATAACTCCAGATGTGAACACCACAGAGACTTGAAAAATTGCTTAAATGAAGCAAGACATTTGTACAATTCACAATACTAACGCAGATTAGTTTATATTCATAATTTTGGAAGAAATAAAGTGCCACAAATGCAATTGTTTAGACAAAAAATCTAAAATGAATTTGCACTTTTTAAGTTTGCAATGAAATACTGAGAGAATGCGCATATACAGCAGGTTAAACTATACATGTGCTAGATCAAAAACTTCTTGACCACAAGTTCATAAAATCTAAGGGTGGATATGTAGAACTACTAGATGTATGAAGCAAAAACTAAGAAGTGTACCCAGCATCTCCAAATCTATCCAAAATGTCTAAATTATGCATTGCTGTAAATCACAACATATTCACGTATTTCACTACAAATCACAATCAAAGAAAATCACTGTTGCATCATTTTCAAGTGGGAATTACAAGTGTTCAGTCAGTACAGTGGTCTAAAATATCTAGGGGTCCAGAAGCATAACCAAAATCTCTCCAAAATTGAATAAAATGCTTTTTGTCCATTATAAAGCATATAAATGAGCCCCTTATGAAGGTTCAAGATGAAACTTTGCTATCAGATTAAAAAAATAATGCAAAAATATTTTCACACAATGCGATACAGTACCTAAATGTATAATAATTAAGTCTTGTGTGTATTTCTATACTCTGTACTCTCGTATGTTTTTTTGTATGGGGATGGGACGGCATGAAAACAATTTTCAACCATCCACCATGTTTTGGCAATGTTCCAACTCTCACGTCACCACTGTTGCATGCTTCACAAAAACGATTGCACTACCATCTAACGCTTACATTACAGTGTGAAATATCCACATTATATAACACCACTAACCTATTTAAAGATTCAAAAACAACGTATATAACCGAAACATTTAGAGCAGTAATACTTACACAGTAATGATGAAATCTCATCTATGTTCAGTAGATGGAGACAGAGACAGTACCAATGATATTGTTCTATTCGCTTCTGTTTTGCTCCAGAAAACGATGCCAGCTAGGTCTATCAGCAAATATGGCTTAGCTATGTCCAGAAGTCCTCAATAATAATAGTATTTTCCAAGAAATTACGAAATATCATTAGGTGCAGTATTTTTCTGCTAACATGGAGTGAATGCGTAAGTGAATGCGATGCTAAGAATATATTCTGTTATGCTGACCTATAAAACGCTATTCCAAAAGCAGAATAAGACATGTTATACATCGTTAGAAAGCTTATACTCTCACCTACTGAATAAATGAATTGTCAGTCAAGCCAGACTGTACTAAAAAGGGCAACGACGCCATAAACAACAGGTGTGGTATTACGCACAGCTATTTTGGAAGATACCCAGCTGTCACAAATGCGCGTATATTTCCCAAATGGATTGAACAAGACAATATATGACCACGCAGTCTCAAAAGGGACATCTCTACACGTAAAACCAACAGTAATTATATTTATTCAATATTTTGTCCCAGATATTGACTGTAGAATGACATGGTATCATTTTTAAAAACTTTTTCTCGTTTATTTTGTTATTTAGTGAGCAGCGTTTTCACTGCTGTATAGGCATATCTTAGGGCTATTGTCGGGTGTTTTGTAGATGAGACTGCAGGGAGGGGGTGCGTGTTAAATGAACGACCAGAGCGACAATGGTGGGGCTGCAAAACTCCATTTTCGGCATAGTTGTCGTGTATGGTCTACTAATGAAACTAAAACAACACGTTTCTGTTTTTAACTCACACTTTGGTTGCAGTAGCACCGAACGTTTGCGTTTAGTAATCTTGGTACGCTGGAGAGAAGAGAAGTCAAGCATGAAAGCAGCCCGTTGCAGCACCACTCTCCACCACAAGCTGTGACACATCCAAACCAAGAAGACAGCACAGCAGCTCTTGTTAGAGCGTTCGTAGAGTCCATCAGTGCGAGCCGTCTTCCTGTACCTGAACCAACAGCGTTCAACGGTGACCCGCGCAGATTCAACAAATGCAAGGTTTCCTTTCCAACACGCATTGACAGGAAAAACATACCAGCTGAAGAAAAGATATATTATCTGCGAAAGTACGTGTGTGGACCCGTCAAGAAGGCCATAGAGAGCCAAGGCCTTCAGAGACAAGCTCGATGCATGGCCCAAAATAAGCTCCAAAGGCAGTGTGGAACTTCAAGAACTCACTGACGTCCTTCACAGCTGTGAGGCTGCCATGTCTCAGGTAAGAGGTCTTGAAGTACTCAACAACTGCAACGAGAACCAGAAAATGCTTGCTAAACTTCCAGACTGGTTGACCTCAAGAGGGAATAGGAAAGTCATAGAAGTGGAAGAACAAAGTCACATGTTCCCAAGCTTCCGTCAGTTTGTCAAGTTTCTCACACATGAAGCCAAACTCGCTTGCAACCCAATAACATCTCTCCACGCACTAAAACCAAGTGAAAGCGAGAAGATCAAGCAGGGTTTCCCCCAGAAAAGTAGTTAGGCCCGGTGGCAAGTGTCTTTTTTGATGGGGGCCCGGCGTAGGCCAGTGACAGACTGATGGCAGCATTAAGGTAGGGCACTATAGTTTCTGTAATAACAGAATCACGGACGGAATCACGGAATTGAGAATTTAAAAAAGCCATTCCATAGGGCCCTACATTAAGTCAGTGCTAAAAGCTGACTGGAGAGTTGAAAATATGACTACATAATGTGAATGTTGTTATAAATAAGTCATTTATTCAACACACATTCTAAAAAATCAAGTTATTTATAGCATAGCAGAGTCTTACAAAGAATCTGACAACAATGTACAGTCTTGAAATGCTGTGTTTTCAACAACAACAAAAGAAATTAAATTAAAATAAATAATCTCAAAGTTTTGCACGCTACAAAAAACTTGAAAAAAGTCCTGACTGGGTACTGATTCTTACAGCCTTGGAATGCTGGGCACATTTCAACAACAACAAAAGAAATTAAATTAAAATAAATAATATCAAGGTTTTTGCACTCTACCAAAAACTTGTATTCAAGTCCTGATTCTTACAACAAGCCTTGGAATGCTGGGCACATTTAAACATTTAAAAAACTGTCTTAGGTTTTTTGGCTTTTACAGTACGCTACCTTTCCTCCTTGACCTTATCCCTAAATGGCACCAAGGAAGTATCTGTGTTACTGACTTTTTGGCTAGCTAGCTAAGTTAGCTACATGACCACGTTGTCATAAAATTTTTCCTGACCGTGAAAACTGCCTGACTTGTTTACACTTTTGACAGATGTGGCTCCTGAATAAATCTATCGTTGTTTCCATCGCAGCACTTTAGACACAAGCAATATTGAAAGCATCCAGAAATTTCTTCTTACCGTGAAGAGTGCCTAACCCTCAACCGTAGCGTTTTTTCCCCAAAGATGGTATTTCTAGATATAGCCTAATTTTGCCGCTGTGTTAACACATTTCTACAGTTGCCGGTCAGGCAACCATAAGAAGAAATTTTAGGATTTTTCCGATATTGTGTCGAAAGTGCTGTGACGGAAACAACGATGGATTTACTCTGTAGCCACATCTGTCCAGAATGTAAACAAGTCAGGCAGTTTTCTGACAACGTTGGCGTGCACATCAATGTCATCAAGATAACGTTATTAATAAACAAGTGAAGTCGTTATTTCGTTGGCGATTAGTAAGTCATGTAATGTTACAATATATGAGAACATTACATTCATGCTACTAGTTTAACGTTACCTACACACTGCTTAAGTTAATATAAAAAGAACGTA
This sequence comes from Anguilla pacifica, assembly GCA_039654925.1. Classification (NCBI taxonomy): domain Eukaryota; kingdom Metazoa; phylum Chordata; class Actinopteri; order Anguilliformes; family Anguillidae; genus Anguilla; species Anguilla pacifica. The sequence goes on along the minus strand of CM077290.1, from coordinate 31,415,881 downwards.
CTTACCATTGAGATGAAGTGATAATGCAGTTTGTAACGAGGTTAGTTAGCCTACTAAATAAGAAATGGTGGCTTGCTAGGTAACGTTAGCTTGTGATAGTTGGAAGTGTCAAGTGTTGAATGCAGAGACTGAAAAGGTTGAATGTCACTTTACACACAATGAGTGTAAAGAACACTGATCACTGAAGATCACTGACCTGGTGTTTTCCTATTGCGTTCACGTTTTAACCAACAGATGTCGCTGGTGAGCTTTTCAACCGAGCCGCCCCACTGTAACTGTAGTTTAAAAACATCTTAAAAATACATTAAAAAAATAAATAAATTCCCTGATGCTTAGACCCGGCGGGGGGTCAACTTAGGCCCGGCGGGCCGCCGAGCCTGCAATACACTGGCAGAAACCCTGGATCAAGGTTTCAAAGAAGAGAGGTCCTGGAGCAAAGGTACTGGCAACCAACTCAGATGAGAAAGCTGTTGCTACAAGCTGTGTCTTCTGTGAGAAAGCAGATCACAGTCTACACAAGTGTCGTAAATTTATGGATGAGACGATCTCTGAGCGAGTCAAGTTTGTTCAAGAGAAGAAATTGTGCTTTGGCTGTCAAGTCTGGCCATCGCTTAAAGGACTGTGAAAACAGAAAGATCTGCGATACGTGTGAGAAAGGACATCCAACTTGTCTCCATGATAATCGCACCAAGGTAGAAAGGATGTCAACAAGACCTGATGGAGTGAGGGACAGCGACAAGTCAAGGGAAAGGAAGATGGATCACCCACAAGATAAAGTAGCAAGAACATCATGTGAGGCAACATCAAATAGAGTCGTACAGAATGTCAAAGTCACTCATACGTCCACAATCATTCCAGTGTTGGTGTCAGCCACAAGCGAGCCAGATCGTTAAGTTCTTCTGTATGCATTCCTCGATACACAGCGATAAATTTATCCTTGAAGAAACAGCAAATGTTCTCCACACGAAGAACGAACCAGTTCAGCTAAAGCTCTCCAAAATGGCTTTGAGAAACACAGTTGTGTCCTGCCGGAAACTGACTGGTCTACAAGTGAGGGGATTCTACTCAGACAGGATAATCCCTCTGCCAATGACCTACTCAAGAGAATTCATCCCTGCAAACCGAGATCATATTCCCACACCAGAGACAGCAAAAACATAGCCTCATCTTGAACACATCGCAGATGAGATCGCTCCTCAGCAAAGCTGTGACGTCGGCCTGCTAATTAGCTACAACTATCCTCAAGCTCTCGTCCCAAGACAAGTGGTGCCTGGTGAAGCAAATCAGCCCTTTGCACAGAGAACAGACTTGGGCTGGAGTGTAGTCGGTTATGGCAACACATGTCTCGACTATGGAGACGCGATTGGAGTAAGTCACGAGGTCATCGTACAGCAAGTGATGCCAGGTCTTCAGTCCTCTTCAAAACTCACACGCGAAGTGCACTATGTCTGTAGAACACAGATCAAGGAAATAGTCTTAACTGCAGACATCATCAAGGTGCTGGAATCTGACTTCGTCGAAAGAGCTTCAGAGGACGGCCACATCTCTCGAGGATTTCAGATTCCTGTCAAAGATGGACAAAGGCATCAGGCTCAAGGACGATGGTCACTATGAAATGCCACTGCCATTCAAGAAAGAAACCCCCAATGTGAGATTAACTCATGCCAGCAGGTGGTGCTATTGGTTTTTTGTGTTCATTTCTTGTGTGTTGCAATAGCAAATAGGAATGACTTAGGTTAACCAGGAAACAGGAAGTAAGTCTCGCATGTTCAGTTATGGCCGACAGAGAGGTCGGATTTGTTATGATTGAATCTGCATCCATCCTTCTTTGTTGTTTTATGGAAAGCATTGCCTGTGAGTATTTTCAATCATTAACATGTTTTAAAAGCATTATTGATGATTATCTTGGCATTGCAAGTGTTTTAGTGGATTGCAGTTAACAATGTTTTTTGCTAGTAGCATAGCTGCATGGTGGCTATATGTAGCTGTACAATTTACATTGTCTTTGTTTGCTTCTTACATAGTGCTTCTTACATATTGGGATGGCAGGTATGCCATCCCGCCAAGTTACACCTTGGCGGGGGCATGCCCCATACCTATACAGCACCGAGAGTTTGGCACTTTTCAGGGTCCCCCACAGAAATAACCACAATAGCCACAGACACTCAGCCCTTAAAAACATTAAATTATGTACATTCTGACCCCATTTCAACAGACAGATTTCATAAACAACTTCACATGTCCACACAATAAAGCCCCAAACTAAGGGGATTTTGCGTTTTCTCCTTCTTCTTCTTCTTCTTTCTTCTTCTTCTTCTCTTTCTTCTTGTTCTTGTTCTTGTTCTTCTCATTCTTATTTTTCCTGCCGTCTATCCCACTAACAACATGTCTCCCCATTGGACACCAGCCAAATCTTCACCTACACGACCCAATCAAAGACTCGCATACACACGCAAAATACCCATACCTTTTACTCTGAAACATTTCCAGTTTAAACAGCTAGTCTGCCTGTGGCCTAGCGGGCAAGGTCTTGGGAACATGGGGTCCAAGGTTCAAGCCCAACTAGGAACACGTTTCTTTAACCTGCTTTTACCCTCACTAATAATTGTCTACTACTTCTCAATTATTGCTTTTGCACCATATCTACCCACCGTTCATTACATTACATTACATTACAGGCATTTAGCAGACGCTCTTATCCAGAGCGACTTACACAACTTTTACATAGCATTTTACATTGTATCCATTTTATACAGCTGGATATATACTGAAGAAATTTCGGTTAAGTACCTTGCTCAAGGGTACAACGGCAGTGCCCTACCCGGGAATCGAACCTGCGACCTTTCGGTTACAAGCCCAGTTCCTTAGCCACTGTGCCACACTCCGAACCACCGAACATATACACTGCATTATGACGTACTGTCTGCACGTTCAGTTATTAACAATATTGCAAAGCCATATGGATTGTTGGGAAACAGACAGTTTTGTGTATTCTTAGTCCCAGTTTGTGTATTCTAAGTCCCGGAGGAAGGGCCAACCCCATGACCATATATGGGCCTCCATTCCTGTCGGTTTCGAGGTTTCCCCTCCTGGGAATTTCCACTGGGCCCCCCATGACCATTATGGATTTGAATGGTCCAATCAGAAGGAAGCACGGCCCCTTATCACCAATCAGAGGCAGTGCTCCCTTTCAACAATAGAATTCTACTATATGCAAATATCAATCTACTGAGAACTGTATAAAACTAATTACCCACCAATACCTTTTTGAACTTTCTCGCTGAGTTGTTCCCGTAGCCGGCTGTGTAATAAATCTTCCTGTTTTTACTACAAACTTTTGATCTGCTTCTTCCTGGGATAACGGTCATTTTACTTGTTTTTGGTAACATCTTGAATTACCAACAGGATTCAACGGGAGCTCTTCTGTGCTTACTGGCCTGTGTTCTTCTTTAAAACCACGGACAGGTTTGCTAATGGTATTTCATGCATTGCATAGCTATGTCATGGTGCTGCACTAACAAAGTCACAGACTGGTAAACCTCTGCTTGAAGGATTGAATCCCGCCTCGCCCTCAGGCAGATAATTTCCTCTTTTACACTGACGTTTTCTTACGCTTATATTTGCTTTACCAAAACTCACTCACAGCCACCCATATGCATTTCATGACGGCAAATGTATTCCTTTTATTAAAAAGTTACACCAGTTCACCACTGTGCTATTTCTACTAACTATATTTCTTTACTTGGCTACCGTACAAAACCTTCTTATCAGCAAACGCCACGTTTCTACATTCATGTTACCTCACCCTGTTCTCGGTCTAGCCACATACAAACAATTACTCTGTATGTACGTTCTGCAACTCCCCATTAAAACATTACATTTAAAATCATGACTCACTCATAACTATAACTACTACTACTGAACATGAGAAAAGCACATCAGTGCAATAGATTTCACACGTTACTGAACCCTCCACTTTAACGACTAAAGCTTTATACAGACTGTTATATATACTGTTCGATAAGGAAACTAAGCTCGCTCATGGTCACTTCATTTACTTCGCACTATAGTCTGTGATCATGTCAACCTTCACCTACATGGCCATTCTGCTAAAAACATTGTTTCAACTACGCAATTTCATCATTTCTCCTAATCCTAATTTCTCTCACACTGTTGTTATTTTCTCATATGCAAAGCCTGCTGCGATATGCGTCTGCTCCTATTCTCCACAGTCAAGTTTTCCGGTTGTAGCTTAGCAAAACAGCGAAGAGGATTCCTACCTGCAGATAAGCCTATCAAAATGCCTTATAAACCTTACGAACACTAAAAGTGCATCTCCACGAAATAACAGAGCAGGACAGAAGGGTACACGTTGCGACCTAGGGAGCTCTAATTCTACGGGCTTGCTGATTCTTTTGTCAATCAGTGCTCGTTGGATGGCCATCAAATCCGTGAGTACATACACTGGCCATATTTCACCTGCGTTTCTGATGCGTTTACACTTACGCCACCGCACCCTTTGTCACAGCCACTGTTTTACATATATAGCAAACCGAAACTGCTAAACAGTACACGCTCATCAGACTGTACAAATTCACACAAGGATAGCCATAATCCACAACTGTTTCTTACACGGTCACTTCGCATTTCTCACTCTCATAATAAAACGCTTTGCAAAAAGAAATGATATCTCATAAAAAACACATTTTCAATGTACAAAAATGCCAAGTTACTCACACATACAAGACATATACCGTCTATAACTCATTCATTCACACTGCCAAAATCCACGCCTGCCATTAAAAGTATTGATATCAAAATGACGCCAAGTTACGGTACTACAACCAATATAGGCTATCTTGCCTCACCGAAATTAAATAAGATGTATTCCAAAGCAACGCTACCCAATATTTCCTCAATTCTTTCAAGTCACTGGTAAATATGCAGCTATATTCTGTTTATGGGAATTACCCAAACATGTTTCATAGTGTTTATTACACAGTGCTTATTCATATACCTAATGTTTATATGGGCCGCAAATATTTTGTAATTCTTCTTTTGCATATATTTTGTAGTGTATTCAATTAGAAATGTAATATTCATATGTGGTACACCACAGCTAAGTGCCTGAAAAATATGCTTTGTTATTTTCTTCTAGTTTCACTAGAATATTTGAAGGAAACGTCTCAATAAAGAAAACAATACACCTGTCACTTGTCGAGGAGTTTATCTGTCTGCTTAGAGACCATAACCTGCAGAGATGCAGAAAGGGTCTCAAAAAAGACATCTGCAAAGCTTCAGCATGGTACATCCCACACCATGGGGTCTATCATCCACAAAAGCCTGGGAAGATACGCGTCGTCTTTGATTGCTCCGCAAGGTTTCAAGAGACATCCTTGAACGACCATCTCCTGACCGGTCCAGAGTTGACAAACACCTTAGTGGGAGTCCTCTGTCGTTTTCGAAGAGGTCCTATGGCGATCATGTGTGACATGGAACGCATGTTCCACCAGTTCCATGTGAAGAAAGAAGACCAAGATTACCTAAGATTCCTGTGGTGGGAGAATGGAAATCTTGAAGCCCAACCTTCTATCCATCGGATGAAAGTCCACCTGTTCGGTGCAGCTTCATCACCTGGCTGCGCCAACTATGGACTCAAGCACCTCGCAGTCGAAGGACGAGGACACTTCAGTGAAGACACCATCAAGTTCATCCAGAGGAACTTCTACATTGATGATGGCTTGTCAAGTGTAGTGTCCAAAAGCCAAGCAGTCCAGCTAGTGAAGGAAGCACGAGCGCTCTGCAGCACAGGCAAACTCCGGCTGCACAAGGTCATCTCCAACAGCAAGGAAGTCCTAATCACAATTCCCAAAGAAGAATGTGCTGAAGCTGCCAAAGACCTGAACATGGTACTGGGTGAACTACACATGGAAAGAGCACTCGGCATACAGTGGTGCATGGCTTCTGATGAATTCCAGTTCAGAGTGGTCGTCAAAGAAAATCCACTTACCCGAAGAGGAGTCTTGTCCACGGTCGCTTCAGTATACGATCCACTCAGATTTGTGGCACCCTTCATCCTGGTGGGAGAGCAGATTCTGCAGCAAATGTGTCATGACAAGCTCAGTTAGGATGACACCTTACCTGATGACCTTCGACCCCTGTGGGAATTTTGGCTCCAAGACCTGCAAAACTTGGCTGGTGTGAAGATCAAGAGATGCTACATTTCATCAAGCTTCAAGGCCCAGCACTACAAGCTCCACCATTTCTCCGATGCCAGCATGTCAGGCTATGGAGAGTACTCGTACCTCAGAGCAGTCAGTACATCAAGTGAAGTCCACTGCTCCTTAGTCATGGGAAAGTCAGGAGTCGCCCCCACTAAGGTTACAACCATACCAAGACTCAAGCTGTCAGCAGCAGTGGTAGCTGTTCGCACCAGTGACATGCTCAAGAAAGAACTGGAAGTAGATTGCCTACAAGAATTCTTCTGGACCGATTCAAAGGTTGTCCTTGGATAGATCAATAATGAAGCCAGAAGATTTCATGTGTTCGTAACAAACTGCGTGGAATGCATCAAGCAAAGCACAGAGTCTGTGCAATGGAAGTATGTGGCTTCTGGAGAGAATCCAGCAGATCACGCCTCAAGAGGTCTCATAGCAGAGCAACTTGTAGCTTCTAACTGGTTCACAGGCTCAGACTTTCTTTGGCAGAAAGAGCTACCAAGTGGAGTAGTCAAGGTGGGAGAGATCGCAAGTAGTGACCCAGAGCTCAGTAAGGTCCAGGTTCATGACACCCAGGCAAAGGAAGTAAGGTCGCTGTTAGATCGCCTACACAAGTTCTCTGACTGGTCAAGAATGGTGAAAGCTATCACCAGACTCAAGCGATGTGCAAAGGAAACCAAAGGCCTCAAGCTAAGATCCTGTGAAGCCACCAGTTTAGAGGAAAGGAGAGAAGCAGAGCTGACCATAATCAAGATGATTCAACAAGCAACCCTTTCTCAAGAAATGCAGTGCCTCTAAGTGTCATAAGGAGACATGAATCAAATACAAGGCCAACAAGTTACACAAGTTAAGTCCATTCCTGGATGACCAAGGTATCCTCAGAGTCGGAGGTCGCTTATCTCATGCTGCCCTACATCCACATGTGAAGCATCCAGCAGTCCTCCCAAGAGACAGTCACGTGTCGGCATTACTCGTCAAGCACTATCATGAGAGAGTGCACCATCAAGGACAAAGAATGACCACGAAAGAGTTCCGATCCAAAGGCACATGGATCCTAGGATGCAGCAATGCAGTATCATCCCATATTTATAAGTGCACAATGTGCAGAAAGTTCAGAAGATGCACAGAACAACAAAGGATGACAGACCTCCCGGAAGAGTGCATGGAAACAAGCCCTCCATTCACTTACTGTGGGATGGATTGCTTCAGACCATTCTATGTCAAGGAAAGGAGAAAAGAGCTGAAGCGTTATGGACTGTTACTTACCTGCATGTGTTCCAGAGCATTACACATTGAAATGCTTGATGACTTGACCACAGATGCTTGCATCAACGCTCTGCGTTCATTCATCGCCATTTGTCGAACAGTCCGCCAGATAAGATGTGATCAAGGGACAAACTTTGTCGGTGCTAGGCGTGAGTTTGTTGTAGCATTGAAAGAGATGGATCAAGAAGAACTCAAAAAACTGGGATGTGAGTTCATCATGAACACCCCAGCTTCAAGTCATATGGGTGGCGTCTGGGAAAGACAAATTCGCACCATCAGAAGTGTCTTGACGTCCATTCTAGAACAGTCAGCCAGACAACTTGACTGCTCCTCTCTATGAACGTTCCTATACGAAGTCACGGCGGTTGTAAATAGCAGACCTCTGACCACTGATTATCTGAATGATTCATCCAGTCCAGAGCCCCTGACACGAAACCACATCCTGACCATGAAGTCCACGATCCTCTCCCCACCTCCTGGAAAGTTCGTCAAGGAAGATCTTTACCTCCGCAAGAGATGGCGCCAAGTTCAACTCTTAGCCAACAACTTCTGGGCACAGTGGAAGAAGGAGTACCTCCTAAATCTCCAACACAGACAGAAGTGGATCAAAGACCGCAGAAATGCAAAGGTCAATGACGTTGTTCTTCTGCAAGATGATGCTACACCATGAAACCAATGGAAGTTGGCAAAGGTTATCGAAGTGTACCCAGGAAATGACAGAACAGTGAGAAGACTCAAGTTGCTTATCAGCGACTCAACCTTGGATGGAAAGGGAAAGCGAATCTCCAAACCTGTTCACCTGGAAAAAGGCCCATCCAGAAGACGGTTACAATGTTGGAAGCAGACTGAAGACTCCAGTATCTTATACTCTCTCTCTGTCCATCGGTTGGTCCATAGTTAGATAATTAGTATTTTAAATTAATGTTTATATGCAGTATGTTTGTCTTTCTAAGTCTTTCTAAGAAATCACTTGTGATTTGGTTGGAGTGTAACTGCCTCACATTGTCAATTAAGTTTCTAGTTTGGCACCTTGCTATTTTTTGGTTCCTACCTATAATATAGTAGTCCTATAGGCGGAACTAATCTCTGCCGCTCCAGTGTTCTGCACGTAATCAGTTTAATTAACACATTGTAAGCGAAACTCCAAAAAGCGCCAAACTAAAGAATAGCATAAGCATATACACACACATATATACACAGTATAAATTAATCTACAAGAAAGAAGACAAGGACGAAGCCAGCAAGATTTTGCCCCCTTACGTAGTAAGCAGCCTACAAGGTATGTTTGAGTTTAAGTTCATTTCCATATGGTTATGTTTTTCTACGATATATTTTAAGTGCATAATTTACATCTGCTATGAATGTGTTAGCTAAATATGCTACCTATTGTATAGCTGTATGGGAATTAAGAATTATGAATACAAGACATATATACTTGCATTTCATTTATTGTATTTTTATTTTCTCTTTCAACCCAGTTCTCACGGGTTGGTCCGATGTTGGAATAAACCCCGTTTTTTAACCATGACCTTGTGAATCGTGTCTATTACTGGAGGGAGCTACAGTACCCCTTAGTTTGTTGTCTAAGAGTTATCCCCATTGTCTGCTGCACATCCTTGCCTTTCTGCCTGCCCTCTTCTCACCCACAAGAAGTCATATTATGTGAAATGCAAGCAAAGCATGCTACCCTAAAATAAGCAATATAGCCTATGGATTATAACTGATGTGTTCCCCAGGGGGTGCTGGAGCCTATCTTAATGTGCATTGGGCAAGAGGTAGGATTACACCCTGGACAGGCCGGCAATCTATCGCAGGGCACACACACCGTTCATTCACACATTCATACGTATGGGCAATTTAGAGCCTTCAATTAGCCTACCTGCATGTCTTTGGACAGTAGGCGGACACCGGAGTACCCAGAGGAAACCCTTGCGGACATCGGGAAAACATGCAAACTCCACACAGAAAGGCCCAGGCCGGGATTCAAACCCGGGATCTTGCTGTGAGGCGAGAGTGATACCCAACTTCATTAACAAAGGTAACAAAGTTTCTAATCAATGGCTTAGTAAACATTCTATTCATAGGTTGTAATACTTCCTTTGAATTATTGGAAATTATGCTAAATTAATATTTGCATATATATTTATAACGCTATATAACTTTAGGTTACTATCGTAACCCAAGTTCTCTGAAACATCGAGTGGAGAGATCCACCTATGGGGAACGACATCCGGTCATGACTCCTCAGAAGCATCCAATTGCACCAAGTCTGACTGTAACAGACAGTAGCGCGTCCAATGCTACAGGTGGCACCGCCCTCCTGTAAGAGCATATAGGACGCTGTAGCGCTACTACTCATCAGTGAACATATTCGCTTCTCGTTCGCGGCAAGCAGGGCAGTCTTAGTGGATCTCTCCACTTGATGTTTCAGAGAACCGGTGTTACGATAGTAACCTAAAGTTCTCTTTCATCATCTCGTTTCAAGGTCCACCTATGGGGAGATATGGACAACTCCCAGATTGCCTTATGCTCACAGCTGAGAAACTGTCAGGCCAGCAAGAGCAGCCTCCCCCCTTGATGGGAGGGCGTGTCTGGCACATCCCATGTAAGGAAGTACTAAACACAAAGCAGGTGAGGGCAGATGCATGAGCTTCACACAGAGCTCACCCCCAGAACTGCGTGGGCTACCGGAGTCCTGGTGACGTCTAGGCGGTAGAACCTAGCAAAGGTATGTGGAGAAGCCCAGCCTGCAGCTGAACAAATCTCCTGCAAGGAGACCCCACGAAATAGGGCCCACGATGCAGCCATACCCCTCGTAGAATGAGTCCTCAGGCCCGAGGGGGGTGTTATCTCCTTTGAGTCATATGCCATAGCAATAGCTTCCACAAGCCAATGAGACAGCTGCTGCTTAGAGATGGCTTTCCCTTTGCAGGGCGGGCCACAGGACGCAAAGAGCTGGTCACTCTTCTTGAAATCCTTAGTCCTTGTCATATACGTGTGGAGAACACGCACAGGACATAGCATATGCAGCCTTTGATCCTCTTGAGAGGAGTAAGGCGGTGGGTGAAAAGCAGCAAGCTACAACACCACACACGTGAAAGCTGGGAAGCTTTTAGGCATGAAGGCTGGATTGAGCTTAAGAGAAACCATATCCATATTAGGGGAGAACATTGAGCATGAGGGATGCACTGAGAGCGCATAGAGGTCACTGACTCGCTTAGCCGAAGCTAGAGTGAGCAGCAATGCTGTCTTGAGAGACATTTTTTTTTAGCTCTATCTCATTTATTGGCTCGAATGGCCGTCAAGACAGAGCCTCCAGCACCAGTGATAAATCCCAAGAAGGGATGTGCGTTTTAGCAACAGGCAGAGAATGGTGAGCCCCCTTCATAAACCTGCAAATGAGGGAGTGTTGCCCCACTGCATAGTCTTTGAAACCAACATGACAAGCAGTGATAGCTGCCAGGTAGACCTTAACCCTCTGGGGTCTAAGGGTAAAATGAGGCACACTGGTGATTGTGCGATGCTCTGAAATTTGTGTAAATTTCATCAACTTTATATACAGTGATTCCAAAGTGTTTCATATCTTTGTTTTCAGCACAAACTCAGCTACAATAATATGGCAGCAGTAAGTAGGTCATAATCATGTGTGGATTGTAAACTGCTCTAAAAACACACAAACTGTAAACAGTAGTTTTGAACATGCACAGGAATGTTGTAATAAAACACACTAAACAATTGTGACTAAGACTTTTGGTCACTGAAATGTGTTCATCGAGGTCTTGGGTATCAAAAGATGACAAACTATTTTAGCAAATCCAATGAGAAATATAAAATAAATTTCTAAAAGTTCGTGTTGTGACTACTATTTTTCAACACCAGGTGAGAATGGGAGGGCAAATGGCCTTTCTGTAATGAATATGCATTGGGTAGGACAACCTGCCAGCTAAGTAGGCTATTCACACCTGGCCGCATGCCTCCCCACCACTAAGACAAAGAATCAGTGAGCCATTTAGAAGACAGAAACAAAGACATCTTGATTTTCAGAACATTTATTGAAGCAAACTATACGCATGGAAGATGAAATAAGACTGGTGTACTCTTGCAACGCTTGCGTGGCCTCTTAGCTAGTGGTGAACTAGGCCGTGTTTCCTGATCAGCATCTCTGTAAATATGATAAAAACAAAATTGTTAGGAAATGTGACATCAAATCAAACTTTATTTATATAGCACATTTCCTTCAACAGGTGAAAATTAAATGTACTTTACAAAAAAGGGGCAAACCACTAACTAATGAAAACAAAACTTAGGAAATGTGAAATGGTTGCATCATACACAAACAAAGAACCAAACAAACACAACCAGACGCAGAGAGGTAGCCTATAATTTTGAGAAGCAATGGTTAGAATTGTTCGTAGTGTGGAATTTACAAGCGTGCATATTAGTGAATATTCCTACAAACACACAGAGAATGTAATACAGCCACACATTTACAATGCAAGCTATCAACGAAACAACATTAGCTAAACTAAATAAACATTGATATTCCAGCTCAACTACACGCAGCTCATCAATAACAATGCCTCAATCTGAAGTAGGCTAGGTCTGTTTAGCTAAGTGGTTATTATATTGCTATTTCCCAAATTTACTTACGGTATGCTAATATCGATTGTGCGAGGACATCAATTTTAGAATCCTAGCCACGCCACGAGCTATTTATTACCAACATGATCGAAAAACATACAGTCTACCTGATACTTCTAACACAACCAGACGCAGAAAGCCTAGCCTATAATTTTGAGATGCAATAGTTCGAATCGTTCGTAGTGTGGGAATTTACAAACGCGCATATTGCTGGATATTCCTACAAACAAACAGATACGTTGCGATACAGTACACATATTTACCAATATGATCATAAGAAATAAACTGGGCGGAGTGTAGCACAGTGGGTAAGGAACTGGACTTGTAACCGAAAGGTTGCAGGTTCGATTCCCGGGTAGGACACTGCCGTTGTACCCTTGAGCAAGGTACTTAACCGAAATTGCTTCAGTATATATATCCAGCTGTATAAATGGATACAATGTAAAATGCTATGTAAAAAAGTTGTGTAAGTCGCTCTGGATAAGAGCGTCTGCTAAATGCCTGTAATGTAATGTAAACTTACGCATGAAGTTGATCCTCAGCTGGATCAGTTCGCTGTTCGAAATGACACCGCTCTTCATCAGTGTCGGCTTCCGGACGGACCATTTTCCAAAATTAAACAAAACGTTCACCTCAAAAGAAGTGAATTAGGCGACACTTTGACATTCTATCCCGCTTTCGCAGACTTGGCATTTCTCACATGGATCTCGCATCGCCCCTCCTTTAGTCTCCTTCTATGGAGAGTAATTATAATGTTGTTAACATGTGAATGTGATTTGGGCGGACTTCCTGCTGAGCGAAATTCACATAGTAATGAGTAAAGTTTAACGAAGCATACATGGTCTAATTAATCAAATTTAAAACTTTTAAAACAATTCATATTATTTGCCAATGGGCGCATTGGAATGTCACGATTCTAAGGTTTCTGTCAATGTTTTTGTTGCGTCTGTATGATAACTGCACGTGAAGTTAATCATCCAAATAGAAACGAAAGTTAATTTCATCTTGCCGAGCTCCGCCGGCGGAGCTCTCGCCCCAGAGGGTTAATGGTTGAAAAGGATTTCCCTTTATCCATAAGGTTCTGTAAAAAACACAGCACGTCAATAACAGAGCGCTGGAAGGCACTGACTGACGAGAGGTACACTATCCTTCAAATATCTGCCATTTATTTTCATAAAGTGACCTGGTAGAGGGTGCTCTTGCACATTGGATGGTAGCAGCCACACGAGAGGGGACCCCTAACGCAATAAGGTTATACCTCTCATGGGCTAAGTCCAAAGAGCTATTCACTCCATGTGGGGGTGGTGTATTTCCCTGTTCGCCTGAGACAGTAGGTCCGTGAGTAACGGGAGTGTGCATGGCTGTGCATAAAGGAGAGAGATAATCTCTGCCAGCCACAGCGATTTTGGCCACCTGGCTGCTATCAGGATCAGTGTCAAGCTCTGTCCTCTCACTCTGGCTAGAGTGGGAGAGATGAGAGCGAGGGGAGGAAATGCATAAAGAAGCACATCGGGCCATGGGTGAGCCAGTGCGTCCACGCCGAGAGGCGCATTCTCGTCTCGTAGCGAGAAATACATAGGACAGTGGGCATTTCTGTGCAAGGCGAAGAGATCTACGGCCACACGGCCGAATGTCTGCCACAGCATTTCCAGAATCTGGGGATGCAACCACCATTCTCCGTAAAGTGGGTTTCCCCTTGACAACAGATCCACGCCCGTGTTCAGAATGCCTGGAACATGGGTCACGCGTATCGACAGAAAGTGACGGCTGCTCCAGACCAGCAGTCTGTGGGCTAGACAGTGGAGCTGGAGGGAGCGCATGCCACCTTGCCGATTGACATATGCAACCACAGCCGTGTTGTTGCAACGGATTAGCACATGATATCCCCTTAGACAGGGGAGAAAATATCTGAGACCTAACCAAATGCTTAGTAGCTCCAGATAATTGATGTGAGCTGAGCGTAGCTGGATTGGCCACGTCCCATTCACAATACGTCCCTCCTGAGTGGCACCCCACCCAGAGAGGGACGCGTCTGTTGTCACGACTTTCCTCATGAGAGCGATCCCAAGAGGGGTTCCCTGAGTGTAAAAGTCTGTGCTTTCCCAGTGACGTAGACTTTGGTAGCACTCACGTGTCACCGAGAGGCGACGATGGAGATCACCCCCGGGGCTGAGGTGGAGGGATGAAATCCACCTCATGAAGCCCCTCATTTTTAATAGCCCCAGTGAAAGGACCTGAGAGGCTGAAGCCATCAGCCCTTGCAGCCTGAGGCATGTGCGATACTGTACTCTCGAGCCCGGTTTGAACTGAGAGAGACAGACTCTGAGTGATAAGATGCGGTCTGCTGATAGCCGAGCTCGCATCGACACGGAGTTTATGTCCAGTCCCAAGAACATTACATTCTGGGATGGAGTGAGATTGCTCTTGGGGAGTTTCACTCTGAAACCAAGTGACGACAGATGTGTGAGAACTAGCTGTGTGTCCTGCACAACTCTGACTTTCAAATTGGCGATGATGAGCTAATCGTCGATATAAGTCAGAATTCTGACTCCCATTAGTCTCAATGGAGCCAGACCTGCCTCTACACAAAGACAGAACACCTGTGCGATTAGGGAGAGGCCAAAGGGTAGAACTGTGTATTTGTAGCAAACACCGTGGTGGGTGAAGCAGAGAAATTTTGTGTGAGGGGGATAGATGCCTATGTGGAAAAAGGCATCTTTCAGATCGATTGATGTGAACCAATCATTCTGACGCATTGAGAGTAGAAGAGTGCTGTACGTTAACATTTTGAAGCTGTATTGCCTCAAATGTTTGTTCAGCACACTGAGATCCAAGATCGGACGTAGGGAGCCATCCTTCTTTGGAACCAGGAAGTAGCGAGAATAAAAACTGTGTTGGGCTTGATCTCGCTGAACCACACGGATCGCCCCTTTGTGTAAGAGAGAAGAAATTTCCTCCTCTAAAACATGGGCCGTACTCTCTTTGGTTTGAGAGTAAATGACTCCGTTGAAACGTGGTGGTTTCACTCTGAACTGGAGTCTGTAGCCTTTTGTGCTATTGTGCTCAGGACCCATTCTGGAGCTGACACAGCCTGCCAAGCTACGACGTGGCTCGTGAGTGCCCCTGCCGGTGTGGATGACCGTGGGGAAATCTGGCCAGGTGAGGCTAAATCGAATGATGGTGTCGGCGCTCCACCTAGTGGCGAAACCAGGGGAGGCCTTGTGTGTTTTAAAGAGAATCTTTTCACACGGTTTTTTATTTTTTGGCCTTTCAGGGCGGAAGCCTTTATTAGAAATGGCCTGGTGTTGTGCACACTGAATGTGGGTAACACTGCCTGTGTGGCTTGAACAGAGTCTCCCTCTCAGGGCACTGAGAGGGGGGACTGAGGCTGGGGGACACGGGAACTGGTGCCCTGACCACAGCGAACATAGGGGTGGGGACCCCTGGGGGGGGAGGGGGCGTCCCCCTGAACTTGAAGTCTCTTCTTCTTGAAGCGGGGAGATGAACATGTGTCCACGGGGCTGGTTGCCCCAGAACATGGACTTAGCCCCCTCCCAGTGGGGAAGCTGGTCAGGCAGGCCGCTTCCACTTGGGGTCAGCGGGGGTGGGTGATGGTTTCTTCGCTGCGGCCGCAGCGGAGGTCATGTTTCCCCAAAGCCTGGGAGGGGAGTCACCCTGCTAGCCTAGGGTTTTCCCTTGGGGCTTGGCTCTGACCCTGGCCTGGTTGGGCATGGCGGTTTGCAGCCGGGGGCTGTGGGGGCTGTGTGGGAGGTGGCGGCTGAGGCATAGCTCTGCAGGGGAGGCAGAGTTTGAAGGTCTCATCCTCTTTCTTTTTATCATCGTACCACTGCTGCATGAGAGTCAGCGCAGGGCTGAAAAGAGGCTGGCCTGGCTCAACTGGGGTACCTGTGATGTGCCTCTTCTCACTGTCGGGGAGACCAGAGAGATTAAGCCACAGGGCCCGCTCACCAGCTACAGCCAGGGCCATGGAGCGACCACAGGCCTGGACACACTGGCGAGCATTGCGGAGAACCAGGTCTTTTAGTGACAATCTCTTGCCACAGTATGGGGGAAGGGCTCCCCTTCTCGAGCTGTTTCCCCATCTCCTCAATCAGCTCAGCTTGGTAAACCGAGAGTAGAGAGGAGACATTGAGAGCTGGAACAGTGAGGGCTGAGGACCTGTAGGAAGCCTGGTGAATGGAGGCTGTGAAGCGGTCCATCTTATTTGGTAGGGTGGGCTTTGGTGTCGCCAAAAGCCCTCCCTGCGTGGGGTTCAGGTGTCGAGCTATGGAGGGTTTGACAGCCGGGGGTTCCCCCATGGTGTGGGTGGCCATGTCTTTGACTTCTAGGCCGGAAAAGCCATGCTTGAAGTCAAGGGGGTCCTTCCAATGGTGCCTCGTGTTTAGCACAGGCAGGAAGGACTAGGAAAAGCTGTTTCCGAGGGCCCAGGGGAGGGCCTAGGAATTTCTAGGAATCTCGCTCCTCATCGGCGGGGTTCTGGAGAGCTGACCATTCGATGTGGAGATGGGTGGCGGCCTGCTCGCACACCTCCAGAAGCACAGCGTAGGGTTGGGCATTAGCCGTCCCCATAGCCGGTGCTAATTGGGCGGAAGGAATGGCGTCCTCCTCGCCTGAGTCATTACACTCAACTGGCGTGTTCTCCTGCTCCGACTCAGGTGCCTCTCCCTTCAGTATAGGGGTACCGGAGAGGGGGAGGGGAAAGCCTAACATGTCTGGGTCGGACTGGTCGGCCCAGCTCAGGGTTGGAGTGCCTTGCGGGGGCGGATGGGCTGTAGTGCTCTTTATCAGAGTCCTCGTGACCGAGGTCATTGCCGTGGGTAGCAGTGACAAAGTCTCCGCCGCCGCAGCATCCTGGGCAAAACCTGGCAATGGCTGTAACTCTCCGGAGTGTCAAGGGCGTCTTGGGCATGTTGAAAACTCAAGCACATGACACAGACAGGATGGGTATCTTTGACAGCAATGAGAGCACTGCAAGCGGCCGGGCAGGCTCGCGAGTGTAGCTCTTTGGAGAATTCGAGAGAGATGGACTTAGAAAGAACCATGTAGCAGGGAGCTAGCAGGCTGGCTAAGCGAATAAAGGCAGTGTGGGCGACTGGCTTTAAGCACTAACAGGCTTGCGTGGTTAGCTAGCAGTCTTGATTGGCATTAGCGTGAGCAGGGAGGTGTTCGAAAGGTGTAGGGTGCCCGATACAGAAGGGAGCTAGTGAGTGAGTGCGGCAAGCTAGTGAGCTTTATAGCACTGACCAAACTCTTGAACCTTTCACGTCCGGCGGAGGCCGATCGGAGGATATGTCCTCCGGCGGACAGTTAAGTGATAAGGTTCCTGTGATATGCAAGGTTGAGGCTGTGAGCTCAGTTTGGATGATCGCGAGAAGCGAATGTCAACTGATGAGTAGTAGCACTGCAGCGTCCTATATGCTCTTACAGGAGGGCGGTGCCTTGTGTAGCATTGAACGCGCTACTGTCTGTCAGAGCCAGACTTGGTGCAATTGGATGCTTCTGAGGAGTCATGACCGGATGTCATTCCCCATAGGTGGATCTCGAAACAAGATGATGAAAGAGAACAATGTAATATTAGACAACATGTAGGAAAGGCCAGCAGGACCGGGGGTTGGGAGCCAGTAGATTAGGGTTGTTATCACCTAACAGAACTAGTTTTACGGCTTCAGGGGGCCCACTTCTCCCCCCTGCCTTGGATCAAGCAAAGGCTAACCCTTTGGGCCTGCCCCCTCAGCCACTACAGTAAGGTGATTGGGGGTTTTTTTGCACGGCAACCAGCCTCAGTAGGCCCCACCAATGAGCATTGGGCACCACGCACAATAGTTTATGGTCAGTCTCAACCCCACCCCAGTTAGTGGCTGGATACAGGACTGAGAGGGCAGAGGGAATTCTTATCTGGGAGATAAGAGGACTGTGTGACAGGAGCGCGTACGTGCCCAAAGTGCCTGGACATTTGTTTAAGCTGAGGGGCAGCTTATACTTGTAATTAATGTAAATGGTATATATTTCCTGCACGTTTGTATATTTGTTTGATTATTGTATGTGACTGTATATGGAACCGCCCTGTAATAGCTGTTATCTGTATTCTGGGAATGTGTGTTTGTTAGTGTACTGCGAACTTCTGTGTGTTTGACTATTGACTGCAATTGATGGTAGGTTAGTGGGTTGGGCTCAATATGGCTGCCCTCTGCTAGTTTAGCTAGGTGGCCTCCCAAGATGGCCACTGTGTCCTTTCACTGAGCCTATCAAAATGGATGCCATACCCTGTTGCTGAGCCTATCAAGATGGCTGTCTAATGTTGTAGGCTACCACTAATAGATACAGTTTTCATTGTGTAGCATAGCAGCAGTGGCGTTTTAATTTACTGTTTAGTCATGTCAATTAATATGTTACCCCTCCCTTTTTAGGACCACATACCTGATCACACGTGATCATACCCCATCACTCTTCATCACCTCATTCCATTGGCCACCTCCACCTGTCTGTAATAAAGTTATTGGAAATGGAATCCTGGTCAATGCATGTTCTTACCGACACCCCGTGGCGATCACACAAAGTGACAGTAAACCTAGGGATCCGAAGAGCAGGTGCTGTCTGGATAACATAAATTATTCTACCACCCTGCCCTTCCTTACACAACATTACATTTTGCTTTTATCCAAAGCAACACACAATAACTTGTTGAGGGTAGTTCAAATTAGACAATTTAAATCCACCAGAAAAGGATTTAATCCATGTTTAATTTTACTCCATAGCCTATTTATTTTTATACCATGGTTCTAAATAAACAAGCAGAAAAAAACACTTTTACAATATATTCACAGGTATTCAAATCATATTCAATATTTTAAAGAATAAAGAAAAGTATATAGATGAATGACAGAATGGAAAGGAATAACTTTAGCATGTATAAATATTAACAGGCACGCTGAAGCGGCAGACCGGACCATGTGCGTATTCTAACAAACAATAACTCATTCATTCATTCGATATGAAAGCGAATAAACAACCAAATGCTAAACAAAATGTCAATATTCAACGTAAATAATTCAAGCTGTGTTATATATTTAACAGCTATAAGTGTTCAGTCATTTACAAATCAATCAAAGAGTCAGCCAACACGCAATAGTAAATTAAATGGTGTCTGCTGCCGTATCAGTTTTACAACTTAAAACAATCAAACAAATGCTAACGTAGTTAGGGCAAACCAATATATGTCCTATAAATCACAAGCTATGTATACACGTGTGAAATAACTAAGTTGTGGTAAGTTGCATTTCTAAGTTTTAACACATTGATATAAAGGAAATGAAATGCTGCAAAATAAAATCAATGCTGCCAGCCAGAACACAAAAGTAGCAAATGCCGTTAATAACCCGTTCCTACACAAAGACCAATAGAAGTGCCAATTAAAATTCTTACACGTGTACATATTTTGCGGCCTTGGCTTTGACGTTAGGTTGCTGTCCAAGATGATGGAAAAGTGTGATCCCGGAGGTAAAAGGATGGTGAATTTGTATGTTTAAGTACTTTCTCACAAACTGCATGCTAAAAGTCAATGAAACAACTACAGAACACAGGTCAGCTAAGGTAGCTACATTTCGTCGCTACATTTGTTATCCGTACCCATGAACATATACATATTATGTTGCATTTGAGAAAATAAAGAAGCTAATATTTTTATAAGCAACAGGTAACTTTATGAACTTTATGAACTTTAAGTCATTCACTTGTGTATTAGTTAGCTATTATAGATCTATGCCTTGCTAATGTTACTTATTCCACTCTGGATTCCGTGTTTACGTCCCAATTCTAACTAAATGTCCAGAATAGACAAATACCGAACACAAAATAGTTGCAACAGCACTACAGAGTAGCTACCATAGGATTTTCCCACACACTAAGAGGCGCACTCAGTGTAAAGATTGTTGTGCCTAATTAGTGATTCCAACTAAAGGGAATCATTTATGTTTCTAAAAATGTTATTTTCAATATCTCTGACCACCTCACCTCTTCGCTTGGCATTTTCCTTGTAGCGCTCAAGGGTATGTCATCAATGAAGGTGTGGGTGGGGTTCAGAAGACTTATATGATTACAAAATTTGCATGTTATACTTTTAACATATTCATTGTTTAATTTGAAATCCAATGTGATGGAATAAAGACCCAAAACAAAAAATATTGTATCATTGGAAAATAACCTATGGTCTGCACTGTAAACACTGAACAAAAATATAAATGCAAGACTTTTATTTTTGCATTTAAATAATTTTTAAATTAAAATTATAAATTAAATGCATTTTTAAAGCATTTAAATAATACCTCAAAGATTTGTTCTATCTTATTTATCTCAAATTTTGCCACCAAATTTGTTTATATCACTGTTAACTAGCATTTCTCCTTTGTCAAGATAATCCATCTCTTGAACAGGTGTGGCATATCAAGATGCTGATTACAAGCCATGATCACTACACAGGTGTTCCTTATGATAGGGTCACCCTAAAATATTAAGTTTTTTGTTGTTCAACACCATGTCACAGATGCCTCAAGATCATGCGATTGGCATGCTGACTGCAGGAATGTCCTGTAGAGCTGTTGCCAGAGTAATGGGTGTTCATTTCTCCACCATAAGCTGCTTCCAGCGTCGTTTCAGAGATTTTGGAAGTTTGTCCAACAGGCCTCTCACCCGCAGACCATGTGTAGCCACGCCAGCCCAGAACCGCCACATCCAACTTCTTCACCTGCAGGATCGTCTGAGGCCAGCCACACGGACAGCTGATGAAAAAGTTGGTTAACACAACCGTAGAATTTCTGCACAAACTGTCAGAAATCACCTCAGGGAAGCTCATCTGCGTGCTCGACATCCTCACCGGGGTCTTGATTTGTCTGCAGTTCGGCATCACAATCAATGTGACTGGGCAAGAACTCACCTTCAAAGGCCACTGGCACGCTGGAGAACGGTCCTCTTCACTGATGAATCACGGTTTCAGCTGTACAGGGCAGATGTCAGGCAGCGTGTATGGCATTGGGTGGGTGAGCGGTTTGCTGATGTCAACGTTGTGAACAGAGTGGCCCATGGTGGTGGTGGGGTGTTGGTACGGGCAGGCATATCCTATGGGCAGAAAACTAAAGTGCATTTTATCCATGGCAATTTGAACGCACAGAGATATCGTGATGAGATCCTGAGGCCCATTGCTGTGCCATTCATCCACCGCCATCACCTAATGTTTCAGCATGACAATGCACTGCCCCATGTTGCAATGATCTGTACACAATTCCTCAAAGCTGAAAATGTCCCAGTTCTTCCATGGCCTGCACACTCACCAGACATGTCACCCATGTTTGGGATGCTCTGGACCGGCGCATACGACAGCGTTTTCCAGTTCCCACCAATATCCAACAGCTTCGTACAGCTGTTGAAGAGGAGTGGGACAATATTCCACAGGCTACAATCAACAATTTGATCAATTCAATGGGAATGTGTTGCATTGCATGAAGCAAATGGTGGTCACACAAGATACTGATCGGTATTCTGTTCATTTTATGGTATCTTCTTTTTTGGGAAATCTGTGACTAACAAATGCATGTCTGTATCCCCAATAACATGAAATCAATAGATATGTGCTTAATGAATCTATTTCAGTTGACTAATTTATGTTTATTACCTTTGAACTCAATCAAATATTCGAAATTGATAAGTGTTGCATTTATATTTTTGTTCAGTGTAGTTATAATTGTATAATTTATGTAAATTTATGTTAACTGACCTGGGGTTCTGCATTTAACACACCTGTTCAAACAAAGAAGATGTGGAATAAGGCTAATGGTTAAAATTCAAAGTTGAAGCAGTTACACTGAGTATTTCAGCAGTTAATGTTCTTAATTACTTACAGCATTCTAAGCCCACCTCCAGTCCCCATCCCAAACACATCTCAGACAAGTTACTTGTGTCATTACCACTGCTCATGAAATGAGCATTTAGATTAAATATTTGACAGCAGATCCTTTGGACTTTCAGCCCATTGTGAGTCACATGCTCTTGGCTCTGTTTTGGTTCATTGACCGCTAACTAAACCCAATCCCAATTTGTGTCTTTGTGTCACTTTTTACTCTCAGCCTCATATCAAAACAAGTTTTCTCACATATACAGTTGAAGTCAGAAGTTTACATACACTTAGGTTGAAGTCATTAAAACTCATTTTTAACCACTCCACAGATTTCATGTTAGCAAACTATAGTCAAGTCAGTTAGGACATCTACATTGTGCATGACACAAGTAATTTTTCCAACAATTGTTTACAGAAAGATTATTTCACTTTTAATTCACTATATCACAATTCCAGTGGGTCAGAAGTTTACATACACTAAGTTGACTGTGCCTTTAAATAGCTTGAAAAATTCCAGAAAATGATGTCATGGTTTTAGAAACTTCTGAGAGGCTAATTGACATTATTTCAGTCAATTGGAGGTGTACCTGTTTGCCATCATGGGAAAATCAAAAGAAATCAGCCAAGACCTCAGAAAGGAAATTGTGGACCTGTACAAGTCTGGTTCATTCTTGGGAGAAATTTCAGAATGCCTGAAGGTACCACATTCATCTGTACAAACAATAGTACGCAAGTATAAACACCATGGGACCATGCAGCCGCCATACCGCTCAGGAAAGAGACGCGTTCTGTCTCCTAGAGATGAACGTGCTTTGGTGTGAAAAGTGCAAATCAATCCCAGAACAACAGAAAAGGACCTTGTGAAGATGCTGGAGGGAACAGGTACAAAAGTATCTATATCCTCAGTAAAAAGAGTCCTATATCGACATAACCTGAAAGGCTGCTCAGAAAGGAAGACGCCACTACTCCAAAACTTCCATAAAAAAAGCCAGACTACAGTTTACAACTGCATATGGGGACAAAGATCTTTTTGGAGAAATGTCCTCTGGTCTGATGAAAGAAAAAATTGAACTGTTTGGCCATAATGACCATCGTTGTTTGGAGGAAAAAGGGTGAGGTTTGCAAGCCGAAGAACACCATCCCAACTATGAAGCACGGGGGTGGCAGCATCATGTTGTGGGGGTGCTTTGCTTTGAAGGAGTGGTGCACTTCATAAAATAGATGGCATCATGAGGAAGGAAGAAAATGAAGAAAATTATGTGGATATATTGAAGCATCTAAAGACATCAGCCAGGAAGTTAAAGCTTGGTCGCAAATGGCTCTTCCAAATGGACAATGACCCAAAGCATACTTCCAAAGTTGTGGCAAAATGGCTTAAGGACAACAAAGTCAAAATACTGGAGTGACCATCACAAAGTCCTGACCTCAATCCAATCGAAAATTTGTGGGCAGAACTGAAAAAGCGTGTGCGAGCAAGGAGGCCTACAAACCTGACTCAGTTACACCAGTTCTGTCAGGAGGAATGGGTCAAAATTCCAGAAACTTATTCTGAGAAGCTTGTGGAAGGCTACCCGAAATGTTTGACCCAAGTTAAACAATTTAAAGGCAATGCTACCAAATACTAACAGAGTGTATGTAAACTTCTGACCCACTGGGAATGTGATGAAAGAAATAAAAGCTGAAATAAAGCATTCTCTCTACTATTATTCTGACATTTCACATTCTTAAAATAAAGTTGTGATCCTAACTGACCTAAAACAGGTAATGTTTACTAGGATTAAATGTCAGGAATTGTGAAAAATTGAGTTTAAATGGATTTGGCTAAGGTGTATGTATACTTATGTAAAATTCAACTGTACACTCTGCATAGCCTTGCACAGTTTCATATTTTGTCTCAGAGCTGGAAACATTTGTGACACTTTTTAATGGTAATTATATATTTGGTAAATTCAGAAATTTAAAAAAACCTGCTTTTTTATTGCTTAAGTATTTAGATAATTTTGTATGGGAAACCTAAAACAGTTAGAGGACAAAAATCACACAATTAGGTGAATGGACCATTGCTTCAGTTTGAAATAGCAGTCATTTGCATAAGCTCTGAGGAATTACATTTTGACAAAAAAGTTCATATTGCTTTCAAACTCATTTGAATGCTTTTTTGCAAACTCCCCATCTGGTCTGAGGTTGATTTATCAATATTGTCTTCTTTCTTGTGACTGTAATACAGGCCAATTCATAGTCTGAACAGAGTATTGCCAGTTTTTCCCATCTCAGCTATTAAGCTCTGTAGCAGTTTTAAAGTCACAGTTGGCCTCCTAGTGGTTTACCTAAACAGGTATGTCCTTTCCTTGTGGCTTGGTCTTGAGGGACAGCCTGATCTAGACAGAGTTTGGACTGTAAAATTCACCTACCGACTTCCGAATGACTGACTTGACTACTTTCAACTGTCCCCAAGCTGTCTTGGACACGCCTTAGTCTTCAAGACCTTCAAGATACCTTCGTTTCATTTAATTTGCTGGAATCATGCGAAGCTGTTCTTGCACACAGTGGCCATTCAAGTTGTTGTGTGACTACACCTGTACTAATTTGACTTGACCACACTACAGGGTGTCTGAAAGGGAGGGACCTTATCATATTTATCATCGGTAATGAATTATGAATTCTATTATGTGTAATTCCATTCTTTGATAGTGTACCATATTTATTATTCTTTGTTTCAATCATTATCTCTAGCTTTAAAAAAATAACCGTCTGTTTTTTCCTCCTTTTGGGTGCTGCCTTCGCGACACAAATGTATTGTTGAAACGCCTATTATGTCTGTCTCCCGTCAAACACTCGCACGCAGCAAGAGCAAACACCACGCTTGTTCCCGTGCCAAGACACGCCTCGATCGCTATTTCTCCATGCTCCAGCTTCCCACTCATCCGCTCTGCCCCCAGCTCATCGCTAAGTCATTACCCCCCCCCCCCCCCCCCCCCCCACACACACACACACACACACACACACATTTCGCACCGTCTCATCGTGTCTCCACCTCTTTTCTCTCCTTTACTGTCGCCTCCTCTCCCTGCCCCCCCCCCCCCCCCCCCCCCCCACACCTTCTTCCTCGCTCTGACCCCTGCCTGCTTACGTATGTGAGATTCCGTGGCTTCCGTGGGCACAAACGGGTGTATAAACTGGACTCCGAGAACCCTAAGTTGTCATTCACACTTGTCGCACGGTCTCACCGACTCGCAAACCAGAGCTGAACTTCAGCGGAGATAGCAGGCAGAGTCCAAGGCGTCTCAGGCTAACTCGCATTCGGCTTTGGTTCGGTATGGCAACCCGTTTGACTGCGCGGATCCTTCGGGGCTCCAACACCCGCTTCAACTTAAAGAGTGAGTTCATTCAATTTCATGTCTGCTTTAATTAATTTACAAGCAATGCGTCAGCGTACTATACCTAATTATGCGGCATTTTTCTCTGAATGTTGACATTTAAACGACTGTGCACTGATATAATACCATAAATGCGTTTGAAATGGTCTAGTGTGTATAGGTTGTATGTGAAATCATTGTATTGTATAACTTAATGTCGTTGCAGTAGTTTGAGTAAATGGAACCAGTGTAAAATAATAGTTTAACAATATAAACGGTTATATGTCATCGAACTACAATTTAATTAGGTAATAAAACGTTTCTCTTTAAACATTTTGTCACGATTAGAAGTTTCATCCGCTTACACCCTAAACTTAAATTCGTAGATAAAATGCAGGTCTTAAATACAACGGATTGTGTGGATTGTTTTTACGCACTAGTTTTTGTTTGTTTGTGGATTGTTTTTACGAGACCACACAGTACTTCCACGAACGTTAAAACGTATATTTAAAATGTCCAGACAAAGCAGGATTATTTGTAGGTAGGCCATGTGGCATCATTATCTATGATGTGGTATAGAGAAGACCAGGGTTGGTTGGCACACTTTTCACTCGTTTCACACACGTTTTCACTCTGTATTTCTCTGGCGTAATTACGTTAGAATATCCTAACCAGTAGCAAATGAAAGGTTAAGGTCCCGGATGTATACATTTATTTTAATGTCCACAAATGTTTTCAAAATGAGGTAACTAATGATTAAAGTCATGTGCACTTGTTCAATGTGTTGTCCACCTTATGGGGTTTGTTGGCACAATGTAAAAATGCTATAGTCACAAAGAAATGAAGCAAAACAATAGAAACATTTTCAACATTTAAATCCTATTTGAACCAGAAAACATAAATATTCAATGGAATAAATATAATAAATATATAAAATATGAAATATATTATAAATATAATATAAAATAGCATTGAAACCAAACAATGGCATGTACCTATAGGCCTACTATTCTCTCATTTGATCTTTCTTCCTTTCTCTCTCCTCTCACTGTTTCTGTTTGTGTGTTGTGTGTGCATGCGAGTGTGTAAGCTTGTGTGTGCGTGGATCAGCCAAATGGAGCGTGTGTGCCTGTGACTTCAACTGATGTGAAAGTAACCACAATGTTGTGCCTGAAGCCCCCCTTACACAGGCACACAGATTTATATAGAATATTGTTTAATGTATAATGCATGGTATCACATTAACTACACGCCTATAGTGGGGTTGGTTGGCACAACCCCAAAATATTGTGCTGCCCAATCCTAGATTCAGCTCTATTTTATATTATATTTATGATGTTTTCTGTCTATTTTCTATTCATGTTTTCTGGTTCTTATTTGAATTAAATGTCGAAAATTGTTTCTATTGGATGCTTAATTCTTTGTAACTGTAGCAGTTTAAAGTAATAATCTCGAAGATTTTCATTAAAATAAATGTCTTTTAAGTCACTATCTATCGCTGCATTGGGTAACACAATGGTGATTGAGCCTATTTTTATATTAATTTATACTATTATTATTATCATAATTCATGATTAAAAAACTTGGTGTCTGTGGCGACATTCCCGGGAAAAAATCACAAGCGGCGCACAGTTGGTGCCGCGTTTTTCATCACCCATCAGTGGTTGGTCCGCCAGAGAGGGTAGGCGGAACTAACGCAACAGGCTCGTTCTTCAACTCACTTGTGTGTGAGGGGCGTACTGTTTTTTCCGGTGTCCGCATGTGTTACAATAACAGAGAAAGGGGGGGTTGGGGGAGTTATGGAACCCTAAAAAGTTTTTGTGTAACATGAGAGATCATATTATTTGTTGATGTAGATTTCGTATTACATTTAATGACAATGTAACTTTACTAAATTACATTGCTATTTGCACAGCTAACGCTAGCTACCGGACCATGTCAAGAAAGACAACATTAGTTTAGACAACGTTGCGCACAGTATCCATCTCGCATATCAGGTAACGTTGCGTTAGCTAGCTAGCTAATGTAATTAACACGATCTAATGTCAGCTAACAATTAGAAAAAATGCTAGCTAACGCTACCGACCGGTACCAACCTCACAAACTGTCTCTCGAAAGCAATGCTACCTTGTTGCAGCGTTGCAATGTAGCTAACTAAAGGCCAGTTCAGATCAATGATTCGCAACGAGACTGGGTGCAACTTGCAAAATTCCAAGACGTCTGATTGTAAACGTTCTAAAACTGCACTTGGCGATTTGACAAGGACGGTCTTTTAAAACCTCAGGGCAACGGCTCTGCTACTAGCCAGTTCACACTGCTGCAATTTTCTCTGCAACATTCTAAAACCGTTTCACCTCGTTGCGATTCATTGATCTGAACTGGCCTTAACGTTACTGTTATTTACATTGCCATCGAGTTCATAAATATATTATAATGATCGGAATAAAGCCGGGGAATGTGGAGCAGAGCCGGGTCTGATTTCTGAAGACGTCATGCAGGAAAAAACTAAATAAAATAATACGGCAGTATGGATTAGCATTGTTATTTTATTACGCTTCCTCATATGTTCCTTCAGCCTTTATGCCCTTTTTGATGAAATCTCCTTTGTTTTATTCTTCTTGTTCTGATTGCTAATTTAACACCCAGCTCAGCTTTATTTTCAGTTTAGCTAGCAAAACCAGAAACACCAGGGGTAACATTTTGCAAGGTAGTTGTTTCAAAAATATCACACAACAATCATTCACGAAAAAGACTGCTTATTGTGCACGAGATACATAATTGCACGAGCCACAGCGAGTCCCGCAAATTCTTCTCTGCAGTGTAAAGATGTTCATACCGGGCAAAAGGTGGATAAAGAACGTTTGCAGAAATTGATCATCACTAATTCTACCCCAGGTTTGCTACAGCATTTTAACCCGGCTCGGCAGTGTAAAGACATCTTGAGTTAGCCTAATGTTAGACAACGAATGAGTATGTACATAACGTTACTTTTATAACAACCGTTTTTTATTCAGTAAATAGTAAGTGTTATAGTTGGCGTGCCAACTGACTGACGTCACACAGGCGACACTGGTTGGATCCAGTTGGATCTATGGGAAGTGAGGTCCAAAAACACACCTGCAATTACCGCTTCTCGCCATTGGCACCGCCATAGAGAACGAAACTGAAATCTTTGAGATTGTCACTTTAATATTGTGACAACTAGGGCTGTCAAAAAATATTCTAAGTTCGAAAACTATTCGAAAATCTTTTTTTTTTTTTAAGTTCGAACCTAAATTTGAGCATTAGAATATTAGTTTTGGTTTTCTAATTAACATGAATATGCAGGCTTTAATTTCATGCGGCGAATCATGTTCATGCACGCAAAGTTCATTTCCAGTGCTAACGTTACTTCCTCTGTCAACAAGCGTTCCGCCCTGGACCCAGAGCAAGTGGATCGTTTGGTTTTTCTTGCCAATAACCTCCGGTGATACTTTCAGCTCCATGGACACCTAACGTTACTGGTCAGCTAGCCTTGCGAGCCAGTCTCTTTTTCACTTCGTTCAACAGATTTGGTCAGCTAACAATTTGCTAAATAATGTTCCAATGTCAGGCATGTTTCCTTTCTGTTCTGAAGATTTGGATAAAATTGCATGATGAAAAAAGTTGAACAAACTAAACAGAGTAAGTAATTTATGTTTCCTATTTCCTATTAACAATCATTTCCCTGTTATTGTGATTAATAAATGCCGAGTTGTGGCACATTACGTCCACCAGAAAGTGCTTTATTCATTTGCGCATTAGGCTATAGAAACTGCAGGGGGCTCATTTATAAAAATGAACTTGCGTGCATACGCCAGTGAAGACCTGACGTAGAGCCACATCCGTTTCCAGGGTCAAATCGAGTCATGTTGAAATTTTATAAATCACTACTTTGACGTGATTCTCTAAGCACGCGCCACACAGTTGATCTAAAATACGTTTTATAAATGAGACCCCAGATGTAGTAGCCTCGTATGAAAGTTCACCGATGTCCTCTATTCTACTGCCCGCTTGTGGAAAATAACGCACAGGCCAGTTTAGAGGGAGTGTCACGTGCATATTGCGCCCGACAATAAGCATCTTATTTTTGTGAATTATAGGCAAATGATATTCGAATATATTCAAACTCTAACTAATTACAATTTCATGGCACTTTTGACAGCCCTAGTGCCAACCAACCCTGCTCACGTTGGGACCCTCTTCTGATAAAATGATGTTACCCAGTATTCAGTCATTACGGACTTTCAAATCATGTATCAAAATGTAGCTGATTCCTATCGCTCCTAACTGACACTACCAAACTCACAAAATGAAGACACTTTTTCAGATGTTTTAACATGATGCATGACGGCAGTTCAAAAAAACATGTAGATTTTACATTTTTGTGTCTGCGACCTATAAAGGACCAGAAAATAGCTGTGTGCCAACTGGCCTCGGTTTCCTATGGAAGAGGATTAGGGCCACATGTGAAATTTTTTTTGAGTTCTGAGAATAAAGTCAGAATTCTGAGAATAAAGTTAGAATTCTGACTTTAATCTCAGAATTCTGAGAATAAAGTCAGAATTCTGAGAATGAAGTCTAGTCAGAATTCTGAGATTAAAGTCAGAATTCTGAGAATAAAGTCAGAATTCTGACTTTATTCTCAGAATTCCTGACTTTATTCTCAGAATTCTGACTTTATTCTCAGAATTCTGACTTTCCTCTTCCGTAGTCTCCCCTACATGCCTACCTACGAGTATTTCATCCACCACTGTCCACAGTCTGTACACACTGGGTACTTTGCTCATAATAAACTATATATATAGTATATATATTTTTATTTCAAAATTATTTGTAGATGTAAATCTGAACAGGCTCAGAAGTCCATATGGTTTTACACAAAACGTTGGCAATAACCTATAGAGGAATTAAGATGAATACTACAATAACCATTGCACGCCCACATCCTACCTCCTGGTTGGTGTAAGCTGAGTGCAATTTAATGAGGCGTTTTCTGCCGGGGTCAGCAGGGCCTTGCTTGCACATGGGAATGGAGCTCGTTTTTATTTATTTATTTTATGTACTATCCTCAAAGGGTTTCTGTTATTCCAGGTTATCGGATCCTGTAAAACCAATGCATTATGTATACTGGATAGTGAAGCAGCAGGTTTTGTTTACTAAGCCTTGAAGCTAATTCGACACTTCGTAGTCTTCAATTTAACGTGCAGTTAAACTGGTCAGTCAATGAGGCAAAAAAATAAAAAAACATATCACGTATGTTACATAAAAAACATAGCATAACAAACTTGACTTTGCCTCAACCGCTTTTCGGATTGGGTCCATACTTTATTCATATTGTTCTGTTTATTTCACTGAGTTTGTTCGGTCTGTTTCATGGAATAAGACAGAAATTAAGCTAATTAACAGTGTCACAACCACAATAAGATTACATATCTCTGCGCCTGTTTACGTTTTACATTTCCACTCTCTCTGTTCCCTCTCCTACCATATGGAGTTAAATTTGTGTCTTTATAAAAATATTTTTTTAAAAACAAAAACTTTTTGTGAAACATGCCACGTGTTGAATTGCGTGTTTAAGTTTTTGCATGTTTAATTATTTTGCGAGTTTTGTCTAGCTGAAATTCGGGTTCCAAGTTGAACACAATCGGGTGTGCGGGATCTATGCAGGAGCGTAGGTGATCTTTGGAGTGGCAGTTTAGCTAGTGAGAGCATCTACAAAAGAATGTATTTGCAAGACTACATAACTTGCCGACAACGTAGCATAAGCTAACAGAAAGTTCTGTGTAAACCATTTTTGTGAACTTACCTGAGAGCAGTGGTGCAGTGGTCTCAGTGGTGAGGAGGGTATACTGTGGTATATCATCTTCCTTGCCTTTGAAACAAACAAAGAAACTTGTCTGTTTTTATTTATCAGAACAGGCTAGCCAGCTTTAGCGCTGTTTTTCCTTTTGAAAACGTTGCATGCACCTCTGCAATAAACAGTACAGGAGCACAAATTTATTTGCAAATACTGTGGCCTATGCATTATGGATATTACTAGGCTGTACAAGCTACGCCATCGTCATCATGTCCTCCATGACGGAACAATTGAATGGGGAACTGAAATTTGACAAGGAGGACAATTTACACATCAGAGATTAAATTTGATAGTGTGTAGCCCAACTGTCACTCCAAAGTAGACTGGCCTATTGAGACACATCACCTACCCCTCCACATAGATCCCATCCCACCGGATTGTGCTCAACTTGCGACCAGAATTTCAACATGCAAAAACTTCAACAAGCAACCAAAATTTCAACATGCAACCAAAACTAACTAAAAATAACTTCAACATGCAGCCAAAATTTCAACACGCAAAAGGTTTCACAAAAAGTTTTTGCTTTTAATAAAATATTTTTTGATTGCATAATAAAAACATTAATTTAACTCCATACTACCCTCTCTCTCTTCTCCCAGGCAGTCTCTCCCTGTGGCTAGTGATTTGGTTGGTTTTGTTCAAGCCCAGTCCGGTTCAGAGCTGCCCACGCCTCTGTGTATGCTACCCCTCCCCCATGACCGTCAGCTGCCAGTCGCAGAACTTCACAGTGGTGCCCCCCGGCATTCCCTTCGACTCACAGCGTGTATTTCTGCAGAATAACCACATAACTGAGCTCCGTGTTGACTCCTTTGGCTTCGAAACACAGGTTTGAGTGTGTCTGTGTCTGTTTGTCCATATGGCCATGCACGTGTATGCGTGCGAGTGTGAGTGTTTGCCTGTTCGTGCATGTGTGTGTGTGTGTGTGTGTGTGTGTGTGTGTGTGTGCATGCGTCATCATATTTGTGTGTGTGTCTGTATGTTTGTGTGTGTGTGTGCATGTGTATGTTCACATACGTGCACGTGTGCATATGTGCGGAAGTGTGTGTCTGTATGTTCATGTGTGTGTTTGTGCATGTACAATGCCATGAAAAAGTATTTAGTACAATTGGTAAGGAACTGGTTTTGGAAATTACAGAACAGTTGATTAGTTTAAATATATCAGTCTGGAAAGGAGTACAAAGCTATTTCTAAGGCTGTGGGACTACACCAAACCACAGTGAGAGCCATTACCGCCAAATGGACAACACTTGGAACATTGGAGAATATTCCCAGGAGTGACGGGCCTGCCAAAATTTCTCCAGAGGTGCAGCAACAACCATCCAGGAAGTCACAAAACATCTTAGAAAAACTTTCAAAGAACTGCAAGCCTCTCTCGGCTCATCTAAGTTCAGCGTTCATGGCTCCACAATAAGGAAGAGACTCAGAATCAAACACGCTGGGGGTAGTGTGATGGTGTGGGGATGCTTTGTTGCTGTGGGACCTGGACGAATTGCCATTATTGAGGTAACTGTGTCCAGTCATCTGTCCGTGAGGAGAAGCTGAAGCATAATTGGGTTATGCAGCAAGACAATGATCCAAAACACAAAAGCAAGTTCACTTCTGAAAGAAGCAAAGTTAAAGTTTTGTAGTGGCCTAATCAAAGTCCTGACCTGAATCAATAGAGATTCTGTGGCAGGACCTGAAACAAGCAGTTTGTGCTGAAAATCCTGACAAGTTATCTAAATTGAAGCAGTTCTGCAAAAAAGAGCAGGCTAAAATTCCTCCACATCAATGAAAGATTGATATCACATTATAGGAGGCGTCTGATTGCAGTTATTGGGGTGGTGCATCCAATTATTATGTTTAAAGGTATACTATGCAGGTTTTTTGCGGCCCTCAGTGCAGCTATTTTGTGTTTCCTCGTTTTGTATTTAGCTATTCTGGACAATTAGTTATTACTGAGATGTAAACACAGAATCGTGTTTGGAATAAATAACATTAGCAGGCCATAGGTACTTCAGATATTAGCCTCTTTATTTTCTCAACATAATTCATGGATATGGATAACTGGTACTTCATGCAAATTGTAGCTATCTGACCTGTGTTTTGTAGTTGTTCCAACGTCCTTTGGTGTGCAGTTATTGTATGTCGCTTCGAATAAAGCTGCTGACAAATAAAATGTAATGTAATTTTACATTGTTAAATTTATAAGGTATAGAGTTAGAAATAAATTATTTAAATATTTCCTATGCTGTGTTATATAAAGTTATGCTGTGTTTTATTATCAATTAACCCTGATGAGGACAAGAGTCTTTGTTTGCAACTTTCTTAGCTTTCTAATGAACTTGGTTACATGTAGCTAGATAGCATGCAATTCAGTTCCCGATTGCAAAAAAATGCTGGTGAATTACCAGTGCTTACTAAGTAGAAACTATAAACAGTAACAGCAGTTCCCATAGGGAGGTGGACATCTTGATGGGAGAACAGAATTCAATACAAAAGCTCCCCAACCTCAGGCATCTAGCTGCCTAACATCACTAGCTAGCAAAAATAAGTTACTTACTGGTCCAACAGAAAACAGGACAATTCCACGTTGCTTTTCATCGCCATGGTGAACTTCAGCTGACGACACTGAGGAAAAGCAATTCCAAGGTTGACTCTTGTTATTGAATGAGCCCTGTCAGCTTGTAGTTGTACTTCACTGTATCTAGGCTTCTTAGCATCTGCCATTGCAGCAGCTAACAAGCAAGAAGCACTTCTGGAATCTGATCCCAAACCACATGCTCTGTAGCCTCGCCCATATTCTGCCTTTAAGGGGGCAATTACTTCTTCACATGCTGATATGGGTGTTTGATAGGTTTTTCATTAAATAAATGAAGTTATAATAAATTTAAAAAAAGAGTTTGTTTACTCAGGTCCCCTTTGTCTGAAAGTAAATTTTTTCTAAAGATTTGAAGCCATTCAGTGTGACCAAAATGCGATAATACAGGAAATCAGGCAGCGGGTAAATACTTTCTCATGGCACTGTATGTGTGTTTGAATGTGTGTGTTTGTTTGTTAATGTATGTATATTCATCTGTGTGTCTCTTTGTGCTCAGTAGAAATGTACATCCATTCACCCATCATCCTTACCCACTTATCCTGAGCAGGATCGTGGGGGGTGCTGGAGCCTATCCCAGCATGCATTGGGCAAGAGGCAGGAATATACCCTGTACAGGCTGCCAATCTATTGCAGGGCACACACACCATTCACCCACACACTCATAAGCAATTTCGTGTCTCCAATTAGACTGCGGTAGAAAACCGGAGTACCCGGAGGAAACCCACTCGGGCAAGGGGAGAACATGCTAACTCCACACAGAAAGGCCCCAAGCCGAGATATGAACCAACAACCTTTTTGCTGTGAGGTGACAGTGCTACCCACTGCACCACCGTGTTTAACTGTTGATTAATGTTGTCAGTGTAGTAGAATATATTTGTGATGTTCTAACAGCATCTTCTATTCTAGCACTTGTTTTCATGGTGTTTCTACCTCTGAGAGTTTTAATCATCCCTTTCTACTGATCATATTGACCTAATGACTGCACCCATGCACTTTATACTGTGAGTGTTTTTGTATAAAAACTCAATGGGTGTGATTTAATTTAAAGGTCGTATGATGCATACATAATGACACAGATCTGCAGGATCCAGTTTCCAATGCAGAAGGGTTGAAGTTTTTATTCTTTCATTTTTCTCCTTATCCCTTCTCCTTTCTCCCTCATCCCTTCCTTTGTTCTTCTGCTTCCCTCATCTCTGTGGTTTCATATGTCCTTACTCTACATCTCATTAAACTCTCTTTCTCTGTATTGAGATCTCTAAATATAAAGTTTATTAGAAATATCTCCATTGTTCTGTCTCTCTGTCTTCATGTCTGTCTCTCTATTTCTTTCTATCACTCTCCATCTCTCTTCCCTCTTCTCTTCCCTGTCTAAACTTCTTTGCTTTCCCATCCCATTTCCTGTCTTCTATTCCTCCCCAACCCCTCTTTCATTTTACCCTGGACAACTATTTCTCACTTCCCTATCTTTTTCTCTCCATCTATCCCTTACTCTCTTTGTCCCTCCTCGACCGTACCCCCACCGTCTGCAGGTGCTTTGGCTCTACTCCAATAACATCACCTGGATTGAGGCAGGTGCATTCAGTGAGCTGAGAGAGTTGGAAGAGCTGGACCTAGGGGATAACCCACACCTGCACCGGCTGGAGGGTGAGGCCTTCCGTGGCCTGGAAAAGCTGCAGAGTCTGCACATGCATCGCTGCCAGCTGGCTGCACTGCCCCATGACATCTTCCGCAAGCTCTACAGCTTGCAGTTCCTCTATCTGCAGGAGAACCAGCTGCACTTCCTGCAGGACGACCTCTTCTCTGACCTGGTCAACCTCAACCAACTCTTTCTGCATGGCAACCGCATCCGCACCCTCTCTGAGAACGTGTTCAGGGGCCTAGTCAACCTAGACCGCCTGCTTCTCCACGATAATCGCGTCCGACAGGTCCACCGCAAGGCCTTCCGTGACCTGGGGCGGCTCACCATCCTCTACCTCTTTAACAACTCTATGGAGGAGCTGCCGGGTCAGGCGCTGCGGGATGCATCCTCTGTGCAGTTCCTGCGGCTCAACGGGAACCCCTGGTCCTGTGGCTGTGAGGCCCGCCCGCTTTGGGAGTTCTTCCGGAAGTCTCGCGTGTCCAGCTCCGAGCTACTCTGCTCCTCACCATCCCTGCGCCATGGCCAGGACCTGCGCTTCCTGCGTGAAATGGACTTTGCCCTCTGCCCACTCCCTGACCCTGGCTCTCTGGCCGGGACCACCACCACCACCTTTAGCACCAAGACCCGCTGGTGGTTCTCCAAGGCCAAGCCCGTCTCTAGCTCCAAGAGCATGTTCTCTAAGACCTTCGAGACCATCAAGGCCTTCCCCTTCTCTGCTGCCATCAAGCCCCACAACCCCCCCACCTCCTCCTTCTCCTCCAAGTATGAGCTGGGAGAAGAGGAGGCTGCACTCCCCAAACTGGACCCCGAGGAGTATTGGACCAACTATGGGAGTGAGGATGCCGCCTCAGTGCGCTGCTTTGAGCTGGACTGTCCTCCTGAGTCCCAACCCCTCCCCCCCTCATCCTCCCCCCCTTCCTCACACTGCTCCTCCTCTCTCCTTTTCCTCCTCTCCTTGGCTATCATGGCCCTCTCCTTTCACCTCCTCTTTGGCTGAATCTAAACCCTTCTGTCTCTAAATGCTGTGTCCTAAAAGCCTGCCTTTACCCTTTTTTATTCTCTACTTCCTCTTCAAACCTGTTTCTCGATTCCTTCTGGGTTGACCCACCTCCTTTGACCTTTGGGGTCTGGGGGAGGGGCTTGGGGTTGTCACAGTGACAGGGCATTAGGAGGAAGGGCAGCTTAAAAAGTGCTTACAGCTGCTGAGGTACAGAAATGGAAATGGCTAATATTGCTGTTGCTGCTGCTAGTGCTAGCTGCCATCGCAGTTATACACACTGCTAGTATCTTCAAGTATTTCTGTATGTCTACTACTACCACTCCTGCTGGTACTTCCGTTTAGACCACCAATATGTTTGGAGATATCACCGCCATGGAGCCAGCAGTGCCAGGTTGGAGGTTTTTTTATTTATACCACCATGGTCCTTATTTTATTATATTAGTTGCCAAATTGTGAGATGCCTCACCAACTTCTCCAAACAATCACCACTGCTTCTGTGAGTCTTCATCCAGTGCATTCAGTCACACACTGCAGACGCAGGCCTGGGCCCCCGTGAGTCCACTTCTGCTTCCTTCTGTTTCTAATGTGGGAAGGAGTGCAGGTCCTTTGTGGCAGAGAGTCATCTCAAAAAAACCACAGAAAATGTACTTAGAAAATTAAGTCAATGGTTCCCCAATAGATTGTACAGAGCAGTATGTTGGACAGTTGAATAGTGGAGCTGAAACATTCCAGATACAGAGGAAGTAAGTTTTCAAAATTGCAGAATTCAAAAGAAGAGGAGTTTTTTTTGGTATGGAAATTAGGCAGTCAGTAATTGGAAAATATTCATGGTGTGAGGGAAATGACAGTAAACAGTCAAATGAAGACAGTAGTACACCTACACTGCATTTATAGAGTGTGGTAGAGAGGAGGAAAGATAATTGGAAAGATGGAAAGAGAAGGAGAGAGGAATGGGAGCGAAAAAGGGCAGTCAGACCACACCATGTACCACTCTATCTCATAACAGTGCTCTGGTTAACCTCCCCATACCCACCTTCCCCCAGTGGTGTCCCAGTGTACAAGCTGGGTTACTAACAGGACTGAGGAAACAAGAATCCTCCCAATCTGAGTTTTCTCTGTGACTGTGGGAGGGATGATGCCGGCCATCAGGCCCCTCCCCCTGACCACTTACCTCCCAGAGTCCCCCCCCCCACTGGCATTGGTCACAGACCAGAGAGGGCTGCACTGTTCTAATTCCAGGGGGGAGGGAGGGAGAGAGAACAGCTGATGTTTCCTGTAGAGGAATAGGTTTGAGAAGTATGGGGTGAGCACAGATGCTGATCTGTAAAGGGAGAGTGAGAAGGATACTTAGAGGTCTTAGCACACTTCACTGTAATGCAGATAGCCTGGTTACCTTAATTTCCTCTCATGCAGTATGCCAGAGCTTGGAATTTGAATCCCCTGGTAATTCTTAGAGTTTGTGTTATGAGATTGTTTTATTCATGGCATTCTATCCTGATCCAGGAGAAAAATATGCTGTTTTTGGGAGGGTAATAATTTCTGTTTGTTTGCTACCCTCTGTTAAAGTGTGTGTGTGTATGTGAGAGAGAAAGAGAGAGGGGGAAAGAGGGAGTGTAGATGTGTGTATGTTTGTGTTTTGTGTGAAACTGAGAGTTTGTGCATTTACGTGTGTGCATGCATGCCAATGTGTGTGTGTGTGTGTATGTGTTTAAATAACACTGTACTATGACATGGTGGATAGACTGTGAATTTTAAAACAAAAAATTACTATAATTGTGGTGGTGTTTATACCTAAATGATTAACATGTGAATAAACAGTATTTCTGTTCTACAAAAAGGACTTGTGTGGGAGTTTCTTCAATCTGAGTTTCATTCAGTCTCTATAGCAAAAAAAAAGAATGCTAATGTGCTTTACTGTCACACAAAACCCCATATCACACACCAACATGTCTTTTGCCTCATTTTACTAATATTCTGGAACAATATTCAGCAGAGAAGACCTATAAAAAAACAATGGCGCACATGATAATGCATGTGGAATTTGTAAGAGTTCAATTTATTCCGCCATACTTTTGTAAGTAGAAAAATAAATGCAGGCACGTCTTCATTTTAGGATAAATTGTTTAATATTGTATAGTAGCTAGTGGGTCTGTTTACCAAAGTAAAGATAAACAAAAAAAAAAAAACAAATGATGGAGAATGTCAATACTTATACCTTGTCCCTCAAAGGAAAAAAAAAAGCCAAATGGCCATTGCCTTAAATGAATACACATCACAGGAAAAGAGGGGGGGGGGCAAGGTGTAGGGGAATTGGACTGAAGTGAGGGTAGAGGATATCATAAAAAGGTGCTGCATATCAAAGGGAGAGAATTTGACTGGGTTGGGGGGTATATGATTTAACACAGAGGTTCTGATTAAAAAGTGAATTCAGCTGGATTAGGTGGTAGACAAGCAAGGTTATCAGCAATTCAAGATGGCCGCAGAGTGAGTAAGCCAACTTGAGCTAAGGTCTGCTTGTCTTTTCTTTTGAAATCTGTAGCGTTTCATGGCTTCTTAATTATATATAGTCACTTCTAACAAACTTGTGGCTCTAAATTACTTAAAAGTTGCTCAACTGTGTTTGGCAAAAGGACAGATTATTTCTGTTTCTGCCAACTCCCAAGCCAAGCCGCCAAACAATGGATCAAGACCAGATGAAAACCCTATCTGATGCCATCTAACAGATTAAAACTGAATTGCTTTGATACTAAAGTGGATCCCATTCTTTGCACTTTGAATGGTATTAAGGGCTCCTTATCTACATTGGGAGAACATGTTTCGCAACTGGAACAGCATGTCGGAGCAAATGAGGACAACTTGAATGATCTCTCCATTCGGGTCAAACAACTTAAAAAAGATAGTTCTTACTTAATGGATAAAGTTGAGGATCTGGAGAACCGGAGTAGGTCTGCAAATCTCCGCTTTGTCAGAGTACCCGAATCTGCAGAAGGCGGCGACATGCTTGGGTTTATGGCTGTGTTGTTTTTGCCACCAGTTTTTGATTTAGTCATAGTCTTAGTCTTTTGTTTTAGTCACATTTTAGTCATGCCTTCTTCATTCATTTTAGTCAAGACAAGAATGACTAAAATCATATTTATTTTAGTCGACGAAAATAACAAAGTATTTTAGTCACATTTTAATCCTACTTAATTTTTGTCACATGTAATTTCCAGCCTCCAGTAGTTAAATACCCTAAAGATAGTCTACAAAGGTAATGACTGGTGCTCACAGATTATCCAGCTAATTTGGAAACAACCTGTTATGACAGGAGTGTCTGCCTCTTTTACACAAGTGAACTCTGCTTCAAATGTACATGCAGCATTGTCTGCCTGCAGTGTGTCGCCCTGTAACAAAGCAGCTTTACTTTTTAAAAAGACAATGAAGACATTAAGGATTAATGTAAAGCACTAAGTTTCACTAAGTTTATTTACAATGCATAGCTCCTTTGTTGATTAAACTCCATGTAATGAAAAAAAATCATATGGTCACAGGCTGTGTTACATGGATACTTATATAAGTATTTGGCTATCATAAGGGGCTTGCCAAAAAGACACGATTATTATTATTATTATTATTATTATTATTATTATTATTATTATTATTATTATTATTATTATTATTATTATTATTATTATTATTAATTACATTTATATAGCACTTTTCCAAATGCTCAAAGTGCTTTACAGTGAAGGGGAACTCACCTCACCCACCACCAATGTGTAGCACCCACCTGGGTGATGCACGGCAGCCAATTTGCGCCAGAACACAAGAATTGTGGAGATTATTTAGGATTATTTAAAGTGACCAGTATTACAAAACAAAACTGTTCGTATATCAATTGAGGATGGTAAGGCAAAGTATTTTAAAACATGTAGAATAAAATAAATGAACATATTTTCGCCCTTATTTATACATGTGAAAGATTTTCCAACAAGAAGCCCCCCCAGCCACCCAGTTATTTAAAGCTACCAGTATGGGAATGTTTTAAATACAATGAGAGCTCCAACACGACTCATTGTAGAGTTACAGTCAGTAATGTTACACTCAGTCCAGACAGCCCAGAATCATTCGGCGAAGAACAAAAGTGTACTTACATCCTCAAGGGGAAAATACAACAAATCTAAAAATACACCTGAGGCTTCGACACCCTGACATCTAGGCACCAGTAAGTAACGTTAAGTGGTTATCAACTTACAGGCTAACTAACCAGTCCCTAAAGTTTTTCGCGATTCGGAATTTTCAGAATTCAACACAACATAAACAAAATGCCGCATAACTGCCGCATTTTCCGGACGCCGCATAACTCATAAAACAGCAAAGTATGCAGCGTCACGAAAAAATGCGGCATTTTGTTGATGTTGTGTTGAATTCCGAAAATTCCCATACTTTTGTTCTTTTTCTTTCAGAAGAAGAAGCCAGAAGAAGGGACATTGTATTAATGTTTGCTAGTGATAGACTGGTTATGGCAGAAAAAAACGTGGATCACACAATTTACATCTGTGGAGAGAGTCAAGTTCACAATTAAGCCAATGACAGGCATGCATTGACCAGTTGGTTTTCTGCACCTTATAATGCATGCTTATTATTGGATCAACACAAATCAAATGTTTCGCTACGCCCCCCTAGAAGTAGGGCAGCCGGCAGGAGTTCTTCCAATATAGCCTATTGTATTTCTAGGCAAAATGGTCATTCTGTCTGGGTCTGTTTTCGTTTTATTTTATTATTTTCGTCTCGTCATATTTTTGTCTTTTTAAATATGAAGTTAATTAGTCTTCGTTGTCGTTCTATAAAAGCATTTTTGTCACGTTATCGTCTTCGTCATCAAAAAACAATCGTTGACAAAAAATTTCGTCATCATTTTCATTGACGAAAACAAGACTGGTTTATGGCCCGTTTGATTCCACAGCTTCTGGGGCAAGACAATTTCCCCACTTCGCTGGCTATCGAGAGGGCTCATCGCACTCCTACTGTCCGACGGAATGACAGATCCAGTCCGAGGCCTATCCTGATAAAGCTATTACACTTTCAGGATAAGGTAAAGATGCTTTGACTTGCTCGTGAAAAAAAGAGCTGATCTACAACGGGAACGCATCTTCATATACCCGGACTACAGCGCTGACCTGACGAAGAGACATCGGTCCTTTGACCCAGTCAAACGGAGACTTTGGGAACTTAAACTAAAGCACTCCCTTCGTTATCCCTGCACACTGAGTGTGTTGGTTGATGGCAATGAGAAACTATTCAGTCAGTGGGTTTACATGATGTTTGAAAAAGTTGATTTATTGTTTTAGTCGGCTAAAACTGGGCTGCGTTTCCGAGTTTCGATGTACGTTAACGTTTTACAAAGATTTCTAAGGTATACCTTTCAAAGGCAAACTGCTTTTTTACGAGTGTTTCCGAGACTATACCTTAACAGTTGCCTTAAGGGACACTTCCAAAGGTATGTCATAAGTTGGAGCTGGCCTTCACTGTGGTGCTGAAAAGTTTATCAATCGATGCCAAGCGAATCGATTGTCTCACTTGTAATGGCTTATGAATGACGTTTTAATATAACAAGTGTTGTCATAATCATTTTACATCAATCTAATATTGCAGAAGAGGGAGCTATGCCTACTAAAGATCACCTGCTAATCTCTTTAAGATTCAAGACGAGACCTATATGTACGAACAAATACGTATATATAGGCTACAAAAGATAAAATAAATAGCATCAATTGAGCTTGTAAGTCAAATTGTCTCCAGGGGGCGTGTGGTTCGTGACGTCACAGCCCAATGTTAAAATCCTATTGACTTTTTAAAAATCATTGATTGTAAAATATCTATAGCGATTAAAAATAAAGGATTTCTCACGTTTTTTTGGGACCGTCATTTTCTACCATAGCATGTGCTTGGTTATATTTATTTCAATCTCTGGAGGGAAAAAAAAATGGATTTATGTCGATTTACGATGCGCTGGTGGTCCTGAACTACACTAAATCGAAGTCGCACGGATACACATCACAACCACGTGTGCTTGTAAGTCTACCCGCCAAGTGCAGTGCCTAGGCTGCCCCTAACTGCTGGTCGGGGATCAGATTTCCCTTCCCAGGTCCTAACTTTAACCAATAGTAGGAGAAGAAAATAACTGACTCTGGACCAGCAGCTAGGGCCAATTGCACCCAACACCGGTGGCTAGCTCGCTATACCCACAACAAATGCGGTGTCACTGGTTAGCTTAATGCATTTTTTCAATGGTCAGGACAATAATGTTAAGAAGGGAGAAAATCATTCCAAATCCTACCATGTAGAGCAGGTCATATACAGCCAGGGTAGATTAGCAGGTCTGTCAGTGCCACCATGAAAGATATTGTTTATAAAGTTTTGGTTAGCTAACGTTAACGACTGTACTGCGTCATGTAATCACGTTATATGTATGACATTAATAATACAATTATGTTCAGTTTTCTTCAAATTATGTTTCTCAGCAAAACAAATATTCTTAGCTAGCATATCAGCTTGCCAGTGAGCTAGGTAGGCTATCCGTGGTTAGCTCACGCATTAGCAATATGAACCACAGGGGAAGAACATCGACTACACTGATGGTCAATCAATCAGAGATGTGTAGGCTACTGGTGATTTGACTAGGCTAATTTTCATATAACTGTCTGGTAGACCTGCTGTTAACTGAGCAAGTTATCATCATAGGTTTTTGCCACAGTCAGTTAATGAGCCAGTAACTGCTACTACTCCATCGCCGTTTGTGGTGTTCACTTGCTGGGTGACGATAGCTGACTGATCGTTCGCAAGTCACTTTTACCGAATAAAAATTAACACTGTCAGCGGTGATTAACAAATCTACCAAGTATTTTAATAACTGATCTGCAGGCGTGTAAATATGACAACGCACTTTGTACAGCAAGTTTTCCACCTGGTGCATGAAGACAAAAATAATGTAGGCCTACATTGAATTTCTAATTATTATTAGGCTTTTTTTTCTTGTAGATCATCAAAACCAATGGAGAAAAGCCAATATACGCAAGGAGCCCCCAGGACCGATTCTGAGAACCACTGT
The DNA here is from genome assembly GCA_039654925.1 of Anguilla pacifica. Classification (NCBI taxonomy): domain Eukaryota; kingdom Metazoa; phylum Chordata; class Actinopteri; order Anguilliformes; family Anguillidae; genus Anguilla; species Anguilla pacifica. The sequence continues at coordinate 31,372,305 of CM077290.1, read as the reverse complement.
CTGAAATGCTCTTGTCGGTCTCTTAAATGCTAAAAACATGTTCCTTTCTAAATGCCAATCTTACAAAGATGGTTAATTTCGTTAAATTCTGTGTGTGATTTCATTGTGTGTTGTATGTTATCCAGCAAATAAACCTTAAGACTCTTATTTCGCTTCGTGAAACTGAAAATTTTGCAGTGTTTATCCCAAAATCGCGATTATAGTAGCTTTGTCACATGCGTGAAGCATGGCCCAGGTAGACATTTACGGAATGTACACGACTGACAAGCCGTCAAATGGGTTTGAAAAATGGAATATTTGCCGGTTAGGGTTAGCTAGCTAGTCAAATGGCTTGGTAGCCAAAGTTGCGAACTGTTTTAGCATAGGCTACTGGACTACCAAATATAGCAAGCTAATTATGATTTCTGCCAACTAATTATTTGGTTAAGTAGGCTAAAGGAAATAGTAAAAATGACTCGGCTACCGAAAGACTTCAGAGGAGGATTATTTTATGGTCTTGTGCAGCTGTAAATAGCACACGCCATAATGAAATCACTACGAAATGGGATGCCTGCATTTTCAGACTTCGCACAGGTGGACCGTGGTCGGAGCCGCAATGTCAAGGCCAAGAGGCGCCACCTCCCACCCAGTCACCATAGACTGTAGCCCCTACTGTAGCTTAGTCCTCCGCAGTAATCAGGAAGTGACGCAAACTGTACCTCATTGGTCCACAACAAATATTATAACAGTGCCCAAATGACACAATAAATCATGAAATCGACCCATGGACAGTCATAAGACGAATAAAATACACATATTGTGACTATTTGTTCTCATGAGAAAAAATTATTGACATTGTATTTTGACCGCATTTGTACCGTAGACTTACATGGAAACCGGATATGGAAACACCTATACTGGAGCCAACCGTAGTGGCGCTAGTGAGCAACCAGGAACAACAAGACCAGGAAATGAGCTTCAAAAACGAAGTCTGGTTTTGGCCGCTTGGTCCTACCACCGCCGTAGAAAAAAAACACAACTGAACTCTCTCCTTCGCATCACCGGTCGCTCGCATGGATGGCTCACCAGTCTGCACACCGCAACAGCACTCCACGGAGGACGAGCAGGTCGCAGACGAATCCAGGATCCAATCAACAGGAGTTTAACTTCAACATTAACACACACAAAAAAAAAACCTGGCCTTGCAAACAAAGCCAAAAGACTCATTAGTGCAATAAGTACATTCAGTTAAAGGTCAGTATAATTAGCTACAGTTAGCTCATTCAGTTTACTGTTCACATTGCTATCAGAGGTATAATTAGCTACAGTTAGCTCATTCAGTTTACTGTTCACATTGCTATCAGAGGTATAATTACCTACAGTTAGCTCATTCAGTTTACCGTTCACAGTGCTATCATCGGAACCCATATGGTAAGCAAACGCAGCTAACAGTAATCAGCGCCACTCTAACACACTGTAACGTCAGGTTTAAAAAAAGGATCGCGAAGTTCACCGCCGAAAAACACAGCCCGCCCGCAGACCGTAGCTCCAACGATAAACCCCACACCCCTCCCCCACACATCAATCACAACATGTAAAAATCAACGCCGACACACGCTATGCTACGAAGCTAGCAGATGCTTTTAGGTGCAGCTAGTCAGAACATCACTTCTCACAACGCCATTCTCATTTTAAATACACTATCCTATCCTTATTAAATGGAGGCTCACCAAGGGAAATGTTTCAAAGTGCAGTGCTCGACTGAATTTGTAGTGGAGGAAAAAACTTGTTTCTCTGAAGTGGTTTGTTACCCAAAAAACGATTGGAAAACGTTGCTAATACTCGCTATTTCTTCATAAATCTTCTGGTTTTTTTAAATCACTCTCACTTCTCGATCAAATATCTGTAATTGCGTTCTAACTCACTCGTAAGTTACTTTAAAAATAATTTAGTTTGTTCAGAGAGATATTCACGCGTCCACTCTCACTTTGGCTCATCCTGAAAAAAGAAAGATGCTCTTAATTTTCCGTCTGTGGAAGGAACCGAAGGTGGTCCTACCATCTGATCGGCTAACTCAGCCAACTCATAACGAGTATCGCTCATTGGCTTACAAATCCCCCTCAACTTATATTTTTAGATTGACTTCCACCAATCACCCTCCATTTTCTTGTACTGTCTTCAAACGGTTTATCCATTCACGTATTCACCTTTTAATGCTGGGATTGCATTAGATTGCGATAGTTTTCTTTTATCACTATTTCGGATGACGATATTTATTTGTTACTGGTTAGGTACAAAATATATATATGTATATCTGTTCAACTCTGTGCCATGTAACCCTGGGTTACATCCTCCCCTCTTGAAGTTATGCACGTCCCGTTGCATCTAGGATCAAGCTCATTCAATGAGGTAGTGAGGGCTGCACTGAGGCTCTGTAACAGGGTCTGAATGATTAAAGTGAGGGGGTTCCCTAACTCATGCTAGTTTAATCTATCTGTCTGCACAGGGTTTCGCCTGAGGGAATGTCTGGCAGTGCCGTCCATTTTATCCTGCTGATCATTCCTCGTTTGCTGGTTGCTTGGAGGGGTCTTGACAGCGGCTGTCCCGCTCCCTTCCAGTGTCTCGTCCTCTTCACTCAGACATATGTACGTGGATGGGAAGAGTCTCATCCATTATGTTCGGAGTGTCTTCTGGAAGTTTGGGAAGTTATTCAATTACAGGTCTCATGTAACCCTGGGTTACACAATGCACAGAAACGTTGATTGGATAATTAATTTTTGTGAAGTTAACATTAAACTATCTATGTCATTTTCGCATGCAGATGTGCTACTAGATGTGCACTGTAGTACAACTGTCGATTTGAAAAGCAAAATGTTGGCATAATAAGGCTAAAACTGACAAGATGAGCGGAGCGCATAGCTAAGGGACAGCTTACGAGTGCCTCAGACCACCCTTTTAAAGGTATACCTTTCAGAAGGTATACCTTAGCTAAGGAGGCGCTGGGAAACAGCTTGACACCTAAAGGAAGACCTTAAGGTATACCTTACGATGCACATAGAGCTAAGGAGACTCGGGGAAACGTAGCCCTGGACTTTAAAAAATCATGTTAACATTGTAGTCCGACTGAAATCGTACGAAGTCGATTTTTTCAGAGTTTGACTAACATACCTAGATAATGCAGTTGGGGGTCGATTTACTACGGCATGTATACGCGTCAATAGGCCAAAAATTGGCCTAGGCGTTCTGCGCATGTTCCGTAGTTTACATAGCAACTATATGCTCACGACGATGTTTCAGAAAATATAGAACTTTAACCTCTCAGGGCAAAGCCCCTAGTGGTTGGCATGCGGGCGTGCCGAGATTACTGAGCTCAGACATTCGGTGCTACTGCAACCAAAGTATGAGTTAAAAACAGAAATGCTTTGTTTTAGTTTCATTCGTAGACGATACAGGACAACTATGCCAAATACTGAGTTTCGCAGCGCCACCATTGTCACTCTGGTTCGTTCATTTAACACGCACCCCCTTCCTGCAGTCTGAATCTACAACTACACCCCCCACCCATGACATAATGGACAATATTTTCTATCTTGGCATTCATAAAAATATTCTTTCACCACTAAAAAATCGTATTCCATCCTAGCAACAAGATAAACCTGACAATAAGCCCTAAGATATGCCAATACAGCAGTGAAACGCTGCTCACTGAATAACGAAATAAATGAGAAAAGGTTTTTTAAAATGATACCATGTCATTCTACAGTCAATATCTGGGACTAATATTGAAGAAATATACAACCTTACCGTTGGTTTTACGCGTAGAGATGTCCCTTTTGGGACTGAGTGGTCATATATTGTCTTGGACAATCCGTTTGGGAAATATATGTGCATTTGTGATGCCTGGGTACCTTCCAAAATAGCTGTGCATAATACCATATGCGTGGTTTACGGCGTTGTCGGCCTTTTTAGTACAGTCTGGCTTGATTGACAATTAATTTATTCAGTAGGTGAGAGTATAAGCTTTCTAACGATGTATAACATTTCTTATTCTGCTTTTGGAATAGCGTTTTATCGGTCAGCGTAACCAAAAATTTTCTTATCATCGCATTCACTTATACATTCACTCTGTGGTAGCAGTAAAAGACGCTGCACCTAACGAAACCTGGTCTACGATTTTTCGTAATTTCTTGGAAAATACTATTATTATTGAGGACTTCTGGGCATAGCTCAGCCATATGTTTGCTGATAGACCTAGCTGAAATCGTTTTCTGGAGCAAAACAAGCAAATAGAACAGTATCATTGATTTACTGTCTCTGTCTCCATCTACTGAACATAGATGAGATTTTATCATTGCTATGTAAGTATTACTGCTCAAAATATTTTGATTATATACTTTATTTTTGAAATTGAGTGTCTTTAAATAGGTTAGTGGTATTATATAATGTGGATATTTCACACTGTAATGTAAGCGTTAGTAGTGTACTAGTTTTTGTCAAGTGATGACATGAGAGTTGGAACATTGCCAAAACGTGGTGGACGGTTGAAAATTGTTTTCATGTCGTCCCATCCCCATACAAGAAAACACATGAGAGTACAGAGTATAGACATGCACACAGGAGTTACACATTTAGGTACTGTACCGCACAGTGTAACAATATTTTTGCATTATTTTTTAAATCTGATAGCAATGTTTCATCTTAAACCTTCATAAGGGGCTCATTTATGCTTTATAATGGACAAAAATAATTTTATTCAGTTTTGGAGAGATTTTGGATACGTTTCTGGACCCCTACATATTTTAGACCACTGCACTGTCTGAAAGCTTGTAATTCCCACTTGAAAATGATGCAACAGTGAGTTTCTTGAGTCAAAACAGTTGATTTATAGTGAAATACGTGAATATGTTGTGATTTACAGCAATGCATAATTTAGACATTTTGGATAGATTTGGAGATGCTGCTTAGTTTTTGCTTCATACATCTATAGTAGTTCTATATATCCACCCTTAGATTTTATGAACTTGTGTTCAAGAAGTTTTTGATCCAGCACATGTATAGTTGTATATGCATGTAACCTGCTGTATATATTCAATCTCTCAGTATTTCATTGCAAACTGAAAAATAGCAAATTCATTTTTGATTTTTGTCTAGACATTTACATTTGTGGCACTTTATTTCTTCCAAAATTATGAAGAAATAAAGTGCCACAAATCTGCATTAATATTGTAAATTGTACAAATGTCTTGCTTCATTTAAGCCACTTTTCAAGTCTCTGTGGTGTCCACATCTGTAGTTATAAAGCTTTAAATAGGGTACCCCCTAAATGGGCAAGGATTGGCAAGATTTGGCATGTGCGCTAAGGGGTTAAGATGATTTAATTCAATCTTCTGTTGGGACTTTTGCCGTTTATTGAGGGTGTGCAGCTGACTATAATCAAATGTTTTTCACATTTACCGTTTGATTGAGCAAGTGCCATTCAAAGTACCTACATTTCTATCGATTAGTGCTGTCCGATTGTGCTAGCTACTTCACATTAACCTTGTACGGCAATCAATAAAGGCTAACAGCACAGTACCACTTAATTATTGTCACTTCTATCACCACTGAGATGAACTAAAAAAAGGCGACAAACGACCTTTTCTGTGAGAAATGCATTGTCGAGCTCACGCGCATACACTGCTGCCGATATTCTAAAGCTCCGTTTTGCCTTCCCTAGTATCATGGCCGAGGAGACCAACTTCCTGCTATCGCAACTAAAGGAGTTAAATATCCTAAAATACATGGATGGATGAAAAACGCGGAATGGCGAACTATTCAAAAAATGTGCGACAAAATTGAAGGAAGCATGATTTATTAGAAGCCTTTGTCAAACACACCTCGGTCAATAAATCGATTCTTTCTGAGTCATGTATATTGGGACAACGACAATAATCCAATTAAATTTCATCTTTGGCCAAATCGAGCTATTAATATAGATCGATTTCAACTGTGCATGTAAACGCACCGAGTGACCACAAATCTGCTGAAGCTGTCTTCATGCCTTCTATGAACTCCTCCGTGAACTCTCCAGCATAAGTCCCTTCCGAAGCTACTGGCTAACTTTAGCCAGCTATCCGTCACAAAGTTTATGAAGACTTCCCACTATGAACCATGACGACACTCTCTCGAGATATACTTGGTGACTTTCGAAATTAACTGGGGAAATTACTCCTTTTATGTTATTTTGGCTGCTACTGTTGGGATGTTTACATCCAGCAGATTCACTGGTATGGTTTGCCATGAATAGGTTTGTTTTTTGTTTATGTACAGCTGCCGTAAAAGCGGAAGTTTAGTGTCGTAAAAAGTCGTACTGGCTGTACTATGAGGAAATATATATATTTTTTCCCGTCTTTTTGAGGCAGATTATTCTTTTCTCCAGTGGTGAACAATTTTCCTTCTTTCTTTTTTTTCTTCCTCTTAATTAAACCAACAAGGTATTGCAACAACTTCTCTACTGAACTCTTATTATTATAGTTATACGCAGCAACCTTTATAATTTCCTATCTAAGGCACTAGCCTCTTGTTTATTAATTACTACTCTAGTTTTTTGAGCTACATATATTTCTCTTCATTGAAACAGACAAAAGCTCAGAGTGGAAGTGGTTTTGGCTTATTCACCAAAATCCTTGGGCCGATGAGGTCAAGGGTCAATGGGCTGGTGTTGGGTTCTTTTTTGATTTTTTGTGTGTATGTTTGTTATGTGTTTTGTCTGTTTGTCCTGTCTGCGTGTTTAGCTGTAACTGATTATGTATTTGGTATCTTTGTGATCACAACTTATTTCTCTGGATCTGCTTTGCTTTGCTATGTTTGGTCAGTGATAGACTGATAGTATCCTTTTAAACTTTAAGTGTCAAATTGGATGGTGTTAAAGGACTGAAAATAATTAATTTGAATATCAGAAGCTTTCTACCAAAAATTGATTTATTTCGAGTATGGGTAGAACAGTACAAACCTAATATTATTACTTTATCAGAAACTTGGCTCACTAACAGAATATCTAACAATGAAATTAAACTTACAAACTATATCTTGTACAGAGTCAACAGAGGCACATTATTCCTGATGTTGAGCCTTTACATTTTGAGTGTATTTTTGTAAAGGTAACTCTGCATGAGAATAAGTAGATAACTATTGGAAACATTTATGGACCTCCCTCTGCACCTGCTGAATCCATTAACTGTATGATTTCTACTATAAATTCTATTACTTGCAGAAATGAAATTATTATATTAGGTGACTTCGATAAGAACTGGATTGTTAAATCTTCTAGTAAAGAAAATTAATTAGTGAGCCCACTCGTGTTATACCTACATGTCAATCTCTGCTTGACTGGATACTGGTTTCACACCCAAATAAATTTTTAAAAGCAGGGGTTATGTCTGACTGCTTCAGTGATCATGCAATTGTGTACTGTATTTGGGAAATTAAACTACCCAAATAGCCACCCAAATTAATTAAAATTGGGCAATATAAGAAAATGAATATAGATTTATTAATGACTTAATTTCAATTAATTGGGACAGGTATCAACTAATACCAAATGTTCATGATGCTTGGAACTTTTTATATTATGAATTCACTGAAGTTATAGATAAACATGCTCCCTTGAAAACTAAAGTCAAGGGAAGGTATTTTCCCTGGATAACTTCTGATCTTTATAAGTATTTTCAGACAGAGAGATAATTCATGGGCCACATTTCGAAAGTCCAAGGATCCTGCTGACTGGGAAAAGTACAGACAGTTGAGAAATATGAGCAAAACTATGACCAGAAATGCCAAATCCAATTATTATAAAGAATCTCTTGCTCATGACTTTAAAAATCCTAAACAATTTTGGAATAAAATGAAAACTATAATTAATGCATCTGACAAAACTTAACTGTTAACAATGTTATATTACATGACCCACGTTTAGTCGCCAAAGCATTTAATCAGCATTTCTCCTCGGTCTGTTCTGCTATAATGCCTGATCCTTCTATTGGTGGTGATTTTAACAATATACTATCTAGTCACAGCTCCTTCTCTTTCAGGAGAATAAAACTTGTCGAGGTCCAGGATGCTATTAATGATCTAAAAGTGATTAGTGGTCCTGGGTTAGATGGCATTGAAACCAATTTTTTCTAATTATCGTCCCACATTCTCATGTACCCACTTTGTGATCTTTTAACATATCTTTATCTACTTGTGAACTACCTGCCATATGGAAATGTTCACGTGTCACTCCCCTGCACAAAGTATAAACTTTACTCTGTTGGTCTCTCACATAATGCTTTACTTTGGTTAAATTCCTATCTTCATAACAGAAAACAATGTGTTGTCATACAAGGAAGCAAATCTGATACATTAGTACAACAAGGAGGCGTGCCTCAAGGCTAAACTCTTGGTTCTTTTTTCTTTTTTCACCCCTTCACTTCTTTTTTCCGTTTTTATTAATGACATCCCTTTGATTTGTTCTGAATGTTGTGTTCAGCTTTATGCGGACGACACGGCAACATACACATCTAAAACTAATTTATTACAGATTGAATCAGCTTTGCAGTCTGATTTTAATACCCTACAACACTGGCTCACAGCTAATAAACTACTACTCAATAAAAATAAATCTCACACTATGATTTCTGGTACTCGCCAAAGCATTAAATCCAAATCTAAAGCTTGTTCATGTGTTATTGCCTGTCTTGATGGTACGCCACTGCAAAGAGTTGAACACACCAAATGCCTGGGCCTATCGCTTGACTCCGAACTTTCATTTAAATGCCATATTAATTATACTGTGAAGAAAATGAACCTCGGTATTGGGGTTCTTTACCGATCCAGAAACTGCTTTTCATTTACTGTTAGAAAGAAGCTTGCATTAAAACTCATCTTACCAATATTGGATTATGCTTATGTTGTATATCAGGCTGCATCCAAAACTAATCTTCTTCCTCTCAATATAGTTTACACTGCCTGGCCAAAAAAAAAGGTCGCCGTTTGGATTTTTTTGGACAGTGCCCACTGTACCAGCCTCTGGAGGCAGCGTTATGATCTGGGGTTGCTTCAATTGGTCAGGTGTAGGCTCAGCAATGTTATGCAGCAATAAAATGAAGTCAGAGTACCTGAATGTACTGAATGACCAGGTTATCCCATCAATGGATTTTTTCTTCCCTGACGGCACATGCATATTCCAGAACGACAATGCTAAGATTCATCGGGCTCAAATTGTGACAGAGTGGTTCTGGGAGCATAAGGAATCATTTGAATCACACATGAATTGGCCACCACAGTCCTGACCTTAACCCCATTGAAAGTCTTTGGGATGTACTGGAGAAGACTTTACAAGATCTCAGCCAAAAATTAATGCAATTCTGGACGAAAATAAATGTTGTTGTGACGTTGCAGAAGGCTGTCGAAACAATGCCACGACGAATGCGCGCCGTAATCAAAGCTAAAGGTCCAACGAAATATTAGTGTGCAACTTTTTTTTTTGCCCAGGCAGTGTATAATATACTATGCAGATTTGTTCTTGGCTGTCCTTTCATAACTCATCATTGTACAATGTATGAAACTCTTAATTGGCCCTCTCCCATCATAAGAAGACAGCGACACTGGCTGCAGTTTATTTTTAAATGTATACTGTGGCAAACACGCCTGCCACAGGCCACCGAAGTGGCTTTCCAAGGGCCCCTCCAGCACAGAGACACAGGGAGAAGATGTTCAAAAAGTCCACATTTATTGCCGAGGGTTTGGCAAGATGTTACAGCCAAGTGAGCAGTTGTAAAACACTGTCATGACAGAGAGGCTCCTCCTGGTGTGGGTGGGGATGGCAGATTTAACCTGTGCGCAGTGATTACCTCACTACGCACAGGTGCAGCCACTCCTGTTCCTGGGCCCAATTAGCCTGGCCAATTCTCTAATTCTTAACCAATTATCCAATTGGCCAGGTCTAATTAACTTGCCCCAGGGCAGGTGTGGCTGCTTAAAACCAGCCATCCCCACACCACATATACATTTCAATTACCCTCACTATTTAAAACAGTTTATGGTACCTTTCTCCTCTAATTGCTCTTCAATTGAGACACTCTATACAGCTTTTTTTCTGTTCCTGCAGTCTCTAAGTCAATAGCTAAGAAAGCCTTTATGTATAAAGCTCCCTCTGATTGGAATAATCTACTTGTAAATTTTCAATCCATATCATCTTTCTACTTGTTCAGAAATGCCCTGTCTTCATATTATAGGATCAGTTGAACATGTCCATAATAATACCTCTATAATTATGTTTTATAACTTTATTACTTAATGCAATCACTGACATTAATACTTTTCTCTAATCTATGAATGAATGATCCATTTTCATGCTCTGCTTGGAGTATGATCTCCTGATTTTGTATGTCTTATTATTTGATATTTATTGTTTTTTGTTTGTTTGTTTGTTTGTTTTTGTCACATTTGGTATCGTTTAATTATTTTGTTGTTATTTTTGTTTTTAAATGTTTTGTCTAATTGTGCTTATATTGTATTATTGTCGTTGAGGACCCCCTTGAAAACGAGATGGTACATCTCAAGGGGTTATTCCTAATAAAGAATTTCTATATAATTGTTTTCCCATGTGGCTCCCATGTTTAGCAACAATGCACAGTATTTATAATATGACTTACGAGATCCTATGGTGCTTTACAGTGGAGGGGGAGATTCCCTTCCATGGCACTTGCATTGTGATCCCATCTCCATCTGTCACACGGTCTGCTTTTCCCCTGTCTGAATAAAGTGTTACATACAGGATAATGTACTATCTGCTCTCCTTTAAAAAATATTGAGAACTAATCACTACATACAGTGTATGCTTGAGTACCATGAAACGAGCGACAGTAAGATGGCAGATTCTTCGGAAATCGTTCAAAATAATAGTCTGTCCGCGCAAACGCGAGAAACACACATCTCAAAGTTTGTTTTGAAACATAGTGACGTTTTGACATTTAAAAATGCTCCTTCGTTATAATCATAATGCCAAGTATATGTCTGGAGTAACGTTTATATGTAAAGGCTATGTATTTTTTTATAAAGCTTTTTTAAAGTCGGACTGAAATTGCTTCGCTTATATTTTGTACTACCCTTGGTGGTAAAATAGGCAGTGTCAGCTGTATTATCAAATCATTTGCAATTTATAATTTTTTGTTTTGAATTATAAAAATTGGTGTTTTAAAAATCATTGCGCCACCTACTGTGCTTTTTTCCCCACATTTTAAAAATTGCCGCTTCCTGACATCAGGAAGCGGTCTTATTTGCATGCAGCCTATCACAGCGTGTATTTGCTTATGATTGAGATTGAGGGCTGGGCTGCATTTGCCACTGTGAAGTCTGGCAAACACGTCACCTCGCAAGCCGCACTGTTGTGTTGAAGGATGCACAAATAGTGACTCACTACATGCAATCCCGAAGGACACAAATGTAAAAAACAAGTGGGTAGAATTTTTATCAGGTTCATTTGTGTCAAACAACACAAGAGTCTGCAGTCTGCATTTTAAACCAGATGACTTTCTGAACTGGGTGCAAAAACGAGTGGATTTTGCAAAGAACTGCGACTGAACCCTGGAGCAGTCCCAACAATTCGATTAAGCACAGTATGAAGCAGTACGGAGGATAACCACAAAGTAAGTTTCTTATATTATTATATTTAGATGTATAATTACTGAGTGTATGAATTACCTTTGCCTGGCTTACAAGGAGGATAGCTAACAGCTACATTCGCTAACGTTAGCTGGCATAGCTGAAAAGCAATCAACATAATTATCACATGAAATATAAAGCAACAATTCAGGAAAGCCGAATATTTATCTAACTAGCTACGGAGATTTGTTGACTTTGTGCAATATGACAACTCATTTAGCTTTACAGGGTTTTCCGCAGCGCCTTAAGCCGAATGAACGTAAAAACACATATCATATTCAGAATGAATGTAAAAACAACCATGAGAGTTCTATGCGCTGACAAAAAAAAAAGTAAAAGGAGAGGTGGCTTTGTGGTTTTAAACACTCCACGCTATGATGACATTATAAATAGAAGTGTGTGATTGACAAGCATTTTTATGCATGGTAGGTTTGATCTAAATGCATAATATAGCGTACGAAATATTGTATTTGCAGGTCAGGCACTCTTCACGGTGAGAAGAAATTTTAGGATAGCGCTTCCGATTTTGCTTGTGTCGAAAGTGCTGCGACGGAAACAAGAATAGACTTACTCAGGAGCCACATCTGTCCAAAATGTAAACAAGTAGGCTAAGGCAGTTTTCAGGGTCAGGAAAAATTTTGACAACGTTGTCATAAAATTTTTCCCGACCGTGAAAACTGCCTGACTTGTTTACATTGATGTTTGCTGCGGTCGAGGGGCTGGAGCTTATGGGAGCAGTGCGGCGGGAATGAAAGGAGGACCACCCCATTGGCTCTGCAGAAGTCAATGCCCTCCAGCGACTGGTGGGAGGCATGATTGTCGAGGAGCAGGAGCTGGTGGAACTCCGGGGATGCCCTCGAATGCTGGACAAAGTGAGTGCCGGAGGAACACCAGGAAATCTTGCTCCTGCATCCAGCCCGAGCCACTGGCTGTTCCCACGCAGCCGGTCGGCCCATCCCGAATGAAGTGGTCATGGAACTTCTTTCGAGGGAACACAAATTGTGGGGGAGAGCTGTTAGCCTGGGCATTAACAGCCATTGCCATGGTAACCAGTGTTCCCCTCTCTGCAGAGGTCATCGCCCCCACCTGCTTTCTCCCTCTGCTGGCGATGACTTTGTCGGGCGCCTGGACCGTAGTGGTACTGGTCTCATCCATGTTCCACACATCATGGGCTTGCATCTTGTTGCGGTCCAAAATCAATGCCAGATTACTGAAAAAATCGGAGTCATTTTTCGGATTGAAAGAGGTTGATCTTGAGAGGCTCGTGACCTGAGGCCTACGGATGGAGAGAGCGGGGTGCCTTTCCAGGAAGTATGTGAACCAGTCCTTCCCGGCCATCCCTGTCTGGGTCTACGCCACAGGGTACTGACAATGGTACCTGACAGCCAGCTGATATGCAAATCTGTGGACCGGGAAAACACAACATGAATTATGAACTACAGGGTGGGTTTTCATCCACCAATCTCTGGTTGTGCTGAAGTAGTGTTTCAGGGGACCATAGACAAAATGTGGGGGAGTGCTGTTATTCTCAACCTTATCTATTTATTAATTGTTCTATCAATTATTTATTATTTTATGTATATATTTTTAACTATTAATTATTTATTGTATCATCATTATACATTTTTATATGAACTGATGTATTTGAACCGCTTTAATCTATATCAATTATGGCCACTTTTTTAATACATTTTTTATGAGTAGCCTATGATAACAAAAAACGATTCTATTGCAAGCTTACCTCTTTAGGACTCAGTCCAAAGTATATGTCAGCTGCCCTCAAGAGATAATTCTTTAGACTCTCTTCCTGGGTATTGCTGAACACACGGTTGTGTGTCCGGTAGCCTGGCACCCTCACTTCCTGATCCTGACTGCTCTTCAGACGTTTGATACATCTAAACAGCATCATCTGGCATAAGCCATGCTTTTCTGCAATACTGCGCACAGATAGCTTTCCCACTAGGACATCTTGTGCTGCCTGTCTGCATGTATTTGCTGAAAATAAACCTCGCTGTGTCACCCTAGCTCTATTTCTCGGCATGTTCTGTAAATGTAACAAAAGAAAATGCATTGTAAGTCATTGTAAAATATTGCAGGACAAAAGTACCAATGTTACTTTTGTCCCTCCATGGGACGTTACCTCCGTCCCTCCCCTCTCTACTGTCACTTCTCCCTGGCTAGCATCCAAGACTTGCTAGCACGAAACTTGAAACCTATGCTATCAATTAGTCACTAGATGTGTTAAGAAAATTACATATGTTTGCAAACTCAAACAAGTAAACACAATTCTACAATCGAAGACTTACGGGACCATTTTTTATTTACTTACCTCGCGGAAAAAAAGTTTTCTGATGGAAGCTCCACCAAAGATGCTCCGATGGCGCCAAAATTTTGAATGAAGCTTGTGCAATGTTATATGCACGTACACACGTAACCACATCATTGCAGCTCCCGTCATTTTCGAGAAAATGCGTGTGTTATTTTCGCCCTCGGTTACTTTCGTCTCCGGCTGTCCTCTACAAAACAAGTTGACACCAATAATAACATTAATCAGTTTAAGGGATTTTCTGCCTGCTCATTTTTCAGCTCAGCACCCGTCACTAGGGCATCCAGTGGTTTTCTTTCACTTTAAAAACAAGATCAGGTCAAAACCTAGTATATGGTTTTGAGGACTGCCCCGCTATTGCGGTCCAGCCAAAAATAACTAGCACTTTGCTGTAAGCGGTGGGTACAGACAATCTGACAATTAGGACGTTGGCTCTTCTCCATTGCTCTTAATGGTCTACAAGAAAATACAAATCATTCGAAATCCACGCTTGCAAATCCATTATTAAAATACTTGGTTGATTTGTTAATCACCGGTGATGGCGTTAATTTCTACTTGTTTAACGTGACTTTCGAAAGGTTAACTAGCGTTGTCGTAAACTTTAGTCTTAACACATTACTACAGTTGAGGGTCAGGCACTCTTCATGGTAAGAAGAAATTTTAGGAAAGTGCTGCGACGGAAACAGCAATAGATTTACCCACGAGCCACATCTATCCAAAATGTAAACAAGTAAGGCAGTCTTCACGGTCGCGGAAAATTTTATGACAACGTTGACCAGCGAAGCTAGTTAGTTGACGTTACATAAAGATACCTCGACAGAACTAACATTAGTATCTAACATGGCTTGGTCAACAAAGTTAGCCTGTGTTCACACGTAACGTCTTTTTATAATGAAAACTGCTGGTCAAAGCGTTTTTTCATATATAGGGGAGAGCGGGGCACGTTGGAACACTTTTTTAAATTAAGCTTATTTATTTTAAAATGATTTGGGTTTTATTACTATTTTTGCTATACATGTATACATTTGTCTGTTAGCTACAAATAGACACAAAAACTAGATTTCCAGCACTTACCAGTTTCTTACAGTTTTGCCGAAAGTGGCGGATTTGAAAATGTAGTGGGGCACATTGGAACAGTGTTGTATATTACCTTAAAAACGTATGCAGACAACATTATCTTCTTACAGTTACAAGTTGTGTGATACAAACATGTTTTTTTCCCACATGCATGTATTATTTAGTAGACTTTTATGTATTTATAATGTATATAACAATGAAGGAAGTAAAACCGGAGACCCAGGTCAAAGGTGAATATTTTAATTATGATGACCATTTTGATGAAACGCGTTGAACATGCGGAGAAGACAAAGAACTGAGCAGCGTTATCCAAAATGATCGTGTTTAATTTTGAAAAGGTTGTTTTTGTTGTTACATGCTGTTACACCGTGCATATACAATGTGATTCAAGCACTTGAAACTAAATGATATCTAGTGGTATGTGAAGCCATGTTCTATTTGTGAAGAATCTTAACTAAATTTGTGACATTTTCTTTCATTTGTTCATACCATCAATTATTGTATTAACTTTTGGCATCACATTATGGCACACATAGTGCTTATAGCCCTCAGTGCAGGCTTCGTGAGCCTATCCCCCACAGGACAAGCACTCTGTAGCGTCGCAGGGAGACGTGACTGATGGAGAAGGTTTTGGCAACTCCACGAACTGACATCCCTTTCTCCACATCTCTGGCTGCTAGCTCAAGTACCTCCCTGGCCACTCCTCTGTCAGTTTTACATTGCCTATTTCTCATACTGTGAATAAAAGTAAAGAAAAAATGCTATTTGCTTGAAGGCGGGGCATGTTGATACACATGTTGCTGGGCTATAACCATACAGTTCCAAGGCAAATTTCATTCAAAGAAATCCCAATTGCTTGGCAAAAGCATAACATATACAGTTGAGGCCAAAAGTTTACATACATTGTAGGAAAATTTTGAGACGCCCCATGATTGTGATGACTTCACTATCAAGGTTGGGCTAGATGTGTCCTTCAAACTCTCGATGCGTCATGATAAAATATCACAAGTATAAACATCTACTCATATAATCAAAACAGTAGCCTTATCAGTAGTTGTAGATAAGCTTTTATGACTGTGACGACTTCACTATGCGTCATGATAAAGTAAACATCTACTCATATAATCAAAACAGTAGCCCTATCAGTAGTTGTAGATAAGCTTTTATGACTGTGACGACTTCAGTCATGATAAAGTAAACATCTACTCATATAATCAAAACAGTAGCCCTATCAGTAGTTGTAGATAAGCTTTTATGACTGTGACGACTTCACTATGCGTCATGATAAAATAAACATCTACTCATATAATCAAAACAGTAGCCTTAGAAATCTTACTATCAGTAGTTGTAGATAAGCTATTGGAAACGCAAGAAACCACAGTATCCACTGTAGATAAAGAGCATGAGAACGCAGTAGCCTTAGAAATCCTATTTTACACATTTACTTAGTAAGCAGAAAAACTGCTCACTACTGAGCAGAAAATATTAATCAAATACTAATCATACCCTATTTTTAACAGATTTACAACAGATAAACACTAACAAAAAAACTAATCACATACTGCCAAGATATAGCAGAAAACTATAATCCAAAACTAACAAAAACGCTGATGCTAGATAAAAATGCTAGAAAACTAATATTTTACAGTGACCCATATGTAAACTTGTATGTTAAATGAAAAAATTACAGAAAGCTGAGACTTATATGCACACTGGAAAAGTACAGAACAAAGACAACTGATTTTAAAAGAAAGTTGGTGTAGCTTTCCACACTGTCGTTATCTCCTAAGACCCAAGAAAGTCCGTCTGGTGCCAAACAGGTCAGATAAGTGATGCTTAGAATAACACCATGTAGTGCCAAGAAGAACAGGTGGCTGGGATTTACGTAAATGTATAAGGGGTTATGGAGTTGGTGGAGTACATTTTGTGTATATAAGGATTGTAAAACTGACAGTCGGGGTTCAATTTGGCGGAATTGATCCAACTTTGTGCTGCACCGGTGCGAATAAAGTCAAAACTTTTCTGAAGAGCTTGCTGTTGTGGAGTTGTTTTTTCCCTCGTGGAGTTGTTTTCTACAGATTGGCGATTGGACTCAGAATTCTGTCGTTTTCCTAGACCACGACAACATCTAGGCTAAAGATGTTCAAACTCAATTTTTCACAACTCGACACATTTCATGTTACTATAAATTTCCTGTGTTAAGTTAATTAGGGTATCTACTTTAATTCCACTAGTCTCTTTGGAGAAACCAGGTTAAACTTTCCCAAGAGGTCATTTCAAAATAATCGATAAGAAATAGATTTATTTCAGCTTTTATGTACTATATCAGATTTTCAGTGGGTCAGACGTTTACATACACTTTGTTAGTATTTGGTGGCTAAAGCTGGCAGTATACTCAGTAAGAAGAAAGAACTTCAGGATTGAAGGATTCAGGCGAACATGTCCACGAACACTGTTGTCGGTATACTCAGTGAGAACACCGCACCGTCACTCCACGCCGCTGGGGCGTGAATAATTACGAGGCAGCAATTAACCGGGGCTGGAATCTCGCCCAGACCTCCATCTCGCAGCTACGCCATGGACGTATAAAGAGAAGGGCTAGGCGAGATCACAACACAAAACAAAAAGTTTGAAGTGTTTAAAGTGGCTTTAGTTATCTAGCTTTGCAAAAGAAGAAAAAAAAAGTGAAGGAGATGGTACGTTCGCCCTCTAAATCAGAGTAGGATGGAGAATGGAGAGTTTTGTCTGTACATTCGGCAAATGCGGAGTTTAGACGACGGGGTCCACTTTCTCTTATTTCCGAATGTGTGCTAGGCGTTTTGATGACTTGCTGAAACGAGTAGCACCATTCATCAATCATGTGGGAACTCACAGAATTCCCATCTCTACAGAATAGAGATTGGCGTTGATTCTCCATACATTAGCATGTGAAGTCTGCCCTCTGTACTCTCAACCGTGACGTAACCAACCATGTGATATATGGACCAATAGCTGAGAGGGGGAGGTCGGAGAACAAGAAAGAAGTTTTCCAAAAGTTCTCCCTGGAGGCCGTCGCACACTGCACCGTACGAACACACAACACCGCGTCTTTTTATTCTTCAGTTGTTCTCATTGCTTCGTTTTGCTCAAAAAGTTCTACTTCTTACGAAGTATACTGCCTACTTTAGGATCATTGTCCTGCTGGACCCAGTTACGACCAAATTTTAAATTTCTGGCTGATGTCTTGAGGTGTTGCTTCAGTATTTCTGGATAATCCACCTTCCTCATGATGCCATCTATTTTCTGAAGTGCACCAGCCCCTTTTCCAGCAAAACCCCCTCAACATGATGCTGCTACCCCCATGCTTCACAGTTGGGATCGTGTTCTTTGGATTAAAAGCCTCACCCTTTTTCCTCCATACATAGCATTGATCATTATGGCCAAACAGTTCAATTTTTGTTTCATCTGACCAGAGAACACGCCTCCAAAAGGCAAGGTCTTCATCCTGGTGATCACCTGCAAACTTAATTCTGGCTTTGTTATGCCGGACTTGGAGTAGGGGCTTCTTCCTTGCAGGACAACCATTCAGACCATGGAAATGTAGAATTCTCTTAATGGTGGATGTAGATACCTGATGCCTCCAACTCCTTCACCAGTTCCTTTGTTGTTGTCGTGGGGTTCAGTTGAACCTTTCAGACCAAAGTTTGTTCAGCTCTGGGAGTTCATTTGTGCCTCTTGCCTGAATGATGCAGTGTCTGTGTGGTCCCAAGATTTTCATATTTGCATACAATTGTTTGTACAGATGCTCGTGGTACCTTCAGTTGTTCGGAAATTGCTCATAAGGAGGAACCGGACTTGTGGAGGTCTTGGCTGAGTTTCTTGGATTTTCCCCAGGGTATCAAGGACAAAAAGGCAGTGGCTCTGAAGGTAGGCCCTTAAATACAGCCACATGTGCCAATCAACTCCCAATTAACTCCTAATTATGAATCAGAAGCTTCTAAAAAGTCATTACATCAATTTCTGGAATCTTCCAGACTGTTTAAAGAGAAAGTCAACTTGGTATATGTAAACTTTTGACCCACTGGAATTCTGATTAAAGCTGAAATAAATCTGTCCCTGATCAATAATCGATTTGCCAAAAAGAAATGTATGGTAACGTGAAATGTGTGGAGTCCTGAGAAACTGAGTTTGAATATCTTTAGCCTACGTCTATGTAAACTTTTGGCCTCAACTGAATAATGCTCTGCTGCCTCCCCTGGACATAGTGTCTCAATGATGTGGGGATGTTCTGAAAACCTGGGACTTTTCAGATATGGTGTCACATATATCAAATAAGTGTCACAGAAAATGTTGCTGGGATTGAACTGTGTAATGCCTAAGTGAATTACAGTATATTACAATATATTGCTAGTACAAGTGACATAACATTTGTAGACATGAAGGCAACCTTGAACTGAAAATGCATAAAACGCATTTACCAAACTATGCTTGTGCTTGCCAAATAGTCTGAAAATGAAATTGATGAAGTTTGACCATGTCCTCAGTTTACAATAAAAAATTTTATTGCCATAAAAGCATCATGTATTTTGTAACTTGGTGCAAAAAAAATGATAATGTAGTTAGAAATTGGAATATGATAATTTAGAAATAATTCAACAGTATGATTCTTTCAACGATCATATTGGAGAGCAAAGTAAGTAAAAGTAGTGTAAGAAGCAGAAAATCTTCTACAGCCTCATCTGATCAGCGCAAAGCTCAAGCTGAAAAAGCTGCACTCATTGCTCAAGCTGAATGTCTTAAAAGAAAACTTTCGATTGAAAGAGAAGAAGCTAGGCTAATGCAAAGGAGAGCAGAAATAAAGACCAAAAAATAAATGTTGGCTCTTGAAACTCATCTTGCTGTTGCAAATGCAAAAATTAAAACCTATGATGAGATGGAGGAAATGAGCAGTGCTCATTCAGAATGGAAAGTGAATGTGACAAATCTTTTTTCCACTTTAAATCATGATGATGATGATGGATGTCCAGATGGTGGTGGCATGAGATACAGCCATTTTGCCAAGCATAGAACCAGTGTGAGTGCCTCTGGTGGTCAACAGCTGTATATGCAAGCCAAACCTTTTAAGTCACAAAATGGCTTACCATCTAAAAATGACAGACATGCTCCTGCCAATGATACAAATGCTGATCTATTGAAAATCATGCAGAGGCAGCACAAAATAACAGAGATGCTTATCAAAGAACAGTGACTTCCCACTCTTCCACAAAAAGAGATTTCTGTTTTTAAAGGCAACCCTCTGCACTACATGACTTTCATTCGCACCTTTGAGCACTGCATTGAAGACAAGATAAGCAATGATCGGGATAGATTGTTCATTTTAGATCAGTATACTGAAGGCCAACCTAAAGTTCTTGTAAGAGGTTGCCTACATATGGAACCCAACAAAGGATACAGAAAAGAAAAGCAACTGTTGCAACAACATTTTGGAAATGACATGCTTATTGCTTCAGCCTACCAGGAAAAGGCTTTGAATTGGTCTGTTCTAAGATCAGAGGATCGAACAGCACTGCCGGAATATGCTATGTTCATGCGCAGTTGTTGTAATGCCATGATTGATATAGAGGCTCTGAGTGTTATGAACAATGCGTCCCACATGAGAACAGTTTAAATTCCGTTTAAATTGAAAGAAAAATGGAGAACCGTTGCTTATAATCACTATGAACGCACAGGGCAGAGAGCCAAGTTTAAGAAACTAGTCAACTTCATTGAGAGACAAGCAAACATGGCATGTGACCCACTGTTTGGGAACATTCAAGATATGACACCAAAGGAAAACAAAAGAAAATCTCTCAAAATGAAATTTGGCTCAGCACACAAGAGCAGCTTCACCGCTGTAACAACAGAGGAACTACCTCTAAACAAAGCTCCATCAGTTACAACAGCACAGAAAAAGGTGTGTTTCTACTGTGAAAAGGATCACACCACAGAAACCTGCAAAGAGCTGACCAAGAAAGAACATGAAGAGAAGGTAAAGTTCTTCAAAGCAAATGGAATTTGTTTTGGGTGTGTTAACAAAGGCCACTTAAGCAAGGACTGCAGAAAGAGACTGACTTGCAAACTCTGCTCATTGAAACACCCCACCATTTTGCACATTGTAAAAAAGAAACCAGATGAAAATAAGAAAAGCAGTGCATGCACACAAAGAGGCATCGATGAAGAGCGCACTAGTCTCTGTGGAGAAACCAGGTTAAACTTTCAAATGGCAACAAGAGTGTCAAAACGTATGCCTTCTTGGATCCGGGGAGTACTGCTATCTTCTGCACAGATGCTCTCTAAAGACAACTGAATGCTAAAGGAAGGAAAACAAGAATCCTGCTGAAAACCCTTGGACAAGAGAAAACAGTAAACACTGAGAGAATATCTGACCTTGAAGTGTCAAATCTGGAAGGAGATGACTTCATTTCACTGCCAGCAGCCTGCACCCAAAAGGAAATACGAGTCTCAAAGGAGCAAATTCCTACATCAGAAGCATTGAAGGAATGGGATTACCTACAGGAGGTTGAATTGACCCATATTGATGAAGACATTGGACTTCTGATCGGAATCAATACACCTAAGACTATGGAACCATGGAAAGTGATTAACAGTAGAGATAACGGGCCATATGTTGTTAAAACAAAGCTAGGATGGGTGGTTAATGGACTTCTAAATGGCTGCAGTGGCACAGAGGGTCAACTTGAGCAGATTTACAGCCATCGAATTTCAGGGGTTAATTTAGATGAGGTTGTTAAACAACACTTCAATCATGACTTCCCTGAGAAGGTGTCTGAAGAAAAAGCAGAAATGTCTATGGAAGACAAACAATTCATCCACATTATGTCTACATCTGCCAGACTTAGAGATGGACATTACCAACTTGAACTCCCGTTTAAGAAAGGTGATATCTCTATGCCTAACAATCGCCAGCTAGCAGAGCAGCAAGCTCTAAGCTTGAAAAGAAAGTTTCTCAAAGACACTAGTTTTCATCAGGAGTACAGTGACTTCCTGGAAGATGTCATCAAAAAAGGTCATGCTGAAGTAGTACCACAAGAGCAGGTGGTCAAAGAAAAGGTGTGGTATTTGCCACATCATGGCGTAAGACATCCAAAGAAATGCAAGATTTGTGCTGTTTTTGATTGTTCAGTGCAGTTTCACGGTACCTCACTGAATGAAGAACTGATCCAAGGACCAAACCTGACAAATGCGTTGCTGGGAGTCCTCATTTGTATTCGTCAGGAACCAGTCGCAGTAATGGCAGACATAGAGGGAATGTACCACCAAGTCAGAGTAACACCAAATGACTTAAACTTCCTACGGTTCCTGTGGTGGCCTGATGGTGATATCACAAAGAACTTAACAGCGTATCGAATGACAGTGCATTTGTTTGGTGCTACATCTTCAGCAAGTTGTGCTAGCTTTGCTCTGAGGAAAACTGCAGAGGACAATAAGGAGCAGTACTCTGAGGAAGCTGTAGACACTGTCATGAACAATTTTTATGTGGATGATTGCTTAAAGTCTGTGCTGACTGAAGCTCAAGCTATAGACCTGTGTGAAAAATTAGCATCTCTCTGTGCACAAGGAGGCTTCCGACTAACCAAGTGGGTCAGTAACAACCGAGCCGTGTTGACCTCTATACCAGAGAATGAACGTGCCAAGGAAGTAAAGGACCTTGACTTAGACAAAGAGCGCTTACCTGTTGAAAGAGCCCTTGGAGTGGAATGGAGCATTATGGAAGACGGCTTCAGATTCCACGTGACCTTGAAATCTCAGACTTCCACGAGAAGGGGAATCCTTTCCACTGTATCATCTGTGTATGATCCCTTGGGGTTTCTTGCTCCATTCACATTCACTGCAAGGTATATCCTGCAAGAACTTTGCAAACTGAGCTTTGGATGGGATGACATTATTCCAGATGTTTACCATAATATGTGGCATAAATGGCTTACTGGACTGCAGCAAATGGAGAGATACAGAATTAACAGACACATCAAACCTAAAGACTTGGAGATATTGCATCTGCTCAACTTCACCATTTCTGTGATGCCAATGAAACAGGCTATGGTAGTGTAACCTACCTGTGAACGACCAACACTAAAGACATGGTTCACACAGCCTTTGTGAATGGGAAAGCCAGAGTAGCACCATTGAAGCAGATGACCATCCCGAGGCTGGAATTGACCTCAGCTGTGTTAGCAGTTAAGATTGATAGAATGTTGAAGACAGAAATACAGATTCCACTAATGAAATCAGTGTTTTTGACAGAAAGTACTTCTGTCCTAAAGTACATTAAAAATGACACGAAGAGATTCCAGACATTTGTTGTGAACCACATTGGAGCCATCAGAGAATCAACAGAAGTCAATCAATGGAGATATATTAATACCAAAGCTAATCCAGCCGAATATGCCTCCGGTGGTATGGCTGCTGAAGCATTCCTGAAGTGCAATGTTTGGAAGAATGGCCCTCAGTTCCTTCTTGGCACAGAGGTAGAGTGGCCGCACCATCCTGTGGATCTAGGTTCAGTCTCCTGCGATGACCCTGAAGTTAAGAGGGAGAAAGTCAGGATCAATGCAATCCAAACAACGGAGCTAAGTGCAACTAACTCACTTGTACACTATTTCTCAACATGGATTAAGCTCCAAAGAGCAGTAGCATGGTTTCTCCATGTCAAGAACCTCTTGCAACTGCTGAGGAACAAAAGAAAGGAAATAACTACTGACATGCAAGACAAAGAAAAGGACCAGACACAGCAAAAGGACATAATTGAATTTGAAATTAACACTTTCAAGAGCTCGCTGAGAACTCAGAAGCTTGCACTGGAAGACCATAATGATGCGGAGACTGCAATCATGCAATTTTGTCAGACACAAAGCTTCCCAGAATGAGAATCGGAGTGTAAAAACACAAAGCTAAATTTTTTAACTTGATCCCAAGCTGGATCAAAGAACTTTGAGAGTTGGAGGAAGGTTAAGTAAGCTGGCCATGTCTGAAGAGGCAAAGCATCCAGCTGTCTTGCCCAAGAACCATAATGTGTCTCGGCTCATTCTTGAGAATATTCACAGACAATTAGGCCATAGTGGAAGGAAACATGTTGTCGGTATTATGTCAGAAGTACTGGATTCCTTGTGCCAACTCATTATCCAGGAAAATTATAAATGATTGTGTAATATGCAGTAAGGCTGTCAAAAGTGCCATGAAATTGAGTTTGAATATTAGCTTTTGTAATTAGTTAGAGTTTGAATATATTCGAATATCATTTGCCTATAATTCACAAAAAAATAGCTGCTTATTGTCGGGCGCAATATGCACGTGACGCTCCCTCTAAACTGGCCTGCGCGTTATTTTCTAGCAGGCAGTAGAATAGAGGACATCGGTGAACTTTCATACTAGGTTACTACATCTGGGGCCTCATTTATAAAACCTATTTTAGATCAACTGTGTGGCGCATACGTAGAAAATCACGTCAAAGTAGGATGTCATTTGCCACAACTCGGCATTTATTAATCACAATAATAGGGAAATGATTGTTTATAGGAAATCCCTGTTTATTTCTCAGTAAATTTGTTAGGTCGAGATCTTATGTCCATGCTAAATTTGAGCATAAAAGTAGAAGAGAATGGGGTGGAAGTGCAATCTCCTGTCTGTGGTCTGTATGCTATGAAGGAAAAAACCCCACCTGTATATTAATCATTGGACTTGGTTAATTCAAAGGATGTACAGCGATTAAGGCAATATGCCAAAGATAGTGTGCATCAGCCCTTGACATTACATGTCACCTCCCTGTTTTCCAGTGAAGGGCAGGAACCCACATATGGGTCATTGTGGTTTCCCGGCCCTGCAGATGAGAGTGTGATAATCAGTTATTTTTGTGTCTAAAGATAGCAGTACAGCTGCAGCAGCAGTACTGTATGTACCATGGCCTAAAAAAGACACTAAACTACAAAGCCCAAATGTCCACCTCAGAGTGACTCATTTAACCACGCCCCCTACCACAGCTTTCCTGTTACAGTCTTAGCTCACTGTAAATTTGAAACGCGCAACCTTCAATAAAACAAAGGTTGCCCTCGTTTTGCTCTCTCTGTTCCATTTTCCTTTCCCCAGACTCGCCACCCTTCTCCCGTCTCCCTCTCGCATGAGTCCAAATGCCAGGAAGAGTTTGCAAGGCCTGCAGTGGAGCAAGGCTCGTATACCCTCGGCTACCGGCTGCGGGGAGGAACGAGGGGCTATGAGCAGTGGTTGAATAAACGGGAGAGCCATACATGACCGACGCATCCTGCAGAGAAAATACCACAAGGCAAGTGACCTGCAACAAGGACCTGGCTGTGCGTTTTGGAACCAGGAAGAAAGGGCGAATTTTGTGATGCCTGGGTACCTTCCAAAATAGCTGTGCGTAATACCACACCTGTTGTTTACAGCGTTGTCGCCCTTTTTAGTACAGTCTGGCTTGATTGACAATTCATTTATTCAGTAGGTGAGAGTATAAGCTTTCTAACAATGTATGACATGTCCAGTTTTGCTTCTGGAATAGCGTTTTATAGGTCAGCGTAACCGAAATTTTTCTCATCATCGCATTCATTTACGCATTCACTCTGTGGTAGCCGCAAAAGACGCTGCACTTGACGAAACGTTGTCAACGATTTTTCATAATTTCTTGGAAAATACTATTATTATTGAGGACTTCTGGGCATAGCTATGCCATATGCTTGCTGATAGACCTAACTGACATCGTTTTCTGGCGTAAGAGAGAAGCGGATGTCAGAACTGCATCACTTACTGTCTCTGTCTCTATCTATTGAACACAGATAAGATTTCATCATTGCTATGTAAGTAATACTGCTCAAAATATTTCAGTTATATACGTTATTTTTGTAATTGAGTGTCTTTAAATAGGTTAGTGGTATTATATAATGAGGATATTTCACTGTGTAATGTAAGCGTTCATTGATAGTTTAAGTCTTTATGATGCATACAACAGTGATGTGAGAGTTGGAACATTGCCAAAACGTGGTGGACGGTTGAAAATTGTTTTCATGTCGTCCCATCCCCATACAAGAAAACGTACGAGAGTACAGAGTATAGACATGCATACAGGAGTTACACATTTAGGTACTGTAACGCATTGTGTGACAATATTTTTGCATTATTTTTTTATCTGATATTAATGTTTCATCTTAAACATTCATAAGGGGCTCATGTATATGCTTTTTAATGGACAAAAAGCATTTTATTAATTTTTGGAGAGATTTTGGATATGTCTCTGGACCCCAAGCTATTTTAGAACACTGTACTGATGGAAAACTTCTAATTCTCACTTGAAAATGATGCAACAGTAAGTTTCTTCAGTCAAACAGTTGATTTGTAGTGAAATACATGATTATGTTGTGATTTATAGCAATGCATAATTTAGACATTTTGGATAGATTTGGAGACACTGGGCACACTGCTTACTTGTTGATTGATAGACCTTTAGTAGTTCTGCGTATCCACCCTTCGATCTGACACACTTGTGGTCAAGACGTTTTTGATCCAGGATATGTATAGTTTAATCTGCTGTATATTTGCAATCTCTCAGTATTTCAAACTAAAAATTTGCAAACTAAAAAAGAGCAAATTGATTTTTGATTTTTTTGTCAAGACAATTGCATTTGTGGCATTTTAGTTTATATTCATAATTTAGAAAGAAATAATCAAAGTTAGTATTGTAAATGGTACAAATGTCTTGCTTCATTTAAGCCATTTTTCAAGTCTCTGTGATGCTCACATCTGGAGTTATTAAGCTTTAAATAGGGTACCCCTAATTGGCAAGGATTGGTCAGATTTGGCATGTGCACTAAGGGGTTAAGTAAGACTGTAACTCTGGGCTTAGCACAACTAGCAATGGACCGAATGTAGCCACATTTATGATTGGATGTACGTAACTGACGGTTATTGTGTTTAATGATTAATGTAAACGTTCTGTATGTTCGGTTGGCTCTAAGCCATCCACCGCCCTATGTTTTAATATATGTCACGCACAGAACATATCTTGCATGTGATCTATTTTAATTACTAACTGGTCTTAACATGGCATGTTGATCTCGTAACACATGCACCCATAGCCATATAGCAAATATCCTTCATCTGTTTAGTACGCTTCATGCACCATTGTTTTTTCACTAGCTTTGTCTGGCTTCAAAAACCCCTCCATTCACACACTCATTTTACATTACATTACATTACATTACAGGCATTTGGCAGACGCTCTTACCCAGAGCGACGTACAACAAAGTGTATTTTGTTCCTTTGTTCTCCTTGAACACATGTCCGCGGTACACAACTCCCACGCAGGAGAGCATACACACACATGCACGCTCACGCACACACAACACCCACACACACACAACACGGGCACTCACATAGTTTGTTACATCATCGTAGTGAATTGTGCTTTGCCCTTTTCGGTACTTTGTGTTTAATAAAATTTATTATATTTACACGGTTGTCTGTATTAATATTACTCGTGTTGAATTGAGTCAGCCGCTGCTAATCAAAAGAACTTAAAATACCTTCACATCTTAGCTAAATCATTTATATCAATTTAGTATTAGCTGAATATGATATTGAGATTTGGTTAAGATAAATTATTAATAAAATGGCATATTAATAGTGTATTTAGTTATTAATTTAAATTGCCAGTTAATAGTTTGTATATTTAAAATTATGAGACTGATTATTACATGCTGGCACCACCTGTGAGGATATTGATGTATATCTTCTACAGTTTGGTGCCCCACTATGAGAAGTAGTGGCATGTCCCCTGCAGTACTACTTAGTGAGGCACAGCTCTCATTATGGGAGCTGAGTGTGTCAGATGGCACATCTCATATCTCGCTGGGGTCAGCAGATAGAAATTGGAAGATAATGGGACCTTGGGTAGAAGCTAAAGCAAAGGCTAGAGACTGGGCAGAAGTACAGAATAATGTATTCTGGTCTGAAAGTATGCAAACTTAAAATTACAGTCAATCAACGTATGCCAGTAGAGAGAGGAATCCACTGTAAAAACTCCTAAAAGCAAATCATTGTGGATGGCCATTAGATAAAAAAAAATGCCTATTCTGTTTGCAACAGGACTTTGATTTCACTAACTAGTCATTTAATTTACTGCACATTATTGAAAAGTAAACGCTATATTCTGTAGTTGCCCCCACCGAGTCAGCGCACAGCCGGCAGTGGGCTGAGAGCTGACCGTTCCCAGCTATCACTCAGGGGAAACTCTCGCATCGAGGAGGTGGTGCGGGAGCTAGCGAGACACAAGCCTGGTGTGGCAGCTGGATTTCTTTCATACCCCCGCAACCTATACATCAAAATCAAGCTTAGAACCTGCAGTTTTTAGCTGTGTGTGTTAATTTCCTCCATTAAAAAAAAAACCCCAGTCAAAATATTGAAAACCGACATTTTACCTTGTATTTAAGTCAATATTCATCCGTTTAAGATGTAACCTGCTGTATGTATCAGTCATAGGTCTTTGTAATGTTCTGTGCAAGGACCCAAACGCAGACCAGGGAAATCCAAAAAACCTTGTCTTTATTCAGTCCAAAGTTCAAAGCCAGGTGATCAGAAATAGGATGGTACAAAATCGAGTTTCCAAAAGAAGTGGTAAACGGGCAAAAAATCAAAAACCAGGAGATCAGATAGGCGGTACAAAGGAACAGGCAAAAGAGAAGTCAAAACAAAGCAAAGGTCAAACCAGAAAGCAATCAAACAAAAGGGGCAGGCAAACTCAAAGTCATACAGAAAAGACGTCTCAGGAATCTCGATAAACAAAGGCTTACAAAACATCGGCACAGTGAATACGATCAACGTTCTGACAGGGAGCTGGTGGAAAAGACTGACATTTATACACTGGGGAAGGTAACAATCAAGGAGGGGTTACGTGAGTGAGGGCGGAGTAACAAACAACATCCAGGTGAAGAACATTAGGATAACTAATTAAATGACAGGGGACTGACAAAACGCGGACTGGAATCACAGACAACAATGATAACAGACGGCCTGGGTTTAGCAGGTAAAACACGTGCAGAGAGAGAGAGGTGCAGTTAGCGCAAGAGACAGGTGCAGGCAATTGCAGAACTCAGCGTTAGGGCAGACTAGAAAGAAAAGGGGCGGAGCTACAGCGCAGCATGGAAAAGGGGAGAATGGTTAATGTATTAGTATAGTGATTTAAACTATCAAAAACCCAAAACTAGTGTTTGTTAATCCATTAGTAATATTAACATGTTAGTATATTAATGAGGTTAGTACTTCACAATCTATAAGTTAGTAAGGATTAGTAGAAATTAGTAAAACTAGATATAAGCAGGAAGTAAGTAAAACGAGACTGGAAAGAAGGGGGGAAACCACGAAAACCCGGAACCACCCGAATAGTGAAATCACGCAAATACAGGGGAGTGAAGCAGCTCAGGGAACACAGACACAGAGACGGCACTGAGGAGACAAGTGACCAGGAGAATGAAAATACTGGGACGGAGGATGTGAAAAATAATAAACTTACAGAAACATAAAATAAACACTAACAGCAAACAGATACTAATACAGACTACAACAGGTCTTGGCTATAATGAACACGAAATTCATTCATAGTAACAGTTGCCACCAAGGGAAAATATGAGCACATCAGATGGTTTGCAGTCTATCCAAACTTAGTTCAGTAGGGGAAAATAAATAAATAAATAAAAATAAAACAGTTCTAAAAAAAAGTTCATGTAGGCTATTACTGTTATGTAATTACTGCATGTAATTCACGTTTCCCTAGTGAACTGCAGTAACGTTAACACATCAAGAAACGCGAACGCAGCATCATTGAAATGTAAGATTATTCCCAACTGAAGGATATGTTTCTATATATCTTTACTGTAAATAGTTTCTATTTCCAATGCAAAACAGAATATTTCGATTTATAAAACATTTTTTTCTGTTTCTGATTGTTCAACATACCCCAGTTAAAGGGGGGGGGGGGGGTGCTGGGGTTCAGACAGTTCATAAAACTTAGTTTAGTTAAAAAAACAAAGAGAGGGAGAGAGAGAGAGAGATGAAAAGTACAGTATGAGGATGTGGAAACATATTTCATAATTAATTATATGGCATTGCATTGCCAATGCATATTAGGTTAGAAAATACAACATTTGTCTGATTTAACGTGACTTCTGGAATAAACCACGCCCACTTCCTGTTTTCTATCCGAATACAGATACAGATAATTTTGTTGGTTGAACAGATACAGATACAGATAATAACGTCTCTGCACACCCCTAGCCTCTAGTGGGAGTGCCAAAGGGTTCACATATGCCATGCAACCCTCAAAACCATCTCAGTGCTGATGCAGTGAAGGGAATTGAGGCAACACATGATGCTCTGGTGGCAAATGGTATAATTGTACCATGTCAAACATCTCCATTGTAAGGAAAAAAAGGACGTCTCTCGAACGTGATGAAAATGTACAAAGTTTATTTCCAATACCGGCAGTGACAAAGCGCACGAATGACACCTTGGATTCAGCAGAGTCAGACTGAACCACGAACCTTTCCAGAGGCTGCTTCTTATTTGTTTTCAAAGCTTTGATCAGGAGTGTTGAATACACATACTAAGACGGATGTAGTCAGTTTTGTAACACCTATCAATTAGGCCGTAGTGTATTGGCTGTCCTGTTGTGATTGAATTAGCACGTCTGTTGACTTGGATGGTTCCCAATCTCTCACTCCCGGTCGCTATTCTACCATTGTACCAACTGTATTGTGATAATGATAAGATCAAGGGAATGTGTGGCCAGCAGACATATTGGCATCAGAGACAGATTTCTTACACCATGTAATACACAGATTCTGCCGGTAAGAAAAGCAGATGGCTCTTGGAGGTTTGTACAGGATCTAAGAGCAGTAAATGCTGCTGTATTGCCAAGAGTGCCTGTTGTTCCAAACCAAGTTACTATTCTGATGTCATGCCCACCTACGTCCACATATTTTACTGTAATTGAATTGCTAAATGCATTTTTCAGCATATCTGTAGAAAAGGAGTCACAGCATTGGTTTGCATTTGCCTACAAGGGAAGGAGGTGGACATGGACTAGAATGCCTCAGGGTTATGTAGAATCTCCAGCAATGTTCTCTGTGGCCCTAAAAGAAGCATTAGCAGGTTTTGAGCCAAAACAAGGAAGTACTCTTGTGCAGTGTGTCGATGATTTACTGTTGTGTTTCCCTAATGAAGCAGCATGTAGAGCTGATTCATTACAATCATTAAATTACTTACTGTAGCTGAAACTGATCAGAAAGTATGTTTAAAGTTTGCAGTTTTGCAAAAAGAAATGATTTATTTCGGACACAAAAATGGTCTTTAAAAAAAAAAAGGTCTATCTAAACAAAAATGGTCGGAAATTGGCAGACGACCGAATTAAAGCAATTCTGAGCGCTCCTAGGCCTGAAACAAAACAGCAAATGATGTCATTTTTAGGTTTGGTAGGATTTTGTCGAAATTGGGTTTTAGACTTCTCTGCAGTAACTACGCCGCTGCAAGATGCCATACATGGCACCCCTATGAAAATGAGGGATAAGATAAAATGGACTGATGAGCTTGACAAAGTGGTTTCACAAATTAACACTGGCTGTGGCCCACACTCTAGGAATTCCAGATTATCACAAACCGGTTAATTTGTATGTTGACAAGCGAAATAGCTATATGACTTCTGTACTGACCCAGGCGCACGGAAATCGACAAAGACCAATTGGGTATTATTCAAAGAGACTTGACGCGGTATCTAGGGGACATCCAGCTTGCCTTAGAGCTGTAACTGCCTGTACATTGGCAGTTCTATTCTCTGCCATTACAGTGTATGTGAGTCACGCAGTAGCAACAATATTGACTCAAGCCAGAACAGCGCACCTCACACCAGCTCGCATGACACATGCCACTAGCGTTTTGCTTTCCTTGCCTCATCTGACTTTGAAGCGATGTGCTATGCTTAACCCTGTCACTTTGCTTCCTACGGAAGATGATGGAGAGCCTCACGACTGCATGTCCGTTGTTCACGCTATCTCCTAGGCCAGATCTGCAAGACACACCACTCCCTAATTCTGATGAAGAGTGGTTTGTAGATGGATCGGCCATGAGGCATCCAGATACAGGAGGGCCATTTGCTGCATATGCAGTATGTACTAGGGAAAGAGTAGTAGAAAGTGCAAGACTGCCAGGCCATTACTCAGCCCAGGCAGCTGAATTATCTGCACTCGCGAGAGCCTGTTATTTGGTAGCAGGCAAGTCTCTCACAGTATACACTGATTTGCGCTATACATTTGGGGTAGTACATGATTTTGGAAAGAAAGAGATTTTCTCACATCAAGTGGGAAACCAGTAGTCCACCACTTGCTAGTGAAAAATGTGTTGGAAGCACTTCTTAAACCTACTGCACTAGCCGTCAGTAAATGTCAAACCCACACCAGAAAAGATGCAGTTTCGAAAAGAAATGCCGCAGCCGATGCAGCTGCAAAATCAACTGCAAAATCAGCTGCAAGTTCTCCTTCCGCCCTTGTGTTACAGATGGTTGTAGAAAGTGTAGTTTTGATGTGTTTGATGTAAGTTTGCTTTCTTCATTGCAGCAGTCAGCCAGCCCACAAAAAAATGTGGAAACAAAAGGGTGGCTCACAGAGTGCAGATGGACTCTGGGGAGGCCCCCAAGAGAAACCAATATTACTACATGCCTGTCTCCCTTTTATGGCAAAATTGGTTCATGGTGTGACTCATGTCTCAAAGACAGAAATGATTAGACAGGTGGAGTCAAATTGGTTTTCTCCAGGTTTCGCTATGATTGCATCTGATTTTTGTGAGCGATGTGTAATTTGTTTGCAGAATAATGTTGCCAGAGGAATAGGTATGAGCCCAGTGGCCCATTTACGCATTTAATGATGGATTTTATTGAGCTTACACTATGCTGTGGATATACAGTAAATATTGCCTTGTGTTTATTGATATTTTTTCAAAATGGGTTGAAGCTTTCCTCTGCTGTGCAGCATCTAGTGCATTGGTGGCAAAGGCTTTAATGAAGAAAATTGTGCCCAGGTAGGGCATACCAGCAAAGGTGATGTCGGACAATGGCGCTCACTTTGTAAACTAGGTGGTCCCATCACTGAGTGAAATGTTACACATAGATTTGAGAACATACTGTGCCTACCACCCAGCGAGTGGTGGCACAGTGAAGAGAGCCAATGGGACAATGAAGGCCAAACTAACAAAGGCTATGGCTCAGACTAAATTAAATTGGGTAGCTGCTCTCCCTTTTGTGCTATTAAGCATGAGAGGCAGGAAGGGGGTGTTAGGTATCTCCCCCTATGTGGTTTTAATGGGACGCCCTATGGCAGTACCACATGCTCTGGCGTCCTCGCAACATCTCATCTTACATGGAATAGATGAAGGAATGGTGTCACATTGTAAGGCATTATCCTCTGCTCTCAGAACTGTACATGCACAGGTAAAAGCAGCTTTCCCATCCTCAGCAACAGGACCTCTACATAAGCTACAGCCAGGTGATTGGGTGGTGGTGACCTGAGGAGGAAGAACTGGTCTACCCTGAGGTGGAGAGGTCCATTCCAGCTTCCGCTGGTCACCAACACTGCAGTCCAAGTAGCTGAAAGGGACACCTGGATACATGCGTCTCATTGTCGACGTGTGAAAGAGCCTGTTGATGAGAAACGCCTAGAACCCTTTTCACAGGTTGGGCTGCGGGAAATGGACGGCATTGGGATTCTTCACAATCATTGCATTGTGTAGTACCGTCCCTATTTTGATGAGTGAAGGGAAGACCAACAAGGTCCAACAGCAGGACTTAAAAAATAGCCGCCCCAAAAGAAAAGTAACTCAAACGAATTTGTCATGGCTAGAAGCAGAGGTGGGAGTAAGTCACACGTGCAAGTCACAAGCAAGTCTCTAGTCTTAACCTTAAAGTGTCAAGCAAGTCCCAAGTCACTATGTTTAGACTCAAGCAAGTCAAGTCGAGTCACTGCTAAACGTCAAGCAAGTCACAAGTCAAGTCACCATGAAAGAAGTACTTAAAACCAGAGAGAAAGGGGTACAATGGCAAGCCATGTCATGAGAAAATTGCACCTGTTAGTTAGTTACTTAGTCTCTACAACTAGGGATGGGTATGGTTAGGATTTTATCAATGCCAATACCACTATTGATACTGCTTATCGATACCAATACTTATCAATACTCTTATCGATACTTCCTAATTTTGAGTGCAAAATACATGTTGTTAAAATAATTATTGGTACTACTTTTATATTAGTTTGGGCAAAAAATTTAACAAAATAGTTTTGTTAATAAAATGAAATAGATTGTTTTCTCAGACAAAACGTAATGATGGGACCAATTGGTATAGATACTGTAAATGTCTGGTAGTTGTGGATACTTGAGAAATTTCTGTTCCTGTTGGTCATCACTAACTTAATGGGAATATGACTGTAATATAGTGTGTGTCCACCAATCACTAATTATTGCTACCTTTGTGAGCTGCAGGTATGTTTTTCCTTTCAACCTCCTTCCTAAAAATATAGGCTGCTCTGGTAACATTAGGTTACACTACTGACATTTTAAAATCAATTATTACATTAAAACAGACATATATGATAGCATATAATATTGGTATGCTATTTCATCTCTAAGCATTTTGTCATTTTTCCTTTAATTAGGCCTTCCATTTACAGTTTTCAACATAGAGGATAGTGAGTGATGTTAAAATAGAGAGTTGAAATGACTGATATTATGGTGTGGAGGGTGAGTAGCATGTCTGGATGATCATGGCAGTTTTTATCTAAGACCCTTTGAATGCCGAAATAGATTATTATACCCGCAACAGTTTCCCACTTTGTATTTATTATGCTGCACACACGAGTACCTACTGTATAGGCAATTGTTCAAATTGCGCGAAAACGAAACATAGTATTCTATCTGATGATTACTATTTTCTGCTGTGGATTGTGTAGACTAGTACATCCATTAATTTAGAACACTGAAATTTAAATCCTCATCAAGGAAAAATACCATCGTGTTTGCCTGATCTCGCAGGATTGCATTTGTCACACAGTTGATTAGAGAGAGGGAGAGACCATGCTGCTGTGGTTGAGTTACATTGACTTTGAACTAGCGAGGGACGGCAAACAGAATGATGAAGCTCTGTCTTGAAAAGCTGTCAATTCATAGCCTGTCTTGTCTGAAACAGAAACAGTTTGGTAGTGTAAGGCTTGAGAGAAAATCAACGCAAATATGGGAGAATCCTTTCAACATGCTTTCAGCTCAATCCTGTCTTGCATTGTTTTCTAGGTCCTGCTAGACACTGTCTTTTAAGCGCACTGCACTAAAAGTCACCCAATCAAACAGTAACTGTTCATGCTCAATATCTAGAAAAATGCAAATAGGCTATTCAGCTTAATAAAAACTGTCAAGTTCTTTCAAGTCATCTGCCTAAAGTCAAAGTCAAGTCTCAAGTCATGAATACCAAGTCAAAGTCAAGTCGAGTCTTTTATCAACCTTCGTCAAGCAAGTCGCAAGTCCTCAAATTTGCGACTTGAGTCTGACTCGAGTCAAGTCGTGCGACTCGAGTCCCCCACCTCTGGATAAAAGTGCTGATTATAGTTCTTTTGAAAGCAGTATATGGTACTGCTTCATAAATCATTCCGGTAGGTTGGTAAAACGAATGAATCATGTTATGTGTGTTCTTTGATGCTGCATTCTACCGCGTCGCCCACATTTTTGTTCCCCAGACCCATAACACATAATGACTCTGCATGTTTAGGCTACATTGTAAGCCTGAGGATGTATAGCTATAACATCCTCAGTGCGACGTGGGTGTGTGTTTTGTTGAATCTGTGTCACTACCTCTGCTGCGCATGTTTTTGGCGGAAAAGACAAAAAAAAGCGATCGACCATGGATGAAGTCAAGCGAAAGCTCTCATCAGGAGAGCTAATTACTTCCGAAAACCATGGCAAATCACCAGTATGGAACCACTTCCACTTGGTCATAACTGCGGAAGCAAAACAAAAACATAATGAATTAAAGCCGCAAGCGGCGGTGGGAGGGCTCCAAGCATTGGCACTATCGCGCCCCCTATGGAGCGATTTTAAAATGGCTTTGTCCTCATGATCATATACCTTCACCCAACATATCTACTGAATATCATGATGATTGTATAAAAAATTGATGACTTATGGCCAATTTTGTGCTAAGAGACGCTGTCGGATGACTTAGTTGCGTCGCCAGGGATGTGTCCTGGCCGCTTCCCGTAAAGGCCTTTACTATGTCGTAACACTTAGATGGCCCAGCGTGTATGTACAGCTGCAGCGCTTCCATGCCGCAACTAAAAAAAGTGTCACACTAGTGTTGTCATGATACCAAAATTTTGACTTTGATACCGAGACCAGGTTTAGTATCACGATACTGGATACTGAAGCGATACTGATTCAATACTCGGTACCTAACGATACTGAAATTACCTTAATAGATCAGAAACGTAATGTCCACAAGGGCTGACCTCATTTTCGAATTCACAGTTTATTAAAAACCTGGTTTATTAACAACGTTTAAGTTGAAGCCTGTTCAATATATTAATAAGCATAGGCCTATAGTGTTACAACACTAAACCATAGAAAACTATATTAAATGTATTTCAAAAATTAAACAATTGTAAAGTAAATTATCTTTAAACAGGCCTTTCACTTTAAAATAGATCTAAAAACAGCATATTTCAATAACAATACAGCATCTTCCTATAATAAAATATTTACAAATTGGAACAGCTATTACTACTGAGTAGTAACTGTATCAACGACGACAAATACACAAGCGCACGTCATCTCACTTGCCAACCTTAGTTGCTACTGCCATCCAACGAAGATTCTGACAAATTACACTTTTCATCTTCTAAATCCGTAATGCGGGAGACACATTTCCCTGGCTTTTACATTTGACACAAAACTACCGAACGTCGGAAAATTCTAATACCGAACCGTTTCTCTTTTTTAAGTACCGAGAAACTGCTGAAGTTTCGGAATACCGTGCAACACTACGTCAGACACATATTCCAATCCATTGCTCAGGTTAGCAGAGAATGCACATTTCAGAGCACCTCAGAGATAGATAGAATAATAATACACATTTCAAATAATAGATAGGACATTGAGAAAAAATGAAACAAAAGACGAAATATCAACTCGCGACCTGCGTGCTGCTCGCAGAGTAGCCTAACGTATTATTTATTAAGACACTGGCATATAAGAAAATTTTCGGTTACGCTGACCGATAAAACGTTATTCCAAAAGCAAAATCAGACATGTTATACATCGTTAGAAAGCTTATACTCTCACCTACTGAATAAATGAATTGTGAATCAAACCAAATTGTACTAAAAAGGGCGACAACGCCGTAAGCAACAGGTGTGGAATTACGCACAACTATATTTGAAGGTAGCCGGCCCAGGCGTCACAAATGCGCGTATATTTCACAAACATATTGTCCAAGACAATATATGACCACTCAGTCACAAAAGGGACATCTCTATGCATAAAACCAATGGTATGATTGTATATTTATTCAATGTTTAGTCCCAGATATTGACTGTAGAATGACATGGTATAATTTAAAAAAACTGTCTCGTTTATTTCGTTATTCAGTGAGCAGCGTTTTCACTGCTGTATTGACATATTTTATGGCTAATGTCGGGTTTATCTTGTTGCTACGGAATATTACATTACATTACATTACATTACATTACAGGCATTTGGCAGATGCTCTTATCCAGAGCGACGTACAACAAAGTGTATAACCATAACCACCAGCTTCGCTGCTTGGACCCCTAATAATCCTAACAGGTACAATAGGGTTCCACCAGCTTCGCTGCTTGGACCCCTAATAATAATCCTAACAGATACAATAGGGTTCCACCAGCTTCGCTGCTTGGACCCCTAATATTAATACTAACAAAAACAATAGGGTTCCTACTACATAGGACCCCTAATAATACTAACAAAAACAATAGGGTTCCTACTTCGTAGGACCCCTAATAATACCAACGAAAACATTAGGGTTCCTACTTCATAGGACACCTAATAATAATAATAATAATACCAATGAAAACAATATGGTTCCTATTTCGTAGGACCCCTAATAACAGAAATATGAACAGCCTTTAGTTAGAAACAAAAAAATTTCTACCATACTGTGTGGCTGTATTTTGAACCAAACAAATTCGAATGGGGTGCTCCCCATTTTGTCTCTGATGTGCAACAGACCAAGCAGACTGGACACTGCCCATGAACAGGCAGACAATAGGAAACCTGGAAAGTTTGTGGTTAACCTGGTTTGACGGTCACTGTATTGACCCTTGGTGCCTTCTGGGCTATAGCTAACAGCATGAGGTCATATATGGGTCGAGTCTTTTAAATTATATATTTATTTTTTTTTTTAAATAGGCTACATCTTACATCCTTCTATGTAATTCTACCAAAAAAACAGTGCAAAGAATGTCTCCGATAAGAAATATTCTTGAATGACCAGCTCTGGGATGAAAAGACGGTAGTCTATAACAAACAGTTTAAAATTGTACAAATTTTTTGCACAAATAGGTTATATTGTTAAATGAACTACACAATTTAGCATAAGTAGGCTACTGGTAAATAAAACATTGCATAACCACAATGTACAGTTAAGCCCAAAATTATTCATAACCATGCCAAATTTTGAGTTATAGTGAACTTTTATGTGACGAATAGGTTTCTTCTGGCTGGAAATGACATAAGAAGGTGACAAAAGATGGTAAGACATTGTGTTAGAGATATTAATGAAAAATGTTACCTATTTCTATGTTTTTTTTTTGTTTTTTTTTTTTTACATTTTTACAAAAAATGCCACGTCCAAAATTATTCATACCCCGTGAAATTGTCGCAAATTTTTGAGGAAATGCAAGCATCTATAACATTCCAAATGGTCCTGGTAATTTCTACCATGTACTAGAGCATTCTAATCAATTATAAATTGAGAACAGCTGATGTAGTTGTTCTCTAGTCAGTTTCTAGTCAATTGCAAATCATGGCTATAAACAAAGAGCTTAGTGAGGACCTCCGATTGCGCATTGTGGCTGCTCACAAGAAGGGGAAAGGCTACAAAGCCACATCTAAGTGTTTTCAAGTGCCAGTGGCCACAGTGCAAAACCTCTGTGACATTGGCACCCCGTGATCAGAACATGAATAAAAATATTGTCATTCATTTGTGCTGCGTTTATGCCAAATTGTGCTGTAAAAATCATAATTTGCCGGTATGGTTTTTGATATATTTTACATTATATTTTATGAGCTGTGATGTCACTTTCCACCCCAAGTAACTCCAAATCGCTCCAAAGTAGTCTCGGTCATTTGTTCTATGTTTGTGCTCAACATTTACAAAGCAACAGTACCGCACAAACTCGATAAAGTGTCCCATGCATGGTGCATGCTGGGAGCTGCTGGCCGTTGAAAGAAACAAATGTGCTATTTTTATTCTTTAGATATTAAACATTACTTTTTTCACCAGTGACGTCATTTTCCACCCCATCATTGTCCAAATCGCTCCAAAGTAGTCTTGTTCGTTTGTGCTGCATTTGTGCTGGTTTGTGCTGTATTTGTTTTGTTAAGTGCCGTTATGTTTATTTAGATATGAAGCGTTTTATTATTTGCCATGATGTCATCTTCCACCCCAACATGCTCCAAATCGGCCCAAAGTGGTTTCATTGTCCATATAGGTGATTATGCTCATTAATGTTAATTATGCTAATTGCCCAACAAGTGCAAGTTAGCATCCAGCAGTTTCTAAATGCTGGGGACCTATACTGCACATTTCTAACATAAAACTTTGGGGTACTCAACATTTCCGGGTTCACAATAGGGTTCTATAGGCTGGAAAATAGACTATATTCTTTGCATGTTGTTTTATGTTTGGATTTGTTGTGGTTATAAGGATGAAATGACACAACCTATATGTCAAAAAGATGTTGAAGTTATTGCTTTTTATATTTAGGGATACAAGGCAAGTCAATTGGTAGACCATGCACAAACTGCAATTTTATATTACAAATAGTTTAAACTGTGGAAACATAAAACTTTCAGCACAATCCAAGGGTTAATATTTTTGTAAATGTTCACTACTTGTCCAGTATAAATGGCAGTGTACTCTTAAAATAAATAAGGTGTTTTAAAATAAATTTCAGGTAGCTAAATAAAGATATTTTTAATGTTTCTTACATTGAAACTATTAGTGAAGATTAGCCTACACGAGAGAGAGAAAAAATAAAAGGGGTCTAATTTTCTAATCAATCTAGGATTGATTCTATAAACCATTTCAAGTTTTAAAATACATGTTCTACGTTGGTAAGCTTTTGTCGAACAGTTAGTGTATGACCGTAACAAGCTATTTTATTTTGTTTAAACAACACAAATAAACTATAGCTATAGAACACAACCAAAATGTGAACTATGCAGAACTAACAAACCTAATGACTACAATTTACCAGTAATTCTTATTTAATTATGTAAAAATCCCTACAATGTAATCACAACCTAACTCACTCTAATCAATTGTTTAAACACTCAAAGAAATAAATCATTGGATGAACTTGATTTAATTATGACACACAATTGCCACTCTACCAAACTATAGTCAGTCTGTATTGGTGTTACTTGAATCAAACATCAGTGTTGTGACATAATGTTAATATTTAAAGGTAGTTAATTTGGCTTTTAAAGACTTAAGATGTTTTTCTTTAGTTAGTCTAATCAACTTCATTTGAATTCTGTGAACATCAGCCTAATGGTTTAGTACAAGAAAACTCAATGTTGTTGTATGAACTAATATTGTTTTGATGGTTTTACTAATATCAACCTTGTTGTATGCACTAATATAGTTTTTTGCTTTTACTAATATCAACCTTGTTGCATGAACTTATATCTTTTTTGATAGTGTCAATAATATAAAACTTGTATTATTAACTAATGTTTGTTTTTGTTGGACGTACTTTTCATTCAACTGCTAAAGGTGCATCTAACTTACATTAAATGCAGCTGCATAGAAAATTTTCCAAATTTAAATGTTTTTTCAAATTTTTAAATCAATT
This sequence comes from Anguilla pacifica, assembly GCA_039654925.1. Taxonomy (NCBI): domain Eukaryota; kingdom Metazoa; phylum Chordata; class Actinopteri; order Anguilliformes; family Anguillidae; genus Anguilla; species Anguilla pacifica. Next base: position 31,331,061 of record CM077290.1, on the reverse strand, counting down.
CAAAGTGCAACAATGAAGCCTTTTAAAGCTTTTAATATGTAAAGTAAATTTTAAAAAGTTTAACTGTATTGCACCTCTGCAAAGCCAATTAGTTGGCTTTGCAGAGGTTAGGTCTGAATAGTGTTCACTGTGTGAACTAAACTGTGTTCTTGGCTAGAAATAGCTGTACAAAATAAGTATTGTACCTTACTGAACCTGTGTTTAGCAGTTGTCTATGACCATGAAATGCACTTTTTGTACGTCGCTTTGGATAAAAGCGTCTGCCAAATAAATGTAATGTAATGTATTAATCTTTCAGTATACATGCATGGCTCAAACAGTTCAAACAGTATATTAGTATATTCACATAATAGCACAAAGCTAACACCATGCTGCCCAAACCACTGAGGACCTCATCACCTTAAATTAGGACACCTAATTAATCAATAAGGTTGGAGTGTATCTGTAGTAACTAACTACTTTATCTGGCATAGAATTCCATGCACGAAAACACAAAATATGAAATCATGTGACTAAAAAATATCGGTTGAATTGACACAAATCTTGAGACAGCTGCCATGTGGCACATTATCTTTGTGTCAGGGCGACTAAAAGTTATTGTTACAATACTGTGTTGTTTTGTGTGCAAGCCATTTCCTACACTCAGAATAATGAACCGAGGGATTTGTTTAACTTGCATCATTCACTCAACACTAACAATATACATTTATTTAAGTTACACAGATTTCTATTTTGCAGACTAACTAAAGAAAAACATTCAAGAAAAACATATTTATATAACAGCCAACTCAATTGCCTTTAAATGTTAAGATTACAGTCAGGTCCATAAGTATTTGGACAGTGACACAGTTTTCATCATTTTGGCTCTGTACGCCACCACAATGGTTCTGTCAGGACCACTGTCATCAAAGTAGATCTTTATTGACAATAAAGGCAATACAGTTATGTTTGGCGGTATGGCTCTGTTCTGGAGCTCTCCCGCCAACCACGCAGCCCGCATGGATAAGACCGGGAGGCCAGTAGCCAAACCCAAAAACAACCATATGCCAACATGCTATTAATAAGTGTCTCCGGCTGATGTGATGACTATGTGTACGACCTCCTGGAGGAAGCCCTTCGTCCAGTTAGCTTGAGGCCGTCTATTTTTTACATGGATCAGTGGTTATGTGTACCAACAGCATGTTGGACGTTCCCCTGAGGCCAATCATTAGATGTATTATTAATTAATAAACCAGAGGAACATACTATGTGTGATATGATATTAGGCTATGCGTACCGGCAGCTTGTCGGTATTTCCCCTAGAGCGCCAAGATTTAAACTAAACCGGGGGAAATATACTACCGACTGCATCAATGTAAATGAATCCTCACTCGTTGCATAAGTCTACCGGAAGAGCCAGTAGTAGCAGCAGCAGGAGCAGCGGTAGCAGTAATGGCAGCAGCGTAGGAGCCTTAGCAGCAGCAGCAGTATGAGCAGCGAAGCACATGTTTAACAATGATGTGATGACTATGTGTATGCCACCTGGAAGAAGCCCTTCGTCCAGTGAGCTCAATGCTGTCTAGCATTATGCGGATCAGTAGTTATGTGTACCAACAGCATGTTGGACGTAACCCTGAGGCCAATAGTTTGATGAATTATTAATTAATAAGAGATTTAAACTAAACCGGGGGAAATATACTACTGCCTGCATCAGTGTAAATTAATCCTCACTCATTGCCATCCGTACAAGCATGCATGGATAAGACAGGGAGGGGGCAGCAGCAAAAACCCCCAAAACAACCATACGCCGACATGTTGTTGGTAGTTATTCTCCGGCTGAAGTGATGACTGTGTGAAACGCCATTCGGCTACCGGAAGAGCCCTTCATCCGGTCAACTCGAGGCAGTTCTAACATTGTGGGTCAGTAGCTATGTGTACCAAGCTTTTTTGGCCTTTCCCCTGAAGCAAGAGTAAAATTAAACCAAGGGAAAATACTATTTGTAATGTTGAAGGCTATGCCTATGTGTATGGCCTTGGCTTCAATCAATCAAATTTATTTGTATAGCGTATTTTACGGCAGTCGTCACAATGCGCTTACAGACAACCCTGGCCTGAACCCCCTCAGGAGCAAACCTAAGGCGACAGTGGCAAGGAAAACTCCCTGTGGCAGATAGGAAGGAACCTCGGAAGGAACCAGGCTCAAGGGGGGAACCCATCCTCCTCTGATCGGCTCAGGGTGTTGATTGTGACAAGCATGTCAATCAGTGGCCTAGCTACCTCGTAAGCCCAAGGCCATATTATTAAGCTATGTGTACCAACAGCTTGTTGGTATTTTCCCCCAGCACCGAGATTTAAACCAATTATAGGGAAATATACTACTCATATCAGTGTAATGAATCCTCGTTCGGTAGTAGTAGCAGCAGCAGCAGCAATAAACAGCAGCAGCAGTAGGAGCAGTAGCATCAGCAGCAGCAACAGCAGTAGCAGTAACATCAGCAGTAGCGGCAGCAGTAACGCAGCAGCAGCAGTAGCACGCAGCAGCAGTAACAGCAGCAGCAGCAACAGAAACAGTAACAGCAGCAGCAGCAGCAGTAGTACCAGTAGCAGCAGTACTAGCAGCAGCAGGAAACTGATTACAGAGGAAACATTGGCAGCTGCGACACCGGTACTTGCCAGTAGACATTAACAGCCGTGCTCCTATACTGCAAAGCTAATAGCTTTTGAACGGAAATTATTTCAATGCCTACGGATGAAAGAAGCACATGTCCAAAGCCCCGTAGCTTCACTGAGGATGCTGGGAACCATCACTGCTGTCTGGAGCACTGGAGCAGGAGTGGTGGTGTAGAACTCCGGAATGGGGACCAGGTTGCCAATGAGACGGAGGCGGACGGCAACCAGATTTCATCATGGCATTTCCCAATAAAGGCTCCTCAGGGCTCGCATGGGGGCGCCACCACAGGTACTGGGTCATGGAGGAGGGGATGGAAAACAGTGCTAGTATGCAATAATGACACGAGTTCCTTCATTTTCTCAGATTAAAAGCTTGAGGTGTATACAAAATATAGCAAATTTAAGCATATTTGCCATGGTGAGATCACATAAAGAACCATGAAGCATAAGGAAATGCAGTTCCCAATAGTGGGTACTTTGGGGTTGAAACTCTTGCCTTAAAAGAGAGACCAGTTTGTGAACGGAGTTATATGAGGCTGAAGAGTCTATGCGTCCTTTAAAAATTGGGGGGAAATGCATTCTGCATAGATTGGATGAACATATAACTGCTTCTGCCCATCAGGCGTCACGACGAGGCTAATCTTGTGTTGCGCTATTGGAAGCGACTCCTGCCAAATGGATACGCTGGAAAAGATGCATAGCCCGGTCCCGAAAGCCGAGACGATTGGCGATTGCGTTTTTGAGTTTCGCTTAATTCGCTGACATAATGGCCACTCCGGGCGAGGGCAGGCAACGAAGCAATAAGGTTCGAAGAATTATTTCTCAATATGTCACTATTTAAACATTATTTAACAGTTGGGCACAGTGGGCTGCTGTAAAGCGACACATTGCATTACTAATATGCTTACCGAATGAGTATATTAGGAGAGGAATTAGAACCAGTCTCTTATTTTTTATTTTTATTTTGTTTTAAATTTATTTATTTATTTTTAACCATCGTATTGCACTCTTTATTTAAGATGAAAATGCAATGTATGATTAAAGAAAACTATGATAAAGCTGCCTGGAACCAGCCATAACCGGGAGCAGATGCAATGGATGACGCGCAGCGCCATTCACGTGAGCATGCAATTGTAGAGACAGTGAGGCCAATACCTAGGCTATGCAGAGCATGTCCATACCAGGAGGTATAATTTTTCCTCAACATATGTGCTTAGTCGTGTGGTCACATGCCTGATCACATGCACAGTGAAGAAGTCAGAGCAGTGACATGGAGAAGGCTACATCAAATCCCTTCTCCACTGTGATAAGCCTAAACGCCTGTTTAAGTGTCATGGAATGCAACGATACACTTATGAATGCGAAACGTACGCATTCGCATCTTGCAACAGCATGATATTGAACCAGTTGGACGAGTCAACATTAAGCCTAATTTGTCTCATTAAAATGGACATTAGCAATCCCTAAACATTCAGCATCGTGATCTGACAGCTAAATTAGATAGCCAACCAAATTGTATCCTCGCAGATTTAACACCAATATGAATTTAATGTTTTCATTTTTCTGTCGCGATGATTGGGTCCCGATAGGGGACTGGCTTTTTAAGCGCAAATCGTGAATCAGTGGAGAAAACTTTATCTGGTTCTGAAGTTGAAAGCCGAAAGCTGGTTTGCATTTTACAACATTGGCTGTAGCCTACTTGCCGGTAACAGTCTAACACTCCTTGTAGTGTAGTGATTCAGCGAAGGGTAGAATGCAGCTTTGAACAATTCAGATGACTCTGCATCTCTGCTCTTTTGACCTTCCGCCCATGTTCAATCTGCCAAACCTATAACAGCCAGAGCTTAACTGGCCATCTCGTAGCCCAATCCTCCCGGAATAACTGTTTACACCAGGAAGTAGGCCATTAGCCTACAAATACACAAACTATAGCCTAGGCCTATGTGAGACATGGGGGCTATCTAGTAGCTGCGTAGTAGCAACTGCCCATAATCCATTAGTCGTTCACAATGAACAAAGTTTCTTTATCGATACTCCTACTTTTCCATCTCAGCCAAGCATGAGAATTTTGGCGTTTCCCAATTCAGACATTTCCGCTTAGATTTATGTGCACAAATCCCAAATTCGCGTAAAAACGACTGACCCCGCTCTGATCAACTAGGGGATGTAGGCTACGACCCAATTCTACTGCGTTCCGGAAGGTAGCCAAAAGCATTCACGCCAGGGATTCTTTAGCAGTGAGAGCATCTAGCGTTGACTCTGATGGTGAGAAACTCAACAATAAGCATGCCACTAACCTGTGCCCGCATATGTTGGAACGTTTCCGCTTTTAGCGAAAGACTTGTGATATTCGTGAAACCAGCCCCTCTGTGAGACGTCCCCGCAATTAAATATGTATATTTGGTGTTGTCAATTTAGCAACTTTTAGAGGAGGCCATAGCTACTTTCCATAGAAAATAGTTGGCAACACTATGTATATTATGCGTTTACCGCTAGACTCAGAGCTCAGCAGAATTTAAATAAGGTTGATGACATTACTCGGCTAGAATCTGCAGCTAGCAGACATGGACATGGCAGCAGCTTCCAGGCTTGAACATGGCGTCCTCCATGGAGGGGTGGCGGCGGCCGCAAAGCAGCACTCCTTGAATGAAGCTCCCTGGCCAGTTAGCAGTGAAGACAGTGCACCGGTATCCTCAATATCTGGAATATTGTCGCTTAAAACAACGCTTTTCGTGGCTGGCCCCAAATAGACCGCCTGCCTGCTGCAGCTATAGAGCTTAGAGGTAAGGAGCAATGCAAATAAATAGCAAGACTTCCTCATAGTGCCTACGCTGTGAGCTTAGACTAGCAGAGAACATGTAGCGAGCAGACATGGTTTAGACTGGCAGCATGCCGTAGCTGGAATGCAGGAAGAAGCGCCGATTTACAAAGCAATGTGCAGCAGCTTGCATGCAGGAGGAGCAGCCGAATGAGTAGAGGGAGGCTGTTTAAGTAGACCGCCCTGTTAAGTGAATGTACTGTGATAGGCGAACATCACTCAGCTGAGCCATCAGCTGATTCAGCCGGAGCACTTGACTCTCGTGGCCTGCCAGAACTACGCGATGTTCCATATTTGAAATGAAACAATTAAGATGTGATTTAAGTGTAGACTTTCAGCTTTAATTTAAGGGTTTTGCCAAAAATATTTCATGAACAATGTAGGAATTACAATCATTTTTATACATAGCCCCCCCCCCCCCCCCCCCCCAGTTTTAGGGGCTCAAAAGTGCATTACATTGCATTACAGGCATTTGGCAGATGCTCTTACCCAGAGCGATGTACCACAAAGTGTATAACCATAACCAGGAACAAGTGTGTCGAAAACCCTAGAGAGAAGTACCGTTCCAAGTGCAGGGAACAACGGCATAGTTTAACTTGGACCCTGTAGGTTAAACTGATTAACACTAACACAAACAAGAACAGCAACAGCGCAGTCTATGCAAAAATACAAGCAGTAGTTTAAGACACGAGTGCATTAACTAAGTCAACTACGAAACAGCTACCTAGTTACAACCCTAAGCTTACAGTCAATTTAGAGATTACAGGGAGGTAGGGACGGATGGGGAGAGGTGCCGCCCGAAGAGGTCAGTCTTCACTTGTCGCTTGAAGTGGGTCAGGGTCGCAGCTGTTCTGACCTCCACGGGGAGGTCATTCTACCCTCGTGGGGCCAGAACAGACAGGAGACGTGATCGGGAAGCGCAAGTGCGAAGAGGGGGAGGTGCCAGGCGTCCTGAGGTAGCGGAATGGAGGGGTCTGGCTGGCATGTATGGTTTGAAGATCTTGTGGAGGTATGCTGGGGCTGATCCCTTGACTGCCTGGCATGCTAGGACCAATGTTTTAAATTTGATGCACGCCATAACAGGCAACCAGTGGAGGGCAGTGAGGCGGGGAGTGACGTGGGAGTGTCTGAGGAGGTTGAAGACCAGACGAGCTGCAGCATTCTGAATGAGTTGCAGGGGTCTGATGGCAGATGCCAGTAGTCCAGCCAGAAGAGAGTTGCAGTAGTCCAGGCGGGATAGTACCATTGCTTGGACCAGGAGCTGGGTTGAGTAGGTGGTGAGAAAGGGGCGGATTCTCCGGATGTTGTACAGGAAAAATCTGCACGCCCGGCTTACCGCTGCAATGTTCTTGGAGAGGGACAACCAGTTGTCCATCACCACTCCAAGATTCTTGGCACAGGGTGATGATGTTACTAAGGTGAACCCTAGGGAAATGGAAAAATCAAGGAGGGGAGAGGTTAGAGCAGGAATGAAGATTAGCTCCGTCTTTCCCGGGTTTAGCTTCAGGTGGTGATTGTCCATCCAGCCCTGGATGTCCCTCAGGCAAGCGGAGATGCGGGCAGGGACCTGTGTGTCCGATGTGGAGAAGGAAAGTAATTGGACAAACTAACATAATCATAAATTAAACTGTCATTTTTAATACTTGGTTGCAAATCCTTTGCAGTCAATGACTGCCTGAAGTCTTGAACCCATACACATCACCAGACGCTGGGTTTCTTCCCTGGTGATGCTCTGCCAGGCTTCTACTGCAGCTGTCTTCACTTCCTGCTTGTTATTGGGGCGTTTTGCATGCTCAATTGGATTCAGGTCTGGTTATTGACTTGGCCATTGCAGAACATTCCACTTCTTTGCCATTAAAAAATCTTGGGTTGCTTTCGCAGTATGCTTCGGGTCATTGTCCATCTGCACTATGAAGCACCGTCCAGTGAGTTTTGAAGCATTTGGCTGAATCTGAGCAGATAATATAGCCCTATACACTTCAGAATTCATCCTGCTGCTTTTGTATTTTATTAGCAGTCACATCATCAATAAATACAAGGGAACCAGTTCCAGTGGCAGCCATACATGCCCACGCCATAACACTACCTCCACCATGCTTCACAGATGAGGTGGTATGGTTTGGATAATGTGCAGTTCCTTCCCTTCTCCATACTCTTATCTTACCTTCCCATCATTCTGGTTCAAGTTGACCTTTGTCTCATTTCTTCCATAGGATGTTGTTCCAGAACTGTACAGGCTTTTTTTAGATGTTTTTTTTTGGCAAACTCTAATCTGGTCTTCCTGTTTTTGAGGCTTACCAATGGTTTACATCTTGTGGTAAACCCTCTGTATTTACTCTGGTGAAGTCTTCTCTTGATTGTTGACTTTGACACAGATAGGCCTACCTCCTGGAGGGTGTTCTTGATCTGGCCAGCTGTTGTGAAGGGGTTTTTCTTCACCAGGGAAAGTATTCTTCTGTCATCCACCACAGTTGTTTTCCGTGGTCTTCCGGGCCTTTTGGTGTTCCTGAGCTCACTAGTGCATTCTTTCTTTTTAAGAATGTACAAAATTGTTGATTTGGCCACACCTAATGCTTTTGCTATCTCTCTGATGGGTTTTTTGTTTTTTTTAAGCCTAATGATGGCTTGTTTCACCGACAGTGACAGCTCTTTGGACTTCATATTGAGAGTTAACAGCAACAGATTCCAAATGCAAATGCCACACTTGAAATCAATTCTAGACCTTTTATCTGCTTACTTTTAAATGAAATAATGAGGGAATAACACATACCTGGCCATGGAACAGCTGAGCAGCCAATTGTCCAATTACCTTTGGTCCCTTAAAAAGGGGGGAACCACATATAGAAAGTTCTGTAATTCCTACATCATTCACCCGATTTGGATGCACTTTGAGCTCATATTCATTATTTAATTTCAACTCCAATATGCTGTGGTAGACAGCTAAAATAACAATAACATTGTCAATGTCCAAATATGTATGGACCTGACTGTATGTCACATCATATCATATCACATAATCACTTGGTTCAAGTAACACAACCAATACAGACTGACTATACTCAATTTGATAGAGTGGCAATTGTTTGTCAATTGTTTGTCATGATTAAATAAAGTTCATCCAATGACTTATTTCTTTGAATGTATAAACTTCAGTAGTGTGAGCAAATTGGAGTGCGGATTTACACTGTAGGGGCATCTACATAAAAAAATAGAATTACTGGTAAATTATAGTCATTATGTTTGTTAGTTCTGCATGAATACATAGGTCACATTGTGCTTCTGTTTTATTGCTATAGTTTATGTGCTTTGTTTAAACAAATTCCATAGCTAAAATAGCTTGTTACAACCATAGGCTAACAATTAGACAAAAGCTTACCAAGGTGAAACACGTATTTTAATACTTCAAACGGTTTATAGACCCTAGATTACTGTAAAAAATTAAGCCCCTTTTTTTCTCTCTCTCTCATATAGCCTAACCTTCACTAATATTTTCAATGTAAGAAATATTCAGATTATCTTTACGTAGCTACCTGAAATTATATTTTAAAACATCCTTTTTATTTTAAGAGTACTCTGCCATTTATACTGCAAAAGTAGTGTACACGTACAAAAAGATTAACTGGGCCAGGCGTTCTCTTGAGTGGGTCTTCCTAAGGACATCCGGACAAATCAGGGGGCATCCTTCATCTCATGGGTTATGTGGGATATGTGCCACCAGCTCTAAACCTCTATATACCACCCGCAGACAGATGGCCTAGTGGAGTGGTTCAACCAGACCCAGAAGAGGATGATACAAAGGGTGGTAAACTAGAAAGGTAAGGACCGGGACCAGTTGCTGCCATGTTTTGTTTGCTATACATGCTATAGTCCTCCACTGAGTTCTCCCCCTTTGAGCTCCTGTATGCTGAACAGCCCCAAAGTCTGCTGGACATCTTCAGAGAGGCCTGGGAGCAACAACCGTCCTATGTACGCGCCCTAGTGGACCATGTGGTTGGAATACACTCCAGAATCTCCAACATATTGCGACTGTCCGGGCTCATATGGAGGAGGCCAAATACACTCAACAGTGGACCTACTACTGACCTGTCCAACCACATGAGTTCCACCATGGGGACAGAATATTGGTGTTGCTCCCTACCAGTGAGACATGGTAAATGGTAAATGGACTGCATTTATATAGCGCTTTTATCCAAAGCGCTTTATAATTGATGCATCTCATTCACCCATTCACACACACACCCACACACCAACGGTGAAAGTCTGCCATGCAAGGCGCCAATCAACTCATTGGGAGCAATTAGGGGTTAGGTGTAGGGGTTAGGGGTCAGGGACACTTCGACACGCCCAGGGCGGAGGATCTAACCGGCAACCCTCCGACTGCCAGACAACCGCTCTTACCTGCTGAGCTATGTCGCCCGACATAGCTCCTGGCCAAGTGGCAGGGGCCCTAGTGCTTGAGAAACTTGGGGCAATTCACATATCGAATCAGCCAGCTGGACAGAAGGCAGAAGGACCAGGTGTATCATATTAACCTGCTCACGAGGTAGCTTGAGAGTGAAGCTGCCATAGCCTGTGCTTCAGCTGATGTCCTGGGACTGGCAGCCTGTGACCTGGTCGGCCTGGGGACAGACCTGTCCCCACAGCAATAGCAAGAGGTAAGAGCATTCTTCAGTCGCTATCAAGATGTCTTCTCTACCTCCTCAGGTCACACCAAAGTTGTTCAATATGACATCCGGACAATAGCAGGGTAAGGTTGTACACATCAGGCCGTACCAGGTTCCGGATGCCCGCCACCATTCCGTCCGAACTCTTTGCGTTCTGCTGCTTGTCTTGAGCCACGGCACGTCTCGGCAGTAACTTACTCCACACATGGGCAGCATCTCCAGATGTTGTGGTGTCCAACCAATTCCAGCCCTTGTTGGAATCGGATCTGGCCCTTGACCCTTAGAGTGAAAGGACTGATGAGCCACTGGGCACCCAGATGGCTACTTCCTCTCAGAAAAGGCAGTCGTCAATAGTTGGGGACTCGAAAAGGAATCCCGTACAATGAGTTGTTTGCCTGATGCCCATGTAAGAGATCTCCTGGACGTGCAGACAAGCTCCTGGCCAGAGTGGGGTGAGATCCAGTGGTCACGGTTCACGTAGGAACTTATGACATACATAGGGGTAGGTTTGAGTCTCTGCAGGACAAATTTGTGGAGCTAGCAGAAAATATTAGGAGCAAAACCTCCGTGGTTGTTTTTTTAGGGAATACTATTGGTACCTTGTGCATGCTGAGAGAAGCAAAGTTTTATTTGGAGGTTAAACACATGGCTATGAACCTGGTGTAATAAAAGAGGGGTACATGTTTATGGGGCACTGCGACTCCTTTTGGGACAGGGGTGACCTGTACAAGCGTGATGGGTTGCACCTGATCCGGAGGGGTACTGGTGCACTGGGCCAGCATATGCTTAGGGTAACACAGGATTATTGAAACTAGGGACTTGGGGGGCAGGGAGGTCAGAGAGTGAAAAGGGTAGGGGGGTGCAGACTGCTTGGATGCAAGTTGTCAAGGCTACCTATAATATTGTGAACACCAATGAAATCTTATTAAAGCAGATTTTATTAAGGGCGGCTTGGGACAGCGGGGGTAAGGGAATGGGAGAGGATGTGTAGAAGTAATAATCTGAAATGTCTTTGTTTAAAGGGATAGTTCGAATGACTACTCTTGCTACACTTCAGTATAACCAAATGTAAAGACCTGTATGTTGGAAATAAAAACATTAGGCAGGATTACTTTATGGAACAAAATTGTAATGTGCTCAATTGGAAAAAGACTTGGGAGTAATGGTTGATCTGTGTTGCAACAGTAAAAAAAAAAAAAAAAAGCCAACAGGATGCTGGGATATGTAGCCAAATGTGAGTTTAAAACCAAGGAGGTTATACTTATCTTTACAATGCATTTGTTAGACCAAGTATTACGTGCAGTTCTGGGGACTGTACTACAAGAACGATATACAGTAGCAAGAAAAAGTAAGTGAACCTTTTGGAAGTACCTGCATTTATGTATAAATGTGTCTTAAAATATGGTCTGATCTTCATCTGAGTTACAATAATGAACAAACACAATCCGTTTTAACTAATAACACAAATTATTGTACTGTTCTTGTCCATATTGAATACATCATTCAAACATTCACAGTGTAGGTTGGAAAAAGTATGTGAACCCTTGACTTCAACAAAAGCTAATTGGAGTCAGGAGTTAGCAAACCTGGAGTCCAATCAATGAAACGAGATTTGAGGTGTGGGTTAGAGCTACTTTGACTTATAAAAATCACTCAAACATTTTGAGTTTGCTATTCATAAGAAGCATCTGATGATGTGAACCATGCCTAGCAAAAAGATCTCAGAAGACTTGCAATCAAGAATTGCTTATTTGCATAAAGCTGGAAAGGGTTACAAAGTAATCTCCAAGAGTTTAGATATTCATCAGTCCACAGTTAGACAAATTATCTATAAATGGAGACGATTTAGTACTGTGGCTACTCTCCCTAGAAGTGGGCGCCCAGCCAAGATGACTCCAAAGGCACAACGCAGAATGCTCAATGAGGTAAAAAAGAACCCTAGAGTAACAGCTAATGGCTTTAAGGAATCATTGGAACTGGTTAACATCTCTGTTCATGGGTCTACCAAACGCAAAACATTGAACAGGCATGGTGTCCATGGCAGGACACCTCAGAGGAAGCCGCTGCTCTCCAAAAAAAACATCGCTGTGCACCTGAAGTTTGCCAAAGAGCTCCTCGACACTCCAGAACGCTACTGGGAAAATGTTTTGTGGACTGATGAAACTAAGGTTGAATTATTTGGGAAGAACACGCAGCACTACGTATGGCATAAAAAGGGCACCACATACCAACATGAAAACATCATCCTAACAGTGAAGTACGGTAGAGGGAGCATCATTATTTGGGGCAACTTTGTGCCTTGGGGCCTGGACAGTTTGCCATCATCGAGGGAAAAATGAATTCCGAAGTTTATCAAGATATCCTACAGGATAATGTCAGGGTGGCTGTGTGCCAGTTGAAGCTCAGTAGAAGTTGGGTGATGCAGCAGGACAATGACCCTAAACATCGAAGTAAATCTACTACAGAATGGCTTCAAAAAAAGAAAATCCACCTTTTGGAGTGGCCCAGTCAGAGCCCAGACCAAAAATTCCTCCTGACCGTAGTGCAGGTCTGATCCGCAGCTACCGGAAGTGCTTGTTTGAGGTTATTGCTGCCAAAGGAGGTTCGACCAGTTATTAAATCCAAGGGTTCACTTACTTTTTCCACCAGCACTGCGAATGTTTAATGGGTGTGTTCAATAAAGACATGAAAGATCATAATTGTTTGTGTGTTATTAGCTTAAGCACATTGTGTTCGTCTATACTTGTGACTTAGGTGAAGATCAGATCACATTTTATGAGCAATTAATACAGAAAACCAGGTAATTCCAAACAGTTCACATACTTTTTCTTAACACTGTATAGGCTCCAGAAAAGGTTCAAAGAAGGACAAACAAATGGATTCCTGGTATGAAAGATAAAAGCTTAGTAAAAGGAGATTTTTTTTGGGGGGGGGGGGGGCATTTAATTAATTAAATTCATTAAGGGGAGCAACAAAGTGAGCCACAAGAGATTCTTCAAGTTGAGTTCTGTTAGTAGAACGAGGGGATATAAATGTAAAATAGCAAAAAGTAAATTCCGTGCAGACATTATGAATCATTTTTTCACGCAGCGTAGTCAATGTGTGGAATAGCCTGCCAGGTCACGTAGTAGAGGCACAAACTCTGGGGATTTTCAAGGCTAGGCTTAGATACTATATAGTCTGTAGGTAATCTGAGCACTAGGTACAATTTAGTTTGGAAAATGGCGAGTATTGTTAGGCAGAATGGCCTGTTTTCATCATTATGTTATGTTATGTTATGACTCCTACCCCATGCCTCAAGCAGATGAACTGAACGCCTAGGAGACATGTGGTACCTGACCTCCCTAGACCTAGACTTGTGGGGAAGGGAAATAGAATCCTCCTAGTTCCACACCTGCCTCCAAAACCTAATCAGCCAAGCTGGACTGCATTCCCTCCTCAGCCTCCACTCCATAAAAGCTGAAAAGGCTCACAGCTAGACACTGTTTACTTGGGAAGGCCACTGCAACCTGTCCTTTGCTCTTGCACTTCTGTTAACAGTCTCCATTTTCCCCTCTACCCAGAAAGCAGTGACGACACCCTCCTACCCTCCTAGGGCAACAGACCATCTCTCTCTGCGCCTACATGCGCCAACCTCCTACTCTCCAACTCTGGGGTTGACTGTAATGCCTGAATGTAAAAGCCACACCATTACATAGATAAAGAAATACTGAATTAAGAAATAAATACAGAAATAAATAAATACAGAAATACCCATTTGTCACATTTTATCTGTCTATTTATTTTTGTGTGCATTCATTTTACATTTTTCTTGAATTTATATTTATTAATTCATTTATTGAGCCATTTATATATGTATTTATTTTAATTTTGGCATTTTTGGTACTCCATAGCATTAGCATTTTTACAATAATATCCATTCATATAGCTGGATATGTACATACCACCATGTATGCTGTTCCTGTGGAATGGCTGAAGTTAAGCAAGAGTGGGCTTAGTACTGGAATGAGAGATTTCCTGGGAAAAGTAAGTTGTTGGTGGTGGGCCAGTAGGGGGCAATTTTTGTCTTTGGTCAAATAAAACCCCAAACCCCCAGTGCAGTGATAGGGACACTGTGCTGTAGGAGACATCATCTTTCAGGTGAGATGTTAAACTGAGGTCCTGATTCGCTGTAGTCATTAAAAATCCCATGACACTCATTGCAAAGAGTAGGGGGGTTCCCTGGTGTCTTGGCCAAATTCCCAACCTGGCTTTCACAGCCTGCCACCTAATCATCCCCTAGTTTAATTGGTAAAAAAGCTCAGCTGGTGTGTGGTGACGGTTCTGGCACAAAATGGTTGCCGTGCATCACCCAGGTGGTTGCTACACATTGGAGGTGGATGAGGTAATCACCATTTAAAAGCACTTAGTTTTGAGAAAAGCGCTATGTAAGTGTAAATAATAATGATAATAATAATAATAATAATAATAATAATTATTATTATTATTATTATTGTTATTATTATTATTATTATTATTATTATTATTATTATTATTATTAAGAATCAATGCAGGTTAAGTACCTTGCTCAGTGGTACAACGGCAGTGTTCTACCCTGGAATTAAACCTTATTGAATTGATCTATTATATAACACTGCCACCCACATATGTAGGCTTCTTTCATTTCTGTGTCCCGAGATGCTGTTTTATACTCCTTGAGTTGAGAAATACAAAACTTCAATAAAAAACTGAAATTTAATTTTACATTGTAATGATATGAGATGTTCATGAAAATAATACAATTTTGACAGTGATTTTTAAATGAGATAGTCTTGTTGCCAGTCCTGCAAACCACAAGCACTGCTTTCTGAAATCACATTCTACAACAGTGATTCGCAACTGACTGAGCCACTCTATAGGGCCCAGCTTGCACTTGTGGTGAGAGCCTTTACTGACTGAGCCCTCTTATAGGGCCCAGCCTGCACTCATGGTGAGAGCCTTTACTGACTGAGCCACTCTATAGGGCCCAGCCTGCACTCATGGTGAGAGCCTTTACTGACTGAGCCACTTTATAGGGCCTAGCCTGCACTCGTGGTGAGAGCCTTTACTGAGTGAACCACTCTGTAGGGCCCAGCCTGTGCCCGTGGTGAGAGCCTTTACTGACTGAACCACTCTATAAAGCCCAGCCTGCACTCGTGGTGAGAGTCTTTACTGACTGAGCCATGCTAGAGGGCCCAGCCTGCGCCTGTGGTGAGAGCCTTTACTGACTGAGCCATGCTAGAGGGCCCAGCCTGCGCCCGTGGTGAGAGCCTTTACTGACTGAGCCACTCTATAGGGCCCAGTCTGCACTCATGGTGAGAGCCTTTACTGACTGAGCCACTCTAAAACCCAGCCTGCACCCGTGGTGAGAACCTTTACTGAAGTGTTTCAGGTTAAGAGTTAAACTGACTTTAGTAAATTGATTTGAATAAATTGGTCAGGATAAGGTGATCAGGGTAGATTGATGGGGTTAAGGTCATCAGGGTGGGTTGATCAGGGTAAGTAGATCAGGGTGGAGTGATGGGGCAATTTTATCTGGGTAGATTGATGAGGGTAAATTCATGGGGGTCAGTTGGCAAGGGCAGATTGCTCGGGGTAAGTTGATCAGAGTAGATTCATGGGGTTAGTGTATAAGTGTAGATTGGTGTAATTTGATCAGGATGGACTGATAGTCACAGTTCCTTCACTCTGTCTTTCTTATTCTGTTTTTGTTTTGTTTCTGTCTGTATGTCCCTCTTTATCTGTCTCCCTGTCTCACTATCTCACTCTGCATGTCACTTTCTCTCTGTCTTTCTTTCACATTGGATGCCGGTCTTACTCTGCTTATATCACTCTTGCCCCATCTTTTTGCAGGAAAGAGAGCAAAATAATTGCATGTATGCCAATCAATTTCTTTTAAGGATTAGCCAGCCTGGCTATTTATATTTCACAAAGAGATCACCAAGATGGGTGCTTAACTACAAATATGGTTCAGTCTTAGTGTCTAGCCTGAAGGTTGAGCATACATTCCACAAAATAAAAGACTATTTGAACAATTTAGATACAAGCAGGCAGGATAATAAAGAGGAAAATGTGTCATAAGCTTTATGGAGAAACAATGCCATATTAAATTTATCAAATTTCTCTAAACGTATTTTCTTTATTTTACTGTTATTTTGACGGTATTTTCATATTTTCTTTTTTTTATTTATTTATTTTTTTAACTCTCTTGGTAATCCCTGTTATGCTCTTCAACAATTGAATAGAGAGACTTTTTAAAGTAAAGTCTCTTTCTCACCCTCTCCCTCTATCTCTGCCTTTCTCTCCCTCGTTTTCTCTCTCCATGCAAATAATTACTGAACTAAATTAAGGAGAGAATAATTAGAATAAGGGGGTACAGTGATGAGAAGATGAGTCATGGGGGGAATGAATGGAAAGGCAAGGAAGAAGGAGAGTGATGGCAGGAGAAAGGGAGGGAGGGAGATGGGAAAAATGACACTTTATACCAGATTTCATGAGTCAACCATCAGTGTTTTTTTTTTTTTATCTGCTCAACAACAGATACGCACAGATAATGACACATTTGTGACAAATGGAAACCATAGAAGGACACACACTCCCACACGTGCACACGTGCATGCATGCACACACTTATGCACACACGCACAGAATAACCCCACATACATGCATACACACACATGCATAGGTATACACACATTTGTCTTCATAACATTATGGTTTTGTTAAATTTGGGTTTGAACCATTAGTTTTGGGCTTGATTTAACAATTAATTATTGAGTTATGAGGCAAAAAAACACAGATGATATATTAGATCACTTCATACATGGGTACTGATGAAGCCAAAGCCATGATCCAACAGATTCATTCGAATAAGTAAAAGGGTGATGATATTTATTTGCTGAACCTACTTGGTAAAATTTTAAAATTTTGGATTTTTGTGTTTGAAATATGGTGTATACTTACTGTGCTGTTCCTCACTCTCCCACACATTACAGAACAGTAGTATGCCTCATAACGCCTCTCTCCTCCTCTCCTTTTTTCTCTCTCTCTGTGAGAAGATAATCACTCCCTTGCTCATTTCTCACATGACTCCCATTCACATGGCACCCTCTCTTCTGCCTTTCCTTCTCTTTTTACCTCTCTTCCATCTTTCCTTCTTTATCTCTTTCTTTCATATTCTATTAGGGGTGGAAGGAGATGCCACTATTTGCATTTGTATCTGCATTTGTTCAACCAACAAAATTATCTGTATTTATATTTGGATAAAAACTGGAAATGGTCGTGGCTAAAGCCAGAAGCATGTAGAGTTTAACCCGAAGCTGTATAAAATGCCAAAAATCCCTGATTTTACCATTATAATCACTGGCACTGCTAATGTTGAGATATTAAAGCATCAAAGTCATGGTTTTACAATAACATTAATAATAATCCAGTTTAGCAACAGGTAACTTGCTTTTAATAAGTGTATAATTCGTCCAGGTGCGTAGAACTGCCGAAATCCGTCCCGCTAGAGTTGGCTAAGTATCTGCGTTCATTTGCTAATTACATACCACGTTAGATTTAAACTTTTCCCTGTGTGGTAACTGTTCTTTGCGTTTTTAGGTTGTGTTAGGTTTCTATCTGCCGCTTTTGATTCTTAGAATTGATAGATTGGCTACTTGGGCTTAGCGATTGTGATTATTGTCCTATTACAGACTGTGAACCCGTGTAATCAGCGCGTTATTCGATTCAGGTTTTCAATTGCTAATTAGGTAAACTGAAAATGTTTTTATAACTGAAAGAATAGGGCCTCATCTTCATTATGAAATTAGGTTTGATAGTGCTTGATTGGGAAATTTTTATCAAAGTGCCGGTCATTCAGTTGCTGAATAGCATGCTGGAGTAGACAGGGACACGTTCACACCCGAGTAAAAGCCACTGTTTATTGTCTGTCAGGGAGGTTTTGTAAAGAAATTGCCTGTATTTCTAGAGTCTATTTTTTTCTAATTTAAAAAATGTAAAACTTTTCAAGCCCACATATTTAGAAAAATCTTAGAAGGAGGAGGATGGATATTCTGTTCTGTTTTGTTTTTGGTATGTGTTTTTTTTTTATTTTTTATGAAACTCTTATTTCTGCTGCCATCTTGACCAGGACTCCATGGCAGAAGAGAGATTGTATCTCAATGGGACCTTTCTGGTTAAATAAAGGATAAATAAAAAAATAAAAAATAAAAATATATATATATATAGTTAGCTTACACACTAGTTAGCTTAGCATCAAGTGTCTAGCTGACCATAATCCTGTCTTCTGTTTCTCTTTCTCTTTCCATGGGGCTCCCATCCCTTACCTCACTCTGAGTCCAAAGGCCGCTCCAGCCTGTTTCCTTGGCCTGATTCCACAGGATTGCTCCAGTGCTGTCCTTCGCTCAATGGCCATGGACTGCTTCAGCGGTGTTCCTCTCCTGCCCATGCCTTAATGCTGTCTGAAGCTCCAGATCCATCATACGGCTCCTCTAAACTGCACTACTAACTGTATCATTTGGTCTTCTACTATTCCTGTTAGCTTTCACCTCAGCTGTAACCTGTTCAACCCATTTTATTTGCTGCCTGCTACTTTACACCAGGCTGGCCAGTGGAGGATGGGCTACCCTCTATAGCCGGGTTTCTTCCCATTGGAGAGTTTTTTCTTGCCACCGCTTGAGGGTTTTCTCCCAACTGGGAGTTTTTTTTACTTTATGTACCTGCTATTTAGGGGTTCAGGCCTGGTGTTTGATCTGTTTGCTTTTTTTTCTCTGTCTCTTGTCTTGCTACTCTGTTAAGTGTCTTTGTGACAGTTCTCTGTAAAAAGCGCAATACATATAAACTTTAATTGAATATATCATTTGTAGTGTTGAAGTAATTTTGATTTTGAAGTCCCCAAGGCCTGATGGCATTGCTCTGGCCTATCTAGTGTTAAGAGAAACTCTCACTCAGGGTCTCTCTGCAGGTGTGTGTAATTGAGAAACTTGGTGCTGACTTCTTGGCGAATCGCATCAAAAAGTTGCGAAAAAAGATCAGAATTTGAATAATACTTGCAAAATTTGGGAGGAGAAAATATTTGGAGAGAAAGCATTATTTGAGTGTTGGTATTTGTAATGGTATTTGTATTCGACACCATCCGTACGTTCTGTCTTAAGCCTGGTGCACACTAGAGGATTTTCAAATCTTAACCGATTTTAAAAACGTGGGAGACCATGTAGGAAAATTTTGAGATTCCCCATGATTGTGATGACGTCACATGTCAAAGTTAGGGTATTCCCATCAATGTTGATCAAACTGGTTCCTCCAAACTCTCGATGCTCCATGGTAAAAGTACATCACATGTATGACTATTCACTCATATAATCAATATGTAATCCAATAAACCTGTATCATTAGTTGCAGCTGAGCTTATGGAAATGCAAGAAACCACAGTATCAACTGTAGAAAAAAAGCAAGAGAATGCAGAAGGTTTTAAAAAAACCACACTTACTTACTCAGCAGAAAACATTAATCAAATACTAACCATACACACAAACTGATCAACTGCTAATAAATGTGCTAGAAGACTAATATTTTACAGTGACCCCTATGTAACCTGAATACAATGGAAAATTACAGGAGGCTGTGACTTGTATTCTTAATGGAAAATTACAGAATAAAGACTAATATTTTTTAAGGGAAAGTTGGGGTAACTTTCCACAATGACATTATCACCCAAGAACAGGAAATCATTGTGGTGCCAAGAAGGTCAGGTGGTATTTTAAGGAATGTGTTAGGGGGAGTTATGGGGAGCACAGTGTATAAAATGGATGTAAAACTGACAATCGAGGTTCAATTCTGCAGAGTTGATCCGGCTTTGTGCACCTGTGCAAATAAAGTCTAACTTTTCTGAAGAGCTTGCTGCTGTGGTGTCTTTTCCCTCGTGAAGTTGTTTTCTACAAATTAAAGATTGGACTTTGAATTCTGTCGGTTCCTAGACACGACATTTTGGGGGCTCGTCCGGGATACGAGAAAGGGATTGCTGAAGCTCCCGGCTCCTGGAGACAGAGGCAGAGGGTACTAGTCCCTTAAAAGCTGGCCAACTTATCAAAAGGTGAGAATATTTAACTACTTGTTTCGGATTGGGGTGCTGTCCCCTCTGACCTCCTCTCCGGGAGTGAAATCCTCTCGTAAAACTAACCCGGACACTAACACCGAAAATTGAGGGGAAGGAAGCGGCAAGCTCTCCAGAAAACGTGCGCAGCGAACCGTGAGTGAATTGAGTGTGGTGTGAGTGAAAGGACGTCATAAATTGTGTTGAAAAGTGTGATTGAAGCAGAATTGATATTGGAAATATTGTTACTGCTGATGGTTTACACTGTTGCTGTTGTTTTAAAAAGAGGTGCCAGAGACTTGGGAGGAGAGAAACCCAAGAAGGGCCACCTGCAAGAGCTCTGGTAAAAGCTTTTTTGGGAAAAACACTGTCCTCTGAGGTGTAAAGTAAGAGAAAAATTTATTGATAAACTAAGTTAAGTAAAGAAACGTGAAGTGTGTATAAGGTATAAACGGGAGAAAGTATTAGCCCCGGCTGAAAATAAAGGTTAAATATATAATAATATATAAATAATTAATACAATAAAAGTATTAGCCCCGGCTGAAAATAAAGGTTAAATATATAATAATATATAAATAATAAATACAACAAAAGTATTAAAGTAAGCATAAAATAATGGAAACGCCGGTTGAGATAATCGCAGGAATATATCCTAAATGTAGACAGGAGATAGAAAATATATCAGAAAAAAGGACAAAAAGAACTAAAAGAATGGCGACAAGATGGCCTAAAGGGCATACGTTTGATAGGGAAATATGCGATCAGATGGGAGGGGTAATAGCAAATTACAGAACAGGAGACAAGTCAGAAAAAAGAAAGCTAAAACGAGAACAGGAAAAAGCAATTTTAGGATGGTTCAGGTCCGCTTCCCTAGAAAAAGATGTAGGAATGTGTAGGGGTCACAGTGAAATAATGACTCCTCCTCCATATGCCCCGCAGTCACCGGGACATACGGAGATAAAAGAGAAAGGCTTGTACCCAATATGCCCGGTAACATCTGAAGCGCCATCTGCAGCGACAGTGTGTCCAGTAGTGAAAGGACAGGTTCAGATACAAGGGTGGGTAGAACATGAGGAAGGTGAGGAACAGCTCGGGATAGAGAAAGAGCGTCTCGAGGAAGAAAAGGAAAAGGTAGAAAGGAGGGCAGCAGCGCTAAGGGGAGAATACAGAGAAGTGGAGGATTTGGAAAAATGATAAAGGAAAAAAATGAACAGTATGAGGAATACCATAGACGGCTAATACAAAAGGCACATGAAATAAGGGACACTGATAAAAAACAGCGAGCGTCTAAAATGCACCAAAAGCCTGAGGTGGGGTCAAAAAGAGACGGGGAAACACATAAAAAACGCGAAACTGGGGGGTGGAAAAACATTAAATGGGAAAAGCTCCCGTATAACACGTGGGAAGAGCTGAAGCCAAAAAATACCAAGGGAACAGATTCCTGAGATAAGCATAAGCCAAGTTTAGCAAAAGGCACTGCAAATAAAAAGCAAATCCCCCAAGCAGAATATAAATTAGAATATAATAAAGGGGAGGAGGAGTTCTCCCCAGCAGAAAAAAGTGAGGCAAGTGACGGTGGGGCAAACCAGGCGAGTGATAGCGAGGCAGAAGAAGAAGAAGAGTCAGACGGGGGAGAGGGGCCTGCACAGGTGGGGGGAGACTTAGCTGGGCGATATCAAAACGTAAGAGAAAGACCGCCAACCCGGCGTAACCCAGCAGCAGAAGAATATAGCCATAATGCTGGGATCCCCAGAACCTTAGCGCCATTGTTGATTAGGGAAGGTGGTGTACCCCGATACATTTCCTGGTCCACCCAAGATATGCAAAATGTAATAACCAGTCTCCCTGATTTGCAGAATGGGGCGAGCCACTGGATCAGGGTGCTGGAGGAGGAGACGATAGGCCGGATCCTGGCTGTGGGGGACCTAAAGGCTCTCCTGGGAAAGGTTGTGGGAATGGAAACAATGCTGGACATATTTGAGCAGGCTGGCTTTGACAGAAACCATGCGCAGTCTCCAGCAGTGGACGGTGGGCCATTTGATAATGTGCGTGGGGTTGTTTGGACTGCTCTGCGAGCCCTGTATCCCGCACGACCGGACATAACGACCTTAACGGGACCACCGTTAAAAGACAATGAACCACCAGCAACATACATCCACACGCAGTTGCGCAGGTGGAGATTGATAACTGAAAGGGACGTACGGGCAGATCCCATAATGACCACCCTCTTCCGCAAAACCATCCGGGAGGGGATGTCACAAGAAGTGGGGCGCCGCCTCGATGAGGTGGTGGGACTGAACACCATGACACACAGAGAATTTGTGGATCATGTGGTGCACGCTGTAGAAAGCCAGCGGAAAGAGGGAAAAAAGCTGGAAGATCAAACAAAAGACATTCAAAGGAAGCTACTGCAGTTGCAGCTGGAGGAGCTGAAAGCCAAAGAAAAAAAGGCGAGAGAAATAAAAGAGCTGGATAAAGAATTGGATTGGTGCATGATCTGAGGGCAGTAAATGATGTAGTGCAGGAAATGGCTGCAGAAGTGCCTAATCCTCATACTTTATTAACCAATGTTCCTCATACTGCAAAATGGTTTACAGTAATAGATCTGTGTTCTGCCTTTTTCAGCATTTCGTTGGCCGAACAAAGCCAAGAGCTGTTCGCCTTTACATTTGAAAACCGACAATATACGTACAACAGAATGCTGCAGGGGTTTAAACATTTGCCGCATGTGTTCAACCAAGTATTGAAAGATGACTTACAAGGTTTGGACCTCAAAAGTGTGGTGTTGCAATATGTTGATGACTTATTACTATGTGCAGATACAAAAGAACAGTGCATAAGCGACAGCATGAAACTGCTGGAGAAACTGGCCAAGGGGGGACACAAGGTGTCCAGGAAGAAGCTGCAGCTCTGCTCTCAGGAGGTGGAGTACTTGGGAAGAGTAATCACGGCTGGCGGAGCAGGCCAGAGAACCAGAAACAGCAGCTGGGGACCAGCCGGTGCAACCAGGGGACTTGGTGTACATCAGACGATTCCGAAGGAGGTGGAACGAAGAACGACAAGAAGGTCCTTTTCGGGTGACGCGAACTTCCCCAACAGCTCTTCAAGTAGCAGGTAGCCTTTATTGGTACCATTTGAATCACTGCACGAGGGCGATAGACAGGGGAGTAGAAGAAGCGGAAGATGTTCCTGGGGAAGAAGATGACCTAGGAGAAGGGCCTAGTGACGTGTCTCTTTTTGACATTAGTCCTCCAGAACAACTTGGGGGGGATGGAAGCGTTCGCCCTGGGGAACATGGGACTGGGGAGCCTGAACCTGTCAAGCTTCCACGAGATATGGCAGAAGTGGGAGGTGATGCTGACGAAATTAGTGGGGGAGCACATACTGGGGAACACGACACTGAGCAACTCGACGCTGGGTGGGGATGCATTGGGGATCGTAGAGGCATTGAAACAATTGATTTCTCAGGTTTGGAAAGAGACTAACGAGACCAGCTGGGTGGGGGCTGACAATGACACTGTGTATGGACTAATACGCGAAACACTGGAAGAAATTAGGATAATACAGGTTGAAGAAGAGAAAGAAAAGGAGGACTAAGACTACCACAATAAAGAGACTGAGGCCTACATAATGACTTATCAGGACGAACTAAAAATGACGGAGCCAAGTCCAAAAGACGGGGGAAAAACCCAGTCTAAAGCCGCAGGTGGTACAATTGTTGCAGGAATAGTATTAATAGGTTGTGCAATAATTATAGTAGTACCCATAGGGATAGCGGTGGGAATAAAATGTAAAGGTCCAAAGGAAAAGGGAATAGAAGTCACAATTTTGATAATGGTGATAGTAGTAGTATTTATGATAGCTGGCGTTTTTCTTATACTAACTGGAGTAAATAGTCAAAGTAAAAACAAAAGTGAACATGGGCAAAGTCCCTCTAGCATAACACATAGAGCCAAGTGAGGGGTGAAAATTAAAACAGCCAACACCCCATTGTGGGTATGAACGCAGTCAAATAGATGGTGGAAATGGGCTAACTACACTGCTAGAGTACTCACCCCTGAGCCTTGCATGGTCTGCGCAGAGGCAGAGCCAGTTCTAACTCTAAGCCCAAACCCAAATAGCTATGTGAGATGTATGCACCAATCTGTTCTTGGTGCATACAAGACAAAACCAAATGACAAGTGTCCCATCCAATGTATAGAAGAATTAGGATCAAGTATAGAGCGGGACGATAAAAATAAAACTTGTAAAAAATATAATCTGGTGCAAAGTTATGACAACTCATGTATAGATAACAAAAAGTTGCAGTTGACAGACGGGTTCTATGAATGTTATGAAGTCACCAATGGGAGAGTACAGCTAGGAACGTTCCCAGGTGAATGTCAGGTAAAATGGACATGTAATGCGACTGAAGGACAAAACAATCCCCGATTGAATTACACTCATCTACCGTGCTACCTGCGAAATGACCTTAAGTATGCCCTTATAAATTATACAAAGGATATAAATTACACGGAGATGGAAATAACAGCTCCTAAATGTCAAAATATTATAAATGCAAATAAAAGGGTGGCTGATATGTTCTGGATGTGTGGGACGGGTGTATATAGTCGCTTACCGATAGGTTGGATGGGAACGTGTGCCCGCGTAATGTTGTCCCATTCAGTCGCAATAGGATATCCAACCCAAAGCCAGCCTGAGAGTGGGCGTAGGAAGAGAAGCTATGATTCTGACTCCAGGGTAACAATAAATGTAATTGGACAACCAAAGGGGATCCCTAATCAGTATAAAGCCAGAAATGAGATATTTGCTGGATTTGAATCCATCATTCCATGGATAACAGTAAATAAAAACGTAGAGTGGATAAATTATATATACTATAATCAGCAAAGTTTTATCAACCACAACGACGAGGCATTGTCAGGTCTGGGAGAACAATTTGCGGCAACTAGTAAAATGGCTAGGCAAAATCGCTGGGTATTGGACTGGATGCTAGCCGAAAAAAGGGGGGTGTCTGTGTAATGTTCGGAAAAGACTGCTGTACGTTCATCCCAAATAACACCTCCCCAGAAGGAGCTTTTACTCACGCAATGGACAGACTGAAGGCTCTGAGACATGAAGTGGCTGTGAACGCTGGATATGGCCATATTGTGGGGGATTGGCTGGAGCAGGCAATAGGACGATGGGGAAGTTGGCTGGCAAAAATAGGACTTGCAGTGGGGATAACACTGATGGTGGTACTGGTGTTACTGTCTTGTATCCTCCCTCTCTTGAGATCCTCTCTCCACAGGGCTATAGGCATCCAATTGGTGTCGTATAAGGTGACTAATGCAGGAGTCAGGCGCCAGATGGGTGATTCCAGTTTCCGACGAACGCTGTCACAGTCCAGGGAGACGGGGAGAGCGGAGGGACTGCGGGCGCTGACACCAGTTCAGGGAGCAACAGCACCAACAGTGCCCCTGCGGGACTAGTACGAGAATCGCAGGCCGGCTTTCCAGTGGAGTGACGTGCAGACCGCATACTCTGGTTGGAAGATATACCAGGAGCCCACCAACTACGAGGACTGCGGCAACTCATCGTGCTACGAATCAACGTGTTAAGAAAATTAAAGGAGTGTATGATAACTTTGTTGGGTCACTTAGAATAATACGTACAGCTTTGATATGTTTAATCAAATTTTGCGACTGCAGAGAGTGTTGGAGGAACCATGGGAACAACATTACATTGAGGAATCTGATACATTTGGATGCTGCTGTGGCAGCAGGGGATGCGCAGGCATACATGTATGCCCAGGTGGCATACATGTTGCCATTCCCAGGCCAATGGACAATGCCAACCTTGTGGCTGTTATCCTACTATGATGCGCAGAATAATGTGCAGCCGACCAGGCTGCAAGTGAAAAGCTCACTATACCCTGGTATAAAGTAAATAATGAACCCACAGACCGAAGGGAAATCACCATGGCAGAAATCCAATTCGCATGCGAAGCTCAGCTTGTAATTCAGAAGGCTCGGGCCCCGCAAGCCACCTTCTTTGCGACAATAAAAGAGGACATTGTGGTGATGTCGCAAGGAGGTGCGGTCCTCTGGGCAAGGAACCCCTCTGCCTACCGAGTGTATGTTGAGACGAGCCAAAACCAGCAGCGCCCAAGTACACCACTCTGCGTACTGGGCCCCGGTTGTCCCATTTGTACCATGGAGGTGAGGGAGCCGGTCGCTGTTGTTGCCACCCCTCTAATCCCTCCTACCCCCGTTCAGTAGCAGGCCACAGCTGCAACAACAGGCAGGCAAGAGGTTCCTTTTATCCCAGTTTCAGTTGTGGCCCCTATGGCAGCCCCTATGGCAGAAATTGAAACAGCAGAGAGCCCTCAGGGGTCCTCTCGGAATTCTTCCCCAGTCCCTCCCAATACCTCTGCCCAATCACCTGATTCTCCTGAATCGGACTCTGATTACTCACCTACAGTACCCAATGGCCTGGGGATTCCCATGGCCCCTACAATATATGACCATGATGGCATGATAATTCCAGTGATAAGACTGAGAAGGTCAATAAGAATACAGCAAGGGGAGTCATTCGGGGCCATAAGATCTGACCCCAAAAGGGGGGAAATGTAGGAAAATTTTGAGATTCCCCATGATTGTGATGACGTCACATGTCAAAGTTAGGGTATTCCCATCAATGTTGATCAAACTGGTTCCTCCAAACTCTCGATGCTCCATGGTAAAAGTACACCACATGTATGACTATTCACTCATATAATCAATATGTAATCCAATAAACCTGTATCATTAGTTGCAGCTGAGCTTATGGAAACGCAAGAAACCACAGTATCAACTGTAGAAAAAAAGCAAGAGAATGCAGAAGGCTTAAAAAAAACCACACTTACTCACTCAGCAGAAAACATTAATCAAATACTAACCATACACTTATATTTTCAAACTGCTCAACTGCTAATAAATGTGCTAGAAGACTAATATTTTACAGTGACCCCTATGTAGCCTGAATACAATGGAGAATTACAGGAGGCTGTGACTTGTATTCTTAATGGAAAATTACAGAATAAAGACTAATATTTTTTAAGGGAAAGTTGGGGTAACTTTCCACAATGACGTTATCACCCAAGAACAGGAAATCATTGTGGTGCCAAGAAGGTCAGGTGGACCCAAGAACAGGAAATCATTGTGGTGCCAAGAAGGTCAGATGGTATTTTAAGGAATGTGTTAGGGAGAGTTATAGGGAGCACAGTGTATAAAATGGATGTAAAACTGACAATCGAGGTTCAATTCTGCAGAGTTGATCCGGCTTTGTGCACCTGTGCAAATAAAGTCTAACTTTTCTGAAGAGCTTGCTGCTGTGGTGTCTTTTCCCTCGTGAAGTTGTTTTCTACAAATTAAGGATTGGACTTTGAATTCTGTCGGTTCCTAGACATGACAACCACAGACGTAACGACAAATTTAACCGATTTTTAATATTTTAATCATAAGAATGCACACACCAGACGATTCAGTCAAGACGCAGGACCACACACTTGGCATTTATACTAAACGATTTCAGAGTGGCGATTCCAGGGACTTTTTATTTTTTTATTTACGCAATCTGATTCCCCGTCTTCATAGAGACCACACTGCCGGCAACGTTACAATAATGACATATATACATAATACAATAATATTGATACTTTTGTTGCTATGTGCAGATGCCTAACCATATTGAGTATAAAACAATTTTGTCCGCAGAGAACTTCAGTTTCGGCAAGCCGAAAAAAATTTGGTTGGTGACGCTTCCCGGTCAGCTCGCTCTCATTGGCTATTGCGGGTTTCTGCTCCATATCCCATCGCTGTTCCTTTCACACAACAGGATTTCAAGTCGTAAATATCAAACATGTTTGATATTTACGATTTGAGATTCGGGAGACTCCGATCCAGTCGGTAACATTAAGATTATGTCAGTAAACCCCTCACACTACAGGGTCATTTGGGCAGATAATTGGTTCAGACCAGCCTCGAATCGGGAACGCCCCGCGATTGTTGGGAAGAGTGAATCGGGCACAAAATCGGCCCAATTATCCTCTAGTGTGGGGCCAGCATTACACCCCCAAGCCCTGTTTTACACCCCCACTCTCTTTTACTGTCTATCTTTTCAGGCCTAGCTTTGTTTTCCTTTATCACTTCGTTCTTGTCCTATATTTCCTCTACCTCTTTGCATTTGAGCCAGACGTAGGCTAGGCCTGGGTCAAATATGTATTTGAAATACTTTGTCTTTTCACATGTTGGTGAAATATTAAAATATGCCTGCCGATCCAAGAGAATTTACTAAAAATGAGGACATAACACTGAAAAATCTGTGAAAACACATGTAGGTTTTTTCTATGTAATCTTCAGGAATTTTACCAGTGTCTAAGGGTAAAGAAAATGATTTGACCCAGGTCTGATACAACCCCTATGCTAGCTCCGTTTATGCAGTCATATTTCTCTTCTTCTGTTTCTCTATCCTTCTCTCTGCTTCCTCAACCTCTCACAGATCAGAGTTTGCACAAACATGATAGAGGTATGCTGGTAATTAGGGGAAATATTAACTAGGATGCATGCTTGTTACACGGCTCATTGTTCCAGCCTTTCCCCTCAATTTCCCTCTTTCTCACCCACTCCTTCTCATTCCCCTGTCCTTTGTCATTTGTGTGGCTGCCTGCTTCTTTTTGTGTTCCTGTCATAATTTTTCCCAAACCACGACACAGTCATCTTGCATGTCTCATTCTCTTTCTGTCTCTCCCTCTCTCCATCTCTCTTCCTCCTACTCAATCTCTTTCTATTTTTCTCTCCTTTTTAGTTACATTTAAACAGTCTGGGCATTCTTCCCCTGTCCCAGATGGTGGGGGCTGTCTGTCAGAACTTTGCTGGGCTTGTGTGGTGTATTTTGGGTATTTTTGTGCGCCACTGACGTGTGCATGTGCGTGTGTGCGTACGCACACATCAGTCTGACTCATACTAATTCACACTCTTTCCTTTATTTATAAAGGAAAATACAAGAACGAAGCTCCTAGTGAGAAAGGGTAGAGGTGGATTTCACATGGGAGTGTAGGAATAGGGAGAGAGATGGAAAAGGATAGCTGGGAAAATGGCAGTTATTCATTCCCTTTGTGTGGTGCCTAACCTGAAATAGACAGAGAATGAGAGAGAAAGAGAGAGAGGGAGAGGTGTAAGATTACTGCATATTTGTGTATTCCTTCACCATCACAGACTTAAGCATGATCTCATACATAAGTAGCACATGCACATGGTTATGAACAGATGGCAAAATATAGTTTTAGGTGCAGCCGCAGTAAGGGCACTAATAATCATGAGCACTAAGTAAATGAGTAAGGCACTAATGTTCATGTCCACCTATGGTTCATATACATGCTGTGTTAGCTAGAAGAGTGGGGGTTACGTGTGTTGTGGTATCAGTGAAATGGTGTTGTGTATGTAGCCATCCAAGTTACATTTTGTCAAACATTATGCTACAGAACACCATTTAGAAAGAAATTTCGAACATTTAGAAATTCCACATTCCATTTCTAAAATATCAAAAAAGTTTCCATTGCCTGAACTGCTCTTTTCGCAAACTGAAATTATATTTCAGTTTTTTCCATAAAGAGGAATATGACATCTTATTACTTCATGGAAAACAGACCTGCAGGTGTTTGTGTGCATAGCAGGTGTGAGACTCTGGCTTGATGCTATGTCTGCCCCAGGTGCAAGCCCTACGTCAATGGGATGACGCGAGCAAGCGGGACAGGGGGTGAGGTGGTAGGGCTTCATCTGTTTGGGGGTGTCTGGATCCCTCGGTGGGTCTGTTCAGTTATTTTTAAACCCTGACAGACTACAGGAATAGAATGGGAGACCAGAGGACAATGTAATATGTCTGCATGTGTGTGTGAGTAAGCCTGTCTATGCACACGTGTGAGAGCATGCACATGCATGCATATTAAATTGCACTTGCACCCCCTCTAAACTGTTTGGTTGCGTTTAGGTATGAGGAGTAAAAGAATCTGTGTATTGAGGTTGTACTGTGAGACTGTGTTCAATCAGCCTTTTTCGACATTCTGTGATATTTACTCATAACACAAAGGGATGTAAAAGACAAACACATCCATCTGCCTCATGCTTGCTGCTTCCCCCTCTCCATCTGTTTCTCCCTCACATTCTCTCTCACCCCTTATTTCCTCCTAATTCTAATCCCCTTTCCCATCAACTTTTTTCCTTTGTTGTCCTCCTTGTCTCTCTCCTTCACTCTTTCCTCCCTCTGTTCTGTTGACAATCTGCATTTCACTTAATCATTTAATCACAGTGATTAATTCAACCCAAATTAAATCTCTTTGGAGTTGAGATCTATCTCTCTCTTTTTCTCTCCCTATTTACTCTCACTCACTCTCTGCTCTTTTCTCTTCTCTCAAATCTTTTTTAGCACCAGTATTAGTTGGCATGGAAAAATAAACCTAAAATATAAATAGTTTTCTTGCTGCTGCCATTCATGCGTTTCTTGTCAGCTGATGTGTGGCATCACACTATTTCTTTTGAACTCATTGAAAATTCTCACAACTTCAATTCTCGCTACTTCTTCATTGGTCCAGAAGCCCCCCTACCTCCTGCCAGTCTCTCCCTCAGCAAACAAATAACCAGTCAGGATTTAAGCAGTATTTGGCATTATTAATGGGACGCTAGTACAACATCCCCATGTGTTTCCACCTCAGGACCAGACTGCTGAAAATTGTGTGTCCCCCAGAATCACATCCCTATCCATTCCTCTAATTCAACCTCTATATACTGCATTTCCTCACTGCCAGAACCTTTCTTTCTCTGTATAGGATAATGCCTCTGCCTCTCTTGGAGTATACTCTGTATAAAATATTTAAGGAGAGCGAAGAGTTCACCCTTACATTTATTTACTTTATTTAGACAGCGGGAAAGGAGGGAGGTTTACATGAGATGGGATCACAGCACATACATTATCCTGGTGTGGAGTTGAATCCTTGGCTTCACAGGGTGATTCATAAATAGGCTGAAAGTCTGCTGCCCTTTGGACAGTCCCTCACTGTTTCCCCTATCACGAGAGGCCAGATTTCCCATCACTCAGAATCAATTTGTGAATGTAATATTCACCCAGACATATATACTTTCTGAGAAATGTTTAAAATGCGCCTGCACATGAGTATGATTTGGTTAAGTTTGGCCCTATGTGGATTTGCTTACAAAGTTACAGTCAGACACACACACACACACACACACACACACACACACACCCTGTATAATTCTGTATGTTGTGTGCTTTGTAAACGGATTCAAGTTTGTTTTGTTTTGCCTGTTTAGTTTATGTAAGATAGTGGACAATCGCCCCCTTGAGGACAATCCTTACACACTTTTCAAGCAGAAAACTCTTGCCATTGAAACATGGCATCATATACACAAAAATGAATTTAAATGGTACTTTCACTTGGTAACTTGCCTATACACTTTAGTATAAAAAAATAGTTTTAGACATTACAGACATCAAATACTTTGGTTTACATGTTCTAAATAAAACTTAATACTGTGTCCATAAGCAATTACAGTAGTTTACTGCATGCATTTAAGTAAATTAGTAGACTGTCATAAATTTGTGATTTAATATGTGCAAATACTGTTTCAACCCCTGTTGTAAGTTTGTCTTTACATTTATCTCTGCTGCATGTGTGTCTCATGTTGTTCAGGTTCATCGTCAGATTGGTGTTTCCATCTCTGGTTTTAACAAGACCATGTCAAAACCTAGTATATTGCTGGACCGAACCGGCCGACCAATGGTGTAACTTCATCACTCAGTCACTCAGTCACAGACACTCGCGTTTATAGGGCTGGCCCCGCTGTTCTGGTCCAGCCAAAAAGCTGCCTTTAGACACTTACCATTTCACCACATTCTTGGTGTTTTGTGGATAGGGCATACTTCATTTCACTTTGGTTGTTTGACCTACTTCCAGTTATGGTCTGACCCTAGAGTAGGTCATAACAGAATTGGGGGCCGTGCTGCTGCCAGATACGCAGTAGATACTACAAGCATTTTTTCTCCTGAATATTTTTTCCATTGAGTTCATCAGGAATATTAATCAGGAGAAACAATGCTTGTAGTATCTACTGCATATCTGGCAGCAGCACGGTGGTTTGAGGCTCATTTGATACCTTGGACCCTTGATGACTTAAAGCCATTTAGCCAACAAATGTGTTCCATACTGTATCAGCATAATTTACAGCTGAACCTAGTCCCACCCCCCAATTCCCATAGAGATCCATTCAAATGCAAAGAGTTTTTGTATCGCTTGTAGGACAACCTGAAAATAAGATATCCAAACTCTGATGATTTTGAT
Organism: Anguilla pacifica; assembly: GCA_039654925.1. Classification (NCBI taxonomy): domain Eukaryota; kingdom Metazoa; phylum Chordata; class Actinopteri; order Anguilliformes; family Anguillidae; genus Anguilla; species Anguilla pacifica. The sequence continues at coordinate 31,298,446 of CM077290.1, read as the reverse complement.
AGGTCACAGAGATCAGGAAGTCATGGCATGCAAATGATATGCAACCAAATACGAAACATGACTCTTTTATTTGACATTATGTTAATTTGTCTACTGTATAAGTGCATTTCCCTGTTTCTAGCCTAACAGTCTAACAGTTCACTGCAGCAAAAGTAAATGAGCAAATGGTGGCACAGGAGGTCTCAGGAGGGCATTTGTTTAATTCTTGATAATTTTCTGACCAATGATTTGTTGTTAAGACCATGAAAACTTAATATTTTGCCATTTTGGGTTTGGCCCATTTTTTTGCCCAGGAGTGTATGGTCCTTAGTAGTTTGTCTCTGCTGCGTGTGTGTCTCATGTTGTTCTGGTTCGTCATGTGATTGTTGTTTCCATCTCTGGTAACTGGGTTTGAAAAAGCCAGCCATTTGCCTTTTACCATTTCACCTCATGCTTGGTGTTCATTGGATCTGAAGAAAAACACGTTTTCAACCTACAAAAATGCCATGTTACTAACACATACAACGTACTATACGCCATACTATACTTAACACTTGCAAAATCTAGGCCTGCCATTAGAAGTACTGATATCAAAATTACGCCAAGTTACAATAAACAATATTGGCTACCTTAGCTAACACAAATGAAACATGCTGCTTTCCAAACCAATGCTGCTACCCAATGCATCCTAAATTCTTAGAAAACGCATATGTGTCATATCGAAGTATGAATTGGCAATCATTTACAGTGGGAATAATCTTACTGAATAATTTTAGCAGTTTTACAGCAATGTATGTATTTTTCAGACTACACAATATGTTTAAAGAAGTGTGTGTATTCAGTGCTTTGGGTGTATCGGCAGCACATCTTGAATGAAACGCATGAATGAAATAGTTTTGTTTAGAAAATTGTGTCGAGAAAGAAGATGTGTTATTGTTTAACATTGCAGAAGAGATTATACGATTGTACTTAGTCGGCAAAACTTCATCGGAATATCAAGCCTATAGTATATGATTGGGGCAAACATCTGTGTGGATAGGTTTGTAAGATGAAATATGTATTTCAGAGGCTGAAATATGTAAAATATTTCTATGTATTTATTGATATATCCTTTCTGGTGTGCAAGTGTTCATCAGCTGTTGAAAATATTCATTTAAATGATGAGTTCTTCCATGGGGCCAGTTTTTTATGTCATACTTTGATGTGACACTGAAAAGTCTGAATGACCACAATGTGTTCAGATGGTAAGAAGAGAGAACACAGGGCCAAGTTACTTGAAATCAATCAATCAATCAATCAAATCAATCAAATTTTATTTGTATAGCGTATTTTACAGCAGTTGTCACAATACGCTTTACAGACAACCCTGGCCTAAACCCCCACAGGAGCAAGCCTAAGGCAACAGTGGCAAGGAAAAACTCCCTGTGGCAGATGGGAAGAAACCTTGGAAGGAACCAGGCTCAAGGGGGAAACCCATCCTCCTCTGGTCGGCTCAGGGTGCCGACTGGTGACCAACATGTCAGTCAGTTTTATAAGGTTTATGGTGTGGCTCAGATGATGGGTGGGGCCGGGTGGCAGTGATGGGGAACAGCAGGTGGCGACAGATGTCGGCAGGGTGGAGGCAATGATGAAAGAGGGCTGGACCGCAGAGGTGGGGGAGACCAGACGACTCTCAAAGCACTCTCGAGGGTTGGGGCAAGAGCCCCGCCGGCAGCATGGGGAAGAGGGTAGAAACGGCAATTAGGGAATTTGCAATATAGCAGACAGTGGGTAAAGTGGCAGTAGTATGTATTGGGGGGACCCCGCCAGGAGTAATATATGGCTGCATAGCTACTAGGACAGGGATGGGGAGCCCATGCAGTCATGAGGGGTGGCCAACCATACCCGCCTATCAAGAGCCAGCCCATGTAAAGTCGGGTCACAGCTGATTGACAGGTGACAGTAATAATTTAGGAAGCATTGGGTAGCAGCATTGGTTTGGAATACAGCATGTTTCATTTATGTTAGCTAATGTGACCAATATTGTCTATTGTAACTCGGCGTAATTTTGATATCAGTGCTTTTAATGGCAGGCCTAGATTTTGCAAGTGTTAATTATGGGGCTATTATTGAAGCAGAATTATTTGCAAATGCGTACATAAATCTGTAAATGCGTACACAGATCTGTATATGTGTACATAAATCTGTAAATGCGTACACAGATCTGTAAATGCGTACACAGATCTGTAAATGTGTACACAGATCTGTAGATGTGTACATAAATCTGTAAATGCGTACAGATCTGTAAATGCGTACATAAATCTGTAAATGCGTACACAGATCTGTAAATGCGTACAAAGATCTGTAAATGTCTATATCATCAGTTACAACTCAGGCGGTCCTCTCAATTGGTTGTCTTTTTACATGTGATTTTTACTACATTTCTGCTGTCGTAAAGATCTGCAAATGCGTGTGGCGATTTGCAAATGTGTTGAAATGAGTTTACGGCGTTGCAAAAACTGAAAACAAGAATGGTCAACTGCACGCAAGGTTGAATAATTAATTTCTTCTACTTAAGGATAACCGATATTCATAATTTGGCAATCAAGTCTAAAAATAAGGGTATGTAACATAAAGCTGAACCTATAGTTTCACCTGGGTTACGCCGGGCACCCACCGCACGCGTCGCGTAAGCGTCGCGTAAGCAGCACGGCGAAGCAGCACGGCGCGGCGCGTAGCGTGTCTCCACTGGTTCCGTTTGTGTCGCGCAAAGGCTTGCTTAAAGCTCTATATTCCCCACTGCAGTCTGCAGTGGGATTACATCGTGTATTTCACGTTTGTTCAGGACTGTTGATTATGGGTAAGTGAATACTTGGTAAGAGACCTTTTTCAGTCTGTTAATTCGGTAATATTTTTTAACACATGTAAATACGTGAGAAAGTAAATGCTTTAAAGAATTACCATAAGCTTAAATCACAACGTAGCCTGCATAATAATCAATCTCAAACCGTATTAATTTATTTGCTTGGTTAACAAGCGTGCCAATTTCACGAAGAATATGTAATGATCATAATAATAATAATAAATAATCCGTAATCAACCATTGGGAATTCCGGTGTCATCTTGTCATTCACGTCAAAACATTTATAGGATCAGATTTAGTAAAATCAGCTAATCACGGCGAACGAAGACATCGGAGAAGTCAAATAGGCTGAGCAATGGTTGGTTAAAAACTACCTTCCAACACTCGAACTAACAAACCGCTGCTCGGTGCATTCACTTCTACGTCATTCAATAGGCTACGTCTTTCTGTGGTGTATTTTCAAATTTACCCCACCCCCTCCGCAAAATAAGATAGCGAAACTAAGTTTGCCTTTTCCCCAGGTTCCAGTTTTTTTTTTTGTTTTGTTTTTTGTTTTTCTGCAAGGACAATACAAAAACGAAAAGGCTTGTATTTTTTAGCTGCTTATAAAATATCTGGGAGGTAACTAGGGACACACCCCCAGTCATATAAGGATGAAATATAAATCAGAACATGTATAACTAGCATTTTAGAGCATATTTCTGTGTATAAACAGGCCATCGTGACGCGCGACAAGCCGAAAAAATAGAACAGAAGCGAAAAACTACGCTTCAGTTCGCTTGTGTCGCGCGAGCTTCGCAGCCGGTTCGCGACGCGTTCGCATCTGGTGGAGACGACGTCGCCCGCTGCCGTTGTAATAACAGTACTTCAACTACGCTTCAGTTACGCGCGTAATACGCGCATAGTGCGCTCGCGGTCGATACGCGTGCGGTGGGTGCCCGGCTTTATGATGCCTGCTGTCAATGAGACAGGCCAGCCATTTGGATCTTCAAAGAATCGATGGGTAAGTAAAGTTTGTTGTTGTTGTTGTTGTTTTTTTTTAACTAAACACTGATTACTAGTTCCGGGTTGAACAAAAACAAATTTCACCCTTCAAAACTCAATTTTGCTGGTGCTCCTAAATTTTTGCTGGTGCTCCTAACTTTTTGAAGTTGGGAGCACCAGTGCTACCAAGTAAAAAAGTTCATTTTGAGCCCTGCCAGCCCCACATCTGATGGCCTATGGACGCGTCACTTGAACAGCCAGGTAAGTTAACGTTACCTTTGTTAAATCATCATGTTTGTTTAGTTTGATGAAATAAAGCCAGTTAAGTAACAAAAAGAAAGATGATAGCTAAAGTTGATATATCATTAACATTAGTACCAGATATCTAGTAGTTAGCTATCGCTAGCTGAAATGGGCTAGCGGTTAACATGAGGTTAGCTGGACAGAATTACATTCTAGCATTCTCAGTTGTGTGTTTTATTCTGTAACGTTAATGTTAAATTAATTAAATTATGACTGATTCTGTAACAAAATGAGGAAAGCTAACGTAGGTATAGGCTAAAGCTTGTGGTTCTCATCTCATTTTATATTGTTAAATGATGATGATTGACAGTCAGTCAGCTAACGTTAACCTAAAAAAGTAGGGTGCATGATTTAGTTCACTCATTTTTTTTTAAGTTAAGTTACTATATGTGGATTTGAGTGGTATACGGAGTAACAACAGAAGTGGACTTAGGCTTTAACAACAGAGAGATACGTGATCATATTATCTGTGTGAACGTCAAATTTATTATTGTTTTTATGTCGACCCGTTTGGTTCTGTGCCCCACTTGTGCCCCCACTACTAAATTTGTCTGGACACGCCACTGCCCGCGACTGCCCCCCTCGCACCTAACGCTCCCAAGATTCCCCATTGAGAACACTGGTCAGATTGGCAGGCTAGGACGCGCCCATGGCCTATACCTGCTCTGCTCTCTCAACGGATACCCCTGCCAGGCGCTGGTGGACACGGAATCCACCATCTCCATTGTGCGCCCTGGGGTGCTACCTGAGACCAATGCCCACCAGCCACCCGGGTGGATACCCACCACCACAAGATTCGCACAGTGACTGGGGGGCTCGCCGAGATGCTGGGTAAGCGGCAGCTGCGGGTAAAAGCAGGAGACGTGGAGACCACCCACGAGTACTGGCTGGCTGATATTCAAGACCCCGCCATCATTGGGCTGGACCTGCTGACTTTCTGGGGGGCCCGGGTTGACACATCGAGGAGTGTCATCCACATCATCACTGAAACCCTGCCCTTCCAGCGCCACCGAGGAACAGCAGTGAGGCATGCCCAGACCCAGTCCGATTTCCCCGACACCACGCCGCTGACTCCACCTTCACCACCTGCAATGCTGCCGATGACAACACGGCAACAACAACAACACCAACGACGACGCCACCCGCCAAAAACGCTGACCTCCGCCCGGGTCGCCAGCCTCCAGCCGCTGCCCCCGCCATCTGCCCAGTCCACCACTTTGGGGCCTGACCAACCACCAGTGGGCCCGCTACTGCCCTCAGCTGCCACCCTCCAAGCCATTGAGGACCTGTGGCAGCGCAGCAGGGAAGGACTGGACTTCCAGCAGAGCCAACAGTTGAGAGACCTGCTCCAGGAGTTTACGGACATTTTTGCAGCACTCAACAAAGAGTGCACACAGACTGGACTGGTACAGCACACTATTGACACTGGCGTTGCCAAGCCCATTAGGCTGCGGTCCCACAGACTGGCTCTTGCTAAACGCAAAGCCGCGAAACAAAAGACCCAGGAGATGTTTACGGCGGGGATGATTGAACCATCCGACAGCCCCTGGGCCTCCCCTGCCGTCCTAGTGGGGAAGAAGGATGGCATGTGGCGGTTCTGTGTGGACTACCGGCATCTGAACGCCATTACCCGCAAGGACTCTTACCCCCTACCACGCATTGATGATGCACTGGACTATATTGCGGGGTCAACATGGTTCAGTTCCCTCAACCTCCAGAGCGGGTACTGGCAGGTCGAGGTGGCACCAGAAGACCACCCCAAAACAGCCTTCACCATTGGCTAGGGACTCTGGCAGTTCTGGGTCATGCCCTTTGGCCTCTGCAACGCCCCCACCACCTTTGAGAGACTCATGGAGCGGGTGCTGGCCCAGGTTCCCCGTAGCCAGTGTGTGGTTTACTCGGACGACCTTCTGGTCCATGCTACCGACTTCAAGCAGGCACTGGAAAACCTTTGCCTGGCCTACAGTGCCCTTCGGGGGTGAACCTATGCCTCAGCCCCAAGAAATGCGACCTCCTTCGGTGAGAGACCAAGTTCCTGGGACATATGGTCGGGGCTGAGGGCGTCTCCACTGACCCTAACAAAGTGGAGACAGTGAAGCATAGACCGGAATGTCAGCGAGGTGCGCAGCTTCCTGGGGCTTGCCTCCTACTACCAGCGGTTCGTCAAGGACTTTGCCTCCATTGCCAGCCCCCTGCACCGCCTCACATACAAGAGGCAAGCGTTCACTTGGGACAACAACTGTGCCGCCGCCTTCTCCAAGCCCTGCGCCGCCCTGACTGATGCCCCTGTCCTGGCCTACCCCGACCCGGAACGCCGCACCCCACCCCAAAAGTTCCTGTACTTTTTGAAGTAGGGGACTTTTTGGGTAAAATAAAGTCCCCGAAACTTAATATAGACCCTGGTTCCTGGGGTGGAAACGCACTGAGTTCCTCAAAAGGTTCCTAGTTCCTGGGGAAAGTTCCTGCGGTGGAAACGTGGCTTTATTGTGCCTTGTTGTTAAGTGCCAATACACGGTTTGAAGGCTAGTTCTTCCTCGTAAAGGAAAGGTGATAATGCCGTCCCACAATTCCTTGCAGCAGCAACATTTAAAGCGACGCACCATTCAGCCGTTCACGAAAACAAACAATCAACATGACTGAGTTGTGTGGTGGTTCTTAAGCTATTATAGGCTTATAATCAGATCATAATCAGCATATTAACCATAACACAGAAGTCTGTCTTTCAAGAAAAAGGGATATGAGACATTTTTAGCCAGATGATGTTTTTAATTCAACATGTTTGAAACTTAAGAATGATGATACAGTAGTAGATTTGTAGGCCTAACATGTTATGCCCATCTTGCATTAAATTTAACAATTATTTTCATACAATCATACTAATTGGGATTCATGTCGATAAATATGAGTGGGACAGGAGGGTGAGCGTGAGCAACCATTCTCAATGTGACAACCATTTTGTTTCACCTTTGTGACTGATAGCCTATATACCTTTTTTATTTCAATTCCAACTTTGGTAATGGAGTAATATTTTTCACCGGGTTGTCCACGTTTATATAGCCTGCATGAAACAACACGATAAGAACGCATGGGGCAAAGTATCTAAGATGCGCTTTTAGTAGTCCATCTTTGGAACATTGTAGTTTCACCACGGCAGACTCACGTCAATAACATCCGCCGTCGCATAATTACGTAGCCTAGTGTAAGTGCAGTCGGATTCTCTTAGCACCGTGGTTGTCTTTTCCTAAGTCCTTATGAATTCTCCTTCACATCTTTCCTTTACCTCATGACGTTTTCCATCGAGGTCGAGGAAAAGTGGTTAGGAAAAGACATAGGACGTAATTCTTTTGACTATTCAGACGCAGCCATCTTATTTTGCGGAGAGGGTGGGGTAAATTTGAAAATACACATGAAACATGTAGCCTATTGAATTAGTGATGGGCAAAGCAGTTCTTTTCAGTGTACTGAATCAATAGAATCAGTTCACTAAAAAGCTTTGTCTAAAAGATTTGTTCACCGAATCAGTGGCTTTGCTGTTGGATGTTGTTGACCGGGGGTGGGGGGGGGAGGTCAGAGCATTTATAGACAGAGCATTTTCCCACAGAATATTTAATAGCCGAAGAACCAAACACTTTCTTTCCCTATTTAAATAAAATGTTTTCGTTTCGATTTTATTCTAAACAATTTAGTTTGAAAGAATGTGTTTTATATGGCCATTTTATTTTACTAAATTTCCCAAAATGGGTTGTTTTAGCCCTACATGCTGATTTCTTTACCGTTACTTGTTCTAATAGCTGCTTGAAAGAGAAAGTGCTGATATACGTTGGCTAAGTAGATCGTTTTCTCATAAAATGTAGTCGATAAAATAGTAGCCTTGGCTAGCCTATTTTGAGACATGTTTAAAAAAACGTTATTTCATTGACATTATTCCATACCGTACCCACTCTCCTCCCCAGAGACTCCTCGCTCCTTGCATTCGCTACAGCATGAGGAACAAACTAGTGTTGTGTTGTTCGCGAACGATTTGGGCAAGTGTTGTGTCGTTCGCAAACAATTTGGCCGTACGTCAGTTCAGTGTACCGTCACATCCCTAGTACGTTCAGTGAACGAATCACTGAACTGATAGTCTGCTAACGATAGTCAGTCAGGGAATGACCAATTCACGTTCGCGAATGAATCGTTTCCAGTGAACGACCAGTTCACGTTCGCGAACGAATTGTTTCAGGAAGTGATTCAGTTCAGTTCGTTCACCCAAAAGATTCATTCTTTTGAACGAATCGTTCGCGAACGACACAACACTATATTGAATGATGTAGAAGTGAAAGCACTGAGCAGCGGATTGTTAGCTCGAAGTGTTGGAAGGTAGTTTTTAACCAACCATTGCTCAGCGTATTTGACTTCTCCGATGTCTTCGTTTGCTGTGCTTTCAAAAAGGGCATGTTAATAAAAATAAAATAATCCACAGAGCTTTAAAAAATCTGATTATTTAGTGGTCTTGCCGATGAAAATGCACCTATTTTATAACTGAAGTTGTAAGCAAGCCTTTATTGCACTTGTACTTCAAAGCTTCCGATGTTCATGGCGTTGTGGTGTTCATATCCCTTCAAGTTTAAACTGTTATGCTATCTTTTTGATGATTAGCTGATTTTACTAAATCTGATAATTTAAATGTTTTGACTCGAATAACAAGACAACATGGGAATTCCCAATGGTTGATTACGGATTATTATTATTATTATTATTATTATTATTATTATGGTCATTACATATTCTTCATAAAGTTGGCACACTTGTTAACCAAGCAAATAAATTAATACAGTTTGAGATTGATTATTATGTAGGCTAGGCCTACGTTGTGATTTACGCTTATGGTAATTCTTTAAAGCGTTTATATATTTTTGATTTGATTTGAAGTAAGCAATCTTTTTCCCTATCCAGTTTCATCAGGTTTCGGCCTCAGCACAAACTTTCTCACGTATTTGCATGAGTTAACAAAATATTACCAAATTAACAAACTGAAAAAGGTCTCTCACCAAATATTCACTTACCCATAATCAACAGTCGTGAACAAATGTGAAATACACAATGTAATCCTACTGCAGACTGCGAGAGCTACTAGGAATATAGAGCTTTAACCAAGCCTTTGCGTGACACAAACGGAACCTGTGTAGACAACACGATGCGCCGCGCCGTGCTGCTTACACGCCGCTTATGCTACACGTGCGGTGGGTGACCGGCTTTATTCAAAATAACCCCAGAAGGGATTTTGTTTTGCTGAAATGTTATTCAAATTGTAGCCAATCCCTGTCTTTACATCATCTTGATTGTTCAATTCTGATTTTTCCAAGTTATGCTGAGGAAGAGGCCCCATAAAATGTTTTCTGACATGTCTAGACAGCTAAACCTGGTTTGAACAACAATATTTTTACATGCATATCTTTGCCACGGTCTTATCTACAGTGTGATATAAATCATTTTTGTTTTACAAATGGGTGTTTTTGTAATTACAGTGAAAAGGAGACTTGTGCCACCTTCTGGAATCCAAATCATCAGCGGCTCGAATAGCCACAGCTAGCTATGACCTGCTGCTAGTGTACATGTTTTCTGGTGGCTAAGGCACTGGGAAAACTTGTTTGAACAACAAGATCCTTACATGTATTTCTTCACCAAGATCTTACACACAGTGTGGGCTTGCAAGGCTTTAACATCGTTTCCACAACATGTTCACAGGAATGCGGTTCTCCTTCTTCTGTAGGGAATAAAGTGGCAGGGTTAAGAGTGGTGCACCATTTTAAAGTAAGATGAGGGAGGGCTAGAAAATGGTAAATGGGCTGCATTTATATAGCGCTTTTATCCAAAGCGCTTTACAATTGATGCGTCTCATTCACCCATTCACACACACACTCACACACCAACGGTGAAAGGCTGCCACGCAAGGTACCAATCAGCTCGTTGGGAGCAATTAGGGGTTAGGTGTCTTGCTCAGGGACACTTCGACATGCCCAGGGCGGGGGATCGAACCGGCAACCCTCCGACTGCCAGATAACCGCTCTTATCTCCTGAGCTATGTCGCCCACATGAGTGTAGTAACACTCATGAAACAGTCTGGCTGCGGTTAAATGTGCTGTTTTAACTTGCAACAACAAAGCATGGGGAACATGAATGGTCAAAGGGGAATAGACTACAATGTCGTGTACTGATAATACAGCATCTGTTGCAGCAGCTGCTTCTCGCAAACAGGCCGGCAGTCCTCTAGCTACAGAGTCAAGTTTCTTTGAATAGTATCCAATCGGTTTATACTTTTCAACATGCTTCTGGGTCAGAACAGCTGTCATGCATCCATACTTTCATCTACAAAGAGCTCAAAAAGATTTCTTGTAATTGGGGATCACCAAATACGGAGTATTTACCAGAGCCAATTTAATTTCCTTAAATGCCTTCTCAGCTTCAGGTGTCCAATTCAATTTCTCATTCATTTTTTATTTAGTCCCATAGCTAATTTCACCTAATAGTTGTACAATCACAGAGAAGCCCACCATCCAGTTTTGCCAATAACTCACCAATCCCAGAAATGATGTCATTTGTTTCTATGTTACAGATTTAGGGCATTCTAAAATCCCTTCTTGTTCCGGAGCTAACCTCCATCCTTCCTGGTTCATACAATGCCCTAGGGACTTCACCTCAGATTTCCACATCTGTAATTTCTTTAGCGATACTCTCTTTTCTCGCTGGATCTGCTCAGCGAGAAAAGAGAGTAGCAAAAGCATTTTCAGAGGGTGAGCATACTAGCAAACCATCAATATATTGTACCAGAGTGCTTCCGTATTAAAATCTTATACCCTTCAGATTTCCCCTTTAGCATGCAGAGAACACAGCAGGGGACTCAGTATAGCCCTGTGGCATATGAGTCCGCATCCACCTTTTCCTTCCAAAAGTAAATGCAAACCAGGGCTGACTAGATTCTGCTACTGGTATACTAAAAAATGCATTTGATAAATCTATTACAGAGACATGAGTAGATTCAGAAGGACATACAGTTGAGGCAAAAAGTTTACATACACCTGACAGGCTGTAGATAATCAAGTTTTTCACAACTCCACACGTCATGTTACCATACATTTCTTTTGGCAAGTCAATTAGGGCATCTACATTGTTCAAATCAGAGGTAATTGTAAAACAATTGATTAGAGCCAGATTTATTTCAGCTTTAATTCACTATATCAGAATTCCAGTGGGTCAAAAGTTTACATACACCAAGTTGACTCTCTCTTTAAACAGTGTGGAAGATTCTGGAAATTGATGTAATGAATTGTAATGAATTTTTTGGAAGCTTCTGATTGGCTAATTGTCATAATTAGGAGTTAATTGGGAGCTGTGGCTGTATATAAGGGCCTACCTTTAGAACTACTGCCTGTTTGCAAGCAACTCAGCCAAGACCTCAGAAAAAAAATTATGAACCTCCACAAGTCCGGTTCCTCCTTAGGAGAAATTTACAAACAGCTTAAGGTACCATGAGCATCTTTACAAATAATTGAATGCAAATATAAAAATCTTGGGACCACACAGACCCTGCATCGTTCAGGAAGGAGGCACACATTACCTCCCAGGGCTGAACAAAATTTGGTACGAAAGGTTCAACTGAACCCCAAGACAACAACAAATGAACTGGTAAAGGAGTTGGAGGCATCAGGTACCAAAGTATCTACATCTACCATTAAGAGAATCCTACACTGCCATGGTCTGAAAGGCTGTCGCGCAAGGAAGAAGCCCCTACTCCAAGACGGGCATAAAAAAGCCAGAATGAAGTTTGCAGGTGATCACCAGGACGAAACCCTAGCCTTTTGGAGGAATGTTCTCTGGTCAGACGAAACAAAAATTGAACTCATTGGCCATAATGATAAGCGCTATGTATGGAGGAAAAAGGGTGAGGCTTTTAATCCAAAGAACACCATCCCAACTGTGAAGCATGTTGTTGGGGTGTTTTTCTGGAAAAGGGACTGGTGCACTTCAGAAAATAGATGGCATCATGAGGAAGGAGGATTATGTAGAAATACTGAAGCAACACTGCAAGACATTTGCTAGAATGTTGAAATTTAGTCTCAACTGGGTCTTCCAGCAGGACAATGATCCTAAGCATACCTCCAAAGTTGTAACAACATGGCTTAAAGATAACAAAGTGAAAGTATTGGAGCGGCCATCACAAAGCCCTGACCTGAATCCCCTGAAAAATTGAGTTTGAATGTCTTTAGCTAGGTGTATGTAAACTTTTGGCCTCAACTGTAGATTCAAGTGACGTCTAGCTTTTACCAGCGTTTACCAGAATCTGGTGCCCCGGTTCCACCTCGTACTCCTCACCTTTCTTTTCCACAGCGTCTGGCTGTGTCCTGGGATCCTGTGAAACATAGTGGCTCTATACAATAAATTTGCAACTGTGCGAAAACCTGGTTTAATCTCGGTTGTCTCATTTTAGTCTTAAGGGTGGGCCCCCGGTTTACATCTTGCACGTGATGCATCTCCGAACAAATTTGTGAATGTTTACCCCTAGCTTAGGGTGCCACCATTTTTGCCCAATCCGGTGTCCTATGCACCATGCCCAATCATGTCCCAAGGATTGATACACTTAGATCATAGACCCCATTAATGAATAAGGCAGGATTACTGTGTTCCCTGGTCCCCTCCAAATATTGTCACCCCCGAGCCTCGCCCCATTTTCCATCCATAACCATTCTCTGCTCGTGGTGCTAGATTCTGAAGCCGCTCTAACTCAAAAAATAAATGTTTATTTTGGTTTTAGTTTTGTTGTACTACGGCCAAGGGTGCTGTTAGCTCTATCCATTGCTGCTCTTTAGCCCATTCATCCACCCAACTATTCCCTTCTTTGTGCTGTTCCTTCGGTGTGTACCCTTACTTTTATTTCCGCTACTCACTTTGGTGCCTGTACTGCTTCATGTAGTCTCTCTACTACTCCCCCATTTTGAACTGGGGATCCTGCACTAGTCAGGAACCCCCTATTCGCCCACAAACCCACATAGCGTGAATCAGTGTAAATGTTTATGTCATAGCCTATCATTGCTTCTCATGCCCCTGCTACCGCATACAATTCTTCCACTTGTGCAGACTGTCCTGTTAGCTGCTCATGCCTTATCAATGCTTGTGTGCACACTGCTCACCCCGTGTGTCGTTTCCCATCAACATAAAAAGAAGATCCATCCACTTACAAATCAAGTGCCCCTGCTATTGGTGTTTCCATTACCTTAGAAGTGTTACCTGGTTCTATTCCAACAGAGCAGTGATGAGGCTTACCCTCATCTGATGATGGCAACATTGTGGCTGGAGTCAAAGAGTTGGCATGTTTCAGATGAACGGATGGCATAAGCAAGCTTGTTCCCCATTGGGTCCACCATCCACGTGGACTACAGAAGATTTTCTTCATAACAAAATAGTAAGGACAATTTCCACATCTTGTGTTTCTACGAGTGGCGGCGCTTGCCTTAGAGCGTCTGTAACCCCGTTTATTTCTAGAAAGCACTGTGGCATTGCTTGAGCTACTGCATCCAGCCTGGATGAAAAATAGGCAACCGGCTGCTGCCGGTCCCCGTTCTTCTGTGTGAGCACCGCAGACATATGCCCCCCGAAACATGAGTGAACAAAGTGAACAGGAGCGTAGGATATGGCAGTCCCAGTCCTGGGGCTGCACACAGTTTTTGCTTTACAGTGATGAACGACACCTCCGATGTCCACTAAATTATATCATGGGCCCTCCTGCCCCTTTCAACAAATCATTCAGTGGTTGTACAATCTTAGAGTAGTTCAGAATATGCAATCAACAGCAGTTAAATAACTCCATAATCTTACTCACCCCCCCAAACGGTGTTCAGGCAATTGCACATTATTGCCTTAGTGCGGTCAGCAGCCAATTTTTTTATTCTCCTGTGAAATTACATATCCCAAATATGCAACTTCCTCCTGTGCAATTTGTGCTTTCTGAGGATTACACTTTACCCCGCTGTCAGTGCTGCAGGAGTATCCGAAGGTCCTGCAAGTGAGTCTCCTTTTCATCAGGTGAGAAAAGCAAATCATCAACATATTGAATCACCTCAGACTCTAGCCCTGGGCATTGAGGAAACACATGAGCCAGTGCTTGATGAAACTAAGTGGGTGGAACCCTTGACTTAATCTTGTAAAAGTGTATTGCCTTTCACCCATAGTGAAAGCACACCAAAGCTGGCTGTCCGGGTGCACCGGAACAGAGAAAAAAACCATTGGACACATACAGAACCGTAAATACTTTATGTTCACTTGAGAGGGCAGTGAAAATTGTGTTTGGGACTGCTATGATTGGAATTAATCTTTCAGCATGCATGTTTATGTTACAATAATCAGCTGTTAGTCAAATTGATCCATCAGCCTGATGTAATAGGGAAAATCTTCAAATAACATTTGGACTGCATTTCCACTATAACTCCCCGTTTCTCTAATTTCTGCACCATTTGTCTGACTGCTTCTAGAGCATCAGGAACGACGCATGTACGAATTCCCCTTCCTTATTGTGTGTGTTTTGTTTTGGTTTGTTTGGTTTGTGTATGTGCGGACTTGAAGCACAATAAAACTTGTGTGTCCAAGAATAAAGAATTGCGTGGTTTGTGGGGAGAAGGACTGCAGACGTGTTACAAGTAGTTATATGATTGAGGGAATCTGAAGAGAGGGTGTATCTCCGATATTTAACTGACAGCTTAACTCATTCAACATGTCCACACCAATGATTGTGCTCTCAGTCTGTTCAGGACTATAATACAATCTTCCTACCCAGAATTTTTTGTCAGTTTCAGACAGCACTGATTTGGTCAAACAAGCAGAGACAGTAGCTCCCCCCATACAATCAGAGAAGTTGTTTCCTTTGTTAAAGGTAATCCTGGCAGATTAGTAACCGACACAGAAGCCCCCATATCAATAAGGATATTAGACAGCACACCCCAACCCATGCTTTAAGACACAGTCTTTTAATAGAAACATTAGCACCTGTGGATATGGGGGTTGAAAAATCCTATTCTGTGCTCTGGAGGGATTTGATAAGCTGTATCAGCTCCTGTTGTGGCATGTCGGCTAAGGTGGAGGAACCCTGTTCCTTCCCCTATGTGGCATCAGGACTGTTCCTGGCTCAATGCCCCTAGCAATTCCCCCTCTCTTCTTGGAGCGGTATGCCCTTCTGCTTTACAGTTGTGGCATTTAACTTCATTTTGTGCCATGGCTACAAAGTATGCTGGCGCTTTCTCATTTTTTCCCTTGCTGTGAGAGTGCAATTCTCTGCTAGTAGCATGAAAAGTCATGCAGTCCACTAAATTATATCATGGGCCCTCCTGCCCCTTTCAACAAATCATTCAGTGGTTGTACAATTTTAGAGTAGTTCAGAATATGCAATCAATACTTTGTAGCCACGGCACAAAAATCTAACTTCATTTTGTGCCGTGGCTACAAAGTATGCTGGCGCTTTCTCATTTTTTCCCTTGCTGTGAGAGTGCAATTCTCTGCTAGTAGCATGAAAAGTCATGCAGTCCATGAGACTAGATCTGCATAGTCCCTTGCCCGACAACCCATTTTCCCTGCTGTCTCTCGCAAGAGAGGCACACTCCCTTCTATCACTTGGGCCAAAAAGTCGGGATAATTATGATCGGCTCTGGCCCTGCATTCCCATACAATGTGTACATCTTAAATTTCTCTGCTATATATATGTTAAACGCTTCCTTCTCCTGCTGTTCTCAGGTCACATACACAGAGTAGAGGGTAGAGCTGGTGCCCAGTGCACCTGCCACCACTTTTCTGAATCTAGTTATTGCTTTCTCCATCTCACTGGTGGTAGCAAATTTGACTGACGCCTGAGCTGAGTTTGCATGTTCATTCGGAGTGGACCAAACCGTAGAGGGGCACTTTACATTGGTCAAGGTGTATACATCAAATGCATACAGGCCCTCTACTGACACATACTGGGCCATCGTGTCCCAAAAAAGTTTGGATCATCCCTTTTCAGCTCCAGCAGGTCCTTACTGCAGAGGTCTGATGGACTTAAAGCCATATGCTTTATTCGGGTAATGGTTGGGGGCTGCCCCTCCCAATACCGGTTTGGATTTAGCTCCATATCTACTGCTATTGGAGCAGGTCTGGATATAACGGTGGTGCACAAGATGGCACCTGGGTGTCTTGGATTGCTTCAAATTTTGCAGTCTTTCTATTCATCACTGCCTTCTCCTCCTGACACTGCTGCACAACCTTCTGTATTGCAGCCTCTTAGCTCATCACAATACACATTACACCATATTTCTCTTTTTCCTTCCCATCTTTAAGCCCTATCCACCACTCGTCTATAGCCTGAGCTTCAATCTCCCCCTTCTTTCCCACTCCAGGGTATGGAAGAGTTGCCTTAGCTGCCTTCCAATACCTAGGCATCACAGACTTTAATGCCTCGTCTCTCATGTCTTTGTACTGCATATTTGCATCCCACACTTTTCTGTCTGGGCTCAGCATGTCTGCCATGTTCAAAGGTTCAGTTTATAAACAACGAAAAGGGTTCGTAGAATTAAGTGCACTTTACTTTCACACTTAGCCAAGTTTGCTTGCCTTCTTTCCATATGTGACCACCCTTATTGTCAGTGAATATGGGGATGGTTGTGTTCGTGCACAGGCCTCCTTATATGTTTTACTCCAAAAATGTGGTTTATTTTGCTCCAATTATCAGATTCTGCAGATTTATGTGGGTTCCGTGCCTCATCTATGACACAAGAGGACTATTAAGAATCCAGCAAACTTCACGCTCTCAGAACCATGCAGCCACACATATACACATACACAGATCTCCACAACCGTCACACACCAATATTCTTATGCCTGACATCAAATCAGCTAATCTCAAATCAGCCTTTCTCGAGAACTAAAACAATGCTCCTCAATGTGCCTCAATGCACTTGATAGCAAAACCAACGCTCCTAAAAGTCTCTTAATACACTCGACAGCACAAACCTGGGAATGACACCTCTGTGTCACACTAGCTTTCAAAACACAGCGACATTCGCAACATGTCCCATCCACACTGTTCCTTTACAAAATGATTTAGAAGTCACCTCTAAAATTGGTTCAAGGATAATCAACACCTTGTGAGGATGGCAGGTTGCAGTGATACTCACCCTCTCGTTGATGCTCATTGATCCAATTCAGAAAATTTCCAAATCCCATCGCCAAACTGTTAAGACCCTGCTTCTTTCCATGGTGTTAAAGTTAGGACGATGCAGGAACTCACCAAGACAACAAACACATTACTGAAGTAAGTAAAAGTTTATTGTAATCATACTGGCCAGCAGGAGGATCACTGAAACACAAGTTCATGGTTCAGCAACCCTCCGCGCACTGGTCTTCTCGCCTGGTTTAAATACTCTCTGGGGCCTCTACTGGGTATGCATGTCCATCATATCTGCGAGGGCCTATATTTTTTGTTCCCTAATGACATCTGTTTTGTACATAAACAACCTATGTGCTTAAGGTTGCCTGATACTGTATGGCTCCTCAATGTCCACTCAGAGAGGGTAGAGGCCTGTCCCTGACCTCCAGACAATACAATTTACAACCCAGGCCCCAATGACCAGGCTTCACCCATTACACTAAATCAGAGGTCAATACACACAGGCCTAACAACTTCCAGAGGATAAAAACTTCAAACCCTTCATAAATGAACTTAAGGTCTTGCAAAAAACCATGGTGGAACATTTCCTAAAGCGTTCACATGCCCTCTCTATCTCTGTCTCTCCAAGTGCATGTTCAGTCACTTTATTTTCAATTGTCCAAATAAATGCTCTCCTCTCCCAACGCTCCCTCATTGCTATTACCGCAGGATGACTTTCCAAGCTTCCTTTCAGCCTTGCTCATTAGGCTAGTGCAAGTTTATCCTGCCTAAGCTGCAATGGCCATACAACTTGTAGTGCCTCAACAGTTGTTGACATGAAGGCCCCAGTACACAGTCTCAAAGAGTCTCAAAGCTCTTGTCTGTATTCTATCTATCTTCATGAGACTTTAGTTAGCTGCCTCATCATAAAGAAAGCAGAATAATCTAAAACTGATCTTATCAATGCTTGATACATACATAACAAGGTTTGTCTGTTCACACCACATACCAAGAGACTTAAATTCTGCTATTCTTCCTATATCCTGTCCATACTGTATATTTGCAGCTTTACATCCTTAATCCTTCTCCTGGACTAAATCATACAACATGACTTAGCCACAGACATTTAAACCCCCAAGTCAATGACAAGTTTTCCACACTATTAATAGCTTCTTGCATCTTCTTTATCACAAATTTCACATTCACCCCTCTTTTCCATATTGCTGCATCATCTGCATACAGGGTAACTCCCACTCCCTGCCCCACATTTTTAAATATGTTGTCTATCATAATTGTGAATATTACTGGACTGACTACACTTCTCTGGGGAGAACCATTATTCAATTCATAAAAATGTGACAATTCTGACCCCACCCTTACTCGAATGCCTCTAACAAAAAGAAAGTCCAGGACCCAGTTATACAGACGACCACTGATTCTCATTGCATTCAATTTAATTAACATCCCTTCCCTCCACATGGTGTCATAAGCCTTCTCAATGTTGAAGCCCTTCTTTCATTGTTACACCGGGCACCCACCGCACGCGTCGCGTAAGCAGCGCGTAAGCAGCACGGCGAAGCAGCACGGCGGGGCGCGTAGCGTGTCTCCACTGGTTCCGTTTGTGTCGCGCAAAGGCTTGCTTAAAGCTCTATATTCCTAGTAGCTCTCGCAGTCTGCAGTGGGATTACATCGTGTATTTCACGTTTGTTCAGGACTGTTGATTATGGGTAAGTGAATACTTGGCGAGAGACCTTTTTCAGTCTGTTAATTTGGTAATATTTTTTAACACATGTAAATACGTGAGAAAGTAAACGCTTTAAAGAATTACCATAAGCTTAAATCGCAACGGAGCCTGCATAATAATCAACCTCAAACCGTATTAATTTATTTGCTTGGTTAACAAGCGTGCCAATTTCACGAAGAATATGTAATGATTATAATAATAATAAATAATCCGTAATCAACCATTGGGAATTCCCATGTCGTCTTGTCATTCACGTCAAAACATTTATAGGATCAGATTTAGTAAAATCAGCTAATCACGGCGAACGAAGACATCGGAGAAGTCAGATAGGCTGAGCTGGCTGGTTAAAAACTACCTTCCAATATTCGAGCTAACAAACCGCTGCTGGGTGCATTCACTTCTACATCATTCAATAGGCTACGTCTTTCTGTGGTGTATTTTCAAATTTACCCCACCCCCTCCGCAAAATAAGATAGCGAAACTAAGTTTGCCTTTTCCCCAGGTTCCAGTTTTTTTTTTTTTTCTGCAAGGACAATACAAAAACGAAAAGGCTTGTATTTTTTTAGCTGCTTATAAAATATCTGGGAGGTAACTAGGGACACACCCCCAGTCATATAAGGATGAAATATAAATCAGAGCATGTATACCTAGCATTTTAGAGCATATTTCTGTGTATAAACAGGCCATCGTGACGCGCGACAAGCCAAAAAAATAGAACAGAAGCGAAAAACTACGCTTCAGTTCGCTTGTGTCGCGCGAGCTTCGCAGCCGGTTCGCGTCGCGTTCGCATCTGGTGGAGACGACGTCGCCCGCTGCCGTTCTATTAACAGTACTTCAACTACGCTTCAGTTACGCGCGTAATACGCGCGTAGTGCGCTCGCGGTCGATACGCGTGCGGTGGGTGCCCGGCTTTAGAGCCGTATTTATCTCTATACATACAGATGTGGCCAAAAATATTAATACCCTTCCACCTTTTTTTAAAAAAAACTACATTTTCTCTGTATTAAGTTGAAACTGACAGTATATGGTATCCATCATTCTTTATTTCACATTGAATATAACTGAAACTTTGCTTTTGATTTACAACTTAACATATTATTAAAATAATAAAACAAATGAAAATGGCACGGCCAAAAGTATTGGTACCCTTAACTAAATATTTTGTAGCACAGCCTTTGGAGGCAATAACTGCAATCAAACACTTTCTGTAACTCTGAATAAGGTACTACTCTTCTTGAGCAAACTGCTCCAGTTCTCTCAGGTTTGATGGGTGCCGTCTCCCAACTGCAAGTTTCAGCTCTTTCCACAGATGTTCAATGGGATTCAGATCAAGACTCATAGCAGGCCACTTCAGAATGGTCCAATGTTTTCTTCTCATCCACTCTTGGGTGCTTTTTGATGTATGTTTGGGGTCATTATCCTGCTGGAAAACCCATGACCTGCGACTAAGACACAGCTTTCTGACACTGGGCTGTATGTTTTGCACTAAAATGCCTTGATAGTCTTCTGATTTCATTGTGCCCTGCACAGATTCAAGGCACCCAGTGCCTGAGGCAGCAAAGCAACCCCAAAACATCACTGAGCCTCCTCCACGTTTCACGGTAGGCATGGTGTTCTTTTTTTTGAAGGTTTCATTTTTTTGTCAAGTCTGGCTTTTTTGTGTCTCCCTCTTAGAAGTGGGGTCTTCCTGGGTCTTCTACCATGGAGCCCATTTTCATTCAGACAGTGACGGATGGTGCAACTTGAAACTATTTTAACTTGAACTTGAAGATCAGCTTGGATCTGTATTGAAGTTTTCCTTGGTGTTTTCTCAACCATTCGAGCAATCCTTCTGTTCTATCTCGGGCCAATTTTCCTCTTGCGACCACACCCAGAGATGTTGGCTACAGTTCCATGGGCCTTAAACTTCTTAATAATATTGGCAGCAGTGGCCACAGGAACATCAAGCTCTTTGAAAATGGTCTTGTAACCTTCACGTTGACCATGCTTGGCTATTACCTTTTTTCTAATCTCTTCAGACCACTCTCTACTTTTCCTTCTGTTTTCCATGTTCAATGTGATGCACACAGTGGCACAAAACAGTAGAGTGAGTAATTTTCTCCTTTTAAACTGGCTGCATGAGTGATTATAAGATTGAAAACACCTGTGATACTAATTAAAACACAATAGTCTGCGTAAAGTATCACTACAAATCAATTATTTCTTACAACATCTAAAGGGTACCAATAATTTTGTCCAAGCTATTTTAGAATGTCTTTGTAGAATAAGCATTTATTCAGTTATTTTCACAACTTTTTGTTTTGTTCCACTTCAAACCAAACATAGACATGCATTGATAATAAACAATCTTTTAATTTCAACACTGTTCAGGGCAAATGGCGCATTATTTTAATAAAATGCAAGGGTACCAATATTTTCAGCCATGTCTGTACAGACATCAAGTGGCCAAATCAGACTTTCAGTGTAAGTCTACAGTATAAATGCGGTCAAAACACAAAGTCAATTATTTTTTCCCACAAGAACAATATGTGCATTTTTTTAATCTTATGTCTGTCCATGGGCCTATTTCATGATTTATTGTTTCATTTGGGCACTGTTACAATGTTTCTGTGGACCAATGAGGTACGGTTTGCATCACTTCCTGATCACTGCAAGTTACTGAGCTACAGTATGGACTACAGTCTATGGTCACTGGGTCATAGGATGGGAGGTGGCATCTCATGACCTTGACATTGCGACTCAAATTCAACGTCCACCTGTTATCTGTGTGAAGTCAGAAACTGTAGACGTCCCATTCGTATCGTGATTTCATTATCGTGTGTGCTGCTTACAAATGCACTAATCGACTATCAAATAATCCTTCTCTGAAATATTTTTTGTAGCTAAGTTATTTTTACTATTTACAATATATTTTTACTATTTCCTTTAGCCTACTTAACCAAATAATTAGCAGAAAGTGTCATCAGCTAACGCTTATTTGCTATATTGGCTAGTCCAGTATGCTAAAACAGTTAGCAACTTTGGCTTCCAAGCCATTTGGCTAGCAAGCTAGCTGGCCACCCTAGCCGGCAAATATACACCCTGTCAAACATGTTTGATGGCTTGTCAGTCGGGTACATTCTGTAAATACCGTATACCTGGGCCATGTTTCACATCTGAGACAAAGGTAACTATAATCCCAATTAATTTGCTGACATTTTGGGATAAACTGCAGAATATTCAGTTTCACGAAGCAAGTCTTAAGGTTTATGCTTTATTTAGCTGGATAACATGAACACACGGTGAAATCACACACACACACACACACACACACACCAATAGCAGAAATTAAAGCAAGGTACTTGTTGATTAAAGAACCATCATTGTAAGACTGCATTTAGAAAGGAACATGTTAGAATTTTAGAGACCAACAAGATCCTTTAAGCCAGTGGTTCTCAAACTCGGTCCTGGGGGCTTCCTGTGTATTTTGGCTTTGGTTCCAACCACAATTGGCAATCTGATCATTTTAAAAAGTGTTGTTTTTTCTTATTACGTGATTTTCGTTTTAGAGGGATCATTTACCCTCTTCACCGCATTATGCCAGAAACAACTAGGCATGCTATGAAGAAACTAGGCATGCTATGAAGAATAAAGTTCCCATGTTCATATTGTGCTATATTGAGCAATAATGCAAACAATTATATTAAATATGGAAAAAATTTTATCGCAGTGTAGGAAAAAACAAACGCATCCCAATAAACTCCCGCAAGGTGCTGGGTCATAGAAACATATCAAATAGGTGATAGGTTCCCAGTTTTATTTAGTAATATATATATATATATATATATATATATATATATATATGTGTGTGTGTGTGTGTGTGTGTATTATATTTAGTGTATTGTGTTTCCCTTCCATACCATACTGTGTCTGTAGTTTGCGTGCCTCTACGTCTAGCACCTCTGTTGTGTCTCCGTATAACATCTCTAGTGTCTGCGGCAAGGATGTCACATTCCTATGCTAAATGGCTGCGAGGGTTCCCAGGAAGGGACAAGACCATTTGTCTCCGGCCCGCCACTTAACTTAACCTTTTGATATGTATGACTGCAAACTGTATATCTAGACACCACACAGCGTGATCGGCAGAGATTCTCTCAGCGCCGGAATGTGCTGGGTCTGTCTCTCCCTTGCGCATTGAATTAAACATCAAATCCTCTGAGGAAACTTCGTCAGCGTGTTCTTCATTGTCCTGCATTTGACTCCACGAATAAGGGCAAAATATCCTAACAGTTTTGGCGACCATGTAGGGACAGGAAATATCTTCCACTTGAAACAACGAGAATCAACAAGAAAGTGAGTATCTTTTCTTAAACAAAGCTTACCACCTTCATTAGGCGTTGATTTTCCTTGATGCAATTTGGAAGTGACTCCTGTTCTGTATTTTAAGAAATAGTTACGTGGACAGGACTTTGATGTAACAACTGATAATGAGTTTGTCTTTTAATGCTAACGTCATTTTAATGTGGTAGTTCCAGCAGTATTAACAGAGTACACGGTGTCGTGGTCTAGGAAAAACGACAAAATTCTCTGTCCAATCGCCAATCTGTAGAAAACAACTCCACGAGGAAAAACAGCCCAACAGCAAGCTCTTCAGAAAAGTTTTGACTTTATTCACACCGGTGCAGCACAAAGTCGGATCAATTCCGCCGAATTGAACCTCGATGGTCAGTTTTACACTCCTTTTATACACAAAATGTATTCCACAAACTCCCTGACCCCTTCATACATTTCCCAGCCACCTGTTCCTTCATGGCATCACGTGGTGTTCTCTTATCTACCAAACTGTCTATTTTTAGGTCTTAAAAGGTGCCGACAGCGTGGGAAGCTACCCTAACCCTCTTTTACCTTCTCTTTCATGGTACCGCGCGGTGTCACTTCAAACGTTTCCCACCCAACCCACTAGGTACCGAACCGACTCCCTTAGATCTTAAGAGATAAGGTCAGTGTGGGAAGCTACCCCAACTTTCTCTTGAGAACCAGTGGTCTTTGGTTCTGTACTTTTCCCAGTATGCATATAAGTCTCAGCTTTCTGTAATTTTTTCATTAAACATACAAGTTTACATAAGGGTCACTGTAAAATATTAGTTTTCTATCATTTTTATCTAGAATCAGTGTTTTTTGTTAGTTTTTGGATTATAGTTCTCTGCTATATTTTGGCAGTATATGATTAGTTTTTTGTTAGTGTTTATCTGTTGTATAGGGTATGATTAGTATTTGATTAGTATTTTCTGCTGAGTGAGTAAATATGTAAATTTGACTTCTAAGACTACTGCACTCTCTTGCTCTTTTTCTACAGTGGTTACTGTGGTTTCTTGCATTCCCATAAGCTTATCTACAACTACTGATATAGGTTTAATGGATTATATATTGATTATATGAGTATATAATTATACTTATGATATATTTTATCATGAAGCATCGAGAGTTTGGAGGAACCAGTTTGATCAACATTGATGTTAACACCCTAACTTTAGCATGTGACGTCATCACAATCATGGGGAGTCTCAAAATTTTCCCCTACAACGGTAGCGTCAATCTGTTCAGTAACGTCTGCGTGTTGAATTAGAGCACGGCAGCGTTTCGGACCACGTCGGGTCCTCGACGCTGAGAAACGCGTCGGTTTAGTAACGTGTGTCGGTATTTGACAGAAGGACACGTTTCGAGCCACGTCGGGCTCACGGGCGAAGTAGCGTCCACCTTCCTTAGTAACGTCTGCGTGCTGGGTGAAGTCACGTAGCGTTTCGGACCACGTCGGGTCCACTACGCCAAGAAGAGCGTCTGTTTAGTAACGTGTGTCGGTATTAGACAGAAGGACACGTTTTGAGCCACGTCGGGCTCAAGGGTGAAGTAGCGTCCACCTTCCTTAAACAGTAACGTGTGTCGGTATTTGACAGAAGGACACATTTCAAGCCACGTCGGGCTCAAGGGCGAAGTAGAGTCCACCTTCCTTAACAGTAACGTGTGTCGGTATTTGACAGGAGGACACGTTTCAAGCCACGTCGGGCTCAAGGGCGAAGTAGCGTCCACCTTCCTTAAACAGTAATGTGTGTCGGTATTTGACAGAAGGACATGTTTTGAGCCACATCGGGCTCAAGGGCGAAGTAGCGTCCACCTTCCTTAAACAGTAACGTGTGTCGGTATTTGACAGAAGGACACGTTTCAAGCCACGTCGGGCTCAAGGGCGAAGTAGCGTCCACCTTCCTTAAACAGTAACGTGTGTCGGTATTTGACAGAAGGACACGTTTTGTGCCACGTCGGGCTCAAGGGCGAAGTTGCATCCGCTTTCCTTAAGCTGTTTAGTTCGGAACCATCACACGAGGGAGCGTCTGTTTAGCATCTTGTTGGACAGGTTTTGGTGTTGCTGGTTGCTGTTAGTAGCCTAAGTGTTTCGGAGTAACGCTGCGAATTGTGAAAAACTGGGCTGCGTGCCAAAGTGTGTGCAAGAAGAGAACTTTGGTTGTTTACCAATGCGAGTGAATGCGAGAGAGAAAGTGCTCTGTTTGCTTGTTCTGAGCTCAATTTGTGTCATGTGACCGGAAACTTTAGGTGCGTTGGTTGAAGTGCGTGAATGTCTGCAGAAAATGTTGTATTGTTGCATTAGGCCTATTTTGCCATGGGCTGAGCTCAGTTTGCGTCTCGTGTTTGGAAATGTTGTGTGTGTACTAGAAGTGCTTGAATGTCTGCAGAATAACGTATTGTTGTGTTAGGCCTACATGATATGTTTGTTATATGAAGTGTACACAATACAGTCGACAGAATATATAACCTAAGTAATAAAAAAGAATGATCATAGATAGTAGTATAAACTGATTGAGGTTCCTGTCTAATAGCCTAAGGACTGCGGATATTATATGAGCAGAAATAATGGAGTAAGGTTAAAAAGAAGTAATGATAAAATAGTAACACACATAGGAATGTCTCCTATATTCTGTGTAATATGATAAAGTACAAGACACATACTTTACTTGCCCTTAGCAACTCTCTTACACACAGGGATGTAGCTACAGACAAGTATTTTATACCCATGTACTAGCTGTGAATAATGACTAATCTAAAGATCTCTGCAGAGTTATCAATTGTGGGGACTAAAAATGGTGAAAGAGAGGTTAAGTGAAGAGGTTAGGAAGCCTGTTATGTATTCTCTGCTAGGGATCAAGGTGAGAATGGGCCTTTAGAGATACGCTGATGTATTTAGCTTATGGTAATTCAGGGAATGAATTGAGTAGAGACAGTGGTGATTTCCTGACTGTGGTAATTGATGGTAGTCTTCCCATTTTTAGAAACAAAGCTGGAGAAATTGGTTAAGCTTTGAGAGATTGTAGTGATCTATTGGGCATGGGCTGCATATATTTTACAAAATAGTATAAGGACGTGGACACCATAAGCCCCTAAATATTCTTAATTTATGAGCCCAAGATAAGGGAGTAACAATAAATAAAGAAACAAATAAAAAAGGTAGCACACATATGATTGACCCCTAGTGGCAGATCCTAACACCATCCTTTCCACTGTTTCTCAGGTAAAATACACGCTGAGCAATGTTGGCTTCAAGCTGACACTGAGGTAATGGATCGTTTTTACTTCTCAAAGTAGCATCTTGCATGAGACTTTTGTTAATACCGTGAATGTACCTGTGGGTGATCTGTGGGGTTACCAAGGGCAACCGAGGCCGTGTAAATACGCCAGAGATGGAGGAACTAGTATGTAGCATTGCAGGGTTCAAGTACGTGTGAAAGATGGAAGTAAAATACGGAAGTATTGAACAGAAGAGAAGGGTTTTGGTGCAAGGTAGTATACTGCCTTCACTGCAGTACTGTGGGAGACGCTGAGGACCTTGCTCAAACACGGCAGGAAGTTAGGCACTGGAAAGCCAGTGAGATTTACAGGGAAATTGCAAGAAGGGATTTGGCGGAAACGTGTTTGAAAGTACTTGTATGTGGAGAATTGAGGATTTAAGCATAAGGATTTTAATTGACTTGTGACATTTGAGCTTGTGGGTGAATAGGAGACTCTTGACTAGTGCAGGAACCCCCAATACAAAATGGGGGACTGGTACAAGAAACTAACATTGGTACAAGAAACTAACTAACCAATTCAAACTAACTAATCATTTGTTCTCAATTTTAGGATCAGACTGGGTGACGTAGCCACCAGCGGTGCTCCTCTCCGTGAAAGCGGGACCGAGTAATTAACACCGAGTAATTAACATTTGCTTCCACCCTTTGAAATTCTTACAGGTCGACACATGAGGACTCCTGGTGATTAGTGTATTGGTGGGGAATTGCATGTAATCGGTGACCGTTTAGGTGAATATTGCAGGCTTGTGTCCTAAGTCTTTCACAGGATCACAGAACTGGACCTGACCCAGCTGAGGACAAAGAAGAAACATGCCTGGTTGAACCTGGAGACAAGGTCCTGGTGAAAAACATAATCGGATGACATTTTATCCAAATTTGGTCTGGACCACACACGCTCACGATTCCAGCAGCTGCTTCCAGTGACTGGAACTCCGGTGTGGTTCCGCATTAAATAGTTAAGAAAATACAAGACCCAACATGGGGCACAATAATCCCCGTCTACTCTTATAGCCCCTGGGGGCTATCTCTCTCTGCGTGTCTCCATTCAGACATGTTTCCAGAACAAGAATGTGCACCAACCTTGCAGGCTGCAGTTGGATTTGGGATGACTTCACGGCGTCATTTTCGTCATTATGTTGTTATGTTGGATATTTTGTCATTTTGTTATAATGTCGAACATTTTTGCCATTGTATTGTAATGTTGTATATAGTTTGAGAGTGTGGGTTGATACAGGAATAGGTTGGGAGGAGGTAATTAAAGTATTGGAAAAGTTTTATATTAATTAGGGTAAAACTGCTGCAGGAATGGAGGAAGATGGTTGTCCCACTCGGAAGGCCATATACGGATATGCTCTTCTGCTAAGACGTGGGGCACATGCAGCCCTCCAGAGAAGCCTGGCACATGCCCTAAATTGTATAGTGGACCTAAATTTTGAATTCCTCGGAAAGAGAGCCCCTGCCTGCCCTAGTAGCTGTATCAATCAGACACTCTCACATAATCATTAATCACTGGTGTAAAACACTTCAGGTTAGGCTATCTTTGTAACAAAATGATATATATTAGACATAATTAGGAAACATAAAGATATCGCATGATGGGAGGGAGCCACTGGGTCCACACCAAATGGCATTTTTAGGGGTCCAAGCAGCGAAGCTGGTGGAACCCTATTGTTTTTGTTAGGATGATTAGGGGTCCAAGCAGCGAAGCTGGTGGAACCCTATTGTATCTGTTAGGATTATTATTATTAGGGGTCCAAGCAGCGAAGCTGGTGGAACCCTATTGTTTTTGTTAGGATTATTCTTATTATTTTTCTCCGCTAAAAGTGTCTGAGGCTCAGCAACCATAAGTCCTAGAGCAACCAAATTTGGCAGGTGGGTTCCTATGGCCCCCCACTACTCAGGCACTAAAGATCATCTATGTCGGCCAGATGGTGGCGCTATAACAAAGGGTCATGCGTAATAGGCCATAACTCCCACACCGTAGGTTGGATCAACCCAAAACTTCATGGACCTATGCATCTGAACGTGCTCTACAACTTTGCCATTGGCACCACCTATGTCCGCCATATTGTTTGCCTGCCCTTTTGACATTTTCGTTGGGGCGTGGAAGCTTTCTCCACTAAAATGTCTGAGGCTCAGCAACCATAAGTTGTATACCAACCAAATTTGGTAGGTGAATTCCTATGGCCCCCCACTACTCAGGCACTAAAATCACCTATGTCGGCCAGATAGTGGCGCTATAACAAAGGGTCATACTTTAAAAATTCATAACTCCCACACCGTAAGTCAGATCAACACAAAACTTCATCGACCGATGCATGTAAATGTGCTCTACAACTTTGCCTTTGGGACCATGTCCGCCATATTGTTTGCCTGCCATTTGGACTTTTTCATTAGGTGGGGTGCGGAAGAGCTGGAGCTCCAAATCTAAGTGTTACGACATCTAGTAAACTACTTTACGGCAAGCGACATCCATGGCGACGCAAGTAATCCGACACTGTAGGGTCTAGTTTCTATCAGTGAGGGTAGGGTCTGAACGTCGGGGAAGCACTGGAAGACAGTGCCAGCCAGAGTGCATGCTAGGCTACCAAAAGTTTGCTAGTAAAAGCTTTTTGAGAGGATGAATAATTACTTTTCTTGAGCATTCATCCATTTGAAGATGATATCTGGTGAGTTCGTTTAGTCTTTGAATCTGTCATTATGCTGAGAAATAGCTAAACCATTTTATTGGTAGTATTTGAGTTTCGTGTAAACGCGCGAAAACAAGCTGGTATTATAAAACAATGACGGTAATACATATGTAGTCCGCTTCGTTCCGTTGCTACCATAATATAAACTATCTTGTGTCTACAGCTGCTGTTTCTCGCTGCAATTACTAATATTGAATATAAACAAAAGATGCAATTTATGCTGTAGTTGCCAGTGGCTGAATAAATAATACGGTACTCTGCGCGTAGGTAGCATCGATGGCGAGTTGATCTTTCGTTTTTTGCTACTAAAGGTTTATTAGTAAAATGCTTTGAGAGGATGAATCATTACTTATCTTTGGCATGGATCCATTTGAAGACAATATCGGGTGAGCTCGTTTTGTTTTTAAATCCGTCACTATGCTGAGAGAAATCGTATTCTCAATTTAATCTCTAAATTGACTGTAAGCTTAGTGTTGTAACTAGGTAGCTGTTTCGTAGGTGACTTAATGCACTCGTTTTAACTATTGCTTGAATTTTTGCATAGACTGCGTCGTTGCTGTTCTTGTTTGTGTTAGCGTTAATCAGTTTAACCTACTGTGTCCAAGTTGAACTATGCGGTTGTTCCCTGCACTTGGAACGGTATTTCTCTCTAGGGTTTTCGTCACACTTGTTCCTGGTTATGGTTATACACTTTGTTGTACGTCGCTCTGGGTAAGAGCGTCTGCCAAATGCCTGTAATGTAATGTAATATTCCGTAGCAACAAGATAAACCCGACATTAGCCCTAAAATATGCCAATACAGCAGTGAAAACGCTGCTCACTGAATAACACAATAAACGAGACAAAGTTTTAAAAAATTATACCATGTTATTCTACTTTCAATATCTGGGACTAAACATTGAATAAATATACAATCTTACCACTGGTTTTACGCGTAGAGATGTCCCTTTTGCGAATGAGTGGTCATATATTGTCTTGGACAATCCGTATGAGAATTAAAACCGCAAGCGGCGTTGGGAGGGGTCCAAGCATTGGCACCATCGCGCCCCCTATGGAGCGATTTTAAAATGGCTATTTCCTCATGATCATATGCCTTCATCCAACATATGTACTGAATATCATGATGATTGTATAAAATATTGATGACTTATGGCCAATTTTGTGCTAAGAGATGCTGGTGGATGACTTAGTTGCGTCGCCATGGATGTGTCCTGGCCGCTTCCCGTAAAGGCCTTTACTATGTCGTAACACTTAGATGGCATGTCGTAACACTTAGATGGCCCGGCGTGTATGCACAGCTGCAGTGTTTCTCCGCCGCAACTAAAAAAGGTGTCACACTAGTGTTGTCACGATACCAAAATTTTGACTTTGATACTGATACCAGGTTTAGTATCACGATACTCAATACTGAAATGATACTTGAAACTTAAACGATGCTAATTCGATACTCGGTACCTAACAATACTGAAATTACCTTAATAGATCAGAAACGTCCACAAGAGTTGCCCTCATTTTCGAATTCATGGTTTATTAACAACCTGGTTCATTAACAACCTTTAAGTTGAACCCTCTTCAACATATTAATATGCATAGGCCTATAGTGTTACAACACTGAACAATAGAAAAATATGTTAAATATATTTAAAAAATTAAACAGTTGTAAACTAAATAATCTTTAAAACAGGTCTTTCACCTTTAAATAGATTTGAAAACAGCATATTTTAATAACAATACAGCATCTATCTATAATAAAATATTTCCAAATTGGAACACCTATTGCTACTGAAGTGAACTGAGTCAAAGCTTGCGCTGTATCAAGGAGCTGAGTGCACAAGCGCAAGTCACCTCACTTGGCAACCTTAGTTTCTACTGCCATCTAACGAAGATTCTGACAAATTCCACTTTTCATCCTTTCAATCAGTAATGCGGGAGACAATTTTCCCTGGCTTTTACATTTGACTCAAAACTACCGAACGTCGGAATATTCTAATACCGACCTGTTTCTTTTTCTTTCTTTTTTTTTTAAGTACCGAAAAAGTGCTGAAGTTTTGGTATACCGTGCAACACTACGTCAGACATATTCCAATCCATTGCTCAGCTTAGCAGAGAATGGACCTTTCAGAGCGCCACAGAGACAGATAGAATAATAACACATAAATACACATTTCAAATAATAAATACGACATTGAGAAAAAACGAAAAAAAAGACGAGATATCAAGTCGCGACCTACGCGCAGAGCAGCCTACCGTTTTATTTATGTAGACACTGGCATATAAGAACATTTTCGGTTAGGCTCACCTATAAAACGCTATTCCAAAAGCAAAAACAGACATGTTATACATCGTTAGAAAGCTTATACTCTCACCTACTGAATAAACGAATAGTCAATCAAGCCAAATTGCACTAAAAAGGGCGACAACGCCGTAAGCAACAGGTGTGGTATTACGCACAGCTATTTTTGAAGATAGCCCAGGCGTCTATATTTCTCAAACGGATTGTCCAAGACAATATATGACCACTCATTCGCAAAAGGGACAACTCTACGCGTAAAACCAGAGGTAAGATTGTATATTTATTCAATGTTTAGTCCCAGATATTGAATGTAGAATGACATGGCATAATTTTAAAATAATAACACGTAAATACGCATTTCAAATAATAAAGACGACATTGCGAAAAAACGAAACAAAAGACGAAATATCAACTCGCGACCTGCGTGCTGGCCGCAGAGTAGCCTACCGTTTTATTGATTTAGACATTGGCAGATGAGAACATTTTCGGTTACGCTGACCTATAAAACGCTATTCCAAAAGCAAAATCAGACATGTTATACATCGTTAGAAAGCTTACACTCTCACCTACGGAATAAATGAGCTGTCAACCAAGCCAAATTGCACTAAAAAGGGCGACAACGCCGTAAGCAACAAGTGTGGTATTACACACAGCTATTTATGAAGATAGCCGACCCAGGCGTCACATATGCGCGTATTTTTCACAAACGGATTGTCCAAGACAATATATGACCACTCATTCGCAAAAGGGACATCTACGCGTAAAACCAATGGTAAGATTGTATATTTATTCAATGTTTAGTCCCAGATATTGACTGTAGAATGACATGGTATAATTAAAAGAAAAATTGTCTCGTTTATTTCGTTAGTCAGTGAGCAGCATTTTCACTGCTGTATTGGCATATTTTAGGGCTAATATCGGGTTTATCTTGTTGCTACGGAATATTGCATTACATTACATTACAGGCATTTGGCAGACGCTCCTATCCAGAGCGACGTACAACAAAGTGTTTAACCATAAACAGGAACAAGTGTGTCGAAAACCCTAGAGGGCAGTAGCCTACCGTTCCAAATGCAGGGAACAGCCGCATAGTTCAACTTGGACCCTGTAGGTTAAAATGATTAACACTAACACAAACAAGAACAGCAACAACGCAGTCTATGCAAAAATACAAGCAATAGTTAAGACGAGTTAAGTCACCTACGAAACAACTACCTAGTTACAACCCTAAGCTTACAGTCAATTTAGAGATTAAATTGAGAATACGATTTAAAGCATAAATCGCGTCTTTTGTTTATATTCAATATTAGAAATTGCAGCGAGAAACTGCAGCTGTAGACACAAGAGAATTTATGTTATGGTAGCAACGGAACGAAGCGGACTATACGTGTATTGCCATCATTGTTTTATTATACCAGTGTGTTTTCGCGCGTTTGCACAGAAACACAAAACCTACCAATAAAATGGTTTAGCTATTTCTCACCATAATGACAGATTTAAAGACTGAACAAACTCACCCGATACTGTCTTCAAATCCATGCCAAACAAAAGTAATTATTCATCCTCTCAGAAAGCTTTTACTAACAAACCTTTAAAAGCCTAGCATTCACTCTGGCTGGCACTGTCTCTCTTTCCCCGACGGTCAGACCTTCCCCTCACTGATAAAAACTAGACC
The DNA here is from genome assembly GCA_039654925.1 of Anguilla pacifica. Classification (NCBI taxonomy): domain Eukaryota; kingdom Metazoa; phylum Chordata; class Actinopteri; order Anguilliformes; family Anguillidae; genus Anguilla; species Anguilla pacifica. Next base: position 31,265,176 of record CM077290.1, on the reverse strand, counting down.
CTACGGTGTCGGATTACTTGCGTCGCCATGGATGTCGCTTGCCGTAAAGAAGTTTACTCGATGTGGTAACACTTAGAATTTGCAGCAGCAGCTCTTCCGCACCCCACCTAATAAAAAAGTCCAAATGGCGGGCAAACCATATGGCGGACATAGGTGGTCCCAATAGCAAAGTTGTAGAGTACATTCAGATGCATCGGTCGATGAAGTTTTGTGTTGATCTGACTTATGGTGTGGGAGTTATGGCCTTTTAAAGTATGGCCCTTTGTTATAGCGCCACCATCTGGCTGACATAGGTGATTTGTAGTGCCTGAGTAGTGGGGGGCCATAGGAACCCACCTGCCAAATTTGGTTGCTCTAGGACTTATGGTTGCTGAGCCTCAGACACTTTTAGCGGAGAAAATAATAATAATCCTAACAAATACAATAGGGTTCCACCAGCTTCGCTGCTTGGACCCCTAAATATAGGCTACGCGCAGTTGTGACGCCTGGGCTATCTTCAAAAATAGCTGTGCGTAATACCACACCTGTTGCTCACGGCGTTGTCGCCCTTTTTAGTACAATTTGGTTTGATTGACAATTCATTTATTCAGTAGGTGAGAGTATAAGCTTTCTAACGATGTATAACATGTCTGATTTTGCTTTTGGAATAGCGTTTTATAGGTCAGCGTAACCAAAAATTTTCTTATCTGCCAATGTCTAAATAAATAAAACGGTAGGCTACTTTGGGCGCAGCACACAGATCGCGAGTTGATATTTCGTCTTTTTTTCGTTTTTTCTCAATGTCGTATTTATTATTTGAAATGTGTATTTATGTGTTATTATTCTATCTGTCTCTGTGGCGCTCTGAAATGCCCATTCTCTGCTGAGCTGAGCAATGGATTGGAATATGTGTCTGACGTAGTGCTGCACGGTATTCCAAAACTTCAGCACTTTCTCGGTACTTAAAAAAAAAAAAAAAAGAAAGAAACGGTTCGCTATTAGTTTTCCGACGTTCGGTAGTTTTGTGTCAAATGTGAAAGCCAGGGAAATGTGTCTCCCGCATTACTGATTGAGAGGATGAAAAGTGTAATTTGTCAGAATCTTCGCTAGATGGCAGTAGCAACTAAGGTTGGCAAGTGAGGTGACTTGCGCTTGTGCAGTCTTCGTGGTTGATACAGCGCAAGCTTAGACTCAGTTCACTTCAGTAGCAATAGCTGTTCTAATTTGTAAATATTTTATTATAGGAAGATGCTGTATTGTTATTGAAATATGCTGTTTTTAGATATATTTAAAAGTGAAAGACCTGTTTAAAGATAATTTACTTTACAATTGTTTGATTTTTGAAATATATTTAATATAGTTTTCTATGGTTTAGTGTTGTAACACTATAGTCCTATGCTTATTTATATGTTGAACAGGCTTCAACTTAAAGGTTGTTAATGAACCAGGTTTTTAATAAACCGTAAATTCGAAAATGATGTCAACCCTTTTGGACATTAGGTTTCTGATCTATGAAGGTATTTTCAGTATTGTTAGGTACCGAGTATCGAATCAGCATCATTTAAGTTTCAAGTATCATTTCAGTATTGAGTATCGTGATACCAAACCTGGTATCAGTATCAAAGTCAAAATTTTGGTATCGTGACAACACTAGTGTGACGCCTTTTTTAGTTGCGGCGCAGAAACACTGCAGCTGTACATTCATGCCGGGCCATCTAAGTGTTACGACATGCCATCTAAGTGTTACGATAGTAAAGGCCTTTATGGGAAGCGGCCAGGACACATCCGTGGTGACGCAACTATGTTATCAGACAGCATGTCTTAGCACAAATTTGGCTACAAGTCATCAATGTTTTACTACGTCAGACACATTTTCCAATCCATTGCCTATCATGATATTCAGTAGATATGTTGGGTGAAGGTATATGATCTTGAGGACAAAGCCATTTCAAAATCGCTCCATAGGGGGCGCGATAGTGCCAATGCTTGGACCCCTCCCAACGCCGCTTGCGGCTTTAATTTGGTTATAAAATCAATAATTGAGATTGGGCTGATACCTGTTAGCACCAGGCACAATATTGGTGACAAAAGGAGGACTACTTTCTAACCAAACTACTCTTTGCGCAATGCCTAACACTTCCAACTGCACTAATCCAACTGACACTCCTACCACTATCAACTCTATTTAGTCACTCCTGATGTCACCACTAACATCTCTGTTCCAGCATTTGATAGCTGGGTGTTGAACCCTAATATTACAATGCAGCTAAAAGGCAACAACTGTGACCCAATGGCTAAGAGGCAGTAATTACTGTCCCTTGGGGGTGGGGTTGTTTGTACGTATTGCATGGGTCATTTCTCCCAATGTGTGGGTATTTAATATTTTCATTTTTCCTGGTAATTAACATGCACACAGACCAACCCAAGGAGGATGGGTTCCCCCCGCTGAGCCTTGGTTCCTCTCAAGGTTTCTCCCCTTTACTCTAGGAGAGTTTTTCCTTGCCACTGTCGCCATGTGCTTGCTCGCTGGGGGTACAGGCCTGAATAGGTTATGGGGAATATGGAATATTAACTCAACCTTTTGATATGTATGACTGCAAACTGTATATCTAGACACCACACAGCGGGATCGGCAGAGATTCTCTCTCGCCCGAATGTACTGGGTCTGTCTCTGTCAGGGTGCGTGGGGGGTTAGGACCCAAACACAGAGTGAGGGGAAAAAAACTCCAAATGGTGTGAACAAAGACTTTACTAAACAGGAACTAAAGCAGGGAACAAAAGGCCTCGCAGGGCAACTCTCAAAAAACGCAAAGAAAAACTTCAAAACACAGGAGACAAAGAAAATCCAAAAATCCAAAAGCAAGTAAAAACGGAAAGTGGGCAAAAACACAGGAAGCTACTCTCAGAGGAAACACGCGGGGCAGAACACAATCAGAGGCACACACAAACAAGGATCCAGCACCTGAGTCAGGGAGAAGGGAACTTAAATAGACAAGACACTGACGAGACACAGCAGGGCACAATGCACAATCAGACCACAGAGAGGGAAGGGAAAACGAGACAACCAAAAAACAATAATTGAACAATTGAAAACAATAATACAATTAAACAGGGTACAAGCAGGACAAGAAACAGAAGTGCCGCCATCTGGTGGCCCAACAAGGAAAGACAGAGACGGAAACACAGAACCATGACAGTCTCTCCCTTGCGCATTGAATTGAACATCAAATCCTCTGAGGAAACTTTGTCAGCGTGTTCTTCATTGTCCTGCATTTGACTCCACAAATAAGGGCAAAATATCCTGACATAGGTAAAGAAAAGACTCACACATTCGCTTGATTCTCCAGAAAATATAATCGTAGTATTATACATATATACTAGCAAATACTGATGTGGTCGAAACGTAAACTGTCCTTATGGTTAAATAAATAGCGTGCTGTTATATTTTTGTAACATCAAGTGAGTGTGCGAGTCTTTACCCATTTAACAATTTCTTAAATCAAATGAAGGACTGAGGTAAATCAATAGGTCACACAGGGATCACCCAGGGGCAAGTTTGAGGATCACTGTTTTAAGGCACTTCTACGATTATCTTTGAGTGTCACTAATTTAGTCGTGAGGGAATTATTTACGTCTAGCAATTAATAGGAATGCACATTGCTTTTAATGTTAGTCATTATTCAAATGTCTAGTTTCAATTTGTCACATAAGAGTGAGTCAGGTCTGAGCCAAACGACCTCAGGCTGTATTGTAAATTGTTGTAGTTTGTTGTAACTTGAGTCTATTCTTTCACCTGTCAGCTATGAACATGACTGGTTTTTTTTGAGCATACATGAAAAGGTTTTGTAGTAGTGTGTTCTTCATGTTGCTTTGTGAAAAAGGAACAATATTTTTCACTCCTTTCATTTTTTCTTAAGCCACATCACAAGCTGGTCCTCCTTAGTCTTTCTCTGTGAGATTATATATATATATATATATATATATATATATATATATATATATATATATAGGTCTCTTCCATTATTTATTTACATCTGGGGGTTTGCCTACACTGAGGATTGATGCATTATTTACTCATTGTTCTAACCAAGCATGAGTGACTGTTTAAAATTATTTTAAAAGACAAAAGTACCTCATTTGTATAAAAGAACTGATTCTACTGAGTCTACTCTCGAGCAAGTACTATTTCAGAACTTCAGTTGCTGTACAACATGTAAAAATGTAGAGGATATTTGTCATACCAATTGCATTTGAAAGAATATGCTGTTTAATCATTGTTTTATATTATATACTCTAACATACAAGTGATTAGAAATGTATTCTTTTGACAGTTTTCATGTGTAATGACTAACTCCATATTCTTACCTTCACATGAGAAGAGAACATGCTCTTTATTAAAATGCATAAATCTCAATAATGAGATAAGGACACGTGCTTTGCTTTCAGTGTTGAGTGTGTTTTAATTCAACATATATGGAATTCACTACCTGACCAAATCCACTGAGGAAACAGTGATAAGTTTTTCCTCCACATGCCCTTATTCATGATACATCATTTTGAATGGTTTGCTTTGGATAATTTAGTCAAAACAAGTCAAATCATTCATTACAACAATTAATTCATTGAACTGTTTCCCTGTCATTTGTTTCAAGTGGTGGTACTTGGGGTCAAAAGAACTTCACTGTGCAGCTCCACAGTACAAGATGTGGGATGAAAGGGAAGATGAGGAAGAGCAGGGGGAGTTGGGTGAACAATGGCATGGCTACAAATTACTAATAAAAGTAATTAATTGAAAGATTATTAAAATCATCACATAAAGCTTGAAAACCTGACCAATTTCATAAAAACACAAAGCCCAGGATTGGAGAAATTTCCAGAAATAGGCAGTGAAAACTCAGCAGCTTCTCCTCCCCTGGATTCAGGCTTTAATGGAATGCATATTATTAAAAAATATATTTCCCCTATGGGTGAAATTAACTCCTTCCTCAAGAAATCGGTCAGCATTTTCTAATTTTATCTAAGGATGTGTGACAAAAATGCCATTTATATTACAAATAAAATGTAGCCATGACATTCTTCTCCAGATTAGCAGTCCCCCACGACGTCGCCGGGTGATACCAGACAGGAAGATCTTGGTCCCTGGTGATTGCCGATGGTGGTCGTGCAGGTCCTGGTTCATTCGTGTGATGAGACCCAGGCTCTTGATCTTGCTTAGGTCGTATTGTATTGAGTAATTGTATTGTATTGTATTGAGTAATTTGTCATTTTTAATCAAGCACAATAATTTAAAACAAATTTACATCAAATAAGGGATTTTCTGCCTGCTCATTTTTCAGCTCAGTATCCATCACTGCGGCACAGGGTGGTTTTCTTTCACATTGAAAACATAACTAGCACTTTGTTGTAAATGGTGGTTACAGACAAATTCATAATTAGGACGTTGGGTCTTCTCCATTGCTTTTAATGGTGTACAAGAATATACAAATAATTTGAAATTCACTGTCTTTTTGTCTTCAAGCACCATGGTGAAAAACTTGCTTTTCAAAGTGCATTGTGGTATTTTCACGCCTGCAAATCGATTATTAAAATACTTGATAGATTTGCTAATCACCGCTGACGGTGTTCATTTCTGCTTGTTTAAAGTGACTTGTGAAAGGCTCGCTAGCATCACCCAGCGACTGAACATCACAAACGGCGGTGGTGTAACAGTTATTGGCTAACTGACTATGGCGAAAACCTATGGTGAGAACTTGCTAGGTTAACAGCAGTTCTACAGGACATTTATTGCTGATGCGTGAGATAACCACAGTTAGCCTACCTAGCTCACTGGCAAGCTGGTATGCTAGCTAAGCATATTAGCTGATGTTTAGCTGAGAAACATAAATTGAAGATAACTGAACATAATTACATTATTAATTGCATACATGTAACTCGATTAAATAACACAGTAAGGTCACGGATGGAAATTAAACTACGTAAAAATTTGATAATATTTTATAAAACATAACGGCAGACAGCCAGTTTACTTCGAGTTCATTCAGCAGCCGCTTTAGGGTGATTGGTAAGTGATGTAAGCTTGAAGGTTAATGGCTTTTCCGCTCCGGACTGTCAATCGCACTGTGTTCGGACTGCTCAGACCCATCATGGACTTCATGACTATATAAGGATACTTCCTTTCCCCTACTGCGCAGTCTCCGGCTCCAAATGGACGACATGGCGGTGCCAATAAACTGGACTTCCCAGGCTTTAATACGTTATTTTCCAAACCCACGGAGAGCCAATGGGTGATGTCACCGTGGCTTTGCCCATATTTTTATACAGTCTATGGTCCATAGTTGACCTTTCCTTCCTAAATCCACTCTGTGCATCAATAATCAGTCCCCTAGCTTCTAGAAAATACATCAACCTGTTCATTATCATTTTTTCCATTAATTTGCACAAATTAGATGTTAGTGCAATTGGCCTATAGGTGGCTCTCCAAGAGGCATCTTTACCTGGCTTTGCAAATGGTAATACCACCACACATTTCCAACTCCTAGGTCAGGCCTATTCAACTAGCGGCCCACGGGGTGGATACGGCCCTTTTGAATTTTTCTATGGCCCGCTAGAGGCTGCCTGCAAATCATGCGGGCATGCGTGTGATATGATAAATAAAACTAAGGTACATATCTCTGAGCTACTTTAAGACATCTGAACCATAGACTGTATGATCTGAACCAATATGGTATTGGTTACGTCTTTTTAAAGCACCTATGTGCTGTGATTGGCTGCAACAGGATTACGCCCGCTCCGCACCTGCCATTCGCTCAGTCAAGCCTCACGTTGCATTCTGGGCTGGCGGGCCACAGAGAAACTCATGTTAGCTAAGCTATAGGGCTGTCAAAAAATATAAGTTCGAAAACTATTCGAAAATCTTTTTTTTTTTTTTTTTTTTTAAGTTCAAATCTAAATTTGAGCATTCAAATATTAGTTTGGATCCCACATTTTGTAATTAACATAAACATACAGGCTTTAATTTCATGCGGCGAATCATGTTCATGCACGCAAAGTTCATTTCCTGTGCTAACGTTACTGGTCAGCTAACAATTTAGGCTAAATAACGTTCCCATGGCAGGCTATGTTTCCTTTCTGTTCTGAAGATTTTGATAAAATTGGATGATGAAAGAAGTTAAACAAACTAAACAGAGTAAGTAATTTATGTTCTTTTAGGCTACAGGTAGTAGCCATTTGAATAGTTTTTGTGTTAAGAAATAAACAGGTTTTCCTATAAACAATCATTTCCATATTATTGTAATTAATAAATGCCGAGTTGTGGCAAATTACACCCACGAGAAAGTGCTTTATCCATTTGCGCATTAGACTATAGAAACTGCAGGGGGCTCATTTATAAAATGAACTTGCCTAAAGTGAAGACCTGACGTAGAGCCTCAACCGTTTCCACAGTCAAATCGATTCATGTTGAAATTTTATAAATCACTACTTTGACGTGATTTTCTACATACGCGCCACACAGTTGATCTAAAATAGGTTTTATAAATGAGGCCCCAGATGTAGTAGCCTAGTATGAAAGTTCACTGATGTCCTCTATTCTACTGCTTGTGGAAAATAACATGCAGGCCAGCCCGACAATAAGCAGCTCATTTTTTGTGAATTATAGGCAAATGATATTCTAATATATTTGAACACTAACTAATTACAAAAGCTAATATTCAAACTCAATTTCATGGCACTTTTGACAGCCTTACTAAGCTAACAACAAGCTTCAAAATGTCTCTCTCAAAGCCAAAGAGACGTAAAGTTGATTGTGAAAATCGCCAATTCCAGAGCAAATGGACTGACAAGTATTTATTTACTTTGCCAGCCGTAACCATAGCTTTCCTACTTTTTTGTATGGACTGGCAGCGGTCTGGAATTGATTATAATGATTATAATGATATAATGATGGCCTCCCACGACGACGGAACCTCTCCAACCTCTGCTACCTCCCACTGACCCCCTGTGAGAACTTCATGGTCACAGGGGGGCTATGGAACTGCCAGTCTGCTACGCAGAAGGCTGACTTCATTTCCGCCTATGCCTCCCTCCTGTCCCTTCAGTCCCTTGTCCTCACCGAGACCTGGATCACACCAGACAACTCCGCTACTCCTGCTGCCCTTTCGTCCTCCTACTCCTTCTCCCACACCCCCCGGCCTTCTGGCTGTGGTGGTGGTACTGGTTTGCTGATCTCCCCCACTTGGAAATTCTCTGTTCTCCCCCTCTCTGACCTGTCTATATCCACTTTTGAATATCACTCTGTCTATATCACCTACCCTACTAATCTCTATATTGTTGTTATTTATTGTCCCCCAGGGCCCCAGGGAAATTTCCTTGATGAGCTAGACACCCTGCTCAGCTCCTTCCCTGAGGACGGCACCCCACTGATCCTCCTGGCAGATTTCAACATCCACCTAGAGGCCTCCCAGTCTGCTGCCTTCCTACCACTACTCCACTCCTTTGACCTCTCCCTGCAACACTCTCCCCCAACCCACAAGGCAGGCAACCTCCTAGACCAGATCTTCCTGAGGAATTGCTCCTGCTCTAAGCTCACGGTTACCCCTCTGCATACATCTGATCACCACTTCATCTCCTTCTTCCTCCCTCTCACTCCCTATCCCCCCTCCCCTCCTCCCACCTCCACTATCACAGTCCTTCGTAACCTACGCTCCCTCTCACCCTCTTCTATCGCTCCCAGAGTCACTGCTTCCCCCCCTTCAATCATTCTTTGAACTCCCCACTGACTCTGCATCCTCCACCCTAATCTCATCTCTGTCCTCAGCACTCGACTCTCTCTGTCCCCTTGTCCCTAGGCCAGCACGCTCATCCCCTCCCAGTCCATGGATGTCTGACATCCTACGCACCTCCAGGGCCAGTCTCCCCGCTGCTGAGAGGAAGTGGAGGAAATCCAGGGACCCATCCAACCTTTTATCCTATCAGTCTCTCCTGAAGGCGTTTTCTTCTGCTGTCACTGCCGCCAAGGCAAATTTCTATCAAACTAAAATTAATAACTCCATTGCTAACCCTCGTCAACTGTTCCCTATTTTCTCCTCTCTCCTCAGCACGCCTCCTCCCCCACCTCAGTCCTCCTTCGCTGCAGATGACTTCGCAGTTTTCTTTGATGAGAAGATTGCAGACATCCGCAGCTCCTTTCCGACCACTCTCCTCTCTGTGCCCTCCCTCCTCTCCGCGCCCTCCCCGTTTCTCCACATTCTCTCCCCTCACAGACTCTGATGTTTCCCAGCTCCTGCTCTCCCACCGCCCTACTACCTGTGACCTCGACCCTATCCCCTCACCTCTCCTCCAGGCAATCACACCAAATATCCACCCATTTGTCACCTCCCTCTTGAACTCCTCCTTGTCTTCTGGATGTTTCCCCTCATCCTTCAAGAGGGCCCACATCATCCCGCTGCTGAAGAAACCCACTCTAGACCCCTCTGTCATCCAGAACTACCGCCCAGTATCCCTCCTTCCTTTTTTATCCAAAACACTTGAACGAGCTACCTCTAATCAACTCTCTGCTTTCTTCTCCCAAAATAACGTGCTCGACCCCCACCAGTCCGGCTTCAGGCCTGCCCACTTGACAGAGACTGCACTCCTCTCTGTCAGCGAGTCACTCCATGTCACACGAGCAGCCTCCCTATCCTCTGTTCTGATTCTGTTAGATCTCTCGGCAGCCTTCGACACCGTTCAGCACTCCATCCTCCTGTCCTCCCTGGCAGCAACAGGGATCTGCGGCACAGCCCTTGACTGGATCGAGTCCTACCTCTCCAGTCGCTCCTTCCAGGTTGCCTGGGCTGGTACAGTATCGCCGACTTGTCCCCTTGCCATGGGAGTTCCCCAGGGCTCAGTCCTTGGTCCCCTTCTCTTCTCCCTGTACACCAGATCCCTTGGCCCTGTAATCTCTGCCCATGGTTTATCTTATCACTGCTATGCTGATGATACGCAACTCTTTCTCTCCTTCTCCCCATCAGACACATAGGTCTCTGCTCGCATCTCCACTTGCCTGAGGGACATCCAGAGCTGGATAGACAATCACCACCTAAAGCTCAACCCAGGCAAGACAGAGCTAATCTTCATTCCTGCTCTAACCTCTCCCCTCGTTGATTTCTCTATTTCCCTAGGGGACACCTTAGTGTCGTCATCACCCTGTGCTAAAAATCTCGGAGTGGTGATGGACAACAGGCTGTCCCTCTCCAAGAATATCACAGCGGTAAGCCGGGCGTGCAGATTCTTCCTGTACAACATGCGGAGAATCCACTCCTTTCTCACCACCTACTCAACCCAGCTCCTGGTCCAAGCAACGGTACTGTCCCGCCTGGACTACTGCAACTCCCTTCTGGCTGGCCTTCCGGCATCCGCCATCAGACCCCTGCAACTCATCCAGAATGCTGCAGCTCGTCTGGTGTTCAACCTCCCCAGACACTCCCACGTCAATTCCCTTGCTCACTACCCTCCACTGGCTGCCTGTTATGGCTCGGATCAAATTCAAAACAATGGTCCTAGCATACCAGGCAGTCAAGGGGTCAGCTCCAGCATACCTCTGTAAGATTTTCAAACCATACATGCCAGCCAGACCCCTCCATTCTGCTACCTCTTCGCACTTGCGCCTCATGGTCACGTCTCCTGTCTTTTCTGGCTCCTCGATGGTGGAATGACCTTCCCATGGAGGTCAGAACAGCGGAGACCCTGACCACCTTCAAGCGGCGACTGAAGACTGACCTCTTCAGGTTGCACCTCTCCCCACCCCTCCCTACCTCCCTGTAGCATCCAATTGACTATGTATGCTTAGGAATGTAGCTAGGTAAGCTGTTTTTTAGTTTATTGTAGTTATGGTACTCGCTTAACTACTGCCTGTTTTATTTGTATAGACTACTTTTTGTTGTGTCAACAAGGTTACCTACAGGGTCCAAGTTAAACTATGCGGTTGCTCCCCGCACTTGGAACTGTACGCTCTAGGGTTTTCAGCGCACTTGTAACTGGTTTCATTTATACACTTTGTTGTACGTCGCTCTGGATAAGAGCGTCTGCCAAATGCCTGTAATGTAATGCTTGAACCACCATATAAAAACGACTTGATTTTTTTGTTTATTTGTGCTCAGGAATGGGAATGTTCAGTATTTGAGTGGAAGATTTTTGCTGTCAAAAATGATTGGAGCCCAATGGGGAAACTTGCTTTTTGAGCAAAAATCATAGATATCAGCAGGGGGTTGACATTACATCTGGTGCTGAGGTTGAGAACCATTGAGATATACAAGAAGACAGCTTCCGTTTACCGGTTCCATGGATTCCTATGGGAGCTGCTCCAAGGCCATCGAGATACACAAGAACTGGAGACAGCAGGAGTTTCCGGCAAGATAGCGAACCGGGTGCAACCTATGCTCTGAGCTCTGTCTGCTTGTCCTAGTTTTACACGTTCTTTACCATCCATTTCTCATTATTCGTTCCTTTTGAACTGCTTATACGCCCTCCAGTATTTAAACTGTAAAATACTGAAAAAGGATTGCACCATGATGACGAAAAAGAATCCTATCTTAACCCGCTGCAACGAGGCAACTGACTGCCATGATTATGCTGCTAAGACGGAACTTTCCATTGAGAACTCCAAAAGAAAAGACCCATTATCACTGACCAAGAACCCACAAGCAACTAAAAGAAAGTACACAGGGACAGAAGGTAGAGAAGGAATGAATGCCATCTTGGAAGCAAGAAAACAGCTAACTGACAAGGTGGACACACTCAGTACCCAGCTACAGCAGAACACCATCATGCTGGCTAGCATAGCTAAGGCAGTTGAGTTCAATGCGGCAGAGATCAAAGACTGCAAAACTCAGCTACAAACCACGGATTGAGAAGTGTCTGCAATAAAGAAAGACAACGCAGAGCTAATGGAACGAGTCCTAGAACTGGAACGGTGCAAGCGCCGTTGGAATCTCAGAATCCAGGGGTTAAAGGAAAAAGAAGGCGAAGATACACGTGAAGTGGTTGCTAACTTATTGGTGAAAATTTCCCCATCATGGTCCCCGAACATCAACCACATTGTGGACTCGGTTCACCGACTAGGCAAACGTGAAGAAAACAAAACAAGACATGTCATCATCCAGTTCACTCAGAGAACACACCGAGACGCACTGTGGAAGATGACCAAGGATTCCACGGTCTGCAAAGAACTTGGGATCGGCTTCCTCGAAGATCTCTGCAAGGCTGACAGGGAGTGGCGCGCAACACTGTGGCCAAAGATACAACAAGCAAGAGCAGCTGGAAAACAGGAATACTACAGAGGTGGTGCTGGATACATCAATGGACAGAGAATCACTTAGAAGGGGCACACAAGGTATATAGACGGTGGTCCAGATGAATAAGCACAAAAAAGGCCTTTTGATTGAAATAAACAGGTTGGATGGTTTATTTATAACTTTTCATATTGAAGGGATATTGCCTATCTTTTGGGCTTCTTTTTTTCACTTCTCTTTAATCACAGTCTGTCAGGACTAGTTCATATTTACTAGCGGTTGCTAGCTTATTTGTTCATAATGAATGTTTTTTTTGTATTTAACTTAATGCTAGGGGCTTAAGAGATAACATTAAGAGAAAATCAATATTTTTATTTTGTAAGGGTGAAAAGGAAAATTTTATTTTGTTACAAGAAACTCACTCAAAACCGGAGGCTGAAAAATTCTGGGTAAACCAATGGGGAGACAAAATTCTTTTTGATAACGTTTCCACTAGATCCGCAGGGTTGGCTATTCTGTTCTGTAAATCACCTGGTGAACTAGTGACATCTAGAATTAGTAATAATGGTCATTGGCTAATTTGCATCCTGAACATTGATGAGCAATACAGTTTTCTGGTTAATGTTTATGGATTTAATAATCTAACTCAAAACAGACCGTTGATTTCAGATGTTTCCGACACGATTGAAAACCTTCAGCTCATCTATCCAACTGCAAATGTAATTATGGGGGGTAATTTCAACATGGTTAATGACAAATGGCTTGACAGATATCCTCCCAAATGTCAATACAGCTCTTATAACCCTATCTTATCTGATTCCTGTAGCACTCACAGCTTGTTAGATCCTTGGTGCCTTAAACATCCAGACACCAAGCAATATTCCTGGTTCAAACCAAATAATGCAGCAAAGTCAAGAGTAGATTTCTGGTTAATTTATTTCTCTGTGATGAACTTTGTCTCTGACTGCTGTATGTCAGAGACAAAGTATTAAGTTGATTTTTAAACGCCCTGGTGTTTGTGGCAGAAACAAAGGGTACTGGAAATTTCATTCGAGTTTATTAAAATGCCAGTCATTTTATGATGGTATTACTGTAATCTCTAATGTGATGTGTCTGATGAATCTGTGACATCCTATATTTCTAAATGGGAATTCTTGAAATTTAAAATTCAGAATATTTTATTCATTTTGGAAAATTGCTAAACAGAAGTAACAAATTATCAGAAGTTAACATCATTAAAAAAATAAACACTAGAAAAGCTGAAGGGGCCTACATAAGATCCAGGACAAAATGGATAGAGGAAGGGGAAAGGAGCACATCGTATTTCTGTCGATTAGAAAAGGCAGGAGAGAAACTCAATCAATGCCTTATTGATTCATGGCCAAGTAAATACTGATCCAGCCTTGATTGCCAAGGAAACAATTTCTTTCTATAGTAAATTATATTCCTCAGCCTTTCTATTGATGATGCTGATTCATTCTTTAACCATATCAAAGATCTTATTCCCTGTATAGACGATGAGTTCGCAGAGTTGTGTGATGCTGATATTACTTCAGATGAGCAGGATAAAGCAGTAGAGGGTTTGTCTTTGGACAAATCTCCAGGCAGTGATGGTCTTACAGTCAATTTCTATTGACATTTTTGGGACTTATTAAAAGATCCATTCTTTCTTATGTTAAAAGAAGCAACTGATAATGTGACATTTCCTTCCACAATGAAACAAGGTATAATAACTTTAATTCCCAAGCCTGGCGAGGACCCCAAAATATCAGATAATCTTAGACCAATCACATTATTGAACAACGACTACAAAATTGTAACCCAGATTTATGCTAATAGATTAAAAACGAATCTACATACAATTATAAGTGATTCCCAATCTGGTTTTATGAAGGGTAGATTCATTCACAACAATATTCGCTTAGTGCTTGATCTTTTAGATTATAGACATTTAATAGAAGATGATGGTTTTATTTTATTTCTTGATTTTTATAAAGCATTTGATTCAATTGAGCACCCATTTATTTGCCATTGTTTAAAGGTTATTAGGATTTGGGGATAAATTTAGAAACATTACAGAATCTCTTTATAAAAATACAAATAGTTCAATCTCTTTACCAGGTACATCACCCCGATTTACAATCAAATGCGGGGTTAAACAGGGTTGTCCTATTTCTCCATTTCTCTTTATAATGGCTACAGAAATGCTTTCTATCTTTATTAAAAATTCAAATATTGTTCCGTTAGATGTACCTGGGAAACCAGTAATCATCAGCCAGTTAGCAGATGATACAACCATCTTTATGAAGCAGCTAACTGAAGTCCCCAAGATACTAAAATTGATTTATAATTTCTCCAAAGCCTCTGGTCTAAAGCAAAATTTAAACAAGTGTGAGTTAATGCCAATTCATCAAAGTCATTTAATAGAGGCATACAACATTCCTATAAAATCCTCTGTTAAAAACTTGGGCATACATATATTTAATGATTCAACTGAAAATGAAAATATGAATGTGTGGTAGTAGGTAGTAGATGAATGCCAAACTAGACTTAACTCATGATTATTGAGAGACATTAGCTTATTGGGTCGAATCTCATTGACTAAAATGGAAAGCCTTTCAAGGTGCATCTATCCGGCATACTCAATGGATGTTCCAAATAAGTCTATTAAAAAGGTCAATCAGGTTAATGTTGATTATATTTGGAAAAGGAAAATTCACTCTATTAAGAGAGCAGATATCACCAAATAATTTAAAGATGGAGGAGGCCTACAAGCTATCGATTTTGATTTTATAAATGGAACCTTAAAAATGAATTGGTTAAAATCTCTTCTGAACAACAATAATGTTTGGTACCATATTCCCAGAGAAATATTCACAAAATTGGGAGGTATAGAATTTTACTTAAATGTGATTTCACTATTCAAAAACTCCTGATTAAATTATCCCTTTTTCACCAGCAGGTCATTTTATATTGGAAACTCTTATACAATCACAATTTCACCCCACATAATACACCAATATGGAATAATAGATATATTATGGAAAAAAACAAATCATTGTATAATTAAAGCCGCAAGCGGAGTTGGGAGGGGTCCAAGCATTGGCACAATCGCGCCCCCTATGGAGCCATTTTAAAATGGCTTTGTCCTCATGATCATATACCTTCACCCAACATATCTACTGAATATCATGATAAGCAATGGCTTGGAATATGTGTCTGACGTAGTAAAATAATGATGACTTATGGCCAATTTTGTGCTAACAGATGCTCGCGGATGACTTAGTTGCGTCGCCATGGATATGTCCTGGTCGCTTCCCGTAAAGGTCTTTACTATGTTGTAACACTTAGATGGCCCGGTGTGTGTGTACAGCTGCAGCGCTTCCATGCCGCAACTATAAAAGGCGCCACACTAGTGTTGTCACGATACCAAAATTTTGACTTTGATAACAGTGCCAGGTTGAGTATCATGATAATTGATAATGAAACAATACTGATTCAATTCTCGGTAACTAACGATACTGAAATTACCGTAATTGATAAGAAACGTAATGTCCACAAGGGTTGACCTCATTTTCGAATTCACGGTTTATTAAAAACCTGGTTTATTAACAACCTTTAAGTTTAAGCCTGTTCAGCATATCAATAAGCATAGGCCTATAGTGTTACAACACTAAACAATAGAAAAATATATGAAATATATTTCAAAAATTAAACAGTTGTAAACTGAATAATTTTTAAAACAGGTCATTCACCTTTAAATAGATTTTAAAACAGCATATTCTAATAACAATACAGCATCTATGTATAATAAAATATTTACAAATTAGAACACCTATTGCTACTGAAGTCAACTGAGTTGAAGCTTGCGCTGTATCAGGGAAGTGAATGCACAAGCGCAGGTCAACTCATTGGGAACCTTAGTTGCTACTGCCATATAGCGAAGATTCTGACAAACTACACTTTTCATCCTCTAAATCAGTAATGCGGGAGACACATTTCCCTGGCTTTGACATTGGACGCAAAACTACCGAACGTCGGAAAATTCAAATACCGAACCCTTTTTTTTTTTTTTGTTTTAAAGTACCGAGAAAGCGCTGAAGTGTCGGTATACGGTGCAACACTACGTCAGACACATATTCCAATCCATAGCTCAGCTTAGCAGAGAATGCACATTTCAGAGCGCCTCAGAGACAGATAGAATAATAACACAAATACGCATTTCAAATAATAAAGACGACATTGAGAAAAAACGAAACAAAAGACGAAATATCAACTCGCGACCTGCGTGCTGCGCGCAAAGTAGCCTACCGTTTTATTTATTTACACATTGGCAGATAAGAAACATTTTGGTTACGCTGACCTATAATACGCTATTCCAAAAGCAAAATCAGACATGTTATACATCGTTAGAAAGCTTATACTCTCACCTACTGAATAAATGAATTGTCAATAAAGCCAAATTGCACTAAAAAGGACGACAACGCCGTAAGCAACAGGTGCGGTATTACGCACAGCTATTATTGAAGATAGCCGACCCAGGCATCACAGATGCGCGTATATTTCGCAAACGGATTGTCCAAGACAATATATGACCACTCATTCGCAAAAGGGACATCTCTACGCGTAAAACCAATGGTGAGATTGTATATTTATTCAATGTTTAGTCCCAGATATTGACTGTGGAATGACATGGTATAATTTTTTTAAAAAGTTAGTCTCGCTTATTTCGTAATTCAGTGAGCAGCGTTTTCACTGCTGTTTTGGCATATTTTAGGGCTAATGTCGGGTTTATCTTGTTGCTACAGAATATTGCATTACATTACATTACAGGCATTTGGCAGAAGCTCTTATCCAGAGCGACATACAACAAAGTGTTTAACCATAACCAGGAACAAGTGTGTCGAAAACCCTAGAGGGCAGTAGCCTACCGTTCTAAGTGCAGGGAACAACCGCATAGTTCAACTTGGACCCTGTAGGTTAAAATGATTAACACTAACGCAAACAAGAACAGCAACAACGCAGTCTTTGCAAAAATACAAGCAATAGTTAAGACGAGTTCAGACTAAGTCACCTACGAAACAACTACCTAGTTACAACCCCAAACTTACAGTCAATTTAGAGAGTAAATTGAGAATACGATTTCTCTCAGCATAATGACGGATTTAAAGACTAAACGAACTCACCCGATATTGTCTTCAAATGGATCCATGCCAAAGAAAAGTAATGATTCATCCTCTCAAATAGCTTTTACTAACAAACTTTTAGTAGCAAACAATGAAATACCAACTCGCCATCGATGCTACCTACGCGCAGAGTACCGTGTATTTATTCAGACACTGGCAACTACAGCATAAATTGCGCCTTTTGTTTATATTCAATATTAGAAATTGCAGCGAGAAACAGCAGCTGTAGACACAAGATAGTTTATATTATGGTAGCAACGGAACGAAGTGGACTACAAATGGATTACCGTCATTGTTTAATTATACCAGCGTGTTTTCGCAGGTTTACACGAAACTCAAATACTATCAATAAAATGGTTTAGCTATTTCTCACCATAATGACAGATTCAAAGACTGAACGAACTCACCAGATATTGTCTTCAAATGGATGCATGCTCAAGAAAAGTAATTATTCATCCTCTCAAAAAGCTTTTACTAAGAAACTTTTGGTAGCCTCTTCCAGTGCTACCCCGACGTTCAGACCCTACCCTCACTGATAAAAACTAGACCCTACGGTGTCGGATTACTTGCGTCGCCATGGATGTCGCTTGCCGTAAAGAAGTTTACTCGATGTCGTAACACTTAGAATTTGGAGCTCCAGCTTTTCCGCACCCCACCTAATAAAAAAGCACATCCAGATGCATCGGTCGATGAAGTTTTGTGTTGATCGGACTTATAGTGTGACAGTTATAGCCTTTAAAAGAGTGATCCTTTGTTATAGCGCCACCATCTGGGCGACATAGGAGATTTTTCGTGCGTGAGTAGTGGGGGGCCATAGGAACCCACCTACCAAAGTTGGTTGGTCTACAACTTATGGTTGCTGAGCTTCAGACATTTTAGCGGAGAAAACTGCCACGCCCCAACGAAAAAGTCTAAATGGCGGGCAAACAATATGGCGGACATAGGTGGTGCCAATGGCAAAGTTGTAGAGCACGTTCAGAGGCATAGTTCGATGAAGTTTTGTGTTGATCTAACTTATGGTGTGGGAGTTATGGGCTTTTACGCAAAACCCTTTGTTATAGCGCCACCATTTGGCCGACATAGGTGATTTTTAGTGCCTGAGTAGTGGGGGGCCATAGGAACCAACCTGCCAAATTTGGTTGCTGTAGGCCTTATGGTTGCTGAGCCTCAGACACTTTTAGCGGAGAAAAATAAGAATAATTAAAGCCGCAAGCGGCGTTGGGAGGGGTCCAAGCATTGGCACCATCGCGCCCCCTACGGAGCGATTTTAAAATGGCTTTTTCCTCATGATCATATGCCTTCATCCAACATATCTCCTGAATATCATGTTGATTGTATAAAATATTGATGACTTATGGCCAATTTTGTGCTAAGAGACGCTGTCGGATGACTTAGTTGCATCGCCATGGATGTGTCCTGGCCGCTTCCCGTGAAGGCCTTTACTATGTCGTAACACTTAGATGGCATGTCGTAACGCACATATGGCCTGGCGTGTTTGTACAGCTGCAGCGCTTCCATGCTGTAACAAAAAAAGGCATCACACTAGTGTTGTCACGATACCAAAATTTTGACTTCGATACCGATACCAAGTTTAGTATCACAATAATTAATACTGAAACGATACTGATTCAATACTCGGTACCTAACGATACTGAAATTACCTTAATTGATCAGAAAGGTAATGTCCACAAGGGTTGACCTCATTTTCGAATTCACAGTTTATAAAAAACCTGGTTTATTAACAACTTTTAAGTTGAAGCCTGTTCAATCTTTAAAACAGGTTTGTCACCTTTAAATAGATGTAAAAACTGCATATTTAAATAACAATACAGCATCTATCTATAATAAAATATTTGCAAATTGGAACACCTATTGCTACTGACGTGAACTGAGTGAAAGCTTGCGCTGTATCAAGCAGCTGAGTGCACAAGCGCAAGACACTTCACTTGGCAACCATAGTTGCTACTGCCTTACAGCGAAGATTCTGACAAATTACACTTTTCATCCTCTCAATCAGTAATGCGGGAGACAATTTTCCCTTGCTTTTACATTTGACTCAAAACTACCGAACGTCGGAATATTCTAATACCGAATCCTTTCTTTTTTTTTTTTTTTTTTTTTAAGTACCGAGAAAGTGCTGAAGTTTTGGCATACCGTGCAACACTACGTCAGAAACATATTCCAATCCATTGCTCAGCTTAGCAGAGAATGCACATTTCAGAGCGCCACAGAGACAGATAGAATAATAACACATGAATGCACATTTCAAATAATACATACGACATTGAGAAAAAACGGAAAAAAACAGACGTAATATCAACTCGCGATCTGCGTGCTGTGCGCAAAGTAGCCTACCGTTTTATTTATTTACACATTGGCAGATAAGAAACATTTTGGTTACGCTGACCTATAAAACGCTATTCCAAAAGCAAAATCAGACATGTTATACATCGTTAGAAAGCTTATACTCTCACCTACGGAATAAATGAGTTGTCAATCAAGCCAAATTGTACTAAAAAGGGCGACAACGCCGTAAGCAACAGGTGTGGTATTACGCACAGCTATTATTGAAGATAGCCGACCCAGGCGTGACAGATGCGCGTATATTTCGCAAACGGATTGTCCAAGACAATATATGACTACTCATTCGCAAAGGGACATCTCTACGCGTAAAACCAATGGTAAGATTGTATATTTATTCAATGTTTAGTCCCAGATATTGATTGTAGAATGACATGGTATAATTTAAAAAATAAAAATTTGTCTCGTTTATTTCGTAATTGAGTGAGCAGCGTTTTCACCGCTGTATTGGCATATTTTAGGGCTAATGTCTGGTTTATCTTGTTGCTACAGAATATTACATTACATCTCAAATTACAGGCATTTGGCAGACGCTCTTATCCAGAGCGACGTACAACAAAGTGTATAACCATAATCAGGAACAATTGTGGCGAAAACCCTAGAGGGCAGTAGCCTACCGTTCCAAGTGCAGGGAACAACCACATAGTTCAACTTGGACCCTGTAGTTTAAACTGATTAACACTAACACAAACAAGAACAGCAACAACGCAGTCTATGCAGAAATGCAAGCAATAGTTAAGACGAGTGCATTAACTAAGTCATCTACGAAACAGCTAACTAGTTACAACCCTAACCTTACAATACATTTAGAGATTAAATTGAGAATACGATTTCTCTCAGCATAATGACGGATTTAAAGAGTAAACGAACTCACCCGATATTGTCTTCAAATGGATCCATGCCAAAGAAAAGTAATGATTCATCCTCTCAAAGCTTTTACTAACAAACTTGTAGTAGCAAAAAATATCAACTCGCCATCCATGATAACTGCTTCATACGCTCAGAGTACCGTATTATTTATGTAGACATTGGTAGAGTACAGCATAAATTGCGTCTTTTGTTTATATTCAATATTAGTAATTGCAGCGAGAAACTGCAGCTGTAGACACAAGATAGTCTGTTATGTTATGGTAGCAACGGAATGAAGCAGAGTACATATGTAGGCTATATTTACCGTCATAGTTTTGTTATACCAGCGTGTTTTCGCGCGTTTCCAGAGAAACTCAATTACTATCAATAAAAATGGTTTAGCTATTTCTCAGCATAATGACGGATGGGGATGGGACGAAAATAATTTTCAACCGTCCACCACGTTTCAGCAACGTTCCAACACTGTCGTCATCACTGTTCCATGGGTCACAAAAACTATTACACTGACGCTTACATTGCAGTGTGAAATATCCACATTATATAATACCACTAACCTATTTAAAGACACTCAATTTCAAAAATAACGCATATAACCGAAATATTTTGAGCAGTAATACTTACATAGCAACATGACATTTTATCTGTGTTTAGTAGTATAGAGACAGAAAATCAATGACAAAGTCCTATCCGCTTCTGTTTTGCGTCAGAAAACGATGTCAGATAGGTCTATCAGCAAAGAAATGGCTTAGCTATGCCCCGAAGTCCTCAATAATAATAGTACTCTCCAAGAAATTATGAAAATCGTTGACAACGTTTCGTTAGGTGCATCGTCTTTAATGCTACGCCACAGTGAATGCGATAAGAAAATATTCCATTACGCTGAACTATAACACGCTATTCCAAATGCAAAATCAGACATGTTATACATCGTTAGAAAGCTTATACTCTCATCTACTGAATAAATGAACTGTCAATCAAGCCAAATTGTACTAAAAACGGCGACAACGCCGCAAGCAACAGGAATCACAAACGGATTGTCCAAGACAATGTATGACCACTCAGTCGCAAAAGGGACATCTCTACGCGTAAAACCAATGATAAGATTGTATATTTATTCAAAGTTTAGTCCCAGATATTGACTGTAATATGAGATGGTATAATTAAAAAAAACTTTGTCTCGTTTATTTCGTTATTCAGTAAGCAGCGTTTTCACTGCTGTATTGGCATATTTTAGGGCAAATGTCGGGTTTATCTTGTTGTTACCGAATATTAGCCTACATTACATTACAGGCATTTGGCAGACGCTCATATCCAGAGCGACGTACAACAAAGTGTCTAACCATAACCAGGAACAAGTGTGTCGAAAACCCTAGAGGGCAGTATCCTACCGTTCCAAGTGCCCCAAGACCGTCCCCTCACTGATAAAAAACTAACCTTACGGTGTCGGATTACTTGCGTCGCCATGGATGTCGCTTGCCGTAAAGAAGTTTACTCGATGTCGTAACACTTAGAATTTGGAGCTCCAGCTTTTCCGCACCCCACCTAATAGAAAAGTCCAAATGGCGGGCAAACCATATGGCGGACATAGGTGGTCACAAAAGCAAAGTTGTAGAGCACATTCAGATGCATCAGTCGATGAAGTTTTGTGTTGATCGGACTTATAGTGTAACAGTTATAGCCTTTAAAAGAGTGATCCTTTGTTATAGCGCCACCATCTGGGCGACATAGGAGATTTTTCGTGCGTGAGTAGTGGGGGGCCATAGGAACCCACCTACCAAAGTTGGTTGGTCTACAACTTATGGTTGCTGAGCCTCAGACATTTTAGCGGAGAAAACTGCCACGCCCCAACGAAAAAGTCTAAATGGCAGGCAAATAATATGGCGGACATAGGTGGTGCCAATGGCAAAGTTGTAGAGCACGTTCAGAGGCATAGATCGATGAAGTTTTGTGTTGATCTAACTTATTGTGTGGGAGTTATTGCCATTTACGCAAAACCCTTTGTTATAGCGCCACCATTTGGCCGACATAGGTGATTTTTAGTGCCTGAGTAGTGGCGGGCCATAGGAACCCACCTGCAAAATTTGGTTGCTGTAGGACTTATGGTTGCTGAGCCTCAGACACTTTTAGCGGAGAAAAATAAGAATAATAATTAAAGCCGCAAGCGGCGTTGGGAGGGGTCCAAGCATTGGCACCATCGCGCCCCCTATGGAGCGATTTTAAAATGGCTTTGTCCTCATGATCATATGCCTTCACCCAACATATCTACTGAATATCATGATGATCGTATAAAATATTGATGACTTATGGCAAATTTTGTGCTAAGAGACGCTGTCGGATGACTTAGTTGCGTCGCCATGGATATGTCCTGGCCGCTTCCCGCGAAGGCCTTTACTATGTCGTAACACTTAGATGGCATGTCGTAACACTTAGATGGTCCGGCGTGTATGCACAGCTGCAGTGTTTCTGTGCCGCAACTAAAAAAGGCGTCACACTAGTAATGTCACGATACCAAAATTTTGACTTTGATAGTGATACCAGGTTTAGTATTACGATACTCAATACTGAAATGATACTTGAAAAATAAACAATGTTAATTCGATACTTGGTACCTAACGATACTGAAATTACTTTAATAGATGAGAAATGTAATGTCCACAAGGGCTGACCTCATTTTCGAATTCATGGTTTATTAACTACCTGGTTCATTAACAACCTGTAAGTTGAAGCCTCTTCAACATATTAATATGCATAGGCCTATAGTGTTACAACACTGAACAATAGAAAAATATGTTAAATGTATTTCAAAAATTAAACAGTTGTAAACTAATATAATATTTACAACAGGTCTTTCACCTTTAAATAGATTTAAAAACAGTATATTTTAATAACAATGCAGCATCTATATATAATAAAATATTTCCAAATTGGAACACCTATTGCTACTGAAGTGAACTGAGTCAAAGCTTGCGCTGTATCAAGGAGCTGAGTGCAAGCACAAGTCACCTCACTCGGCAACCTTAGTTGCTACTGCCTTCTAGCGAAGATTCTGACAAATTACACTTTTCATCCTCTCAAATGCGGGAGACAATTTTCCCTGGCTTTTACATTTGACTCAAACTACCGAACGTCGGAATATTCTAATACCGAAGCGTTTCTTTTTTTTTTTTTTTTTTTAAGTACCGAGAAAGTGCTGAAGTTTTGGTATACCGTGCAACACTACGTCAGACACATATTCCAATCCATTGCTCAGCTTAGCAGAGAATGCACATTTCAGAGCGCCACAGAGACAGATAGAATAATAACACATAAATGCACATTTCAAATAATAAATACGACATTGAGAAAAAACGGAAATAAAAGACGTAATATCAACTCGCGATCTGCGTGCTGCGCGCAAAGTAGTCTACCGTTTTATTTATTTAGACATTGGCAGATAAGATAAATTTTGGTTACGCTGACCTATAAAACGCTATTCCAAAAGCAAAATCAGACATGTTATACATCGTTAGAAAGCTTATACTCTCACCTACTGAATAAATGAATTGTCAATCAAGCCAAATTGCACTAAAAAGGGCGACAACGCCGTAAGCAACAGGTGTGGTATTAAGCACAGCTGTTATTGAAGATAGCCGACCCTGGCGTCACAGATGCGCGTATATTTCGCAAACGGATTGTCCAAGACAATATATGACCACTCATTCGCAAAAGGGACATCTCTACGCGTAAAACCAGTGGTAAGAATGTATATTTATTCGATGTTTAGTCCCAGATATTGAATGTGGAATGACATGGCATAATTTTAAAAAACTTTGTCTCGTTTATTTCCTTATTCAGTGAGCAGCGTTTTCACTGCTATATTGGCATATTTTAGGGCTAACGTCGGGTTTATCTTGTTGCTACGGAATATTACATTACATTCCATTACAATACAGGCATTTGGCAGACGCTCTTATCCAGAGTGACGTACAACAAAGTGTATAACCATAACCAGGAACAAGTGTGTCGAAAACCCTAGAGAGAAATGCCCTTCCAAGTGCAGGGAACAACCGTTAGTTCAACTTGGACCCTGTAGGTTAAACTGATTAACACTAACACAAAAAAGAACAGCAACAACGCAGTCTATGCAAAAATACAAGCAATAGTTAAGACGAGTGCATTAACTAAGTCACCAACGAAACAGCTAACTAGTTACAACCCTAAGCTTACAGTCAATTTAGAGATTAAATTGAGAAAACAATTTCTGTCAGCATAATGACGGATTTAAAGACTAAACGAACTCTCCCGATATTGTCTTCAAATGGACCGTATAATTTATTTAGACATTGGCAGACTACAGCATAAATTGCGTCTTTTGTTTATATTCAATATTAGAAATTGCAGCGAGAAACTGCAGCTGTAGACACAAGATAGTTTGTTATGTTATGGTAGCAACGGCACGAAGCGGACTATATGCATTACCGTCATTGTTTCATTGGACCAGCGTGTTTTCGCGCGTTTGCACAGAAACTATCAATAAAATGGTTTAGCTATTTCTCAGCATAATGACAGATTCAAAGACTAAACGAACTCACCCGATACTGTCTTCAAATAATGTCTGGCACTGTCTTCCACTACTTCCCCGACGATCAGACCGTCCCCTCACTGATAAAAACTAGACCCTACGGTGTCGGATTACTTGCGTCGCCATGGATGTCGCTTGCCGTAAAGAAGTTTAGTAGATGTCGTAATCGTTTAGATTTGGAGCCACAGCTCTTCCGCACCCCACCTAATAAAAAAGTCGAAATGGCAGGCAAACAATATGGCGGAGATATGTAGCCCCAACAGCAAAGTTGTATAGCACATTCATATGCGTCGGTCTATGAAGTTTTGTGTTGATCTGATTTACGGTGTGGGAGTTATGACCTTTTAGGCAAAATCCTTTGTTATAGCGCCACCATCTGGCCGACATAGGTGATTTTTAGTGCCTGAGTAGTGGGGGGCCATAGGAACCCACCTGCCAAATTTAGTTGCTCTAGGACTTATGGTTGCTGAGCCTCAGACATTTTAGCAGAGAAAGCTTCCACGCCCCAACGTAAAAGTTAAAATGGCGGGCAAACAATATGGCGGACATGGGTGGTGCCAATGGCAAAGTTGTAGAGCACGTTCAGATGCATAGGTCGATGAAGTATTGTGTTGATCTAACTTATGGTGTGGGAGTTATGGCCTTTTACGCAAAACCCTTTGTTATAGCGCCACCATCTGGCCGACATAGGTGATTTTTAGTGCCTGAGTAGTGGGGGGCCATAGGAACCCACCTGCCAAATTTGGTTGCTCTACGACTTATGGTTGCTGAGCCTCAGACACTTTTAGCGGAGAAAAATAATAAGAATAATAATAATAATAATAATAATAATAATAATAATAATCCTAACAAAAACAATAGGGTTCCACCAGCTTCGCTGCTTGGACCCCTAATAATCCTAACAGATACAATAGGGTTCCACCAGCTTCGCTGCTTGGACCCCTAATAATAATAATCCTAACAAATACAATAGGGTTCCACCAGCTTCGCTGCTTGGACCCCTAATTAAAGGCGCAAGTGGCGTTGGGAGGGGTCCAAGCATTGGCACCATCGCGCCCCCTATGGAGCAATTTTAAAATGGCTTTGTCCTCATGATCATACGCCTTCACCCAACATATCTACTGAATATCATGATGATCGTATGAAATATTGATGACTTATGATCAATTTTGTGCTAAGAGACTCTGTCGGATGACTTAGTTGCGTAACCATGGATGTGTCCTGCCGCTTCCCGTAAAGGCCTTTACTATATCGTGACGCTTAGATGGGATGTCGTAACACATATATGGCCCGGTGTGTATGTACAGCTGCAGCGCTTCTATGCTGTAACTAAAAAAGGCGTCACACTAGTGTTGTCACAATACCAAAATTTTGACTGTCATACCGATATCAGGTTTAGTATCACGATACTCAATACTGAAATGATACTTGAAACTTAAACGATGCTAATTCGATACTCGGTACCTAACGATACTGAAATTACCTTAATAGATCAGAAAAGCCTCAACTAAATAATATTTACAACAGGTCTTTCACCTTTAAATAGATTTAAAAACAGTATATTTTAATAACAATACAGCATCTGTATATAATGAAATATTTCCAAATTGGAACACCTATTGCTACTGAAGTGAACTGAGTCAAAGCTTGCGCTGTATCAAGGAGCTGAGTGCAAGCACAAGTCACCTCACTTGGCAACCTTAGTTGCTACTGCCTTCTAGCGAAGATTCTGACAAATTACACTTTTCATCCTCTCAATCAGTAATGCGGGAGACAATTTTCCCTGGCTTTTACATTTGACTCAAAACTACCGAACGTCGGAATATTCTAATACCGAAGCGTTTCTTTTTTTTTTTTTTTTTTAAGTACCGAGAAAGTGCTGAAGTTTTGGTATACCGTGCAACACTACGTCAGACACATATTCCAATCCATTGCTCAGCTTAGCAGAGAATGCACATTTCAGAGCGCCACAGAGACAGATAGAATAATAACACATAAATGCACATTTCAAATAATAAATACGACATTGAGAAAAAACGGAAATGAAAGACGTAATATCAACTTGCGATCTGCGTGCTGCGCGCAAAGTAGTCTACCGTTTTATTTAGACATTGGCAGATAAGATAAATTTTGGTTACGCTGACCTATAAAACGCTATTCCAAAAGCAAAATCAGACATGTTATACATCGTTAGAAAGCTAATGCTCTCACCTACTGAATGAATGAATTGTCAATCAAGCCAAATTGCACTAAAAAGGGCGACAACGCCGTAAGCAACAGGTGTGGTATTAAGCACAGCTGTTATTGAAGATAGCCGACCCTGGCGTCACAGATGCGCGTATATTTCGCAAACGGATTGTCCAAGACAATATATGACTACTCATTCGCAAAGGGACATCTCTACGCGTAAAACCAATGGTAAGATTGTATATTTATTCAATGTTTAGTCCCAGATATTGATTGTAGAATGACATGGTATAATTTAAAAAATAAAAATTTGTCTCGTTTATTTCGTAATTGAGTGAGCAGCGTTTTCACCGCTGTATTGGCATATTTTAGGGCTAATGTCTGGTTTATCTTGTTGCTACAGAATATTACATTACATCTCAAATTACAGGCATTTGGCAGACGCTCTTATCCAGAGCGACGTACAACAAAGTGTATAACCATAATCAGGAACAATTGTGGCGAAAACCCTAGAGGGCAGTAGCCTACCGTTCCAAGTGCAGGGAACAACCACATAGTTCAACTTGGACCCTGTAGTTTAAACTGATTAACACTAACACAAACAAGAACAGCAACAACGCAGTCTATGCAGAAATGCAAGCAATAGTTAAGACGAGTGCATTAACTAAGTCATCTACGAAACAGCTAACTAGTTACAACCCTAACCTTACAATACATTTAGAGATTAAATTGAGAATACGATTTCTCTCAGCATAATGACGGATTTAAAGAGTAAACGAACTCACCCGATATTGTCTTCAAATGGATCCATGCCAAAGAAAAGTAATGATTCATCCTCTCAAAGCTTTTACTAACAAACTTGTAGTAGCAAAAAATATCAACTCGCCATCCATGATAACTGCTTCATACGCTCAGAGTACCGTATTATTTATGTAGACATTGGTAGAGTACAGCATAAATTGCGTCTTTTGTTTATATTCAATATTAGTAATTGCAGCGAGAAACTGCAGCTGTAGACACAAGATAGTCTGTTATGTTATGGTAGCAACGGAATGAAGCAGAGTACATATGTAGGCTATATTTACCGTCATAGTTTTGTTATACCAGCGTGTTTTCGCGCGTTTCCAGAGAAACTCAATTACTATCAATAAAAATGGTTTAGCTATTTCTCAGCATAATGACGGATGGGGATGGGACGAAAATAATTTTCAACCGTCCACCACGTTTCAGCAACGTTCCAACACTGTCTTCATCACTGTTCCATGGGTCACAAAAACTATTACACTGACGCTTACATTGCAGTGTGAAATATCCACATTATATAATACCACTAACCTATTTAAAGACACTCAATTTCAAAAATAACGCATATAACCGAAATATTTTGAGCAGTAATACTTACATAGCAACATGACATTTTATCTGTGTTTAGTAGTATAGAGACAGAAAATCAATGACAAAGTCCTATCCGCTTCTGTTTTGCGTCAGAAAACGATGTCAGATAGGTCTATCAGCAAAGAAATGGCTTAGCTATGCCCCGAAGTCCTCAATAATAATAGTACTCTCCAAGAAATTATGAAAATCGTTGACAACGTTTCGTTAGGTGCATCGTCTTTAATGCTACGCCACAGTGAATGCGATAAGAAAATATTCCATTACGCTGAACTATAACACGCTATTCCAAATGCAAAATCAGACATGTTATACATCGTTAGAAAGCTTATACTCTCATCTACTGAATAAATGAACTGTCAATCAAGCCAAATTGTACTAAAAACGGCGACAACGCCGCAAGCAACAGGAATCACAAACGGATTGTCCAAGACAATGTATGACCACTCAGTCGCAAAAGGGACATCTCTACGCGTAAAACCAATGATAAGATTGTATATTTATTCAAAGTTTAGTCCCAGATATTGACTGTAATATGAGATGGTATAATTAAAAAAAACTTTGTCTCGTTTATTTCGTTATTCAGTAAGCAGCGTTTTCACTGCTGTATTGGCATATTTTAGGGCAAATGTCGGGTTTATCTTGTTGTTACCGAATATTAGCCTACATTATAGGCATTTGGCAGACGCTCATATCCAGAGCGACGTACAACAAAGTGTCTAACCATAACCAGGAACAAGTGTGTCGAACACCCTAGAGGGCAGTATCCTACCGTTCCAAGTGCCCCAAGACCGTCCCCTCACTGATAAAAAACTAACCTTACGGTGTCGGATTACTTGCGTCGCCATGGATGTCGCTTGCCGTAAAGAAGTTTACTCGATGTCGTAACACTTAGAATATGGAGCTCCAGCTTTTCCGCACCCCACCTAATAGAAAAGTCCAAATGGCGGGCAAACCATATGGCGGACATAGGTGGTCCCAATAGCAAAGTTGTAGAGCACATTCAGATGCATCGGTCAATGAAGTTTTGTGTTGATCTGACTTATGGTGTGAGAGTTATGGCCTTTTAAAGTATGACCCTTTGTTATAGCGCCACCATCTGGCCGACATAGGTGATTTGTAGTGCCTGAGTAGTGGGGGGCCATAAGAACCCACCTCCCAAATTTGGTTGGTGTACAACCTATGGTTGCTGAGCCTCAGACATTTTAGCGGAGAAAACTGCCACGCCCCAACTAAAAAGTTAAAATGGCGGGCAAACAATATGGCAGACATAGGTAGTGCCAATGGCAAAGTGATAGAGCACGTTCAGATGCATATGTCGATGAAGTTTTGTGTTGATCTATCTTATGGTGTGGGAGTTATGGCCTTTTACGCCTAACCCTTTGTTAAAGCGCCACCATATGGCCGACATAGGTGATTTTTAGTGCCTGAGTAGTGGGGGGCCATAGGAACCCACCATCCAAATTTGGTTGCTCTAGGACTTATGGTTGCTGAGCCTCAGACACTTTTAGCGGAGAAAAATAAGAATAATAATAATAATTAAAGCCGCAAGCGGCGTTGGGAGGGGTCCAAGCATTGGCACCATCGCGCCCCCTATGGAGCGATTTTAAAATGGCTTTGTCCTCATGATCATATGCCTTCACCCCACATATCTACTGAATATCATGATGATCGTATGAAATATTGATGACTTATGGCCAATTTTGTGCTAAGACACGCTGTCGGATGACTTAGTTACGTCGCCATGGATATGTCCTGGCCGCTTCCCGTCAAGGCCTTTACTATGTCGTAACACTTAGATGGCTCGGTGTGTGTGTACAGCTGCAGCGCTTACATGCCGCAACTAAAAAAGGCGTCACACTAGTGTTGTCACGATACCAAAATTTTGACTTTGATACCGATGCCAGGTTTAGTATCATGATAATTGATACTGAAACAATACTGATTCAATACTCGGTACCTAACGATACTGAAATTACCTTAATTGGTCCGGCGTGTATGCACAGCTGCAGTGCTTCTGCGCCGCAACTAAAAAAGGCATCACACTAGTGTTGTCACAATACCAAAATTTTGACTTTGATACTGATACCACGATACTCAATACTGAAATGATACTTGAAACTTAAACGATGCTAATTCGATACTCGGTACCTAACGATACTGAAATTACCTTAATAGATGAGAAATGTAATGTCCACAAGGGTTGACCTCATTTTCGAATTCATGGTTTATTAACAACCTGGTTCATTAACAACCTTTAAGTTGAAGCCTCTGCAACATTTTAATATGCATAGGCCTATAGTGTTGCAACCCTGAACAATAGAAAAATATGTTAAATATATTTAAAAAATTAAACACTTGTAATGTAAATAATCTTTAAAACAGGTCTTTCACCTTTAAATAGATTTAAAAACAGCATATTTTAATAACAATACAGCATCTATCTAATAAAATATTTCCAAATTGGAACAGCTATTGCTACTGAAGTGAACTGAGTCAAAGCTTGCGCTGTATCAAGGAGCTGAGTGCACAAGCGCAAGTCACCTCACTTGGCAACCTTAGTTGCCACTGCCTTACAGCGAAGATTCTGACAAATTACACTTTTCATCCTCTCAATCAGTAATGCGAGAGACAATTTTCCCTGGCTTTTACATTTGGCTCAAAACTACCGAACGGCGGAATATTCTAATACCGAACCGTTTCTTTTTTTTTTTTTTTTTTTTTTTTAAGTACCGAGGAAGTGCTGAAGTTTTGGTATACCGTGCAACACAACGTCAGACACATATTCCAATCCATTGCTCAGCTTAGCAGAGAATGCACATTTCAGAGCGCCACAGAGACAGATAGAATAATAACACATGAATGCACATTTCAAATAATAAATACGACATTGAGAAAAAACGGAAAAGAAGACGTCATATCAACTCGCGATCTGCGTGCTGCGCGCAAAGTAGCCTACCGTTTTATTTATTTACACATTGGCAGATAAGAAAAAATTTGGTTACGCTGACCTATAAAACGCTATTCCAAAAGCAAAATCAGACATGTTATACATCGTTAGAGAGCTTATACTCTCACCTACTGAATAAATGAATTGTCAATCAAGCCAAATTGTACTAAAAAGGGCGACAACGCCGTAAGCAACAGGTGTGGTATTACGCACAGCTATTATTGAAGATAGCCGACCCAGGCGTGACAGATGCGCGTATGTTTCGCAAACGGATTGTCCAAGACAATATATGACCACTCATTCGCAAAAGGGACATCTCTACGCGTAAAACCAATGGTAAGATTGTATATGTACTCAATGTTTAGTCCCAGATATTGACTGTAGAGTGAGATGGTATAATTACAAAAAAATTTGTCTCGTTTATTTCGTTATTCGATAAGCAGCGTTTTCACTGCTGTATTGGCATATTTTAGGGCAAATGTCGGGTTTATCTTGTTGTTACGGAATATTACATTCCATTACATTACAGGCATTTGGCAGACGCTCTTATCCAGAGCTACGTACAACAAAGTGTATAACCACAACCAGGAACAAGTGTGTCGAAAACCCTAGAGGGCAGTAGCCTACCGTTTCAAGTGCAGGGATAGTTCAACTTGGACCCTGTAGGTGAAACTGATTAACACTAACACAAACAAGAACAGCAACAACGCAGTCTATGCAAAAATACAAGCAATAGTTAAGACGAGTTCAGACTAAGTAACCTACGAAACAACTACCTAGTTACAACCCCAAACTTACAGTTAATGTAGAGATAAAATTGAGAATACGATATCTCTCAGCATAATGACGGATTCAAAGACTAAACGAACTCACCCGATATTGTCTTCAAATGGATCCATGCCAAAGAAAAGTAATGAGTCATCCTCGCAAAAAGCTTTTACTAACAAACTTTTAGTAGCAAAAAATGAAATACCAACTCGCCATCGATGCTACCTACGCGCAGAGTACCGTGTTATTTATTCAGACACTGGCAACTACAGCAGAAATTGCGTCTTTTGCTTATATTCAATATTAGTAACTGCAGCGAGAAACAGCAGCTGTAGACACAAGATAGTTTATATTGTGGTAGCAACGGAACGAAGCAGACTACATACGTATTACCGTCATTGCTTCATTATACCAGCGTGTTTTCGCGCGTTTACACGAAACTCAAATACAATCAATAAAATGGTTTAGACTAAACGAACTCAGCAGATATTGTCTTCAAATGGATGCATGCTAAAGAAAAGTAATTATTAAGATTTTACTAACAAACTTTTGGTAGCCTAGCATGCACACTGGGTCGCACTGTCTTACAGTGCTTCCCCGACGTTCAGACCCTACCCTCACTGATGAAAAGTAACCTTACGGTGTCGGATTACTTGCGTCGCCATGGATGTCGCTTGCCGTAAAGAAGTTTACTCGATGTCGTAACACTTAGAATTTGGAGCTCCAGCTTTTCCGCACCCCACCTAATAAAAAAGTCCAAATGGCGGGGAAACCATATGGCGGACATAGGTGGTCCCAAAAGCAAAGTTGTAGAGCACATTCAGATGCATCGGTCGATGAAGTTTTGTGTTGATCGGACATATAGCGTGACAGTTATAGCCTTTAAAAGAGTGATCCTTTGTTATAGCGCCACCATCTGGGCGACATAGGAGATTTTTCGTGCGTGAGTAGTGGGGGGCCATAGGAACCCACCTACCAAAGTTGGTTGGTCTACAACTTATGGTTGCTGAGCTTCAGACATTTTAGTGGAGAAAACTGCCACGCCCCAACGAAAAAGTCTAAATGGCGGGCAAACAATATGGCGGACATAGGTAGTGCCAATGGCAAAGTTGTAGAGCACGTTCAGAGGCATAGGTCGATGAAGTTTTGTGTTGATCTAAGTTATGGTGTGGGAGTTATGGCCTTTTACGCAAAACCCTTTGTTATAGCGCCACCATTTGGCCGACATAGGTGATTTTTAGTGCCTGAGTAGTGGGGGGCCATAGGAACCCACCTGCCAAATTTGGTTGCTCTACGACTTATGGTTGCTGAGCCTCAGACACTTTTAGCGGAGAAAAATAATAAGAATAATCCTAACAAAAACAATAGGGTTCCACCAGCTTCGCTGCTTGGACCCCTAACTAGACAATTCCTGCAGAAATTGTGAAGTGTGGTTGCCGCCAATGCAAAGTCGACTTTCTGCTGAACAGAGTGAACCGTGGTAGGTAGTTGCTACGATGTCCTGGTGGTGACTATGATGTTTTCGGTGGTGTCTAGGGTGTTGCTAGGTGGTTGTTATCGAGTTTGAGGCGGTTGTTAGGGTGTTACTAGGTGGTTTTATGGAGTTCTATGTGGTTGCTATGGTATTCCAGGTGGTTACTAGGGTGTTCTAGGTGGTTGCTATGGAGTTCTAGGCAGTTGCTAGGATGTTGCTAGGTGGTTGATATGATGTTCCAGGTGGTTGCTAGGGTGGTGCTAGGTGGTTGCTATGGAGCTCCAGGTGGTTGCTAGGGCTTTGCAAGGTGGTTGCTAGGGTATTTTAAGTGGTTGCTATGATGTTGCTAGGTGGTTGCTATGGAGTTATAGGCGGTTGCTAGGGTGTAGCTAGGCAGTTATGGTGTTCCAGGTGGTTGCTAGGGTGTTGCTAGGATGTTGCTAGGTGGTTGCCATGGAGTAATAGGCGGTTGCTAGGGTGTTGCTAGGTGGTTGCTATGGAGTTGTAGCCGGTTGCTAGGGTGTTGCTAGGCATTTGCTGTGCAGTTATAGGCGGTTGCTAGGGTGTTGCTAGGGTATTCTAAGTGGTTGCTATGGAGTTCTAGGCAGTTGCTAGGATGTTGCTAAGTGGTTGATATGGTGTTCCACGTGGTTGCTAGGGTGGTGCTAGGTGGTTGCTATGGAGTTCCAGGTGGTTACTATGGAGCTCCAGGTGGTTGCTAGGGCATTGCTAGGTGGTTGCTAGGGTAATCTAAGTGGTTGCTAGGATGTTGCTAGGTGGTTGCTATGGAGTTATAAGCAGTTGCAAGGGTGTTGCTAGGCAGTTTTTATGGTGTTCCAGGTGATTGCTAGGGTGTTGCTAGGTGGTTGCTAGGATGTTGCTAGGTGGTTGCTATGGAGTTATAGGCAGTTGCTAGGTGGTTGCTAGAAGGTTGTTATGGAGTTATAGGCGGTTGTTAGGGTGTTGCTAGGCAGTTGTTATAGTGTTCCAGGTGGTTGCTAGGGTGTTGCTAGGTGGTTGCTAGGGTATTCTAGGTGGTTGCTATGGAGTTCTAGATGGTTACTATGGTGTTGCTAGGTGGTTGCTATGGAGTTATAGCTGGTTGCTAGGGTGTTGCTAGGCATTTGCTATGGAGTTATAGGTGGTTGCTAGGGTGTTGCTAGGCAGTTGTTATGGTGTTCCAGGTGGTTGCTAGGGTGTTGCTAGGTGGTTGCTATGGAGTTATAGGTGGTTGCTAGGGTGTTGCGAGGCAGTTGTTATGGTGTTCCAGGTGGTTGCTAGGGTGTTGCTAGGTGGTTGGTATGGTGTTCCAGGTGGTTGCTAGGGTGTTGCTAGGTGGTTGCTATGGAGTTCTAGGTGGTTGCTATGGTGTTGCTAGGTGGTTGCTATGGAGTTATAGCTGGTTGCTAGGGTGTTGCTAGGCATTTGCTATGGTGTTCCAGGCGGTTGCTAGTGTGTTGCTAGGTGGTTGCTATGGAGTTATAGCCGGTTGCTAGGGTGTTGCTAGGCATTTGCTATGGAGTTATAGGCGGTTGCTAGGGTGTTGCTAGGGTATTCTAGGTGGTTGCTAGGATGTTGCTAGATGGTTGCTATGGAGTTATAGGTGGTTGCTAGGGTGTTGCTAGGTAGTTGTTATGGTGTTCCAGGTGGTTGCTAGGGTGTTGCTAGGTGGTTGCTAGGGTGTTGCTAGGTGGATGCTATGGAGTTCTCGGTGGTTACTATGGTGTTGCTAGGTCGTTGCTATGTACTTATAGCCGGTTGATAGGGTGTTGCTAGGCATTTGCTATGGAGTTATAGGCGGTTGCTAGGGTGTTGCTAGAGTATTCTAGGTGGTTGCTAGGATGTTGCTAGGTGGTTGCTATGGAGTTATAGGCGGTTGCTAGGGTGTTGCTAGGCAGTTGTTATGGTATTCCAGGTGGTTACTTGGGTGTTGCTAGGTGGTTGCTATGGTGTTCCAGGTGGTTGCTATGGTGTTGCTAGGTGGTTGCTATGGAGTTATAGCCGGTTGCTAGGGTGTTGCTAGGCATTTGCTATGGTGTTCCAGGTGGTTGCTAGGGTGTTGCAAGGTGGTTACTATGCAGTTCTAGGTGGTTGCTAGGGTGTTGCTAGGTGGTTGCTATGGAGTTATAGGTGGTTGCTAGGGTGTTGCTAGGTGGTTACTAGGGTATTCTAGGTGGTTGCTAGGGTGTTGCTAGGTGGATGCTATAGAGGTCTAGGTGGTTGCTAGGGTGTTGCTAGGTGGATGCTATGGAGTTATAGCTGGTTGCTAGGGTGTTGCTAGACATTTGTTATGGTTTTCCAGGTGGTAGCTAGGGTGTTGCTAGGTGGTTGCTATAGAGTTCTAGGTGGTTGCTATGGTGTTGCTAGGTGGTTGCTATGGAGCTCAGGGCGGTTGCTAGGCTGTTCTAGGTGGTTGCTAGGGTGTCGCTAGGCGCTTGCTATGCAGGTCTAGGTGGTTGCTAGGGTGTTGCTAGGTGGTTGCTATGGAGTGGTAGGCTGTTGCTAGGATGTTGCTAGGGGGTTGCTATGGAGTTCTAGGCGGTTGCTAGGTATTTACTGAGTCCAATGACGCGACCCATAGTTCTCTATGACAAACGGTTCAAAAGTTATGAAATATCAAACATCGGCCAATCAGGAAGGGGGGCGAGGCTGATCTACACCAATGGACAAAGGACTCTCTACCATGTCCAATGAGGCATTGCACAATTTGTGGGCAGTTTTTCCCCATAGAGATGAATGGCAGAATGTTCAAATCTAGAGAGAGACCAGAGTACTGCTGCTAGAAGACAGAGCATTGTGACATCACAAGGGAGAGAAGGCAGAGCATTGTGACATCACAAGGCTGAACATTCTACCATTCATTCTCTATGGGAAAAATTTCCCAAAAAAAGTGGAATTTCTCAATTTCTTCAAAAACCGTGCAACGAAACTTTCCACAAAGTAATAGCGCACCATTCCCGATCAAGCCGCTCGATTTGACGTATTTCACATGTATGTGGTGCGAAAACTCTGGGAGGAGTAGCGGTCCAAAAAATGGGTGGAAAGAAATAAAAATAATAATAATAACTAGACAATTCCTGCTGAAATTGTGAAGTGTGGTTGCCGCCAGTGCAAAGTCTCCTTTCTGCTGAACAGAGTGAACAGTGGTAGGTAGTTGCTATGATGTTCTGGTGGTGACTATGGTGTTTTAGGTGGTGTCTAGGGTGTTGCTAGGTGGTTGTTATGGAGTTTGAGGCGGTTACTAGGGTGTTGCTAGGTGGTTGCTAGGGTATTCTAGGTGGTCGCTAGGCTGTTGTAAGGTGGTTGCTATGGTGTTGCTAGGTGGTTGCTATGGAGTTATAGGCGGTTGCTAGGGTGTTGCTAGGTGGTTGCTAGGGTTTTCTAGGTGGTTCCTATGGGTTTCTAGGCAGTTGCTATGGTGATAAAGGTGGTTGATATGGTGTTCCAGGTGGTTGCTAGGGTGGTGCTAGGTGGTTGCTATGGAGTCCTAGGTGGTTGCTAAGGCATTGCTAGTTGGTTGCTGGGGAATTCTATGTGGTTGCTAGGATGTTGCTAGGTGGTAGCCATGGAGTTATAGGCGGGTGCTAGGGTGTTGCTAGGCAGTTGTTATGGTGTTCCTGGTGGTTGCTAGGGTGTTGCTAGGATGTTGCCAGGTGGTTGCTATGGAGTTATAGGCGGTTGCTAGGGTGTTGCTAGGTGGTTGCTAGGGTATTCTAGGTGGTTGCTAGGAGGTTGCTATGGAGTTATTGATGGTTGCTAAGGTGTTGCTAGGCAATTATTTTGGTGTTCCATGTGGTTGCTAGGGTATTCTAGGTGGTTGCTAGGGTGTTGCTAGGTGGTTAGTAGGGTTTTCTAGGTGGTTGCTAGGATGTTGCTAGGTGATTGCCATGGAGTTATAAGTGGTTGCTAGGGTGTTGCTAGGCAGTTGTTATGGTGTTCCAGGTGGTTGCTAGGGTATTCTAGGTGGTTGCTAGGGTGTTGCAAGGTGGTTGCTATGGAGTTATAGCCGGTTGCTAGGGTGTTGCTAGCCATTTGCTATGGTGTTCCAGGTGGTTGCTAGGGTGTTGCTAGGTGGGTGTTATGCAGTTCCAGGTGGTTGCTAGGGTGTTGCTAGGTGGTTACTAGGGTATTCTTGGTGGTTGCTATGGTGTTGCTAGGTGGATGCTATGGAGTTATAGCTGGTTGCTAGGGTGTTGCTATGCATTTGCTATGGTGTTCCAGGTGGTTGCTAGGATGTTGCAAGGTGGTTGCTATGCAGTTCTAGGTGGTTGCTAGGGTGTTGCTATGTGGTTGCTATGGAGTTCGAGACAGTTGCTATGGCGTTACAGGTGGTTGCTAGTGTGTTGTTAGGTGTTTGCTATGAAGTTCTAGGCGGTTGCTAGGGTGTTCTAGGAGGTTGCTAGGGTGTTGCTAGGTCGTTGCTATGGAGTTACAGGCGGTTGCTAGGATGTTGCTAGGGGGTTGCTATGGAGTCCTAGGCGGTTGCTAGGTCTTTACTGAGTCCAATGACGCGACCCATAGTTCTCTATGAAAAACCGTTCAAATGTTACGAAATATCAAACATCGGCCAATCAGGAAGGGGGTTAAGGCTGATCTCCACCAATGGACAAAGGACTCCCTACCATGTCCAATGAGGCATTGCACAATTTGTGGGCAGTTTTTCCCCATAGAGATGAATGGCAGAATGTTCAAATCTAGAGAGAGACCAGGGTACTGCTGCTAGAAGACAG
The DNA here is from genome assembly GCA_039654925.1 of Anguilla pacifica. Taxonomy (NCBI): domain Eukaryota; kingdom Metazoa; phylum Chordata; class Actinopteri; order Anguilliformes; family Anguillidae; genus Anguilla; species Anguilla pacifica. The sequence continues at coordinate 31,226,452 of CM077290.1, read as the reverse complement.
AGCATTGTGACATCACAAGGGTGAACATTCCGCCATTCATTCTCTATGGGAAAAATTTCCCAAAAAAATTCAAATTTATCAACAACCGTGCAACGAAACTTTCCACAAAGTAATAGCACACCATTCCCGATCAAGCCGCTCGATTTGACATATTGCACATGCATGTGGTGCGAAAACTCTGGGAGGAGTAGCGGTCCAAAAAATGGGTGGAATAATAATAATAATAATAACTAGACAATTCCTGCAGAAATTGTGAAGTGTGGTTGCCGCCAATGCAAAGTCGACTTTGTGCTGAACGGAGTGAACAGTTTCTGTAGTATAAGCAGAGACAGGGCATTGTGTACCTGCTATAACATCACTACAACGAGTTGATTTGCGACACATATATTCAGAGCTAAATTATCCTTTCATCAAAATTTGAGATCTCAGTGTTTTACTTGCAGTATGCGGTGACGAGTGACGGCGAATCACAAAGCTAGCTGGCATGTTCAGAGGGTCTTGGAAAAACCCGAAGTCTGACGTGTAATGCAGACTGATGTGTAATGCAGTTATAACGAGACCAAAGTTTCGAACTCGCTGGAATATAAAACGGTATTACAAAAGTAAAATTTGACATATTATACATTGTTAGAAAGCTTATTCTGTCACCTATTAGATCGATGATGTGTAGATCAAGCCAGATTGTACTACAAAGTTCGACAACACCCAAAGCAACATGTGTGGTATTACAAGCCCACTGAAGACCGGATCAGAAGCTGCTGCACACGTGTTGTTGACGGCGTTGTTGCACTCTTTAGTACAGTCTGGCTTGTTTGAGAATTTGTTTATTCAGTAGGTGAGAGCATAAGCTTTCTAACCAGGTATAACAGCACGTCTAATTTTGGTTTTGGAATATCGTTTTTTTAGGTCAACCGAAAGTTTTTTAATCGTCGCATACAATGCATGTAGTCTGTTAGCATTAGCATTCAAAGACGCTGGACCTGACGAAACGTCGTCAAAGAATTTGCGTAATATCTTGTGAAATACTGTTATTATTGAGGACTTCTGGGTATGCCTAAGCCATATGTTTTGTTGATATACCTAGCTGACAGCGTTTTCATTTGTAATTTTGCATTTGGAATACCGTTTTTATCGCGTGCACTTCCGCATTAAGCTATATCCACTGTGGTGGCTAAGTCGCCAGGAAACCTCGTTTGAACAACACAATCCGTGCATGTACGTCTTCGTCAAGGTTTTATCTACATTGTGGTATGAATCATTTGAAGTTTACGAATGTGTGTTTTCTGTAATTACGACGAAAATGGAGATATGCACCGCATCTGGATTCTAAATTTCCTGTAGATGAAGCAGGTTAAAAGTGCATCACGTGTGCTAAGCCGACCAATGCTGTGACTTCACCGCTCACATATGTATGACGTCACGTTTTACATTCATCCCTATGGGGAAAAATTGGCCATAAAAAGTCATATTTCTCAAAAACCGTGCAGCGAAACTTTCCACAAAGTAATAGCACACGATTCCCAAAGAAGCCGGTCAATTTGACATATGGCACGTGTATGTGGTGCGAAAACTCTGGGAGGAGTAGCGGTCCAAAAAATGGGTGGAAAGAAAGAAATAATAATAATAATAATAACTAGACAATTCCTGCAGAAATTGTGAAGTGTGGTTGCCGCCAATGCAAAGTCGACTTTCTGCTGAACAGAGTGAACAGTGGTAGGTAGTTGCTATGATGTTCTGGTGGTGACTATGGTGTTTTAAGTGGTGTCTAGGGTGTTGGTAGGTGGTTGCTATGGAGTTTGAGGCGGTTGCTAGGGTGTTGCTAGGTGGTTCTATGGAGTTCCAGGCGGTTGCTATGGAATTCTAGGCGGTTGCTAGGGTGTTGTAGGTGGTTGCTGTGGAGTTCTAGGCAGTTGCTAGGATGTTGCTAGGTGGTTGATATGGTGGTCCAGGTGGTTTCTAGGGTGTTCTAGGTAGTTCCTATGGAGTTCTAGTTGGTTGCTAGGGTGATGCTAGGTGCTTGCTATGGGAATCTAGGCAGTTGCTAGGTTGTTGCTAGGTGGTTGCTATGGAGTTCAGGGCGGTTGCTAAGGCATTCTAGGTGGTTGCTTGGATGTTGCTAGGTGGTTGCTATGGTGTTCCAGGTGGTTGCTATGGTGTTGCTAGGTGGTTGCTATGGAGTTCTTGGTGGTTGCTAGGGTGTTGCTTGGTGGTTGCTATGGAGTTATTGCTGGTTGCTAGGGTTTTGCTAGGCTTTTGTTATGGTGTTACAGGTGGTTGCTAGAGTGTTGCTAGGTGGTTGCTATGGAGTTCTAGGTTGTTGCTAGGGTGTTGCTAGGTGGTTGCTATGGAGTTATAGCTGTTTGCTAGGGTGTTGCTAGGCATTTGCTATGGTGTTCTAGGTGGTTGCTAGGGTTTTGCTGGATGGTTGCTATGGAGTTCAAGGTGGTTGCTAGGGTGTTGCTAGGTGGTTGTTATGAAGTTATAGCTGGTTGCTAGGGTGTTGCTAGGCATTTGCTATGGTGTTCCAGGTGGTTGCTAGGGTGTTGCTAGGTGGTTGCTAGAATGTTGGTAGGTTGTTGCTATTGAGTTATAGGCAGTTGCTAGGGTGTTGCTATGTGTTTGCTAGGGGGTTGCTATGGAGTTATAGGCGGTTGCTAGGGTGTTTCTAGGCAGTTATGCTGTTTCAGGTGGTTGCTATGGTGTTGCTAGGTGGTTGCTAGGGTATTCTAGGTGGTTGCTAGGGTGTTGCTAGGTGGATGCTATGGAGTTCTGGGTGGTTACTATGGTGTTGCTAGGTGGTTGCTATGGAGTTATAGACGGTTGCTAGGGTGTTGCTAGGGTATTCTAGGTGGTTGCTAGGATGTTGCTAGGTGGTTGCTATGGAGTTATAGGCGGTTGCTAGGGTGTTGCTAGGCATTTGCTATGGAGCTATAGACGGTTGCTAGGGTGTTGCTAGGTTATTCTAGGTGGTTGCTAGGATGTTGCTAGGTGGTTGCTATGGAGTTATAGGCGGTTGCTAGGGTGTTGCTATGCAGTTGCTATGGTGTTCCAGGTGGTTGCTAGGGGGTTGCTAGGTGGTTGCTATGGTGTTCCAGGTGGTTGCTAGGGTGTTGCTAGGTGGTTGCTATGGAGTTCTAGGTGGTTGCTATGGTGTTGCTAGGTGGTTGCTATGGAGTTAAAGCTGGTTGCTAGGGTGTTCTAGGTGGTTGCTAGGGTGTTGCTAGGTGGTTGCTATGGTGTTCCAGGTGGTTGCTAGGGTGTTGCTAGGTGGTTGCTATGGAGTTCTAGGTGGTTGCTATGGTGTTCCTAGGTGGTTGCTATGGAGTTATAGCCGGTTGCTAGGGTGTTCTAGGTGGTTGCTAGGGTGTTGCTAGGTGGTTGCTATGGAGTTCCAGGTGGTTGCTAGGGTGTTGCTAGGTGGTTGCTATGGAGTTCTAGGTGGTTGCTATGGTGTTGCTAGGTGGTTGCTATAGTGTTCCAGGTGGTTGCTAGTGTGTTGTTAGGTGGTTGCTATGGAGTTCTAGGCGGTTGCTAGGTTATTCTAGGTGGTTGCTAGGGTGTTGCTAGGTTGTTGCTTTGGAGTTATAGGCGGTTGCTAGGGGTCAAGCCGCTCGATTTGACATATTGCACGTGTATGTGGTGCGAAAACTCTGGGAGGAGTCTCTATGGAGTTCTAGGTGGTTGCTATGGTGTTGCTAGGTGGTTGCTATGGAGTTATAGCCGGTTGCTAGGGTGTTCTAGGTGGTTGCTAGGGTGTTGCTAGGTGGTTGCTATGGAGTTCCAGGTGGTTGCTAGGGTGTTGCTAGGTGGTTGCTATGGAGTTCTAGGTGGTTGCTATGGTGTTGCTAGGTGGTTGCTATAGTGTTCCAGGTGGTTGCTAGTGTGTTGTTAGGTGGTTGCTATGGAGTTCTAGGCGGTTGCTAGGTTATTCTAGGTGGTTGCTAGGGTGTTGCTAGGTCGTTGCTTTGGAGTTATAGGCGGTTGCTAGGGTGTTGCTAGGAGGTTGCTATGGAGTTCTAGGCGGTTGCTAGGTCTTTACTGAGTCCAATGACGTGACCCATAATTTTCTATGACAAACGGTTCAAAAGTTATGAAATATCAAACATCGGCCAATCAGGAATGGGGGCGAGGCTGATCTACACCAATGGACAAAGGACTCTCTACCATGTCCAATGAGGCATTGCACAATTTGTGGGCAATTTTTCCCCATAGAGATGAATGGCAGAATGTTCAAATCTAGAGAGAGACCAGAGTACTGCTGCCAGAAAACAGAGCATTGTGACATCATAAAGGTGTGAAGACAGCATTGTGACATCACAAGGGTGAACATTCCACCATTCATTCTCTATGGGAAAAATTTCCCAAAAAACGTGGAATTTCTCAAAAACCGTGCACCGAAACTTTCCACAAAGTAATAGCACACCATTCCCGATCAAGCCGCTCGATTTGACATATTGCACGTGTATGTGGTGCGAAAACTCTGGGAGGAGTAGCGGTCCAAAAAACTGGCGGAATAATAATAATAATAATAATAATAATAATAATAATAAATATGTGCAATAATAATAGTGTGTTTGCCTAAGGCAACCACACTAATAACTAGACAATTCCTGCAGAAATTGTGAAGTGTGGTTGCCGCCAATGCAAAGTCGACTTTGTGCTGAACGGAGTGAACAGTTTCTGTAGTATAAGCAGAGACAGGGCATTGTGTACCTGCTATAACATCACTACAACGAGTTGATTTGCGACACATATATTCAGAGCTAAATTATCCTTTCATCAAAATTTGAGATCTCAGTCTTTTACTTGCGGTATGCGGTGACGAGTGACGGCGAATCACAAAGCTAGCTGGCATGTTCAGAGGGTCTTGGAAAAACCCTAAGTCTGACGTGTAATGCAGACTGATGTGTAATGCAGTTATAACGAGACCAAAGTTTCCAACTCGCTGGAATATAAAACGGTATTACAAAAGTAAAATTTGACATATTATACATTGTTAGAAAGCTTATTCTGTCACCTATTAGATCGATGATGTGTAGATCAAGCCAGATTGTACTACAAAGTTCGACAACACCCAAAGCAACATGTGTGGTATTACAAGCCCACTGAAGACCGGATCAGAAGCTGCTGCACACGTGTTGTTGACGGCGTTGTTGCACTCTTTAGTACAGTCTGGCTTGTTTGAGAATTCGTTTATTCAGTAGGTGAGAGCATAAGCTTTCTAACCAGGTATAACAGCACGTCTAATTTTGGTTTTGGAATATCGTTTTTTTAGGTCAACCGAAAGTGTTTTAATCGTCGCATTCAATGCATGCACTCTTTGTTAGCACTAGTAGCATTCAAAGACGCTGCATTTGACGAAACGTTGTCAACGATTTTGCGTAATATCTTGTGAAATACTATTATTTTTGAGGAAATCTGGGTATGCCTAAGTCATATGTTTGTTGATATACCTAGCTGACAGCGTTTTCATTTGTAATTTTGCATTTGGAATACCGTTTTTATCGCGTGCACTTCCGCATTAAGCTATATCCACTGTGGTGGCTAAGTCGCCAGGAAACCTCGTTTGAACAACACAATCCGTGCATGTACGTGTTCGTCAAGGTTTTATCTACATTGTGGTATGAATCATTTGAAGTTTACGAATGTGTGTTTTCTGTAATTACGACGAAAATGGAGATATGCACCGCATCTGGATTCTAAATTTCCCGTAGATGAAGCAGGTTAAAAGTGCATCACGTGTGCTAAGCCGACCAATGCTGTGACTTCACCGCTCACATATGTATGATGTCACGTTTTACATTCATCCCTATGGGGAAAAATTGGCCATAAAAAGTCATATTTCTCAAAAACCGTGCAGCGAAACTTTCCACAAAGTAATAGCACACGATTCCCAAAGAAGCCGGTCAATTTGACATATGGCACGTGTATGTGGTGCAAAAACTCTGGGAGGAGTAGCGGTCCAAAAAATGGGTGGAATAATAATAATAATAATAATAATATGTGCGATAATAATAGTGTGATTGCCTAAGGCAACCACACTAATAATAATAATAAATAAATAAATAATATGTGCAATAATAATAGTGTGTTTGCCTAAGGCAACCACACTAATAATATGTGCGATAATAATAGTGTGATTGCCTAAGGCAACCACACTAATAATATGTGCGATAATAATAGTGTGATTGCCTAAGGCAACCACACTAATAACTAGACAATTCCTGCAGAAATTTTAAAGTGTGGTTGCCGGCAATGCAAAGTCGACTTTGTGCTGAACGGAGTGAACAGTTTCTGTAGTATAAGCAGAGACAGGGCATTGTGTACCTGCTATAACATCACTACAACGAGTTGATTTGCGACACATATATTCAGAGCTAAATTATCCTTTCATCAAAATTTGAGATCTCAGTGTTTTACTTGCGGTATGCGGTGACGAGTGACGGCGAATCACAAAGCTAGCTGGCATGTTCAGAGGGTCTTGGAAAAACCCTAAGTCTGACGTGTAATGCAGACTGATGTGTAATGCAGTTATAACGAGACCAAAGTTTCCAACTCGCTGGAATATAAAACGGTATTACATAAGTAAAATTTGACATATTATACATTGTTAGAAAGCTTATTCTGTCACCTATTAGATCGATGATGTGTAGATCAAGCCAGATTGTACTACAAAGTTCGACAACACCCAAAGCAACATGTGTGGTATTACAAGCCCACTGAAGACCGGATCAGAAGCTGGTGCACACGTGTTGTTGACGGCGTTGTTGCACTCTTTAGTACAGTCTGGCTTGTTTGAGAATTCGTTTATTCAGTAGGTGAGAGCATAAGCTTTCTAACCAGGTATAACAGCACGTCTAATTTTGGTTTTGGAATATGGTTTTTTTAGGTCAACCGAAAGTGTTTTAATCGTCGCATTCAATGCATGCACTCTTTGTTAGCACTAGTAGCATTCAAAGACGCTGCATTTGACGAAACGTTGTCAACGATTTTGCGTAATATCTTGTGAAATACTATTATTTTTGAGGAAATCTGGGTATGCCTAAGTCATATGTTTGTTGATATACCTAGCTGACAGCGTTTTCATTTGTAATTTTGCATTTGGAATACCGTTTTTATCGCGTGCACTTCCGCATTAAGCTATATCCACTGTGGTGGCTAAGTCGCCAGGAAACCTCGTTTGAACAACACAATCCGTGCATGTACGTGTTCGTCAAGGTTTTATCTACATTGTGGTATGAATCATTTGAAGTTTACGAATGTGTGTTTTCTGTAATTACGACGAAAATGGAGATATGCACCGCATCTGGATTCTAAATTTCCTGTAGATGAAGCAGGTTAAAAGTGCATCACGTGTGCTAAGCCGACCAATGCTGTGACTTCACCGCTCACATATGTATGACGTCACGTTTTACATTCATCCCTATGGGGAAAAATTGGCCATAAAAAGTCATATTTCTCAAAAACCGTGCAGCGAAACTTTCCACAAAGTAATAGCACACGATTCCCAAAGAAGCCGGTCAATTTGACATATGGCACGTGTATGTGGTGCAAAAACTCTGGGAGGAGTAGCGGTCCAAAAAATGGGTGTAATAATATTAATAAATAATATGTGCGATAATAATAGTGTGATTGCCTAAGGCAACCACACTAATAATAATATGTGCGATAATAATAGTGTGATTGCCTAAGGCAACCACACTAACTAGACAATTCCTGCAGAAATTGTGAAGTGTGGTTGCCGCCAATGCAAAGTCGACTTTCTGCTGAACAGAGTGAGCAGTGGTAGGTAGTTGCTATGATGTTTGAGGCGGTTGCTAGGGTGTTGCTACGTGGTTCTATGGAGTTCTAGGTGGTTTCCATGGAATTCTAGGCGGTTGCTATGGAGTTCTAGGCAGTTGCTAGGATGTTGCTAGGTGGTTGATATGGTGTTCCACGTGGTTGCTAGGGTGGTGCTAGGTGGTTGCTATGGAGTTCCAGGTGGTTACTATGGAGCTCCAGGTGGTTGCTAGGGCATTGCTAGGTGGTTGCTAGGGTAATCTAAGTGGTTGCTAGGATGTTGCTAGTGGTTGCTATGGAGTTATAAGCAGTTGCAAGGGTGTTGCTAGGCAGTTTTTATGGTGTTCCAGGTGATTGCTAGGGTGTTGCTAGGTGGTTGCTAGGATGTTGCTAGGTGGTTGCTATGGAGTTATAGGCAGTTGCTAGGTGGTTGCTAGGAGGTTGCTATGGAGTTATAGGCGGTTGTTAGGGTGTTGCTAGGCAGTTGTTATAGTGTTCCAGGTGGTTGCTAGGGTGTTGCTAGGTGGTTGCTAGGGTATTCTAGGTGGTTGCTATGGAGTTCTAGATGGTTACTATGGTGTTGCTAGGTGGTTGTTATGGTGTTCCAGGTGGTTGCTAGGGTGTTGCTAGGTGGTTGGTATGGTGTTCCAGATGGTTGCTAGGGTGTTGCTAGGTGGTTGGTATGGTGTTCCAGATGGTTGCTAGGGTGTTGCTAGGTGGTTGCTATGGAGTTCTAGGTGGTTGCTTTGGTGTTGCTAGGTGGTTGCTATGGAGTTATAGGCGGTTGCTAGGGTGTTGCTAGGCAGTTGTTATGGTGTTCCAGGTGGTTGCTAGGGTGTTGCTAGGTGGTTGGTATGGTGTTCCAGATGGTTGCTAGGGTGTTGCTAGGTGGTTGCTATGGAGTTCTAGGTGGTTGCTATGGTGTTGCTAGGTGGTTGCTATGGAGTTATAGCTGGTTGCTAGGGTGTTGCTAGGCATTTGCTATGGTGTTCCAGGCGGTTGCTAGTGTGTTGCTAGGTGGTTGCTATGGAGTTATAGCCGGTTGCTAGGGTGTTGCTAGGCATTTGCTATGGAGTTATAGGCGGTTGCTAGGGTGTTGCTAGGGTATTCTAGGTGGTTGCTAGGATGTTGCTAGATGGTTGCTATGGAGTTATAGGTGGTTGCTAGGGTGTTGCTAGGCAGTTGTTATGGTGTTCCAGGTGGTTGCTAGGGTGTTGCTAGGTGGTTGCTAGGGTGTTGCTAGGTGGATGCTATGGAGTTATCGGTGGTTACTATGGTGTTGCTAGGTGGTTGCTATGGAGTTATAGCCGGTTGCTAGGGTGTTGCTAGGCATTTGCTATGGAGTTATAGGTGGTTGCTAGGGTGTTTCTAGGCAGTTGTTATGGTGTTCCAGGTGGTTGCTAGGGTGTTGCTAGGTGGTTGCTATGGAGTTATAGGCGGTTGCTAGGGTGTTGCTAGGCAGTTGTTATGGTGTTCCAGGTGGTTGCTAGGGTGTTGCTAGGTGGTTGGTATGGTGTTCCAAATGGTTGCTAGGGTGTTGCTAGGTGGTTGCTATGGAGTTCTAGGTGGTTGCTATGGTGTTGCTAGGTGGTTGCTATGGAGTTATAGTTGGTTGCTAGGGTGTTGCTAGGCATTTGCTATGGAGTTATAGGCGGTTGCTAGGGTGTTGCTAGGGTATTCTAGGTGGTTGCTAGGATGTTGCTAGATGGTTGCTATGGAGTTATAGGTGGTTGCTAGGGTGTTGCTAGGCAGTTGTTATGGTGTTCCAGGTGGTTGCTAGGGTGTTGCTAGGTGGTTGCTAGGGTGTTGCTAGGTGGATGCTATGGAGTTCTCGGTGGTTACTATGGTGTTGCTAGGTCGTTGCTATGTACTTATAGCCGGTTGCTAGGGTGTTGTTAGGCATTTGCTATGGAGTTATAGGCGGTTGCTAGGGTGTTGCCAGAGTATTCTAGGTGGTTGCTAGGATGTTGCTAGGTGGTTGCTATGGAGTTATAGGCGGTTGCTAGGGTGTTGCTAGGCAGTTGTTATGGTGTTCCAGGTGGTTACTAGGGTGTTGCTAGGTGGTTGCTATGGTGTTCCAGGTGATTGCTATGGTGTTGCTAGGTGGTTGCTATGGAGTTATAGCCGGTTGCTAGGGTGTTGCTAGGCATTTGTTATGGTGTTCCAGGTGGTTGCTAGGGTGTTGCAAGGTGGTTGCTATGCAGTTCTAGGTGGTTGCTAGGGTGTTGCTAGGTGGTTACTATGTAGTTATAGGTGGTTGCTAGGGTGTTGCTAGGTGGTTCCTAGGGTATTCTAGGTGGTTGCTAGGGTGTTGCTAGGTGGATGCTATAGAGTTCTAGGTGGTTACTATGGTGTTGCTAGGTGGTTGCTATGGAGTTCTAGGTGGTTGCTAGGGTGTTGCTAGGTGGATGCTATGGAGTTATAGCTGGTTGCTAGACCAATGGACAAAGGACTCTCTACCATGTCCAATGAGGCATTGCACAATTTGTGGGAAATTTTTCCCCATAGAGATGAATGGCAGAATGTTCAAATCTAGAGAGAGACCAGAGTACTGCTGCTAGAAGACAGAGCATTGTGACATCACAAGGGAGAGAAGGCAGAGCATTGTGACATCACAAGGCTGAACATTCTACCATTCATTCTCTATGGGAAAAATTTCCCAAAAAAAGTGGAATTTCTCAAAAACCGTGCAACAAAACTTTCCACAAAGTAATAGCGCCCCATTCCCGATCAAGCCGCTCGATTTGACGTATTTCACATGTATGTGGTGCGAAAACTCTGGGAGGAGTAGCGGTCCAAAAAATGGGTGGAAAGAAATAAAAATAATAATAATAATAATATGTGCAATAATAATAGTGTGTTTGCCTAAGGCAACCACACTAATAATCTGAACAGATACAATAGGGTTCCACCAGCTTCGCTGCTTGGACCCCTAATAATAATCCGAACAGATACAATAGGGTTCCACCAGCTTCGCTGCTTGGACCCCTAATAATAATAATCCGAACAGATACAATAGGGTTCCACCAGCTTCGCTGCTTGGACCCCTAATAATCCTAACAAATACAATAGGGTTCCACCAGCTTCGCTGCTTGGACCCCTAATAATCCTAACAGATACAATAGGGTTCCACCAGCTTCGCTGCTTGGACCCCTAATAATCCTAACAGATACAATAGGGTTCCACCAGCTTCGCTGCTTGGACCCCTAATAATCCTAACAGATACAATAGGGTTCCACCAGCTTCGCTGCTTGGACCCCTAATAAGGTCAATGTGCAGACTGGCAGCTATAATGTGAGGGCAAAAACTTACGCCGGGCACCCACCGCACGCGTAGCGTAAGCGGCGCGTAAGCAGCACTGCGAAGCAGCACGGCGCGGCGCGTAGCGTGTCTCCACTGGTTCCGTTTGTGTCGCGCAAAGGCTTGCTTAAAGCTCTATATTCCTAGTAGCTCTCACAGTCTGCAGTGGGATTACATCGTGTATTTCACGTTTGTTCACGACTGTTGATTATGGGTAAGTGAATACTTGGTAAGAGACCTTTTTCAGTCTGTTAATATGGTAATATTTTTTAACACATGTAAATACGTGAGAAAGTAAACGCTTTAAAGAATTACCATAAGCTTAAATCGCAACGTAGCCTGCATAATAATCAATCTCAAACCGTATTAATTTATTTGCTTGGTTAACAAGCGTGCCAATTTCACGAAGAATATGTAATGATCATAATAATAATAAATAATCCGTAATCAACCATTGGGAATTCCCGTGTCATCTTGTCATTCACGTCAAAACATTTATAGGATCAGATTTAGTAAAATCAGCTAATCACGGCGAACGAAGACATCGGAGAAGTCAAATAGGCTGAGCAATGGTTGGTTAAAAACTACCTTCCAACACTCGAGCTAACAAACCGCTGCTCGGTGCATTCACTTCTACATCATTCAATAGGCTACGTCTTTCTGTGGTGTATTTTCAAATTTACCCCACCCCTCCGCAAAATAAGATAGCAAAACTAAGTTTGCCTTTTCCCCAGGTTCCAGTTTTTTTTTTTTTTCCTGCAAGGACAATACAAAAACGAAAAGGCTTGTATTTTTTTAGCTACTTATAAAATATCTGGGAGGTAACTACGGACACACCCCCAGTCATATAAGGATGAAATATAAATCATAGCATGTATACCTAGCATTTTAGAGCATATTTCTGTGTATAAACAGGCCATCGTGACGCGCGACAAGCCGAAAAAATAGAACAGAAGCGAAAAACTACGCTTCAGTTCGCTTGTGTCGCGCGAGCTTCGCAGCCGGTTCGCGACGCGTTCGCATCTGGTGGAGACGACGTCGCCCGCTGCCGTTGTAATAACAGTACTTTAACTATGCTTCAGTTACGCGCGTAATACGCGCGTAGTGCGCTCGCGGTCAATACGCGTGCGGTGGGTGCCCGGCGTTAGTTCATACAATCTAAGGGTGGATATGCAGAACTACTAAAGATCTATGAAGCAAAAACTAAGCAGTGTACCCAGCGTCTCCAAATCTACCCAGAAAGTCTAAATTATGCATTGCTGTAAATCACAACAAATTCACATATTTCAGTGCAAAACAACTGTTTTTACTCAAGAAACTCACTGTTGCATCATTTTAAAGTGGTAATTACAAGCTTTCTGTCAGTACAGTGGTCTAAAATAGCTAGGGGTCCAGAACCAAAATGTAAAGAGCACAAACAATATATGCAATAGATTGATGAAAAAACGACAATAACAGTACGGTTTACAAGTGCTTAAAATGTGTCGACTCCGTTGCAAACGCACTGTTACCTGCGATCTCCGTCCCACAGGCTTTACAGTATAAAGGGGGGGGGGGGGGGTGCTGGTGCAAGGAATTGCGTGTTATGCATTCAAACTACAAAGCGCTTCTCGTCACATTAATACCGCTAATTAAATCAACCGCCAGTAAACTGCATCGACGAAATTAGCTGTTTCAACCGGGTCGCTACACAAAACACTACGTTAACGTTTCTAAAATATATATATATATATATATATATGTTGTAATCGTTCGCTTCAACTTTTCAGCTTTCGATAACGCTAATAAATTGATCATAAACTTTTGTCTTCAGGTAACATTAGTTAACGCGTTACCTCTCTGTGTCGCGAGACAGTGGAGTGCCACGAAAGGGAGTGATTGAAGGCTAATATTAACCAATCTAAAATCAGCATTAAAGGTAAGAATGTTAAGCTCACGTTTGATTGGTTAGAATGGTCACTGTCAGCTCACATGGCACATACTGAGTGTACTAACTTGCGAATGTACAGAGAAAGAGACGTTCGACTGGAAAAAGAAAAAAAAATGGTCGCACCAGAACAATTATTGCACTCGCACAAATGCTCCCAATTATATTTCGAGGTCGCATAGATTAAATTTCGCAATTTCGAGCCCTGATACAACTATTCTATTTAAAGACACGCAATTTCAAAAATAACGTATAACTGAAATTTTGAGCAGTAATACTTAGCCTACATAGCAATGCAAATGTTTAACTGAATGTGATAAGACTTTTTTTTGGTTACCATGACCTATAAAACGCTATTCCAAAAGCAAAATGAGAGATGCTATACATCGTTAGAAAGTTTATATTCTCCCCTACTGCATAAATGAATTGTCAATCAAGCCAGACTGTACTAAAAATGGCGACAACGCCGTAAACAACAGGTGTGGTATTACGCACAGCTATTTTTGAAGGTACCCAGGGATCACAAATGCGCGTGTATTTCACAAACGAATTATCTAAGACAATATATGACTACTCAATCTCAAAGGGGACACCTCTACGCATAAAACCAATTGAAAGGTTGTATATTTATTCAATATTTAGTCCCAGATATTGAGTGTAGAATTGACATGATATAATTTTAAAAAATTTGTCTCGTTTATTTCGTTATTCAGTGAGCCGCGTTTTCACTGCTGTATTGGCATATTTAGGGTTATTGTCTTGTTTATCTTGTTGCTATGACGAATACGATTTGAGTGGTGAAATAATATTTTTTATGAATGCCTAGGATAGACAATATTGTCCATTGTTGTGGGTTGGGGGTGTAGTTGCATGTGAGACTGCAGGGAGGGGTTGTGTTAAATGAACGACCAGAGCGACAATGGTGGCGCTGCGAAAATTCGTATTCGGCATAGTCGTTGTGTAACGTCCACTAATGAAACAAAAAAGCGTTTCTGTGTTTAACTCATACTTTGGTTACAGTACTGAATGTCTGAGTTCAGTAATCTCGGCACGTCGGCGTGCCGATCACTAGAGGGGCTTTGCGCTGAGGTAGTGGTTGGCTGGCTGCGATAGTGTTCACGTCATCTACCGTAAAGTATTGAAATTTGGCACCATTTTTTCCAAAAATTCTCGATACTCGGTAGGACCGGCATAATTCGGTTCGTGCCAAATGGCACCGTTTTTCGATACCCAACCCTACTTGCAATCAAAAGCTACACATAAAACATTTTTTTAACGGTAAGTACCTTTACTATGTAACATTAAGTTACCTTCAGGATCAGCCTGCACCGGGTCATCATCTGGCGGGTTTTTGCTCTTGTGGGTTCGTCTCGTAACTCGTGTCCTTGGCATGACGCTGTATTAAAAAATAATGAATATGATAATAAAATTCAACAATGTCAAAGCCTAGTCATAGGTTAATTGTTTTAATTGAGCTGTAGTCTCTTTTAGCACCTGGAATGTAACTTTCCTTCTCACACTAGTTAACTTCAGCAGCACCCTCCGCGGCTATTGTCCTTCCTGAGTCGGACGCATCCGGTCTGTGACGCACTTTCCGGTCTTTTCGCGGGGATTCGTTTTAGCGATCACCACCAACGTGTAAGTGGAGTTAATTTATACTTATCTAAGACTCTACATGTCAAATTTCATATGAATACATGGACATTTAAATGTCAAATTACTTTACGAAATTGACTTTGATGAGAGAAAGCTGTAAGAACGCACATGGGCAATGTTTTTCACTGAAGTTGAAGCATGTTATCTTATTGTGAAGGACTGAAGTAGCCTATGGTGTCAGATGTTTTGTCACAATTGGTGTAGACTTAATCTACTCAGGGAAAACCTGAAAGCCTGGTAAAAGCAGCAGCGCGTAGTATTTACATACAGCGTGAACCTCAGGACAAGCCTAGCGCGCAGCTAAATGACCGGCGATATTGTCCTTTTTATGACTCTGGTAAAGACAAATCTGAAGTAAATGATTCAAACGATACATGGTTAGAAAGAACACAGTGACGTTACTACAACTGCATCTAATGTTACATCTGTTACATTTTAAATTGTTTGTATTTTTCAGTAATATGACATTGACAAGAATATTAGCCTACTTCAGAGGACAGCGCAAGGGGGTAAAAGCTTAATAAGATGGCTCCAGAGGGAAAGGCTATTGGCAAGGAAAAACGATGCCCTGTGTGCAACAACAAAATGAAAAGAACCAACACGACCAAGGATGGATATTTCAAATGTATTTTGAAGGGTTCTGTGTTTTTGCTTTCTATGGTAGGGAGTTGTCTCTTTGAACCCAGTTTTGCACTTTGCCTTTGTAGGGCAGCAGAGTTAAATTCATATTTCAAACTTATTTTGAATGGTTCTGTGTTTTTGTTTTTTATTTATATTTATTTTATATTAATATTTATTTTATTTATTATTTATATATTTACATGGTAAGAACACTTTAAGCTTTGTGTTAGTACATATTGTTTGTATTATGACATTTATTTTATGACCCTTGCTGCACAAGCACCCTTTTTTTTAGTACCATGTAACCACCAAAGCGTTACTTTCCTTTACAGTTCTCCTGTTTCAGCGTAATTCAATAAAATGTCATGTTTTACTTAGTGATGTTGTGGATCATATATGGTACAAGTTCATTTTAATTGCATGGACAATGGAATATTATGTTACAAAGGATGTGGTAAGAACATGGTAATACCATGGAAACAAACAAGGCTTCCTTGTACAGTACAGTTTCAGCTTACTTACTGAGTAAATTGTCATGTTTTACTTAGTAACGTTTCAGAATATATATGGTGCAAGTTTATGTTGATTGCAAGGAAAAGGGAATATTCTATTACAAATTATATGGTAAGAGCCTGGTAATACCATGGAAACAAACAAGGCTTCCTTTTACAGTACAGTTTCAGCTTACTTACTGAGTAAATTGTAAGGATTTACTTAGTAATGTTGTGGAATATATATGGTACATGTTTGTGTTTATTGCATGGAAAAGGGAATAACCAGTTACAAAGGATATGGTAAGAACATGGTAATACAATGAAAACAAACAAGGCTTTCTTTTACAGCACAGTTTCAGCTTACTTACTGAGTAAATTGTAAAAATATCTGCAAGAACGTACCCAGTATTTAAAAAGATGTACCATGACACTAGAGGAAAACTGTTCCTGCGGAGGTTGTTACCAGGTAAGTATAAGGTCCATCTAATAAACCCTTTATAAATGGGTGTAGCCATGAACAATAACTACATAAGAAAAAAGTAATTTATTGGAAAGTACTATCTTAATATCTAGATAGTACATAATTAAACGTATGCTGTTACCGACATGAACCTTGGATAACTACAATTGTAACTTGTATTGGTGGGTAATAGAGGAGGTGTTTCTAAGAATTGGTTGCCTACTTTCCTAGGAAGTACGCAATTATATCTGAGTTGTTACCAACCTAAACCGGTCACAACTACACTGTACTTAGTTGAGTTGATGGGTAGTAGTGGAGGTTTTTCTTAGTATTTCAGCTGTAGTTTCTCTGTATTTACCTACTTATTACCAGTGGTAATTACCCAATAATATACTATATGTACCATATATTTACTAGGTAAATACTTAGTAATTAGGGGGACCGTAAAAGGAAGGGTTACCGACTATTCACATCTGACAGGTCTGACGTCTAAATTATCCATGGTGTAGCGAAAACCATGAAATCCCCTATTTTTCATTATTTTTTTATATCAGTATTTACAATGATGCACAAAGCTTGATGAAAATGAATTTAAATGTCTTAAAATTTTACAGAAATCAAAAAAGGAAAATGTATAAAATGAACGTTATTGTAATGTTGCGATAAGAACATTTTGTAAGAACAAGTGATGAAAACCATCAAAAATAAACATGTTCCAGATTAAAATCTTAACGACTATATGCAATTTTGTGTACCTGTTTATATGTATGACAGACTCTGATGGTTAAAATTAAAATTCATAGAGGTTGATTTTTTTAATTTGGGAGAATCGAAAGTGACCGTAGTTGCAGAAACACCCATACACAAATCAAAGTATATGAAAGTGAAACCTATGTTTAGTTTATGTCATATATAAAAGCCCTTAAAGTCATGAAAAATAAAAATGCAATGGAACTTTTTAACATAATAGAAGAATATGATTTACAAAAAAAGCCTTAAAGTAATAATCTTGAAGATTTTCATTAAAATAAATGTCTTTTAAGTCACTATCGCTGCATTGGGTAACACAATGGTGATTGAGCCTATTTTTATATTAATTAGTGTGGTTGCCTTAGGCAATCACACTACTATTATCTCACATATTATTATTATTAGTGTGGTTGCCTTAGGCAATCACACTATTATTATTGCACATATTATTAGTGTGGTTGCCTTAGGCAATCACACTATTATTATCGCACATATTATTAGTGTGGTTGCCTTAGGCAAACACACTATTATTATTGCACATATTTATTTATTATTAGTGTGGTTGCCTTAGGCAATCACACTACTATTATCTCACATATTATTATTATTAGTGTGGTTGCCTTAGGCAAACACACTATTATTATTGCACATATTTATTATTATTATTATTATTATTATTCCGCCAGTTTTTTGGACCGCTACTCCTCCCAGAGTTTTCGCACCACATACACGTGCAATATGTCAAATCGAGCGGCTTGATCGGGAATGGTGTGCTATTACTTTGTGGAAAGTTTCGGTGCACGGTTTTTGAGAAATTCCACTTTTTTTGGGAAATTTTTCCCATAGAGAATGAATGGTGGAATGTTCACCCTTGTGATGTCACAATGCTGTCTTCACACCTTTATGATGTCACAATGCTCTGTTTTCTGGCAGCAGTACTCTGGTCTCTCTCTAGATTTGAACATTCTGCCATTCATCTCTATGGGGAAAAATTGCCCACAAATTGTGCAATGCCTCATTGGACATGGTAGAGAGTCCTTTGTCCATTGGTGTAGATCAGCCTCGCCCCCATTCCTGATTGGCCGATGTTTGATATTTCATAACTTTTGAACCGTTTGTCATAGAAAATTATGGGTCACGTCATTGGACTCAGTAAAGACCTAGCAACCGCCTAGAACTCCATAGCAACCTCCTAGCAACACCCTAGCAACCGCCTAAAACTCCAAAGCAACGACCTAGCAACACCCTAGCAACCACCTAGAATAACCTAGCAACCGCCTAGAACTCCATAGCAACCACCTAACAACACACTAGCAACCACCTGGAACACTATAGCAACCACCTAGCAACACCCTAGCAACCACCTGGAACTCCATAGCAACCACCTTGCAACACCCTAGCAACCACCTAGAACACCCTAGCAACCGGCTATAACTCCATAGCAACCAACTAGCAACACCATAGCAACCACCTAGAACTCCATAGCAACCACCTAGCAACACCCTAGCAACCACCTGGAACACCATAGCAACCACCTAGCAACACCCTAGCAACCACCTAGAACACCCTAGCAACCAGCTTAAACTCCATAGCAACCACCTAGCAACACCATAGCAACCACCTAGAACTCCATAGCAACCACCTAGCAACATCCTAGCAACCACCTGGAACACCATAGCAACCACCTAGCAACCCCCTAGCAACCACCTGGAACACCATAGCAACTGCGTAGCAACACCCTAGCAACCGCCTATAACTCCATAGCAACCACCTAGCAACATCCTAGCAACCACGTAGAATACCCTAGCAACACCCTAGCAACCGTCTATAGCTCCATAGCAAATGCCTAGCAACACCCTAGCAACCGCCTATAACTCCATAGCAACCACCTAGCAACACCCTAGCAACCACCTAGAATACCCTAGCAACACCCTAGCAACCGTCTATAGCTACACAGCAAATGCCTAGTAACACCCTAGCAACCGGCTATAACTCCATAGCAACCACCTAGCAACACCATAGTAACCACCCAGAACTCCATAGCATCCACCTAGCAACACCCTAGCAACCACCTAGAATACCCTAGCAACCACCTAGCAACACCATAGCAACCACCTGAAACAGCATAACTGCCTAGCAACACCCTAGCAACTGCCTATAACTCCATAGCAACCTCCTAGCAAACACATAGCAACCACCTAGAACTCCATAGCAACCACCTAGCAACATCCTAGCAACCACCTGGAACACCATAGCAACCACCTAGCAACCCCCTAGCAACCACCTGGAACACCATAGCAACTGCGTAGCAACACCCTAGCAACCGCCTATAACTCCATAGCAACCACCTAGCAACATCCTAGCAACCACGTAGAATACCCTAGCAACACCCTAGCAACCGTCTATAGCTCCATAGCAAATGCCTAGCAACACCCTAGCAACCGCCTATAACTCCATAGCAACCACCTAGCAACACCCTAGCAACCACCTAGAATACCCTAGCAACACCCTAGCAACCGTCTATAGCTACATAGCAAATGCCTAGTAACACCCTAGCAACCGGCTATAACTCCATAGCAACCACCTAGCAACACCATAGTAACCACCCAGAACTCCATAGCATCCACCTAGCAACACCCTAGCAACCACCTAGAATACCCTAGCAACCACCTAGCAACACCATAGCAACCACCTGAAACAGCATAACTGCCTAGCAACACCCTAGCAACTGCCTATAACTCCATAGCAACCTCCTAGCAAACACATAGCAACACCCTAGCAACCGCCTATAACTCCATAGCAACCACCTACCAACATCCTAGCAACCACCTAGCAACACCCTAGCAACCACCTGGAACACCATAGCAAATGCCTAGCAACACCCTAGCAACCAGCTATAACTTCATAACAACCACCTAGCAACACCCTAGCAACCACCTTTAACTCCATAGCAACCATCCAGCAAAACCCTAGCAACCACCTAGAACACCATAGCAAATGCCTAGCAACACCCTAGCAACCAGCTATAACTCCATAGCAACCACCTAGCAACACCCTAGCAACCGCCTATAACTCCATAGCAACCACCTAGCAACACCCTAGCAACCACCTAGAATACCCTAGCAACACCCTAGCAACCGTCTATAGCTACATAGCAAATGCCTAGTAACACCCTAGCAACCGGCTATAACTCCATAGCAACCACCTAGCAACACCATAGTAACCACCCAGAACTCCATAGCATCCACCTAGCAACACCCTAGCAACCACCTAGAATACCCTAGCAACCACCTAGCAACACCATAGCAACCACCTGAAACAGCATAACTGCCTAGCAACACCCTAGCAACCGCCTATAACTCCATAGCAACCTCCTAGCAAACACATAGCAACACCCTAGCAACCGCCTATAACTCCATAGCAACCACCTACCAACATCCTAGCAACCACCTAGCAACACCCTAGCAACCACCTGGAACACCATAGCAAATGCCTAGCAACACCCTAGCAACCAGCTATAACTCCATAGCAACCACCTAGCAACACTCTAGCAACCACCTAGAACTCCATAGCAACCACCAAGCAACACCCTAGCAACCACCTGTAACACCATCACAAAAGCCTAGCAAAACCCTAGCAACCAGCAATAACTCCATAGCAACCACCTAGCAACACCCTAGCAACCACCAAGAACTCCATAGCAACCACCTAGCAACACCATAGCAACCACCTGGAACACCATAGCAACCACCTAGCAACACCCTAGCAACCACCTAGAATACCCTAGCAAACACCTAGCAATGCCCTAGCAACCACCTGGAACACCATAACAACTACCTAGCAACACCCTAACAACCACCTATAACTCAATAGCAACCTCATAGCAACCACCTAGCAACAGCCTAGCAACCGCCTATAACTCCATAGCAACCACCTAGCAACATCCTAGCAACCACCTAGCAACACCCTAGCAACCACCTGGAAAACCATAACAACTGATAGCAACACCCTAGCAACCACCTATAACTCCATAGCAACCACCTAGCAACATCCTAGTAACCACTTAGATTACCCTAGCAACCACCTAGCAATGCCCTAGCAACCACCTGGAGCTCCATAGCAACCACCTAGCACCACCCTAGCAACCACCTGGAACACCATATCAACCACCTAGAAACATCCTAGCAACTGCCTAAAACTCTATAGAAACCTAGCAACACCCTAGCAACCGCCTCAAACATCATAGCAACTACCTACCACTGTTCACTCTGTTCAGCAGAAAGTCGACTTTGCTTTGGCGGCAACCACACTTCACAATTTCTGCAGGAATTGTCTAGTTATTATTTATTATTTATTCCACCCATTTTTTGGACCGCTACTCCTCCCAGAGTTTTCGCACTACATACACGTGCAATATGTCAAATCGAGCGGCTTCATCGGGAATGGTGTGCTATTACTTTGTGGAAAGTTTCGGTGTACGGTTTTTGAGAAATTCCACTTTTTTTGGGCAAAAAAAAAAGTTTTTTCCCATAGAGAATGAATGGCGGAATGTTCACCCTTGTGATGTCACAATGCTAGCCTCTCAGCCTTGTGATGTCACAATGCTCTGTCTTCTAGCAGCTGTACCCTGGTCTCTCTCTGGCTTTGAACACTGGGCATTCATCTGTATGGGGCAAAATTGCCGACAAATTGTGCAATGCCTCATTGGACATGGTAGAGAGTCCGTTCAGTATTGGTGTAAATTAACCTCGCCCCCTTTCCTGATTGGCCGACGTTTGATATTTCATAACTTTTGAACCGTTTGTCATAGAGATTTATGGGTCGCATCATTGGACTCAGTAAAGACCTAGCAACCGCCTAGAACTCCATAGCAACCCCCTAGCAACACCCTAGCAACCACCTAAAACTGCATAGCAACCACCTTGCAACACCCGAGCAACCACCTGGAAGACAATAGCAAATGCCTAGCAACACCCTAGCAACTGCCTATAACTCCATAGCAACCACCTAGCAACACCATAGCAACCACCTAGAACTCCATAGCAACCACCTAGCAACACCCTAGCAACCACCTGGAACACCATAGCAACCACCTAGCAACAACCTAGCAACCACCTGGAACACCATAACAACAGCCTAGCAACACCCTAGCAACTGCCTAGAACTCCATAGCAACCCCCTAGCAACATCCTAGCAACTGCCTATAACTCCATAACAAAGATCTAGCAACACACTAGCAACCACCTGTAACACCATAGCAAATGCCTAGAACTCCATAGCAACCACTTCGCAACACCCTAGCAACCACCTAAAACTGCATAGCAACCACCTTGCAACACCCTAGCAACCACCTGGAACACAATAGCAAATGCCTAGCAACACCCTAGCAACCACCTAGAACTCCATAACAACCACCTACAACACCCTAGCAACCACCTGGAACACCATAGCAAATGCCTAGCAACACCCTAGCAACCAGCTATAACTCCATAGCAACCACCTAGCAACACCATAGCAACCACCTTGCAACACCCTAGCAACCACCTAGAATACCCTAGCAACCACCTGGAACACCATAACAACTGCTTAGCAACACCCTAGCAACCACCTATAACTCCATAGCAACCACCTAGCAATATCCTAGCAACCACCTAGAATGCCCTAGCAACACCCTAGCAACCGCCTATAACTCCATAGCAAATGCCTAGAAACACCCTAGCAACCAGCTATAACTCCATAGCAACCACCTAGCAACAGCATAGCAACCATCTAGAACTCCATAGCATCCACCTAGCAACAACCTAGCAACCACCTACAATACCCTAGCAACCACCTAGCAACACCCTAGCAACCACCTGGAACACCATAACAACTGCCTAGTAACACCCTAGCAACTGCCTATAACTCCCTAGCAACCACCTAGCAACACCCTAGCAACCGCCTATAACTCCATAGCAACAACCTAGCAACATCCTAGCAACCACCTGGAACACCATTACTGCCTAGCAACACCCTAGCAACTGCCTATAACACCATAGCAACCACCTAGCAACACCATAGCAACCACCTAGAACTCCATAGCAACCACCTAGCAACACCCTAGCAACCACCTGGAACACCATAGCAACCACCTAGCAACAACCTAGCAACCACCTGGAACACCATAACAACTGCCTAGCAACACCCTAGCAACTGCCTAGAACTCCATAGCAACCCCCTAGCAACATCCTAGCAACTGCCTATAACTCCATAACAAAGATCTAGCAACACACTAGCAACCACCTGTAACACCATAGCAAATGCCTAGAACTCCATAGCAACCACTTCGCAACACCCTAGCAACCACCTAAAACTGCATAGCAACCACCTTGCAACACCCTAGCAACCACCTGGAACACAATAGCAAATGCCTAGCAACACCCTAGCAACCACCTAGAACTCCATAACAACCACCTACAACACCCTAGCAACCACCTGGAACACCATAGCAAATGCCTAGCAACACCCTAGCAACCAGCTATAACTCCATAGCAACCACCTAGCAACACCATAGCAACCACCTTGCAACACCCTAGCAACCACCTAGAATACCCTAGCAACCACCTGGAACACCATAACAACTGCTTAGCAACACCCTAGCAACCACCTATAACTCCATAGCAACCACCTAGCAATATCCTAGCAACCACCTAGAATGCCCTAGCAACACCCTAGCAACCGCCTATAACTCCATAGCAAATGCCTAGAAACACCCTAGCAACCAGCTATAACTCCATAGCAACCACCTAGCAACAGCATAGCAACCATCTAGAACTCCATAGCATCCACCTAGCAACAACCTAGCAACCACCTACAATACCCTAGCAACCACCTAGCAACACCCTAGCAACCACCTGGAACACCATAACAACTGCCTAGTAACACCCTAGCAACTGCCTATAACTCCCTAGCAACCACCTAGCAACACCCTAGCAACCGCCTATAACTCCATAGCAACAACCTAGCAACATCCTAGCAACCACCTGGAACACCATTACTGCCTAGCAACACCCTAGCAACTGCCTATAACACCATAGCAACCACCTAGCAACACCATAGCAACCACCTAGAACTCCATAGCAACCACCTAGCAACACCCTAGCAACCACCTGGAACACCATAGCAACCACCTAGCAACAACCTAGCAACCACCTGGAACACCATAACAACTGCCTAGCAACACCCTAGCAACTGCCTAGAACTCCATAGCAACCCCCTAGCAACATCCTAGCAACTGCGTATAACTCCATAACAAAGACCTAGCAACACACTAGCAACCACCTGTAACACCATAGCAAATGCCTAGAACTCCATAGCAACCACTTCGCAACACCCTAGCAACCACCTAAAACTGCATAGCAACCACCTTGCAACACCCTAGCAACCACCTGGAACACAATAGCAAATGCCTAGCAACACCCTAGCAACCACCTAGAACTCCATAACAACCACCTACAACACCCTAGCAACCACCTGGAACACCATAGCAAATGCCTAGCAACACCCTAGCAACCAGCTATAACTCCATAGCAACCACCTAGCAACACCATAGCAACCACCTTGCAACACCCTAGCAACCACCTAGAATACCCTAGCAACCACCTGGAACACCATAACAACTGCTTAGCAACACCCTAGCAACCACCTATAACTCCATAGCAACCACCTAGCAATATCCTAGCAACCACCTAGAATGCCCTAGCAACACCCTAGCAACCGCCTATAACTCCATAGCAAATGCCTAGAAACACCCTAGCAACCAGCTATAACTCCATAGCAACCACCTAGCAACAGCATAGCAACCATCTAGAACTCCATAGCATCCACCTAGCAACAACCTAGCAACCACCTACAATACCCTAGCAACCACCTAGCAACACCCTAGCAACCACCTGGAACACCATAGCAACCACCTAGCAACAACCTAGCAACCACCTGGAACACCATAGCAAATGCCTAGCAACACCCTAGCAACCAGCTATAACTCCATAGCAACCACCTGGAACACCATAGCAAATGCCTAGCAACACCCTAGCAACCAGCTATAACTCCATAGCAACCACCTAGCAACACCCTAGCAACCGCCTATAACTCCATAGCAACAACCTAGCAACATCCTAGCAACCACCTGGAACACCATTACTGCCTAGCAACACCCTAGCAACTGCCTATAACACCATAGCAACCACCTAGCAACATCATAGCAACCACATAGAGAACCCTAGCAATCACCTAGCAATGCCCTAGCAACCACCTAGAGCATCATAGCAACCACCTAGCACCACCCTTGTAACCACCTGGAACACCATATCAACCACCTAGCTACATCCTAGCAACTGCCTAGAACTCCATAGCAACTACCTAAAACACCCTAGCAACCGCCTAGAATTCCATAGCAACCGCCTAGAACACCATAGAACCAACTAGCAACACCCTAGACACCACCTAAAACACCATCGTCACCACCAGAACATCATAGCAACTACCGACCACTGTTCACTCTGTTCAGCACAAAGTCGACTTTGCATTGGCGGCAACCACACTTCACAATTTCTGCTGGAATTGTCTAGTTATTATTATTATTATTAGTGTGGTTGCCTTAGGCAAACACACTATTATTATTGCACATATTTATTATTATTATCATTATTATTATTATTATTATTATTATAATTAGTGTGGTTGCCTTAGGCAAACACACTATTATTATTGCACATATTTATTATTATTATTATTATTATTCCGCCAGTTTTTTGGACCGCTACTCCTCTCAGAGTTTTCGCACCACATACACATGCCATATGTCAAATTGACCAGCTTCTTTGGGAATCGATGGCTATTACTTTGTGGAAATTTTCGCTGCACGGTTTTGGAGAAATATGACTTTTTATGGCCAATTTTTCCCATTGAAAATGAATGGGGCGGTGACGTCATAAAAATGTGAATTATGAAGTTACAGCATTGGTCGGCTTTGCACACGTGATGCGGTCCGCTATACGTGTCCTCACCAGCCACCAGAAAGGATATAGCTGAACGCGGAAGTGAACGGATAAAACAGTATTCCAATGCAAAATTACAAATGAAAACGCTGTCAGCTAGGTATATCAACAAAACATATGGCTTAGGCATACCCAGAAGTCCTCAATAATAACAGTATTTCACAAGATATTACGCAAATTCTTTGACGACGTTTCGTCAGGTCCAGCGTCTTTGAATGCTAATGCTAACAAAGACTACATGCATTGTATGCGACGATTAAAAAACTTTCGGTTGACCTAAAAAAACGATATTCCAAAACCAAAATTAGACGTGCTGTTATACCTGGTTAGAAAGCTTATGCTCTCACCTACTGAATAAACGAATTCTCAAACAAGCCAGACTGTACTAAAGAGTGCAACAACGCCGTCAACAACACGTGTGCAGCAGCTTCTGATCCGGTCTTCAGAAAACGATGTGGGCTTGTAATACCACACATGTTGCTTTGGGTGTTGTCGAACTTTGTAGTACAATCTGCCTTCATCTACACATCATCGATCTAATAGGTGACAGAATAAGCTTTCTAACAATGTATAATATGTCAAATTTTACTTTTGTAATACCGTTTTATATTCCAGCGAGTTGGAAACTTTGGTCTCGTTATAACTGCATTACACATCAGTCTGCATTACACGTCAGACTTAGGGTTTTTCCAAGACCCTCTGAACATGCCAGCTAGCTTTGTGATTCGCCGTCACTCGTCACCGCATACCGCAAGTAAAACACTGAGATCTCAAATTTTGATGAAAGGATAATTTAGCTCTGAATATATGTGTCGCAAATCAACTCGTTGTAGTGATGTTATAGCAGGTACACAATGCCCTGTCTCTGCTTATACTACAGAAACTGTTCACTCCGTTCAGCACAAAGTTGACTTTGCATTGGCGGCAACCACACTTCACAATTTCTGCAGGAATTGTCTAGTTATTATTATTATTATTCCGCCAGTTTTTTGGACCGCTACTCCTCCCAGAGTTTTCGCACCACATACATGTGCAATATGTCAAATCGACCGGCTTGATCGGGAATGGTGTGCTATTACTTTGTGGAAAGTTTCGGTGCACGGTTTTTGAGAAATTCCACTTTTTTGGGGAAATTTTTCCCATAGAGAATGAATGGTGGAATGTTCACCCTTGTGATGTCACAATGCTGTTTTCTCACCATTGTGATGTCACAATACTCTGTCTTCCAGCAGCAGTACTCTGGTCTCTCTCTAGATTTGAACATTCTGCCATATATCTCTGTGGGGAAAAATTGCCCACATATTGTGCAATGCCTCATTGGACTTGGTAGAGAGTCCTTTGTCCATTGGTGTAGATCAGCCTCGCCCCCCTTCCTGATTGGCCAATGTTTGATATTTCATAACTTTTGAACCGTTTGTCATAGAGAACTATGGGTTGCGTCATTGGACTCAGTAAAGACCTAGCAACCGACTAGAACTCCATAGCAACCCTCTAGCAACATCCCATCAAACGCCTATAACTCTATAGCAACAACCTAGCAACACCCTAGCAACCACCTAGAACAACCTAGCATCCACCTAGAACTCCATAGCAACCACCTAACAACGCACTAGCAACCACCTGGAACACCATATCAACCACCTAGCAACAACCTAGCAACTACCTAGAACTTCATAGCAACCACCTAGAACACCCTAGCAACCGCCTAGAATTCCATGGAAACCACCTAGCAACACCCTAGCAACCGCCTCAAACATCATAGCAACTACCTACCACTGTTCACTCTGTTCAGCAGAAAGTCGACTTTGCGTTGGCGGCAACCACACTTCACAATTTCTGCAGGAATTGTCTAGTTAGTGTGGTTGCCTCAGGCAACCACACTACTATTATCCCACATATTATTATTATTATTATTGTTTCTTTCTTTCCACCCATTTTTGGACCGCTACTCCTCCCAGAGTTTTTGCACCACATACACGTGCCATATGTCAAATTGACCGGCTTCTTTGGGAATCGAGTGCTATTACTTTGTGGAAAGTTTCGCTGCACGGTTTTTGAGAAATATGACTTTTTATGGCCAATTTTTCCCCATAGGGATGAATGTAAAACGTGACGTCATACATATGTGAGCGGTGAAGTCACAGCATTGGTCGGCTTAGCACACGTGATGCACTTTTAACCTGCTTCATCTACAGGAAATTTAGAATCCAGATGCGGTGCATATCTCCATTTTCGTCGTAATTACAGAAAACACACATTCGTAAACTTCAAATGATTCATACCACAATGTAGATAAAACCTTGACGAAGACGTACATGCACGGATTGTGTTGTTCAAAAGAGGTTTCCTGGCGACTTAGCCACCACAGTGGATATAGCTTAATGCGGAAGTGCACGCGATAAAAACGGTATTCCAAATGCAAAATTACAAATGAAAACGCTGTCAGCTAGGTATATCAACAAACATATGACTTAGGCATACCCAGATTTCCTCAAAAATAATAGTATTTCACAAGATATTACGCAAAATCGTTGACAACGTTTCGTCAAATGCAGGGTCTTTGAATGCTACTAGTGCTAACAAAGAGTGCATGCATTGAATGCGACGATTAAAACACTTTCGGTTGACCTAAAAAAACCATATTCCAAAACCAAAATTAGACGTGCTGTTATACCTGGTTAGAAAGCTTATGCTCTCACCTACTGAATAAACGAATTCTCAAACAAGCCAGACTGTACTAAAGAGTGCAACAACGCCGTCAACAACACGTGTGCAGCAGCTTCTGATCCGGTCTTCAGTGGGCTTGTAATACCACACATGTTGCTTTGGGTGTTGTCGAACTTTGTAGTACAATCTGGCTTGATCTACACATCATCGATCTAATAGGTGACAGAATAAGCTTTCTAACAATGTATAATATGTCAAATTTTACTTTTGTAATACCGTTTTATATTCCAGCGAGTTGGAAACTTTGGTCTTGTTATAACTGCATTACACATCAGTCTGCATTACACGTCAGACTTAGGGTTTTTCCAAGACCCTCTGAACATGCCAGCTAGCTTTGTGATTCGCCGTCACTCGTCACCGCATACCGCAAGTAAAACACTGAGATCTCAAATTTTGATGAAAGGATAATTTAGCTCTGAATATATGTGTCGCAAATCAACTCGTTGTAGTGATGTTATAGCAGGTACACAATGCCCTGTCTCTGCTTATACTACAGAAACTGTTCACTCCGTTCAGCACAAAGTCGACTTTGCATTGGCGGCAACCACACTTCACAATTTCTGCAGGAATTGTCTAGTTAGTGTGGTTGCCTTAGGCAAACACACTATTATTATTGCACATATTATTTATTATTATTATTATTATTATTCCACCCATTTTTTGGACCGCTACTCCTCCCAGAGTTTTCGCACCACATACATGTGCAATATGTCAAATCGAGCGGCTGCACGGTTTTTGGGAAATTCCACTTTTTTTGGGAAATTTTTCCCATAGAGAATGAATGGTGGAATGTTCACCTTTGTGATGTCACAATGCTGTCTTCTCACCTTTGTGATGTCACAATGCTCTGTCTTCTAGCAGCAGTACTCTGGTCTCTCTCTAGATTTGAACATTCTGCCATTCATCTCTATGGGGAAAAATTGCCCACAAATTGTGCAATGCCTCATTGGACATGGTAGGGAGTCCTTTGTCCATTGGTGGAGATCAGCCTTGCCCCCCTTCCTGATTGGCCGATGTTTTATATTTCATAACTTTTGAATCGTTTGTCATAGAGAACTATGGGTTGCGTCATTGGACTCAGTAAAGACCTAGCAACCGCCTAGAACTCCATAGCAACCCCCTCGCAACATCCTAGCAACCGCCTATAACCCCATAGCAACGACCTAGCAACACCCTAGCAACCGCCCAGAACTCCATAGCAACTACCTAGCAACACCCTAGCAACCACCTAGAACTGCATAGCAACCACCTAGCAACACCATAGCAACCACCTAAAACCCCATAGCAACCACCTAGCAACACCCCAGCAACCACCTGGAACACCATAGCAACCACCTAGCAACCACCTGGAACACCATAACAACTGCCTAGCAACACCCTATCAACCGCCTATAACTCCATAGCAACCACCTAGAAACATCCTAGCAACCACCTAGAACACCATAGCAACCGCCTATAACTCCATAGCAACCATCTAGCAACACCCTAACAACCGCCTAGAACTGCATAGCAACCACCTAGCAACACCCTAGCAATTGCCTAGAACTCCATAGCTACTGCCTAGAACTCCACAGCAACCACCTAGCAACACCCTAGCAACCACCTAGAACTGCAAAGCAACCACCTAGCAAGACCCTATCAACCACCTGGAACACCATAGCAAATGCCTTGCAAATCCCTAGCAACCGCCGTTAACTCCCTAGCAACCACCTAGCAACACCATAGCAACCACCTAGAATTCCATAGCAACAACCTAGCATCCACCTGGAACACCATAGCAACCACCTAAAACCCCATAGCAACCACCTAGCAACACCCCAGCAACCACCTGGAACACCATAGCAACCACCTAGCAACCACCTGGAACACCATAACAACTGCCTAGCAACACCCTATCAACCGCCTATAACTCCATAGCAACCACCTAGAAACATCCTAGCAACCACCTAGAACACCATAGCAACCGCCTATAACTCCATGGCAACCATCTAGCAACACCCTAACAACCGCCTAGAACTGCATAGCAACCACCTAGCAACACCCTAGCAACTGCCTAGAACTCCATAGCAATTGCCTAGAACTCCACAGCAACCACCTAGCAACACCCTAGCAACCACCCAGAACTGCATAGCAACCACCTAGCAAGACCCTATCAACCACCTGGAACACCATAGCAAATGCCTAGCAAATCCCTAGCAACCGCCGTTAACTCCCTAGCAACCACCTAGCAACACCATAGCAACCACCTAGAATTCCATAGCAACAACCTAGCATCCACCTGGAACACCATAGCAACCACATAGCAACAACCTAGCAACCACCTGGAACAAAATAACAACTGCCTAGCAACACCCTAGCAACCGCCTATAACTCCATAGTAACCACCTAGCAACATCCTAGCAACCACCTAGCAACACCCTAGCAACCATCTGGAACACCATAGCAAATGCATTGCAACACTCTAGCAACCGGCTATAGGTCCATAGCAACCACCTAGCAACACCATAGCAACCACCTTGCAACACCCTAGCAACCACCTGGAACACCATAACAACTGCCTAGCAACACCCTAACAACCGCCTATAACCCCATATCAACCACCTAGCAACATCCTAGCAACCACCTAGAACACCCTAGTAACCGCCTATAACTCCATAGCAACCACCTAGCAACATCCTAGCAACCACCTAGCAACACCCTAGCAACCACCTGGCACACCATAACAACTGCCTAGCAACACCCTAGCAACCGCCTATAACTCCATAGCAACCACCTAGCAACATCCTAGCTACCACTTAGAATACTATAGCAACCACCGAGCAATGCCCTAGCAACCACCTGGATCTCCATAGAAACCACCTGGAACTCCATAGCAACCACCTAGCACCACCCTAGCAACCACCTGGAACACCATATCAACCACCTAGCAACATCCTAGCAACTGCCTAGAACTCCATAGCAACCACCTAGAACACCCTAGCAACCGCCTAGAATTTCATAGAAACCACCTAGAACTCCATAGAACCACCTAGCAACACCCTAGCAACCGCCTCAAACTCCATAGCAACCTCCTAGCAACACCCTAGACACCACCTAAAACACCATAGTCACCACAAGAACATCATTGCAACTACCTACCACTGTTCACTCTGTTCAGCAGAAAGTCGACTTTGCATTGGCGGCAACCACACTTCACAATTTCTGCAGGAATTGTCTAGTTAGTGTGGTTGCCTTAGGCAAACACACTATTATTATTGCACATATTATTTATTTATTATTATTATTATTATTCCACCCATTTTTTGGACCGCTACTCCTCCCAGAGTTTTCGCACCACATACATGTGCAATGTGTCAAATCGAGCGGCTTGATCGGGAATGAAGTGCTATTACTTTGTGGAAAGTTTGGGTGGACGGTTTCTGAGAAATTTGACTTTTTTTGGGGAATTTTTCCCATAGAGAATGAATGGTGGAATGTTCACCATTGTGATGTCACAATGCTGTCTTCTCAGCCTTGTGATGTCACAATTGTCTGTCTTCTAGCAGCAGTGCTCTGGTCTCTCTCTGGCTTTGGACATTCAGCATTCATCTCTATGGGGCAAAATTGGACATGTTAGAGAGTCCTTTGTCCATTGGTGTAAATTAACCTCGCCCCCTTTCCTGATTGGCCGACATTTGATATTTCATAACTTTTCAACCGTTTGTCATAGAGAATTATGGATCACGTCATTGGACTCAGTAAAGACGGAGCAACCACCTAGCAACACCCTAGCAACCACCTAGAACAGCCTAGCAACAGCCTGGAACGCCATAGCAACCACCTAGCAACAGCATAGCAACTGCCTAGAACTCTATAGCAAATACCTAGAAAACCCTAGCTACCGCCTGGAACTCCATAGCATCCATCTAGGAACACCCTAGCAACCACCTAAAACACCCTAGCAATTGCTTAGAACTCCATAGCAACCACCTAGCAACACCTTAGCAACCGCTTAAAACTCTATGGGAACCACCCAGCAACACTCTAGGAACCACCTAGAACAGCCTTGCAACAGCCTAGATCTCCATAGCAATGACTTAGCAACACCCTAGCAACTGCCTAGAATGTTGTAGCAACCACCTAGCAACACCCAGGCAATGGCCTAGAACACCATAGCAACCACATACAACACGCTAGCAATTACCAAAACTACATGGCAACCACATAGCAACACCCTAGCAACCAACTAGAACACCCTAGCAACCCCCTAGAACTTCATAGCAACCACCTAACAACACACTAGTAACCACCTAGACCACCCTAGCAACTGCCTAGAATTCCATAGCAACCACCTAGCAACACCCTAGCAACCGCCTAGAACTCCATAGCAACCCCCTAGCAACATCCTAGCAACCGCCTATAACTCCATAGCAACGACCTAGCAACACCCTAGCAACCACCTAGCAACACCCTAGCAACCACCTAGCACGCCATAACAACCACCTAACAACACACTAGCATCCACCTGTAACACCATAGCAACTGCCTACAACTCCATAGCAACCACCTTGCAACACCCTAGCAACCACCTAGAACTGCATAGCAACCACCTGGCAACACCCTAGCAACCACCTGGAACACCATAGCAACCACCTAGCAACACCATAGCAACCACCTTGCAATACCCTAGCAACCACCTAGAATACCCTAGCAACCACCTGGAACACCAAAACAACTGCTTAGCAACACCCTAGCAACCACCTATAACTCCATAGCAACCACCTAGCAACATCCTAGCAACCACCATCCTAGCAACACCCTAGCAATCACCTGGAACACCATAACAACTACCTAGCAACACCCTAGCAACCGCCTATAACTCCATAGCAACTACCCTACAACATCCTAGCAACCACTTAGAATATCCCTAGCAACCACCTAGCAATGCCCTAGCAACCACCTGGAGCTCCATAGCAACCACCTAGCACCACCCTAGCAACCACCTGGAACACCATATCAACCTCTAGCAACATCCTAGCAACTGCCTAGAACTCCATAGCAACCACCTTGAACACCCTCTCAACCGCCTAGAATTCCATAGCAACCGCCTAGAACTCCATAGAACCACCTAGCAGCACCCTAGCAACTGCCTCAAACATCATAGCAACTACCTACCACTGTTCACTCTGTTCAGCAGAAAGTCGACTTTGCACTGGCGGCAACCACACTTCACAATTTCTGCAGGAATTGTCTAGTTATTATTATTCTTTCTTTCCACCCATTTTTTGGACCGCTACTCCTCCCAGAGTTTTCGCACCACGTACACGTGTAATATGTCAAATCGAGCGGCTTCATCGGGAATGGTGTGCTATTACTTTGTGGAAAGATTCGTTGCACGGTTTTTGAAAAATTTGAATTGTTGTGGGCAATTTTTCCCCATAGGGAATGAATGGCAGAATGTTCACCCTTGTGATGTCACAATGCTGTCTTCACACCTTTATGATGTCACAATGCTCTGTCTTCTAGCATCAGTGCTCTGGTCTCTCTCTAGATTTGAACATTCTGCCATTCATCTCTATGGGGCAAAATTGCCCACAAATTGTGCAATGCCTCATTGGACATGGTAGAGAGTCCTTTGTCCATTGGTGTAGAACAGCCTTGCCCCCCTTCCTGATTGGCCGATGTTTGATATTTCATAACTTTTAAACCGTTTGTCATAGAGAACTATGGGTCACGTCATTGGGCTCAGTAAAGACATAGCAACCGCCTAGAACTCCATAGCAACCTCCTAGCAACACCTTAGCAACCGCCTATAACTCCAAAGCAACGACCTAGCAACACCCTAGCAACCACCTGGAATAACCTAGCAACCGCCTAGAACTCCATAGCAACCACCTAACAACACACTAGCAACCACCTGGAACACCATAGCAAATGCCTAGCAACACCCTAGCAACTGGCTATAACTCCATAGCAACCACCTAGCAACACCCTAGCAACCACCTGGAACACCATAGCAACCACCTAGCAACACCCTAGCAACCACCTGGAACACCATAGCAAATGCCTAGCAACACCCTAGCAACCGGCTATTACGCCATAGCAACCACCTAGCAACACCCTAGCAACCACCTGGAACACCATAGCAACCACCTAGCAACACCCTAGCAACCGCCTATAATTCCATAGCAACCACCTAGCAGCATCCTAGCAACCACCTAGAATACCCTAGCAACCACCTTGCAACACCCTAGCAACCGCCTATCACTCCATGGCAACCACCTAGCAACATCCTAGCAACCACCTAACAACATCCCAGCAACCACCTGGAACACCATAGCAACCACCTAGCAACACCGAAGAAAACACCTAGAATACCTTAGCAACCGCCTATAACTCCATAGCAACAATCTAGCAACACCCTAACAACCGCCTAGAACTCCATAGCAACCAACTAACATCACACTAGCAACCACCTAGAGCACCCTAACAACTGCCTAGAACGCCTTAGCAACCACCTAGCAACACCATTGCAACCACCTAGAATGCCAT
Source organism: Anguilla pacifica (assembly GCA_039654925.1). Classification (NCBI taxonomy): domain Eukaryota; kingdom Metazoa; phylum Chordata; class Actinopteri; order Anguilliformes; family Anguillidae; genus Anguilla; species Anguilla pacifica. Next base: position 31,191,169 of record CM077290.1, on the reverse strand, counting down.
AGCAACCACCTACCAACACCCTAGCAACCACCTGGGACACCATAGCAAATGTCAAGCAACATCCTAGCAACCACCTAGCAACATCCTAGCAACCACCTGGAACACCATAGCAACCACCTAGCAACACCGAAGAAAACACCTAAAATACCTTAGCAACCGCCTATAACTCCATAGCAACAATCTAGCAACACCCTAACAACCGCCTAGATTGCCATAGCAACCACCTACCAACACCCTAGCAACCACCTGGGACACCATAGCAAATGTCAAGCAACACCCTAGCAACCACCTAGAACTCCATAGCAACCACCTAGCAACATCCTAGCAACCACCTGGAACACCATAGCAACCACTTAGCAACACCCTAGCAACCACCTAAAATACCCTATCAACCACCTAGCAACATCCTAGCAACCACCTAGAATACCCTAGCAACCACCTTGCAACACCCTAGCAACCGCCTATAACTCCATAGCAACCACCTAGCAACATCCTAGCAACCACCTAGCAACACCCTAGCAACCACCTGGAACACCATAGCAACCACCTAGCAACACCGAAGCAAACACCTAAAATACCTTAGCAACCGCCTATAACTCCATAGCAACCATCTAGCAACACCCTAACAACCGCCTAGAACTCCATAGCAACCAACTAACAACACACTAGCAACCACCTAGAGCACCCTAACAACTGCCTAGAACGCCTTAGCAACCTCCTACCAACACCCTAGCAACCACCTGGGACACCATAGCAAATGTCAAGCAACACCCTAGCAACCACCTAGAACTCCATAGCAACCACCTTGCAACATCCTAGCAACCACCTGGAACACCATAGCAACCACCTAGCAATACCATAGCAACCAATTTGCAACACCCTAACAACCACCTAGAATGCCCTAGCAACCACCTGGAACACCATAGCAAATACATAGCAACACCCTAGCAACTGGCTATAAGTCCATAGCAACCACCTAGCAATGCCATAGCAACCACCTTGCAACACCCTAGCAACCACCTAGAATACCCTAGCAGCACCCTAGCAACCGCCTATAACTCCATAGCAACCACCTAGAACTGCATAGCATCCACCTAGGAACACCCGAGCAACCACCTAGAATCCCCTAGCAACCACCTAACAACACCGTAGCAACCGGCTATAACTCCATAGCAACCTCCTAGCAACCACCTTGCAACACCCTAGCAACCGCCTATAACTCCATAGCAACCACCTAGCAACACCATAGCAACCACCTAGAACTCCATAACAACCACCTAGCAACACCCTAGCAACCGCCTGGAACACCATAGCAACCACCTAGCAACACCCTAGCAACCACCTGGAACACCATAACAACTGCGTAGCAACACCCTAGCAACCGCCTATAAATCCACAGCAACCACCTAGCAACAACCTAGTAACCACCTAGAATACCCTAGCAACACCCTAGCAACTGTCTATAACTCTATAGCAAATGCCTAGCAAAACCCTAGCAACCGGCTATAAATCCATAGCAACAACCTAGCAACACCATAGCAACCACCTAGAACTCCATAACAACCACCTAGGAACACCCTAGCAACCGCCCATAACTCCATAGCATCCACCTAGCAACATCCTAGCAACCAGCTGGAACACCATAACAACAGCCTAGCAACACCCTAGCAACCGCCTATAACTCCATAGCAACCACCTAGCAACATCCAAGCAACCACTTAGAACACCCTAGCAACCACCTAGCAATGCCCTAGCAACCACCTGGAGCTCCATAGCAACTACCTAGCACCACCCTAGCAACCACCTGGAACACCATATCAACCACCTAGCAACATCCTAACAACTGGCTAGAACTCCATAGCAACCACCAAGAACACCCTAGCAACCGCCTAGAATTACATAGCAACCGCCAAAACTCCATAGAACTACCTAGCAACACCCATGCAACCGCCTCAAACTCCATAGCAACCACCTAGCAACACCCTAGACACCACCTAAAACACCATAGTCACCACCAGAACATCATAGAACTACCTACCACTGTTCACCCTGTTCAGCAGAAAGTCGACTTTGCATTGGCGGCAACCACACTTCACAATTTCTGCAGGAATTGTCTAGTTATTAGTGTGGTTGCCTTAGGCAATCACACTACTATTATCTCACATATTATTATTATTAGTGTGGTTGCCTTAGGCAAACACACTATTATTATTGCACATATTTATTTATTATTATTATTATTATTATTATTCCGCCAGTTTTTTGGACCGCTACTCCTCCCAGAGTTTTCGCACCACATACACGTGCAATATGTCAAATCGAGCGACTTGATCGGGAATGGTGTGCTATTACTTTGTGGAAAGTTTCGGTGCACGGTTTTTGAAAAATTCCACGTTTTTTGGGAAATTTTTCCCATAGAGAATGAATGGTGGAATGTTCACCCTTGTGATGTCACAATGCTGTCTTCACACCTTTATGATGTCACAATGCTCTGTTTTCTAGCAGCAGTACTCTGGTCTCTCTCTAGATTTGAACATTCTGCCATTCATCTCTATGGGGAAAAATTGCCCACAAATTGTGCAATGCCTCATTGGACATGGTAGAGAGTCCGTTCAGTATTGGTGTAAATTAACCTCGCCCCCTTTCCTGATTGGCCGACGTTTGATATTTCATAACTTTTGAACCGTTTGTCATAGAGATTTATGGGTCGCATCATTGGACTCATTAAAGACCTAGCAACCGCCTAGAACTCCATAGCAACCCCCTAGCAACACCCTAGCAACCACCTAAAACTGCATAGCAACCACCTTGCAACACCCGAGCAACCACCTGGAAGACAATAGCAAATGCCTAGCAACACCCTAGCAACCGCCTATAACTCCATAGCAACCACCTAGCAACACCATAGCAACCACCTAGAACTCCATAGCAACCACCTAGCAACACCCTAGCAACCACCTGGAACACCATAGCAACCACCTAGCAACAACCTAGCAACCACCTGGAACACCATAACAACTGCCTAGCAACACCCTAGCAACTGCCTAGAACTCCATAGCAACCCCCTAGCAACATCCTAGCAACTGCCTATAACTCCATAACAAAGACCTAGCAACACACTAGCAACCACCTGTAACACCATAGCAAATGCCTAGAACTCCATAGCAACCACTTCGCAACACCCTAGCAACCACCTAAAACTGCATAGCAACCACCTTGCAACACCCTAGCAACCACCTGGAACACAATAGCAAATGCCTAGCAACACCCTAGCAACCACCTAGAACTCCATAACAACCACCTACAACACCCTAGCAACCACCTGGAACACCATAGCAAATGCCTAGCAACACCCTAGCAACCAGCTATAACTCCATAGCAACCACCTAGCAACACCATAGCAACCACCTTGCAACACCCTGGCAACCACCTAGAATACCCTAGCAACCACCTGGATCACCATAACAACTGCTTAGCAACACCCTAGCAACCACCTATAACTCCATAGCAACCACCTAGCAATATCCTAGCAACGACCTAGAATGCCCTAGCAACACCCTAGCAACCGCCTATAACTCCATAGCAAATGCCTAGAAACACCCTAGCAACCAGCTATAACTCCATAGCAACCACCTAGCAACAGCATAGCAACCATCTAGAACTCCATAGCATCCACCTAGCAACAACCTAGCAACCACCTACAATACCCTAGCAACCACCTAGCAACACCCTAGCAACCACCTGGAACACCATAACAACTGCCTAGTAACACCCTAGCAACTGCCTATAACTCCCTAGCAACCATCTAGCAACACCCTAGCAACCGCCTATAACTCCATAGCAACAACCTAGCAACATCCTAGCAACCACCTGGAACACCATTACTGCCTAGCAACACCCTAGCAACTGCCTATAACACCATAGCAACCACCTAGCAACATCATAGCAACCACATAAAAAACCCTAGCTACCACCTGGAGCATCATAGCAACCACCTAGCACCACCCTTGTAACCACCTGGAACACCATATCAACCACCTAGCAACATCCTAGCAACTGCCTAGAACTCCATAGCAACTACCTAAAACACCCTAGCAACCGCCTAGAATTCCATAGCAACCGCCTAGAACACCATAGAACCAACTAGCAACACCCTAGACACCACCTAAAACACCATCGTCACCACCAGAACATCATAGCAACTACCGACCACTGTTCACTCTGTTCAGCACAAAGTCGACTTTGCATTGGCGGCAACCACACTTCACAATTTCTGCTGGAATTGTCTAATTATTAGTGTAGTTGCCTTAGGCAAACACACTATTATTATTGCACATATTTATTAGTGTGGTTGCCTTAGGCAAACACACTATTATTATTGCACATATTATTTATTTATTTATTTATTATTATTATTATTATTATTATTATTATTATTATTATTATTATTCCACCCATTTTTTGGACCGCTACTCCTCCCAGAGTTTTCGCACCACATACATGTGCAATGTGTCAAATCGAGCGGCTTGATCGGGAATGAAGTGCTATTACTTTGTGGAAAGTTTGGGTGGACGGTTTTTGAGAAATTTGACTTTTTTGGGGGAATTTTTCCCATAGAGAATGAATGGTGGAATGTTCACCATTGTGATGTCACAATGCTGTCTTCTCAGCTTTATGATGTCACAATGGTCTGTCTTCTAGCAGCAGTGCTCTGGTCTCTCTCTGGCTTTGGACATTCAGCATTCATCTCTATGGGGCAAAATTGCCCTCAAATTGTGGGATGCCTCATTGGACGTGTTAGAGAGTCGATTGTCCATTGGTGTAAATTAACCTCGCCCCCTTTCCTGATTGGCCGACATTTGATATTTAATAACTTTTCAACCTTTTGTCATAGAGAATTGTGGATCGCGTCATTGGACTCAGTAAAGACGGAGCAACCACCTAGCAACACCCTAGCAACCACCTAGAACAGCCTAGCAACAGCCTGGAACTCCATAGCAACCACCTAGCAACAGCATAGCAAATGCCTAGAACTCTATAGCAAATACCTAGAAAACCCTAGCAACGACCTGGAACTCCATAACAACCATCTAGCAACACCCTAGCAACCACCTAGAACACCCTAGCAACTGCTTAGAACTCCATAGCAACCACCTAGCAACACCTTAGCAACCGCTTAGAACTCTATGGGAACGACCTAGCAACACCCTAGCAACCACTTAGAACAGTCATGCAACAGCCTAGATCTCCATAGCAACCACCAAGCAACACCATAGCAACCACCTAGAACTCCATAGCAACCACCTAGCAACACCCTAGCAACCACCTGGAACACCATAGCAACCACCTAGCAACACCCTAGCAACCACCTGGAACACCATAACAACTGCCTAGCAACACCCTAGCAACTGCTTTTAACTCCATAGCAACCACCTAGCAACATCTTAGCAACCATCTAGAATACCCTAGCAACACCCTAGCGACCGCCTATACCTCCATAGCAAATGCCTAGCAACACCCTAGCAACCGGCTATAAGTCCATAACAACGACCTAGCAACACCTTAGCAACCACCTAAATCACCATAGCATCCACCTAGCAACACCTAGCAACATCCTAGCAACCACTTAGCAACCACTGGGAACACCATAACAACTGTCTAGCAACACCCTAGCAACGGCCTATAACTCCATAACAACCACCTAGCAACATCCTAGCAACCACTTAGAATACGCTAGCAACCACCTAGCAACACTATAGTAACCACCTAGAACTCCATAGCAACCACCTAGAATACCCTAGCAACCACCTAGCAACACCCTAGCAACCACCTGGAACACCATAACAACTGCTTAGCAACACCCTAAGAACCGCCTATAACTTCATAGCAACCTCCTAGCAACCACCTAGCAACTGCCTATAACTCAATAGCAGCCACCTAGCAACATCCTAGTAACCACCTAGCAACACCCTAGCAACCACCTGGAACACCATAAAAACTGCCTAGCAACACCCTAGCAACCGCCTATAACTCCATAGCAACCCCCTTGCAACATCCTAGCAACCAACTATAACTCCATAGCAACGACCTAGCAACACCCTAGCAACCACCTAGAACAACCTAGCAACCATCTAGAACTCCATAGCAACCACCTAACAACACACTAGCAACCACCTGGAACACCATAGCAAATGCCGAGCACCACCCTAGCAACCGGCTATAACTCCATAGCAACCACCTAGCAACACCATAGCAACCACCAAGAACTCCATAGCAACCACCTAGCAACACCATAGCAACCACCTGGAACACCATAGCAACCACCTAGCAACACCCTAGCAACCACCTGGAACACCATAGCAACCACCTAGCAACACCCTAGCAACCACCTGGAACACCATAGCAACCACCTAGAATACCCTAGGAACCACCTGGAACACCATAACAACTGCATAGCAACACCCTAACAACTGCCTATAAGTCCATAGCAACCGCCTAGAAACCACCTAGCAACACCCTAGCAACCACCTATAACTCCATAGCAACCACCTAGCAACATCCTAGCAACCACCTGGAACACCATAACAACTGCCTAGCAACACCCTAGAAATCACCTATAACTCCATAGCAACCACCTAGCAACATCCTAGCAACCACTTAGATTACCCTAGCAACCAGCTAGCAATGCCCTAGCAACCACCTGGAGCTCCATAGCAACCACCTAGCACCGCCCTAGCAACCACCTGGAACACCATATCAACCACATAGCAACAACCTAGCAACTGCCTAGAACATCATAGCTACCACCTAGAACACCCTAGCAACCGCCTAGAATTCCATGGAAAACACCTAGCAACACCCTAGCAATCGCCTCAAACATCATAGCAACTACCTACCACTGTTCACTCTGTTCAGCAGAAAGTCGACTTTGCGTTAGCGGCAACCACACTTCACAATTTCTGCAGGAATTGTCTAGTTAGTGTGGTTGCCTTAGGCAAACACACTATTATTATTGCACATATTATTTATTTATTATTATTATTATTATTATTCCACCCATTTTTTGGACCGCTACTCCTCCCAGAGTTTTTGCACCACATACATGTGCAATGTGTCAAATCGAGCGGCTTGATCGGGAATGAAGTGCTATTACTTTGTGGAAAGTTTGGGTGGACGGTTTTTGAGAAATATGACTTTTTTGGGGGAATTTTTCCCATAGAGAATGAATGGTGGAATGTTCACCCTTGTGATGTCACAATGCTGTCTTCTCAGCCTTGTGATGTCACAATGGTCTGTCTTCTAGCAGCACTGCTCTGGTCTCTCTCTGGCTTTGGACATTCAGCATTCATCTCTAGCAACCACCTAGCAACACCCTAGCAACCACCTAGAACAGCCTAGCAACAGCCTGGAACTCCATAGCAACCACCTAGCAACCGCATAGCAACTGCCTAGAACTCTATAGCAAATACCTAGAAAACCCTAGCAACCACCTGGAACTCCATAACAACCATCTAGCAACACCCTAGCAACCACCTAGAACACCCTAGCAACTGCTTAGAACTCCATAGCAACCACCTAGCAACACCTTAGCAACCGCTTAGGACTCTATGGGAACCACCTAGCAACACCCTAGCAACCACTTAGAACAGTCTTGCAACAGCCTAGATCTCCATAGCAACCACTTAGCAACACTCTAGCAACCACCTGGAACACCATAACAACTGCCTAGCAACACCCTAGCAACCACCTGGAACACCATAGCAACCACCTAGCAACACCCTAGCAACCACCTGGAACACCATAACAACTGCCTAGCAACACCCTAGCAACTGCCTATAACTCCACAGCAACCACCTAGCAACACCCTAGCAACCACCTAGAACTGCATAGCAACCACCTGGAACACCATAGCAAATGCCTAGCAACACCCTAGCAACCGCCTTTAACTCCCTAGCAACCACCTAGCAACACCCAGGCAACCACCTAGAATTCCATAGCAACACCCTAGCAACCACCTGGAACACCATTGCAACCACCTAGCAACAACCTAGCAACCACCTGGAACAAAATAACAACTGCCTAGCAACACCCTAGCAACCGCCTATAACTCCATAGCAACCACCCAGCAACATCCTAGCAACCACCTAGAAAACCCTACCAACCAGCTAGCAACACCCTAGCTACCGCCTATAACTCCATAGTAACCACCTAGCAACACCCTAGCAACCATCTGGAACACCATAGCAAATGCATTGCAACACTCTAGCAACAGGCTATAGGTCCATAGCAACCACCTAGAAACACCGTAGCAACCACCTAAAATACCCTAGCAACCACCTGGAACACCATAACAACTGCCTAGCAACACCCTAACAACCGCCTATAACCCCATAGCAACCACCTAGCAACATCCTAGCAACCACCTAGAACACCCTAGTAACCGCCTATAACTCCATAGCAACCACCTAGCAACATCCTAGCAACCACCTAGCAACACCCTAGCAACCACCTGGCACACCATAACAACTGCCTAGCAACACCCTAGCAACCGCCTATAACTCCATAGCAACCACCTAGCAACATCCTAGCAACCACTTAGAATACCATAGCAACCACCGAGCAATGCCCGAGCAACCACCTGGATCTCCATAGAAACCACCTGGAACTCCATAGCAACCACCTAGCACCACCCAAGCAACCACCTGGAACACCATATCAACCACCTAGCAACATCCTAGCAACTGTCTAGAACTCCATAGCAACCACCTAGAACACCCTAGCAACCGCCTAGAATTTCATAGAAACCACCTAGAACTCCATAGAACCACCTAGCAACACCCTAGCAACCGCCTCAACCTTCTAGCAACACCCTAGACACCACCTAAAACACCATAGTCACCACAAGAACATCATAGCAACTACCAACCACTGTTCACTCTGTTCAGCAGAAAGTCGACTTTGCATTGGCGGCAACCACACTTCACAATTTCTGCAGGAATTGTCTAGTTATTATTATTATTATTATTATTATTCCGCCAGTTTTTTGGACCGCTACTCCTCCCAGAGTTTTCGCACCACATACATGAGCAATATGTCAAATCGACCGGCTTGATCGGGAATGGTGTGCTATTACTTTGTGGAAAGTTTCGGTGCACGGTTTTTGAGAAATTCCACTTTTTTTGGGAAATTTTTCCCATAGAGAATGAATGGTGGAATGTTCACCCTTGTGATGTCACAATGCTGTTTTCTCACCATTGTGATGTCACAATGCTCTGTCTTCCAGCAGCAGTACTCTGGTCTCTCTCTAGATTTGAACATTCTACCATATATCTCTCTGGGGAAAAATTGCCCACATATTGTGCAATGCCTCATTGGACTTGGTAGAGAGTCCTTTGTCCATTGGTGTAGATCAGCCTCGCCCCCCTTCCTGATTGGCCAATGTTTGATATTTCATAACTTTTGAACCGTTTGTCATAGAGAACTATGGGTTGCGTCATTGGACTCAGTAAAGACCTAGCAACCGCCTAGAACTCCATAGCAACCCCCTAGTAACATCCTAGCAACCGCCTATGACTCCATAGCAACCCCCTAGCAACATCCTAGCAACCGACTATAACTCCATAGCAACCACCTAGCAACACCCTAGCAACCAGCCATAACTCCATAGCAACCACCTAGCAACACCCTAGCAACCAGCTATAACTCCATAGCAACCACCTAGCATCACCCTAGCAACCACCTAGAACTCCATAGCAACGACTAAGCAACATCCTAGCAACCACCTGGAACACCATAGCAACCACCTGGAACACCATAACAACTGCCTAGCAACACCCTAGCAACCACCTAGCAACACCCTAGCAACCACCTTGCAACACCCTAGCAACCTCCGAGAACACCCTAGCAACCACCTAGCAACACCCTAGCAACCACCTAGAACTCCATAGCAACCACCTAGCAACACCCTAGTAACCACCTCTAACACCCTAGCAACTGCCTAAAACAGCATAGCAACCACCTAGCAATGCCCTAGCAACCACCTAGCAACATCCTAGCAATTGCCTAGAACTCCATAGCAACCACCTAGAACACCATAGCAGCCGCCTAGAATTCCATAGCAACCACCTAGCAACCACCTAGAATAGCCTAGCAACTGCCTAGCAACGTCCTAGCAACCATCTGGAACACCATAGCAACCACCTAGCAACACCCTAGCAACCACTTAGAATACCCTAGCAACCACTTAGCAACACCCTAGCAACCACCTGGAACACCATAGCAAATGTCTAGCAACACCCTAGAGACCACCTAGAACTCCATAGCAACCACCTTGTAACACCCTAGCCACCACCTAGAACTCCATAGCAACCACCTAGCAACACCCTAACAACCACCTAGAATACCCTAGCAACCACCTTGCAGCACCCTAGCAACCACCAAGAACACCCTAGCAACCGCCTAGAACTCCATAGCAACAACACAGCAACACCCTAGAAACCACCTATAACACCATATCAACCACGTTGAATACCCAAGCAACCACGTAGCAACACCCTAGCAACCGCCTAGAACTCCATAGCAACCACCTAGCAACCGCCTATAACTCCATAGCAACCACCTAGCAACAGCCTAGCAACGACCTGGAACACCAAACAATTGCCTAGCAACACCCTAGCAACCACCTATAACTCCATAGCAACCACCTAGCAACATCCTAGCAACCACTTGGAATACCCTAGCAACCACCTAGCAATGCCCTAGCAACCACCTGGAGCTCCATAGCAACCACCTAGCAACATCCTAGCAACTTCCTAGAACTCCATAGCAACCACCTAGAACACCCTAGCAACCGCATAGAATTCCATAGCAACCGCCTAGAACTCCATAGAACCACCTAGATCACCCTAGCAACTGCCTAGAATTCCATTGCAACCGCCTAGAACTCCATAGAACCACCTAGAACACCCTAGCAACCGCCTAGAATTCCATAGCAACCGCCTAGAACTCCATAGCAACACCCTAGACACCACCTAAAACACCATAGTCACCACCAGAACATCATAGCAACTACCTACCACTGTTCACTTTGTTCAGCAGGAAGTCGACTTTACATTGGCGGCAACCACACTTCACAATTTCTGCAGGAATTGTCTAGTTATTATTATTATTATTCCGCCAGTTTTTTGGACCGCTACTCCTCCCAGAGTTTTCGCACCACATACATGTGCAATATGTCAAATCGAGCGGCTTGATCGGGAATGGGGTGCTATTACTTTGTGGAAAGTTTGGGTGCACGGTTTTTGAGAAATTTGACTTTTTTTGGGGAATTTTTCCCATAGAGAATGAATGGCGGAATGTTCACCCTTGTGATGTCACAATGGTGTCTTCTCAGCCTTGTGATGTCACAATGATCTGTCTTCTAGCAGCAGTGCTCTGGTCTCTCTCTGGCTTTGGACATTCAGCATTCATCACTATGGGGCAAAATTGCCCTCAATTTGTGGGATGCCTCATTGGACTTGTTAGAGAGTCCTTTGTCCATTGGTGGAGATCAGCCATGCCCCCCTTCCTGATTGGCTGATGTTTGATATTTCATAACTTTTGAACCGTTTGTCACAGTAAACTACGGGTCGCGTCATTGGACTCAATAAAGACCTAGCAACTGCCTAGAACTCCATAGCAACCACCTAGCAACATCCTAGCAACCGCCTGTAACTCCATAGCAATGACCTAGCAACACCCTAGCAACCACCTAGAACATCCTAGCAACCGCCTAGAACGCCATAACAACCACCTAACAACACACTAGCAACCACCTGTAACACCATAGCAACTGCCTAGAACTCCATAGCAACAACCTAGCAACACCCTAGCAACCACCTAGAAACATCCAGGCAACCACCTGGAAAACCCTAGCAACCACCTAGCAACACCCTAGCAACCATCTATAACTCAATAGCAACCACCTAGCAACACCCTAGCAACCACCTGGAACACCATAGCAAATGCACAGCAACACCTTAGCAACCGGGTATAACTCCATAGCAATCACCTAGCAACACCATAGAAACCACCTTACAACACCCTAGCAACCACCTAGAATACCCTAGCAACCACCTAGCAACACCCTAGCAACCACCTTACAACACCCTAGCAACCACCTAGAATACCCTAGCAACCACCTAGCAACACCCTAGCAACCACCTGGAACACCATAACAATTGCCTAGCAACACCCTAGCAACCGCCTATAACTCCATAGCAACCTCCTAGCAACCACCTAGAATACCCAGGCAACCACCTAGCAACACGCTAACAACCTCCTATAGCTCCATAGCAACCACCTAGCAACATCCTAGCAACCACGTAGAATACCCTAGCAACCACCTAGCAATGCCCTAGCAACGACATGGAGCTCCATAGCAAACACCTAGCACCACCCTAGCAACCACCTGGAACACCATATCAACCACCTTGCAACATCCTAGCAACTGCCTAGAACTCCATAGCAACCACCTAGAACACCATAGCAACCGCCTAGAATTCCATAGCAACCACCTAGAACTCCATAGAACCACCTAGCAACACCCTAGCAACCGCCTCAAACTCCATAGCAACCACCTAGCAACACCCTAGCAACCACCTGGAACACCATAGCAAATGCCTAGCAACACCCTAGCAACCGCCTATAACTCCATAGCAACCACCTAGCAACACCATATCAACCACCTAGAACTCCATAGCAACCACCTAGCAACACCCTAGCAACCACCTGGAACACCATAGCAAATGCCTAGCAACACCCTAGCAACCACCTGGAACACCATAACAACTGCCTAGCAACACCCTAGCAACCACCTATAACTCCATAGCAACCACCTAGCAATATCCTAGTAACTACTTAGATTACCCTAGCAACCACCTAGCAATGCCCTAGCAACCCCCTGGAGCTCCATAGCAACCACCTAGCACCACCCTAGCAACCACCTGGAACACCATATCAACCACCTAGCAACATCCTTGCAACTGCCTAAAACTCTATAGAAACCACCTAGCAACACCCTAGCAACCGCCTCAAACATCATAGCAACTACCTACCACTGTTCACTCTGTTCAGCAGAAAGTCGACTTTGCATTGGCGGCAACCACACTTCACAATTTCTGCAGGAATTGTCTAGTTTATACTATTATTATTATCATAATACATGATTAAAAAACTTGGTGTCTGTGGCGACATTCCCGGGAAAAAATCACAAGCAGCGCACAGCTAGTGGCGCGTTTTTCATCACCCATCAGTGGTTGGTCCACCAGAGAGGGTAGGCAGAACTAACGCAACAGGCTGGCTCTTCAACTCACTTGTGTGTGAGCGGCGTACTGTTTTTTCCGGTGTCTGCATGCGTTACAATAACAGAGGGGGGGGGGGGGGGGTTGGGGGAGTTACGGAACCCTAAAAAGTTTTTGTGTAACATGAGAGATCATATTATTTATTGATGTAGATTTCGTATTACATTTAATGACAATGTAACTTTACTAAATTACATAGCTATTTGCACAGCTAATGCTAACTACCAGACCATGTCAAGAAAGACAACATTAGTTTAGACAACGTTGCGCACAGTATCCATCTCTCATATCAGGTAACGTTATGCGTTAGCTAGCTAGCTAATGTAATTAACACAATGTCGGCTAACAATTAGAAAAAAACGCTAGCTAACGCTACCGACCGGTACCGACCTCGCAAGCCGTCTCTCGAATGCAATGCTACCTTGTTGCTATGTTGCAGTGTAGCTAACTTAAGGCCAGTTCAGATCAATGATTCGCAACGAGACTGGGTGCAACTTGCAAAATTCCAAGACATCTGATTGTAAACGTTCTAAAATTGCACTTGGCGATTTGACAAGGACGGTCTTTTAAAACCTCACGGCAGGCAACGGCTCTGCTACCAGCCAGTTCACACCGCTGCAATTTTCTCTGCAACATTCTAAAACCGTTTCGCCTCGTTGCGAATCATTGATCTGAACTGGCCTTAACGTTACCGTTATTTACATTGCCATCGAGTTCATCAATATATTATAATGATCAGAATAAAGCCGGGGAATGTGGAGCAGAGCCGGGTCTGATTTCTGAAGACGTCATGCAGGAGAAAACTAAATAAAATAATACGGCAGTATGGATTAGCATTGTTATTATTTTTTACGCTTCCTCATATGTTCCTTCAGCCTTTATGCCCTTTTTGATGAAATCTCCTTTGTTTTTGTTTTATTCTTCTTGTTCTGATTGCTAATTTAACACCCAGCTCAGCTTTATTCTCAAACAGTTTAGCTAGCAAAACCAGAAACAGCAGGGGTAACATTTTGCAAGGCAGTTGTTTCAAAAATACCACACAACAATCATTCACGAAAAAGACTGCTTATTGTGCACGAGATACATAATTGCACGAGCCACAGTGGATCCCGCAAATTCTTCTCTGCTTTGTAAAGATGTTCATACCGGGCAAAAGGTGGATAAAGCGTTAATCAGTTTAACCTTCAGTTTAACCTTCAGGGTCCAAGTTGAACTATGCGGTTGTTCCCTGCACTTGGACCGGTACTTCTCTCTAGGGTTTTCGTCATACTTGTTCCTGGTTATGGATATACGCTTTGTTGTACGTCGCTCTGGATAAGAACGTCTGCCAAATGCCTGTAATGTAATGTAATAAAGAACGTTTGCAGAAATTGATCATCACTAATTCTACCCCAGGTTTGCTACGGCATTTTAACCCGGCTCGGCAGTGTAAAGACATCTTGAGTTAGCCTAATGTTAGACAACGAATGAGTATGTACATAACGTTACTTTTATAACAACCGTTTTTTATTCAGTAAATAGTAAGTGTTATAGTTGGCGTGCGAACTGACTGACGTCACACAGGCGACACTGGTTGGTCCTGGTCAATATCCGTACTCGTAGCGAAGGGTCCGTACTCGTGGTGAAGTGTCCACATCCTTCCGTGATAGTCCAGCCAGACACAGAGCTCCTCCTCTACACAGAGCCTCCTCTACACATCTTGTTGCTATGACGGAATATGATTTTTTAGTGGTGAAAGAATATTTTTATGAATGCCAAGATAGACAATATTGTCCATTATGTCATGGGTGGGGGGTGTAGCTGTAAATGAGACTGCAGGGAGGGGACGCGTGTTAAATGAATGACCAGAGCGACAATGGTGGCGCAGCGAAACTCCGTATTCGGCATAGTTATTATGTATCGTCTACTAATGAAACTAAAACAGAGCGTTTCTGTATTGAACTCGTACTTAATACTTGCAGTAGCACTGAACGTCTGAGTTCAGTATTCTTGGTGCACCGGCATTCCAACCACTAGGGGCTTTGCGCTAAGAGGTTAAAAGGTTACCAACTTCTGGTTATGCCCCACCCACTTCCGGTTTAAACCCCACCCATTCCGAGTATGGATACGGATACAGATAATTTAGTTGGTTGAACAGATACAGATACAGATAATGGTTTCTGTAAGGGACTAAAAGCCCATATTACATTTCTGCAAGAAACTCATTCAAGTGAAAATGATGTCAAGTTCTGGTCCAACCAGTGGGGGGATAGAATGATATTTAGCCATGGTTCTTCACGTTCAGGTGGAGTTGCTATTTTATTCAACAATTGTCCAGGAAAGTTCATACATTACATTACAAAGCAGATGTAAATAGTCATTGGATTGCGTTAGTTGTGAATATAGAGGATTCATTTTTTTGTCCTTTGCAGTCTTTATGGTTACAGCTCACAGAACAAGGATTTGATGTCAACTACTAGCATTTTGATCGATGAAATGAAAATCCTTTATCCTACTGATAACTATAGTTGGGGGAGACTTTAATATGACCCCAGATCAATGGAAGGACAGGTGCCCTTCAAGGTTTGATACCCATCACTTTAACAACACCATCATAGACTTTTGTAACACACTGGGGTTCAAGGATATATGGAGAATCAAGAACCCTGAGATATTACAGTACCCTTGGTTTAAACCAGGTAGAACATGTAAGTCTAGAATTGATTATTGGTTACTTTCATATAATCTATCACAGTATATCTCTAATTTATCAATAGATATGGCCCCTTTAGCAGACCACAGTCTAATACATTTGGAACTGAAGCCAATTAATACTAACAAAAATAACAAAGGTTAACTCAAGTCTATTGAAAGATGAAGAGTACTGTCGGAACATCAGATCCATGCTGGAGGAGACTTTATACAACCCTGAAATGCAATCATATGTAAACAAATGGGAATTCTTTAAATATAAGGTTAAAAAATATTCAATATCCTTCAGTAAAGAAAACGCTCTTATGGCAAGAAAAGAGGAAAAAGATTTAATTAAAGAGTTTAACACACACTGTAACAAAAGTAATCCCACAGAGGAGGACAAACAGAAAATTATGGAATTGCATAACAAGCTTGATGCCATCTTTGTCCGCAAAGCTAAGGGTGCTTATATTCGATAAAAGGCTAAGTGGATAGAAGAAGGAGAACAAAACACTTCTTATTTTTGCAAACTAGAGAAAAGCTGTCAGAGAAATGCCATCAAAACACTGTTGATTGAAAATGAAGAATGCTCTGCTCCTAAAACAATTACAAATGAAATCTTCTCCTTCTATAATCGTTTGTATAGAACGTCATACTCGGAACATGACTGCTTAAAGTCTTTTGAACCGATTGAAGATTCCCACAACTGATCGAGAGTTCAAAAATATCTGTGATGCAGAAATAACGTGTGAATAATTGGATAATGCACTCAATCGTTTACACTTGGACAATTCTCCAGGCTCTGATGGTCTGACAGCAAATTTTTACAAACATTTTTGGTGTGAAATTAAGGAATTTTGAATAAGGTGTTGATTGAGGCCCTTGGTGAGCATAATCTTCCTACAAGTATGAAGCAAGGGGTCATAGTATTAATTCCAAAGCCAGGTAAAAATCCCAAAGTCATAGACAATTTAAGACCTATTACATTGTTAAACAATGATTATAAGCTATTAACACATATATACACAATTTGTCTCAAAAAAGGTATATCTCAAGTTGTCAGTGAAACTCAGTCAGGTTTCTTAAATGGTAGATCTATTTACAATAACATCCGTCTTATTCTAGCTATATTAGATTACAGTGAAATGATTGAGGATAACGGCTTCATTTTATTTCTCGATTTCAAAAAGGCCTTCGACATGATTGAACACCCCTTCATGATCCATACTCTGAAGGCATTTGGTTTTGGGGACAGGTTCATAAAGGTCATGGAGACTTCATACAAAAACATTAATAGTTGTGTTTCATTACCACATGGCACCTCGCCTCGGTTTGATGTACAGAAAGGAATCCGGCAGGGTTGTCCGGCGAGTCCAGGACTATTCATTTTAGCGGCAGAAATGCTGGCTATTATGATAAAGAACTGTGATGACTTGACAAAACTTAATGTATTTGAAACAGAGCTTGTAATAAGCCAGTTTGCGGATGACACAACCCTGTTCCTCAAGGATAAACATCAGATTCCTGTTGCAATACAGAACATTGTACTCTTTTCAAAGGCCTCTGGATTATACCTCAATATCCAAAAATGTGAGCTGCTGTCTATTCATAAACATGCACGGAATGTTATTTTTGATATACCTGTTAAAACTGCGGTAAGATACCTTGGTATTTATATAACAAAAGATCAAAAGGAACATGAGCTGCTTAATTTGACAAAGTAGAGGAATGTAAACATAGGCTTAATGTTTGGTTGCAAAGAGATCTATCCATTTTCGGTAGAACGTATCTCACCAAAATGGAAGGCATCTCTAGAGGTGTTAACCCTGCATCTTCATTAGCACTTAGTTCAGACTTTGTTAAATAAACCAACCAACTCAATAAACCAACTCAAATTTAATTTTATATGGAAAAATCAAACTCACTATATCAAAAAAGCTATCACTGTAAAAGACCTCTCTGAAGGTGAACTGAAGGCAATAGACTTTTAATGCATGAATGGAACTTTAAATCTGAACTGGCTGAAACAATGTGTTAAATCCCCTGGCAGTATCTGCATCCGATTTCAATGAGTCGTTTTTATATTCAAGGGTTTATGATCTACATGGAGTAGGAAAAAAAAATTTTTTCAAAACTTTTTTTCTACTCCACGTATATCATAAACCATTGAATATAAAAACGACTCATTGAAATAGGTTGAGAAATGTAAACGTTATAGTGCTTTTTATTCAGAAAAACCGCAGCTCCTCCGTTTACTTGTAGCGATGAGTAGTAGCCTACAATTAAAAGGGGACCGCAAAGCGAATTATAAAACATTGGTATTCTATAAAAAGCTGTAGCCACTGACGCGATGGTTGGTTTATGTTACGTTCGCGTGTGAGATGCGGGCGTGCGTTTTTCTCCCCTCTTTCGTTCTGCTCTCTCTCTCTCTCTCTCGGTTGCTGTCATTTCCGCAGGAGTCCGTGTGCCGCCCTTCGTTATTCCCATTGGTCATCCCCGCTGTCAATCATCAGAATTCTCACACTCATCCCCCCCATCCGCCAATCAGCTCCCTCCTGCAATCATGTCTCCTCCAATCACACCTCAGCTCTCAATTTAAAATATCCCCATTTCGTTCCTGCAGGACCCTTTCGTTTCCTCATTTGTGCTGTGTGTTTGGGCAAATGATTGTGTGTGTTAAGCCGCGTTTCCACCGCAGGAACTAGGGTCTAAATTTAGTTCCGGGGGCTTTATTTTACCCTCAAAAAGTTCCTGCTCGGGGGGTAGTACTTTCCGAAAGGACAGGAACCTTTTGGGTGGAGCTTGCAGCGCTGAACATTTCTGATTGGTCGAGTACTCGCAGCATTTTTTTGTGTTTATTTTCAACCGCCATGTTTAAAAATATGCAGCCGTAAACCGATTTATTTTCATAATAACTTCAAATCAAACTTGTATGTTATGCGGCGCAGTAGCCTAGTTTTGGTTATAGCCTGCCAACGTCTTTGAATTATAACGTGTGCTCTTCTGTTCTTTTCTTGCTTTAGTATTCGTTTTATAAAATGCTAAGCATTCGTGCTGGGACAGCATATTACGTACCAAAACATTCAAACGGATTAATTCGGTTGCTGAATATTTTCTTCCGGATTTTCTTTGTTAGCCCGTTGTAATTGACTCAAAACGTTTGATACAGTTATGTGAGGTATGCGGTAGTTCTGCGTAATTCACATTGGTGATACAGTAAAAGCAAACTGGAAATCACCTTCCGCACTTTTTGTCATGGTAAAATAACAGGTTAATTCTAGTAGTCGTCCCTTTAGCTTTTTCAGACTGCCGTGATTTTACTCTGCCATTCTTCAATTCCACAAAAAGACCAGGAAGACTATGGGCTAATTTATGGTGCATGGTTCGCATCTGGAGGGCACACTTCGCTGCTCGGCTAGCAGTAACTTCGAAGGAAAGCAAACGGTGGCTGTACCACTGCTAATTAAAATTTTCACGCAAGTCCGAGTTTTCGTTCTATTCTTGTCATTTTGCGATTAGCCTATATGGAATTGACGATGAGAAGGTAATAAAACAGCAAATTGTTTACAACGTGTGCATGTTTTCTGCTGTTGTTGCCAGTTATACTGGAAATGTGAATGCATTCTGTCGCCTCGGATGTCAAGACATGAAAGTGAATGTTCGCATAAAAACATAATGAATGTGTTTGAGAGGATATATAAAACAGTTACAATCTGACTATCGGCCTGTTATATCCTATTTGTTGCATAACGACGGTCCAAGTTCAACTACCAACGACAGTTTTGCTTGACAACGGTAAAATATGCCCAAACGGCTGCAGAAGAATATTTCAATTCCAGGTGATTAAATCGATAAAAATCAATAAATACAAAAGTAACCATATATAGTCATTGTTGGTAACCCGTTGTATATAAGTGGAATAAACCCCTCCGGGCTGTCCCGGTTATTAGAAAATAATGTAGGCTACTTCGGTGGTAGTATGGGGTTACAGAAGAAATCATAGGACAGATGGGCCGACAACTTCGCTTTTTCATACGTCAGTGGGCTAATTTGCCTAATTTGCCTTTGAGAGAGTTGTGTGTTGTCTAAAATTTCGTCCTCCCTGGTTCACTTCAGAGACCATTGTTAGGTAAGTTCCGGGGGCCCCTATACACGTGTTGACACGTAGGGTAAAGCCGGACACCCACCGCACGCGTATCGACCGCGAGCGCACTACGCGCGTAACTGAAGCGTAGTTGAAGTACTGTTATTACAACGGCAGCGGGCGACGTCGTCTCCACCGACGCGAACCGGTTGCGAAGCTCGCGCGACACAAGCGAACTGAAGCGTAGTTTTTCGCTTCTGTTCTATTTTTTCGGCTTGTCGCGCGTCACGATGGCCTGTTTATACACAGAAACATGCTCTAAAATGCTGGTATACATGCTCTGATTTATATTTCATCCTTATTTTAGGCTACTGGGGGTGTGTCCATAATTCCCTCCCAAATATTTTATAAACAGCTAAAAAAAATACAAGCATTTTCGTTTTTGTATTGTCCTTGCAGAAAAAAACAAAACAAACAACAACAAAAAACTGGAACCAGGGGAAAAGGCAAACTTAGTTTCGCTATCATATTTTGCGGAGGGGGTGGGGTAAATTTGAAAATACACCACAGAACGACGTAGCCAGTTGAATGACGTAGAAGTGAATGCACCGAGCAGCGGTTTGTTAGCTCAAGTGTTGGAAGGTAGTTTTTAACCAACCATTGCTCAGCCTATTTGACTTCTCCGATGTCTTCGTTCGCCGTGCTTTCAAAAAGGGCTTGTTAATAAAAATCAGATAATCCACAGAGCTTTAAAATCAGATTATTTAGTGGTCTTGCCGATGAAAATGCACCTATTTTATAAAGGAAGTTGTAAGCAAGCCTTTATTGCACGTGTACTTCAAAGCTACCGGTGTTCATGGCGTTGTGGTGTTCATATCCCTTCAAGATTAAACTGTTACGCTATCTTTTTGATGATTAGCTGATTTTACTAAATCTGATCCTATAAATGATTTGACGTGAATGACAAGACAACACGGGAATTCCCAATGGTTGATTACGGATTATTTATTATTATTATTATTATTATTATTATTATTATTATTATTATTATTATTATCATCATTACATATTCTTCATAAAGTTTGCACGCTTGTTAACCAAGCAAATAAATTAATACAGTTTGAGATTGATTATTATGTAGGCTACGTCGCGATTTAAGCTTATGGTAATTCTTTAAAGCGTTTACTTTCTCACGTATTTACATGAGTTAACAAAATATTACCAAATTAACAAACTGAAAAAGGTCTCTCACCAAGTATTCACTTGACCCATAATCAACAATCGTGAACAAACGTGAAATACACGATGTAATCCCACTGCAGACTGCGAGAGCTACTAGGAATATAGAGCTTTAAGCAAGCCTTTGCGCGACAGAAACGGAACCAGTGGAGACACGCTACGCGCCGCGCCGCTTCGCCGTGCTGCTTACGCGACGCTTACGCGACGCGTGCGGTGGGTGCCCGGCGTCAGGGCTCTGTCTAAGCACATTAGTGGTGGTGTCGCCCCCTGTATTTATGACTGCTGGTCGCAGTTAGGTTAGTTAGACAGGTTTTGTTTTCTGTATTGTTATTTGGTTAGTTATATTACAAATCGTAGTTAGGGTATTGTGTTTGTTATTTTCGGCACCACTCCTTTTTTTTTTTTTACTGGTCTCGGTTGTGTGTCTTGGCGTGTTTTGTGTTTGGAAATGTGTGTAAATACTTGTAAATAGCCCTACCACCATCACAGTAAAATCCCTTTCACCGTAGTCCGCCTTGTGTGTCTCTCATTGTTCTCACAAGAAGGCTTATATATTTAGTTACATCTCCTGGTGCCAAACATCATTTTAAATATTGCACCCTTAACCCCTAGAAGGGTCATAACAGTTTATCACAGCACACAGGCAAATCTTTGCGCTTGCTGAGTCTATTGAACTATGAGTTAGTCAAGAAATAATAAATAAATGGGCAAAACACAAAAATTTACGTAAAATCTTGATATTCATAGGCTACATCATCTTCATCACCACTTCATCAGCATCATTTTAAAGATAATCTATCCATCCATTATCTATACCCGCTTATCCTGGTCAGGGTTGCGGGGGGTGCTGGAACCTATCCCAGCGTGCATTGGGCAATAGGCAAGAATACACCCTGGATAGGCTACCAATCTATCACAGGGCACACACATCATTCACCCTCACACTCATACCTATGGGCAATTTAGAGTCTCCAATCGGCCTACCTGCACGTCTTTGGACTGTGGGAGGAATTACCCGGAGGAAACCCATGCGGACACGGGGAGAACATGCAAACTCCACACAGAAAAGCCAAACCGAGATTCGACAGTGCTATCCACTGCACCACTGTGCCGCCCCATTTGAAAGATAAAATTAGCAAATTAAATATAGCTATTCTCATTATTTTATTTTTCATATGTGATTACGTTGTCGTCATCATCAGCACCATCATCATGCAATAACAGAAATTCTACAACTAATAACATTTTAATGATATAAGGCTATTAGTAGCAATATCAAAATGAGAATGTTGTCTAAATAATATTGAGGAATTAGCATAATAATCTTAATTTAAGACCCATATATGCCTAGCTTTATTAGCTACTGAGTATTTATTTATTTGTCATGAGTCATCACCATGAACAATGGACACAAGAAAATTATGGCAGGTAACATTACTATTAGTAATATTAATATATCAAAATAACAATATAAAACAATAATGGTGGTGGATTCATGTTATCCTAGGTCATGGTTTAACACTCTGCCTATTCTGATATATTGATTCTGTGCAAGCAACTTTGAATTCAAACCTTTTCTGCATTGATGAGTTTATAACAGTCTCATACTCGTTGGATTCAGAGCTTCCTGTGGAGAACACAACAGAGGGTTAAGATGAGTAGCCTTTCATCTCGCCCTCTGTCCCTCAGCACAGGCGCCCCCCAGGGTGGTGTCCTCTCACCCTGGCTCTTCTCCCTCTAGACAAACCATTTCACATCCCACCACAGCTCAGTCACCATTCTTAAATATGCAGATGACTCAACCATAATTGGACTTATAACCAGCAACAACAAAGACCAATACCATGAGCAGGTAGCCCAAGCAGCCACTTGGTGCCTTGATAACAACCTCCAGCTCAACACATCTAAAACACAAGAACTCATTATAGATTTCAGGCACACCCCCCCTCCCCAAAACCCCCATACACATCTCAGGAGAACCCATAACCATCACTGACTCATTCAAATTTATTGGCACCCATATCAGCAACACACTCAAATGGAACATCAATACAGACCACATTACCAAAAAAGCCCAGCAAAGACTGTTTTTCCTAAGACAGCTCAAAAAAATTTTAAGTAAAACAAACCCTTCTCCTTCAGTTTTACACAGCCATCATTGAGAGCATACTCACCTCATCAATATCAGTTTGGTACGGCAGCACGGACAGTCACACATGCAAAACACTGCAGCGTATAGTCTATAAAGCATCCAAGATTACTGGCACCCCCCTCCCATCAGTTGAATCACTATATTACAAACACACAATCAAAAGAGCAAAAAAATAATCTCTGATCCCTCTCACCCTACCCACCACCTCCTCCAGCTGATGCCCTCTAGGAGGCGCTATAGGTCCCTGCCCATCAAATCATCCCGTTTTAAAAACAGCTTTTTCCCTACTGCAATAAGGACTCTGAATTCTTCTCACTAACCCTGACAGATGTACCACACTTAAAACTCTTGTGTCAATCCTGTAAATATTGTCTGTGGATTTTGTCGTGGCAACTTGTGAATATTGTCTGTGTGCTAGTTATTGTGTTTAATGTAATGTTGATATCTGTTTATGTTTGATGTTACTGACACCGTTGTATTGAGCTTCCCACCATGCTGTACTGAAAGCAAATTCCATCGACCTCGGTCGTGTGGTCATTAAAAGTGATTGATTGATTGATTGATTGATTGATTGATACGAGCGGGTGTGCTCGCCTAAGCAGTTAGGAGCACTGTGACGTAAAACTATGCGGATCAAATTGGAATGAAACAAATCTTATATCTTCTTCTGTGGGACTCAGAACAAGAATCGGTGCCTGGAGCATAATTAGTTCAGTGTGAATAAATTCTACAGATAAAAATTTTGTCCAAAATAATTTAATTTGCCAGGGTAAATTCGTAGTTTTGAATGGACCTCAATGGGGAAATTAGCTTTCTGCACCGGAGGCTTATTAAACTGCAATACCTCGAGTAACCCTCTTTCCTTGCTCTTTGTTATTGGTTCATGTCCCAGTGACGTTTATCCTGTGCTGCGGGACGGAAATTCGTTCGGCGCGTGTTCGTCATCTGTGTTTGATTCTTCCTGGGTACCTATGCTTGGTGCGCATACGTTTAACATATTTACAACGGCTAGTAAACGTTACGTCCGTAAACGGTGAGGCATCGACATAATTCGTTGTTGTCGTTGTGCAAAATTGTGTCTGTATTTATTGATCACTTAAATTATTTATACATTTGTCTGACGTTTCGCTTCATGTGTTCCAGCTAATGTTAGCTATGTTGTACTCAGCAGTGCTACAGTGTTGGCTAATTTAGCCACCTGGCTTATTTGGCTGGATATCTATAAAGCGTAACACGTTTCGTTGTTTTGGTGTAATTTTGGCTTTTTTGTAACGTTGCGGTTTGTATGTTCTTGATTGAGGGAACAGTCATCAATTTTGTTGCAAGACAACACTGGGGAGTTTTTTCAGAAGCGCAGATAGCGCGAATAATTCCATATCTTCACGGTCATGCACGGTTGTTTAGTTTATTATTTTTGTGTTTTTGTTGTAGCTACGTGATAGACTAATCCACTCTACAATAAATGATCCTGGGATGCCAATACGTGTATTGTGTCAGATCGTAACGGATAGTGAATTTTCAGTTACCTTCCGTATTAAGCTATTTGTACTCTGAAGTATGTTGTTATTGCGGATTTTACAAACTTAAATTTCAAAACTCGTAGCTAGCACTATAAGCCTCCCAGCAACATCAGTCTAAAGTTTTTGGTGACGTCACACAACTTACTATGTCGACAAGGCATTGCTGTTCCTGTTACATTACTATGCGATAATGGCTGTTGCTGGTGTCTCGTTGCAATGCAGGTGATGGCAGCAGATGGGCCTGAGAAGGCAGGGGATGAAGGAACAGGCGGGGTGGGGAGTTCGAGCAGTGGCGGGGTGCGGTTCGAGCTGGAGAAGGAGACAGAGCTGCGTTTTGAGGTGGAGGTCGGGGAAAGAGCACAGCTTGAGCTGCTGTCTGGGATGGCCGAGGTCTTTGGCTCTGAACTGAACCGCAACAAGAAGTACACCTTTGGGCCTGGGTCCAAGATTGCTGTCTTCACCTGGCAGGGTTGCAGTGTGTCTCTGACAGGGAAGACTGAGGTGTGGCAAGCCATTGCTCGAGCAACACTGGGATCCAGTGGGTCTGATACAATTTGTCATGCAAAATCCTCCAATAGCCATTTCCTTGTTGTTATTTTTTAAATTGTTTAAAGTTCTCCTGTTCTTTGTACTGTAATTGTCCTGTAATTCAGCAAAGTAAAAGGAATAAAGGCTGTTCCAGATTTTGTGTGATTAACCTGTTCTTGTTTTCCTCTTACCTCAGGGGATAAGAGGAAAACAAGAACGAGAGGTTTTTAATGCTCCTCAGAATTCCATTTTTTGAGACACAAAGTTTTCACTGGATATTGATGATATATAAAACGTGCACACAGTGACACAGGTTATAGTGCAAGTGAGTTTTACAGTGCTCTCCATCAGCACTGGCTATTACTAACTACACAGAGATTAACAGTGTTCTCTCTTGCTCTCTCCCTCCCCCATTCCCCAGGTGGCATATGTTTCCCGGGATACGCCCATGCTTCTGTACCTGAACACACATGCCGCTCTGGAGCAGATGAGACAGCAGGCAGAGAGAGACAATGAGAGAGGACCAAGGGTGAGTGTGTGCAAGCATGTATGTGTATGTTTATTGGGGGTATGTGTTTGTGTGTATGGGGGGTACGAGTATGTATGTGTGAGAGAGAGAGTGTGTGCGTGTGTGTATGGTTGCTTGCTTGTGGGTATGTGTGTGTATGTACAGTATAGGCCAAAAGTATTAGGCCATCTGTAGTAAAAATAAAAAAATAAAATTTGGTATGGAAGAATTTCATTTATTTGGCAGATGCTTTTATCCAAAGCGATGTACAACAAGTGCATACCGAAGGTCATTGGAACAACTACAAAACACAGGTCCGATAAGGTACAATACCCATTATGTAACAGTGATTCATGGGCATTGTAGAGGATATGCTGCTACTTCTCATAGTGGCGCACCAAAATGAAGAATGTGTATCTATATCCTCACAGGTGGCGCCAGCATGTAATAATCAGTCTCATAAATTAAATATACAAACTACAAATTGGCAACTTGAATAAGTAATTAAATTATTATTAAAATAACTCTTTAATAGTTCATCTTAACCAAATAATAATATATATTCAGCCAATGCCAAATTAATATAAATGATTCAGCTAAGAGGTGAAGGTATTCTACAATGTTCTTTTAATTAGTGGCGGCTCACTCAATTCAACACAAGAGTAATATCAAAACTGACAACCTTTGAAATATAATAGTTTATTGAACAAAAGTACCGAAAGGGGCAACGCACAATTCACTACTAGAATGTACAACAAACTATGTGAGTGCACGTGTGTGGGTGTTGTGTATGCGTGCACGTGTGTGGATGTGCTCCTGCGTGTGGGGTCGCTGACACATGTTCACGGAGAACAAAGGAACTAAATGGAGCATATGAATGGAGGGGTTTTTGAAACTAGATAGAGCTAGTGATAAAACAATGGCCCATGAAGCGTACCAAACAGACAAAGGGTAACTGAATAGCTATCGGTGTCTACATGCCGTGTTATGACCAGTTAGTATTTAAAATAGATCACATGCAAGATCTGTTCTGTGCGTGACATATATTAAAGGTAAGACAGCGTGGTGGGTGGCTTAGAGCCAACCACAAGAGAATGGTAACACAAGGAGCTTTTAAATTAATCATTGAAACACAATCATTAGCACAGTTATGTACATCCAACCATGAATTTGGCTACATTCAGTCTTTCGCTAATTATTATATATTATTCTAATTAAGCTTTAATTCACTGTATCAGAATTCCTGTGGGTCGAAAGTTTATATACACCAAGTTGACTGTCTCTTTAAACAGTCTGGAAGATTCCAGAAATTGATGTAATGACTTTTTAGAAGTTTCTGATTGGCGAATTGACATAATTAGTTAATTGGTGGTTAATTGTCACCTGTGGCTGTATTAAAGGGCCTACCTTTAGAACCCTGCCTTTTTGTCCTTGATACCATGGGAAAATCCAAGCACCTCAGCCAAGACCTCAGGAAAAAAAATTGTGGACCTCCACAGGTCCGGTTCCTCCTCAGGAGCAATTTCCAAACAAGGTACCACGAGCATCTGTACAAACAATTGTTTGAAAATACAAAAATCTTGGGACCACACAGACTCTGCATCGTTCAGGAAGGAGGCACAAATTAACTCTCAGAGCTGAACGAACTTTGGTCTAAAAGGTTCAACTGAACCCCAAGACAACAACAAAGGAACTGGTGAAGGAGTTGGAGGCATCAGGTACCAAAGTATCTACATCCACCATTAAGAGTATCCTACATCGCTATGGCATGAAAGGCTTTAGCGCAATGAAGAAGCCCCTACTCCAAGACCGGCATAAAAAAGCCAGAAAGAAGTTTGCAGGTGATCATCAGGATGAAGCCCTAGCCTTTTGGAAGTGTGTTCTCTGGTCAGATGAAACAAAAATTGAACTGTTTGGCCATAATGATCAGCACTATGTATGGAGGAAAAATGGTGAGGCTTTTAATCCAAAGAACACCATCTCAAATGTGAAGCATGGGGGTGGCAGCATCATGTTGTGGGGTTTTATTTTGCTGGAAAAGGGACTGGTGCACTTCAGAAAATAGATGGCATCATGAGGAAGGA
Source organism: Anguilla pacifica (assembly GCA_039654925.1). NCBI lineage: Eukaryota > Metazoa > Chordata > Actinopteri > Anguilliformes > Anguillidae > Anguilla > Anguilla pacifica. The sequence goes on along the minus strand of CM077290.1, from coordinate 31,163,041 downwards.
GGAGCATCTGGAAATACTGAAGCAACATCTCAAGGCATCAGCTAGAAAGTTAAAACTTGGTTGCAACTTGGTCCTCCTGCAGGAGTTGTAACAAAATGGCTTAAAGACAACAAAGTGAAAGTATTGGAGTGGGCATCACAAAGCCCTGACCTGAATCCCATAGAAGATTTGTGGACTGAACTGAAAAAGCATGTCCAAGCAAGGAGGCCCACAAACCTGACTGAGTCACACCAGTTCTGTCAGGAGGAATGGGCAAAAATTCCGGCTTAGCATTGTGAGAAGCTTGTGGAAGGCTACCCCAAGCATTTGATTTAAGTTAAGCAATTAAAAGGCCACCAAATACTAAAAAAGTGTATGTAAAATTTTGATCCACAGAAAATCTGATATAGTACACAAAAGCTGAAATAAATCTGTCTCTGAGCTATTATTTTGAAATGACCTCTTATGGAAAACATAGGAAATGTATGGTTACATGAAATGTGTGGAGTTGTGAAAAATTGAGTTTGAATGTCTTTAGCCTAGGTGTATGTGAACTTTTGACCTCCACTGTAAGTACAGTCCATGGCTGAAAAGTTCACACATCTGGGTAGTTCATATTGGCTGTGAACATACTGAGAATCATCACACTAGCTGTAAACATTCTGGGCATATTGTTGGCACTAACTAACTTGGCTACACAAGAACAACATGTCTATTACATTTATAAGACTGTTGAAATAAACAAAATATGACAGTGAACAAAGATAGATGGTAGCACAAAACAAAATAACCAATGAATGTAGGCCTATGCATCAGGGTTAGTGAGGAACAGGAATGTTAGTCGGCCAGCGAGTGTTAGAAGTGTTCAGTTAAGATGTTGGAAAGTATCTGGTCTGCACCAGATGTGATGATGTAGCCATTTTTGGAGAGGACCGAAAGCGCCATGTTGTACGTGCATTACGGAACAGATGACATTTGGATTACTAGAGTGTAATGACTTAGCCTGGTCCAGGCAGACCTGGTTTTAGCCCCTTCAGACGGGTGTCACCTTAGTGTTTAAATGACTGAAAGGTCCTAATGGCTGTATCATGATGGTCATTTGATACTGTGATCTCATTTACTATACTTGTGAAACATTGGAACATGTCTTATGTTGTGGTTTGCATTAGTGGTACTAAGCAGCACACTATCTAAATATGAGAGCACTTAGGAAGCACTACCAAGGAAGTGTTCTAAGTGTACTTACGAAGATTAAACCTCGTGATGGTTTAGCAATTTTGAGTGATATGTTTTCTTTCTTGTTTATTAAGGTCAAACAGCAGAATGGGTCTAACTATTGGAAGGCATGCATTTTAGGATTCTAACTGTTGCCAGTAAACCTGTTTAACCTGTCATGTACCACCCCCCTTGGTTGGGGACTGCAGTTGTTGCTACTTTCTATGAAAGTGAGTTTCTATGAGTTTCTATGAACGCGGGAAGCATGCTCTGTAGTTTCTTGGGTTGAAGGTCCTCTTGATTTGTGTCTCGGAGTAGCCATATTCAGAATCAGAGAGGTAATCAGAGATGTCTCAACCATCATCTGATAAAATCCTGGGGTGGTCAGACAGTGTTGTGGGAAAGTCAGCTAAGGAATCTGAGGAGTGAAATTCAACCCTTTTCTGATCCAAGAGGTTTGAATCAGGCCTTTTGCCTTTACCTTTGGATCTATAGTCACTGTGGTTACGATGGACACAGTATTTGCTCAGCGTATCCTTCTGAGGGTCTTGTGAGGCGTGTGAACTGAGGGTTTTCCCAGCAACAACACTTGAGCCTGTAGACTTCAAGTGGGAAGTCTTGCTTTCCCCCTTTTCTTCACAGGGATGAACAACAATCTCCCAAGCCATCCAAGTAATTCTGCGGATTTCCTGCATTGGATGGTTACCCTGACGGGTTGTGAGGGTGACCTGCATGCGTACACAAGGATGGAGATTGTGTAGGACGAGTAACTTAAAGGCCAGTGCTAGGGTTGTGATGGTCATGGAATTTTTGCTGCCGATTATCGTCACCCAGGTAATCAAATAGATCAGCATAATCGTCTCGTCTTGGGGGGGGTGGGGGGGCGTTCACGAAAAGGCAGCATAAGTTGATTATTAATTGTTACAATTATTAAATGAATGAAGAAAAACAAAGTTTGGCGCCAGTGGGTGCTAACGTTAGGTAGCTGTTTACATCCTGTTCTTACCTGTCCTCATCAGTTCTCATTATGCATCTACATTAGTGCACAACCTGTCTACATTACAGTTTATCATTACTATACACCTGCTACCATCTATTCTTACCACCGTATTATATGTAAGGAATTAACCACGACGGGCTGTCCCGTTATTGGAAAATAATGGTAGTTCTACTATTTGCACCGTTGTTAAGCAAAAACCTCTGGTCATTAATTCTATGAAACCAATGATTCTATCAAGAAAAAATAGTTCCTTGTTTTATACCATACAGTTAGCACGCATTTTGGTCATTTTTGCCATTACATTATTTAAGAAAACTACATGAAACCATAACTCAATTGCTTTTTCAAATGTTGCGGTCTAGCAGTGTAGACATTGCATTTTTCCAAGACACTCTGAAACCAGGTTTGAATGCCAGTTACAAGCCGTCACTTGTCACCTAGCCAATATTAAAATTCTGGGTTTTAGGTCAGAATGATCTTACAGCATGCTTATGCCGGCTAGCTAGCTAACTATTGAATTGTATTCAAAACAGCGGTTACTACAAACGGAATCGTTCACAAAGATATGGATGAAAATGCGTCCCGTAGCCATGAGTTAAATACGGAATGCCTATTCTACTGTCCAAACAAGGGACGATTCTGTATTTTGTGGGATGGTTGGCATCCCTAAATGAAGTAACTAGAACTGTGATTCAACGTTGCGATCTATTACGAAATTGGACATTGCAAAGGGGAGGGGATGTAACAACAATTCAAAATTGAAAGAATAATGTTGCTGTTTTAATTGCTTTAGAATGCTGGATTTTGTAGCGCATTGATTTTATTGGAGTTGAAAGAATTTAGACCCTTTTTAACCCTCAATGGTGCCTCACTAAAGAAGGAAGTGATCGTGAAAAGGTTCACAGGTTCGGGATCTGAAGGAGCGTTTGGACCCGGAAATGGCAATGTGTCACGCCTGATGTCAGACTTAACAAGCAGATTGCCTGTTAAGAGAGATGAAAATGTGCTTTTAATTAGCGACAGTCAAATTAAATCAAATGAATTTATTTTGGTCAAACCGACGGTCTTTTAATTTACAAAAAGGCAGCATACGTAGAATAGAATGAACCCTTTATTAACACTTATTTCTTTAACCCTCTGGGGTCTAAGGGTAAAATGAGGCACACTGGTGATTGTGCGATGCTCTGACATTTGTGTAAATTTCATCAACTTTATATACAGTGATTCCAAAGTGTTTCACATCTTTGTTTTCAGCACAAACTCAGCTGCAATAACATGGCAGCAGTAAGTAGGTCATAGTCATGTGTGGATTGTAAACTGCTCTAAAAACACACAAACTGTAAACAGTAGTTTTGAACATGCACAAGAATGTTGTAATAAAACACACTAAACATTTGTGACTAAGACTTTTGGTCACTGAAATGTGTTCATCAAGGTCTTGGGTATCAAAAGATGACAAAATATTTTAGCAAATCCAATGAGAAATATAAAATAAATTGCTAAAAGTTAGTGTTGTGACAACTATATTTCAACACCAGGTGAGAATGGGAGGGCAAACGGCCTTTCTGTAATGAATATGCATTGGGTAGGGCGACCTGCCAGCTAAGTAGGCTCAAAGACAAAGACTCAGTCAGCCATTTAGAAGACAGAAACAAAGACATCTTTTGATTTTCAGAACATTTATTGAAGCAAACTATACGCATGGAAAATGAGATGAGACTGGTGTACTCTTGCGTGGCCTCTTAGCTAGTGGTGAACTAGGCTGTGTTTCCTGATCAGCATCTCTGTAAATATGATAAAAACAAAATTTTTAGGAAATGTGACATCAAATCAAACTTTATTTATATAGCACATTTCCTTCAACAGGTGAAAATTATATGTGCTTTACAAAAAAGGGGCAAACCACTAACTAATGAAAACAAAACTTAGGAAATGTGACATGGTCACATCATATACAAACAAAGAACCAAACAAACACAACCAGACGCAGAGAGGTAGCCTATAATTTTGAGAAGCAATGGTTAGAATCGTTCGTAGTGTGGGAATTTACAAGCGCACATATTAGTGAATATTCCTACAAACACACAGAGAATGTAATACAGCCACACATTTACAAATAATGCAAGCTATCAACGAAACAACATTAGCGAAACTAAATAAACATTGATATTCCAGCTCAACTACACGCAACTCATCAATAACAATGCCTCAATCTGAAGTAGGCTAGGTCTGTTTAGCTAAGTGGTTATTATATTGCTATTTCCAGAATTTACTTACAGTATGCTAATATTGATTGTGCGAGGACATCAGTTTTAGAATCCTAGCCACGCCACGGGCTATTTATTACCAATATGATCGAAAAACATACAGTCTACCGGACACTTCTAACGCAACCAGACGCAGAGAGCCTAGCCTATAATTTTGAGATGCAATAGTTCGAATCGTTCGAAGTGTGGGAATTTACAAACGCGCATATTGCTGGATATTCCTACAAACACACAGATACGGTACAATAGAGTACACATTTACCAATATGATCATAAGAAATATACTTGCGCATGAAGTTGATCCTCAGCTGGATCAGTTCGCTGTTCGAAATGACACCGCTCTTCATCAGTGTCGGCTTCCGGACGGACCATTTTCATTACAGGCATTTTCCAAAATTAAACGAAATGTTCACCTCAAAAGAAGTGAATTAGGCGACACTTTGACATTCTATCCCGCTTTCGCAGACTTGGCATTTCTCACATGGATCTCGCATCGCCCCTCCTTTAGTCTCCTTCTATGGAGAGTAATTATAATGTTGTTAACATGTGAATGCGATTTGGGCGGACTTCCTGCTGAGCGAAATTCACATAGTAATGAGTAAAGTTTAACAAAGCATACATGGTCTAATTAATAAAATTTAAACATTTTAAAACAATTCATATTATTTGCCAATGGGCGCATTGGAAAGTCGCGATTCTAAGGTTTCTGTCAATGTTTTTGTTGCGTCTGTATGATAACAGCACGTGAAGTTAATCATCCAAATAGAAACGAAAGTTAATTTCATCTTGTCGAGCTCCGCCGGCGGAGCTCTCGACCCCAGAGGGTTAAACAGAACAAAGATTTAACATTTCCAAACATTTTGGAATAAATCAAATAAGTAAAATGTTTATTTTTACAGTGCTAAACGAAGTAGGCTATGTTAAAACGAAATGAAACAGACCGGCATTGCCTGTCTTTCCGACTGCGACGGTTGAATTAATTTGGTTACCGCTGTCGGTCAGAGTTTTCCATTTGTCATTGTCCCGCTTATATTTCACCCCTCGGGCAAAATGCTTGGGCCACACTCAGCTGCGCCTGGCCAGATGTAGATGGTGTAGCAGCTTCGGATGTAAATCCAAGTTGAGCAGATTCGCTTGGGTGGTTAGTTCTGAGGTGATTTCTCAGATTTGTTGTGCTAGATTGTTTTACGGGTATTGTTGTATTGCAAATTTGGCAAACTGGTTTATCTGAATGATCTGTGTTCTCCGTCTTCATTCGGTTTAAATCCAAAATGGGTCCAAATTGGCGACATAACGTTGGTTTTGTCAACAAGCTCCCATCTTGATTTTATCTCAAGTCTCTGTACTTGTCAGCAAAATTGTGAGTGACAGGTCACGTGCATTCACTGGATGAGATGATTTCATCCCATCAGTCAGAGCGCTGCAAGTTGCTGCAACTATCAGAAATGTTAGGAACTTCGGTTTAGTCAAACCATGTGAAATCTTTATTGATAAGACTATATTAAGCAATGTTATTTGCCTATATTAAGATAATTACAACAGCAGGTGCTTCTTCTAAGTCAGGTTTGTTCTTGCCCTGAAAGAATGCACACTTCAAGCATCTGTAATACTCACGAGGGTGCTCATAACGGTAATGGTTTACCTGGATGGCTGCGATTGTTGAACATGCCTCATCAGCAAACGAGCAATATTCTTCGTTCAAGGCATCACAAAGCTGGCTGAGACTCTATGAAAGTGCGAACAGACTTAGAGAGTCTTCCAGATCAGCCAGGTTTTCTCCCATTGTGTTGCATGGGGCAAGTCAGAGAGATTGTGTTCAGTCTCTCGTAAATAGCCTTCAATTTTATGATCTGGATTGTCAGGATCATACCATTCTAAATCCTTAGCAAATACCTCAAGCTTCTCAAAGCGAAAACAGTCTGACGTCTTCTGATTCTGCCTGTATGGAAGAGGTGACACTGATCTTTGTGTTCCTTGTTGGGCTTTGTGTAATCTCTCTGGCTGAGTGGCCAAAGCTGACAGATGCTCATCACCTTTACAGTGGATAGGAACTGTAGAAGGAAAGTCTGAAGACTTTCTAATCCCCTCTTTGGAGGGATAAGTAAAACAAGGGCGACATAGGAGGTAAGAGCGGTTGTCTGGCAGTCGGAGGGTTTCTGGTTCGATCCCCCGCCCTGGGCGTGTCGAAGTGTCCCTGCACAAGACACCTAACCCCTAATTGCTCCCAACAAGCTGATTGGTACCTTGCATGGCAGCCGTTGGTGTGTGAGTGTGTGTGTGAATGGGTGAATGAGAGGCATCAATTGTAAAGCGCTTTGGATAAAAGCGCTATATAAATGCAGTCCATTTACCATTTAAAAGCGGATAATTCTTTCTCCTGTGGCAGAGAAGAACAAGAAGCTGAAGATGGAAGTCTTTCTGCTTGATGAGCAGAAAGGTGGGAGAATAGAGCTTTGCTCCGCTCCTCCCTGTGCTGAAGAGACCAGACAGATGAAGTTCTGGTGGAGTATTCAGACAAATCTGAACAATCATACCTTAAAGTCACTGATTGAAAGATGGTTAGAAATAACAGAGTCAGAGAGAGACCCTGCATTTCCATCTGCATGTGGTGGTGGAAAAGAGTGATCAACTAGGGTGTTAGCCTGAGAAAGACATTTCAAAGAATCATTAGGTAGTCAGCAAGAGCCGTTCACTTCTAAGCTTAAATAACTCCTCTCTGTAGGTTTACCTATGGGCTTCAGTGGCTCAGGGTGAGTGCAGTGGTCCAAGCTTAAATGGAGTGAATTGTTCACGCTCACAACCTCGCACTTCTAAACGAACACTTCTAAACTATAGTACCGGGAAATTACACCACCACCTGTTGGCTTTGGTTAGAGTGGCTGTCTGAGTTAGGCACCAATACTGGACGCAAGCTGAGTTAACCTCTTAGTGCACACCCCCTAGTGGTCGGCACGCCGGCGTGCCTACATTACTAAACTCAAACATTCGGTGCTACTGCAACCAAAGTGTGAGTTAAAAACAGAAACGCGTTGTTTTAGTTCCATTAGTAGACGATACACGACAACTATGCCGAAGACGGAGTTTCGCAGCCCCACCATTGTCGCTCTGGTCGTTCATTTAACACGCACCCCCTCCCTGCAGTCTCATCTAAAAAACACCCCCCACCCTTGACATAATGGACAATATTGTCTATCTTGGCATTCATAAAAATATTCTTTCACCACTAAAAAATCATATTCCGTCATAGCAACAAGATAAACCCAACAACAGCCCTAAGATATGCCTATACAGCAGTGAAAACGCTGCTCACTGAACAACGACATAAACGAGAAAAAGTTTTAAAAAATGATACCATGTCATTCTACAGTCAATATCTGGGACTAAATATTAAATAAATATAAATCCTTACTGTTGGTTTTACGTGTAGAGATGTCCCTTTTGAGACTGCGTGGTCATATATTGTCTTGGACAATCAGTTTGGGAAATGTAGGCGCATCTGTGACGCCTGGGTATCTTCCAAAATAGCTGTGCGTAATACCACACCTGTTGTTTACGGCGTCGTCGCCCTTTTTAGTACAGTCTGGCTTGATTGACAATTCATTTATTCAGTAGGTGAGAGTATGAGCTTTCTAACGATGTATAACATGTCTAATTCTGCTTTTGGAATAGCGTTTTATAGGTCAGCGTAACAGAAAATATTCTTAGCATCGCATTCACTTGCGCATTCACTCTATGTTAGCATTAAAATACGTTGCAGCTAACGAAAGGTGATCAACGATATTTCGTAATTTCTTGGAAAATACTATTATTATTGAGGACTTCTGGACATAGCTAAGGCATATGTTTGCTGATAGACCTAGCTAACATCGTTTTCTGGAGCAAAACAGAAGCGAATAGGACAGCGTCATTGATACGGTCTCTGTCTCTATCTACTGAACATAGAGGAGATTTCATCATTGCTATGCTCGTATTACTGCTCAAAATATTTCGGTTATATACGTTATTTTTGAAATTAAGTATCTTTAAATAGGTTAGTGGTGTTATATAATGTGAATATTTCACACTGTAAATGATAGCGTTAGATGGTAGTGTAATAGTTTTTGTGAAGCATGCCACAGTGATGACGTCAGAGTTGGACCATTGCCAAAACGTGGTGGGCGGTCGAAAATTGTTTTCATGTTGTCCTACCCTCATACAAGAAAACATACGAGAGTACAGAGTATAGAAATACACACGAGTTAATTATTACACATTTAGGTACTGTACTGCATTGTGTGACAATATTTTTGCATTATTTTTTAAATCTGATAGCAATGTTTCATCTTAACCCTTCATAAGGGGCTCATTTATATGCTTTATAATGGACAAAAAGCATTTTATTCAATTTTGGAGAGATTTTGGATATGTTTCTGGACACCTAGCTATTTTAGACCACTGTACTGACTGAAAGCTTGTAATTCCCATTTGAAAATTATGCAACAGTGATTTTCTTGAGTCAAAACAATTGATTTGTATTGAAATATGTGAATATGTTGTGATTTACAACAATGCATAATTTAGACATTTTGGATAGATTTGGAGACGCTGGGTACACTGCTTAGTTTTTGCTTCATACATCTATAGTAGTTCTACATATCCACCCTTAGATTTTATGAACTTGTGGTCAAGAAGTTTTTGATCCAGCACAGGTGTAGTTTAACCTCCTGTATATCTCATATCTCTCAGTATTTCACTGCAAACTTAAAAAGTGCAAATTTATTTTTGATTTTTTGTCAAAACAATTGCATTTGTGGCAGTTTATTCCTTTCAAAATTATGAATATAAACTAATCTGCGTTAGTATTGTAAATTGTACAAATGTCTTGCTTCATTTAAGCCATTTTTCAAGTCTCTGTGGTGTTTACATCTGGAGTTATAAAGCTTTAAATAGGGTACCCCCTAAATGGGCAAGGATTGGCAAAATTTGGCTTGTGCCTTAAGAGGTTAAGGAAGTAACAGCAGCTAGACAGTACAAAGCTTTATACATTTACAAATTTCACGCAAGCTGAATGCGAGTTAGTGACAGCTAGGCGGTAGATCGCTTTATGCTTCAAAGCTGAAATACAAGGTAGTGACAGCTAGACAGTAATAAGCTTAATATTTTCCTACAACCTTAAATCTTCTTTGGGACTTCCCTGGGCCAGGAACATGCAATGTTCAATTAAATAAGTTGTTGAATTAACATGGTTAAATGCAACGGTACGAATAGCACTGGACATCTCGGTATTCTAATGCCTCTGCAATGCAGAAGAGAACCTTTTTCAGTTTCTATTGGCTGTAAAGCACGCTCCAAGGACTATGGCAGCAATAGCAGAAACTTACATGCTGTGTTATGACCAGTTAGTATTTAAAATAGATTTAAAATAGATCACATGAAAGATTCTATACACCATGAACACAAGTCCAGTTCACACAGTAAGCATAGTCTGGGTCTGAAAGTAATGTTAAGTCAAACTAGGAGGGGTGACAATGAGATGCAACATCAAGGTAACGATACGAGTGCAATATAAGTGCTAGATGGAGGTACATGTGTAACATGAAAGTGCTACAAGAATACAGGAGGGTACAAGTGATAAGTGATCCTAGATTGGGAGTGCACTGCAGAGTAGTAATAGTTGGAATTCAGTTAAAAAATCCAGATTTACTGGACCAAAGTACAAACATTTTTACCTACAATAACAAAAAGACAACTTTTACTTAAAAATAATCTTAGACACAACTTTCCTCAAAATTGCCTCCTTTGGCTTTAATTACAATTAATTATTGTAAATCTGTTCAGTCATTTTGCAAAGCGGGTGGTGGATGGGTGGGAGGGAGGTGGAGGGTAATTCAGTTGAGTGAAATCTTATCTACTTTAATTAAAAAAATTAAAAAAAACCCTGGTAGCCTAACACCTTTACTCTGTAGTGCACCTAAAATAAGCTCTAAGGCGAAGAAGGCCTTAGGATTAGATGTGCGGCCAAGTGAACATTTTGGCAAAAATATTTCCAGGTGGAGTGTTCAGTACACACTCAAAGTTCCAGCTGATGGTCAGTAATGTTAACAGAAGACCAGGAAGAGGGGCAGAAGACAAAAATGGTGTTCGGCTACCTATGGGTGTAAAAAAACTAGATAAGATTTCACTGCACCTGCCACACACCCCCAATGAGCAAAATGATTAGACAGACTTCCAATAATTTGTTTAATTGTAATTAAAGCCAAAGGAGGGAAGTCGTGTCTTAGATGATTTTCAAGTAAACCTCATCTTGTGTTATTGCAGGTAGAAATTGAAAACAAAAATGTTTAGACTTTGGTTTGCTGTTAAATAAATGCACATACATTAGAATTCAGTTAATATATTTAAGATAAGGTTTTTTTTTAACAAAACAAAACCACAGGTGGCCTAATACCTTTGGCCTGTACTGTATGTTTGTGTGTGTGTGTGTGTGTGTGTGTGTGTGTGAGAGAGGGAGAGAGAGTATATGTGTGTTTGCAGTGTGCATGCATGTGAGTGAGTGTGTGTGTGTGCATGTGAGTGTATGTGTCTGGAGCTGTATCTCTCTCTATTTCCCAGGTGATGGTAGTGGGGCCCACAGATGTGGGGAAGTCGACGGTGTGCCGGCTGCTCCTGAACTACGCTGTAAGGCTGGGCAGGAGACCCACCCTGGTGGAGTTGGACGTGGGACAGAGCGGGGTACATTTGGGGGTGGAGCGGGGTATGTTTGGGGGCAGTGCAGGGTAGGTTTGGGGGCTGGGTGGGGCACATTTGGTGTCAGAGTTGGGCACCTTTTTGGGCAGAGTCGGATACATTTGTGGGCAGAGTGGGGCACGTTGGTGGATGGAGAAGGGGTACATTTGGGGGCGGAGCGGGGTACATTTGGGATTGGAGCGGAGCACGTTTGTACACCAGGGCACATTTGTGTCCTGGGGCACAAGGTACGTTTGGGGGCAGAGTGGGCTACATTTGTGGGCTGTCAGTAAAGGAAGGATTCAGTAAAATGTGTTTAATTTTCCAAATACAGCAGTTTTAAAAGCTAACACCCTGGTTTGAATACCAGACATAAGTGCATTAACAGTAAAAACACTCATCCACTTATCCATTATGCGAAATAAATTAATTCGATTTAATGAGGTAATTATTATCAAAGATATCAATTAATAATTAAATCGTCAAGTTAATTGATAGGCAGAGCAAACTGTTGGATCAGCCTTTATCAAAATGTACAACTTGCAACCAGATTAAAATGAAGAAATTAATGAGGTTATAACAAAATCACGTCTAATTTAACGAGTTTCAACTACCTTAAACAATTAACAGATGTTACAGACATGGACAGGTTACTGTCACAGAATGAATGAATTAAAGAAAATATCAAACCACAGCATGTTTGTCCCAAAGTAACCCAAGAATGTGTCAAGACAGAAATTCAAAAAACCAAAAGGCAGCAGAATATTCCAAAAAGACCAGAGATGAAATGTAGAATGCCTGACCTAGATAAAGGACTCCAATGCCCACTTTCAACTAACTGTTAAAAGCTGACCGCTAGCTAAAAGTACTGATTTCTTCCCTTTTATATATTATTATGGGTTCAGGCCAAACTACAACACTTTTTTTAAGGTTATAGGTAAATTGAACTCCCAGTTAGCATTATGGTGACATTAAATATTAAGGGTTCTCGGGTAATTTTGGGAGAGACAGCTTTGGCCATTATGTCAGTGAGCTACTATGTAATGAGACCAGCTCAGGCAACAAGTAAACCAAGTTACAAAGTCTGCAGTGACACCTTTACTTCTGTTTTATTTTGGTATAACCTGACCAAAATGTCTAACATGGTACCTATAGGTGTGTTAACCTATTTTTAAAGTACATAATTGTATGAGTATGAGGACTGCCAACATGAGATTTCCCAGGCCTCCCTGTTGACACACACACCTACATATCCACACTCAAGCACAGACACATACATTCACACCTCAAATGTGGGTACCCCCCAGATCCTGCTCTGTGTCTTATATCCAGGCTATGCTGGCCGAGTGCTTTGAAGCTTCCTATGGCTGAGAACGGCCAAATGGTGAATTAAATATGACAGGGTGGAGTAGGGTATGTTTGGGGACTAAGCAGGGTACGTTTGGGGGTAGAGCAACGCACATTTGGGGCCAGAGCCGGGTACGTTTAGGGGCAGGGTGGAGTACGTTTGGGGGCTACAGCAGGGTACTGTAGCGGAGCTGCATATGTTTGTAGACAGAGCGGATTAATTTCGGGGGCTAGTGCAGGATATGTTTGGGGGCAATGCAGGGCATGTTTGTGGGTAAAGTGGGGTACGTTTGGGGGGCTAAATCGGGATATGTTTTGTTTGCGGGAAGAGTGGGTTATGTTTAAAGGCTAGAGTTATGTTTGTGGGCCGTGCTATTGATGGACTCAATGTCTGATGCATCATGGTTGTAGATGATTGTCAATCTCCCACTGTTACAGGTATCTGTTCCTGGGACCGTGTCCGCACTGTGTATCGAGCGTCCCGCAGACGTGGAGGAGGGCTTCTCGGTTCAGGCCCCTCTGGTGTACCACTTTGGCTCCACCACCCCCGGAACCAACATCAAACTCTACAACAAGGTTAGAGCCACATCAGAACCAACATCAAACTCTACAACAAGATTAGAAGCAAACTGGAACCAACATCAAACAATACAACAAGGTTAGAACCACACTAGAAACATCAGACTTTACAAGAAGGTTAAAGCCAATCAAGAACTAACATCAAACTCTTCAACAAGGTCAGGTAATCTCTCTCTCTCTCTCTCCCCCCCTCGCTGTCTCTCTTCCCATCTTACCCTTTCTCTCTCCCCCATCTCACCCCCTCTCTGTCTGTCCCCCCCATAGCTGACGTCATGCCTGGCGGAGGTGTTCTCCCAGCGCTGTGAGGTGAACCGCAGAGCCAGTGTGGGTGGCTGCATCATTAACACGTGCGGCTGGGTGAAGAGTTCTGGGTACCAGGCTCTGGTGCACTGCGCCTCTGCCTTTGAGGTGGACGTGGTCCTGGTTCTGGACCAGGAGCGGCTTTACAACGAGCTCAAGCGTGACCTGCCACACTTTGTTCGTGTGGTGCTGCTGCCCAAGTCCGGTGGCGTGGTGGAGCGATCCAAGGCCTGCCGCCGCGACACGCGTGATGAGAAGATCCGCGAGTACTTCTACGGCTTCCGCGGCGCCTCCTTCTACCCCCACGCCTTCGATGTGCGTTTTTCAGACGTGCGTATCTATAAGATCGGGGCTCCCTCCATCCCAGACTCCTGCCTGCCACTGGGCATGTCTCAGGACGACACACAGCTGAAGCTGGTTCCCGTGACCCCAGGACGGGACCTAACGCATCACGTGTTGAGCGTGAGCTGTGTGGAGGATGAGGGTGGGGAGGGTGGCAGGGCTGGCCGCAGAGGAGTGCTGGAGAGTCCTGTGTGCGGCTTCATCGTGGTGACTGCTGTGGACACTCAGGCCCAGGTGATGACTGTGCTGTCACCAGCTCCCAGGCCCCTCCCCCGACATACCCTCCTTATTATGGACATTCGCTTCATCGACCTTAAGTGAAAAAAAGGATGGCTCTCTCTTTCCCATTCCCTGCATTCCTCTGCCTCCCTCTGTCCATCCAACCTTACATCTACCCTCTCTCTTTGCTCAAAAGAATGTCTGTTCTGCCATTCCCATCTCTTCCTTCATCTTTCTTTACCTCCCCCAAAGAGAATTTTCTCACTCCATCCCTTTCTCTCCTTGTTATCCCTCTCCTATACCTCCTTCTCTAACATGCTTCTTTGTTCAGCTGATATTGTTTTATTGATGTTTACTGTTATTTGGCCATGCTTTTCCTTTCTCCATCTGCGTATGAGGTTTGTTCAGGCGTTTCTCATTAAAAGTAGAATGTTAATAAATTTTGGGGCCAAAATATTTCAGATTTCATTTTTTGACTGAAAATAATTGAATGGAGTATAGAAAATAATACATACAATAGAAAATATACATGGAGAATATATAAAATGGTATATTTAACCACTTAAACCCCACTCAGATCCAGGGGTTTTTGTAAGAATCCCCCACATCTTCAATAAATCCCATTATCTCCAAAATTATATACGGTACAGATCTCCCTAAAATCTCTCCAAATGGCACCAAACCTGCAAATTGGAATACTGTGTATGTCTTTTTTTCCCAGTCATATTCCACTTCCAGATGCTAATTCCATTGAGGGTGGTACCCTTTGAAACCATGCAAAACAAATACTGTATTTACACTTTCTCTGTTCCCTGACTAAGCCCTATATTTCAGTCAAACGCTGTCCTTTTGGAGAGCTGTGTACACAACGTGTTCATGATGGTTAGTTATCACACAAAATTCACTTAGCGAGGTAAATCCAAGTGGTTTAATTGTTTCTAAGTGCTCTGATCTACAATCATAAATGATTTACAGTAATATCACTTTATCACTACCGCAGAGTCTTTAATGGAAAGCATTTGCAGATAAATAAAGCTCCAATAAAGCGTGCGTTAAGGTCCACTCATGCGCTAGTAATTGCTTGTTTTTAGGTCATTTACTCAGCCCTGGGAAGTCTAATGGGGGTATTTTTTCTCTTTGTATGGTAAGAAGCAGCTTTTTTAGAAAAACCGCACTTTTAGCATTTGACATTCTATTTACATGCATAGAAATGCTCATTTTCAGTTGCTCATGAAAATGCTTTCAGCTCAATGGAAATAAGACATAATGAATAATTACTTTTGCTAGCCTGTATACAAAGAGAGCAGATGGATTGCTTAGGGATCAGAGGGGGATTTTAGTGATATCAATGTCATCACTAGTTATTACCTGTTGTTTGACTTGTTGCAGACAGTTAATTGATTACAAAATATAATCATCAACCTGCGGTGTCAGTTTCAGCCCTCCTTTGGGGAAGGGATCTGCTTTGTTATTTTTTTTGTTATTTAGTTTTACCAATCGAGAGGTTTTTTTGCATTAAAGTGCAAAGAGTCTACGCTTGACAACAGTGTAGGTGTTTGAGTAGTGCACCTTGAATCAGAGTAATGTCAGAGCAATAATTTAAGAGAATGCCATTTTTAGATGCCGGTGTATAATTGGGGCTATAAAAAATGAATCCTCTATCACCTAGTGTTGCCATATGGCAACATACACTACAAAACATATACACTCCAAAAGTATGTGGACACCTATGGAAGTAAATCTGTCTCACCAGATTTAGAAATTTAAAAGCCTTTGAATTTCTAGCACTGAATTTTTTGCCTCTGAATTCAACTCTTCAAATTTTCAATAACTCATTTTCACTTTTATTTTTCAATGTTCACAAATTCAGAATCAAAAATTCAAGTTTAAAAAAATTCTAATAATATATATTCAAGTTGCTCAAATTTGATGGGTCAAATTCAGATCCCAAAATTCGAGTTAAAAAATTCAGATTGAACATCCGGGATACCAAGGATCAGCAATCGATTCTGTCTCAGATCGAACCAACATCCAGCCAATCAAGTTATGCTCCATTGGTCATGTGACGCCGATGCTTGTAATTACAGGAAGTTGGTCAGCTATGGCAACAAACCTGTTTTTATACAGTCTATGCTCTGAGTCTGACTCATCGTCCACCTGTTATCTATGCAAAGTCAGAAAATGCAGACATCCTATTTCGTATAATGATTTCATTATGGCGTGTGCTATGTACAGCTGCACTGATCGACCATAAAATAATGCTCCTCTGAAGTTTTTTTTTGGTAGCCAAGTCATTTTTAATATTTCCTTTAGCTTACTTAACTAGCCATTAGCAAACTTTCGCAACATATCTCCTCCGTTGAAAACTCCAACCCAGACATGTCTGTCATCGTGTTAGGTGATTTTAACCATACAAACCTGTCCCCCGAACTTCCCAACTACAAGCAACAAGTCACTTGCCACAGCAGAGAAAACAAAACATTGGATCACTGCTACATCTCAGTTCCGGATGCTTACTGTGTATTCCCGAGAGCACCACTGGGGAAGTCCGATCACGCTGTGTTACTCCTCATACCAAAATACAGACAAAAGCTTAAATCCAGTAAGAAAAAATCCAAATCTGTCAAGTCCTGGTCCATGGATGCCATTGAAACGCTACGAGGGTGCTTTGAATGCACTAATTGGAATATATATTATATATATATTTAGTGCAGCTTGTGATTCCCTCAAACTCACTGACACAGACACAAATGTCAAGTTTTGCGAGATGTGCATCCCTACCAAAACAGTGATATTCTATGGCAATAAAAAACCCTGGTTCTCCAAAGAATTACACCTCCTAAGCAAAGAAAAGAACTGCGTATAAAAATGGAGACAGGGATCAATATATAGCAGCCAAATATAAGTTGCGTGCTGCAAAGGAAAGCTAAGTCCAGCTATGCAACAAAATTGGAACAACAATTCTCATCTAGCAACACCAGATCAATATGGAAAAGTCTTAAGGACATGACAGATTACAAAAAACGCCCCTGCTCCCCTCCAGATAATGACCCTAACCTCCCAGATAAATTAAATGAGTTTTACGCAAGGTTTGAAAAACTTATTCCATCAGCCACTCCAATGCCACCCTTTTGCATTCAGGAGCATGAGGTGAGAGCTACATTCAAGAAGCTGAACGTCAGGAAAGCAGCAGGGCCAGACAGGATCAGTCCTGCTCTGCTGAGCCACTGTGCTGCTTAATTGGCCCCAGTGTTTTCCAACATATTTAACACCTCTCTAATGTACAGTCCCAAAGTACTTCAAACTCTCTACCATCATTCCTGTGCCAAAGTCCTCAAAGATCACCTGCCTCAGTGACTTCAGACCAGTTGCCCTAACATTTGTGGCCATGAAAGCATTTGAGCGCATCATTCTGTCATACTTGAAATCCTGCACCTTCCGACTGATGGACCCATATCAATTTGCCTACCAAGCCAACCGGTCTGTTGAGGATGCAGTCAGCATAGCACTCCACCATGCCCTGCAACACCTTGAATCACCAAACACCTACACACACATCCTGTTCATAGACTTTAGTTCCGCCTTTAACTCCATCAACCAACTCAAACTCTTTACCATACTCTTGGACATGAACATTGACCCAGCCCTAAGCCACTGGATTAGGAGCTTACTGTGGAATAGGCCACAGAGGGTGAAGGTTAATAACCTAACCTCACACCCTCCTACCCTCAGTACAGGAGCTCCTTAGGACTGTGTTCTCTCCCACTGGCTCTTCTCACTGTATACCACTCACTTTACATCCAAGGACAGTTCTGTAAAAACAATAAAATACGCAGACGACACAACCATGGTAGGTCTCATCTCCAACAATAATGAAACCAAGTACCGCATTGAACCATAGGCATACTGAAGCTGCGGAGAAGGCCACTAGGTGGCTTTGGATCAAGAGGGCAGATCCGTGGGCGAATGCTGCTGGGACGCAAGCTGGGGTCTGATCAACCCCGGCTGGGTCGCCTGGACGAGGGTGTCTGATGTTGAAAGACCCGAAACACCCAATGACCCCAGGTTCCATCACTGATGATGCATCCCAGCGCATCTGCAGGATGTATCTTTCATCATCAGCAATATCCTGAAGTGGAAAACTAACACCGTGCACATCATTGCAAAAGCTCAACAACGACTTTACTTCCTTAGACATCTTTAAAAATACTGGATCAAGCATCAACTTCTTGTTCTGTTCTGCTCAGCCATTATCGAGTCCATCATCACATCCTCTATTACAGTATGGTACGGCAGCACAGACAGTCAAACACAGAAAAAACTACAGCGGATTGTCAACAAGGCGTCCAAAATCATAGGCCACCCACTCCCCTCAGTTGAATCTCTACATACTCACCGAACTGTAAAGCGAGCAAAGAAGATCATCTCTGACCCCTCACATCCTGCTCATCACCTCTTCCAGCTCCTTCCCTCAGGGAGGCGCTACAGGTCATTGTCCACTAGGACTAAACGCTTCACTAACAGCTTTTTTCCCTTAGCTATCAGGACTCTGAACTCCTCCCTCTAGCCCCCTCCTCACATACTACTGACATGCATTACCATGCACCTATTATATATGGTTGTATGTACAATTTTTTATTTTTTATTTTTGTGATGTTGACTTGTACCCCTGTATTGTATCATGCTAATATGTGGATTGTCTGCTGTTGTTCATTTATGTATTGTGCTGCAGAGTATAACATAACACACTGTACCGAAAACAAATTCTACCGGCATTGGCCGTGTGGCTAATAAACAATCAATCAAAAAAATCTATATAATAATTAGTTGGCAGAAAGCGTAATCAGCTAACACTTATTTGTTATATTGGGTAGTCCAGTATGCTAAAACAGTTAGCAAATTCGGCTACCAAGCCATTTGACTAGCAAGCTAGCTAACTAACCCTATCCGGCAAATATTCAGTCTGTCAAACCAGTTTGACGGCTTGGGCCATGCTTTGATGTGACAAAGCTAACTAATAATACCGATTTTGGGATACATTTTTTATTTGAGCAGTAATACTTACATAGATGACATTTTATCTGTGTTCAGTAGATAGAGACAGAGACAGTAAATCAAGTTCTATCCACTTATGTTTTGCTCCAGAAAACGATGTCAGATAGCCAAATGTTTGCTGATAGACCTATTAGCTATGCCCAGAAGTCCTCAATAATAATAGTATTTTCCAAGAAATTACGAGAAATCGTTGACAACATTTCATTAGGTGCAGCGTCTTTTTCTGCTAAAAACACAGAATGAATGCATAAGTGAATGTGATGATAAGAAAATTTTTTGGTTACGCTGACCTATAAAACGCTATTCCAAAAGCAAAATAGACATGTTATACATTGTTAGAAAGCATATACTCTCACCTACTGAATGAATTGTCAATCAAGCAAGCTATACTAAAAATAGCGACAACGCCATAAACAGCATGTGTGGTACTATGCACAGCTATTTTCGAAGATACCCAGGCATCACAAATGAGCATAGCCTATATTTCACAAATGGATTGTCCAAGACAATATATGACCACTCAGTCTCAAAAGGGACATCTCTACGCGTAAAACCAATGGTAAGGTTGTATATTTATTTAGTCCCAGATATTTACTGTAGAATTCGCTATTTAGTGTGGTTGCCTTAGACAATCACACTACTATTATCTCACATATTATTAGTGTGGTTGCCTTAGGCGAACACACTATTATTATTGCACATATTATTTATTTATTATTCCACCCATTTTTTGGACCGCTACTCCTCCCAGTTTTCGCACCACATACACGTGCCATATGTCAAATTGACCGGCTTCTTTGGGAATCGTGTGCTGTTACTTTGTGGAAAGTTTCGCTGCACGGTTTTTGAGAAATATGACTTTTTGTGGCCAATTTTTCCCATTGAAAATGAATGGGGACTGTGACGTCATACATATGTGAGTTATGAAGTTACAGCATTGGTCGGCTTTGCACACGTGATGCAGTCCGCTCTCCGTTTTCACCTGGTTTACCTACTGGGTATTCAGAACACAGATGTGGTGCATATCTCTCTTTTGTCGTAATTACAGAAAACACACATTCGTAAACCTCAAATGCTTTATACCACAATTTAGATAAGACCTTGACGAAGACGTACATGCACGGATTGTGTTGTTCAAACAAGGTTTCCTGGCGACTTAGCCACCAGAAAGGATATAGCTGAATGCGGAAGTAAACGCGATAAAACGGTATTCCAAATGCAAAATTACAAATGAAAACGCTGTCAGCTAGGTATATCAGCAAACACATGTCTTAGGCATACCCAGACATCCTCAATAATAATAGTATTTCACAAGATATTACGCAAATTCGTTGACGACGTTTCGTTAGGTGCAGCGTCTTTGAATGCTAGTGCTAACAGAGTGAATGCATTCAATGCGATGACGAGAAAGCATTCGGTTGACCTAAAACCGATATTCCAAAACCAAAATTAGACGTGTTACACATGGTTAGAAAGCTTATACTCTCACCTACTGAATGAATGAATTCTCAAACAAGCCAGACTGTACTAAAAAGGGCAACAACGCCGTCAACAAAACGTGTGCAGCAGCTTCTGGTCGGGTCTTACTCCAGAAAAAGACGTCAGCTTGTAATACCACACGTTGCTTTGGGTGTTCTCGAACTTTGTAGTGCAAACTGGCTTGATCTACACTTCATCGATCCAACAGGTGATAGAATAAGCTTTCTAACTATGTATAATATGCCAAATTTTACTTTTGTAACACCGTTTAATATCCCAGCGTATTGGATACTTTGGTCTCATTAGAGCTGCATTACTCATTCAGTCTGTTGTAGCAGGGAAAGAAACACGTTCTCACCCCAACGCATTTGCTAAAGTACACAACTCTACTTGCATGTTGTTGATGCACCCCTTGCTGCAACAGAAGCTAGTAGTACTGGCTACCAGCCAATACTTATTCACAGAAGCTGTATTTAAAATGAGTTAAAATGCAACTATTTTAACACATATTTCTCGCCTCATTTTTGTTCTTTGAAATTCGGCTCGGCTAACACGTAATAGGCTACTCTGTCTATGAGTTGGTCTCAGAGATAACAGATTAGACTCTGAATTACAGCCCAATTAAATATTTTTAGTTGTGTGGTTGAAATGAGCTGAAATTCACGCAAAATCATACGTCAATCAAATTAATCTCCCTAGCCCTGTCTTGCTTTTTTAAAATGGTGCGATCACGCAGTGTAGACGTAGAGTTTTTCCAAGACCCTCTGAACATGCCAGCTAGCTTTATGATTCACCGTCACTCGTCACCGCATACCGCAAGTAAAACACTGAGATTTCAAGTTTTGATGAAAGGATAATTTAGCTCTGAATATATGTGTCGCGAATAAACTCGTTGCCGTGATGTTATAGGATGTACACAATGCTCTGTTTCTCTCTACAGAAACTGTTCGCTCTGTTCAGCATAAAGTCGACTTTGCATTGGCGGCAAGCGAAGCTGGTGGAATCCAATTGTATTTGTTAGGATTATTAGGGGTCCAAGCAGCGAAGCTGGTGGAACCCTATTGTATTTGTTAGGATTATTAGAGGTCCAAGCAGCGAAGCTGGTGGAACCCTATTGTATCTGTTCGGATTATTATTATTATTATTATTATTATTATTAATAATATTATTATTATTATTTTTCTCCGCTAAAAGTGTCTGAGGCTCAGCAACCATAAGTCCTAGAGCAACCAAATTTGGCAGGTAGGTTTCTATGGCCCCCCACTACTCAGGCACTAAAAATCACCTATGTCGGCCAGATGGTGGCACTATAACAAAGGGTAATGCGTAAAAGGCCATAACTCCGACACCATAAGTTAGATCAACACAAAACTTCATGGACCTATGCATCTGAACGTGCTGTACAACTTTGTCATTGGGACCACCTATGTCCGCCATATTGTTTGCCCGCTATTTTGACTTTTTAGTTGGGGCGTGGAAGTTTTCTCCGCTAAAATGTCTGAGGCTCAGCAACCATAAGTTGTACACCAACCAAATTTGCAACCAAAATGCATCTGAATGTGCTCTACAACTTTGCTATTGGGACCACCTATGTCCGCCATATTGTTTGCCCGCCATTTGGACTTTTTTATTAGTTGGGGTGCGGAAGAGCTGTTGCTGCAAATTCTAAGTGTTACGACATCGAGTAAACTTCTTTACGGCAAGCGACATCCATGGCGACGCAAGTAATCCGACACCGTAGGGTCTAGTTTTTATCAGTGAGGGGAAGGTCTGACCGTCGGGGAAAGAAAGACAGTGCCAGCCAGAGTGCATGCTAGGCTATTAAAGGTTTGATAGTAAAAGCTTTTTGAGAGGATGAATAATTACTTTTCTTTGGCATGGATTTGAAGACAGTAGCGGGTGAGTTCGTTTAGTCTTTAAATCTGTCATTATGGTGAGAAATAGCTAAACCATTTTATTGGTAGGTTTTGCGTTTCTGTGCAAACGCGCGAAAACACACTGGAATAATAAAACAATGATGGCAATACACGTATAGTCCGCTTCGTTCCGTTGCTACCATAACATAAATTATCTTGTGTCTACAGCTGCAGTTTCTCGCTGCAATTTCTAATATTGAATATAAACAAAAGACGCGATTTATGCTTTAAATCGTATTCTTAATTTAATCTCTAAATTGATTGTAAGCTTAGGGTTGTAACTAGGTAGTTGTTTCGTAGGTGACTTAACTCGTTTTAACTATTGCTTGTTGTGGCAAACACGCCTGCCACAGGCCACCGAAGTGGCTTTCCAAGGGCCCCTCCAGCACAGAGACACAGGGAGAAGATGTTCAAAAAGTCCACGTTTATTTACGAGGGTTTGGCAAGATGTTGTAGCCAAAGGAGCAGATGTAAAACACTGTCATGACAGAGAGGCTCCCAGGTGTGGGTGGGGATGGCAGATTTAACCTGTGCGCAGTGATTACCTCACTACGCACAGGTGCAGCCACTCCTGTTCCTGGGTCCAATTAGCCTGGCCAATTCTCTAATTCTTAACCAATTACCCAATTGGCCAGGTCTAATTAACTTGACCCAGGGCAGGTGTGGCTGCTTAAACCAGCCATCCCCACACCACATACCCCCAACGCCAAACTGAGGCCAGGGAGAATCCCTGGTCGAAGCCTACCCCCCCCCCCCCCCCGCACTCTCAACAAAGCAAAAGACAAACAAAAAAATAAAATAAAAAACACTCCACAAAAGTGTCAGGGTGGGTGGCCCCGGAACAGTCCAGTACATGCTGTGACCCTCCCCCGGACGACAAGGCAGCCCCTCTTCCTCCTCCCTCCCGGAGCGCAGGAAGTCCTGGGCTGCTCTGCTGGCTGGTGGGGGCGTCACCGGGCTTGGGCTGTTCCAGGGGCTGTGGTGGGGTGGCTGGGCTGGTGGGCTTGCTTCCTTGCGGCGCGGGGGACCAGGAACCCTCGTAGCTGTGGAGGCCGCCAGTCTGCTCTGCTGGCAGGCAGCTGCAGGCTTCCCCCTCATGGGCTCCGGGCAAACCAACCAGGCTAAAAACAACAAACTAAAACAACAAATGGGACAAGGAAGCGAAACGGCGCGGCCACCGTTTGTGCGCCGCCCGTAGCTGACCCGCCTTCCCGGCCAAGTCCAGCTCACGGCGCGACCACCTCTTGTGCACCGCCCGTAGCTGACCTGCCTTCCCGGCCAGGTCCAGCTCCTCAGCGTCCCAGCTGAGGATCGCTTCCTTCCCCTCCCCAGTCATCTCCTGCTCCCTGTCCCCGGCCTGGAGGATCCGCCCGAAGCCCTGTCAGGAACACCTCAGCTGCCCCTCCTCCAGTGTGCTTCCTGGCTGGCCCTCCTGTGCCTCTTTCCTGTGCCGGAGAAGCCCCACGTTGGGCGCCACTGTGGCAAACACGCCTGCCACAGGCCACCGAAGTGGCTTTCCAAGGGCCCCTCCAGCACAGAGACACAGGGAGAAGATGTTCAAAAAGTCCACGTTTATTTACGAGGGTTTGGCAAGATGTTGTAGCCAAAGGAGCAGATGTAAAACACTGTCATGACAGAGAGGCTCCCAGGTGTGGGTGGGGATGGCAGATTTAACCTGTGCGCAGTGATTACCTCACTACGCACAGGTGCAGCCACTCCTGTTCCTGGGTCCAATTAGCCTGGCCAATTCTCTAATTCTTAACCAATTACCCAATTGGCCAGGTCTAATTAACTTGACCCAGGGCAGGTGTGGCTGCTTAAACCAGCCATCCCCACACCACACTTGTATTTTTGCATAGACTGCGTTGTTGCTGTTCTTGTTTGTGTTAGTGTTAATCATTTTAACCTACAGGGTCCAGGTTGAACTATGCGGTTGTTCCCTGCATTTGGAACGGTAGGCTACTGCCCTCTAGGGTTTTCGACACACTTGTTCCTGTTTATGGTTAAACACTTTGTTGTACGTCACTCTGGATAGGAGCGTCTGCCAAATGCCTGTAATGTAATGTAATGCAATATTCCGTAGCAACAAGATAAACCCGACATTAGCCCTAAAATATGCCAATACAGCAGTGAAAATGCTGCTCACTGACTAACGAAATAAACAAGACAATTTTTCTTTTAATTATACCATGCCATTCTACAGTCAATATCTGGGACTAAACATTGAGTAAACATACAATCTTACCATTGGTTTTACGCGTACATGTCCCTTTTGCGAATGAGTGGTCATATATTGTCTTGGACAATCCGTTTGTGAAAAATACGCGCATATGTGACGCCTGGGTCGGCTATCTTCATAAATAGCTGTGTGTAATACCACACTTGTTGCTTACGGCGTTGTCGCCCTTTTTAGTGCAATTTGGCTTGATTGACAACTAATTTATTCCGTAGGTGAGAGTGTAAGCTTTCTAACGATGTATAACATGTCTGATTTTGCTTTTGGAATAGCGTTTTATAGGTCAGCCTAACCGAAAATGTTCTCATCTGCCAATGTCTAAATAAATAAAACGGTACGCTGCTCTGCGGCCAGCACGCAGGTCGCGAGTTGATATTTCGTCTTTTGTTTCGTTTTTTCGCAATGTCGTCTTTATTATTTGAAATGCGTATTTACGTGTTATTATTTTAAAATTATGCCATGTCATTCTACATTCAATATCTGGGACTAAACATTGAATAAATATACAATCTTACCTCTGGTTTTACGCGTAGAGTTGTCCCTTTTGCGAATGAGTGGTCATATATTGTCTTGGACAATCCGTTTGAGAAATATAGACGCCTGGGCTATCTTCAAAAATAGCTGTGCGTAATACCACACCTGTTGCTTACGGCGTTGTCGCCCTTTTTAGTGCAATTTGGCTTGATTGACTATTCGTTTATTCAGTAGGTGAGAGTATAAGCTTTCTAACGATGTATAACATGTCTGTTTTTGCTTTTGGAATAGCGTTTTATAGGTCAGCCTAACCGAAAATGTTCTTATATGCCAGTGTCTACATAAATATAACGGTAGGCTGCTCTGCGCATAGGTCGCGACTTGATATCTCGTCTTTTGTTTCGTTTTTTCTCAATGTCGTATTCATTATTTGAAATGTGTATTTATGTGTTATTATTCTATCTGTCTCTGAGGCGCTCTGAAATGTGCATTCTCTGCTAAGCTGAGCAATGGATTGGAATATGTGTCTGACGTAGTGTTGCACCGTATACCGAAACTTCAGCACTTTTTCCATACTTAAAAAAAATAATAAATAAATAAATAAACGGTTCGCCATTAGAATTTTCCGACGTTCGGTAGTTTTGTGTCAAATGTAAAAGCCAGGGAACTGTGTCTCCCGCATTACTGATTGAGAGGATGAAAAGTGTAATTTGTCAGAATCTTCGCTAGAAGGCAGTAGCAACTAAGGTTGCCAAGTGAGGTGACTTGTGCTTGCACTCAGCTCCTTGATACAGCGCAAGCTTTGACTCAGTTCACTTCAGTAGCAATAGGTGTTCCAATTTGGAAATATTTTATTATATATAGATGCTGTATTGTTATTAAAATATACTGTTTTTAAATCTATTTAAAGGTGAAAGACCTGTTGTAAATATTATTTAGTTTACAACTGTTTAATTTTTGAAATATATTTAACATATTTTTCTATTGTTCAGTGTTGTAACACTATAGGCCTATGCATATTAATATGTTGAAGAGGCTTCAACTTAAAGGTTGTTAATGAACCAGGTAGTTAATAAACCATGAATTCGAAAATAAGGTCAACCCTTGTGGACATTACATTTCTCATCTATTAAGGTAATTTCAGTATCGTTAGGTACCGAGTATCGAATTAACATTGTTTATTTTTCAAGTATCATTTCAGTATTGAGTATCTTAATACTAAACCTGGTATCACTATCAAAGTCAAAATTTTGGTATCGTGACATTACTAGTGTGACGCCTTTAGTTGCGGCACAGAATCACTGCAGCTGTGCATACACGCCGGACCATCTAAGTGTTACGACATGCCATCTAAGTGTTACGACATAGTAAAGGCCTTCGCGGGAAGCGGCCAGGACATATCCATGGCGACGTAACTAAGTCATCCGACAGCGTCTCTTAGCACAAAATTGGCCATAAGTCATCAATATTTTATACGATCATCATGATACTCAGTAGATATGTTGGGTGAAGGCATATGATCATGAGGACAAAGCCATTTTAAAATCGCACCATAGGGGGCGCGATGGTGCCAATGCTTGGACCCCTCCCAACGCCGCTTGCGGCTTTAATTATTAGGGGTCCAAGCAGCGAAGCTGGTGGAACCCTATTGTTTTTGTTAGGATTATTATTATTATTATTATTATTATTATTATTATTATTATTATTATTATTCTTATTATTTTTCTCCGCTAAAAGTGTCTGAGGCTCAGCAACCGTAAGTCGTAGAGCAACCAAATTTGGCAGGTGGGTTCCTATGGCCCCCCACTACTCAGGCACTAAAAATCACCTATGTCGGCCAGATGGTGGCGCTATAACAAAGGGTTTTGCATAAAAGGCCATAACTCCCACACCATAAGTCAGATCAACACAAAACTTCATCGACGTATGCATCTGAACGTGCTCTACAACTTTGCCATTGGCACCACCCATGTCCGCCATATTGTTTGCCCGCCATTTTAACTTTTACGTTGGGGCGTGGAAGCTTTCTCTGCTAAAATGTCTGAGGCTCAGCAACCTTAAGTCCTAGAGCAACCAAATTTGGCAGGTGGGTTCCTATGGCCCCCCACTACTCAGGCACTAAAAATCACCTATGTCGGCCAGATGGTGGCGCTATAACAAAGGGTTTTGCATAAAAGGCCATAACTCCCACACCATAAGTCAGATCAACACAAAACTTCATCGACGTATGCATCTGAACGTGCTCTACAACTTTGCCATTGGCACCACCCATGTCCGCCATATTGTTTGCCCGCCATTTTAACTTTTACGTTGGGGCGTGGAAGCTTTCTCTGCTAAAATGTCTGAGGCTCAGCAACCTTAAGTCCTAGAGCAACCAAATTTGGCAGGTGGGTTCCTATGGCCCCCCACTACTCAGGCACTAAAAATCACCTATGTCGGCCAGATGGTGGCGCTATAACAAAGGATTTTGCCTAAAAGGTCATAAATCCCACACCGTAAATCAGATCAACACAAAACTTCATAGACCGACGCATGTGAATGTGCTCTACAACTTTGCTGTTGGGGCTACATATCTCCGCCATATTGTTTGCCTGCCATTTGGACTTTTTTATTAGGTGGGGTGCGGAAGAGCTGTGGCTCCAAATCTAAACGATTACGACATCTAGTAAACTTCTTTACGGCAAGCGACATCCATGGCGACGCAAGTAATCCGACACCGTAGGGTCTAGTTTTTATCAGTGAGGGGACGGTCTGAACGTCGGGGAAGCAGTGGAAGTCAGTGCCAGACATTATTTGAAGACAGTATCGGGTGAGTTCGTTTAGTCTTTGAATCTGTCATTATGCTGAGAAATAGCTAAACCATTTTATTGATAGGTTCTGAGTTTCTGTGCAAACGCGCGAAAACACGCTGGTCCAATGAAACAATGACGGTAATGCATATAGTCCGCTTCGTGCCGTTGCTACCATAACATAACAAACTATCTTGTGTCTACAGCTGCAGTTTCTCGCTGCAATTTCTAATATTGAATATAAACAAAATACGCAATTTATGCTGTAGTCTGCCAATGTCTAAATAAATAATACGGTCCATTTGAAGACAATATCGGGTGAGTTCGTTTAGTCTTTAAATCCGTCATTATGCTGAGAGAAATTGTTTTCTCAATTTAATCTCTAAATTGACTGTAAGCTTAGGGTTGTAACTAGTTAGCTGTTTCGTTGGTGACTTAGTTAATGCACTCGTCTTAACTATTGCTTGTATTTTTGCATAGACTGCGTTGTTGCTGTTCTTGTTTGTGTTAGTGTTAATCAGTTTAACCTACAGGGTCCAAATTGAACTAACGGTTGTTCCCTGCACTTGGAACGGCATTTCTCTCTAGGGTTTTCGACACACTTGTTCCTGGTTATGGTTATACACTTTGTTGTACGTCACTCTGGATAAGAGCGTCTGCCAAATGCCTGTATTGTAATGGAATGTAATGTAATATTCCGTAGCAACAAGATAAACCCGACGTTAGCCCTAAAATATGCCAATATAGCAGTGAAAACGCTGCTCACTGAATAAGGAAATAAACGAGACAAAGTTTTTAAAAATTATGCCATGTCATTCTACATTCAATATCTGGGACTAAACATCGAATAAATATACAATCTTACCACTGGTTTTACGCGTAGAGATGTCCCTTTTGCGAATGAGTGGTCATATATTGTCTTGGACAATCCGTTTGCGAAATATACGCGCATCTGTGACGCCAGGGTCGGCTATCTTCAATAACAGCTGTGCGTAATACCACACCTGTTGCTTACGGCGTTGTCGCCCTTTTTAGTGCAATTTGGCTTGATTGACAATTCATTTGTTCAGTAGGTGAGAGTATAAGCTTTCTAACGATGTATAACATGTCTGATTTTGCTTTTGGAATAGCGTTTTATAGGTCAGCGTAACCAAAATTTATCTTATCTGCCAATGTCTAAATAAATAAAACGGTGGACTACTTTGCGCGCAGCACGCAGATCGCGAGTTGATATTACGTCTTTTTTCCGTTTTTTCTCAATGTCGTATTTATTATTTGAAATGTGCATTTATGTGTTATTATTCTATCTGTCGCTGTGGCGCTCTGAAATGTGCATTCTCTGCTAAGCTGAGCAATGGATTGGAATATGTGTCTGACGTAGTGTTGCACGGTATGCCAAAACTTCAGCACTTTCTGGGTACTTAAAAAAAAAAAAAAGAAACGCTTCGGTATTAGAGTATTCCGACGTTCGGTAGTTTTGAGTCAAATGTAAAAGCCAGGGAAAATTGTCTCCCGCATTACTGATTGAGAGGATGAAAAGTGTAATTTGTCAGAATCTTCGCTAGAAGGCAGTAGCAACTAAGGTTGCCAAGTGAGGTGACTTGTGCTTGCACTCAGCTCCTTGATACAGCGCAAGCTTTGACTCAGTTCACTTCAGTAGCAATAGGTGTTCCAATTTGGAAATATTTTATTATATATAGATGCTGTATTGTTATTAAAATATAATGTTTTTAAATCTATTTAAAGGTGAAAGACCTGTTGTAAATATTATTTAGTTTACAACTGTTTAATTTTTGAAATATATTTAACATATTTTTCTATTGTTCAGTGTTGTAACACTATAGGCCTATGCATATTAATATGTTGAAGAGGCTTCAACTTAAAGGTTGTTAATGAACCAGGTAGTTAATAAACCATGAATTCGAAAATAAGGTCAACCCTTGTGGACATTACATTTCTCATCTATTAAGGTAATTTCAGTATCGTTAGGTACCGAGTATCGAATTAACATTGTTTATTTTTCAAGTATCATTTCAGTATTGAGTATCGTAATACTAAACCTGGTATCACTATCAAAGTCAAAATTTTGGTATCGTGACATTACTAGTGTGACGCCTTTAGTTGCGGCACAGAATCACTGCAGCTGTGCATACACGCCGGACCATCTAAGTGTTACGACATGCCATCTAAGTGTTA
Organism: Anguilla pacifica; assembly: GCA_039654925.1. Taxonomy (NCBI): domain Eukaryota; kingdom Metazoa; phylum Chordata; class Actinopteri; order Anguilliformes; family Anguillidae; genus Anguilla; species Anguilla pacifica. The sequence continues at coordinate 31,132,943 of CM077290.1, read as the reverse complement.
CGACATAGTAAAGGCCTTCGCGGGAAGCGGCCAGGACATATCCATGGCGACGTAACTAAGTCATCCGACAGCGTCTCTTAGCACAAAATTGGCCATAAGTCATCAATATTTTATACGATCATCATGATACTCAGTAGATATGTTGGGTGAAGGCATATGATCATGAGGACAAAGCCATTTTAAAATCGCACCATAGGGGGCGCGATGGTGCCAATGCTTGGACCCCTCCCAACGCCGCTTGCGGCTTTAATTAGGGGTCCAAGCAGCGAAGCTGGTGGAACCCTATTGTTTTTGTTAGGATTATTATTATTATTATTATTATTATTATTCTTATTTTTCTCCGCTAAAAGTGTCTGAGGCTCAGCAACCATAAGTCGTAGAGCAACCAAATTTGGCAGGTGGGTTCCTATGGCCCCCCACTACTCAGGCACTAAAAATCACCTATGTCGGCCAGATGGTGGCGCTATAACAAAGGGTTTTGCGTAAAAGGCCATAACTCCCACACCATAAGTTAGATCAACACAAAACTTCATCGACCTATGCATCTGAACGTGCTCTACAACTTTGCCTTTGGCACCACCCATGTCCGCCATATTGTTTGCCCGCCATTTTAACTTTTACGTTGGGGCGTGGAAGCTTTCTCTGCTAAAATGTCTGAGGCTCTGCAACCATAAGTCCTAGAGCAACCAAATTTGGCAGGTGGGTTCCTATGGCCCCCCACTACTCAGGCACTAAAAATCACCTATGTCGGCCAGATGGTGGCGCTATAACAAAGGATTTTGCCTAAAAGGTCATAACTCCCACACCGTAAATCAGATCAACACAAAACTTCATAGACCGACGCATGTGAATGTGCTCTACAACTTTGCTGTTGGGGCTACATATCTCCGCCATATTGTTTGCCTGCCATTTCGACTTTTTTATTAGGTGGGGTGCGGAAGAGCTGTGGCTCCAAATCTAAACGATTACGACATCTAAACTTCTTTACGGCAAGCGACATCCATGGCGACGCAAGTAATCCGACACCGTAGGGTCTAGTTTTTAATCAGTGAGGGGACGGTCTGAACGTCGGGGAAGCAGTGGAAGACAGTGCCAGACATTATTTGAAGACAGTATCGGGTGAGTTCGTTTAGTCTTTGAATCTGTCATTATGCTGAGAAATAGCTAAACCATTTTATTGATAGATTCTGAGTTTCTGTGCAAACGCGCGAAAACACGCTGGTCCAATGAAACAATGACGGTAATGCATATAGTCCGCTTCGTGCCGTTGCTACCAAAGCATAACAAACTATCTTGTGTCTACAGCTGCAGTTTCTCGCTGCAATTTCTAATATTGAAAAGACGCAATTTATGCTGTAGTCTGCCAATGTCTAAATAAATAATACGGTCCATTTGAAGACAATATCGGGTGAGTTCGTTTAGTCTTTAAATCCGTCATTATGCTGAGAGAAATTGTTTTCTCAATTTAATCTCTAAATTGACTGTAAGCTTAGGGTTGTAACTAGTTAGCTGTTTCGTTGGTGACTTAGTTAATGCACTCGTCTTAACTATTGCTTGTATTTTTGCATAGACTGCGTTGTTGCTGTTCTTGTTTGTGTTAGTGTTAATCAGTTTAACCTACAGGGTCCAAGTTGAACTAACGGTTGTTCCCTGCACTTGGAACGGCATTTCTCTCTAGGGTTTTCGACACACTTGTTCCTGGTTATTGTTGTACGTCACTCTGGATAAGAGCGTCTGCCAAATGCCTGTATTGTAATGGAATGTAATGTAATATTCCGTAGCAACAAGATAAACCCGACGTTAGCCCTAAAATATGCCAATATAGCAGTGAAAACGCTGCTCACTGAATAAGGAAATAAACGAGACAAAGTTTTTTAAAATTATGCCATGTCATTCTACATTCAATATCTGGGACTAAACATCGAATAAATATACAATCTTACCACTGGTTTTACGCGTAGAGATGTCCCTTTTGCGACTGAGTGGTCATATATTGTCTTGGACAATCCGTTTGCGAAATATACGGGCATCTGTGACGCTATCTTCAATAACAGCTGTGCGTAATACCACACCTGTTGCTTACGGCGTTGTCGCCCTTTTTAGTGCAATTTGGCTTGATTGACAATTCATTTATTCAGTAGGTGAGAGTATAAGCTTTCTAACGATGTATAACATGTCTGATTTTGCTTTTGGAATAGCGTTTTATAGGTCAGCGTAACCAAAATGTATCTTATCTGCCAATGTCTAAATAAATAAAACAGTAGACTCCTTTGCGCGCAGCACGCAGATCGCGAGTTGATATTACGTCTTTTTTCCGTTTTTTCTCAATGTCGTATTTATTATTTGAAATGTGCATTTATGTGTTATTATTCTATCTGTCTCTGTGGCGCTCTGAAATGTGCATTCTCTGCTAAGCTGAGCAATGGATTGGAATATGTGTCTGACGTAGTGTTGCACGGTATACCAGAACTTCAGCACTTTCTCGGTACTTAAAAAAAAAGAAACGCTTCGGTATTAGAGTATTCCGACGTTCGGTAGTTTTGACTCAAATGTAAAAGCCAGGGAAAATTGTCTCCCGCATTACTGATTGAGAGGATGAAAAGTGTAATTTGTCAGAATCTTCGCTAGAAGGCAGTAGCAACTAAGGTTGCCAAGTGAGGTGACTTGTGCTTGCACTCAGCTCCTTGATACAGCGCAAGCTTTGACTCAGTTCACTTCAGTAGCAATAGGTGTTCCAATTTGGAAATTTTTTATTGTATATAGATGCTGTATTGTTATTAAAATATACTGTTTTAAAATCTATTTAAAGGTGAAAGACCTGTTGTAAATATTTAGTTTACAACTGTTTAATTTTTGAAATATATTTAACATATTTTCCTATTGTTCAGTGTTGTAACACTATAGGCCTATGCATATTAATATGTTGAAGAGGCTTCAACTTAAAGGTTGTTAATGAACCAGGTAGTTAATAAACCATGAATTCGAAAATAAGGTCATCCCTTGTGGACATTACATTTCTCATCTATTAAGGTAATTTCAGTATCGTTAGGTACCGAGTATCGAATTAACATTGTTTATTTTTCAAGTATCATTTCAGTATTGAGTATCGTAATACTAAACCTGGTATCACTATCAAAGTCAAAATTTTGGTATCGTGACATTACTAGTGTGACGCCTTTTTTAGTTGCGGCACAGAATCACTGCAGCTGTGCATACACGCCGGACCATCTAAGTGTTACGACATGCCATCTAAGTGTTACGACATAGTAAAGGCCTTCGCGGGAAGTGGCCAGGACATATCCATGGCGACGTAACTAAGTCATCCGACAGCGTCTCTTAGCACAAAATTGGCCATAAGTCATCAATATTTTATACGATCATCATGATATTCAGTAGATATGTTGGGTGAAGGCATATGATCATGAGGACAAAGCCATTTTAAAATCGCTCCATAGGGGGCGCGATGGTGCCAATGCTTGGACCCCTCCCAACGCCGCTTGCGGCTTTAATTATTATTATTATTATTATTCTTATTATTCTTATTATTTTTCTCCGCTAAAAGTGTCTGAGGCTCAGCAACCGTAAGTCGTAGAGCAACCAAATTTGGCAGGTGGGTTCCTATGGCCCCCCACTACTCAGGCACTAAAAATCACCTATGTCGGCCAGATGGTGGCGCTATAACAAAGGGTTTTGCATAAAAGGCCATAACTCCCACACCATAAGTCAGATCAACACAAAACTTCATCGACGTATGCATCTGAACGTGCTCTACAACTTTGCCATTGGCACCACCCATGTCCGCCATATTGTTTGCCCGCCATTTTAACTTTTACGTTGGGGCGTGGAAGCTTTCTCTGCTAAAATGTCTGAGGCTCAGCAACCTTAAGTCCTAGAGCAACCAAATTTGGCAGGTGGGTTCCTATGGCCCCCCACTACTCAGGCACTAAAAATCACCTATGTCGGCCAGATGGTGGCGCTATAACAAAGGATTTTGCCTAAAAGGTCATAAATCCCACACCGTAAATCAGATCAACACAAAACTTCATAGACCGACGCATGTGAATGTGCTCTACAACTTTGCTGTTGGGGCTACATATCTCCGCCATATTGTTTGCCTGCCATTTGGACTTTTTTATTAGGTGGGGTGCGGAAGAGCTGTGGCTCCAAATCTAAACGATTACGACATCTAGTAAACTTCTTTACGGCAAGCGACATCCATGGCGACGCAAGTAATCCGACACCGTAGGGTCTAGTTTTTATCAGTGAGGGGACGGTCTGAACGTCGGGGAAGCAGTGGAAGTCAGTGCCAGACATTATTTGAAGACAGTATCGGGTGAGTTCGTTTAGTCTTTGAATCTGTCATTATGCTGAGAAATAGCTAAACCATTTTATTGATAGGTTCTGAGTTTCTGTGCAAACGCGCGAAAACACGCTGGTCCAATGAAACAATGACGGTAATGCATATAGTCCGCTTCGTGCCGTTGCTACCATAACATAACAAACTATCTTGTGTCTACAGCTGCAGTTTCTCGCTGCAATTTCTAATATTGAATATAAACAAAATACGCAATTTATGCTGTAGTCTGCCAATGTCTAAATAAATAATACGGTCCATTTGAAGACAATATCGGGTGAGTTCGTTTAGTCTTTAAATCCGTCATTATGCTGAGAGAAATTGTTTTCTCAATTTAATCTCTAAATTGACTGTAAGCTTAGGGTTGTAACTAGTTAGCTGTTTCGTTGGTGACTTAGTTAATGCACTCGTCTTAACTATTGCTTGTATTTTTGCATAGACTGCGTTGTTGCTGTTCTTGTTTGTGTTAGTGTTAATCAGTTTAACCTACAGGGTCCAAATTGAACTAACGGTTGTTCCCTGCACTTGGAACGGCATTTCTCTCTAGGGTTTTCGACACACTTGTTCCTGGTTATGGTTATACACTTTGTTGTACGTCACTCTGGATAAGAGCGTCTGCCAAATGCCTGTATTGTAATGGAATGTAATGTAATATTCCGTAGCAACAAGATAAACCCGACGTTAGCCCTAAAATATGCCAATATAGCAGTGAAAACGCTGCTCACTGAATAAGGAAATAAACGAGACAAAGTTTTTAAAAATTATGCCATGTCATTCTACATTCAATATCTGGGACTAAACATCGAATAAATATACAATCTTACCACTGGTTTTACGCGTAGAGATGTCCCTTTTGCGAATGAGTGGTCATATATTGTCTTGGACAATCCGTTTGCGAAATATACGCGCATCTGTGACGCCAGGGTCGGCTATCTTCAATAACAGCTGTGCGTAATACCACACCTGTTGCTTACGGCGTTGTCGCCCTTTTTAGTGCAATTTGGCTTGATTGACAATTCATTTGTTCAGTAGGTGAGAGTATAAGCTTTCTAACGATGTATAACATGTCTGATTTTGCTTTTGGAATAGCGTTTTATAGGTCAGCGTAACCAAAATTTATCTTATCTGCCAATGTCTAAATAAATAAAACGGTGGACTACTTTGCGCGCAGCACGCAGATCGCGAGTTGATATTACGTCTTTTTTCCGTTTTTTCTCAATGTCGTATTTATTATTTGAAATGTGCATTTATGTGTTATTATTCTATCTGTCGCTGTGGCGCTCTGAAATGTGCATTCTCTGCTAAGCTGAGCAATGGATTGGAATATGTGTCTGACGTAGTGTTGCACGGTATGCCAAAACTTCAGCACTTTCTGGGTACTTAAAAAAAAAAAAAAGAAACGCTTCGGTATTAGAGTATTCCGACGTTCGGTAGTTTTGAGTCAAATGTAAAAGCCAGGGAAAATTGTCTCCCGCATTACTGATTGAGAGGATGAAAAGTGTAATTTGTCAGAATCTTCGCTAGAAGGCAGTAGCAACTAAGGTTGCCAAGTGAGGTGACTTGTGCTTGCACTCAGCTCCTTGATACAGCGCAAGCTTTGACTCAGTTCACTTCAGTAGCAATAGGTGTTCCAATTTGGAAATATTTTATTATATATAGATGCTGTATTGTTATTAAAATATAATGTTTTTAAATCTATTTAAAGGTGAAAGACCTGTTGTAAATATTATTTAGTTTACAACTGTTTAATTTTTGAAATATATTTAACATATTTTTCTATTGTTCAGTGTTGTAACACTATAGGCCTATGCATATTAATATGTTGAAGAGGCTTCAACTTAAAGGTTGTTAATGAACCAGGTAGTTAATAAACCATGAATTCGAAAATAAGGTCAACCCTTGTGGACATTACATTTCTCATCTATTAAGGTAATTTCAGTATCGTTAGGTACCGAGTATCGAATTAACATTGTTTATTTTTCAAGTATCATTTCAGTATTGAGTATCGTAATACTAAACCTGGTATCACTATCAAAGTCAAAATTTTGGTATCGTGACATTACTAGTGTGACGCCTTTAGTTGCGGCACAGAATCACTGCAGCTGTGCATACACGCCGGACCATCTAAGTGTTACGACATGCCATCTAAGTGTTACGACATAGTAAAGGCCTTCGCGGGAAGCGGCCAGGACATATCCATGGCGACGTAACTAAGTCATCCGACAGCGTCTCTTAGCACAAAATTGGCCATAAGTCATCAATATTTTATACGATCATCATGATACTCAGTAGATATGTTGGGTGAAGGCATATGATCATGAGGACAAAGCCATTTTAAAATCGCACCATAGGGGGCGCGATGGTGCCAATGCTTGGACCCCTCCCAACGCCGCTTGCGGCTTTAATTATTATTATTATTATTATTCTTATTATTCTTATTATTTTTCTCCGCTAAAAGTGTCTGAGGCTCAGCAACCGTAAGTCGTAGAGCAACCAAATTTGGCAGGTGGGTTCCTATGGCCCCCCACTACTCAGGCACTAAAAATCACCTATGTCGGCCAGATGGTGGCGCTATAACAAAGGGTTTTGCATAAAAGGCCATAACTCCCACACCATAAGTCAGATCAACACAAAACTTCATCGACGTATGCATCTGAACGTGCTCTACAACTTTGCCATTGGCACCACCCATGTCCGCCATATTGTTTGCCCGCCATTTTAACTTTTACGTTGGGGCGTGGAAGCTTTCTCTGCTAAAATGTCTGAGGCTCAGCAACCTTAAGTCCTAGAGCAACCAAATTTGGCAGGTGGGTTCCTATGGCCCCCCACTACTCAGGCACTAAAAATCACCTATGTCGGCCAGATGGTGGCGCTATAACAAAGGATTTTGCCTAAAAGGTCATAAATCCCACACCGTAAATCAGATCAACACAAAACTTCATAGACCGACGCATGTGAATGTGCTCTACAACTTTGCTGTTGGGGCTACATATCTCCGCCATATTGTTTGCCTGCCATTTGGACTTTTTTATTAGGTGGGGTGCGGAAGAGCTGTGGCTCCAAATCTAAACGATTACGACATCTAGTAAACTTCTTTACGGCAAGCGACATCCATGGCGACGCAAGTAATCCGACACCGTAGGGTCTAGTTTTTATCAGTGAGGGGACGGTCTGAACGTCGGGGAAGCAGTGGAAGTCAGTGCCAGACATTATTTGAAGACAGTATCGGGTGAGTTCGTTTAGTCTTTGAATCTGTCATTATGCTGAGAAATAGCTAAACCATTTTATTGATAGGTTCTGAGTTTCTGTGCAAACGCGCGAAAACACGCTGGTCCAATGAAACAATGACGGTAATGCATATAGTCCGCTTCGTGCCGTTGCTACCATAACATAACAAACTATCTTGTGTCTACAGCTGCAGTTTCTCGCTGCAATTTCTAATATTGAATATAAACAAAATACGCAATTTATGCTGTAGTCTGCCAATGTCTAAATAAATAATACGGTCCATTTGAAGACAATATCGGGTGAGTTCGTTTAGTCTTTAAATCCGTCATTATGCTGAGAGAAATTGTTTTCTCAATTTAATCTCTAAATTGACTGTAAGCTTAGGGTTGTAACTAGTTAGCTGTTTCGTTGGTGACTTAGTTAATGCACTCGTCTTAACTATTGCTTGTATTTTTGCATAGACTGCGTTGTTGCTGTTCTTGTTTGTGTTAGTGTTAATCAGTTTAACCTACAGGGTCCAAATTGAACTAACGGTTGTTCCCTGCACTTGGAACGGCATTTCTCTCTAGGGTTTTCGACACACTTGTTCCTGGTTATGGTTATACACTTTGTTGTACGTCACTCTGGATAAGAGCGTCTGCCAAATGCCTGTATTGTAATGGAATGTAATGTAATATTCCGTAGCAACAAGATAAACCCGACGTTAGCCCTAAAATATGCCAATATAGCAGTGAAAACGCTGCTCACTGAATAAGGAAATAAACGAGACAAAGTTTTTAAAAATTATGCCATGTCATTCTACATTCAATATCTGGGACTAAACATCGAATAAATATACAATCTTACCACTGGTTTTACGCGTAGAGATGTCCCTTTTGCGAATGAGTGGTCATATATTGTCTTGGACAATCCGTTTGCGAAATATACGCGCATCTGTGACGCCAGGGTCGGCTATCTTCAATAACAGCTGTGCGTAATACCACACCTGTTGCTTACGGCGTTGTCGCCCTTTTTAGTGCAATTTGGCTTGATTGACAATTCATTTGTTCAGTAGGTGAGAGTATAAGCTTTCTAACGATGTATAACATGTCTGATTTTGCTTTTGGAATAGCGTTTTATAGGTCAGCGTAACCAAAATTTATCTTATCTGCCAATGTCTAAATAAATAAAACGGTGGACTACTTTGCGCGCAGCACGCAGATCGCGAGTTGATATTACGTCTTTTTTCCGTTTTTTCTCAATGTCGTATTTATTATTTGAAATGTGCATTTATGTGTTATTATTCTATCTGTCGCTGTGGCGCTCTGAAATGTGCATTCTCTGCTAAGCTGAGCAATGGATTGGAATATGTGTCTGACGTAGTGTTGCACGGTATGCCAAAACTTCAGCACTTTCTGGGTACTTAAAAAAAAAAAAAAGAAACGCTTCAGTATTAGAGTATTCCGACGTTCGGTAGTTTTGAGTCAAATGTAAAAGCCAGGGAAAATTGTCTCCCGCATTACTGATTGAGAGGATGAAAAGTGTAATTTGTCAGAATCTTCGCTAGAAGGCAGTAGCAACTAAGGTTGCCAAGTGAGGTGACTTGTGCTTGCACTCAGCTCCTTGATACAGCGCAAGCTTTGACTCAGTTCACTTCAGTAGCAATAGGTGTTCCAATTTGGAAATATTTTATTATATATAGATGCTGTATTGTTATTAAAATATAATGTTTTTAAATCTATTTAAAGGTGAAAGACCTGTTGTAAATATTATTTAGTTTACAACTGTTTAATTTTTGAAATATATTTAACATATTTTTCTATTGTTCAGTGTTGTAACACTATAGGCCTATGCATATTAATATGTTGAAGAGGCTTCAACTTAAAGGTTGTTAATGAACCAGGTAGTTAATAAACCATGAATTCGAAAATAAGGTCAACCCTTGTGGACATTACATTTCTCATCTATTAAGGTAATTTCAGTATCGTTAGGTACCGAGTATCGAATTAACATTGTTTATTTTTCAAGTATCATTTCAGTATTGAGTATCGTAATACTAAACCTGGTATCACTATCAAAGTCAAAATTTTGGTATCGTGACATTACTAGTGTGACGCCTTTAGTTGCGGCACAGAATCACTGCAGCTGTGCATACACGCCGGACCATCTAAGTGTTACGACATGCCATCTAAGTGTTACGACATAGTAAAGGCCTTCGCGGGAAGCGGCCAGGACATATCCATGGCGACGTAACTAAGTCATCCGACAGCGTCTCTTAGCACAAAATTGGCCATAAGTCATCAATATTTTATACGATCATCATGATACTCAGTAGATATGTTGGGTGAAGGCATATGATCATGAGGACAAAGCCATTTTAAAATCGCACCATAGGGGGCGCGATGGTGCCAATGCTTGGACCCCTCCCAACGCCGCTTGCGGCTTTAATTATTATTATTATTATTATTCTTATTATTCTTATTATTTTTCTCCGCTAAAAGTGTCTGAGGCTCAGCAACCGTAAGTCGTAGAGCAACCAAATTTGGCAGGTGGGTTCCTATGGCCCCCCACTACTCAGGCACTAAAAATCACCTATGTCGGCCAGATGGTGGCGCTATAACAAAGGGTTTTGCATAAAAGGCCATAACTCCCACACCATAAGTCAGATCAACACAAAACTTCATCGACGTATGCATCTGAACGTGCTCTACAACTTTGCCATTGGCACCACCCATGTCCGCCATATTGTTTGCCCGCCATTTTAACTTTTACGTTGGGGCGTGGAAGCTTTCTCTGCTAAAATGTCTGAGGCTCAGCAACCTTAAGTCCTAGAGCAACCAAATTTGGCAGGTGGGTTCCTATGGCCCCCCACTACTCAGGCACTAAAAATCACCTATGTCGGCCAGATGGTGGCGCTATAACAAAGGATTTTGCCTAAAAGGTCATAAATCCCACACCGTAAATCAGATCAACACAAAACTTCATAGACCGACGCATGTGAATGTGCTCTACAACTTTGCTGTTGGGGCTACATATCTCCGCCATATTGTTTGCCTGCCATTTGGACTTTTTTATTAGGTGGGGTGCGGAAGAGCTGTGGCTCCAAATCTAAACGATTACGACATCTAGTAAACTTCTTTACGGCAAGCGACATCCATGGCGACGCAAGTAATCCGACACCGTAGGGTCTAGTTTTTATCAGTGAGGGGACGGTCTGAACGTCGGGGAAGCAGTGGAAGTCAGTGCCAGACATTATTTGAAGACAGTATCGGGTGAGTTCGTTTAGTCTTTGAATCTGTCATTATGCTGAGAAATAGCTAAACCATTTTATTGATAGGTTCTGAGTTTCTGTGCAAACGCGCGAAAACACGCTGGTCCAATGAAACAATGACGGTAATGCATATAGTCCGCTTCGTGCCGTTGCTACCATAACATAACAAACTATCTTGTGTCTACAGCTGCAGTTTCTCGCTGCAATTTCTAATATTGAATATAAACAAAATACGCAATTTATGCTGTAGTCTGCCAATGTCTAAATAAATAATACGGTCCATTTGAAGACAATATCGGGTGAGTTCGTTTAGTCTTTAAATCCGTCATTATGCTGAGAGAAATTGTTTTCTCAATTTAATCTCTAAATTGACTGTAAGCTTAGGGTTGTAACTAGTTAGCTGTTTCGTTGGTGACTTAGTTAATGCACTCGTCTTAACTATTGCTTGTATTTTTGCATAGACTGCGTTGTTGCTGTTCTTGTTTGTGTTAGTGTTAATCAGTTTAACCTACAGGGTCCAAATTGAACTAACGGTTGTTCCCTGCACTTGGAACGGCATTTCTCTCTAGGGTTTTCGACACACTTGTTCCTGGTTATGGTTATACACTTTGTTGTACGTCACTCTGGATAAGAGCGTCTGCCAAATGCCTGTATTGTAATGGAATGTAATGTAATATTCCGTAGCAACAAGATAAACCCGACGTTAGCCCTAAAATATGCCAATATAGCAGTGAAAACGCTGCTCACTGAATAAGGAAATAAACGAGACAAAGTTTTTAAAAATTATGCCATGTCATTCTACATTCAATATCTGGGACTAAACATCGAATAAATATACAATCTTACCACTGGTTTTACGCGTAGAGATGTCCCTTTTGCGAATGAGTGGTCATATATTGTCTTGGACAATCCGTTTGAGAAATATAGGCTACGCGCATTTGTCACGCCTGGGCTATCTTCAAAAATAGCTGTGCGTAATACCACACCTGTTGCTTACGGCGTTGTCGCCCTTTTTAGTGCAATTTGGCTTGATTGACAATTAATTTATTCAGTAGGTGAGAGTATAAGCTTTCTAACGATGTATAACATGTCTGATTTTGCTTTTGGAATAGCGTTTTATAGGTCAGCGTAACCAAAATTTATCTTATCTGCCAATGTCTAAATAAATAAAACGGTAGACTACTTTGCGCGCAGCACGCAGATCGCGAGTTGATATTACGTCTTTTATTTCCGTTTTTTCTCAATGTCGTATTTATTATTTGAAATGTGCATTTATGTGTTATTATTCTATCTGTCACTGTGGCGCTCTGAAATGTGCATTCTCTGCTAAGCTGAGCAATGGATTGGAATATGTGTCTGACGTAGTGTTGCACGGTATACCAAAACTTCAGCACCTTCTCGGTACTTAAAAAAAATAAAAAAGAAAAAAGAAACGCTTCAGTATTAGAATATTCCGACGTTCGGTAGCTTGAGTCAAATGTAAAAGCCAGGGAAAATTGTCTCCCGCATTACTGATTGAGAGGATGAAAAGTGCAATTTGTCAGAATCTTCGCTAGAAGGCAGTAGCAACTAAGGTTGCCAAGTGAGGTGACTTGTGCTTGCACTCAGCTCCTTGATACAGCGCAAGCTTTGACTCAGTTCACTTCAGTAGCAATAGGTGTTCCAATTTGGAAATATTTTATTATATATAGATGCTGTATTGTTATTAAAATATACTGTTTTTAAATCTATTTAAAGGTGAAACACCTGTTGTAAATATTATTTAGTTTACAACTGTTTAATTTTTGAAATATATTTAACATATTTTTCTATTGTTCAGTGTTGTAACACTATAGGCCTATGCATATTAATATGTTGAAGAGGCTTCAACTTAAAGGTTGTTAATGAACCAGGTAGTTAATAAACCATGAATTCGAAAATGAGGTCAACCCTTGTGGACATTACATTTCTCATCTATTAAAGTAATTTCAGTATCGTTAGGTACCGAGTATCGAATTAACATTGTTTATTTTTCAAGTACCATTTCAGTATTGAGTATCGTAATACTAAACCTGGTATCACTATCAAAGTCAAAATTTTGGTATCGTGACATTACTAGTGTGACGCCTTTTTTAGTTGCGGCACAGAAACACTGCAGCTGTGCATACACGCCGGGCCATCTAAGTGTTACGACATAGTAAAGGCCTTCACGTGAAACGGCCAGGACACATCCATGGCGACGCAACTAAGTCATCCCACAGCGTCTTTTAGCACAAAATTGGTCATAAGTCATCAATATTTTATACAATCATCATGATATTCAGTAGATATGTTGGGTTAAGGCATATGATCATGAGGAAAAAGCCTTTTTAAAATCGCTCCACAGGGGTCGCGATGGTGCCAATGCTTGGACCCCTCCCAACGCCGCTTGCGGCTTTAATTATTCTTATTATTTTTCTCCGCTAAAAGTGTCTGAGGCTCAGCAACCATAAGTGCTAGAGCAACCAAATTTGGCAGGTGGGTTCCTATGGCCCCCCACTACTCAGGCACTTAAAATCACCTATGTCGGCCAGATGGTGGCGCTGTAACAAAGGGTTTTGCTTAACAGGCCGTAACTCCCACACCATGAGTTAGATCAACACAAAATTTCATCGACCTATGCATCTGAACGTGCTCTACAACTTCGCCATTGGCACCACCTATGTCCGCCATATTGTTTACCCGCCATTTTGACATTTTCGTTGGGGCGTGGAAGATTTCTCCACGTAAATGTCTGAGGCTCAGCAACCATAAGTCCTAGAGCAACCAAATTTGGTAGGTGGGTTCCTATGGCCCCCCACTACTCAGGCACTAAAAATCACCTATGTCGGCCAGATGGTGGCGCTATAACAAAGGGTCATATTTTAAAAGGTCATAACTCCCACACCGTAAGTCAGATCAACACAAAACTTCATCGACCGATGCAGGTAAATGTGCTCTACAACTTTGCCATTGGGACCACGTATGTCCGCCATATGGTTTTCCCGCCATTTGGACTTTTTTATTAGGTGGGGTGCGGAAGAGCTGTGGCTCCAAATCTAAACGATTACGACATCTAGTAAACTTCTTTACGGCAAGCGACATCCATGGCGACGCAAGTAATCCGACACCGTAGGGTCTAGTTTTTATCAGTGAGGGGACGGTCTGAACGTCGGAGAAGCAGTGGAAGACAGTGCCATACATTATTTGAAGACAGTATCGGGTGAGTTCGTTTAGTCTTTGAATCTGCCATTATGCTGAGAAATAGCTAAACCATTTTATTGATAGGTTCTGAGTTTCTGTGCAAACGCGCGAAAACACGCTGGTATAATGAAACAATGACGGTAGCCTAATACATATATAGTCCGCTTAGTTCCGTTGCTACCATAAGATAACGGACTATCTTGTGTCTACAGCTGCAGTTTCTTGCTGCAATTTCTAACATTGAATATTCACAAAAGACGCAATTTATACTGTACTCTGCCAATGTCTAAATAAATAATACGCTACGGTAAAGCTTTAAGAGGATGAATCATTACTTGTCTTTGACATGGATCCATTTGAAGACAATAACGGGTGAGTTCATTTACTCTTTAAATCCGTCATTATGCTGAGAGAAATCGTATTCTCAATTTAATCTCTGAATTTATTGTAAGGTTAGGGTTGTAACTAGTTAGCTGTTTCGTAGGTGACTTAGTTAATGCACTCGTCTTAACTATTGCTTGTATTTTTGCATAGACTGCGTTGTTGCTGTTCTTGTTTGTGTTAGTGTTAATCAGTTTAACCTACAGGGTCCAAGTTGAACTATGCGGTTGTTCCCTGCACTTAGAACGGTAGGCTACTGCCCTCTAGGGTTTTCGACACACTTATTCCTGGTTATGGTTATACATTTTGTTGTAACCTACGTCGCTCTGGATAAGAGCGTCTGCCAAATGCCTGTAATGTAATGCAATATTCCGTAGCAACAAGATAAACCCGACGTTTGCCCTAAAATATGCCGATACAGTGAAAACGATGCTCACTGAAGAACAAAATAAGCTAGACTAACCTTAAAAAAAAATTATACAATGTCATTCTACAGGCAATATCTGGGACTAAACATTGAATAAATATACAATCTTACCATTGGTTTTACGCGTAGAGATGTCCCTTTTGCGACTGAGTGGTCATATATTGTCTTGGACAATCCGTTTGCGAAATATACGCGCATCTGTCACGCCTGGGTCGGCTATCTTCAATAATAGCTGTGCGTAATACCACACCTGTTGCTTACGGCGTTGTCGCCCTTTTTAGTACAATTTGGCTTGATTGACAATTCATTTATTCAGTAGGTGAGAGTATAAGCTTTCTAACGATGTATAACATGTCTGATTTTGCTTTTGGAATAGCGTTTTATAGGTCAGCGTAACCAAAATTTTTATTATCTGCCAATGTGTAAATAAATAAAACGGAAGGCTACTTTGCGCGCAGCACGCAGATCGCGAGTTGATATTACGTCTTTTTTCCCGTTTTTTCTCAATGTCGTAATTATTATTTGAAATGTGCATTCATGTGTTATTATTCACATGTCTCTGTGGCGCTCTGAAATGTGCATTCTCTGCTAAGCTGAGCAATGGATTGGAATATGTGTCTGACGTAGTGTTGCACGGTATGCCAAAACTTCAGCACTTTCTCGGTACTTAAAAAAAAAAGAAACGGTTCGGTATTAGAATATTCCGACGTTCGGTAGCTTTGAGTCAAATGTAAAAGCAAGGGAAAATTGTCTCCCGCATTACTGAATGAGAGGATGAAAAGTGTAATTTGTCAGAATCTTCGCTGTAAGGCAGTAGCAACTAAGGTTGCCAAGTGAGGTGACTTGCGCTTGTGCACTCAGCTTCTTGATACAGCGCAAGCTTTGACTCAGGTCACTTCAGTAGCAATAGGTGTTCCAATTTGGAATATTTTATTATAGATAGATGCTGTATTGTTATTAAAATATGCTGTTTTTAAATCTATTTAAAGGTGAAAGACCTGTTTTAAAGATTATTTACTTTACAACTGTTTAATTTTTGAAATATATTTGATATATTTTTCTATTGTTTAGTGTTGTAACACTATAGGCCTATGCTTATTAATATGTTGAACTGGCTTCAAATTAAAGGTTGTTAATAAACCAGGTTTTTAATAAACTGAGTTCGAAAAGGAGGTTAACCCTTGTGGACATTAGGTTTCTGATCTATGAAGGTATTTTCAGTATTGTTAGGTACCGAATATTTAATCAATATTGTTTCAATATCGAGTATCGTGATACTAAACCTGGTATCGATATGAAAGTCAAAATTTTGGTATCGTGAAAACACTAGTGTGACGCCTTTTTTAGTTCCAGCATGGAAGCACTGCAGCTGTACATACACGCTGGGCCACATATGTGTTACGACATCCCATCTAAGCGTTACGACATAGTAAAGGCCTTTACGGGAAGCGGCCAGGACACATCTATGGCGACGCAACTAAGTCATCCGCCAGCGTCTCTTAGCACAAAATTGGCCATAAGTCATCAACATTTTATACAATCATCATGATATTCAGTAGATATGTTGGGTGAAGGCATATGATCATGAAGAAAAAGCCATTTTAAAATCGCCTCATAGGGGGCGCGACGGCGCCAATGCTTGGACCCCTCCCAATGCCGCTTGCGGCTTTAATTAGGGGTCCAAGCAGCGAAGCTGGTGGAACCCTATTGTATCTGTTAGGATTATTATTATTCTTATTTTTCTCCGCTAAAAGTGTCTGAGGCTCAGTAACCATAAGTCCTAGAGCAACCAAATTTGGCAGGTGGGTTCCTATGGACCCCCACTACTCAGGCACTAAAAATCACCTATGTCGGCCAGATGGTGGCGCTATAACAAAGGGTTTTGCGTAAAAGGCCATAACTCCCACACCATACGTTAGATCAACACAAAACTTCATTGGCCGATGCATCTGAAGGTGCTCTACAACTTTGTCATTGGGACCACCTATGTCCGCCATATTGTTTGCCCGCCATTTAGACTTTTTAGTTGGGGCGTGGAAGTTTTCTCCACTAAAATGTCTGAGGCTCAGCAACCATAAGTTGTAGACCAACCAACTTTGGTAGGTGGGTTCCTATGGCCCCCCACTACTCACGCACGAAAAATCTCCTATGTCGCCCGGATGGTGGCGCTATAACAAAGGATCACTCTTTTAAAGGCTATAACGGTCACACTATAAGTCCGATCAACACAAAACTTCATCGACCGATGCATCTGAATGTGCTCTACAACTTTGCTTTTGGGACCACCTATGTCCGCCATATGGTTTGCCCGCCATTTGGACTTTTTTATTAGGTGGGGTGCGGAAAAGCTGGAGCTCCAAATTCTAAGTGTTACGACATCGAGTAAACTTCTTTACGGCAATGGACATCCATGGCGACGCAAGTAATCCGACACCGTAAAGTTAGTTTTTTATCAGTGAGGGGACGGTCTTGGGGCACTTGGAACAGTAGGATACTGCCCTCTAGGGTTTTCGACACACTTGTTCCTGGTTATGGTTAGACACTTTGTTGTACGTCGCTCTGGATATGAGCGTCTGCCAAATGCCTGTAATGTAATGTAGGCTAATATTCCCTAACAACAAGATAAACCCGACATTTGCCCTAAAATATGGCAATACAGCAGTGAAATCGCTGCTTACTGAATAACGAAATAAAGAGACAAAGTTTTTTTAAATTATACCATCTCATATTACAGTCAATATCTGGGACTAAACATTGAATAAATATACAATCTTACCATTGGTTTTACGCGTAGAGATGTCCCTTTTGCGACTGAGTGGTCATACATTGTCTTGGACAATCCGTTTGTGATTCCTGTTGCTTACGGCGTTGTCGCCGTTTTTAGTACAATTTGGCTTGATTGACAGTTCATTTATTCAGTAGATGAGAGTATAAGCTTTCTAACGATGTATAACATGTCTGATTTTGCATTTGGAATAGCGTTTTATAGTTCAGCGTAATGGAATATTTTCTTATCGCATTCACTGTGGCGTAGCATTAAAGACGATGCACCTAACGAAACGTTGTCAACGATTTTCATAATTTCTTGGAGAGTACTATTATTATTGAGGACTTCGGAGCATAGCTAAGCTATTTCTTTGCTGATAGACCTATCTGACATCGTTTTCTGACGCAAAACAGAAGCGGATAGGACTTTGTCATTGATTTTCTGTCTCTATAGAACACAGATAAAATGTCATGTTGCTATGTAAGTATTACTGCTCAAAATATTTCGGTTATATACGTTATTTTTGAAATTGAGTGTCTTTAAATATGTTAGTGGTATTATATAATGTGGATATTTCACACTGCAATGTAAGCGTCAGTGTAATAGTTTTTGTGACCCATGGAACAGTGATGACGACAGTGTTGGAACGTTGCTAAAACGTGGTGGACGGTTGAAAATTATTTTCGTCCCATCCCCATCCGTCATTATGCTGAGAAATACCTAAAACATTTTCATTGATAGTAATTGAATTTCTCTGGAAACACGCGAAAACACGCTGGTATAATAAAACAATGACGGTAAATATAGCCTACATAGGTAGTCCGCTTCATTCCGTTGCTACCATAACATAACAGACTATCTTGTGTCTACAGCTGCAGTTTCTCGCTGCAATTACTAATATTGAATATTTAAACAAAAGACGCAATTTATGCTGTACTCTACCAATGTCTACATAAATAATACGGTACTCTGAGCGTATGAAGCAGTTATCATGGATGGCGAGTTGATATTTTTTGCTACTACAAGTTTGTTAGTAAAAGCTTTGAGAGGATGAATCATTACTTTTCTTTGGCATGGATCCATTTGAAGACAATATCGGGTGAGTTCGTTTACTCTTTAAATCCGTCATTATGCTGAGAGAAATCGTATTCTCAATTTAATCTCCATTTTGACTGTAAGCTTTTGGTTGTAACTAGTTAGCTGTTTCGTAGGTGACTTAGTTAATGCACTCGTCTTACTCTGAGCGTATGAAGCAGTTATCATGGATGGCGAGTTGATATTTTTTGCTACTACAAGTTTGTTAGTAAAAGCTTTGAGAGGATGAATCATTACTTTTCTTTGGCATGGATCCATTTGAAGACAATATCGGATGAGTTCGTTTACTCTTTAAATCCGTCATTATGCTGAGAGAAATCGTATTCTCAATTTAATCTCCATTTTGACTGTAAGCTTTTGGTTGTAACTAGTTAGCTGTTTCGTAGGTGACTTAGTGAATGCACTCGTCTTAACTATTGCTTGCATTTCTGCATAGACTGCGTTGTTGCTGTTCTTGTTTGTGTTAGTGTTAATCAGTTTAACCTACAGGGTCCAAGTTGAACTATGCGGTTGTTCCCTGCACTTGGAACGGTAGGCTACTGCCCTCTAGGGTTTTCGCCACAATTGTTCCTGATTATGGTTATACACTTTGTTGTACGTCGCTCTGGATAAGAGCGTCTACCAAATGCCTGTAATTTAAGATGTAATGTAATATTCCGTAGCAACAAGATAAACCAGACATTAGCCTTAAAATATGCCAATACAGCAGTGAAAACTCTGCTCACTGAAGAACGAAATAAACGAGACAACGTTTTTTTAAAAAAATTATTCCATGTCATTCTACAGTCACTATCTGGGACTAAACATTGAATAAATGTACAATCTTACCATTGCTTTTACGCGTAGAGATGTCCCTTTTGCGAATGAGTGGTTATATATTGTCTTGGACAATCCGTTTGCGAAATATACGCGCATCTGTGACACCTGGGTCGGCTATCTTCAATAATAGCTGTGGGTAATACCACACCTGTTGCTTACGGCGTTGTCGCCCTTTTAAGTGCAATTTGGCTTGATTGACAATTCATTTATTCTGTAGGTGAGAGTATAAGCTTTCTAACGATGTAGGTTTTGCTTTTGGAATAATGTTTTATAGGTCAGCGTAACCGAAAATTTTCTGATCTGCCAATGTCTAAATGAATAAAACGGTAGGCTGCTCTGCGCGTAGGTCGCGACTTGATATCTCGTCTTTTGTTTCGTTTTTTCTCAGTGTCGTAATTAGGGGTCCAAGCAGCGAAGCTGGTGGAACCCTATTGTATCTCTAAGGATTATTATTATTATTATTATTAGGGGTCCAAGCAGCGAAGCTGGTGGAACCCTATTGTATCTGTTAGGATTATTATTAGGGGTCCAAGCAGCGAAGCTGGTGGAACCCTATTGTATCTGTTAGGATTATTATTATTATTTTTCTCCGCTAAAAGTGTCTGAGGCTCAGCAACCATAAGTCGTAGAGCAACCAAATTTGGCAGGTGGGTTCCTATGGCCCCCCACTACTCAGGCACTAAAAATAACCTATGTCGGCCAGATGGTGGCGCTATAACAAAGGGTTTTGCGTAAAAGGCCATAACTCCCACACCATAAGTTAGATCAACACAAAACTTCATTGACCTATGCAACTGAACGTGCTCTACAACTTTGCCATTGGCACCACCCATGTCCGCCATATTGTTTGCCCGCCATTTTAACTTTTACGTTGGGGCGTGGAACCTTTCTCTGCTAAAATGTCTGATGCTCAGCAACCATAAGTCCTAGACCAACCAAATTTGGCAGGTGGGTTCCTATGGCCCCCCACTACTCAGGCAGTAAAAATCACCTATGTCGGCCAGATGGTGGCGCTATAACAAAGGGTTTTGCCTAAAAGGTCATAACTCCCACACCGTAAGTCAGATCAACACAAAACTTCATAGACCGACGCATGTGAATGTGCTCTACAACTTTGCTATTGGGGCTACATATGTCCGCCATATTGTTTGCCTGCCATTTGGACTTTTTTATTAGGTGGGGTGCGGAAGAGCTGTGGCTCCAAATCTAAACGATTACGACATCTAGTAAACTTCTTTACGGCAAGCGACATCCATGGCGACGCAAGTAATCCGACACCGTAGGGTCTAGTTTTTATCAGTGAGGGGACGGTCTGAACGTCGGGGAAGCAGTGAAAGACAGTGCCAGACATTATTTGAAGACAGTATCGGGTGAGTTCGTTTAGTCTTTGAATCTGTCATTATGCTGAGAAATAGCTAAACCATTTTATTGATAGGTTCTGAGTTTCTGTGCAAACGCGCGAAAACACGCTGGTATAATGAAACAATGACGGTAGCCTAATACATATATAGTCCGCTTCGTTCCGTTGCTACCATAAGATAACAGACTATCTTGTGTCTACAGCTGCAGTTTCTCGCTGCAATTTCTAACATTGAATATTCACAAAAGACGCAATTTATACTGTACTCTGCCAATGTCTAAATAAATAATACGCTACGGTAAAGCTTTAAGAGGATGAATCATCACTTTTCTTTGACATGGATCCATTTGAAGACAATAACGGGTGAGTTCGTTTACTTTTTAAATCCGTCATTATGCTGAGAGAAATCGTATTCTCTATTTAATCTCTAAATTTATTGTGAGGTTAGGGTTGTAACTAGTTAGCTGTTTCGTAGGTGACTTAGTTAATGCACTCGTCTTAACTATTGCTTGTATTTTTGCATAGACTGCGTTGTTGCTGTTCTTGTTTGTGTTAGTGTTAACCAGTTTAACCTACAGGGTCCAAGTTGAACTATGCGGTTGTTCCATGCACTTGGAACGGTAGGCTGCTGCCCTCTAGGGTTTTCGACACACTTGTTCCTGGTTATGGTTAAACATTTTGTTGTACGTCGCTCTGGATAAGAGCGTCTGCCAAATGCCTATAATGCAATATAATATTCCGTAGCAACAACATAAAAGTTTTTTTTAAATTATGCCATGTCATTCTACATTCAATATCTGGGACTAAACATTGAATAAATATACAATCTTACCACGGGGTTTACGCGTAGAGTTGTCCCTTTTGCGAATGAGTGGTCATATATTGTCCTGGACAATCCGTTTGAGAAATATAGGCTACGCGCATTTGTCACGCCTGGGCTATCTTCAAAAATAGCTGTGCGTAATACCACACCTGTTGCTTACGGCGTTGTCGCCCTTTGTAGTGCAATTTGGCTTGACTGACAATTAATTTATTCAGTAGGTGAGAGTATAAGCTTTCTGACGATGTATAACATGTCTGTTTTTGCTTTTGGAATAGCGTTTTATAGGTCAGCATAACCGAAAATTTTCTTATATGCCAGTGTCTACATAAATAAAACGGTAGGCTGCTCTGCGCGTAGGTCGCGACTTGATATCTCGTCTTTTGTTTCGTTTTTTCTTAATGTCGCATTTATTATTAGGGGTCCAAGCAGCGAAGCTGGTGGAACCCTATTGTTTTTGTTAGGATTATTATTATTATTATTATTATTATTATTATTATTCTTATTATTTTTCTCCGCTAAAAGTGTCTGAGGCTCAGCAACCGTAAGTCCTAGAGCAACCAAATTTGGCAGGTGGGTTCCTATGGCCCCCCACTACTCAGGCACTAAAAATCACCTATGTCGGCCAGATGGTGGCGCTATAACAAAGGATTTTGCCTAAAAGGTCATAAATCCCACACCGTAAATCAGATCAACACAAAACTTCATAGACCGACGCATGTGAATGTGCTCTACAACTTTGCTGTTGGGGCTACATATCTCCGCCATATTGTTTGCCTGCCATTTGGACTTTTTTATTAGGTGGGGTGCGGAAGAGCTGTGGCTCCAAATCTAAACGATTACCACATCTAGTAAACTTCTTTACGGCAAGCGACATCCATGGCGACGCAAGTAATCCGACACCGTAGGGTCTAGTTTTTATCAGTGAGGGGACGGTCTGAACGTCGGGGAAGCAGTGGAAGTCAGTGCCAGACATTATTTGAAGACAGTATCGGGTGAGTTCGTTTAGTCTTTGAATCTGTCATTATGCTGAGAAATAGCTAAACCATTTTATTGATAGGTTCTGAGTTTCTGTGCAAACGCGCGAAAACACGCTGGTCCAATGAAACAATGACGGTAATGCATATAGTCCGCTTCGTGCCGTTGCTACCATAACATAACAAACTATCTTGTGTCTACAGCTGCAGTTTCTCGCTGCAATTTCTAATATTGAATATAAACAAAATACGCAATTTATGCTGTAGTCTGCCAATGTCTAAATAAATAATACGGTCCATTTGAAGACAATATCGGGTGAGTTCGTTTAGTCTTTAAATCCGTCATTATGCTGAGAGAAATTGTTTTCTCAATTTAATCTCTAAATTGACTGTAAGCTTAGGGTTGTAACTAGTTAGCTGTTTCGTTGGTGACTTAGTTAATGCACTCGTCTTAACTATTGCTTGTATTTTTGCATAGACTGCGTTGTTGCTGTTCTTGTTTGTGTTAGTGTTAATCAGTTTAACCTACAGGGTCCAAATTGAACTAACGGTTGTTCCCTGCACTTGGAACGGCATTTCTCTCTAGGGTTTTCGACACACTTGTTCCTGGTTATGGTTATACACTTTGTTGTACGTCACTCTGGATAAGAGCGTCTGCCAAATGCCTGTATTGTAATGGAATGTAATGTAATATTCCGTAGCAACAAGATAAACCCGACGTTAGCCCTAAAATATGCCAATATAGCAGTGAAAACGCTGCTCACTGAATAAGGAAATAAACGAGACAAAGTTTTTAAAAATTATGCCATGTCATTCTACATTCAATATCTGGGACTAAACATCGAATAAATATACAATCTTACCACTGGTTTTACGCGTAGAGATGTCCCTTTTGCGAATGAGTGGTCATATATTGTCTTGGACAATCCGTTTGCAAAATATACGCGCATCTGTGACGCCAGGGTCGGCTATCTTCAATAACAGCTGTGCGTAATACCACACCTGTTGCTTACGGCGTTGTCGCCCTTTTTAGTGCAATTTGGCTTGATTGACAATTCATTTGTTCAGTAGGTGAGAGTATAAGCTTTCTAACGATGTATAACATGTCTGATTTTGCTTTTGGAATAGCGTTTTATAGGTCAGCGTAACCAAAATTTATCTTATCTGCCAATGTCTAAATAAATAAAACGGTGGACTACTTTGCGCGCAGCACGCAGATCGCGAGTTGATATTACGTCTTTTTTCCGTTTTTTCTCAATGTCGTATTTATTATTTGAAATGTGCATTTATGTGTTATTATTCTATCTGTCGCTGTGGCGCTCTGAAATGTGCATTCTCTGCTAAGCTGAGCAATGGATTGGAATATGTGTCTGACGTAGTGTTGCACGGTATGCCAAAACTTCAGCACTTTCTCGGTACTTAAAAAAAAAAAAAAGAAACGCTTCGGTATTAGAGTATTCCGACGTTCGGTAGTTTTGAGTCAAATGTAAAAGCCAGGGAAAATTGTCTCCCGCATTACTGATTGAGAGGATGAAAAGTGTAATTTGTCAGAATCTTCGCTAGAAGGCAGTAGCAACTAAGGTTGCCAAGTGAGGTGACTTGTGCTTGCACTCAGCTCCTTGATACAGCGCAAGCTTTGACTCAGTTCACTTCAGTAGCAATAGGTGTTCCAATTTGGAAATATTTTATTATATATAGATGCTGTATTGTTATTAAAATATACTGTTTTTAAATCTATTTAAAGGTGAAAGACCTGTTGTAAATATTATTTAGTTTACAACTGTTTAATTTTTGAAATATATTTAACATATTTTTCTATTGTTCAGTGTTGTAACACTATAGGCCTATGCATATTAATATGTTGAAGAGGCTTCAACTTAAAGGTTGTTAATGAACCAGGTAGTTAATAAACCATGAATTCGAAAATAAGGTCAACCCTTGTGGACATTACATTTCTCATCTATTAAGGTAATTTCAGTATCGTTAGGTACCGAGTATCGAATTAACATTGTTTATTTTTCAAGTATCATTTCAGTATTGAGTATCGTAATACTAAACCTGGTATCACTATCAAAGTCAAAATTTTGGTATCGTGACATTACTAGTGTGACGCCTTTAGTTGCGGCACAGAATCACTGCAGCTGTGCATACACGCCGGACCATCTAAGTGTTACGACATGCCATCTAAGTGTTACGACATAGTAAAGGCCTTCGCGGGAAGCGGCCAGGACATATCCATGGCGACGTAACTAAGTCATCCGACAGCGTCTCTTAGCACAAAATTGGCCATAAGTCATCAATATTTTATACGATCATCATGATACTCAGTAGATATGTTGGGTGAAGGCATATGATCATGAGGACAAAGCCATTTTAAAATCGCACCATAGGGGGCGCGATGGTGCCAATGCTTGGACCCCTCCCAACGCCGCTTGCGGCTTTAATTTGAAATGTGTATTTATGTGCTATTATTCTATCTGTCTCTGTGGCGCTCTGAAATGTGCATTCTCTGCTAAGCTGAGCAATGGATTGGAATATGTGTCTGACGTAGTGTTGCACGGTATTCCAAAACTTCAGCACTTTCTCGGTACTTAAAAAAAATAAAAATAAAATAAACGGTTCGCTATTAGAATATTCCGACGTTCGGTAGTTTTGAGTCAAATGTAAAAGCCAGGGAAAATTTTCTCCCACATTACTGATTTAGAGGATGAAAAGTGCAATTTGTCAAAATCTTCGCTAGACGGGAGTAGCAACTAAGGTTGGCAAGTGAGGTGACCTGCGCTTGTGCATTCTTCATGGTTGATACAGCACAAGCTTACACTCAGTTGACTTCAGTAGCAATAGGTGTTCTAATTTGTAAATATTATATTATAGGAAGATGCTGTATTGTTATTGAAATATACTCTTTTTAGATTTATTTAAAAGTGAAAGACCTGTTTAAAGATAATTTACTTTGCAATTGTTTAATTTTTGAAATATATTTCATATAGTTTTCTATGGTTTAGTGTTGTAACACTATAGGCCTATGCTTATTGATATGTTGAACAGGCTTCAATTTAAAGGATGTTAATAAACCAGGCTTTTAATAAACCGTGAATTCGAAAATGAGGTCAACCTTTGTGGACATTACGTTTCTGATCAATTAAGGTAATTTCAGTATCGTTAGGTACCGAGTATTGAATCAGTATTGTTTCAGTATCAATTATCATGATACTAAACCTGGCATCGTTATCAAATCAAAATTTTGCTATCGTGACAAAACTAGTGTGACGCCTTTTTGAGTTGCGGCATGGAAGCGCTGCAGCTGTACACACACACCGGGCCATCTAAGTGTTACGACATGCCATCTAAGTGTTACAACATAGTAAAGACCTTTACGAGAAGCGGCCAGGACACATCCGATGCCAACGCAACTAAGTCATCCGCCAGCATGTCTTAGCATAAATTTGGCCATAAGTCATCAATATTTTACTACGTCAGACACATATTCCCATCCATTGTTCATCGTGATATTCAGTAGATATGTTGGGTGAGGTATATGATTATGAGGAAAAAGCCATTTTAAAATCGCTCCATAGGGGGCGCGATGGTGCCAATGCTTGGACCCCTCCCAACGCCGCTTGCGGCTTTAATTATTATTATTATTATTAGGGGTCCAAGCAGCGAAGCTGGTGGAACCCTATTGTTTTTGTTAGGATTATTATTATTATTATTATTATTATTATTCTTATTATTTTTCTCCGCTAAAAGTGTCTGAGGCTCAGCAACCATAAGTCGTAGAGCAACCAAATTTGGTAGGTGGGTTCCTATGGCCCCCCACTACTCAGGCACTAAAAATCACCTATGTCGGCCAGTTGGTGGCGCTATAACAAAGGGTTTTGCGTAAAAGGCCATAACTCCCACACCATAAGTTATATCAACACAAAACTTCATCGACCTATGCATCTGAACGTGCTCTACAACTTTGCCATTGGCACCACCCATGTCCGCCATATTGTTTGCCCGCCATTTTAACTTTTACGTTGGGGCGTGGAAGCTTTCTCTGCTAAAATGTCTGAGGCTCAGCAACCATAAGTCCTAGAGCAACCAAATTTGGCAGGTGGGTTCCTATGGCCCCCCACTACTCAGGCACTAAAAATCACCTATGTCGGCCAGATGGTGGCGCTATAACAAAGGATTTTGCCTAAAAGGTCATAACTCCCACACCGTAAATCAGATCAACACAAAACTTTATAGACCGACGCATATGAATGTGCTCTACAACTTTGCTGTTGGGGCTACATATCTCCGCCATATTGTTTGCCTGCCATTTGGACTTTTTTATTAGGTGGGGTGCGGAAGAGCTGTGGCTCCAAATCTAAACGATTACGACATCTAGTAAACTTCTTTACGGCAAGCGACATCCATGGCGACGCAAGTAATCCGACACCGTAGGGTCTAGTTTTTATCAGTGAGGGGACGGTCTGAACGTCGGGGAAGCAGTGGAAGACAGTGCCAGACATTATTTGAAGACAGTATCGGGTGAGTTCGTTTAGTCTTTGAATCTGTCATTATGCTGAGAAATAGCTAAACCATTTTATTGATAGATTCTGAGTTTCTGTGCAAACGCGCGAAAACACGCTGGTCCAATGAAACAATCACGGTAATGCATATAGTCCGCTTCGTGCCGTTGCTACCATAACATAACAAACTATCTTGTGTCTACAGCTGCAGTTTCTCGCTGCAATTTCTAATATTGAATATAAACAAAAGACGCAATTTATGCTGTAGTCTGCCAATGTCTAAATAAATTATACGGTCCATTTGAAGACAATATCGGGTGAGTTCGTTTAGTCTTTAAATCCGTCATTATGCTGAGAGAAATTGTTTTCTCAATTTAATCTCTAAATTGACTGTAAGCTTAGGGTTGTAACTAGTTAGCTGTTTCGTTGGTGACTTAGTTAATGCACTCGTCTTAACTATTGCTTGTATTTTTGCATAGACTGCGTTGTTGCTGTTCTTGTTTGTGTTAGTGTTAATCAGTTTAACCTACAGGGTCCAAGTTGAATTAACGGTTGTTCCCTGCACTTGGAACGGCATTTCTCTCTAGGGTTTTCGACACACTTGTTCCTGGTTATGGTTATACACTTTGTTGTACGTCACTCTGGATAAGAGCGTCTGCCAAATGCCTGTATTGTAATGGAATGTAATGTAATATTCCGTAGCAACAAGATAAACCCGACGTTAGCCCTAAAATATGCCAATATAGCAGTGAAAACGCTGCTCACTGAATAAGGAAATAAACGAGACAAAGTTTTTTAAAATTATGCCATGTCATTCTACATTCAATATCTGGGACTAAACATCGAATAAATATACAATCTTACCACTGGTTTTACGCGTAGACATGTCCCTTTTGCGAATGAGTGGTCATATATTGTCTTGGACAATCCGTTTGCGAAATATACGCGCATCTGTGACGCCAGGGTCGGCTATCTTCAATAACAGCTGTGCGTAATACCACACCTGTTGCTTACGGCGTTGTCGCCCTTTTTAGTGCAATTTGGCTTGATTGACAATTAATTTATTCAGTAGGTGAGAGTATAAGCTTTCTAACGATGTATAACATGTCTGTTTTTGCTTTTGGAATAGCGTTTAATAGGTCAGCGTAACCGAACATTATCTTATATGCCAGTGTCTACATAAATAAAACGGTAGGCTGCTCTGCGCGTAGGTCGCGACTTGATATCTCGTATTTTGTTTCGTTTTTTCTCAATGTCGTATTTATTATTTGAAATGCGTATTTATGCGTTATTATTCTGTCTGTCTCTGTGGCGCTCTGAAATGTGCATTCTCTGCTAAGCTGAGCAATGGATTGGAATAGGTATGTGTCTGAGGTAGTGTTGCACGGTATACCAAAACTTCAGCACTTTCTCGGTACTTAAAAAAAAAAAAAAAAAAAAAAATGGTTCGGTATTAGAATATTCCGACGTTCGGTAGTTTTGAGTCTAATGTAAAATCCAGGGAAAATTGTCTCCCGCATTACTGATTGAGAGGATGAAAAGTGTAATTTGTCAGAATCTTCGCTAGAAGGCAGTAGCAACTAAGGTTGCCAAGTGAGGTGACTTGTGCTTGCACTCAGCTCCTTGATACAGCGCAAGCTTTGACTCAGTTCACTTCAGTAGCAATAGGTGTTCCAATTTGGAAATATTTTATTATATATAGATGCTGCATTGTTATTAAAATATACTGTTTTTAAATCTATTTAAAGGTGAAAGACCTGTTGTAAATATTATTTAGTTTACAACTGTTTAATTTTTGAAATATATTTAACATATTTTTCTATTGTTCAGTGTTGTAACACTATAGGCCTATGCATATTAATATGTTGAAGAGGCTTCAACTTAAAGGTTGTTAATGAACCAGGTAGTTAATAAACCATGAATTCGAAAATGAGGTCAGCCCTTGTGGACATTACATTTCTCATCTATTAAAGTAATTTCAGTATCGTTAGGTACCGAGTATCGAATTAACATTGTTTATTTTTCAAGTATCATTTCAGTATTGAGTATCGTAATACTAAACCTGGTATCACTATCAAAGTCAAAATTTTGGTATCGTGACATTACTAGTGTGACGCCTTTTTTAGTTGCGGCACAGAAACACTGCAGCTGTGCATACACGCCGGACCATCTAAGTGTTACGACATGCCATCTAAGTGTTACGACATAGTAAAGGCCTTCGCGGGAAGCGGCCAGGACATATCCATAGCGACGTAACTAAGTCATCCGACAGCGTCTCTTAGCACAAAATTTGCCATAAGTCATCAATATTTTATACGATCATCATGATATTCAGTAGATATGTTGGGTGAAGGCATATGATCATGAGGACAAAGCCATTTTAAAATCGCTCCATAGGGGGCGCGATGGTGCCAATGCTTGGACCCCTCCCAACGCCGCTTGCGGCTTTAATTCTTATTATTTTTCTCCGCTAAAAGTGTGTGAGGCTCAGCAACCATAAGTCGTAGAGCAACCAAATTTGGCAGGTGGGTTCCTATGGCCCCCCACTACTCAGGCACTAAAAATCACCTATGTCAGCCAGATGGTGGCGCTATAACAAAGGGTTTTGCATAAAAGGCCATAACTCCCACACCATAAGTTAGATCAACACAAAACTTCATCGACCTATGCATGTGAATGTGCTCTACAACTTTGCTGTTGGGGCTACATATCTCCGCCATATTGTTTGCCTGCCATTTGGACTTTTTTATTAGGTGGGGTGCGGAAGAGCTGTGGCTCCAAATCTAAACGATTACGACATCTAGTAAACTTCTTTACGGCAAGCGACATCCATGGCGACGCAAGTAATCCGACACCGTAGGGTCTAGTTTTTATCAGTGAGGGGACGGTCTGAACGTCGGGGAAGCAGTGGAAGACAGTGCCAGACATTATTTGGAGACAGTATCGGGTGAATTCGTTTAGTCTTTGAATCTGTCATTATGCTGAGAAATAGCTAAACCATTTTATTGATAGGTTCTGAGTTTCTGTGCAAACGCACGAAAACACGCTGGTCCAATGAAACAATGACGGTAATGCATATAGTCCGCTTCGTGCCGTTGCTACCATAACATAACAAACTATCTTGTGTCTACAGCTGCAGTTTCTCGCTGCAATTTCTAATATTGAATATAAACAAAAGACGCAATTTATGCTGTAGTCTGCCAATGTCTAAATAAATAATACGGTCCATTTGAAGACAATATCGGGTGAGTTCGTTTAGTCTTTAAATCCGTCATTATGCTGACAGAAATTGTTTTCTCAATTTAATCTCTAAATTGACTGTAAGCTTAGGGTTGTAACTAGTTAGCTGTTTCGTTGGTGACTTAGTTAATGCACTCGTCTTAACTATTGCTTGTATTTTTGCATAGACTGCGTTGTTGCTGTTCTTGTTTGTGTTAGTGTTAATCAGTTTAACCTACAGGGTCCAACTTGAACTAACGGTTGTTCCCTGCACTTGGAACGGCATTTCTCTCTAGGGTTTTCGACACACTTGTTCCTGGTTATTGTTGTACGTCACTCTGGATAAGAGCGTCTGCCAAATGCCTGTATTGTAATGGAATGTAATGTAATATTCCGTAGCAACAAGATAAACCCGACGTTAGCCCTAAAATATGCCAATATAGCAGTGAAAACGCTGCTCACTGAATAAGGAAATAAACGAGACAAAGTTTTTTAAAATTATGCCATGTCATTCTACATTCATTATCTGGGACTAAACATCGAATAAATATAAATTCTTACCACTGGTTTTACGCGTAGAGATGTCCCTTTTGCGAATGAGTGGTCATATATTGTCTTGGACAATCCGTTTGCGAAATATACGCGCATCTGTGACGCCAGGGTCGGCTATCTTCAATAACAGCTGTGCTTAATACCACACCTGTTGCTTACGGCGTTGTCGCCCTTTTTAGTGCAATTTGGCTTGATTGACAATTCATTTATTCAGTAGGTGAGAGTATAAGCTTTCTAACGATGTATAACATGTCTGATTTTGCTTTTGGAATAGCGTTTTATAGGTCAGCGTAACCAAAATGTATCTTATCTGCCAATGTCTAAATAAATATAACGGTAGACTACTTTGCGCGCAGCACGCAGATCGCGAGTTGATATTACGTCTTTTATTTCCGTTTTTTCTCAATGTCGTATTTATTATTTGAAATGTGCATTTATGTGTTATTTTCTATCTGTCTCTGTGGCGCTCTGAAATGTGCATTCTCTGCTAAGCTGAGCAATGGATTGGAATATGTGTCTGACGTAGTGTTCCAAGGTATACCAAAACTTCAGCACTTTCTCGGTACTTAAAAAAAAAAAAGAAAAGAAACGCTTCGGTATTAGAATATTCCGACGTTCGGTAGTTTGAGTCAAATGTAAAAGCCAGGGAAAATTGTCTC
The DNA here is from genome assembly GCA_039654925.1 of Anguilla pacifica. Classification (NCBI taxonomy): domain Eukaryota; kingdom Metazoa; phylum Chordata; class Actinopteri; order Anguilliformes; family Anguillidae; genus Anguilla; species Anguilla pacifica. The sequence goes on along the minus strand of CM077290.1, from coordinate 31,101,332 downwards.
CCGCATTACTGATTGAGAGGATGAAAAGTGTAATTTGTCAGAATCTTCGCTAGAAGGCAGTAGCAACTAAGGTTGCCAAGTGAGGTGACTTGTGCTTGCACTCAGCTCCTTGATACAGCGCAAGCTTTGACTCAGTTCACTTCAGTAGCAATAGGTGTTCCAATTTGGAAATATTTTATTATATATAGATGCTGCATTGTTATTAAAATATACTGTTTTTAAATCTATTTAAAGGTGAAAGACCTGTTGTAAATATTATTTAGTTTACAACTGTTTAATTTTTGAAATATATTTAACATATTTTTCTATTGTTCAGTGTTGTAACACTATAGGCCTATGCATATTAATATGTTGAAGAGGCTTCAACTTAAAGGTTGTTAATGAACCAGGTAGTTAATAAACCATGAATTCGAAAATGAGGTCAGCCCTTGTGGACATTACATTTCTCATCTATTAAAGTAATTTCAGTATCGTTAGGTACCGAGTATCGAATTAACATTGTTTATTTTTCAAGTATCATTTCAGTATTGAGTATCGTAATACTAAACCTGGTATCACTATCAAAGTCAAAATTTTGGTATCGTGACATTACTAGTGTGACGCCTTTTTTAGTTGCGGCACAGAAACACTGCAGCTGTGCATACACGCCGGACCATCTAAGTGTTACGACATGCCATCTAAGTGTTACGACATAGTAAAGGCCTTCGCGGGAAGCGGCCAGGACATATCCATGGCGACGTAACTAAGTCATCCGACAGCGTCTCTTAGCACAAAATTTGCCATAAGTCATCAATATTTTATACGATCATCATGATATTCAGTAGATATGTTGGGTGATGGCATATGATCAAGAGGACAAAGCCATTTTAAAATCGCTCTATAGGGGGCGCGATGGTGCCAATGCTTGGACCCCTCCCAACGCCGCTTGCGGCTTTAATTATTATTATTATTATTATTCTTATTATTTTTCTCCGCTAAAAGTGTCTGAGGCTCAGCAACCATAAGTCCTAGAGCAACCAAATTTGGCAGGTGGGTTCCTATGGCCCCCCACTACTCAGGCACTAAAAATCACCTATGTCGGCCAGATGGTGGCGCTATAACAAAGGGTAATGCATAAAAGGCCATAACTCCCACACCATAAGTTAGATCAACACAAAACTTCATCGACCTATGCATCTGAACGTGCTCTACATCTTTGCCATTGGGACCACCTATGTCCGCCATATTGTTTGCCCGCCATTTACACTTTTTGGTTGGGGCTTGGCAGTTTTCTCCACTAAAATGTCTGAGGCTCAGCAACCATAAGTTGTAGACCAACCAACTTTGGTAGGTGGGTTCCTATGGCCCCCCACTACTCAGCCATGAAAAATCACCTATGTCGCCCAGATGGTGGCGCTATAACAAAGGATCATACTTTTAAAGGCTATAACTGCCACACCATAAGTCCGATCAACACAAAACTTCATCGACCGATGCATCTGAATGTGCTCTACAACTTTGCTTTTGGGACCACCTATGTCCGCCATATGGTTTGCCCGCCATTTGGACTTTTTTATTAGGTGGGGTGCGGTAGCGCTGTACCTCCAAATTCTAAGTGTTACGACATCTAGTAAACTTCTTTACGGCAAGCGACATCCATGGCGACGCAAGTAATCCGACACCGTAGGGTCTAGTTTTTATCAGTGAGGGTAGGGTCTGAACGTCGGGGAAGCACTGGAAGGGGCTACGAAAAGTTTGTTAGTAAAAGCTTTTTCAGAGGATGAATAATTACTTTTCTTGAGCGTGCATCCATTTGAAGACAGTATCGGGTGAGCTCGTTTAGTCTTTGAATCTGTCATTATGCTGAGAAATAGCTAAACCATTTTATTGATAGTATTTGAGTTTCGTGTAAACGCGCGAAAACACGCTGGTATAATTAAACAATGACGGTAATACATATGTAGTCCGCTTCGTTCCGTTGCTACCATAATATAAACTATCTTGTGTCTACAGCTGCTGTTTCTCGCTGCAATTACTATTATTGAATATAAACAAAAGACGCAATTTATGCTGTAGTTGCCAGTGTCTGAATAAATAACACGGTACTCTGCGCGTAGGTAGCATCGATGGCGAGTTGGTATTTCATTTTTTGCTTCTAAAAGTTTGTTAGTAAAAGCTATTTGAGAGGATGAATCATTACTTTTCTTTGGCATGGACCCATTTGAAGACAATATCAGGTGAGTTCGTTTAGTCTTTAAATCCGTCATTATGCTGAGAGAAATCGTATTCTCAATTTAATCTCTAAATTGACTAAGATTAGGGTTGTAACTAGTTAGCTGTTTCGTAGGTGACTTACTTAATGCACTCGTCTTAACTATTGCTTGTATTTTTGCATGGACTGCGTTGTTGCTGTTCTTGTTTGTGTTAGTGTTAATCAGTTTAACCTACAGTGTCCAAGTTGAACTATGCGGTTGTTCCCTGCACTTAGAACGGTAGGCTACTGCCCTCTAGGGTTTTCGACACACTTGTTCCTGGTTATGGTTATACATTTTGTTGTAGCCTACGTCGCTCTGGATAAGAGTGTCTGCCAAATGCCTGTAATGTAATGTAATGCAATATTCCGTAGCAACAAGATAAACCCGACATTAGCCCTAAAATATGCCAATACAGCAGTGAAAACGCTGCTCACTGAATAACGAAATAAGCTAGACTAACTTTTTTTTTTAATTATACCATGTCATTCTACAGTCAATATCTGGGACTAAACATTGAATAAATATACAATCTTACCATTGGTTTTACGCGTACAGATGTCCCTTTTGCGAATGAGTGGTCATATATTGTCTTGGACAATCCGTTTGCGAAATATACGCGCATCTGTCACGCCTGGGTCGGCTATCTTCAATAATAGCTGTGCATAATGGCACACCTGTTGCTTACGGCGTTCTCGCCCTTTTTAGTACAATTTGGCTTGATTAACAATTCATTTATTCAGTAGGTGAGAGTATAAGCTTTCTAACGATGTATAACATGTCTGATTTTGCTTTTGGAATAGCGTTTTATAGGTCAGCGTGACCAAAATTTTTCTTATCTGCCAATGTCTAATTAAATAAAACGGTAGGCTAATTTGTGCGCAGCACACAGGTCGCGAGTTGATATTATGTCTTTTTTCCGTTTTTTCTCAATGTCGTATTTATTATTTGAAATGTGCATTCTGTGGCGCTCTGAAATGTGCATTCTCTGCTAAGCTGAGCAATGGATTGGAATATGTGTCTGACGTAGTGTTGCACGGTATACCAAAACTTCAGCACTTTCTCGGTACTTAAAAAAAATAAAAATAAACGGTTTGGTATTAGAATATTCCGACGTTCGGTAGTTTTGAGTCAAATGTAAAAGCCAGGGAAAATTGTCTCCCGCATTACTGATTGAGAGGATGAAAAGTGTAATTTGTCAGAATCTTCGCTAGAAGGCAGTAGCAACTAAGGTTGCCAAGTGAGGTGATTTGCGCTTGTGAACTCAGCTCCTTGATACAGCGCAAGCTTTGACTCAGTTCACTTCAGTAGCAATAGGTGTTCCAATTTGGAAATATTTTATTATAGATAGATGCTGTATTGTTATTAAAATATACTGTTTTTAAATCTATTTAAAGGTGAAAGACCTGTTGTAAAGATTATTTAGTTTACAACTGTTTAATTTTTGAAATATATTTAACATATTTTTCTATTGTTCAGTGTTGTAACACTATAGGCCTATGCATATTAATATGTTGAAGAGGCTTCAACTTAAAGGTTGTTAATGAACCAGGTTGTTAATAAACCATGAATTCGAAAATGAGGTCAACCCTTGTGGACATTACGTTTCTGATCTATTAAGGTAATTTCAGTATCGTTAGGTACCGAGTATCGAATTAGCATCGTTTAAGTTTCAAGTATCATTTCAGTATTGAGTATCGTAATACTAAACCTGGTATCGGTATCAAAGTCAAAATTTTGGTATCGTGACAACACTAGTGTGATGCCTTTTTTAGTTGCAGCGCAGAAGCACTGCAGCTGTGCATACACGCCGGACCATCTAAGTGTTACGACATAGTAAAGGCCTTGACGGGAAGCGGCCAGGACATATCCATGGCGACGTAACTAAGTCATCCAACAGCGTCTCTTAGCACAAAATTGGCCATGAGTCATAAATATTTCATACGATCATCATGATATTCAGTAGATATGTTGGGTGAAGGCATATGATCATGAGGACAAAGCCATTTTAAAATCGCTCCATAGGGGGCGCGATGGTGCCAATGCTTGGACCCCTCCCAACGCCGCTTGCGGCTTTAATTATTATTATTATTCTTATTTTTCTCCGCTAAAAGTGTCTGAGGCTCAGCAACCATAAGTACTAGAGCAACCAAATTCGGCAGGTGGGTTCCTATGGCCCCCCACTACTCAGGCACTAAAAATCACCTATGTCGGCCAAATGGTGGCGCTATAACAGAGGGTTTTGCGTAAAAGGCCATAACTCCCACAACATAAGTTATATCAACACAAAACTTCATCGACCTATGCCTCTGAACGTGCTCTACAACTTTGCCATTGGCACCACCTATGTCCGCCATATTGTTTGCCCGCCATTTAGGCTTTTTCGTTGGGGCGTGGCATTTTTCTCCGCTAAAATGTCTGAGGCTCAGCAACCATAAGTTGTAGACCAACCAACTTTGGTAGGTGGGTTCCTATGGCCCCCCACTACTCACGCACGAAAAATCTCCTATGTCGCCCAGATGGTGGCGCTATAACAAAGGATCACTCTTTTAAAGGCTATAACTGTCACACTATAAGTCCAATCAACACAAAACTTCATCGACCGATGCATCTGAATGTGCTCTACAACTTTGCTTTTGGGACCACCTATGTCCGCCATATGGTTTGCCCGCCATTTGGACTTTTTTATTAGGTGGGGTGCGGAAAAGCTGGAGCTCCAAATTCTAAGTGTTACGACATCGAGTAAACTTCTTTACGGCAAGCGACATCCATGGCGACGCAAGTAATCCGACACCGTAAGGTTAGTTTTTTTTATCAGTGAGGGGACGGTCTTGGGGCACTTGGAACGGTAGGATACTGCCCTCTAGGGTTTTCGACACACTTGTTCCTGGTTATGGTTAGACACTTTGTTGTACGTCGCTCTGGATATGAGTGTCTGCCAAATGCCTGTAATGTAATGTAGGCTAATATTCCGTAACAACAAGATAAACCCGACATTTGCCCTAAAATATGCCAATACAACAGTGAAAACGCTACTTACTGAATAACGAAATAAACGAGACAAAGTTTTTTTTTTTTCAATTATACCATCTCATGTTACAGTCAATATCTGGGACTAAACATTGAATAAATGTGATTCCTGTTGCTTACGGCGTTGTCGCCGTTTTTAGTACAATTTGGCTTGATTGACAGTTCATTTATTCAGTAGATGATAGTATAAGCTTTCTAACGATGTATAACATGTCTGATTTTGCATTTGGAATAGCGTTTTATAGTTCAGCGTAATGGAATATTTTCTTATCGCATTCACTGTGGCGTAGCATTAAAGACGATGCACCTAACGAAACGTTGTCATCGATTTTCATACTTTCTTGGAGAGTACTATTATTATTGAGGACTTCGGGGCATAGCTAAGCCATTTCTTTGCTGATAGACCTATCTGACATCGTTTTCTGACGCAAAACAGAAGCGGATAGGACTGTGTCATTGATTTTCTGTCTCTATACTACTAAACACAGATAAAATGTCATGTTGCTATGTAAGTATTACTGCTCAAAATATTTCGGTTATATACGTTATTTTTGAAATTGAGTGTCTTTTAATAGGTTAGTGGTATTATATAATGTGGATATTTCACACTGCAATGTAAGCGTCAGTGTAATAGTTTTTGTGACCCATGGAACAGTGATGACGACAGTGTTGGAACGTTGCTAAAACGTGGTGGACGGTTGAAAATGATTTTCGTCCCATCCCCATCCGTCATTATGCTGAGAAATAGCTAAACCATTTTTATTGATAGTAATTGAGTTTCTCTGGAAACGCGCGAAAACACGCTGGTATAATAAAACAATGACGGTAAAAATAGCCTACATATGCAGTCCGCTTCATTCCGTTGCTACCATAACATAACAGACTATCTTGTGTCTACAGCTGCAGTTTCTCGCTGCAATTACTAATATTGAATATAAACAAAAGACGCAATTTATGCTGTACTCTACCAATGGCTACATAAATAATACGGTACTCTGAGCGTATGAAGCAGTTATCATGGATGGCGAGTTGATATTTTTTGCTACTACAAGTTTGTTAGTAAAAGCTTTGAGAGGATGAATCATTACTTTTCTTTGGCATGGATCCATTTGAAGACAATATCGGGTGAGTTCGTTTACTCTTTAAATCCGTCATTATGCGGAGAGAAATCGTATTCTCAATTTAATCTCCACATTGACTGCAAGCTTTGGGTTGTAACTAGTTAGCTGTTTCGTAGGTGACTTAGTTAATGCACTCGTCTTAACTATTGCTTGTATTTTTGCATAGACTGCATTGTTGCTGTTCTTGTTTGTGTTAGTGTTAACCAGTTTGACCTACAGGGTCCGAGTTGAACTATGCGGTTGTTCCCTGCACTTGCAACGGTAGGCTACTGCCCTCTAGGGTTTTCGACACACTTGTTCCTGGTTATGGTTATACACTTTGTTGTACGTCGCTCTGGATAAGAGCGTCTGCCAAATGCCTGTAATGTAATGTAATGCGATATTCCGTAGCAAGAAGATAAACCAGACATTATCCCTAAAATATGCCAATAGCATTGAAAACGCTGCTCGCTGAATAACAAAATAAACGAGACGTTTTTTTTAAATTATACCATGTCATTCTACAGTCAATATCTGGGACTAAACACTGAATAAATATACAATCTTACCATTGGTTTTACGCGTAGAGATGTCCCTTTTGCGAATGAGTGGTCATATATTGTCTTGGACAATCCGTTAGCGAAATATACGCGCATCTGTCACGCCTGGGTCGGCTATCTTCAATAATAGGTGTGCGTAATACCACACCTGTTGCTTACGGCGTTGTCGCCCTTTTTAGTACAATTTGGCTTGATTGACAATTCATTTATTCAGTAGGCGAGAGTATAAGCTTTCTAACGATGTATAACATGTCTGATTTTGCATTTGGAATAGCGTTTTATAGGTCAGCGTAACCAAAATTTTTCTTATTTGCCAATGTCTAAATAAATAAAACGGTAGGCTACTTTGCGCGCAGCACGCAGATCGCGAGTTGATATAACGTCTTTTTTCCGTTTTTTTCTCAATGTCGTATTTATTATTTGAAATGTGCATTCATGTATTATTATTCTATCTGTCTCTGTGGCGCTCTGAAATGTGCATTCTCTGCTAGGCTGAGCAATGGATTGGAATATGTGTCTGACGTAGTGTTGCACGGTATACCAAAACTTGAGCACTTTCTCGGTACTTAAAAAAAAAAAAAAAAAAAACGGTACGGTATTAGAATATTCCGACGTTCGGTAGTTTTGAGTCAAATGTAAAAACCAGGGAAAATTGTCTCCTGCATTACTGATTGAGAGGATGAAAAGTGTAATTTGTCAGAATCTTCGCTAGAAGGCAGTAGCAACTAAGGTTTCCAAGTGAGGTGACTTGCGCTTGTGCACTCAGCTCCTTGATACAGCGCAAGCTTTGACTCAGTTCACTTCAGTAGCAATAGGTGTTCCAATTTGGAAATATTTTATTATAGATAGATGCTGTATCGTTATTAAAATATGCTGTTTTTAAATCTATTTAAAGGTGAAAGACCTGTTTTAAAGATTATTTACTTTACAACTGTTTAATTTTTGAAATATATTTAACATATTTTCCTGTTGTTCAGTGTTGTGACACTATAGGCCTGTGCATATTAATATGTTGAAGAGGCTTCAACCTAAAGGTTGTTAATGAACCAGGTTGTTAGTAAACCAGGAATTTGAAAATGAGGTCAATCCTTGTGGACATTACGTTTCTCATCTATTAAGGTAATTTCAGTATCGTTAGGTACCGAGTATCGAATTAGCATCGTTTAAGTTTCAAGTATCATTTCAGTATTGAGTATTGTAATACTAAACCTGGTATCAGTATCAAAGTCAAAATTTCGGTATCGTGACAACACTAGTGTGACGCCTTTTTTAGTTGCGGCGCAGAAACACTGCAGCTGTGCATACACGCCGGACCATCTAAGTGTTACGACATGCCATCTAAGTGTTACGACATAGTAAAGGGCTTGAAGGGAAGCAGCCAGGACATATCCATGGCGACGTAACTAAGTCATCCGACAGCGTCTCTTAGCACAAAATTGGCCATAAGTCATCAATATTTCAAACAATCATCATGATATTCACTTGGGTGAAGGCGTATGATCATGAGGACAAAGCCATTTTAAAATCGCTCCATAGGGGGCGCGATGGTGCCAATGCTTGGACCCCTCCCAACGCCGCTTGCGGCTTTAATTAGGGGTCCAAGCAGCGAAGCTGGTGGAACCCTATTGTATCTGTTAGGATTATTATTATTAGGGGTCCAAGCAGCGAAGCTGGTGGAACCCTATTGTATCTGTTAGGATTATTATTCTTATTATTTTTCTCCGCTAAAAGTGTCTGAGGCTCCGCAACCATAAGTCCTAGAGCAACCAAATTTGGCAGGTGGGTTCCTATGGCCCCCCACTACTCAGGCACTAAAAATCACCTATGTCGGCCAGATGGTGGCGCTATAACAAAGGGTTAGGCGTAAAAGGCCATAACTCCCACACCATAAGTTAGATCAACACAAAACTTCATCGACCTATGCATCTGAACGTGCTCTATCACTTTGCCATTGGCACTACCTATGTCTGCCATATTGTTTGCCCACCATTTTAACTTTTTAGTTGGGGCGTGGCAGTTTTCTCTGCTAAAATGTCTGAGGCTCAGCAACCATAAGTTGTACACCAACCAAATTTGGGAGGTGGGTTCCTATGGCCCCCCACTACTCAGGCACTACAAATCACCTATGTCGGCCAGATGGTGGCGCTATAACAAAGGGTCATACTTTAAAAGGCCATAACTCCCACACCATAAGTCAGATCAACACAAAACTTCATCGACCGATGCATCTGAATGTGCTCTACAACTTTGCTATTGGGACCACCTATGTCCGCCATATGGTTTGCCCGCCATTTGGACTTTTTTATTAGGTGGGGTGCGGAAGAGCTGTTGCTGCAAATTCTAAGTGTTACGACATCGAGTAAACTTCTTTACGGCAAGCGACATCCATGGCGACGCAAGTAATCCGACACCGTAGGGTCTAGTTTTTATCAGTGAGGGGAAGGTCTGACCGTCGCGGAAAGAAAGACAGTGCCAGCCAGAGTGCATGCTAGGGTATTATAGGTTTGTTAGTAAAAGCTTTTTGAGAGGATGAATAATTACTTTTGTTTGGCATGGATTTGAAGACAGTATCGGGTGAGTTCGTTTAGTCTTTAAATCTGTCATTATGGTGAGAAATAGCTAAACCATTTTATTGGTAGGTTTTCCGTTTCTGTGCAAACGCGCGAAAACACACTGGTATAATAAAACAATGATGGCAATACACGTATAGTCCGCTTCGTTCCGGTGCTACCATAACATAAATTATCTTGTGTCTACAGCTGCAGTTTATCGCTGCAATTTCTAATATTGAATATAAACAAAAGACGCAATTTATGCTTTAAATCGTATTCTCAATTTAATCTCTAAATTGACTGTAAGCTTAGGGTTGTAACTAGGTAGTTGTTTCGTAGGTGACTTAACTCGTCTTAACTATTGCTTGTATTTTTGCATAGACTGCGTTGTTGCTGTTCTTGTTTGTGTTAGTGTTAATCATTTTAACCTTACCTACAGGGTCCAAGTTGAACTATGCGGTTGTTCCCTGCGTTTGGAACGGTAGGCTACTGCCCTCTAGGGTTTTCGACACACTTGTTCCTGTTTATGGTTAAACACTTTGTTGTACGTCGCTCTGGATAGGAGCGTCTGCCAAATGCCTGTAATGTAATGTAATGCAATATTCCGTAGCAACAAGATAAACCCGACATTAGCCCTAAAATATGCCAATACAGCAGTGAAAATGCTGCTCATTGACCAACGAAATAAACGAGACAATTTTTCTTTTAATTATACCATGTCATTCTACAGTCAATATCTGGGACTAAACATTGAATAAATATACAATCTTACCATTGGTTTTACGCGTAGATGTCCCTTTTGCGAATGAGTGGTCATATATTGTCTTGGACAATCCCTTTGTGAAAAATACGCGCATATGTGACGCCTGGGTCGGATATCTTCATAAATAGCTGTGTGTAATACCACACTTGTTGCTTACGGCGTTGTCGCCCTTTTTAGTGCAATTTGGCTTGATTGACAACTCATTTATTCCGTAGGTGAGAGTGTAAGCTTTCTAACGATGTATAACATATCTGATTTTGCTTTTGGAATAGCGTTTTATAGGTCAGCGTATCCGAAAATGTTCTCATCTGCCAATGTCTAAATAAATAAAACGGTACGCTGCTCGGGGGCCAGCACGCTGGTCGCCAGTTGATATTTCGTCTTTTGTTTCGTTTTTTCGCAATGTCGTCTTTATTATTTGAAATGCGTATTTACGTGTTATTATTTTAAAATTATGCCATGTCATTCTACATTCAATATCTGGGACTAAACATTGAATAAATATACAATCTTACCTCTGGTTTTACGCGTAGAGTTGTCCCTTTTGCGAATGAGTGGTCATATATTGTCTTGGACAATCCGTTTGAGAAATTTAGACGCCTGGGCTATCTTCAAAAACAGCTGTGTGTAATACCACACCTGTTGCTTACGGCGTTGTCGCCCTTTTTAGTGCAATTTGGCTTGATTAACTATTCGTTTATTCAGTAGGTGAGCGTATAAGCTTTCTAACGATGTATAACATGTCTGTTTTTGCTTTTGGAATAGCGTTTTATAGGTCAGCGTAACCGAAAATGTTCTTATATGCCAGTGTCTACATAAATAAAACGGTAGGCTGCTCTGCGCGTAGGTCGCGACTTGATATCTCGTCTTTTGTTTCGTTTTTTCTCAATGTCGTATTTATTATTTGAAATGTGTATTTATGTGTTATTATTCTATCTGTCTTTGAGGCGCTCTGAAATGTGCATTCTCTGCTAAGCTGAGCAATGGATTGGAATATGTGTCTGACGTAGTGTTGCACCGTATACCAAAACTTCAGCACTTTTTCGGTCCTTAAAAAAGAAACTGTTCGGTATTAGAATTTTCAGATGTTCGGTAGTTTTGTGTCAAATGTAAAAGCCAGGGAAATGTGTCTCACGCATTACTGATTGAGAGGATGAAAGGTGTAATTTGTCAGAATCATCGCTAGATAGCAGTAGCAACTAAGGTTGTCAAGTGAGATGACTTGCGCTTGTGCACTCAGCTCCTTGATACAGCGCAAGCTTTGACTCAGTTCACTTCAGTAGCAACTGGTGTTCCAATTTGGAAATATTTTATTATAGATAGATGCTGTATTGTTATTAAAATATGCTGGTTTTAAATCTATTTAAAGGTGAAAGACCTGTTTTAAAGATTATTTAGTTTACAACTGTTTAATTTTTGAAATATATTTAATATATTTTTCTATTGCTCAGTGTTGTAACACTTTAGGCCTATGCTTATTGATATGTTGAACAGGCTTCAACTCAAAGGTTGTTAATAAACCAGGTTTTTAGTAATCCGTGAATTCGAAAATGAGGTCAACCCTTGTGGACATTGAGTTTCTGATCTATTAAGGTAATTTCAGTATCGTTAGGTACCGAGTATTGAATCAGTATCGTTTCAGTATTAATTATTGTGATACTAAACTTGGTATCGGTATCAAATTCAAAATTTTGGTATCGTGACAACACTAGTGTGATGCCTTTTTTTGTTACAGCATGGAAGCGCTGCAGCTGTACAAACACGCCAGGCCATATGTGCGTTACGACATGCCATCTAAGTGTTACGACATAGTAAAGGCCTTCACGGGAAGCGGCCAGGACACATCCATGGCGATGCAACTAAGTCATCCGACAGCGTCTCTTAGCACAAAATTGGCCATAAGTCATCAATATTTTATACAATCATCATGATATTCAGGAGATATGTTGGATGAAGGCATATGATCATGAGGAAAAAGCCATTTTAAAATCGCTCCGTAGGGGGCGCGATGGTGCCAATGCTTGGACCCCTCCCAACGCCGCTTGCGGCTTTAATTATTATTATTATTCTTATTATTATTTTTCTCCGCTAAAAGTGTCTGAGGCTCAGCAACCATAAGTCCTAGAGCAACCAAATTTGGCAGGTGGGTTCCTATGGCCCCCCACTAATCAGGCACTAAAAATCACCTATGTCGGCCAGATGGTGGCGCTACAACAAAGGGTTAGGCGTAAAAGGCCATAACTCCGACACCATACGTTAGATCAACACAAAACTTCATCGACTTGTGCAGCTGAACTTGCTCTACAACTTTGCCATTGGGACCACCTATGTCCGCCATATTGTTTGCCCGCCATTTAGACTTTTTCGTTGGGGCGTGGCAGTTTTCTCCGCTAAAATGTCTGAGGCTCAGCAACCATAAGTTGTACACCAACCAAATTTAGGAGGTGGGTTCCTATGGCCCCCCACTACTCACGCACGAAAAATCTCCTATGTCGCCCAGATGGTGGCGCTATAACAAAGGATCACTCTTTTAAAGGCTATAACTGTCACACTATAAGTCCGATCAACACAAAACTTCATCGACCGATGCATCTGAATGTGCTCTACAACTTTGCTTTTGGGACCAACTATGTCCGCCATATGGTTTGCCCGCCATTTGGACTTTTTTATTAGGTGGGGTGCGGAAAAGCTGGTGCTCCAAATTCTAAGTGTTACGACATCGAGTAAACTTCTTTACGGCAAGCGACATCCATGGCGACGCAAGTAATCCGACACCGTAGGGTCTAGTTTTTATCAGTGAGGGTAGGGTCTGAACGTCGGGGTAGTACTGGAAGAGGCTACCAAAAGTTTGTTAGTAAAAGCTTTTTCAGAGGATGAATAATTACTTTTCTTGAGCATGCATCCATTTGAAGACAGTATAGGGTGAGTTCGATTAGTCTTTAAATCTGTCATTATGTTGAGAAATAGCTAAACCATTTCATTGGTAGGTTTTGAGTTCCTGTGCAAACGCGCGAAAACACGCTGGTATAATAAAACAATGACGGTAATACATATGTAGTCCGCTTCGTTCCGTTGCTACCATAATATAAACTATCTTGTGTCTACAGCTGCTGTTTCTCGCTGCAATTACTAATATTGAATATAAACAAAAGACGCAATTTATGCTGTAGTTGCCAGTGTCTGAATAAATAACACGGTACTCTGCGCGTAGGTAGCATCGATGGCGAGTTGGTATTTCATTTTTTGCTACTAAAAGTTTGTTAGTAAAAGCTATTTGAGAGGATGAATCATTACTTTTCTTTGGCATGGATCCATTTGAAGACAATATCGGGTGAGTTCGTTTAGTGTTTAAATCCGTCATTATGCTGAGAGAAATCGTATTCTCAATTTAATCTCTAAATTGACTGTAAGCTTAGGGTTGTAACTAAGTAGTTGTTTCGTAGGTGATTTAACTCGTCTTAACTATTGCTCGTATTTTTTCATAGACTGCATTGTTGCTGTTCTTGTTTGTGTTAGTGTTAATCAGTTTAACCTACAGGATCCAAGTTGAACTATGCGGTTGTTCCCTGCACTTGGAACGGTAGGCTACTGCCCTCTAGGGTTTTTGACACACTTGTTCCTGGTTATGGTTAAACACTTTGCTGTACGTCGCTCTGGATAGGAGGGTCTGCCAAATGCCTGTAATGTAATGTAATGCAATATTCAGTAGCAACAAGATAAACCCGACATTAGCCCTAAAATATGCCAATACAGCGGTGAAAACGCTGCTCACTGAATTACGAAATAAACGAGACAAATTTTTATTTTTTAAATTATACCATGTCATTCTACAGTCAATATCTGGGACTAAACATTGAATAAATATGCAATCTCACCATTGGTTTTACGGGTAGAGATGTCCCTTTGCGAATGAGTGGTCATATATTGTCTTGGACAATCTGTTTGCGAATTATACGCGCATCTGTCACGCCTGGGTCGGCTATCTTCAATAATAGCTGTGCGTAATACAACACTTGTTGCTTACGGCGTTGTCGCCCTTTTTAGTGCAATTTGGTTTGATTGACAATTCATTTATTCAGTAGGTGAGAGTATAAGCTTTCTAACGATGTATAACATGTCTGATTTTGCTTTTGGAATAGCGTTTTATAGGTCAGTGTAACCAAAATTTTTCTTATCTGCCAATGTCTAAATGAATAAAACGGTAGGCTACTTTGCGAGCAGCGCGCAGATCGCGAGTTGATATTACGTCTTTTTTCCGTTTTTTCTCAATGTCTTATTTATTATTTGAAATGTGTATTTATGTGCTATTATTCTATCTGTCTCTGTGGCGCTCTGAAATGTGCATTCTCTGCTAAGCTGAGCAATGGATTGGAATATGTGTCTGACGTAGTGTTGCACGGTATACCAAAACTTCAGCACTTTCTGTGTACTTAAAAAAAATAAAAAAATAAAAAAGAAACGGTTCGGTATTAGAATATTCCGACGTTCCGTAGTTTTGAGTCAAATGTAAAAGCCAGGGACAATTGTCTCCCGCATTACTGATTTAGAGGATGAAAAGTGTAATTTGTCAGAATCTTCGCTAGAAGGCAGTAGCAACTAAGGTTGCCAAGTGAGGTGACTTGTGCTTGCACCCAGCTCCTTGATACAGCGCAAGCTTTGACTCAGTTCACTTCAGTACCAATAGGTGTTCTAATTTGGAAATATTTTATTATAGATAGATGCTGTATTGTTATTAGAATATGCTGCTTTTTAAATCTATTTACAGGTGAAAGACCTGTTTTAAAGATTATTTAGTTTACAACTGTTTAATTTTTGAAATATATTTGATATATTTTTCTGTTGTTTAGTGTTGTAACACTATAGGCCTATGCATATTAATTTGTTGCAGAGGCTTCAACTTAAAGGTTGTTAATGAACCAGGTTGTTAATAAACCATGAATTCGAAGATGAGGTCAACCCTTGTGGACATTACGTTTCTGATCTATTAAGGTTGAAATATATTTCATATAGTTTTCTATGATTTGGCGTTGTAACACTATAGGCCTATGCTTATTGATATGTTGAACAGGCTTCAACTCAAAGGTTGTTAATAAACCAGGTTTTTAATAATCCGTGAATTCGAAAATGAGGTCAACCCTTGTGGACATTGAGTTTCTGATCTATTAAGGTAATTTCAGTATCGTTAGGTACCGAGTATTGAATCAGTATCGTTTCAGTATTAATTATTGTGATACTAAACTTGGTATCGGTATCAAAGTCAAAATTTTGGTATCGTGACACTAGTGTGATGCCTTTTTTTGTTACAGCATGGAAGCGCTGCAGCTGTACAAACACGCCAGGCCATATGTGCGTTACGACATGCCATCTAAGTGTTACGACATCCCATCTAAGTGTTACGACATAGTAAAGGCCTTGACGGGAAGCGGCCAGGACACATACATGGCGATGCAACTAAGTCATCCGACAGCGTCTCTTAGCACAAAATTGGCCGTAAGTCATCAATATTTTATACAATCATCATGATATTCAGGAGATATGTTGGATGAAGGCATATGATCATGAAGAAAAAGCCATTTTAAAATCGCTCCGTAGGGGGCGCGATGGTGCCAATGCTTGGACCCCTCCCAACGCCGCTTGCGGCTTTAATTAGGGGTCCAAGCAGCGAAGCTGGTGGAACCCTATTGTATCTGTTAGGATTATTATTATTATTATTATTATTATTATTATTTTTCTCCGCTAAAAGTGTCTGAGGCTCAGGAACCATAAGGCCTAGAGCAACCAAATTTGGCAGGTGGGTTCCTATGGCCCCCCACTACTCAGGCACTAAAAATCACCTATGTCGGCCAGATGGTGGCGCTATAGCAAAGGGTTAGGCGTAAAAGGCCATAACTCTCACACCATAAGTTAGATCAACACAAAACTTCATCGACATATGCATCTGAACGTGCTCTATCACTTTGCCATTGGCACCACCTATGGCCGCCATATTGTTTGCCTGCCCTTTCGACTTTTTAGTTGGGGCGTGGCAGTTTTCTCCACTAAAATGTCTGAGGCTCAGCAACCATAAGTTGTAGACCAACCAACTTTTGGAGGTGGGTTCCTATGGCCCCCCACTACTCGGGCACTAAAAATCATCTATGTCGGCCAGATGGTGGCGCTATAACAAAGGGTCATACTTTAAAAGGTCATAACTCCCACACCGTAAGTCAGATCAACACAAAACCTCATCGACCGATGCATCTGAATGTGCTCTACAACTTTGCTTTTGGGACCACCTATGTCCGCCATATGGTTTGCCCGCCATTTGGACTTTTTTATTAGGTGGGGTGCGGAAGAGCTGTGGCTCCAAATCTAAACGGTTACGACATCGAGTAAACTTCTTTACGGCAAGCGACATCCATGGCGACGCAAGTAATCCGACACCGTAGGGTCTAGTTTTTATCAGTGAGGGGACGGTCTGAACGTCGGGGAAGCAGTGGAAGACAGTGTCAGACATTATTTGAAGACAGTATCGGGTGAGTTCGTTTAGTCTTTGAATCTGTCATTATGCTGAGAAATAGCTAAACCATTTTATTGATAGGTTCTGAGTTTCTGTGCAAACGCGCGAAAACACGCTGGTATAATGAAATAATGACGGTAGCCTAATACATATATAGTCCGCTTCGTTCCGTTGCTACCATAAGATAACAGACTATCTTGTGTCTACAGCTGCAGTTCCTCACTGCAATTTCTAACATTGAATATTCACAAAAGACGCAATTTATACTGTACTCTGCCAATGTCTAAATAAATAATACGCTACGGTACAGCTTTAAGAGGATGAATCATTACTTTTCTTTGACATGGATCCATTTGAAGACAATAACGGGTTCGTTTTTAAATCAGTCATTATGCTGAGAGAAATCGTATTCTCAATTTAATCTCTAAATTTATTCTAAGGTTAGGGTTGTAACTAGTTAGCTGTTTAGTAGGTGACTTAGTTAATGCACTCGTCTTAACTATTGCTTGTATTTTTGCATAGACTGCGTTGTTGCTGTTCTTGTTTGTGTTAGTGTTAACCAGTTTAACCTACAGGGTCCAAGTTGAACTATAAGGTTGTTCCATGCACTTGGAACGGTAGGCTACTGCCCTCTAGGGTTTTCGACACACTTGTTCCTGGTTATGGTTAAACATTTTGTTGTACGTCGCTCTGGATAAGAGCGTCTGCCAAATGCCTATAATGTAATATAATATTCCGTAGCAACAACATAAAAGTTTTTTTTTAATTATGCCATGTCATTCTACATTCAATATCTGGGACTAAACATTGAATAAATATACAATCTTACCACTGGTTTTACGCGTAGAGTTGTCCCTTTTGCGAATGAGTGGTCATATATTGTCCTGGACAATCCGTTTGAGAAATATAGGCTACGCGCATTTGTCACGCCTGGGCTATCTTCAAAAATAGCTGTGCGTAATACCACACCTGTTGCTTACGGCGTTGTCGCCCTTTTTAGTGCAATTTGGCTTGACTGACAATTAATTTATTCAGTAGGTGAGAGTTTAAGCTTTCTGACGATGTATAACATGTCTGTTTTTGCTTTTGGAATAGCGTTTTATAGGTCAGCGTAACCGAAAATTTTCTTATATGCCAGTGTCTACATAAATAAAACGGTAGGCTGCTCTGCGCGTAGGTCGCGACTTGATATCTCGTCTTTTGTTTCGTTTTTTCTTAATGTCGCATTTATTACTTGAAATGTGTATTTATGTGTTATTATTCTATCTGTCTCTGTGGCGCTCTGAAATGTGCATTCTCTGCTAAGCTGAGCAATGGATTGGAATATGTGTCTGACGTAGTGTTGCACGGTATTCCAAAACTTCAGCACTTTCTCGGTACTTAAAAAAAAAAAAAAAAGAGAAAGAAACGGTTTGGTATTAGTATATTCCGACGTTCGGTAGTTTTGAGTCAAATGTAAAAGCCAGGGAAAATCGTCTACCGCATTACTGAGGATGAAAAGTGTAATTTGTCAGAATCTTCGCTAGATGGCAGTAGCAACTAAGGTTGGCAAGTGAGGTGACCTGCGCTTGTGCATTTTTCGTGGTTGATACTGCGCAATCTTAGACTCAGTTCACTTCAGTAGCAATAGCTGTTCTAATTTGTAAATATTTTATTAAAGGAAGATGCTGTATTGTTATTGAAATATGCTGTTTTTAGATATATTTTAAAGTGAAAGACCTGTATAAAGATAATTTACTTTACAATTGTTTAATTTTTGAAATATATTTAATATAGTTTTCTATGGTTTAGTGTTGTAACACTATAGGCCTATGCTTATTGATATGCTGAACAGGCTTCAACTTAAAAGCTGTTAATAAATCAGGTTTTTTATAAACCGTGAATTCGAAAATGAGGTCAACCCTTGTGGACATTACCTTTCGGATCTATTAAGGTAATTTCAGTATCGTTAGGTACCGAGTATTGAATCAGTATTGTTTCAGTATCAATTATCATAATACTAAACCTGGTATCGGTATCAAAGTCAAAATTTTGGTATCGTGAGAACACTAGTGTGACACCCCTTTTTGGTCACAGCATGGAAGCGCTGCAGCTGTACATACACGCTGGGCCATCTAAGTGTTACGACATGCCATCTAAGTGTTACGACATAGTAAATGCATTCACGAGAAGCGGCCAGGACACATCCATGGCGACGCAACTAAGTCATCCGCCAGCGTCTCTTACCACAAAATTGGCCATAAGTCATCAATTTTTTATACAATAATCATGATATTCAGTAGATATGTTGGGTGAAGGTGTATGATCATGAGGACAAAGCCATTTTCAAATCGCTCCATAGGGGGTGCGATGGTGCCAATGCTTGGACCCCTCCCAACGCCGCTTGCGGCTTTAATTATTATTATTATTATTATTTTTCTCCGCTAAAAGTGTCTGAGGCTCAGCAACCATAAGTCCTAGAGCAATCAAATTTGGCAGGTGGGTTCCTATGGCCCTCCACTACTCAGGCACTAAAAATCACCTATGTTGGCCAGATGGTGGCGCTATAACAAAGGGTTTTGCGTAAAAGGCCATAACTCCCACACCATAAGTTAGATCAACACAAAACGTCATCGGCCGATGCATCTGAACGTGCTCTACAACTTTGCCATTGGCACCACCTATGTCCGCCATATTGTTTGCCCACCATTTAGACTTTTTTGTTGGGGCGTGGACGTTTTCTCTGCTAAAATGTCTGAGGCTCAGCAACCATAAGTCCTAGAGCAACCAAATTTGGCAGGTGGGTTCCTATGGCCCCCCACTACACAGGCACTATAAATCACCTATGTCGGCCAGATGGTGGCGCTATATCAAAGGGTCGTACTTTTAAAGGCTATAACTGCCACACCGTAAGTCCGATCAACACAAAACTTCATTGACCGATGCATCTGAATGTGCTCTACAACTTTACTATTGGGACCACCTATGTCCGCCATATGGTTTGCCCGCCATTTGGCCGTTTTTATTAGGTGGGGTGCGGAAGAGCTGTGGCTCCAAATCTAAACGGTTACGACATCTAGTAAACTTCTTTACGGCAAGCGACATCCATGGCGACGCAAGTAATCCGACACCGTAGGGTCTAGTTTTTATCAGTGAGGGGACGGTCTGAACGTCGGGGAAGCAGTGGAAGAGAGTGCCAGACATTATTTGAAGACAGTATCGGGTGAGTTTGTTTAGTCTTTGAATCTGTCATTATGCTGAGAAATAGCTAAACCATTTTATTGATAGGTTCTGAGTTTCTGTGCAAACGCGCGAAAACACGCTGGTATAATGAAACAATGACGGTAGCCTAATACATATATAGTCCGCTTCGTTCCGTTGCTACCATAAGATAACAGGCTATCTTGTGTCTACAGCTGCAGTTTCTCGCTGCAATTTCTAACATTGAATATTCACAAAAGACGCAATTTATACTGTACTCTGCCAATGTCTAAATAAATAGTACGCTACGGTAAAGCTTTAAGAGGATGAATCATTACTTTTCTTTGACATGGATCCATTTGAAGACAATATCGGGAGAGTTCGTTTACTCTTTAAATCCGTCATTATGCTGAGAGAAATCGTATTCTCAATTTAATCTCTAAATTTACTGTAAGGTTAGGGTTGTAACTAGTTAGCTGTTTCGTAGGTGACTTAGTTAATGCACTCGTCTTAACTAATGCTTGTATCTTTGCATAGACTGCGTTGTTGCTGTTCTTGTTTGTGTTAGTGTTAACCAGTTTAACCTACAGGGTCCAAGTTGAACTATGCGGTTGTTCCCTGCACTTGGAACGGTAGGCTACTGTCCTCTAGGGTTTACGACACACTTGTTCCTGGTTATGGTTATACACTTTGTTGTACGTCGCTCTGGATAAGAGCGTCTGCCAAATGCCTGTAATGTAATGCAATATTCGGTAGCAACAAGATAAACCCGACATTAGCCCTAAAATATGCCAATACAGCAGTGAAAACGCTGCTCACTGAATAACGAAATAAGCTAGACTAACTTTTTGTAAAAATTATACCATGTCATTCTACAGTCAATATCTGGGACTAAACATTGAATAAATATACAATCTTACCATTGATTTTACGCGTAGAGATGTCCCTTTTGCGAATGAGTGGTCATATATTGTCTTGGACAATCCGTTTGCGAAATATACGCGTATCTGTCACGCCTGGGTCGGCTATCTTCAACAATAGCTGTGCGTAATACCACACCTGTTGCTTACGGCGTTGTCGCCCTTTTTAGTACAATTTGGCTTGATTGACAATTCATTTATTCCGTAGGTGAGAGTATAAGCTTTCTAACGATGTATAACATGTCTGATTTTGCTTTTGGAATAGCGTTTTATAGGTCAGCGTAACCAAAATATTTCTTATCTGCCAATGTGTAAATAAATAAAACGGTAGGCTACTTTGCGCGTAGCACGCAGATCGCGAGTTGATATTACGTCTTTTTTCCGTTTTTTCTCAATGTTGTATTTATTATTTGAAATGTTCATTCGTGTGTTATTATTCTATCTGTCTCTGTGGCGCTCTGAAATGTGCATTCTCTGCTAAGCTGAGCAATGGATTGGAATATGTTTCTGACGTAGTGTTGCACGGTATGCCAAAACTTCCACACTTTCTCGGTACTTAAAAAAAAAAAAAAAAAAAAAAAAAAGAAACGGTTCGGTATTAGAATATTCCGACGTTCTGTAGTTTTGAGTCAAATGTAAAAGCAAGGGAAAATTGTCTCCCGCATTACTGATTGAGAGGATGAAAAGTGTAATTTGTCAGATTCTTCGCTGTAAGGCAGTAGCAACTATGATTGCCAAGTGAGGTGACTTGCGCTTGTGCACTCCGCTTCTTGATACAGCGCAAGCTTTCACTCAGTTCACGTCAGTAGCAATAGGTGTTCCAATTTGCAAATATTTTATTATAGATAGATGCTGTATTGTTATTTAAATATGCAGTTTTTAAATCTATTTAAAGGTGAAAAACCTGTTTTAAAGATTATTTACTTTACAACTGTTTAATCTTTGAAATATATTTGATATATTTCTCTGTTGTTTAGTGTTGTAACACTATAGGCCGATGCTTATTGATATGTTGAACAGGCTTCAACTTAAAGGTTGTTAATAAACCAGGTTTTTAATAAACTGTGAATTCGAAAATGAGGTTAACCCATTTGGACATTACAGGGTTCGTACGGTCATGAAAAACCTGGAAAAGTCATTGAAATTTAAAATGCAATTTCCAGGCCCTGGAAAAGTTATGGAAAATAATAATTTTTGAAATGTTTTGGAAAAGTAATGGAAATATAGCTAAAGTTGCATCAAATGCAATTTCTAATTAATCCAATCATAAAAATAGTATGTATAGTAATAAAACGTAAATTGGCACGTAACCGCGGTATTTTGGTGGTGTGAGAAGTTAATTCGGTCTGGCTCAATCTGTTTACAGGCACGCCCAACAGGCACGCTTCTGCTAATGTAGCAGTTAGTAAACGTAGGCCCTACTGTGCCAACAATATGCCAGGGAAGTGCAGCTTCAATAATATATCAGGGCTCGAAATTAACTTTTTTACTTGGTAGCACTGGTGCTCCCAGTTTCTAAAAGTTAGGAGCACCCACCAAAATGTAAGGAGCACCAACAATATATGCAATAGATTTTTTATTGATAAAAACAATATAACAGTACGGTTTACAAGTAACAGTTAAACTGTCACGCCTAAAATGTGTGGACTCTTCAAGGAATTGCGTGTTATGCATTCAAACGACAAAGCGCTTCTCGTCACATTAATACCGCTAATTAAATCAACCGCCAGTAAACTGCATCGGAGAAATTAGCTGTTTCAACCGGGTCGCTACACAAAACACAACGTTAATGTTTCAAAAAAAATGCCGTAATCGTTCGCTTCAACTTTTCAGCTTTCGATAACGCTAATAAATTGAACATTAACTTTTGTCTTCAGGTAATATAAGTAAACGCATTAGCTCTCTGTGTCGCGTGACAGTGGAGTGTTGCAAAAGGGAGTGATTGAAGGTTAATATTAACCAATTTAAAATCAGCATTAAAGGTAAGAATGTCAAGCTCACGATTGGTTAGAAGGGTCACCGTCAGCTCACAAGGCACATACTGAGTGTACAAACTAGCGAATGTACAGAGGAAGAGACGTTCGACTGGGGAAAAAAAAAAAAAAGGTTGCACCAGAACAATTATTTGCACTCGCACAAATGCTCCCAATTATATTTCGAAGTCGCACAGATTAAATTTCGGGAGCATATGCGACCAAAATGGTCGCAATTTCGAGCCCTGTTTGAGACATTGACAAAGAATGTATCTAAGTGTATCTAAGTGTGTCTGTCTGGTGTTTATTTGTTTTAGAGAGGCACCATATGTTTCAGATGCAGACCTAATTTTACTTAGTGTTACAGTAAATAATTTTAAATCGTCCCGCTGAGATAGTCATTTGTTTTGGTCATGGAAATTCAGTTAAAGGTTGTGGAGAAGTCATGGAAAAGTCATTGAAAATCATTGGTGAAAAAGTGTATGAACCCTGACATTAGTTTTCTGATCTATGAAGGTAATTTCAGTATCGTTAGGTACCGAGTATTGAATCAGTATCGTTTCAGTATTAATTATTGTGATACTAAACTTGGTATCGGTATCAAAGTCAAAATTTTGGTATCGTGACAACACAAGTGTGATGCCTTTTTTTGTTACAGCATGGAAGCGCTGCAGCTGTACAAACATGCCAGGCCATATGTGCGTTACGACATGCCATCTAAGTGTTACGACATAGTAAAGGCCTTCACGGGAAGCGGCCAGGACACATCCATAGCGATGCAACTAAGTCATCCGACAGCGTCTCTTAGCACAAAATTGGCCATAAGTCATCAATATTTTATACAATCATCATGATATTCAGGAGATATGTTGGATGAAGGCATATGATCATGAGGAAAAAGCCATTTTAAAATCGCTCCGTAGGGGGCGCGATGGCGCCAATGCTTGGACCCCTCCCAACGCCGCTTGCGGCTTTAATTAGGGGTCCAAGCAGCGAAGCTGGTGGAACCCTATTGTTTTTGTTAGGATTATTATTATTATCATTATTATTATTATTATTCTTATTATTTTTCTCCGCTAAAAGTGTCTGAGGCTCAGCAACCATAAGTCGTAGAGCAACCAAATTTGGCAGGTGGGTTCCTATGGCCCCCCACTACTCAGGCACTAAAAATCACCTATGTCGGCCAGATGGTGGCGCTATAACAAAGGATTTTGCCTAAAAGGTCATAACTCCCACACCGTAAATCAGGTCAACACAAAGCTTCATAGACCGACGCACGTGAATGTGCTCTACAACTTTCAATATGGCTACATATCTCCGCCATATTGTTTGCCTGCCATTTGGACTTTTTTATTAGGTGGGGTGCGGAAGAGCTGTGGCTCCAAATCTGAACGATTACGACATCTAGTAAACTTCTTTACGGCAAGCGACATCCATGGCGACGCAAGTAATCCGACACCGTAGGGTCTAGTTTTTATCAGTGAGGGGACGGTCTGAACGTCGGGGAAGCAGTGGAAGACAGTGCCAGACATTATTTGAAGACAGTATCGGGTGAGTTCGTTTAGTCTTTGAATCTGTCATTATGCTGAGAAATAGCTAAACCATTTTATTGATAGGTTCTGAGTTTCTGTGCAAACGCACGAAAACACGCTGGTCCAATGAAACAATGACGGTAATGCATATAGTCCGCTTCGTGCCGTTGCTACCATAACATAACAAACTATCTTGTGTCTACAGCTGCAGTTTCTCGCTGCAATTTCTAATATTGAATATAAACAAAAGACGCAATTAATGCTGTAGTCTGCCAATGTCTAAATAAATAATACGGTCCATTTGAAGACAATATCGGGTGAGTTCGTTTAGTCTTTAAATCCGTCATTATGCTGAGAGAAATTGTTTTCTCAATTTAATCTCTATATTGACTGTAAGCTTAGGGTTGTAACTAGTTAGCTGTTTCGTTGGTGACTTAGTTAATGCACTCGTCTTAACTATTGCTTGTATTTTTGCATAGACTGCGTTGTTGCTGTTCTTGTTTGTGTTAGTGTTAATCAGTTTAACCTACAGGGTCCAAGTTGAACTAACGGTTGTTCCCTGCACTTGGAACGGCATTTCTCTCTAGGGTTTTCGACACACTTGTTCCTGGTTATTGTTGTACGTCACTCTGGATAAGAGCGTCTGCCAAATGCCTGTATTGTAATGGAATGTAATGTAATATTCCGTAGCTGAGTGAGCATTATTGCCTTGGACTATCCGTTTGTGAAATAGACGCGCATTTGTGGCTACCTTCAAAAATAGCTGTGCATAATACCACACCTGTTGCTTACGGCTTTGTCGCCCTTTTTAGTACAATTTGGCTTGATTGATAATTCATTTATTCCGTAGGTGAGAGTATAAGTTTTCTCAATGTCGTCTTTATTATTTGAAATGCGTATTTATATGTTATTATTCTATCTGTCTCTGAGGCGCTCTGAAATGTGCATTCTCTGCTAAGCTGAGCAATGGATTGGAATATGTGTCTGACGAAGTGTTGCACCGTATACCGAAACTTCAGCACTTTCTCGGTACTTAAAAAAAAAAAAAAACCGTTCCGTATTAGAATATTCCGACGTTCGGTAGTTTTGCGTCAA
Organism: Anguilla pacifica; assembly: GCA_039654925.1. NCBI lineage: Eukaryota > Metazoa > Chordata > Actinopteri > Anguilliformes > Anguillidae > Anguilla > Anguilla pacifica. The sequence continues at coordinate 31,075,897 of CM077290.1, read as the reverse complement.
ATGTAAAAGCCAGGGAAATGTGTCTCCCGCATTACTGATTCAGAGGATGAAAAATGTAGTTTGTCAGAATCTTCGCTAGATGGCAGTAGCAACTAAGGTTGCCAAGTGAGGTGACCTGCGCTTGTGCATTCACTTCCCTGATACAGCGCAAGCTTCCACTCAGTTGACTTCAGTAGCAATAGGTGTTCTAATTTGGAAATATTTTATTATAGGAAGATGCTGTATTGTTATTGGAATATACTGTTTTTAGATCTATTTAAAAGTGAAAGACCTGTTTAAAGTTTTAGTTTACAATAGTTAAATTTTTGAAATATATTTAATATATTTTTCTATTGTTTAGTGTTGTAACACGATAGGCCTATGCTTATTAATATGTTGAACAGGCTTCAACTTAAAGGTTGTTAATAAACCAGGTTATTAATAAACTGTGAATTCGAAAATGAGGTTAACCCTTTTGGACATTAGGTTTCTGATCTGTGAAGGTATTTTCAGTATTGTTAGGTACCGAGTATCGAATTAGCATCGTTTAAGTTTCAAGTATCATTTCAGTATTGAGTATCGTGATACTAAACCTGGTATCAGTATCAAAGTCAAAATTTTGGTATCGTGACAACACTAGTGTGACGCCTTTTTTAGTTGCGGCGCAGAAACACTGCAGCTGTGCATACACGCCGGGCCATCTATGTGTTACGACATGCCATCTAAGTGTTACGACATATTAAAGGCCTTTACGCGAAGCGGCCAGGACACATCCATGGCGACGTAACTAAGCCATCCGACAGCGTCTCTTAGCACATAATTGGCCATAAGTCATCAATATTTCATATGATCATCATGATATTCAGTAGATATGTTGGGTGAAGGCATATGATCATGAGGACAAAGCCATTTTAAAATCGCTCCATAGGGGGCGCGATGGTGCCAATGCTTGGACCCCTCCCAACGCCGCTTGCGGCTTTAATTAGGGGTCCAAGCAGCGAAGCTGGTGGAACCCTATTGTTTTTGTTAGGATTATTATTATTATCATTATTATTATTATTATTCTTATTATTTTTCTCCGCTAAAAGTGTCTGAGGCTCAGCAATCATAAGTTCTAGAGCAACCAAATTTGGTAGGTGGTTTCCTATGGACCCCCACTACTCAGGCACTACAAATCACCTATGTCGGCCAGATGGTGGCGCTATAACAAAGGGTCATACTTTTACAGGCCATAACTCCCACACTGCTTTTGGGACCACCTATGTCCGCCATATGGTTTGCCCGCCATTTGGACTTTTTTATTAGGTGGGGTGCGGAAGAGCTGGAGCTCCAAATCTAAGTGTTACGACATCTAGTAAACTTCTTTACGGCAAGCGACATCCATGGCAATGCAAGTAATCCGACACCGTAGGGTCTAGTTTTTATCAGTGAGGGGAAGGTCTGAACGTCAGGGAATCAATGGAAGACAGTGCCAGCCAGAGTGCATGCTAGCTACCAAAAGTTTGTTAGTAAAAGCTTTTTGAGAGGATGAATAATTACTTTTCTTGAGCATGGATCCATTTGAAGACAGTAACGCGTGAGTTCGTTTAGTCTTTGAATCTGTCATTATGCTGAGAAATAGCTAACAAATTTTATTGATAGTATTTGAGTTTCTGTGCAAACGCGCGAAAACACGCTGGTATAATAAAACAATGACGGTAATACATCTGTAGTCCGCTTCGTTCCGTTGCTACCATAACATGACACACTATCTTGTGTCTACAGCTGCAGTTTCTCGCTGAAATTGCTAACATTGAATATAAACAAAAGATGCAATTTATGCTGTACTCTGCCAATGGCCAAATAAATAATATGGTACTCTGAGCGTAGGAAGCAGGTAGCATGGATGGCAAGTTGATATTTTTTGCTACTAGAAGTTTGTTAGTAAAAGCTTTGAGAGGATGAATCATTACTTTTCTTTGGCATGGATCCATTTGAAGACAATATCGGGTGAGTTCGTTTAGTCTTTGAATCTGTCATTATGCTGGGAAATAGCTAACACATTTTATTGATAGTATTTGAGTTTCTGTGCAAACACGCGAAAACACGCTGGTATACTAAAACAATGACGGTAATACATATGTAGTCCGCTTCGTTCCGTTGCTACCATAACATAACACACTATCTGGTGTCTACAGCTGCAGTTTCTCGCTGCGATTACTAACATTGATTATAAACAAAAGACGCAATTTATGCTGTACTCTGCCAATGTCTAAATAAACAATACGGTACTCTGAGCGTAGGAAGCAGGTAGCATGGATGGCGAGTTGATATTTTTTGCTACCAAAAGTTTGTTAGTAAAAGCTTTGAGAGGATGAATCATTACTTTTCTTTGGCATGGATCCATTTGAAGACAATATTGGGTGAGTTCGTTCAGTCTTTAAATCCGTCATTATGCTGAGAGAAATCGTATTCTCAATTTAATCTCTAAATTGACTGTAAGGTTAGGGTTGTAACTAGGTAGCTGTTTCGTAGGTGAGTTAGTTAATGCACTCGTCTTAACTATTGCTTGTATTTTTGTATAGACTGCGTTGTTCCTGTTCTTGTTTGTGTTAGTGTTAATCAGTTTAACCTACAGGGTCCAAGTTGAACTATGCGGTTGTTCCCTGCACTTGGAACGGTAGGCTACTGCCCTCTAGGGTTTTCGACACAATTGTTCCTGGTTATGGTTATACACTTTGTTGTACGTCGCTCTGGATAAGAGCGTCTGCCAAATGCCTGTAATGTAATGTAATGCAATATTCCGTAGCAACAAGATAAACCCGACATTAGCCCTAAAATATGCCAATACAATATCGGGTGAGTTCGTTTAGTCTTTGAATCTGTCATTATGCTGGGAAATAGCTAACACATTTTATTGATAGTATTTGAGTTTCTGTGCAAACACGCGAAAACACGCTGGTATAATAAAACAATGACGGTAATACATATGTAGTCCGCTTCGTTCCGTTGCTACCATAACATAACACACTATCTTGTGTCTACAGCTGCAGTTTCTCGCTGCGATTACTAACATTGATTATAAACAAAAGACGCAATTTATGCTGTACTCTGCCAATGTCTAAATAAACAATACGGTACTCTGAGCGTAGGAAGCAGGTAGCATGGATGGCGAGTTGATATTTTTTGCTACCTAAAGTTTGTTAGTAAAAGCTTTGAGAGGATGAATCATTACTTTTCTTTGGCATGGATCCATTTGAAGACAATATTGGGTGAGTTCGTTCAGTCTTTAAATCCGTCATTATGCTGAGAGAAATCGTATTCTCAATTTAATCTCTAAATTGACTGTAAGGTTAGGGTTGTAACTAGGTAGCTGTTTCGTAGGTGAGTTAGTTAATGCACTCGTCTTAACTATTGCTTGTATTTTTGTATAGACTGCGTTGTTCCTGTTCTTGTTTGTGTTAGTGTTAATCAGTTTAACCTACAGGGTCCAAGTTGAACTATGCGGTTGTTCCCTGCACTTGGAACGGTAGGCTACTGCCCTCTAGGGTTTTCGACACAATTGTTCCTGGTTATGGTTATACACTTTGTTGTACGTCGCTCTGCATAAGAGCGTCTGCCAAATGCCTGTAATGTAATGTAATGCAATATTCCGTAGCAACAAGATAAACCCGACATTAGCCCTAAAATATGCCAATACAATATCGGGTGAGTTCGTTTAGTCTTTGAATCTGTCATTATGCTGGGAAATAGCTAACACATTTTATTGATAGTATTTGAGTTTCTGTGCAAACACGCGAAAACACGCTGGTATAATAAAACAATGACGGTAATACATATGTAGTCCGCTTCGTTCCGTTGCTACCATAACATAACACACTATCTTGTGTCTACAGCTGCAGTTTCTCGCTGCGATTACTAACATTGAATATAAACAAAAGACGCAATTTATGCTGTACTCTGCCATTGTCTAAATAAACAATACGGTACTCTGAGCGTAGGAAGCAGGTAGCATGGATGGCGAGTTGATATTTTTTGCTACCAAAAGTTTGTTAGTAAAAGCTTTGAGAGGATGAATCATTACTTTTCTTTGGCATGGATCCATTTGAAGACAATATTGGGTGAGTTCGTTCAGTCTTTAAATCCGTCATTATGCTGAGAGAAATCGTATTCTCAATTTAATCTCTAAATTGACTGTAAGGTTAGGGTTGTAACTAGGTAGCTGTTTCGTAGGTGAGTTAGTTAATGCACTCGTCTTAACTATTGCTTGTATTTTTGTATAGACTGCGTTGTTCCTGTTCTTGTTTGTGTTAGTGTTAATCAGTTTAACCTACAGGGTCCAAGTTGAACTATGCGGTTGTTCCCTGCACTTGGAACGGTAGGCTACTGCCCTCTAGGGTTTTCGACACAATTGTTCCTGGTTATGGTTATACACTTTGTTGTACGTCGCTCTGGATAAGAGCGTCTGCCAAATGCCTGTAATGTAATGTAATGCAATATTCCGTAGCAACAAGATAAACCCGACATTAGCCCTAAAATATGCCAATACAGCAGTGAAAACGCTGCTCACTGAATAACGAAATAAACGAGACAACGTTTTTTTAAGTTATTCCATGTCATTATACATTAAATATCTGGGACTAAGCATTTAATAAATATACAATCTTACCATCGGTTTTACGCGTAGAGATGTCCCTTTTGTGAATGAGTGGTCATATATTGTCTTGGACAATCCGTTTGTGAAATATAGGCGCATACGTGACGCCTGGTGCGTAGGTGACTTAGGTGCATTAACTGTCTTAATGCAGTGGAGTTAATTTAAAAAAAAAAAAAAAAAAAAAAAATTACAAACAGTAATTGTCGCCGTTCTCGTTGTATTAGTGTTAATCAGTTTAACCTTCAGGGTCCAAGTTGATCTATGCGGTTGTTCCCTGTACTTGGACCGGTACTTCTCTCTAGGGTTTTCGTCATACTTGTTCCTGGTTATGGTTATACACTTTGATGTACGTCGCTCTGGATAAGAGCGTCTGCCAAATGCCTGTAATGTAAGGTAATGTAATGTAATGCCTGGGTCGGCTACCTTCAACAATAGCTGTGCGTAATACGTCACCTGTTGCTTACGGCGTTGTCGCCATTTTTAGTACAATTTGGCTTGATTGACAATTAATTTATTTTGTAGGTGAGAGTATAAGCTTTCTAACGATGTATAACATGTCTGATTTTGCTTTTGGAATAGCGTTTTATTGGTCAGCGTAACCGAAAATCATCTTATATGCCAGTGTCTAAATAAATAATATGGTAGGCTACTCTGCGAGCAGCACGCAGGTCACGAGTTGATATTTCGTCTTTTGTTTCGTTTTTTCTCAATGTCCTATCTATTATTGAAAATGTGTATTATTATTCTTTTTGTCTCTGAGGTGCTCTGAAATGTGCTTTCTCTGCTAAGCTGAGCCATGGATTGGAATAGGTTTGTGTCTGACGTAGTGTTGCATGGTACACCGAAACTTCAGCACTTTTTCGGTATTAAAAAAAAAAAGAAATGGTTCCGTATTAGAATTTTTCCGACGTTCGGTTGTTTTGCGTCAAATGTAAAAGCCAGGGAAATGTGTCTCCCGCATTACCGATTGAGAGGATGAAAAGTGTAATTTGTCAGAATCTTCGCTAGATGGCAGTAGCAACTAAGGTTGGCAAGTGAGGTGACGTGCGCTTGTGCATTCTCCGTCGCTGATACAGCGCAAGATTAGACTCTGTTCACTTCAGTAGCAATAGCTGTTCTAATTTGTAAATATTTTATTATAGGAAAATGCTGTATTGTTATTGAAATATGCTGTTTTTAGATCTATTTTAAAGTGAAAGACCTGTTTAAAGGTAATTTACTTCACAATTGTTTAAATTTTGAAATATATTTAATATAGTTTTCTATGGTTTAGTGTTGTAACACTATTGGCCTATGCTTATTGATATGTTGAACAGGCTTCAACTTAAAGGTTGTTAATAAACCAGGTTTTTAATAAACCGTGAATTCGAAAATGAGGTCAACCCTTGTGGACATTACGTTTCTGATCTATTAAGGTAATTTCTGTATCGTTAGGTACCGAGTATTGAATCAGTATCATTTCAGTATGAATTATCGTGGTACTAAACCTGGTATCGGTATCAAAGTCAAAATTTTGGTATCATGACAACGCTAGTGTGACACCTTCTTTAGTTGCGGCGTGGAAGCGCTGCAGCTGTACATACACACCAGGCCATCTAACTGTTACGACATAGTAAAGGCCTTTACGGGAAGCGGCCAGGACACATCCATGGCGACGCAACTAAAGCCGCATTTCCACCAATAGTACCCGGAACTTTTAGTCCCAGGAACTACTTTTCAAGGAACTAAAAGGTTTCTTCAGCCCATTGTTGTCTGCGTTTCCACCGCGGCCTAAAGTCCCGCGAAGATTAGGCAAATTAGCCCAATGATGTATGAAAAAGCGACGTTGTCGTCGGTCCATCTGTCCTATGATTTCTTCTGTAACCCCATACTACCACCGAAGTAGCCTACATTATTTTCTAATAACCGGGACAGCCTGGAGGGGTTTATTCCACTTATATACAATGGGTTACCAACAATGACTATATATGGTTACTTTTGTATTTATTGATTTTTATCGATTTAATCACCTGAAATTGAAATATTCTTCCGCAGCCGTTTGGGCATATTTTACCGTTGTCAAGCAAAACTGTCATTGGTAGTTGAACTTGGACCGTTGTTATGCAACAAATAGGATATAACAGGCCAATAGTCAGATTGTAACTGTTGTATATATCCTCTCAAACACATTCATTATGTTTTTATGCGAACATTCACTTTCATGTCTTGACATCTGAGGCCACAGAATGCATTCACATTCCACAAATAACTGGCAACAACAGCAGAAAACATGCACACGTTGTAAACAATTTGCTGTTGAATTGATTACTTTCTCATCGCCAATTCCATATAGGCTAATTGCAAAATGACAAGAATAGAACAAAAACTTGGACTTGCGTGAAAATTTAAATTAGCAGTGGTACAGCCACCGTTTGCTTTCCTTCAAAGTTACTGCTAGCCGAGCAGCAAAGTGTGCCCTCCAGATGCGAACCATGGAATTGAAGAATGGCAGAGTAAAATTACGGCAGTCTGAAAAAGCTGAAGGGACGATTACTAGAATTAACCTGTTATTTTACCCTGACAAAAAGTGCGGAAGGTGATTTTCAGTTTGCTTTTGCTGTATCACCAATGTAAATTACACATAACTACCGCATACCTCACATAACTGTATCAAACGTTTTGAGTCAATTACAACGGGCTAACAAAGAACAAAAGAAAAAGAAGAGCACACGTTATAATTCCAAGACGTTGGCAGGCTATAACCAAAAGTAGGCTACTGCGCCGCATAACATACAAGTTCGATTTCAAGTTATTATGAAAATAAATCGGTTTGCGGCTGCAGATTTTTAAAAATGGCGGTTGAAATAAAACACTGCAAGTAGTCAACCAATCAGAAATTTTCAGCGCTTGCGCCCCACCCCAAAGGTTCTGGTACTTTTGGAAAGTACTACCCCGGAACTTAATTTAGACCCTAGTTCCTGCGGTCGAAACGCATTGAGTTCTTCAAAAGGTTCCTAGTTCCGGGGTAAAGTTCCTGCGGTGGAAACACGGCTTAAGTCATCCGCCAGCGTCTCTTAGCACACAATTGGCCATAAGTCATCAATATTTTATACAATCATCATGATATTCTGTAGATATATTGGGTGAAGGTATATGATCATGAGTACGAAGCCATTTTAAAATTGCTCCATAGGGGGCGCGATAGTGCCAATGCTTGGACCCCTCCCAACGCCGCTTGTGGCCTTAATTGTTAGTGTGGTTGCCTTAGGCAATCACACTACTATTATCCCACATATTATTATTATTATTATTAGTGTGGTTGCCTTAGGCAAACACACTATTATTATTACACATATTTATTTATTTATTATTATTATTATTCCACCCATTTTTTGGACCGCTACTCCTCCCAGAGTTTTCGCACCACATACACATGCAATATGTCAAATCGAGCGGCTTCATCGGGAATGGTGTGCTTTGTGGAAAGATTGGGTGGATGGTTTTTCAGAAATTTGACTTTTTTTGGGAAATTTTTCCCATAGAGAATGAATGGTGGAATGTTCACCCTTGTGATGTCACAATGCTGTCTTCTCACCCTTGTGATGTCACAATGCTCTGTCTTCTAGGAGCTGTACCCTGGTCTGTCTCTGGCTTTGATCACTGGGCATTCATCTGTATGGGACAAAATTGCCCACAAATTGTGCAATGCAGCATTGGACATGGTAGAGTGTTCTTTGAGTATTGGTGTAGATCAGCCTCGCCCCCTATCCTGATTGGTTGATGTTTGATATTTCATAACTTTTGAACCGTTTGTCATAGAGAATTTTGGGTTGCGTCATTGGACTCAGTAAAGACCTAGCAACCGCCTAGAAGTTTATAGCAACACCCTAGCAACCGCCTACCAGTCCATAGCAACGACCTAGCAACACCCTAGCAACCACCTAGAACACCATTGCAACAGCCTAGAACTCCATAGCAACTTCCTAGCAACACCCAAGCAACCACCTAGAACTGCATAGCAACCACCTAGTAACACCCTTGCAACCACCCAATTCTCCATAGCAACCACCTAGCAACACCCTAGCAACCACCTAGAACACCATTGCAACAGCCTAGAACTCGATAGCAACCACCTAGCAACACCTTAGAAACCACTTATAGCTCCATAGCAACCACCTAGCAACACCCTAGTAACCACCTAGAATACCCTAGCAACCACCCAGAACTCCATAGCAACCACCTAGCAACACCCTAGCAACCACCTGGATCACCATAGCAACTACCTAGTAACACCCTAGCAACCGCTTATAACTCCATAGCAACCACCTAGCAACACCTTAGAAACTGCCTATAACCCCATTGCAACCACCTAGCAACTCCCTAGCAACCACCTAGAACTCCATAGCAACCATCTAGCAACACCCTAGCAACCACCTGGAACACCATAGCAACTGCCTAGAACCCCATAGCAACCACTTAGCAACACCCTGGCAACCAACCACAACTCCATAGCAACCACCAAGCAACACCCTAGCAACCGCCTAAAACTCCATAGCAACCACCTAGTGACACCCTAGAACACCCTAGCAACCGCCTAGTACTCCTTAGCAACCATCTAGCAACACCCTAGCAACCACTTAGAACACCCTAGCAACAGCCTAGAACTCCATAGCCACCATCTAGCAGCACCCTAGCAACGACCGAGAACACCCTAGCAACTGCCTAGACCTCCATAGCAATTACCTAGCAACACCCTAGACACCACCCAAAACACCCTAGCAACTGCCTAGAACAGTATACCAACTACTTAGCACTGTTCATTCTGTTCAACACAAAGTCGACTTTGCATTGGCGGCAACCACACTTCACAATTTCTGCAGGATTTGTCTACTTAATATTACTCTTTCTTGCTGTTGGGGTATTTGCTGTTGTGGTATTTAAAAATGGCAGTTGCTGCCAGTGAGCAAACATGAACATGGGATGAAGTATTTGTGACGATTTCCATTGACCTATTAACGGTCTGCAGTATCGAACTGCAGCACAGATAGTACCTTTCGTACCTACCCCAGAGCAGGAGCTAAAATCGGCACGGGTACTTGCACCCGGCACGGGTCAGTTGGCAGTGGAGAAAGCAAAACAAAGCGGGAGCACGAATTCCGGCACGGCACAGTAGTGGAGAAGCACCATAAGAGACCGACAAGACCATTTAAGCCAGTGGCGCCACGGCAAAATCCTTGCCGCCACACCATAATAAAAAATAAAAAAATTAAAATAAATAAATAAATAAATAAATAAATATATATATATACTGTATATAGCCTATATATTAAATTCATAAATTAAAAAATGTTAAACTTTAAAAATATTTCTGCCTAAATGTGCTTTCAAATCCATACTGTCGCGTCCACATATTTATTTTCAAAAAGGGCCTAGACCGCGCGCTCCGTGCTTGCTCCTTTCTGAGGTGGTCGGATGACTTGCAGCGCGCGAATGTCGCAGGGTCTGTCAAAGCGTCACTTTTTTTTCTTCAGCCACCGAAAGACAAGGAAAAGTTAGGTAGCGACGCTTCAAATATTACAAAAATACCATAGTGTTAACCAGTGTTTTAATTGGACCAAATAAGTGCCGGTACCTACTCCTCAAAATACACACTGTATAAAATAAATTAATGTTGGTAATCAAAAGAAGAGTCGGTACTCCCGACAGCTCCTGCCCATCTGAAGCACTGGCGTTAACTATGATTCGGTGATGACAACTGGCGGATCCTAACTCTGTTCGGGCAAGTGGAATGCCTCATGCAGTTGTCTGATCGGACAAGTATAAAATAAATATATAACGTTATCTGAAAATAAACAGTGTTTGTTTGAGCCGAAGCGGAACCTGTTCCAGGTGAGCTACGCATGCTACGTGCCTATCATTTTTTTTTTTTTTTTTTTTTTAATCTAGAGCTACTGTTACAATGGTACAATACATCTGATTAAAATGGTGACCTGGAGAAGCCCGTCAGATGTCGCGGCCGCAAGTTGTTGGCAAATCGCCAAAACAGCGCGAATTATATATATATATATATATATATATATATATATATATATTAGGGCATTTAAAATGTTTGAGTGATTCAGCTACTTCCATTTCCATACTACAACATGGTGATTTTTCCTATGAAAACGAAAGGGAAAGTGTTTATTTTTAAGGTTTTGTGAATGTAGTGAGCTGCATTCTAATGACGATTATGATTATAACGAGAGGAGCAGTCTCACAAGCTGCTGCTGTGTCCAGAAATGAATACAGATCAAACTAGCTAATAAAAAATACATTAATCAAGCATCTAAGTTAGTTAGGAAAGTTTTGTATTATGCTTCTCAGTAGAATTAGAATGTAACAACAGAATCTTTAAAGCCATTTTTCTCACTTTTTCCTCTTTTTTTTTGAATGGACAATGCATGTAAACTCTGTCATTGAGACAGAGAGAGAGGGCTTTGAATGTGGACCCAGCTCAAATTATATTGTTAAATAAAAAGATAAAACATACTAAGTACTATTTTGTCATGGTAATTGAGTTAATTTAGCGGAAGTGTCCCTTTTAAAGTGCAATATGTAACTTTTCTTGAGTATCAATTTAGGCTATATAGTCCTCTATTCTTGAAGATAGAACTTCTAGATGGACAATATGCTATTTTAATTGTTCTCACCCCACCATAACTCAAAATACAGGCCGATTTTGCTTCAATATTTACAAATAATACAAGGGTTAACAAACCTTTTATAGTTTTAAAGTACATCTAAAACTACCTTTTAGCTCTTGCAAACTGTTATTCCTTGTATCAAGAGCTCATCAGAGCTATAAGATAGATTTAGATATTAAAAAAAAAAAAAAAACCTTTAAGAAGTCTCAAGAGGTTATGTTTTCATAGTCTTAAACTTTTTTGCCTTTGCTACAACCCCCCCCCCCTTTCGGACACCCACCACCACACCAAGAGATCAATTCCACAGGAAACACTGCTAGGCATGCTATGAATGATGAAGTTCCCATGTTCATACTGTGCTATATTGAGTATGGCGTTTGTTTTACTCTCGGTGTTGGAATTTCCACGCGTGAAAGTTGTTCTGTGCTCCCACAGTGAATATCTGCTTGCGCTGATTATCAGCTTCATACATACAAATTTAGTAATACTAATACAGCCTTATTTACTATATCAACTTAAGACAAGCAACACGCTCGTAATTATCTCATTAAAGCCAATGGCGCAGACGTTGCTTCATACTTTCAAACTGTTTTCCTAACGGCTATTTTGCAAGGAATGTATGATGTTCAGCAAGGTGCAATACTGTCAACACTATCTGTTTCTGTCACGTTTTTCTGGTAGTGTAATGTTATCGCATTTGAGTTTGGCTGAGTAACGGTTCTTTTCTTTGACTGGTAACCCCAAATAATACTGGCTAGACATAGTTTTAATTTGCTAGCTAACATAATTTACTTGTTATTTATTTTGCTTGTTATCAGAAATAGTCTAGAGGGACTCTTTTGTTTGTTCGCGGGAGGCTGCCGGAAGTTAAGTTAGGGCCAGAACAACGCACATGCAGAGGTGGGTAGAGTAGCCAAAAGCTGTACTCAAGTAAAAGTATTGTTACTTTAAAATAATAATGACTCAAGTAGAAGTAAAAGTAGTCATCCAAATAATTACTTGAGTAAGAGTAAGAAAGTATCTTGTGAAAAGACTACTCAAGTACTGAGTTACTTCATATAATCTGATTTAATGTAATAAGCAGAGCAATGTAAATGAACGTAAAAATCCAAATGTCCAAAATATAAAATTGTAAATGCTTGTCCAATAGAAATAAACAAAATATAAAATAGCCATGTGCAAATTCAAATCTGGCCTAAATCATATCCCTTTAAATAAAACAGTACACAGGAGGTTCGTCAGAAGAGGAGGATTTTCGCTTTCTGTTGGACTTTCTATTAAGTCTGTATACTCCGTCAGTTTGTTGGGGTGAACCCTCCGTTGACAGAAAAAATATCAATGAGGCTACAGGGATTTATCCATTAAAATAGACTCATCATCACAACAAAGAGGAGCCTGCACAAATTCAAACAGAAACTTTATATGTGGGAAACATAATGCTTTGTAGCACCATTATTGTACCTTATGATGCACTTCTCCACGATATTCCAAAGTCCCATGATGCTTTGCGCGAAATATGTGCAGAACTTCTGGTTTAGCGTAAACAAATGTTATGTATGCTATGCAATGTTCCAGCGCTCACGCCATGACTGTTGCATGCTTCACAAAAACTATTACACTACTAACTAACGTTTACAGTACAGTGTGAAATATCCACATTAATGCCAGTAACCTATTTAAACACACTCAATTTCAAAAATAACGTTTATAACCGAAGTATTTTGAGCAATAATAGCCTACTTACATAGCAATGATGAAATTGTATCTGTGTTCAGTAGATGGAGACAGAGACCGTAAATCAACAATACAGTTCAATCCGCTTCTGTTTTGCTCCAGAAAACGATGTCAGCTAGGTCTATCAGCAAACATACGGCTTAGCTATGCCCAGAAGTCCTCAATAATAATAGTATTTCCCAAGAAATTACAAATAATCGTTGACCACGTTCCGTGCTGCGTCTTTTACTGCTACCACAGAGTGAATGCATAAGTGAATGCGATAAGAAAAATTTCGGTTACGCTGACCTAAACAACGCTATTCCAAAAGCAAAATTAGACATGTTATACATCGTTAGAAAGCTTATACTCTCACCTACTGAATAAATGAATTGTCAATCAAGCCAGACTGTACTAAAAAGGGCGACACCGTCGTAAACAAGGCGTGTGGTATTACGCACAGCTATTTTGGAAGGTACCCAGGCATCACAAATGCGCGTATATTTCACAAACGGATTGTCCAAGACAATAAATGACAACTCAGTCAAATAGTTATCTATCCACAGCCAAAACTAACATACAACTTACCGCCACATATTTTCTCAAGTTCGAAGTTGAGTTCTTGTAGTCTGAAATGTCCACATTTCAAGGCAGACAAAGAAGGCAGCGCATAATGTAACTACTGTTTTTGGTAGTCTGTAAGTAAAACGTAGTTTGAATGTGAGGCAGGGCCGGCCCAAGCCTTTATGGGGCCCTAAGCAGAATTTGATTTGGGGGCCCCCCACCGCCAGTACTATTGACTATTGTCAATGCTTGATCATTCGCACACCTACTGTAAATCTAACACACCCATTATCAGTTTTATTAGTTGTAGCTGTGTTGCTTACATCATACATATAGTATGAGTACATAGTTGATGGAACAGAATTAGTTTATTTTACCGATCATAAATTGTTATACTCAGCAGCAAGCAATGTGCACACATAAAACAACAACTAATCTACAACTAGCTAATTAAGGCATAATGATATTGGAATATAAAAGCAAAGACCCCAAAATGGTAATGTAAATAATGTTAGGCTGTTATCAGTACCAAGTTTATAGAACAGAAGCTTATTTCCATGACAGAAATACCCAGCAACAAGTTATTTTTACACAGAAGAAAAATCCTTTAATCTATAACTAGCTAATTATACCAGATTGATAGTGGAATATTTTACCAATAATCACAAAATGCTAGTGTTAAATAATGTTATTCTATTATCAGCATCAAGCTCAGTATACAAACACGAAAATGTTAGCTTGCTTTTATTTCAAACCAGCTATGAATAGCTAGCTATCTACCAGTTAAAATCAAAATTTCTCTAGAGTTTTAATCTAACACATTAGCTAGATTCCCCCCATTAAACTCAAAATTTCTCTAGCTAGCTAGTTAGCTAGCTGGCTATTATAGCCTACAACTAGGTGGATTAAGATGCCAAGGCTATTTAGGGATGTTTAATCAAACGTTAACTTTCCTAAGACAAGACAAGATATGCTACCTAGGTTATGTTGTTAACTGACTAGCTAGCTAACATTACCTTCTGTTTTCTTCTTTCTTCTCTCTGCTCCAGAAGGATAGCCTATGTCCTTTTTTGCGACATTGCTTTTTTGCTGCTTTTTCCATCGATGCAGAGGAGAGGACAGTAACCTAACGTTAGTCTGACTGAGTGTGGCTGTGCTTGCATCAAAATGCAGTTAACATCCTTTACATCATAAATGTAAAGGATGAACGTGACACCAGCTCTGACAGAGGCAGCGGGAATTGATTAAACCAGTAGTATTAGCTAGCCAGTCCGTTAACATAATATTGCATTTTTGTATGATTGCCACTGACATAATATAATATATATATATATTTTTAAAAACAGTTCAAGCTCTCTTGTGGGACATTTCAAGCGCTCTTGGGGGCCCTCTGGTGGCCACGGGGGCCCTAAGCAGGCACTTAGTCCGCTTATGCGTCGGGCCGGCCCTGTGTGAGGCCAGGGGTGTTCTGCCACCTACGAATCACCCGCCGTTGTTTCAGCCATTGTTGTCGCCCACTCATCCTTCTGTGTGCTGTGACTAGCTACGTCTGATTGGTGAAACGGAGTCATGTGGGGCTATGACAGCGCCAAAGCAGACCAGTCGGTCTCTCTGAGAGAAAGAAACAAACAGAACGTGCATTGAATAAAAAATGGGTAAAAAATAAAAGTAACGAGCGGAATGTAGCCGAATATAACGGAGTAAAAGTAACATTTTTTCTTCACAAATATACTCGAGTAAAAGTGAAAAGTATGTTGCATTAAAACTACTCTAACAAGTACAATTTATTCAAAAAGTTACTTAAGTAAATGTAACGGAGTAAATATAACGCGTTACTATCCACCTCTGCGCACATGTGCAGTAACGTTTGTTTATGTTGTTACCGTTGAAAGCGTCTGTAACAGCGTTCTTTGTCCTTTCGTTCTTGCAAGTTTGTTTTGTTCTACAATAAATAGTCCTCTTTCTCCCAATGAAAACAAGAAATGGTGAGTCGTCCGCAGGTTTCCTACTCAGCTTGTTGAGGTGCGCAGGTAGAGAGAGAAGCATAGATCACATGCAGGGGATTAGTTTAAGCACCTGCACGTAACGCCCACACCCTCCAAGACAATAGAGAAATTGGACCCAATGATCCAGGAATAAAATTCCAAAAACATTAGTAGATACAATTGTACCAATACAGTTCTAAAAGCATACAAATTTATCTCTTGGCACACCTCTGGTTAAAACACGGTAAATTTCTCTGTCTGCTTACACTTGTGATGACTTTCTTGCTAACATTGTTTTATTTTTGTTGTAGTTACAGGAGCCAGTGTGTGGGGTGCCATGTTCTAATTGAGAGCAACTGGGGTGAAAACCTATAATAAGGACGCTCCAGTGCTTTCTGTTACCGCACTCTTTCCCTTTCTCACCCTCTTCTAGGTAATTCTGTTCCAGGTCAAGTGTTTGTATAGCCCGCGGGTTTTTTTCCTTCACTCTTCTTTCTTCGCTGGTTTTGCGTTGTACATTCACATCCCATTTTTGCACACGTGCATCCATACACATTTAATAAATACCCTACATTTCAGTCATACATGCATCATTGTCTTCTTAATAAACCATTAATTTGTTTAAAAATAGACCTTGTTGTGTTGTCTCCCTTTTTGTCACGACTATAGCTTGAGTCGTAACATGATCTAGACAGTAAGTGGGCAGGTTGTCTTTCCCACAAATATGCTGAACACCAGGTTACCAGGCCTGGAAATAAACTGAAGGCAAACGTGCTGGTTAGTAGACGCTTAACAAAACCAAAATGTTGTGATCCGACTATGCAGACTTTTGAAATTCTTAAAACAAGAATTAACCCCTTAGTGCACATGCCAAATCTGGCCAATCCTTGCCCTTTTAGGGGGTACCCTATTTAAAGCTTTATAACTCCAGTGAACACCACAGAGACTTGAAAAATGGCTTGAATGAAGCAAGACATTCGTACCATTTACAATAGTAACATAGATTATTTGATATTCATAATTTTGGAAGAAATAAAGTGCCACAAATGCAATTGTCTAGGCAAAAAATCAAAAATGAATTTGCTCTTTTTAGTTGGCAATGAAATACTGAGAGATTGCATATATAGTCGGTTAAACTATACATGTCCTGGATCAAAAACTTCTTGACCACAAGTTCATAAAATCTAAGGGTGGATATGTAGAACTACTAAAGATCTATGAAGCAAAAACTAAGCAGTGTACCCAGCGTCTCCAAATCTACTCAAAATGTCTAAATTATGCATTGCTGTAAATCACAACATATTCACGTATTTCACTACAAATCAACTGTTCTGACTCAAGAAACTCACTGTTTCATCATTTTCACAAGTGGGAATTACAAGCTTTCCGTCAGTACAGTAGTCTAAAATATCTAGGTCCAGAAACATATCCAAAATCTCTCCAAAAATGAATAAAATGCTTTTTGTCCATTTTAAAGCATATAAAGGAGCCCCTTATGAAGGTTTAAGATGAAACATTGATATCAAATTAAAAAATAATGTAAAAAATATTGTCACACAATGCGGTACAGTACCTAAATGTGTAATAATTAACTCTTGTATGTATTTCTGTACCCTGTACTCTCGTTTGTTTTCTTGTATGGGGATGGGAGGACATGAAAACAATTTTCAACCGTCCACCACGTTTTGGCAATGTTCCAACTCTTACGTCATCACTGTTGCATGCATCACAAAAACTACTAAACTACCAACGAACGCTTAAATTAGTGTGAAATATCCTTACTATAAAATACCACCTATTTAATATGGGCTCAAATTAGTGCCAAAAGTATTTTTGTATTTGTAAGCAATGACTTGTGCTTGCAACTTATGGTTTGTGTTTGTGTTTGTACATTGCGAGTTGAAACTGAAACAAAAGTATTTTGTACTTGCAAGCAATGACTTGTGTTTGCAACTTGCGGTTCGTGTTTGTACTCTGCAAATTGAACCTGTAAAAAAACGTGTTTGTGGATATAGATTTTCGTGAGGGGGAAGGATCACGTCTGTAAATTAAAATCTACATGTGTTTTGTGATCTGAAGTGCTTTATTAACATTTGTGAACAGAAAAAGTACGAATGCAAAACAGTGTTTACCTGCAACACTGCATCTACATGCAACGCACAGTTTACAAGAAGAAAGCTACAGACAGCCTTTTGGCACTGCTTTTACACTTCCGGTATGGAGAGCCAGTCGTTCAAGGCATTTTCAACTATCCAATCAACGCTCCAGTAGAGACCAGGGTTGCCATGTTGGGCACAATTGACTAAACTACTTATCTAGGCTGTGTCATATAAATTTTAGCTATATCCATAAGATCTCTTGTCTCAAAACAATCAGCCAATGGCAAGAAATAATCAGTAATAAATAATTGTAACATAATCAATAAAATAGATATATGTATATGCACAGAAATTGTATCTATTTTGAACACCCTGATTCTCCAAGGACATCGTTATTATTTCACCACAGGGTGGCGCACGCTGACCAGTTCGTGAGCAGCCACCACCGAGTAAACTTAGTGGATTGGCGGTAATGTTAGATATTCTCGCATGTGAAGATGTCATGGCAGCAACAGGTCGGTGTTTTAATTAGTTAACAAATTATCCAATAATTGTATTGCATTATATTTGTGTAATCTTGCTGTAGTATTGCTTAGTTCACTCATCAAATCTTCATAAATTTTATCCCAGCAAGATTAGACAAATAAATATGTGGAATTATGTTTTCTCATGCCTGACTAATTAGCTAAAGTTAGTTTACATAGAATAGTAATATAATGCAATACAATTATTGGATCATTTGTTAACTAATTTAAAGTAATAATCTCGAAGATTTTCATTAAAATAAATGCCTGTTAAGTCACTGTATATTGCCGAATTAGGTAACACAATGGTGATTGAGCCTATTATTATATTAATTAATATTATTATTAATATAATAATTTATGATTAAAGAACTGGGTGTCTGTGGCGACATTCCCGGGAAAAAATCACAAGCGGCACATAGTTAGTGACGCATTTTCCATCACCCATCAGTGGTTGGTACGCCAGAGAGGGTAGACAGAGCTAATGCAACAGGCTCGCTCTTCAACCAGAGACTGTAAAAAATATGGACAAAGCTACTGTGACGTCACCCATTTAATGTATGACATTAATAATACAATTATGTTCAGTTATCTTCAATTTATGTTTCTCAGCTAAACAAATATGCTTAGCTAACATATCAGCTTGCCAGTGAGCTAGGTAGGCTGTGGTTAGCTCACACATTAGCAATATGAACCACAGGGGAAGAACATCGACTACACTAATGGTCAATCAATCAGAGATGTGTAGGCTACTGGCGATTTGACTAGGCTAATTTTCGTATAACTGTCTGGTAGACCTGCTGTTACCCGAGCAAGTTATCGTCGTAGGTTTTCGCCACAGTCAGTTAATGAGCCAGTAACTGCTACTAGCTAGGCTACTCCATCGCTGTTTGTGGTGTTCACTTGCTGGGTGACGCTAGCTGACCGATGGTTCGCTAGTCACTTTCTACCGAATAAATATTAACACTGTCAGCGGTGGCTAAGAAATCTACCAAGTATTTTAATAACTGATCTGCAGGCGTGTAAATATGACAACGCACTTTGTACAGCAAGTTTTCCACCTGGTGCATGAAGACAAAAATAATGTACATTGAATTTCTAGTTATTATTAGGCTTTTTTTTTTTTGTAAATCATCAAAACCAATGGAGAAAAGCCAATATACGCAAGGAGCCCCCAGGACCGATTCTGAGAACCACTGTCTTAAATAGCCTACTCTTGTCGGTCTCTTAAATGCTAAAAACATGTTCCTTTCTAAATGCCAGTCTTACAAAGATGGTTAATTTTGTTAAATTCTGTGTGTGTGATTTCATTGTGTGTTGTATGTTATTCAGCAAATAAACCTTAAGACTCTTAATTCGCTTCGTGAAACTGAAAATTTTGCAGTGTTTATCCCAAAATCGGGATTATAGTAGCTTTGTCACATGCGTGAAGCATGGCCCAGGTAGACATTTACAGAATGTACACGACTGACAAGCCGTTTGACAGATTGAATATTTGCCGGTTAGGGTTAGCTAGTCAAATGGCTTGGTAGCTGAAGTTGCGAACTGTTTTATCATAGGCTACTGGACTACCAAATATAGCAAGCTGATTACGCTTTCTGCCAACTAATTATTTGGTTAAGTAGGCTAAAGGAAATTGTAAAAATGACTCGGCTACCGAGAAACTTCAGAGGACGATTATTTTATGGTCGTCTAGTGCAGCTGTAAATAGCACACGCCATAATGAAATCACTACGAAATGGGATGCCTGCATTTTCTGACTTCGCACAGGTGTACCGCGGTCGGAGCCACAATGTCGAGGCCAAGAGGCGCCACCTCCCACCCCAGTGACCATAGACTGTAGCCCCTACTGTAGATTAGTCCTCTGCAGTAATCGGGAAGTGACGCAAACTGTACCTCATTGGTCCACAACAAATATTATAACAGTGCCCAAATGACACAATAAATCATGAAATCAACCCATGGACAGTCATAAGACAAATAAAATACACATATTGTGACTATTTGTTCCCATGAGAAAAAATTATTGACTTTGTATTTTGACCGCATTTGTACCGTAGACTTACATGGAAACCGGATATGAAAACACCTATACTGGAGCCAACCGTACTGGCGCTAGTGAGCAACCAGGAACAACAAGACCAGGAAATGATCTCCAAAAACGAAGTCTGGTTTTGGCCGCTTGTGAGAGACATGCATACTAACATATTCTAGTTGAAAGAAACACATAGGCATTTATTCAGTCATTACCATGAATGACAAATACATGAAAGTCTATTTCATATTTTTACATGGAAGCAGTTTTAATGCCGTGAAGAAGTTTCTATAGCGCCAGTTTCTATACGACCGACCGGTAACGTATTACCAACTGGACCGAAGTGCAACGCTGATTTTAGTACTTAATAATTTCACAGCCGTCTGCAGTAGCCTACTAACGTTATACACTCGGTCTGTTGTGCTAACGTTAAACTCGGTCAAAATACTGAAAGCGGAACTCTGTAAAGCGTGGGTGTATTTTATTTGTATTTCATAAATATAAATGAGTTCCTCGCAATGATTATATAGATGCAAAAACAATAGTTTAAATGTTTTATTTTTAGTTACCCATCAAGCCGGTATAATGAGTGAGAAGGAATTTCTAAATTTCTTTAGGGAACCTTGAAAAGTACCAAACTATCGGTGCTGTAAGGTATGGGGGCATGCCGCCCCGCCAAGGCGTAACTTGTCGGGATGGCATAGCTGCCATGATAGGCTATATAACTGAATTTTACCTAAAACACAGGAAATGAAAGCAACTCAAAAAAAAAAAAACACTGTACTGTGACCTTATTTATTTATTTTTTTTAATTAATTAGAAAAACCTCATTTTTTAGTTAAAGAGTAAAGAGATTGCTGCTGACTCCATAGAATGCTGAACAATAATCCCTTCAATCAACGAATGCTTCCTATATGACACAAAGAGTATGCTACGCAGTTTAACATACAACAGTGCCCTCTAGTGTCCTGGTATACTATGCACTTCGGTCTGAATATCATTGCATCTCCGTGCTTCTTAGGGAGTTTACAATATATAACTGAGAGAGTGGGGCTAATAATAACGTGCTATACTATATTTAAATTGGCAGTATCTTGTAAGAGTAATTTTGAGGTGCCTACGAATTACTTCATCCTGTAAGGAAATAACTGTTCATAAGTTCCGTTTTTTTCTGGGTTTGTGCTCTCTGCACGGGTAACATCTTTCAGCCTCACATTGCTCTTCAATCAGTGCAGGGGTTTCTTCATCAGTTCTGATTAGTTCCCGTCTATTTCGCCTGTACTGCTGACAGTTTGCATGTGTGATCCTCTGTCGTAGTAGTGTTTCTCTCTGTCCTGGTTAGCTTTCAGTCTAGCCCTCACTCCTTCCATCTTTTCTGGCTGTAGCAGTTTTCGTGCTGTGGGCAGTCTTGTTTTCGTTCTGCGGCCTATCAGCAAGGTAGCCCATCCAAAGGGGTATTTCGATAATCCAGCAGTGTGAGGTGAGGGTCTTGTTTGTCCGCTTTGGCTTTTTAAAGCAATGTCTTGGCGATCTGCACTGCCTTCTCTGCCTTCCCATCAGACTGGGCGATGTATGTATGTGGGCGATGACGTCGTGTGTTTAAAGTCATATCCCTCACTGAACAACTTGAATTCTGCAGAGGAATACTGAGTACCATTGTCAGAGCAGACTTCATCTGGTATGCCATACCGAGCGAACTGCTGTTTGCAAATGTGGATGACTGAGTGCCTGTTTGTGGTGGTTAGCTTGTTGAGTTCAATGAAACTTGAATAATAGTCAACCAGGATTAAGTACTGTTCTCCTTCCAATTCAAAAATGTCTGTGGCTATCTTTTGCCAGGGCCTTTCAGGTATTTCATGACCAGTCATGGGCTCCTTGCAATTCTGCCTTTTGTAGGTATTGCATATGGAACACTTTGAAACCAGGTCGGCTATCTGAGCTTGCATCCCTGGCCAAAACATGACATCCCTTGCTAGTCTTTTTGTTTTCTCAATCCTTTGGTGGCTGCAATGCAGTTTCTTTAACATGTTCTTTCTCAAGGTGTCTGGGATCACTATTTTGTTACCTTTGAAGATCAGTTCTTCCTCCACAGTCAATTCGCTCCTGTAGTCCCAGTACAGCTTGGCCTCCTCTGGCGTTTCTGATTTTTAATTCGGCCAACCCTGGAGGTTGACTCTTTTTACCACTGTGACGATCTGGTCCTGTTCTGTTTCTGTGAGTATTTTTTGGAGTCTGGCGGGTGCTATAGGTAAGCACATTATCGCGCACACCTGCACATCATCTTCATTTTCACTTTCGTCTGTTTCATTTAGGTGATTCCTGCTCAGAGCGTCCGCTACGTGCAGTTCTTTTCTTTTCTTATACTTTACCATCATGTTGTATTTTTGGAGTCTGAGGAGCATTTTCTTAAGTCTTAGTGGGGTCTCTGCTAAGGGCTTTTTCATGATAGTTTCCAGAGGCTTATGATCGGTTTCCACGTCAAACGCCCGTCCAAAGAGATACTGGTAGAATTTGTCACGCCCAAACATGATGGCAGCTAGCTCCTATTTGTGCATATCTTTTTTGAGTGGCTGTAAATGCCTTTGACGCATAAGCTATGGGACGCTCATCTTGAAAAAGTACTGCTCCTATTCCGCAACTAGAGGAGTGCACACTCATCTTTACCGACCATGATGCATCATACAACTTTAGTACTGGAGCTTCAGTGACCATGCTTTGCAGCTTCTCAAAGCTCTTGTTCTGCTCCTCCATGCAACTCCATTCTGTGGTCTTCTCTGGCAAAATCCGGAGTTGGCAGTGATAGTAGATAACTGTGGTAGAAACTTACCCAGGTAAGTCACCATCCCCAAGTATTGTTGCAGCTCCGTCTTGTTAATGGGTTTGTGCATTTTCCTGACCGCTTCCACTTTCTTGGGGTCTGGTTTTAATCCATCGGCTGTTAGGGTGTGCCCCATGTAGTTAACTTCCTGTGCTTTGAATTTGCACTTCTGTGGATTCAGTCTTATGTTCTTCTCTCTCACCCGGTTCAACACCCTTTCCAGTCTCTGATCGTGCTGTTCTTCACTTTCCCCCCACACGAGGATGTCATCCACAATCACTTCCACTCCATCTTGGTCCTCAAACATCTCAGTCATGAGTCTCTGGAACATTTCACCAGCTGTGTTTATTCCAAAAGGTAGACTTTTGTATGCATAACGACCAAAGGGGCTGTTAAGAGTGCACAGTTTTGAACTTTCCTTGTCTAATTTCACCTGCCAGTATCCACATTGTGCATCGAGTGTCCTTAAGACTCTGGCTCCTGGCATTCGAGCCATGACTTCTTCAATGGTCCTCATGGGGTAGTGCTCCCTCTCAATGGCGGCATTTAAGTCCTTAGGATCCATGCAGATCTGGATATTTTGCTTTTCCGGTTTCCATAATGTTACCATGCTGCTCACCCATGCTCTAGGTTCTGTCACTTTTTCAATGACGTCCAGCTTTTCCATCCTTCTCAGCTCTGCCTTCACCTTTTCTCTGAGTGCCACAGGAACTTTCCGTGGAGCGTGGACAACGGGTTGTGCATCCTCTGTGATCTTAATGTGCTGTTCTCCTTTAATGCAGCCCAGTCCTTCAAACACATCCGCATACTTCTCCTGTACATCTTGACAAGACAGTGTTTTCACCTCACTAATCTGTTTTATGAGGCCCAGTCGCACACAGGTTTTTAGTCCGAGCACTGGTTGCACTTTTTCATCCAGAATTTGAAATTCAAATTGGTTAATTTTCCCACATTTTCTGCATTTCTCGCCATAAGCCGCCACAGTATTTGCAATGTTACACCATGTTGTCCTTGCGTGACGTTTTTTTGAACTTTCTGGGTGCCTCCGTTTGACTTTGTGGATGGTGCATTCTGTCTGCGCGGTTAGCAGTTTATCCATTTGGGTGCGGCTTGCCTCTGCAGCACGACATATTGGCACATCCTTGGGTAAATCTAAATCCTTTGTTCTCAGCAGCTTAGCTCTTATTTGGTCATCTCTTATTCCCACAACTATTCTTTCTTTTATCAAACTGTCACACAAGTCTCCGTATTCGCATGATTTTGCTTTCGTTTTCAAATCAGTGACAAATTGATCAATGTTTTCGCTGGGAGCCTGAACACGCGTATTAAACAGGTGTCTCTCAAAGGTTACATTTTTCTGGGGGGTAAAATGTTTGTCAGATTTCACTAGCAGTGTTTTGAGCCTTGTTCTATCTATGCCTTCCCTGAATTCAAACGTGTTGAATATTTCGAGAGCTTCGTCCCCGATAACATGTGGCAACGTGCTGCTTTGTACATTTTGCGCTTTGTTTTCGAAGCCGGTGGCGGTCAAGTACAGCTCGAACTTTTGTCTCCGTCTCTTCCAGTTGTCTGCAATATTCCCTTCCAAACTCAATGCGTCTGGTGCTTTTAATCCGTCCATGTTGGCTAGAATTCGCCCAATCTGACACCATGTAAAGAGATTTCTGCTGACTCCATAGAATGCTGAACAATAATACCTTTAATCAACGAATGACATCTCCTATATGACACAAAGAGTATGCCACACAGTTTAACATACAACAGTGCCCCCTAGTGTCCTGATATATTATGCAGTTTACTATGCATATTTTTACATTAGCATACTGCTATCTATCCACTGGACAGTTGACTGCTTAATAGACTATAAAAACATAGTCGTAGTACTGGAAACAGCGATTGCTTTTAGTTTCCTTACCATTGAAAATGACATGTTATAATATCTAATAACTAGTTAAAGAGTCTCCAGCTTGTGCAAAATGCTGCTGCTCGTATCTTGACCAGAACTAAGAAGTGTGAGCAGTGCTAGCGTCGCTTCACTGGCTACCCATTAAGCATAGGATAGATTTCAAGGTTTTGCTCTTGACCTAAAACTGTGCATGGATGCAAACCAGTGTACATAACCAACCTGCTCCTAACTTATAAGCCCACAAGGTTCTCAAGACGCAGGCTACTTGATAGTCCCAAGAATTTCCAAAAACCTAAAAGGTGGTAGAGCTTTCTCATACAGAGCCCCACTACTGTGGAACCAGCTTCCAAAATTTATAAAGAAGTCAGACTCAGTCTCAATATTTAAATCTAGATTAAAAATGCACCTCTATGCTCAGGCTTATAATCAGTTATAGTCTGGAGAAAGGGTGGGAGAAGCCTGTAGTCATAGAGCATTGTGGGGTGGCAATCCTTTCCTTACGGGCACGTGTCAATCAGCTGTGACCCGACTTTACATAGGCTGGCTCTTGATTGGTGGATATGGTTGCCCCCCCCCCCCCAACCCCATGACTGCATGGGCTCTCCATCCTTGTCCTAGTAGCTATGCAGGCATATATTACTCCTGGCGAGGTCCCCCCAATTCATACCACTGCCACTTTACCCACTGTCTGTTCTATTGCAAATTCCCTAATCGCCGTTTCTACCTTCTTCCCCACGCTGCCAGCGGGGCTCTTGCCCCAATCTTCGAGAGTGCTTTGAGAGTCGTCTGATCTCCCCCACCACTGCGGTCCAGCCCCTCTTTCGTCATTGCCTCCACCCTGCCCACATCCGACGCCACCTGCTGCTCCCCACCACCGTCACCCTGCCCCGCCCATCATCTGAGCCACATTATGAACCCTGTAAAACTGACTGACATGTTGGTCACCAATCAACACCCAGAGCCGACCAGAAGAGGATGGGTTTCCCCCTTGAGCCTGGTTCCTTCCAAGGTTTTTTCCCATCTGCCACAGGGAGTTTTTCCTTGCCACTGTTGCCTTACGCTTGCTCCTGTGGGGGTTTAGGCCAGGGTTGTCTGTAAAGCGTATTGTGACAACTGCTGTAAAATACGCTATACAAATAAAATTTGACTTGATTTGATATGAAATGTCATATTATCAAGCTACGTATTTCCAGGTGTTTTGTAAAATGAATGGAAGTAAACTAGTACAAGATTTGTTTCCTTTGGAAGACAAGAAAAATAGAAAATGACTCTACCTCATTCATAAAGACACACTATGGGGAAGGAAACTATAGCGCTTAAGATGTTACCAAATTGAAATAGCCTACCACCTTTAATGACTTTAACGTTTCCCTATCTATTGTATGTCTTCATGAAGGAACGACACGCAACTTGATAAATCCCACCTAGCCAAAATATGTCGTTACGATGTCACTGGGTGGTCGCATTTCCATTCCAGTGATGTTGCGTAATAACGTTGCTGCAACATGACAAGTTGAAAGACCTCTATACGTTGTAGCGACGTTTTCTGCGGGTAAGTTTTGACGTTGAGAGGACATTGTGGCAACGTGAGGAGAACGTAAGGTTTTGGTAACATTTGGGCCCTCTGCAGGTCAATTTTTACATTGCCAGGATGTTGTGACAATGTGGTGAAAACGTGACTTGTGCTGCCCTCATGTGCGAAAATATCGCATTTATGAGTTGTTCTAAGGTTATTCTATAGGCTGCCTCTAGTAAATCATGTTACATGTCTAATAAACTGATGAAGGTGTTGGAGGCATCAGGTACCAAAGTATCTACATCCACTATTAAGAGAATCCTACATTGCAATAGCCTGAAAGGCTCTCGCGCAAGGAAGAAGTCCCTACTTTAAGACCGGCATAAAAAATCCAGAATGAAGTTGCAGGTAATCACCAGGATGAAGACCTAGTCTTTTGGAGGAGTGTCCTCTGGTTAGATGAAACAAAAAAATTGAACTGTTTGGCCATAATTATATTTAATAATTACTTTGTATGGAGGAAAAAGAGTGAGGCTTCTAATCCGAAGAACACCACCCTAACTGTGAAACATGGGGGTGGCAGCATCATTTTGTGAAAGTATTGGAGTGGCCATCACAAAGCCCTGACCTGGATCCCATAGAAAATTTTGTGGACTGAACTGAAAAAGTGTGTCCGAGCAAAGAGGCCCACAAACCTGACTGAGTTACACCAGTTCTGTCTGGAGAAATGGGGAAAAATTCCGGCAAAGTATTGTGAGAAGCTTGTGGAAGACTACCCCAAGCGCTTGATTCAAGTTAAGCAATTAAAAGGCAATGCTACCAAAGTGTATGTAAACTTTTGACCCACTGAAAATCTGATATAAATCTGTTTCATAGCTATTTGTGGCAAACACGCCTGCCACAGGCCACCGAAGTGGCTTTCCAAGGGCCCCTCCAGCACAGAGACACAGGGAGAAGATGTTCAAAAAGTCCACATTTATTTCTGAGGGTTTGGCAAGATGGTACAGCCAAAGTGAGCAGATGTAAAACACCATCATGACGGAGAGGCTCCTCTCTGTGGGTGGGGATGGCAGATTTAACCTGTGCGCAGTGATTACCTCACTACGCACAGATGCAGCCACTCCTGTTCCTGGGTCCAATTAGCCTGGCCAATTCTCTAATTCTTAACCAATTATCCAATTGGCCAGGTCTAATTAACTTGACCCAGGGCAGGTGTGGCTGCTTAAACCAGCCATCCCCACACCACACTATTATTTTGAAATTGACTTAACACAGGAGATGTATGGTTACATGAAATGTGTGGAGTTATGAAAAATTGAGTTTGAGAAGAGCAAATTATTTAAATGATGTTTTAAACACCTGATGAACACTTACACACCAGAAAACATGTTTATACTTGTCAAGTTCATTTTACAAAATGTACAGGCTGTTTCAAAATTTGCAACATTTGTGAGTGTAAAATACTCTAAATACTGTTCATACGTACGTACGTACATACATACATACATACATACAATACTTAATTATCCCCATGATGACATTTTCCTGGCAGCATATAATATTCACATTTGCAAACACACATTTAAACAAAGAAACATTCAATCATTCACATGATGAATAAATACATATAAAGTGAAATATTTACGCCTATGAAATAAATATTGCATCTTACAAACCTATCCAGACATTGTGGCGAGTTGGACAAAATGGAGGGAGAAACAGGAGTAGAAGTTTTCGAATCGCTCGCACAGAGCTTCGGTTTATTTACCAGTCCTAACAAGGACTATTGGTTTGCTTCTCCAGGATGATTACAGCACATAATCACCTCGGAGTCTCCCCTTATAGAGCTTGTAAGTGTACACGTCACCAAGCCACTCCCCTCGTTCTCCCGCAAATTTGTCAATGGGAAAATGAATGGGGCAATTTTCAATAAACGATATTTTTAGTTACAAGTCGGGAACCAGTTAGCTACTGGTATGCGGTACTCATGACATATATGACTCATGAAATATAGTATCAGCAGCACGATTGACCAATGAGAAGTACAAGGTACAACGTTGTGTACTTTTAGTACGCTTAGGAACTACACATACCGGTACTGTGCTCACGACGCACGCTTATATCGTCACGGCTCAGCTGGAACACGCATGCGCCCTTCTACTTCTAGTGTCACTTTGATATAGAATTTCAATTTAAAATGACTGGAAATAACAGATTTGTTACTATTAAGTTATATTGTTTATTTCACATCATAATTGTACGGTCGTGATGACAACAGGGTTTCCTTTCAGGGATCTATAAAGTACAACCATAGACCGTCTAAAAGAGTAGCCTACAACCTAACCTAACTTAAGACGTAATTTCAAATGGAATATAACGTCATATATATTTTTATCACAACACAACAACAATATAGCTAGCCAGCATGGTTTTCGATAAATTACCGACAATATATTTACTACTTACTGTTTTAATAAAACTATTTATTAGAAATTGTCTATCTCTTGTCTACTGCACCTGTCTTGTCTAAGTGCACTGTGATTCTGATTTTCACAATGTGTATTCCTTTGTAAGTGCTGTGAGCAGACTGAAAGTCTACGTTACACCGAAGCCTTGCGAAAGGAAGTTTCGTTACATCGTGTACTGTACAGCATATGGTTTGTAATGACAAATAAACCTGACTTCGAC
The DNA here is from genome assembly GCA_039654925.1 of Anguilla pacifica. Lineage (NCBI taxonomy): Eukaryota > Metazoa > Chordata > Actinopteri > Anguilliformes > Anguillidae > Anguilla > Anguilla pacifica. Next base: position 31,046,769 of record CM077290.1, on the reverse strand, counting down.
AGCTAGCTAGCTACCTGCTGATCCAGCCATTCCTAACGTTAACGTTAGCTAACCGAAACTTTATAAACGATATCTTTCATGCTGGCGCTAACAGACCCGCTAATCTACCCTGGCTGTATATGACCTGCTTTACATGGTTGGATTTGGAATGATTTTCTCCCTTCTTAACATTATCGTCTTGACCATTGAAAAAATGCATTAAGCTAACGAGTGGCACCGCATTTGTCGTGGGTATAGCTAGCTAGCCACCGGTGTTGGGTGCAGTTGGCCCTATCTGCTGGTCCAGAGTCAGTTATTTTCTTCTCCTACTAATGCGGTTAAAGTTAGGACCTGGGTAAGGAAATCTGATCCTAGACCAACAGTTAGGGGCAGCCAAGGCACCGCACTTGGCGGGTAGACTTACAAGCACACGTGGTTGTGACGTGTATCCGTGCGACTGATTGATTTAGTGTAGTTCAGGACCACCAGCACATCGTAAATCGACATAAATCCGTTTTTTTCCCTCCAGAGATTGAAATAAATATAACCAAGCACATGCTACGGTAGAGAATGACGGTCCCAAAAACGTGAGAAATCTTTTATTTTTAATCGCTATAGATATTTTACAATGAATGATTTTTAAAAAGTCAATAGGATTTTAACATTGGGCTGTGACGTCACGAACCAGATGACTTACAAGCTCAACTATAACAGACGCGAAACACAACAAAACAGTACAAGCACACGTAACACGGGTATCTACACTTGTAACCAGAGACTGTAAAGCCGGGCACCCACCGCACGCGTATTGACCGCGAGCGCACTACGCGCGTATTACGCGCGTAACTGAAGCGTAGTTAAAGTACTGTTATTACAACGGCAGCGGGCGACGTCGTCTCCACCAGATGCGAACGCGTCGCGAACCGGCTGCGAAGCTCGCGCGACACAAGCGAACTGAAGCGTAGTTTTTCGCTTCTGTTCTATTTTTTTGGCTTGTCGCGCGTCACGATGGCCTGTTTATACACAGAAATATGCTCTAAAATGCTAGGTATACATGCTCTGATTTATATTTCATCCTTATATGACTGGGGGTGTGTCCCTAGTTACCTCCCAGATATTTTATAAGCAGCTAAAAAAATACAAGCCTTTTCGTTTTTGTATTGTCCTTGCAGAAAAAAAAAACCTGTGTAACATCGTGTATTTCACGTTTGTTCAGGACTGTTGATTATGGGTAAATGAATACTTGGTGAGAGACCTTTTTCAGTCTGTTAATTTGGTAATATTTTTTAACACATGTAAATACGGGAGAAAGTAAACGCTTTACATAATTACCATAAGCTTAAATCGCAACGAAGCCTGCCTAATAATCAGTCTCAAACCGTATTAATTTATTTGCTTGGTTAACAAGCGTGCCAATTTCACAAAGAATATGTAATGATCATAATAATAATAAATAATCCATAATCAACCATTGGGAATTCCCGTGTCGTCTTGTCATTCACGTCAAAACATTTATAGGATCAGATTTAGTAAAATCAGTATTTAGTATAATCACGGCGAACGAAGACATCGGAGAAGTCAATTAGGCTGAGCAATGGTTGGTTAAAAACTACCTTCCAACACTCGAGCTAACAAACCGCTGCTCGGTGCATTCACTTCTACGTCATTCAATAGGCTACGTCTTTCTGTGGTGTATTTTCAAATTTGCCCCACCCCCTCCGCAAAATAAGATAGCGAAACTAAGTTTGCCTTTTCCCCAGGTTACAGGGGTTTTTTTTCCTGCAAGGACAATACAAAAACGAAAAGGCTTGTATTTTTTTTAGCTGCTTATAAAATATCTGGGAGGTAACTAGGGACACCCCCCCAGTCATATAAGGATGAAATATAAATCAGAGCATGTATACCTAGCATTTTAGAGCATATTTCGGTGTATAAACAGGCCATGGTGACGCGCGACAAGCCGAAAAAATAGAACAGAAGCGAAAAACTACGCTTCAGTTCGCTTGTGTCGCGCGAGCTTCGCAGCCGGTTCGCGACGCGTTCGCATCTGGTGGAGACGACGTCGCCCGCTGCCGTTGTAATAACAGTACTTCAGCTACGCTTCAGTTACGCGCGTAATACGCGCGTAGCGCGCTCGCGGTCGATACGCGTGCGGTGGGTGCCCGGCTTTACGCGACGCTTACGCGACGCGTGCGGTGGGTGCCCGGCGTAAAAAAAATAGCTTGTAACACACAAAAGCACGCTAACTATACAAGTAAGTATTTACATGGCGCCAGCGACAGCAATCGTAGTTAGCTGCCTAGCTAGCTACCCCAGGGTCACCACAATATGTTTGCCCCAATAATGTAGTGTAGGTGGTAAAGTTTTGCCAAGTAAGTACAATCTCATAAAAAACACGTTTTCAACATACAAAAATGCCAAGTTACTCAAAAGTAGTGATATCAAAATGACGCCAAGTTACGGTACTACAAACAATACAGGCTATCTTGCCTTACCGAACTGACATAAGATGTATTTCAAACCAATGCTACCCAATGTTTCCTCAATTCTTTCAAGTCACTTGGCCCTGTGTGTATAAGCATGCACTACATGGACAGGCCAAACATATGTGTGGATGGCTCTCTCACAGTCAAGATTGATTGAATAGGCGTGTATATGTCCAATTTGTATTGGTATGTATGTATTTCGCTGCCCAGCCTTTCTGTTGCGTGAATGATAGTATGTTTCTTGGTATAAGTGTGTGTTCGTAAATGTGAATGTAACATGCTGGGAGGGAAATGTCCCCATGGGGATAAAGAAGTTCTCTATGTATGTATGTATGTATGTACAATATGTATTGTACATGCAGTATTTATTGTACGTAGCAAATATACAATAACTTGCACATGTACTCAAATTCAGTTCAGAAGCAAGTATAAACATGTTTTCTGGAGAAATATGCTTCCTGTAGTTACTCAGCAGCAGTTTTGTACATTAATTTCAATGTCTTCTATGAGGCAATTCTAAATATTTGACTCTTTGATCTGACACAAAGTGTGCATGACATTGTAAAATGGTAAGATTACAAAACACAGGGCCAAGTGACTTGAAAGAATTGAGGAAACATTGGGTAGCATTGGTTTGAAATACATCTTATGTCAGTTCGGTAAGGCAAGATAGCCTGTATTGTTTGTAGTACCGTAACTTGGCGTCATTTTGATATCACTACTTTTGAGTAACTTGGCATTTTTGTATGTTGAAAACGTGTTTTTTATGAGATATCATTTCTTTTTGCAAAGCGTTTTATTATGAGAGTGAGAAATGCGAAGTGACCCTGGAAGAAACGGTTGTGGATTATGGCCATCGTTGTGTGAATTTGTACAGTCTGATGAGCGTGTACCGTTCAGCAGTTTGGGTTTGCTATATATGTAAAACAGTGGCTGTCAGAAAGCGTGCGGTGGCGTAAGCATAAACGTATGAGAAACGCAGATGAAATATGGCCAGTGTATGTACTCACGGATTTGACGTCCATCCAACGAGCCTTGACTGACAAAAGAATCAGCAAGCCCGTAGAATTATAACTCCCTAGGTCGCAACTTGTGTAGCCTTCTGTCCTGCTCCGTTGTCTGTTATTTCGTGGAGACGCACTTTTAGTGTTTGTAAGGTTTATAAGGAATTTTGATAGGCTTATCTGCAGGTAGGAATCCTCTTCGCTGTTTTGCTAAACTAGAACCGGAAAACATGATAGTGGAGAATAGGAGCAGACGCATACGTCCCAGCAGGCTTTGCATATGAGAAAATAACAACAGTTTGAGAGAAATGAGGATGAAATTATGAAATTGCGTAGTTGAAACAATATGTTTTTAGCAGAATGGGCATGTAGGTGAAGGTTGACATGATCACGGAGTATAGTGCGAAGTAAATGGAGTGACCATGAGCGAGCTTATATTCCTTATCGAACGGTATATATAACAGTCGCTATAAAGTGATAGCTGTTAAAGTGGAGGGTTAATTAACATATGAAATCTATTGCACTGGTGTGTTTTTTCATGTTCAGTACTAGTAGTTATAATTGAGAGTGAACCATAATTTTAAATGTAATATTTTAATGGGGAGTTGCAGAACGTACATACGTAGTAATTGTTTGTATGTGGCTAGATAGAGAAGGGGGCGAGGTAACATGAATGTAGAAACGTGGCGTTTGCTGATAAGAAGGTTTTGTACGGTAGCCAAGTGAAGAAATGTAGTTAGTAGAAATGGCACAGCGGTGAAGTGGTGTAACTTTTTAATAAAAGGAATACATTTGCCGTCATGAAATGCATATGGGTGGCCATGAGTGAGTTTTGGTAAAGCAAATATAAGCCTAAGAGAACGTTAGTGTAAAAGAGGGAATTATCTGCCTGAGGGCGAGGCGGGATTCGATCCTTCAAGCGGAGGTTTACTAGTCTGTCACTTTGTCAGGGCAGCACCATGACATAGCTGTGCAATGTGTGAAATATCATTAGCAAACCTGTCCGTGGTTTTAAAGAAGAACACAGGCGAGTAAGCACAGAAGAGCTCCCGTTGAATCCATATGGCTTTGCAATATTGTAGCCGGTTAACAATTGAACGTGCAGACGGTACGTCGGGGAACGGCTGGTAGATATTGTGCAAAAGCAATAATTGAGAAGTAGTGGACAATTATTAGTGAGGGTAAAAGCAGGTTAAAGAAACGCGTTCCTAGCTGGGCTTGAACCGAGGACCCTGTGTTCCCAAGACTATAACCTTATCCACTAGACCACTAGCGGACTAGCTGTTTGTACTGAAAAAGTTTCAGAGTAAAAAGATATGGGTATTTTGCGTGTGTATTAGTGAGGGTAAAAGCAGGTTAAAGTAACGCGTTCCTAGCTGGGCTTGAACCTAGGATCCTGTGTTCTCAAGACTGTAACCTTACCCACTAGGCCACCGACGGACTAGCTGTTTGTACTGGGAAAGTTTCAGAGTAAATAGATATGGGTATTTTGCGTGTGTATGCGAGTTTTTCATTGGGTGGTGTACGTGAAGATTTGGCGGGTGTCGGTGAAATGTCCAATGGGCAGACATGTTATTAGTGGGATAGGCGGCAGGAAAAATAAGAATGAGAAGAAGAATGAGAAGAAGAAGAAGAAGAAGAAGAAGAAGAAGAAGAAGGAGAAAACGCAAAATCCCCTTAGTTTGGGGCTTTATTGTGTGGACATGTGAAGTTGTTTATGAAATCTGTCTGTTGAAATGGGGTCAGAATGTACAGAATTTAATGTTTTTAAGGGTTGAGTGTCTGTGGCTGTTGTGGTTATTTCTGTGGGGAACCCTGAAAAGTGCCAAACTCTCGGTGCTGTATAGGTATGGGGCATGCCCCCGCCAAGGCGTAACTTGGCGGGATGGCATACCTGCCATCCCAATAGTATAATTTCTTCTACAAGAATAAAAATATCTTATTTCTGAATACAATTTCCTAAACAAAACTATTTAATTGATGCATTTTATTCAAGATATGCTTCTCATAGACCCAAAGCACTGGATGCAGGCAATTGTTCGAGCACATTGTGTAGTCATTTAAAAACATTTTAATTACTCAGCAAAATTATAACCCCACCATGATTCCCATTTGACATGTTGATACGACACAAATGCTTTGAATGACCACATTCTCTTCAGATGGTAAGATGAAAAAACACAGAGCCGCGGTACTTGAAATAATTTAGGAAACACTGGGGAGCAGCAATGCTTTGGAATGCAGCATGTTTTAGTAGTGTTAGCTAAGATAGCCAATATTGTCTATTGTCACTTGGCGTAATTTTGATATCGTTTCTTTTCATTGCAGGACTAGATTTTTGTACGCTAAAAACGTGTTTCCTTCAGATACAGTTCATTGAATGGGACGTATCCGCAGCCTCATAGCCGTTCATATATGGAGTTTGCGAGCAAGTCGTGGTCCCCTGATCGAGCACATTGAAAATAGCGGCATCTGGTTTGAAAGCGGGCATAATTTGAAGACCACAGTCCAGCCCAGTAGATGGCGGTAAGGCACGAAAAGCTAGTTTACCAACCGCCGAAGAAGAAGAAACCAGCCCCAGAAGAAGAACAAGAAAAAGAATTGTTTCCGGAATGTGGATTCGGGGGGGGGGGTAACATACTGAAAATATTGCGCTGAGCAGCTACATCCATTATAAGTCATATCAACACTTTCGGTAAGAAATTAACCAGCACAAACTCCGAAAACTGTTCTGAAACATGCTGATCGCTACGTTTTGAAACAATTAACTAACATCACTTTACGGGTTTTTTTTCATTATATACGTTGTCCGGTATGCCCATTGCTGGTTAATTAGCTCGCTATCAATTGCGCGGATCTGTCGGCTTAGGAAGACATGTCTATATCCAGTTATTTATATCAAGTTATTAGTTTAACATATGTTGGGCGGCTTTTTACTACCTGTGCTTAAAATGAATATCGTTTCTAGTTCAGTAGTTAATTTACTGGGTGGCGGTCTAATTGATGTAGACAGTAGAGAAAGCTTATCCATTGCTTCTTCGTCAACTATTGATAGCTGGCTAACTTGTTATCAGTAGCCAGCAAGCTAACGTTACACAGCTTCATTTGCTAACGTATTGTGTTACCCAGAATATTAATCAAGCTACTTTTGCTAAGTAGGAAGCCATATACCTTATCTGCAGTAAAGTGTGTTGCTAGCTCGTATTACTTGGACAAAAGTGTGCTTAACTTGGTGTGACAATTTGAAAGAAACCCCTGAAATGTCGGTATTACGAACGCTGGCCAGAATGTACTCGGATTAATCATTTACTTTACTAGAGCCTTCGTTAAAACTTGAACATTATGCACAGAATCCTGTCTGCAGCTCACTGGTCCTGCAAAATCGCAAATAGAAACTCAAATAGGTGGTTGGGTATCTGACTTTTTCCCCCTGCAGCGCTTGGTCTGTAGTGGGTGCTGATGTAGTCTCCGCTCCTCTCCAGGCCCCTGTTGTCTCAGATTTGAGGATGTCGGGACAGAAGCGTGCTGCTGACCCCTGTAGCTCGTCATCCAGTGTGCCCCCGGAGAAACGTAGAGAGCGGGAGGTGGAAGACGGAGGTGAGGGGGCCGGAGTCGGAGTAGGAGGAAGCAGCACTGCCGTTGAGACGGTCATCAAACTGGGAGGAGTGTCCAATTCTGTGAGTTACATCTGCTGTCTGTCTGTCTGCTGTAGGCTTCCCTGTTGGTCTTGCCCTATAACCCTGTTACTCAAACCACGGCCAGCACCAAGTACTGCTGGTTTTTCACCCTCCCTTTACAGGGGAGTCAGGTGAGAACACAGTCAAGCCAATCAATAGCACTGATTGTTGAGTTAATTATGTGTGAGAAAAGAAATCTAGGGCTGCATTTTTCATTTGAGGGCTAGAATTTAGTATCCATGCCCTGTGATGTTTCACAAATTGCATACCAGCATACCTTCCATTAAGCACAATCTTTCTTTCTCTGTGTGTTTCTCTGTCTTTGTGTCTCTCTCAGGAAGAGCAAGATGTGAAAGCCCTTCTGGTTAAGAACAGGAAATTGGGGGAGGCTTTGGACCAGAGGCAGGTGTGTAAAACATATGCTTTTCTGTCTTTCATATGTTCTTTGTTCTTTACTTGCATGTTTTCAGTGTGTAAACACTGTCTTTGACTATTGTTTTTTAACAGAAGCTAGAAGGCTGTGTTTGTATTGAATTTAGATGGAGAACTTTGCTTTGAACTGTCAGTGTGGATGGTTGTTTTGTGTTTTCAGGTAATTGAGGACGAGCTGAGAGAGAGGGCTGAGAAGCTGGAGACTCGCCAGGCAACTGATGATGCCAGTCTGCTGATCCTCAACCGATACTGGAACCAGGTATGTATAAAAATTGCAGCACCCTGCAAGTAAACTGACATCCATCATGGTAATTACCATTTCTGTCTTTCTTAGGTTGTGAGACTTTAGACTTCTTGTTTCTTTCAGTTTGATGAGAACATACGCCTGATTGGCCGGCGCTATGACCAATCCGGAAGTGAGTCTGCTGAGCTCTTGACTGGGGAAGGCCGGAGTCTGAAGCCAGAGACTCCGGAGCCTGATGGAGACTCCAACCAAGAGAGAGTGAGAGACAGAGGTGAGGATGGAGTCAGCGAGTGAGTGCACTCTCTCATTGTGGTAGATAAGTTTCAGACGTGTGTGATTGGTTGGCACTATTTGTACTGTTGCTACAGTAATGTAATGATGTTTCTCTATTGTTAATTAGCTGTTTTCTTTATATAATCTATGTATGTGTGTACATTCATGTTATATTTGATACTATGCTTGTGTTTTGTAGTATTATTTTATAGTTTATGTAGCTGCCTTAGCAAACCCTGGCAAGAAAGCATAAAATAATTGAAAATGGTGAGGGGGAGGAGAAGAAGTTGGGGTGATGGCATTGTATAGCTGTGGAATGTGTGTGGGCAGGTGAGGTGAGAAGAATGGAATACAATTAGGACACACAGATTTTTGTGTGTTGTGTGTGTGTGTGAGTGGAAGGTGTATGATTTAGTCTTGAAACTGGTGCAATATGTCCTCCAGGCCACTCAGGTGAGGCAGCCACTTCTTTCCTTGCCACCCTGGCCAGCAGCAGCAGTGAGGAGATGGAAGCAGAGCTGCAGGAGAGGGTGGAGGCGAGTCGGCTGCTGACCAATCAGGTTGTGGAAATCTACAACAGTTTGAAGGACACGGTGGATTCCCTGGAGAATGAGCTGGAGGCAGGTGGAGGTGAGAATTTTATTATGGGATAGCCACACAAAGATGTGGCCGGTTACTGATGGCACACATGTCACCGCACGAATGCAATGCATGGCTGAAGGGAAAAATGAGAAACTAAGGGGTGTTGTTCCCCTTCAATTCTGTGATTTCAGACAACAGTGTCTGGCAGGTCACCGCCCAGCTGAACACCCTTCTGGCCAAGGAAAATGAGCGATTGCGTCATCTGACCAGCGAGCTTCAGCAGAGGCACATACACATGACCAATGAGGTGTGTTGGGAATCTTCTCCCTTTGTTGAATCAACTCCCAGGAAGTTCAATACCTTTTTTCCATGGAGTCACAGTTGTTGCACTTTTAGCTGTGCTATGATTATGTTCATCAGCATGGAGGGAAGCATCAGTGGCTTCTCGAGTAGATATGCGAGTATGCTTAATTATTGCTCAAGTTTCCTAAACTAGTCTCTCAGTTCTGTCAGAAACTGCCATAAGAGCACTTTCAAAGGAATTGTTGGGGTTCAATACCCAACTATGAAGTGCTTGAACAGAAGTGTAAATGGTGGCAACAGGAGCCAACTGAAATAGAGCTGATAGTAATTACCAATTGGATTAATGCAGTAGGAAGTATTAGGCATTGCACAAAACTTTTGGCCACAAATGTTCAAACCCGCACTAAGTGGTAGCATTGGTTCTCATTGTTATTGCTCCAGGTGATTTAGACAGTACTTGTACTTGTAGGTCAGGTCCCACAGTATTTGACTGGGCTTGTCCTAACTCAATAAAAGCGGTGCAAAGTACCCATCCACCAACAGTAGAGCACTGCTCCTTTGTAGGGTTTGGGTATCGAGAGCCAGTTCCGAATGTGTTAAGAAATGTGCGTTTCAAATCCGCTTATTGAATTCTGAAAATGTATTTTTAATGCCATTTGCGATGAGTGGAATGCACATAATTTTACTGAACTGCCAGGATCCGTTGCGCTTATGTCTTCGTAACTGGTTACGTAGTATGTAGCGACTTACCTGTAGAGCAGCATTACCGGTGTTGGGCTGTTTTTCATATTATTGGGCGGGGAAAAATGTCTTTGAGCGGTTTGTCATAATTTGGGCTATTTGTTGTTTTATTGGGCATTTATTCATCTTCATCTTTCCGCTAAACATTTACATTCGGTGGTGCAGTTTGTTCCTCCTCCGCCTATTCCTCGGTTGGTATTTTACCTGAAGCCAGTCAATTGACCTTTTTTGCAAATGAATGATTAACACTGCAGTCCACCAATCCCTGCTTTAAAATGGTTGCTATGTACTTCTGGTATGCACTTATCGTATGTCGCTTTGGATAAAAGCGTCTGCCACATAAATGTAATGTAATGTACTACCTCCAATATCTAGCTCTGAGCCTGTCCACAACAGTATAGTCTAGCTGATAGTGGGGGGAAAAAAGCTTTTGTAGGTGGTTGAAAGATGTTGTTGAAGAACTTGCAAAACTGACTATCCTGAATGTTTCGGGGAGGTTTTACTTTTAGTCCATTCCCCAAGCTCAAGACAAGCCTGGAAAAGTGTCTGTTGTGGATAAAACTATGTGACTCTTGCAGTCAATACCACTGACAGACACAACCAGCTAGGTAACCTATATTCTGCCTAGTAATAACAATAGATAGATAACATGTATTTTCTATTAACTGGAGTTAGCCAAGTGATTGAATCAAATCAAAGCTTATTTGTAAAATGCACAGTTAACAATACAGCAGATACGCAGTTGTTTGCTGGCAACGTTAGCCTGCGAGCTTCGTTGTGTAGATATGTGAAGGGAGATAGTTGGTGGTGAAACAATATGAGAAATAATAAACTAAAATAAGAAACATTGCAGCATTTGTCATGACTTTGGTAGTTATCTCTAAACTTTACTGTTTTATAGACCACTGTGTCTTTTACCTTAGAATGCATGATGACAGCCTACTGAGCATGGAAAAGATGGAAAAGCCTAGATGTTGTTCATTGTTCACTGTTGCTCACAATTGTATGTGTGTGTGTATATATATATATATATATATATATATATATATATATATATATATATATAGAATTTTATCTAGATTGGGCGGGTTTGAGACTCTGATTGGGCAGGTTTACCATTTTCAAATCTGGCAACACTGCTGTAGAGCCTAATAAACAGTACGGACCAGAGCAAACGCTCAACTGTGGCTAAGTTTAACAAGTCCTAGGGATACAGCAAAATGTAATCAGTGCATGAAAATCCCTGCTGCAGATGGTCCCTAGGGACCCCTCTCCGGTCACCATCAAGGGAGCCAGCTCTGTATACTTAAGGACTGCTGACTGCACCCAACCTGGTACATGTGACACAGGTCACCTATCAAAGCTGTCATTTCCATGCTGAATGCCATGCCAGTTCCATGACACAGCTCTATCCTCATGTGCTTTTTCTCTCTTACCAACATTTTGTTCATAAAATGTACTATTTTAATGCTGGAGCAAAACAGTGATCACCTCCCCAGTATTGTGTGCAGCAGAAGCAAGACGGCAAGTAGCCTGTTTGGACAGTAGTCCTCCTTTCGCCACTGACATTGTACCTGTTGCTAACAGGTTGTCAGCCAAATCCCGATTATCAGATTCTATAGCCATTGAATTGGTGTTCGCTGTGCACCCAGTGGCTCCCACCTATCCTACAATATCAGAAACCAGATCCCTATGTTACGTTAATCACCTCTGTAACAGTTTGGTAATTTTTGTAACGTAATTTTGATCAGTGTTTGGATGGATCCTAATTCTGTGAAACCTGAACAATTTTTAAGCCAAATAATATGATTCACCGTAAATAAAATGAGGGTGCCTTATTGATATACCTACTAGGGCGGACAGGGGCTCTCTTTCAGAAGACAGTCCACTATTTAGGCCCATGATACAATTTTGCGCATGTGCCAGGCTTCTCTGGAGGACTGCACCTAGCATGTGCCTCACATCTTAGCTGAAGGACATACTCATATATGGCCTTCGGGGTGGGGCAGCCAATCCGTTTGTGAAATATACGCACATCTGTGATGCCTGGATACTTTCAAAAATAGCTGTGCGTAATACCACACCTGTTGTTTATGGTGTTGTTGCCCTTTTTAGTACAGCCTGGCTTGATTGACAATTCATTTATTCAGTAGGTGTGAGAGTATAAGCTTTCTAACAATGTATAACATGTCTGATTTTGCTTTTGGAATTGCGTTTAACTGGTCAGCGTAACCGATAATTTTCTTATCATCGCATTCACTTAGCCATTCGCTCTGGGGTAGCAGTAAAAGACGCTGCACCTAACGAAACGTTGTCAACGATTTTTCATAATTTCTTGGAGAGTACAATTATTATTGAGGACTTCTGGGCATGGCTAAGCCATATGTTTGCTGATAGACCTATCTGACATCGTTTTCTGGAGCAAAACAGAAGCGGATAGGACTTGATTTACTGTCTCTGTCTCTATCTACTGAACACAGATAAAATTTCATCATTGCTATGTAAGTATTACTGCTCAAAATATTTCGGTTATATACGTTATTTTTGAAATTGAGTGTCTTTAAATAGGTTAGTGGTATTATATAATGTGGATATCTCACACTAATGTAAGCGTTAGTAGTGTAATAGTTTTTGTGATGCATGCAACAGTGATGACTAGAGTTTTGAAACATTGCCAAAACGTGGTGGACGGTTGAAAATTGTTTTAATATCATCCCATCCCCATCCGTCATTATGCTGAGAAATACCTAAACCATTTTTATTGAAAGTATTTGAGTTTCTCTCCAAACGTGCGAAAACACGCTGGTATAATAAAACAATGATGGTAAATATAGCGTGTATATATATATAGTCCGCTTCGTTCTGTTGCTACCATAATATAACAAACTTTCTTGTGTCTACAGCTGCAGTTTTTATTAGGGGTCCAAGCAGCGAAGCTGGTGGAACCCTATTGTATCTGTTAGGATTATTATTCTTATTTTTCTCCGCTAAAAGTGTCTGAGGCTCAGCAACCGTAAGTTCTACAGCAACAAAATTTGGCAGGTGGGTTCCTATGGCCCCCCACTACTCAGGCACTAAAAATCACCTATGTCGGCCAAATGGTGGCGCTATAACAAAGGGTTTTGCGTAAAAGGCCATAACTCCCACACCATAAGTTAGATCAACACAAAACTTCATCGACCTATGCCGCTGAATGTGCTGTACAACTTTGCCATTGGCACCACCTATGTCCGCCATATTGTTTGCCCGCCATTTAGACTTTTTCGTTGGGGCGTGGCAGTTTTCTCCGCTAAAATGTCTGAGGCTCAGCAACCATAAGTTGTAGACCAACCAACTTTGGTAGGTGGGTTCCTATGGCCCCCCACTACTCAGGCACGAAAAATCTCCTATGTCGCCCAGATGGTGGCGCTATAACAAAGGATCACTCTTTTAAAGGCTATAACTGTCACACTATAAGTCCGATCAACACAAAACTTCATCGACCGATGCATCTGAGTGTGCTCTACAACTTTGCTTTTGGGACCACCTATGTCCGCCATATGGTTTGCCCGCCATTTGTACTTTTTTATTAGGTGGGGTGCGGAAAAGCTGGAGCTCCAAATTCTAAATGTTACGACATCGAGTAAACTTCTTTACGGCAAGCGACATCCATGGCGACGCAAGTAATCCGACACCGTAAAGTTAGTTTTTTATCAGTGAGGGGACGGTCTTGGGGCACTTGGAACGGTAGGATACTGCCCTCTAGGGTTTTCGACACACTTGTTCCTGGTTATGGTTAGACACTTTGTTGTACGTCGCTCTGGATATGAGCGTCTGCCAAATGCCTGTAATGTAATGTAGGCTAATATTCCGTAACAACAAGATAAACCCGACATTTGCCCTAAAATATGCCAATACAGCAGTGAAAACGCTGCTTACTGAATAACGAAATAAACGAGACAAAGTTTTTTTTAATTATACCATCTCATATTACAGTCAATATCTGGGACTAAACATTGAATAAATATACAATCTTACCATTGGTTTTACGCGTAGAGATGTCCCTTTTGCGACTGAGTGGTCATACATTGTCTTGGACAATCCATTTGTGATTCCTGTTGCTTACGGCGTTGTCGCCGTTTTCAGTACAATTTGGCTTGATTGACAGTTCATTTATTCAGTAGATGAGAGTATAAGCTTTCTAACGATGTATAACATGTCTGATTTTGCATTTGGAATAGCGTTTTATAGTTCAGCGTAATGGAATATTTTCTTCTCGCATTCACTGTGGCGTAGCATTAAAGACGATGCACCTAACGAAACGTTGTCAACGATTTTCATAATTTCTTGGAGAGTACTATTATTATTGAGGATTTCGGGGCATAGCTAAGTCATGTCTTTGCTGATAGACCTATCTGACATCGTTTTCTGACGCAAAACAGAAGCGGATAGGACTTTGTCATTGATTTTCTGTCTCTATACTACTAAACACAGATAAAATGTCATGTTGCTATGTAAGAATTACTGCTCAAAATATTTCGGTTATATACGTTATTTTTGAAATTGAGTGTCTTTAAATAGGTTAGTGGTATTATATAATGTGGATATTTCACACTGCAATGTAAGCGTCAGTGTAATAGTTTTTGTGACCCATGGAACAGTGATGACGACAGTGCTGGAACGTTGCTAAAACGTGGTGGACGGTTGAAAATTATTTTCGTCCCATCCCCATCCGTCATTATGCTGAGAAATAGTTAAAACATTTTTATTGATAGTAATTGAGTTTCTCTGGAAACGCACGAAAACACGCTGGTATAATAAAACAATGACGGTAAATATAGCCTACATATGTAGTCCGCTTCATTCCGTTGCTACCATAACATAACAGACTATCTTGTGTCTACAGCTGCAGTTTCTGGCTGCAATTACTAATATTGAATATAAACAAAAGACGCAATTTATGCTGTACTCTACCAATGTCTACATAAATAATACGGTACTCTGAGCGTATGAAGCAGTTATCATGGATGGCGAGTTGATATTTTTGCTACTACAAGTTTGTTAGTAAGAGTTTTGAGAGGATGAATCATTAGCCTACTTTTCTTTGGCATGGATCCATTTGAAGACAATATCGGGTGAGTTCGTTTACTCTTTAAATCCGTCATTATGCTGAGAGAAATCGTATTCTCAATTTAATCTCCATTTTGACTGTAGCTTTTGGTTGTAACTAGTTAGCTGTTTCGTAGGTGACTTAGTTAATGCACTCGTCTTAACTATTGCTTGCATTTCTGCATACACTGTGTTGTTGCTGTTCTTGTTTGTGTTAGTGTTAATCAGTTTAACCTACAGGGTCCAAGTTGAACTATGCGGTTGTTCTCTGCACTTGGAACGGTAGGCTACTGCCCTCTAGGGTTTTCGCCACAATTGTTCCTGATTATGGTTATACACTTTGTTGTACGTCGCTCTGGATAAGAGCGTCTGCCAAATGCCTGTAATTTAAGATGTAATGCAATATTCCGTGGCAACAAGATAAACCCGACATTAGCCCTAAAATATGCCAATACAGCAGTGAAAACGCTGCTTACTGAATAACGAAATAAACGAGACAAAGTTTCTTTTTAAATTATACCATGTCATTCTACAGTTAATATCTGGGACTCATCATTGAATAAATATACAATCTTACCATTGGTTTTACGCGTAGAGATGTCCCTTTTGCGACTGAGTGGTCATATATTGTCTTGGACAATCCGTTTGCGAAATATACGCGCATCTGTCACGCCTGGGTTGGCTATCTTCAATAATAGCTGTGCGTAATACCACACCTGTTGCTTATGGCGTTGTCGCCCTTTTTAGTACAATTTGGCTTGATTGACAATTCATTTATTCAGTAGGTGAGAGTATAAGCTTTCTAACGATGTATAACATGTCTGATTTTGCTTTTGGAATAGCGTTTTATAGGTCAGCGTAACCAAAATTTTTCTTATCTGCCAATGTCTAAATAAATAAAACGGTAGGCTACTTTTCGCGCAGCACGCAGATCGCGAGTTGATATTACGTCTTTTTTCCCGTTTTTTTCTCAATGTCGTATTTATTATTTGAAATGTGCATTCATGTGTTATTCTATCTGTCTCTGTGGCGCTCTGAAATGTGCATTCTCTGCTAAGCTGAGCAATGGATTGGAATATGTGTCTGACGTAGTGTTGCACGGTATACCAGAACTTCAGCACTTTCTCGGTACTTAAAAAAAAAAGAAAAAAAGAAAAGAAAAGAAACGGTTCGGTATTACAATATTCCGACGTTCGGTAGTTTTGAGTCAAATGTAAAAGCCAGGGAAAATTGTCTCCCGCATTACTGATTGAGAGGATGAAAAGTGTAATTTGTCAGAATCTTCGCTAGAAGGCAGTAGCAACTAAGGTTGCCAAGTGAGGTGACTTGCGCTTGTGCACTCAGCTCCTTGACACAGCGCAAGCTTTGACTCAGTTCACTTCAGAAGCAATAGGTGTTCCAATTTGGAAATATTTTATTATAGATAGATGCTGTATTGTTATTAAAATATGCTATTTTTAAATCTATTTAAAGGTGAAAGACCTGTTTTAAAGATTATTTACTTTACAACTGTTTAATTTTGGAAATATATTTAACATATTTTTCTATTGTTCAGTTTTGTAACACTATAGGCCTATGCATATTAATATGTTGAAGAGGCTTGAACTTAAAGGTTGTTAATGAACCAGGTTGTTAATAAACCATGAATTCGAAAATGAGGTCAACCCTTGTGGACATTACGTTTCTCATCTATTAAGGTAATTTCAGTATCGTTCGGTACCGAGTATCGAATTAGCATCGTTTAAGTTTCAAGTATCATTTCAGTATTGAGTATCGTAATACTAAACCTGGTATCAGTATCAAAGGCAAAATTTTGGTATCGTGACAACACTAGTGTGACGCCTTTTTTAGTTGCGGCGCAGAAACACTGCAGCTGTGCATACACGCCGGACCATCTAAGTGTTACGACATAGTAAAGGCCTTGACGGGAAGCGGCCAGGACATATCCATGGCGACGTAACTAAGTCATCCGACAGCGTCTCTTAGCACAAAATTGGCCATAAGTCATCAATATTTCATACGATCATCATGATATTCAGTAGATATGTTGGGTGAAGGCATATGATCATGAGGACAGAGCCATTTTAAAATCGCTCCATAGGGGGCGCGATGGTGCCAATGCTTGGACCCCTCCCAACGCCGCTTGCGGCTTTAATTTATTATTTGAAATATGTATGATTATTCTATCTGTCTCTGAGGTGCTCTGAAATGTGCATTCTCTGCTAAGCTGAACAGTGGATTGGAATATGTGTCTGATGTAGTGTTGCACGGTATACCGAAACTTCAGCACTTTTTCGGTACTTAAAAAAAAAAAAAAAAAAGAAACGGTTCGGTATTAGAATTTCCCGACGTTCGGTACTTTTTGGTCAAATATAAAAGCCAGGGAAATGATATATTGTTATAAAGGTAGATATATGAAAAAAGAAACAACCAATGCAAGTTTGTAACAAACTTTATTTCTATTATTTCTGTGCCGTTTCACAAGAATTGATTGTGCCAGTGAATTACCTGAACTTTTACGAGTCTGGTACTTTATTGGAGCTGTTTACTGTTTGCTAACTTGTACAAATAAACCTCTGAGGAGAGCAGAGTATTCTATCTATTTTGATAACATGGACAACGATTCGCTATGGCAAAGGAGTGTTTCACTCTGACACAAAGAGGCTGTTTTAGCAGATACTTTAGAGAATACTTTTATTTGCCTCAAAATATGGGAGGACATACACAATAAGACTAAAACATTTATTGGCCATTGGCCATGGCATCATGCAGGACCTGAACCCAACAGCTCAGAGCCTAGTAATAAATAGAACTCCTGCCAATCGATCTGCACACCTGATGGAAATGTGTAGACTGAAATAAGTTCATATTGCAATGCAAATGATTTCGCTTACTGTTGCTGATGCTTAATACATACCACTGTAACGCTATACAATGTAGTTTGAAGCCATTTGCAGATTTACCTTTACAGTCACTTTAATCAGAATGAAGCAATCGGTATCTGTGGTTACATGCACACTTTTTTTCATTCTGATTGAAATCATTCCGATTGAAGATTTCGGGTCAACTGTTTACATGGGATGTGATCTAATACGGTCTGGTGTTTACATGCGCCAATGCATTTAATCGGAATAGCTGTGTGACATGCGCAAAAGTGATGAATACATCACGTTACAGGTGGGCGATATGGAAAAAATATCATATCATGATTTTTCCAGGCATGATCACGATCCACGATATGATCACGATTATTTTTCATGTTGGTATTTAGGACTATTTTGCAAGTGAATGAACAGTGCAATCAAACTAGTATCCCTATTTAAGAAAATACTGCCTTTCAAGGGAACAAAACCTAAAAGAAAAAGAATAACAGAGACCATTGGGCCAAAGTACCAGATTTTAATCAAGTACAATTCTGCAAAGTATTCTATTAACATTCAACAATGCTTTCTCTTGAGGTGATTAAAAAGGTTCGTCGTGTTGCCATCCGATGTGCGAACATTTTCTTTGCAAACTTTGCAAATTGTTTTGCGTCGTGTTGGTATTGGAAAACCCAAACCAGTTCCATATCACAGATGTCGATTTTTTTTTTAGGGACCAACTCCTCCGTAGTGTCAGCCATCCAGACCCATGGCGCACCTGTACTAACTATATAGCTAGCTAGAGTGAGAGCACCTATTATCGACCACCCGAGGAGGGGGGGACGTGTATCAACCACCTTAACCAGTAGTGTATTTACTTCACATTTATTAGAGATAACTTGACATCGTTACCTATTAAAATGTAAGTCCTGTAAAAAAAAATAAAAAAAAAAATACACATAATACACTTTCTAAATGTAAAAAACCAACTTCATACATATGCATGTAGTTATATTAATACAGTCTTATTTACAGTACCAACTTGAAAGCTGCGTTTCCACCACAGGAACTTTCCCCAGGAACTAGGAACCTTTTGAGGAACTCAGTGCTTTTCCACCGCAGGGACCAGGGTCTAAATTAAGTTCCGGGGACTTTATTTTACCCCAAAAAAAGTCCCTGCTCGGGGGGTAGTACTTTCCAAAAGTACCCAAACTTTTGGGGTGGGGCGCAAGCGCTGAATATTTTGATGAGATTGGTCGACTACTCTCAGTATTTTATTTCAACCGCCATTTTTTAAAATCTGCAGCCGCGAACCGATTTATTTTCATAATAATAACTTGAATTCAAACTTGTATGTTATGCGGAGCAGTAGCCTGCTTTTGGTTATAGCCTGCCAATGTCTTGGAACACATGAGAAATTAAGATTGAGGATTATAACGTGTGCTCTTCTGTTGTTTTCTTGCTTTAGTATTCATTTTATAAAATGTTAAGCATTCATGCTGGGACAGCATATTACGTACCGAAACATTCAAATGGTTTAATTCGGTTACTGAATATTTTCTTCCGGATTTTCTTTGTTAGCCCGTTATAACTGACTCAAAACGTTTGATACAGTTATGTGAGGTATGCGGTGGTTCTGCATAATTTACATTGGTGATACAGTAAAAGCAAACTGGAAATCACCTTCCGTACTTTTTGTCAGGGTAAAATAACAGGTTAATTCTTTTGCTTTTTCAGACTGCCATAATTTTACTCTGAGATTCTTCAATTCCAAAAAAAGACCAGGAAAACTCTAATTTATGGTGAATGGTTCGCATCTGGAGGGCACACTTCGCTGCTCCGCTAGCAGTAACTTTCAAGGAAAGCAAACGATAGCTGTACCACTGCAATATTAATTTAAATTTTCACACAAGTCCGAGTTTTCATTCTATTTATTCTTATCATTTATATTTTTATCAGCGATTATATGGAAATGACGATGAGAGTCGAATTCATCAATTCAACAGCAAATTGTTTGCGACGTGTGCATGTTTTCTGCTATGAGTGTTGTTACGAGCTACGAATGTGAATGCATTCTGTCGCCTCGGATGTCAAGACATGAAAGTGAATGTTCGCATAAAAACATAGCTAATGAGTGTGTTTGAGAGGGTATATAAAACAGTTACAATCTGACTATTGGTCTGTTATATCCTCTTTGTTGCATAACAAGTCGAACTACCAATGAGAGTTTTGCTTGACAGCGGTAAAATATGCCCAAACGGCCGCGGAAGAATATTTCAATTTCAGGTGATTAAGTCGATAAAAATCAATAAATACTGAAGTAACCATATATAGTCATTGTTGGTAACCCGTTGTATAAGTGGAATAAACCCCTTCAGGCTGTCCTGGTTATTAGAAAATAATGTGGGCTACTTCGGTGGTAGTATGGGGTTACAGAAGAAATCATACGACAGATGGACCGACAACGACGTCGGTTTTTCACATGTCAGTGGGCTAATTTGCCTAATCTTCGCGGGTCTTTAGACCGCGGTGGAAACGCAGACAACAGTGGGCTCAAGGAACCTTTTAGTTCCTTGAAAAGTAGTTCCTGGGACTAAAAGTTCTGGGTACTTTGGGTGGAAACGTGGCTTAAGACAAGCAATACGCTCGGAATTATCTCATCGCGACCCATTAAAAGCAATGGCGCAGACGTTGCTTAATAATTTCAAACTGCTTTCCTAACGGCCGTTTTGCGTCCTGCTTACAACTGTGAATATGTATGGATTCCTAGACGTACTGATAGTGACCACCCTTTCTCGTATTAATCTCAAATATGGAAGTTAGGACACTTCTACAGTACGCTAGCAAATTTATGTCAAGTTCCATTCATTTATATGGGGTGGTGGATACACGTCCCCTTAGGAACCAAAAGAGCTCGCTGGACCACCTCTGACTCATTTGCCGGCCCAGAAAAAAATTGCGAAAGTAGCCTACTGAAAAAATAGATTTTAGGTTTGGCTGAGAAAACAACGTTGGATGCCTTGTATGAGCGTTGTCCGTGCAACTGATAGAATGTGTAGTTTCACTGTAGCCCGATACTCCTGATCTCTCTGGAAAAGCAGATTGTGGAGACATTTTAATCGTTCACGATCTAATATCGTCATATCGGCCACCCCTACATCACGTGTTTGATCAGTGGAGAGAAACGTATGTCACCATGCATTTACGTCAAGGCGGGGGGCATGCGCAGATAGAACGCAGCCAGAAAATAATCAGTTTCATTGTTTACATGGTACAGTTTTTCTTTTGATCGGTTTATGAAAAGGTTTAAACTACCCCTCTGCAACCTATTGAACTTTCAATCGGTTTAGGCCTGTTTATTCTGACTGTGTTTATATGGAGCATTTTCATTCTGCTTGGGCTTTTAAACCGATTTTAATCGGAATATTAGGCTCCATGTAAACCCAGCCATTGAGGGTTATAATAAATCTAACCTTAACTCAAACCTATCTGGCAACAGTTCCCTAGGGACAAATTAAACATGCTGTATTCCAAAGCAATGCTGATGGGGATAAATACCACAGTGACACAAAGAGAACTTTGTCTTTGTGCATAACTTCCCTGTTTATTGCTGTGCAATAAAATGAAGACTTAAAATGTAGGCAGGTGTGCTCAGCGCATATATGTCCCTGTTTCACGTTCCTTTTTCTGTAGGATTTAAATTTGTCTCTGTTCAAAGTCTTGCTTTGTAATTCTGGTGGTTCTGTTGTTGGTGGTTTCTGACTCTGGTGGTTCTGACAGCGGTGATTTATGAGTGTGATGGTTCTGATTGTGGTGGTTTATGACAGTGGCTTTGGTCTGCTCCTCAGTCTCGCTCTTTGGGCCGGGCCATGACACGGGCGGAGAGCCGGGTTGGCGAGCTGCAGGTTCTGATAGAGGAGCTCCAGTGGGACACAGAGAAGATCCGGCGGAGGGAAAACCGGCTCAACACACACCTGGGAGAAGTGTTGGAGAGGGTGAGGCTGCGCTGTGCGTGCATGCGTGCATGTCTTGGTGCATTAAGTAGTAGAGAGTAGAGCCCGAACGATATATCGGTTTGGCCGATATATCGACCATTATTTGACTTTTTTGACGACATTGGGATCGGCAGTTATGCAGCCGATGTGTCCCGATTTTTAAATAAGTATAATAAACAAAAAAAAAACATTGATTATTTATCTGTACTTGTCTGTTCGAACGTTGTAATTGCTATTTACTAGAATTATCCAGTAGAGGGAGCTCTAATACAAGTGTGAACTGCAGCAGCTGACGCGCTACTTCTGTAATAAGACGTTTGTCACTCGTGCCTCATCCAATATTCTCCACTGCAAGACTTGTCTGCACAGATTCGATTGCCGCAATAAAGGTATGTATATTTAGTGAAAGTTTTTAATTAAATGCGTTTATATGACCACTATGTTTATCAATCCTCATTATCAAGCGAGCGAGCTAGCTAACATATTTGGTTCACTTTAGCAAGCTAGCTGGCTAGCAAACCTTTATGAAGTGACAGTGAGTACATAAGCAGCGTAGGATCTACATTTCCAGAGGACATCGCTGTATTCTCAAATAAATAACCGGCCAAAGTAAAATGGTGATTGAATGCATCACACATTTGTTTTTTTATCTGAGATAATGATATTAGCTACTATATGATGCTGTGTCAATAGCCAACGCGTTATTGAAAGCGAGTGTGTCATCTAGTCACGCGTCATCGTAGCAAGCTAACCAGACAGTAAAAACGCAGATAAAACACTTCTAACGTGGATCATTTTAAGCCATGTTATCTAGCTTTGTCGTGATAACATGACAGAAGGATTGCTGTTGAAGTGAATCAACCAACAGTTAGCGCGGGTAACCTGCACGAAAGCGTATTGTAGTTTTTTTAACGTATATCATCCAGTCAATTTAATTTAATCTAACGTTACACTTGATTCACTCATTAGCTCCGCTAGATAATGTCTTACTCTTTGAGATCATGTAGTAGAAATGAAATAAGAAAATATAATTCATTTAACTTACTGAGAATATATAATAAGAAATAATGAGGCTGTGTCAATAGCTAATGCGTTATTGCAAGCGAGTATGTCATCTAGTCACGCGTCAGAGCACATTGTAGTTATTTTCACCACCGAATTCTTATGGACAGGGAAGCTCGCTAGATAAAGTCTTACTCCTTGAGATCATGTAGTAGGAATAAAATAAGAAAATGTAATTAATTTACTGAGAATAGATACTAAGAAATAATAATAACAAATTAATAACAACAATAATAATAATATTCATAAAAAGACATGTTTGAAACTGGAAAACTGATTTTTTTTAAATTAATTTTTTATACATGGCTGGAAAAGAAATGAGTAAAAGTAAGGTGTGGAGTTATTTTGATTTCACACACTTAAAGATGGTGTTTATATATATATATATATTTAATCTAATATCATCTTTTACATTTTTTTATCTAAAAAGTTTTTTGTGTGTTTATTTTTATTTTTATTTGTTTGCTTATAAGTTAAATGTTCTTAAATATAGAAACTTTAATAAAATATAAGTTTTTCAGATTGATTTGAAAATGTTGCACTTTTTGACAAAATATCGGTCAAAACATCGGTAATCTGTGGGCTAGGACTCTCCAAAATCGGGATCGGCATCGGACCCAAAGATCTGGCATCGGTCGGGCTCTAGTAGAGAGATTGCTCTGATGATTAGTAGACCAGGGTTTCTGGTGGTTATAATGGCTCCTGGCCCTGTTGCGCTAACACTCACACCTCCTGGTCTCTCCAGGTGAACAGTAAAGGGTACAAGGTGTGTGGAGAGGCTAGCAGCGTGTGCGGCAGCATCACCATCAACAAGAGAAAGGTAGGCAACCAGCTGCCAACACTCACACTGACCTGAGTGCATCACGGCCGTCTGGTGGTGGTGGTGATGACAGTGTGACACTTCTCTGTCCCAGTTTGAGGAGATGAACAGTGAGCTGGAGGAGAACAGGGAGCTGGCAGAGAATCGGCTCAGTGAGCTGCAGAAACTGCAGCAGGACCTGCAGGCTGTAAGCCAAGAGAACAGCAACATGAGGGTGAGAACTACAACTCCCTCTCCCCACCTTCTCTGTCTTGAAACCTTTTTATATGGTCTATGCTTGAAAAACACCTTCAAGTATCCTTTGTATGTGTACAGTGGTGTTCTGAACTACAACTCCCGTTATCATTTTCCTGTAGACTACATTTCAAAGCATGTGTTTAC
The DNA here is from genome assembly GCA_039654925.1 of Anguilla pacifica. NCBI lineage: Eukaryota > Metazoa > Chordata > Actinopteri > Anguilliformes > Anguillidae > Anguilla > Anguilla pacifica. Next base: position 31,022,841 of record CM077290.1, on the reverse strand, counting down.
ATGTGGACCACTATGCTTGGAAGTGTTCTCTAGTGTCTGTGTAAATATTAGATTTGTACTGTATTTTAAAGGCTTTTATTCTGAAATTCCACAGTGAATTGTCCTGGAAATTCAGGGCCAGTGAAATTGATTTGGTGTTTAGAGCGATAAATAGCGTATTTTTTTGAAAGCGACGGCAAACCGCGTTTTGTCAACGCATTTTTCAGTTCTCCCAAGTGGAAAAACCTCATTACCGTAATAACGTACGTGTACGCGTAGGATAAATAATGTGGCGGCTGGCTTAACTGTGATTTCCAAAGTGGCGGCTGGCTTGACCGCAGTCAAAAAAGCCCCCGATTTTGTTCTATGGGGCCGTGGACATGGCGCTTAAGAAATCTGGTCACCTTACTATTTGGGTGATTTTCTGGATCTGTCCAGTCCGTTGTTCAATAATTGCAATGTCATAAAAGTGAGGTCGTAATAGTGGGAATTACTGATGATTTATTATTTAATAAACTCAAGTGTCAACATGAAAAGATGAGCGTATGACACTGACCGCTAGAATCCAACAGCGCAGTACAAGTTGCGGTCATAGCACAGCAATGTAAACAATCAACTTTCACCCCAAAATCCGCTTGTTAAGTCTGACGTCATGTGTTACGTTTTGCCATTTCCGGGTCCAAACGCTCCTTCAGATCCCGAACCTGTGTACCTTTTTACGATCACTTCCTTCTTTAGTGAGGCACCATTGAGGGTTAAAAAGGGTTTAAATTCTTTCAACTCCAATAAAATCAATACGCTACAAAATCCAGCATTCTAAAGAAGTTAAAACAGGAACATTATTCTTTTGATTTTGAATTGTTGTTACGTCCCCTCCCCTTTTCAATGTCCAATTTCGCAACATATGGCAACGAATCACGGTTCTAGTCCCTTCATTTAGGGATGCCAACAACCCCGCAAAATAAGGAATCGTCCCTTATTTGGACAGTAGAATTCGTGTTCCGTATTTAACTCATGGCTGCAGGACGCATTTTCATCCGTATCTTTGTGAACGATTCCGTTTGTAATAGCTGCTGTTTTGAATACAATTCAATAGTTAGCTAGCCAGCATAACAAGCATGCTGTGAGACCATTCTGACATAAAACCAAGAATTTTAATATTGGCTAGGTGACAAGTGACGGCGAACCTATCATAAAGCTAGCTGGCATTCAAAACCCATTTCAGAGGGTCTTACAGTGAAGCCACACTATATGCGGCCCCGCCGCGCGACGGCGCCGCCTCCTTTCATTTTGATTGAGAGGTGGCGGCCAGACCCCGCAAGGCATGTTGCGATTGCCGGCGGCACGGCGAGAGGCGGCAAGGCCGCGGGGGAGATGGCAAAAATTCAACTTTGACCCCCTCGCCGGGTCGCGGTAACCAATCTGATTTGATCTAAAGATCCGTCAAGTAAATTGTCCCTATTTTTTTCTAATTTTAGTTCCACATTCTACCGTTCCACAATGGAGGACCAAACTCGTAATTTCCATATCGGGTTTCCCAACGTAATAAAATCTCCTACAGAGACATTGATAAGAGGAACGCAGCGTGGAGAAAAGTCTCTGAAATTGTCGGTGACTCTGCAATGTAGTTATCGCTGTTAGCTACTATCACTGTCCAGTCTGAATAAAAATAACTTTTGCAGTAACCTAGCGCTGAAAAATGTTAATAAGCTGCCTAGCTAGGCTGTCTAATCTCTAGCTATAGTGAGTAACAACAAACAATAACAAACAAAAAAAATTTTCCTAATGTATTAGTTGCTAGTTGTTCGTTTCTTCCAGCCACCTAGCTAGTTAATCAGATACAACTTTGAAGGCATTTTCTGGCTAATTAGCCAGACAATGTTTTTGTTGTTGATTGTTACTCACTAGCTAGACAATAAACAGCCTAGCTAGGCAGCTGACTAACATCTTTCAGATCTAGGTTACTGCAAAATGATTTTTATTCAGACAGGACAATGAATATGAATCAGGATATTAAACGCGGTCAACATTTAACGAACACAACTGTCTGTAAAAATAGGTGACACGCCCACAAACAGCCGATTGTGGGGAGGCGGCCATTGCCGCGTATAGTGTGGCTTCACCGTTACGCCGGGCACCCACCGCACACGTAGCGTAAGCAGCATGGCGAAGCAGCATGGCGAAGCAGCGCGGCGCGTCGTGTGTCTACACAGGTTCCGTTTGTGTCGCGCAAAGGCTTGCTTAAAGCTCTATATTCCTAGTAGCTCTCGCAGTCTGCAGTGGGATTACATCGTGTATTTCACGTTTGTTCACGACTGTTGATTATGGGTTAAGTGAATACTTGGTGAGAGACCTTTTTCAGTTTGTTAATTTGGTAATATTTTGTTAACTCATGTAAATACGTGAGAAAGTAAACGCTTTAAAGAATTACCATAAGCTTAAATTGCAACGTAGCCTACATAATAATCAATCTCAAACTGTATTAATTTATTTGCTTGGTTAACAAGCGTGCCAATTTTATGAAGAATATGTAATGATCATAATAATAATGATAAATAATCCGTAATCAACCATTGGGAATTCCCGTGTCGTCTTGTCATTCACGTCAAAACATTTATAGGATCAGATTTAGTAGAATCAGCTAATCATCAAAAAGATAGCCTAACAGTTTAAACGTGAAGGGATATCAACACCACAATGCCATGAACACCGGAAGCTTTGAAGTACAAGTGCAATAAAGGCTTGCTTACAACTTCATTTATAAAATAGGTGCATTTTCATCGGCAAAACCACTAAATAATCTGATTTTTTAAAGATCTGTGGATTATCTGATTTTTTTATTAACAAGCCCTTTTTGAAAGCATGGCGAACGAAGACATCGGAGAAGTCAAGCAGGCTGAGCAATGGTTGGTTAAAAACTACCTTCCAACACTCAAGCTAACAAACCGCTGCTCGGTGCATTCACTTCTACATCATTCAATAGGCTACGTCTTTCTGTGGTGTATTTTCAAATTTACCCCACATCCTCTGCAAAATAAGATAGCGAAACTAAGTTTGCCTTTTCCCCAGGTTCTAGTTTTTTTTTTCTTTTTTTTCCTGCAAGGACAATACAAAAACGAAAAGGCTTGTATTTTTTAGCTGCTTATAAAATATCTGGTAGGGAACTAGGGACACACCCCCAGTAGCCTAATATAAGGATGAAATATAAATCAGAGCATGTATACCTAGAATTTTAGAGCATATTTCTGTGTATGAACAGGTCATCATGACGCGCGGCAAGCAGAAAAATAGATCAGAAGCGAAAAACTACGCTTCAGTTTGCTTGTGTCGCACAAGTTTCGCACCTGGTTCGCGCCGCGTTCGCAGGTGTAGAGGACGTCACCCGCTGACGTTGTAATAACAGTACTTCAACTACGCTTCACTTACGCGCGTCGTGCGCTCGCGGCCGCTACGCGTGCGGTGGGTGTCCGGCTTTAGAAAGACGTTATGTCTACACTGCGCGACCACACCATTTAAAAAGCAAGACAGAGCTAGGGAGATTAATTTCATTGAGTTATGGTTTCATGTAGTTTTCTTAAATAATGTAATGGCAAAAATGACCAAAATTGATGCTAATTGTATGGTATAAAACAAGAAGGAACTATTTTTTTTTGATACTATCGTTGGTTTCGTAGAATTAACGACCAGAGGTTTTTGCTTAAAAACGGTGCAAATAGTAAAACTACCATTATTTTCCACCCATCGCGGTTTATTCCTTACATATAATACAGTGGTAAGAATATATGGTAGCAGGTGTACAGTAATAATAAACTGTAATGTATACAGGTTGTGCACTAATGTATATGCATAATGAGAACTGGTAAGGATAGGTAGGATGTAAACACTTAGCTAATTAACGTTAGCACCCACTGGCGCCAAACTTTGTTTTTCTTAATTCGTTTAAGAACTTAATTATCAACTGCAGCCATTTCCTCTTCTCTTTCTCATCGCAAGGAAAGCGGTAAAATGACAACTGAATAGTTTTTCTGTACTCAGATCTATTCAAACAACGAGGGACACAGCACTGCAGCATGTTGAAAAGACGAGAGCCTCAGCCAACGCAGTAGAGGCTTGGACCCGGAAACAGTATTATCAGGAGGTCGATACGTCACGACTTAACAAGCGGATGGCGGCGGGCCGGCTCAGCAGCTGGGCGTAGATGTTACATTGCACAACCAATAGAGTGTCGCCTCTTGGTATTCTAATCTCTTTGGTAGAAGTGCCAGTGCCAAATTGGAAAAAGTAGTGGCACCATGCCTACAAGCTGATGCGTCGTATTTTGCACGTCAAACAATAATAAAAACCCCATTTTACGATTTTATTTACTTCCCCAAAGAGCGAAGGACAGTAAGAGAAGAGATCTGTGGCTTCAGGCCATCCGCAGAGAGGATGAAAATGGTAAACTGTGGGACCCAGCCTAATGCATCAAAGTTAAATAAGCTGGCTGATTAATAGCGAATGAGGTCCCCATAGCTGGCTAATTTACAGTAAACTGCGTTAGACTATATTATGCATTCAGTGAATTAACGTTATCATGTTTGTTTTGTTACAAGAATTGGTTCATTTCACTGATCGTCAAAGAAGTCGCACGGAATTGATGTAGTCTAACATAGCTTTTATTTATGTAAAGCACACTGGGTTGCCTCTGTGTATGAAGTGTGCTATAGAAATACATTTTGATTGATTGATTGATTGATTGAATGATAGCTAACTATTAGTCAGGCAATCCAAATGTGAGCCAGTACAGGCTAATTACTGTGATTTGCTACCGTTAATGAATTTGTTAGCTTGCTGTCTAGCTTGTAAAATCAGATTCATTCTTGTTATTTATATAAGTAGGAACAAATCTAGCTCGCTAACTAGAAATTTATGAACGTTCAGAAATGGAAGTGAATGAGTATGTTTGTGGCAAACTTCATCACAGGTTAGTTAATGATGTAAGTTAAAGTAGTGAATGTTGATGTTGCATTGTAAGGGCAGTACATAGAACATACTGAAAAGCCAAGGAACTCCCAATTTAATGTTAGCCTGTAACAAAAGGGTTACGTTGGCTAACAGCTAGCTAGCTGTTTCTTTAATTTTTTCTATATAACGACGCTGATCGTGAATCGGCAACAACATAACATAATTGTTTGCCTGACTGGCCATAGGATTTGGGCTCCTAATAGCTAAAAAGCAATATGGTATTCTTATTGTATGCTATTAAATTGGCAAAGACTTTGTCGGAATTTGCATTTACCGCCAGTCAAATTAGAGGGGCCGCTTTCACCCAAAAAGAGGCGGGGGCATGACGCAAGGGCAAAGTACCCGGATGGGCTGCTGTTACCAAGTTTGTTACCAAGCAAGACATCCTGTGTTTGCGAATCTCACACTGACTGGCGGCCACTGCCATCTACTGGCATCAACTGGTATCGTACTAGGTAATGGTGAGACAAAAAGATTCTTGCAGTAACATGTATCTCATGGTAACACGTTTTCAGCGTACAAGAATGTCAAGTTACTCACAGACAAGGTAGCTAACGTTAAACATGGAAATGCCGAAAGCGGAGCTGTCCCGGAAAGATTGTACAGATCCATGCAAAAGCAACAGTTAAAATGTTGTATTTTTAGTTAGCCAGCAAGCCAGTGTACTGAGTTAGAGATTTGCTGCAGTCGGAGTTGAACCCAGGTCTATCAGTCCTGTAAACTGTTCAAATCAAAAGGCAAAGTTACTACCCACTAGGCTACAAGGGAAGTAGACGTCAGAGTTACAAAGTTGTACTGTTTTAAATGTGTGCACTTGTACCTATGTTGATTTTGTGTTTGCATACAATGTTTTTATTGGTTGATGTATGTAAAATTATGAATGGGGAGACATATTGGGGGCTAGGAGACTTTTTGGCAGAAAAAATAAGAAGGAGAAAACGCAAAATCCCCCTAGTTCTCCTTTATTGTGTGGACATGTGAAGTTCTTTATGAATTATGAAAGATATGTCAATTTTGCATGTGTATGTGACATTTCGATTGGCTGGTGTCGGTGAAGGATTGGCTGGTGTAGGTAAAAAAAACGCAAAATCCTCAAAAAACTCAAAAAAGTTTGGGGCTTTATTGCGTGGGCGTGTCAAGCTGCTTGTGAATTCTGACTGTTGAAATTGGGTCAAAATGCACAGAAATGAATGTTTTTAAGGGCTGAGAGTCTGTGGCTGTTGCGGTAATTTCTGTGGGGAACCCTGAAAAGTGCCAAACTCGCCGTGCTCTATAGGTATGGGGCATGCCCTGCCAAGGCATAACTTGAGCTGGATGGCATACCTGTCATCCCAATTGGGCATGTCTCAGTGTATGTAACTGTGTTTATGGAGTGTCCAGATAGACTGTATTTTTGTGCTGTGCATGGTTTCCCCCAGGCACTGCGCCTCACAATTCACAAGCCATTCATGAGAGATTCACAATCTTTATAATCTTGGCCATTCAATAAATGTGCGCTATTTAACAAAATTGCCATCATGTAGTCATGTTTTCACCAGGTCAGGTGTAGGCTAAACCGTGTAAACCACGGCATGCCACTTTGTGCCACTGCTGCTTACCCTCTAAGGCACTTACCCCTCTTAACTTTTTTCCTGGGAAAAATCCTACTGTATAGTAAGTTCCTCTCCCACCTAGGTGGAGTTGTGCTCTCGGGCGGAGGATGTGGTCAGGGAAACCTCAGAGTACCGGTGTCTGCAGTCTCAGTTCTCTGTGCTCTATAACGAGTCTCTGGTGCTGAAAGCCCAGTTGGATGAAACCAGATCCCGGCTGAACACCACCAGAACTGCCAGACTCCGCCAGCTTGACCACATGGAGGTACAGTCCTGTGTGTGGGTGTGTGGGTGGTACACCTGTGTACAGTCAGTGTGTGTATGTGTGTGTATAGTAAGTCTGTGGTTTGTGTCTGTGTCTGTGTCTGGGTGTGTATAAGTTGGGTTGCGCATGATTAATCAATTAACCAAACCAGATCCTTAATCTTAATTTTTTAATAATTGCCTGCATTATATAAAGCATTAGGCTATAAGTAGCTTTACTGTTTTAATTAACAATTAAAGCGGCGTTGGGCGGGGTCCAAGCATTGGCACGATCGCGCCCCCTATGGAGCGATTTGAAAATGGCTTTTTTCTCATGATCATATGCCGTCACCCAACATATCTACTGAATATCATGACGATTGTATGAAATGTTGATGAGTTATGGCCAATTTTGTGCGAAGAGACGCTGTTGGATGACTTAGTTGCGTCGCCATGGATGTGCCCTGGCCGCTTCCCCTAAAGGTCTTTACTATGTTGTAACACTTAGATGGCATGTCGTAACACTTATATGGCCTGGCGTGTATGTACAGCTGCAGCGCTTCCATGCCGCAACTGAAGAAGGTATCACACTAGCGTTGTCTTGATACCAAAAATTTGACTTTGATACCGATATCAGGTTTAGTATCACAATAATTGATACTGAAACGATACTGATTCAATACTCGGTACCTAACAATACAGAAAGTACCTTAATAGATCAGAAACATAATGACCACAAGGGTTGACCTCATTTTCGACTTCATGGTGCATTAAATAACCTGGTTTATTCACAACCTTTAAGCTGAAGCCTGTTCAACATATCAATAAGCATAGGCCAATAGTGTTACAACACAAAACCAGAGAAAACTATATTAAATATACTTCAAAAATTAAGCAGTTGTAAAGTAAATTATCTTTAAACAGGTCTTTCACTTTAAAAGAGATCTAAAAACAGCATATTTCAATAACAATACAGCATCTTCCTATAATAAAATATTTACAAATTAGACCAGCTATTGCTACTGAAGTGAACTGAGTCCAAGCTTGCGCTGTACCAACGAGTAGTGCACAAGCGCGCGTCACCTCACTTGCCAACCTTAGTTGCTACTGTCATCTAGCGAACATTCTGACAAATTACACTTTTCATCCTCTCGATCAGTAATGCGGGGGACACATTTCCCTGGCTTTTACATTTGACGCAAAACTACGGAACGTCGGAAAATTCTAATACCGAACCGTTTATTTTTATTTTTTTTAAGTACCGAAAAGGTGCAGTTTCTGTATACCGTGCAACATTACGTCAGACACATACCTATTCCAATCCATTGCTCAGCTTAGCAGAGAATGCACATTTCAGAGCGCCTCAGAGACAGATAGAATAATAACACATGAATACACATTTCAAATAATAATTACGACACTGAGAAAAAACGAAACAAAAGACGAGATATCAAGTCGCTACCTACGCACAGAGCAGCCTACCGTTTTATTTATTTAGACATTGGCAGATCAGAAAATTTTTGGTTACGCTGACCTATAAAACATTATTCCAAAAGCAAAACCAACATCGTTAGAAAGCTCATACTCTCACCTACAGAATAAATGAATTGTCAATCAAGCCAAATTGCACTAAAAAGGGCGACAACGCCGTAAGCAACAGGTGTGGTATTACGCACAGCTATTATTGAAGATAGCCGACCCAGGCGTCACAGATGCACGTATATTTCGCAAACGGATTGTCCAAGACAATATATGACCACTCATTCGCAAAAGGGACATCTACGCGTAAAACCAATGGTAAGATTGTATATTTATTCAATGTTTAGTCCCAGATATTGACTGTAGAATGACATGGTATAATTAAAAGAAAAATTGTCTCGTTTATTTCGTTAGTCAGTGAGCAGCATTTTCACTGCTGTATTGGCATATTTTAGGGCTAATGTCGGGTTTATCTTGTTGCTACGGAATATTACATTACATCTCAAATTACAGGCATTTGGCAGACGCTCCTATCCAGAGCGACGTACAACAAAGTGTTTAACCATAACCAGGAACAAGTGTGTCGAAAACCCTAGAGGGCAGTAGCCTACCGTTCCAAGTGCAGGGGACAACCGCATAGTTCAACTTGGACCCTGTAGGTTAAACTGGTTAACACTAACACAAACAAGAACAGCAACAACGCAGTCTATGCAAAAATACAAGCAATAGTTAAGACGAGTCACCTACAAAACAACTACCTAGTTACAACCCTAAGCTTACAGTCAATTTAGAGATTGAATTGAGAATACGATTTACAGCATAAATTGCGTCTTTTGTTTATATTCAATATTAGAAATTGCAGCGAGAAACTGCAGCTGTAGACACAAGATAGTTTATGTTATGGTAGCAAAGGAACAAAGCGGACTATACATGTATTGCCATCATTGTTTTATTATACCAGTGTGTTTTCGCGCGTTTGCACAGAAACTCAAAACCTACCAATAAAATGGTTTAGCTATTTCTCACCATAATGACAGATTTAAAGACTTAACGAACTCACCTGATACTGTCTTCAAATGGATCCATGCCAAAGAAAAGTAATTATTCATCCTCTCAAAAAGCTTTTACTAACAAACCTTTAATAGCCTAGCATGCACTCTGGCTGGCACTCTTCCATTCCTTCCTCGACGGTCAGACCTTCCCCTCACTGATAAAAACTAGACCCAACGGTGTCGGATTACTTGCGTTGCCATGGATGTCGCTTGCCGTAAAGAAGTTTACTAGATGTCGTAACACTTAGAATTTGCAGCAACAGCTCTTCCGCACCCCACCTAATAAAAAAGTCCAAATGGCGGGCAAAAAATATGGCGGACATAGGTGGTCCCAATAGCAAAGTTGTAGAGCACATTCAGATGCATCGGTCGATGAAGTTTTGTGTTGATCGGACTTATGGTGTGGCAGTTATAGCCTTTAAAAGTGTGATCCTTTGTTATAGCGCCACCATCTGGGCAACATAGGTGATTTTTCGTGCCTGAGTAGTGGGGGGCCATAGGAACCCACCTACCAAAGTTGGTTGGTCTAAAACTTATGGTTGCAGAGCCTCAGACATTTCAGCGGAGAAAACTGCCACGCCCCAACGAAAAAGTCTAAATGGCGGGCAAACAATATGGTGGACATAGGTGGTGCCAATGGCAAAGTTGTAGAGCACGTTTAGAGGCATAGGTCGATGAAGTTTTGTGTTGATCTAACTCATGGTGTGGGAGTTATGGCCTTTTACGCATTACCCTTTGTTATAGCGCCACCATCAGGCCGACATACGTGATTTTTAGTGCCTGAGTAGTGGGGGGCCATAGGAACCCACCTGCCAAATTTGGTTGCTCCAGGACTTATGGTTGCTGAGCCTCAGACACTTTTAGCGGAGAAAAATAATAAGAATAATAATAATAATCCTAACAGATACAATAGGGTTCCACCAGCTTCGCTGCTTGGACCCCTAATTAACAATAAAAGATATTCTAAAGAGTGTTCTGTATTTTGAATGGTGCGGTGTGGTTAGCTTACAGCAGTGGGGTTGTGGAATTCCAGAGTAGCCAAATTGATGTAACATAGCCATGGGTGTAGTATGGCAGTATTTTTCACAGGTTGATCAGCAACAAGTTCAATGTAAGGTAAGTTGCATCAAACTTTCTTATAACTGTTCAATGAGTACAAAGAGATGTCATGTGCAACAAAAGCACCACACATCTCTAGATGAAGGGAAACAATGAAGTAGCATATAAGATCCTTCAGTACAGTTAAACATAAATACAATTCCACCAGAAAAGAGCAGATTAAACTGCTTTCTGCTTCTATGATTACGAAGGACATTTTGCCTCTTAATTTGTTGAGGATAAAAACTCTCATGGAGATTTTAGAGCCAGAATATAGCCTAATGTACCAGCACGCAAGACCATTACATCACGGGTTGAGAAGGAATATAGCGACAAAGTTAGGAAGTTAAAATCCGACTTAGCGCTGTTATCAATGTTGCTGACGGGTGGACCGCCCTTAACCACTTAGCGCAATCCCCCTAGTGGTCGACATGCTGGCGTGGCTAGATTACTGAACTCAGACATTCATTGCTCCTGCAACCAAAGTATGAGTTGAAACTCTTTGTTCTAGTTTCATTAGTAGACGTTACAGACAATGCCGAATACGGAGTTTCTCAGTGCTCGTCGTTCATTTAACACGCATGCCCTCCCTGCAGTCTCATCTGCAACTACACCCCCCACCCATGACATAATGGACAATAGTGTTTATCTGGGCATTCTTTCACCACTCAAAAATCGTATTCCGTCATAGCAACTAAGATATGCCAATACAGCAGTGAAAACACTGCTCACTGAATAACGAAATAAATAAGACAATTTTTTCAAAAATTATACTGTGTCATTCTACAGTCAATATCTGGGACAAATATTGAATAAATATACAACCTTAACATTGGTTTTACACATAGAGATGTCCCTTTTGAGACTGAGTGGTCATATATTGTCTTGGACAATCCGTTTGTGAAATATACGCATTAGTGACGCCTGGGTACCTTCCAAAATAGCTGTGCTTAATACCACACATGTTTATGGTGTTGTCGCCCTTTTTACTACAGTCTTGCTTGATTGACAATTAATTTATTCAGTAGGTGACTCTGTAAGCTTTCTAACAATGTATAATGTGTCTAATTTAGCTTTAGGAACAGCATTTTATAGCTCAGTGTAACCAAATGTTTTCTCATCATCGCATTCACTCTGTGGTAGCAGTAAAAGACACTGCACCCGACAAAACATTATCAATGATTTTCGAATTTCTTGGAGAATTTCATGCAAATGATATGCAACCAAATACAAAACATGACTCTCTTATTTGACATTATGTTAATTTGTCTACTGTATAAGTGAATTTCCCTGTTATTAGCTTTTCCCCAAACAATTCACTGCAGCAAAAGTAAACAAGCAAATGGTGGCACAAGAAGTCTCAGGAGTGCATTTGTTTAATTCTTGCTAATTTTCTGACCAATGATTTGTTAAGACCATTAAAAGCTTAATTTTTTGCCATTTTGGGCTTGGCCCATTTTTTTGCCCAGGAGTATACATAAACGCTGAAATAAATCTGTCTCTTAGCTATTATTTTGTAATGACCTTCTATGGAAATACAGTAGATACCCTTATTGACTTAACACAGGAAATGTATGGCAACATGAAATGTGAGTTGTGGAAAAAAAAATAGTTTGAATGTCTTTAGCCAAGGTGTATGTAAACTTTTGGCCTCAACTCTATATGGGATCTCTCAGTATTTCATTTGTTAAACAAATTGTTGGTGCGTTATGTTTCCATTTATTTATTTAGGGCAGTTTTGTATTTAAGTTGGAATTTTTATTTATTTATTTGCAAGTATTTTTTTCACATTATTGACCATTTCATTTTGCTATGAATCAGTGATGTAATACTAATGAAAGATATGCGTGTGTGTGTGCGCGCAGGCATTCATGCATGCATACTTGTGTGCATGTGTTCTAAACTGTGTTCTTTTATGCAGAATGACGAGGTGTCTCTTCAGAGGAAGGTTCGTACTGAAGTAATCCAGCTGGAGGACACACTGGCGCAGGTTCGAAAAGAGTATGAGATGCTGAGGATTGAGTTTGAGCAGACCCTCGCTGCCAATGAGCAAGCAGGTACTACAGCTTTGCTACACACTTGGACACACTACTCACCTCTGGAGCAAGCAGATACTACAACAGTCTTTCCCACTGGTTGAAAATTAATTTGTGGCAGTTGCCTCTGTTCCTGTTTGGGTGAAGGGGGGAGATTGTTTGTACTGTTTATTAAATTGTAACTGGTAAGAGGTTATAAAATTTTGCTCCGCAGATAGCGTTCACATTTTGTATTCAGGCATTTTATTTATTTATTTATATTTTGTGTTAGGGCAATTTTATTTATTTATTTATTACTGGTCATGTCTCCAGATGAAAATTAAATCTGTATGGCACTTTTCGCATCAAGTTGTACCGGCGACAGAGATAATGAGTAGAATGCAAAAGGAACCCAAACTAAAACAATTTTTGCAGTAATGGTCTCTGTTACAGCCAAACCTTTATGCTATCAGAATGATTTGGAGGATAATATTATTGCATACAAATTCTAAATGTAAGTTAAGGGCTTTAAAGTCATAGGTAGGGAGGTCAAACCTATTTTGGAAATCTTCAGAAAACATATTTTGACAATTCATTTTTCACGCGTAATGTCATAAGTGCTACAGTATAATCAAATCTCATAAAAAAAACATGTTTTCAACGTACAAAAATGCCAAGTTACTCACACATACAAGACATACACCGTCTATAACTCATTCATTCAGACTGCCAAAATCCAGGCCTGCCATTAAAAGTATTGATATCAAAATGACACCAAGTTACGGTAACTACAAACGATGTAGGCTATCTTGCCTCACCGAAATTAAATAAGATGTATTCCAAAGCAATGCTACCCAATATTTCCTCAATTCTTGTGTACCCTTCTGTCCTGCTTCGTTGTCTGTTATTTTGTGGAGATGCACTTTTAGTGTTTGTAAGGTTTATAAGGCATTTTGATAGGCTTATCTGCAGGTAGGAATCCTCTTCGCTGTTTTGCTAAGCTAGAACCGGAAAACTTGATAGTGGAGAATAGGAGGAGACGCGTATGTCCCAGCAGGCTTTGCATATGAGAAAATAACAACAGTGTGAGAGAAATTAGGAGAAATGATGAAATTGCGTAGTTGAAGCAATATGTTTTTAGCAGAATGGGCATGTAGGTGGTTGAAGGTTGACATGATCACAGACTATAGTCCAAAGTAAATGAAGTGACCATAAGCGAGCTTAGTTTCCTTATCGAACGGTATATATAACAGTCTGTATAAAGCAGTAGTCGTTAAAGTGGAGGGTTAAGTAACGTGTGAAATCTATTGCATTGATGTGCTTTTCTCATGTTCAGTACTAGTAGTTATAATTATGAGTGAGTCATGATTTTAAATGTAATGTTTTAATGGGGAGTTGCAGAACGTACATGCGTAGTAATTGTTTGTATGTGGCTAGATAGAGAACAGGGCGAGGTAACATGAATGTAGAAACGTGGCGTTTGCTGATAAGAAGGTTTTGTACGGTAGCCAAGTGAAGAAATATAGTTAGTAGGAATGGCACAGTGGTGAACTGGTGTAACTTTTTAATAAAAGGAATACATTTCCCATCATGAAATGCATATGGGTGGCCGTGAGTGAGTTTTGGTAAAGCAAATATAAGCGTAAGAAAACGTTAGTGTAAAAGAGGAAATGATCTGCCTGAGGTCGGGGCGGGATTCAATCCTTCAACCGGAGGTTTACCAGTCTGTGACTTTGTTAGCGCAGCACCATGACATAACTATGCAATGCATGAAATGTCATTAGCAAACCTGTCTGTGGTTTTAAAGAAGAACACAGGCCAGTAAGCACAGAAGAGCTCCCGTTGAATCCATATGGCTTTGCAGTATTGTAGCCGGTTAATTACTGAACGTGCAGACGGCACGCCATAATGCAGTGTATAGGTTCGGTGAACGGCGGGTAGATATGGTGCAAAAGCAATAATTGAGAAGTAGTAGACAATTATTAGTGAGGGTAAAATCAGGTTAAAGAAACGTGTTCCTAGCTGGGCTTGAACCTAGGACCCCATGTTCCCAAGACTGTAACCTTGCCCACTAGGCCACAGGCAGACTAGCTGTTTAAACTGGAAATGTTTCAGAGTAAAAAGGTATGGGTATTTTGCGTGTGTATGCAAGTTTTTGATTGGGTCATGTAGGTGAAGATTTGGCTGGTGTAGGTAAAATGTCCAATGGGAAGACATGTTGTTAGTGGGATAGGCGGCAGGAAAAATAAGAATGAGAAGAAGAAGAAGTAGAAGAAGGAGAAGAAGAAGAAGTAGAAGAAGGAGAAAACGCAAAATCCCCTTAGTCTGGGGCTTTATTGTGTGGACATGTGAAGTTGTTTTTGAATTCTGTCTGTTGAAATGGGGTGAGAATGTACCGAATGTAATGTTTTTGAGGGCTGAGTGTCTGTGGCTGTTGTGGTTATTTCTGTGGGGAACCCTGGAAAGTGCCAAACTCTCGGTGCTGTATAGGTATGGGGCATGCCCCCGCCAAGGTGTAACTTGGCGGGATGGCATACCTGCCATCCCAATAGCATACAGATTACTAATTTGCCAGAATATAATGGTTGTTTGCTTTATTATGATGTTAAAAATTAGCCGCTTCCCTTGGTATGTAATCACTATCATTGGAAGGAAACGCATTATCGCCTGTGCGACTTTTAGGGTGGGTTATCTTTTTTTTTTTCAACAACATCAACAAATATTTAATCGTATTTGTACAGTAAAACTATGCACTGTACACATTTACTCATATATATTGTTATGGGATGCGACATTTAATAAAATGTGCACTCTCAAAACGCAGTAGGCCTACATGCCAAAACGCCTCAGATATGTAAAAGTTGTGTAAATTGCACTGGATAAGAGTGTCTGCAAAATTCCTGTAATGCAATGTAAATACAATGATTTTCGTCAATTTCAGTTAAAATAAGTAGGTCTGTTAACCATAACTGTTACTATAACAGTAATATGGTAACCATCTGTGGTGCTGTTTCTCCCTCCTCCTTCTCTAGCCTTCTTTTGTTAAAGAACTGTCCTATACTCAACTCTGTCAGAAGTGAAAAGTTAATGTTTTCATTAGCTATCTATTCATAAGCTAATGTTAGCTGGGTGAACACTGATGCTTGCTAAATAGTAGCTAACATTAATTCAAATAATGTTGATAACTTTGGTCTTGGTTAAGGCAGAGGATACATTCTTTTGAAGAGATGATGCATAACAACGGCAAAATTTTACAGATTTTGAAAGGCTTAAAATATGGCACAGATACACATGACTGTTCTTCTAATTATGTTCACATTCAGACACGGTCCTCCCTGCTCTGCTGTACATACGCCAGCTACGAGAGGGAGGTTGGAGGGCCAGCTCAAGCAGCAAAATGAGTCAGCTTTATGTCACTTTGACATTCAAAATAAAAAAATAACGAATACGAACGTATAGTGTGTTGCTTATAGAAATAAGTAACTACATACCAAAAAAAACCTTTTTGGGCAGGGGGAACTCTATTTGGAGCCACCCAAATAAATTAATTATATATTTATAGCTTTACTATGCACCTGTCCATTACTACATGCTTCACAAGCATACAGGTACTTATACTACACAGTTATTTCTCACCTCTTCCACAGGAAACACTGCTAGGCATGCTATGAATGATGAAGTTCCCATGTTCATACTGTGCTATATTGAGTATGGCGTTTGTTTTACTCTCGGTGTTGGAATTTCCACGCGTGAAAGTTGTTCTGTGCTCCCACAGTGAATATCTGCTTGCGCTGATTATCAGCTTCATACATACAAATTTAGTAATACTAATACAGCCTTATTTACTATATCAACTTAAGACAAGCAACACGCTCGTAATTATCTCATTAAAGCCAATGGCGCAGACGTTGCTTCATACTTTCAAACTGTTTTCCTAACGGCTATTTTGCAAGGAATGTATGATGTTCAGCAAGGTGCAATACTGTCAACACTATCTGTTTCTGTCACGTTTTTCTGGTAGTGTAATGTTATCGCATTTGAGTTTGGCTGAGTAACGGTTCTTTTCTTTGACTGGTAACCCCAAATAATACTGGCTAGACATAGTTTTAATTTGCTAGCTAACATAATTTACTTGTTATTTATTTTGCTTGTTATCAGAAATAGTCTAGAGGGACTCTTTTGTTTGTTCGCGGGAGGCTGCCGGAAGTTAAGTTAGGGCCAGAACAACGCACATGCAGAGGTGGGTAGAGTAGCCAAAAGCTGTACTCAAGTAAAAGTATTGTTACTTTAAAATAATAATGACTCAAGTAGAAGTAAAAGTAGTCATCCAAATAATTACTTGAGTAAGAGTAAGAAAGTATCTTGTGAAAAGACTACTCAAGTACTGAGTTACTTCATATAATCTGATTTAATGTAATAAGCAGAGCAATGTAAATGAACGTAAAAATCCAAATGTCCAAAATATAAAATTGTAAATGCTTGTCCAATAGAAATAAACAAAATATAAAATAGCCATGTGCAAATTCAAATCTGGCCTAAATCATATCCCTTTAAATAAAACAGTACACAGGAGGTTCGTCAGAAGAGGAGGATTTTCGCTTTCTGTTGGACTTTCTATTAAGTCTGTATACTCCGTCAGTTTGTTGGGGTGAACCCTCCGTTGACAGAAAAAATATCAATGAGGCTACAGGGATTTATCCATTAAAATAGACTCATCATCACAACAAAGAGGAGCCTGCACAAATTCAAACAGAAACTTTATATGTGGGAAACATAATGCTTTGTAGCACCATTATTGTACCTTATGATGCACTTCTCCACGATATTCCAAAGTCCCATGATGCTTTGCGCGAAATATGTGCAGAACTTCTGGTTTAGCGTAAACAAATGTTATGTATGCTATGCAATGTTCCAGCGCTCACGCCATGACTGTTGCATGCTTCACAAAAACTATTACACTACTAACTAACGTTTACAGTACAGTGTGAAATATCCACATTAATGCCAGTAACCTATTTAAACACACTCAATTTCAAAAATAACGTTTATAACCGAAGTATTTTGAGCAATAATAGCCTACTTACATAGCAATGATGAAATTGTATCTGTGTTCAGTAGATGGAGACAGAGACCGTAAATCAACAATACAGTTCAATCCGCTTCTGTTTTGCTCCAGAAAACGATGTCAGCTAGGTCTATCAGCAAACATACGGCTTAGCTATGCCCAGAAGTCCTCAATAATAATAGTATTTCCCAAGAAATTACAAATAATCGTTGACCACGTTCCGTGCTGCGTCTTTTACTGCTACCACAGAGTGAATGCATAAGTGAATGCGATAAGAAAAATTTCGGTTACGCTGACCTAAACAACGCTATTCCAAAAGCAAAATTAGACATGTTATACATCGTTAGAAAGCTTATACTCTCACCTACTGAATAAATGAATTGTCAATCAAGCCAGACTGTACTAAAAAGGGCGACACCGTCGTAAACAAGGCGTGTGGTATTACGCACAGCTATTTTGGAAGGTACCCAGGCATCACAAATGCGCGTATATTTCACAAACGGATTGTCCAAGACAATAAATGACAACTCAGTCAAATAGTTATCTATCCACAGCCAAAACTAACATACAACTTACCGCCACATATTTTCTCAAGTTCGAAGTTGAGTTCTTGTAGTCTGAAATGTCCACATTTCAAGGCAGACAAAGAAGGCAGCGCATAATGTAACTACTGTTTTTGGTAGTCTGTAAGTAAAACGTAGTTTGAATGTGAGGCAGGGCCGGCCCAAGCCTTTATGGGGCCCTAAGCAGAATTTGATTTGGGGGCCCCCCACCGCCAGTACTATTGACTATTGTCAATGCTTGATCATTCGCACACCTACTGTAAATCTAACACACCCATTATCAGTTTTATTAGTTGTAGCTGTGTTGCTTACATCATACATATAGTATGAGTACATAGTTGATGGAACAGAATTAGTTTATTTTACCGATCATAAATTGTTATACTCAGCAGCAAGCAATGTGCACACATAAAACAACAACTAATCTACAACTAGCTAATTAAGGCATAATGATATTGGAATATAAAAGCAAAGACCCCAAAATGGTAATGTAAATAATGTTAGGCTGTTATCAGTACCAAGTTTATAGAACAGAAGCTTATTTCCATGACAGAAATACCCAGCAACAAGTTATTTTTACACAGAAGAAAAATCCTTTAATCTATAACTAGCTAATTATACCAGATTGATAGTGGAATATTTTACCAATAATCACAAAATGCTAGTGTTAAATAATGTTATTCTATTATCAGCATCAAGCTCAGTATACAAACACGAAAATGTTAGCTTGCTTTTATTTCAAACCAGCTATGAATAGCTAGCTATCTACCAGTTAAAATCAAAATTTCTCTAGAGTTTTAATCTAACACATTAGCTAGATTCCCCCCATTAAACTCAAAATTTCTCTAGCTAGCTAGTTAGCTAGCTGGCTATTATAGCCTACAACTAGGTGGATTAAGATGCCAAGGCTATTTAGGGATGTTTAATCAAACGTTAACTTTCCTAAGACAAGACAAGATATGCTACCTAGGTTATGTTGTTAACTGACTAGCTAGCTAACATTACCTTCTGTTTTCTTCTTTCTTCTCTCTGCTCCAGAAGGATAGCCTATGTCCTTTTTTGCGACATTGCTTTTTTGCTGCTTTTTCCATCGATGCAGAGGAGAGGACAGTAACCTAACGTTAGTCTGACTGAGTGTGGCTGTGCTTGCATCAAAATGCAGTTAACATCCTTTACATCATAAATGTAAAGGATGAACGTGACACCAGCTCTGACAGAGGCAGCGGGAATTGATTAAACCAGTAGTATTAGCTAGCCAGTCCGTTAACATAATATTGCATTTTTGTATGATTGCCACTGACATAATATAATATATATATATATTTTTAAAAACAGTTCAAGCTCTCTTGTGGGACATTTCAAGCGCTCTTGGGGGCCCTCTGGTGGCCACGGGGGCCCTAAGCAGGCACTTAGTCCGCTTATGCGTCGGGCCGGCCCTGTGTGAGGCCAGGGGTGTTCTGCCACCTACGAATCACCCGCCGTTGTTTCAGCCATTGTTGTCGCCCACTCATCCTTCTGTGTGCTGTGACTAGCTACGTCTGATTGGTGAAACGGAGTCATGTGGGGCTATGACAGCGCCAAAGCAGACCAGTCGGTCTCTCTGAGAGAAAGAAACAAACAGAACGTGCATTGAATAAAAAATGGGTAAAAAATAAAAGTAACGAGCGGAATGTAGCCGAATATAACGGAGTAAAAGTAACATTTTTTCTTCACAAATATACTCGAGTAAAAGTGAAAAGTATGTTGCATTAAAACTACTCTAACAAGTACAATTTATTCAAAAAGTTACTTAAGTAAATGTAACGGAGTAAATATAACGCGTTACTATCCACCTCTGCGCACATGTGCAGTAACGTTTGTTTATGTTGTTACCGTTGAAAGCGTCTGTAACAGCGTTCTTTGTCCTTTCGTTCTTGCAAGTTTGTTTTGTTCTACAATAAATAGTCCTCTTTCTCCCAATGAAAACAAGAAATGGTGAGTCGTCCGCAGGTTTCCTACTCAGCTTGTTGAGGTGCGCAGGTAGAGAGAGAAGCATAGATCACATGCAGGGGATTAGTTTAAGCACCTGCACGTAACGCCCACACCCTCCAAGACAATAGAGAAATTGGACCCAATGATCCAGGAATAAAATTCCAAAAACATTAGTAGATACAATTGTACCAATACAGTTCTAAAAGCATACAAATTTATCTCTTGGCACACCTCTGGTTAAAACACGGTAAATTTCTCTGTCTGCTTACACTTGTGATGACTTTCTTGCTAACATTGTTTTATTTTTGTTGTAGTTACAGGAGCCAGTGTGTGGGGTGCCATGTTCTAATTGAGAGCAACTGGGGTGAAAACCTATAATAAGGACGCTCCAGTGCTTTCTGTTACCGCACTCTTTCCCTTTCTCACCCTCTTCTAGGTAATTCTGTTCCAGGTCAAGTGTTTGTATAGCCCGCGGGTTTTTTTCCTTCACTCTTCTTTCTTCGCTGGTTTTGCGTTGTACATTCACATCCCATTTTTGCACACGTGCATCCATACACATTTAATAAATACCCTACATTTCAGTCATACATGCATCATTGTCTTCTTAATAAACCATTAATTTGTTTAAAAATAGACCTTGTTGTGTTGTCTCCCTTTTTGTCACGACTATAGCTTGAGTCGTAACATGATCTAGACAGTAAGTGGGCAGGTTGTCTTTCCCACAAATATGCTGAACACCAGGTTACCAGGCCTGGAAATAAACTGAAGGCAAACGTGCTGGTTAGTAGACGCTTAACAAAACCAAAATGTTGTGATCCGACTATGCAGACTTTTGAAATTCTTAAAACAAGAATTAACCCCTTAGTGCACATGCCAAATCTGGCCAATCCTTGCCCTTTTAGGGGGTACCCTATTTAAAGCTTTATAACTCCAGTGAACACCACAGAGACTTGAAAAATGGCTTGAATGAAGCAAGACATTCGTACCATTTACAATAGTAACATAGATTATTTGATATTCATAATTTTGGAAGAAATAAAGTGCCACAAATGCAATTGTCTAGGCAAAAAATCAAAAATGAATTTGCTCTTTTTAGTTGGCAATGAAATACTGAGAGATTGCATATATAGTCGGTTAAACTATACATGTCCTGGATCAAAAACTTCTTGACCACAAGTTCATAAAATCTAAGGGTGGATATGTAGAACTACTAAAGATCTATGAAGCAAAAACTAAGCAGTGTACCCAGCGTCTCCAAATCTACTCAAAATGTCTAAATTATGCATTGCTGTAAATCACAACATATTCACGTATTTCACTACAAATCAACTGTTCTGACTCAAGAAACTCACTGTTTCATCATTTTCACAAGTGGGAATTACAAGCTTTCCGTCAGTACAGTAGTCTAAAATATCTAGGTCCAGAAACATATCCAAAATCTCTCCAAAAATGAATAAAATGCTTTTTGTCCATTTTAAAGCATATAAAGGAGCCCCTTATGAAGGTTTAAGATGAAACATTGATATCAAATTAAAAAATAATGTAAAAAATATTGTCACACAATGCGGTACAGTACCTAAATGTGTAATAATTAACTCTTGTATGTATTTCTGTACCCTGTACTCTCGTTTGTTTTCTTGTATGGGGATGGGAGGACATGAAAACAATTTTCAACCGTCCACCACGTTTTGGCAATGTTCCAACTCTTACGTCATCACTGTTGCATGCATCACAAAAACTACTAAACTACCAACGAACGCTTAAATTAGTGTGAAATATCCTTACTATAAAATACCACCTATTTAATATGGGCTCAAATTAGTGCCAAAAGTATTTTTGTATTTGTAAGCAATGACTTGTGCTTGCAACTTATGGTTTGTGTTTGTGTTTGTACATTGCGAGTTGAAACTGAAACAAAAGTATTTTGTACTTGCAAGCAATGACTTGTGTTTGCAACTTGCGGTTCGTGTTTGTACTCTGCAAATTGAACCTGTAAAAAAACGTGTTTGTGGATATAGATTTTCGTGAGGGGGAAGGATCACGTCTGTAAATTAAAATCTACATGTGTTTTGTGATCTGAAGTGCTTTATTAACATTTGTGAACAGAAAAAGTACGAATGCAAAACAGTGTTTACCTGCAACACTGCATCTACATGCAACGCACAGTTTACAAGAAGAAAGCTACAGACAGCCTTTTGGCACTGCTTTTACACTTCCGGTATGGAGAGCCAGTCGTTCAAGGCATTTTCAACTATCCAATCAACGCTCCAGTAGAGACCAGGGTTGCCATGTTGGGCACAATTGACTAAACTACTTATCTAGGCTGTGTCATATAAATTTTAGCTATATCCATAAGATCTCTTGTCTCAAAACAATCAGCCAATGGCAAGAAATAATCAGTAATAAATAATTGTAACATAATCAATAAAATAGATATATGTATATGCACAGAAATTGTATCTATTTTGAACACCCTGATTCTCCAAGGACATCGTTATTATTTCACCACAGGGTGGCGCACGCTGACCAGTTCGTGAGCAGCCACCACCGAGTAAACTTAGTGGATTGGCGGTAATGTTAGATATTCTCGCATGTGAAGATGTCATGGCAGCAACAGGTCGGTGTTTTAATTAGTTAACAAATTATCCAATAATTGTATTGCATTATATTTGTGTAATCTTGCTGTAGTATTGCTTAGTTCACTCATCAAATCTTCATAAATTTTATCCCAGCAAGATTAGACAAATAAATATGTGGAATTATGTTTTCTCATGCCTGACTAATTAGCTAAAGTTAGTTTACATAGAATAGTAATATAATGCAATACAATTATTGGATCATTTGTTAACTAATTTAAAGTAATAATCTCGAAGATTTTCATTAAAATAAATGCCTGTTAAGTCACTGTATATTGCCGAATTAGGTAACACAATGGTGATTGAGCCTATTATTATATTAATTAATATTATTATTAATATAATAATTTATGATTAAAGAACTGGGTGTCTGTGGCGACATTCCCGGGAAAAAATCACAAGCGGCACATAGTTAGTGACGCATTTTCCATCACCCATCAGTGGTTGGTACGCCAGAGAGGGTAGACAGAGCTAATGCAACAGGCTCGCTCTTCAACCAGAGACTGTAAAAAATATGGACAAAGCTACTGTGACGTCACCCATTTAATGTATGACATTAATAATACAATTATGTTCAGTTATCTTCAATTTATGTTTCTCAGCTAAACAAATATGCTTAGCTAACATATCAGCTTGCCAGTGAGCTAGGTAGGCTGTGGTTAGCTCACACATTAGCAATATGAACCACAGGGGAAGAACATCGACTACACTAATGGTCAATCAATCAGAGATGTGTAGGCTACTGGCGATTTGACTAGGCTAATTTTCGTATAACTGTCTGGTAGACCTGCTGTTACCCGAGCAAGTTATCGTCGTAGGTTTTCGCCACAGTCAGTTAATGAGCCAGTAACTGCTACTAGCTAGGCTACTCCATCGCTGTTTGTGGTGTTCACTTGCTGGGTGACGCTAGCTGACCGATGGTTCGCTAGTCACTTTCTACCGAATAAATATTAACACTGTCAGCGGTGGCTAAGAAATCTACCAAGTATTTTAATAACTGATCTGCAGGCGTGTAAATATGACAACGCACTTTGTACAGCAAGTTTTCCACCTGGTGCATGAAGACAAAAATAATGTACATTGAATTTCTAGTTATTATTAGGCTTTTTTTTTTTTGTAAATCATCAAAACCAATGGAGAAAAGCCAATATACGCAAGGAGCCCCCAGGACCGATTCTGAGAACCACTGTCTTAAATAGCCTACTCTTGTCGGTCTCTTAAATGCTAAAAACATGTTCCTTTCTAAATGCCAGTCTTACAAAGATGGTTAATTTTGTTAAATTCTGTGTGTGTGATTTCATTGTGTGTTGTATGTTATTCAGCAAATAAACCTTAAGACTCTTAATTCGCTTCGTGAAACTGAAAATTTTGCAGTGTTTATCCCAAAATCGGGATTATAGTAGCTTTGTCACATGCGTGAAGCATGGCCCAGGTAGACATTTACAGAATGTACACGACTGACAAGCCGTTTGACAGATTGAATATTTGCCGGTTAGGGTTAGCTAGTCAAATGGCTTGGTAGCTGAAGTTGCGAACTGTTTTATCATAGGCTACTGGACTACCAAATATAGCAAGCTGATTACGCTTTCTGCCAACTAATTATTTGGTTAAGTAGGCTAAAGGAAATTGTAAAAATGACTCGGCTACCGAGAAACTTCAGAGGACGATTATTTTATGGTCGTCTAGTGCAGCTGTAAATAGCACACGCCATAATGAAATCACTACGAAATGGGATGCCTGCATTTTCTGACTTCGCACAGGTGTACCGCGGTCGGAGCCACAATGTCGAGGCCAAGAGGCGCCACCTCCCACCCCAGTGACCATAGACTGTAGCCCCTACTGTAGATTAGTCCTCTGCAGTAATCGGGAAGTGACGCAAACTGTACCTCATTGGTCCACAACAAATATTATAACAGTGCCCAAATGACACAATAAATCATGAAATCAACCCATGGACAGTCATAAGACAAATAAAATACACATATTGTGACTATTTGTTCCCATGAGAAAAAATTATTGACTTTGTATTTTGACCGCATTTGTACCGTAGACTTACATGGAAACCGGATATGAAAACACCTATACTGGAGCCAACCGTACTGGCGCTAGTGAGCAACCAGGAACAACAAGACCAGGAAATGATCTCCAAAAACGAAGTCTGGTTTTGGCCGCTTGTGAGAGACATGCATACTAACATATTCTAGTTGAAAGAAACACATAGGCATTTATTCAGTCATTACCATGAATGACAAATACATGAAAGTCTATTTCATATTTTTACATGGAAGCAGTTTTAATGCCGTGAAGAAGTTTCTATAGCGCCAGTTTCTATACGACCGACCGGTAACGTATTACCAACTGGACCGAAGTGCAACGCTGATTTTAGTACTTAATAATTTCACAGCCGTCTGCAGTAGCCTACTAACGTTATACACTCGGTCTGTTGTGCTAACGTTAAACTCGGTCAAAATACTGAAAGCGGAACTCTGTAAAGCGTGGGTGTATTTTATTTGTATTTCATAAATATAAATGAGTTCCTCGCAATGATTATATAGATGCAAAAACAATAGTTTAAATGTTTTATTTTTAGTTACCCATCAAGCCGGTATAATGAGTGAGAAGGAATTTCTAAATTTCTTTAGGGAACCTTGAAAAGTACCAAACTATCGGTGCTGTAAGGTATGGGGGCATGCCGCCCCGCCAAGGCGTAACTTGTCGGGATGGCATAGCTGCCATGATAGGCTATATAACTGAATTTTACCTAAAACACAGGAAATGAAAGCAACTCAAAAAAAAAAAAACACTGTACTGTGACCTTATTTATTTATTTTTTTTAATTAATTAGAAAAACCTCATTTTTTAGTTAAAGAGTAAAGAGATTGCTGCTGACTCCATAGAATGCTGAACAATAATCCCTTCAATCAACGAATGCTTCCTATATGACACAAAGAGTATGCTACGCAGTTTAACATACAACAGTGCCCTCTAGTGTCCTGGTATACTATGCACTTCGGTCTGAATATCATTGCATCTCCGTGCTTCTTAGGGAGTTTACAATATATAACTGAGAGAGTGGGGCTAATAATAACGTGCTATACTATATTTAAATTGGCAGTATCTTGTAAGAGTAATTTTGAGGTGCCTACGAATTACTTCATCCTGTAAGGAAATAACTGTTCATAAGTTCCGTTTTTTTCTGGGTTTGTGCTCTCTGCACGGGTAACATCTTTCAGCCTCACATTGCTCTTCAATCAGTGCAGGGGTTTCTTCATCAGTTCTGATTAGTTCCCGTCTATTTCGCCTGTACTGCTGACAGTTTGCATGTGTGATCCTCTGTCGTAGTAGTGTTTCTCTCTGTCCTGGTTAGCTTTCAGTCTAGCCCTCACTCCTTCCATCTTTTCTGGCTGTAGCAGTTTTCGTGCTGTGGGCAGTCTTGTTTTCGTTCTGCGGCCTATCAGCAAGGTAGCCCATCCAAAGGGGTATTTCGATAATCCAGCAGTGTGAGGTGAGGGTCTTGTTTGTCCGCTTTGGCTTTTTAAAGCAATGTCTTGGCGATCTGCACTGCCTTCTCTGCCTTCCCATCAGACTGGGCGATGTATGTATGTGGGCGATGACGTCGTGTGTTTAAAGTCATATCCCTCACTGAACAACTTGAATTCTGCAGAGGAATACTGAGTACCATTGTCAGAGCAGACTTCATCTGGTATGCCATACCGAGCGAACTGCTGTTTGCAAATGTGGATGACTGAGTGCCTGTTTGTGGTGGTTAGCTTGTTGAGTTCAATGAAACTTGAATAATAGTCAACCAGGATTAAGTACTGTTCTCCTTCCAATTCAAAAATGTCTGTGGCTATCTTTTGCCAGGGCCTTTCAGGTATTTCATGACCAGTCATGGGCTCCTTGCAATTCTGCCTTTTGTAGGTATTGCATATGGAACACTTTGAAACCAGGTCGGCTATCTGAGCTTGCATCCCTGGCCAAAACATGACATCCCTTGCTAGTCTTTTTGTTTTCTCAATCCTTTGGTGGCTGCAATGCAGTTTCTTTAACATGTTCTTTCTCAAGGTGTCTGGGATCACTATTTTGTTACCTTTGAAGATCAGTTCTTCCTCCACAGTCAATTCGCTCCTGTAGTCCCAGTACAGCTTGGCCTCCTCTGGCGTTTCTGATTTTTAATTCGGCCAACCCTGGAGGTTGACTCTTTTTACCACTGTGACGATCTGGTCCTGTTCTGTTTCTGTGAGTATTTTTTGGAGTCTGGCGGGTGCTATAGGTAAGCACATTATCGCGCACACCTGCACATCATCTTCATTTTCACTTTCGTCTGTTTCATTTAGGTGATTCCTGCTCAGAGCATCCGCTACGTGCAGTTCTTTTCTTTTCTTATACTTTACCATCATGTTGTATTTTTGGAGTCTGAGGAGCATTTTCTTAAGTCTTAGTGGGGTCTCTGCTAAGGGCTTTTTCATGATAGTTTCCAGAGGCTTATGATCGGTTTCCACGTCAAACGCCCGTCCAAAGAGATACTGGTAGAATTTGTCACGCCCAAACATGATGGCAGCTAGCTCCTATTTGTGCATATCTTTTTTGAGTGGCTGTAAATGCCTTTGACGCATAAGCTATGGGACGCTCATCTTGAAAAAGTACTGCTCCTATTCCGCAACTAGAGGAGTGCACACTCATCTTTACCGACCATGATGCATCATACAACTTTAGTACTGGAGCTTCAGTGACCATGCTTTGCAGCTTCTCAAAGCTCTTGTTCTGCTCCTCCATGCAACTCCATTCTGTGGTCTTCTCTGGCAAAATCCGGAGTTGGCAGTGATAGTAGATAACTGTGGTAGAAACTTACCCAGGTAAGTCACCATCCCCAAGTATTGTTGCAGCTCCGTCTTGTTAATGGGTTTGTGCATTTTCCTGACCGCTTCCACTTTCTTGGGGTCTGGTTTTAATCCATCGGCTGTTAGGGTGTGCCCCATGTAGTTAACTTCCTGTGCTTTGAATTTGCACTTCTGTGGATTCAGTCTTATGTTCTTCTCTCTCACCCGGTTCAACACCCTTTCCAGTCTCTGATCGTGCTGTTCTTCACTTTCCCCCCACACGAGGATGTCATCCACAATCACTTCCACTCCATCTTGGTCCTCAAACATCTCAGTCATGAGTCTCTGGAACATTTCACCAGCTGTGTTTATTCCAAAAGGTAGACTTTTGTATGCATAACGACCAAAGGGGCTGTTAAGAGTGCACAGTTTTGAACTTTCCTTGTCTAATTTCACCTGCCAGTATCCACATTGTGCATCGAGTGTCCTTAAGACTCTGGCTCCTGGCATTCGAGCCATGACTTCTTCAATGGTCCTCATGGGGTAGTGCTCCCTCTCAATGGCGGCATTTAAGTCCTTAGGATCCATGCAGATCTGGATATTTTGCTTTTCCGGTTTCCATAATGTTACCATGCTGCTCACCCATGCTCTAGGTTCTGTCACTTTTTCAATGACGTCCAGCTTTTCCATCCTTCTCAGCTCTGCCTTCACCTTTTCTCTGAGTGCCACAGGAACTTTCCGTGGAGCGTGGACAACGGGTTGTGCATCCTCTGTGATCTTAATGTGCTGTTCTCCTTTAATGCAGCCCAGTCCTTCAAACACATCCGCATACTTCTCCTGTACATCTTGACAAGACAGTGTTTTCACCTCACTAATCTGTTTTATGAGGCCCAGTCGCACACAGGTTTTTAGTCCGAGCACTGGTTGCACTTTTTCATCCAGAATTTGAAATTCAAATTGGTTAATTTTCCCACATTTTCTGCATTTCTCGCCATAAGCCGCCACAGTATTTGCAATGTTACACCATGTTGTCCTTGCGTGACGTTTTTTTGAACTTTCTGGGTGCCTCCGTTTGACTTTGTGGATGGTGCATTCTGTCTGCGCGGTTAGCAGTTTATCCATTTGGGTGCGGCTTGCCTCTGCAGCACGACATATTGGCACATCCTTGGGTAAATCTAAATCCTTTGTTCTCAGCAGCTTAGCTCTTATTTGGTCATCTCTTATTCCCACAACTATTCTTTCTTTTATCAAACTGTCACACAAGTCTCCGTATTCGCATGATTTTGCTTTCGTTTTCAAATCAGTGACAAATTGATCAATGTTTTCGCTGGGAGCCTGAACACGCGTATTAAACAGGTGTCTCTCAAAGGTTACATTTTTCTGGGGGGTAAAATGTTTGTCAGATTTCACTAGCAGTGTTTTGAGCCTTGTTCTATCTATGCCTTCCCTGAATTCAAACGTGTTGAATATTTCGAGAGCTTCGTCCCCGATAACATGTGGCAACGTGCTGCTTTGTACATTTTGCGCTTTGTTTTCGAAGCCGGTGGCGGTCAAGTACAGCTCGAACTTTTGTCTCCGTCTCTTCCAGTTGTCTGCAATATTCCCTTCCAAACTCAATGCGTCTGGTGCTTTTAATCCGTCCATGTTGGCTAGAATTCGCCCAATCTGACACCATGTAAAGAGATTTCTGCTGACTCCATAGAATGCTGAACAATAATACCTTTAATCAACGAATGACATCTCCTATATGACACAAAGAGTATGCCACACAGTTTAACATACAACAGTGCCCCCTAGTGTCCTGATATATTATGCAGTTTACTATGCATATTTTTACATTAGCATACTGCTATCTATCCACTGGACAGTTGACTGCTTAATAGACTATAAAAACATAGTCGTAGTACTGGAAACAGCGATTGCTTTTAGTTTCCTTACCATTGAAAATGACATGTTATAATATCTAATAACTAGTTAAAGAGTCTCCAGCTTGTGCAAAATGCTGCTGCTCGTATCTTGACCAGAACTAAGAAGTGTGAGCAGTGCTAGCGTCGCTTCACTGGCTACCCATTAAGCATAGGATAGATTTCAAGGTTTTGCTCTTGACCTAAAACTGTGCATGGATGCAAACCAGTGTACATAACCAACCTGCTCCTAACTTATAAGCCCACAAGGTTCTCAAGACGCAGGCTACTTGATAGTCCCAAGAATTTCCAAAAACCTAAAAGGTGGTAGAGCTTTCTCATACAGAGCCCCACTACTGTGGAACCAGCTTCCAAAATTTATAAAGAAGTCAGACTCAGTCTCAATATTTAAATCTAGATTAAAAATGCACCTCTATGCTCAGGCTTATAATCAGTTATAGTCTGGAGAAAGGGTGGGAGAAGCCTGTAGTCATAGAGCATTGTGGGGTGGCAATCCTTTCCTTACGGGCACGTGTCAATCAGCTGTGACCCGACTTTACATAGGCTGGCTCTTGATTGGTGGATATGGTTGCCCCCCCCCCCCCAACCCCATGACTGCATGGGCTCTCCATCCTTGTCCTAGTAGCTATGCAGGCATATATTACTCCTGGCGAGGTCCCCCCAATTCATACCACTGCCACTTTACCCACTGTCTGTTCTATTGCAAATTCCCTAATCGCCGTTTCTACCTTCTTCCCCACGCTGCCAGCGGGGCTCTTGCCCCAATCTTCGAGAGTGCTTTGAGAGTCGTCTGATCTCCCCCACCACTGCGGTCCAGCCCCTCTTTCGTCATTGCCTCCACCCTGCCCACATCCGACGCCACCTGCTGCTCCCCACCACCGTCACCCTGCCCCGCCCATCATCTGAGCCACATTATGAACCCTGTAAAACTGACTGACATGTTGGTCACCAATCAACACCCAGAGCCGACCAGAAGAGGATGGGTTTCCCCCTTGAGCCTGGTTCCTTCCAAGGTTTTTTCCCATCTGCCACAGGGAGTTTTTCCTTGCCACTGTTGCCTTACGCTTGCTCCTGTGGGGGTTTAGGCCAGGGTTGTCTGTAAAGCGTATTGTGACAACTGCTGTAAAATACGCTATACAAATAAAATTTGACTTGATTTGATATGAAATGTCATATTATCAAGCTACGTATTTCCAGGTGTTTTGTAAAATGAATGGAAGTAAACTAGTACAAGATTTGTTTCCTTTGGAAGACAAGAAAAATAGAAAATGACTCTACCTCATTCATAAAGACACACTATGGGGAAGGAAACTATAGCGCTTAAGATGTTACCAAATTGAAATAGCCTACCACCTTTAATGACTTTAACGTTTCCCTATCTATTGTATGTCTTCATGAAGGAACGACACGCAACTTGATAAATCCCACCTAGCCAAAATATGTCGTTACGATGTCACTGGGTGGTCGCATTTCCATTCCAGTGATGTTGCGTAATAACGTTGCTGCAACATGACAAGTTGAAAGACCTCTATACGTTGTAGCGACGTTTTCTGCGGGTAAGTTTTGACGTTGAGAGGACATTGTGGCAACGTGAGGAGAACGTAAGGTTTTGGTAACATTTGGGCCCTCTGCAGGTCAATTTTTACATTGCCAGGATGTTGTGACAATGTGGTGAAAACGTGACTTGTGCTGCCCTCATGTGCGAAAATATCGCATTTATGAGTTGTTCTAAGGTTATTCTATAGGCTGCCTCTAGTAAATCATGTTACATGTCTAATAAACTGATGAAGGTGTTGGAGGCATCAGGTACCAAAGTATCTACATCCACTATTAAGAGAATCCTACATTGCAATAGCCTGAAAGGCTCTCGCGCAAGGAAGAAGTCCCTACTTTAAGACCGGCATAAAAAATCCAGAATGAAGTTGCAGGTAATCACCAGGATGAAGACCTAGTCTTTTGGAGGAGTGTCCTCTGGTTAGATGAAACAAAAAAATTGAACTGTTTGGCCATAATTATATTTAATAATTACTTTGTATGGAGGAAAAAGAGTGAGGCTTCTAATCCGAAGAACACCACCCTAACTGTGAAACATGGGGGTGGCAGCATCATTTTGTGAAAGTATTGGAGTGGCCATCACAAAGCCCTGACCTGGATCCCATAGAAAATTTTGTGGACTGAACTGAAAAAGTGTGTCCGAGCAAAGAGGCCCACAAACCTGACTGAGTTACACCAGTTCTGTCTGGAGAAATGGGGAAAAATTCCGGCAAAGTATTGTGAGAAGCTTGTGGAAGACTACCCCAAGCGCTTGATTCAAGTTAAGCAATTAAAAGGCAATGCTACCAAAGTGTATGTAAACTTTTGACCCACTGAAAATCTGATATAAATCTGTTTCATAGCTATTTGTGGCAAACACGCCTGCCACAGGCCACCGAAGTGGCTTTCCAAGGGCCCCTCCAGCACAGAGACACAGGGAGAAGATGTTCAAAAAGTCCACATTTATTTCTGAGGGTTTGGCAAGATGGTACAGCCAAAGTGAGCAGATGTAAAACACCATCATGACGGAGAGGCTCCTCTCTGTGGGTGGGGATGGCAGATTTAACCTGTGCGCAGTGATTACCTCACTACGCACAGATGCAGCCACTCCTGTTCCTGGGTCCAATTAGCCTGGCCAATTCTCTAATTCTTAACCAATTATCCAATTGGCCAGGTCTAATTAACTTGACCCAGGGCAGGTGTGGCTGCTTAAACCAGCCATCCCCACACCACACTATTATTTTGAAATTGACTTAACACAGGAGATGTATGGTTACATGAAATGTGTGGAGTTATGAAAAATTGAGTTTGAGAAGAGCAAATTATTTAAATGATGTTTTAAACACCTGATGAACACTTACACACCAGAAAACATGTTTATACTTGTCAAGTTCATTTTACAAAATGTACAGGCTGTTTCAAAATTTGCAACATTTGTGAGTGTAAAATACTCTAAATACTGTTCATACGTACGTACGTACATACATACATACATACATACAATACTTAATTATCCCCATGATGACATTTTCCTGGCAGCATATAATATTCACATTTGCAAACACACATTTAAACAAAGAAACATTCAATCATTCACATGATGAATAAATACATATAAAGTGAAATATTTACGCCTATGAAATAAATATTGCATCTTACAAACCTATCCAGACATTGTGGCGAGTTGGACAAAATGGAGGGAGAAACAGGAGTAGAAGTTTTCGAATCGCTCGCACAGAGCTTCGGTTTATTTACCAGTCCTAACAAGGACTATTGGTTTGCTTCTCCAGGATGATTACAGCACATAATCACCTCGGAGTCTCCCCTTATAGAGCTTGTAAGTGTACACGTCACCAAGCCACTCCCCTCGTTCTCCCGCAAATTTGTCAATGGGAAAATGAATGGGGCAATTTTCAATAAACGATATTTTTAGTTACAAGTCGGGAACCAGTTAGCTACTGGTATGCGGTACTCATGACATATATGACTCATGAAATATAGTATCAGCAGCACGATTGACCAATGAGAAGTACAAGGTACAACGTTGTGTACTTTTAGTACGCTTAGGAACTACACATACCGGTACTGTGCTCACGACGCACGCTTATATCGTCACGGCTCAGCTGGAACACGCATGCGCCCTTCTACTTCTAGTGTCACTTTGATATAGAATTTCAATTTAAAATGACTGGAAATAACAGATTTGTTACTATTAAGTTATATTGTTTATTTCACATCATAATTGTACGGTCGTGATGACAACAGGGTTTCCTTTCAGGGATCTATAAAGTACAACCATAGACCGTCTAAAAGAGTAGCCTACAACCTAACCTAACTTAAGACGTAATTTCAAATGGAATATAACGTCATATATATTTTTATCACAACACAACAACAATATAGCTAGCCAGCATGGTTTTCGATAAATTACCGACAATATATTTACTACTTACTGTTTTAATAAAACTATTTATTAGAAATTGTCTATCTCTTGTCTACTGCACCTGTCTTGTCTAAGTGCACTGTGATTCTGATTTTCACAATGTGTATTCCTTTGTAAGTGCTGTGAGCAGACTGAAAGTCTACGTTACACCGAAGCCTTGCGAAAGGAAGTTTCGTTACATCGTGTACTGTACAGCATATGGTTTGTAATGACAAATAAACCTGACTTCGACAGCTAGCTAGCTACCTGCTGATCCAGCCATTCCTAACGTTAACGTTAGCTAACCGAAACTTTATAAACGATATCTTTCATGCTGGCGCTAACAGACCCGCTAATCTACCCTGGCTGTATATGACCTGCTTTACATGGTTGGATTTGGAATGATTTTCTCCCTTCTTAACATTATCGTCTTGA
The DNA here is from genome assembly GCA_039654925.1 of Anguilla pacifica. NCBI lineage: Eukaryota > Metazoa > Chordata > Actinopteri > Anguilliformes > Anguillidae > Anguilla > Anguilla pacifica. The sequence continues at coordinate 30,989,012 of CM077290.1, read as the reverse complement.
CCATTGAAAAAATGCATTAAGCTAACGAGTGGCACCGCATTTGTCGTGGGTATAGCTAGCTAGCCACCGGTGTTGGGTGCAGTTGGCCCTATCTGCTGGTCCAGAGTCAGTTATTTTCTTCTCCTACTAATGCGGTTAAAGTTAGGACCTGGGTAAGGAAATCTGATCCTAGACCAACAGTTAGGGGCAGCCAAGGCACCGCACTTGGCGGGTAGACTTACAAGCACACGTGGTTGTGACGTGTATCCGTGCGACTGATTGATTTAGTGTAGTTCAGGACCACCAGCACATCGTAAATCGACATAAATCCGTTTTTTTCCCTCCAGAGATTGAAATAAATATAACCAAGCACATGCTACGGTAGAGAATGACGGTCCCAAAAACGTGAGAAATCTTTTATTTTTAATCGCTATAGATATTTTACAATGAATGATTTTTAAAAAGTCAATAGGATTTTAACATTGGGCTGTGACGTCACGAACCAGATGACTTACAAGCTCAACTATAACAGACGCGAAACACAACAAAACAGTACAAGCACACGTAACACGGGTATCTACACTTGTAACCAGAGACTGTAAAGCCGGGCACCCACCGCACGCGTATTGACCGCGAGCGCACTACGCGCGTATTACGCGCGTAACTGAAGCGTAGTTAAAGTACTGTTATTACAACGGCAGCGGGCGACGTCGTCTCCACCAGATGCGAACGCGTCGCGAACCGGCTGCGAAGCTCGCGCGACACAAGCGAACTGAAGCGTAGTTTTTCGCTTCTGTTCTATTTTTTTGGCTTGTCGCGCGTCACGATGGCCTGTTTATACACAGAAATATGCTCTAAAATGCTAGGTATACATGCTCTGATTTATATTTCATCCTTATATGACTGGGGGTGTGTCCCTAGTTACCTCCCAGATATTTTATAAGCAGCTAAAAAAATACAAGCCTTTTCGTTTTTGTATTGTCCTTGCAGAAAAAAAAAACCTGTGTAACATCGTGTATTTCACGTTTGTTCAGGACTGTTGATTATGGGTAAATGAATACTTGGTGAGAGACCTTTTTCAGTCTGTTAATTTGGTAATATTTTTTAACACATGTAAATACGGGAGAAAGTAAACGCTTTACATAATTACCATAAGCTTAAATCGCAACGAAGCCTGCCTAATAATCAGTCTCAAACCGTATTAATTTATTTGCTTGGTTAACAAGCGTGCCAATTTCACAAAGAATATGTAATGATCATAATAATAATAAATAATCCATAATCAACCATTGGGAATTCCCGTGTCGTCTTGTCATTCACGTCAAAACATTTATAGGATCAGATTTAGTAAAATCAGTATTTAGTATAATCACGGCGAACGAAGACATCGGAGAAGTCAATTAGGCTGAGCAATGGTTGGTTAAAAACTACCTTCCAACACTCGAGCTAACAAACCGCTGCTCGGTGCATTCACTTCTACGTCATTCAATAGGCTACGTCTTTCTGTGGTGTATTTTCAAATTTGCCCCACCCCCTCCGCAAAATAAGATAGCGAAACTAAGTTTGCCTTTTCCCCAGGTTACAGGGGTTTTTTTTCCTGCAAGGACAATACAAAAACGAAAAGGCTTGTATTTTTTTTAGCTGCTTATAAAATATCTGGGAGGTAACTAGGGACACCCCCCCAGTCATATAAGGATGAAATATAAATCAGAGCATGTATACCTAGCATTTTAGAGCATATTTCGGTGTATAAACAGGCCATGGTGACGCGCGACAAGCCGAAAAAATAGAACAGAAGCGAAAAACTACGCTTCAGTTCGCTTGTGTCGCGCGAGCTTCGCAGCCGGTTCGCGACGCGTTCGCATCTGGTGGAGACGACGTCGCCCGCTGCCGTTGTAATAACAGTACTTCAGCTACGCTTCAGTTACGCGCGTAATACGCGCGTAGCGCGCTCGCGGTCGATACGCGTGCGGTGGGTGCCCGGCTTTACGCGACGCTTACGCGACGCGTGCGGTGGGTGCCCGGCGTAAAAAAAATAGCTTGTAACACACAAAAGCACGCTAACTATACAAGTAAGTATTTACATGGCGCCAGCGACAGCAATCGTAGTTAGCTGCCTAGCTAGCTACCCCAGGGTCACCACAATATGTTTGCCCCAATAATGTAGTGTAGGTGGTAAAGTTTTGCCAAGTAAGTACAATCTCATAAAAAACACGTTTTCAACATACAAAAATGCCAAGTTACTCAAAAGTAGTGATATCAAAATGACGCCAAGTTACGGTACTACAAACAATACAGGCTATCTTGCCTTACCGAACTGACATAAGATGTATTTCAAACCAATGCTACCCAATGTTTCCTCAATTCTTTCAAGTCACTTGGCCCTGTGTGTATAAGCATGCACTACATGGACAGGCCAAACATATGTGTGGATGGCTCTCTCACAGTCAAGATTGATTGAATAGGCGTGTATATGTCCAATTTGTATTGGTATGTATGTATTTCGCTGCCCAGCCTTTCTGTTGCGTGAATGATAGTATGTTTCTTGGTATAAGTGTGTGTTCGTAAATGTGAATGTAACATGCTGGGAGGGAAATGTCCCCATGGGGATAAAGAAGTTCTCTATGTATGTATGTATGTATGTACAATATGTATTGTACATGCAGTATTTATTGTACGTAGCAAATATACAATAACTTGCACATGTACTCAAATTCAGTTCAGAAGCAAGTATAAACATGTTTTCTGGAGAAATATGCTTCCTGTAGTTACTCAGCAGCAGTTTTGTACATTAATTTCAATGTCTTCTATGAGGCAATTCTAAATATTTGACTCTTTGATCTGACACAAAGTGTGCATGACATTGTAAAATGGTAAGATTACAAAACACAGGGCCAAGTGACTTGAAAGAATTGAGGAAACATTGGGTAGCATTGGTTTGAAATACATCTTATGTCAGTTCGGTAAGGCAAGATAGCCTGTATTGTTTGTAGTACCGTAACTTGGCGTCATTTTGATATCACTACTTTTGAGTAACTTGGCATTTTTGTATGTTGAAAACGTGTTTTTTATGAGATATCATTTCTTTTTGCAAAGCGTTTTATTATGAGAGTGAGAAATGCGAAGTGACCCTGGAAGAAACGGTTGTGGATTATGGCCATCGTTGTGTGAATTTGTACAGTCTGATGAGCGTGTACCGTTCAGCAGTTTGGGTTTGCTATATATGTAAAACAGTGGCTGTCAGAAAGCGTGCGGTGGCGTAAGCATAAACGTATGAGAAACGCAGATGAAATATGGCCAGTGTATGTACTCACGGATTTGACGTCCATCCAACGAGCCTTGACTGACAAAAGAATCAGCAAGCCCGTAGAATTATAACTCCCTAGGTCGCAACTTGTGTAGCCTTCTGTCCTGCTCCGTTGTCTGTTATTTCGTGGAGACGCACTTTTAGTGTTTGTAAGGTTTATAAGGAATTTTGATAGGCTTATCTGCAGGTAGGAATCCTCTTCGCTGTTTTGCTAAACTAGAACCGGAAAACATGATAGTGGAGAATAGGAGCAGACGCATACGTCCCAGCAGGCTTTGCATATGAGAAAATAACAACAGTTTGAGAGAAATGAGGATGAAATTATGAAATTGCGTAGTTGAAACAATATGTTTTTAGCAGAATGGGCATGTAGGTGAAGGTTGACATGATCACGGAGTATAGTGCGAAGTAAATGGAGTGACCATGAGCGAGCTTATATTCCTTATCGAACGGTATATATAACAGTCGCTATAAAGTGATAGCTGTTAAAGTGGAGGGTTAATTAACATATGAAATCTATTGCACTGGTGTGTTTTTTCATGTTCAGTACTAGTAGTTATAATTGAGAGTGAACCATAATTTTAAATGTAATATTTTAATGGGGAGTTGCAGAACGTACATACGTAGTAATTGTTTGTATGTGGCTAGATAGAGAAGGGGGCGAGGTAACATGAATGTAGAAACGTGGCGTTTGCTGATAAGAAGGTTTTGTACGGTAGCCAAGTGAAGAAATGTAGTTAGTAGAAATGGCACAGCGGTGAAGTGGTGTAACTTTTTAATAAAAGGAATACATTTGCCGTCATGAAATGCATATGGGTGGCCATGAGTGAGTTTTGGTAAAGCAAATATAAGCCTAAGAGAACGTTAGTGTAAAAGAGGGAATTATCTGCCTGAGGGCGAGGCGGGATTCGATCCTTCAAGCGGAGGTTTACTAGTCTGTCACTTTGTCAGGGCAGCACCATGACATAGCTGTGCAATGTGTGAAATATCATTAGCAAACCTGTCCGTGGTTTTAAAGAAGAACACAGGCGAGTAAGCACAGAAGAGCTCCCGTTGAATCCATATGGCTTTGCAATATTGTAGCCGGTTAACAATTGAACGTGCAGACGGTACGTCGGGGAACGGCTGGTAGATATTGTGCAAAAGCAATAATTGAGAAGTAGTGGACAATTATTAGTGAGGGTAAAAGCAGGTTAAAGAAACGCGTTCCTAGCTGGGCTTGAACCGAGGACCCTGTGTTCCCAAGACTATAACCTTATCCACTAGACCACTAGCGGACTAGCTGTTTGTACTGAAAAAGTTTCAGAGTAAAAAGATATGGGTATTTTGCGTGTGTATTAGTGAGGGTAAAAGCAGGTTAAAGTAACGCGTTCCTAGCTGGGCTTGAACCTAGGATCCTGTGTTCTCAAGACTGTAACCTTACCCACTAGGCCACCGACGGACTAGCTGTTTGTACTGGGAAAGTTTCAGAGTAAATAGATATGGGTATTTTGCGTGTGTATGCGAGTTTTTCATTGGGTGGTGTACGTGAAGATTTGGCGGGTGTCGGTGAAATGTCCAATGGGCAGACATGTTATTAGTGGGATAGGCGGCAGGAAAAATAAGAATGAGAAGAAGAATGAGAAGAAGAAGAAGAAGAAGAAGAAGAAGAAGAAGAAGGAGAAAACGCAAAATCCCCTTAGTTTGGGGCTTTATTGTGTGGACATGTGAAGTTGTTTATGAAATCTGTCTGTTGAAATGGGGTCAGAATGTACAGAATTTAATGTTTTTAAGGGTTGAGTGTCTGTGGCTGTTGTGGTTATTTCTGTGGGGAACCCTGAAAAGTGCCAAACTCTCGGTGCTGTATAGGTATGGGGCATGCCCCCGCCAAGGCGTAACTTGGCGGGATGGCATACCTGCCATCCCAATAGTATAATTTCTTCTACAAGAATAAAAATATCTTATTTCTGAATACAATTTCCTAAACAAAACTATTTAATTGATGCATTTTATTCAAGATATGCTTCTCATAGACCCAAAGCACTGGATGCAGGCAATTGTTCGAGCACATTGTGTAGTCATTTAAAAACATTTTAATTACTCAGCAAAATTATAACCCCACCATGATTCCCATTTGACATGTTGATACGACACAAATGCTTTGAATGACCACATTCTCTTCAGATGGTAAGATGAAAAAACACAGAGCCGCGGTACTTGAAATAATTTAGGAAACACTGGGGAGCAGCAATGCTTTGGAATGCAGCATGTTTTAGTAGTGTTAGCTAAGATAGCCAATATTGTCTATTGTCACTTGGCGTAATTTTGATATCGTTTCTTTTCATTGCAGGACTAGATTTTTGTACGCTAAAAACGTGTTTCCTTCAGATACAGTTCATTGAATGGGACGTATCCGCAGCCTCATAGCCGTTCATATATGGAGTTTGCGAGCAAGTCGTGGTCCCCTGATCGAGCACATTGAAAATAGCGGCATCTGGTTTGAAAGCGGGCATAATTTGAAGACCACAGTCCAGCCCAGTAGATGGCGGTAAGGCACGAAAAGCTAGTTTACCAACCGCCGAAGAAGAAGAAACCAGCCCCAGAAGAAGAACAAGAAAAAGAATTGTTTCCGGAATGTGGATTCGGGGGGGGGGGTAACATACTGAAAATATTGCGCTGAGCAGCTACATCCATTATAAGTCATATCAACACTTTCGGTAAGAAATTAACCAGCACAAACTCCGAAAACTGTTCTGAAACATGCTGATCGCTACGTTTTGAAACAATTAACTAACATCACTTTACGGGTTTTTTTTCATTATATACGTTGTCCGGTATGCCCATTGCTGGTTAATTAGCTCGCTATCAATTGCGCGGATCTGTCGGCTTAGGAAGACATGTCTATATCCAGTTATTTATATCAAGTTATTAGTTTAACATATGTTGGGCGGCTTTTTACTACCTGTGCTTAAAATGAATATCGTTTCTAGTTCAGTAGTTAATTTACTGGGTGGCGGTCTAATTGATGTAGACAGTAGAGAAAGCTTATCCATTGCTTCTTCGTCAACTATTGATAGCTGGCTAACTTGTTATCAGTAGCCAGCAAGCTAACGTTACACAGCTTCATTTGCTAACGTATTGTGTTACCCAGAATATTAATCAAGCTACTTTTGCTAAGTAGGAAGCCATATACCTTATCTGCAGTAAAGTGTGTTGCTAGCTCGTATTACTTGGACAAAAGTGTGCTTAACTTGGTGTGACAATTTGAAAGAAACCCCTGAAATGTCGGTATTACGAACGCTGGCCAGAATGTACTCGGATTAATCATTTACTTTACTAGAGCCTTCGTTAAAACTTGAACATTATGCACAGAATCCTGTCTGCAGCTCACTGGTCCTGCAAAATCGCAAATAGAAACTCAAATAGGTGGTTGGGTATCTGACTTTTTCCCCCTGCAGCGCTTGGTCTGTAGTGGGTGCTGATGTAGTCTCCGCTCCTCTCCAGGCCCCTGTTGTCTCAGATTTGAGGATGTCGGGACAGAAGCGTGCTGCTGACCCCTGTAGCTCGTCATCCAGTGTGCCCCCGGAGAAACGTAGAGAGCGGGAGGTGGAAGACGGAGGTGAGGGGGCCGGAGTCGGAGTAGGAGGAAGCAGCACTGCCGTTGAGACGGTCATCAAACTGGGAGGAGTGTCCAATTCTGTGAGTTACATCTGCTGTCTGTCTGTCTGCTGTAGGCTTCCCTGTTGGTCTTGCCCTATAACCCTGTTACTCAAACCACGGCCAGCACCAAGTACTGCTGGTTTTTCACCCTCCCTTTACAGGGGAGTCAGGTGAGAACACAGTCAAGCCAATCAATAGCACTGATTGTTGAGTTAATTATGTGTGAGAAAAGAAATCTAGGGCTGCATTTTTCATTTGAGGGCTAGAATTTAGTATCCATGCCCTGTGATGTTTCACAAATTGCATACCAGCATACCTTCCATTAAGCACAATCTTTCTTTCTCTGTGTGTTTCTCTGTCTTTGTGTCTCTCTCAGGAAGAGCAAGATGTGAAAGCCCTTCTGGTTAAGAACAGGAAATTGGGGGAGGCTTTGGACCAGAGGCAGGTGTGTAAAACATATGCTTTTCTGTCTTTCATATGTTCTTTGTTCTTTACTTGCATGTTTTCAGTGTGTAAACACTGTCTTTGACTATTGTTTTTTAACAGAAGCTAGAAGGCTGTGTTTGTATTGAATTTAGATGGAGAACTTTGCTTTGAACTGTCAGTGTGGATGGTTGTTTTGTGTTTTCAGGTAATTGAGGACGAGCTGAGAGAGAGGGCTGAGAAGCTGGAGACTCGCCAGGCAACTGATGATGCCAGTCTGCTGATCCTCAACCGATACTGGAACCAGGTATGTATAAAAATTGCAGCACCCTGCAAGTAAACTGACATCCATCATGGTAATTACCATTTCTGTCTTTCTTAGGTTGTGAGACTTTAGACTTCTTGTTTCTTTCAGTTTGATGAGAACATACGCCTGATTGGCCGGCGCTATGACCAATCCGGAAGTGAGTCTGCTGAGCTCTTGACTGGGGAAGGCCGGAGTCTGAAGCCAGAGACTCCGGAGCCTGATGGAGACTCCAACCAAGAGAGAGTGAGAGACAGAGGTGAGGATGGAGTCAGCGAGTGAGTGCACTCTCTCATTGTGGTAGATAAGTTTCAGACGTGTGTGATTGGTTGGCACTATTTGTACTGTTGCTACAGTAATGTAATGATGTTTCTCTATTGTTAATTAGCTGTTTTCTTTATATAATCTATGTATGTGTGTACATTCATGTTATATTTGATACTATGCTTGTGTTTTGTAGTATTATTTTATAGTTTATGTAGCTGCCTTAGCAAACCCTGGCAAGAAAGCATAAAATAATTGAAAATGGTGAGGGGGAGGAGAAGAAGTTGGGGTGATGGCATTGTATAGCTGTGGAATGTGTGTGGGCAGGTGAGGTGAGAAGAATGGAATACAATTAGGACACACAGATTTTTGTGTGTTGTGTGTGTGTGTGAGTGGAAGGTGTATGATTTAGTCTTGAAACTGGTGCAATATGTCCTCCAGGCCACTCAGGTGAGGCAGCCACTTCTTTCCTTGCCACCCTGGCCAGCAGCAGCAGTGAGGAGATGGAAGCAGAGCTGCAGGAGAGGGTGGAGGCGAGTCGGCTGCTGACCAATCAGGTTGTGGAAATCTACAACAGTTTGAAGGACACGGTGGATTCCCTGGAGAATGAGCTGGAGGCAGGTGGAGGTGAGAATTTTATTATGGGATAGCCACACAAAGATGTGGCCGGTTACTGATGGCACACATGTCACCGCACGAATGCAATGCATGGCTGAAGGGAAAAATGAGAAACTAAGGGGTGTTGTTCCCCTTCAATTCTGTGATTTCAGACAACAGTGTCTGGCAGGTCACCGCCCAGCTGAACACCCTTCTGGCCAAGGAAAATGAGCGATTGCGTCATCTGACCAGCGAGCTTCAGCAGAGGCACATACACATGACCAATGAGGTGTGTTGGGAATCTTCTCCCTTTGTTGAATCAACTCCCAGGAAGTTCAATACCTTTTTTCCATGGAGTCACAGTTGTTGCACTTTTAGCTGTGCTATGATTATGTTCATCAGCATGGAGGGAAGCATCAGTGGCTTCTCGAGTAGATATGCGAGTATGCTTAATTATTGCTCAAGTTTCCTAAACTAGTCTCTCAGTTCTGTCAGAAACTGCCATAAGAGCACTTTCAAAGGAATTGTTGGGGTTCAATACCCAACTATGAAGTGCTTGAACAGAAGTGTAAATGGTGGCAACAGGAGCCAACTGAAATAGAGCTGATAGTAATTACCAATTGGATTAATGCAGTAGGAAGTATTAGGCATTGCACAAAACTTTTGGCCACAAATGTTCAAACCCGCACTAAGTGGTAGCATTGGTTCTCATTGTTATTGCTCCAGGTGATTTAGACAGTACTTGTACTTGTAGGTCAGGTCCCACAGTATTTGACTGGGCTTGTCCTAACTCAATAAAAGCGGTGCAAAGTACCCATCCACCAACAGTAGAGCACTGCTCCTTTGTAGGGTTTGGGTATCGAGAGCCAGTTCCGAATGTGTTAAGAAATGTGCGTTTCAAATCCGCTTATTGAATTCTGAAAATGTATTTTTAATGCCATTTGCGATGAGTGGAATGCACATAATTTTACTGAACTGCCAGGATCCGTTGCGCTTATGTCTTCGTAACTGGTTACGTAGTATGTAGCGACTTACCTGTAGAGCAGCATTACCGGTGTTGGGCTGTTTTTCATATTATTGGGCGGGGAAAAATGTCTTTGAGCGGTTTGTCATAATTTGGGCTATTTGTTGTTTTATTGGGCATTTATTCATCTTCATCTTTCCGCTAAACATTTACATTCGGTGGTGCAGTTTGTTCCTCCTCCGCCTATTCCTCGGTTGGTATTTTACCTGAAGCCAGTCAATTGACCTTTTTTGCAAATGAATGATTAACACTGCAGTCCACCAATCCCTGCTTTAAAATGGTTGCTATGTACTTCTGGTATGCACTTATCGTATGTCGCTTTGGATAAAAGCGTCTGCCACATAAATGTAATGTAATGTACTACCTCCAATATCTAGCTCTGAGCCTGTCCACAACAGTATAGTCTAGCTGATAGTGGGGGGAAAAAAGCTTTTGTAGGTGGTTGAAAGATGTTGTTGAAGAACTTGCAAAACTGACTATCCTGAATGTTTCGGGGAGGTTTTACTTTTAGTCCATTCCCCAAGCTCAAGACAAGCCTGGAAAAGTGTCTGTTGTGGATAAAACTATGTGACTCTTGCAGTCAATACCACTGACAGACACAACCAGCTAGGTAACCTATATTCTGCCTAGTAATAACAATAGATAGATAACATGTATTTTCTATTAACTGGAGTTAGCCAAGTGATTGAATCAAATCAAAGCTTATTTGTAAAATGCACAGTTAACAATACAGCAGATACGCAGTTGTTTGCTGGCAACGTTAGCCTGCGAGCTTCGTTGTGTAGATATGTGAAGGGAGATAGTTGGTGGTGAAACAATATGAGAAATAATAAACTAAAATAAGAAACATTGCAGCATTTGTCATGACTTTGGTAGTTATCTCTAAACTTTACTGTTTTATAGACCACTGTGTCTTTTACCTTAGAATGCATGATGACAGCCTACTGAGCATGGAAAAGATGGAAAAGCCTAGATGTTGTTCATTGTTCACTGTTGCTCACAATTGTATGTGTGTGTGTATATATATATATATATATATATATATATATATAGAATTTTATCTAGATTGGGCGGGTTTGAGACTCTGATTGGGCAGGTTTACCATTTTCAAATCTGGCAACACTGCTGTAGAGCCTAATAAACAGTACGGACCAGAGCAAACGCTCAACTGTGGCTAAGTTTAACAAGTCCTAGGGATACAGCAAAATGTAATCAGTGCATGAAAATCCCTGCTGCAGATGGTCCCTAGGGACCCCTCTCCGGTCACCATCAAGGGAGCCAGCTCTGTATACTTAAGGACTGCTGACTGCACCCAACCTGGTACATGTGACACAGGTCACCTATCAAAGCTGTCATTTCCATGCTGAATGCCATGCCAGTTCCATGACACAGCTCTATCCTCATGTGCTTTTTCTCTCTTACCAACATTTTGTTCATAAAATGTACTATTTTAATGCTGGAGCAAAACAGTGATCACCTCCCCAGTATTGTGTGCAGCAGAAGCAAGACGGCAAGTAGCCTGTTTGGACAGTAGTCCTCCTTTCGCCACTGACATTGTACCTGTTGCTAACAGGTTGTCAGCCAAATCCCGATTATCAGATTCTATAGCCATTGAATTGGTGTTCGCTGTGCACCCAGTGGCTCCCACCTATCCTACAATATCAGAAACCAGATCCCTATGTTACGTTAATCACCTCTGTAACAGTTTGGTAATTTTTGTAACGTAATTTTGATCAGTGTTTGGATGGATCCTAATTCTGTGAAACCTGAACAATTTTTAAGCCAAATAATATGATTCACCGTAAATAAAATGAGGGTGCCTTATTGATATACCTACTAGGGCGGACAGGGGCTCTCTTTCAGAAGACAGTCCACTATTTAGGCCCATGATACAATTTTGCGCATGTGCCAGGCTTCTCTGGAGGACTGCACCTAGCATGTGCCTCACATCTTAGCTGAAGGACATACTCATATATGGCCTTCGGGGTGGGGCAGCCAATCCGTTTGTGAAATATACGCACATCTGTGATGCCTGGATACTTTCAAAAATAGCTGTGCGTAATACCACACCTGTTGTTTATGGTGTTGTTGCCCTTTTTAGTACAGCCTGGCTTGATTGACAATTCATTTATTCAGTAGGTGTGAGAGTATAAGCTTTCTAACAATGTATAACATGTCTGATTTTGCTTTTGGAATTGCGTTTAACTGGTCAGCGTAACCGATAATTTTCTTATCATCGCATTCACTTAGCCATTCGCTCTGGGGTAGCAGTAAAAGACGCTGCACCTAACGAAACGTTGTCAACGATTTTTCATAATTTCTTGGAGAGTACAATTATTATTGAGGACTTCTGGGCATGGCTAAGCCATATGTTTGCTGATAGACCTATCTGACATCGTTTTCTGGAGCAAAACAGAAGCGGATAGGACTTGATTTACTGTCTCTGTCTCTATCTACTGAACACAGATAAAATTTCATCATTGCTATGTAAGTATTACTGCTCAAAATATTTCGGTTATATACGTTATTTTTGAAATTGAGTGTCTTTAAATAGGTTAGTGGTATTATATAATGTGGATATCTCACACTAATGTAAGCGTTAGTAGTGTAATAGTTTTTGTGATGCATGCAACAGTGATGACTAGAGTTTTGAAACATTGCCAAAACGTGGTGGACGGTTGAAAATTGTTTTAATATCATCCCATCCCCATCCGTCATTATGCTGAGAAATACCTAAACCATTTTTATTGAAAGTATTTGAGTTTCTCTCCAAACGTGCGAAAACACGCTGGTATAATAAAACAATGATGGTAAATATAGCGTGTATATATATATAGTCCGCTTCGTTCTGTTGCTACCATAATATAACAAACTTTCTTGTGTCTACAGCTGCAGTTTTTATTAGGGGTCCAAGCAGCGAAGCTGGTGGAACCCTATTGTATCTGTTAGGATTATTATTCTTATTTTTCTCCGCTAAAAGTGTCTGAGGCTCAGCAACCGTAAGTTCTACAGCAACAAAATTTGGCAGGTGGGTTCCTATGGCCCCCCACTACTCAGGCACTAAAAATCACCTATGTCGGCCAAATGGTGGCGCTATAACAAAGGGTTTTGCGTAAAAGGCCATAACTCCCACACCATAAGTTAGATCAACACAAAACTTCATCGACCTATGCCGCTGAATGTGCTGTACAACTTTGCCATTGGCACCACCTATGTCCGCCATATTGTTTGCCCGCCATTTAGACTTTTTCGTTGGGGCGTGGCAGTTTTCTCCGCTAAAATGTCTGAGGCTCAGCAACCATAAGTTGTAGACCAACCAACTTTGGTAGGTGGGTTCCTATGGCCCCCCACTACTCAGGCACGAAAAATCTCCTATGTCGCCCAGATGGTGGCGCTATAACAAAGGATCACTCTTTTAAAGGCTATAACTGTCACACTATAAGTCCGATCAACACAAAACTTCATCGACCGATGCATCTGAGTGTGCTCTACAACTTTGCTTTTGGGACCACCTATGTCCGCCATATGGTTTGCCCGCCATTTGTACTTTTTTATTAGGTGGGGTGCGGAAAAGCTGGAGCTCCAAATTCTAAATGTTACGACATCGAGTAAACTTCTTTACGGCAAGCGACATCCATGGCGACGCAAGTAATCCGACACCGTAAAGTTAGTTTTTTATCAGTGAGGGGACGGTCTTGGGGCACTTGGAACGGTAGGATACTGCCCTCTAGGGTTTTCGACACACTTGTTCCTGGTTATGGTTAGACACTTTGTTGTACGTCGCTCTGGATATGAGCGTCTGCCAAATGCCTGTAATGTAATGTAGGCTAATATTCCGTAACAACAAGATAAACCCGACATTTGCCCTAAAATATGCCAATACAGCAGTGAAAACGCTGCTTACTGAATAACGAAATAAACGAGACAAAGTTTTTTTTAATTATACCATCTCATATTACAGTCAATATCTGGGACTAAACATTGAATAAATATACAATCTTACCATTGGTTTTACGCGTAGAGATGTCCCTTTTGCGACTGAGTGGTCATACATTGTCTTGGACAATCCATTTGTGATTCCTGTTGCTTACGGCGTTGTCGCCGTTTTCAGTACAATTTGGCTTGATTGACAGTTCATTTATTCAGTAGATGAGAGTATAAGCTTTCTAACGATGTATAACATGTCTGATTTTGCATTTGGAATAGCGTTTTATAGTTCAGCGTAATGGAATATTTTCTTCTCGCATTCACTGTGGCGTAGCATTAAAGACGATGCACCTAACGAAACGTTGTCAACGATTTTCATAATTTCTTGGAGAGTACTATTATTATTGAGGATTTCGGGGCATAGCTAAGTCATGTCTTTGCTGATAGACCTATCTGACATCGTTTTCTGACGCAAAACAGAAGCGGATAGGACTTTGTCATTGATTTTCTGTCTCTATACTACTAAACACAGATAAAATGTCATGTTGCTATGTAAGAATTACTGCTCAAAATATTTCGGTTATATACGTTATTTTTGAAATTGAGTGTCTTTAAATAGGTTAGTGGTATTATATAATGTGGATATTTCACACTGCAATGTAAGCGTCAGTGTAATAGTTTTTGTGACCCATGGAACAGTGATGACGACAGTGCTGGAACGTTGCTAAAACGTGGTGGACGGTTGAAAATTATTTTCGTCCCATCCCCATCCGTCATTATGCTGAGAAATAGTTAAAACATTTTTATTGATAGTAATTGAGTTTCTCTGGAAACGCACGAAAACACGCTGGTATAATAAAACAATGACGGTAAATATAGCCTACATATGTAGTCCGCTTCATTCCGTTGCTACCATAACATAACAGACTATCTTGTGTCTACAGCTGCAGTTTCTGGCTGCAATTACTAATATTGAATATAAACAAAAGACGCAATTTATGCTGTACTCTACCAATGTCTACATAAATAATACGGTACTCTGAGCGTATGAAGCAGTTATCATGGATGGCGAGTTGATATTTTTGCTACTACAAGTTTGTTAGTAAGAGTTTTGAGAGGATGAATCATTAGCCTACTTTTCTTTGGCATGGATCCATTTGAAGACAATATCGGGTGAGTTCGTTTACTCTTTAAATCCGTCATTATGCTGAGAGAAATCGTATTCTCAATTTAATCTCCATTTTGACTGTAGCTTTTGGTTGTAACTAGTTAGCTGTTTCGTAGGTGACTTAGTTAATGCACTCGTCTTAACTATTGCTTGCATTTCTGCATACACTGTGTTGTTGCTGTTCTTGTTTGTGTTAGTGTTAATCAGTTTAACCTACAGGGTCCAAGTTGAACTATGCGGTTGTTCTCTGCACTTGGAACGGTAGGCTACTGCCCTCTAGGGTTTTCGCCACAATTGTTCCTGATTATGGTTATACACTTTGTTGTACGTCGCTCTGGATAAGAGCGTCTGCCAAATGCCTGTAATTTAAGATGTAATGCAATATTCCGTGGCAACAAGATAAACCCGACATTAGCCCTAAAATATGCCAATACAGCAGTGAAAACGCTGCTTACTGAATAACGAAATAAACGAGACAAAGTTTCTTTTTAAATTATACCATGTCATTCTACAGTTAATATCTGGGACTCATCATTGAATAAATATACAATCTTACCATTGGTTTTACGCGTAGAGATGTCCCTTTTGCGACTGAGTGGTCATATATTGTCTTGGACAATCCGTTTGCGAAATATACGCGCATCTGTCACGCCTGGGTTGGCTATCTTCAATAATAGCTGTGCGTAATACCACACCTGTTGCTTATGGCGTTGTCGCCCTTTTTAGTACAATTTGGCTTGATTGACAATTCATTTATTCAGTAGGTGAGAGTATAAGCTTTCTAACGATGTATAACATGTCTGATTTTGCTTTTGGAATAGCGTTTTATAGGTCAGCGTAACCAAAATTTTTCTTATCTGCCAATGTCTAAATAAATAAAACGGTAGGCTACTTTTCGCGCAGCACGCAGATCGCGAGTTGATATTACGTCTTTTTTCCCGTTTTTTTCTCAATGTCGTATTTATTATTTGAAATGTGCATTCATGTGTTATTCTATCTGTCTCTGTGGCGCTCTGAAATGTGCATTCTCTGCTAAGCTGAGCAATGGATTGGAATATGTGTCTGACGTAGTGTTGCACGGTATACCAGAACTTCAGCACTTTCTCGGTACTTAAAAAAAAAAGAAAAAAAGAAAAGAAAAGAAACGGTTCGGTATTACAATATTCCGACGTTCGGTAGTTTTGAGTCAAATGTAAAAGCCAGGGAAAATTGTCTCCCGCATTACTGATTGAGAGGATGAAAAGTGTAATTTGTCAGAATCTTCGCTAGAAGGCAGTAGCAACTAAGGTTGCCAAGTGAGGTGACTTGCGCTTGTGCACTCAGCTCCTTGACACAGCGCAAGCTTTGACTCAGTTCACTTCAGAAGCAATAGGTGTTCCAATTTGGAAATATTTTATTATAGATAGATGCTGTATTGTTATTAAAATATGCTATTTTTAAATCTATTTAAAGGTGAAAGACCTGTTTTAAAGATTATTTACTTTACAACTGTTTAATTTTGGAAATATATTTAACATATTTTTCTATTGTTCAGTTTTGTAACACTATAGGCCTATGCATATTAATATGTTGAAGAGGCTTGAACTTAAAGGTTGTTAATGAACCAGGTTGTTAATAAACCATGAATTCGAAAATGAGGTCAACCCTTGTGGACATTACGTTTCTCATCTATTAAGGTAATTTCAGTATCGTTCGGTACCGAGTATCGAATTAGCATCGTTTAAGTTTCAAGTATCATTTCAGTATTGAGTATCGTAATACTAAACCTGGTATCAGTATCAAAGGCAAAATTTTGGTATCGTGACAACACTAGTGTGACGCCTTTTTTAGTTGCGGCGCAGAAACACTGCAGCTGTGCATACACGCCGGACCATCTAAGTGTTACGACATAGTAAAGGCCTTGACGGGAAGCGGCCAGGACATATCCATGGCGACGTAACTAAGTCATCCGACAGCGTCTCTTAGCACAAAATTGGCCATAAGTCATCAATATTTCATACGATCATCATGATATTCAGTAGATATGTTGGGTGAAGGCATATGATCATGAGGACAGAGCCATTTTAAAATCGCTCCATAGGGGGCGCGATGGTGCCAATGCTTGGACCCCTCCCAACGCCGCTTGCGGCTTTAATTTATTATTTGAAATATGTATGATTATTCTATCTGTCTCTGAGGTGCTCTGAAATGTGCATTCTCTGCTAAGCTGAACAGTGGATTGGAATATGTGTCTGATGTAGTGTTGCACGGTATACCGAAACTTCAGCACTTTTTCGGTACTTAAAAAAAAAAAAAAAAAAGAAACGGTTCGGTATTAGAATTTCCCGACGTTCGGTACTTTTTGGTCAAATATAAAAGCCAGGGAAATGATATATTGTTATAAAGGTAGATATATGAAAAAAGAAACAACCAATGCAAGTTTGTAACAAACTTTATTTCTATTATTTCTGTGCCGTTTCACAAGAATTGATTGTGCCAGTGAATTACCTGAACTTTTACGAGTCTGGTACTTTATTGGAGCTGTTTACTGTTTGCTAACTTGTACAAATAAACCTCTGAGGAGAGCAGAGTATTCTATCTATTTTGATAACATGGACAACGATTCGCTATGGCAAAGGAGTGTTTCACTCTGACACAAAGAGGCTGTTTTAGCAGATACTTTAGAGAATACTTTTATTTGCCTCAAAATATGGGAGGACATACACAATAAGACTAAAACATTTATTGGCCATTGGCCATGGCATCATGCAGGACCTGAACCCAACAGCTCAGAGCCTAGTAATAAATAGAACTCCTGCCAATCGATCTGCACACCTGATGGAAATGTGTAGACTGAAATAAGTTCATATTGCAATGCAAATGATTTCGCTTACTGTTGCTGATGCTTAATACATACCACTGTAACGCTATACAATGTAGTTTGAAGCCATTTGCAGATTTACCTTTACAGTCACTTTAATCAGAATGAAGCAATCGGTATCTGTGGTTACATGCACACTTTTTTTCATTCTGATTGAAATCATTCCGATTGAAGATTTCGGGTCAACTGTTTACATGGGATGTGATCTAATACGGTCTGGTGTTTACATGCGCCAATGCATTTAATCGGAATAGCTGTGTGACATGCGCAAAAGTGATGAATACATCACGTTACAGGTGGGCGATATGGAAAAAATATCATATCATGATTTTTCCAGGCATGATCACGATCCACGATATGATCACGATTATTTTTCATGTTGGTATTTAGGACTATTTTGCAAGTGAATGAACAGTGCAATCAAACTAGTATCCCTATTTAAGAAAATACTGCCTTTCAAGGGAACAAAACCTAAAAGAAAAAGAATAACAGAGACCATTGGGCCAAAGTACCAGATTTTAATCAAGTACAATTCTGCAAAGTATTCTATTAACATTCAACAATGCTTTCTCTTGAGGTGATTAAAAAGGTTCGTCGTGTTGCCATCCGATGTGCGAACATTTTCTTTGCAAACTTTGCAAATTGTTTTGCGTCGTGTTGGTATTGGAAAACCCAAACCAGTTCCATATCACAGATGTCGATTTTTTTTTTAGGGACCAACTCCTCCGTAGTGTCAGCCATCCAGACCCATGGCGCACCTGTACTAACTATATAGCTAGCTAGAGTGAGAGCACCTATTATCGACCACCCGAGGAGGGGGGGACGTGTATCAACCACCTTAACCAGTAGTGTATTTACTTCACATTTATTAGAGATAACTTGACATCGTTACCTATTAAAATGTAAGTCCTGTAAAAAAAAATAAAAAAAAAAATACACATAATACACTTTCTAAATGTAAAAAACCAACTTCATACATATGCATGTAGTTATATTAATACAGTCTTATTTACAGTACCAACTTGAAAGCTGCGTTTCCACCACAGGAACTTTCCCCAGGAACTAGGAACCTTTTGAGGAACTCAGTGCTTTTCCACCGCAGGGACCAGGGTCTAAATTAAGTTCCGGGGACTTTATTTTACCCCAAAAAAAGTCCCTGCTCGGGGGGTAGTACTTTCCAAAAGTACCCAAACTTTTGGGGTGGGGCGCAAGCGCTGAATATTTTGATGAGATTGGTCGACTACTCTCAGTATTTTATTTCAACCGCCATTTTTTAAAATCTGCAGCCGCGAACCGATTTATTTTCATAATAATAACTTGAATTCAAACTTGTATGTTATGCGGAGCAGTAGCCTGCTTTTGGTTATAGCCTGCCAATGTCTTGGAACACATGAGAAATTAAGATTGAGGATTATAACGTGTGCTCTTCTGTTGTTTTCTTGCTTTAGTATTCATTTTATAAAATGTTAAGCATTCATGCTGGGACAGCATATTACGTACCGAAACATTCAAATGGTTTAATTCGGTTACTGAATATTTTCTTCCGGATTTTCTTTGTTAGCCCGTTATAACTGAC
Organism: Anguilla pacifica; assembly: GCA_039654925.1. Classification (NCBI taxonomy): domain Eukaryota; kingdom Metazoa; phylum Chordata; class Actinopteri; order Anguilliformes; family Anguillidae; genus Anguilla; species Anguilla pacifica. Next base: position 30,969,944 of record CM077290.1, on the reverse strand, counting down.
TCAAAACGTTTGATACAGTTATGTGAGGTATGCGGTGGTTCTGCATAATTTACATTGGTGATACAGTAAAAGCAAACTGGAAATCACCTTCCGTACTTTTTGTCAGGGTAAAATAACAGGTTAATTCTTTTGCTTTTTCAGACTGCCATAATTTTACTCTGAGATTCTTCAATTCCAAAAAAAGACCAGGAAAACTCTAATTTATGGTGAATGGTTCGCATCTGGAGGGCACACTTCGCTGCTCCGCTAGCAGTAACTTTCAAGGAAAGCAAACGATAGCTGTACCACTGCAATATTAATTTAAATTTTCACACAAGTCCGAGTTTTCATTCTATTTATTCTTATCATTTATATTTTTATCAGCGATTATATGGAAATGACGATGAGAGTCGAATTCATCAATTCAACAGCAAATTGTTTGCGACGTGTGCATGTTTTCTGCTATGAGTGTTGTTACGAGCTACGAATGTGAATGCATTCTGTCGCCTCGGATGTCAAGACATGAAAGTGAATGTTCGCATAAAAACATAGCTAATGAGTGTGTTTGAGAGGGTATATAAAACAGTTACAATCTGACTATTGGTCTGTTATATCCTCTTTGTTGCATAACAAGTCGAACTACCAATGAGAGTTTTGCTTGACAGCGGTAAAATATGCCCAAACGGCCGCGGAAGAATATTTCAATTTCAGGTGATTAAGTCGATAAAAATCAATAAATACTGAAGTAACCATATATAGTCATTGTTGGTAACCCGTTGTATAAGTGGAATAAACCCCTTCAGGCTGTCCTGGTTATTAGAAAATAATGTGGGCTACTTCGGTGGTAGTATGGGGTTACAGAAGAAATCATACGACAGATGGACCGACAACGACGTCGGTTTTTCACATGTCAGTGGGCTAATTTGCCTAATCTTCGCGGGTCTTTAGACCGCGGTGGAAACGCAGACAACAGTGGGCTCAAGGAACCTTTTAGTTCCTTGAAAAGTAGTTCCTGGGACTAAAAGTTCTGGGTACTTTGGGTGGAAACGTGGCTTAAGACAAGCAATACGCTCGGAATTATCTCATCGCGACCCATTAAAAGCAATGGCGCAGACGTTGCTTAATAATTTCAAACTGCTTTCCTAACGGCCGTTTTGCGTCCTGCTTACAACTGTGAATATGTATGGATTCCTAGACGTACTGATAGTGACCACCCTTTCTCGTATTAATCTCAAATATGGAAGTTAGGACACTTCTACAGTACGCTAGCAAATTTATGTCAAGTTCCATTCATTTATATGGGGTGGTGGATACACGTCCCCTTAGGAACCAAAAGAGCTCGCTGGACCACCTCTGACTCATTTGCCGGCCCAGAAAAAAATTGCGAAAGTAGCCTACTGAAAAAATAGATTTTAGGTTTGGCTGAGAAAACAACGTTGGATGCCTTGTATGAGCGTTGTCCGTGCAACTGATAGAATGTGTAGTTTCACTGTAGCCCGATACTCCTGATCTCTCTGGAAAAGCAGATTGTGGAGACATTTTAATCGTTCACGATCTAATATCGTCATATCGGCCACCCCTACATCACGTGTTTGATCAGTGGAGAGAAACGTATGTCACCATGCATTTACGTCAAGGCGGGGGGCATGCGCAGATAGAACGCAGCCAGAAAATAATCAGTTTCATTGTTTACATGGTACAGTTTTTCTTTTGATCGGTTTATGAAAAGGTTTAAACTACCCCTCTGCAACCTATTGAACTTTCAATCGGTTTAGGCCTGTTTATTCTGACTGTGTTTATATGGAGCATTTTCATTCTGCTTGGGCTTTTAAACCGATTTTAATCGGAATATTAGGCTCCATGTAAACCCAGCCATTGAGGGTTATAATAAATCTAACCTTAACTCAAACCTATCTGGCAACAGTTCCCTAGGGACAAATTAAACATGCTGTATTCCAAAGCAATGCTGATGGGGATAAATACCACAGTGACACAAAGAGAACTTTGTCTTTGTGCATAACTTCCCTGTTTATTGCTGTGCAATAAAATGAAGACTTAAAATGTAGGCAGGTGTGCTCAGCGCATATATGTCCCTGTTTCACGTTCCTTTTTCTGTAGGATTTAAATTTGTCTCTGTTCAAAGTCTTGCTTTGTAATTCTGGTGGTTCTGTTGTTGGTGGTTTCTGACTCTGGTGGTTCTGACAGCGGTGATTTATGAGTGTGATGGTTCTGATTGTGGTGGTTTATGACAGTGGCTTTGGTCTGCTCCTCAGTCTCGCTCTTTGGGCCGGGCCATGACACGGGCGGAGAGCCGGGTTGGCGAGCTGCAGGTTCTGATAGAGGAGCTCCAGTGGGACACAGAGAAGATCCGGCGGAGGGAAAACCGGCTCAACACACACCTGGGAGAAGTGTTGGAGAGGGTGAGGCTGCGCTGTGCGTGCATGCGTGCATGTCTTGGTGCATTAAGTAGTAGAGAGTAGAGCCCGAACGATATATCGGTTTGGCCGATATATCGACCATTATTTGACTTTTTTGACGACATTGGGATCGGCAGTTATGCAGCCGATGTGTCCCGATTTTTAAATAAGTATAATAAACAAAAAAAAAACATTGATTATTTATCTGTACTTGTCTGTTCGAACGTTGTAATTGCTATTTACTAGAATTATCCAGTAGAGGGAGCTCTAATACAAGTGTGAACTGCAGCAGCTGACGCGCTACTTCTGTAATAAGACGTTTGTCACTCGTGCCTCATCCAATATTCTCCACTGCAAGACTTGTCTGCACAGATTCGATTGCCGCAATAAAGGTATGTATATTTAGTGAAAGTTTTTAATTAAATGCGTTTATATGACCACTATGTTTATCAATCCTCATTATCAAGCGAGCGAGCTAGCTAACATATTTGGTTCACTTTAGCAAGCTAGCTGGCTAGCAAACCTTTATGAAGTGACAGTGAGTACATAAGCAGCGTAGGATCTACATTTCCAGAGGACATCGCTGTATTCTCAAATAAATAACCGGCCAAAGTAAAATGGTGATTGAATGCATCACACATTTGTTTTTTTATCTGAGATAATGATATTAGCTACTATATGATGCTGTGTCAATAGCCAACGCGTTATTGAAAGCGAGTGTGTCATCTAGTCACGCGTCATCGTAGCAAGCTAACCAGACAGTAAAAACGCAGATAAAACACTTCTAACGTGGATCATTTTAAGCCATGTTATCTAGCTTTGTCGTGATAACATGACAGAAGGATTGCTGTTGAAGTGAATCAACCAACAGTTAGCGCGGGTAACCTGCACGAAAGCGTATTGTAGTTTTTTTAACGTATATCATCCAGTCAATTTAATTTAATCTAACGTTACACTTGATTCACTCATTAGCTCCGCTAGATAATGTCTTACTCTTTGAGATCATGTAGTAGAAATGAAATAAGAAAATATAATTCATTTAACTTACTGAGAATATATAATAAGAAATAATGAGGCTGTGTCAATAGCTAATGCGTTATTGCAAGCGAGTATGTCATCTAGTCACGCGTCAGAGCACATTGTAGTTATTTTCACCACCGAATTCTTATGGACAGGGAAGCTCGCTAGATAAAGTCTTACTCCTTGAGATCATGTAGTAGGAATAAAATAAGAAAATGTAATTAATTTACTGAGAATAGATACTAAGAAATAATAATAACAAATTAATAACAACAATAATAATAATATTCATAAAAAGACATGTTTGAAACTGGAAAACTGATTTTTTTTAAATTAATTTTTTATACATGGCTGGAAAAGAAATGAGTAAAAGTAAGGTGTGGAGTTATTTTGATTTCACACACTTAAAGATGGTGTTTATATATATATATATATTTAATCTAATATCATCTTTTACATTTTTTTATCTAAAAAGTTTTTTGTGTGTTTATTTTTATTTTTATTTGTTTGCTTATAAGTTAAATGTTCTTAAATATAGAAACTTTAATAAAATATAAGTTTTTCAGATTGATTTGAAAATGTTGCACTTTTTGACAAAATATCGGTCAAAACATCGGTAATCTGTGGGCTAGGACTCTCCAAAATCGGGATCGGCATCGGACCCAAAGATCTGGCATCGGTCGGGCTCTAGTAGAGAGATTGCTCTGATGATTAGTAGACCAGGGTTTCTGGTGGTTATAATGGCTCCTGGCCCTGTTGCGCTAACACTCACACCTCCTGGTCTCTCCAGGTGAACAGTAAAGGGTACAAGGTGTGTGGAGAGGCTAGCAGCGTGTGCGGCAGCATCACCATCAACAAGAGAAAGGTAGGCAACCAGCTGCCAACACTCACACTGACCTGAGTGCATCACGGCCGTCTGGTGGTGGTGGTGATGACAGTGTGACACTTCTCTGTCCCAGTTTGAGGAGATGAACAGTGAGCTGGAGGAGAACAGGGAGCTGGCAGAGAATCGGCTCAGTGAGCTGCAGAAACTGCAGCAGGACCTGCAGGCTGTAAGCCAAGAGAACAGCAACATGAGGGTGAGAACTACAACTCCCTCTCCCCACCTTCTCTGTCTTGAAACCTTTTTATATGGTCTATGCTTGAAAAACACCTTCAAGTATCCTTTGTATGTGTACAGTGGTGTTCTGAACTACAACTCCCGTTATCATTTTCCTGTAGACTACATTTCAAAGCATGTGTTTACATGTGGACCACTATGCTTGGAAGTGTTCTCTAGTGTCTGTGTAAATATTAGATTTGTACTGTATTTTAAAGGCTTTTATTCTGAAATTCCACAGTGAATTGTCCTGGAAATTCAGGGCCAGTGAAATTGATTTGGTGTTTAGAGCGATAAATAGCGTATTTTTTTGAAAGCGACGGCAAACCGCGTTTTGTCAACGCATTTTTCAGTTCTCCCAAGTGGAAAAACCTCATTACCGTAATAACGTACGTGTACGCGTAGGATAAATAATGTGGCGGCTGGCTTAACTGTGATTTCCAAAGTGGCGGCTGGCTTGACCGCAGTCAAAAAAGCCCCCGATTTTGTTCTATGGGGCCGTGGACATGGCGCTTAAGAAATCTGGTCACCTTACTATTTGGGTGATTTTCTGGATCTGTCCAGTCCGTTGTTCAATAATTGCAATGTCATAAAAGTGAGGTCGTAATAGTGGGAATTACTGATGATTTATTATTTAATAAACTCAAGTGTCAACATGAAAAGATGAGCGTATGACACTGACCGCTAGAATCCAACAGCGCAGTACAAGTTGCGGTCATAGCACAGCAATGTAAACAATCAACTTTCACCCCAAAATCCGCTTGTTAAGTCTGACGTCATGTGTTACGTTTTGCCATTTCCGGGTCCAAACGCTCCTTCAGATCCCGAACCTGTGTACCTTTTTACGATCACTTCCTTCTTTAGTGAGGCACCATTGAGGGTTAAAAAGGGTTTAAATTCTTTCAACTCCAATAAAATCAATACGCTACAAAATCCAGCATTCTAAAGAAGTTAAAACAGGAACATTATTCTTTTGATTTTGAATTGTTGTTACGTCCCCTCCCCTTTTCAATGTCCAATTTCGCAACATATGGCAACGAATCACGGTTCTAGTCCCTTCATTTAGGGATGCCAACAACCCCGCAAAATAAGGAATCGTCCCTTATTTGGACAGTAGAATTCGTGTTCCGTATTTAACTCATGGCTGCAGGACGCATTTTCATCCGTATCTTTGTGAACGATTCCGTTTGTAATAGCTGCTGTTTTGAATACAATTCAATAGTTAGCTAGCCAGCATAACAAGCATGCTGTGAGACCATTCTGACATAAAACCAAGAATTTTAATATTGGCTAGGTGACAAGTGACGGCGAACCTATCATAAAGCTAGCTGGCATTCAAAACCCATTTCAGAGGGTCTTACAGTGAAGCCACACTATATGCGGCCCCGCCGCGCGACGGCGCCGCCTCCTTTCATTTTGATTGAGAGGTGGCGGCCAGACCCCGCAAGGCATGTTGCGATTGCCGGCGGCACGGCGAGAGGCGGCAAGGCCGCGGGGGAGATGGCAAAAATTCAACTTTGACCCCCTCGCCGGGTCGCGGTAACCAATCTGATTTGATCTAAAGATCCGTCAAGTAAATTGTCCCTATTTTTTTCTAATTTTAGTTCCACATTCTACCGTTCCACAATGGAGGACCAAACTCGTAATTTCCATATCGGGTTTCCCAACGTAATAAAATCTCCTACAGAGACATTGATAAGAGGAACGCAGCGTGGAGAAAAGTCTCTGAAATTGTCGGTGACTCTGCAATGTAGTTATCGCTGTTAGCTACTATCACTGTCCAGTCTGAATAAAAATAACTTTTGCAGTAACCTAGCGCTGAAAAATGTTAATAAGCTGCCTAGCTAGGCTGTCTAATCTCTAGCTATAGTGAGTAACAACAAACAATAACAAACAAAAAAAATTTTCCTAATGTATTAGTTGCTAGTTGTTCGTTTCTTCCAGCCACCTAGCTAGTTAATCAGATACAACTTTGAAGGCATTTTCTGGCTAATTAGCCAGACAATGTTTTTGTTGTTGATTGTTACTCACTAGCTAGACAATAAACAGCCTAGCTAGGCAGCTGACTAACATCTTTCAGATCTAGGTTACTGCAAAATGATTTTTATTCAGACAGGACAATGAATATGAATCAGGATATTAAACGCGGTCAACATTTAACGAACACAACTGTCTGTAAAAATAGGTGACACGCCCACAAACAGCCGATTGTGGGGAGGCGGCCATTGCCGCGTATAGTGTGGCTTCACCGTTACGCCGGGCACCCACCGCACACGTAGCGTAAGCAGCATGGCGAAGCAGCATGGCGAAGCAGCGCGGCGCGTCGTGTGTCTACACAGGTTCCGTTTGTGTCGCGCAAAGGCTTGCTTAAAGCTCTATATTCCTAGTAGCTCTCGCAGTCTGCAGTGGGATTACATCGTGTATTTCACGTTTGTTCACGACTGTTGATTATGGGTTAAGTGAATACTTGGTGAGAGACCTTTTTCAGTTTGTTAATTTGGTAATATTTTGTTAACTCATGTAAATACGTGAGAAAGTAAACGCTTTAAAGAATTACCATAAGCTTAAATTGCAACGTAGCCTACATAATAATCAATCTCAAACTGTATTAATTTATTTGCTTGGTTAACAAGCGTGCCAATTTTATGAAGAATATGTAATGATCATAATAATAATGATAAATAATCCGTAATCAACCATTGGGAATTCCCGTGTCGTCTTGTCATTCACGTCAAAACATTTATAGGATCAGATTTAGTAGAATCAGCTAATCATCAAAAAGATAGCCTAACAGTTTAAACGTGAAGGGATATCAACACCACAATGCCATGAACACCGGAAGCTTTGAAGTACAAGTGCAATAAAGGCTTGCTTACAACTTCATTTATAAAATAGGTGCATTTTCATCGGCAAAACCACTAAATAATCTGATTTTTTAAAGATCTGTGGATTATCTGATTTTTTTATTAACAAGCCCTTTTTGAAAGCATGGCGAACGAAGACATCGGAGAAGTCAAGCAGGCTGAGCAATGGTTGGTTAAAAACTACCTTCCAACACTCAAGCTAACAAACCGCTGCTCGGTGCATTCACTTCTACATCATTCAATAGGCTACGTCTTTCTGTGGTGTATTTTCAAATTTACCCCACATCCTCTGCAAAATAAGATAGCGAAACTAAGTTTGCCTTTTCCCCAGGTTCTAGTTTTTTTTTTCTTTTTTTTCCTGCAAGGACAATACAAAAACGAAAAGGCTTGTATTTTTTAGCTGCTTATAAAATATCTGGTAGGGAACTAGGGACACACCCCCAGTAGCCTAATATAAGGATGAAATATAAATCAGAGCATGTATACCTAGAATTTTAGAGCATATTTCTGTGTATGAACAGGTCATCATGACGCGCGGCAAGCAGAAAAATAGATCAGAAGCGAAAAACTACGCTTCAGTTTGCTTGTGTCGCACAAGTTTCGCACCTGGTTCGCGCCGCGTTCGCAGGTGTAGAGGACGTCACCCGCTGACGTTGTAATAACAGTACTTCAACTACGCTTCACTTACGCGCGTCGTGCGCTCGCGGCCGCTACGCGTGCGGTGGGTGTCCGGCTTTAGAAAGACGTTATGTCTACACTGCGCGACCACACCATTTAAAAAGCAAGACAGAGCTAGGGAGATTAATTTCATTGAGTTATGGTTTCATGTAGTTTTCTTAAATAATGTAATGGCAAAAATGACCAAAATTGATGCTAATTGTATGGTATAAAACAAGAAGGAACTATTTTTTTTTGATACTATCGTTGGTTTCGTAGAATTAACGACCAGAGGTTTTTGCTTAAAAACGGTGCAAATAGTAAAACTACCATTATTTTCCACCCATCGCGGTTTATTCCTTACATATAATACAGTGGTAAGAATATATGGTAGCAGGTGTACAGTAATAATAAACTGTAATGTATACAGGTTGTGCACTAATGTATATGCATAATGAGAACTGGTAAGGATAGGTAGGATGTAAACACTTAGCTAATTAACGTTAGCACCCACTGGCGCCAAACTTTGTTTTTCTTAATTCGTTTAAGAACTTAATTATCAACTGCAGCCATTTCCTCTTCTCTTTCTCATCGCAAGGAAAGCGGTAAAATGACAACTGAATAGTTTTTCTGTACTCAGATCTATTCAAACAACGAGGGACACAGCACTGCAGCATGTTGAAAAGACGAGAGCCTCAGCCAACGCAGTAGAGGCTTGGACCCGGAAACAGTATTATCAGGAGGTCGATACGTCACGACTTAACAAGCGGATGGCGGCGGGCCGGCTCAGCAGCTGGGCGTAGATGTTACATTGCACAACCAATAGAGTGTCGCCTCTTGGTATTCTAATCTCTTTGGTAGAAGTGCCAGTGCCAAATTGGAAAAAGTAGTGGCACCATGCCTACAAGCTGATGCGTCGTATTTTGCACGTCAAACAATAATAAAAACCCCATTTTACGATTTTATTTACTTCCCCAAAGAGCGAAGGACAGTAAGAGAAGAGATCTGTGGCTTCAGGCCATCCGCAGAGAGGATGAAAATGGTAAACTGTGGGACCCAGCCTAATGCATCAAAGTTAAATAAGCTGGCTGATTAATAGCGAATGAGGTCCCCATAGCTGGCTAATTTACAGTAAACTGCGTTAGACTATATTATGCATTCAGTGAATTAACGTTATCATGTTTGTTTTGTTACAAGAATTGGTTCATTTCACTGATCGTCAAAGAAGTCGCACGGAATTGATGTAGTCTAACATAGCTTTTATTTATGTAAAGCACACTGGGTTGCCTCTGTGTATGAAGTGTGCTATAGAAATACATTTTGATTGATTGATTGATTGATTGAATGATAGCTAACTATTAGTCAGGCAATCCAAATGTGAGCCAGTACAGGCTAATTACTGTGATTTGCTACCGTTAATGAATTTGTTAGCTTGCTGTCTAGCTTGTAAAATCAGATTCATTCTTGTTATTTATATAAGTAGGAACAAATCTAGCTCGCTAACTAGAAATTTATGAACGTTCAGAAATGGAAGTGAATGAGTATGTTTGTGGCAAACTTCATCACAGGTTAGTTAATGATGTAAGTTAAAGTAGTGAATGTTGATGTTGCATTGTAAGGGCAGTACATAGAACATACTGAAAAGCCAAGGAACTCCCAATTTAATGTTAGCCTGTAACAAAAGGGTTACGTTGGCTAACAGCTAGCTAGCTGTTTCTTTAATTTTTTCTATATAACGACGCTGATCGTGAATCGGCAACAACATAACATAATTGTTTGCCTGACTGGCCATAGGATTTGGGCTCCTAATAGCTAAAAAGCAATATGGTATTCTTATTGTATGCTATTAAATTGGCAAAGACTTTGTCGGAATTTGCATTTACCGCCAGTCAAATTAGAGGGGCCGCTTTCACCCAAAAAGAGGCGGGGGCATGACGCAAGGGCAAAGTACCCGGATGGGCTGCTGTTACCAAGTTTGTTACCAAGCAAGACATCCTGTGTTTGCGAATCTCACACTGACTGGCGGCCACTGCCATCTACTGGCATCAACTGGTATCGTACTAGGTAATGGTGAGACAAAAAGATTCTTGCAGTAACATGTATCTCATGGTAACACGTTTTCAGCGTACAAGAATGTCAAGTTACTCACAGACAAGGTAGCTAACGTTAAACATGGAAATGCCGAAAGCGGAGCTGTCCCGGAAAGATTGTACAGATCCATGCAAAAGCAACAGTTAAAATGTTGTATTTTTAGTTAGCCAGCAAGCCAGTGTACTGAGTTAGAGATTTGCTGCAGTCGGAGTTGAACCCAGGTCTATCAGTCCTGTAAACTGTTCAAATCAAAAGGCAAAGTTACTACCCACTAGGCTACAAGGGAAGTAGACGTCAGAGTTACAAAGTTGTACTGTTTTAAATGTGTGCACTTGTACCTATGTTGATTTTGTGTTTGCATACAATGTTTTTATTGGTTGATGTATGTAAAATTATGAATGGGGAGACATATTGGGGGCTAGGAGACTTTTTGGCAGAAAAAATAAGAAGGAGAAAACGCAAAATCCCCCTAGTTCTCCTTTATTGTGTGGACATGTGAAGTTCTTTATGAATTATGAAAGATATGTCAATTTTGCATGTGTATGTGACATTTCGATTGGCTGGTGTCGGTGAAGGATTGGCTGGTGTAGGTAAAAAAAACGCAAAATCCTCAAAAAACTCAAAAAAGTTTGGGGCTTTATTGCGTGGGCGTGTCAAGCTGCTTGTGAATTCTGACTGTTGAAATTGGGTCAAAATGCACAGAAATGAATGTTTTTAAGGGCTGAGAGTCTGTGGCTGTTGCGGTAATTTCTGTGGGGAACCCTGAAAAGTGCCAAACTCGCCGTGCTCTATAGGTATGGGGCATGCCCTGCCAAGGCATAACTTGAGCTGGATGGCATACCTGTCATCCCAATTGGGCATGTCTCAGTGTATGTAACTGTGTTTATGGAGTGTCCAGATAGACTGTATTTTTGTGCTGTGCATGGTTTCCCCCAGGCACTGCGCCTCACAATTCACAAGCCATTCATGAGAGATTCACAATCTTTATAATCTTGGCCATTCAATAAATGTGCGCTATTTAACAAAATTGCCATCATGTAGTCATGTTTTCACCAGGTCAGGTGTAGGCTAAACCGTGTAAACCACGGCATGCCACTTTGTGCCACTGCTGCTTACCCTCTAAGGCACTTACCCCTCTTAACTTTTTTCCTGGGAAAAATCCTACTGTATAGTAAGTTCCTCTCCCACCTAGGTGGAGTTGTGCTCTCGGGCGGAGGATGTGGTCAGGGAAACCTCAGAGTACCGGTGTCTGCAGTCTCAGTTCTCTGTGCTCTATAACGAGTCTCTGGTGCTGAAAGCCCAGTTGGATGAAACCAGATCCCGGCTGAACACCACCAGAACTGCCAGACTCCGCCAGCTTGACCACATGGAGGTACAGTCCTGTGTGTGGGTGTGTGGGTGGTACACCTGTGTACAGTCAGTGTGTGTATGTGTGTGTATAGTAAGTCTGTGGTTTGTGTGTGTGTCTGTGTCTGGGTGTGTATAAGTTGGGTTGCGCATGATTAATCAATTAACCAAACCAGATCCTTAATCTTAATTTTTTAATAATTGCCTGCATTATATAAAGCATTAGGCTATAAGTAGCTTTACTGTTTTAATTAACAATTAAAGCGGCGTTGGGCGGGGTCCAAGCATTGGCACGATCGCGCCCCCTATGGAGCGATTTGAAAATGGCTTTTTTCTCATGATCATATGCCGTCACCCAACATATCTACTGAATATCATGACGATTGTATGAAATGTTGATGAGTTATGGCCAATTTTGTGCGAAGAGACGCTGTTGGATGACTTAGTTGCGTCGCCATGGATGTGCCCTGGCCGCTTCCCCTAAAGGTCTTTACTATGTTGTAACACTTAGATGGCATGTCGTAACACTTATATGGCCTGGCGTGTATGTACAGCTGCAGCGCTTCCATGCCGCAACTGAAGAAGGTATCACACTAGCGTTGTCTTGATACCAAAAATTTGACTTTGATACCGATATCAGGTTTAGTATCACAATAATTGATACTGAAACGATACTGATTCAATACTCGGTACCTAACAATACAGAAAGTACCTTAATAGATCAGAAACATAATGACCACAAGGGTTGACCTCATTTTCGACTTCATGGTGCATTAAATAACCTGGTTTATTCACAACCTTTAAGCTGAAGCCTGTTCAACATATCAATAAGCATAGGCCAATAGTGTTACAACACAAAACCAGAGAAAACTATATTAAATATACTTCAAAAATTAAGCAGTTGTAAAGTAAATTATCTTTAAACAGGTCTTTCACTTTAAAAGAGATCTAAAAACAGCATATTTCAATAACAATACAGCATCTTCCTATAATAAAATATTTACAAATTAGACCAGCTATTGCTACTGAAGTGAACTGAGTCCAAGCTTGCGCTGTACCAACGAGTAGTGCACAAGCGCGCGTCACCTCACTTGCCAACCTTAGTTGCTACTGTCATCTAGCGAACATTCTGACAAATTACACTTTTCATCCTCTCGATCAGTAATGCGGGGGACACATTTCCCTGGCTTTTACATTTGACGCAAAACTACGGAACGTCGGAAAATTCTAATACCGAACCGTTTATTTTTATTTTTTTTAAGTACCGAAAAGGTGCAGTTTCTGTATACCGTGCAACATTACGTCAGACACATACCTATTCCAATCCATTGCTCAGCTTAGCAGAGAATGCACATTTCAGAGCGCCTCAGAGACAGATAGAATAATAACACATGAATACACATTTCAAATAATAATTACGACACTGAGAAAAAACGAAACAAAAGACGAGATATCAAGTCGCTACCTACGCACAGAGCAGCCTACCGTTTTATTTATTTAGACATTGGCAGATCAGAAAATTTTTGGTTACGCTGACCTATAAAACATTATTCCAAAAGCAAAACCAACATCGTTAGAAAGCTCATACTCTCACCTACAGAATAAATGAATTGTCAATCAAGCCAAATTGCACTAAAAAGGGCGACAACGCCGTAAGCAACAGGTGTGGTATTACGCACAGCTATTATTGAAGATAGCCGACCCAGGCGTCACAGATGCACGTATATTTCGCAAACGGATTGTCCAAGACAATATATGACCACTCATTCGCAAAAGGGACATCTACGCGTAAAACCAATGGTAAGATTGTATATTTATTCAATGTTTAGTCCCAGATATTGACTGTAGAATGACATGGTATAATTAAAAGAAAAATTGTCTCGTTTATTTCGTTAGTCAGTGAGCAGCATTTTCACTGCTGTATTGGCATATTTTAGGGCTAATGTCGGGTTTATCTTGTTGCTACGGAATATTACATTACATCTCAAATTACAGGCATTTGGCAGACGCTCCTATCCAGAGCGACGTACAACAAAGTGTTTAACCATAACCAGGAACAAGTGTGTCGAAAACCCTAGAGGGCAGTAGCCTACCGTTCCAAGTGCAGGGGACAACCGCATAGTTCAACTTGGACCCTGTAGGTTAAACTGGTTAACACTAACACAAACAAGAACAGCAACAACGCAGTCTATGCAAAAATACAAGCAATAGTTAAGACGAGTCACCTACAAAACAACTACCTAGTTACAACCCTAAGCTTACAGTCAATTTAGAGATTGAATTGAGAATACGATTTACAGCATAAATTGCGTCTTTTGTTTATATTCAATATTAGAAATTGCAGCGAGAAACTGCAGCTGTAGACACAAGATAGTTTATGTTATGGTAGCAAAGGAACAAAGCGGACTATACATGTATTGCCATCATTGTTTTATTATACCAGTGTGTTTTCGCGCGTTTGCACAGAAACTCAAAACCTACCAATAAAATGGTTTAGCTATTTCTCACCATAATGACAGATTTAAAGACTTAACGAACTCACCTGATACTGTCTTCAAATGGATCCATGCCAAAGAAAAGTAATTATTCATCCTCTCAAAAAGCTTTTACTAACAAACCTTTAATAGCCTAGCATGCACTCTGGCTGGCACTCTTCCATTCCTTCCTCGACGGTCAGACCTTCCCCTCACTGATAAAAACTAGACCCAACGGTGTCGGATTACTTGCGTTGCCATGGATGTCGCTTGCCGTAAAGAAGTTTACTAGATGTCGTAACACTTAGAATTTGCAGCAACAGCTCTTCCGCACCCCACCTAATAAAAAAGTCCAAATGGCGGGCAAAAAATATGGCGGACATAGGTGGTCCCAATAGCAAAGTTGTAGAGCACATTCAGATGCATCGGTCGATGAAGTTTTGTGTTGATCGGACTTATGGTGTGGCAGTTATAGCCTTTAAAAGTGTGATCCTTTGTTATAGCGCCACCATCTGGGCAACATAGGTGATTTTTCGTGCCTGAGTAGTGGGGGGCCATAGGAACCCACCTACCAAAGTTGGTTGGTCTAAAACTTATGGTTGCAGAGCCTCAGACATTTCAGCGGAGAAAACTGCCACGCCCCAACGAAAAAGTCTAAATGGCGGGCAAACAATATGGTGGACATAGGTGGTGCCAATGGCAAAGTTGTAGAGCACGTTTAGAGGCATAGGTCGATGAAGTTTTGTGTTGATCTAACTCATGGTGTGGGAGTTATGGCCTTTTACGCATTACCCTTTGTTATAGCGCCACCATCAGGCCGACATACGTGATTTTTAGTGCCTGAGTAGTGGGGGGCCATAGGAACCCACCTGCCAAATTTGGTTGCTCCAGGACTTATGGTTGCTGAGCCTCAGACACTTTTAGCGGAGAAAAATAATAAGAATAATAATAATAATCCTAACAGATACAATAGGGTTCCACCAGCTTCGCTGCTTGGACCCCTAATTAACAATAAAAGATATTCTAAAGAGTGTTCTGTATTTTGAATGGTGCGGTGTGGTTAGCTTACAGCAGTGGGGTTGTGGAATTCCAGAGTAGCCAAATTGATGTAACATAGCCATGGGTGTAGTATGGCAGTATTTTTCACAGGTTGATCAGCAACAAGTTCAATGTAAGGTAAGTTGCATCAAACTTTCTTATAACTGTTCAATGAGTACAAAGAGATGTCATGTGCAACAAAAGCACCACACATCTCTAGATGAAGGGAAACAATGAAGTAGCATATAAGATCCTTCAGTACAGTTAAACATAAATACAATTCCACCAGAAAAGAGCAGATTAAACTGCTTTCTGCTTCTATGATTACGAAGGACATTTTGCCTCTTAATTTGTTGAGGATAAAAACTCTCATGGAGATTTTAGAGCCAGAATATAGCCTAATGTACCAGCACGCAAGACCATTACATCACGGGTTGAGAAGGAATATAGCGACAAAGTTAGGAAGTTAAAATCCGACTTAGCGCTGTTATCAATGTTGCTGACGGGTGGACCGCCCTTAACCACTTAGCGCAATCCCCCTAGTGGTCGACATGCTGGCGTGGCTAGATTACTGAACTCAGACATTCATTGCTCCTGCAACCAAAGTATGAGTTGAAACTCTTTGTTCTAGTTTCATTAGTAGACGTTACAGACAATGCCGAATACGGAGTTTCTCAGTGCTCGTCGTTCATTTAACACGCATGCCCTCCCTGCAGTCTCATCTGCAACTACACCCCCCACCCATGACATAATGGACAATAGTGTTTATCTGGGCATTCTTTCACCACTCAAAAATCGTATTCCGTCATAGCAACTAAGATATGCCAATACAGCAGTGAAAACACTGCTCACTGAATAACGAAATAAATAAGACAATTTTTTCAAAAATTATACTGTGTCATTCTACAGTCAATATCTGGGACAAATATTGAATAAATATACAACCTTAACATTGGTTTTACACATAGAGATGTCCCTTTTGAGACTGAGTGGTCATATATTGTCTTGGACAATCCGTTTGTGAAATATACGCATTAGTGACGCCTGGGTACCTTCCAAAATAGCTGTGCTTAATACCACACATGTTTATGGTGTTGTCGCCCTTTTTACTACAGTCTTGCTTGATTGACAATTAATTTATTCAGTAGGTGACTCTGTAAGCTTTCTAACAATGTATAATGTGTCTAATTTAGCTTTAGGAACAGCATTTTATAGCTCAGTGTAACCAAATGTTTTCTCATCATCGCATTCACTCTGTGGTAGCAGTAAAAGACACTGCACCCGACAAAACATTATCAATGATTTTCGAATTTCTTGGAGAATTTCATGCAAATGATATGCAACCAAATACAAAACATGACTCTCTTATTTGACATTATGTTAATTTGTCTACTGTATAAGTGAATTTCCCTGTTATTAGCTTTTCCCCAAACAATTCACTGCAGCAAAAGTAAACAAGCAAATGGTGGCACAAGAAGTCTCAGGAGTGCATTTGTTTAATTCTTGCTAATTTTCTGACCAATGATTTGTTAAGACCATTAAAAGCTTAATTTTTTGCCATTTTGGGCTTGGCCCATTTTTTTGCCCAGGAGTATACATAAACGCTGAAATAAATCTGTCTCTTAGCTATTATTTTGTAATGACCTTCTATGGAAATACAGTAGATACCCTTATTGACTTAACACAGGAAATGTATGGCAACATGAAATGTGAGTTGTGGAAAAAAAAATAGTTTGAATGTCTTTAGCCAAGGTGTATGTAAACTTTTGGCCTCAACTCTATATGGGATCTCTCAGTATTTCATTTGTTAAACAAATTGTTGGTGCGTTATGTTTCCATTTATTTATTTAGGGCAGTTTTGTATTTAAGTTGGAATTTTTATTTATTTATTTGCAAGTATTTTTTTCACATTATTGACCATTTCATTTTGCTATGAATCAGTGATGTAATACTAATGAAAGATATGCGTGTGTGTGTGCGCGCAGGCATTCATGCATGCATACTTGTGTGCATGTGTTCTAAACTGTGTTCTTTTATGCAGAATGACGAGGTGTCTCTTCAGAGGAAGGTTCGTACTGAAGTAATCCAGCTGGAGGACACACTGGCGCAGGTTCGAAAAGAGTATGAGATGCTGAGGATTGAGTTTGAGCAGACCCTCGCTGCCAATGAGCAAGCAGGTACTACAGCTTTGCTACACACTTGGACACACTACTCACCTCTGGAGCAAGCAGATACTACAACAGTCTTTCCCACTGGTTGAAAATTAATTTGTGGCAGTTGCCTCTGTTCCTGTTTGGGTGAAGGGGGGAGATTGTTTGTACTGTTTATTAAATTGTAACTGGTAAGAGGTTATAAAATTTTGCTCCGCAGATAGCGTTCACATTTTGTATTCAGGCATTTTATTTATTTATTTATATTTTGTGTTAGGGCAATTTTATTTATTTATTTATTACTGGTCATGTCTCCAGATGAAAATTAAATCTGTATGGCACTTTTCGCATCAAGTTGTACCGGCGACAGAGATAATGAGTAGAATGCAAAAGGAACCCAAACTAAAACAATTTTTGCAGTAATGGTCTCTGTTACAGCCAAACCTTTATGCTATCAGAATGATTTGGAGGATAATATTATTGCATACAAATTCTAAATGTAAGTTAAGGGCTTTAAAGTCATAGGTAGGGAGGTCAAACCTATTTTGGAAATCTTCAGAAAACATATTTTGACAATTCATTTTTCACGCGTAATGTCATAAGTGCTACAGTATAATCAAATCTCATAAAAAAAACATGTTTTCAACGTACAAAAATGCCAAGTTACTCACACATACAAGACATACACCGTCTATAACTCATTCATTCAGACTGCCAAAATCCAGGCCTGCCATTAAAAGTATTGATATCAAAATGACACCAAGTTACGGTAACTACAAACGATGTAGGCTATCTTGCCTCACCGAAATTAAATAAGATGTATTCCAAAGCAATGCTACCCAATATTTCCTCAATTCTTGTGTACCCTTCTGTCCTGCTTCGTTGTCTGTTATTTTGTGGAGATGCACTTTTAGTGTTTGTAAGGTTTATAAGGCATTTTGATAGGCTTATCTGCAGGTAGGAATCCTCTTCGCTGTTTTGCTAAGCTAGAACCGGAAAACTTGATAGTGGAGAATAGGAGGAGACGCGTATGTCCCAGCAGGCTTTGCATATGAGAAAATAACAACAGTGTGAGAGAAATTAGGAGAAATGATGAAATTGCGTAGTTGAAGCAATATGTTTTTAGCAGAATGGGCATGTAGGTGGTTGAAGGTTGACATGATCACAGACTATAGTCCAAAGTAAATGAAGTGACCATAAGCGAGCTTAGTTTCCTTATCGAACGGTATATATAACAGTCTGTATAAAGCAGTAGTCGTTAAAGTGGAGGGTTAAGTAACGTGTGAAATCTATTGCATTGATGTGCTTTTCTCATGTTCAGTACTAGTAGTTATAATTATGAGTGAGTCATGATTTTAAATGTAATGTTTTAATGGGGAGTTGCAGAACGTACATGCGTAGTAATTGTTTGTATGTGGCTAGATAGAGAACAGGGCGAGGTAACATGAATGTAGAAACGTGGCGTTTGCTGATAAGAAGGTTTTGTACGGTAGCCAAGTGAAGAAATATAGTTAGTAGGAATGGCACAGTGGTGAACTGGTGTAACTTTTTAATAAAAGGAATACATTTCCCATCATGAAATGCATATGGGTGGCCGTGAGTGAGTTTTGGTAAAGCAAATATAAGCGTAAGAAAACGTTAGTGTAAAAGAGGAAATGATCTGCCTGAGGTCGGGGCGGGATTCAATCCTTCAACCGGAGGTTTACCAGTCTGTGACTTTGTTAGCGCAGCACCATGACATAACTATGCAATGCATGAAATGTCATTAGCAAACCTGTCTGTGGTTTTAAAGAAGAACACAGGCCAGTAAGCACAGAAGAGCTCCCGTTGAATCCATATGGCTTTGCAGTATTGTAGCCGGTTAATTACTGAACGTGCAGACGGCACGCCATAATGCAGTGTATAGGTTCGGTGAACGGCGGGTAGATATGGTGCAAAAGCAATAATTGAGAAGTAGTAGACAATTATTAGTGAGGGTAAAATCAGGTTAAAGAAACGTGTTCCTAGCTGGGCTTGAACCTAGGACCCCATGTTCCCAAGACTGTAACCTTGCCCACTAGGCCACAGGCAGACTAGCTGTTTAAACTGGAAATGTTTCAGAGTAAAAAGGTATGGGTATTTTGCGTGTGTATGCAAGTTTTTGATTGGGTCATGTAGGTGAAGATTTGGCTGGTGTAGGTAAAATGTCCAATGGGAAGACATGTTGTTAGTGGGATAGGCGGCAGGAAAAATAAGAATGAGAAGAAGAAGAAGTAGAAGAAGGAGAAGAAGAAGAAGTAGAAGAAGGAGAAAACGCAAAATCCCCTTAGTCTGGGGCTTTATTGTGTGGACATGTGAAGTTGTTTTTGAATTCTGTCTGTTGAAATGGGGTGAGAATGTACCGAATGTAATGTTTTTGAGGGCTGAGTGTCTGTGGCTGTTGTGGTTATTTCTGTGGGGAACCCTGGAAAGTGCCAAACTCTCGGTGCTGTATAGGTATGGGGCATGCCCCCGCCAAGGTGTAACTTGGCGGGATGGCATACCTGCCATCCCAATAGCATACAGATTACTAATTTGCCAGAATATAATGGTTGTTTGCTTTATTATGATGTTAAAAATTAGCCGCTTCCCTTGGTATGTAATCACTATCATTGGAAGGAAACGCATTATCGCCTGTGCGACTTTTAGGGTGGGTTATCTTTTTTTTTTTCAACAACATCAACAAATATTTAATCGTATTTGTACAGTAAAACTATGCACTGTACACATTTACTCATATATATTGTTATGGGATGCGACATTTAATAAAATGTGCACTCTCAAAACGCAGTAGGCCTACATGCCAAAACGCCTCAGATATGTAAAAGTTGTGTAAATTGCACTGGATAAGAGTGTCTGCAAAATTCCTGTAATGCAATGTAAATACAATGATTTTCGTCAATTTCAGTTAAAATAAGTAGGTCTGTTAACCATAACTGTTACTATAACAGTAATATGGTAACCATCTGTGGTGCTGTTTCTCCCTCCTCCTTCTCTAGCCTTCTTTTGTTAAAGAACTGTCCTATACTCAACTCTGTCAGAAGTGAAAAGTTAATGTTTTCATTAGCTATCTATTCATAAGCTAATGTTAGCTGGGTGAACACTGATGCTTGCTAAATAGTAGCTAACATTAATTCAAATAATGTTGATAACTTTGGTCTTGGTTAAGGCAGAGGATACATTCTTTTGAAGAGATGATGCATAACAACGGCAAAATTTTACAGATTTTGAAAGGCTTAAAATATGGCAC
The DNA here is from genome assembly GCA_039654925.1 of Anguilla pacifica. Lineage (NCBI taxonomy): Eukaryota > Metazoa > Chordata > Actinopteri > Anguilliformes > Anguillidae > Anguilla > Anguilla pacifica. The sequence goes on along the minus strand of CM077290.1, from coordinate 30,949,540 downwards.
AGATACACATGACTGTTCTTCTAATTATGTTCACATTCAGACACGGTCCTCCCTGCTCTGCTGTACATACGCCAGCTACGAGAGGGAGGTTGGAGGGCCAGCTCAAGCAGCAAAATGAGTCAGCTTTATGTCACTTTGACATTCAAAATAAAAAAATAACGAATACGAACGTATAGTGTGTTGCTTATAGAAATAAGTAACTACATACCAAAAAAAACCTTTTTGGGCAGGGGGAACTCTATTTGGAGCCACCCAAATAAATTAATTATATATTTATAGCTTTACTATGCACCTGTCCATTACTACATGCTTCACAAGCATACAGGTACTTATACTACACAGTTATTTCTCACCTCTTGCACACTGACAGTACTGTCCCCTGTGCTGTTTGGGAGTGAAACAGCCAGACACATATTACTTCATGCATCCAAACTGTGATGTGACTATCATATTGAATATCTTCCCCCCTCTCCCTCCCTCCCTCTCTCTCAGGTCCGATTAACAGGGAAATGAGACACCTGATCAGCACCCTGCAGACACACAACCAGCAAATGAAAGGCGAGGTGGTGAAGTACAAACTGAGACTGAGAGAAGCACAGGCACAGCTGAACCAGGTGAGAGAGAGTGGGTGTGAGAGAGAGACAGAGAGACAGAGAGACAGACAGACAGACAGACAGACAGAGCGAGAGGGAGGGGACAGTGTGTCTGGTTTCCCTGTGCTGTTGTGCCCTGGTGAAAGTGTGGTCGATAAATGACCAAAACTCCTATAATTAGGAGTCATTTAATTCTGCAGTTGTTAGGGATTAGCAGTAGGGCTGGGCAATATGAACAAAATCAAATATCACAATATTTTTGACCAAATACCTCTATCGATATTCTGATGATATTGTGGGGATGACTATTGGTACTTTCACAAAATTACACAATGAGATTTTGGATAAATAATCATCAGTAATGCCTATGTAATAACTAAGTGGGTAAAGGCAAATAATAGAACAGCTAGAACAGTCAGGTAAGTTCAGAAAATTACCTCACTTCAATGTAATGCAGCCTTTAAAACCAGGAAAAGACAACATTTATGCCATATCACAATATTACGATATACAAAATCCCAGACGATATGTAGTCTCATATCACGATATCGATATAATATCGATATATTGCCCAGCCCTATTTAGCAGTCTGTGATTTTTCTGTGGCTGCACACCTCCGCAAGGCATGTTTGGATTGCAGGCAGCGTGCCGCGAGGCGGTGAGGGGGATGGCCAAAGTTTAACCACTTAGCGCAAACCCCCCGGTTGTGGTCGGCACACCTGCGTTCCTAGATTGCTCAACTCAGACATTCATTGCTCCTGCAACCAAAGTATGAGTTGAAAACAAAAACGTTTTGTTTTAGTTTCATTAATAGACCTTACAGACAATGCCGAATACAGAGTTTCGCAGCACCACTATTGTTGTGCTGGTCGTTCATTTAACAACGGCGGACGGAGTGTGGCACAGTGGGTAAGGAACTGGGCTTGTAACCGAAAGGTCGCAGGTTCGATTCCCGAGTAGGGCACTGCCGTTGTACCCTTGAGCAAGGTACTTAACCGAAATTGCTTCAGTATATATCCAGCTGTATAAAATGGATACAATGTAAAAAAATGCTATGTAAAAGTTGTGTAAGTCGCTCTGGATAAGAGCGTCTGCTAAATGCCTGTAATGTAATGTAATGTAACAAGTACCCCCTCCCTGCAGTCTCATCTGCAACTTCACCCCCCACCCATGACATAATGGACAATAGTGTCTATCTGGGCATTCATAAAAATATTCTTTCACTGCTAAAAAATTGTATTCCATCACAGCAACAAGATAAACCCAACAATAGCCCTAAGATATGCCAATACAGCAGTGAAGACACTGCTCACTCCTAAGTCAGATCAACACAAAACTTCATCGACCTATGCATCTGAATGTGCTCTACAACTTTGTTATTGGGACCACCTATGTCCGCCATTTTGTTTGCCCGCTATTTGGACTTTTTTATTAGTTGGGGTGCGGAAGAGCTGTAGCTCCACATCTAAAGTGTTACGACATCTAGTAAACTTCTTTACGGCAAGCGGCTAGAAGACATCCATGGCGACGCAAGTAATCCGACACCGTAGGGTCTAGATTTTATCAGTGAGGGGAGGGTCTGAACGTCGGGGAAGCAATGGAAGACAGTGCCAGCCGGAGTGCATGCTAGGCTACTAAAAGTTTGTTAGTAAAAGCTTTTTGAGAGGATGAATCAATACTTTTCTTTGGCATGGATCCATTTGAAGACAGTATCGGGTGAGTTCATTTAGTCTTTAAATCTGTCATTATGCTGAGAAATAGCTAAACTATTTTATTGGTAGGTTTTGAGTTTCTGTGCAAACGCTGAAAACACGCTGGTATAATAAAACAATGATGGCAATACATGCATAGTCCGCTTCGTTCCTTTGCTACCATAACATAACAAACTATCTTGTGTCTACAGCTGCAGTTTCTCGCTGCAATTACTAATATTTAATATAAACAAAAGACGCAATTTATGCTGTACTCTGCCAATGTCTAAATAAATAATACGGTACTCTGAGCGTAGGAAGCAGGTAGCATGGATGGCAAATTGATATTTCGTTTTTTGCTACTAAAAGTTTGTTAGTAAAAGCTTTTTGAGAGGATGAATCATTACTTTTCTTTGGCATGGATCCATTTGAAGACAATATCGGGTGAGTTCGTTTAGTCTTTGAATCCGTCATTATGCTGAGAGAAATCGTATTCTCAATTTAATCTTTAAATTGACTGTAAGCTTAGGGTTGTAACTAGGTAGCTGTTTCGTAGGTGACTTAGTTAATGCACTCGTCTTAACTATTGCTTGTATTTTTGCATAGACTGCGTTGTTGCTGTTCTTGTTTGTGTTAGTGTTAATTAGTTTAACTTACAGGGTCCAAGTTGAACTATGCGGTTGTTCCCTGCACTTGGAACGGTACTTCTCTCTAGGGTTTTGGACACACTTGTTCCTGGTTATGATTATACACTTTGTTGTACGTCGCTCTGGATAAGAGCGTCTGCCAAATGCCTGTAATGTCATGTAATGTAATATTCCGTAGCAACAAGATAAACCCGACATTAGCCCTAAAATATGCCAATACAGCAGTGAAAACTCTGCTCACTGAATAACGAAATAAACGAGACAAAGTTTTTTAAAATTATACCATGTCATTCTACAGTCAATATCTGGGACTAAACATTGAATAAATATACAATCTTACCATTGGTTTTACGAGTAGAGATGTCCCTTTTGCGACTGAGTGGTCATATATTGCCTTGGACAATCCGTTTGTGAAATATACGCGCATTTGTGATGCCTGGGTAGGCTACCTTCAAAAATAGCTGTGCATAATACCACACCTGTTGCTTACGACGTTGTCGCCATTTTTAGTACAATTTGGCTTGATTGACAATTCATTTATTCAGTAGGTGAGAGTATAAGCTTTCTAACGATGTATAACATGTCTGATTTTGCTTTTGGAATAGCGTTTTATAGGTCAGCGTAACCGAAAGTTTTCTTATCTGCCAATGTCTAAATAAATAATACAGTAGGCTACTCTGCGCGCAGCACGCAGGTCACGAGTTGTTGTTTCGTCTTTTGTTTCGTTTTTTCTCAATGTCGTATTTTTTATTTGAAATGAGTATTTATGTGTTATTATTCTATATGTCTCTGAGGCACTCTGAAATGTGCATTCTCTGCTAAGCTGAGCAATGGATTGGAATAGGTATGTGTCTGACGTAATGTTGCACGGTATACCGAAATTTCAGCACTTTTTCGGTACTTAAAAAAAACGAAAAAGAAACGGTTCGGTATTAGAATTTTCCGAAGGTTCGGTAGTTTTGCGTCAAATGTAAAAGCCAGGGAAATGTGTCTCCCGCATTACCGAATGAGAGGATGAAAAATGTAATTTGTCAGAATCTTCGCTAGATGGCAGTAGCAACTAAGGTTGGCAAGTGAGGTGACTTGCGCTTGTGCATTCTCCGTTGTTGGTACAGCGCAAGCTTCGACTCAGTTCATTTCAGTAGCAATAGCTGTTCTAATTTGTAAATATTTTATTATAGGACGATGCTATATTGTTTTTGAAAAATGCTGTTTTAAGATCTATTTTAAAGTGAAAGACCTGTTTAAAGATAATTTACTTTACAATTGTTTAATTTTTGAAATATATTTAATATTGTTTTCTGTGGTTTAGTGTTGTAACACTATAGGCCTATGCTTATTGATATGTTGAACAGGCTTCAACTTAAAGGTTGTTAATAAACCAGATTTTTAATAAACCGTGAATTCGAAAATGAGGTCAACCCTTGTGGACATTACGTTTCTGATCTATTAAGGTAATTTCAGTATCGTTAGGTACAGAGTATTGAATCAGTATCGTTTCAGTGTTGAGTATCGTGATACTAAACCTGGTATCGGTATCAAAGTCAAAATTTTGGTATCGTGACAACACTAGTGTGACGCCTTTTTTAGTTGCAGCATGGAAGCGCTGCAGCTGTACATACACACCGGGCCATCTAAGTGTTACGACATACCATCTAAGTGTTACAACCTAGTAAAGGCCTTTACGGGAAGCGGCCAGGGCACATCCATGGCGACACAACTAAGTCATCCGATAGCGTCTCTTAGCACAAAATTAGCCATAAGTCATCAATATTTTATACAATCATCATGATATTTAGTAGATATGTTGGGTGAAGGTATGTGATCATGAGGACATTTTAAAATCGCTACATAGGGGGCGCAATAGTGCCAATGCTTGGACCCCTCCCAACGCCGCTTGCAGCTTTAATTTAATATGATATCATTGTTTCATCTTAAACCTTCATAAGGGGCTCATTTATATGTTTTCTAATGGACAAAAAGCATTTTATTCATGTTTGGATAGATTTTGGGTATGTTTCTGGACCCCTAGATATTTTAGACCACTGTACTGACAAAAATCCCCACTTGGAAATGACGCAACAGTGAGTTTCTTGATTAAAAAAACAGTTAATTTGTAGTTAAATACATGATTATGCTGTGATTCACAGCAATGCATAACTTAGACATTTTGGATAGATTTAGAGACACTGGGTACACTGCATAGTTTTTGTTTCATAGATCTTTAGTAGTTCTACTGTGGGCTCCAGAATTATTGGCACCCTTAAAATGAAGAAAAAAAGCTGCATGTAATAAATGACACAGATAATAATCTATATGTTATGTTCAAACATATGGGAAAACTATATACTTTTATTTCAGTACATTTACTCTCATGCTTCAATGTTTTTTTTATTACGTAATCAAATTTTTTCTAAAAATCATAGGTGCCGTAATTATTGGTACCCCTAATAATTATTGTAAGTAAAATCAAACAAAATGAAATTGGCAATACAATTTGACTTAATTTAGTTCATCTCAGTCTAAAGGAACTATATTGTGTTATTCCATCACTTCCAGTTTCACTAGAGAATAAAAATGAGGTAAGAAGCATACAAAATCCCTTTGTCATCCATCAGCATTGGAAAAAGCCGAATAACTGTCAATTCAGAAGAGGCCGATGGTAATTTACTGTCACAAGTCTGGTAATCGGTACAAAAAAAATACATAAACGGTTAAACATACCACTTAGCACTGTAAGGGCAATAATAAAAAGGTGTAAACATATGGAATGGTTGCAAATTTGCCAGGAAGAGGATGCATGGTGTCCCCACGGACGGTGAGGAAGATGGTGAGGGAGGCTGTTAATAACCCAAGGATCACTGTTTAAGAATTGCAGAGATTGGTTTGTTTCTTGCGGTTAACAAGTCTAAAAAAAAACATTAAATGGCACCGCCATACCAACTAACACTTTGGAAGGGTGGCACGAAGACAGCCTTTACTGAGCACAATAAACAAAACCAAGAATCTGGAGCTTGCCAGACCTCATTGGAATTATGATTGGAAGAGAGTGCTATTGTCAGATTAGACCAAAATTGAACGTTTTGGCCATACACACCATCAACATGTTTGGCACCAAAAGAGGAATGCATACAGGAGAAGCACCTCATACGGTCAAATATGGAGGTGGGTCATTGATATTTTGGAGATGTTTTGCTGGCAGTGGTCCTGGGGCACTATTTTAGATCAATGGCCAGGAAATTCTGGCAGAAAATTTGGTTGTCTCTGGTAAGAAGCTAGGACTTAGTCATAGGTAGATTGTCCAGCAGGACAATGACTCCAAGCATACATCAAAATCTAAACAGAGATGCATAAGTGAAATCAACATCCATGTTTTCCAATGGCCATCTCAGTCTCCAGTCTCCAGTAAATTCCTTCAAAAACCTGTGGTCTGAACTGAAGAGGGGGGGTCCATAAGCGCAAACCAAAAGATATCAATGATTCTGAAAAGTTCTACATGGAGCAATAGTCAAACATCCCTCCAAATGTGTTCTCTGACTTTTTCACAAATTATAGGAATAGACTCATGGCTGTCGTCTTTGCCAGGGGTGTTTTCACGAAGTATTAAACCAGGGGTGCCAATAATTGTGGAACTTGTTTTTTGGGGAAGTATTTTTATTTAAAACATTTAAGACTTTGGTTGATTCCAATGAATCATTAATCAAGCACACTAATTTACACATGTTGGAAAATAAAGCTTATGTCAATAACTGTATTATTTTTTAGTTTAGCCTTTTTTATTTTTTTTTAGCATTTTTTGTTCATATTTATCAAGGGTGCCAATATTTCTGGAGCCCACTGTACATATCCACCCTTAGATTTTATGAACTTGTAGTCAAGGAGTTTTTGATCCAGGATATGTAAAGTTTAACCTGTTGTATATATAGGATCTCTCAGTATTTCATTGCAAACTAAAAAGAGCAAATTCATTTTTGCTTTTTTGCCTAGACAATTGCCTTTGTGATGCTTTATTTCTTCTTAAATTATGAATATAAACTAATCTAAGTTAGTATTGTAAATTTCAAGTCTCTGTGATGCTTTAAATAGGGTACTCCCTAAATGGGCAAGGATTGGCCAGATTTGGCACGAGCGAAAGGGGTTAACTTTAAACCCCAGGCGGTACAACTATGCGTTGCGATAAGCAATCGGATTTAATCTAAAGATACGTCAAGTAAATTGCCCCCTCTTCAAATTTTATTCCCACATTCTATAGTTCCACAAAGAGGACTTGCCTTATCAGGTTTCCCAACTTTATACCTCCTACATGGAATCTCAGACACTGACATGAGGAATGCAGTGTGGTGGAAAGTCTCTGAAATTTTAGGTGGCTCTGCCATGTAGATGGCCATTAGGCTATGTAAATTTTGCAGAAGATGCAATGCTGCTGACAAGTCGATGTCAGACAAGCTAATGAACGTTTGTCTGTATGAATTCCCAGGAATGTATATTCTGCTATATTGCAAACAATTTTATTTAAAAAAACTAGACAATTCCTGCAGAAATTGTGAAGTGTGGTTGCCGCCAATGCAAAGTCGACTTTGTGCTGAACAGAGTGAACAGTGGTGGGTAGTTGCTATGATGTTCTGGTGGTGACTATGGTGTTTTAGGTGGTGTCTAGGGTGTTGATAGGTGGTTGATATCGAGCTTGAGGCAGTTGCTAGGGTGTTGCTAGGTGGTTCTATGGAGTTCTAGGCGGTTGCTATGGAATTCTAGGCGGTTGCTAGGGTGTTCTAGGTGGTTACTATGGAGTTCTAGGCAGTTGCTAGGATGTTGCTAGGTGGTTTATATGGTGTTCCAGGTGGTTGCTAGGGTGGTGCTAGGTGGTTGCTATGGAGTTCCAGGTAGTTGCTAGGGCATTGCTAGGTGGTTGCTAGGGATATTCTAAGTGGTTGCTAGGATGTTGTAGGGTAGTTGCTATGGAGTTATAGGCGGTTGCTAGGGTGTTGCTAGGTAGTTGATATGGTGTTCCAGGTGGTTGCTAGTGTGTTGCTAGGTGGTTGCTAGGATGTTGCTAGGTGGTTGCTATGGAGTTATAGGCGGTTGCTAGGGTGTTGCTATGTGGTTGCTAGGGTATTCTAGGTGGTTGCTAGGAGGTTGCTGTGGAGTTATAGGCGGTTGCTAGGGTGTTGCTAGGCAGTTAAGGTGTTCCAGGTGGTTGCTAGGGTGTTGCTAGGTGGTTGCTATTGTATTCTAGGTGGTTGCTAGGGTGTTGCTAGGTGGATGCTATGGAGTTCTAGGTGGTTGCTAGGGTGTTGCAAGGTGGTTGCTATGTTGTTGCTAGGTGGTTGCTATGGACTTATAGCCAGTTGTTAGGGTGTTGCTATGCATTTGCTATGGTGTTCCAGGTGGTTGCTAGGGTGTTGCTAGGTGGTTGCTAGGATGTTGCTAGGTGGTTGGTAGGGTTTTCTAGGTGGTTGCTAGGATGTTTCTAGGTGTGGTTGCTATGGAGTTATAGGCAGTTGCTAGGGTGTTGCTAGGCAGTTGTTATTGTGTTCGAGGTGGTTACTAGGTTGTTGCTAGGTAGTTGCTATGGTGTTCCAGGTGGTTGCTACGGTGTTGCTATGGAGTTCTAGGTGGTGGCTAGGGCGTTACAAGGTGGTTGCTATGGAGTTCTAGGCGGTTGCTAGGGTGTTGCTAGACATTTGCTATGGTGTTCCAGGTGGTTGCTAGGGTGTTGTTAAGTTGTTGCTCTGGCGATTGCTAGGCTATTCTAGGTGGTTGCTAGGGTGTTGCTAGGTGGTTGCTATGGAGTTATAGGTGGTTGCTATGGTGTTGCTAGGTGGTTGCTAAGGCGTTCTAGGCAGTTGTTAGGGTGCTCTAGGTGGTTGCTAGTATGTTGTTAGGTGGTTGCTATGGAGTTCTAGGCGGTTGTTAGGGTGTTGCTAGATGGTTGCTATGGAGTTCAGGGCGATTGCTAAGGCATTCTAGGCGGTTGCTTGGGTGTTGCTAGGTGGTTGCTATGGTGTTGCTAGGTGGTTGCTATGGAGTTCTAGATGGTTGCTAGGTGGTTGCTATGGAGTTATAGCTGGTTGCTAGGGTGTTGCTAGGCATTTGCTATGTTGTTCCAGGTGGTTGCTAGGGTGTTGCTAGGTGGTTGCTATGGAGTTCTAGGTGGTTGCTAGGGTGTTGCTAGGTGGTTGCTATGGAGTTTTAGGTGGTTGCTAGGGTGTTGCTAGGTGGTTGCTATGGAGTTATAGCTGTTTGCTAGGGTGTAGCTAGGCATTTGCTATGGTGTTCCAGGTGGTTGCTAGGGTGTTGCTATGTGGTTGGTATGGTTTTCTAGGTGGTTGCTAGGATGTTGCTAGGTGGTTGCTATGGAGTTATAGGCGGTTGCTAGGGTGTTGCTAGGCAGTTGTTATGGTGTTCCAGGTGGTTGCTAGGTTGTTGCTAGGTGGTTGCTATGGTGTTCCAGGTGGTTGCTAGTGTGTTGCTAGGTGGTTGCTATGGAGTTCTAGGTGGTTGCTATGGTGTTGCTAGGTGGTTGCTATGGAGTAATAGGCGGTTGCTAGGGTGTTGCTAGGCATTTGCTATGGTGTTCCAGGTGGTTGCTAGGGTGTTGCAAGGTGGTTGCTATGCTGTTCTAGGTGGTTGCTAGGGTGTTCCTAGGTGTCTGCTATGGAGTTCTAGGTGGTTGCTACGGTGTTCTAGGTGGTTGCTAGGGTGTTGCTAGGTTTTTGCTATTGAGTTATAAGCAGTTGCTAGGATGTTGATAGGGGGTTGCTATGGAGTTCTAGGCGGTTGCTAGGTCTTTACTGAGTCCAATGACGCGACACATAGTTCTCTATGACAAACGGTTCAAAAGTTATGAAATTTCAAACATCGGCCAATCAGGAAGGGGGGCAAAGCTGATCTCCACCAATGGACAAAGGACTCTCTACCATGTCCAATGAGGCATTGCACAATTTGTGGGCAGTTTTTCCCCTTAGAGATGAATGGCAGAATGTTCAAATCTAGAGAGAGACCAGTGTACTGCTGCTAGAAGACAGAGCATTGTGACATCACAAGGCTGAACATTCCGCCATTCATTCTCTATACCATACCCGATGAAGCCGCTCGATTTGACATATTGCACGTGCATGTGGTGTGAAATCTCTGGGAGGAGTAGCGGTCCAAAAAATGGGTGGAAAGAAATAAAAATAATAACTAGACAATTCCTGCAGAAATTGTGAAGTGTGGTTGCCGCCAACGCAAAGTCGACTTTCTGCTGAACAGAGTGAACAGTGGTAGGTAGTTGCTATGATGTTTGAGGCGGTTGCTAGGGTGTTACTAGGTGGTTTCCATGGAATTCTAGGCAGTTGCTAGGGTGTTCTAGGTGGTTCCTATGGAGTCCTAGGCAGTTGCTAGGATGTTGCTAGGTGGTTGATATGGTGTTCCAGGTGGTTGCTGGGGTGGTGCTAGGTGGTTGCTGTGGAGTTCCAGGTGGTTGCTATGGAGCTCCAGGTGGTTGCTAGGGCATTGCTAGGTGGTTGCTAGGGTAATTTAAGTGGTTGCTAGGATGTTGCTAGGTGGTTGCTATGGAGTTATAGGCGGTTGCTAGGGTGTTGCTAGGTGGTTGCTATGGAGTTCTAGGTGGTTGCTAGGGCATTGCTTGGTGGTTGCTAAGGTATTCTAAGTGGTTGCTAGGTGGTTGCTATGGAGTTATAGGCGGTTGCTAGGGTGTTGCTAGGCAGTTATTATGGTGTTCTAGGTGGTTTCTAGGGTGTTGCTAGGTGGTTGCTAGGGTGTTGCTAGGCATTTGCTAGGGTGTTGCTAGGCATTTGCTATGGAGTTATAGGCGGTTGCTAAGGTGTTGCTAGGGTATTCTAGGTGGTTGCTAGGATGTTGCTAGGTGGTTGCTATTGAGTTATAGGCGGTTGCTAGGGTGTTGCTAGGCAGTTGTTATGGTGTTCCAGGTGGTTGCTAGGGTGTTGCTAGGTGGTTGCTATGGTGTTCCAGGTGGTTGCTAGGTGGTTGCTATGGTGTTCTATTTGGTTGCTAGGGTGTTGCTAGGTGGATGCTATGGAGTTCTAGGTGGTTGCTATGGTGTTGCTAGGTGGATGCTATGGAGTTATAGCCGGTTGCTAGGGTGTTGCTAGGCATTTGCTGTGGAGTTACAGGCGGTTGCTAGGGTATTCTAGGTAGTTGCTAGGATGTTGCTAGGTGGTTGCTATGCAGTTATAGGCGGTTGCTAGGCAGTTGTTATGGTGTTCCAGGTGGTTGATAGGGTGTTGCTAGGTGGTTGCTAGGGTTTTCCAGGTGGTTGCTAGGCTGTTGCTAGGTGGTTGCTATGGAGTTATAGGCGGTTGCCAGGGTGTTGCTAGGCAGTTGTTATGGTGTTCCAGGTGGTTTCTTGGTTGTTGCTTGGTGGTTGCTATGGTGTTCCAGGTGGTTGCTAGGGTGTTGTTAGGTGGTTGCTATGGAGTTCTGGGTGGTTGCTATGGTGTTGCTATGTGGTTGCTATGGAATTATAGCCGGTTGCTAGGGTGTTGCTAGGCATTTGCTATGGTGTTCCATGTGGTTGCTAGGGTGTTGCTAGGTGGTTGCTATGGAGTTCTAGGCAGTTGCTACGGTGTTACAGATGGTTGCTAGTGTGTTGTTAGGTGTTTGTTATGGAGTTCTAGGCGGTTGCTAGGGTGTTCTAGGTGGTTGCTATGGTGATGCTAGGTCGTTGCTATGGAGTTACAGGCGGTTGCTAGGATGTTGCTAGGGGTTTGCTAGGTCTTTACTGAGTCCAATGACGCAACCCATAGTTCTCTATGAAAAACGGTTCAAAAGTTATGAGATATCAAACATCGGCCAATCAGGAAAGGGGGCAAGGCTGATCTCCACCAATGGACAAAGGACTCTCTACCATGTCCAATGAGGCATTGCACAATTTGTGGGCAATTTTTCCCCATAAAGATGAATGGCAGAATGTTCAAAACTAGAGAGAGACCAGAGTACTGCTGCTAGAAGACAGACCATTGTGACATCACAGGGGTGAGAAGACAGACCATTGTGACATCACAGGGGTGAGAAGACAGAGCATTGTGACATCACAAAGGTGAACATTCCGCCATTCATTCTCTATGGGGAAAAATTGCACACAAAAATTCAAATTTTTCAAAAACGGTGCAACGAAACTTTCCACAAAGTAATAGCACACCATTCCCGATCAAGCCGCTCGATTTGACATATTGCACGTGTATGTGGTGCGAAAACTCTGGGAGGCGTAGCGGTCCAAAAAACTGGCGGAATAATAATAATAATAACTAGACAATTCCTGCAGAAATTGTGAAGTGTGGTTGCCGCCAATGCAAAGTCGACTTTCTGCTGAACAGAGTGAACAGTGGTAGGTAGTTGCTATGATGTTCTGGTGGTGACTATGGTGTTTTAAGTGGTGTCTAGGGTGTTGGTAGGTGGTTGCTATGGAGTTTGAGGCGGTTGCTAGGGTGTTGCTAGGTGGTTCTATGGAGTTCCAGGCGGTTGCTATGGAATTCTAGGCGGTTGCAAGGGTGTTGTAGGTGGTTGCTGTGGAGTTCTGGGCAGTTGCTAGGATGTTGCTAGGTGGTTGATATGGTGTTCCAGGTGGTTGCTAGGGTGTTCTAGGTAGTTCCTATGGAGTTCTAGTTGGTTGCTAGGGTGATGCTAGGTGCTTGCTATGGGAATCTAGGCAGTTGCTAGGTTGTTGCTAGGTGGTTGCTATGGAGTTCAGGGCGGTTGCTAAGGCATTCTAGGTGGTTGCTTGGATGTTGCTAGGTGGTTGCTATGGTGTTCCAGGTGGTTGCTATGGTGTTGCTAGGTGGTTGCTATGGAGTTCTTGGTGGTTGCTAGGGTGTTGCTAGGTGGTTGCTATGGAGTTATGGCTGGTTGCTAGGGTTTTGCTAGGCTTTTGTTATGGTGTTACAGGTGGTTGCTAGAGTGTTGCTAGGTGGTTGCTATGGAGTTCTAGGTGGTTGCTAGGGTGTTGCTAGGTGGTTGCTATGGAGTTATAGCTGGTTGCTAGGGTGTTGCTAGGCATTTGCTATGGTGTTCTAGGTGGTTGCTAGGGTTTTGCTGGATGGTTGCTATGGAGTTCAAGGTGGTTGCTAGGGTGTTGCTAGGTGGTTGTTATGAAGTTATAGCTGCTTGCTAGGGTGTTGCTAGGCATTTGCTATGGTGTTCCAGGTGGTTGCTAGGGTGTTGCTAGGTGGTTGCTAGGATGTTGGTAGGTGGTTGCTATTGAGTTATAGGCAGTTGCTAGGGTGTTGCTATGTGTTTGCTAGGAGGTTGCTATGGAGTTATAGGCGGTTGCTAGGGTGTTGCTAGGCAGTTATGCTGTTTCAGGTGGTTGCTATGGTGTTGCTAGGTGGTTGCTAGGGTATTCTAGGTGGTTGCTAGGGTGTTGCTAGGTGGATGCTATGGAGTTCTGGGTGGTTACTGTGGTGTTGCTAGGTGGTTGCTATGGAGTTATAGCCAGTTGCTAGGGTGTTGCTAGGCATTTGCTATGGAGCTATAGACGGTTGCTAGGGTGTTGCTAGGGTATTCTAGGTGGTTGCTAGGATGTTGCTAGGTGGTTGCTATGGAGTTATAGGCGGTTGCTAGGGTGTTGCTAGGCATTTGCTATGGAGCTATAGACGGTTGCTAGGGTGTTGCTAGGGTATTCTAGGTGGTTGCTAGGATGTTGCTAGGTGGTTGCTATGGAGTTATAGGCGGTTGCTAGGGTGTTGCTACGCAGTTGCTATGGTGTTCCAGGTGGTTGCTAGGGGGTTGCTAGGTGGTTGCTATGGTGTTCCAGGTGGTTGCTAGGGTGTTGCTAGGTGGTTGCTATGGAGTTAAAGCTGGTTGCTAGGGTGTTCTAGGTGGTTGCTAGGGTGTTGCTAGGTGGTTGCTATGGTGTTCCAGGTGGTTGCTGTGGTGTTGCTAGGTGGTTGCTATGGAGTTCTAGGTGGTTGCTATGGTGTTGCTAGGTGGTTGCTATGGAGTTATAGCCGGTTGCTAGGGTGTTCTAGGTGGTTGCTAGGGTGTTGCTAGGTGGTTGCTATGGAGTTCCAGGTGGTTGCTAGGGTGTTGCTAGGTGGTTGCTACGGAGTTCTAGGTGGTTGCTAGGGTGTTGCTAGGTGGTTGTTATGAAGTTATAGCTGGTTGCTAGGGTGTTGCTAGGCATTTGCTATGGAGCTATAGACGGTTGCTAGGGTGTTGCTATGGAGTTCTAGGCGGTTGCTATGGAGTTCTAGGTGGTTGCTAGGGTGTTGCTAGGTGGTTGCTAGGATGTTGGTAGGTGGTTGCTATTGAGTTATAGGCAGTTGCTAGGGTGTTGCTATGTGTTTGCTAGGAGGTTGCTATGGAGTTATAGGCGGTTGCTATGGTGTTGCTAGGCAGTTATGCTGTTTCAGGTGGCTGCTATGGAGTTGCTAGGTGGTTGCTAGGGTATTCTAGGTGGTTGCTAGGGTGTTGCTAGGTGGATGCTATGGAGTTCTGGGTGGTTACTATGGTGTTGCTAGGTGGTTGCTATGGAGTTATAGCCGGTTGCTAGGGTGTTGCTAGGCATTTGCTATGGAGCTATAGACGGTTGCTAGGGTGTTGCTATGGAGTTCTAGGCGGTTGCTATGGTGTTGCTAGGTGGTTGCTATGGAGTTATAGGCGGTTGCTAGGGTGTTGCTAGGCATTTGCTATGGTGTTCCACGTGGTTGCTAGGGTGTTGCATGGTGGTTGCTATGCAGTTCTAGGTGGTTGCTAGGGTGTTGCTAGGTGGTTGCTATGGAGTTCTAGGCAGTTGCTATGGTGTTCCAGGTGGATGCTAGTGTGTTGTTAGGTGGTTGCTATGGAGTTCTAGGCGGTTGCTAGGTTGTTCTAGGTGGTTGCTAGGGTGTTGCTAGGTCTTTGCTATGGAGTCATAGGCGGTTGCTAGGATGTTACTCGGGGGTTGCTATGGAGTTCTAGGCGGTTGCTAGGTCTTTACTGAGTCCAGTGACGCGACCCATAGTTCTCTAGGACAAACGGTTCAAAAGTTATGAAATATCAAACATCGGCCAATCAGGAAGGGGGGCAAGGCTGATCTCCACCAATGGACAAAGGACTCTCTACCACGTCCAATGAGGCATTGCACAATTTGTGGGCAATTTTTCCCCATAGAGATGAATGGCAGAATGTTCAAACCTAGAGAGAGACCAGAGTACTGCTGCTAGAAGACAGACCATTGTTACATCACAGGGGTGAGAAGACAGAGCATTGTGACATCACAAGGCTGAACATTCCGCCATTCATTCTCTATGGGGCAAAATTGCACACAAAAATTCAAATTTTTCAAAAACCGTGCAACGAAACTTTCCACAAAGTAATAGCACACCATTCCCGATCAAGCCGCTCGATTTGACATATTGCACGTGTGTGTGGTCTGAAAACTCTGGGAGGAGTAGCGGTCCAAAATATTGCCGGAATAATAATAATAATAAACTAGACAATTCCTGCAAAAATTGTGAAGTGTGGTTGCCGCCAACGCAAAGTCGACTTCCTGCTGAACAGAGTGAACAGTGGTAGGTAGTTGCTATGATGTTTGAGGCGGCTGCTAGGGTGTTGCTAGGTGGTTTCCATGGAATTCTAGGTGGTTGCTAAGGTGTTCTAGGTGGTTGCTATGGAGTTCTAGGCAGTTGCCAAGATGTTGCTAGGTGGTTGCTATGGAGTTCTTGGTGGTTGCTAGGGTGTTGCTAGGCATTTGCTATGGTGTTCCAGGTGGTTGCTAGTGTGGTGCTAGGTGGTTGCTATGGAGTTCCTGGTGGTTGCTAGGTGGTTGCTATGGTGTTGCTAGGTGCTTGCTATGGAGTTATAGCCGGTTGCCAGGGTGTCACTAGGCATTTGCTATGGTGTTCCAGGTGGTTGCTAGGGTGTTGCAAGGTGGTTGCTATGCAGTTCTAGGTGGTTGCTAGGGTGTTGCTAAGTGGTTGCTATGGAGTTCTAGGCAGTTGCTATGGTGTTACAGGTGGTTGCTAGTGTGTTGTTAGGTGGTTGCTATGGAGTTCTTGGCAGTTGCTAGGGAGTTCTAGGTGGTTGCTATGGTGTTGCTAGGTCATTGCTATGGAGTTATAGGCGGTTGCTAGGGTGTTCCCAGGGTAATTTAGGTGGTTGCTAGTGTGTTGTTAGGTGGTTGCTATGGAGTTATAGGCGGTTACTAGGGTGTTGCTAGGCAGTTGTTATGGTGTTCCAGGTGGTTGCTAGGGTATTCTAGGTGGTTGCTAGGGTGCTGCAAGGTGGTTGTTATGGTGTTGCTAGGTGGTTGCTTTGGAATTATAGCCGGTTGCTAGGGTGTTGCTATGCATTTGCAATCATGTTCCAGGTGGTTGCTAGGGTGTTGCTAGGTGGTTGCTATGGAGTTATAGGCGGTTGCTAGGGTGTTGCTATGTGGTTGGTAGGATTTTCTAGGTGGTTGCTAGGATGTTGCTAGGTGGTTGCTATGGAGTTATAGGCGGTTGCTAGGGTGTTGCTAGGCAGTTGGTATGGTGTTCCTGGTGGTTGCTATGTTGTTGCTAGGTGGTTGCTATGGTGTTCCAGGTGGTTGCTAGGGTGTTGCTAGGTGGTTGCTATGGAGTTCTAGGTGGTTGCTATGGTGTTGCTAGGTGGTTGCTATGTAGTTATAGGCGGTTGCTAGGGTGTTGCTAGGCATTTAATATGGAGTTATATGCGGTTGCTAGGGTGTTGCAAGGTGGTTGCTATGGAGTTCTAGGCGGTTGCTATGGTGTTCTAGGTGATTGCTAGGGTGTTGCTAGGTCGTTGCTATGAAGTTATAGGTGGTTGCTAGGGTGTTGCTAGGCAGTTGTTATGGTGTTCCAGGTGGTTGCTAGGGTGTTGCTAGGTGGTTGCTATGGAGTTACAGGCAGTTGCTAGGGTGTTGCTAGCTGGTTGCTATGTAGTTCTAGGTGGTTGCTAGGGCATTGCTAGGCGGTTGCTAGAGTATTCTAAGTGGTTGCTAGGATGTTGCTAGGTGGTTGCTATGGAGTTATAGGTGGTTGTTAAGGTTTTGCTAGGCAGTTGTTATGGTGTTCCAGGTGTTTGCTAGGGTGTTGCTAGGTGGTTGCTAGGATGTTGCTAGGTCGTTGCTATGGAGTCATAGGCGGCTGCTAGGATGTTGCCAGGTGGTTGCTAGGAGGTTGCTATGGAGTTATAGGTGGTTGCTAGGGTGTTGCTAGGCAGTTATTATGGTGTTCTAGGTGGTTGCTAGGGTATTCTAGGTGGTTGTTAGGGTGTTGCTAGGTGGATGCTATGGAGTTTCAGGAGGTTGCTAGGGTGTTCCTAGGGTATTCTAGGTTGTGGCTAGGATGTTGCTAGGTGGTTGCTATGGAGTTATAAGCGGTTGCTAGGGTGTTGCTAGGCAGTTATTATGGTGTTCCAGGTGGTTGCTAGGGTGTTGCTAGGCAGTTGCTATGGTATTTCAGGTGGTTGCTAGGGTGTTCCTAGGTGTTTGTTATGGAGTTCTAGCTGGTTGCTATGGTGTTGCTAGGTGGTTGCTATGGAGTTATAGCCGGTTGCTAAGGTGTTGCTAGGCATTTGCTATGGTGTTCCAGGTGGTTGCTAGTGTGTTGTTAGGTGGTTGCTATGGAGTTCTAGGTGGTTGCTAGGGTGTTGCTAGGTCATTGCTATGGAGTTATAGGCGGTTG
Organism: Anguilla pacifica; assembly: GCA_039654925.1. NCBI lineage: Eukaryota > Metazoa > Chordata > Actinopteri > Anguilliformes > Anguillidae > Anguilla > Anguilla pacifica. Next base: position 30,931,982 of record CM077290.1, on the reverse strand, counting down.
CTAGGGTGCTGCTAGGCAGTTGTTATGGTGTTCCAGGTGGTTGCTAGGATGTTGCTGGGTGGTTGCTATGGAGTTATAGGCGGTTGCTATGGAGTTCTAGGTGGTTGCTAGGGCATTGCTAGGCGGTTGCTAGGGTATTCTGAGTGGTTGCTTGGATGTTGCTAGGTGGTTGCTATGGAGTTATAGGCGGTTGCTAGGGTGTTGCTAGGCACTGTTATGGTGTTCCAGGTGGTTGCTAGGTTGTTGCTAGGTGGTTGCTATGGTGTGTTCCAGGTGGTTGCTAGGGTGTTGCTAGGTGGTTGCTATGGAGTTCTAGGTGGTTGCTATGGTGTTGCTAGGTGGTTGCTATGGAGTTATAGGCGGTTGCTAGGGTGTTGCTAGGCATTTGCTATGGTGTTCCACGTGGTTGCTAGGGTGTTGCAAGGTGGTTGCTATGCAGTTCTAGGTGGTTGCTAGGGTGTTGCTAGGTGGTTGCTATGGAGTTCTAGGCAGTTGCTATGGTATTACAGGTGGTTGCTAGTTAGTTGTTAGGTAGTTGCTATGGAGTTCTAGGCGGTTGCTATGGAGTTCTAGGTGGTAGCTATGGTGTTGCTAGGTGGTTGCTATGGAGTTATAGGCGGTTGCTAGGGTGTTGCTAGGCATTTGCTATGGTGTTCCACGTCGTTGCTAGGGTGTTGCATGGTGGTTGCTATGCAGTTCTAGGTGGTTGCTAGGGTGTTGCTAGGTGGTTGCTATGGAGTTCTAGGCAGTTGCTATGGTGTTCCAGGTGGATTCTAGTGTGTTGTTAGGTGGTTGCTATGGAGTTCTAGGCGGTTGCTAGGTTGTTCTAGGTGGTTGCTAGGGTGTTGCTAGGTCATTGCTATGGAGTTATAGGCGGTTGCTAGGATGTTGCTAGGGGGTTGCTATGGAGTTATAGGCGGTTGCTAGGTCTTTACTGAGTCCAATGACGCGACCCATAGCTCTCTATGACAAACGGTTCACAAGTTATGAAATATCAAACATCGGCCAATCAGGAAGGGGGGCGAGGCTGATCTACACCAATGGACAAAGGACACTCTACCATGTCCAATGAGGCATTGCACAATTTGTGGGCAATTTTTCCCCATAGAGATGAATGGCAGAATGTTCAAATCTAGAGAGAGACCAGAGTACTGCTGCTAGAAGACAGAGCATTGTGACATCACAATTGTGAGAAGACAGAGTATTGTGACATCACAAGGCTGAACATTCCGCCATTCATTCCCTATGGGGAAAATTTGCCCACAAAAATTCAAATTTTTCAAAAACCGTGCAACGAATCTTTCCACAAAGTAATAGCACACCATTCCCGATGAAGCCGCTCGATTTGACATATTGCACGTCCATGTGGTGTGAAATCTCTGGGAGGAGTAGCGGTCCAAAAAATGGGTGGAAAGAAAGAATAATAATAACTAGACAATTCCTGCAGAAATTGTGAAGTGTGGTTGCCGCCAATGCAAAGTTGACTTTCTGCTGAACAGAGTGAACAGTGGTCGGTAGTCGGTATGATGTTCTGGTGGTGACTATGGTGTTTTAGGTGGTGTCTAGGGTGTTGCTAGGTGGTAGCTATGGAGTTTGAGGGGGTTGCTAGGGTGTTGCTAGGTGGTTCTATGGAGTTCTAGGCGGTTGCTATGGAATTCTAGGCAGTTGCTAGGGTGTTCTAGGTGGTTGCTATGGAGTTCTCGGCAGTTGCTAGGATGTTGCAAGGTGGTTGATATGGTGTTCCAGGTGGTTGCTAGGGTGGTGCTAGGTGGTTGCTATGGAGTTCTAGGTGGTTGCTAAGGCATTGCTAGTTGGTTGCTGGGGAATTCTATGTGGTTGCTAGGATGTTGCTAGGTGGTTGCCATGGAGTTATAGGCGGGTGCTAGGGTGTTGCTAGGCAATTGTTATGGTGTTCCAGGTGGTTGCTAGGGTGTTGCTAGGATGTTGCCAGGTGGTTGCTATGGAGTTATAGGCGGTTGCTAGGGTGTTGCTAGGTGGTTGCTAGGGTATTCTAGGTGGTTGCTAGGAGGTTGCTATGGAGTTATTACTGGTTGCTAAGGTGTTGCTAGGCAGTTATTTTGGTGTTCCAGGTGGTTGCTAGGGTGTTGCAAGGTGGTTGCTATGGAGTTATAGGCGGTTGCTAGGGTGTTGCTAGGCGGTTGTTATGGTGTTCCAGGTGGTTGCTAGGGTGTTGCTAGGTGGTTGCTATGGTGTTCCAGGTGGTTGCTAGGGTGTTGCTAGGTGGTTCTATGGAGTTCTAGGTGGTTGCTATGGAGTTGCTAGGTGGTTGCTATGGAGTTATAGACGGTTGCTAGGGTGTTGCTAGGCGGTTGTTATGGTGTTCCAGGTGGTTGCTAGGGTGTTGCTAGGTGGTTGCTATGGTGTTCCAGGTGGTTGCTAGGGTGTTGCTAGGTGGTTCTATGGAGTTCTAGGTGGTTGCTATGGAGTTGCTAGGTGGTTGCTATGGAGTTATAGACGGTTGCTAGGGTGTTCTAGGTGGTTGCTAGGGTGTTGCTAGGTGGTTGCTATGGTGTTCCAGGTGGTTGCTAGGGTGTTGCTGGGTGGTTGCTATGGAGTTATAGCCGGTTGCTAGGGTGTTCTAGGTGGTTGCTATCGTGTTCCAGGTGGTTGCTAGTGTGTTCTTAGGTGGTTGCTATGGAGTTATAGGCGGTTGCTAGGGTGTTGCTAGGGTATTCTAGGTGCTTGCTAGGATGTTGCTAGGTGTTTGCTATGGAGATATAAGCGCTTGCTAGGGTGTTGCTAGGCAGTTGTTATGGTGTTCCAGGTGGTTGCTAGGGTGTTGCTAGGCAGTTGTTATGGTGTTCCAGGTGGTTGCTATGGTGTTACTAGGTGGTTGCTATGGAGTTCTAGGTGGTTGTTATGGAGTTATAGCCGGTTGCTAGGGTGTTCTAGGTGGTTGCTAGGGTGTTGCTAGGTGGTTGCTATGGTGTTCCAGGTGGTTGCTAGGGTGTTGCAAGGTGGTTGCTATGGAGTTATAGGCGGTTGCTAGGGTGTTGCTAGGTGGTTGCTAAGGTTTTCTAGGTGGTTGCTAGGATGTTGCTAGGTGGTTGCTATGGAGTTATATGCGGTTGCTAGGGTGTTGCTAGGCAGTTGTTATGGTGTTCCAGGTGGTTGCTAGGTTGTTGCTAGGCAGTTGTTATGGTGTTCCAGGTGGTTGCTATGGTGTTGCTTGGTGGTTGCTATGGAGTTCTAGGTGGTTGCTATGGAGTTGCAAGGTGGTTGCTATGCAGTTCTAGGTGGTTGCTAGGGTGTTCCTAGGTGGTTGCTATGGAGTTCTATGCAGTTGCTATGGTGTTACAGGTGGTTGCTAGTGTGTTATTAGGTGTCTGCTATGGAGTTCTAGGCGGTTGCTACGGTGTTCTAGGTGGTTGCTAGGGTGTTGCTAGGTTTTTGCTATGGAGTTATAAGTGGTTGCTAGGATGTTGCTAGGGGGTTGCTATGGAGTTCTAGGCGGTTGCTAGGTCTTTACTGAGTCCAATGACACGACACATAGTTCTCTATGACAAACGGTTCAAAAGTTATGAAATATCAAACATCGGCCAATCAGGAAGGGGGGCAAAGCTGATCTCCACCAATGGACAACGGACTCTCTACCATGTCCAATGAGGCATTGCACAATTTGTGGGCAGTTTTTCCCCATAGAGATGAATGGCAGAATGTTCAAATCTAGAGAGAGACCAGTGTACTGCTGCTAGAAGACAGAGCATTGTGACATCACAGAGGTGAGAAGACAGCATTGTGACATCACAAGGGTGAACATTCCGCCATTCATTCTCTATGGGAAAAATTTCCCAAAAAACGTCAAATTTCTCAAAAACTGTCCACCCAAACTTTCCACAAAGTAATAGCACACCATTCCCGATCAAGCCGCTCGATTTGACGTATTGCACGTGTATGTGGTGCGAAAACTCTGGGAGGAGTAGCGGTCCAAAAAACTGGCGGAATAATAATAATAATAATAAATAAATATGTGCAATAATAATAGTGTGTTTGCCTAAGGCAACCACACTAACTAGACAATTCCTGCAGAAATTGTGAAGTGTGGTTGCCGCCAATGCAAAGTCGACTTTGTGCTGAACGGAGTGAACAGTTTCTGTAGTATAAGCAGAGACAGGGCATTGTGTACCTGCTATAACATCACTACAACGAGTTGATTTGCGACACATATATTCAGAGCTAAATTATCCTTTCATCAAAATTTGAGATCTCAGTGTTTTACTTGCGGTATGCGGTGACGAGTGACGGCGAATCACAAAGCTAGCTGGCATGTTCAGAGTGTCTTGGAAAAACCCTAAGTCTGACGTGTAATGCAGACTGATGTGTAATGCAGTTATAACGAGACCAAAGTTTCCAACTCGCTGGAATATAAAACGGTATTACAAAAGTAAAATTTGACATATTATACATTGTTAGAAAGCTTATTCTGTCACCTATTAGATCGATGATGTGTAGATCAAGCCAGATTGTACTACAAAGTTCGACAACACCCAAAGCAACATGTGTGGTATTACAAGATGACACCGTTTTCTGGAGTAAGACAGGACCAGAAGCTTCTGCACACATGTTGTTGACGGCGTTGTTGCCCTTTTTAGGTCCGTCTGGCTTGATTGAGAATTCGTTTATTCAGTAGGTGAGAGCATAAGCTTTCTAACCAGGTATAACACGTGTAGTTTTGGTTTTGGAATATCGTTTTTTAGGTCAACCGAAAGTGTTTTAATCGTCGCATTCAATGCATGCACTCTTTGTTAGCACTAGTAGCATTCAAAGACGCTGCATTTGACGAAACGTTGTCAACGATTTTGCGTAATATCTTGTGAAATACTATTATTTTTGAGGAAATCTGGGTATGCCTAAGTCATATGTTTGTTGATATACCTAGCTGACAGCGTTTTCATTTGTAATTTTGCATTTGGAATACCGTTTTTATCGCGTGCACTTCCGCATTAAGCTATATCCACTGGTGGCTAAGTCGCCAGGAAACCTCGTTTGAACAACACAATCCGTGCATGTACGTCTTCGTCAAGGTTTTGTCTACATTGTGGTATGAATCATTTGAAGTTTACGAATGTGTGTTTTCTGTAATTACGACGAAAATGGAGATATGCACCGCATCTGGATTGTAAATTTCCTGTAGATGAAGCAGGTTAAAAGTGCATCACGTGTGCTAAGCCGACCAATGCTGTGACTTCATAATTCACATTTTTATGACGTCACCGCCCCATTCATTTTCAATGGGAAAAATTGGCCATAAAAAGTCATATTTCTCAAAAACCCTGCAGCGAAAATTTCCACAAAGTAATAGCCATCGATTCCCAAAGAAGCCGGTCAATTTGACATATGGCATGTGTATGTGGTGCGAAAACTCTGGGAGGAGTAGCGGTCCAAAAAAGGGGGGGGAAAGAATAATAATAATAATAATAATAATAATAATAATAATAATATGTGGGATAATAGTAGTGTGGTTGCCTGAGGCAACCACACTAACTAGACAATTCCTGCAGAAATTGTGAAGTGTGGTTGCCGCCAATGCAAAGTCGACTTTCTGCTGAACAGAGTGAACAGTGGTAGGTAGTTGCTATGATGTTCTGGTGGTGACTATGGTGTTTTAAGTGGTGTCTAGGGTGTTGGTAGGTGGTTGCTATGGAGTTTGAGGCGGTTGCTAGGGTGTTGCTAGGTGGTTCTATGGAGTTCCAGGCGGTTGCTATGGAATTCTAGGCGGTTGCTAGGGTGTTGTAGGTGGTTGCTGTGGAGTTCTAGGCAGTTGCTAGGATGTTGCTAGGTGGTTGATATGGTGTTCCAGGTGGTTTCTAGGGTGTTCTAGGTAGTTCCTATGGAGTTCTAGTTGGTTGCTAGGGTGATGCTAGGTGCTTGCTATGGGAATCTAGGCAGTTGCTAGGTTGTTGCTAGGTGGTTGCTATGGAGTTCAGGGCGGTTGCTAAGGCATTCTAGGTGGTTGCTTGGATGTTGCTAGGTGGTTGCTATGGTGTTCCAGGTGGTTGCTATGGTGTTGCTAGGTGGTTGCTATGGAGTTCTTGGTGGTTGCTAGTGTGTTGCTAGGTGGTTGCTATGGAGTTATTGCTGGTTGCTAGGGTTTTGCTAGGCTTTTGTTATGGTGTTACAGGTGGTTGCTAGAGTGTTGCTAGGTGGTTGCTATGGAGTTCTAGGTGGTTGCTAGGGTGTTGCTAGGTGGTTGCTATGGAGTTATAGCTGTTTGCTAGGGTGTTGCTAGGAATTTGCTATGGTGTTCTAGGTGGTTGCTAGGGTTTTGCTGGATGGTTGCTATGGAGTTCAAGGTGGTTGCTAGGGTGTTGCTAGGTGGTTGTTATGAAGTTATAGCTGGTTGCTAGGGTGTTGCTAGGCATTTGCTATGGTGTTCCAGGTGGTTGCTAGGGTGTTGCTAGGTGGTTGCTAGGATGTTGGTAGGTGGTTGCTATTGAGTTATAGGCAGTTGCTAGGGTGTTGCTATGTGTTTGCTAGGGGGTTGCTATGGAGTTATAGGCGGTTGCTAGGGTGTTTCTAGGCAGTTATGCTGTTTCAGGTGGTGGCTATGGTGTTGCTAGGTGGTTGCTAGGGTATTCTAGGTGGTTGCTAGGGTGTTGCTAGGTGGATGCTATGGAGTTCTGGGTGGTTACTATGGTGTTGCTAGGTGGTTGCTACGGAGTTATAGACGGTTGCTAGGGTGTTGCTAGGGTATTCTAGGTGGTTGCTAGGATGTTGCTAGGTGGTTGTTATGGAGTTATAGGCGGTTGCTAGGGCGTTGCTAGGCATTTGCTATGGAGCTATAGACGGTTGCTAGGGTGTTGCTAGGTTATTCTAGGTGGTTGCTAGGATGTTGCAAGGTGGTTGCTATGGAGTTATAGGCGGTTGCTAGGGTGTTGCTACGCAGTTGCTATGGTGTTCCAGGTGGTTGCTAGGGGGTTGCTAGGTGGTTGCTATGGTGTTCCAGGTGGTTGCTAGGGTGTTGCTAGGTGGTTGCTATGGAGTTCTAGGTGGTTGCTATGGTGTTGCTAGGTGGTTGCTATGGAGTTAAAGCTGGTTGCTAGGGTGTTCTAGGTGGTTGCTAGGGTGTTGCTAGGTGGTTGCTATGGTGTTCCAGGTGGTTGCTAGGGTGTTGCTAGGTGGTTGCTATGGAGTTCTAGGTGGTTGCTATGGTGTTGCTAGGTGGTTGCTATGGAGTTATAGCCGGTTGCTAGGGTGTTCTAGGTGGTTGCTAGGGTGTTGCTAGGTGGTTGCTATGGAGTTCCAGGTGGTTGCTAGGGTGTTGCTAGGTGGTTGCTATGGAGTTCTAGGTGGTTACTATGGTGTTGCTAGGTGGTTGCTATAGTGTTCCAGGTGGTTGCTAGTGTGTTGTTAGGTGGTTGCTATGGAGTTCTAGGCGGTTGCTAGGTTATTCTAGGTGGTTGCTAGGGTGTTGCTAGGTCGTTGCTTTGGAGTTATAGGCGGTTGCTAGGGATCAAGCCGCTCGATTTGACATATTGCACGTGTATGTGGTGCGAAAACTCTGGGAGGAGTCTCTATGGAGTTCTAGGTGGTTGCTATGGTGTTGCTAGGTGGTTGCTATGGAGTTATAGCCGGTTGCTAGGGTGTTCTAGGTGGTTGCTAGGGTGTTGCTAGGTGGTTGCTATGGAGTTCCAGGTGGTTGCTAGGGTGTTGCTAGGTGGTTGCTATGGAGTTCTAGGTGGTTGCTATGGTGTTGCTAGGTGGTTGCTATAGTGTTCCAGGTGGTTGCTAGTGTGTTGTTAGGTGGTTGCTATGGAGTTCTAGGCGGTTGCTAGGTTATTCTAGGTGGTTGCTAGGGTGTTGCTAGGTCGTTGCTTTGGAGTTATAGGCGGTTGCTAGGGTGTTGCTAGGAGGTTGCTATGGAGTTCTAGGCGGTTGCTAGGTCTTTACTGAGTCCAATGACGTGACCCATAATTTTCTATGACAAACGGTTCAAAAGTTATGAAATATCAAACATCGGCCAATCAGGAATGGGGGCGAGGCTGATCTACACCAATGGACAAAGGACTCTCTACCATGTCCAATGAGGCATTGCACAATTTGTGGGCAATTTTTCCCCATAGAGATGAATGGCAGAATGTTCAAATCTAGAGAGAGACCAGAGTACTGCTGCCAGAAAACAGAGCATTGTGACATCATAAAGGTGTGCAGACAGCATTGTGACATCACAAGGGTGAACATTCCACCATTCATTCTCTATGGGAAAAATTTCCCAAAAAACGTGGAATTTCTCAAAAACCGTGCACCGAAACTTTCCACAAAGTAATAGCACACCATTCCCGATCAAGCCGCTCGATTTGACATATTGCACTTGTATGTGGTGCGAAAACTCTGGGAGGAGTAGCGGTCCAAAAAACTGGCGGAATAATAATAATAATAATAATAATAATAACTAGACAATTCCTGCAGAAATTGTGAAGTGTGGTTGCCGCCAATGCAAAGTCAACTTTGTGCTGAACGGAGTGAACAGTTTCTGTAGTATAAGCAGAGACAGTGCATTGTGTACCTGCTATAACATCACTACAACGAGTTGATTTGCGACACATATATTCAGAGCTAAATTATCCTTTCATCAAAATTTGAGATCTCAGTGTTTTACTTGCGGTATGCGGTGACGAGTGACGGCGAATCACAAAGCTAGCTGGCATGTTCAGAGGGTCTTGGAAAAACCCTAAGTCTGACGTGTAATGCAGACTGATGTGTAATGCAGTTATAACGAGACCAAAGTTTCCAACTCGGTGGAATATAAAACGGTATTACAAAAGTAAAATTTGACATATTATACATTGTTAGAAAGCTTATTCTGTCACCTATTAGATCGATGATGTGTAGATCAAGCCAGATTGTACTACAAAGTTCGACAACACCCAAAGCAACATGTGTGGTATTACAAGCCCACTGAAGACCGGATCAGAAGCTGGTGCACACGTGTTGTTGACGGCGTTGTTGCACTCTTTAGTACAGTCTGGCTTGTTTGAGAATTCGTTTATTCAGTAGGTGAGAGCATAAGCTTTCTAACCAGGTATAACAGCACGTCTAATTTTGGTTTTGGAATATGGTTTTTTTAGGTCAACCGAAAGTGTTTTAATCGTCGCATTCAATGCATGCACTCTTTGTTAGCACTAGTAGCATTCAAAGACGCTGCATTTGACGAAACGTTGTTAACGATTTTGCGTAATATCTTGTGAAATACTATTATTTTTGAGGAAATCTGGGTATGCCTAAGTCATATGTTTGTTGATATACCTAGCTGACAGCGTTTTCATTTGTAATTTTGCATTTGGAATACCGTTTTTATCGCGTGCACTTCCGCATTAAGCTATATCCACTGTGGTGGCTAAGTCGCCAGGAAACCTCGTTTGAACAACACAATCCGTGCATGTACGTCTTCGTCAAGGTTTTATCTACATTGTGGTATGAATCATTTGAAGTTTACGAATGTGTGTTTTCTGTAATTACGACGAAAATGGAGATATGCACCGCATCTGGATTCTAAATTTCCTGTAGATGAAGCAGGTTAAAAGTGCATCACGTGTGCTAAGCCGACCAATGCTGTGACTTCACCGCTCACATATGTATGACGTCACGTTTTACATTCATCCCTATGGGGAAAAATTGGCCATAAAAAGTCATATTTCTCAAAAACCGTGCAGCGAAACTTTCCACAAAGTAATAGCACTCGATTCCCAAAGAAGCCGGTCAATTTGACATATGGCACGTGTATGTGGTGGAAAAACTCTGGGAGGAGTAGCGGTCCAAAAAATGGGTGGAAAGAAAGAATAATAATAATAATATGTGCGATAATAGTAGTGTGGTTGCCTGAGGCAACCACACTAATAATAATAATAATAAATATGTGCAATAATAATAGTGTGTTTGCCTAAGGCAACCACACTAACTAGACAATTCCTGCAGAAATTGTGAAGTGTGGTTGCCGCCAATGCAAAGTCGACTTTGTGCTGAACGGAGTGAACAGTTTCTGTAGTATAAGCAGAGACAGGGCATTGTGTACCTGCTATAACATCACTACAACGAGTTGATTTGCGACACATATATTCAGAGCTAAATTATCCTTTCATCAAAATTTGAGATCTCAGTGTTTTACTTGCGGTATGCGGTGACGAGTGACGGCGAATCACAAAGCTAGCTGGCATGTTCAGAGGGTCTTGGAAAAACCCTAAGTCTGACGTGTAATGCAGACTGATGTGTAATGCAGTTATAACGAGACCAAAGTTTCCAACTCGCTGGAATATAAAACGGTATTACAAAAGTAAAATTTGACATATTATACATTGTTAGAAAGCTTATTCTGTCACCTATTAGATCGATGATGTGTAGATCAAGCCAGATTGTACTACAAAGTTCGACAACACACAAAGCAACATGTGTGGTATTACAAGCCCACATGGTTTTCTGAAGTAAGACCGAACCAGAAGCTGCTGCACACGTGTTGTTGACGGCGTTGTTGCCCTTTTTAGGTCCGTCTGGCTTGATTGAGAATTCGTTTATTCAGTAGGTGAGAGCATAAGCTTTCTAACCAGGTATAACACGTGTAGTTTTGGTTTTGGAATATCGTTTTTTAGGTCAACCGAAAGTGTTTTAATCGTCGCATTCAATGCATGCACTCTTTGTTAGCACTAGTAGCATTCAAAGACGCTGCATTTGACGAAACGTTGTCAACGATTTTGCGTAATATCTTGTGAAATACTATTATTTTTGAGGAAATCTGGGTATGCCTAAGTCATATGTTTGTTGATATACCTAGCTGACAGCGTTTTCATTTGTAATTTTGCATTTGGAATACCGTTTTTATCGCGTGCACTTCCGCATTAAGCTATATCCACTGTGGTGGCTAAGTCGCCAGGAAACCTCGTTTGAACAACACAATCCGTGCATGTACGTCTTCGTCAAGGTTTTATCTACATTGTGGTATGAATCATTTGAAGTTTACGAATGTGTGTTTTCTGTAATTACGACGAAAATGGAGATATGCACCGCATCTGGATTCTAAATTTCCTGTAGATGAAGCAGGTTAAAAGTGCATCACGTGTGCTAAGCCGACCAATGCTGTGACTTCACCGCTCACATATGTATGACGTCACGTTTTACATTCATCCCTATGGGGAAAAATTGGCCATAAAAAGTCATATTTCTCAAAAACCGTGCAGCGAAACTTTCCACAAAGTAATAGCACACGATTCCCAAAGAAGCCGGTCAATTTGACATATGGCACGTGTATGTGGTGCAAAAACTCTGGGAGGAGTAGCGGTCCAAAAAATGGGTGGAATAATAATAATAATAATAATAATATGTGCGATAATAATAGTGTGATTGCCTAAGGCAACCACACTAACTAGAAATTGTAGAAATTTCTAGTTATTTCTAGAAATTGTGAAGTGTGGTTGCCGCCAATGCAAAGTCGACTTTGTGCTGAACGGAGTGAACAGTTTCTGTAGTATAAGCAGAGACAGGGCATTGTGTACCTGCTATAACATCACTACAACGAGTTGATTTGCGACACATATATTCAGAGCTAAATTATCCTTTCATCAAAATTTGAGATCTCAGTGTTTTACTTGCGGTATGCGGTGACGAGTGACGGCGAATCACAAAGCTAGCTGGCATGTTCAGAGGGTCTTGGAAAAACCCTAAGTCTGACGTGTAATGCAGACTGATGTGTAATGCAGTTATAACGAGACCAAAGTTTCCAACTCGCTGGAATATAAAACGGTATTACAAAAGTAAAATTTGACATATTATACATTGTTAGAAAGCTTATTCTGTCACCTATTAGATCGATGATGTGTAGATGAAGGCAGATTGTACTACAAAGTTCGACAACACCCAAAGCAACATGTGTGGTATTACAAGCCCACTGAAGACCGGATCAGAAGCTGCTGCACAGGTGTTGTTGACGGCGTTGTTGCACTCTTTAGTACAGTCTGGCTTGTTTGAGAATTCGTTTATTCAGTAGGTGAGAGCATAAGCTTTCTAACCAGGTATAACAGCACGTCTAATTTTGGTTTTGGAATATCGTTTTTTAGGTCAACCGAAAGTTTTTTAATCGTCGCATTCAATGCATGCACTCTTTGTTAGCACTAGTAGCATTCAAAGACGCTGCATTTGACGAAACGTTGTCAACGATTTTGCGTAATATCTTGTGAAATACTATTATTTTTGAGGAAATCTGGGTATGCCTAAGTCATATGTTTGTTGATATACCTAGCTGACAGCGTTTTCATTTGTAATTTTGCATTTGGAATACCGTTTTTATCGCGTGCACTTCCGCATTAAGCTATATCCACTGTGGTGGCTAAGTCGCCAGGAAACCTCGTTTGAACAACACAATCCGTGCATGTACGTCTTCGTCAAGGTTTTATCTACATTGTGGTATGAATCATTTGAAGTTTACGAATGTGTGTTTTCTGTAATTACGACGAAAATGGAGATATGCACCGCATCTGGATTCTAAATTTCCTGTAGATGAAGCAGGTTAAAAGTGCATCACGTGTGCTAAGCCGACCAATGCTGTGACTTCATAATTCACATTTTTATGACGTCACCGCCCCATTCATTTTAAATGGGAAAAATTGGCCATAAAAAGTCATATTTCTCAAAAACCGTGCAGCGAAAATTTCCACAAAGTAATAGCCATCGATTCCCAAAGAAGCCGGTCAATTTGACATATGGCATGTGTATGTGGTGCGAAAACTCTGGGAGGAGTAGCGGTCCAAAAAATGGGTGGAAAGAATAATAATAATAACTAGACAATTCCTGCAGAAATTGTGAAGTGTGGTTGCCGCCAATGCAAAGTCGACTTTGTGCTGAACGGAGTGAACAGTTTCTGTAGTATAAGCAGAGACAGGGCATTGTGTACCTGCTATAACATCACTACAACGAGTTGATTTGCGACACATATATTCAGAGCTAAATTATCCTTTCATCAAAATTTGAGATCTCAGTGTTTTACTTGCGGTATGCGGTGACGAGTGACGGCGAATCACAAAGATAGCTGGCATGTTCAGAGGGTCTTGGAAAAACCCTAAGTCTGACGTGTAATGCAGACTGATGTGTAATGCAGTTATAACGAGACCAAAGTTTCCAACTCGCTGGAATATAAAACGGTATTACAAAAGTAAAATTTGACATATTATACATTGTTAGAAAGCTTATTCTGTCACCTATTAGATCGATGATGTGTAGATGAAGGCAGATTGTACTACAAAGTTCGACAACACCCAAAGCAACATGTGTGGTATTACAAGCCCACATAGTTTTCTGAAGTAAGACCGGACCAGAAGCTGCTGCACACGTGCTGTTGACGGCGTTGTTGCACTCTTTAGTACAGTCTGGCTTGTTTGAGAATTCGTTTATTCAGTAGGTGAGAGCATAAGCTTTCTAACCAGGTATAACAGCACGTCTAATTTTGGTTTTGGAATATCGTTTTTTTAGGTCAACCGAAAGTTTTTTAATCGTCGCATACAATGCATGTAGTCTTTGTTAGCATTAGCATTCAAAGACGCTGGACCTGACGAAACGTCGTCAAAGAATTTGCGTAATATCTTGTGAAATACTGTTATTATTGAGGACTTCTGGGTATGCCTAAGCCATATGTTTTGTTGATATACCTAGCTGACAGCGTTTTCATTTGTAATTTTGCATTTGGAATACTGTTTTATCCGTTCACTTCCGCGTTCAGCTATATCCTTTCTGTTGGCTGCTGAGGACGTACAGCGGACCGCATCACGTGTGCAAAGCCGACCAATGCTGTAACTTCATAATTCACATTTTTATGACGTCACCGCCCCATTCATTTTCAATGGGAAAAATTGGCCATAAAAAGTCATATTTCTCAAAAACCGTGCAGCGAAAATTTCCACAAAGTAATAGCCATCGATTCCCAAAGAAGCCGGTCAATTTGACATATGGCATGTGTATGTGGTGCGAAAACTCTGGGAGGAGTAGCGGTCCAAAAAATGGGTGGAATAATAATAATAAATAATATGTGCGATAATAATAGTGTGATTGCCTAAGGCAACCACACTAACTAGACAATTCCTGCAGAAATTGTGAAGTGTGGTTGCCGCCAATGCAAAGTCGACTTTGTGCTGAACGGAGTGAACAGTTTCTGTAGTATAAGCAGAGACAGGGCATTGTGTACCTGCTATAACATCACTACAACGAGTTGATTTGCGACACATATATTCAGAGCTAAATTATCCTTTCATCAAAATTTGAGATCTCAGTGTTTTACTTGCGGTATGCGGTGACGAGTGACGGCGAATCACAAAGCTAGCTGGCATGTTCAAAGGGTCTTGGAAAAACCCTAAGTCTGACGTGTAATGCAGACTGATGTGTAATGCAGTTATAACGAGACCAAAGTTTCCAACTCGCTGGAATATAAAACGGTATTACAAAAGTAAAATTTGACATATTATACATTGTTAGAAAGCTTATTCTGTCACCTATTAGATCGATGATGTGTAGATGAAGGCAGATTGTACTACAAAGTTCGACAACACCCAAAGCAACATGTGTGGTATTACAAGCCCACATCGTTTTCTGAAGACCGGATCAGAAGCTGCTGCACACGTGTTGTTGACGGCGTTGTTGCACTCTTTAGTACAGTCTGGCTTGTTTGAGAATTCGTTTATTCAGTAGGTGAGAGCATAAGCTTTCTAACCAGGTATAACAGCACGTCTAATTTTGGTTTTGGAATATCGTTTTTTTAGGTCAACCGAAAGTTTTTTAATCGTCGCATACAATGCATGTAGTCTTTGTTAGCATTAGCATTCAAAGACGCTGGACCTGACGAAACGTCGTCAAAGAATTTGCGTAATATCTTGTGAAATACTGTTATTATTGAGGACTTCTGGGTATGCCTAAGCCATATGTTTTGTTGATATACCTAGCTGACAGCGTTTTCATTTGAAATTTTGCATTTGGAATACTGTTTTATCTGTTCACTTCCGCGTTCAGCTATATCCTTTCTGGCTGGTGAGGACGAACAGCGGACCGCATCACGTGTGCAAAGCCGACCAATGCTGTAACTTCATAATTCACATTTTTTATGACGTCACCGCCCCATTCATTTTCAATGGGAAAAATTGGTCATAAAAAGTCATATTTCTCAAAAACCGTGCGGCGAAAATTTCCACAAAGTAATAGCCATCGATTCCCAAAGAAGCCGGTCAATTTGACATATGGCATGTGTATGTGGTGCAAAAACTCTGGGAGGAGTAGCGGTCCAAAAAACTGGCGGAATAATAATAATAATAACTAGACAATTCCTGCAGAAATTGTGAAGTGTGGTTGCCGCCAATGCAAAGTCGACTTTGTGCTGAACGGAGTGAACAGTTTCTGTAGTATAAGCAGAGACAGGGCATTGTGTACCTGCTATAACATCACTACAACGAGTTGATTTGCGACACATATATTCAGAGCTAAATTATCCTTTCATCAAAATTTGAGATCTCAGTGTTTTACTTGCGGTATGCGGTGACGAGTGACGGCGAATCACAAAGCTAGCTGGCATGTTCAGAGGGTCTTGGAAAAACCCTAAGTCTGACGTGTAATGCAGACTGATGTGTAATGCAGTTATAACGAGACCAAAGTTTCCAACTCGCTGGAATATAAAACGGTATTACAAAAGTAAAATTTGACATATTATACATTGTTAGAAAGCTTATTCTGTCACCTATTAGATCGATGATGTGTAGATGAAGGCAGATTGTACTACAAAGTTCGACAACACCCAAAGCAACATGTGTGGTATTACAAGCCCACATCGTTTTCTGAAGACCGGATCAGAAGCTGCTGCACACGTGTTGTTGACGGCGTTGTTGCACTCTTTAGTACAGTCTGGCTTGTTTGAGAATTCGTTTATTCAGTAGGTGAGAGCATAAGCTTTCTAACCAGGTATAACAGCACGTCTAATTTTGGTTTTGGAATATCGTTTTTTTAGGTCAACCGAAAGTTTTTTAATCGTCGCATACAATGCATGTAGTCTTTGTTAGCATTAGCATTCAAAGACGCTGGACCTGACGAAACGTCGTCAAAGAATTTGCGTAATATCTTGTGAAATACTGTTATTATTGAGGACTTCTGGGTATGCCTAAGCCATATGTTTTGTTGATATACCTAGCTGACAGCGTTTTCATTTGAAATTTTGCATTTGGAATACTGTTTTATCCGTTCACTTCCGCGTTCAGCTATATCCTTTCTGGCTGGTGAGGACGAACAGCGAACCGCATCACGTGTGCAAAGCCGACCAATGCTGTAACTTCATAATTCACATTTTTTATGACGTCACCGCCCCATTCATTTTCAATGGGAAAAATTGGTCATAAAAAGTCATATTTCTCAAAAACCGTGCGGCGAAAATTTCCACAAAGTAATAGCCATCGATTCCCAAAGAAGCCGGTCAATTTGACATATGGCATGTGTATGTGGTGCAAAAACTCTGGGAGGAGTAGCGGTCCAAAAAACTGGCGGAATAATAATAATAATAATAAATATGTGCAATAATAATAGTGTGTTTGCCTAAGGCAACCACACTAACTAGACAATTCCTGCAGAAATTGTGAAGTGTGGTTGCCGCCAACACAAAGTCGACTTTGTGCTGAACAGAGCGAACTGTTTCTGTAGTATAAGCAGAGACAGAGTATTGTGTACATGCTATAACATCATGGCAACCAGTTTATTTGCGACACATATATTCAGAGCTAAATTATCCTTTCGTAAAAACTTGAGATCTCAGTGTTTTACTCGCGGTATGCGGTGACGAGTGACGGCGAATCATAAAGCTAGCTGGCATATTGAGAGGCTCTTGGAAAAACCCTACGTCTACACTGCGTGATCGCACCATTAAAAAAAAGCAAGAGGGGGCTAGGGAGATTAATTTGATTGACGTATGATTTTGCGTGAATATCAGCTCATTTTAACCACACAACTAAAAACATTTCATTGGGCTGTAATTCAGAGTGTAATCTGTTATCTCTGAGACCAACTCATAGACAGAGTAGCCTATTACGTGTTAGCCGAGCCGAATTTCCAAGAACGAAAATGAGGCGAGAAATATGTGTTAAAATAGTTGCATTTTAACTAATTTTAAATACAGCTTCTGTGAATAAGGTTCGGCTGGTAGCCAGTACTACTAGCTTCTGTTGCAGCAAGGGGTGCATCAACAACATGCAAGTGCAGTTGTGTACTTTAGCAAACGCATTGGGTGAGAAAGCGTTGCTTTCCCTGCTCCAACAGAATGAATACGTAATGCAGCTCTAATGAGACCAAAGTTTCCAATACGCTGGGATTTTAAACGGTGTTACAAAAGAGAAATTTGACATATTATACATAGTTAGAAAGCTTATTCTGTCACCTATTGGATCGATTAAGTGTAGATCAAGTCAGATTGTACTACAAAGTTCGACAACACCCAAAGCAACGTGTGGTATTACAAGATGACACCGTTTTCTGGAGTAAGACCGCACCAGAAGCTGCTGCACACATGTTGTTGACAGCGTTGTTGCACTTTTTAGTACAGTCTGGCTTGATTGAGAATTCATTCATTCAGTAGGTGAGAGTATAAGCTTTCTAACCATGTATAACACGTGTAGTTTTGGTTTTGGAATATCGTTTTTATTGCGTTCAATTCCGCATTCAGCTATATCCATTCTGGTGGCTATGCGTAATGCATCTATAATGAGACGAACCTTTCGAATACGATGGGATATAAAACGGTATTACAAAAGCAAAATTTAACATATTATACATAGTTAGAAAGCTTATTGTGTCACCTACTGAATAAATGAATTCTCAATCAAGCCAGTTTGTACTACAAAGTTCGAGAACACCCAAAGCAACATGTGTGGTGTTACAAGCTGACGTCTTTTTCTGGAGTAAGACCGGACCAGAAGCTGCTGCACACGTTTTGTTGACGGCGTTGTTGCCCTTTTTAGTACCGTCTGGCTTGTTTGAGAATTTGTTTATTCAGTAGGTGAGAGCATAAGCTTTCTAACCAGGTATAACACGTGTAGTTTTGGTTTTGGAATATCGTTTTTTAGGTCAACCGAAAGTTTTTTAATCGTCGCATTCAATGCATGCACTCTTTGTTAGCACTAGTAGCATTCAAAGACGCTGCACTTGAAGAAACGTTGTCAACGATTTTGCGTAATATCTTGTGAAATACTATTATTTTTGAGGAAATCTGGGTATGCCTAAGTCATATGTTTGTTGATATACCTAGCTGACAGCGTTTTCATTTGTAATTTTGCATTTGGAATACCGTTTTTATCGCATTCACTTCCGCATTCAGCTATATCCACTCTGGTGGCTAAGTCGCCAGGAAACCTCGTTTGAACAACACAATCCGTGCATGTACGTCTTCGTCAAGGTTTTATCTACATTGTGGTATGAATCATTTGAAGTTTACGAATGTGTGTTTTCTGTAATTATGACGAAAATGGAGATATGCACCGCATCTGGATTCTAAATTTCCTGTAGATGAAGCCGGTTAAAGCTGCATCACGTGTGCTAAGCCGACCAATGCTGTAACTTTACCGCTCACATATGTATGACGTCACGTTTTACATTCATCCCTATGGGAAAAAATTGGCCATAAAAAGTCATATTTCTCAAAAACCGTGCAGCGAAACTTTCCACAAAGTAATAGCCATCGATTCCCAAAGAAGCCGTTCAATTTGACATATGGCATGTGTATGTGGTGCGAAAACTCTGGGAGGAGTAGCGGTCCAAAAAACTGGCGGAATAATAATAATAATAATAATAATAATAATAATAATAATAAATAGCCTAAGGCAACCACACTAATAATAATAATAATAATAATAATAATAATAAATATGTGCAATAATAATAGTGTGTTTGCCTAAGGCAACCACACTAATTAAAGCCTCAAGCGGCGTTGGGAGGGGTCCAAGCATTGTCACCATCGCGCCCCCTATGGAACGATTTTAAAATGGCTCTGTCCTCATGATCATACACCTTCACCCAACATATCTACTGAATATCACGATGATCGTATAAAAATTGATGACTTATGGCCAATTTTGTGCTAAGAGACGCTGGCGGATGACTTGGATGAGTTGCGTCGCCATGGATGTGTCCTGGCCGCTTCCCGTAAAGGCCTTTACTATGTCGTAACACTTAGATGGCATGTCGTAACACTTAGATGGCCCAGCATATATGTACAGCTGCAGTGCTTCCATGCCGCAACTAAAAAAAAGCGTCACACTAGTGTTGTCACGATACCAAAACTTTTGATACCGATACCAAGTTTAGTATCACGATACTCGATACTGAAGCGATACTGATTCAATACTCAGTACCTAACGATGCTGAAATTACCTTAATAGATCAGAAACATAATGTCCACCAGGGTTGACCTCATTTTTGAATTCATGGTTTATTAACAACCTGGTTCATTAACAACCTTTAAGTTGAAGCCTCTTCAACATATTAATATGCATAGGCCGATAGTGTTACAACACTGAACAATAGAAAAATAGGTTAAATATATTTCAAAAATTAAACAGTTGTAAACTAAATAATATTTACAACAGGTCTTTCACCTTTAACCCTCTGGGGTCTAAGGGTAAAATGAGGCACACTGGTGATTGTGCGATGCTCTGACATTTGTGTAAATTTCATCAACTTTATATACAGTGATTCCAAAGTGTTTCACATCATTGTTTTCAGCACAAACTCAGCTGCAATAATATGGCAGCAGTAAGTAGGTCATAATCATGTGTGGATTGTAAACTGCTCTAAAAACACACAAACTGTATACAGTAGTTTTGAACATGCACAGGAATGTTGTAATAAAACACACTAAACAATTGTGACTTTTGGTCACTGAATTGTGGTTCATCAAGGTCTTGGGTATCAAAAGATTGCTAAATATTTTAGCAAATCCAATGAGAAATATAAAATAAATTGCTCAAAGTTAGTGTTGTGACTACTATTTTTCAACGCCAGGTGAGAATGGGAGGGCAAATGGCCTTTCTGTAATGAATATGCATTGAGTAGGGCGAACTGTCAGCTAAGTAGGCTATTCACACCTGGCCGCATGCCTCCCCACCACTAAGACAAAGACTCAGTGAGCCATTTAGAAGACAGAAACAAAGACATCTTTTGATTTTCAGAACATTTATTGAAGCAAACAATACGCATGGAAGATGAGATGAGACTGGTGTACTCTTGCAACGCTTGCGTGGCCTCTTAGCTAGTGGTGAACTAGGCTGTGTTTCCAGATCAGCATCTCTGTAAATATGATAAAAACAAAATAGTTAGGAAATGTGACATCAAATCAAACTTTATTTATATAGCACATTCCCTTCAACAGGTGAAAATTATCTGTGCTTTACAAAAAAGGGGCAAACCACTAACTAACGAAAACAAAACTTGAAATGTGACATGGTTACATCATATACAAACAAAGAATTATTAGTGAATATTCCTACAAACACACAGAGAATGTAATACAGCACACATTTACAAATAATGCAAGCTATCAATGAAACAACATTAGCTAAACTAAATAAACATTGATATTCCAGCTCAACTACATGCAACTCATCAATAACAATGTATCAATCTGAAGTAGACTAGGTCTGTTTAGCTAAGTGGTTATTATATTGCTATTTCCCGAATTTACTTACAGTATGCTAATATCGATTGTGCGAGGACATCAGTTTTAGAATCCTAGCCACGCCACGGGTTATTTATTACCAATATGATCGAAAAACATACAGTCTACCTGATACTTCTAACACAACCAGACGCAGAGAGCCTAGCCTATAATTTTGAGATGCAATAGTTCGAATCGTTCGTAGTGTGGGAATTTACAAACGCGCATATTGCTGGAAATTCCTACAAACACACAGATACGTTGCAATACAGTACACATATTTACCAATATGATCATAAGAAATATACTTACGCATGAAGTTGATCCTCAGCTGGATCAGTTCGCTGTTCGAAATGACACCGCTCTTCATCAGTGTCGGCTTCCGGACGGACCATTTTCCAAAATTAAACGGAATGTTCACCTCAAAAGAAGTGAATTAGGCGACACTTTGACATTCTATCCCGCTTTCGCAGACTTGGCATTTCTCACATGGATCTCGCATCGCCCCTCCTTTAGTCTCCTTCTATGTAGAGTAATTATAATGTTGTTAACATGTGAATGCGATTTGGGCGGACTTCCTGCTGAGCGAAATTCACATAGTAATGAGTAAAGTTTAACGAAGCATACATGGTCTAATGAATCAAATTTAAACATTTTAAAACAATTCATATAATTTGCCAATGGGCGCATTGGAAAGTCACGATTCTAAGGTTTCTGTCAATGTTTTTGTTGCGTCTGTATGATAACAGCACGTGACGTTAATCATCCAAATAGAAACGAAAGTTAATTTCATCTCGTCGAGCTCCGCCGGCGGAGCTCTCGACCCCAGAGGGTTAAATAGATTTAAAAACAGCATATTTTAATAACAATACAGCATCTATATATAATAAAATATTTCCAAATTGGAACAGCTATTGCTACTGAAGTGAACTGAGTCAAAGCTTGCGCTGTATCAAGGAGCTGAGTGCAAGCACAAGTCACCTCACTTGGCAACCTTAGTTGCTACTGCCTTCTAGCGAAGATTCTGACAAATTACGCTTTTCATGCTCTCAATCAGTAATGCGGGAGACAATTTTCCCTGGCTTTTACATTTGACTCAAAACTACCGAACGTCGGAATATTCGAATACCTAACCGTTTCTTTTTTCTTTTCTTTTTAAGTACAGAGAAAGTGCTGAAGTTTTGGTATACCGTGCAACACTACGTCAGACACATATTCCAATCCATTGCTCAGCTTAGCAGAGAATGCACATTTCAGAGCGCCACAGAGACAGATAGAATAATAACACATAAATGCACATTTCAAGTAATAAATACGACATTGAGAAAAAACGGAAATAAAAGACATAATATCAACTCGCGATCTGCGTGCTGCGCGCAAAGTAGCCTACCGTTTTATTCATTTAGACATTGGCAAATAAGAAAATTTTTGGTTACGCTGACCTATAAAACGCAATTCCAAAAGCATGTTATAACATGTCAGACATGTTATACAATGCAACAGGTGTGGTATTACGCACAGCTATTATTGAAGATAGCCGACCCTGGCGTCACAGATGCGCGTATATTTCGCAAACGGATTGTCCAAGACAATATATGACCACTCATTCGCAAAAGGGACATCTCTAAGCGTAAAACCAATGGTAAGATTGTATATTTATTCAATGTTTAGTCCCAGATATTGACTGTAGAATGACATGGTATAATTTTTTTAAAAAGTTAGTCTCGCTTATTTCGTAATTCAGTGAGCAGCGTTTTCACTGCTGTATTGGCATATTTTAGGGCTAATGTCGGGTTTATCTTGTTGCTACGGAATATTGCATTACATTACATTACAGGCATTTGGCAGACGCTCCTATCCAGAGCGACGTACAACAAAGTGTTTAACCATAACCAGTAACAAGTGTGTCGAAAACCCTAGAGGGCAGTAGCCTACCGTTCCAAGTGCAGGGAACAACCGCATAGTTCAACTTGGACCCTGTAGGTTAAACTGATTAACACTAACACAAACAAGAACAGCAACAACGCAGTCTATGCAAAAATACAAGCAATAGTTAAGACGAGTTAAGTCACCTACGAAACAACTACCCTAAACTTACAGTCAATTTAGAGATTAAATTGAGAATACGATTTACAGCATAAATTGCGTCTTTTGTTTATATTCAATAATAGTAATTGCAGCGAGAAACTGCAGCTGTAGACACAAGATAGTGTGTGATGTTATGTTATGGCAGCAACGGAACGAAGCGGACTACATATGTATTACCGTCATTGTTTTATTATACCAGCGTGTTTTCGCACGTTTGCACAGGAACTCAAAACCTACCAATAAAATGGTTTAGCTATTTCTCAACATAATGACAGATTTAAAGACTAATCGAACTCACCCTATACTGTCTTCAAATGGATGCATGCTCAAGAAAAGTAATTATTCATCCTCTGAAAAAGCTTTTACTAACAAACTTTTGGTAGCCTCTTCCAGTGCTACCCCGACGTTCAGACCCTACCCTCACTGATAAAAACTAGACCCTACGGTGTCGGATTACTTGCGTCGCCATGGATGTCGCTTGCCGTAAAGAACTTTACTCGATGTCGTAACACTTAGAATTTGGAGCTCCAGCTTTTCCGCACCCCACCTAATAAAAAAGTCCAAATGGCGGGCAAACCATATGGCGGACATAGGTGGTCCCAAAAGCAAAGTTGTAGAGCACATTCAGATGCATCGGTCGATGAAGTTTTGTGGTGATCGGACTTATAGTGTGACAGTTATAGCCTTTAAAAGAGTGATCCTTTGTTATAGCGCCACCATCTGGGCGACATAGGTGCGTGAGTAGTGGGGGGTCATAGAAACCCACCTACCAAAGTTGGTTGGTCTACAACTTATGGTTGCTGAGCTTCAGACATTTTAGCAGAGAAAACTGCCACGCCCCAACGAAAAAGTCTAAATAGCGGGCAAACAATATGGTGTATATAGGTGGTGCCAATGGCAAAGTTGTAGAGCACGTTCAGAGGCATAGGTCGATGAAGTTTTGTGTTGATCTAACTTATGGTGTGGGAGTTATGGCCTTTTACGCAAAACCCTTTGTTATAGCGCCACCATTTGGCCAACATAGGTGATTTTTAGTGCCTGAGTAGTGGGGGGCCATAGGAACCCACCTGCCAAATTTGGTTGCTGTAGGCCTTATGGTTGCTGAGCCTCAGATACTTTTAGCGGAGAAAAATAAGAATAATAATAATTGAAGCCGCAAGTGGCGTTGGGAGGGGTCCAAGCATTGGCACCATCGCGCCCCCTATGGATCGATTTTAAAATGGCTTTTTCCTCATGATCATATACATTCACCCAACATATCTACTGAAAATCATGATGAACAATGGATTGGAATATGTGTCTGACATAGTAAAATATTGATGACTTATGGCCAAATTTATGCTAAAACATGCTGGCGGATGACTTAGTTGCGTTGGCATCGGATGTGTCCTGGCCGCTTCTCGTAAAGGTCTTTACTATGTTGTAACACTTAGATTAGATGGCATGTTGTAACACTTAGATGGCCCGGTGTCTGTGTACAGCTGCAGCGCTTCCATGCCGCAACTAAAAAAGGCGTCACACTAGTGTTGTCACGATAGCAAAATTTTCACTTTGATAACGATACCAAGTTTAGTATCATGATAATTGATACTGAAACAATACTGATTCAATACTCGGTACCTAACGATACTGAAATTACCTTAATTGATCAGAAACGCAATGTCCACAAAGGTTGACCTCGTTTTCGAATTCACGGTTTATTAAAAGCCTGGTTTATTAACATCCTTTAAGTTGAAGCCTGTTCAACATATCAATAAGCATAGGCCTATAGTGTTACAACACTAAACCATAGAAAACTATATGAAATATATTTCAAAAATTAAACAATTGCAAAGTAAATTATCTTTAAACAGGTCTTTCACTTTTAAATAAATCTAAAAACAGCATATTTCAATAACAATACAGCATCTTCCTATAATATAATATTTACAAATTAGAACACCTATTGCTACTGAAGTCAACGGAGTGTAAGCTTGCGCTGTATCAACCACAAAGAATGCACAAGCGCAGGTCACCTCACTTGCCAACCTTAGTTGCTACTGTCATCTAGCGAACATTCTGACAAATTACACTTTTCATCCTCTCGATCAGTAATGCGGGGGACACATTTCCCTGGCTTTTACATTTGACGCAAAACTACGGAACGTCGGAAAATTCTAATACCGAACCGTTTATTTTTATTTTTATTTTTTTTAAGTACCGAAAAGGTGCTGAAGTTTCTGTATACCGTGCAACATTACGTCAGACACATACCTATTCCAATCCATTGCTCAGCTTAGCAGAGAATGCACATTTCAGAGCGCCTCAGAGACAGATAGAATAATAACACATGAATACACATTTCAAATAATAATTACGACACTGAGAAAAAATGAAACAAAAGACGAGATATCAAGTCGCGACCTACGCGCAGAGCAGCCTACCGTTTTATTTATTTAGACATTGGCAGATCAGAAAATTTTCGGTTACGCTGACCTATAAAACGCTATTCCAAAAGCAAAAACAGACATGTTATACATCGTTAGAAAGCTTATACTCTCACCTACTGAATAAACGAATAGTCAATCAAGTCAAATTGCACTAAAAAGGGCGACAACGCCGTAAGCAACAGGTGTGGTATTACGCACAGCTATTTTTGAAGATAGCCCAGGCGTCTATATTTCTCAAACGGATTGTCCAAGACAATATATGACCACTCATTCGCAAAAGGGACAACTCTACGCGTAAAACCAGAGGTAAGATTGTATATTTATTCAATGTTTAGTCCCAGATATTGAATGTAGAATGACATGGCATAATTTTAAAATAATAACACGTAAATACGCATTTCAAATAATAAAGACGACATTGCGAAAAAAAGAAACAAAAGACGAAATATCAACGCGCGACCTGCGTGCTGGCCGCAGAGCAGCGTACCGTTTTATTTATTTAGACATTGGCAGATGAGAACATTTTCGGTTACGCTGACCTATAAAACGCTATTCCAAAAGCAAAATCAGACATGATATACATCGTTAGAAAACTTACACTCTCACCTACGGAATAAATGAGTTGTCAATCAAGCCAAATTGCACTAAAAAGGGCGACAACGCCGTAAGCAACAAGTGTGGTATTACACACAGCTATTTATGAAGATAGCCGACCCAGGCGTCACATATGCACGTATTTTTCACAAACGGATTGTCCAAGACAATATATGACCACTCATTCGCAAAAGGGACATCTACGCTTAAAACCAATGGTAAGACTGTATATTTATTCAATGTTTAGTCCCAGATATTGACTGTAGAATGTCATGGTATAATTAAAAGAAAAATTGTCTCGTTTATTTCGTTAGTCAGTGATCAGCATTTTCACTGCTGTATTGGCATATTTTAGGGCTAATGTCGGGTTTATCTTGTTGCTACGGAATATTGCATTACATTACATTACAGGCATTTGGCAGACGCTCCTATCCAGAGCGACGTACAACAAAGTGTTTAACCATAACCAGGAACAAGTGTGTCGAAAACCCTAAAGGGCAGTAGCCTACCGTTCCAAATGCAGGGAACAACCGCATAGTTCAACTTGGACCCTGTAGGTTAAAATGATTAACACTAACACAAACAAGAACAGCAACAACGCAGTCTATGCAAAAATACAAGCAATAGTTAAGACGAGTTAAGTCACCTACGAAACAACTACCTAGTTTTAACCCTAAGCTTACAGTCAATTTAGAGATTAAATTGAGAATACAATTTAAAGCATAAATTGCGTCTTTTGTAATACAATATTTAATATTGAATACAACAATATTTGTTGTATTCAATATTAGAAATTGCAGCGAGAAACTGCAGCTGTAGACACAAGATAATTTATGTTATGGTAGCAACGGAACGAAGCGGACTATACGTGTATTGCCATCATTGTTTTATTATACCAGTGTGTTTTCGCGCGTTTGCACAGAAACGCAAAACCTACCAATAAAATGGTTTAGCTATTTCTCACCATAATGACAGATTTAAAGACTAAACGAACTCACCCGATACTGTCTTCAAATCCATGCCAAACAAAAGTAATTATTCATCCTCTCAATAAGCTTTTACTAACAAACCTTTAATAGCCTAGCATGCACTCTGGCTGGCACTGTCTTTCTTTCTCCGATGGTCAGACCTTCCCCTCACAAAACTAGATCCTACGGTGTCGGATTACTTGCGTCGCCATGGATGCCGCTTGCCGTAAAGAAGTTTCCTAGATGTCGTAACACTTAGAATTTGCAGCAACAGCTCTTCGGCACCCCACCTAATAATAAAGTCCAAATGGCGGGCAAACCTTATGGCGGACATAGGTGGTCCCAATAGCAAAGTTGTAGAGCACATTCAGGTGCATCGGTCGATGAAGTTTTGTGTTGATCTGACTTATGGTGTGTGAGTTATGGCCTTTTAAAGTATGACCCTTTGTTATAGCGCCACCATATGGCCGACATAGGTGATTTGTAGTGCCTGAGTAGTGGGGGGCCATAGGAACCCACCTCCCAAATTTGGTTGGTGTACAACTTATGGTTGCTGAGCCTCAGACATTTTAGCGGAGAAAACTGCCACGCCCCAACTAAAAAGTTAAAATGGCGGGCAAACAATATGGCAGACATAGGTAGTGCCAATGGCAAAGTGATAGAGCACGTTCAGATGCATATGTCGATGAAGTTTTGTGTTGATCTAACTTATGGTGTGGGAGTTATGGCCTTTTACGCCTAACCCTTTTTTATAGCGCCACCATATGGCCGACATAATTGATTTTTAGTGTCTGAGTAGTGGGGGGCCATAGGAACCCACCTGCCAAATTTGGTTGCTCTAGGACTTATGGTTGCTGAGCCTCAGACACTTTTAGATACAATAGGGTTCCACCAGCTTCGCTGCTTGGACCCCTAATAATAATAATCCTAACAAATACAATAGGGTTCCACCAGCTTCGCTGCTTGGACCCCTAATAATAATATGTGCAATAATAATAGTGTGTTTGCCTAAGGCAACCACACTAATAATAATAATATGTGGGATAATAGTAGTGTGATTGCCTAAGGCAACCACACTAATAATAATCATAATATGTGGGATAATAGTAGTGTGATTGCCTAAGGCAACCACACTAATAATAATATTTGCAATAATAATAGTGTGTTTGCCTAAGGCAACCACACTAATAATAATAATATGTGCAATAATAATAGTGTGTTTGCCTAAGGCAACCACACTAATAATATGTGAGATAATAGTAGTGTGATTGCCTAAGGCAACCACACTAATAAATATGTGCAATAATAATAGTGTGTTTGCCTAAGGCAACCACACTAATAATAATAATATGTGGGATAATAGTAGTGTGATTGCCTAAGGCAACCACACTAATAATAATCATAATATGTGGGATAATAGTAGTGTGATTGCCTAAGGCAACCACACTAATAATAATATGTGCAATAATAATAGTGTGTTTGCCTAAGGCAACCACACTAATAATATGTGAGATAATAGTAGTGTGATTGCCTAAGGCAACCACACTAATAAATGTGTGCAATAATAATAGTGTGTTTGCCTAAGGCAACCACACTAATAATAATAAATATGTGCAATAATAATAGTGTGTTTGCCTAAGACAACCACACTAATAATAATAAATATGTGCAATAATAATAGTGTGTTTGCCTAAGGCAACCACACTAAATATGTGCAATAATAATAGTGTGTTTGCCTAAGGCAACCACACTAATAATAATATGTGGGATAATAGTAGTGTGATTGCCTAAGGCAACCACACTAATAATAATAATAAATATGTGCAATAATAATAGTGTGTTTGCCTAAGGCAACCACACTAATAATAATAAATATGTGCAATAACAATAGTGTGTTTGCCTAAGGCAACCACACTAATAATAATAGTGTGTTTGCCTAAGGCAACCGGACTAATAAAATAAATTATAGCAGCACAAACATTTTAAACTGGTGATTCTGAACAATAAGGTTTATCGGATTACAATGAAGCACAGACTGATCTAGTTGTGAGAGAAATGTAGACAATGGTGATCATAAAACTAATTATGTATTAGTTGCTAGTTTGCGATCGTTTCTACCAGCCACCGAGCTACCTAACCAGATATAACTTTGAGGACATTAGCTTGCTAATTAGCAACATTTAACGGACACAACCGTCTGTCAAAAAATAGGTGACACTCCCACAATCAGCAGATTGTGGGACGCGGGAGCCGCACCAGGTGGTGTAGCCCGGTACGGTGTGGCTTCACTGTTACGCTTGCAACATGTGTAATCCCCTCCACTCTGTATGATGATAGATTCGAGCTATGAAGGGCAGCTCAATACTCCAGTCACAGTCCAGCACAGAACTTGATGTCAAGGAAGAGACTGCCTCCCCAATTACCACAGCTCCTTTCTGTGACATCACAGTCAAGACGGAACCTGACAATGGCTCTGGCACCCCCACTAGCACAGGTGACTTTAATTTCTCGTTTTTGTTGCTTAATTATACATTTTGTTGTTAATTTTAATTCATTTTTATTTATTTTTTGGGCACAGTTTTGATCTCCTGCACAAATTTTAATTTCTGTCACTGGTGATGGATTTTTTCTGTCGATGTGTCACCAGGTTCTTTTTCTTTGTTCAAGAGTAGTTTCCACCAGCAACAAAATGTAATCAAGGGAAAAATGTAGTGTAGCAGTCTTCTCACTAAATACATACAAGCTGCTTTTCCAGGATAATCAGTAATAGAGGTTACCAGAAATTATCTATTTCTTTATTCTAAAGCATCTTAAGATAATGCAAATCTATAGGGGTTTTGATAGTTGTTCTCCCATATGGCATGTTAAATTTTTGAGAGACCACAAAAAAGTGATGTTACAGGAAACCTTAACCAGAGCTATGAAGAGTCATATGGAATGTCACTATGGGATGCCTGATAACTGTTCATAACCCTGCCTCTCTGCTGCTCTTTCGTGCTGTCTCACTCCCTTGTTGCAGGACCCTCGGTGAAGACAGAGTCTGGGACAGAGATGGAGGGAGCAGTGAAAGAGGAGGAAAAAGATAAAGAGAAGGAGAGAGAAAGGGAGCGAGAAAGAGAACGGGAGCGGGAGAGGGTGGCACGCGGAGCGGGGGTAGGGGGTTTGGTGAAGGAAGACAGGGAGCGGGCCAGCACCAGCAGCCAGTCTGAGGAGCCAGCAGCAGAACGCTGCACTGTGCTTGGAGGACCCAAGAGAAAGGAGGTGGAGCAGCTGAAAATGGTCAGAGCGGAGCTGAAGTAAGTTTCCCTGTGGGTCAGCGACTGATGATGTCAGATTGATGACCTGATGGTGTTACATTGTGCATTGTGCAATGCCTGCATATCTCCAGTCATATTTTCCTGACTCTACAGGAAAGCTCAGGAATCACAGCGAGAGATGAAACTGTTGTTGGATATGTACCGGTCAGCCCCTAAGGAGCAGAGAGACAAAGTGCAGCTAATGGCAGCAGAAAAGAAAGCCAAATCTGAGGTACAGGCTCTGACCATCCTTCTATCCTTATGCTACACTTCCACCCTCTCTCATCCTTATACTGCATCTCCACCCTCTCTCATCCTTATACTATACCTCCACCCTCTGTCATCCTTATACTATACCTCCACCCTCTGTCATCCTTATACTACAGCTCCCCCCTCTCTCATCCTAATACTATGCCTCCCCCCTCTCTCCTTATATTACACCTCTAACCTTGCATCTTCTGCTTCCTCATATCAAACCTGTTTAATTTGGCTGGTGGCTGATGGCTAAGTGTGCCAACTTCCAGCTATCTCAGAAAACTAAAATAAAGGCCCACATTTTGTCTAGTTGAAAGAAGGTGCCACACTCTCTCTTCTTTTGGTCCATGCATACTTAATTAATGATCATCACTGATTTCATACCTTCAATTTTTAAATTCATGAAAAATTACAGTTGTCTTTTGAACATTTAAAACATGCTTTCGTCATGAACTCCCTCGTCTGGAATATGTATCTGCACTTTATTTGTGGCTTCCGTCTTGGATTGCAGCCATTTTGGAAATGCTGTTAGCCAGATTCCTCTGTCCCAACTTCTGGCCTAACCACATGGGTGAAATCTATTACCCTCTTAGCGCAAAGCCCCTAGTGGGACAGAGTATTTTCCATGCCGTTTCCATTCCATACGAACAGCTAGGGTTGTTAGTTAGCCCCCGATGCAAATGAGTTGAGCATTATTAGCAAAGGCTAACAGTTGTCTCTTTTGACCAATGCAAATAAATAGCTATATCAAAAATATGACTCAACGTAAGTAATTTAAATGTTACAAGCAGTAATGCGTACATGTTTGTATATATCCTGCTGTATCGTCCTATTTTCAACCGGTTGAGAATGTTATCGACTTAGTGTGTCACAAGTACAGTAACCACGCCCCGTAAATAAATCTGACTTCCGTACTATGCATACAAGTGTGCTGTGAAGTTTAGGTAGCAAAAAACAAGGCTGAATCCTTCTGACGTAATTTACATAGAGACTATACGCTCAGATCACCTAGTTTCACTCACTGTGGCCAAGCAGAATCGATAACGTTTCAGAAAATATATAACTTTGAAAGGTTTAATTCAATCATCTACTGGGACTTTTGCCGTTTATTGAGGGTGTGAAAGAAAATTTTGGTGCCACTGACTATAATCGAATGTTTTTCACATTTACCGTTCGATTGAGCAAGTATAATTCAAAGTACATTTTTATGGGTTAGTGCTGTCCGATTGTGCTAGCTACTTCACATTAACCTTGTACGGTGATCAGTAAAGGCTAACAGCACAACACCACTTAATTATTGTCACTTCTATCAGCACTGTAATGAACTAAAAAAAAAGGCGACAAACGACTTTTTCTGTGAGAAATGTATTGTCGAGCTCACGCGCATACACTGCTGGCAACATTCTAAAGCTCCGTTTTGCCCTCCCTACTGTCAGTCAGATTGCTGTGATAGCTCATTCTAAATCATATTTGGAGACCCACGGATAACTCATGACCCATGTAATGTTATCGATAACGTTAGCTAGTTTGCTTTCATACGGAAGTTATAATTGTGGTTTTATCTTAACTTGGCTAGCTAGCTAGCAAAAATTATTATTGGATATAAGTCAATGTCCTTAGCTATCAATACTTGATATACTAAGTTAGGTAGCTTGTGAAAATTCAGTCTCCCAAGATGAGTGCGTATCATGGAGGTAGCTATGGTAATGAGGCACGGTCTGTCAATCATAGCTAACTGACAGTTCTCATTACCACGCCCAGACAGTTTGGGTGAACTTTTATAGTGGGAAATTTAGGCTTAGAAAAATATGTTTTAAAATACATTTAAATGACTGAATAATAAAAACAATTATGCACATTTGTTTTGTTTTTGCCTAAAGACAACTGGCAAGTGTTACATTCAACCACCATGTTAATCCTTTAACACACACCCCCTCCCTGCAGTCTCATCTGCAACTACACACCCCCCCCCCCCCACCCATGACATAGTGGACAATATTGTCTATCTGGGCATTCATAAAAATATTCTTTCACCACTCATTAAAAAATGATACCATGTCATTCTACAGACAATATCTGGGACTAAATATTGAATAAATATACAACCTTACCATTGGTCTTACCCGTAGAGATGTCCCTTTTGAGACTGAATGGTCATATATTGTCTTGAACAATATATGCATTCAATCACCATTTTATTTTGGCTGGTTATTTATTTGTGAATACAGCGATGTCCTCTGGAAATGTAGATCCTACACTGCTTATGTGCTCACTGCCACTTCATAAAGGCTTGCTAGCCTGCTAGCTTGCTAAAGTGAACCAAATATGTTAGCTAGATCGCTCGCTTCATAATGAGGATTAATAAACATAGTGGTCGTATAAAAGCATTTAATTAAAAACTTTCACTAAATATACATACCTTTATTGCGGCAATCGAATCTGTGCAGACAAGTCTTGCAGTGGAGAATACTGGATGAGGCACGAGTGAAAAACGTCTTATTACAGAAGTAGCGCGTCAGCTGCTGCAGTTCACACTTGTATTAGAGCTCCCTCTACTGGATAATTCTAGTAAATAGCAATTACAACATTCGAACAAACAAGTACAGATAAATAATCAATGTTTTTTTGTTTATTATACTTCTTTAAAAATCGGGACACATCGGCGGCAGATCCCGATGTCGTCAAAAAAGTCAAATAATGGCCGATATATCGGCCAAACCGATATATCGGTCGGGCTCTAGTATTTTAGTATTTTCCTCCATTAAAAAACCCCACTCAAAATATCGAAAAAACCAACGTTTTACCTTGTATTTCAGTCAATATTCATCCGTTTAAGATGTAACATGCTGTACGTAGGCTTATCAGTCATAGGTCTTGGCTATAATGAGCACGAAACCCATTCATGGTAACAGTTGCCACCAAGGGAAAATATGAGGACATCAGATGGTTTGCAGTCTATCCAAACTTCAGTAGGGGGAAAAATAAATAAATGATTAAAAATAAAACAGGCAAAAAAAGTTCATGTAGGCTATTACTGTTATATGTAATTACTGTTGTAAAGTAGTAATTCACGTTTCCCTAGCGAACTGCAGTAACGTTAACACATCAAGAAACACGAACGCAGCATCAATGAAATTTAAGATTATTCCCTTCAACTGAAGCATATGTTTCTATATATCTTTACTGTAAATAGTATCTATTTCCAATGCAAAACAGAATCTTTCGATTTATAGAACATTTTTTTCTGTTTATGATTGTTCAGTGCACCCCAGTTAAAGGGGGGGAGGGGGGGGTGCTGGGGTTCAGACAGTTCATAAAGCTTAGTTTAGTTAAAAATAAAAAAATAGAGAGAGATGAAAAGTACAGTATGAGGATGTGGAATATATTTCATAATTAATTATATGCCATTGCATTGCCAATGAATATTAGGTTTGAAAATTCAACATTTGCCTGATTTAACGTGACTTCCGGTATAAACCACGCCCACTTCTAGTATTCTATCCAAATACAGATACAGATAGAGATAATTTTGTTGGTTGAACGGATACAGATACAGATACAGATAATGACGTCTCTGCACACCCCTAGGGGGTATTCTATTTAAAGCTTTATAACTCCAGGTTTGAACATCACAGAGACTTGAAAAATGGCTTAAATGAAGCAAGACATTTGTACAATTTACAATACTAAGACAGATTAGTTTATATTCATAATTTTGGAAGAAATAAGGTGCCACAAATGCAATTGTCTAGACAAAAAATCAAAAATGAATTTGCACTTTTTTAGTTTGCAATGAAATACTGAGAGATTGCATGTATACAACAGGTTACACTATATATGTGCTGGATCAAAAACTTCTTGACCACAAGTTCATAAAATCTAAGCGTGGATATGCAGAACTACTATAGATGTATGAAGCACAAACGAAGCAGCGTACCCAGCGTCTCCAAATCTATCCAAAATGTCTAAATTATTCATTGCTGTGAATCACAACATATTCACGTATTTCACGACAAATGAACTGTTTTGACTCAAGAAAATCACTGTTGCATAATTTTCAAGTCGGAATTACAAACTTTCAGTCCGTACAGTGGTCTAAAATATCTAGGGGTCCAGAAACATATCCAAAATCTTTCCAAAATTAAATAATTACAGTGTGAAATGTCCACATTATATAACACCACTAACCTATTTAAAGACACTCAATTTCAAAAACAACTTATATAACCGAAATATTTTGAGCAGTAATACTTACATAGCAATGATGAAATCTCATCTATGTTCAGTAGATGGGGACAGAGACAGTATCAATGATACTGTTCTATTCGCTTCTGTTTTGCTCCAGAAAACGATGTCACCTAGGTCTATCAGCAAACATATGGCTTAGCTATGTCCAGAAGTCCTCAATAATGATAGTATTTTCCAAGAAATTACAAAAAATCGTTGACCACGTTTGTTAGGTGCAGCTACCACAGAGTGAATGCGTAAGTGAATGCGATGCTAAGAATATTTTCGGTTACGCTGACCTATAAAACGCTATTCCAAAAGCAGAATTAGACATGTTATACATCGTTAGAAAGCTTATACTCTCACCCACTGAATAAATGAATTGTCAATCAAGCCAGACTGAACTAAAAATGGCGACGACGCCGTAAACAACAGGTGTGGTATTACGCACAGCTAATTTGGAAGGTACCCACGCATCACTCTGCGCGTATATTTCCCAAACGGATTGTCCAAAACAATATATGACCACTCAGTCTCAAAAGGGACATCTCTATGCGTAAAACCAATGGTAAGGTTGTATATTTATTCAATATTTAGTCCCAGATATTGACTGTAGAATGACATGGTATCATTTTGAAAAACTCTTTTTGTTATTCAGTGAGCAGCGTTTTCACTACTGTATAGGCATATCTTAGGGCTATTGTCGGGTTTATTTTGTTGCTATGACGGAATACGATTTTTTTGTGGCGAAAGAATATTTTTATGAATGCCGAGATAGACAATATTGTCCATTATGTCAAGGGTGGGGGGGTGTTTTCTAGATGAGACTGCAGGGAGGGGGTGCGTGTTAAATGAACGACCAGAGCGACAATGGTGGCACTGCAAAACTCCGTATTCGGCATAGTTGTCGTGTATCGTCTACTAATGAAACTAAAACAACGCGTTTATGTTTTTAACTCGTACTTTGGTTGCAGTAGCACTGAATGTCTGAGTTCAGTAATCTAGGGGCTTTGCGCTAAGAGGTTAAATAAGTTAGTGTATTATATAATGTGGATATTTCACACTGTAATGTAAGCGTTAGTTGGGGGACAAGCAGCAAAGCTTCGCAGGCACATATTGTGTTTCTACCTTTTCTTATTATTCATCATCATCATCATCATCATCATCATCATCATCTTTTTCTTCTGGCTAGGGTGTCTACGGCAGCCCCTAGCACTGTATGGTAAAAAGTTTTGTAATTTGGCACACTGATTGGGGACAGTCCCATGATTCTTTTCACCGAGATTCATGCCTCCACCTCGAGCACTGTAGCGCCACCAATGGGTCAAAGTTGGAGTTACGTTTATACCTGTAAGTTTTGAGCCGTATGCCCGATTTTAAAAAATGAGGTACCGTTGGATTCCTTGGATCAAGCCGAGTTCAACGCATTGATTGGCGTCAATTTCCTCCATATTGGATTTTCTGAAAAACTTTTAAAAACTTTCACAGGCCACAAATTTTGTCCAATCTTCACCAAATTTGACACAGATGATGTTCAGACCAAGCCTCACAAAAGTTATAGATGGATTTTCAAAAGTGTTTGTCCGTCACAGCCAATCGAAATCGGCGGTGAAGTCGCCAAACAGGAAGTGAGCTCATATTTCAGCAACGCTTTTATGTATCAACACCAGACTTGGTACCAGAGACTGTAAAAAATATGGACAAAGCTACTGCGACGTCACCCATTGACTCTCTGTGAGTCTCTAAAACACGTTTTGAAGCTCAATGGCGGGGGTGGCCATGTTGTCGATTTGGAGCCAAAACCATAGAGTTAAGCGGTTCTGTGATTTTTACAATGTGATTGACAGTCCGGTGCGGAAAAGCCCATCAACCTGAACGAACGATTGCAGAACGAACTTGAGGCTAGCTGACTGTCTGCTGTTATGTTAAAATATATTATCAAATGTTTACGGAGTTTAATTTCCATCCGTGACTGTACTGTGTCATGTAATCACGTTATATGTATGACATTAATAATACAATTATGTTCAGTTATCTTCAATTTATGTTTCTCAGCAAAACGAATATGCTTAGCTAGCATATCAGCTTGCCAGTGAGCTAGGTAGGCTATCTGTGGTTAGCTCACACATTAGCAATATGAACCACAGGGGAAGAACATCGACTACACTGATGGTCAATCAATCAGAGATGTGTAGGCTACTGGTGATTTGACTAGGCTAATTTTCGTATAACTGTCCGGTAGACCTGCTGTTAACCGAGGAAGTTATCGTCGTAGGTTTTCGCCGCAGTCAGTTAATGAGCCAGTAACTGCTACTAGCTACTCCATCGCCGTTTGTGGTGTTCACTTGCTGGGTGACGCTAGCTGACCGATCGTTCGCAAGTTACTTTCTACCAAATAAAAATTAACACTGTCAGCGGTGATTAACACATCTACCAAGTATTTTAATAACTGATCTGCAGGCGGGTAAATATGACAACGCACTTTGTACAGCAAGTTTTCCACCTGGAGCATGAAGCCAAAAATAATGTACATTGAATTTCTAATTATTATTAGGCTATTATATTTTTTTTCTTGTAAATCATCAAAACCAACGGAGAAAAGCCAATATACGCAAGGAGCCCCCAGGACCGATTCTGAGAACCACTGTCTTAAATGCTCTTGTCGGTCTCTTAAATGCTAAAAACATGCTCCTTTCTAAATGCCAGTCTTACAAAGATGGTTAATTTCGTTAAATTCTGTGTGTGTGATTTCATCGTGTGTTGTATGTTATCCAGAAAATAAACATTAAGACTCTTAATTCGCTTCGTGAAACTGAAAATTTTGCAGTGTTTATCCCAAAATCGGGATTATAGGAGCTTTTTCACATACGTGAAGCATGGCCCAGGTAGACATTTACGGAATGTACATGACTGACAAGCCGTCAAACACGTTTGACAGATTGAATATGTGCCAGTTAGGGTTAGCTAGCTAGTCAAATGGCTTGGTAGCCAAAGTTGCGAACTGTTTTAGCATAGGCTACTGGACTACCAAATATAGCAAGCTGATTACGCTTTCTGCCAACTAATTATTTGGTTAAGTAGGCTAAAGGAAATAGTAAAAATTTCAGAGGAGGATTATTTTATGGTCGTCTAGTGCAGCTGTAAATAGCACACGCCATAATGAAATCACTACGAAATGGGATGCTTGCATTTTCTGACTTCACACAGGTGTATCGTGGTCAGAACAGCAATGTCAAGACCAAGAGGCGCCACCTCCCACCCAGTGACCATAGACTGTAGCCCCTACTGTAGCTTAGTCCTCCGCAGCAATTAGGAAGTGACGCAAACTGTACCTCATTGGTCCACAACAAATATTATAACAGTGCCCAAATGACACAATAAATCATGAAATCGACCCATGGACAGTCATAAGACGAATAAAATACACACATTGTGACTATTTGTACTCATGAGAAAAAATTATTGACTTTGTATTTTGACCGCATTTGTACCGTAGACTTACATGGAAACCGGATATGAAAACACCTATACTGGAGCCAACCGTAGTGGTGCTATTGAGCAACCAGGAACAACAAGACCAGGAAATGAGCTTCAAAAACGAAGTCTGGTTTTGGCTGCTTGCTTGGTACATAGACTCAGTACCCCTTCCTGAGGACGTGCAAAAAAAACATGAGTCATTTGACCACTGGGGGGGCGCTGCAATAAGTAAAAACGCATTTTGCCCAATAACTGTTGATGTGTTTGCCATAAAAATGTAATTCTTGTGTGTGGTTGTATCTTGGGAGGTCCCAAGGCAGAGACAAAAGCCTTCCTCCATTACAGTCAATCGAAAATGGCAGCGAAGCCGCCAAACAGGAAGTGAGGTCATAACTCAGCAACACTTTGATGTATCAAAACCAAACTTGGTACATGGAGTCAGGACCCCATTTTGAGCAAGCACAAAAAATTTCCGTCATTTGACCACGGGTGGGTGCTGCAATAGGCAAAAATGCGTTTTGGCTAATAACTGGTGAGGTGTTTGCTTAAAAAAATAATTCTCATGTCTGGTGATACCGTGAGAGGTCTGAAGGCCGAGACATAGCAACTTTTCATGTCAGCCTAATTGGTGCTGCCGCCATATTGGATTTTATCGAAAGGTTGAAATAATTTTCACAGGCCACAAAGTTTGCCCAATCTTCCCCAAACTTGGCACAGATCATCTTTGGACCAAACCTCAAAAAAGTTCTCTGATGCATTTTTGGTTTTCAAAAACATTCATCCATTACAGCCAAATCAAAGACAAATGACCCAAACAGGATGTCAGCTCATATCTCAGTTACACCCAATCTTTGGTCAATTGACATAAAACTTGCTATCAGTGCTTACAGCCACGCTTTTTAACATGATCCGATCAAATTGCCATGGCGACTCTGGCCTGCTGGACTGCTTGGCCCCCTCATTGCTGCTTGCAGCTATATTTAGTAGTGTAGTAGTTTTTGTGAAGCATGCAACAGTGATGACGTGTGACAGTTGGAACATTGCCAAAACGTGGTGGACAGTTGAAAATTGTTTTCATGTCGTCCCATCCCCATACAAACATACGAGAGTATTGGAGTATAGACATACATACAAGAGTTAATTATTACACATTCATAGATCTTTAGTAGTTCTAAATATCCACCCTTAGATTTTATGAACTTGTGGTCAAGAAGTTTTTGATCCAGGACATGCATACTATAACCTGCTGTATATATGCAGTCTCCCTGTATTTCATTGCGAACTAAAAAAGAGCAAATTCATTTTAGATTTTTTGCCTGGACAATTGCATTTGTGGCACTTTATTCCTTCCGAAATTCTGAATATAAAGTAATATAAGCTAGTATTTTAAATGGTGAAAATGTCTTGCTTCATTTAAGCCACTTGTCAAGTCTCTGTGGTGTTCACATCTGGAGTTATAAAGCTTTAAATAGGGTACCCCCTAAATGGGGAAGGATTGGCCAGATTTAGCATATGCGCTAGGGGGTTAAACTTGTTGCACTGGTACAGCGTACATCCCTTTTATCACTGTGTGATTTTAGCACTGATTGGCCGCATGTAAGTGCCATGGCAGGAAGCCATGGAATTTACATTTGGGTGTGGCTTTTTGCAAAACCGGCATACTAAGACAGACAGTTCGATTAATCAATAGGGAAGCTGCTGCTGGCTCCCAATGGCAGAGGCTCCTCCCTTTTGCCCCAGAAAGTACATGCGTTTGTCTAGACTAGTTGATAGCTTGACCCTGAGCACCGCCACTAAGAATTGGCCTGATTCAGCCACAGGGCGTTACAGAGCTCAACATTTCATGAATTAACAATTCACTAAGAATCACTGCTTTTATGTAAATATTTAAAACCTGCTAACCTGATTAATCTTCTCAGTTTGAATACATTTATGTATGATTTTTAGTCATTGCCATCTTCATTTGCAGCCATTTTGGATTCATTGTTCATGTCACTTTACTGACTTTCATGTGGTTGATTCACATGCACATTGGCACATGGATCAGCCTTATATCCAACCAGTACTCCTCAAACAGTATAACAATCAACTGAATTTCCACAAAATAAACTAAAGTAAATCCTGTTACATTTGAATAAGCACCAGTAACAAATGTCACAAGATCTCTCTACAGAATAAATTTGTCTCAAGAAATTTGCCTAGGATTATGCATTTACCACCATTATGAATAAAATCAAAAACATTTAATCATCTCCTAGACAGTTGGACTGATATGCACAAAACTTGAAAAGTAGCATGTACTCATAAGTGTATATAAACAAAGTTGGTACAATTCAAAACGTGCTCTGAGTAATCCAGTGAATTTGCATGTGGGGTTGGCTTTTTACCAAGAAACTAATAAACTGCAGACAGATACAAAGCGACGATACTTGCCTATTATTAACTCCATCCTGAGGACATCTGTAAAGAATTGGCCTGACCAAACCACTAGGTGCTACAATGAAGCTCAACAAATTTAAAAAATGGAGAAATTCAAAAAAATTACATTTTTATCATAAATTAAAATTTAATCATAAATTAAATTGACATTTGAAACTTGCATGGCTGACTATGCATCTCATTAGGAATACAGCAAATAAGCAGGATTTCAGGATTTATTGGCTGTGGTTAATGGAAAGTCATGTGATTTACATCAGTGATAAATTACTGGCTATTACTAGTTGCTAAAGTGATAAATTACTGGTTATCCGATGTGATTTTCTCGTTTCCAAAACCAGAATCAAACGAGGAAAAGTACAAAGCACTGCTATGTCTGCTCCAAGGTAACATAGCAGCGCCCAATCCCGCCACTTTTTCGGAACTTGTACCTTTGCAAACACATTTTAAAAGAAAGCAAATGCACTGACAGCATCGCCGCTTGTCCTGTTTTGAAATGAACGTTCGTCTGTTTCGCCTGCGTATGAATGCCATCTGTACTGCACATTTCACTATTGCATGAACCCAGCTGTCATTATTAGAAACAAAAATCCACCGTTTTTCACGACAGAAAGGTTAGCTGATGGCCGTGACATTTCTCAGCATAATCAAAGCAATGTCAGCAGTTTGTACATTTAAATATGTATGGCCACGTACACATGAGATACTGCAATACAAAAGCCCGATCATGTGTCCTTACACCTTAAAAATAGATAATTGCTGCATGTTGCTTGGACTCTGTTAATTACTATCTCATAAAAAACGCTTTCAACATACAAAAATGCTGAGTTAATCACACATACAAAGCATTGTCTATAACTCATTCATTCAAACTGGCGAAATCTATGCCTGCCATTAAAAGTATTGATATCAAAATGACGGCAAGTTACTTTACTTCAAACAATATAGGCTATCTTGCCTGACCAAAATTAAAGAAACTGTATTCCAAAACAATGTCATTCAGTGTTTTCTAAATTGTTTCAACTCACTGGTGTAACTTTTTTAAGAAAATCAATACATTTACTGTCATGAAATGTACACAGCTGGCCGTGAGTGACTTTTGGTAAACATATGCATTGAAGATTCTGATATTTTGATAAGTGCAAAAGCAATAGTTCAAAAGCAACTGACAATTATTAGTTAGCAAATATAAGTGTAAGAAAATGTTAGTGTAAGATATGCAAAGATCTGCCTGAGGGCAAGGCAGGATTCGATCGTCTGACCTTGTGCTTCCCAGTTAATGAACATTGGCAGTGTGCCACCATCAAGTAGCTGTCCAAAGACATGCATTTTCTTGGTGAAAATTGTTTGTGGTTTTAAAGAAGAGAGGTCAGTAAGCACTGCTGAGCTCTGGTTGTATTCGTATGTTCTGCCAATATTGTAGGCAGTTAACTGAATGTGTAGATGGTATGGCATAGATGTGGTGCAAAAGCAATAGTTGAGAAGTAATAGACAATTATTAGTCAGCAAATAAGCATTACCACTGAGCCACATACTGACTAGCTGTGGGACTGGCAGTTTTCTTGGGGTGTATGTGACATTTTGATTGGCTAGTGTAGGTGAAGGATTGGCTGGGGTATGTAATATGGGGAGACATATCCCTTGTTGGCTAGGAGCATTTCTGGCAGGAAAAAGAAGAAGAAGGAGAAAACGTAAAATCTCCTAAGTTTGGAGCTTT
This sequence comes from Anguilla pacifica, assembly GCA_039654925.1. Classification (NCBI taxonomy): domain Eukaryota; kingdom Metazoa; phylum Chordata; class Actinopteri; order Anguilliformes; family Anguillidae; genus Anguilla; species Anguilla pacifica. The sequence goes on along the minus strand of CM077290.1, from coordinate 30,889,827 downwards.
ATTGTGTGGACGTGAAGTTGTTTATGAATTCTGTCTGTTGAAATGGGGTCAGAATGTACAGAAATTAATGATTTTAAGGGCTGAGAGTCTGGCTGTTGTGGTTATTTCTGCGGGGAACCTTGAAAAGTGCAAAACTCTTGATGTTGTATAGGTATGGGACATACCCCGCCAAGGCGTAACTTGGCTGGATGGCATACCTGCCATCCCAGTATTTTACGGGTATTTATATACACTTTGGTATCACCAATTCACCACAATGTAGAAATTGCAACACTTTTTATTCATTGTCCCCCCCCCATATTAATGTTATGTAAATGACAGTAGTCATGTTTAGTACTTTGCTGTATATACTTTGCATGCAATTACTGCTTGAAACCTGTGACCCATAGACACCAAGTGCTGATGTCTTCTCTGGTGATGATCTGCCAGGCCTATGTCTCTGACTGTTTATTTTTTATTTTTCAGTCTCATAATGGCTTCCTTGACTTTCAATGGCACTCTGATCCTCATGTTGACAAACACCAATAACAGAGTCAAAAGCCTAGAATCAAGGCTAGATGCTGAAAACTATCTCATGCCTACACTAAGTAAGCAATTGAACACACCTGACTAATCACTCGGCTAGCAAACTAGCCGGTTAGATAATTTGGCCTCCTTGTTGAACGCATGTTTTTTTTTGTCTGGTTTTTGAACCCCCCAGGAGCAAAATATTATTGTAGTTCAATAGTTTGCCCTTATTGTTACATGCTAACATTAGCTGTTATAATATTATAATCTGATTCCGGGTAAATTTTGGTTGTAGTCTGTTGTGAGATAAACAAAATATTTCCTAGTACAAGCGTTCCTCCAGTCATTGCTATTTAGTAAAAAGCTAGCTGTCCATAAGTATTTGGACAGTGACACAATTTTCATCATTTTGGCTCTGTAAGCCACCACAATGGATTTGAAATGAAACAATCAAGATGTGATTTAAGTGTAGACTTTCAGCTTTAAGGGTTTTGTCAAAGATATTGTATGCACAATGTAGGAATTACAACCATTTTTATACATAGCCCCCCCCCCCCCAATTTTAGGGGCTCAAAATTAATTGGACAAACTAACATAATCAATCAATCAATCAAATTTTATTTGTATAGCGTATTTTACAACAGTTGTCACAATACGCTTTACAGACAACCCTAGCCTAAACCCCCACAGGAGCAAGCCTAAGGCAACAGTGGCAAGGAAAAACTCCCTGTGCAGATGGGGAGAAACCTCGGAAGGAACCAGACTCAAGGGGGAAACCCATCCTCCTCTGGTCGGCTCAGGGTGCTGACTGGTGACCAGCATGTCAGCCAGTTTATGCACAAGATATGATAGGTGGTGTGGCTCAGATGATGGGTGGGGCCGGGTGGCGGTGATGGGGAACAGCAGGTGGCGGCAGGTGTGGGCAGGGTGGAGGCAATGACCGCAGAGGTGGGGGAGACCAGACGACTCTCGAAGCAGTCTCGAGGGTTGGGGCAAGAGCCCCGCCGGCAGCGTGGGGAAGAGGGTGGAAACGGCAGTTAGGAAATTTGCAATATAGCAGACAGTGAGTAAAAAGGCAGTGGTGTGTATTGGGGGGACCCCGCCAGGAGCAGAATATGGCTGCATATCTACTAGGACAGGGATGGAGAGCCCATGCAGTCATGAGGGGTAGACAACCATACCCGCCTATCAAGAGCCAGCCCATGTAAAGTCGGGTCACAGCTGATTGACAGGTGACAGTAAGGCAAGGATTGCCACCTACAAAGCTCTATGACTACAGGCTTCTCGCACCCTGTCTCCAGACTATAACTGATTGTAAGCCTGAGTATAGAGGTGCGTTTTTAATCTAGATTTAAATATTGCGACTGTGTCTGACTCCTTTATAAATTTTGGAAGCTGGTTCCATAGTAGTGGGGCCCTGTAGGAGAAAGCCCTACCACCTTTTAGGTTCTTGGAAATTCTTGGGACTACCAAGAAGCCTGCGTCTTGAGATCGGAGTGACCTTGTGGGCTTATAAGGTAGGAGCAGGTTCGATATGTACACAGGTGCACGTCCATGCAGAGCTTTAAAAGTCAGGAGCAAAACCTTAAAGTCTATCCTATGCTTAATGGGTAGCCAGTGAAGCGACGCTAGTACTGGTGTAATGTGCTCATACTTCTTAGTTCTGGTCAAGATACGAGCAGCTGCATTCTGCACAAGCTGGAGACTCTTTAACGAGTTATTAGGGCAGCCAGAAAGCAGGGCGTTACAGTAGTCTAACCTAGACGTAACAAACGCATGGATCAATTTTTCAGCATCCCTGACTGACAGGAAATGTCTAATTTTAGCTATGTTGCGCAGCTGAAAGAAGGCAATTCTGGATATGTTTTTTATATGGGTGTCAAAAGATAGATCAGGATCAATGGTGACACCAAGGTCTTTAACGACCATATTAGGTTCAGCCAAACAACCATCACAGTTTAAGGTGAGAGTAGACAATTTCTCCCTTAATATTTTGGGACCTAAAACCAACATTTCAGTCTTGTTTGAATTTAGGAGCAGAAAATTTGAAAGCATCCAAACCTTGATATCTACAATACAGGCCTCTAACCGTGAAAGCGGCAGTGCTTCGCCAGGTTTCATTGAAATATAAATCTGGGTATCGTCCGCATAGCAGTGGAACTCTACGCCATGTGCCCGGATAATATTGCCAAGTGGTAGCATATATAGCGAGAAGAGTACTGGTCCTAGTACTGATCCTTGTGGAATACCGTATTTCATTATTGAGGAGCTGGACTCTTCTTCTTTTAATTTGACAAACTGTTTCCTGTCACATAGATATGATCCAAACCATGCGAGTGCCTGTCCATGAAGTCCAACACAGGCTTGGAGTCTGTCCAGAAGAATTCCATGGTCAATTGTGTCAAAAGCTGCACTCAAGTCGAGGAGCACAAGAACCGATACAGAGTTACGGTCGGCTGACAGAAGTAAATCATTTGTAACCTTGATAAGTGCGGTTTCTGTGCTGTGGCGGGGTCTAAACCCAGATTGGAATACTTCATGGATACCGTTAGAGCTAAGGTATGCACTTAGTTGCTTAGCAACAATTTTCTCCAATAATTTTGATAGAAATGGAAGGTTTGAAATAGGTCTATAGTTTTCCAATTTATCAGGTTCTAGGTTTGGTTTCTTCAGTAATGGCTTAATGACTGCCACTTTTAGTGACTCGGGTACGTATCCTGTGACTAGGGATGTGTTAACAATTTTTAGTATATGCTGGCCTAATACTGGAAATAGTTCTTTAATCCAGTTTGAAGGAATAGGATCAAGTATACAGGTCGTCGGTTTTGAAGACATAACTAATTCAGATAACTCAACCATGCTAATGGGCGTAAAACAGCTTAGTACTGCTGTCTGTAAATCTTCCTGTTGTAACCAGGTGCGGGGCTGTTTATTTACATGAACAGATAAAGTGCAAGATGGAGACAGTTTGGAAATCTGGTCTCTAATAACCTCAATTTTCTGATCGAAGAAGTTCATGAAGTCATTGCTGCTAAGATTGGAGGGATAAGATGAAAACTCTGATGGTTGTTTTTTGGTTAATTTATCCACAGTGCTAAATAGAAATTTTGGGTTATGTCTATTTTGTTCAATTAGTTTTGAGAAAAAGGCAGATCTAGCAGAAGCAAGAGCTTGCTTATACTGAAGAAAGCTGTTTTTCCATGCAAGATGAAATACTTCTAGCTTTGTTGACCGCCATTTTCGCTCTAATTTTCTAGTAGACTGCTTCAGGGCCCGGGTGGTATCGTTATACCATGGAGTGTGCTTTTTCCGACAAGGGTTTCTTCTTTTAAGGGGGGCAACAACATCAAGAGTGTTCCTGAGGGTAAGGTTTAGCTGGTTAGTCAATTGGTCCAGAGCGGCTTCATCGGCATTTTCATCAGCCTTTTCTTCTGTGGAGAGGAATGACTCCGGAAGCATATTTAAAAACTTTGGAATAACCTCCTGGTTTACTGATCGGCTGTAATAATGTCTAGGCTCTGATACAGGAGGAGTTGATGCCTTAATATTGAACGTAATGAGGAAGTGATCTGATAGTATAGGGTTATGAGGTGCGATGGTAAGATTTACCACACTAATACCATGGGACAAAACTAAGTCTAAGGTATGGCCACGGTAGTGAGTAGGCTCACAAACATTCTGTACAAACCCAATGGAATCAATAATAGAGGCAAAAGCTGTTCCTAGGGGGTCACCATTTTTATCCACATGTATGTTGAAATCACCAACAATTGTGACCTTGTCTGCTGAAATTGCAAGGTGTGATAAAAACTCAGCAAATTCCCTTAAGAAATCAGAATAAGGCCCAGGTGGCCTGTAAACAGACACAAGAAAAAAGGACTGCCCGCTAGCATTTTTATTAGCTAGATCGGGCTGTACACAGTTAGTAACAAGAACTTCAAAAGAGGAGAACATATATCCATGCTTAGGCGCTAGACTCAATAAGGACTGATAAATAGCTGCAATGCCTCCCCCTCTGCCTGATGGACGTGACACCTGAGTACCTATGAAACCCACAGGGGACGCTTCATTAATCGCAACGTATTCATCAGATCTTAGCCAAGTTTCAGTCAGACATAATACACTGAGATTATGGTCTATTATCAATTCGTTGACAAGATCTGCTTTTGGAGTGAGTGATCTCACATTTAATAGTCCAATTTTTAAGGATGGTTCACTATGAATAATAGCAGCGTGCCGTGTTTTTATGACAATTAAGTTATCCACATCAATTCCACGGTTAGCTTTACGTTTGGCATAGATGCGTGGAACAGACACAGTCTCAATATAACAGATATCAGATTCTAGTTTAAGAGTATTCATTAATGGGGCTTTTGAAATACTATTTCTGTTAGCTAGCTCTGAAACGCACCTTGCAGACAGAGGCATAGGGCCATATGTCTGGGACACAGGTATAAAGAAACGAGCAGGCAAAAACATAAGGTTAGAAGCCTGCGGCCTGGCCGGTGCTCTGATGGAGTGTCAGGATCTGGCCTTATTAAGACTAGCAGCTATGTTGTTCGATAGGACACGAGAACCTCTCCAGCTCGGGTGGAGTCAGTCTCTCTTCAATAGGCCAGGCCTTCCCCAGAAATCAGGCCAATTGTTAATAAAACCTATGTCACTAGATGAGCACCACTCCGACAGCCAGAGATTTAGCGAAGATAGCCTACTGTAGACCTCATCGCTCCTACGAGCTGGAAGCGCTGGAATAATCATAAATTAAATTGTCATTTTTAATACCTGGTTGCAAATCCTTTGCAGTCAATGACTGCCTGAAGTCTTGAACCCATAGACATCACCAGACGCTGGGTTTCTTCCCTGGTGATGCTCTGCCAGGCCTCTACTGCAGCTGTCTTAAGTTCCTGCTTGTTCTTGGGGCATTTTGCCTTCAGTTTTGCCTTCAGCAAGTGAAATGCATGCTCAATTGGATTCAGGTCAGGTGATTGACTTGGCCATTGCAGAATATTTAGGGGTCCAAGCAGCGAAGCTGGTGGAACCCTATTGTATCTGTTAGGATTATTATTAGGGGTCCAAGCAGCGAAGCTGGTGGAACCCTATTGTATTTGTTAGGATTATTATTATTATTAGTGTGGTTGCCTTAGGCAAACACACTATTATTATTGCACATATTTATTATTATTATTATTATTATTATTATTATAATTATTATTATTGTGGTTGCCTTAGGCAATCACACTATTATTATCCCACATATTATTAGTGTGGTTGCCTTAGGCAATCACACTATTATTATCGCACATATTTATTATTAGTGTGGTTGCCTTAGGCAAACACACTATTATTATTGCACATATTATTATTATTATTATTAGTGTGGTTGCCTTAGGCAATCACACTATTATTATCGCACATATTATTTATTAGTGTGGTTGCCTTAGGCAATCACACTACTATTATCTCACATATTATTATTAGTGTGGTTGCCTTAGGCAAACACACTATTATTATTGCACATATTATTTATTTATTATTATTAGTGTGGTTGCCTTAGGCAATCACACTACTATTATCTCACATATTATTATTATTATTAGTGTGGTTGCCTTAGGCAAACACACTATTATTATTGCACATATTTATTAGTGTGGTTGCCTTAGGCAATCACACTATTATTATCGCACATATTATTTATTATTATTATTCCACCCATTTTTTGGACTGCTACTCCTCCCAGAGTTTTCGCACCACATACACATGCCATATGTCAAATTGACCGGCTTCTTTGGGAATCGATGGCTATTACTTTGTGGAAATTTTCGCTGCACGGTTTTTGAGAAATATGACTTTTTATGGCCAATTTTTCCCATTGAAAATGAATGGGGCGGTGACGTCATAAAAATGTGAATTATGAAGTTACAGCATTGGTCGGCTTTGCACACGTGATGCGGTTGGCTGTTCGTCCTCACCAGCCACCAGAAAGGATATAGCGGAAGTGAACGGATAAAACAGTATTCCAAATGCAAAATTTCAAATGAAAACGCTGTCAGCTAGGTATATCAACAAAACATATGGCTTAGGCATACCCAGAAGTCCTCAATAATAACAGTATTTCACAAGATATTACGCAAATTCTTTGACGACGTTTCGTCAGGTCCAGCGTCTTTGAATGCTAATGCTAACAGACTACATGCATTGTATGCGACGATTAAAAAACTTTCGGTTGACCTAAAAAAACGATATTCCAAAACCAAAATTAGACGTGCTGTTATACCTGGTTAGAAAGCTTATGCTCTCACCTACTGAATAAACGAATTCTCAAACAAGCCAGACTGTACTAAAGAGTGCAACAACGCCGTCAACAACACGTGTGCAGCAGCTTCTGATCCGGTCTTCAGTGGGCTTGTAATACCACACATGTTGCTTTGGGTGTTGTCGAACTTTGTAGTACAATCTGGCTTGATCTACACATCATCGATCTAATAGGTGACAGAATAAGCTTTCTAACAATGTATAATATGTCAAATTTTACTTTTGTAATACCGTTTTATATTCCAGCGAGTTGGAAACTTTGGTCTCGTTATAACTGCATTACACATCAGTCTGCATTACACGTCAGACTTAGGGTTTTTCCAAGACCCTCTGAACATGCCAGCTAGCTTTGTGATTCGCCGTCACTCGTCACCGCATACCGCAAGTAAAACACTGAGATCTCAAATTTTGATGAAAGGATAATTTAGCTCTGAATATATGTGTCGCAAATCAACTCGTTGTAGTGATGTTATAGCAGGTACACAATGCCCTGTCTCTGCTTATACTACAGAAACTGTTCACTCCGTTCAGCACAAAGTCGACTTTGCATTGGCGGCAACCACACTTCACAATTTCTGCAGGAATTGTCTAGTTAGTGTGGTTGCCTTAGGCAAACACACTATTATTATTGCACATATTATTTATTTATTATTATTATTATTATTATTCCACCCATTTTTTGGACCGCTACTCCTCCCAGAGTTTTCGCACCACATACATGTGCAATGTGTCAAATCGAGCGGCTTGATCGGGAATGAAGTGCTATTACTTTGTGGAAAGTTTGGGTGGACGGTTTTTGAGAAATTTGACTTTTTTGGGGGAATTTTTCCCATAGAGAATGAATGGTGGAATGTTCACCCTTGTGATGTCACAATGCTGTCTTCTCACCTTTATGATGTCACAATGGTCTGTCTTCTAGCAGCAGTGCTCTGGTCTCTCTCTGGCTTTGGACATTCAGCATTCATCTCTATGGGGCAAAATTGCCCTCAAATTGTGGGATGCCTCATTGGACGTGTAAGAGAGTCGATTGTCCATTGGTGTAAATTAACCTCGCCCCCTTTCCTGATTGGCCGACATTTGATATTTAATAACTTTTCAACCGTTTGTCATAGAGAATTGTGGATCGCGTCATTGGACTCAGTAAAGACGGAGCAACCACCTAGCAACACCCTAGCAACCACCTAGAACAGCTTAGCAACAGCTTGGAACTCCATAGCAACCACCTAGCAACAGCATAGCAACTGCCTAGAACTCTATAGCAAATACCTAGAAAACCCTAGCAACGACCTGGAACTCCATAACAACTATCTAGCAACACCCTAGCAACCACCTAAAACACCCTAGCAACTGCCTAGAACAGCTTAGCAACAGCTTGGAACTCCATAGCAACCACCTAGCAACAGCATAGCAACTGCCTAGAACTCTATAGCAAATACCTAGAAAACCCTAGCAACGACCTGGAACTCCATAACAACTATCTAGCAACACCCTAGCAACCACCTAAAACACCCTAGCAACTGCTTAGAACTCCATAGCAACCACCTAGCAACACCTTAGCAACCGCTTAGAACTCTATGGGAACGACCTAGCAACACCCTAGCAACCCCCTAGAACTTCATAGCAACCACCTAACAACACACTAGTAACCACCTAGACCACCCTAGCAACTGCCTAGAATTCCATAGCAATGACCTAGCAACACCCTAGCAACAGCCTAGAAATCCACAGTAACCCCCTAGCAACGTCCTAGCAACAGCCTATAACTCCATAGCAATGACCTAGCAACACCCTAGCAACCACCTGGAACACCCTAGCAACCGCCTAGAACGCCATAACAACCACCTAACAACACACTAGCAACTAACTGTGACACCATAGCAACTGCCTCGAACTCCATAGCAACCACCTAGCAACACCCTAGCAACCACCTAGAACTGCATAGCAACCACCTTGCAACACCCTAGCAACCACCTGGAACACCATAGCAACCGGCTATAACTCCATAGCAACCACCTTGCAACACCCTAGCAACCACCTAGAATACCCTAGCAACCACCTGGAACACCATAACAACTGCCTAGCAACACCCTAGCAACCACCTATAACTCTATAGCAACCACCTAGCAACATCCTAGCAACCACCTAGAAAACCCTACTAACCACCTAGCAACACCCTAGAAACCACCTAGAATACCCTAGCAACCACCTGGAACACCAAAATAACTGCCTACCAACACCCTAGCAACCATCAATAACTCCATAGCAACCTCCTAGCAACCACCTAGAATACCCTAGCAACCACCTAGAACACCCTAGCAACCGCCTAGAATTCCATAGCAACCGCCTAGAACTCCATAGAACCACCTAGCAACACCCTAGCAACCCCCTCAAACTCCATAGCTACCACCTAGCAACACCCTAGACACCACCTAAAACACCATAGTCACCACCAGAACATCATAGCAACTACCGACCACTGTTCACTCTGTTCAGCAGAAAGTCAACTTTGCATTGGCGGCAACCACACTTCACAATTTCTGCAGGAATTGTCTAGTTATTATTATTATTATTATTCTATCTTTCCACCCATTTTTTGGACCGCTACTCCTCCCAGAGTTTTCACACCACATACATGTGCAATGTGTCAAATCGAGCGGCTTGATCGGGAATGAAGTGCTATTACTTTGTGGAAAGTTTGGGTGGACGGTTTTTGAGAAATTTGACTTTTTTTGGGGAATTTTTCCCATAGAGAATGAATGGTGGAATGTTCACCATTGTGATGTCACAATGCTGTCTTCTCAGCCTTGTGATGTCACAATGGTCTGTCTTCCAGCAGCAGTGCTCTGGTCTCTCTCTGGCTTTGGACATTCAGCATTCATCTCTATGGGGCAAAATTGCCCTGAAATTGTGGGATGCCTCATTGGACGTGTTAGCGAGTCCTTTGTCCATTGGTGTAAATTAACCTTGCCCCCTTTCCTGATTGGCCGACATTTGATATTTCATAACTTTTCAACCGTTTGTCATAGAGAATTATGGATCACGTCATTGGACTCAGTAGAGAAAGAGCAACCACCTAGCAACACCCTAGCAACCACCTAGAACAGTCTAGCAACAGCCTGGAACTCCATAGCAACCACCTAGCAACAGCATAGCAACTGCCTAGAACTCTATAACAAATACCTAGAAAACCCTAGCAACCGCCTGGAACTCTATAGCAACCATCTAGCAACACCCTAGCAACCACCTAGAACACCCTAGCAACTGCTTAGAACTCCATAGCAACCACCTAGCAACACCTTAGCAACCGCTTAGAACTCTATGGGAACCACCTAGCAACACCCTAGCAACCACCTAGAACAGCCTTGCAACAGCCTAGATCTCCATAGCAACCACTTAGCAACACACTAGCAACCGCCTAGAATGCCATAGCAACCACCTAGCAACACCCAGGCAAGCGCCTAGAACGCCATAGCAACCACCTACAACACGCTAGCAACTACCTAGAACTATATGGCATCCACATAGCAACACCCTAGCAACCAACTAGAACACCCTAGCAACCCCCTAGAACTTCATAGCAACCACCTAACAACACACTAGTAACCACCTAGACCACACTAGCAACTGCCTAGAATTCCATAGCAAAGACCTAGCAACACCCTAGCAACAGCCTAGAACTCCATAGTAACCCCCTAGCAACATCCTAGCAACAGCCTATAACTCCATAGCAATGACCTAGCAACACCCTAGCAACCACCTGGAACACCCTAGCAACCGCCTAGAACGCCATAACAACCACCTAACAACACACTAGCAACTAACTGTAACACCATAGCAACTGCCTCGAACTCCATAGCAACCACCTAGCAACACCCTAGCAACCACCTAGAACTGCATAGCAACCACCTTGCAACACCCTAGCAACCACCTGGAACACCATAGCAAATGGCTAGCAACACCCTAGCAACCGGCTATAACTCCATAGCAACCACCTTGCAACACCCTAGCAACCACCTAGAATACCCTAGCAACCACCTGGAACACCATAACAACTGCCTAGCAACACCCTAGCAACCACTTATAACTCCATGGCAATCACCTAGCAACATCCTAGCAACCACCTAGAAAACCCTACTAACCACCTAGCAACACCCTAGCAACCACCTAGAATACCCTAGCAACCACATGGAACACCAAAATAATTGCCTAGCAACACCTTAGCAACCATCAATAACTCCATAGCAACCTCCTAGCAACCACCTAGAATACCCTAGCAACCACCTAGCAACACCCTAGCAACCGCCTATAACTCCATAGCAACCACCTGGCAACATCCTAGCAACACCCTAGCAACCACCTGGAACACCATAACAACTGCCTAGCAACACCCTAGCACCCGCCTATAACTCCATGGCTACCACCTAGCAACATCCTAGCAACCACATAGAATTCCCCAGCAACCAACTAGCAATGCCTTAGCAACCACCTAGGACTCCATAGCAACCACCTAGCACCACCCTAGCAACCACCTGGAACACCATATCAACCACCTAGCAACATCCTAGCAACTGCCGAGAACTCCATAGCAACCACCTAGAACACCCTTGCAACTGCCTAGAATTCCATAGCAACCGCCTAGAACTCCATGGAACCACCTAGCAACACCCTAGCAACCCCCTCAAACTCCATAGCTACCACCTAGCAACACCCTAGACACCACCTAAAACACCATAGTCACCACCAGAACATCATAGCGACTACCGACCACTGTTCACTCTGTTCAGCAGAAAATCAACTTTGCATTGGCGGCAACCACACTTCACAATTTCTGCAGGAATTGTCTAGTTAGTGTGGTTGCCTTAGGCAAACACACTATTATTATTGCACATATTATTATTATTATTATTTTTATTTCTTTCCACCCATTTTTTGGACCGCTACTCCTCCCAGAGTTTTCGCACCACATACATGTGAAATACGTCAAATCGAGCGGCTTGATCGGGAATGGTGCGCTATTACTTTGTGGAAAGTTTTGTTGCACGGTTTTTGAGAAATTCCACTTTTTTTGGGAAATTTTTCCCATAGAGAATGAATGGTAGAATGTTCAGCCTTGTGATGTCACAATGCTCTGCCTTCTCTCCCTTGTGATGTCACAATGCTCTGTCTTCTAGCAGCAGTACTCTGGTCTCTCTCTAGATTTGAACATTCTGCCATTCATCTCTATGGGGAAAAATTTCCCACAAATTGTGCAATGCCTCATTGGACATGGTAGAGAGTCCTTTGTCCATTGGTGTAGATCAGCCTCGCCCCCCTTCCTGATTGGCCGATGTTTGATATTTCATAACTTTTGAACCCTTTGTCATAGAGAACTATGGGTCGCGTCATTGGACTCAGTAAATACCTAGCAACCGCCTAGAACTCCATAGCAACCCCCTAGCAACATCCTAGCAACTGCCTACCACTCCATAGCAACCACCTAGCAACACCCTAGCAACCACCTAGACCTGCATAGCAAGCGCCTAGAGACACCCTAGCAACCACCTAGAACAGCCTAGCAACCGCCCTGAGCTCCATAGCAACCACCTAGCAACACCATAGCAACCAAATAGAACTCTATAGCAACCACCTAGCAACACCCTAGCTACCACCTGGAAAACCATAACAAATGTCTAGCAACACCCTAGCAACCAGCTATAACTCCATAGCATCCACCTAGCAACACCCTAGCAACCACCTAGAACTCCATAGCAACCACCTAGCAACACCATAGTAACCACCTAGATCTCTATAGCATCCACCTAGCAACACCCTAGCAACCACCTAGAATACCCTAGGAACCACCTAGCAACACCCTAGCAACCACCTATAACTACATAGCAACCACCTAGCAACACCCTAGCAACCACCTAGAACTGCATAGCAACCACCTTGCAACACCCTAGCAACCATCTGGAACACCATAGCAAATGCCTAGCAACACCCTAGCAACCGGCTATAACTCCATAGCAACCACCTAGCAACACCATAGCAATCACCTGGAACACCATAGCAACCACCTAGCAACACCCTAGTAACCACCTGGAACACCATAACAACTGCCTAGCAACACCCTAGCAACCGCCTATAACTCCATAGCAACCACCTAGCAACATCCTAGCAACCACCTAGAATACTCTGGCAACACCCTAGCAACCGCCTATAACTCCATAGCAAATGCCTAGCAACACCCTAGCAACCGGCTATAAGTACATAGCAACGACCTAGCAACACCATAGTAACCACCGAGAACTCCATAGCATCCACCTAGCAACACCCTAGCAACCACCTAGCAACACCCTAGCAACCACCTGGAACACCATAACAACTGCCTAGCAACACCCTAGCAACCACCTATAACTCCATAGCAACCATCTAGCAACATCCTAGCAACCACCTAGAATACCCTAGCAACACCCTAGCAACCGCCTATAACTCCATAGCAAATGCCTAGCAACACCCTAGCAACCGGCTATAACTCCATAGCAACCACCTAGCAACACACTAGCAACCGCCTGGAACATCATAGCAAATGCCTAGCAACACCCTAGCAACCAGCTATAACTCCATAGCAACCACCTAGCAACACCATAGCAACCACCTAGAACTCCATAGCAACCACCTAGCAACACCCTAGCAACCATTTGGAACACCATACCAACCACCTAGCAACACCGTAGCAACCACCTGGAACACCATAACAACTGCCTAGCAACACCCTAGCAACCGCCTATAACTCCATAGCAACCACCTAGCAACACCCTAGCAACCACCTGGAACACCATAACAACTGCCTAGCAAGACCCTAGCAACCACCTATAACTCCATAGCAAATGCCTAGCAACACCCTAGCAACCGGCTATAACTCCATAGCAACCACCTAGCAACACCATAGTAACCACCGAGAACTCCATAGCATTCACCTAGCAACACCCTAGCAACCACCTAGCAACACCCTAGCAACCACCTGGAACACCATAACAACTGCCTAGCAACACCCTAGCAACCACCTATAACTCCATAGCAACCATCTAGCAACATCCTAGCAACCACCTAGAATACCCTAGCAACACCCTAGCAACCGCCTATAACTCCATAGCAAATGCCTAGCAACACCCTAGCAACCGGCTATAACTCCATAGCAACCACCTAGCAACACACTAGCAACCGCCTGGAACACCATAGCAAATGCCTAGCAACACCCTAGCAACCAGCTATAACTCCATAGCAACCACCTAGCAACACCATAGCAACCACCTAGAACTCCATAGCAACCACCTAGCAACACCCTAGCAACCATCTGGAACACCATACCAACCACCTAGCAACACCCTAGCAACCACCTGGAACACCATAACAACTGCCTAGCAACACCCTAGCAACCGCCTATAACTCCATAGCAACCACCTAGCAACACCCTAGCAACCACCTGGAACACCATAACAACTGCCTACCAACACCCTAGCAACCACCTATAACTCCATAGCAAATGCCTAGCAACACCGTAGCAACCGGCTATAACTCCATAGCAACCACCTAGCAACACCATAGTAACCATCTAGAACTCCATAGCAACCACCTAGAATACCCTAGCAACCACCTAGCAACACCCTAGCAACCACCTGGAACACTATAACAACTGCCTAGCAACACCCTAACAACCGCCTATAACTCCATAGCAACCTCCTAGCAACCACCTAGCAACTGCCTATAACTCCATAGCAACCACCTAGCAACATCCTAGCAACCACCTAGCAACACCCTAGCAATCACCTGGAACACCATAAAAACTGCCTAGCAACACCCTTGCAACTGCTTATAACTCCATAGCAACCACTAGCAACATCCTAGCAACCACTTAGATTACCCTAGCAACCACCTAGCAATGCCCTAGCAACCACCTGGAGCTCCATAGTAACCACCTGGAACTCCATAGCAACCACCTAGCACCACCCTAGCAACCACGTGGAACACCATATCAACCACCTAGCAACATCCTAGCAACTGCCTAGAACTCCATAGCAACCGCCTAGAATTCCATGGAAACCACCTAGAACTCCATAGAACCACCTAGCAACACCCTAGCAACCGCCTCAAACATCATAGCAACTACCTACCACTGCTCACTCTGTTCAGCAGAAAGTCGACTTTGCATTGGCGGCAACCACACTTCACAATTTCTGCAGGAATTGTCTAGTTATTATTATTATTATTATTATTATTCCACCCATTTTTTGGACCGCTACTCCTCCCAGAGTTTTCGCACCACATACACATGCCATATGTCAAATTGACCGGCTTCTTTGGGAATCGATGGCTATTACTTTGTGGAAATTTTCGCTGCACGGTTTTTGAGAAATATGACTTTTTATGGCCAATTTTTCCCATTGAAAATGAATGGGGCGGTGACGTCATAAAAATGTGAATTATGAAGTTACAGCATTGGTCGGCTTTGCACACGTGATGCGGTTGGCTGTTCGTCCTCACCAGCCACCAGAAAGGATATAGCGGAAGTGAACGGATAAAACAGTATTCCAAATGCAAAATTTCAAATGAAAACGCTGTCAGCTAGGTATATCAACAAAACATATGGCTTAGGCATACCCAGAAGTCCTCAATAATAACAGTATTTCACAAGATATTACGCAAATTCTTTGACGACGTTTCGTCAGGTCCAGCGTCTTTGAATGCTAATGCTAACAGACTACATGCATTGTATGCGACGATTAAAAAACTTTCGGTTGACCTAAAAAAACGATATTCCAAAACCAAAATTAGACGTGCTGTTATACCTGGTTAGAAAGCTTATGCTCTCACCTACTGAATAAACGAATTCTCAAACAAGCCAGACTGTACTAAAGAGTGCAACAACGCCGTCAACAACACGTGTGCAGCAGCTTCTGATCCGGTCTTCAGTGGGCTTGTAATACCACACATGTTGCTTTGGGTGTTGTCGAACTTTGTAGTACAATCTGGCTTGATCTACACATCATCGATCTAATAGGTGACAGAATAAGCTTTCTAACAATGTATAATATGTCAAATTTTACTTTTGTAATACCGTTTTATATTCCAGCGAGTTGGAAACTTTGGTCTCGTTATAACTGCATTACACATCAGTCTGCATTACACGTCAGACTTAGGGTTTTTCCAAGACCCTCTGAACATGCCAGCTAGCTTTGTGATTCGCCGTCACTCGTCACCGCATACCGCAAGTAAAACACTGAGATCTCAAATTTTGATGAAAGGATAATTTAGCTCTGAATATATGTGTCGCAAATCAACTCGTTGTAGTGATGTTATAGCAGGTACACAATGCCCTGTCTCTGCTTATACTACAGAAACTGTTCACTCCGTTCAGCACAAAGTCGACTTTGCATTGGCGGCAACCACACTTCACAATTTCTGCAGGAATTGTCTAGTTAGTGTGGTTGCCTTAGGCAAACACACTATTATTATTGCACATATTATTTATTTATTATTATTATTATTATTATTCCACCCATTTTTTGGACCGCTACTCCTCCCAGAGTTTTCGCACCACATACATGTGCAATGTGTCAAATCGAGCGGCTTGATCGGGAATGAAGTGCTATTACTTTGTGGAAAGTTTGGGTGGACGGTTTTTGAGAAATTTGACTTTTTTGGGGGAATTTTTCCCATAGAGAATGAATGGTGGAATGTTCACCCTTGTGATGTCACAATGCTGTCTTCTCACCTTTATGATGTCACAATGGTCTGTCTTCTAGCAGCAGTGCTCTGGTCTCTCTCTGGCTTTGGACATTCAGCATTCATCTCTATGGGGCAAAATTGCCCTCAAATTGTGGGATGCCTCATTGGACGTGTAAGAGAGTCGATTGTCCATTGGTGTAAATTAACCTCGCCCCCTTTCCTGATTGGCCGACATTTGATATTTAATAACTTTTCAACCGTTTGTCATAGAGAATTGTGGATCGCGTCATTGGACTCAGTAAAGACGGAGCAACCACCTAGCAACACCCTAGCAACCACCTAGAACAGCTTAGCAACAGCTTGGAACTCCATAGCAACCACCTAGCAACAGCATAGCAACTGCCTAGAACTCTATAGCAAATACCTAGAAAACCCTAGCAACGACCTGGAACTCCATAACAACTATCTAGCAACACCCTAGCAACCACCTAAAACACCCTAGCAACTGCCTAGAACAGCTTAGCAACAGCTTGGAACTCCATAGCAACCACCTAGCAACAGCATAGCAACTGCCTAGAACTCTATAGCAAATACCTAGAAAACCCTAGCAACGACCTGGAACTCCATAACAACTATCTAGCAACACCCTAGCAACCACCTAAAACACCCTAGCAACTGCTTAGAACTCCATAGCAACCACCTAGCAACACCTTAGCAACCGCTTAGAACTCTATGGGAACGACCTAGCAACACCCTAGCAACCACCTGGAACACCATAACAACTGCCTAGCAACACCCTAGCAACTGCTTATAACTCCATAGCAACCACCTAGCAACATCTTAGCAACCATCTAGAATACCCTAGCAACACCCTAGCAACCGCCTATAACTCCATAGCAAATGCCTAGCAACACCCTAGCAACCGGCTATAAGTCCATAGCAAACACCTAGCAACACCTTAGCAACCACCTAAATCTCCATAGCATCCACCTAGCAACACCTAGCAACATCCTAGCAACCACTTAGCAACCACTGGGAACACCATAACAACTGTCTAGCAACACCCTAGCAACGGCCTATAACTCCATAACAACCACCTAGCAACATCCTAGCAACCACTTAAAATACGCTAGCAACCACCTAGCAACACTATAGTAACCACCTAGAACTCCATAGCAACCACCTAGAATACCCTAGCAACCACCTAGCAACACCCTAGCAACCACCTGGAACACCATAACAACTGCTTAGCAACACCCTAACAACTGCCTATAACTCCATAGCAACCTCCTAGCAACCACCTAGCAACTGCCTATAACTCAATAGCAACCACCTAGCAACATCCTAGCAACCACCTAGCAACACCCTAGCAACCAGCTGGAACACCATAAAAACTGCCTAGCAACACCCTAGCAACCGCCTATAACTCCATAGCAACCCCCTAGCAACATCCTAGCAACCACCTATAACTCCATAGCAACGACCTAGCAACACCCTAGCAACCACCTAGAACAACCTAGCAACCATCTAGAACTCCATAGCAACCACCTAACAACACAATAGCAACCACCTGGAACACCATAGCAAATGCCTAGCACCACCCTAGCAACCGGCTATAACTCCATAGCAACCACCTAGCAACACCTCAGCAACCACCAAGAACTCCATAGCAACCACCTAGCAACACCATAGCAACCACCTGGAACACCATAGCAACCACCTAGCAACACCCTAGCAACCACCTGGAACACCATAACAACTGCCTAGCAACACTCTAGCAACCGCATATAACTCCATAGCAACCACCTAGCAACATCCTCGCAACCACCTAGAATACCCTAGCAACACCCTAGCAACCGCCAATAACTCCATAGCAAATACCTAGCAACACCCTAGCAACATCCTAGGAACCACCTAGAATACCCTAGCAACACCCTAGCAAATGGCTATAACTCCATAGCAACCACCTAGAACTCCATAGCAACCATCTAGCAACACCCTAGCATCCACCTGGAACACCATAGCAACCACTTTGCAACACCCTAGCAACCACCTGGAACACCATAACAACTGCCTAGCAACACCCTAGCAAACGCCTATAACTCCATAGCAACCACCTAGCAACATCCTAGCAACCACCTAAAATACCCTAGCAACAACCTAGCAACTGCCTATAACTCCATAGCAAATGCCTAGCACCACCCTAGCAACCGGCTATAACTCCATAGCAACCACATAGCAACACCACAGCAACCACCAAGAACTCCATAGCAACCACCTAGCAACACCATAGCAACCACCTGGAACACCATAGCAACCACCTAGCAACACCCTAGCAACCACCTAGAATACCCTAGCAAACACCTAGCAATGCCCTAGCAACCACCTGGAACACCATAACAACTACCTAGCAACACCCTAACAACCACCTATTACTCAATAGCAACCTCATAGCAACCACCTAGCAACAGCCTAGCAACCGCCAATAACTCCATAGCAACCACCTAGCAACATCCTAGCAACCACCTAGCAACACCCTAGCAACCACCTGGAACACTATAACAACTGCTAGCAACACCCTAGCAACCACCTATGACTCCATAGCAACCACCTAGCACCACTCTAGCAACCACCTGGAACACCATATCAACCACCTAGCAACATCCTAGCAACTGCCTAAAACTCTATAGAAACCTAGCAACACCCTAGCAACCGCCTCAAACATCATAGCAACTACCTATCACAGTTCACTCTGTTCAGCAGAAAGTCGACTTTGCTTTGGCGGCAACCACACTTCACAATTTCTGCAGGAATTGTCTAGTTATTATTATTATTATTCCACCCATTTTTTGGACCGCTACTCCTCCCAGAGTTTTCGCACCACATACATGTGCAATATGTCAAATCGAGCGGCTTGATCGGGAATGGTGTGCTATTACTTTGTGGAAATTTTCGCTGCACGGTTTTTGAGAAATATGACTTTTTATGGCCAATTTTTCCCATAGAGAATGAATGGTGGAATGTTCACCTTTGTGATGTCACAATGCTGTCTTCTCACCTTTGTGATGTCACAATGCTCTGTCTTCTAGCAGCAGTACTCTGGTCTCTCTCTAGATTTGAACATTCTGCCATTCATCTCTATGGGGAAAAATTGCCCACAAATTGTGCAATGCCTCATTGGACATGGTAGAGAGTCCTTTGTCCATTGGTGGAGATCAGCCTTGCCCCCCTTCCTGATTGGCCGATGTTTTATATTTCATAACTTTTGAATCGTTTGTCATAGAGAACTATGGGTTGCGTCATTGGACTCAGTAAAGACCTAGCAACCGCCTAGAACTCCATAGCAACCCCCTAGCAACATCCTAGCAACCGCCTATAACCCCATAGCAACGACCTAGCAACACCCTAGCAACCGCCCAGAACTCCATAGCAACTACCTAGCAACACCCTAGCAACCACCTAGAACTGCATAGCAACCACCTAGCAACACCATAGCAACCACCTAAAACCCCATAGCAACCACCTAGCAACACCCCAGCAACCACCTGGAACACCATAGCAACCACCTAGCAACCACCTGGAACACCATAACAACTGCCTAGCAACACCCTATCAACCGCCTATAACTCCATAGCAACCACCTAGAAACATCCTAGCAACCACCTAGAACACCATAGCAACCGCCTATAACTCCATAGCAACCATCTAGCAACACCCTAACAACCGCCTAGAACTGCATAGCAACCACCTAGCAACACCCTAGCAACTGCCTAGAACTCCATAGCAACTGCCTAGAACTCCACAGCAACCACCTAGCAACACCCTAGCAACCACCTAGAACTGCATAGCAACCACCTAGCAAGACCCTAGCAACCACCTGGAACACCATAGCAAATGCCTAGCAAATCCCTAGCAACCGCCTTTAACTCCCTAGCAACCACCTAGCAACACCATAGCAACCACCTAGAATTCCATAGCAACACCCTAGCAACCACCTGGAACACCATAGCAACCACCCAGAATACCTTAGCAACCGCACTGAACTCCATAGCAACCACCTAGCAACACCCTAACAACCACCTAGAACTCCATAGCAACCACCTAACAACACACTAGCAACCACCTAGAGCACCCTAACAACTGCCTAGAATGCCTTAGCAACCACCTAGCAACACCATAGCAACCACCTAGAACTCCATAGCAACCACCTAGCAACACCCTAGCAACCACCTGGAACACCAAAGCAAATGCCTAGCAACACCCTAGCAACCACCTAAAACTCCGTAGCCACCACCTAGCAACATCCTAGCAACTGCCTAGAACTCCATAGCAACCACCCAGAATACCTTAGCAACCGCACTGAACTCCATAGCAACCACCTGGCAACACCCTAACAACCACCTAGAACTCCATAGCAACCACCTAACAACACACTAGCAACCACCTAGAGCACCCTAACAACTGCCTAGAATGCCTTAGCAACCACCTAGCAACACCATAGCAACCACCTAGAACTCCATAGCAACCACCTAGCAACACCCTAGCAATCACCTGGAACACCATAGCAAATGCCTAGCAACACCCTAGCAACCACCTAAAACTCCGTAGCCACCACCTAGCAACATCCTAGCAACTGCCTAGAACTCCATAGCAACCACCTAGCAACATCCTAGCAACCACCTAGCAACAACTTAGCAACCACCTGGAACATAATAACAACTGCCAAGCAACACCCTAGCAACCGCCTATAACTTCATAGCAACCAGCTAGCAACATCCTAACAACCACTTAGAATACCCTAGCAACCACCTAGCAATGCCCTGGCAACCA
Organism: Anguilla pacifica; assembly: GCA_039654925.1. NCBI lineage: Eukaryota > Metazoa > Chordata > Actinopteri > Anguilliformes > Anguillidae > Anguilla > Anguilla pacifica. The sequence goes on along the minus strand of CM077290.1, from coordinate 30,868,470 downwards.
CCTGGTGCTCCATAGCAACCACCTAGCAACACCCTAGCAACCACCTGGAACACCATAACAACTGCCTAGCAACACCCTAGCAACTGCTTATAACTCCATAGCAACCACCTAGCAACACCCTAGCAACCACCTAGAATACCCTAGCAACACCCTAGCAACCACCTATAACTCTCTAGCAAATGCCTAGCAACACCCTAGCAACAGGCTATAACTCCATAGCAGCCACCTAGCAACATCCTAGAAACCATCTAGAATACCCTAGCAACACCCTAGCAACCGCCTGTAACTCCATAGCAAATGCCTAGGAACACCCTAGCAACCGGCTATAACTCCATAGCATCCACCTAGCAACACCCTAGCAACCACATAAAATACCCTAACAACCACCTAGCAACACCCTAGCAACCACCTGGAACACCATAACAACTGCCTAGCAACACCCTAGTGACTGCCTATAACTCCATAGCAATCTCCTAGCAACCACCTAGAATACCCAAGCAACCACCTAGCAACACCCTAGCAACCGCCTATAACTCCATAGCAACCACCTAGCAACATTCTAGCAACCACCTAGAACACCCTAGCAACCACCTAGAACTCCATAGCAACCACTTAGCAACACCCTAGCAACCACCTAGAACTCCATAGCAACCACCTAACAACACCCTAGCAACCACCTAGACCTCCATAGCAACCACTTAGCAACACCCTAGCAACCGCCTATAACTCCATAGCAACCATCTAGCAACACCCTAACAACCACCTAGAACTCCATAGCAACCACCTAACAACACCCTAGCAACCACCTAGAACTCCATAGCAACCACCTAGCAACACCCTAGCAACCACCTAGAATACCCTAGCAACACCCTAGCAACCACCTATAACTCCATAGCAACCACCTAGCAACATCGTAGCAACCACCTAGAACTCCATAGCAACCACCTAGCAACATCGTAGCAACCACCTAGAACTCCACAGAACCACCTAGCAACACCCTAGCAACCACCTAGAACACCCTAGCAACCGCCTGTAACTCCATAGCAACGACCTAGCAACACTCTAGCAACCACCTAGAACACCCTAGCAACCGCCTAGAACTTCATAGCAAACACCTAACAACACACTAGCAACCACCTGTAACACCATAGCAACTGCCTAGAACTCCATAGCATCCACCTAGCAACACTATAGCAACCACCTAGAACTCCATGGCATCCACCTAGCAACACCCTAGCAACCACCTAGAACACCCTAGCAACCACCTAGCAACACCCTAGCAACCACCTGGAACACCATAACTGCCTAGCAACACCCTAGCAACCGCCAATAACTGCATAGCGACCTCCTAGCAACCACCTAGAATACCCTAGCAACCACCTAGCAACACCCTAGCAACCACCTATAGCCCCATAGCAACCTCCTAGCAACCACCTAGCAACACCCTAGCAACCGCCTATAAATCCATAGCAACCACCTAGCAACATCCTAGCAACCACCTATTAACACCCTAGCAACCACCTGGAACACCATAACAACCGCCTAGCAACACCCTAGCAACCACCTATAACTCCATAGCAACCACCTAGCAACATCCTAGCAACCACTTAGAATACCCTAGCAACCACCTAGCAATGCTCTAGCAACCACCTAGAACTCCATAGCAACCACCTAGCAAAACCCTAGCAACCGCCTATAACTCCATAGCATCCACTTAGCAACATCCTAGCAATAACCTAGCAACACCCTAGCAACCACCTGGAACACCATAACTGCCTAACAACACCCTTGAAACCGCCTATAACTCCATAGCAACCACCTAGCAACATTTTAGCAACCACTTAGAATACCCTAGCAACCACCTAGCAATGCCCTAGCAACCACCTAGAACTCCTTAACAACCACCTAGCAACACCCTAACAACTGCCTAGAATGCCTTAGCAACCACCTAGCAACACCATAGCAACCACCTAGAACTCCATAGCAACCACCTAGCAACACCCTGGCAACCACCTGGAACACCATAGCAAATGCCTAGCAACACCCTAGCAACCAGCTATAACTCCATAGCAACCACTTAGAACTCCATAGCAACCACTTAGCAACACCCTGGAAACCACCTGGAACAGCATTGCAACCACCTAGCAACACCCAGGCAACCACCCAGAATGCCTTAGCAACCGCCCTGAACTCCATAGCAACCATCTAGCAACACCCTAACAACCACCTAGAACTCCATAGCAACCACCTAACAACACCCTAGCAACCACCTAGAGCACCCTAACAACTGCCTAGAACGCCTTAGCAACCACCTAGCAACACCCTAGCAACCACCTGGAACACCATAGCAAATGCCTAGCAACCACCTAGAACTCCATAGCAACCACCTAGCAACATCCTAGCAACTGCCTAGAACTCCATAGTAACCACCTAGCAACATCCTAGCAGCTGCCTAGAACTCCATAGCAACTACCTAGAACACCCTTGCAACCGCATAGAATTCCATAGCAACCACCTAGAACTCCAAAGAACCACCTGGCAACACCCTAGCAACCGCCTCAAACTCCATAGCTACCACCTAGCAACATTCTAGACACCACCTAAAACACCATAGTCACCGCAGAACATCATAGCAACTACCTACCACTGTTCACGCTGTTCAGCACAAAGTCGACTTTGCATTGGTGGCAACCACACTTGACAATTTCTGTAGGAATTGTCTAGTTATTATTCTTATTATTTTTTCTGCTAAAACTGTCTGAGGCTCAGAAACCATAAGTCCTAGAGCATCCAAATTTGGCAGGTGGGTTCCTATGGCCCCCCACTACTCAGGCACTAAAAATCATTATGTCGGCCAGATGGTGGTGCTATAACAAAGGGTTTTGCGTAAAAGGCCATAACTCCCACACCATACGTTAGATCAACACAAAACTTCATCAGCCGATGCATCTGAAGGTGCTCTACAACTTTGCCATTGGCAGCACCTATGTCCGCCATATTGTTTGCCCGCCATTTTAACTTTTTCGTTTGGGCGTGGAAACTTTCTCCGCTAAAATGTCTGAGGCTCAGCAACCATGAGATGTAGACCAACCAAATTTGGTAGGTGGGTTCCTATGGCCCCCCACTACTCAGGCACTAAAAATCACCTACGTCAGCCAGATAGTGGCGCTATAACAAAGGGTCATGTTTAAAAGGTCATAACTCCCACACCGTAAGTCAGATCAACACAAAACTTCATCGGCCATTGCATCTGAATGTGCTCTACAACTTTACCATTGGGACCACGTATGTCCGCCATATTGTTTGCGCGCCATTTGGACTTTTTTATTAGGTGGGGTGCGGAAGAGCTGGAGCTCCAAATCTAAGTGTTACGACATTTGGTAAACTTCTTTACGGCAAGCGACATCCATGGCGACGCAAGTAATCCGACACCGTAGGGTCTAGTTTTTATCAGTGAGGGGAGGGTCTGAACGTCGGGGAAGCAATGGAAGACAGTGCCAGAGTGCATTCTAGGCTATTAAAGGTTTGTTAGTAAAAGCTTTTTGAGAGGATTTATCATTACTTTTCTTTGGCATGGATCCATTTGAAGACAATATTGACTGTAAGCTTAGGGTTGTAACTAGGTAGTTGTTTCGTCGGTGACTTAGCCTTAACTCGTCTTAACTATTGCTTGTATTTTTGCATAGACTGCGTTGTTGCTGTTCTTGTTTGTGTTAGTGTTAATCAGTTTAAAATACAGGGTCCAAGTTGAACTATGCGGTTGTTCCCTGCATTTGGAACGGTACGCTACTGCCCTCTAGGGTTTTCGACACACTTGTTCCTGCTTATGGTTATACACTTTGTTGTACGTCGCTCTGGATGAGAGCGTCTGCCAAATGCCTGTAATATAATGTAATGTAATATTCTGTAACAACAAGATAAACCCGACATTTGCCCTATAATATGCCAATACAGCAGTGAAAACGCTGCTCACTGAATAACAAAATAAACGAGACAGCGTTTATAATTTTATTAAATTATGCCATGTCATTCTACAGTCAATATCTGGGACTAAACATTGAATAAATATACAATCTTACCACTGGTTTTACGCGTAGAGATGTCCCTTTTGAGACTGAGTGGTCATATATTGTCTTGGACAATCCGTTTGTGAAATTCACGCACATTTTGTTATACCTGGGTAGGCTAACTTCAAAGATAGCTGTGCGTAGTACCACACCTGTTGCTTACGGCGTTGTCGCCCTTTTTAGTACAATTTGGCTTGATTGACAATTCATTTATTCAGTAGGTGAAAGTATAAGCTTTCTAACCATGTATAACATGTCTGATTTTGCTTTTGGAATAGCGCTTTATAGGTCAGCGTAACCGATAATTTTCTTATATGCCAGTGTCTAAATAAATAATACAGTAGGCTACTCTGCGGGCAGCACACAGTTCGCGAGTTGATCTTTCGTCTTTTGTTTAGTTTTTTCTCACTGTCCTATCTATTATTTGAAATGTGTATTATTATTCTATCTGTCTCTGAGGCACTCTGAAATGTGCTTTCTCTGATAACCTGAGCAATGGATTGGAATATGTGTCTGACGTAGTGTTGCACGGTATACCAAAACTTCAGCACTTTTTCGGTACTTAAAAAAAAAAAAAAAATGGTTCGGTATTAGAATATTCCGATGTTCTGCAGTTTTGAGTCAAATGTAAAAGCCAGGGAAATTTGTCTCCCGCGTTACTGATTGAGAGGATGAAAAGTGTAATTTGTCAGAATCTTCGCTAGATGGCAGTAGCAACTAAGGTTGCCAAGTGAGGTGACGTGCGCTTGTGCATTCGTTCGCTGATACAGCGCAAGCTTCGACTCAGTTGACTTCAGTAGCAGTAGGTGTTCTAATTTGTAAATATTTTATTATAGGAAGATGCAGAATTGTTATTAAAATATGCTGTTTTTAGATCTATTTAAAAGTGAAATACCTGTTTAAAGATTATTTAGTTTACAATTGTTACTTTTTTCAAATATGTTTAATATTTTTTTCTATTGTTGAGTGTTGTAACACTATAGGCCTATGCTTATTAATATGTTGAACAGGCTTCAACTTAAAGGTTGTTCATAAACCAGGTTTTTAACCCTCTGGGGTCGAGAGCTCAGCCGGCGGAGCTCGACAAGATGAAATTAACTTTCATTTCTATTTGGGTGATTAACTTCACGTGCTGTTATCATACAGACGCAACAAAAACAGACAGAAACCTTAGAATTGCAACTTTCCAATGCGCCCATTGGCAAATAATATGAATTGTTTTAAAAGTTTTAAATTTGATTAATTAGACCATGTATGCTTCATTAAACTTTACTCCTTACTATGTGAATTTCGCTCAGCAGGAAGTCCGCCCAAATCGCATTCACATGTTAACAACATTGTAATTACTCTCCATAGAAGGAGACTAAAGGAGGGGCAATGCGAGATCCTTGTGAGAAATGCCAAGTCTGCGAAAGCGGGATAGAATGTCAAAGTGTCGCCTAATTCACTTCTTTTGAGGTGAACATTTCGTTTAATTTTGGAAAATGGTCCGTCCGGAAGCCGACACTGATGAAGAGCGGTGTCATTTTGAACAGCGAACTGATCCAGCTGAGGATCAACTTCATGCGTAAGTATATTTATTATGATCATATTGGTAAATATGTGTACTGTATTGCAACGTATCTGTGTGTTTGTAGGAATATCCAGCAATATGCGCGTTTGTAAATTCCCACACTACGAACGATTCGAACTATTGCATCTCAAAATTATAGGCTAGGCTCTCTGCGTCTGGTTGTGTTAGAAGTATCAGGTAGACTGTATGTTTTTCGATCATATTGGTAATAAATAGCTCGTGGCGTGGCTAGGATTCTAAAACTGATGTCCTCGCACAATCGATATTAGCATACCGTAAGTAAATTCGGGAAATAGCAATATAATAACCACTTAGCTAAACAGACCTAGCCTACTTCAGATTGAGGCATTGTTATTGATGAGTTGCGTGTAGTTGAGCTGGAATATCAATGTTTATTTAGTTTAGCTAATGTTGTTTCGTTGATAGCTTGCATTATTTGTAAATGTGTGCTGTATTACATTCTCTGTGTGTTTGTAGGAATATTCACTAATATGCGCGCTTGTAAATTCCCACACTACGAACGATTCTAACCATTGCTTCTCAAGATTATAGGCTACCTCTCTGCGTCTGGTTGTGTTTGTTTGGTTCTTTGTTTGTATATGATGTAACCATGTCACATTTCCTAAGTTTTGTTTTCATTAGTTAGTGGTTTGCCCCTTTTTTGTAAAGGACATTTAATTTTCACCTGTTGAAGGAAATGTGCTATATAAATAAAGTTTGATTTGATGTCACATTTCCTAACAATTTTGTTTTTATCATATTTACAGATATGCTGATCAGGAAACACGGCCTAGTTCACCACTAGCTAAGAGGCCACGCAAGCGTTGCAAGAGTACACCAGTCTCATCTCATCTTCCATGCATATAGTTTGCTTCAATAAATATTCTGAAAATCAAAAGATGTCTTTGTTTCTGTCTTCTAAATGGCTCACTGATTCTTTGTCTTAGTGGTGGGGAGGCATGCGGCCAGGTGTGAATAGCCTACTTAGCTGGCAGGTCGTCCTACCCAATGCATATTCATTACAGAAAGGCCATTTGCCCTCCCATTCTCACCTGGTGTTGAAAAATAGTAGTCACAACACTAACTTTTAGCAATGTATTTTATATTTCTCATTGAATTTGCTAAAATATTTTGTCATCTTTTGATACCCAAGACCTTGATGAACACATTTCAGTGACCAAAAGTCTTAGTCACAATTGTTTAGTGTGTTTTATTACAACATTCCTGTGCATGTTCAAAACTACTGTTTACAGTTTGTGTCTTTTTAGAGCAGTTTACAATCCTTCCATGATTATGACCTACTTACTGCTGCCATATTATTGTAGCTGAGTTTGTGCTGAAAACAAAGATATGAAACACTTTGGAATCACTGTATATAAAGTTGATGAAATTTACACAAATGTCAGAGCATCGCACAATCACCAGTGTGCCTCATTTTACCCTTAGACCCCAGAGGGTTAATAAACCGTGAATTCGAAAATGAGGTCAACCCTTGTGGACATTACGTTTCTGATCTGTTAAGGTAATTTCATTATCGTTAGGTACCAAGTATCGAATCAGCATGGTTTAAGTTTCAAGTATCATTTCAGTATTGAGTATCGTGATACTAAACCTGGTATCAGTATCAAAGTCAAAATTTTGGTATCGTGATAACAATAGTGTGACGCCTTTTCTAGTTGCGGCGTAGAAACACTGCAGCTGTACATACACGCCGGGCCATCTAAGTGTTACGACATAGTAAAGGCCTTCACGGGAAGCGGCCAGGACACATCCATGGTGACGCAACTAAGTCATCAGACAGCATGTTTTAGCACAAATTTGGCCATAAGTCATCAATATTTTACTACGTCAGACACATATTCCAATCCATTGTTCATCATGATATTCAGTAGATATGTTGGGTGAAGGTATATGATCATGAGGACAAAGCCATTTTAAAATTGCTCCATAGGGGGCGCGATATTGCCAATGCTTGGACCCCTCCCAACGCCGCTTGCGGCTTTAATCCACTTCTTTGCCTTAAAAAAGTCTTGGGTTGCTTTCGCAGTATGCTTCAGGTCATTGTCCATCTGTACTGTGAAGCGCCGTCCAATGAGTTTTGAAGCATTTGGCTGAATCTGAGCAGATGATATAGCCCTATACACTTCAGAATTCATCCTGTCAGCAGTCACATCATCAATAAATACAAGGGAGCCAGTTCCAGTGGCAGCCATACATGCCCACGCCATAACACTACCTCCACCATGCTTCACAGATGAGGTGGTATGCTTTGGATAATGAGCAGTTCCTTCCCTTCTCCATACTCTTCTCTTCCCATCATTCTGGTACAAGTTGACCTTTGTCTCATCTGTCCATAGGATGTTGTTCCAGAACTGTACAGGCTTTTTTAGATGTTTTTTGGCAAACTCTAATCTGGTCTTCCTGTTTTTGAGCCTTACCAATGGTTTACATCTTGTGGTAAACCCTCTGTATTTACTCTGGTGAAGTCTTCTCTTGATTGTTGACTTTGACACAGATACGCCTACCTCCTGGAGGGTGTTCTTGATCTGGCCAACTGTTGTGAAGGGGTTTCTCTTCACCAGGGAAAGTGTCATCCACCACAGTTGTTTTCCGTGGTCTTCCGGGCCTTTTGGTGTTCCTGAGCTCACCAGTGCATTCTTTCTTTTTAAGAATGTACCAAATAGTTGATTTGGCCGCACCTAATGTTTTGATATCTCTCTGATGGGTTTTTTTTTTTCAGCCTAATGATGGCTTGCTTCAGCTTAATATTGAGAGTTAACAGCAACAGATTCCAAATGCAAATGCCACACTTGAAATCAATTCTAGACCTTTTATCTGCTTACTTGTAAATGAAATAATGAGGGAATAACACACACCTGGCCATGGGTCAGCTGAGCAGCGAATTGTCCAATTACCTTTGGTCCCTTAAAAAGGGGGGACCACATATAAAAAGTGCTGTAATTCCTACACCATTCACCCGATTTGGATGTAAATACCTTCAAATTAAAGCTGAAGGTCTGCGCTTTAAGCTCATATTCATTATTTAAATTCAACTCCAATATGCTGTGGTAGACAGCTAAAATAACAATAACTTTGTCAGTGTCCAAATATTTATGGACCTGACTGTATATCACTGACCTTGACAGGGACATAGAAAGTACATTGGTACAATGTACAATGATACAAAACTGGGAGGCCCAGCTAATAGTTTGGACGCTACTAAAGTAATCCAAGGAGATTTAAATGAAATCCAGAAATGGGTGGAAACCTGGCAAATGAAATTTAATATAGCCAGATGTAAAGTTCAGCGTGTGGGAAATAAAAACCTTAGGCAGGATGGGAGGAACACAATTGGAATATGCTCAGTTTGAAAAAGACTTGGGAGTAATGGTTGATCAAAGCCTTTCTGGTTCTAGGCACCATGCTGTAGCAGTAAAAAATGGCAACAGGATGCTGGGATATATAGCCAAAAGTATTGAGTATAAATCCAAGGAAGTTATACTTATCTTATACAATACATTTGCTAGACCACACTTACAGTACTGTGTGTAGTTCTGGGGGCTGTACTACAAGAAAGATATTGAGGCTCTGGAAAAAGTTCAAAGAAGAGCACTAAATTTATTCCTGGTATTAAAGATAAAAGCTATGAGGAAAGACTTAAGATGCTTAGTAACTTAGTAAACTCTTAGTAACTCTTCTAGCTTAGTAAAGGAAACTCGGGTGATTTGATTGAGGCTCTTAAATTCATTAAGCGGCTCAACAAAGTGAAGTAACGAGATTCTTCAGGTTGAGTTCTGTTATTAGAATGAGGGGACATAAATGGAAATTAACAAAAGGTAGATTCCATACAGACATTAGGAAGTATTTTTTCACACAGAGAGCAGTCAATGTGTTGAATTTCCTGCCAGACCACGTAGTAGAGGCAGCACTAATTTAGGTAGGAAAATGGCAAGCATTATTGGGCCGAATGGCCTGTTCTCGTCATTATATTATGTGATGTATGTTATAATCAAAAACATCTGCGAAGCCATTTGCCCCAAATGTTATGGTGCTCTGAAATGGAGGGACTATGTATAAAGAGTGCTGTAATTTCTACAGGGTTAAACCAAAATTATAGATTACAAGTCTTGTAATTTTAAAGTTCAGAGCCAAATCAATTTTTAAAAAATATGTCTTTCTTCCAAGCATCATGGAGCTCTCTGTATATCTGCATGTATAGATATACATATCTATGTACGGGTATTCCCATACATGGCCTCACATACTGGCTGCTTCAAATACTAATGTATTTCGCATGTGAATATTATATTTTCATTTGGTGAATTCTTAGTCCTATTGATCATTTTTATCAGCAGCTATGGTAATGAGGGGTTGGGTGATGTCCAACGAGCGGTGGTGTGGGGTGGACTTCTTGACAGAGGGTTTTGTCCCATCCCGCTAGGCAGAGGAGCTGAGACAGAGGCTGAGGGACCTGGAGGAGAGGGAAAGGAGGGAGGGGAAGAAGATGGCTGATGAGGAGGCGCTGAGAAAGATCCGTTCCGTAGAGGAGCAGATCGACACGCTTAACAAGAAACTGTCCCTCGCCAAGCAGGTGTGTGTGTGTTTGTGCACACGACTTTGTGTATGTGCGTGCATACTTGTGTTTGTTTGTTTGTGTGTATGTGTGCGTGCATGCATGCGTGTGCCTGTGTCTGCACATTTATGTATGCTACTGTGTGTGTGTGTGTGTGTGTGTGTGTGTGTGTGTGTGTGTGTGTGTGTGTGTGTGTGTGCGCGCGCGCGCGCGTGTGTATGCGCGTGTATTTACCATTCTCTCACACCATGGCTACAATGAAATTACCAACGATGTAACCATCCTACACTGCCCATTTCTACCCCCTACCCCCTCGTGTGCATGGCAGGAAGAGGATGCCTTGCTAAGCGAGATGGATGTGACAGGCCAGGCATTTGAGGACATGCAGGAGCAGAACATTCGGCTCATGCAGCAGCTCAGGGAGAAGGACGACGCCAACTTCAAACTGATGAGCGAGAGGATCAAGTCCAACCAGATCCACAAACTGCTGAAGGAGGAGAAGGAGGAGCTGGCTGACCAGCTGCTCACGCTCAAAACACAGGTGGATGGGGCTAGAGCTCACCAGTCACTGTGTGCGTGTGTGTGTGTGTGTGTGTGTGTGCGCATGCGTGCGTGCATGTGCTAACTTCCCTTCCCCCACCCCCCGGGCAGGTGGACGCCCAGCTTCAGGTGGTGAGAAAGCTGGAAGAGAAGGAGCGCCTCCTACAGAACACTATCGTTACTGCAGAGAAAGAGCTGACGCTGAGGACTCAGGCCCTGGACATGAACAAACGCAAGGTACCTCCACTCTACTGGACCTGTCCTTCAGGAGCCCTTGCTCTATTCTCTAACCAGGGCTGAGTGCTGATGGTCATCACTACTTGAGACTGATTGTTCTCCTGCTGGTGTCCCCTCCTGTGTCCAAGGACCTTTTACACCTGTTTATGACAGAGTACGTTTCTGAGGTTCTCAGACTTTCTGTAGGGCTGTCTTGTGGCTGCTGCATCCTCTGTAGGTTCAGAAAAGGACAGATAAAGACAGACACAGGTCCTCCTCCCAGTTGTGCTCTGCCAATGCAGGCAGTTCCTATTGAACAGCTCACTGTTTCTATTGAAACACTAGCCAGTTGAGCAGTCTTCGTGACTGAAGCTCCTGCCATCTGTGCCCCAATAATGAACCCTCTTTCAAAGTCATTTAGATCTTTTCCTTTTGCCATGTTTATCCTAAATCGAGGTCAATTGGGCCTGCTGAACATTTTTATACATGCCATAGAGCATGATTGGATGTTAATTGCTTAATTGTATAATGCAGTACACGTGTATAGAATCATCTGCATTTGTTATGTTTCTCCTCTCATTTATTCAGGTATTTCCTTTAATTTGTCACCCCTCTGTCGGTAGCGTAATGTTCTGGCCCCCTCTTTCCCTGTCCCCCTAGGCGCAGGAGTCAGCCCAGCTCTCAGAGGAGATCCGGGTGCAGCTGGATGCTGTGCAGCAGAAGCTGAACGGGGTTCGAGAGGAGGTGATTGAGAACAGCCTCTCCCGCGAGAAGGAGTCCTTCAATGCCCGCAGGGCCCAGGTAAGTGCTTTTGCACCCACTAAGACCGCCTGGTATACACACACTCTACACACACAGAGAAACCTACATACATGCACCCACACACACAAATGCCACACATGCACACACACACCCCACATTTACACACACCACAAACAGACACACACAACAAACTTCGCACACACCTCATACAGACACACGCAGAAACCTAAATCTATGTACTCACACACACACACACATTCACACACCACTGGAATGTCTACGTCAATTTATTTTTTCAGGAGGACATTTCAAAGTTGAGGAGGAAACTGGAGAAAGCCAAGAAGCCAGCCGAAAACATTCCGAACTGCGATGAGATTCTCAACGAGGAAATTAAGGACTACAAGGTAGCAACTGCGCCAGTGCTTGTCTGTAGGGAATTCAAACCTGTTTTGGCGATTTTTCAGAAAACATATTGCAGTTTGTTTTTCATGCATAAATGCTAGAGTATAATCAAATAACAATATATAAATAGCTAACTTGCAAGAATATAAAGGGTGTTTGCTTTAATACGATGTTAAAAAGTAGCCGTTTCCCTTGGCATGTAATCACTATCATTGGAAGCAAATGCATCATTGTCCGTGCAACTTTTATAGTGTATTCATACAGCGAGCAACTCGTCAACCAAGTTGCCGGAAGTACATTCATTCTGTATGTAGCTGAGCGACGTCCAGCAACACGAGAAACTGGGCAACTGAGCTACCAAAGTTGCCCGAAAAATGTTGGCCACAGCATCGCCCATCAACAGCCAGTCAGAGTTTCGGGCTTCCTATTTATCCAACCAGTATGATACCATTTCGCAAATTATTTTTCCGCTCAGTGAGGAAAAATAGACTAACAACTCATCATTATGGTGCCCGGCGTTATACAATGTTTTTCAAAAAGAGTACAGGGATAAGCGTCTGAAAATAACGCTTGTATGGCAGTTTCAACTTGCTTGCTAGTAGGGTTGGGTACCGGTGCCAAAACCGATAATTTAAAATGGTACCGATTCCTAAATGGTGCCTGAACCGATACCTTCTTTAAAATAAAGAGCAAACAACAACTTTAAACACTTAGCGCACATGCCAAATCTGGCCAATCCTTGCCCATTTAGGGGGTACCCTATTTAAAGCTTTATAACTCCAGATGTGTACACCACAGAGACTTGAAAAATGGCTTAAATGAAGCAAGACATTTGTACCACTTACAATACTAGCTTAGATTAAAATGAATTTGCTCTTTTTTAGTTCACAATGAAATACTGGGAGATTGCATATATACAGCAGGTTGAAGTATACATTTCTTGGATCATAAACGTCTTGACCAGAAGTTCATAAAATCTAAGGGTGAATATGTAGAACTACTAAAGATCTATGAAGCAAAAACTAAGCACTGTATCCAGCGTCTCCAAATCTACCCAAAATGTCTGAATTATGCATTGCTACGAGTCAACTGTTTTTACTCACTGTGCATCATTTTCAAGTGGTAATTACAAGCTTTCTGTCAGTAGAGTGGTCTAAAATAGCTAACAAATCCAAAATGTCCATTGTAAATCATATAAATCAGCCCCTTATGAAGGTTCAAGATGAAACGCTGATATCAGATTTAAACGTAATGCAAAAATATTGTCACACAATGCTGCACAGTACCTAAATGTGTAATAATTAACTCTTGTATGTATTTCTATACTCTGTACTTTTGTATGTTTTCTTGTATGGGGATGGGACGGTATGAAAACAATTTTCAACCGTCCACCATGTTTTGGCAATGTTCCAACACTCTCCTCATCACTGTTGTATGCGTCACAAAAACTATTACACTACCAGAGGTGGGTAGAGTAGCCAAAACCTGTACTCAAGTAAAAGTATTGTTACTTTAAAATAATAATGACTCAAGTAGAAGTAAAAGTAGTCATCCAAATAATTACTTGAGTAAGAGTAAGAAAGTATCTTGTGAAAAGACTACTCAAGTACTGAGTTACTTCATATAATCTGATTTAATGTTGAAATAAGAAGAGCAAGATGAACATAAAAATCTAAATGTCCAAAATATAAAATTGTAAATGCTTGTCCAATAGAAATAAACCAAATATAAAATAGCCATGCGCAAATTCAAATATGGCCTAAATCATATCCCTTAAAACAATAATACAATAAAACAATACACAGGAGGTTCGTCAGAAGAGGAGGATTTTCGCTTTCTGTTGGACTCTATTAAGTCTGTATACCCCGTCAGTTTGTTGGGGTGAACCCTCAGTTGACAGAAAAAATATCAATGAGGCTACAGGGATTTATCCATTAAAATAGACTCATCATCACAACAAAGAGGAGCCTGCTCAAATTCAAACAGAAACTTTATATGTGGGAAACATAATGCTTTGTAGCACCATTATTGTACCTTATGAGGCACTTCTTCACGATATTCCAAAGTCCCATGATGCCTTGCGCGGAATATGTGCAGAGCTTCCGGTTTAGCGTATGTATTATACTATGCATGCTATGCAATGTTATGTATGCTATGCAATGTTCCAGCGCTTACGTCTTGACTGTTGCATGCTTCACAAAAACTATTACACTACTAACTAATGCTTACATTACAGTGTGAAATATCCACATTAATACCAGTAACCTATTTAAACACACTCAATTTAAAAAATAACGTATATAACCGAAGTATTTTGAGCAATAATAGCCTACTTACATAGCAATGATGAAATCTTATGTGTTCAGTAGATGGAGACAGAGACCGTAAATCAACAATACAGTTCAATCCGCTTGTTTTGCTCCATCAAAAGGTCTAGGTCTATCAGCAAACATACGGCTTAGCTATGCCCAGAAGTCCTCAATAATAATAGTATTTCCCTAGAAATTACGAATAATCGTTGACCACGTTCCGTGCTGCGTCTTTTACTGCTACCAAATGCATAAGTGAATGCGACGATAAGAAAAATTTCGGTTACGCTGACCTAAAAAACGCTATTCCAAAAGCAAAATTAGACATGTTATACATCGTTAGAAAGCTTATACTCTCACCTACTGAATAAATGAATTGTCAATCAAGCCAGACTGTACTAAAAAGGGCGACAACGCCGTAAACAACGCGTGTGGTATTACGCACAGCTATTTTGGAAGATACCGAGGCATCACAAATGCCCATATATTTCACAAACGGATTGTCCAAGACAATAAATGACCACTCAGTCAAATTGTTAGCTATCTACAGCCAAAACTAACCTAAACTTACCGCCACATATTTTCTCAAGTTCGAAGTTGAGTTCTTGTAGGCTGAAATGTCCACATTTCTAGGCAGACAAAGAAGGCAGCGCATAATGTAACTACTGTTTTTGGTAGTCTGTAAGCAAAACGTAGTTTGAACGTGAGGCCAGGGGTGTTCTCCCTGCTACGAATCACCCGCCGTTGTTTCAGCCATTGTTGTCGCCCACTCATCCTTCTGTGTGCTGTGACTGGCTACGTTTGATTGGTGAAACGGAGTCATGTGGGGCTATGACAGAGCCAAAGCAAAGACCAGTCAGGCTCTTTGGCTGAAGTCTCTCTGAGAGAATGAAACAAACAGAACGTGCATTAAATATAAAAATGGGTAAAAAATAAAAGTAACGAGCGGAAGGTGGACGAATATAACGGAGTAAAAGTAACATTTTTTCTTCACAAATATACTCGAGTAAAAGTGAAAAGTATGTTGCATTAAAACTACTCTTACAAGTACAATTTATTCAAAAATTTACTTAAGTAAATGTAACGGAGTAAATATAACGCGTTACTACCCACCTCTGTACACTACTAACGCGTACATTACAGTGTGAAATATCCACATTATATAATACCACTAACCTATTTAAAGACACTCAATTTCAAAAACAACGTATATAACCGAAATATTTTGAGCAGTAATACTTACATAGCAATGATGAAATGTTATCTGTGTTCAGTAGATAGAGACAGAGACAGTAAATCAATGACAGTTCTATCCGATTCTGTTTTGCACCAGAAAACGATGTCAGATAGGTCTATCAGCAAACATATGGCTTAGCTATGCCCAGAAGTCCTCAATAATAATAGTATTTTCCAAGAAATTACAAAAAAATCATTGACAACGTTTCGTTTGGTGCAGCGTCTTTTACTGCTACCACAGAGTGAATCCATAAGTGAATGCGATGATTTTCAGTTACGCTGACCTATAAAACGTTATTCCAAAAGCAAAATTAGACATGTTATACATTGTTAGAAAGCTTATACTCTCATCTACTGAATAAATGAATTGTCAATCGGCCAGACTGTACTAAAATGGGCAACAATGCCGTAAACAACCCATGTGCATTATGCACAGCTATTTTGGAAGGTACCCAGGCATCACAATGTGAGTATATTTCACTAGACAATATTGTCCAAGACAATATATGACCACTCAGTCTCAAAAGGGACATCTCTATGCGTAAAACCAATGGTAGCCTAAGGTTGTATATTTATTAAGTATTTAGTTCCACATATTGACTGTAGAATGACATGGTATAATTTTTGTAAACTTTGTCTTGTTGGTTGAATTTGCATTAATTATTGCGATCACAAGATTGCACATTCCTGGAGGGGCTAAAAAGTGGCTCCGAAACGAGGCACTGAAATTTGCGTAGTCATTCAGTCTGGTCGGTGCTGACCATATAGGAACCGGTGCCATTAAGGTACCGGTTTTCGGTACCCAACCCTACTTGCTAGCTAGATGAGGGAGATAGAGAGATCGCTAGCTAGGCAGCTAACTAGTGAGGGAGATATGGAGAGATTGCTAGCCAGCTAGTGAGAGGGATAGAGAGGTCGCGAGCTAGGTGGCTAACTATTGAGGGAGATATAGAGAGATATATGGCTAACGAGAGAGCTGTAACAAATATTTATCAGTGTCCAGACATAACTATAGAAACGAAAGGTGGTTATATGTGGCTATATGGCAAATATACATCTTTGATGACGCCGTTATTTCTGTTCAATAATATGTAGTTGCACGAGACCACTAAGAGGATACAATGGGAAGCTCCTGCTCCTCCTTCAGCCTAGTAAACTTGAGCAACCCATCAACCGAGTTGCTCGTTGAACGCAGGGTTAGGGTTGTATTCTTTTGTCTTCAACAACATGAACAAATATTTAGTGATATTCTTACAGTAAAACTAATGTACTGTACGCATTTACTCATATATTGTTGTGGGATGTGATATTTAATAAAAGTTGTCCTCTCAAAGGTGGTATATGCCAGAACGCCTCAGTTTCGAACAGCGACCCTGTGGCTTCAAAATTCCATTGCAGTTGGGGACTCAAATCGACCAGGCTCACATTCCCCTTTTCACTGTAATAAAAAAAAAGAACACCCATTCGTAAAACTAAAATGCTTTATACCCCTGTGTAGACAAGATCTTGGCAAAAAAATAAATGTAAAAATATTGTCCAATCTAGTTTTCCCGGTGACTTAGCCACCAGTAAACAGGTTAGCTGGGTGTGGCATACTAATCGAGCTGCTGGAGATTTGGAGTCCAGAGGCGGTGCAGGTCTCTTTTTCATTGTAATTACAAAAAACACCCATTCATAAAACTAAAATGCTTTACACCACACTGTGGACATGATCTTGGTGAAGAAACACATGTAAAAATGTTGCTGTTCAATCTAGTTTTCTTTGTGACTTTACTACCAGAAAACATGTACACTAGCAGCAGGTTAGCTGGCTGTGGCATACTATTCTAACTGCTGGAGATTCAGAATCCAGAAGGTGACGCACGTCTCCTTTTTACCGTAATTACCAGAGGTGGGAGTAAGTCACACATATGCAAGTCTCAAGCAAGTCCCAAGTCACTGTGTTTAGACTCAAGCAAGTCAAGTCGAGTCACTGCTAAACGTCAAGCAAGACAAGTCAAGTCAAGTCATTGCTCAGGTCAAGCAAGTCACAAGTCCAGTCACCGTGAAAGAAGCGCTTAAAACAAGAGAGAAAGGGGTACAATGGCAAGCCATGTCATGAGAAAACTGCACCTGTTAGCTAGTTAGTTAGTCTCTTCAACTAGGGATGGGTATGGTTAGGATTGTATCAATACCAATACCACTATTGATACTGCTTATCGATACCAATATTTATCAATAACTCAAAATTTTGAGTGCAAAATACATGTTGTTAAAAGAATTATCAGTACTGCTTTTATATTAGTTTTGTCAAAAAAATATTTAACAAAATAGTTTTGTTGATAAAATGAAATAGATTGTTTTCTCAGACGAAACATGATGATGGGACCAATTGGTGTAGATACGGTAAATGTCTGGTAGTTGTTGATACTTGAGAAATTTCTGTTTCTGTTGGTCTTCACTAACTTAATGGGAATATGACTGTAATATAGTGTTAATCTCTAAGCATTTTGTAATTTTTCCTTTAATTAGGCCTTCCATTGCAAGGCTCCAGAGTGCGACCATTTTGGTCGCACATGCGACCAAATATCTGCCAGGTGTGACTAAACATTTTCATTGGTCACACTGGTGCACCTGACATTTAGCCTGTCTGTCTCTGTGTTGCGATGGAGCATTAGGGCCACAATGAGGGAAAAAAAAATTTCTGAGATTTTGAGGATAAGGTCGTAATATTGAGAAAAAAGTCCTAATTTTACAAGAAAAAAGTCATAATAATATGAGGATAAAGTCGTAATTTTACAAGAAAAAAAGTCATATTACGAGAATAAAGTTGTAATTCTAGGTTACGTGTTATTTTAGAAGGGAAATATCAGAAGAGCAGCCTGCCACCTGCGTTAAAGGTAGAGCATCTTGTGAAGTTATACTTTAGTATAGGTTTCACAAATAATGAAATACTTAATCTTTTGGCACATCAGCACCACATTATCATAAGTATCAGGACATTGAAAAGATTGTGCAAGAAACTCTGTCTATTCCGACGAAAGAACCACACGGACTTGGAGGAAATTGCAGGCTCAGGCTGCCATTAGACTCCTCTCGCCCGTTTTGTTGGTTGCTGGTAATATATTTTCCTAAAAATTATGGGGGTTTTTTTTCTCAAAATTTTACGATTTTATTCTGGTAATATGATTATTTCTCGTGAAATTACACATTTATTCTCGGAATATTACTTTTTCTTGAAATATTATGATTTTATTTTCATTAAATTATGACTTTATTGTCGTAATATTACGACTTTTTTCTCAATTACGATTCTTGCAATATTACGACCTTATTCTGGAAATCTCCTAATTTTTTTCCCTCAATGTTGCCCGAATACTCCGTTGTAGTACAGTGTGTGTATGTGATTAGCGTTATTTTTTCCCCCCACCCGCATTCTGCGAAGACCCGCTCCTACTCTGCCTCTGATTGGCTCTAACCCTGATATTCTTCTTCGCTGAATGCGGGTCGGAAAAAAAAGGCATGTATGTGCATGGGCGTGTCTAAAGGGGTGGCACCGCCCCCCCCCCCCCCCAAATTTTATTGCCCCCCCCGGTGCCCCCCCAATGCCATTGGGCTAGAGTACTGGCAATCTGACAATGCCCAACGCCATTGGATCAGAGCGCTGTCAATCACTGCCTGATTTGCTGCCAACCACTTGTGCAGTGCCACTTTTCATGCAATACCACCTCTATTAGGGCACAGGGCACTGCAAAATAGAGCAAAAAAGAGCCTGAAAATCGTGCCTAATGTTTTCTAAGGCAATTTTCAACGCTGTATTTATTTCTGATAGAATTTTATGATTTCCCATGGGCCCCCCGCGACTGGTTCTTGGTCCCCCCTGTGCCACCTCATTTTTAAAATCCTGGAATCGCCCGTGTACGTGTGAAACCGCGCCCTGTACTCCTCAGGGAGCAGCGCACATTTTTGTTTGAGTTATTTGAGTTTGATTTATTTGAGTTTGTCAGGCACTTTAAACACCAGCACTTTTGAAGTTTATTTTTTAAACAATTGAGGTTATTGCGATTTCTTGTTTGTGCTGTGATCTAAATAAAAATAAAAAACATTTATCTGCACCTTTATTCCTGTTTACAATCATTTACATAATGTGTTAAGAAATTACCAATGTGTATGGCAACTGACAAAAAAGGTAACGCTCAAAATGTATTATTGCAGCACCAAAAGGCACGGTGAAAAATTTTGGGTGCAACTAAATTATGTGCTGGTGCACCTAACTGAAAAAGTTAGGCGCACCAGTGCAACCAATGTAAAAAATTAGTGTGGAGCCCTGCATTGACAGTTTTCAACATAGAGGATAGTGAGTGACGTTAAAATAGAGAGTTGAAATGACTGATATTACAGTGTGGAGGGTGACTAGCATGTCTGGATGATCATGGCAGTTTTAAAATCTTTATCCAAGACCCTTTGAACACCAAAATAGATTGTTATACCCGCAACAGTTTCCCACTTTGTATTTATTATGCGGCACACGCGAGTACCTACTGCATAGGCAATTGTTCTGATTGCGTGAATATGAAACACAGCATTCTATCTGATGATTAATATTTTCTGCTGTGGATTGTGTAGACTAATGCATCCATTAATTTAAAACACTGAACTTTTAATCCTCATCAAGGAAAAATACCATCTTGCCTGATCTCACAGGATTGCATTTGTCACACAGTTGATTAGAGAGAGGGAGAGACCATACTGCTGTGGTTGAACAGAATGATGTCTTGAAAAGCTGTCAATTCGTAAGCTGTCTTGTCTGAATCAGAAACGGTCTGGTAATATAAGGATCGAGAGAAAATCAACGCAGATATGGGAGAATCCTTTCAACATGCTTTCAGCTCTATCCTGTCTTGCATTGTATTCTAGGTCCTGCTAGACACTGCCTTTTAAGCCTGGGTTGCACGCACTGCACTAAAAGTCACCCAATCATGTTTCAAAATGATACCTGTTCATGCTCAATATCTAGAAAAATGCAAATAGGCTATTCAGCTTAATAAAAACTGTCAAGTCCTTTCGAGTCATCTGCCTAAAGTCAAAGTCAAGCCTCAAGTCATGAATACCAAGTCAAAGTCAAGTCGAGTCTTTTATCAGCATTAGTCAAGCAAGTCGCAAGTCCTCAAATTTGCGACTCGAGTCAAGTTATGCGACTCGAGTCCCCCACCTCTGGTAATTACTTGTCTACAATATACCATACTGTAGACAAGATGTTGGCAAATATAAACAAATATCGTTGTTCATATGGTTTAGCTGTCTAACCATGTCAGAAAACTTTTTATCGGGCCTCTTTCTCAGCATAACTTTGACAAATCGGAATTGAACAACCAGGATGATGTCAAGACAGGGGTTGGCCACAATTTAAATTTCATTTCACCAATTCAAAATCCCTTCTGGGGTTGTTTTGAATAAGATAGCGAGAGCGTCTTTTCTTTTTTTGTTTTGGTGCCATTTTGCTTCTGAAAAGGCTGTAGAATTCTAAGTTCGCCAGGACACTGGAAGGTGCAAAGTTTTTAGGACACATATATATGAACGTATGAATAAATAATAACCAATTAACATCTAAAACAATTCACAGTGAGTTTTCTTGTGATTTTTTATAATGACCCCATTTGGTGAAGCGTTAAGTGCAGGCACAATTGCTTATAAACAAATTAGCATGATCATTTCTGGCATCTAATGTAAAAAAGTTACATCACTGAACTGTCCGTGGACTTTTTAATTTTTAGCTTTATTTACTCTAATTTTGCTTGTTTCCTTGATTAATGACCTGTTAAAATTAGCCCAAATGCCAATTTTGTTTTATGTTTGTGTGAGGAATGCCTATTGTGACTACATTGGCAGAACACGGGCAGAACATTCAACCTCCAAACTGTCTGCAGTCTTTCCCACAGGTTGAGAATTTAGTTGTGGCGGTCAACTCTGTGTACATGTCCAGAGGGGTGGGGTTGTCTGTAATGTCTATTAAATTGTATTGTAACTATTAAGAGGCTATCAAATGACTGTCCTTCTGAATATGTTCGTGTTCAGTACTGTCCTCCCTGCTCTGCTCTACATACGCCAGCTGCAAGAGGAAGGGGGGGAGGTCCAGCGCAGCAAAACGAGTTCGCTGTATGTCACTTTGAAATTTAAAAGAAAAAAAAAGAAAGAACACAAATTAAAAGAGGAAAATAACAAACATACTGTGTTCTTTATAGAAATAAGCACGTAAATACCGAAAAATCTTTTTAGCCAGAGGGAAATCTATTTGGGCGGGCCACCCAAATACATTAATTTCATGGGAATGTTTACAGAAAGTGTGTGAGTATATACATCCATCCTTCCTTTTTCTCTCTACACCTTCAACTCACCTACACCCACTCAGACATCCATCCTTCCTCCAAGGTCTCACCTCCCCACCTGGCTTCTCTCTTTCTCTGTTTCACACCCACCCCTTCCCCCCGGCCCCCACTGTTCTACTGCCCTTTTAATAATTACTATATTATTACTTGATATTATATACTGAAATTATATATGTGTAATTTTATCTTTTTTCTCCTCTCTCCCCCCTTCCCCCAGGCACGCCTCACCTGTCCATGCTGTAATTCCCGGGTGAAGGACGCAGTTCTCACAAAGTGCTTCCACGTGTTCTGCTTTGAGTGTGTAAAAACTCGGTACGACACGCGTCAGAGGAAGTGCCCCAAGTGCAATGCCGCCTTTGGCGCCAACGACTTCCATCGTATTTACATTGGATAGGCGCCATGGCATGCAATGAGTGGGAGGGGAGGTTTGGGAGAACTGGGTTGGTGAAAACGGCTTGGGAGACTGGTTACGTATGGTAGATTTGATGTTTCTGATTTTACAAATAGAATTAACCTCAACCCCCTGCTCCCCACTTCCCTGAGGACCACAAAAAACAGGACAGAGTAACCTGATGGATGATGGATGGGGCATAGTGTTTGTGTTTTTTTCTACTGTGCATTATGCGGGTGTGTATGCTGCGGCCTCCGACACCCTCTAGGGGCCCGAGACCCCCTCCCTCATCTATAAATCTCTCTGTGTCTCCAGAAGAATCACCACCCCCTCCCCCCCTCACCAAGCGTGGAACTCAACCCAGTCTGTAGAGGGTAGAGAGTTCAGTTGGGACAAACAAGCCTGTCTCCCTTCGACCCAAACCCACCCCAAAGTCATAGGCCTTCAGATTTTAAGGGAAGCATGGTTCACACATTCAACAGAAAGACTAAAGCAGGCAGTTCACAGATCAGGTCCTTGTTGATCATGTTAAACTAGGAGACTGATGATTTTTGATGGTTTTTAGGTCTGTGACTGTACATGTTGCTGTTGGCAATGATGTCCCAGCCCTGGGGAGGCAAAATATCCCCCCGCCTCCTTTCTAACATCAACACGAATATTTGAGTGAACAGTAGTCCTGGAAACCTTGTCCAAGGATCTAAAAGACTGGAGCTTCTACAGGGTAGACTAGTGTAACCGTGAACTGTATCGCACTGTCAAGTCATTCTGTGTGTTTTTTTGTTTTGTTTGTATTTTCGTTTTTATTTACAAGCCATTTTAAATTCAAGGCATCGGTTTCAGTCAATCTGACATATCTGACATTTTTTTTGATTGCCAACTTGCAATTAATAAAAAAATGGGGGTCTAAAACTATCTGTTTCCTCTTCCTGTTTGTGAAATCTGTTGAGTGTTTCTGTGATTATAGGTTCCATTATTAAAGTTTTTTATCGTTTTTCCACTGGTTGTAAACAAAAGGCTGTAAAATTCATATGGACAGCAGCATCTATTTGGTTATGTATCAGTCTCAGTTTGGTTCCCAAGTTCAATATGGCCACCACATTATGTAAATAAAGAAATGTACAGTCAAAGTGTAGGGCCCTGAAAGTTGGCACAAAAAAAATTATCTTGCTCAACAATTTTACCTGTTTACTTTAACCACCATATTTCACTTTAAATTTTTATGGAAAATGCTGGTTTTGTCTGGCACAAGTGTGGGTTCTTATTTTCTTTGAACTAATGCTGATCTATATCAATACATGGGACATTCACTACATGGCCAAAAGTATGTGGACAACCCTTCTAATTAGTGGGTTCAGCTGCACCCATTGGTAACAGGTGTATAATATCAAGCATATGGCAATGCAATCTCCATAGACAAACATTGGCAGTAGAGTGGGTCACACTGAAGAGCTCAGTGACTTTCAACATCTCACTGTCATAGGATATCACCTTTGCAATAAGTCAGTTTGTCAGATTTCTGCCCTAGCGGTTTTTGGGTCAACTGTAAGGGCTGTTGTTGTGAAGTGGAAATGTACAGGAGCAACAACAGCTCAGCCGCAAAGCGGTAGGCTACACAAGCTCGAAGAATGGGACAGCTGAGTGCTGAAGCGCATAGCACGTAAAAATCATCTGTCTTCGGTTGCAACACTCACTACCAAGTTCCAGACTGCCTCTGGAAGCAATGTCAGAACAAGAACTGTTTGTCGGGTGCTTCATGAAATGAGTTTCCATAGCCAAGCAGCGGCATACAAGCCTAAGATCACTATGCGGAATGCCAAGTGTCAGCTGGAGTGGTGTAAAGCACACCGCCATTGAACTCTGGAGCAGTGGAAACGCGTTCTCTGGAGTGATGAATCACGCTTCACTATCTGGCAGTCTGACAAATGAATCTGGGTATGGCAAATGCCAGGAGAACGCTACCTGACCAAATGCATAGTGGCAACTGTAAAGTTTGGTGGAGGAGGAATGAGGGCTGGGGCTGTTTTTCACAGTTTTTGCTAGGCCCCTTGGTGCCAGTAAAGGGAAATCTTAATACTACAGCATACAATGATATTCTAGAAAATTATGTGCTTCCAACTTCGTAGCAACAGTTTGGTGAAGCCCATTTCCTGTTTCAGCATGACAATGCCAACATGTGCAAAGTAAGGTCCATAAAGAAATGGTTTGCTCAGTTTGGTGTGGAAGAAATTGAATGGCCTGCACAGAGGCCTCAACTCATCCCCATCTAACACCTTTGAGATGAACTGGAATGCCAACTGCAAGCAAGGCCTTATTGCCTGGCCTCAGTATTTCTCATGTTGCTGAATGGAAGCAAATCCCCACAGCCATGTTACAAAATCAATTGGAAAGCCTTCCCAGAATAGTGGACACTGTTATAGCAGCAAAGGGGGACCAACTCCATATTAATGTCCGTGGTTTTGGAATGAGATGTTCAGTAAGCACATCGGCATGATGTTTGGGTGTCCACATACTTTTGGCCATGTACTGTAATATTAATACTTGTTAAGTACCTGGGAGGGGAGTAATATCAAACAGTGGTACATTAAACTACAGTTCCCGGTCTGCAGTGTAATCTTCCCCAAACACCCACTTGGCTGCTTTACAAGTACACATCAAGTTACAAATTTTAAAAGCCGCTTTGCCAGAGGGATGGGAGCGATGTGCACTGTCAACGGTTATCAGAAGCTGTCAAAACGCTGATCGGTGTTGGCTGTGCTTTGCGCTGGAAACGCTCCTTATCTGTGGATAAACTTTAACATGGTTAGTTTGTTGCAGCTATGCATTGTTTTGTCTAATAAAAATACCTGTGCCTGCATCTGGAAGTACCTACTACTAATTCTAATTTATTCGCCTCACGTGGTTTCGAATAATTATTTTAACTGTGTAGGAATAAACGTGTAAAAATTGTTCGGCAAATTTAAGTTCTGTTCTCAACCGATAAAATACCTAATACCTAAAGTTAGCGGGAATTACTCTTGTGTTCTTAGCCAGCAAACATATGATGAGATGTATTTAGCTAGCTGGCCTCGGTCTTAAAACGTTGCCAGAGTTATGCCTAGGCAGGGCGGCATGCCCCATACCTATACAGCACCAAGAGTTTTCCACTTTTTAGGGTTTCCTAAAGAAATAACCACAATGGCCACAGACTCTCAGCCCTTAAAAACATTACTTTCTGTACCTCCTGACCCCATTTCAACAGACAGAATTCACAAGCAGCTTCACACGTCCGCGCAATAAAGCCCCAAACTTTTTTTTTTTTTGGCGTTTTCTCCTTATTTTCCCTGCCAGACATCATCTTAATACTGCAAGCCCACAAACAATATGTCCTCCCCATTGGGCATTTACCTACACCAGCCAATCCTTCACCGACACCAGCCAATCGGAATGTCACATGCACATGCAAAATTGACATATCTTTTTGCCCAAGAAAATTTCCACTTAACAGAGCCGGTAAGTTTGTGGCTCACTGGTAAAGTTGCAGACTTGGGACCACTAAGCCTGAGGATCAAATCCCACCTGAGACTCCCCTGAATTTCTGTTTTCTTATGCTTACTTTCTCCCTCTCAATTGTGTATTACTTTTCAACTATTGATTTTGATTTTGCAGCTGCAGAATTTTTCTGGATCCTTCTGCACCAAATTGTGCCGGTCTTTCACAGCAATTTCTTTAACTAGCAAAGCGAAAGTGCTAAAGGCAACACGTTTATCAGACTGTACACATTCACACAATGATACCCCTTATCCAAAACCATTTCTTTAAGGGGTACTTCGCATTTGTACACCTAGTTCCGCTGTGCTACTCATCACAAATTATGTGATAAACTCCCCCCCCCCCCCCCAAAATCTCATTTTGCCTCCCAATCACACCAGCCTACATCCGGGACTGGCTACAATGTATGCGTGTTTGCATGTATGTATGTGTACGCATACTTCTCATAGTCTACATTTATATGCATTACTGATATCACTTTCTCAGAACAAAACCTTTTAAAAAAGAAATGATGTCTGAAGAGAAACACGTTGTCAGCTTACAAAATTGCCAAGTTACTCACACATACAAAGCACTATAAGCCAATAACACTTGCAAAATCTTAGCCTGCCATTAAAAGTACTGATATCACAATTACCCCAAGTTACACTAAACAATATTGGCTACCTTAACTAACACAAATGAAACATGCTGTATTCCAAACCAATGCTGCTACCCAATGCTTCCTAAATTCTTACAAGTAACTTGGCCCTGTGTTCTGTCTTCTTACCATCAGAACACATTGTGGTCATTCAGATTTTTCAGTGTCATATGAAAGTATCACATATAAAACTGGCCCCATGGAAGAACTCATAATTTAAATGAATATTTTCAACAGCTGATGAACACTTACACACCAGAAAGGATATATCAATAAATATATTTACAAAATGTACATATTTCAGTCTCTGAAATGCATATTTCGTCTTACAAACCTATCCACACATATGTTTGTCCCAGTCATGTACTATAGGCTTGATATTTTCTGATGAAGTTTCTTCAACCAAGTACAATAGTATAATCTCTTCTGCAATGTTAAACAATAACATATCTTCTTCTTCAACAGTTTTGTAAACAAAGTAATTTCATTCATGTGTTTCATTCAAGACGTGCTTCCGATACACCCGAAGCACTGCACGCATGCACTTCTTTAAACATATTGTGTAATCATTAAAAAATACATACATTGCTGTAAAACTGCTGAAATTATTCAGTAAGATTATTCCCACTAAAAATTATTGGCATTTCACACTTCGTTATGACACATACACTTTGAATGACTACATTCTCTTCACATGGTAAAATGAAAAAACACAGGACCTAGTTAATTCTAAGAATTTAAGAAGCATTGGGTAGCAGCATTGCATTGGAATACGGCATGTTTACCATATTTATTGTAACTTGGCCAAATTTTGATATCAGTACTTTTAATGGCAGGCCTAGATTTTGCTAGGTTTAATGACTTTTAATGGGGGCTTTGTATATGTGAGTAACTTGGCATTTTTATACATTGAAAAACGTTTTTTCAGAGATCATTTCTTTTTGCATTGTGTTAGTTATGAGAAACTGGTAACAGTAATGCATATAAATGTAGACTATGAGAGGTTTGCAAACACATACATGCATGCAAACGCACATACATCGTAGCCAGTCCCGGATCTACACTGCTGTGATAGGGGTACAAAGATTTTTTTTGTGGTGGGGGGACTTTAGCACATAATTTGTAATGAGAAGCGCAGCAGACCTGGGTGTAAAATTGCATACTAACCCTTTAAGAAACGCGTGTGGATTACGGTTATCTTTATGTGAACTTTTACAGTCTGGTCAACGTTAACTGTTTAGCACTGGCGCTTTTCTGTACAATTGCTGAGACAAATGGTGCAGTGGTACAATAGAAACTGTATCAGGCTGGCACCATCGGAAACCGAACAGAAATCTTAAAAAAGCACTTTATGTACTCACTGATTTGACAGGCATCCAAGGATCCTTCATTTACAAAATGATCAGCAATCTCTTTCAATTTCAGCTCCCGAGCTCGCAACTGTTGTGAAAAAAATGCTGTATTTTGTTCCGAGATCCACATTTTGTGTTTATAAGGTTTATAAGACATACCCCCTTAGTTGTAGCAAAGACTCCTCTTTGATGTGTTCCTCAGCTAGCTAGCTGACCTTACAGTTTACACTGTACATATTTCCCGGCAATCTTTGCATATCAGAAAATAAAAGTAGTAGCAGCAGTTTTTCACTGATCCAGTTTGAGAATTGGCTTGCACAACTTTTGTCATTAAAGACTAAAGACAATAAATTATCAAAATCTAAGCAACTGGCATATGCCTACGGGATTTTTTCATATTTGCAGTGTAGGCAATGCACATGCCATTTATGTCATTAAATAAATGATAATACATTGCTTGTGTACTACTGTTCTGGAGCGGAAGCTCGTCAGACCTTTCTTTCATTTGTTTCCTTCAATTCATTCAAAGTTCGAAAGACTCAAATGAACGAGATGAACTGATTGTACTGAAAGACTCAATGACTCAAATGAACCAATTGTACTGAATGTACTGATTGACTCAAATGAACGAAATGTACTTAATGTACTGATTGACTCAAATGGACGAAATGTACTGAATGTACTGAAAGACCCGAATGACTCAAATGAACTGATTGTGCTGAATGTACTGATTGACCATAATGAACTGAAAGATTAAATTGGTATGAAAACTCGAAAAGTAGCCTACTGAACGATTCACTGAGTGTATAGCTTAGGCCTACTAATGTCTCATGCAAGCAGAAGTGAGACAAACAGAAATAGGAAATGCTATATGTTCGCAAAAGAAGATTTAATGCTAATGACAACCTTGATGACAACTTGAACTTTTTAAACAGTGCTATCGGAGCATATTCTCCTCATTTGGTAAAAAATAAATTAGTATACAGGGTATTTCTTTAAACAAAACCCAATGGATGCAGCCTAGCAGGCTATTATTTCACTTGTCCTTAGAAACAGCGTTGTCCTTAATTATATAATATGAACAGATCATAGCAATTAAATTAGACTTATTTGTCATTGTTATTAAGCAATTAAAGTTGGAATCAAGTGCAAGTCTTCATGTCAACAACAAAAAATCAAGTAATCAAATCAAATATAAATATAAAATATGGATCAAATCAGAGCTGAAAATATAATAAAGGTAGCCTATTGCGAAATCAAAAAACTAAGAAACTAACTCAAGAAGAGCGATAATAATATGAATAGAGTGTAGGGGCCATTTGACTATGTGCTTTGAATGCCTTACAGAGTGATATTGGGGGGAATTTTGTGTGACATGTGAATGCATTGATGTTTGTTGTAATGATATTGTTACTTTAAAACAGTATCTATAGCTCCACATTTTGTGTTAAAGCTCTCTCTAGTGGACAAGTGTGACATAATAGGAAAAGGAATTGCTGGGTGGGTCATTGGCAAAAGGTACAAGCTTGAGTAAGGAGCTAGTTTAGGCTGGGAGCAATACGGTTTTTTGGCCATTTCATTTCATACCATTCGTATAATTTCAAGTGGAATACATTATGTGTATGTAGGATTATTCTCACAGACGATAGAATTATTAATCGAGCTATAGGGAACAGGAAGCTAGCTAGCTAACTGCTGCATGTCTTGTTGCTGTGGAAGACAGGAGTACATATATATATATGTATATATTGGGTTGGGATGGCAGGTATGCCATCCCGCCAAGTTACGGCATGCCCCATACCTAATACAGCACCGAGAGTTTGGCACTTCTCAGGGTTCCCCACATTACATTACATTACATTACATTACAGGCATTTAGCAGACGCTCCAGAGCTCCAGAGCGACGTACAACAAGTGCATTAGTTCAAGGTGCAGAGGTGCAAAAGAAACACACTAGAGTGAAGTAAAGATTGTAGTGCCAGAAGTGACCACATAGATCAGGACTCCAACCCTGTAGGGTAACCTGTTCAGCAAACAAACAAACAATCCTGCCAAGTACAAACTAGCATTGAAATCACATTTGCCTAATCAGAATCAGACAAAAACAATCCTGAAAAAAAAACCAAGTCAACAGTTTGGTTCATCATTAACAAGAAAAAAACAACTGGTGAACACAATTATGTTAAAAGACCCGGTAGACCGAGGAAGACCACTGTAGTGGATGACCGGAGAATACTCTCTATGGTGAAGAAAACTCCCCTGACAACAGCCCAACAGATCAAAAACACTCTCCTGGATGCAGGTGTGGATGTGTCAAAGTCTACCATACATAGAAGACTACACCAGCAGGACTACAGAGGGTACACTACAAGATGCAAACCACTGATAAGCCTGAAGAACAGAAAGGCGAGATTACAGTTTGCTAAAAAGCACCTAAAAGAGCCCCAAGAGTTCTGGAACAAAGTCTTGTGGACAGATGAGACGAAGATTAACATGTACCAGAGTGATGGAAAGAGGAAAGTGTGGAGAAAAAAAGGAAATGCCCATGATCCAAAGCATACCACCTCATCTGTGAAACATGGTGGAGGGGGTGTTATGGCTTGGGCCTGTATGGCTGCCAGTGGAATAGGCTCACTTGTCTTCATCGATGATGTGACTGTAGACAGAAGTAGAACAATGAATTCTGAAGTCTACAGAAATATTTTATGTGCTCAGATAAAACCAAATGCCTCCAAACTCATTGGACGGCACTTCATCATGCAACAAGACAATGACCCGAAACATACTGCTAGAGCAACAAAGGGGTTTTTTATGGCCAAAAAGTGGAAAATCCTTGACTGGCCGAGTCAATCGCTGGATCTGAATCCAATTGAACATGCATTTTACATGCTGAAGAGGAGACTGAAGGCAAAAAGTCCCCGAAACAAGCAGGAACTGAAGATGGCTGCAGTACAGGCCTGGCAGAGCATCACCAGGGAAGATACCCAGTGTCTGGTGATGTCTATGCGTCGCAGACTTCAAGCAGTCATTGCATGCAAAGGATATGCAACCAAATATTTAAAATGATTACTTTATTCTACATTATGTTAAACTGTCCAATACTTTTTGATGCCTGAGAATGGGGGGGACTATGTACAAAAGGTTATATAATTTCTAAACGGTTCGTCCGATATGTATGAAAATACCCTCAAATTAAAGCTGACAGTCTGCTCTTCAACCTCATTATCATTGTATCGATACGGGGGTTAGGACCCAGGCACAGAGTGGGGAAAAACGGAACACAAGGCAGGCAAAACACAAGAACACAAGCAGGCAGATACATATACGCAGGCGGAAACACAAGCAGGAATGCAGGCAGAAACACAAATGAAACGCAAGGAAGCAGCACTCAAGTCAGGGACCAAAGAACTTAAACAGACAAGGGTAACAAGACACAGGTGAACTCAAAGAACAATCAAACCAGAAAAGGAGGGGATGACAAGACACAGGTGGGAACAATGATAGAATAATTAAAACCAATAATACAATTAACACAGGGCGGGAGAACGAACTGAAACACAAAACTGAAGTGTCGCCATCTGGTGGCCAAAAGGAGAAAAACAAACAGAAAATACAGAACCATGACACTTTCAAACTCAAAGTGCTAGAGTACAGAACCGAAATAACAAAAAATGTGTCACTGTCCAATGAATTATGGTGCTCACTGTATATCGTTGATCTGTCTAAGGTCTATTATGGTGGCAGTAAACCATTCAACTATTCCTTTTTCAGTGAATGCATGTTTTACACGCTTGCCCAGTAATTGTGTGGGACCTGCAATATTTGGAATTTTAAAGACACCTAAACCGGCTCGCTTTAGTCCCACATCTTGAGCTTTGAGGTGCTGTTTAACTCGTCTTTTTTCTGTGCAACGTACAGGTGCAGCAGAACATGATACTTCTAACCGTGTCACACAGCGTAGATAACGATATCACACTCTTCAGATTACTGATGAGTTGATCTAAACTGAGCCTTTTTCCACCTTTGGAGATATTAAAAACGCTGTTCTCATTTTTCTGACAGATTACAAATCTTCTAAATATCAGCTGTGCAATTACAGCTTGAAGTTTAGAAAACTTGTCTAAAACTTTAATGTTTTCCTGTATTTTGGGTACACTAGTCCAAAGCCCTCCATATTTCCCTAACTCATCTATAATGTTTTCTTTTTTGTGAATTTCCTTAATTTGTTTTTGTGTTTGGCGATCATGTTTTTCTCTAAGCGCTTGCAACCGGTCTTCTCTAATTTTGAACATTCGTTCACAAAATGTGGCCCTCTGCTCGTTTACAGACGTTCTTGCATTTGTAACGGCTGTTCATTTGAAGAACATGCTCTTTTTTTAGAAAGAGCAGTCCAAATGGGTTCCGTAATAAGTTTTGATATCAAGCCTAATGCTCTGCACCCTGCAATAAACTGTATGATACTAAGGTCAGAATGCACTGCCTTCATTAATTTATTTTCATTCTGGACCTCCGCCGTGAATTCCAGCGAATCAGCATGGAGATAATAAACACCTGCTGCATTGTGGAACATAACATTTATGCGATTTCATCTAAAGGGAACCAAATGTACAAAAGCAGAACGATTTCTGTTAAGCAAAAAAGTTCTGACTTGTACCAGTTTTCCGCTATCTAGTTAGAGAAATTTCTATTATAACGGGGGGAATCTAGCTAATGTGTTAGATTAAAAATCTAGTGAATTTTCGATTTTTGGTAGATAGCTAGCTATTCATAGTTTGTTTGAAATAAAAGCAAGCTAACGTTTTCGTGTTTGTATACTGAACTTGTAACAGCATAACATTATTTAACACTAGCGTTTTGTGATTATTGGTAAAATATTCCACTATCAATCTGGCTTAATTAGCTAGTTATAGATTAAAGGGGTTTTCTTCTGTGTAAAAATAACTTGCTGCTGGGTATATATTTCTGTAATGAAAATAAGCTTCTGTTCCATAAACTTGGTACTGATAACAGCCTAACATTATTTACATTACCATTTTGGGGTCTTTGCTTTTATATTCCAATGTCATTATGCCTTAATTAGTTAGTTATAGATTAAGAGTTGTTGTTTTATGTGTACAAATTGCTTGCTGCTGAGTATAACAATTTATGTTGGTAAAATAAACTCTTTCTATTCCATCAATTATGTAGCCTACTCATACCAGAGGAGGCTGGTGCATTGAGGCAGAGGAGGTTGCTCCTCCTCTATTTTTGAGAGGCAAGGGGGAGATCAAAATATAAAAAAGAGTAACTGGTTGAAATAAATCATTACCAAATCCCCTGCTGTCCTCCTTAGGGCGGGATCTCATATCAATTTAATGTACTTCATTTTTCTTCATGCTAATCTGCAGGGCTGCCCCCTAATAGTCGACCAAACTGGTAGTCGATGAGAAGAGTCTTGGTCGGTCAGTCGCAGAAAAAAAACAAAAAACCTCAAACTCCATGCGGGAGCTGCACCTTGTGTTAAAACGTTATTAGACTATGTTGGGCAGGAAGTCATCCAAAGTGTGGGATCATTTAGAGCGTGTAAAGGACGACCCCAAGAAGGTGACGTGCAAATTCTGCATGCAAAGATGTGTTTGCAACGTAGGCTAGGTGTTTTTTTTTTTTACTCTGTCTGGTAGCTTTAGTTGGGTCCCTGGAGTCCGGTTTGCTGGCGGGCATCCACTCGCCATGTACAAAGCATGCGTGTGCTTAACGTGGTAGTATAACAAACTGAAAACGCTGTAATCTTCTGCACAACCGTCTATTCCACGAATGACACGGAAGTTAGGGCTACGACCATGTACTCTATTTATCTGACTCCATACACCGCCAACTCATTGCTGCCTTTAAATGCGTTAATGTTACATTTTTGTTTGCATTCTGACCTCAGAAAAAATTTAAAGTTTTCATTCCATGTTGAGGCTACTTCTCCATAGACCTGTTTATTTTTGCACTGATATTTCTCTTAAATGTTTCAGTTTGCTGTATATTTATTTATTCATTTGTTTATATAATTTATATTTATTTACATTTTTAAAAGAAACTAAAATATTTTTTTCAATTTAGTTTTTTAACAAAAAGCTGTTCTTTTTATTTATCATTTGTTTTATAAGTTATTGTGTTGGTGTTACCAGTTCATAAGTTGTGTGATGTTATAGGCTACTGTGTTGAAATAAATTAACAAAATGTTCAGTCTCCTTGCTGGTTGTTCCGTCACATTCAGAATCATTACCGCTTTTGCATTGTTGTTAAGAGGTGGCTCACTTTGTGTGTGCGCTTGTAAAATTTATATTTTAAAGGCTCATTATTACGGTTTTGTATTTCTCTAATGTAGCACAGTGTTAACAATGTTACTTATAACATTCTTTCTCAGGCCTGGAACTCAGAACCATTTTCTGATGCCTCAAAAAAAAAAAATTTTTAATAATTATATTAATATCATAAATGTGTGACGACTAGTCAACTAATGGCTTGAACTAACTACTACTAGTCAACTAGGAAAATCTTTGGTCGGGGGCAGCCCTAGTGAATCTAATGCAGTAAATGAAAAATGCCGTCTTCAAGAACTGCTTGACTGTGATTATTCTCGCTCCATTTATGGATCTCCCTCACAAATGAGTTCCAAGTCTAGCTGTCACTCCATGACTTCATCAGTGTCAGCTAGTCGTGTGGAGGCAGCAGCGGAGCTTGCTGCAAAGGAGGCTGAGTATGAAATGCAGCTAGAACAGAAGTGGAAGGAAATTATATGGGAGTTGGAAGAGCAGCAGAGGAAGGCTCTGGAGGCTCAGAAGTGTGAGTTGGAGCGACTGCAGGTGGAGAGAGATAAGAGCAGCTCGAGCCAGGCTGGAGGTCTACAACCAGGTGACCAAACAGGAAGCTATCATCCAGGCTGATGACTGCAATAATAATGAAAACCACAAGGTAAGAGAGAATGGGTCTCCAACAGCAATCCACCACTCCGATGTCACATCACCTTCGTACCCTGATGTCTCTTCCCTCACTCAGGCCTTTC
Organism: Anguilla pacifica; assembly: GCA_039654925.1. Classification (NCBI taxonomy): domain Eukaryota; kingdom Metazoa; phylum Chordata; class Actinopteri; order Anguilliformes; family Anguillidae; genus Anguilla; species Anguilla pacifica. Next base: position 30,833,483 of record CM077290.1, on the reverse strand, counting down.
AAGACAGAATAGCCTTGAACAGGCTCCCCATTCCAGAGCCATTTGTATTCAGTGGAGATCCTACCAATTCATTGAATAGAAAGCTTCCTTCACATCACTTATCAATCAAAGAGCCATCTCTTCAGCAGAAAAGCTGTATTATCTAAAGAAATATGTGGGTGGTGCAGCACGGAAAATTCTTGATGGCACTTTCTATATTAGTGACAATGAATTGTAAGAGGGGAGTCAAACTGGGACCCAGAAAAGGCTGGCATTTGAACGAGCCTGCACGCTGGGACTCATCCTGTACTTCAAAGGACCCGAGAGCCATGTGATAAAACAATAGGTTACTCGGACTTCCTCTGGATGAGCAGGCCATTTGGCTCTCTGGACTGTTACCCTCTGGACAAGACTGAGATAAGGGGAACTGGACTGGTTGTTTATGGTTGTGTGAGCAAGCTGTTGGCTCTCTGGAATGTTGCCATCAGGACACGACTAAGATAAGGGGAACTAGTCTCTTTGTCTAGGGTTGTGGGTGTGTGTGTGTTGGGGCCATTAAGGGTGAAAAGATCATCAGGCCTTCTGGCAAAATGGTGGGGCAACTGCTCTTGACAGTACCACAGTGCCCTTATGTGGGTCCTTCTGTCATCACACTTTTTATTTCTTTTCTGGATCTGGACTCTAAACCGTCTGTTTATCATATTCACAAACCCCGTAAAACCTTACAAACCATGCACATGTTTTCATTATATTGCTGCATTATGCCTTATGTAGAAATAACATGGATTGCATGTAAAATGGTTCAACAAAAGGGTATTTTCATGACAACTGCACCATAATATTACATCCCCTTGACATGTTTGGTATGGACGTATTCACGGAAATTCAAGAAATTGAATGAAATATGTTTCATACCAAATAGAATTTGATAAAACATAGTTTCAGAAACTCAGGAAAAAACTATCCCAATGGAATGTCCTCTCTGGTAATCATCTCCTTTTCCCAATTTCCCCACTAATTGTTTTGACAACAGCCCCCAAACGGTAGGGCCCTAAATTCCAGATTTTATCATTCGTCCAGGTTAATTTATGGCAATGCCATAAACTTTTTTACTCTGTATTTATGTTTAAAAACCTTCCGTATTTTAAATTGACTGTGAATTTGAAGCTAATGACCTACCTGCCTGTTAATAAATTCTTCTTATTTTTAACTTGCGTGGTCTTCATGACTCTAATCCATTTTATCTTCTTTTCAGCCAAAATTCCAATTAAATACTCAGGGGGACAATTATGACTAGGACCTACTGATCAGGGGTCTAGTACAGCAAAAGTCTTTAGTGAGGTCCTCAAGTTAGATAGGCGACCACGATCTGCCCGCTAACGGGATTGGTGTTGTATTGGTTCTGGAGTTTTGGCTTAAGAGGACCCATGGGCGTTATACGCCGGTTCTTGTCAAATTCGCCTTAAGGAGCCCAATAGATGCACACTGTCCTGGGCTCATAACTATCTATGCACAAAGGAAGGCATGTATTATGGTGGTCAGCCTCCTACCCTCTGTAGGCTTCACCGAACTGAGATTTAACAATAGTGCTAATCCCGGGAGCATATATTGAGGAATGATGGCACAAGATAGAGTCGAGTGTAACCACTCCAAGATCCACGTAAGGTTAAAACCAAATTTTAAATTCTAATTTCATTTGGAGTCAGATTATTACGAGAGTAAACCATAGTAACTGTTACACTTACTTGCTGCGGTCATGGATATATCTGATGTGTTGTTCCGCTCATTTGTGAATATTCTGATGCTCCCATTGGAATATTGACAGTCCAGCGACAAGTCAGATATATCTCTGATGACAGCATAGCCCCGTTTGCGAACGGAGAGTAACAAGAATGTTACTGGTCCGTTTTAGGCCAGTTTTAAGCGGGATATGAAGCAGCGCCTTCATATCTGACCCGTGGCAACGGAACCAGTGCATTCTTAAGTAGAATTGTGCCCTGTTCTTACGAACAGAGGATACATAAATAATATCTCCGGTTTTGAATCACACCAGCCAAGGGAAAACACGCGGTGCCTTCCCCTCCAGCTACAAACCCTCATTGGTCTAGCTGTGAGGTGTTTACAGAAGCTTATGGATAGGCTTGGAACAGACTGAATCAGCGTTACGGCCAGCCATTTGCCATTCAAAGGACCTTTAGAAAAAGGCTTACAAATTGACCTAAAATTCAACCCTAAGATGCTGTAGGACTCAGAGACTTTTCAGATTTCTTGAACGCCTGTCATGAGGCCATGCCTCACGTCAAAGGTCTTGAAATCTTAAACGATTGCAAAGAGAATCAAAAGCTTATTCAAAACTATCTGACTGGGCAGCTTTACGCTGGAACCGACGGGTAACCCAAACCCTCCATGAGAAGCAAGATTTCCCCAGTTTCAAGGACTTTGCTACCTTCATGGCAATGGAAGCTGAGATCGCCTGTAATCCAATTACTTCTTTCCATGCTCTCCAGTCCTCAGATTCCAACACTGAGAAGCAAAATCCCCAAGAGACCAAAAGGAACAAGGCCAGCGTTCTCAGCGCTCAAACAACCTCAGACGGCGAGAATCAAAGGTTAGCAAAGAAGAGTCCAAGACCTCCATTTGTGCTCTGCCAAGATATTAAGCACCAGCTTCATGGCTGTTCAAAGTTGACAGCGATGTCTCTGGAAGAGCAACAGAACTGCATTTTACATTTATACAGCTGAATAGATACTGAAGCAATTTCGGTTAAGTACTGTTGGGAAACAGACAGTTTTGTGTATTCTAAGTCCCGGAGGAAGGGCCACCCCCATGACTATATGGGCCTCCATTCCTGTCGGTTTCGAGGTTTCCCCTCCTGGGAATTTCCGCTGGGCCCCCCATGACCATTATGGATTTGAATGGTCCAATCAGAAGGAAGCACAGCTCCTTATCACCAATCAGAGGCAGTGCTCCCTTTCAACAATATAATTCCTCTATATGCAAATACCAATCTACTGGAACTGTATAAATCGAATCACCCACCAATACTACTTTGAACTTTCTCTCTGAGTTGTTCCCGTAGCCGGCTGCGTAATAAATCTTCCTGTTTTTACTCCAAACTTTTGATCTGCTTCTTCCTGGGATAACGGTCATTTTACCTGTTTTAGGTAATGTCTTGATTAACCTACAAATTGGCGCTGCGAGCAGGGTGGATTCGTTTCCGGACCTCCGTGGGTTCCCCGACTGATGCAAGAGGAGTGAGTACTTTGTTCTACCACCATATAGTTAGGCGATTGGAAGGAGAAACTTACGGAGGTCTGGAACGCTCCACCCAGTGGTACGTAACCTATACTATTACTTGACCAGTGTAGAAGCAATTAATTGTTTGTAGTTAAAAGCTGCGTCTTTTTGTAACGTGTCTACTGTGATGTGATGTTTAACTGATTTTGTATCAGATAATGTTTGAATGTACCAGCGCTGTATATGTTTTGGAATATAGCTATATTGTGACAGGGTGAAGTTCATCCTAACCTGAGGAGAGTGAGTTTTCACGCCAAAAAAGGTGAATACGTGGTTGCGTAGCTGCGGCAGGCTGAGTTTTTGGCCCGCGGCCCAGAGTGACTAATTATTTTCACGGCTGGTTATCAGGTCGTGTGGACCTGGGAAGCGTATATCGTGTCTGTGTTTTCATGTCCCGGGGAGAGTGAGTTTTTGCGCCCCGGCTCAGAGTTAAAGACAAGGGAGTGTCTCTAACTTGAGTATCTGTGAGTACGTTACCGCGGCAGGTTGACATTTCAACCCGCAGTCCAAAGTGACAAACTATTTTCATATCTTGGGTAGTAGGTTTAGAAATACCTACGAAGCGTACTCTTGTCTGCGTTTTTATGTCCCGGGGAGAGTGAGCTTTTGCGCCTCTGCCTAGAGTGAGAGACAAGGGCGTAGTCTCTCACTTAGGTTTTTGTGAGTTTGTGCTGAGGCAGGCTGAGTTTTTGGCCCTCAGTCCAGGGGACGAAGGTTGTACCGTACCTGGAGTATTAGGTGAGCGGGCTATTATAGTCGTGTTTCCCAAGAAGCTTACTCGTGTCCGACGTGAATCACGTCATTGTTGTGTTTTCGATACTGTTTTGGGTCATTATTGTTGCGTTTGACATTGTTCTGAGTCTTTATTGTTTCGTGTTCGTATTGTTCTTGATCGTATGTTAAGTGTTGGCCAGTAACGCGCATTTATAATTATATATTATTATATCTAGATACAGAGTTAGATGAAAAATGTGGTTCCTTAAAAAGTCCTAAATAAGATTTTCAGCATTTAAGATCTTAAAAAGGTCTCAAAAGCATTAAATTTGATTCCAAAAATAATAATAATAATATGCAGCAATGTATGTTTGTTATATGAAGTGTACACAATATAGTCGACAGAATATATTACCTAAGTAATATAATAGAATGATCGTAGATAGTAGTATAAACTGATTGTGGTTCCGGTCTAATAGCCTAAGGACTGTGGACACTATATGAGCCTGAAATAATGGAGTAAGGTTGAAAGAATTTATGATTAAATAGTTACACACATAGGAATGCCTCCTATATTCTGTGTAATATGATAAGTACAAGACACACTTTACTTGCTCTTAGCAACTCTCTTACACACAGGGATGTAGCTACAGACAAGTATTTTATACCCATGTACTAGCTGTTTATTGTTAATAATGACTAATCTACAGATCTCTAAGAGTTTTCAATTGTGGGGACTAAAAATGGTGAAAGAGAGGTTAGGTGAAGAAGGTTAGGAAGGCTGCTATGTGTTCTCTGCTAGGGAACAAGGTGAGAATGGGCCTTTAGAGATACGCTGCTGTATTTCGCTTATGGTGATTCAGGGAATGAATTGAGTAGAGACAGTGGTGATTTCCTGACTGTGGTAATTGATGGTAGTCTTCCCATTTTTAGAAACAAAGCATTGTGGAGAAATTGGTTAAGCTTTGAGAGATTGTAATGATCTATTGGGCATGGGCTGCATATATATTTTACGAAATAGCATAAGGATGTGGATACCATAAGCCCCTAAATATTCTTAATTTATGAGCCCAAGATAAGGGAGTAACAATAAATAAATAAATAAATTTTAAAAAGGGTAGCACAAATATGATTAACCCTAGTGGCAGATCCTAACGCCATCCTTTCCACTGTTTCTCATATAAAATACACGCTGAGCAATGTTGGCTTCAAGCTGACACTGAGGTAATGGATCATTTTCACTTCTCAAAGTAGCATCTTGCATGAGACTTTTGTTAATACCGTGAATGTACCTGTGGGTGATCGGTGGGGTTACCGAGGGCAACCGAGGCCATGTAAATACACCAGAGATGGAGGAACTAGTATGTAGCATTGGAAGGTTTGAGTACGTGTGAAAGATGGAAGTAAAATACGGAAGTATTGAACGGAAGAGAAGGGTTTTGGTGCAAGGTAGTATACTGCCTTTACTGCAGTACTGTGGGAGACGCTGAGGACCTTGCTCAAACACGGCAGGAAGTTAGGCACTGGAAAGCCAGTGAGATTTACAGGGAAATTGCAAGTAGGGATTTGGCGGAAACGTGTTTGAAAGTACTTGTATGTGGAGAATTGAGGAAGGATTTTAAATGACTGGTGATATTTGAGCTTGTGGGTGAATAGGAGATTCCTGACTAGTGCAGGAACCCCCAATACAAAATGGGGGATTGGTACAAGAAACCAACTAATCAATTCAAACTGACTAATCATTTGTTCTCCATTTTAGGATAAGACTGGGTGACATAGCCACCAGCGGTGCTCCTCTCCGTGAAAGCGGGACTGAGTAATTAACACCCAGTAATTAACATTTGCTTCTACCCTTTGAAATCCTTACAGGTCGACACATAAGGACTCCTGGTGATTTGTGTATTGGTGGGGAATTGCATGAAATAAGCAACCGTTTAGGTGAATATTGCATGCTTGTGTCCCAAGTGTCTTTCACCAGGATCACAGAACTGGACCTGACCCGGCCGAGGACAAAGAAACATGCCTGGTTGAACCTGGATCCTGGTGAAAAACATAATTGGATGACATTTTATCCAAATTTGGTCTGGACCACACGGGCTCACGATTCCATCAGCTGCGTCCAGTGACTGGAACTCCGGTGTGGTTCCACATTAAATAGTTAGGAAAATACAAGGGTGAGACCCAACACGGGGCACAATAATCCCCGTCTACCCTTATAGCCCCTGGGGGCTATCTATCTGTCCATTCAGACACATATTTCCAGGACAAGATGTGCACCAACGCGGCAGGCGGAAGTTGGATCTGGATGATGGCCTTACAAAGGACATTTTTTATGTTGTACATTTTTGGTGTTATGTTGTAATGCTGTACTTTTTGTTTTGTTGTAATGTTGTATATAGTCTAAATGTGAAAGGTAGCCACTGGGTCCATAGCGAATGGCACAATATTGGTGACAAAAGGAGGACTATTTCTAACCAAACTACTCAATGCCTAACATTTCCTACTGCACTAATCCAACTGACACCTCTACCACTATCTCTATTCTAATCACTCCTGCTGTCACCAGTAAACACCTCTGCTCCAGCACTTGATAGCTGGGTGTTAAACCAAAATAACAAAATACAGCTAAAAGGCAACAAATGTGACCCAATGGCTAGAAAGTAGTATTTGTGTGTATTGTCACATTGTAAGTAGAGGTGCCTGTACCTGGTAATAGGCCTTGTACACGACGCTTGTAGAATTCTTTCTTTTGTTTTCTTACATTATTCAGCCGGCCTTACTCTTATCAGCGGGTTCTCATATATCATGCATACTACACTTTTAGAATATTAGTCAACCACCTTTACTGTCCGCCCAGTGCCAGCCAGCAGCAGATGGGTTTCCCCTTGTGAGCCGGGTTCTGCTCAAGGTTTCTTCATATTAAAATCTGGAAGTTTTTCCTTGCCACGGTTGCCATAGGCGTGCCACAAGGGGATTTTAGGCCTGGGTTCTATATGTAAGAGGTGTAACTGACCAATTGACAATACTGTCATGATTTCCTGTAAGCCAACCAAGTTGACCTCACCATATGCTTTATGTTGGGTCAAAAAGGAGGGACTGTTGGGAAACAGACAGTTTTGTGTATTCTAAGTCCCAGTTTGTGTATTCTAAGTCCCAGTTTGTGTATTCTAAGCCCCGGACGAAGGGCCACCGCCATGACTATATGGGCCTCCATTCCTGTCGTTTTCGAGGTTTCCCCTCCTGGGAATTTCCGCTGGGCCCCCCATGACCATTATGGATTTGAATGGTCCAATCAGAAGGAAGCACAGCTCCTTATCACCAATCAGAGGCAGTGCTCCCTTTCAACAATATAATTCCTCTATATGCAAATGCCAATCTACTGGAACTGTATAAATCTAATCACCCACCAATACTACTTTCTCTCTGAGTTGTTCCCGTAGCCGGCTGCGTAATAAATCTTCCTGTTTTTACTCCAAACTTTTGATCTGCTTCTTCCTGGGATAACGGTCATTTTACCTGTTTTAGGTAACATCTTGATTAACCTACAGTACCTTGCTCAAGAGTACAACGGCAGTGTCATACCCAGGAATTGAACCTTTCGGTTACAAGCCCAGTTCCTTACCCACTGTGCTACACTCCGTTCTAAGAGTCTGATTGTTTCAGACTTAAGGTCAACCTCAAAATTCAGCCTGAGACTCACCGTGGTATTCTGTCTACAGTTGCCTCCTTATACGACCCTCTTGGATTTGTGGCTCCATTCTTGCTGAAAGGGAAAGGGATTCTTCAGGATATGTGCAGGTGCGGCATAGGCTGGGACAACCCTTTGACGGATGAGCTTCAACCACAATGGGAACGATGGAGAAGTGACCTGGTCAATTTGGACAAGATTACCATAACACGCTGTTACGCACCTGCAGAATACTTACCTCATCAAATACTTACCTGCATTGCCAATTCATTTAAAAGGGTATATTTGATCCTGCCTTGTGATGATTATTATTGTAAGATTTTAAGTGTCAATGTAATGGTTTTTATATGGTTGGTCTGTTTTCCGCCTGCTGCGCTCTGCTGCAATAGGATATATTTGACGATGTATGTATATTTGTTATGGGATAATTGAAGTTGTGTATTATTGTTAATTGTAAAAGCTCATATGTGCATTTTATATTTCTTTTTGTAGCTTTTACGGTGTGTTTACAGACCTGCCAACCTGCACGCATTTTGTGTACCAACCACGCAATTCTTGATCAAAATACGCAGGTACGAAATGCTAGCTGAAACTACGCAAAAAAAATATTGTAATTTAATTAAGGAAAACAATCAATGAATACAAAATAATGCCGTACATTTATTCGGTATATAAACTACATCCCTCGGGTTGGACCAGATGCTACGACCTTGCTTATGGTTCTGTAACCCCTCCCCGACCCACTCAACATCCACTGATACGCAGCGGTATGTAACGCTTGCTGAGGTGAAGTGGGCAGTAATAATCAAGCACAAAAATGTGTCCGTAACGTTAACGCCCCCCCCCAGAAGTACCTCGCAAAATATCAGGAGCAATGGCCGTGCCTCCGCCCCTCAAAACGTTTGCACCATGCATTTTGCACATTGTGCTTTATGACTTTGACATTAGCCACCAAGGAGCTTCAGGGAATAAGTTAGTTACAAAGGCCTACATTCCTAGATCAATTTTCAATTGAATACTTTTTTTTTCATTAGGCCTATATGATATGTGCCTATATAAGCTGATTCAATTATTTAATTATTAAATAAAAATGGAAATCATGAACAGAAACTTGGTTTTATTCACAATTGAGTTTTTTACATCGCAACATAAGTTTTTTTTTTTACATGACAACATAAGTTTCTGTAAATACTTGAAAATTAAAAAACATGTTACAATATACAAAATAGATTATTTCAATGTTTATTAAATAATTGAATGCAATTCACTTATTGTTATCAGTTTGTATAAGCACACATATCATATAATGAAATATTAATCATGAAAACAATGGTTTTAAGCAGGTGTGCTCAAACTTTTGACTTGCAAGTATATCATAATATACCCCAGTGCAGTGCAAGTGATATTTTAGAATCAGGTCAAATTATACAATTTTGCCTGATCACTTCAACAGTCAAAACTAGAATTATGAAGAAAGGCTTATGTGTGTGTGTGTGTGTGTGTGCATGCAAAGCGAAGTGGTGCAAAAACATGTGAACTAAGTGTTACACTGACTATTGTGGTACTCAAAATATTTTCCCAAGGTTGGCAGGTCTGTGTTTATGTACAAAGGATAAAAGGCTTCATAAACCATCAGTGGGCTTCATCATTGTCCAGCTGGGGTCGCTACACCAGTCCCTCTTCACTTACTTGCTTTGTTCTTTCGGTAAAACAACTATTAATTCACAGTGCACAGGCGCACAGCTGGATATATTAAAACTGTCAACCAAAATTTGTCTCGTATTTTATTTGTCAGTAGAATGTGCCAGACATCGCCACGCAGCTACTTTTCTTATTTTAGTGTATTATTTCTCTCATTGTTTTACCATCAGCTAACTCCCTTTGCATATCTACACAACGATGCTCACACGCTGAAGTTAAGCACTTAATTCGCAGCTAACAACTGCCTATATGCTGTATTAACGGTGCATTTGACTAATAGGCCTACACTTGGATTTGATTCAATCAATCAGCTACATCCAGTTAATAGACACGTTACCTTTCTAATGTAGGCAGAATATAGCTTACCTTCGAGAAAAAGTAGCTGGCTGTGTCTGTCTGTCCTATTGACTACAAGTGTCACAAAGTTTTATCCACTATTTACCCCCCCCCCCCCCCCCCCCCCAGTTGCTGTGCTCGATATCGGAGGGAGTAGTGCATAGCAACTATTTCTAAGCAGGGATTGGTGGACTGCAATGTTAATCATTCATTGACTACAGGTCAGTTGCCTGGCTTCAGGTGGAATACCAACCGAGGAATTATGCGGAGGTGGAACAAACTACACCAACAAATGTAAATGATTAGCTAAAAGAGGAAGATAAAAAACCCACCCAATGTAAGAAAAAATATCCCAAATTATGACAAATTGGGAATATGCCCAATCTGGCAACACTTCTCTCCGGGTGTCTGGCTACATACATACGTTACATAACCAGCGACGTAGACGTAAGTGCAACAGGTCCGGGCAGTTAAGTAAAAATTTAGGCATTTCACTCATTGTGAATGCAATTAAAAATACATTCACATGATTCGATAAATGGATTAATCTTAATGAATTCCCGGTTCTTGGGAATTTGGAACCGGTTCCAATTCAGAACCATATCCATATGACCCTCTGACACATGAAGTTTTCTCCAAAAACTGATTGCGTGTCACAATTTAGTCAACATCCGTGTTCGGTCTTTTACTAACCATCACTCTATCACTTTCCCTCCTTCCCTCGTCTTTATCTCTTTCTTCTCTCTCTCTCTCTCTCTCTCTCTCTGTCTCTCCCCCCATCTGTAGTCGGTGGTGTCCTCAGCCTCTCTTGATAGCACTATCAGAATGTGGTCTGTCTCGTGGGGGCTGTGTGCAGATGATCCGCACCCACGAGGCAGGCGTTACCGAAATATCCCTTCATGCCACTGGAGACTACCTGCTCAGCTCCTCCAAGGACCAGGTAGGAAACACCTGGACAGATGCCCACCAATGTGTGATGGTTCTGTAATGCATGACTGGATGCTCTCTAATCGCACCATTAGGTTCATGTACTCCTGTGAAATTGCAGGTAGTGGGGAAGCTGAAATACATTGGCAGTGCTTATTTCAGGTGCACTATGCATTGGCAGTGCTTATTCCAGCATTCTGCAACTCACCAAAGGGGTACGTAACTGGCCTTTTAAGGGAAAACCACAGGATAAAAAGTAAATGAATTGTGGGTAGCCCCGCCTATAGCATTCATACATCCTGAACAGTTGGAGTTCACACAGAGCCCTTGAACCTGTGCTCACACCTGACATGCGTTCAAGATGATGAACGTTCATGCCGAACTAAGTTTGTGGAACGATTTTAAATTGAGTTCGCCACCAACACATTTTTAATAAAAATGGATGTGACTAAACGGAGGGTAATTTTCGCAGTGGCTTCTGCAATTTTAGAGGACTTCAATGATCATGGTTCTGACATGACAAATATTATAGGAGTCGTCTAGCGCAAATAATTAAGAGGTCTGCTGAATTATTTTGCGATATGCTGAGGAAGTCATCCCTCAATATAATGATTTTACTTCTTGCTCAGATTTCAGCATGAAATGGGCAACTTTTGTTCTCTCAACGTCTTTCCTGTCAGCAGTCAATTTAGTTCACATTATCAGACTGTTAGATAATGTCAGCAAACGTTTGTGGTGAACAGAAAAAAAGTTTGAATATGTTCGTGAACGTTAATGCAAGCCGTCTTATACGCACGTCTGGCCTCACACATCTCTGTGTGTGGAGTGGTTTCCATATCTCCCCTCTCTGTGTGTGGAGTGCTTTCCATATCTCCCCTCTCTGTGTGTGGAGTGGTTTCCATATCTCCCCTCTTTGTGTGTGGAGTGGTTTCCATATCTCCCCTCTCTATGTGTGGAATGGTTTTCATATCTCCACTTTCTGTGTGTGGAGTGGTTTCCATATCTCCCCTCTCTGTGTGTGGATTAGTTTCCATATCTCCCCTCACTGTGTGTGGAGTGGTTTCCATATCTCCCCTCACTGTGTGTGGAGTGGTTTCCATATCTCCCCTCTCTGTGTGTGGAGTGGGGTCCATATCTCCCCTCTGCGTATAAGTTCAGCTTTGGGCCATGGGTATCGCTTCTGCCAGCAGAGTATAATATAAAAGTATTTTTTCCTCTTTCCCTCTCTCCTTCCCTTGCTCCATCTCCTTCCTTTCTGCCTTCCCTCTCCCACTCTCAGTATTGGGCGTTCTCAGATGTCCGGACAGGTCGGGTGTTCACCAAGGTCACTGGTGAAGCTGCAGGCTGTGGTGAGGTCATGATGAACATCACTTCCTTCTGTGTTTGTTTGGGTAGATTCCTGTTTTTTTAAAAATGAACTAGTTTTTTTAGAATGGAGAAGACAGAGTAATTGCATGCAACGCACACACGCATGCATATATGCATACACACACAGCAGGTATTTATCTGTTCAGCGCATGGTCTACTTTTGGTCTGATTCCTCTACATGTGCTGAATCTGTGAAACTGAGATCCTTTGCACTGCTGAATGAGTGATTTTTTTCTCAGCCATTTTAATGTTGAACATTTTGTGGCAGCTCTGACCTGTGCTCAGTTCCACTCTGACAAGCTGTTTTTCAGGATGGGCACGGCCGATTCTCAAATTAAGATCTGGGATGTGAAGGAGCACACCAACGTTGCCAACTTCCCCAGGCACTCTGGCCCCATCACCATTGCTTTCTCCAACAAAGGGTACTACTTGGCCACTGGTGAGTCTGTTGCATGCACATGCGTGTGTGCGTGCATCTGTAGTATCTTGTACAGTCTATGTTTGATTTACTGAACTCCAGGCTTGTTTTATGTGCATTAAATCTGTGGGTGTGTGTGCTTGTGTTACAGGTGCTCAGGTTTGCTCTCTAAAGCGGTGGGATTTGAGGAAGCTGAATAACGTTAAGACCATTTCCCTGGACAGCAGCTATGAGGTGAGGAGCTGATCTGGTCTGGTCCAAATTGATTGGGTCTGGATAAGTTCGGTCTGGTTTGGTATGGTCCAGTTTGGTCTGTGCTGTACTGCCACACCCATCCACACCCTGCCATGGGGTTTACAGAAGCTGAATTAGCTTGTTGGCTTCATCCCGCGTTCCTGAGTCATTGCTTTAGAAGCTGGAAACAGAATCCACACAGTTCCTCATATAGCAGCATGCTTCAACACCAGAATTAGCCTTTGCTCATGTGGGACCTGTCTCATTGTGGGGTTGTTTTTCTGTGCTGATTATGGGACAATTCCGAACAGGCTCCTGCTGTACTGGTCACGGAGAGTCTTACTGTCCTGTGGTCAGATGTGATGGGTGGAGAGAGATCCTTATTTCTGAGCATGAATCTGCTTCCCATAATCTATGAAAAGGTAGAGCTAGCAGCTAAGCACTATACACTATAATTACTTTTGTTTTTATTAGTGTGTGTTTGGCTATCCAGAACAATGGCACTCATATGTGTAATACAGTAATTCTTTTGGACGTGGACATTTTTTATTCATCTGTTGTCTTTGTGCTGAAAGGTTTAGTTATGACTGTGTGCATATGCACCATGTGCATGGGACAAACTCCCCTAAATGTGTGTGCGTGCGTGTGTGCGTGCGTGCGAGTGTGCGTGTGAGAGAGAGAGAGACACAGGTGAAGTTGCCGGTTTTTCACCAGAGTGGGATGTACTGTATCTGGCGGTTGGTGGTTCTGACATCAGGGTTTACATTTGCAAGCAATGTTCTGATGTTCTCAACTTCATTGGTCATTAGTGAGATATTCTGTCTGTCTGTCTGTCTGTACTTTGTTCTGGGTGGTGACTGGATGTTTTCTGGCTATATTTTTGTAGAACTTGTCCTTGATTGCATGCAGAGTAGAGAAGGTGGTTTGTGGTCTCAGTCTCCATTGAATATTTATTCTCCCATCCTGGGGTAGTTGGTTTGGCCACAGCTTACAAATACCCACACTTCCATTTGCCCACAAATAATAGATGCAGTTATGCTGCTAATGTGCTTATTGCCCATTTCCCCATGTTGATGGCTTCTTCCTCTTCTTCTTCTTTCACCCTGACTCAGAGCATTTTGGGCTTGTGACGGGTGTGGTTTTTGGTGAGCACGCTCAGTTCCTCACCTCAACAGGGATGGACAGAATCCTTAAGTTCTACAGCCTGTAGGACAGAACGCTAGAGGTTGTCAAACTCTACCTCTAAGCCTTGATATAGTTGTCAAACTCTACCCTTCTCTGTAGCCTGATCTGCAGGTGAACTGCAATTTGCAGCTAATTGAGTATGGGGTATTTGTGAAATCAAAACCTAGAAACTGATGAAACCTCCAGGGGCAGGATTCCCCCAGTCCTGGGTAAAGCCATGTGACTGTAGTCTGCAGTGTGGTACAGTGACCGATGTGGGAAATTTAAATATTCCCCCTGCTGCCAAACAGTAAGCCTCAGTCATGAGCACCCTGAATCACAAAGCAAGAGTGCACAACAAAACGCTGTTTATTCCACACACTCATTTGAAATCACTGATACATGACTAATATGCACATCCTAGTTTGTCAGTGCACTACCTGAGATCTCTCTTGTCATTTTTTTTATAGCATGTGAATTTTTTTCAACCCTTAATTCTCTCCCTTGGTCCTCTCTCAATTTTACTTTGAGTGTAAACCATTTTACCAGTGTTGTTTTTCCCCCTCCTAATGACATTTGTTTAATCTTAATGAATACCAATGTCTGTCCTGGTCAAGCACCCCCACTCCCTCCCTCCCAGTCTGTCTGTCGGTCTGTTTGTCTGTGTTAACAGTGAGTACCTCATCAATCAGATCAGCTCTGGATCTTTAAGATTGTTGTGCCCTTTTTATAGAGCAGTGCTGTTGTAACAATAAAGACTGAAAATGATGGCTGTTGTGTGTTGCTTTGCATTGAGGGGAGTGCTGGAGAGAGCGGGGAGCAAGTATTTCAGCGCCAAATCTGCCACATAAACTGTACGTGCCCGGAGCCAGACAACATGAGAGAGCATCAGGTTTGGATGTGGTCGTAGTGAACCCTGATAGACCAAATGAGCTCACTTTTCATCCCATATTCAGTCCACATTCAGTTTTTATTAGTGGGCAGATGGGAGGATGGGGGTGTTGCGGAAAGGCAGGGGTGGTGCGGACAGGGGATGCTGGTGTTTGCACCCATGACAACATAAAAAATTCACTGTGTGGTATACACAGTTTTCTCCCGAATCAACATACCAGCTCTTTGGTGCGCATACTGCTCAGCAAAAAGCAGGTGAAATTAAGAAATTATCGTACATCTAGGTCCTTGCACAACTGTGCATACGCTCCGTGTACCTGCCACTGAAACAACCGAATGGCCGCTTCCAAGGCCTAGATGTTCAGCTCTTATGAAGCCTTGCTTTTATTACCTTTATTATACTGCTGCTACAGCAAACATCTCACTATTGCTACCACTTTTAGTTCATTTTAGTTCATTGACAGAAATATTTGCCAGATGTGTATTTCAGCCAACAAGGAAGTAGCATACCATTTAGTACACCAAGAAGGGGTGTTCGAAGCACAGTAAGTGCAAAAATGAATGGGAGTCAATGGGGAGGATTCTGCAAATCACATTGTTTGAATTTTAAAGAATCCCAGGCTATATTTTATAATTGTCATAAGAAGTGTGTCTGTTAAATTAATCTGATATGTGTCATAATTGCTGAGAAAATTGCACTTTTTTATTCTGAGTGACGTTGTGGATCACTCGCGAAGATGTTGAAACTGATTTGCAGTAGATGTTGGTTTTGCTTTGCAGTACATATTAGAGCCTATTTTTTTTTTAGCAAATTTGCTAAACAGCCTATATAGCTATGTAAGCTATTTATTGTTGCCAGCGCATCCAAAGACTAACAAACCAGAGTTCCAAATACACAGAGAATTAGACTGACTCAGAAGCACAGATTGCAAACCCTTTATACTACAACCCTTTATACTGCACTACTGTGGAATCCTTAGCCTACATGTTACATAACCTACACTACATGTCTCACTGCAATATAAAGTACACACGTGTAGTTTATACATGACATTCGGTGGCTAGGTAACTTGAACAGACACTACTCCTACAGAAAACCTTTTATAATCTGTCTGACATTTTCCTGACTTTCATTCAAATAGTCATTGAGTGGGCTTCTTCTGTTGGGGCCAGGGGACCAGGGATTGCCATTCTCCGTGAAGCTCATGAACTCCAATGGTTGAAATATTGCAGTTTAGTAAGCCTCTGGTGCCAAAATGCAAATTTCCCCATTGAAGTCCATTCAAAACTACTAATTTACCCTGGCCAAATTAAATTCTTTTGGACAGAACTTTTTAGCTCTAAAATTTCTTCACACTGAACTAATTACTCTTCAGGCACCACAGTCCCACAGAAGAAGATAAAATATTTATTTAATTCCAATTTGGTCCGTATGGTTGTACGTCACAGTGCGCGTAACTGCTTAGATGAGCACATTCGTGCATGAATGAGTATGAGGCTGTTATTGACTCATCGATGCAGAAAAGGGTTGAATTAAGAGTTGCCTGCACAGAACATTACAGGCATTTAGCTGATGCTCTTATCCAGAGTGACTTACATTGTATCCAATTATACAGCTGGATATACAGTACCAGTCAAAAGTTTGGACACACCTGCTTAAACCAGTTTTTTCATGATTAAAAATGCTTTGAACTGTATAAACTTGTCTAGAAACACTTAATATTTCATTATATGATATATGTACTTATATATGCAGATAATGTTAAGTGGATTGCATTCAAAAGTTTGATTTTTTTATTAATGAAAATGGAGATCTTGTAGGCTCATTGGGAGGGGGGGTGCATTGTTTTGTCAAATATCTTGGTACGTATTGGTGTACATGATCACATCTATCTTAACAGGTGATCCAGGACCTGTAGAATTTTTCATATTTAAAAAAAATAAAGACCACCCGTCATATTTAAAAACGCATGTGGTATATTCCTTCATCATTTTCACCACGTGCGGTACCATATATTTCCAGTGGAGGGTAGAAGGGTGAAACTGATGTAGGAATAAATCCCATGCATTTTGAAATATGGCGGGTGGTCTTTATGTTTTTAATGAAAAATTCTATAGGTCCTGGAGCACCTGTTAAGATAGACGTCATCATGAACACCAGTACATACCAATGCACCCCCCCCCCCCCAATGAGGCAGGCACGGTGGCATAGTGGTTAGCACTGTTGCATTACATTACATTACAGGCATTTGGCAGACGCTCGTATCCAGAGCGACATACAACAAAGTGTATAACTATAACCAGGAACAAGTGTGTCGAAAACCCTAGAGGGCAGTAGCCTACCGTTCCAAGTGCAGGGAACAACCGCATAGTTCAACTTGGACCCTGAAGGTTAAACTGATTAACACTAACACAAACGAGAACAGCAACAACGCGGTCTATGGAAAAATACAAGCAGTAGTTAAGACAGGTGCATGAACTAAGTCACCTACGAAACAGCTACCTAGTTACAACCCTAAGCTTACAGTCATTTAAGAGATTACAGGGAGGTAGGGAGGGATGGGGAGAGGTGCAGCCTGAAGAGGTGAGTCTTCAGTCGTCGCTTGAAATGGGTCAGTGTCTCAGCTGTTCTGACCTCCACGGGGAGGTCATTCCACCATCGTGGGGCCAGAACAGACAGGAGACGTGTTCTGGAAGCGCAGGTACGAAGAGGGGGAGGTGCCAGGCGTCCTGAGGTAGCAGAACGGAGGGATCTGGCTGGCATGTAGTGTTTGAATATCTTGTGGAGGTATGCTGGGGCTGATCCCTTGACTGCCTGGTATGCTAGGACCAATGTTTTAAATTTGATGCGAGCTATAACAGGCAGCCAGTGGAGGGTAGTGAGCAGGGGAGTGACGTGGGAGTGTCTGGGGATGTTGAAGATCAGACGAGCTGCAGCATTCTGAATGAGTTGCAGGAGTCTGATAGCAGATGCCGGTAGTCCAGCCAGAAGAGAGTTGCAGTACTCCAGGCAGGATAGAACCATTGCTTGGACCAGGAGCTGGGTTGAGTAGGTGGTGAGAAAGGGGCGGATTCTCCGGATGTTATACAGGAAAAATCTGTATAATAGCCGGACGCTTACTGCTGCAATGTTCTTGGAGAGGGACAGCCTGTTGTCCATCACCACTCCGAGATTCTTGGCACAGGGTGATGATGTCACTAAGGTGTCCCCTAGGGAAATGGAAAAATCGAGGAGGGGAGAGGATAGAGCAGGAATAAAGATTAGCTCCGTCTTTCCCGGGTTGAGCTTCAGGTGGTGATTGTTCATCCAGCTCTGGATGTCCCTCAGGCAAGCAGAGGTGCGGGCAGGGACCTGTGTGTCCGATGGGGAGAAGGAGAGAAAGAGTTGCGTGTTGTCGGCATAGGAGTGATAAAACAAGCCATGGGCAGAGATTACCAGGCCAAGGGATCTGGTGTATAAGGAGAAGAGAAGGGGACCGAGGACTGGGCCCTGGGGAACTCCGGTGGCGAGGGGACGGGGTGGTGATACCTTACCCGCCCAGGCAACCTGGAAGGAACGGTCAGAGAGGTAAGACTCAATCCAGTCAAGGACTGTGCTGCAGATCCCTGTTGCTGCCAGGGAGGACAGGAGGATAGAGTGCTCCACAGTGTCAAATGCAGTGGAGAGGTCTAGAAGAATCAGGACAGAGGAGAGGGAGGCTGCTCGTGCGGCATGGAGTGACTCACTGACCGAGAGGAGTGCAGTCTCGGTCGAGTGGCCAGGCCTGAAGCCAGACTGGTGGGGGTCAAGCAGGTTGTTCTGAGAAAAGAAAGCAGAGAGTTGGTTAGATGCAGCACGTTCAAGTGTTTTGGATAGGAAAGGGAGGACAGATACCGGGCGGTAGTTCTGAATGACTGAAGTATCTAGTGTGGGTTTCTTCAGCAGCGGGGTGATGTGGGCCCTCATGAAGGATGAGGGGAAACATCCAGAAGATAGGGAGGAGTTCACGAGGGAGGTGACAAATGGGAGGATGTCTGGTGTGATTGCCTGGAGGAGAGATGAAGGGATAGGATCGAGGGCGCAGGTGGTAGGGTGGTGGGTGAGCAGGATCTGGGAAACTTCAGAGTCTGAGAGGAGAGAAAATGTGGAGAAACAGGGGGCGGAGGGCGCAGAGGGGGCGGAGGGCACGGAGGGCGCAAAGGAGCTGCGGATGTCTGCAATCTTTTCGTCAAAGAATGCTGCAAAGTCATCTGCAGTGAAGGAAGACTGGGGTGGAGGAGGTGGTACACTGAGGAGAGAGGAGAAAATAGAGAATAGTTGATGAGGGTTAGAAATGGAGTTAAATGTTGCCTCGCAAGAAGGAGTTCCGGGTTCAAATCCGGGTCCAACAGGTTCCTCTCTGCATGGAGTTTGCATGTTCTCCCCATGTTCGCGTGGGTTTACTCTGGGTACTCCGGTTTCCTCCCACACTCAAAGACATGCATGTTAGGTACACTCCTGCAGTTGCCCTTGACCAAGGCACTGACCTCAGAACTGGAGTTGGTCCCCGTGCTCTGCACTGTGGCTGCCCACTGCTCCTAAATAACTAGGATGGGTCAAATGCTGAGGACAAATTACCCCACGGGGTTCAATAAAAGTATATCTTATCTTAATAGTATGCTTGCATAATAGTATACAATAAGTGTCGGACAATCAAAGAAGACACAGCACATATATTTTGAATGAATAAATGTTGAATAAATAAAATGCTGCATTAATATAGCACTTCCAGACACTGAAAGTGCTTTACAGTGATCGGGGTGGAAACTCTCCCACCTGGGTTATGCATGTGTAACAAATGAGTTAGAGATTTGCCTGAGTCTGAGATAGGAATTGAACCTGGCCCTCTCACTCGTCCAAATATTTCATGAAAAAACATGTTACCAGTCTGCTAAAGGTGAACTCGCCCCTAGCCAAAGAAAATGTCATTATTTTTCAATTTGTGGGTTGCATCACCAAGGAGTGTTGTCACAGTAATCTGCTACAAGACCTTCACTTTAGCACACCTTTACCGTGCTTCACGAGCAAACTAGCCAAGCTACACCCGCTACACTTCCCCTCCATTTGAAGCTCCGCAGCAATCTTTTTCTTTCTGATTCTGATCTGGGTCATAGCACCACTGTAAGAAACGAGTTACAGATTTGCCTCACTGAACTATGTAAGAAACTCTACTCCAAACGGTGCTTTTCCCACCACCCATAGTGTTTCTGTGATTGGACAATGTGACATATCACGTGTATGTGGTCAGCTTGTCTCTTGTCTCTTTTGCACAGTGCTAATGTAATTTGTAGCTAGCGACAGCAGCTATGGCAAGCCCTTCAAACAATTAATAGCTTCGCTTGACTATTCATAATTACACTTTAGATATCTGCAAATACATTTTGACTAGTCATAATGACAATGCGATTAGTCAGACTGATAATTCAAGATTTCTGCAATTATAAGCTGACAAGAATGATAATCCAAGATATCTGCAAATATATTTTGACTAGTCAAAATACCTTTTAAAATATCTATAATGACGTCACAGACATCGTCACATATACCGAATGACAATTAAAAATAGTCAAAATTATATTTTCAGATATCAGAATTAGAATTATTCCTAGTCAGATTTGCTGTGCCTGACGTGACTGATGCAAGGCTTCGCAATGGATATTGGTTGTTATGCCTACTGTTTTTAATGAGCTGTATTCATGGATCGGGATAACTGATAGTTAATGAGAATTGTACCTTGTCTGATTTATGTTCTGTAGTTGTTACAACGACTTTCAGTATACACGTATTGCACATCAATTTGGATAAAAGTGTTTGCCAAATGAAATATGTTTTGCAAACCTAGTGTGATCAATTTTGGTTGAAGAAATGGTGGTGACTGTTCTCGAAAAAAAATATAAGAAAATGGCATGAAGTGGAAAGAGATGATGAAACAGCCATCTTGTTGCAGACAGTAAAGCATCTGTATCTCCTTTTGTGCACGGGCCGCAGCATTGAAAACCCTAAAAAAGACGCCTGACTCTGGTTCAGGTTGGTCTGACATGGTGCTTGCTGAAAATTGAAGATATCTGTAAACGTATACCAACTAGTCAGAATGATAATTGAAGATATGTCCAAAATAAGCTCGGTCTCCTTTCAAAATATCCATAACTTCTTTGTAGGTATCTTAAAGGGACTTGTGATTAGTAATAGCTCAAATTCGAGATGTCTCCACTTTAGTTTTGACTAGTCATAACTCCAGTTCAAGATATCTCCATCAGAACAACCTGCTAGACCCTCACCAGTCTGGCTTCCGATCCAGGCACTCATCAGAGACTGCCCTCCTGGCGGTGACAGAGGCACTCGCCACTGCAAGAGCCTTATGCTTCTCCTCTGTCCTGATCCTCCTTGACCTGTCTGCACTATTCGACACGGTCAATCACAAAATACTCCTCTCTACCATGGCTAAGATGGGAATTTCTGGGACCGCCCTGTCGTCATTCGCTTCCTATCTTGCAGATAGGTCCTACCAGGTCACCCGGATGGGGTCTGCCTCTGCTCCTCATCCCCGTGTTACGGGAGTACGACAGGGATCTGTACTGGGTCCTCTGCTGTTCTCCATATACACTAAATCTTTTGGTTCAGTATTTAATTCACATGGTCTCCTATCACTGCTATGCAGACGACACGCAACTCTTCTTCTCTTTCCCCCTCTCTGCCCACAGGTTGATGATAAAATATCTTCCTGCCTGGCTGACATCTCAACCTGGATGGCCAGACACCACCTGAAGCTCAACTTCAACAAAACTGAGCAGCTGTTTATGCCATAGAAGACCACGGTTGATGGCACCACATTGACTGCCTCTCACTCGGCAAAGAGCCTGGGGGCGGTTCTGGACGACCAGCTGGACCTCAAGGAGCACATCAAGGCAACATCATGGTCCTGCAGATTTCTTCTGTATCAGGAGGATTCGACCATACCTAACTACGCACTCCACCCAGCTGCTTGTCCAGGCTATGGTGACCTCCCGCCGTGATTACTGCAACTGTCGCCTTGCAAGCCTGCCAGCTTGTGCCATACAGCCACTACAGATGATTCAGAATGCTGCTGCCTGACTCATCTTCAGCCTTCTAAAATTCTCCCACGTCACTCCTCTGCTGAGGTCACTCCACTGGCTACTGGTCCCTGCCAGGATCAGGTTCAGTGTCCTGACCCTCACCTACACTGCAGCCAACAGGACATGATCCAATTCTATACGCCTGCTCGACCACTCCGCTCTGCAGCAGCAGGGCGCCTTGCACCCCCTCCCACCCAAGTAAAGGGATCAAGGAGCTTCTCCACCGTAGCTCCCCAGTGGTGGAACGAACTCCCTGTCCCTCTTCAAACCTCTCCCTCACTACCCATCTTTCGCCGTGGTCAGAAGACGTATCACTTCTTGTACCCCCATTCCAGCACTTTTTGTAATTTGTATTTGTCCTAATATTGTAGCTTGTTCTCCGTAGTTTGGCTTGGCATAAGTTAGGTCAGAATAATGTTAACTGCGTGAACAGAACTGTGTTCTATAAATAGCTGCCTAAAATGAGTATTGTACCTTTTTGAACCTGTTGTCCAATGACCATGATATGCAATTTTGTACGTCCCTTTGGATAAAAGCGTCTGCTAAATAAATGTAATGCAATTGTATTTTGACTAGTTATATCTTAGTTTCAGATATCAAAAAAGAGAATTTAGATATCTTTATTCTGGAACCTGAGCGCGTAGCGAGGCACACATCACCAGATAGCTAAACACTCTTAACTGACTTGACTGAAGTAGCCCTAGGTAGCTTCAATGATGAAGGAGCATAAAGTGAATTATCAACGTGCACTTGTACGTCCGTTTAATGAAGATACAGAACTTTCATGTGGTCAAGTTGTTGTAGTGTGAAACTGCAAACAATACAAAAGTGACTATGAAATAATGTAAACAAATATTATGAAATACAATGAAGTATGAGCAGAAACAATTCCTAAAAACATGAATTAATCTACTCACAAACAAAGCTTCTCCAAGGATCACACAGGCAGATGGAACAAGATTAAAGGAGGTCTTGAATCATGCTGTTCTCTAGCTTGTTTTACAGGGAAAATGGGAAAATGGCTGCTCTTATCATGTGACTAGCAATCAATGTGACTTTAAACAACCAATGAGAAGGCAAACATCTGAAATAACAGGAATAAGTGACATTCACATAATGGCCTATAGAAGGTGCTAGAAACACTTAAACAGAATGACTGCATGTAACATTACACTCCCCGCCTGGTATTGAACACAATACCACTATTAAAGACTAAACAGCTGTAGATTTAGTAAGAGTCTATGTAACCCTAGGGGGACATGAGCACCACCACCTCAGTGATGGGGCGGAGGAAGGTCCTAGAGGTCCCTCCTCTGGCGACCTTGAGCTCCACAGTCGGAGCGGATCAGCTTCACGGGACCCCGGGTGGCAAGGAAATGACGAAGAGCGTTTATGAAGCTCGATGTGTCCATGGCCTACGTTGGTGAAGGGCGGCTCTGTGCTTAGCTGATCTGAAGGGAGGTCAGCCATCTTTTGCTCGGCTGTCTTGCCTCGGAGCTTGTTACATATGACACACCTGTGCAGATGTCTCGCAATGCATCTCTTGGCTCCAAAAATCCAGATGCCATCTCAGTGTATAGCTCCTTCTGTGAAGACCCGGCCTTGGTGCTTGACTCTCTCGTGGTAGTAGTTGATAAGCCGAACGCCGATGTGGCTGCGACCAGAGACAATGAGAGGGTGTTTCTCCTCTGTTATGAGAGTTGAGTGATGAAGCCGGCCCCCGATTCTCAGGTGTCCACCATCATCGAGGACAGGATCCAACTTCCTCAATGGACTGTTATTCGGGATGTCCATCCCTTGCTTCAGACAAGACATCTTGGTCTGATACGCTTTGTTTTGGGCGCATCCAATGATGACTTGTTTTGCTTTTGACAGATTGTCAGGCATGTGGGCTTTCAAACATTGATGCCAGCCTTTACATTCTGTGTTCTGCTTTGAAGTCTTGGCTCTGATGGTCTCGGCGATGTGGATCAGAGTGGCTGTGGCTCTGATGAGAGACTGCCATGTTGAGAACCTTTCAAATCGTTGAGAGCCCAGGTTTGTGTTGGTACATGCCGTGAGGTGAGATCGCACTTCTACAGCAGACTCTGGGTCTACCAGGTTGTAAGATGTATCCACAGGAGCATCTTCTTTCATGAGTAGCAGCAGGAACTTGGGCCCGATGAGCCAGCTGGTGTTCGAGAGCAGCACTGCAGGAACTGACCTGGTTGCTACATCTGCTGGATTCTGGTTGGTGGGTACGTAGCGCCACTGTTCAGGGTTCGAGAACTTCCTGATGCGTTCTACTCTGTTACTGACATACACGTAGAACCTGCGGGTAACATTGTGAATGTAACCCAGCACGACCTTGCTGTCGGTGTAAAACCTCATGGCGTCAAGTTTGACATCCAATTCTCTGGACACCAGTTCTGCGATCTCGACTGCTAGGACTGCAGCTCCTAGCTCAAGCCGTGGGACTGTATGGACTGACATAGGAGCCAACTTGGCCTTCCCCATGATGAATCCTATGTGGTCCACGCCACTGTCATCTAACACCTTCAGGTAGGCCACTGCAGCGATGGCTTTCACAGAAGCATCTGAAAATACGTGCAGCTCCATGCGCTGGCCGTTAAAGACAGATGTGCTCGTGTAGCAACGAGGAGTCTCAAAGTGTTCAAGGGCTTGTAGTGAATCTCTCCAAGCGATCCACTCTGCTTCCTTTTCAGCTGGAAGGGGCTCGTCCCAGTCAACGGTGTCGTGGGTGAGCTCTCTCAGCAGGAACTTTCCTTGTATGGAGATCGGTGCCACTAGACCAAGTGGATTGAACAAACTGTTCACAGTAGCAAGCACACCTCTGCGTGTGAAGGGCTTTTTGGTGCTGGCGACCCAGAAGGTGAATGTATTGTTGCTCAGGTCCCAGTTCAATCCTAGACTGCGCTGCACTGGAAGAGAATCAATGTCTAGGTCGAGATCCTTCAAGTCCTTGGCATACTCAGAAGATGGAAATGCTTGCATGACTGCTGGACATTTGGATGCAATCTTGTGGAGGTGTAAGTTGGACATAGCCAGCATACCTCGTGCTGCTTTGAGTAGGCCGATGGCTTCAGTTACGGAGGATAGAGATTTGAGGCCATCGTCCACATAGAACTCTCTATGTATGAACTCCTTTGCTGCATGGCCGAACTCATCTTCTCCGTGTAGAGCAGCTCGTCTGAGGCCGTAGATTGCTATCGCTGGAGAGGGGCTGTTGCCAAATACATGGACCCGCATCCGGTATTCCACAACCTCATCCATAGGGTCGTTGTTCTTGAACCATAAGAATCGGAGGAAATTCCTGTGGTCTTCCCTCACGATAAAGCAATGAAACATCTGTTCGATGTCTGCAGTGACAGCAATTTGTTCACGTCGGAAACGCATCAGAACTCACAGCAAACTGTTGTTCAGGTCTGGTCCGGTCAGCAACACATCGTTGAGAGATACTCCAAGATGTTTGGCGCTGGAGTCAAACACGACTCGGATTTGACCTGGCTTGTGGGGGTGATACACTCCGAATGTAGGGAGGTACCAGCACTCTTATCCCTCTGCCAATGGTGGAGCCAGTTCTGCATGATCTTGGTCGAAGATCCATTGCATAAAGGTGAAGAAGTGTTGCTTCATCTCAGGCTTTCTTTCAAGAGTACGACAAAGAGAGTTAAAGCAGCTCAGAGCTTGCTCTCCATTGTTAGGCAGATGTAATCTTGACGTGCGGAAGGGGAGTGGGGCTACCCAGCTGTTTCCTTCATCGATGAACATCTCCTTGTCCATTAGCTTGATGAACTGCTTGTCCTCGATAGAGGGGGCAACCTTGTTATCATCCTCTGTGCGTTGGAAGATCTTGCTTCCCAAGGAGTCATCGTCAGAGCATGGAGCTGGAACACAAGCTAGCTGTGAGCTTTGCAGGTTGTGGGGACTGCGAGACCTTTGATTGTTCACAGTGAGCTTCTCTTTCAGGGTAAGATGGTTCAGGCAGGGCGTGAAGTGAGAGTGGCGCCCGTTCTCGAGAATATGAGTACGGAACACACTTGCGTCTTTGGTTTTGTGAGCTGCGCCTAGACAGGCTTCACTGATGATGACCCAGCCGAGATCCAAGCGTTGGGCATATGGCGCGTTATTAGGTCCGTTGCACTGGTCTCTCACCTTGTGGACCTGTAGGACGTCACGCCCAAGGAGAAGGAGGATCTGAGCCTCTGGGTCGAGTGGAGGAATGTGCTTAGCGATGGAGTTGAGGTGAGTGTGATGCTTCGCCACTTCTGGAGTAGGTATCTCTGACCTGTCTTCAGGGATGTAGTTGCACTCTATGAGAGTTGGGAGATTTATGCTGAGGCTTCCATCCAAAGGTTGCACGATGAAGCTTGTGGCTCTCCTTCCAGACATCTCAGTGAGACCAGCACACGTCCGGAGTGTGTAAAGAGCATCTGTGCCTTTAAGACCAAAGAGGTCAAAGGCAAGTGACCGGTTGCTCTGGTCATCGAGAATATCGTAGAGTCTCACTGACCTGTCCAGTTGTCCATTAAGATGCACTGTGATGAGGCAGATTTTGGAGCAGGAGCGTGGGCTGTTGTTTTCTCCACAGACCTCCGTACACTTGGGAGTTCACAGTAGGAGATGGCTCATCCTTCTCCTCCCCACCATTCTCTAACTCAGGGGTCCAGCTATTCCATGGAGCTGGTCCGGGGTGAAGAGCTGCTATGTGCCTGTCACTGTTGCACTCTTTACACTGAACTGCGATTTTACAATCTTTGGTGAGATGTTTACTTGAAGAACAACATCTAAAACATATGCCAGCTTCGTTGAGAAAAGCCTTGCGTTCTTCTATGGTTTTAGTTCTGAAGCCTCTACAGCGTTTAAGAGGGTGAGGCTTTTTGTGGATAGGACATTGGCTGCTGACATCCGGCCTAGCACTGGGAGTCTCTGTAGTGTCAGAGTCAGACGTAGAGAAGACCTCTGTCTTGTGTGAGGAGATTAAGTTTTCGGAGCTTCTCATCTTCTTCACTGCATTGTCTGGCTTCATTGTTGTAGCAGCTGAAGAAGACAGAAAGAAACTTGGGTCGTTGCGGATGTAGGCCTCTCTGCAGACAAAGTCGGCAAAGTAAGCGAATGGTGGAAAATGCACCTTGTAGTGTAGCTTGTAATTACTCCCTTGAGAGATCCATTTTTCTTGAAGGCCGAATGGCAACTTCTCTACTATGGGGTTCAGGCCTCTAGCGGTGTCTAGGTAAGTCAGCCCAGGTAGGTTGCCTTCATGACGCGCTGATACTAGCTCCTGTAGCAGGTTACCAAGCTCTCTGAGCTTCTGAGGATCTTCGTTGTTGATCCTCGGAAACTTCTCCAGTCTGTCTAAGAGAGCCTTCTCGATCATCTCTGCTGACCCATAACACTCCTGAAGACGAGACCATGCCATTCTCAGGCCTAGAACTGGGTCGTTGACATGGACGGCTTGAATCCTCTTGACGTGTGCTGAAGACTGTGGACCTAACCACTTATTTAGCAGATCGAGCTCTTCACTGCAGCTAAGTCCTATTCCTTCAAGGGAGTTTAGGAAGCTTGACTTCCATGCCCAGTAGCCTTCAGGTTGATCGTTGAATTTGGTGAGACTGGAACTCAGCAGTTCACGTCAAGTGAGGAATCTAGCAATGTCACCGAACCCTGTATGGTTGGCAGAGAGAGTATGAGGAGCTTGTTCATGGAGAGTGGAGTGGGGTGGCTGACGTGACCTCATGAGGTTGGAGCTGTGAGAGTTAGCATCAGGATGTGGCTTCACTAGCTGGCTGGTTGGGATATATGGCCTAGTCCTGTTGAGGCCACCATTTGAGAGGTCTGAAGCGGCACTGTTGGAGGCAGCAGGACTGCATTGCTGAGGCTGACGATGTGCTGAATCAATGAGTGTAGCGAGTACGTTGACATTCAACGTACTCGCTGGTTCTTTCTTGTGGAGATTGGGGTGGAAGAGCTGCGATGTTGAAGGCCCTGGAGCCTCTCTCCAATTCTGCTGCTGTACACTGGAGAGCTTCAGCCTCTGCCACTGCTGTTGCAATCTCTTGGTCTAGCTTTAGCGTAGCAAGAGCGGCGTCCATCCGAGCTTTTTCTAATAATAATTCTTTTTCTTTCTGAATGAAGGCTGTGTGGACACGTGCAGCTAACACTTTAGCCCGTGCTTTAGCTGCGGCTAAGCTAGCAGAAGACTTGTTTGTGCTTGAACTGGAGATGCTAACCACTGACCTGGTAACAAACATCTCATCTGCTGGAGGAGCTGTCTGCTGTTCTTCTGTGAGTAGAGTAGCGTCCATCTTGTAACTTATGAGAGATCAGGCTGGAACAACTGAAATGGCTAATGAAGAGTACTTGACTTGTTCACAAGGGTATCTTCTGTGTAGAACCCACCGTGATGTTGTTTTTTTAACTATTCTGGAACCTGAGCGTGTAGCGAGGCACACATCACCAGATAGCTAAACACTCTTAACTGACTTGACTGAAGTAGCCCTAGGTAGCTTCAATGATGAAGGAGCATAAAGTGAGTTATCAACGTGCACTTGTACGTCCGTTTAATGAAGATACAGAACTTTCATGTGGTCAAGTTGTTGTAGTGTGAAACTGCAAACAATACAAAAGTGACTATGAAATAATGTAAACAAATATTATGAAATACAATGAAGTATGAGCAGAAACAATTCCTAAAAACATAGATGAATTAATCTACTCACAAACAAAGCTTCTCCAAGGATCACACAGGCAGATAGAACAAGATTAAAGGAGGTCTTGAATCATGCTGTTCTCTAGCTTGTTTTACAGGGAAAATGGCTGCTCTTATCATGTGACTAGCAATCAATGTGACTTTAAACAACCAATGAGAAGGCAAACATCTGAAATAACAGGAATAAGTGACATTCACGTAATGGCCTATAGAAGGTGCTAGAAACACTTAAACAGAATGAATGCATGTAACATTACAATCTTGAATCATAATTAATTAAACATATCTTTAATTGAAATTATGACTGGTCAGAACTAATGTGGAGATATCTCTAATTTGAGTTTCGACTGGTCATAATTTAAATGGAGATATCTGGAATTCACGTTTTGGATAGTCAAAGCTGAATCGTATATATTGTAGCGTCCTCACTAAGAATGACCAGACAAGCCATATAGATTCTCTTATTATAACCAGCTACGATAGGCTGTACCACACTCGAAACCGGACGCATAGAGTTCACAAGTATCACGCCACAGCTCATTGGCAAAAAATGTGCCAAAAACACAGCAACAGTACAATATAAGCTTTCTGGCTGCTCCAACCCCCCACTGCCCCCAAACACAATGACCCCTGGCACACAAACATCCTATGGCTGCCAGACAGCAGGTGATGGACAGATGGACCCTGCAAATATGTACAACATTAAACAGGCCTAACCGCAACACTTATGTGTACTATATACAAGGAAAGTTCCCCAGGTTGCGACACTATCTTTAATTGGAGGTTCCAGACAACAGAATGGCAAAAGTAACTTCAATCTTACAAGTCAAAATGTAATTAGAAATATCTTAAATTAATGTTTTAGCTAGTCAAAATGAAATTAGAGATATCTTAAATTATCCATAATTAGTCAGATTACAGATACCTATAATGTGAATCCAGTCAGGCTATTAAATACTGAAAGGGCTTGCCATATGCGACTAATTTATAATAATAAAGTCGGTTAGGTCACACCTATGACCGTAGTACAGAGAAGAACATCGGTTAACACACACTGTGAACATGTTGGCGCCGCTGCGAGTGGTTGCCTGTTTTAGTTTCCTGTGTTTCATCTCACTGCTGTTGCTACTAAGACACCTGAATTTCCCTCCGGGGATCAATAAAGGTTTATCTATCTATAACAATGTGATTACCAGCAACTACACTGATGGTCAGTCAATCACAGACGCACACAGCTATTTTTTTGTACCACGGAGCTGCTGCAAGCAAGCTGTCACCGTAGTTTTTTCAACCACTTTAATAAGCCAACCAACCACCACTGTCTGTGTATAAGGCTCACCAGAAACTTTAACGCTATAGCTAACCTTTTGCAGGTCACTTCAAACAAGTATAAATGAGACTAGACATCCACGTAGATTTTTATTAATCCATCGGCCATCTTTGGTTGTTCAGACAGGCTACCCGCAAGTCCCACCACTGTTGGGCTATCCATGGACCAGCCCTGCACGGCTATCTAATAGGTCTAAATAATGAGAATAATGATGGAAATGCCCACGATGAAAAAGAAGCCTATTTTGCAGCCCCGGAATGTCACAGTTTGGCTAGAGTGACAGAATGAACTAAAATAAACTATCATCTTCTAGTTTATTGTAGGTGGGTTTAGCCTATGTTGAAATCAGTACCCAACCTTAAATGCAATTTTGACTGCAAGTTTTGGCAAACGTGTTACCAGTCAGCTTAAGGCAAACTCGCCCCTAGCGAAGGGCAATGTCGCTTTTTTGAGGGTTGCCCAGGGAGTGTTGTCATGGTAAGCTGCTACAAGACCTTCGCTTTACCGCACCTTTACTGTGTTTCGCTAGTGAACTAGCCGAGCTGCTCTCGCTATACACGCTATTTTGTGTCAGAACGCTCACCACACATCATTTTTATTTATTTCACCTTTATTTCACCAGGCAAGTCATTAAGAAATTCTTATTTACAATGGTGGCCTGACAAGCGACAAAAGCCACTTAAGGGAAGGGGAGGTGGGCTAGAAAATCACATCAGGTGAAGAGGGAAATAACTTTGTTCAGAGAAAATATCTATTGCTCTTTTTAAGATACGGGGTGTTTGTTCTGTTCATTGCTAATCGCTAGCTCCATATGCTACGTCATAATGCAGTCATGAACATCTAAACGCCAAGTTCAGTGGACCTGGCCAATATGAATGGCCAAACAAGTTGTTGAGAATCTTCTCCCTTGTGGAACCATGCTGGGACTGGTGAAGTAACACACTGATGACCACTTTCCAACTGAAACGTTTTATTATGATGCGTAAAGGGAGACTCGCCACAGTGCCACGACAAGCTTCCTGTCCGAATCTCAACGAGACAGCTAAAATTGATTGATTATTATTGTTGCCATAATCCCCGAGTGGCAATGAAGCTGGTGTCCTGAGATTTTTCAACTCATACTTTCAGTGCTCATGCAACCAAACTATGAGTTGAAATCACAAGCTCCATGTTCGGGCTTTATTAGTAGACGATTTTGGACAACTATACCGAATAAGAAGCTTCTAAGCGTCGCCATTGTTGTGCTAGTCGTCCATTTACCAAGCACCCCCTCCCTGCAGTCTCATCTGCAACTACACCCCCCCACTCACAACATACTGGACAATAGTGTCTATCTGGGCATTCATAAAAATATTCTTTCACCACTAAAAATTTGTATTCCGTCATAGCAACAAAATAAACCCAACGATAGCCCTAAGATATGCCAATACAGCAGTGAAAACGCTGCTCACTGAATAAAGAAATAAACAAGGCAACTTTTTCTAAAATTATACCATGTCATTCTACTGTCAATATCTGGGAATAAACATGGAATAAATATATAACCTTACCATTGGTTTTATGCGTAGAGATGTCCCTTTAGAGACTGAGTTGTCTTGGACAATCTGTTTGTGAAATATAGGCTCATTTGTGACACCTGGGTACCTTCCAAAATAGCTGTGCGTAATACCACACATGTTGTTTACGGTAGCCCTTTCTAGTACAATCTGGCTAGATTGACAATTAATCTATCCAACAAGTGACAGAACAAGCTTTCTAACAATGTATACCATGTCTAATTATACTTTGTAATAGCGTTTTATTGCTCAGCGTAACCAAACACTATGGTTGCAGTGGACACTGCACCTGGCGAAACTTCAATGATGAGTTTCCTCATGTCTTGGAAAATATGATTATTCTTGAGAACTTCTGAGCATGGCTAAGGCATATGTTTGCTGATGGACCTAGCTGATATACTGTTTTCTGGACTGTCAGAAGAGAACAGCAGCATTGATTTTTTGTCCCTGTCTCTATCTACTGAACACAGATAAGATTTCATTGTCCATATGAAAGTGTTCCTGCTCAAAATATTTGAGTGTCTTTAAATGGGTTAGTGGTATTTTATAATGAGGATATTTCATACTGCAATGCAAGCGTTTGTTGGTAGCTAGGTCATTAGCTGAGTAGGGTTTCTGTTTCTTGCACCGGATGTGACCTGTGCTGGAGCATCGCCAAAACTTGGTGTACGGTTGAATATTGTTTTAATATCATCCCATCCCCCTATTTCACACTACAATGTAAGCATTTGTTGGTAGCCAAGTCATTAGCTGAGTAGGGTTTCTGTTTCATGCACCGAATGTGACCTGTGCTGGAGCATTGCCAAAACTTGGTGTACGGTTGAATATTATTTTAATGTCATCCCATCCCCCTACAAGAAAACATTACATACTGTAGAGTACAGAAAAATATACGAGAGTTAGTGATTACACATTTACGTACTGTACCACATTGTGTGACAATGTGTTTGCATTATTTTTTAAACTGATATCAATGTTTCATCTTAAACCTCCATAAGGGGCACAATTACATGCTTTATAATGGACAAAAAGCATTTTATTCATTTTTGGTGAGATTTTGGAAATGTCTAGACCCCTAGATATTTTATACCACTGTACTGACAGAAAGCTTGACAATTATGCAAAAGTGAGTTTCTCCAGTTAAAACAGTTGATTTGTAGTGAAATACATGATAATGTTGAGATTTACAGTAATGCATAATTTAGCCATTTTGGATAGATTTGGAGACACTGGGTAAACTGCTTACTTTTTGCTTCATAGATCTTTAGCAGTTCTGCATTTCCACCCTTAAATTTTACGCACTTGCGGTCAAGGAGCTTTTGATCCAGGACATGTATAGTTTAACCTGTTTTATATATGGGATCTCTCAGCATTGCAAACTAAAAAAGAGCAAATCCATAATAGCTTTTTTGCCTACACAAAAGTATTTGTGGCACTTTATTTCTTCCTAAATTATGATTTGATCTGTGAATATTGTATATCTTTACAAACAATGATTGAATGCTATATATGGCCATCTGTCTCTAACAGTGGGAAGCTGTTGCAGAGTGTGTGCGTGTGAATACGTATCGAGAATGAAGTTAAAATACAAAAACAACTGAATCAGACTAGAACAATCAATGAGGGTTAAAATAAATCTAACCTTGATTGTTCAAACATATTAAGGTCAAAAAAATGTACGTCTGGATTCACACGTTCTCAACAAGTTGTCTACATGTTTTCTGTATGGAATGCCAAATGGGTTACAATTATGTCTAAAAACTTGATGCGTTTTACTTGCCAAAACGGCATAAAAAACAGGCGTTTGAATGGCACGATGGCTGTTTGTTATGCCTGTCTTCTGACACAACGCATTCCCCTAACAGTCAAATGAGCTCCGCCTGGTTATTTTCATAGCCAATAAATGACGACCAAGGTCAGACCAGACCAGACGAGCTCAATACAGATCTTATCTAAACGATTGTGACAATTAAATTATACATCTGTGTGATGGGCATTCACCACCTTGTGTATGCAAGATATGAAAAAGCATGGTCCCTATCAGCCTTTCTAGCAATCCGTATATATTCACAGTTGTAACCCAAGTCGCAGGAAGCAAAAAACCATTAGTAAAGCGGTTAGTCTACTGTGAACCAATGTTTCCACAGTTGCATTTCATCATCGCAATCAAAGAATGTTCATGTCCCAAGTCTGAAATTTGATAGCTTCCTGTAAAAGAGGCCGTGTTAATATAACAAAATGTATTAACATTTTGTTTTTCATAGTATCAGCTAATTGTAACTGCCAACTTTCACCATTGAGCATGAGTCTCATGCAGTTTGGCTATTTCGCTCATTCTCATGCAGCAATGCTTGAATTGAGATAAAATAAGTGTTCTCACTTTTTCAAATGTTTAAAATATATGTGACTCTCAGAAGTGAGAGCAGGGGGTTGAATTAGGGGTAATCCATTACATAAATGAGGATGAAAAACCTGAGGATAGTGAAAAATGTAGCTAAAGAAAAACAGTGGAAAATTAAAGCCGCAAGCGGCGTTGGGAGGGGTCCAAGCATTGGCACTATCGCGCCCCCTACGAAGTGATTTTAAAATGGCTTTGTCCTCATGATCATATGCCTTCACCCAACATATCTACTGAATATCATGATGATCATATAAAATATTGATGACTTATGGCCAATTTTGTGCTAAGAGACGCTGTCGGATGACTTAGTTGCGTCGCCATAGATGTGTCCTGGCCGCTTCCCGTAAAGGCCTTTACTATGTCGTACGCTTAGATGGGATGTCGTAACACTTAGATGGGATGTCGTAACACATATATGGCCCGGCGTGTATGTACAGCTGCAGCGCTTCCATGCTGTAACTAAAAAAGGCGTCACACTAGTGTTGTCACGATTCCAAAATTTTGACTTTCATACCGATACCAGGATTAGTATCACGATACTCAATACTGAAACAATATTGATTCAATATTCGGTACCTAACAATACTGAAAATACCTTCATAGATCAGAAACCTAATGTCCACAAGGGTTGACCTCATTTTCCAATTCACAGTTTATTAAAAACCTGGTTTATTAACAACCTTTAAGTTGAAGCCTGTTCAACATATTAATAAGCATAGGGCTATCGTGTTACAACACTAAACAATAGAAAAATATATTAAATATATTTCAAAAATTTCACTATTGTAAACTAAATAATCTTTAAACAGGTCTTTCACTTTTAAATAGATCTAAAAACAGCATATTCTAAGAACAATACAGCATCTTCCTATAATAAAATATTTACAAATTAGAACACCTATTGCTACTGAAGTCAATCGAGTGGAAGCTTGCGCTGTATCACGGAAGTGAATGCCCAAGTGGCAGGTCACCTCACTTGGCAACCTTAGTTGCTACTGCCATCTAGCGAAGATTCTGACAAATTACACTTTTCATCCTCAGTAATGCGGGAGACAATTTTCCCTGGCTTTTACATTTGACTCAAAACTACCGAACGTCGGAATATTCTAATACGGAACCGTTTCTTTTTTAAGGACCGAAAAAGTGCTGAAGTTTTGGTATACCATGCAACACTACGTCAGACACATATTCCAATCCATTGCTCAGCTTAGCAGAGAATGCACATTTCAGAGCGCCACAGAGACAGACAGAATAATAACACAAATACACATTTCAAATCATAAATACATTTAAAAAACGAAACAAAAAAACGAAATATCAACTCGACAACCCTGCTAGCATGCGTGCTGTGCGAAGAATACCTTATTATTTATTTAGACATTGGCAGACTACAGCATTTGCGTCTTTTGTTTATATTCAAGAGTAATTGCAGGGAGAAACTGCAACTGTAGACACAAGACAGTTTGTTATATTATGGTAGCAACGGAATGAAGCGGACTACATATATAGGCTATATTTACCGTCATTGTTTTATTATACCAGCGTGCTTTCGCGCGTTTGCAGAGAAACTCAATTACTATCAATAAAAATGGTTTAGCTATTTCTCAGCATAATGACGAAAATAATTTTCAACCGTCCACGTCGTTTTAGCAACGTTCCAACACTGTCGTCGTCACTGTTCCATGGGTCACAAAAACTATTACACTAACGCTTGCATTGCAGTGTGAAATATCCGCATTATATAATGCCACTAACTTATTTAAAGACACTCAATTTCAAAAATAACGTATATAACCGAAATATTTTGAGCAGTAATACTTACATAGCAACATGACATTTTATCTGTGTTTAGTAGTATAGAGACACAAAATCAATGACAAAGTCCTATCCGCTTCTGTATTGCGTCAGAACACGATGTCAGATAGGTCTATCAGCAAAGAAATGGCTTAGCTATGCCCCGAAGTCCTCAATAATAATAGTACTCTCCAAGAAATTATGAAAATCGTTGACAACGTTTCGTTAGGTGCATCGTCTTTAATGCTAGGCCACAGTGAATGCGCAAGTGAATGCGAGAAGAAAATATTCCGTTACGCTGAACTATAAAACGCTATTCCAAATGCAAAATCAGACATTTTATCCATCGTTAGAAAGCTTATTCTCTGAAAGCTTAAATGAACTGTCAGTCAAGCCAAATTGTACTAAAAACGGCGACAACGCCGTAAGCAAAAGGAATCACAAACGGATTGTCCAAGACAATATATGACCACTCAGTCGCAAAAGGGACATTTCTACGCGTAAAACCAATGGTAAGATTGTATATTTATTCAATGTTTAGTCCCAGATATTGACTGTAATATGAGATGGTATAATTAAAAAAAAAACTTTGTCTCGTTTATTTCGTTATTCAGTAAGCAGCGTTTTCACTGCTGTATTGGCATATTTTAGGGCAAATGTCGGGTTTATCTTGTTGTTACGGATTATTAGCCTACATTACATTACAGGCATTTGGCAGACGCTCATACCCAGAGCGACGTACAACAAAGTGTATAACCATAACCAGGAACAAGTGTGTTGAAAACCCTAGAGGGCAGTATCCTACCGTTCCAAGTGCCCCAAGACCGTCCCCTCACTGATAAAAAAACTAACCCTACGGTGTCGGATTACTTGCGTCGCCATGGATGTCGCTTGCCGTAAAGAAGTTTACTAGATGTCGTAATCGTTTAGATTTGGAGCCACAGCTCTTCCGCACCCCACCTAATAAAAAAGTCCAAATGGCAGGCAAACAATATGGCGGACATATGTAGCCCCAATAGCAAAGTTGTAGAGCACATTCACATGCGTCGGTCTATGAAGTTTTGTGTTGATCTGACTTACGGTGTGGGAGTTATGACCTTTTAGGCAAAACCCCTTTGTTATAGCGCCACCATCTGGCCGACATAGGTGATTTTTAGTGCCTGAGTAGTGGGGGGCCATAGGAACCCACCTACCAAAGTTGGTTGGTCTACAACTTATGGTTGCTGAGCCTCAGACATTTTAGCGGAGAAAACTGCCACGCCCCAACGAAAAAGTCTAAATGGCGGGCAAACAATATGGCGGACATAGGTGGTGCCAATGGCAAAGTTGTAGAGCACGTTCAGAGGCATAGGTCGATGAAGTTTTGTGTTGCTCTAACTTATGGTGTGGGAGTTATGGCCTTTTATGCAAAACCCTTTGTTATAGCGCCACCATTTGGCCGACATAGGTGATTTTTAGTGCCTGAGTAGTGGGGGGCCATAGGAACCCACCTGCCAAATTTGGTTGCTCTAGGACTTATGGTTGCTGAGCCTCAGACACTTTTAGCGGAGAAAAATAAGAATAATAAAGCCGCAAGCGGCGTTGGGAGGGGTCCAAGCATTGGCACCATCGCGCCCCCTATGGAACGATTTTAAAATGGCTCTGTCCTCATGATCATACACCTTCACCCAACATATCTACTGAATATCATGATGATTGTATAAAAATTTATGACTTATGGCCAATTTTGTGCTAAGAGACGCTGTCGGATGACTTAGTTGCGTCGCCATGGATGTGTCCTGGCCCCTTCCCGTAAAGGCCTTTACTATGTCGTAACACTTAGATGGGATGTCGTAACACATATATGGCCCGGTGTGTATGTACAGCTGCAGCGCTTCTATGCTGTAACTAAAAAAGGCGTCACACTAGTGTTGTCACAAGACCAAAATTTTGACTTTCATACCGATACCAGGTTTAGTATCACGATACTCAATACTGAAATGATACTTGAAACTTAAACGATGCTAATTTGATACTCGGTACCTAACGATACTGAAATTACCTTAATAGATGAGAAACGTAATGTCCACAAGGGTTGACCTCATTTTCGAATTCATGGTTTATTAACAACCTGGTTCATTAACAACCTTTAGATTGAAGCCTCTGCAACATATTAATATGCATAGGCCTAAAGTGTTACAACACTGAGCAATAGAAAAATATATGAAATATATTTCTGAAATTAAACAGTTGTAAACTAAATAATCTTTAAAATAGGTCTTTCACCTTTAAATAGATTTAAAACCAGCATATTTTAATAACAATACAGCATCTATCTATAAATAAATATTTCCAAATTGGAACACCTATTGCTACTGAAGTGAACTGAGTGAAAGCTTGCGCTGTATCAAGGAGCTGAGTGCAAGCATGAGTCACCTCACTTGGCAACCTTAGTTGCTACTGCCTTCTAGCGAAGATTCTGACAAATTACACTTTTCATCCTCTCAATCAGTAATGCCGGAGACAATTTTCCCTGGCTTATACATTTGACTCAAAACTACCGAACGTCGGAATATTCTAATACCGAACCGTTTCTTTTTCTTTTTTTTTTTTAAGTACTGAGAAAGTGCTGAAGTTTTGGTATACCGTGCAACACTACGTCAGACACATATTCCAATCCATTGCTCAGCTTAGCAGAGAATGCACATTTCAGAGCGCCACGGAGACAGATAGAATAATAACACATAAATGCACATTTCAAATAATAAATACGACATTGAGAAAAAACGGAAATAAAAGACGTAATATCAACTCGCGATCTGCGTGCTTCGCGCAAAGTAGCCTACCGTTTTGTTCATTTAGACATTGGCAAATAAGAAAAAATTTGGTTACGCTGACCTATAAAACGCTATTCCAAAAGCAAAATCAGGCATGTTATACATCGTTAGAAAGCTTATACTCTCACCTACTG
Source organism: Anguilla pacifica (assembly GCA_039654925.1). Classification (NCBI taxonomy): domain Eukaryota; kingdom Metazoa; phylum Chordata; class Actinopteri; order Anguilliformes; family Anguillidae; genus Anguilla; species Anguilla pacifica. Next base: position 30,794,913 of record CM077290.1, on the reverse strand, counting down.
AATAAATGAATTGTCAATCAAGCCAAATTGTACTAAAAAGGGCGACAACGCCGTAAGCAACAGGTGTGGTATTACGCACAGCTATTATTGAAGATAGCCGACCCTGGCGTCACAGATGCGCGTATATTTCGCAAACGGATTGTCCAAGACAATATATGACCACTCATTCGCAGAAGGGACATCTCTACGCGTAAAACCAATGGTAAGATTGTATATTTATTCAATGTTTAGTCCCAGATATTGACTGTAGAATGACATGGTATAATTTTTTAAAAAGTTAGTCTCGCTTATTTCGTTATTCAGTGAGCAGCGTTTTCACTGCTGTATTGGCATATTTTAGGGCTAATGTCGGGTTTATCTTGTTGCTACAGAATATTGCATTACATTACATTACAGGCATTTGGCAGACGCTCCTATCCAGAGCGACGTACAACGAAGTGTTTAACCATAACCAGTAACAAGTGTGTCGAAAACCCTAGAGAGAAATGCCGTTCCAAGTGCAGGGAACAACCGTTAGTTCAACTTGGACCCTGTAGGTTAAACTGATTAACACTAACACAAACAAGAACAGCAACAACGCAGTCTATGCAAAAATACAAGCAATAGTTAAGACGAGTGCATTAACTAAGTCACCAACGAAACAGCTAACTAGTTACAACCCTAAGCTTACAGTCAATTTAGAGATTAAATTGAGAAAACAATTTCTCTCAGCATAATGACGGATTTAAAGACTAAACGAACTCACCCGATATTGTCTTCAAATGGACCGTATTATTTATTTAGACATTGGCAGACTACAGCATAAATCGCGTCTTTTGTTTATATTCAATATTAGAAATTGCAGCGAGAAACTGCAGCTGTAGACACAAGATAGTTTGTTATGTCATGGTAGCAACGGCAGGAAGCGGACTATATGCATTACCGTCATTGTTTCATGGGACCAGCGTGTTTTCGCGCGTTTGCACAGAAACTCAGAACCTATCAATAAAATGGTTTAGCTATTTCTCAGCATAATGACAGATTCAAAGACTAAACGAACTCACCCGATACTGTCTTCAAATAATGTCTGGCACTGTCTTCCACTGCTTCCCCGACGTTCAGACCGTCCCCTCACTGATAAAAACTAGACCCTACGGTGTCGGATTACTTGCGTCGCCATGGATGTCGCTTGCCGTAAAGAAGTTTACTAGATGTCGTAATCGTTTAGATTTGGAGCCACAGCTCTTCCGCACCCCACCTAATAAAAAAGTCCAAATGGCAGGCAAACAATATGGCGGAGATATGTAGCCCCAACAGCAAAGTTGTAGAGCACATTCACATGCGTCGGTCTATGAAGTTTTGTGTTGATCTGATTTACGGTGTGGGAGTTATGACCTTTTAGGCAAATCCTTTGTTATAGCGCCACCATCTGGCCGACATAGGTGATTTTTAGTGCCTGAGTAGTGGGGGGCCATAGGAAACCACCTGCCAAATTTGGTTGCTCTAGGACTTATGGTTGCTGAGCCTCAGACATTGTAGCAGAGAAAGCTTCCACGCCCCAACGTAAAAGTTAAAATGGCGGGCAAACAATATGGCGGACATGGGTGGTGCCAATGGCAAAGTTGTAGAGCACGTTCAGATGCATAGGTCGATGAAGTTATGTGTTGATCTGACTTATGGTGTGGGAGTTATGGCCGTTTACGCAAAACCCTTTGTTATAGCGCCACCATCTGGCCGACATAGGTGATTTTTAGTGCCTGAGTAGTGGGGGGCCATAGGAACCCACCTGCCAAATTTGGTTGCTCTACGACTTATGGTTGCTGAGCCTCAGACACTTTTAGCGGAGAAAAATAATAAGAATAATAATAATTAAAGCCGCAAGCGGCGTTGGGAGGGGTCCAAGCATTGGCACCATCGCGCCCCCTATGGAGCGATTTTAAAATGGCTTTGTCCTCAAGATCATATGCCTTCACCCAACATATCTACTGAATATCATGATGATTGTATGAAATATTGATGACTTATGGCCAATTTTGTACTAAGAGACGCTGTCCGATGACTTAGATGCGTCGCAATGGATGTGTCCTGGCCGCTTCCCGTAAAGGCCTTGACTATGTCGTAAGACTTAGATGGGATGTCGTGACACTTAGATGGGATGTCGTAACACATATATGGCCCGGCGTGTATGTACAGCTGCAGCGCTTCCATGCTGTAACTAAAAAAGGCGTCACACTAGTGTCACGATACCAAAATGTTGACTTTGATAGCGATACCAAGTTTAGTCTCACAATAATTAATACTGAAATGATACTGATTCAATACTCGGTACCTAACGATACTGAAATTATACTGATACTGAGAAACATAATGTCCACAAGGGTTGACCTCATTTTCGAATTCAGGGATTATTAAAAACCTGGTTTATTAACAACCTTTAAGTTGAAGCCTGTTCAACATATCAATAAGCATAGGCCTATAGTGTTACAACACTAAACCATATAAAACTATATTAAATATATTTCAAAAATTAAACAGTTGTAAAGTAAATTATCTTTAAACAGGTCTTTCACTTTAAAATAGATTTAAAAACTGCATGTTTCAATAACAATACAGCGTCTTCCTATAATAAAATATTTACAAATTAGAACAGCTATTGCTACTGAAGTGAACTGAGTCTAAGCTTGCGCTGTATCAGGGAAGTGAATGCACAAGCGCAGGTCACCTCACTTGGCAACCTTAGTTGCTACTGCCTTCTGACAAATTACACTTTTCATCCTCTCAATCAGTAATGCGGGAGACAATTTTCCCTGGCTTTTACATTTGACTCAAAACTACCAAACGTCGGAATATTCTAATACCGAAGCGTTTCTTTTTTTTTTTTTACCGAGAAAGTGCTGAAGTTTTGGTATACCGTGCAACACTACGTCAGACACATATTCCAATCCATTGCTCAGCTTAGCAGAGAATGCACATTTCAGAGCGCCACAGAGACAGATAAAATAATAACACATGAATGCACATTTCAAATGATAAATACGACATTGAGAAAGAACGGAAATAAAAGACGTAATATCAACTCGCGATCTGCGTGCTGCGCGCAAAGTAGTCTACCGTTTTATTTATTTACACATTGGCAGATAAGATAAATTTTGGTTACGCTGACCTATAAAACGCTATTCCAAAAGCAAAATCAGACATGTTATACATCGTTAGAAAGCTTATACTCTCACCTACTGAATAAATGAATTGTCAATCAAGCCAAATTGCACTAAAAAGGGCGACAACGCCGTAAGCAACAGGTGTTATTGAAGATAGCCGACCCTGGCGTCACAGATGCGCGTATATTTCGCACGGATTGTCCAAAACAATATATGACCACTCATTCGCAAAAGGGACATCTCTACGCGTAAAACCAGTGGTAAGAATTTATATTTATTCGATGTTTAGTCCCAGATATTGAATGTAGAATGACATGGCATAATTTTAAAAAACTTTGTCTCGTTTATTTCCTTATTCAGTGAGCAGCGTTTTCACTGCTATATTGGCATATTTTAGGGCTAACGTCGGGTTTATCTTGTTGCTACGGAATATTACATTACATTTCATTACAATACAGGCATTTGGCAGACGCTCTTATCCAGAGTGACGTACAACAAAGTGTATAACCATAACCAGGAACAAGTGTGTCGAAAACCCTGGAGAGAAGTACCGTTCCAAGTGCAGGGAACAACCGCATAGTTCAACTTGGACCCTGTAGGTTAAACTGATTAACACTAACACAAACAAGAACAGCAACAACGCAGTCTATGCAGAAATGCAAGCAATAGTTAAGACGAGTGCATTAACTAAGTCACCTACGAAACAGCTAACTAGTTACAACCCAAAGCTTACAGTCAATGTGGAGATTAAATTGAGAATACGATTTCTCTCAGCATAATGACGGATTTAAAGAGTAAACGAACTACCCGATATTGTCTTCAAATGGATCCATGCCAAAGAAAAGTAATGATTCATCCTCTCAAAGCTTTTACTAACAAACTTGTAGTAGCAAAAAATATCAACTCGCCATCCATGATAACTGCTTCATACGCTCAGAGTACCGTATTATTTATGTAGACATTGGTAGAGTACAGCATAAATTGCGTCTTTTGTTTATATTCAATATTAGTAATTGCAGCGAGAAACTGCAGCTGTAGACACAAGATAGTCTGTTATGTTATGGTAGCAACGGAATGAAGCAGACTACATATGTAGGCTATATTTACCGTCATTGTTTTATTATACCAGCGTGTTTTCGCGCGTTTCCAGAGAAACTCAATTACTATCAATAAAAATGGTTTAGCTATTTCTCAGCATAATGACGGATGGGGATGGGACGAAAATAATTTTCAACCGTCCACCACGTTTTAGCAACGTTCCAACACTGTCGTCATCACTGTTCCATGGGTCACAAAAACTATTACACTGACGCTTACATTGCAGTGTGAAATATCCACATTATATAATACCACTAACCTATTTAAAGACACTCAATTTCAAAAATAACGCATATAACCGAAATATTTTGAGCAGTAATACTTACATAGCAACATGACATTTTATCTGTGTTTAGTAGTATAGAGACAGAAAATCAATGACAAAGTCCTATCCGCTTCTGTTTTGCGTCAGAAAACGATGTCAGATAGGTCTATCAGCAAAGAAATGGCTTAGCTATGCCCCGAAGTCCTCAATAATAATAGTACTCTCCAAGGAATTATGAAAATCGTTGACAACGTTTCGTTAGGTGCATCGTCTTTAATGCTACGCCACAGTGAATGCGATAAGAAAATATTCCATTAAGCTGAACTATAACACGCTATTCCAAATGCAAAATCAGACATGTTATACATCGTTAGAAAGCTTATACTCTCATCTACTGAATAAATGAACTGTCAATCAAGCCAAATTGTACTAAAAACGGCGACAACGCCGCAAGCAACAGGAATCACAAACGGATTGTCCAAGACAATGTATGACCACTCAGTCGCAAAAGGGACATCTCTACGCGTAAAACCAATGGTAAGATTGTATATTTATTCAATGTTTAGTCCTAGATATTGACTGTAATATGAGATGGTATAATTAAAAAAAACTTTGTCTCGTTTATTTCGTTATTCAGTAAGCAGCGTTTTCACTGCTGTATTGGCATATTTTAGGGCAAATGTCGGGTTTATCTTGTTGTTACGGAATATTAGCCTACATTACATTACAGGCATTTGGCAGAGGCTCATATCCAGAGCGACGTACAACAAAGTGTCTAACCATAACCAGGAACAAGTGTGTCGAAAACCCTAGAGGGCAGTATCCTACCGTTCAAAGTGCCCCAAGACCGTCCCCTCACTGATAAAAAACTAACCTTACGGTGTCGGATTACTTGCGTCGCCATGGATGTCGCTTGCCGTAAAGAAGTTTACTCGATGTCGTAACACTTAGAATTTGGAGCTCCAGCTTTTCCGCACCCCACCTAATGGAAAAGTCCAAATGGCGGGCAAACCATATGGCGGACATAGGTGGTCCCAAAAGCAAAGTTGTAGAGCACATTCAGATGCATCGGTCGATGAAGTTTTGTGTTGATCTGACTTACGGTGTGGGAGTTATGACCTTTTAAAGTATGACCCTTTGTTATAGCGCCACCATCTGGCCGACATAGATGATTTTTAGTGCCCGAGTAGTGGGGGGCCATAGGAACCCACCTCCAAAATTTGGTTGGTCTACAACTTATGGCTGCTGAGCCTCAGACATTTTAGTGGAGAAAACTGCCACGCCCCAACTAAAAAGTTGAAAGGGCAGGTAAACAATATGGCGGCCATAGGTGGTGCCAATGGCAAAGTTGTAGAGCACGTTCAGATGCATATGTCGCTGACGTTTTGTGTTGATCTAACTTATGGTGTGAGAGTTATGGCCTTTTACGCCTAACCCTTTGTTATAGCTCCACCATCTGGCCGACATAGGTGATTTTTAGTGCCTGAGTAGTGGGGGGCCATAGGAACCCACCTGCCAAATTTGGTTACTGTAGGACTTATGGTTGCTGAGCCTCAGACACTTTTAGCGGAGAAAAATAAGAATAATTAAAGCCGCAAGCGGCGTTGGGAGGGGTCCAAGCATTGGCACCATCGCGCCCCCTACGGAGCGATTTTAAAATGGCCTTTTCCTTTTCCTCATGATCATATGCCTTCATCCAACATATCTCCTGAATATCATGATGACTGTATAAAATATTGATGACTTATGGCCAATTTTGTGCTAAGAGACGCTGTCTGATGATTTAGTTGCGTCGCCATGGATGTGTCCTGGCCGCTTCCCGTAAAGGCCTTTACTATGTCGTAACACTCAGATGGCATGTCGTAACACTTAGATGGCCCGGCGTGTATGCACAGCTGCAGTGTTTCTGCGCCGCAACTAAAAAAGGCGTCACACTAGTGTTGTCACGATACCAAAATTTTGACTTTGATACTGATACCAGGTTTAGTATCACAATACTCAATACTGAAATGATACTTGAAACTTAAACGATGCTAATTCGATACTCGGTACCTAACAATACTGAAATTACCTTAATATATCAGAAACGTAATGTCCACAAGGGTTGACCTAATTTTCGAATTCATGGTTTATTAACAACCTGGTTCATTAACAACCTTTAAGTTGAAGCCTCAACTAAATAATATTTACAACAGGTCTTTCACTTTTAAATAGATTTAAAAACAGTATATTTTAATAACAATACAGCATCTGTATATAATGAAATATTTCCAAATTGGAACACCTATTGCTACTGAAGTGAACTGAGTCAAAGCTTGCGCTGTATCAAGGAGCTGAGTGCAAGCACAAGTCACCTCACTTGGCAACCTTAGTTGCTACTGCCTTCTAGCGAAGATTCTGACAAATTACACTTTTCATCCTCTCAATCAGTAATGCGGGAGACAATTTTCCCTGGCTTTTACATTTGACTCAAAACTACCGAACGTCGGAATATTCTAATACCGAAGCGTTTCTTTTCTTTTTTTTTTTTAAGTACCGAGAAAGTGCTGAAGTTTTGGTATACCGTGCAACACTACGTCAGACACATATTCCAATCCATTGCTCAGCTTAGCAGAGAATGCACATTTCAGAGCGCCACAAAGACAGATAGAATAATAACACATAAATGCACATTTCAAATAATAATAAATACGACATTGAGAAAAAACGGAAATAAAAGACGTAATATCAACTCGCGATCTGCGTGCTGCGCGCAAAGTAGTCTACCGTTTTATTTATTTAGACATTGGCAGATAAGATAAATTTTGGTTACGCTGACCTATAAAACGCTATTCCAAAAGCAAAATCAGACATGTTATACATCGTTAGAAAGCTTATGCTCTCACCTACTGAATAAATTAATTGTCAATCAAGCCAAATTGCACTAAAAAGGGCGACAACGCCGTAAGCAACAGGTGTGGTATTAAGCACAGCTGTTATTGAAGATAGCCGACCCTGGCGTCACAGATGCGCGTATATTTCGCAAACGGATTGTCCAAGACAATATATGACCACTCATTCGCAAAAGGGACAACTCTACGCGTAAAACCAGAGGTAAGATTGTATATTTATTCAATGTTTAGTCCCAGATATTGAATGTAGAATGACATGGCATAATTTTAAAAAACTTTGTCTCGTTTATTTACTTATTCAGTGAGCAGCGTTTTCACTGCTATATTGGCATATTTTAGGGCTAACGTCGGGTTTATCTTGTTGCCACGGAATATTACATTACATTCCATTACAATACAGGCATTTGGCAGACGCTCTTATCCAGAGTGACGTACAACAAAGTGTATAACCATAAACAGGAACAAGTGTGTCGAAAACCCTAGAGAGAAATGCCGTTCCAAGTGCAGGGAACAACCGTTAGTTCAACTTGGACCCTGTAGGTTAAACTGATTAACACTAACACAAACAAGAACAGCAACAACGCAGTCTATGCAAAAATACAAGCAATAGTTAAGACGAGTGCATTAACTAAGTCAACAACGCAACAGCTAACTAGTTACAACCCTAAGCTTAGTCAATTTAGAGATTAAATTGAGAAAACAATTTCTCTCAGCATAATGACGGATTTAAAGACTAAACGAACTCACCCGATATTGTCTTCAAATGGACCGTATTATTTATTTAGACATTGGCAGACTACAGCATAAATTGCGTCTTTTGTTTACATTCAATATTAGAAATTGCAGCGAGAAACTGCAGCTGTAGACACAAGATAGTTTGTTATGTTATGGTAGCAACGGCACGAAGCGGACTATATGCATTACCGTCACTGTTTCATTGGACCAGCGTGTTTTCGTGCGTTTGCACAGAAACTCAGAAACGGGGCGACATAGCTCAGGAGGTAAGACCGATTGTCTGGCAGTCGGAGGGTTGCCGGTTCAAACCCTGCCCTGGGCGTGTCGAAGTGTCCTTGAGCAAGACACCTAACCCCTAACCTCTAACTGCTCTGGCGAATGAGAGGCATCAATTGTAAAGCGCTTTGGATAAAAGCGCTATATAAATGCAGTCCATTTACCATTTACCATTCAGAAACTATCAATAAAATGGTTTAGCTATTTCTCAGCATAATGACAGATTCAAAGACTAAACGAATTCACCCGATACTGTCTTCAAATAATGTCTGGCACTGTCTTCCACTGCTTCCCCGACGTTCAGACCGTCCCCTCACTGATAAAAACTAGACCCTACGGTGTCGGATTACTTGCGTCGCCATGGATGTCGCTTGCCGTAAAGAAGTTTACTAGATGTCGTAATCGTTTAGATTTGGAGCCACAGCTCTTCCGCACCCCACCTAATAAAAAAGTCCAAATGGCAAGCAAACAATATGGCGGAGATATGTAGCCCCAACAGCAAAGTTGTAGAGCACATTCACATGCGTCGGCCTATGAAGTTTTGTGTTGATCTGATTTACGGTGTGGGAGTTATGACCTTTTAGGCAAAATCCTTTGTTATAGCGCCACCATCTGGCCGACAAAGGTGATTTTTGGTGCCTGAGTAGTGGGGGGCCATAGGAACCCACCTGCCAAATTTGGTTGCTCTAGGACTTAAGGTTGCTGAGCCTCAGACATTTTAGCAGAGAAAGCTTCCACGCCCCAACGTAAAAGTTAAAATGGCGGGCAAACAATATGGCGGACATGGGTGGTGCCAATGGCAAAGTTGTAGAGCACGTTCAGATGCATAGGTGGATGAAGTTTTGTGTTGATCTAACTTATGGTGTGGGAGTTATGGCCTTTTATGCAAAACCCTTTGTTATAGCGCCACCATCTGGCCGACATAGGTGATTTTTAGTGCCTGAGTAGTGGGGGGCCATAGGAACCCACCTGCCAAATTTGGTTGCTCTACGACTTATGGTTGCTGAGCCTCAGACACTTTTAGCGGAGAAAAATAATAAGAATAATAATAATAATAATAATAATAATCCTAACAAAAACAATAGGGTTCCACCAGCTTCGCTGCTTGGACCCCTAATAATAATAATAATTAAAGCCGCAAGCGGCGTTGGGAGGGGTCCAAGCATTGGCACCATCGCACCCCCTATGGAGCGATTTGAAAATGGCTTTGTCCTCATGATCATACACCTTCACCCAACATATCTACTGAATATCATGATTATTGTATAAAAAATTGATGACTAATGGCCAATTTTGTGGTAAGAGACGCTGGCGGATGACTTAAGCCGCGTTTCCACCGCAGGAACTTTACCCCGGAACTAGGAACCTTTTGAGGAACTCAGTGCGTTTCCACCGCAGGAACTAGGGTCTAAATTTAGTTCCGGGGGCTTTATTTTACCCTCAAAAAGTTCCTGCTCGGGGGGTAGTACTTTCCGAAAGTACAGGAACCTTTTGGGTGGAGCTTGCAGCGCTGAACATTTCTGATTGGTCGAGTACTCGCAGCATTTTTTTGTGTTTATTTTCAACCGCCATGTTTAAAAATATGCAGCCGCAAACCGATTTCTTTTCATAATAACTTCAAATCAAACTTGTATGTTATGCGGCGCAGTAGCCTAGTTTTGGTTATAGCCTGCCAACGTCTTTGAATTATAACGTGTGCTCTTCTGTTCTTTTCTTGCTTTAGTATTCGTTTTATAAAATGCTAAGCATTCGTGCTGGGATAGCATATTACGTACCAAAACATTCAAACGGATTAATTCGGTTGCTGAATATTTTCTTCCGGATTTTCTTTGTTAGCCCGTTGTAATTGACTCAAAACGTTTGATACAGTCATGTGAGGTATGCGGTAGTTCTGCGTAATTCACATTGGTGATACAGTAAAAGCAAACTGGAAATCACCTTCCGCACTTTTTGTCATGGTAAAATAACAGGTTAATTCTAGTAGTCGTCCCTTTAGCTTTTTCAGACTGCCGTGATTTTACTCTGCCATTCTTCAATTCCACAAAAAGACCAGGAAGACTATGGGCTAATTTATGGTGCATGGTTCGCATCTGGAGGGCACACTTCGCTGCTCGGCTAGCAGTAACTTCGAAGGAAAGCAAACGGTGGCTGTACCACTGCTAATTAAAATTTTCACGCAAGTCCGAGTTTTCGTTCTATTCTTGTCATTTTGCGATTAGCCTATTTGGAATTGACGATGAGAAAGTAATAAAACAGAAAATTGTTTACAACGTGTGCATGTTTTCTGCTGTTGTTGCCAGTTATACTGGAAATGTGAATGCATTCTGTCGCCTCGGATGTCAAGACATGAAAGTGAATGTTCGCATAAAAACATAATGAATGTGTTTGAGAGGATATATAAAACAGTTACAATCTGACTATCGGCCTGTTATATCCTATTTGTTGCATAACGACGGTCCAAGTTCAACTACCAACGACAGTTTTGCTTGACAACGGTAAAATATGCCCAAACGGCTGCAGAAGAATATTTCAATTCCAGGTGATTAAATCGATAAAAATCAATAAATACAAAAGTAACCATATATAGTCATTGTTGGTAACCCGTTGTATATAAGTGGAATAAACCCCTCCGGGCTGTCCCGGTTATTAGAAAATAATGTAGGCTACTTCGGTGGTAGTATGGGGTTACAGAAGAAATCATAGGACAGATGGGCCGACGACAACTTCGCTTTTTCATACGTCAGTGGGCTAATTTGCCTAATCTTCGCGGAACTTTAGACCGCGGTGGAAACGCAGGCAACCATTGTTTGAAGGAACCTTTTAGTTCCTGGAAAAGTAGTTCCTGGGACTAAAAGTTCCGGGTAATTTGGTGGAAACGCGGCTTTAGTTGCGTCACCATGGATGTGTCCTGGCCGCTTCCCGTGAAGGCATTTACTATGTCGTAACACTTAGATGGCATGTCGTAACACTTAGATGGCCCAGCGTGTATGGACAGCTGCAGCGCTTCCATGCTGTGACTAAAAAAGGCGTCACACTAGTGTTCTCACGATACCAAAATTTTGACTTTGATACCGATACCAGGTTTAGTATCATGATAATTGATACTGAAACAATACTGATTCAATACTCGGTAGCTAACGATACTGAAATTACCTTAATAGATCAGAAAGGTAATGTCCACAAGGATTGACCTCATTTTTGAATTCACGGTTTATAAAAAACCTGATTTATTAACAACTTTTAAGTTGAAGCCTGTTCAGCATATCAATAAGCATAGGCCTATAGTGTTACAACACTAAACCATAGAAAACTATATTAAATATATTTCAAAAATTAAACAATTGTAAAGTAAATTATCTTTATACAGGTCTTTCACTTTAAAATATATTTAAAAACAGCATATTTCAATAACAATACAGCATCTTCCTTTAATAAAATATTTACAATTTAGAACAGCTATTGCTACTGAAGTGAACTGAGTCTAAGATTGCGCAGTATCAACCACGAAAAATGCACAAGCGCAGGTCACCTCACTTGCCAATTTTAGTTGCTACTGCCATCTAGCGAAGATTCTGACAAATTACACTTTTCATCCTCAGTAATGCGGGAGACAATTTTCCCTGGCTTTTACATTTGACTCAAAACTACCGAACGTCGGAATATTCTAATACGGAATCGTTTCTTTTTTAAGGACCGAAAAAGTGCTGAAGTTTTGGTATACCGTGCAACACTACGTCAGACACATATTCCAATCCATTGCTCAGCTTAGCAGAGAATGCACATTTCAGAGCGCCACAGAGACAGACAGAATAACAATAAATACATTTAAAAAAACGAAACAAAAAACGAAATATCAACTCGACAACCCTGCTGTGCGAAGAATACCTTATTATTTATTTAGACATTGGCAGACTACAGCATTTGCGTCTTTTGTTTATATTCAAGAGTAATTGCAGGGAGAAACTGCAGCTGTAGACACAAGACAGTTTGTTATATTATGGTAGCAACGGAATGAAGCGGACTACATATATAGGCTATATTTACCGTCATTGTTTTATTATACCAGCGTGCTTTCGCGCGTTTGCAGAGAAACTCAATTACTATCAATAAAAATGGTTTAGCTATTTCTCAGCATAATGACGAAAATAATTTTCAACCGTCCACCTCGTTTTAGCAACGTTCCAACACTCGTCGTCACTGTTCCATGGGTCACAAAAACTATTACACTAACGCTTGCATTGCAGTGTGAAATATCCGCATTATATAATGCCACTAACCTATTTAAAGACACTCAATTTCAAAAATAACGTATATAACCGAAATATTTTGAGCAGTAATACTTACATAGCAACATGACATTTTATCTGTGTTTAGTAGTATAGAGACAGAAAATCAATGACAGTCCTATCCGCTTCTGTTTTGCGTCAGAAAACGATGTCAGATAGGTCTATCAGCAAAGAAATGGCTTAGCTATGCCCCGAAGTCCTCAATAATAATAGTACTCTCCAAGAAATTATGAAAATCGTTGACAACGTTTCGTTAGGTGCATCGTCTTTAATGCTACGCCACAGTGAATGCGCAAATGAATGCGAGCAGGAAATATTCCGTTACGCTGAACTATAAAACGCTATTCCAAATGCAAAATCAGACATGTTATACATCATTAGAAAGCTTATACTCTCATCTACTGAATAAATGAACTGTCAATCAAGCCAAATTGTACTAAAAACGGCGACAACGCCGTAAGCAGCAGGAATCACAAACGGATTGTCCAAGACAATATATGACCACTCATTCGCAAAAGGGACATCCCTACGGGTAAAACCAGTGGTAAGAATTTATATTTATTCGATGTTTAGTCCCAGATATTGAATGTAGAATGACATGGCATAATTTTAAAAAACTTTGTCTCGTTTATTTCCTTATTCAGTGAGCAGCGTTTTCACTGCTATATTGGCAAATTTTTAGGGCTAACGTCAGGTTTATCTTGTTGCTACGGAATATTACATTACATTCCATTACAATACAGGCATTTGGCAGACGCTCTTATCCAGAGTGACGTACAACAAAGTGTATAACCATAACCAGGAACAAGTGTGTCGAAAACCCTAGAGAGAAATGCCGTTCCAAGTGCAGGGAACAACCGTTAGTTCAACTTGGACCCTGTAGGTTAAACTGATTAACACTAACACAACCAAGAACAGCAACAACGCAGTCTATGCAAAAATACAAGCAATAGTTAAGACGAGTGCATTAACTAAGTCACCAACGAAACAGCTAACTAGTTACAACCCTAAGCTTACAGTCAATATAGAGATTAAATTGAGAAAACAATTTCTGTCAGCATAATGACGGATTTAAAGACTAAACGAACTCACCCGATATTGTCTTCAAATGGACCGTATTATTTATTTAGACATTGGCAGACTACAGCATAAATTGCGTCTTTTGTTTATATTCAATATTAGAAATTGCAGCGAGAAACTGCAGCTGTAGACACAAGATAGTTTGTTATGTCATGGTAGCAACGGCACGAAGCGGACTATATGCATTACCGTCATTGTTTCATTGGACCAGCGTGTTTTCGCGCGTTCGCACAGAAACTCAGAATCTATCAATAAAATGGTTTAGCTATTTCTCAGCATAATGACAGATTCAAAGACTAAACGAACTCACCCGATACTGTCTTCAAATAATGTCTGGCACTGTCTTCCACTGCTTCCCCGACGTTCAGACCTTCCCCTCACTGATAAAAACTAGACCCTACGGTGTCGGATTACTTGCGTCGCCATGGATGTCGCTTGCCGTAAAGAAGTTTAGTAGATGTCGTAATCGTTTAGATTTGGAGCCACAGCTCTTCCGCACCCCACCTAATAAAAAAGTCGAAATGGCAGGCAAACAATATGGCGGAGATATGTAGCCCCAACAGCAAAGTTGTAGAGCACATTCACATGCGTCGGTCTATGAAGTTTTGTGTTGATCTGATTTACGGTGTGGGAGTTATGACCTTTTAGGCAAAATCCTGTGTTATAGCGCCACCATCTGGCCGACATAGGTGATTTGTAGTGCCTGAGTAGTGGGGGGCCATAGGAACCCACCTGCCAAATTTGGTTGCTCTAGGACTTATGGTTGCTGAGCCTCAGACATTTTAGCAGAGAAAGCTTCCACGCCCCAACGTAAAAGTTAAAATGGCGGGCAAACAATATGGCGGACATGGGTGGTGCCAATGGCAAAGTTGTAGAGCACGTTCAGATGCATAGGTCGATGAAGTTTTGTGTTGATCTAACTTATGGTGTGGGAGTTATGGCCTTTTACGCAAAACCCTTTGTTATAGCGCCACCATCTGGCCGACATAGGTGATTTTTAGTGCCTGAGTAGTGGGGGGCCATAGGAACCCACCTGCCAAATTTGGTTGCTCTACGACTTATGGTTGCTGAGCCTCAGACACTTTTAGCGGAGAAAAATAATAAGAATAATAATAATAATTAAAGCCGCAAGCGGCGTTGGGAGGGGTCCAAGCATTGGCACCATCGCGCCCCCTATGGAGCAATGTTAAAATGGCTTTTTCCTCATCATCATATGCCTTCATCCAACATATCTTGTGAATATCATGATGATTGTGTAAAATATTGATGACTTATGGCCAATTTTGTGCTAAGAAACGCTGGCGGATGACTGAGTTGCGTCGCCATGGATGTGTCCTGACCACGTCCCATAAAGGTCTTTACTATGTTGTAACACTTAGATGGCATGTCGTAACACTTAGATAGCCTGGTGTGTATGTACAGCTGCAGCGCCTCCATGCCACAACTAAAAAAGGTATCACACTAGCGTTGTCTTGATACCAAAATTTTGACTTTTATACCGATATCAGGTTTCTCCACCCTAGCTCCCCAGTGGTGGAACGAACTTCCCGTCCCTCTCCGAACCTCCCCCTCACTACCCATCTTCCGCCGTGGCCTGAAGACTCATCTCTTCAGACTATACCTAGACTAACCACCACCATGCTGTATATTTCACTCTTTAATAAAAAAAAATAAATAAATAAATAAAAACACCCCTCCCCCCCCTTTTCATGTCACTTGTTACATGTTGCCCCATCCCAGCACCTTTTGGTAATTTGTATTTTTCCTAATACTGTAGCTTATTCTTCTGCCTAGTTGGCTTTGCAGAGGTTAGGTCAGAATAGTGTTCACTGTGTTTACTGTGTTCTTGGCTAGAAATAGCTGTAAAAAATAAGTGTTATACCTTTCTGAACCTGTGTTCAGCAGTTGTCTATGACCATGATATGCACTTTTTGTACGTCGCTTTGGATAAAAGCGTCTGTGAAATAAATGTAATGTAATGTAATGTAATGTTTAGTATAACAATAATTGATACTGAAACGATACTGATTCAATACTCGGTACCTAACGATACAGAAATCACGTTAATTGATCAGAAACATAATGTCCACAAGGGTTGACCTCATTTTCGAATTCACAGTTTATTAAAAACCTGGTTTATTAACATCCTTTAAGTTGAAGCCATCAATAAGCATAGGCCTATAGTGTTACAACACTGAACCATAGACAACTATATTAAATATATTTCAGAAATTAAACAATTGCAAAGTAAATTATCTTTAAACAGGTCTTTCACTTTTAAATAAATCTAAAAACAGCATATTTCAATAACAATACAGCATCTTCCTATAATAAAATATTTACAAATTAGAACACCTATTGCTACTGAAGTCACCTGAGTCTAAGCTTGCGCTGTATCAACCACGAAGAATGCACAAGCGCAGGTCACCTCACTTGCCAACCTTAGTTGCTACTGCCGTCTAGCGAACATTCTGACAAATTACACTTTTCATCCTCTCAATCAGTAATGCGGGAGACAATTTTCTCTGGCTTTTACATTTGACTCAAAACTACCAAACGTCGGAATATTCTAATAGCGAACCGTTTCTTTTTTCTTCTTTTTTTTTTTTAAGTACCGAGAAAGTGCTGAAGTTTTGGAATACCGTGCAACACTACGTCAGACACATATTCCAATCCATTGCTCAGCTTAGCAGAGAATGGACATTTCAGAGCGCCACAGAGACAGATAGAATAATAACGCATAAATACGCATTTCAAATAATAAATACGACATTGAGAAAAAACGAAACAAAAGACGAGATATCAAGTCGCGACCTACGCGCAGAGCAGCCTACCGTTTTATTTATGTAGACACTGGCATATAAGAAAATGTTCGGTTACGCTGACCTATAATACGCTATTCCAAAAGCAAAAACAGACATGTTATACATCGTTAGAAAGCTTATACTCTCACCGACTGAATAAATGAATTGTCAATCAAGCAAAATTGCACTAAAAAGGGCGACAACGCCGTAAGCAACAGGTGTGGTATTACGCACAGCTATTTGTGAAGGTAGGCGTCACATATGCGCATATATTTCACAAACGGATTGTCCAAGACAATATATGACCACTCACTCGCAAAAGGGACAAGTATACGTGTAGAACCAATGGTAAGATTGTATATTTATTCGATGTTTAGTCCCAGATATTGAATGTAGAATGACATGGCATAATTTTAAAAAACTTTGTCTCGTTTATTTCCTTATTCAGTGAGCAGCGTTTTCACTGCTATATTGGCATATTTTAGGGCTAACGTCGGGTTTATCTTGTTGCTACGGAATATTACATTACATTCCATTACAATACAGGCATTTGGCAGACGCTCTTATCCAGAGTGACGTACAACAAAGTGTATAACCATAACCAGGAACAAGTGTGTCGAAAACCCTAGAGAGAAATGCCGTTCCAAGTGCAGGGAACAACCGTTAGTTCAACTTGGACCCTGTAGGTTAAACTGATTAACACTAACACAAACAAGAACAGCAACAACGCAGTCTATGCAAAAATACAAGCAATAGTTAAGACGAGTGCATTAACTAAGTCACCAACGAAACAGCTAACTAGTTACAACCCTAAGCTTACAGTCAATTTAGAGATTAAATTGAGAAAACAATTTCTCTCAGCATAATGACGGATTTAAAGACTAAACGAACTCACCCGATATTGTCTTCAAATGGACCGTATAATTTATTTAGACATTGGCAGAATACAGCATAAATCGCGTCTTTTGTTTATATTCAATATTAGAAATTGCAGCGAGAAACTGCAGCTGTAGACACAAGATAGTTTGTTATGTTATGGTAGCAACGGCACGAAGCGGACTATATGCATTACCGTCATTGTTTCATTGGACCAGCTTGTTTTCGCGCGTTTGCACAGAAACTCAGAACCTATCAATAAAATGGTTTAGCTATTTCTCAGCATAATGACAGATTCAAAGACTAAACGAACTCACCCGATACTGTCTTCAAACAATGTCTCGCACTGTCTTCCACTGCTTCCCCGACGTTCAGACCGTCCCCTCACTAATAAAAACTAGACCCTGCGGTGTCGGATTACTTGCGTCGCCATGGATGTCGCTTGCCGTAAAGAAGTTTACTAGATGTCGTAATCGTTTAGATTTGGAGCCACAGCTCTTCCGCACCCCACCTAATAAAAAAGTCCAAATGGCAGGCAAACAATATGGCGGAGATATGTAGCCCCAATAGCAAAGTTGTAGAGCACATTCACATGCGTCGGTCTATGAAGTTTTGTGTTGATCTGACTTACGGTGTGGGAGTTATGACCTTTTAGGCAAAACCCTTTGTTATAGCGCCACCATCTGGCCGACATAGGTGATTTTTAGTGCCTGAGTAGTGGGGGGCCATAGGAACCCACCTGCCAAATTTGGTTGCTCTAGGACTTATGGTTGCTGAGCCTCAGACATTTTAGCAGAGAAAGCTTCCACGCCCCAACGTAAAAGTTAAAATTGCGGGCAAACAATATGGCGGACATGGGTGGTGCCAGTGGCAAAGTTGTAGAGCACGTTCAGATGCATAGGCCGATGAAGTTCTGTGTTGATCTAACTTATAGTGTGGGAGTTATGGCCTTTTACGCAAAACCCTTTGTTATAGCGCCACCATCTGGCCGACATAGGTGATTTTTAGTGCCTGAGTAGTGGGGGGCCATAGGAACCCACCTGCCAAATTTGGTTGCTCTACGACTTATGGTTGCTGAGCCTCAGACACTTTTAGCGGAGAAAAATAATAAGAATAATAATAATAATAATAATAATAATAATCCTAACAAAAACAATAGGGTTCCACCAGCTTCGCTGCTTGGACCCCTAATAATTAAAGCCGCAAGCGGCGTTGGGAGGGGTCCAAGCATTGGCACCATCGCGCCCCCTACGGAGCGATTTTAAAATGGCTTTTTCCTCATGATCATATGCCTTCATCCAACATATCTCCTGAATATCATGATGATCGTATAAAATATTGATGACTTATGGCCAATTTTGTGCTAAGAGACGCTGTCGGATGACTTAGTTGCATCGCCATGGATGTGTCCTGGCCGCTTCCCGTGAAGGCCTTTACTATGTCGTAACACTTAGATGGCATGTCGTAACGCACATATGGCCTGGCGAGTTTGTACAGCTGCAGCGCTTCCATGCTGTAACAAAAAAAGGCATCACACTAGTGTTGTCACGATACCAAAATTTTGACTTTGATACCGATACCAAGTTTAGTATCACAATAATTAATACTGAAACGATACTGATTCAATACTCGGTACCTAACGATAGTGAAATTGCCTTAATAGATCAGAAACTCAATGTCCACAAGGGTTGACCTCATTTTCGAATTCATGGATTATTAAAAACCTGGTTTATTAACAACCTTTGAGTCGAAGCCTGTTCAACATATCAATAAGCATAGGCCTATAGTGTTACAACACTGAACAACAGAGAAATATATCAAATATATTTCAAAAAGTAAACAGTTGTAAACTAAATAATCTTTAAAACAGGTTTTTCACCTTTAAATAGATTTTAAAACTGCATATTTAAATAACAATACAGCATCTATCTATAATAAAATATTTGCAAATTGGAACACCTATTGCTACTGACGTGAACTGAGTGAAAGCTTGCGCTGTATCAAGAAGCTGAGTGCACAAGCGCAAGTCACCTCACTTGGCAACCATAATTGCTACTGCCTTACAGCGAAGATTCTGACAAATTACACTTTTCATCCTCTCAATCAGTAATGCGGGAGACAATTTTCCCTTGCTTTTACATTTGACTCAAAACTACCGAACTTCGGAATATTGTAATACCGAACCGTTTCTTTTTTTTTTTTTAAGTACCGAGAAAGTGGTGAAGTTTTGGTATACCGTGCAACACTGCGTCAGACACATATTCCAATCCATTGCTCAGCTTAGCAGAGAATGCACATTTCAGAGTGCCACAGAGACAGATAGAATAATAACACATGAATGCACATTTAAAATAATAAGTACGACATTGAGAAAAAACGGAAAAAAAGACGTAATACCAACTCGTGATCTGCTTGCTGCGCGCAAAGTAGTCTACCGTTTTATTTATTTAGACATTGGCAGATAAGATAAATTTTGGTTACGCTGACCTATAAAACGCTATTCCAAAAGCAAAATCAGACATGTTATACATCGTTAGAAAGCTTATACTCTCACCTACTGAATAAATGAATTGTCAATCAAGCCAAATTGCACTAAAAAGGGCGACAACGCCGTAAGCAACAGGTGTGGTATTACGCACAGCTGTTATTGAAGATAGCCGACCCTGGCGTCACAGATGCGCGTATATTTCGCAAACGGATTGTCCAAGACAATATATGACCACTCATTCGCAAAAGGGACATCTCTACGCGTAAAACCAGTGGTAAGATTGTATATTTATTCGATGTTTAGTCCCAGATATTGAATGTAGAATGACATGGCATAATTTTAAAAAACTTTGTCTCGTTTATTTCCTTATTCAGTGAGCAGCGTTTTCACTGCTATATTGGCATATTTTAGGGCTAACGTCGGGTTTATCTTGTTGCTACGGAATATTACATTACATTCCATTACAATACAGGCATTTGGCATACGCTCTTATCCAGAGTGACGTACAACAAAGTGTATAACCATAACCAGGAACAAGTGTGTCGAAAACCCTAGAGAGAAATGCCGTTCCAAGTGCAGGGAACAACCGTTAGTTCAACTTGGACCCTGTAGGTTAAACTGATTAACACCAACACAAACAAGAACAGCAACAACGCAGTCTATGCAAAAATACAAGCAATAGTTAAGACGAGTGCATTAACTAAGTCACCAACGAAACAGCTAACTACTTACAACCCTAAGCTTACAGTCAATTTAGAGATTAAATTGAGAAAACAATTTCTCTCAGCATAATGATTTAAAGACTAAACGAACTCACCCGATATTGTCTTCAAATGGACCGTATTATTTATTTAGACATTGGCAGACTACAGCATAAATTGCGTCTTTTGTTTATATTCAATATTAGAAATTGCAGCGAGAAACTGCAGCTGTAGACACAAGATAGTTTGTTATGTTATGGTAGCAACGGCACGAAGCGGACTATATGCATTACCGTCATTGTTTCATTGGACCAGCGTGTTTTCGCGCGTTTGCACAGAAACTCAGAACCTATCAATAAAATGGTTTAGCTATTTCTCAGCATAATGACAGATTCAAAGACTAAACGAACTCACCCGATACTGTCTTCAAATAATGTCTGGCACTGTCTTCCACTGCTTCCCCGACGTTCAGACCGTCCCCTCACTGATAAAAACTAGACCCTACGGTGTCGGATTACTTGCGTCGCCATGGATGTCGCTTGCCGTAAAGAAGTTTAGTAGATGTCGTAATCGTTTAGATTTGGAGCCACAGCTCTTCCGCACCCCACCTAATAAAAAAGTCCAAATGGCAGGCAAACAATATGGCGGAGATATGTAGCCCCAACAGCAAAGTTGTAGAGCACATTCACGTGCGTCGGTCTATGAAGTTTTGTGTTGATCTGATTTACGGTGTGGGAGTTATGACCTTTTAGGCAAAATCCTTTGTTATAGCGCCACCATCTGGCCGACATAGGTGATTTTTAGTGCCTGAGTAGTGGGGGGCCATAGGAACCCACTTGCCAAATTTGGATGCTCTAGGACTTAAGGTTGCTGAGCCTCAGACATTTTAGCAGAGAAAGCTTCCACGCCCCAACGTAAAAGTTAAAATGGCGGGCAAACAATATGGCGGACATGGGTGGTGCCAATGGCAAAGTTGTAGAGCACGTTCAGATGCATAGGTCGATGAAGTTTTGTGTTGATCTAACTTATGGTGTGGGAGTTATGGCCTTTTACGCAAAACCCTTTGTTATAGCGCCACCATCTGGCTGACATAGGTGATTTTTAGTGCCTGAGTAGTGGGGGGCCATAGGAACCCACCTGCCAAATTTGGTTGCTCTACGACTTATGGTTGCTGAGCCTCAGACACTTTTAGCGGAGAAAAATAATAAGAATAATAATAATAATAATAATAATCCTAACAAAAACAATAGGGTTCCACCAGCTTCGCTGCTTGGACCCCTAATAATTAAAGCCGCAAGCGGCGTTGGGAGGGGTCCAAGCATTGGCACCATCGCGCCCCCTATGGAGCGATTTTAAAATGGCTTTTTCCTCATGATCATATGCCTTCACCCAACATATGTACTGAATATCATGATGATTGTAGAAAATATTGATGACTTATGGCCAATTTTGTGCTAAGAGACGCTGTCCGATGACTTAGTTGCGTCGCCATGGATGTGTCCTGGCCGCTTCCCGTAAAGGCCTTTACTATGTCGTAACACTTAGATGGGATGTCGTGACACATATATGGCCCGGCGTGTATGTACAGCTGCAGCGCTTCCATGCTGTAACTAAAAAAGGCGTCACACTAGTGTTGTCACGATACCAAAATGTTGACTTTCATACCGATACCAGGTTTAGTATCACGATACTGAATACTGAAATGATACTTGAAACTTAAACGATGCTAATTCGATACTCGGTACCTAACGATACTGAAATTACCTTAATAGATCAGAAACGTAATGTCCACAAGGGTTGACCTCATTTTCGAATTCATGGTTTATTAACAACCTGGTTCATTAACAACCTTTAAGTTGAAGCCTCTGCAACATATTAATATGCATAGGCCTAAAGTGTTATAACACTGAGCAATAGAAAAATATATGAAATATATTTCAAAAATTAAACAGTTGTAAACTAAATAATCTTTAAAACAGGTCTTTCACCTTTAAATAGATTTAAAAACAGCATACTTTAATAACAATACAGCATCTATCTATAATGAAATATTTCCAAATTGGAACACCTATTGCTACTGAAGTGAACTGAGTCAAAGCTTGCGCTGTATCAAGGAGCGGAGTGCCCAAGCGCAAGTCATCTCACTTGACAACCTTAGTTGCTACTGCTATCTAGCGATGATTCTGACAAATTACACCTTTCATCCGCTCAATCAGTAATGCGTGAGACACATTTCCCTGGCTTTTACATTTGACACAGAACTACCGAACATCGGAAAATTCTAATACCGAACAGTTTCTTTTTTAAGGACCGAAAAAGTGCTGAAGTTTCGGTATACGGTGCAACACTACGTCAGACACATATTCCAATCCATTGCTCAGCTTAGCAGAGAATGCACATTTCAGAGCGCCTCACAGACAGATAGAATAATAACACATAAATACACATTTCAAATAATAAATACGACATTGAGAAAAAACGAAACAAAAGACGAGATATCAAGTCGCGACCTACGCGCAGAGCAGCCTACCGTTTTATTTATGTAGACACTGGCATATAAGAGCATTTTCGGTTACGCTGACCTATAAAACGCTATTCCAAAAGCAAAAACAGACATGTTATACATCGTTAGAAAGCTTATACTCTCACCTACTGAATAAACGAATAGTCAGTCAAGCCAAATTGCACTAAAAAGGGCGACAACGCCGTAAGCAACAGGTGTGGTATTAAGCACAGTTATTTTTGAAGATAGCCCAGGCGTCTATATTTCTCAAACGGATTGTCCAAGGCAATATATGACCACTCATTCGCAAAAGGGACAACTCTACGCGTAAAACCAGAGGTAAGATTGTATATTTATTCAATGTTTAGTCCCAGATATTGAATGTAGAATGACATGGCATAATTTAAAAATAATAACACGTAAATACGCATTTCAAATAATAAAGACGACATTGCGAAAGAACGAAACAAAAGGCGAAATATCAACTCGTGACCTGCGTGCTGGCCGCAGAGCAGCGTACCGTTTCATTTATTTAGACATTGGCAGATGAGAACATTTTCGGTTACGCTGACCAATAAAACGCTATTCCAAAAGCAAAATCAGACATGTTATACATCGTTAGAAAGCTTACACTCTCACCTACGGAATAAATGAGTTGTCAGTCAAGCCAAATTGCACTAAAAAGGGCGACAACGCCGTAAGCAACAAGTGTGGTATTACACACAGCTATTTATGAAGATAGCCGACCCTGGCGTCACAGATGCGCGTATATTTCGCAAACGGATTGTCCAAGACAATATATGACCACTCATTCGCAAAAGGGACATCTCTACGCGTAAAACCAGTGGTAAGATTGTATATTTATTCGATGTTTAGTCCCAGATATTGAATGTAGAATGACATGGCATAATTTAAAAAAACTTTGTCTCGTTAATTTCCTTATTCAGTGAGCAGCGTTTTGACTGCTATATTGGCATATTTTAGGGCTAACGTCGGGTTTATCTTGTTGCTACGGAATATTACATTACATTCCATTACAATACAGGCATTTGGCAGACGCTCTTGTCCAGAGTGACGTACAACAAAGTGTATAACCATAACCAGGAACAAGTGTGTCGAAAACCCTAGAGAGAAATGCCGTTCCAAGTGCAGGGAACAACCGTTAGTTCAACTTGGACCCTGTAGGTTAAACTGATTAACACTAACACGAATAAGAACAGCAACAACGCAGTCTATGCAAAAATACAAGCAATAGTTAAGACGAGTGCATTAACTAAGTCACCAACGAAACAGCTAACTAGTTACAACCCTAAGCTTACACTCAATTTAGAGATTAAATTGAGAAAACAATTTCTCTCAGCATAATGACGGATTTAAAGACTAAACGAACTCACCCGATATTGTCTTCAAATGGACCGTATTATTTATTTAGACATTGGCAGACTACAGCATAAATTGCGTCTTTTGTTTATATTCAATATTAGAAATTGCAGCGAGAAACTGCAGCTGTAGACACAAAATAGTTTGTTATGTTATGGTAGCAACGGCACGAAGCGGACTATATGCATTACCGTCATTGTTTCATTGGACCAGCGTGTTTTCGCGCGTTTGCACAGAAACTCAGAACCTATCAATAAAATGGTTTAGCTATTTCTCAGCATAATGACAGATTCAAAGACTAAACGAACTCACCCGATACTGTCTTCAAATAATGTCTGGCACTGTGTTCCACTGCTTCCCCGACGTTCAGACCGTCCCCTCACTGATAAAAACTAGACCCTACGGTGTCGGATTACTTGCGTCGCCATGGATGTTGCTTGCCGTAAAGAAGTTTACTCGATGTCGTAACCGTTTAGATTTGGAGCCACAGCTCTTCCGCACCCCACCTAATAACAACGGCCAAATGGCGGGCAAACCATATGGGGGACATAGGTGCTCCCAATGGCAAAGTTGTAGAGCACATTCAGATGCATCGGTCGATGAAGTTTTGTGTTGATCGGACTTACGGTGTGGCAGTTATAGCCTTTAAAAGTACGACCCTTTGTTATAGCGCCACCATCTGGTAGACATAGGTGATTTTTCGTGCCTGAGTAGTGGGGGGCCATAGGAACCCACCTACCAAATTTGGTTGGTCAACAACTTATGGTTGCTGAGCTTCAGACATTTTAGTGGAGAAAACTTCCACGCCCCAACTAAAAAGTCTAAATGGCGGGCAAACAATATGGCGGACACAGGTGGTGCCAATGGCAAAGTTGTAGAGCACGTTCAGATGCATAGGTTGATGAAGTTTTGTGTTGATCTAACTTATGGTGTGAGAGTTATGGCCTTTTACACAAAACCCTTTGTTATAGCGCCACCATCTGGCCGACATAGGTGATTTTTAGTGCCTGAGTAGTGGGGGGCCATAGGAACCCACCTGCCGAATTTGGTTGCTCTAGTACTTATGGTTGCTGAGCCTCAGACACTTTTAGCGGAGAAAAATAATAATAATAATAATTAAAGCCGCAAGCGGCGTTGGGAGGGGTCCAAGCATTGGCACCATCGCACCCCCTATGGAGCGATTTGAAAATGGCTTTGTCCTCATGATCATACACCTTCACCCAACATATCTACTGAATATCATGATTATTGTATAAAAAATTGATGACTTATGGCCAATTTTGTGGTAAGAGACGCTGGCGGATGACTTAGTTGCGTCGCCATGGATGTGTCCTGGCCGCTTCTCGTGAATGCATTTACTATGTCGTAACACTTAGATGGCATGTCGTAACACTTAGATGGCCCAGCGTGTATGTACAGCTGCAGCGCTTCCATGCTGTGACCAAAAAGGGGTGTCACACTAGTGTTCTCACGATACCAAAATTTTGACTTTGATACCGATACCAGGTTTAGTATTATGATAATTGATACTGAAACAATACTGATTCAATACTCGGTACCTAACGATACTGAAATTACCTTAATAGATCCGAAAGGTAATGTCCACAAGGGTTGACCTCATTTTCGAATTCACGGTTTATAAAAAACCTGATTTATTAACAGCTTTTAAGTTGAAGCCTGTTCAGCATATCAATAAGCATAGGCCTATAGTGTTACAACACTAAACCATAGAAAACTATATTAAATATATTTCAAAAATTAAACAATTGTAAAGTAAATTATCTTTATACAGGTCTTTCACTTTAAAATATATCTAAAAACAGCATATTTCAATAACAATACAGCATCTTCCTTTAATAAAATATTTACAAATTAGAACAGCTATTGCTACTGAAGTGAACTGAGTCTAAGATTGCGCAGTATCAACCACGAAAAATGCACAAGCGCAGGTCACCTCACTTGCCAACGTTAGTTGCTACTGCCATCTAGCGAAGATTCTGACAAATTACACTTTTCATCCTCAGTAATGCGGTAGACGATTTTCCCTGGCTTTTACATTTGACTCAAAACTACCGAACGTCGGAATATTCTAATACCAAACCGTTTCTTTCTCTTTTTTTTTTTTTTTTAAGTACCGAGAAAGTGCTGAAGTTTTGGAATACCGTGCAACACTACGTCAGACACATATTCCAATCCATTGCTCAGCTTAGCAGAGAATGCACATTTCAGAGCGCCACAGAGACAGATAGAATAATAACACATAAATACACATTTCAAGTAATAAATGCGACATTAAGAAAAAACGAAACAAAAGACGAGATATCAAGTCGCGACCTACGCGCAGAGCAGCCTACCGTTTTATTTATGTAGACACTGGCATATAAGAAAATTTTCGGTTACGCTGACCTATAAAACGCTATTCCAAAAGCAAAAACAGACATGTTATACATCGTCAGAAAGCTTATACTCTCACCTACTGAATAAATGAATTGTCAATCAAGCCAAATTGTACTAAAAAGGGCGACAACGCCGTAAGCAACAGGTGTGGTATTACGCACAGCTATTATTGAAGATAGCCGACCCAGGCGTGACAGATGCGCGTATATTTCGCAAACGGATTGTCCAAGACAATATATGACCACTCATTCGCAAAAGGGACATCTCTACGCGTAAAACCAATGGTAAGATTGTATATTTATTCAATGTTTAGTCCCAGATATTGACTGTAGAATGACTTGGTATAATTAAAAGAAAAATTGTCTCGTTTATTTCGTTAGTCAGTGAGCAGCATTTTCACTGCTGTATTGGTATATTTTAGGGCTAATGTCGGGTTTATCTTGTTGCTACGGAATATTGCATTACATTACATTACAGGCATTTGGCAGACGCTCCTATCCAGAGCAACGTACAACAAAGTGTTTAACCATAAACAGGAACAAGTGTGTCGAAAACCCTAGAGGGCAGTAGCCTACCGTTCCAAATGCAGGGAACAACCGCATAGTTCAACTTGGACCCTGTAGGTTAAACTGATTAACACTAACACAAACAAGAACAGCAACAATGCAGTCTATGCAAAAATACGAGCAATAGTTAAGACGAGTTAAGTCACCTACGAAACAACTACCTAGTTACAACCCTAAGCTTACAGTCAATTTAGAGATTAAATTGAGAATACGATTTAAAGCATAAATTGCGTCTTTTGTTTATATTCAATATTAGAAATTGCAGCAAGAAACTGCAGCTGTAGACACAAGATAATTTATGTTATGGTAGCAACGGAACGAAGCGGACTATACGTGTATTGCCATCATTGTTTTATTATACCAGTGTGTTTTCGCGCGTTTGCACAGAAACGCAAAACCTACCAATAAAATGGTTTAGCTATTTCTCACCATAATGACAGATTTAAAGACTAAACGAACTCACCCGATACTGTCTTCAAATCCATGCCAAACAAAAGTAATTATTCATCCTCTCAAAAAGCTTTTACTAACAATCCTTTAATAGCCTAGCATGCACTCTGGCTGGCACTGTCTTTCTTTCCCCGACGGTCAGACCTTCCCCTCACTGATAAAAACTAGACCCTACGGTGTCGGATTACTTGCGTCGCCATGGATGTCGCTTGCCGTAGAGAAGTTTACTCGATGTCGTAACACTTAGAATTTGCAGCAACAGCTCTTCGGCACCCCACCTAATAAAAAAGTCCAAATGGCGGGCAAACCATATGGCGGACATAGGTGGTCCCAATAGCAAAGTTGTAGAGCACATTCAGATGCATCGGTCGATGAAGTTTTGTGTTGATCTGACTTATGGTGTGTGAGTTATGGCCTTTTAAAGTATGACCCTTTGTTATAGCGCCACCATCTGGCCGACATAGGTGATTTGTAGTGCCTGAGTAGTGGGGGGCCATAGGAACCCACCTCCCAAATTTGGTTGGTGTACAACTTATGGTTGCTGAGCCTCAGACATTTTAGCGGAGAAAACTGCCACGCCCCAACTAAAAAGTTAAAATGGCGGGCAAACAATATGGCAGACATAGGTAGTGCCAATGGCAAAGTGATAGAGCACGTTCAGATGCATATGTCGATGAAGTTTTGTGTTGATCTAACTTATGGTGTGGGAGTTATGGCCTTTTACGCCTAACCCTTTGTTATAGCGCCACCATATGGCCGACATATGTGATTTTTAGTGCCTGAGTAGTGGGGGGCCATAGGAACCCACCTGCCAAATTTGGTTGCTCTAGGACTTATGGTTGCTGAGCCTCAGACACTTTTAGCGGAGAAAAATAATAAGAATAATAATAATTAAAGCCGCAAGCGGCATTGGGAGGGGTCCAAGCATTGGCACCATCGTGCCCCCTATGGAGCGATTTTAAAATGGCTTTGTCCTCATGATCATATGCCTTCACCCAACATATCTACTGAATATCATGATGATCGTATAAAATATTGATGACTTATGGCAAATTTTGTGCTAAGAGACGCTGTCGGATGACTTAGTTGCGTCGCCATGGATATGTCCTGGCCGCTTCCCGCGAAGGCCTTTACTATGTCGTAACACTTAGATGGCATGTCGTAACACTTAGATGGTCCGGCGTGTATGCACAGCTGCAGTGTTTCTGTGCCGCAACTAAAAAAGGCGTCACACTAGTAATGTCACGATACCAAAATTTTGACTTTGATAGTGATACCAGGTTTAGTATTACGATACTCAATACTGAAATGATACTTGAAAAATAAACAATGTTAATTCGATACTTGGTACCTAACGATACTGAAATTACTTTAATAGATGAGAAATGTAATGTCCACAAGGGCTGACCTCATTTTCGAATTCATGGTTTATTAACTACCTGGTTCATTAACAACCTGTAAGTTGAAGCCTCTTCAACATATTAATATGCATAGGCCTATAGTGTTACAACACTGAACAATAGAAAAATATGTTAAATGTATTTCAAAAATTAAACAGTTGTAAACTAATATAATATTTACAACAGGTCTTTCACCTTTAAATAGATTTAAAAACAGTATATTTTAATAACAATGCAGCATCTATATATAATAAAATATTTCCAAATTGGAACACCTATTGCTACTGAAGTGAACTGAGTCAAAGCTTGCGCTGTATCAAGGAGCTGAGTGCAAGCACAAGTCACCTCACTCGGCAACCTTAGTTGCTACTGCCTTCTAGCGAAGATTCTGACAAATTACACTTTTCATCCTCTCAAATGCGGGAGACAATTTTCCCTGGCTTTTACATTTGACTCAAACTACCGAACGTCGGAATATTCTAATACCGAAGCGTTTCTTTTTTTTTTTTTTTTTTTAAGTACCGAGAAAGTGCTGAAGTTTTGGTATACCGTGCAACACTACGTCAGACACATATTCCAATCCATTGCTCAGCTTAGCAGAGAATGCACATTTCAGAGCGCCACAGAGACAGATAGAATAATAACACATAAATGCACATTTCAAATAATAAATACGACATTGAGAAAAAACGGAAATAAAAGACGTAATATCAACTCGCGATCTGCGTGCTGCGCGCAAAGTAGTCTACCGTTTTATTTATTTAGACATTGGCAGATAAGATAAATTTTGGTTACGCTGACCTATAAAACGCTATTCCAAAAGCAAAATCAGACATGTTATACATCGTTAGAAAGCTTATACTCTCACCTACTGAATAAATGAATTGTCAATCAAGCCAAATTGCACTAAAAAGGGCGACAACGCCGTAAGCAACAGGTGTGGTATTAAGCACAGCTGTTATTGAAGATAGCCGACCCTGGCGTCACAGATGCGCGTATATTTCGCAAACGGATTGTCCAAGACAATATATGACCACTCATTCGCAAAAGGGACATCTCTACGCGTAAAACCAGTGGTAAGAATTTATATTTATTCGATGTTTAGTCCCAGATATTGAATGTGGAATGACATGGCATAATTTTAAAAAACTTTGTCTCGTTTATTTCCTTATTCAGTGAGCAGCGTTTTCACTGCTATATTGGCATATTTTAGGGCTAACGTCGGGTTTATCTTGTTGCTACGGAATATTACATTACATTACATTACAATACAGGCATTTGGCAGACGCTCTTATCCAGAGTGACGTACAACAAAGTGTATAACCATAACCAGGAACAAGTGTGTCGAAAACCCTAGAGAGAAATGCCGTTCCAAGTGCAGGGAACAACCGTTAGTTCAACTTGGACCCTGTAGGTTAAACTGATTAACACTAACACAAAAAAGAACAGCAACAACGCAGTCTATGCAAAAATACAAGCAATAGTTAAGACGAGTGCATTAACTAAGTCACCAACGAAACAGCTAACTAGTTACAACCCTAAGCTTACAGTCAATTTAGAGATTAAATTGAGAAAACAATTTCTGTCAGCATAATGACGGATTTAAAGACTAAACGAACTCTCCCGATATTGTCTTCAAATGGACCGTATAATTTATTTAGACATTGGCAGACTACAGCATAAATTGCGTCTTTTGTTTATATTCAATATTAGAAATTGCAGCGAGAAACTGCAGCTGTAGACACAAGATAGTTTGTTATGTTATGGTAGCAACGGCACGAAGCGGACTATATGCATTACCGTCATTGTTTCATTGGACCAGCGTGTTTTCGCGTGTTTGCACAGAAACTATCAATAAAATGGTTTAGCTATTTCTCAGCATAATGACAGATTCAAAGACTAAACGAACTCACCCGATACTGTCTTCAAATAATGTCTGGCACTGTCTTCCACTGCTTCCCCGACGTTCAGACCGTCCCCTCACTGATAAAAACTAGACCCTACGGTGTCGGATTACTTGCGTCGCCATGGATGTCGCTTGCCGTAAAGAAGTTTAGTAGATGTCGTAATCGTTTAGATTTGGAGCCACAGCTCTTCCGCACCCCACCTAATAAAAAAGTCGAAATGGCAGGCAAACAATATGGCGGAGATATGTAGCCCCAACAGCAAAGTTGTATAGCACATTCACATGCGTCGGTCTATGAAGTTTTGTGTTGATCTGATTTACGGTGTGGGAGTTATGACCTTTTAGGCAAAATCCTGTGTTATAGCGCCACCATCTGGCCGACATAGGTGATTTGTAGTGCCTGAGTAGTGGGGGGCCATAGGAACCCACCTGCCAAATTTGGTTGCTCTACGACTTATGGTTGCTGAGCCTCAGACACTTTTAGCGGAGAAAAATAATAAGAATAATAATAATAATAATTAAAGCCGCAAGCGGCGTTGGGAGGGGTCCAAGCATTGGCACCATCGCACCCCCTATGGAGCGATTTGAAAATGGCTTTGTCCTCATGATCATACACCTTCACCCAACATATCTACTGAATATCATGATTATTGTATAAAAAATTGATGACTTATGGCCAATTTTGTGGTAAGAGACGCTGGCGGATGACTTAGTTGCGTCGCCATGGATGTGTCCTGGCCGCTTCTCGTGAATGCATTTACTATGTCGTAACACTTAGATGGCATGTCGTAACACTTAGATGGCCCAGCGTGTATGTACAGCTGCAGCGCTTCCATGCTGTGACCAAAAAGGGGTGTCACACTAGTGTTCTCACGATACCAAAATTTTGACTTTGATACCGATACCAGGTTTAGTATTATGATAATTGATACTGAAACAATACTGATTCAATACTCGGTACCTAACGATACTGAAATTACCTTAATAGATCCGAAAGGTAATGTCCACAAGGGTTGACCTCATTTTCGAATTCACGGTTTATAAAAAACCTGATTTATTAACAGCTTTTAAGTTGAAGCCTGTTCAGCATATCAATAAGCATAGGCCTATAGTGTTACAACACTAAACCATAGAAAACTATATTAAATATATTTCAAAAATTACACAATTGTAAAGTAAATTATCTTTATACAGGTCTTTCACTTTAAAATATATCTAAAAACAGCATATTTCAATAACAATACAGCATCTTCCTTTAATAAAATATTTACAAATTAGAACAGCTATTGCTACTGAAGTGAACTGAGTCTAAGATTGCGCAGTATCAACCACGAAAAATGCACAAGCGCAGGTCACCTCACTTGCCAACCTTAGTTGCTACTGCCATCTAGCGAAGATTCTGACAAATTACACTTTTCATCCTCAGTAATGCGGTAGACGATTTTCCCTGGCTTTTACATTTGACTCAAAACTACCGAACGTCGGAATATTCTAATACCAAACCGTTTCTTTCTCTTTTTTTTTTTTTTTTAAGTACCGAGAAAGTGCTGAAGTTTTGGAATACCGTGCAACACTACGTCAGACACATATTCCAATCCATTGCTCAGCTTAGCAGAGAATGCACATTTCAGAGCGCCACAGAGACAGATAGAATAATAACACATAAATACACATTTCAAGTAATAAATGCGACATTAAGAAAAAACGAAACAAAAGACGAGATATCAAGTCGCGACCTACGCGCAGAGCAGCCTACCGTTTTATTTATGTAGACACTGGCATATAAGAAAATTTTCGGTTACGCTGACCTATAAAACGCTATTCCAAAAGCAAAAACAGACATGTTATACATCGTCAGAAAGCTTATACTCTCACCTACTGAATAAATTAATTGTCAGTCAAGCCAAATTGCACTAAAAAGGGCGACAACGCCGTAAGCAACAGGTGTGGTATTACGCACAGCTATTTTTGAAGATAGCCCAGGCGTGACAAATGCGCGTAGCCTATATTTCTCAAACGGATTGTCCAGGACAATATATGACCACTCATTCGCAGAAGGGACAACTCTACGCGTAAAACCAGTGGTAAGATTGTATATTTATTCAATGTTTAGTCCCAGATATTGAATGTAGAATGACATGGCATAATTAAAGAAAAACTTTTATGTTGTTGCTACGGAATATTATATTACATTATAGGCATTTGGCAGACGCTCTTATCCAGAGCGACGTACAACAAAATGTTTAACCATAACCAGGAACAAGTGTGTCGAAAACCCTAGAGGGCAGTAGCCTACCGTTCCAAGTGCATGGAACAACCGCATAGTTCAACTTGGACCCTGTAGGTTAAACTGGTTAACACTAACACAAACAAGAACAGCAACAACGCAGTCTATGCAAAAATACAAGCAATAGTTAAGACGAGTGCATTAACTAAGTCACCTACTAAACAGCTAACTAGTTACAACCCTAACCTTAGAATAAATTTAGAGATTAAATTGAGAATACGATTTCTCTCAGCATAATGACTGATTTAAAAACGAACCCGTTATTGTCTTCAAATGGATCCATGTCAAAGAAAAGTAATGATTCATCCTCTTAAAGCTGTACCGTAGCGTATTATTTATTTAGACATTGGCAGAGTACAGTATAAATTGCGTCTTTTGTGAATATTCAATGTTAGAAATTGCAGTGAGGAACTGCAGCTGTAGACACAAGATAGTCTGTTATCTTATGGTAGCAACGGAACGAAGCGGACTATATATGTATTAGGCTACCGTCATTATTTCATTATACCAGCGTGTTTTCGCGCGTTTGCACAGAAACTCAGAACCTATCAATAAAATGGTTTAGCTATTTCTCAGCATAATGACAGATTCAAAGACTAAACGAACTCACCCGATACTGTCTTCAAATAATGTCTGACACTGTCTTCCACTGCTTCCCCGACGTTCAGACCGTCCCCTCACTGATAAAAACTAGACCCTACGGTGTCGGATTACTTGCGTCGCCATGGATGTCGCTTGCCGTAAAGAAGTTTACTCGATGTCGTAACCGTTTAGATTTGGAGCCACAGCTCTTCCGCACCCCACCTAATAAAAAAGTCCAAATGGCGGGCAAACCATATGGCGGACATAGGTGGTCCCAAAAGCAAAGTTGTAGAGCACATTCAGATGCATCGGTCGATGAGGTTTTGTGTTGATCTGACTTACGGTGTGGGAGTTATGACCTTTTAAAGTATGACCCTTTGTTATAGCGCCACCATCTGGCCGACATAGATGATTTTTAGTGCCCGAGTAGTGGGGGGCCATAGGAACCCACCTCCAAAAGTTGGTTGGTCTACAACTTATGGTTGCTGAGCCTCAGACATTTTAGTGGAGAAAACTGCCACGCCCCAACTAAAAAGTCGAAAGGGCAGGCAAACAATATGGCGGCCATAGGTGGTGCCAATGGCAAAGTGATAGAGCACGTTCAGATGCATATGTCGATGAAGTTTTGTGTTGATCTAACTTATGGTGTGAGAGTTATGGCCTTTTACGCCTAACCCTTTGCTATAGCGCCACCATCTGGCCGACATAGGTGATTTTTAGTGCCTGAGTAGTGGGGGGCCATAGGAACCCACCTGCCAAATTTGGTTGCTCTAGGCCTTATGGTTCCTGAGCCTCAGACACTTTTAGCGGAGAAAAATAATAATAATTAAAGCCGCAAGCGGCGTTGGGAGGGGTCCAAGCATTGGCACCATTGCGACCCCTATGGAGCGATTTTAAAATGGCTCTGTACTCATGATCATACACCTTCACCCAACATATCTACTGAATATCATGATGATTGTATAAAAAATTGATGACTTATGGCCAATTTTGTAGTAAGAGACGCTGGCGGATGACTTAGTTGCGTCGCCATGGATGTGTCCTGGCCGCTTCCCGTAAAGGCCTTTACTATGTCGTAACACTTAGATGGCATGCCGTAACACTTAGATGGCCCAGCGTGTATGTATAGCTGCAGCGCTTCCATGCCACAACTAAAAAAAGCGTCACACTAGTGTTGTCATGATACCAAAATTTTGACTTTGATACCAATACCAGGTTTAGTATCACGATACTCGATACTGAAGCGATACTGATTCAATACTCGGTACCTAACGATACTGAAATTACCTTAATAGATCTGAAACGTAATGTCCACAAGGGCTGACCTCATTTTCGAATTCATGGTTTATTAACAACCTGGTTCATTAACAACCTTTAAGTTGAAGCCTCTTCAACATATTAATATGCATAGGTCTATAGTGTTACAACACTGAACAATAGAAAAATATGTTAAATATATTTCAAAAATTACACAGTTGTTAACTAAATAATATTTAAAACAGGTCTTTCACCTTTAAATAAATCTAAAAACAGAATATTTTAATAACAATACAGCATCTATCTATAATAAAATATTTACAAATTGGAACACCTATTGCTACTGAAGTGAACTGAGTCAAAGCGTGCGCTGTATCAAGGAGCTGAGTGCACAAGCGCAAGTCACCTCACTTGGCAACCTTAGTTGCTCCTGCCTTCTAGCGAAGATTCTGACAAATTACACTTTTCATCCTCTCAATCAGTAATGCGGGAGACAATTTTCCCTGGCTTTTACATTTGACTCAAAACTACCAAACGTCGGAATATTCTAATACCGAACCTTTTTTTTTTTTTTTTTTTTTTAAGTACAGAGAAAGTGCTGAAGTTTTGGTATACCGTGCAACACTACGTCAGACACATATTCCAATCGATTGCTCAGCTTAGCAGAGAATGCACATTTCAGAGCGCCACAGAGACAGATAGAATAATAACACATGAATGCACATTTCAAATAATAAATACGACATTGAGCAAAAACGGAAAAAAGACGTAATATCAACTCGCGATCTGCGTGCTGCGCACAAAGTAGCCTACCGTTTTATTCATTTAGACATTGGCAGATAAGAAAAATTTTGGTTACGCTGACCTATAAAACGCTGTTCCAAAAGCAAAATCAGACATGTTATACATCGTTAGAAAGCTTATACTCTCACCTACTGAATAAATGAATTGTCAATCAAGCCAAATTGTACTAAAAAGGGCGACAACGCCGTAAGCAACAGGTGTGGTATTACGCACAGCTATTTTTGAAGGTAGCCGACATTTCACAAACGGATAATCCAAGACAATATATGACCACTCAGTCGCAAAAGGGACATCTCTACGCGTAAAACCAATGGTAAGATTGTATATTTATTCAATGTTGAGTCCCAGATATTGACTGTAGAATGACATGGTATAATTTAAAAAGAAACTTTGTCTCGTTTATTTCGTTACTCAGTGAGCAGCGTTTTCACTGCTGTATTGGCATATTTTAGGCCTTATCTTGTTGCTACGGAATATTGCATTACATTACATTACAGGCATTTGGCAGACGCTCCTATCCAGAGCGACGTACAACAAAGTGTTTAACCATAACCAGGAACAAGTGTGTCGATAAACCTAGAGGGCAGTAGCCTACCGTTCCGAGTGCAGGGAAGAACCGCATAGTTCAACTTGGACCCTGTAGGTTAAACTGATTAACACTAACACAAACAAGAACAGCAACAACGCAGTCTATGCAAAAATACAAGCAATAGTTAAGACGAGTTAAGTCACCTACGAAACAACTACCCTAAGCTTACAGTCAATTTAGAGATTAAATGGAGAATACGATTTACAGCATAAATTGCGTCTTTTGTTTATATTCAATATTAGTAATTGCGGCGAGAAACTGCAGCTGTAGACACAAGATAGTGTGTTATGTTATGGCAGCAACGGAACGAAGCGGACTATATATGTATTACCGTCATTGTTTTATTATACCAGCGTGTTTTCGCGTGTTTGCATAGGAACTGAAAACCTACCAATGAAATGGTTTAGCTATTTCTCAGCATAATGACAGATTTAAAGACTAATCGAACTCACCCGATACTGTCTTCAAATGGATCCATGCCAAAGAAAAGTAATTATTCATCCTTTCAAAAAGCTTTTACTAACAAACTATTGGTAGCCTAGCATGCACTCTCACGTTCAGACCCTTCCCTCGCTGATAAAAACTAGACCCTACGGTGTTGGATTACTTGCGTCGCCATGGATGTCGCTTGCCGTAAAGAAGTTTACTAGATGTCGTAACGCTTAGATTTGGAGCTCCAGCTTTTCCACACCCCACCTAATAAAAAAGTACAAATGGTGGGCAAACCATAGGGCGGACATAGGTGGTCCCAGAAGCAAAGTTGTAGAGCACATTCAGATGCATCGGTCGATGAAGTTTTGTGTTGATCTGACATACGTTGTGGGAGTTATGGCCTTTTACGCATATCCCTTTGTTATAGCGCCACCATCTGGCCGACATAGGTGATTTTTAGTGTCTGAGTAGTGGGGGGCCATAGGAACTCACCTGCTAAATTTGGTTGGTGTACAACTTATGGTTGCCGAGCCTCAGACATTTTAGTGGAGAAAGTTTCCACGCCCAAACGAAAATGTTAAAATGGCGGGCAAACAATATGGCGGACATAGGTGGTGCCAATGGCAAAGTTGTAGAGCACCTTCAGATGCATCGGCCGATGAAGTTTTGTGTTGATCTAACTTATGGTGTGGGAGTTATGGCCTTTTACGCAAAACCCTTTGTTATAGCGCCACCATCTGGCCGACATAGGTTATTTTTAGTGCCTGAGTAGTGGGGGGCCATAGGAACCCACCTGCCAAATTTGGTTGCTCTAGGACTTATGGTTGCTGAGCCTCAGACACTTTTAGCGGAGAAAAATAATAAGAATAATAATAATAATAATAATAATCCTAACAGATACAATAGGGTTCCACCAGCTTCGCTGCTTGGACCCCTAATAATAATAATAATAATAATAATCCTAACAGATACAATAGGGTTCCACCAGCTTCGCTGCTTGGACCCCTAATAATAATCCTAACAGATACAATAGGGTTCCACCAGCTTCGCTGCTTGGACCCCTAATAATAATAATCCTAACAAAAACAATAGGGTTCCACCAGCTTCGCTGCTTGGACCCCTAATAATAATCCTAACAGATACAATAGGGTTCCACCAGCTTCGCTGCTTGGACCCCTAATAATCCTAACAGATACAATAGGGTTCCACCAGCTTCGCTGCTTGGACCCCTAATAATCCTAACAGATACAATAGGGTTCCACCAGCTTCGCTGCTTGGACCCCTAATAATAATAATAATAATAATAATAATAATAATAATAATAATAATAATAATAATAATCCTAACAAAAACAATAGGGTTCCACCAGCTTCGCTGCTTGGACCCCTAAAAATCACCTTAGGTCTCTGAGGTTCCTACCACCATCGTTCCAACAAGTTCCTGTTTTGTAATGATTTTATTAAGTACTGTTTCAAGGCCTATTTCCTTTTTCCCATTTTAATTTAGAGGTGTATATCTATATTTATGTTGCAATTATCATTTTGGTTAACATGTTCATACTACTCATTTATGGGAATAATAGAAGAAATTTGTATTTGCCCTAAATCAGGAGGGCGTAACTCACATGCTATCGCAGTAATATCACTTACAATGCGCAAGTTTCATGTTTTTTAAAGCGGTTTCTGGCTCGCTAGGAATTAGTTCGACAAGTCAATGAAAACTTGGTTATTGACCCTAATTCCATATATCTGCAGTTCCCATCTGCACACACCTGTCATCCCACTCTACAGATAGGCTTGATGCATAGAGTGTGCATAGCAACTGGAGAGTCAAGATGGGTGGATCGATACTGCAGTATCGATATACAGTATCGATCCTCACATACTACTCATTTGTTATCGATTCCTTTTGAAAAGTATCAATTTCAAAGGTATTTTTCATCCAAAACGTGGTTGCGTCATTCATGTGTCTTCTCTGCACTTTCGAAGCGCATACATAGCCACTCTATGGACTATATAACAAACTCTGTGACTATATGTGACTATGGCGCATATATTCATATTGTCCCAATGAACACTGCTGGCGCACGTCAGTGATGTCACGGTAAAACCGACGAGACACAATCGAGTGAGCGCACTCTCCTTCAGTCATGGAAGAATGGCTGACCGCAAACACAGCGTGGTGCGGTCCAAATTTTCAGCCATTGATGAAACTACAGCCCAGTGCACCGTGTGCAATAAAGCAGTTGCACACAGCAGCAACACGAGTAATCTTTTTAAACATTTAAAAACAACACATCCAAAAACTTACAAGGAAGCAGAGGAGCAGCACGTTCCCCAGAAAAAAAGCAAGTCACCTGCACCCCCTCCCAGTGTCAGACAGGAGACGTTACAGGAGAGTTTTGAGAGGCAAAACATATCCAGGTAACTTTTATTAAAGTTAGTTTTAGTCAAGTTGAACATTTTACCACTTATCACTGATATGAAATGTACAGCCAATGCAGTAATAGACTACTGTAAACCCTAAATAAAAATAGTGTTCATTATTTGGTCAACTTTATCGGGTTTAATAGAATTCTAACATCTTAATAACATTAAAAGCTATCTAACTAAAACTTTCTCATCACAATATTATATTTTGAATTGTAATAGAAGACTATCAGAAAAAAGAACTAAATAATGACTAAAATTAATAGTTTTCCCTTAATTAAAAGCCCTCTTAATTAATCCTTTTCAGATCATTCCCAAAGAGCCCTTGACATCACAAGGAGCCGTCAGTTTGTGAAGGTGCTTGATTCCAGATACAAAATCCCAGGTAGAAAATGATGTCTGGTCAAATTCCAAAGCTATATGAGCAAGTCAAAACAAACTTGTAAGCATCCCTAGAATCTGCCAGCAGTGTGGTTCTCACCACTGATATGTGGACAACAAAAACAACCAAAGCTTACTTGACTGTCACATGCCATTTTATTGATCAGAATTGCAGACCTGCCAACCCGCACGCATTTTGTGTACCAACCACGCAATTCTTGGTCAAAATACGCATGTACGAAATGCCAACTGAAACTACACAAAAAAAAAAAAAAAAAAAAAAAATTATTATTCTAATTTAATTACGGAAAACAATAAATCAATACAAAACAATACCGTACATTTATTCGGTATTTAAACTACATCCCTCGGATTGGACCAGGTGCGACCTTGTGCTTGTGGTTCTGTAACCCCTCCCCGACTAACTCAGCGTCCACTGATACACAGCGGTACTTTATTATCCACCGAGGCGTAACGCTGCATTGCTGAGGTAAAATGAGAAGTGGGAGAGTAATAATCAAGCACAAAAAT
The DNA here is from genome assembly GCA_039654925.1 of Anguilla pacifica. Classification (NCBI taxonomy): domain Eukaryota; kingdom Metazoa; phylum Chordata; class Actinopteri; order Anguilliformes; family Anguillidae; genus Anguilla; species Anguilla pacifica. The sequence continues at coordinate 30,754,382 of CM077290.1, read as the reverse complement.
GTTACCGTAATGTTAACATATAAAACGTTATAACATGTTCGGTAACTTTACGTGATGATGCACTTCAAGAGGTATATCCTAATGAGATAAATTTGTGTATATAGTTAGCCGTAGTAGTAGCTCGCATACTATTTAGCCTCGTTACGAGACGGCTACGGTGTGAATACTGATGGAATTATTTAGCTGCAGTAACTCAAACGCCACGGAGACTCCCTGTTCTAACTTTGAATCGCGCACACTGTTGGAGCAAAATATCAGGAGCAATGGGCGTACCTCCGCCCCGCAAAACTTCCGCACCATGCATTTTGCACATTGTGCATTTATGATTTTTACATTAGCCACCAAGGAGCTTCATGTAATAATTTAGCTAAACCTCTGGTTACAAAGGCCTACATTCCTAGATCATTTTTCAATTGAATACTAGCCCTATATGATGTGTGCCTAAATAAGCTGATTCAATTATTTAATTATTAAATAAAAATGGAAATCATGAACAGAAACTTGGTTTTATTCATAACTGACAGTGTTTTACATCGCAACGTTTTTTTTGTTTTTTTTACATTACAACATAAGTTTCTGTAAATACTTGAAAATGAAAACATGCTACATTATACAAAATAAATTATTTCCATTTTTATTAAATAATTAAATGCAATTCACTTATGGTTATCAGTTTGTATAAGCACACATATATAATGAAATATTAATCATTAAAAAAATGGTTTTAAGCAGGTGTACTCAAACTTTTGACTTGCAAGTATATCATAATATAGCTCAGTGCACTGCAAGTGATATTTTGGAATCAGGTCAAATTATACAATTTTGCCTGATCAATTCTACAGTCAAAACTAGAATTATGAAGAAAGGCTTATGTGTGTGTGTCTGTGTGTGTCTCTTGCAGACTGTTGTGTGCAAAGTGAAGTGGTGCGAAAGCATGTGAACTAAGCATTATACTGACTATTGTGGTACTCAAAATATTTTCCCAAGGTTGGCAGGTCTGGAATTGGCAAATGCATGCTTGCACTCTTAAGACAGTCCAAGTAGTTGGACCGCACAATATATCTTCACTTCTTACCAGAATAATTGATGACTGGAGCCTCGCTAACAAGGTCCATGCTGTGATTACAGACAATGGAGCTAATATGGTGTCTGCTGTTCGGAAAATCCACTGCAGACAAATTCCATGTTTTTCGCACACTTTAAACCTAGTTGTCAAAGACTCCATTAAGGCTGACACAAGTTTGGAGTCCAACCTGGAGAAATGTGGTGCCATTGTCAATTTCTTTCGCCATAGCACCAAAGCTACTGACAAGCTGAAAGAGGTACAAAGTTAGTTACAGTTGCCAGAGCACAGACTCGTTCAAGCAGTAGAGACACGATGGTATTCTGTGTTTTACATGCTGGAGAGACTGTGTGAGCAACAAAAGGCAGTCATGACAGCACTTTGCCTTCTTGGGAGAAACACAATATGCTTGAGTGACGAAGAATGGTGTCAGATCAGCCAAGCCATTGACACCCCCAGACCCTTTGAGGAGGCCACTCGGGAAACTTCAGCAGAACAGTATGTAACAATTTCAAAAGTCATACCCCTCGTTTTGTTGCTCCAAAAAGTGACCATATCTGCTGGCCACAAGGGTAACACACTGGCTTCACCGCTTGCAATGCAATGCAGGCGGCGCTTTCAAAACATTGAGCACAATTTCCCTCTTGCAACAAGCATGTTTTTGGACATGTGATTCAAAAACATTGTGTTCTGTGACGGTGGAAATGTGGAAACCGTAAAATCATGACTCATCAGTGAAATGCAAACCCTGAGCTCTTGCCATGGACAGGCAACAACTGGTGAGCCCTCTGCTACTGCATCAACTGCCTCCACAGGAATCAGCCTTGCCAGTGGCTTCAGCAGCACAAGGGTCACCTGTCAAAACACTGAAAGGGATGGTGCATGTGTTTCAACATCCAAAGGAGGACTATGGGAAGGGTTTGACACACAAGTGATAGCTTTTCAGAGAAATCGCACAGCAAGCATGGATGCATTTGTTGAAATGTGTAGATTCATGGAAGAAAGAGTGATCCCACGGAGCGAGGACCCTTTGCTTTGGTGGAAAAGAAATGAGAGCACATTTCCAAGAGCAAAGTGGCCAAGAAGTACCTGGAAAATGTTGCTGGATTTCAAGAGAATGATGAGCATTCCATTAACCCAGGTATTACCCACTAAATCTGATCTGAATTGGGCTTTAATTACATATATTAATATACATTTAATGACACTGCATTGTCTCTGGTAGGCTACTCACAACTTGTGTCTCCATATCGTCCCTTAGCTTACAAGAACGTTGCCATTAGAACTTAGGCATAGGAAGTGTATGGGCTTCTATTTAAAGTGACCAATCATACTAGTGAACATATTAGCATAAGTCTCCACCCCATCCCCACACTGACAAAAATCAATTCTACTCTGGGCGAGGAGAACGTGGCTCTTCGTGAGCGAGCAAGTAGAACCAGTTCGCACGCAGCTCATTCTTTTACTTTCGGTGTTGAAATTTGCGTGCGTGAAAGTGGTTTTGTGCTCGCACAGTGAATATCTGCTCGCGTGGCTGCTTGTTTCTTAAAAATGGATTATTAACAGTCATGCAGTTAATTGAAACTCTGAAATAATATATATATTTTTAATTAACATTTTTATTTGATTTTGACTGATTTATCTCATTACCATAACACCTTCCACAATCTACAACCTAATATTTTTAATGTTTCATTGAAACCTGACATATTTTCAAAATGATGTGGCAAACCAGAAAGAACCTAACGTATAGATTCTGTACATGCATTTAAAAGCAAACTGCTATTTTTCCATTCATTAAATTAACATTAAATGAACACCTGTTGTGGTAATGATACATAGGTTTCGGAAATAAGGTTGATGATTTCGGTAATGATAATAAGTAGGGGAGAGCGGGGTATGTTGTCACACTTTTCACTCTTTCTTACATTGACTAGGCACAATACATCACAATGGTATGTCATACCAAATGAAAGAAGGAAGCCTTGGGTACATATTTTGTATTCATTACATATTCATATCTTATTTTAGTACAAAGTTGTAGACAGTTAAATACAGTGTGCGCACTTGTGACAACTTGCGCCATCAGCAGATAAGTTGTCACACTATGTTGGGTAAGTTGTCACATTGAATTATCAACAAATAAAAACACAACTACTTAATTGTCAATATTGATTTTTTTATTTCAAATTCAAAACCAAATTCAACATCATTAAAGAACTCAAAACAACAAACAATCATCCGTAAATAACAACAAACAACATCTGTATCTGACTAATCAGACTCATCTTCGGAGTTACAGTTCTGGCACACATAAATTTCCTGGCCTGAGGTGCAAGCATCATGGGCCCATTTGTTGCACCTCACACACTGCACCCAAGTCTCCTTTGGACGGCTGTTTGAGAATGGCTCCACACAGACGAGGCAGAAGAACTCCTCTTCATCTGATGATGACTCGTCTAGGATTTTTCTGTTTTTATCTGCCTTTTTGTTCTTTACAGATCCAGATTTTGACACCCCCTTTGCTTCCCCTTCTTCTGAAACAGACTTTTGCTAAATTGTGCCATTTCTAGTGCCTGCTTCACTGGTGTTTCAGTTAGAATTGCTGTTTTGCGCCATTTTCTTCTGTTGCAAGTTGTTTTTCGGGGGCCAGCTTTTGGTTAGGGCCAGATGTCCTCTGGAGTTGGTAGACTTGTGTCAGCACTGACATTGCTGGGCAAGGGTGAGCTGATGGTAGCATAAGAACTGGGCGGGTCTGCGTCTGAGCTCATGGCAGGAAGGGCTGGACTGGTGCTGGGGCCTGACATGGCTGGATTGGTGCTGGGGCCTGGCAGGTTGGTGCTGGGGCCTGGCATGGCTGGGTTTGTGTTGGGGCCTGGCATGGCTGGGTTGGTGCTGAGGCCTGGCATGGCTGGGTTGGTACTGGGGCCTGGCATGGCTGGGTTGGTGCTGGGGCCTGGCATGGCTGGGCTGGTGCTGGGGCCTGGCATGGCTGGGGCGATCCGTAACATAGGATGGTGCAAACTCAGTTTCTAAAAATACATCCCTGTTGTAAGGTTGTACCCCAGCCATCCTAAACTCAGCCTGAATGTTCAAGGGGGTTGCAGCCAGAGGATAGGCAATTGCCACAATTCCAGGAATGTCATAAATTGACATTGTTTTCCCAGGATTGTTCCTCATCCAGGCATCACACGCGGTGTTGATGTGCCTCTTTAGCGGCCCAAAGACAGACCTGTCTAAGGGTTGAAGGCGATGAGAGCAGTGGGGTGGGAATGACAGCATAATTATGCCATTTTCTTTGGCATAATTGAGTCCATCTATGGACAGATGAGACTCGTTGTTGTCCAAAAGGAGCAAACGGGGCTTCTCCTTTGTTGACTTCATGAAACATTTCATGGAGCATACAAAATGCACATCTTTCATCCACCCAGAGAGATTTGCCCCTCCTTTGCTGCCAGGTGGTCCATTGATCCGGAAGTGCTCTTGAAGTGGACACGGGGGAATATAAAATATTGTGGTAGACAATATTTTATGGCTGAGACAGCACAGGCCAATGTGATGAAGCTTCCCCTTTCAGCAGAGGTCAGTGAACCTACCTGTTTGAATCCACGTCTGGCCACCACTTTGTCAGGTTTATGTACAGTGTTCACCCCAGTTTCATCAACATTCCATATGTCTCCTGGTCCAAACTGATGTCTCTGTAGCACTTCTGCTATGTTGTCAAAGAAAGCATTAAACTTTCCCTGTTAAAGCTACTCACCCTGGCAAGGCTAGTTGCCTCTGGCTTTCTCAGCGACAGCGTTGGGTGCCACTTTAAGAAGGCTGTAAACCACACCTAGCTGGCCTTTTCTTTTTCTGCCCACATTGGAGCGAACTTCAGCTGGTGTGCCACAGCAAACTGGTAGGCAAGTCTTCTGATTCTCTGAATTTTGTCAGCGTAGCCTTCGCTAAAGCTTTCTTTTTGTCACTTGCTGACTGTCTGCAATGAAAGAGGACATAAAGCAAAATATCAACAGTTAGTAAATAATATTTAAATTAATAGTTCATAATATATATTTAAAAATATAGTCTGTATGATTAAATTCTCATTACCGAAACAGAAGTTCTCTCTACCGCACTGGCCTTAAATTGCAGTGGTAAGTGAGAATGGTGTTGCGGAGGATGAGGAAACTTGGCATGTTTTGCTAACAACAGAGAAGCCTTGATGACTAAGCAAATGTTTACTCAATGTACATAATTAGACATTAATGAAGTTTATTTTCATAGAAAATTTTAAATCTAAAGTTTTTGTAAATGTGGAAAACTACCTGTATCGGTAATGATAATCAATACTGTCGTGTACACAGTCTGACAAGAGAATGTTTAACTTTTAACTGGAGAAATATAAAGAGATCTTCTTACCTGGTAGCCATCTTGAAGGTACTGGCAGATGTGCTACTTCATTCAAAATCAAACTTTATTTAAAATTATGTGTGTTTGTGTGTGTGTAAACAGTCCTTCAAAAATGTTGCGGAGGATGAGAACATCAGTCATGGACACTTCATTTTTCCACTATTTTTTCATTATTATTATAAAGTACATTAATATTCAGTTAATAATTTTTCTGTCATTTGAAAACATCTAGTAGAACATCCATTTTTTATTTTTTTATATAAATTACAAAATAACATACATTCAGACAGAGCTGGATGCGTTGCAGTAATGAGAATTTCAGCAGAAAATGCAATAAAATACAAAAATAATTCATTCTGATGTTGAAATTACTCTTTGTGCATGGAAAACACTATTATCTTTATTATGATATTTTGTTATATTACTAAATGACATGTTTTATATTTAAAATCATTACTGCCGTGGTATTTTAATGGTTTCATGAGAATGACCCATCTCTGTTTGAAGTTACAATTAGGCGTGAGGTCTCCTGTAGGTTTAACCTTGGGGTTAAGGCAAAGATTAGGTTAATAAACAACTTTTTAGGTTACGGTTTTGCTAGCTTATCCAAAAAGTGATGGGCCGACGAGAATGCGCACCAGGCACACAACACTCTCTGTGATGCAGGACGTAAAAAAGTTTTCAGGAAGTCCCCATTAGAATTATTGATGAGTATTCCATGTATTTTCTATGAGTGTTGTAGAAATTCATCGAACTCGCCCCAGTGCGAATTATGTCCCAAAAGCTCATATTGTGGTAATCAATATAAGCAGGCAATAACATTTTATATTTTTCCTGGATGAGAAGGTTTTTTAGGCTGAAAAGAATAGAAAAAATACGACCAAATATAACTATTCTGATTGCGCTGACTAGGAGCACTGATCTCTGATTGGTTAACCCCTTAGCGCACAAATCTGGCCAATCCATGCCCATTTAGGGGGTACCCTATTTAAAGCTTTATAACTCCAGATATGAACACCACAGAGACTTGAAAAATGGCTTAAATGAAGCAAGACAATCTATCCAAAATGTCTAAATTATGCATTGCTGTAAATCACAACATATTCACGTATTTCACTACAAATCAACTGTTTTCAAGAAACTCACTGTTGCACCATTTTAAAGTTGGAATTACAAGCTTTCCGTCAGTTCAGTGGTCTAAAATAGCTAGGGGTCCAGAAACATATCCAAAATATCTCCAAAAAGGAATATAATGCTTTTTGTCCATATAAATGAGCCCCTTATGAAGGTTTAAGATGAAACATTGATATCAGATTAAAAAATCATGCAAAAATATTGTCACCCAATGCTGTACGGTACCTAAATGTGTAATAATTAACTCTTGTATGTATTTCTATACTCTGTACTCTTGTATGGGGATGGGACGACATGAAAACAATTTTCAATCGTCCACCACGTTTTGGTAATGTTCCACGTCATCACTGTTGCATACATCACAAAAACTACTAGACAACAAACGCTTACATTACAGTGTGAAACATCCTCATAACAAAATACCACTAATCTATTTAAAGACACTCAATTACAAAAATAACATATATAACCGAAATATTTTGAGCAGTAATACTAGCTATGATGAAATGTTATCTGTGTTAAGTAGATAGAGACAGAGACAGTAAATCAATGATAGCCTACAGTTCTATCCGCTTTTGTCTTCCTCCAGAAAACGATGTCAGGTAGATCTATCAGCAAACACATGGCTTAGCTATGCCCAGAAGTCCTCAATAATAATAGTATTTTCCAAGAAATTACGAAAAATCTTTGACAATGTTTTGTTAGGTGCAGCGTCTTTTACTGCTACCACAGAGTGAATGCATAAGTGAATGTGATGATGAGAAAACGTCTGGTTACACTGACCTATAAAATGCTATTCCAAAAGCAAAATCAGACATGTTATACATCGTTAGAAAGCTTATACTCTCACCTACTGAATAAATTAATTGTCAATCAAGCCAGACTATACTTAAAAGGGCGACAATGCTGTAAAAAACAAGTGTGGTATAACACACAGCTATTTTGGAAGGTACCCAGGCGTCACAAATGATCATATATTTCACAAACGGACTGTTCAAGACAATATATGACCACTCAGCCTCAAAAGCGGCATCTCTATGCATAAAACCAATGGTAAGGTTGTATGTTTATTCAATATTTAGTCCCAGATATTGACTGTAGAATGACATGGTATCATTTTTTAAAACTTTGTCTTGTTTATTTCGTTATTCAGTGAGTAGTGTTTTCACTGCTGTATTGGAATATCTTTGGGATATTGTCGGGTTTATCTTGTTACTATGACGGAATATGATTTTTTATTGGTGAAAGAATATTTTTATGAATGCAGATAGACATTGACAATATTGTCCATTATGTCGTGGGTGGGGGGTGTAGTTGCAGATGAGACTGCAGGGAAGGGGTGCTTGTTAAATCAACCTCCAGGGCCCAGTTGTTCAAAAAGTTTAATCTGGATCAGAATGATCCGGATTTGGAAATCCCATGTTTTGCTATCCAGGATCAGGTAAACCATCTTACCTTTGTGCCAGTTTTTCAAAGCAAAATTGGATTGGATCACCCTGATCCAGATACAAACTTTTCAAGATTAGAAAATTCGGATTACCAGTGCTCTAAATGGGACTACATATCACAATGTAGGCTACTAGCTATGTAAAGAACAACAGGTAGAATAGCCAGCGTGGGGTCACTTTAAATGTTTTTATTTGAAGAGACAGAAAACAGCACAATAAAACAATACAAACATCCCCTTCCATTTTCAATTTCTTTTAAACAGTCAGACCCCTCGTCTGACCCACAACAAATAAATAAAAACAAATACATTATTCACAAATACATTGTGGCTATTTTGAACAAAATGTGCAATTGAGCGTTTAAACTGATTTCTGAAGAGGCGCTTTGCTTGCTTTAACTCTTTGCGAGTGGAACCACAGGGAGCGTGTAACATAGTCCTGCACAACATCGCTACCAGGCACAATGTCCCTCTCTGTGATGATGTTTATGATGCACCTGAGCCTGTTGAAGACCCAGACCAACCTCCGGCATTCTCTCAGAATGAGAGACTGACTGGACGTGCAATAAGGGATGCAATTGTTAGCAACTACTTTTGACTGGCTCATCTCTGATGATTATGTCATTGTAATTAATATACAGTGATAAATGACAATTAAAATTAAATATATTTTTTTGTTTGATATTGACAGCTGTTTGAGGGATTCCTTTATGGGGACAAAATCCTTTTTTAAAAACTTTTCTGTACTGAAAGGCTAATGTCTACTTTATGTACTTTATCACTGTAATGGTTAAACAAATCAAGTGCAAAATATAAATAAATGTATATATACTACATGATACCAATGTTGTATTATTTGATCAATTTTAAAATTTTATTACATTTTGTTCCTGAAATCCACCCTGAATCCACCCTTCTGCTGGGATCAGGATAATCCTGATTTTTTGGATCAAAGGTATCCCAATCCTACTAAAAAGTTTTGAACAACATATACTGAAGGGTTGATCCAGATCGAAACCAAGGCTGGATTACATGATCTAATCTGATTTCAGAATCCTTTTTTCTTTTGAACAACCCATTTTCAAGATTTGATCCAATCCGATATCCGAAATCCGATCAGATTACTTCTGAACAACTGGGCCCATAGCGTCAATGGTGGCGCTGTGAAACTCCATATTCAGCATAGTCCAGTTCCTTATGTATTTTCGTTCAAAATTCTTGGGGAGTTGATAGACTATACATTTTTGGAATCGTTAGAACATAAGAATTATGAAAACTAATCTTTCCATTTTTCTCAAAGTCTCTATGGTGGCCATTTTGGAATTTAAAAATGGCGAATGTTCAAAACACTTTTTTTTTTTTCTCAAAATGTCAGGTTCAAAGCTATGCAGGTGGTGTTTACTTTTGGTGGCTAAACATACATTTTATTTATTCAGGAATTCACATAAACTAAGGAAAATTACTTGGATATATTATAAATTAAAGATATTTAATAGTGTGGGCAGGAGGAAACGGGCCCCGGCCTGGGCCAGAAATGGCACACTGTTGAATACTTCTTCAAAGTATGCACACTTCACAGAGTCTGATGTAACTGGGTTTATTGTTAGTAAATCAAAGATTACATACAAGAACCCGGGCTGATCTGCGCAGTTCAGTACAAACAACAGTCATTCACAAAGTAAAGACAATACAATAAGGGGCGACATAGCTCAGGAGGTAAGACCGATTGTCTGGCAGTCGGAGGGTTGCCGGTTCAAACCCCGCCCTGGGCGTGTCGAAGTGTCCTTGGGCAAGACACCTAACCCCTAACTGCTCTGGCGAATGAGAGGCATCAATTGTAAAGCACTTTGGATAAAAGCGCTATATAAATGCAGTCCATTTACCATTTACATCCAATCGTTCTCTAAACACTCTCCAAGCACTCCACAAACACAGTAAAATCCCCCGGGGCTAAATGCTTCTTTTTATCCAATTTTGATAGCCCCTCCTGTTGTGGAGCTTAAACTTGGTACTTCCCACTTATTTTTCTTTGTTTCTTAGGTCTTATTTTTGACACCATTATCTCCCGATTCTTAGACACCAATATTTACAAGCCCCTTCCTTTCTTTATTTTTAAAAAATAGTGGCTCCGATCTCCCATCTAAATCTCCCTCCCCCTTCTATCACAAATCATGTATTCTGACGACACATTTGCATGAAAGGCTTAATTTGCATGACAGAAGCTGCGTTTGCATTACTTGTTTGTTTTTACTGCATGTGTTTTTGGTGTGAAGTGCTTACTGCTACAGGCAGAGGTGGGTAGTAACGCGTTATATTTACTCCGTTACATTTACTTAAGTAAATTTTTTGAATAAATTGTACTTGTAAGAGTAGTTTTAATGCAACATACTTTTCACTTTTACTCGAGTATATTTGTGAAGAAAAAATGTTACTTTTACTCCGTTATATTCGTCCACCTTCCGCTCGTTACTTTTATTTTTTACCCATTTTTATATTTAATGCACGTTCTGTTTGTTTCATTCTCTCAGAGAGACTTCAGCCAAAGAGCCTGACTGGTCTTTGCTTTGGCTCTGTCATAGCCCCACATGACTCCGTTTCACCAATCAAACGTAGCCAGTCACAGCACACAGAAGGATGAGTGGGCGACAACAATGGCTGAAACAACGGCGGGTGATTCGTAGCAGGGAGAACACCCCTGGCCTCACGTTCAAACTACGTTTTGCTTACAGACTACCAAAAACAGTAGTTACATTATGCGCTGCCTTCTTTGTCTGCCTAGAAATGTGGACATTTCAGCCTACAAGAACTCAACTTCGAACTTGAGAAAATATGTGGCGGTAAGTTTAGGTTAGTTTTGGCTGTAGATAGCTAACAATTTGACTGAGTGGTCATTTATTGTCTTGGACAATCCGTTTGTGAAATATATGGGCATTTGTGATGCCTCGGTATCTTCCAAAATAGCTGTGCGTAATACCACACGCGTTGTTTACGGCGTTGTCGCCCTTTTTAGTACAATCTGGCTTGATTGACAATTCATTTATTCAGTAGGTGAGAGTATAAGCTTTCTAACGATGTATAACATGTCTAATTTTGCTTTTGGAATAGCGTTTTTTAGGTCAGCCTAACCGAAATTTTTCTTATCGTCGCATTCACTTATGCATTTGGTAGCAGTAAAAGACGCAGCACGGAACGTGGTCAACGATTATTCGTAATTTCTAGGGAAATACTATTATTATTGAGGACTTCTGGGCATAGCTAAGCCGTATGTTTGCTGATAGACCTAGACCTTTTGATGGAGCAAAACAAGCGGATTGAACTGTATTGTTGATTTACGGTCTCTGTCTCCATCTACTGAACACATAAGATTTCATCATTGCTATGTAAGTAGGCTATTATTGCTCAAAATACTTCGGTTATATACGTTATTTTTTAAATTGAGTGTGTTTAAATAGGTTACTGGTATTAATGTGGATATTTCACACTGTAATGTAAGCATTAGTTAGTAGTGTAATAGTTTTTGTGAAGCATGCAACAGTCAAGACGTAAGCGCTGGAACATTGCATAGCATACATAACATTGCATAGCATGCATAGTATAATACATACGCTAAACCGGAAGCTCTGCACATATTCCGCGCAAGGCATCATGGGACTTTGGAATATCGTGAAGAAGTGCCTCATAAGGTACAATAATGGTGCTACAAAGCATTATGTTTCCCACATATAAAGTTTCTGTTTGAATTTGAGCAGGCTCCTCTTTGTTGTGATGATGAGTCTATTTTAATGGATAAATCCCTGTAGCCTCATTGATATTTTTTCTGTCAACTGAGGGTTCACCCCAACAAACTGACGGGGTATACAGACTTAATAGAGTCCAACAGAAAGCGAAAATCCTCCTCTTCTGACGAACCTCCTGTGTATTGTTTTATTGTATTATTGTTTTAAGGGATATGATTTAGGCCATATTTGAATTTGCACATGGCTATTTTATATTTGGTTTATTTCTATTGGACAAGCATTTACAATTTTATATTTTGGACATTTAGATTTTTACGTTCATCTTGCTCTTCTTATTTCAACATTAAATCAGATTATATGAAGTAACTCAGTACTTGAGTAGTCTTTTCACAAGATACTTTCTTACTCTTACTCAAGTAATTATTTGGATGACTACTTTTACTTCTACTTGAGTCATTATTATTTTAAAGTAACAATACTTTTACTTGAGTACAGGTTTTGGCTACTCTACCCACCTCTGGCTACAGGTCATTAATCTTATGGCCCAGGTCGGTCATTGTCAGCTCTGCGCGGACTTCCTTTGCTGGCCATATAATCCATCATGGAGGTAGCGGTTGGTGCTGTCGAATACATTCCTTTCCCATATACATTGGGCTTGTGCTCTTTGAATACATTTCTTTCCCGATACATTCGGTTAGTGCTTTTTGAATACATTTCTTTCCCACAATAGGCTATAACAACATCGTTTAACATAAAAATTCAAGCATCCATAACAAATGGATTGTAACGAATAGGCCTACAACAAAATTTTCTCGATATGTCAACATGCCTTGAAATTCAACCATTCAATTTATAACGTTTTTTGTGATTGTGTGTAAACTCATAATCTCATTTATCATCTTCAGCATCACCGTCATCTGAATCCTGGTTTTCAGATCTTGAGTCTTCGTCATTCTCACATTGTGTACTGCTAAGGCAAAAGTCAGTGCATTGTAAGTTTCTTGACCTGAACATCTTTGTGTTGAACAATCTCCTTTGCAGTGGCATCTCACCATTTCAATGATGGCCTTAGGAGCTGGTAGTAGGCCTGCATCAGTGGTAGTGGGTCTCAACTGGCCTTTATCATCCTTGTAGTAGCCATTTTGCAGAGGATCTGCAGAAAATGTGCCATCGCAGCTCTGGAATGTTTCTTATTTGGATTCCTTTTGGGCAGTAGGCACTAGGCAGCACACACAAACCTAGCCAAGTGTTTCTGTTGTTTCTCCATTACTCTGGAGTCATCTGAAAGCATCCTCAGAGCTTCAGTGATGTCATCCTCAGCTTCGAGGAAGATCTTAAACCATGTTGCTTTACCTGCCATGACATTACTCTGCCTTGCTTAATATAAGGTGACCACTGTAAGTAGTCCTGGTTGGTTGGTAATGGCGACAGTAAAAGTTAAACTAAACTCACCACTTGCTCTCCTGTGTGCTTCATATAAAACACATAACAACACATGGTGTCAGAAGCGAAAATGCTATAAATAAAAAGTAAAAGTTAATCCCTTTGCCATGAAGGGACTGAAACCACCCGCTATAAAGGTGGGGGGGTGTTGGAGAACCAGAAGCGACTAATACAGGGGAACGAAAAGCTAACGCTACAGGAAGCGTTAACCACAAAGTCCCGAAGGACAAAGGAAAGGGAACACCAGAAACTAAAACACAAAAATAAGATCCTTGGGAGAGCAACTCCCGCACACACAGGATCATAAACCAAAAGAAAACACGGAGTAAAAAGCAACTCCGAAGGACAACCTTGTCCAGCCGTAAAACTGGCTCGTGAAACCAAAAACTACCCATGAAAACCAGGGCGAAAAAGAAAGGGACCAGAGGTACAGAGGCGAAGCTCTGGGACCAAACCCAAAACTGGTCTTAAAAAAAAGACAACTGAGTAGCAAAATTACTCGAAAAGAAAAACCTGAGACGCAACTCAGAAAGACACAAACAAAATACAGTACCAGGGACAACATCCCAATACCCAACGGCTCACACGAGCTCAAAATAAAAGTACAAATACCCTAAGGCATCAGAATGCGTTCACTGCGCTAAGAGACTGAACGCCCTAAAAGAGGACACAGAATCACCCACAAACACAATTCTGTACACCGTCCACCGAGCACCTACAGTATACAACAGAAGTGAGTACACCCCTGTGCAATATCACTTACATGTCAAATGATTCAAATTTTATCACCTCTCAATAATTGCTTTATTTCTAAGTTGACAAGTAGAGTATTTCCTCTTATGAGCAACCAAAAACAAATACTTTAGAAAGACTATATTGAAAATAAAGCCTCAAAGTAGAAACTCAATGCAACAAAAGTGAATACACCTGTGATCACTATCACACAAGTTAGAAAACCTGTGATCATTGAAACAAAATTGAGTACACCTGTGATTTCCAATTAGCCTAATTGCATGAACATGGTTATAAAATGACCTGTGAACACCAGAACTTTCTCAGTTTTGACCTATGGGCTGTGTCTATCTGCATGTCTGCATCATGGCTCCAGATGGAAAAGAATTTCCAGAGGAATTGAAAAATCTGATTGCGAGACTTCATAAAGATGGAAAAGGATACAGGAAGATCGGTGACCAACTAAAAATTAGTCAAAACACAGTTGCAGCAGTAATCAGGAGGTATAGAATGAGCCATAGTACCACTAATCAGAGCCGCAGTGGCTGTCCTCCTAAAATGACGCCACGGACAGTGCGCTACTTGCGCAATCTAGCTCTGAAAAACAGACGGGCAAGTGCTTCAGACTTGGCCCAGGGGTTATCAATGGAAATAGGAGTTTCTGTGACAGCTCAGACAGTGCGAAGGACGTTGCATAACGTCAACCTCTATGGACGGCGTCCAAGAAAAAAACCCTTGCTTGCTCTTCGGCACAAAACTGCAAGATTAAACTTTGCTAAAGAACATGAAAAGAAGCCTGATACATATTGGGAGCACATTCTTTGGTCAGATGAGACCAAGATAAATTTGTTCGGATCAGATGGGGTCCAGCATGTTTGGCGTGAACCTGGCCAGGACTACCACAGTGAATGCATAGTCCCGACAGTGAAGCACGGAGGTGGGAGTGTGATGATATGGGGCTGCATGAGTGCAAAAGGTGTTGGGGAGATGACATTTATAGATGGTACCATGAATGCCTGTGGATATACCAAAATACTGGCTGACAAGATGACTCCCAGTCTCCAGAAGCTTGGCAGAAGAGGAATATTCCAGCATGATAATGATTCAAAGCACACTGCCAAAATCACGAAAGAGTTTCTAAAGAAGAAAAAAGTGAAAACTATGACCTGGCCAAGTATGTCGCCTGACTTGAATCCAATAGAACACCTTTGCGGTATTTTAAAGAGAAAGGTAGAGCAACACAACCCCATCCAGCAAAGAGCAGCTGAAAAATATTGTCTCTGAAGAATGGCAGAACATCTCTCCAGAAATTTGTGCAACACTGGTATCCTCTATGCTGAGGAGGATTGAGTCTGTCATCAAAAATAAAGGTATACATACGAAGTATTGAAAAAATAAAAGATTTGAATCTCAGTAATGAAAGGTGTACTGACTTTTGTTGCATTGTGTTCCTACTGTGGGGCCTGTATTTTTAATATAGTAAATCTGAACTGTTAGTTTTTAATTTTACATTAGAGCAAATACCTTACTGTTCAACTTAGAAGTAATGCAATTACTGTAAGGTGATACAATTTTGAATCATTTGACATTTAAGTGATATTGCACAGGGGTGTACTCACTTCTGTTGTATACTGTATACCTTACCAGCTTAGTGAAAAAGGGGTTTTACACAGAAGCGCTGATTGCTGTTCTGTCAGTGCTTATAAAGGCACCTTCCCAGGTGAAAATAATTGGGAATCAGACACCTGGAACAAATTAAGAAATTCCCAGACGCCGGGTGCCTTCTAGTGGCAGCACAAGACCACTGCACCCCAGAACCATGACACCCGCTGGACTGGATTTGCAGCTCGGTAACCTGTCGGAAAACTGGATAAGATTTAGGCAATAGTTCGAGCTATATCTGGTTGCTGCAGGGTATGCTAGCAAGGAAGATAAGGTACAGTCCTCACTGTTTCTCCATGTAGCTGGCGAAGAAGCGCTCGAAGTGTATAATGCATTCTCATTCACAAATGCCGAAGATAGGCATAAACTGGATAAAATCATGGAGATGTTTAAGAATTTCTGTAACCCGAAAGCAAACATTACATACGAAAGATACAGGTTCTTCACGTGTGTGCAAGGGAACATGACAATTAGTCAGTACATCACTGAATTGAAGCACAGAGCCAAGTCATGAAAATTTGGAACATTACAAGAATCCCTTATTCGCGACAGAGTAGTTTGCGGGATCACGTCTGGCACACTGAGAGAAAGACTTTTGAGAGAAGTTGATCTCACTCTCGATAAAGCCTTGCAAATATGCATAGCTGCAGAAACGACTAAAGCTCAAATTTTGCAGATGCATGTTCAGGAACGCAATGCACAGGGCTCAGCGTGTGAGGACAGTGCAACCGGGGATGCTGTGAAACAAAAGTACACATAGAAAAAAGTTAACAGAAATGCCAACAGGAAGCGAGCGCTAGTGGGAAAGCAAACAAATTCAATTGCAAATGTTGTAGAACAGAACATACAGCACGCAATTGTCCTGCTTATGGCAAACAATGTAAGAACTGTGAAAATGAACCACTTTGCAAAGATGTGCAGAGCAGCCAAGAAAGTGCACACAGTGGATGAGGATTCCACAGCATCACAGTCTGTTTGTAGGTGTAGTGCAAGCACAGAAACACACTGATGAGAGATTAGAAAAAAGGAACAAGCTCAAAAACACAGAAGTAATGCTCTCTACATACACAGGTCAGAAAATACCAGTTAAAGGGATGTGCCACCTAAAAGTCAAACACATGAAGAAAACTCACATGGTTAAATTCATAGTGGTTGAAAAGGAAGCCAAATCAATACTTGGAATAGAGCTTGTAAATGTTAACGTCACCAAGCCACTCCCCTCGTTTTCCCACAAATTTGTCAATGGGAAAATGAATTGGGCAATTTTCAATAAGCGATATTTTTAGTTACAAGTCGGGAACCAGTTAGCTATTGGTATGCGGTACTCATGATATACATGACTCATGAAATATAATGTCAGCAGCACGATTGACCCATGAGAAGTACAAGGTACAACGTTGTGTACATTTAGTATGCTTAGGAACTACACATACCGGTACTGTGCTCACGACGCACGCTTATATCGTCACGGCTCAGCTGGAACACGCATGCGCCCTTCTACTTCTAGTGTCACTTTGATATCGTATTTCAATTTAAAATTACTGAGAATAACAGATTTGTTACTATTAAGTTATATTGTTTATTTCACATCATAATTGTACGGTCGTGATGACAACAGGATTTCCTTTCAGGGATCTATTAAGTACAACCATAGACCGTATAAAAGAGTAGCCTACAACCTAACCTAACTAACTTAAGACGTATTTTCAAATGGAATATAACGTCATATATATTTTTATCACAACACAACAACAATATAGCTAGCCAGCATGGTTTTTGATAAATTACCGACAATATATTTACTACTTACTATGTTTCAATAAAACGGTTTATTAGAAATGGTCTATCTCTTGTCTACTGCACCTGTCTTGTCTAAGTGCACTGTGATTCTGATTTTCACAATGTGTGTATTCCTTTGTAAGTGCTGTGAGCAGATTGAAAGTCTATGTTACACCGAAGCCTTGCGAAAGGAAGTTTCGTTACATCGTGTACTGTACAGCATATGGTTTGTAATGACAAATAAACCTGACTTTGACAGCTAGCTAGCTACCTGCTGATCCAGCCATTCCTAACGTTAACGTTAGCTAACCGAAACTTTATAAACGATATCTTTCATGCTGGCGTTAACAGACCCGCTAATCTACTCTGGCTGTATATGGCCTGCTTTACATGGTTGGATTTGGAATGATTTTCTCCCTTCTTAACATTATTGTCCTGACCATTGAAAAAATGCATTAAGCTAACCAGTGGCACCGCATTTGTCGTGGGTATAGCTAGCTAGCCACCGGTGTTGGGTGCAGTTGGCCCTATCTGCTGGTCCAGAGTCAGTTATTTTCTTCTCCTACTAATGGTTAAAGTTAGGACCTGGGTAAGGAAATCTGATCCTAGACCAGCAGTTAGGGGCAGCCAAGGCACCGCACTTGGTGGGTAGACTTACAAGCACACGTGGTTGTGACGTGTATCCGTGCGACTGATTGATTTAGTGTAGTTCAGGACCACCAGCACATCGTAAATCGACATAAATCCGTTTTTTTCCCTCCAGAGATTGAAATAAATATAACCAAGCACATGCTACGGTATAGAATGACGGTCCCAAAAAAACATGAGAAATCTTTTATTTTTAATCGCTATAGATATTTTACAATCAATGATTTTTTAAAAGTCAATAGGATTTTAACATTGGGCTGTGACGTCACGAACCAGACGCCCCCTGGAGGCAATTTGACTTACAAGCTCAATACAGATATGTTAGGAACTAAAGCTAATACAGAGAGTGATGATGGTCAATAAAAATGACAAAAAGGACATTTTCACTGAATATGTAGATGTGTTTGAGGGTCTGGGGTGCCTGGAAGGAAAGCACACCATTCAAGTGAACAAAGATGTCACACCAGAAGTACACCCACCTAGAGAGGTGCCAGTCATGCTTAGAGAGGGATTCAAAACGGAGTTAAACAGAATGGAAAAATTAAACGTGCTCCAGAAAATTGAAAAATCGACCCAGTGGGTGAATCCATTAGTGATTATTGAAAAACCAAATGGCAACCAACGCGTATGTCTTGACCGCGTGACTTAAATACAGCGATCATGAGAGAACACTACCAGCTGCCTACGGTTGACGAAATCACTCACAGGCTTGTGAAAGCAAAGTACTTTTTGGTTCTTGATGCCAGCTCTGGCTTTTGGCAGCTTCAGTTGGATGATGACAGCTCTCTTCTGTGCACATTCAACACGCCCTTTGGCTGGTATAGGTTTTTACGCTTGGCCTTTGGAATAAATTCGGCACCTGAAGTGTTTCACAGGATGGTGAGGCAGCTGTATGAGGGCATCGAGGGTGTAGAGACCTACATAAGCCGCGTTTCCACCAAAAGTACCCGGAACTTTTAGTCCCAGGAACTACTTTTCCAGGAACTAAAAGGTTCCTCCAGCCCACTGCTGTCTGCGTTTCCACCGGGGTCTAAAGTACCGCGAAGATTAGGCAAATTAGTTCGCTGACGTGTAAAATAGCGACGTCTGTTTTCATACATCATTTTTGCGCGCGACTATACAACAACGATGACGCCTTATAAAGCGACGTACAGGCATCTTCATTTGTGCAACACTGCAACAACAGTAAGCATGGAGGAGCTTCAAGTCGTGCTGCTGTTGATCATTATGTACTGCTTTGCAAATGGGGTAATTGAGTCAACGCTGGAGAAGAGACGAGCAGTAGTATCAAAGCGGATTCAAAACGCCCGAAATGCTTGCCTTAGAACAAGGAAACTTTTTTTACAAGCTATGGCGGAGATTGACCGAGAGATGACTGAGACGGACTCGCGCCACTGCGCAGAAAGAACAAGAAAGGTAAGAAGTTAATATTTCAAGTAAATCACAATTGTGAATAATGTTATTGTAGACTACATCGACTTATTATTTTTGGCACCTTGTGTGTGTTTCAGATATGCGAGTACTACAGAATGCGTCGTGTTTCGCCATCCGTTTGGGTACACAGTAGAGCAACGGAGTGGTGGGAAATCGTGGTTCCAACTTTCACCGAGGCCCAGTGGATAAAGAATTTCCGGATGTCTAAGGACACATTTCTGTACCTTTGCCGTCGATTGCAACCAGAACTGGGGAGACGTGACACAAACTACCGCTATTGTGTACCCATTCAAAAAATAGTTGCCATTGCACTGTGGAAACTTGCGACCAACTCAGAGTACAGGAGCATCTCTCATTTATTTGGAGTCGGCATTACTACGGTGTGTCACTGTGTACACGATTTCTGCTCCTCTGTTGAGAAGGTACTCATGGCAGAAGTTATTCAGTGCCCTAACAGTCAAAAGTTAAAGGAAATGGCGACATATTTTGAGCGCAGATGGGGGTTGCCACAGTGTGTAGGTGCAATTGATGGATCACACATCCCCATTCTTGGACCTGAGGAATACCACACAGAGTATTTCAACCGCAAGGGCTGGCATTCGATCATCCTGCAGGCTGTTGTGGATGGAAAGGGTCTCTTCTGGAATGTTTTTATTGGAGCGGCAGGGAGCCTGCATGATGCCAGAGTGCTGCACTTGTCAGGATTGTGGGGTCTAGTGGATTTGGGTTTGCTACTCCCTGATGAAACACAGAACATTTGTGGACATGATGTGGGGTACTATGTCCTTGGTGACGCAGCCTATCCTTTGAAAAGCTGGCTGATGAAACCTTTCACAGACAATGGACGGCTGACACCCCAGCAACTTGTGTACAACCACAAAACGAGCAGAGCCAGGGTGGTGGTTGAGAACACTTTTGGCAGACTCAAGGGCAGATGGAGGTGCTTGCTAAAACGAAATGACTGCAACATACACAAGGTCAAATCCATGGTGATAGCATGTTGTGTTCTGCATAACCTCTGTGAAATGAATGGTGATGAGTACAGAGAAGAATGGGGTGCCACTGCATTAAACCAGCCTGACGGGGCACTGTCATCCACTGTAGAAGCTGAGGGGCTAGACGCACGTACAGGTCTAATGAAGTTTCTGAACACATTGTAGTGCAGTGTCAGATTACTGCTTATCTAGCTGAAGATGTTAAGGTCAAATCCATGGTGATATCATGTTGTGTTCTGCATAACCTCTGTGAAGAGGTTACACCCATGTACCTTTCCTTTTTATCAATAAAAATTTGCTACAGCTGCATAACTATTGTTTTAACTTCTTAAACACATCGCCTGCAATTCAGCATAAGGACCTTTGCTTATTTTAACCTATGCACTCTCACCTGTTTTAAATACTGAGCTTACTAATGTATGGTGATGAAATTGACAGCCACTACTTCCTCAGAGCGTTCTAAATATTAGTATATAGTAACAAGCATAAGCATTATGTGCCTTTTTACATATAGTAATATATACTTATAGTATTAAAGCTAGTATTAGAACTTCTTCAGTATAAACACCCCATCATTGAAAAATGGCACAACTTAAGTACAGTCTCTAAACAATGGTGTCTAGCTAGGAGGAAAGGTTCATGTGCTAATTCACGCATTCCTTGGTTCCTTTTCCTGGCTAGATCAATGTGCCAGTTCACGCATTCCCTGGTTCCTTTTCCTGACTCTTCACATATTATAATTTCTATTCACCCAGGGTTGCATTCCAATGGCTCTCGGCACCTAAAGTCTCGGGGTAGAGCTTGCATTTGAAAGGGTACTCAACACCCAGACGGAAACAGGATGGGTGTGGGGACTTTAACAGATTATAACTCTGTAAACTTTAAATAAGACATTACTAAAAAAAACACCAAAATCTAACAAATAATAAATATTTCAGCGGTAAGCAAGACGGTCTGTGCGGGAGTTCTCATTGTTTTCAGATTTAAAAGAACAGCCACTATACACACATTTGGATCCACAACTATTTATTTATGCAAAATAAGTGTGCAAAATACAAATGTGCAAGACAAGAAAGTGCAAAATAGACAGGTATAACAAAAAACTTGGGGGGGGGGGGCAGTCTTTAGTCCAGTGGTGGGGCAGTGTGGCTGTTTCTTTGGCTCAGCGACTGGGCAAGCTGGCCAAGAACATGCAGAAACCCGTCCTGAAAATCCCTCTGTAGCCGTCTGGTTTCTTCTGCCTCGGACTGGAGGAACGCCAGCTCTTGCCTCCTCATCTCTCTTTCCTCGGCCTGGCTCTCAAGTAGCAGCTGTGTATACTGGTCCCGCTGCTCCTGTCCTCGCTGAAGGACGGCCTGGTTAGCCTCGTCCATGTCCCTCAGCGCGTCAAGGAAGTCTCCATCCCTTTTCCTCTTTCCTAAATTGAAAAATAACACCAAAACACACCACAATAAATAGACAAGCACAGTTTGAAGTAGCAGAACATATGGTCTTAGCCAGCAATGGCATATTGTGAATTTTTTTGTAGCGTGCATAATCTTTATTTATATAGCACTTTTCAAAACAAATGTTACAAAGTGCTTCACAAGGCAATAAAAACAGAACAGATTAAATAAAAGTATAGACAGTAAGAATAACTTAAGACAGAACAGCACTAAGGTAGATCAAGAACAAATAATATTACCGAGATGAAACAAGGTGATGAAATCAAAGAAAAAACAAATGAAAACAATAATAAAATCCAGTAAAACTGATAAATATTAAGACTTTAGCTTGCAGACGAAATGCTCTATACCTCGGCACTTGTTTGCTTCAGCAGGAGACATGGGACAAGGGCTGCTGGTGGTCGCAGGGGTAAACACACTAGTGTCTGCAGCCTGCAGTTCAGTGTGCCCGCACGTTTCATCTGAAAAACATGTTGAAAAAAATAATAAACGTTAGGTTGTGTCTCACTGTGACGACGTTAACACGATATCATTTTGTAAGATTGATTTAGCCAACCCTTGCATTATGAACACCACGATTCTACACCATTAGCGGTTGGCGTGTAGTTAACGTTAGCTTTTGGCTATGGTAACAAAAATAGCATGACAACAGTTAGCGTTATAACATTTAACATGCATCATGTGAGCCGTATGTGATTTACCTTGAGCAATAGACCGTATAAAAATATGATCATCCGTTTCCGTGTCTTCCACCGCGGCTTCCAACAACGCAGTAGCTGAGTCTTTCGTTGCCGCTGCGCCAGAGAAGGCCGGCCTGTGACCCAGCAATGCATCCAAATGGTCAAACCACTTGCTGGTCTGCCGGTCGGAGCCGCTTTGGTTATTGTGGTCCTTAATTTTCTTATAATCTTGTTTTAATTTTTTAAGCTTCTCCCGGCACTGTTTCCCGGTGTGAACAATGTTCAGCTCGCTTAACTTGCGGGACATTTTTGCGTACACCTTATCATTGCGGGTCGCCGTTTCCAATTCTCGCTGGATTTTGTCTTCAGCAAAAACACTCAATAAGGCCTGGACTTCATCGTCGGTCCATCTGTCGTATGATTTCTGTAACTCCATCATAAGTATCGAAGCACAATGAACAAAAAAACGGGTTCTTCTTTCTTCTTCGGAAAACAAACTGGTTTACGATTTGGATTTTTAAAAATGGCGGTTGAAAATAAACACAAAAAAATGCTGCGAGTACTCGACCAATCAGAAATGTTCAGCGCTGCAAGCTCCACCCAAAAGGTTCCTGTACTTTCGGAAAGTACTACCCCCCGAGCAGGAACTTTTTTGGGGGTAAAATAAAGCCCCCGGAACTAAATTTGGACCCTAGTTCCTGCGGTGGAAACGCAAAAGGTTCCTAGTTCCGGGGTAAAGTTCCTGCGGTGGAAACGCGGCTATAGATGACATTCTTATATGGGCAGAGACGAAGGAGCAGCATGATCAGAGATTAAAGCAGGTGCTAGAGCGGGCTAGGGCAAAAAACTTCAGGCTAAACAAAGAAAAGTGCAAAATTGGCTTGGAGGAAATAAAATACCTGGGTCACGTGCTGTCAAAAAATGGATTGAAACCTGACAAGAGGAAAATAGAGGCAATTGAGAAAATTCCCTCCCCAGAATGCAAAAAGGACATTGAATGGGTCTTAGGAATGGTGACATTTTTAGCTAAATTTGTCCCACACCTGCCAGAGCATACAGAGACACTGTGTGAGCTCACCAGAGATGATGTCATGTGGCAGTGGCAGGAGAAGCACCAGCGTGCGCTGGACAAGTTGAAGACCATGCTCACCGAAGCACCGTTGCTGAAGTATTATGATGACTTACCTGTCACACTATCTGTTGATTGCTGTCCTCCTGTATTGCTACAGGAGGACAGAACAGTAGCATATGCTTCAAGAGCAATAACATCGACCGAACAGCGCTGCGCGCAAATAGAAAAAGAGATGTTAGTGATCGTGTTTGGGGTAGAAAGATTTCATCAATTCATTTATGGGAAAGATGCTGATGTTGAGACTGACCACAAACCATTAGAGGTCATTATTAAAAAGCCGTTGAGCAGCGCTCCGGCTTGAATCCAGAGACTGTTAATGCGCTTACCAAAGTACCAGCTCAAGGTTAGGTACAAGCCAGGTAAATTAATGAACATTGCAGATGCATTGTCATGAGCTTACTTACCAGACAATGAAGAACCTGAAAAGAAGAACGACATACAAGTGCACACGTTGAAGACAAACATGCCTGTCTCCAGTGACGAAACAGAAGAATCTGAAAAAGAGGTCAAAGCACAGGTGAACATGCTGATAACGAACTTACCTGTCTCCAGTGAAAAATTAGAAGAGATAAATAGAAAAACAATAAATGATGAGACGCTGACAAAACTAAAAGACACAGTGCTGTCCGGCTGGCCTGAAACACGAAGCCAGGTCCCAGAATCATAGTTCCAGCGGAAATGAGAAGAGAAATGCTAAACCGCATTCATGAAAGCCACTCTGGAATTGAGAGCTGCAGACGAGGAGCAAGAGACCTGGTCTTCTGGCCCGGGATGTCTCAAACCATAACAGATATGGTGAACAGCTATGCGGTATGTAACACTTACCGACGGTTTCAAACGAAAGAGCCACTGCACCCGCATAGTGCTCCAGAGAGACACTGGGAGAAGATTGGCGTGGATTTGTTCACGTTTGACAAGCAAGAATACCTACTCATTGTGGATTACCATTCCAAATTCATGGAAGTAGAATGGCAGAAGAATGATGCACGAAGTGCAACAGTCATTACTCACCTCAGTCGCAGTTCGCCAGGTACGGCATACCGGACATTTTCATAAGTGATAATGCACCGCAGTTCAGCTCAAGTGAGTTCAGGACCTTTGCAAAGGAATGGGAGTTCTGCCACACAACTTCTAGCCCCAATTATCCACAATCCAATGGAATGGCGGAGAGAGGAGTGCAGACTGTCAAGCTCATGCTTAAAAAGGCGAAAGCTGATGGAACAGATCCATACATCTCACTGCTGAACCTGAGGAATACCCCTATTTACGATCTTGGAGCATCATCCACTCAGCTACTGTTTGGCAGACGTGCAAGAACAAGACTTCCAACTCCTCCGCAGCTGCTGCAGCCCAAGACAGTAGCAGGCCCGGTGAAGCAGCTTTTGGTTGAAAGACGAAGGAAACAAAAGGAGTACTTCAACCAAGGGTCCAAGCCTCTTCCAACACTCACGATTGGTGAAAGAGTCCGGATGTGGCATGAAGGAAGCTGGAAACCAGCTCAAGTAACAGCCCTCGCAGAGCAACCAAGATCCTATGTCGTGCGAACACAGGATGGACAGGACTTCAGACGGAATAGGAAGTTTCTGTTGAAAACAAAAGGAAAAGGACAAATTTTAGACATTAACCGCAAACACAACCAGGAAATGGACTATGAAGAAGTCCCAGGCAGAATTTAGGTGGAGCCAGAACAAAGTGCCACAGGGCTGAACGATACTGGTCCTACAGACCTCCAAAATTCACCTGTCAAAACAAGAAACGGAAGAATTGTTAAACAGTGACAGAGACTGATTAGCCGCGTTTCCACCGCAGGAACTTTACCCCGGAACTAGGAACCTTTTGAGGAACTCAGTGCATTTCGACCGCAGGAACTAGGGTCTAAATTTAGTTCCGGGGGCTTTATTTTACCCCCAAAAAATTTCCTACTCGGGGAGTAGTACTTTCCAAAAGCACCGGAACCTTTGGGGTGGGGCGCAAGCGCTGAAAATCTCTGATTGGTCGACTACTTGCAGTGTTATTTGTTTTATTTCAATCGCCATGTTTAAAAATCTGCAGCCGCAAACCGATTTATTTTCATAATAACTTCAAATCAAACTTGTATGTTATGCGGCGCAGTAGCCTAGTTTTGGTTATAGCCTGCCAACGTCTTGGAATTATAACGTGTGCTCTTCTGTTCTTTTCTTGCTTTAGTATTCGTTTTCTAAAATGCTGAGCATTCGTGCTGGGACAGCATATTACGTACCAAAACATTCAAACGGATTAATTCGGGTGCTGAATATTTTCTTCCGGATTTTCTTTGTTAGCCCGTTGTAATTGACTCAAAACGTTTGATACAGTTATGTGAGGTATGCGGTAGTTCTGCGTAATTCACATTGGTGATACAGTAAAAGCAAACTGGAAATCACATTCCGCACTTTTTGTCAGGGTAAAATAACAGGTCAATTCTAGTAGTCGTCCCTTTAGCTTTTTCAGACTGCCGTAATTTTACTCTGCCATTCTTCAATTCCACAAAAAGACCAGGAAGACTATGGACTAATTTATGGTGCATGGTTCGCATCTGGAGGGCACACTTCGCTGCTTGGCTAGCAGTAACTTCGAAGGAAAGCAAATGGTGGCTGTACCACTGCTAATTTAAATTTTCACGCAAGTCCGAGTTTTTGTTCTATTCTTATCATTTTGCGATTAGCCTATATGGAATTGACGATGAGAAAGTAATCTAACAGCAAATTGCTTACAACGTGTGCATGTTTTCTGCTGTTGTTTCCAGTTATATTGGAAATGTGAATGCATTCTGTCGCCTCGGATGTCAAGACATGAAAGTGAATGTTCGCATAAAAACATAATGAATGTGAATCTGACTATTGGCCTGTTATATCCTATTTGTTGCATAACAACGATCCAACTACCAACGAGAGTTTTGCTTGACAACGGTAAAATATGCCCAAACGGCTGCAGAAGAATATTTCAATTCCAGGAGATTAAATCGATAAAAATCAATAAATACAAAAGTAACCATATATAGTCATTGTTGGTAACCCGTTGTATATAAGTGGAATAAACCCCTCCGGGCTGTCCCGGTTATTAGAAAATAATGTAGGCTACTTCGGTGGTAGTATGGGGTTACAGAAGAAATCATAGGACAGATGGACCGACGACAACGTCGCTTTTTCATACGTCAGTGGGCTAATTTACCTAATCTTCGCGGGACTTTAGACCGCGGTGGAAACGCAGGCAACCATGGGCTGAAGGAACCTTTTAGTTCCTTGAAAAGTAGTTCCTGGTACTAAAAGTTCCGGGTACTTTTGGTGGTAACGCGGCTATTAAGGAATAGGCTCCTCTGATGGACTGTTTAAGTTTTTTGTGTTGAGCATTATTTAAATAGATGGAATATCTATTTTAGTTTAAGAATTTTGAAATTGAGACTAATGCTTGTATTTTGTTTAAAATGTTATGTGATGCTTATTTGCCTCCATTGTAAAAAAAAAAAAAGGAGATGTCATGATATCACTCAGTCTTGCTCAGAGGTGGGTAGAGTAGCCAAAAACTGTACTCAAGTAAAAGTATTGTTACTTTAAAATAATAATGACTCAAGTAGAAGTAAAAGTAGTCATCCAAATAATTACTTGAGTAAGAGTAAGAAAGTATCTTGTGAAAAGACTACTCAAGTACTGAGTTACTTCATATAATCTGATTTAATGTAATAAGCAGAGCAATGTAAATGAATGTAAAAATCCAAATGTCCAAAATATAAAATTGTAAATGCTTGTCCAATAGAAATAAACAAAATATAAAATAGCCATGTGCAAATTCAAATATGGCCTAAATCATATCCCTTTAAATAAAACAATACACAGGAGGTTCGTCAGAAGATGAGGATTTTCGCTTTCTGTTGGACTCTATTAAGTCTGTATACCCCGTCAGTTTGTTGGGGTGAACCCTCCGTTGACAGAAAAAATATCAATGAGGCTACAGAGATTTATCCATTAAAATAGACTCATCATCACAACAAAGAGGAGCCTGCTCAAATTCAAACAGAAACTTTATATGTGGGAAACATAATGCTTTGTAGCACCATTATTGTACCTTATGATGCACTTCTCCACGATATTCCAAAGTCCTATGATGCTTTGCGCGAAATATGTGCAGAACTTCCGGTTTAGCGTAAACAAACGTTATGCATGCTATGTAATGTTCCAGTGCTCACGTCATGACTGTTGCATGCTTCACAAAAACTATTACACTACTAACTAACGCTTACATTACAGTGGGAAATATCCACATTAATACCAGTAACCTATTTAAACACACTCAATTTCAAAAATAACGTATATAACCGAAGTATTTTGAGCAATAATAGCCTACTTGCATAGCACTGATGAAATCTTATCTGTGTTCAGTAGATGGAGACAGAGACCGTAAATCAACAATACAGTTCAATCCGCTTCTGTTTTGCTCCAGAAAACGATGTCAGCTAGGTCTATCAGCAAACATACGGCTTAGCTATGCCCAGAAGTCCTCAATAATAATAGTATTTCCCAAGAAATTACGAATAATCGTTGACCATGTTCCGTGCTGCGTCTTTTA
This sequence comes from Anguilla pacifica, assembly GCA_039654925.1. NCBI lineage: Eukaryota > Metazoa > Chordata > Actinopteri > Anguilliformes > Anguillidae > Anguilla > Anguilla pacifica. The sequence goes on along the minus strand of CM077290.1, from coordinate 30,726,078 downwards.
CTGCTACCACACAGTGAATACATAAGTGAGTGCGATGATAAGAAAAATTTCGGTTATGCTGACCTAAACAACGCTATTCCAAAAGCAAAATTAGACATGTTATACATTGTTAGAAAGCTTATACTCTCACCTACTGAATAAATGAATTGTCAATCAAGCCAGACTGTACTAAAAAGGGCGTAAACAACGCCTGTGGTATTACGCACAGCTATTTTGGAAGGTACCCAGGCATCACAAATGCATGTATATTTCACAAACGTCCAAGACAATAAATGACCACTCAGTCAAATAGTTATCTATCCACGGCCAAAACTAACATACAACTTACCGCCACATATTTTCTCAAGTTCGAAGTTGAGTTCTTGTAGGCTGAAATGTCCACATTTCTAGACAGACAAAGAAGGCAGCGCATAATGTAACTACTGTTTTTGGTAGTCTGTAAGTAAAACGTAGTTTGAATGTGAGGCCAGGGGTGTTCTGCCTCCTATGAATCACCCACCGTTGTTTCAGCCATTGTTGTCGCCCACTCATCCTTCTGCGTGCTGTGACTAGCTACGTCTGATTGGTGAAACGGAGTCATGTGGGGCTATGACAGCGCCAAAGCAAAGACCAGTCAGTCTCTTTGGCTGAAGTCTCTCTGAGAGAAAGAAACAAACAGAACGTGCATTGAATAAAAAGTGGGTAAAAAATACAAGTAATGAGCGGAATGTAGCTGAATATAACGGAGTAAAAGTAACATTTTTTCTTCACAAATATACTTGAGTAAAAGTGAAAAGTATGTTGCATAAAAACTACTCTCACAAGTACAATTTATTCAAAAAGTTACTTAGGTAAATGTAACGGAGTAAATATAATGCGTTACTACCCACCTCTGGTCTTGCTTAATATAAGGTGACCACTGTAAGTAGTCCCGGTTGGTTGGTAATGGCAACAGTAAAAGTTAAACTAAACTCACCACTTGCTCTCCCGTGTGCTTCATATAAAACACATAACAACACATTACCCACTCTTGCAAACCTTCCAGTGTTGTCAGCACCACAGAATGCATGGAGTACAGGTAATGCTTTTGCCTTTTCTGGACCTAGAATACCCCAGAATGGTTGGATCTGCAGAACACCTGATGCCATTGAGATTGAAGTGTTCTTTGGCAACAAGTCATAGCTGTTGCCAATGAACACCTAAGGAACCCCATGTACCTATGTTATGTAGTAGTACCTATGTCTCTGGTTTTAATTTAGAATCTATATCTCCAAGTCCTATCCCGACTTTGATCTCTACCCAGTGTAGATTGAAAAGCAGAGCCAAAAACTGTAACACCAAAAACCCAACAAATATCTCTACAATACCTAGCCATATTCCACTTCTAAATACACCTACGGCAAACATGGCTCTGCTAAATGTAGGATCACTCACCACTAAAACTTTTACAATCAATGATTTTATCTCGGAAAAAACAATTAGACTTCTTATTTCTTGTTGAGACGTGGCTCATCTCTGATAGTGCTGCTGTCCTTGTTGAAGCCTGTCCCCCCAACTACAATTTCTTCCACTCCATTAGGCAGAATAAAAAAGGCAGTGGAATTGCCGTTACTTTCTCAGATAAATTTAACTGTACTAGGATCAGCTTCGGCGAGTTTTCCTCATTTGAGTATATTGCCTTCACTATTAAAGCCGAACCGACCACACTCATAATAACAATATACCACCCTCCCAAACTATGGACAGGATTTCTCTGAACTTATGTCGCTCATCATCGCTAATTATGATCGAATAGTTGTAAATGGCGATTTCAACATCCATGTAAATAACACATCTGATACTAGAGCAACTAAGTTCCTAAATATCCTAGATATTAAACCTAGCCTAGAATTAAATCAGCATGTTACAGAGACTACCCACTACCTTGGTAACACTCTTGATTTAGTTATCTCAAAAGGGATTACTGTCTCCGATCTACTGGTATCCGATATCAATGTATCTGATCATTATTCTGTATTTTTCAATGTTCAACTGGATACAATAAGGATTAAGTCTGAAACCACAAAAAAAACGAAACCATAAAAAACATTATCTAGACACGACAGCAGAACTTCAGTTCGCTGAAATCGCAAGTTCCCTAGATCAAGATATTTCTAACTATCCTCTAAATGAAATAGTAGATGCCTTCAACAGTAAACTGAATGTCATGCTTGACAAATTAGCTCCCTTAAAAACCAAAAAAAGGTCACACCTCAAGACAACACCGTGGAGGAACAGAACTACTTGTGACCTAAAGCGATCCTGTAGAAAAGCTGAAAGAACATGGAGAAAAACTAAACTTGAGGTCCACCGTAGCATTCTGAAAGATAGCACTGCGACTTATAACAAAGCTGTTCCCAATGAGAGACAGATCCACTTTTCTAAAGTCATCACTGAAAATAGCGGAAACTCTAGGGTTCTATTCTCTACCATTGACAGGCTACTAAATCCAACCCCCCTTGACTCAATCAGTCAAACCTCTGCTCTGAAATGTGAAGAATTTGCAAGCTTCTTCAAAAACAAAGTTAACTTGATTAGGACAGGCATTGTCAGAACTAGTAATAAGCCTGACACACCTGAAAACAACCCGATGACTCTTAGATGCTTTAAAAATATTACAGAAACTGAACTCTGCAAAACTGTAACTCAAACAAACTCCTCCACCTTTGCTCTTGACCCAGTCCCCAGCAAATTTCTCAAAAATGTCTACAGTAGTCTGTCTCCTTCCATCCTGAAGATAATCAGCACCTCCTTAGAAACTGGTATCTTTCCTAATGCCTTCAAAACAGCAGTAGTGAAGCCTCTGCTAAATATGTCAAATCTAGATAATAACATTCTTAATAATTACAGACCCATATCCAATCTGCCATTCATGAGCAAAGTTTTAGACAAAGTGGTTTTTAATCAACTTAATTCCTTTTTAAATGAGAACAGTATCCTAGAAAAGTTCCAATCAGGCTTCAGATCTAATTACAGCACAGAAACGGCTCTAGTCAAAATAGCAAATGATCTTAGATTTGCTATTGATTTGAATAAAGTGTCAATCCTCATCCTCTTAGATTTAAACGCAGCATTTGACACCATTGATCATAACGTTCTAATTGACCATCTTGCAAAATGGGTTGGTCTTTCTGAAAATGCTCTAAACTGGTTTCGAACCTACATAACTGGTAGAACTTTTCTCGTTAGCCTGGGCGACTATGTATCTACAAAACATGAGTTATCCTATGGCGTTGCTCAGGGAAGTTGTCTTGGTCCCCTGCTATTCTCACTGTATATGTGTCCATTAGGTCACATCATCAACCAGTACAATGTAAACTTTCATAGTTATGTACATGACACCCAACTATACATCTCTGTTGAGCCAACGGAGCCCGACCCAGACGGCCTATGCTCGCTGACTGCCTGTTTGGCGGCTATAAACAAATGGATGAGCGACAACTTCCTAAAACTAAATGAGGATAAAACAGAGATACTGTTGCTAGGACCAAAATCTAAGAGAGAAACCCTTTTTAGTAAGCTCGGGGACCTTGCTCCCCAAACCAAACCAGAATTTAAAAGCCTAGGTGTCATCTTAGATTCCGACTTAAATTTTAAAGCCCATATTAGCAAGGTGACAAAAACAGCTTTCTTCCACCTGAGAAATGTTGCGAAAGTATGGCCGTTTTTAACACAAAAGGATGCAGAGAAATTAGAGCACGCTTTTATTACTAGCAGACTAGACTATTGCAATGCCCTCTTCACCGAACTGCCCAAAAAAATCAATAGAGAAACTTCAGCTCATTCAGAATTTGGCTACCAGACTTTTAACAAAGACCAAAGAGAGAGAGCATATCACTCCTGTCCTAGCCACCTTGCACTGGCTCCCAGTTTCATTTAGGATTGGCTTCAAGGTACTTTTACTCACCTTCAAAGCTTTAAATGGCACAGCACCCACATACATCTCTGACTTTCTAACTTCGTATCAGCCAACAAGAGACCTCCGGTCCTCAGGTGCTGACCTTTTAACCATTCCCAAATTACTACACAAATGAGTGGGGAAGCCGCTTTTAGCTATTACTCCCCAAAACTGTGGAACACCCTACCTAGACACATCATATAACATACATCCAGTATAACATACTGGAAGCTAAATAACTCTTAAGTAATGACGTATTGGAAACGTACTAATAACATGATTGATAAATATTGGAAATGGCAATCATTCAAAATTCATTTAGAAAAACTGGGAATTAAATTCGAACTCAGGAAATTATGAAAACTGGGATTGAATTGGCAAAATAAAGAAAGATAGAAGAAACAAATGTAATCCACGATATTATGTAAATCTCTAAAATCTCGCCAGAAATGATGTCTGAAGAAGATAGTTAAATTAACTGAATTACAGTACAAACTGGATAATATCTACATACAAAGCTCAAGGAGCTTATATTCGCTCCAGGAAAAATGGCTTGAGTAAGGTGAAAGAAATTCTAGCTATTTCTTGAAATTAGAAAAGATTCCCCAAAAATATAATGGTATAACAAAACTTAAATTAATAATCTCGAAGATTTTCATTAAAATAAATGTCTTAAGTCACTATCTATCGCTGCATTGGGTAACACAATGGTGATTGAGCCTATTTTTATATTAATTTATACTATTATTATTATCATAATTCATGATTAAAAAACTTGGTGTCTGTGGCGACATTCCTGGGAAAAATCACAAGCAGCGCACAGTTAGTGATGCGTTTTTCATCACCCATCAGTGGTTGGTCCGCCAGAGAGGGTAGGCGGAACTAACGCAACAGGCTCGCTCTTCAACTCACTTGTGTGTGAGCGGCATACTGTTTTTTTCCGGTGTCTGCATGTGTTACAATAACAGAGAAAGGGGGGGTTGGGGGAGTTATGGAACCCTAAAAAGTTTTTGTGTAACATGAGAGATCATATTATTTGTTGATGTTGATTTCGTATTACATTTAATGACAATGTAACTTTACTAAATTACATAGCTATTGGCACAGCTAACGCTAACTACCGGACCATGTCAAGAAAGACAACATTAGTTTAGACAACGTTGCACACAGTATCCATCTCTCATATCAGGTAACGTTGCGTTGGCTAGCTAGCTAATGTAATTAACACAATCTAATGTCGGCTAACAATTAGAAAAAAACACTAACTAAGGCTACCGACCGGTACCGACCTCGCAAACCGTCTCTCGAATGCAATGCAACGTTGTTGCAACGTTGCAGTGTAGCTAACTTAAGGCCAGTTCAGATCAATGATTCGCAACGAGACTGGGTGCAACTTGCAAAATTCCAAGACGTTTGATTGTAAGCGTTCTAAAACTGCACTTGGCGATTTGACAAGGACGGTCTTTTAAAACCTCAGGGCAGGCAACGGCTCTGCTACTAGCCAGTTCACACCGCTGCAATTTTCTCTGCAACATTCTAAAACCGTTTTGCCTCGTTGCGAATCATTGATCTGAACTGGCCTTAACGTTACTGTTATTTACATTGCCATCGAGTTCATCAATATATTATAATGATTGGAATAAAGCCGGGGTATGTGGAGCGGAGCCGGGTCTGATTTCTGAAGACGTCATGCAGGAGAAAACTAAATAAAAGAATACGGCAGTATGGATTAGCATTGTTATTTTATTACGCGTCCTCATATGTTCCTTCAGCCTTTATGCCCTTTTGATGAAATCTCCTTTGTTTTTGTTTTATTCTTCTTGTTCTGATAGCTAATTTAACACCCAGCTCAGCTTTATTCTCGAACAGTTTAGCTAGCAAAACCAGAAACACCAGGGGTAACATTTTGCAAGGCAGTTGTTTCAAAAAGACCACACAACAATCATTCACGAAAAAGACTGCTTATTGTCCACGAGATACATAATTGCACGAGCCACAGCGAATCCCGCAAATTCTTCTCTGCAGTGTAAAGATGTTCATACCGGGCAAAAGGTGGATAAAGAACGTTTGCAGAAAGTGATCATCACTAATTCTACCCCAGGTTTGCTACGGCATTTTAACCCGGCTCGGCAGTGTAAAGACATCTTGAGTTAGCCTAATGTTAGACAACGAATGAGTATATCCATAACGTTACTTTTATAACAGCCGTTTTTTATTCAGTAAATAGTAAGTGTTATAGTTGGCGTGCCAACTGACTGACGTCACACAGGCGACACTGGTTGGATCCAGTTGGATCTATGGGAAGTGAGGTCCAAAAACACCTGCAATTACCGCTTCTCGCCATTGGCACCGCCATAGAGAACGAAACTGAAATCTTCGAGATTCTTTAAGAAAGATGATGTAATAACTAAGGACCCAAATAAAATTTCAACCATTGTGAGCAGTTTCATTAAAAAAAAAAAAAAAACAACAACTTTATGATTCAAGAGGAATCAATGACACTACCAACAATTTCATGGATTCAATTAAAGATATTTTTAAAAATTAGCTAAATTAATAGAGATTTATGTGATCCACAATCATCAATAAGTGATATCGATGATGCCATCTGTAAGCTGAAATTAAATAAGTCCCCAGGCACTGATGGTCTTACTGCTGACTTCTACAAGAAATTCTCAAAGAAAATATCGTCTTTCCTTCTTAAAGTGTACATAGAGAGCTTCGGGAATTAAGACCTCCCCCAACCAAGACTCAGGGCCTTATAGCTTGATTCCCAAATCACAAAAAGATAAACTTTTATTTGATAATTAAAGACCTATTAGCATTTTACAAAATGACTATAAAATAATTGCCATATGCCTTGTAAAAAAACTGAAAGACTTCATGATATTACAGAGGAAACTCAGTCAGGTTTCATGACTGGTAGATGTATCACAAATAATATTGCACTCACATTAGATATATTAGACTATTCATATTTAATAGATGAAGAGAGTTATACTCTTTTTTTTAGACTTTTATAAAGAGTTTGACACCATAGAATATCATTTTATGATTAAGACATTAGAACGTTTTGGTTATGGAGAAACACTTAAAGGCCATTAAACCATTATATAAAAAAGCAATAGTTCAATTGTGAGGGCGTGGGATGTTGGAGAACCAGATGCGACCGAATAGCGAACTAAAAGCTACTCACACAGGTGAGCTAGCCACAAGGTCTAGGAAGACTGAGGAATGGAGAGCAAACTCAACAGAAAGGTCCCACGGGAAATCTCCCGGAACCGCGGACCCAAAAAGAAAGAAAAATAAAGAAGGGAGTAGCCTAAAGCAAACAATACTCCTAGGACAAACGGTCCAGCCGAGTACAGCTAACAGAAAACAAGAAACCCCAAGGGCGGAAAATAAAGAAAAAACTCAAAGGCTCTAATGTAACAGCGCAAAATGGGGAGGTGAACTCTCAAAAACAAACAGCCCAAAAGGCAAAAGGACTGATAAGAGCCACCACCACAAACAGAAAGCCTAAGGTGGTCTGCCGGCAACTTTGTGCCCTAAAAACAGACCTAAACAAACCTTAATAAAAAGACCTTTGTAGAATATTTGAACAAAGCCTAAATACTGAGACAAACTCTCTTGAAGGTTTTTTCTATACCTTACTGGCTCTATGAAAATGCGAGTTTACACAGAAGCCCCGACTGAAAGTCAGCCGGAGCTTATATAGGTGGGACCAGGTGATCCAAATTAAGCGAAAAGTGGCAAGAACGCAGAACAGGGGCGTCAATTAACCTTTAATTGACTAATTAAAGAGGCAAGAGTGGCAAAGATGGCCAATACACCCCAAACCATGACATCAATAAAACTGCGCCATGGTTCTTTTAGAAGATTTGATATTAGAAGAGGTCTCTGTCAAGGTTGCCCCTTATCTCCATACTTATTTCTTCTTGCTATGCAAATATTGACAGTCCATATTAGGAGCAGTGGTATTAAGGGTATATCCATTAAACTTATCTATGACGCTCTGGATATAAGCGTCTGCGAAATGCCTGTAATGTAATGTAATCTATGATAGGTTGGTCACTAATAACAAAAACAGAAGGCCTATCATGTCTAATCTATGCAGCTTTAGCAATGGACTACTGCAATAAAATAAATAAAATGGGCTGCGTTTTCCAGAGCCTCCTTAGCGCTACGTGCGTCGAGCTGTTTCCCAGCGCCTCCTTAGCTAAGGTATACCTTCTGAAAGGGTGGTCTGAGGCACTCGTAAGCTGGCCCTTAGCGATGTGCTCCACTCATCCTGTCACAGTTTTAGCCTTATCATGCCAACATTTTGCTTTTCAAATCGACAGTTGTACTACAGTGCGCATCTAGTAGCACATCTGCATGCAAAAATGACATAGGCTAGATAGTTTAATATTAACTTTATGAAAATTAATTATCCAATCAACATTTCTGTGCATAGCACGTCATGAGAATGTTGTCGTTTCACCTGTCTATTCTCATCATGATGGTAATTAAGTATAGGGCCTATCCATAATACTAATCCAATTTGTGAAGAAAAAAAAAGCTAACTGAGGGTATGGCTTTTCTGACTGCATACCCTGTAGAAATTAGTTTGTTTGTGTGTAAGTCAATGATCACACTGACTTGGAACAAACCGCTGGTTAATTAAGAATGTAAAACCTGTGTGAGCAAGGCCGACGTTGAGTGAGTCTACTTGCATGACCGAACTAGAGGGAACTAGAGCACGTTGATTTGCCTAGCCATAAACACTCATACAGGTACGGTGGCAAATAATGAACAAACATAGTCAAATGATCTACATCCCCTTCCTTTAGCTCACACCTCCTAATAAGGCATACCTGGTATAGAATTAATCATGATATGCTGCTACAGTTGCCTATATATTGTGTGACAAAAACAAATTAACATTAGACCTTTGTTTCAATAAGAACAAATTAATTCACCCATATGTAGCCTATATCCTTTTTACTGGGCTTCCAAGAAGTCCCAGACTATGGCTTAAATGTCCCGATTGATGCTCTTTATTTTATCTTTTGTAGCCTATATGTACGTATTTATTGAAAGGATCTCAAGGTCTCGTCTTGACTCTTAAAGAGATTAGCAGATGATCTTTAGTAGGCATAGCTTCCTCTTCTGCAATATTAGATTGATGTAAAATGATTATGACAACACTTGTTATATTAAAATGTCATTCATAAGCCTTTACAAGTGAGACAATCGATTCGCTTGGTATCGATTGATAAACTTTTCATCACCACAGTGAAGGCCAGCTCCAACTTACGACGTACCTTTGGAAGTGTCCCTTAAGGCAATTTTTAAGGTATAGTCTGGGAAACACTCATAAAAAAGCGGTTTCCCTTTGAAAGGTATACCTTAGAAACCTTCGTAAAACGTTATGGTACATCGAAACTCGGAAACGCAGCCATGATCTTTAACTTCATTTGGAAAAAAAAATCCACTATATAAAAAAGAGTGTTTTAATGAACAATATCCAAAGGAGGGTTAGAGGTATTGGACTTCTCAACACTGATCAACACTTTTAAAATTAAGTGGACAAAAGCATATTTAAACTAGAAATACCACCTCGCGGTTGTATGCCTCCGCCAGCCAGTAGCCAGTTTGGATATAAAATGTAATCACTTCATCAGTTTAGCCTATTAGACATTTGTGTGAAACTTTGTCATAATTACCATATGAATTCTTGAGTTATGGCCAAAAACGTGTTTTGTGAAGTCACAGTGACCTTGACATTTGACCACCAAAATCTAATCAGTACATCCTTGAGTCCAAGTGGATGTTTGTGCCAAATTTGAGGAAATTCACTCAAGGCGTTCCTGAGATATCACGTTCATGAGAGAATGGGATGGACGTGAGGTCACAGTGACCTTGACCTTTGACCACCAAAATCTAATCAGTTCATCCTTGAGTCCAAGTGGACATTTGTGCCGAATGTGAAGAAATTCCCTCAAGGCAAAAACGTGTTTTGTGAGGTCACAGTGACCTTGACCTTTGACCTTTGACCACAAAAATCAAATCAGTTCATCCTTGAGTCCAAGTGGATGTTTGTGCCAAATGAGAAGAAATTCCCTCAAGGCAAAAACGTGTTTTGTATTCCCTCAAGACAAAAACATTTTGTGTGAGGTCACAGTGACCTTGACCTTTGACCACCAAAATCTAATCATTTCATCCTTGAGTCCAAGTGGACATTTGTGCCAAATGTGAAGAAATTCCCTCAAGGCAAAAACGTGTTTTGTATTCCCTCAAGGCAAAAACGTGTTTTGTGAGCTCACAGTGACCTTGACCTTTGACCACCAAAATCTAATCAGTTCATCCTTGAGTCCAAGTGGACGTTTGTGCCAAATGTGAATCAATTCTCTCAAGGCGTTCCTGAGATATCGCGTTCACAAGAATCCAGACAGACGGACGGACAACCCAAAAACATAATGCCTCCGGCCACGGCTGTGCCATCGTGGAGGCATAAAAATCCAACATCGATTTGGAATATAATACCAAATATTATTTTGATGAAATTGGAGGACTATTCTTCTTATTAACATGCAATTATAATATTTCCAAAATCCCACTGAAACTCTCGCTTCCATAAACAAAGGTTATTAAGCTGGTCATTTATATACAAGCACAACTTTCACCTCATAGTTACTTCATTTGGAATAACCAAGATATTACATTTAAAAACAAGACACGTTTTAATAAGAAATGGTTTGAAAGAGGTATATTGATTCTAAAGGTTGTCTTCTCTCATACAGTGATTTTATTACAGTACACAACTTCCCAGTCCCTCCAAAGGACTATGCCATTATTATTATTTGATGCAATTCTCAATGGGGCAATAAGACTTATCTTATCTGCTCCCAAAGGTAAAGAATGCCTTCACTGGACCCTAAAAATATCTATATTGATGCCGATTGTTCTATAGTATGTAACAAAGCAACTAACAAACACATCAGAAGCATAATCCTAAGAAATATAACAACTGTCTCACCAGCTGTTTTTTACTGGAATGGCCTGTATGAAAATATAAACTGGAAATGGATTTGGATCTTAGTGAAAGAATATTTGTTAACTAACAAGATAAAAGAAATATCGTATCAAAATTCTGCATAGATAATATCCAGTAAAAAACATATTATACCAAATGGAACTATATTGATTACCAGTTGTTGTTTTTGTAATAGTCAAGAAGAAACCTTGTCATATATGTTTTGGGACTGCAATTATAGCAGAAAGTTTTGGGCTGATATAATGCGCTATGTATACAATAATTGTATACCGTTTAATTTAACCTTTGAACATGTGGTGTTTGGGGTAAAGAAAAATTACCTTTCTAATAATGAAATACTCCATTTCATCAATCTATTATTATATCTTGGTAAATATCATATTCACAGTGGCAAATTGTGAACCAGAAACGTTGTGGCATTCAACTCCACATTTTAATTATACTTGGATACCCTGAAAAAAAAGCCAAAACAGCAAAGAAAATTTCTCCCCTGAGCATCCAATTTTTATTTGTATGAAAAAATAGTATGGAAATTGAGACTAGGTATGTCTTTTTTTAACTTTATTTTTTATTTTTTACTTTTGATAATGTTTCCTTTCTCTACTTGAAGATTCCATTCAATACTGTTTTGAAATGTATGCTGTACTTATTGAACATGTAATTCGTTAAGTATTGAAAGTTGCAAAAAAAAAAAAAAGTTCCTCTTTTAGCTCTATGGAATGCCGCGAAATCACGTGGCTACGGCGAAAAACAGGAAGTGTCTATCAAAATCACGTGACTACGATGAAAAATAGGAAGTATGTGATTAGCTTCTTCAGCTGGTTACCAACGTCGTTTCACTCGTATGTTGAGCCTACTTGACCGAGGTTGAAATTAACGTTCAGAGTCAGAGTGCAAGCGATACGCGGAGCGAAGAGGGAGGTAGGGTTGACGTGTTGCCCTGCTGGTTGCCTAGATTGCTAACGTTAGTCATCTGAATGGCAGCTAGATTCAGCGATGAGTGGCCATATGGTTAAGTTAAGGTTAGCTTGCTGGCTTGCTGTGCTTCAGGTACTCTGAAAACTGCACACACGAGCGAATTCATGAGTGTCGCTGGCTATAAACAATTCTAGGATAATTACTTAACATTAGCTTGTTTGTGAAGCTAGCTAGTTTGTGAAGTTAACAACGAAAATCGCTACTTGGCTTTAGCTAGATAACTTATTTTCGGTTGTTCTCAAAGTCTCGACAGTCAGTGAAAAACAAAACTTTGTTTTGTTTATCGGAGAGCCAAATCACTCACCAGTTAGCTAAAACAAACTGGTCGCTTGTCTACTTACCATAGCTGATGTTGACTTTCTTTCATCTCTTAGCTTTTGCGCAAAGTGGACTACAGCGCCTTTGAAGTGAAACGTTACCCATTTTGTACCCTTACAGCTTTCTTAGTGGATTTTCGCCAACGCGGCTGCCTTATGCCTAACTGAATAAAATTTCGAAGCTATGACTGAGCAGTTACTAAATGGTAAAGTTAATAGTAACATTAGCTGACATTTATTGGTCATTTGAAGTGGTTTTGAGATGAATAGCTACTGCCATATGTTGTCTGAGTTGAACCAAAAGGGAATCGAAACCGTCCACAGTGAAACGAACTGTTATTCCGATTTGGCAAATGTATTCACGAGTGCTACAGTATTTGGGGGCTCTCTATCCAGCCATGGACTACGAACATCGTCTTTGCAAACTGTATTTATAATTTCGCTTTCCATGTACTGTAGAGTGAAATGACTGCGAAGAGTGATATGGCAGGGTGTTCATAAAGAGTAGAATTGATAACAGTGGAGGTCAATGTGCTGTTTGCCGCTGTCTTAGTTAGTCGTTACACTCGGGAAGTACAGATCAAGACTGGATTTACAAGACTGCTATTACTTTTCTTAGAGCAAAATAAGGATCTTTCATTTCTGGTTCCCGCGGAAATTGTTACAACATGCACGAGCCCGACAGTAAATTGGGTATAGAAATTATGAAATGGAGTTTCCATTCTGGCGCTCATAATTGGACACTGGGCTAATATAATCTGATGTAGCACCTTTTGCGTTAAACCGCCGCAGTGTATCATTCTGACATTACCCCTTAAGCATAAACACTCCTTTCTTTATTGACCATAGAATTTTGGAAGCTGCTATTACATGCACAACAAATGGCCTATCTTTATCCAGGGTGGCTGGCATAGTTGACATTTTTGCTATTATTTATTTATTTTTTGCCTCAGTGTAGTTCAAGTACCTTGTTCAGGTAGTCCCACAATCATTGTTCTTTAATTCTCCTCTCATGGACTTTGGATGTGTGCACACACGACTGTTGAATGTATGTGCTTACTCATGCATGTAACTGTGTCCCGTGTTGCTTGTGTATGTGTGTGGAGGTCAGGTGTGTACTTATGTAAGTATGCATGATTCTTACTGTATGCGTTTATATATGCGATTCTGAGTGTATATTTGTTGAGGTCAGCTGTTTCACTGCTATACTGCTGGATCTTATGACTTGTATGAGTGAACCAGATGTGTTTGTGTGTGGTGTCAATCTCCATTCGGTTACCTCTTTCCTGATTTTAATTTAGTCGTCATGTAAGATACTCACTGTTACAGTGTGTGTGTGTCTGTCTGTCTGCCAAAAAATAAATATTAAATTGAAAAGAATGAAAGTGAAGCACATGTATTAGTACTCTCACACTCAGTCTATCCTAATTCCCCATTACCTCTGTTACAGATTAATATGGGTGCGCTGTTTCGCAGTGAGGAGGTGTGTCTTGTGCAGCTTTTTCTCCAGTCAGGATCAGCCTACAACTGTGTCAGTGAACTGGGAGAGCTGGGATTGGTTGAATTCAGAGATGTGAGCCTGTTTGCTTTAACAAGCATCTAGCATATGTTTATAGTGCTTTTATGTGATTTTATTTTGTTAATGAGGTGTAAACAATTTCTTTCTCTTTTTCCTTCAGCTGAACCCAAATGTCAATGCATTTCAGAGAAAGTTTGTGGGTGAGGTGAGAAGATGTGAGGAGATGGAGAAGACTTTCTGTGAGTCTTTTTTTAAGTTCTTTCCTGCTGTTTCCCAGAATGACCAGCTGGGATCACTGTTGCGATATTGAGATGCTGTCTTCCCATCTAACTGAAACATTCCCATTCCTGGGTGGGGATTGTGTGGTGCCCTGCAGGGCTGCCAGCCGCATTTGGTATTGGCACGGCCCAGATTCAGTACCAGTCTGCGGGGCCCATCCATGCACTAGAATAGTCCCTAAACAGGATGATCCACCCTGCAGTCCCAACAGAGTACAGCTTCAACCTAAGGCCAACTCCTATGTGTCCTGGGCTGTTTTAACCTCCTTTCTTCCTCCATCACTCCTTTTCTCTCCTCTGTTTTCCCCAACCTTCCCTCCATCCCTTCTTTCTCCAGCCATCCTTGAACAGGAAATTAACCGCTCTCTGTCACCCCCCCTGGAGGGTCCACTTCCACTCCCTTGTCCTGCCCCGTCAGCCCCCCAGCCCAGAGAATTGCTGACCATTGAGGAGGAGAGCGAGAGACTTGCAAGAGAGCTGAAAGAGGTGTGGGGGTGGTGGGTGCAGGTGTTGGGGGTGGGGGGTCAAGCATGGAGAGGGACATAGGTTTGGTTTGCTTTCAATCAGCAGCTGGCTTTCAGCCTCAGATACAATGTGTGTGGATTCTTTAGCCACTTAGTAGCTTAGTCTTTAAGCACTGAAGTACTGAAATGCACCAAAAACCTGCAGGCACTGTGGCCCGCCAGGACTGGAGTTAAACATGCAGATGCTGCGGTCCTCCAGGACTGGAGTTAAAATTGCAGGCACTGGGTGATTATAGACTATAAACTATAGACTATAGATAAACTGTAAGCTGAGTGCCCTGGTCTCATCATTGTTTTATGTTTTCTTTTTCTAGGTTTCTCGGAACAGAGACAGCCTCCGGGCACAACTGACCCAGCTCAGTCAGTACAGAGGAGTGCTCACACAGACGCACTCCCTTACCGCCTCACAGGTTAGGGACTACAACTCCCAACATACTTTGCAGCGAGTTCAGTACACCATTTGTGGTTGTTCTGTGTTGGTGTGGGGACTTGGGGCCTGTAGTTTGGCAGGGGCGGAAATTGGCCCAGATTACCAGGAAGCTGGTTTCCAGTAAATGAGGAACTTGTCGGAACATGCCAGAACTGGGTGACAAACATGTTTGGAATGTCAACCAGTAACGTGTGTAAAGTGTCCCATAATGCTACTCTGATATCTCAGGAGTGTGGAGGGAAAAAAGCAAGACAAATATATAAATGCACTTAACTTTAACTTAGTGGTCTCAGAATTAAAGTAAGTAATTGTGTTTGTTTAACATATGGCTTCTCCTGCTTTCCCCTATCCTGCCCAACCAGGCCCCACCCCCCAGCCTGGAATCTTCAGGCTTACTGGACAACAGACAGGACATCCGACTCAGGTCAGTTGTGATGGGTCAATTCACTGCTTCTTAACTGCATCATTTTTTTCTGTCAGGCTGTGCAGTGCTGTGGCTGGCCAAAGAATAGAACATTGGGCCTCATTCACCAATATCTTCCTAAGTTTTTTCTTAAATTTGTTCTTGAGAAATGTCCTAAGAAAAGTCTACGTCAGATTTATGACTTGTTCTTAAACCGCAGAATTGTTTGTACCTGTGTTCTTAAAATGATGAATCCCATTGTCGTCGTAAATGGAAAGCGCGTGCCAGTTGTTCCTAATTAGCATATCTCCATAAAAGGGCATGAGACTGCAGGGCCGTGTGCACACACAGAAATCGAAAGTAAAAGTTGAGAGCAAAGTTGATAATGCCCAAAAAAAAATCTAAAGAAGGTGGAGCACCAGACTCCAAACGTAAGAAAAACTTCAGTAGTTCTGAAGTGGTGGTATTGCTGCAGGAAGTGAACAGCAAACGACCTGTCATATTTAGTAGCGTCGTCAGTGGTGAATATAAAATAACACACACACACACAAAAAAAGATGCATGGGATGCTATTACTCGTTCAGTGAGCGCTGTATCCGGAAAATGGCACATGACTGATGAAGTAAAAAAAAATGGTTTGTTGTCAAGTCTGAGGCAAAAAAAAAAGAAATTCTGGTGGGAGTGGGTGTGTTATGCATTCAAACAACAAAGCGCTTCTCGTCACATTAATACCGCTAATTAAATCAACCGGCAGTAAACTGCATTGGAGTAAACCCGTTGTTGCACAAAACACTGCACAAAAAATTTACTGCCAGTCATTTTGGTGTAACCCCCCCGATGGTGTCACCCGGTGCGGTCCGCACTCCCGTAGTTACGCCTCTGAATATGTGTTCTCTTCTTCAACATGTCCATGTGTTTAAAAAGTGTTACCTAAGTGCTTAGTTTGTATTCAAAATTTAAACATTTGCTTTTGCAGTATAGATCAAACATGGCATAATTGAAACCCCCAAAAATAAAAGGTCACTACAATGGTTTGATTTTTATCATTTATTTACAGATGAACTCCCGCTGAGGCAACCACCCTGTGAGGCAGAATCTGGCACCTTAATGCTTTGTAAAATAATGAAAATAATTATTAAAAATATTATAAATGATAAAAATATTATTGTAATTTAAATCCTATAATATTATATAACTGTAGAATTGAAGAAAACGCAATAACCAATTATTTTGCACAAACATGTCAGCACTCAAATATGCGTAAGTGTGATCTTGAGTGTGCGTAGATTCAGTTCTGACCTAAGAACAAATCCCAAATAAGAAAACATAGGTGAATGTCAGAATCTTCATGAAAACTGTGTAAGTGGGTTTTAAGAATAAAATTCTTCTTAAGAAAGGTTGGTGAATGAGGCCCATTGTGTTTATTTCTCTTTTAACACATTTGATCGTATTCTTGGTTAAAATATGGTATTAAGAGAAGATTGTTTTTTTTAATGCCCTGCATCTGGTTTCTGTTTCATTTCCTCTTTCATCTGTCCACCCCCCTTTTAAAAAATCTTTTTTTTTAACATTGGTAGTTTTGTGGCAGGTGTGGTCCACCCTTGGAAAGCCCCAGCATTTGAACGGTTGCTATGGCGAGCTTGTCGTGGTTACATCATCGTGGATTTTCGGGAGATGGAAGAGAAGATGGAGCTTCCAGATACTGTGAGAGATTAGGGTCCTACTAGAAATTTCACTCTTTCACTGTGAGAGATTAGGGTCCTACCATAGATTCCAGTCCTTCACTGTGAGAGATTAGGGTGTCATTGTAGATTTCGCATCATCATTGTGAGAGATTAGGGTCCTACTTTAGATTTCACTCCTTCACATTTTTATTTCTGCAGTGCTGTTATAAACTGACATTAAGCAACAGAGTGTGTGTTAAAGAGAGAAAAGAGAGCACGAAGGATGGGTAGTGGGGTGGAAAGGAGGAGAGCATCTGCTCCCCGTCTTGATCACCTGACTGCTTTTCCACCAATCAAAGGGGGAGATGGTGCAGTGGACAGTTTTCCTCATCTCCTATTGGGGGGACCAGATTGGCCAGAAGGTGAAGAAGATCTGTGATTGGTGGGTGTTTTATGAGTCATTGGATGGTGCCTGGGGCTTGAAAATAAACTGAAATGAAATGAAAACCTGAAGCGAAAGGCATTTTTGCAGAAAAAAAAGACAAAAACCGAAACAAAATCAACGTTATTGTTAATGAACTAAAACTTTAAGTGAAAATTTAGGCAACCATTAATAATGTTTTTTTTTCCATTCCATGCAATTTAAGAAATTCTTGCATCACGTTTTCCTGTGTGGTGGTGCAAAATCATGGTGGTAGTAGCCAGTATTTATTTTCTGAGATTTTACGTCTAGACTGCTAGACAGTTTGATTTGACGAGATTAGGCAAACTTTTTGCTTGCTGGACACAATGGATCAGCATCATCCAAGTGGGTCTGCAAAGCGTAAATTGAATTAACAGAGAGAGGTTTGACTTGGCAGCAGTTCTGCAGAAGGTAATGTAACCCTTCATCAGTTGGTTTTGTTTTGTTTTGTTTTTTTGAGTTGCTGCTAGCTGCTAATGCTACTACCAGAAATGCTGCAGCCAGCATCTGCTAGTAGCTTGCCAACTAGTAGGCCTACACACACCACAACGGCACAGCAATTACTGAGTGCGCTTTAGTTTATTGATGGCTAATTCAGGAAGCTGGAATTCGTGGATAGCCTATTGTGACTGCTTTTGCTAAGTGAAAGTTGAAGAAGAAGACATTCGGGGGTAAGACACATTTCATTTATATCATGATGGTCGTAATTTGCATAGCCTAATTAATTATTGGTGATGCTTTGTCTATGCCTTCGATTTTCTCACTCAAAATGAGTAGGTCAGTCAGTGCATGTTATTAAAACAAATTCTGGCCCCAGTGCCGCGCGGTTGCCCGATTGTGTCATGACAAAAGTGAGTGGTATCATTTTGTTCTAAAGGTTAGTGCTACTGGGTGTTATCTCAGTGGATTTGTTAATGCAAAATATGACTTCCTATCATAACATGGATAAAGCTGACATTGTCATCCGTTTATATACAAATCAATTAAGTTGGATGTGATTAAACCGTTTATAAAGCCTGTATTTCATTGACCTATGTTGCGGCCTTACATAGTGTAAATTCCTGTCGGTGATCAAATTTGAAAGTTGCGTCTCTTCTGACGGGATTTCTTCTTATCACATCCTTATTTCAAACAGTTCAAACGTAGTTATGTTGTCATGGTGTTGTATTCACCGTGCCAAGTTATTAATTGGTAACACAGTGTGATATTGTCTGCCCACTCTGTTTTTCATCGTCCATAGAATGTGTTTCTTTTTCTAAACTAGGGTGGGTGGGTGGTGATGGGGGGTGGGCTTCATGTAGATAGTCATGATTAATACAATGGCCAATAGCCATGTGCATCTCAGAGAATGACTGCTGCCCCACTAAAAATAATATTATATATAATATATTTGTTTTCAAGCTCTGACAGTGGCACCCTGTTTCTGTCCTACAGTATGTGCAGCTGATGGGAGCTGATGATTATTTAGGAATATAAACACACATGTGATTAATAATCTCAAGGTTAATGTGCCATGAAAGTGTATCACATCTGTGCCATGGTGTTGAGTTTTTCTCTCTCTTTTTCTTTGTTTATCAAACACACGCAAACTCACATGTATGCATGCACACACACTCACATACACAGCTTCCACACTCACACCTTTGCATACCCAGAGAGCCCTGTGGAGAGGATGGAGATTCTACAGGGGTTGGAGGGCAGGATCAAAGACATTAAAACGGTGAGAGACCAGTGGCCCCAGCACAGTGTCTGCCCGCAGCATAGCATAGATTACAGCACATGAGTGAGCACCATGGTCTCAGAAGGAGTCCAACCTTTGCCACTGCCGGCTGTGGCCGGCAGCCCCACAGGAGTGGCACATAATTGGTTTTGTGTCGCTCAGAAATATGTGAGGGATACAGCCAGTTGGGATATAGTATATTTCATTGCTCAAGCAATTTCTTCTGACTGTTCGGGCATCCATGGCTAGCTATCTGTGCGCAAGTATGAATGGGTCTCCTCTGCCCCTGCTCTGTGCGTGTGCGGCTTGCGGCTGTGGTGCGTGTGCGGCTTGCGTTTCAGTGGAGAACTGTGGATTGCCTTCACTCTCCCAAGACAACAGCAGGGGCCATGTAGAAGCATGCTCATGGTTTGTAAATTGGACATTCCAAATTTGGGTAGGATCAGAGATGCCAAATTTAAAAAACAAATACAACTGTTTTTTTTTTTTTACCTGCCTTCATTCAGGTGCTGTCCCAGACGGAGCATTACCTGCAGCAGTTGCTGGCCCGTGCGGTGGCTGTCCTACCCCAGTGGAAGGTCCGGGTCCAGAAAAGCAAGGCGGTCCAGATGGTTCTGAACCTCTGCAGCCCGTCCGTCACAGACAAGTGCCTTATCGCGGAGGCCTGGTGCCCCATCAGCCAGATACCTGCGCTGCAGAGCGCTCTGAGAGAAGGATCGGTGAGGGAGGGAGGGAGAGCCAGAGAGAGAGAGAGAGAGCGAGAGAGAGCGAGAGAGAGCGAGAGAGAGCGAGAGAGAGCGAGAGAGAGCGAGAGCGAGCGAGCGAGAGCGCTTAAAATAATGCACAGACACTGACTCTGAGTTGGGTGGACTCAGTCTCCTGAATTGTTGCTGAAATTATCTCTCATTGCATGACCGCACATTACACTATTATTATTGTTATTATTATAATAACAAAACTCATGACATTAATAGTAAAAAACCTCTCTCTCCGTCTATTTCTGTGTGTCTCTCTCTCTCCTTCTCCTAGAGGATGAGTGGTAGTGGAGTGGAGTCCTTCTATAACCGTCTCCCCTCCCCCACTGCGCCCCCCACACTCTTCACCACTAACTCCTTCACTGCTGGATTCCAGAGCATTGTGGATGCTTATGGCGTGGCCAGCTACAGAGAGGTAAACCCAGGTAACCCACTTTAGGGTTAGAGTGGAGCATCTAACCAAGGTAATTCACCTTACGGTCAGAGTGGAGTATCTAACCCAGGTAACTCACTTTCTCTCTCTCTCTCTTCTCTCTCAGCGGTGTATACTATAATCACCTTCCCCTTCTTATTTGCTGTCATGTTTGGGGACGTGGGGCATGGTCTTCTCATGACTGTGGTGGCACTGTGGATGGTCCTGGAGGAGAAGGACCCTAAATTGAGGAACAACACAAACGAGGTACCGACCAACCCATAACCCTGTACACCTACCCTGATCTCTCCATGGTAGATTCTAGGGGTGCACCGATCGATTGCACGTGGATCGGAACCAGGCGGTTTTTGGCCGATCTGTATTATGGGTTTTATGATGTGAACAGCGTCCATGCACATGCTGCATTGGAATACTGCTGATATATATTTCTTATTTTTGTAATCTTTTACATCAATCTTATCAGTTCTGATACTATTTTACTTAACTACTTTATTGTCAAGTGCTGGCATAAGATTTTGGGAAGTGAAAAACTGAGGTCCTGACTCACTGTGGTTATTAAAGATCCCATGACACTTATCGCAAAGAGTAGGGGGTTCCCCGGTGTCCTGGCTAAAATCCCAGATCTGGCTCTCACAAAAACTTGCCACCCAATCATCCCCTGATTTAATTGGCTAAAAAAATGTTCTCTCCCTCCAGTGGAGCTGCTCAGTGGCCAACAGTAGAGGATTGTGGTTGTACTGGGCAGCTCCCAGGTGTGAATGTGTATGAGTGTGAAGCAGGGCGTTGCTGCAAAAAAGCATCCGTGCTCAGCGAACCTCCCCTGGGTAAATAAAAGTTAAATAAAAATAAATAAATAAAAGCAATACACATTACAGGTAAGACATGTTGACTGTACTTGCATCTTTTGAGGAGCTTACTAGTGAAATTGAATCTTTCGAAGGGAGTGTGACAGATGTCATTCTGTTCATCGTTGCACTGAAGGGTCTCCTTAGATAAACACTGGCACAGATCATGGTGTGAAGCCGTCAAAACGCATTCTTCTGGAAGCACTTGAGAAAAGATCTAGTCTGGTTCCTCCTTGGGAGCAATTTCCAAACAATTGAAGGTACCATGAGCATCTGTACAAACAATTGTATGCAAATATAAAAATCTTGGGCCCACACAGACACTGCATCGTTCAGGAAGGAGGCACAAATTAACCCCCCAGGGCTGAATGAACTTTGGTCCGAAAGGTTCAACTGAACCCCAAGACAAACAACAAAGGAACTGGTGAAAGAGTTGGAGGCATCAGGTACCAAAGTATCTACATCCATCATTAAGAGAATTCTGCTTCGGCATGGCCTGAAAGGAAGGAAGGAAGAAGCCCCTACTCCAAGACCGGCATAAAAAAGCCAGAATGAAGTTTGGAGGTGATCACCAGGACAAAGACCTAGCATTTTGGAGGAGTGCTCTCTGGTCAGATGAAACAAAAAGTGAACTCTTTGGCCATAATGATCAGCGCTATGTATAGGGGAAAATGGTGAGGCTTTTAATCCAAAGAACACTATCCCAACTGTGCAGCATGGAGGTGGCAGCATCATGTTGTAGGGGTGTTTTGCTGGAAAAGGGACTGGTACACTTCAGAATATAGATTGTATCATGAGGAAGAAGGATTATCTAGAAATACTGAACGCCTCAAGACATCAGCTAGAAAGTTAAAACTTGGTCGCAACTGGGTTTTCCAGCAGGACAATGATCCTAAGCATACCTCCAAAGTTGTAACAAAATGGCTTAAAGACAACAAAGTGAAAGTATTGGAGTGGCCGTCACAAAGCCCTGACCTGAATCCCATAGAAAATTTGTGGACTGAACTGAAAAAGCATGTCTGAGCAAGCAGGCACAAACCTCACTAAGTTACACCAGTTCTGTCAGGAGGAATGGGCAAAAATTCCGGCAAAGTATTGTGAGAAGCTTGTGCAAGGCTACCCCAAGTGTTTGATGCAAGTTAAGCAATTAAAAGGCAATGCCACGAAATACTAACAAAGTGTATGTAAACTTTTGACCCACTGAAAACCTGATATAGTACATAAAAGCTGAAAAAATCTGTCTCTTAGCTATTATTTTGAAATGACCTCTTATGGAAATAAAGTAGATACCCTAATTGACTTAACGCAGGAAATGTATGGTAACATGAAATGTGTGGAGTTTCAATGGGTCTCATTCACCAATATCTTCCTAAGTTTTTTCTTAAATTTGTTCTTGAGAAAGGTCCTAAGAAAAGTCTACGTCTTTAGTCTAAGTGTATGTTAACTTTTGTCCTCAACTGTAATATTTATAGTAATAATAATGAAAGTATCTGAATATATTGGTGGCCTATTGAGAAAATAAACAACATATTTTCTTTGTTACCTTTTGTTTAAAGAAAAAAGAAAAAATACTTTAAAAATTGGCAACCAGAATCGACCATAAAAATTTGTGATTGGTGCACCCCTAGTAGATTCTGATTGGTGAGTGATCTGAGCTTGTTTCTCTGGTAGATCTGGAGGATGATGTTTGGGGGCAGATATCTGATTCTACTAATGGGTCTGTTCTCCATCTACACTGGAGCCGTGTACAATGAATGCTTCAGCCGTGGACTAAGTCCATTCACCTCCGGCTGGCACCTGCAGCCCATGGTCCAACACTTTAACTGGAGGTATATCATAAACACTACTAATTCATTACACATTCTGTACTTGCTATGAATACATTCGGACATAGCTGTATTTCTGTCCCACAGTGATGACACCCTCAGGCAGTACCAGTATCTTCAGCTGGACCCTAGTGTGGAGGGTGTCTTTCAGGGCCCATACCCCTTTGGCATAGACCCGGTACTTTCCACGCCTATCCCCTTTCACTTCTTCTTAGTCAACATGTCCCTCCCCCCCCCTTTTGTCTCATTTGCCATCACTGATTAAATTTTTAAAAAGAATACTGTTAAGAATATGCTCTCCCTCACTATTCCTCTCTCCTCTCTCTACCTCCTTTTCCCTCCCTCCCTCTCTTCTCAGATCTGGAGATTAGCCAATAACCATCTGACCTTCCTCAACTCCTATAAAATGAAGATGTCTGTGATCATTGGTGTCATGCACATGACATTTGGAGTCTGCTTGTCCTTCTTCAACTACACGTTAGTCTGCTCCTTATGTCTCTGTCAGTTAAATTAATAATAGTTATGACAGTAACAATAATGGTATGAACAGTATCATAAAAATATAATAACAATAATAGTAATGTGAAACATAAAGATAAACATGGGACAAGCTTTTGCCTTAGTGGCTTGCTGTGCCTGTAGCTTCAGTATGTTTTCAGTTATAGGGTTGTAGTGATGTTGTGACACTGCACTTCTACGTTCCCTCAGGTAATTTTTGTCTGGTTTGCTTAATTTTTTCCCCCTTGATTTCTCACTCTCTCGCTCAATTTCTCTCTTTCTCTCCTTCCCACTCTCTCGCTGTCGCTCTTGCTCTTTCTGCAGGCACTTTGGGGAGATCAGCAGTGTGTTCCTGGTGTTGATTCCAGAGCTAGTTTTTATGCTGTGCCTCTTTGGTTATCTGGTCTTTATGATCATATATAAATGGATTGTCTTCGGGCCACTAGAGTCCAGGAATGCCCCTAGCCTCCTCATTCACTTTATCGACATGTTCCTGTTCACACAGAACGCAGAGAACCCCCTGCTCTACTCTGGACAGGTTTGTGTGTGTTTGTGTGTGTGTACAGTGTATTTTGTAGGTGGTGCTGGTCATATTCGCTGTGTGTGTGTCTGTGTGTAGTATATAGTACAGATTGTACTGGTCATATTCAGTATGTGTGTGCAGTTTATAGTACAGATGGCGCTGTTCATGTTCACTGTTTGTATTTTACAATCCAGATGGTGCTGGTTATATTCGCACTGTGTTGTCTGTGTACATAGTTTACGGTACAGATGGGGCTGGTCATACTCGCTGTGTGCTCGGTTCCTGTCCTACTCCTGGGGAAGCCAGTACACCTTCTTATCAGGCACCGAAACAAGCCCCGCCACACAGTGAGTTACTGAGTTAGGGAGTGACTGAGTGCATTTTTAAAAATTTGTGAGTGTCTGAGCGTGTTTTTAAGTGTGGATCAAATAACGAGGACACAGTGTCAGCGAAACACCACTCTTACATAGCACCCCTGAATTTCGGCTGCTTGAGTCAGAATAACTCCCCCTTGTGGAGAATCTTCAGCTTGCCAAATGTGAGCAAGCTGATAGAAATCTTCTGCTTGCCAAATGAGAGCAAGTGAGAGAAATGGATCCTAAGGATGTGGTGTGTTGCTGTGTTTCCCTCTTAGGGTGAACGACGCTCTCTGCTGTCGGAAAGTGGCTCCATCAATGCCCTGCCTGGAGATGTAGAGGAGGGAAGGCAAGGTGAACCAGAGAAGGTGAGGAAGGACGGAGAAAAAGACTGTTTTTGGGGCTGTCACTGAAAAGGCTTAAAATGGGTTTACACTTTCAGCCTTTTCTGCCTTATATTTCCTCATCTCTCTTTCTCCCTCAGTACATCCTTTTCTTTTCTTTACTTCATTTCTTCCTCCCTTTCTTTATCTCTCTCTCCAGGAGTTTAATATGTCTGAGGTGTTTATGCACCAGGCCATCCACACCATAGAGTACTGCCTGGGCTGCATCTCCAACACCGCCTCCTACCTGCGACTGTGGGCCCTCAGCCTGGCACACTCACGTGAGTGTGTGTGTATGTATGTGTGCAGTATGTAAAATGTGTGTAAAATGTGTGTCTAACGTGTATAATGTGTGTGCTGATGAGCTGTTGGTGCTACTTTGGGTGATGGTGTAATGAGTGCATAATGCGTTTGCTGCTGAGCTATCGAAGGTGCTGTGGGTGATTGTGTAAAGTGTGTGTAATGTGTGTTTAACGTGTGTGTAATATGTGTGCTGCAGAGCTGTCAGAAGTGTTGTGGGTGACGGTGTATTGTGTGTGTAATGTGTTTGCTGCAGAGCTGTCGGAGGTGCTGTGGGTGATGGTAATGAGGATCCCATTCAAACAGCAAGGCTACGTGGGCTCAGTGGTGCTGGCGGTGGTGTTTTCCTTCTTTGCGCTGCTCACTGTCGGCATCCTGCTGGTGATGGAGGGCCTCTCCGCTTTCCTGCACGCGCTTCGTCTGCACTGGTGAGAGACGCTGTCTAGTTGCCATGGTTATGGAGATTTGAGACAGCTGATTTTGTCGGTTATGTTACCAGAGCTGACCATCATCTCAGTGTTGCAGGCTGTTTGGTCATTGATGTTAGCCTGCCTGATTTACTGGCAGATTGGTCAGGCATGTGAGCATGTCTCTCTTAGAGGCTGATAGAGGTAAATAATTGTGATTGAGGGTATATTTGGGGTGCTGTGTTTCACATCTGGAGGTTGTGGTCAGGTCAGACTTTGTACCTAGTAACCCAGGTCAAAGGTTATACAGTGATTCTACAGGGATGTCCTGGCAAATGTTTGAGACCTGCCTGCTCTTCCCTGATTTAATGTTCATGGTTCAGTCTTTTAAGGTATTGTGGTGTTGGAGTTCTGCTTGTAGTGTTATTGGTGTCTGTTTCCTTGTGATTGCTACATAACATTTAATGTTTTTTTCTTTTCCAGGGTGGAATTTCAAAACAAATTCTACAGCGGAACGGGCTACAAACTCAACCCCTTCTCCTTCTCTGTGATAATAAACGCTTCCTTAGCCAATTAATAATGGTTGCCAATTAAAAGTTCAAATTACTAGATAATTTTCTTTGTACTTATGATCATGTGGTCCTGATGACATACTTAAGACTGATTGTTTGTTCTTGTCACAGATTAAATTTTGATATTATTTGAGGCTATTACTTTTTTTTTACACATCATTTAAGATATGAATCACTGGTGCAAATCACAAAAACACTGGAAGATTTTTCAACCCACATTTAAACCCACATTTCAACCCACGTTTCTTTCAATATATCGCCATGTTCCCTTTTTTTTATTTGTTGAATTTGCATTAAACATTTGCAAGTGTGTCAGAGAGCGTTCATTGTCTTTTTTGTGTGCATGTATTTGGGTTTCTCTGGTGAGTCAGCCCTTCGTGAGAGGACTGGAGTAGCATTGCAGCTCATTGCTTAAATGCATGCTGATCCTTAGTGACAGGACATAAGAATGTCAGGAGAATGAATTATGCAAACCCTTAGACCTGTCTGGGCCCTTTTTTGGGCCAAAAGTATGTGGACACCCGAACATCACACCCATATGTGCTTCTTGAAAATCTCATTCCAAAACCATGGTCATTCATAGGCATTAATATGGAGTTGGTTCCCCTTTGCTGCTACTCCACTCTTCTGAGAAGGCTTTCCACTAGATTCTGGAACATGGCTGCACAGATTCGCTTCCATTCAGCCACAAGAAGGTCGGGCACTGATGTTGGGTGATGAGGGCTGGCTCGCAGTCGGCGAGCCAGCCCTCATTGTTTGTGTGTTTTACCCCATTCTGTTTTACGAAAGTCTCAAATTCTTTTGTGACCAGCTGTGGTCCGTTGTCCAAAACTAACTCCTCTACTAGCCCGTAGGCTGCAAACATCCCCCTGACTGCTTCTACAGTAGCTGTAGCTGAAGTGTTTGCCATACACTTTACCTCAGGCCAGCGTGAGTATGCATCAGTGACTACTAGGATGTTGTTTTTACCCTTTTGGGCGAAGTCTATGTGAATGCGCTGCCAGGGTCTCTCAGGCCATTTCCAGGGGTGCATAGGTGCTGTAGGTGGCATATATTTATTAGACTGACACACCTGGCAACCTTTAACCAGGTCTTCTATCTCTGAGTCTAACTTAGGCCACCAAAAGCGACTTCTTGCCAGAGCTTTCATTTTAACGTGCAGTGGTTTTCATGCAGCTCTTTCAGCAGTTTGTTCTGTAATGGAGCTGGTCTAACAGTTCGCAGACCCCACAACACACAATCCCCTTCTACTGTGAGCTCATCTCTCCTAACCCAGTATGCCTTTAGTGCTGGGCACTGGCGCATTTGCTATGGCATCTGTCTTGTCCTGCACTGGATGAATGCCCTGCTCATCTATCTTGTGACCTAGGTAAGTGACACTGGATTGGAAGAACGCACATTTGTCTCTGTTCAACTGGAACCTCTCTCTTTTAGTCTCTGCAGCACCGCTTCCACATTATGCAAGTGGTCCTCTGTGTCTTTCCCACTTATAAGTATATCATCCAAAAAACAGACAGTGCCCTGGAGACCTTGTAGGACCTGGTTCATAATAAGCTGGAAAATAGCTGGTGCACTGGACACTCCATAAGGCAACCTGTTCATCTGGTAAAGGCCTCTCTGCGTATTTATTGTCAAATACTTCTTAGACTCAGACTCTATCTCTACCTGCTTGTAGGCCTGCGAAGGTCTAGTTTTGTGAACCGTTTACCGCCTGCTAGTGTTGCAAACAGGTCCTGTGTCTTAGGTAAGGGATACTGATCCACTACTACCCACTCATTCACACCCACTTTGTAATCCCCACATATTCTGACCTTTCCTGTTTTCTTTGGCAGACATACTATAGGGGATGCCCACTCACTGTACTCAATGGGAGTAATAACCCCCTGCTCTTTGAGCTCTACCAGGTGCTTGTCTACTGCCTCTCTGAGTGCGTACGGTACTGGTCTGGCCTTACAAAACTTGGGCACTGCATTGTCTGCTACCCGGACTTTGGCTTGGACCCCTTTTACCAGGCCCAACCGTTCACTGAACACCTCAGCATACTTTTCACAAAGCTGCTCCACCGGACATGACACACGGTTTACTCTGGACCAATCCAGTGTTAGGTACCGGATCCAATTTCTCCCCATAAAAGTAGGACCGCCCCCCCTTGACACAGACTTTAGGACTTGGTCCCCACATTTCACTTTAACATCCATTTCACCTAGAACTTGAATGCTTTTACCAGAGTAATCCCTCAACATCACTTTGGATGGACGTAGTTTAAACTTTTTGAACCTTTTGTTATACATCCTCTGTGAGATAATGGACATAGCTGCCCCGCTGTCTACCTCCATCTTCAGCTTTACCCTGTTTACTCTGACCATTACCATATAGGGTTTTACATACTCACAGTCATCCCTAGACATAGAGAACAGTTCAAAGTCTTTTGCTGACCGTTCCTGCTCCCCTGGCTGTGGTGGCTGTTCGCTGGTCGCTGTAGACTGCAGCCTTATGGTGTCCTCTTAGTCCGATGCAAGATAACACGTCCCCGTCTTGTGTAGCATGCGCTGGTTGGGAGCGTTGCTTTCCACTGGTGACGTGTGTCCCTGCAGCTGGTGGTGGTCTCATTCGGCAGGCCCGCTCCAGATGGCCCATCCGCTGGCAGCCCTGGCACTGAAACTCTGTACTGACATGTCTGTGGTGTATGCCCGGTCCCCGAACAGCGGTAGCAGGGCTTGGTCTCCCCTTTTTGGCAGTCCGTCGTCCTCTGTTGTTGTCTGCCCCTCGATGGCCCCGATCGCTGCACCTCAGCTTTTGTGGTCACCCGATCCCGTTCTCAGTTGTGTCTGTGGCTGCTGAAATCTTAACATACTCCGCGAAGTGCACTTGAACTTGTTGACAATGTCTAATACCTTAGCCCATGCTAATGGTTCACCATATGTGGCACTCAGAAGTTTTCCTCGTAGATCCTTGTTAGCAAAAACCATAAACGAGTTGGTCCCGCAGCTGCTCTTCTAACGCAGCCCCAAACTCACATGTAGCTGCCAGTCCTTTCAGTGTAGCAATATACTCGGCTAACGACTCTCCTGCTAGCTGTTTTCTGTTACGAAAGGCATACCTCTCACTAAGCACATTGCGTTTTGGAGCATAAAAGTCTCGTAGTGCTTTCATCAGCTCTTCGAGTGTGGCCTCACCTGGTTTCTTTGGTGCTAGCAGGTCTTTCAGCAAGGTAAACATTTTCAGGCCCACGACTGCCAGAAAAACCGCTTTCTTTCGGTCACTGTGTATTTCGTTGGCCTCCAAAAACTGTGTAAACCGCTCCTCATATGCATTGAAACTCTCAATAGCTTCGTCAAAGCATAAGCCGGTCTCTGTGCCGAACCCATGCTGTCTCTCATCGTAACGTTAGTCTTTTTTTAGCTCCGCACCGAAAGGGGAAAAAAACACAGCTCTAACTAACTAGCTAACTCGTTCAGTTGGTCATCGATGTAATTTGGGGAATTAACCCAAAAAATAATTATCCCATCCTCGTCGCCACTTTGTTACATCTTGAGATGCAGGGTTCTTTTAAATCAATGACTCTGATACCGATTAACTTTTTAAAGCAACTCACTTTATTTTCTCTTCTCCGTGCACACATACGTCTCTTTCTCTTTTGGCTGCCTCATTCAGACTGAACTCGCCCTGCCTTAGCAACAGACTACCATTTACATTTTTTGACCAATAAAAAGAGAGTGACCAAGCAAACGACCCCCTTCAACTCATAATGACCCCAAACTGGTAATTTGTTTTTAAACACAAATACACCAGTTATTCTGCAGCTCTGTGGTCCAGTCATTTAAAGCTGAGGTTTAGTCCTGCTTTGTGTGTTACAGAGGGACAGAATCCAACTTCTGATTTTTTTGTTTGAGAGACTTTAATAAACTCTTACCATTGGTTACAGATCATGTGGTTTAATGCACACACACACATACACACACCTGGTTCATGCACTGGCAAAGCACAGAGAGAAACAAATGTGTGCAGGTACACAGCTAAATGCTTTCTGGAAAACACAGACATGACAAACATGCACATGCAACATCCTGGCACAGGGAGAAAAAAATACAATGCTGTAAGGCACAGTGTGGGGGGGGGGGGGAGTGGTAAATCCTGAAAAGCCACCATCACATATGGTAATATCCATACAGTTACTATAAACAGGGCTGAGACATTTTGTAGCACCAACCCGTTGCCGGATCCCAGGCACTAGCACAGTACAGTGACGTAACTGTGGAAAAACGTGCTTCAAAGCTTTCAACAAGTTTCGATCCCATTATTGTATTTTTAAAAAACATTGCTGTGGCCAGATTAAAAATACTAGAGCTGCAGTTATTAGTTGCATTCCACACGACATCCATGAGGAGCATTGGATTCGATATACTGTGGCAAGCAATCTCTCCATCAGTGGCACGTTATCGAGATGTACTCGCCAGCGTGTGCTCAAGATGGCGGGACGCTTCGGGTGAAGTGAAAACAAAAAAAACAAGGCCTTGATAAGTAATCATTTCCAGCGTAGTTTCACATTCTTACAATAAAGACAGCTTAAAATAGTATTATTGCATAGATCTTTGTAAAGAGGAGTGAGACAGAGAGAAAGGGGGAGAGGGAAAAAAGATGCATAAGAGTGTTCAAATAATACTTGAAACAAAAATACATTTATTAATTGTGTCTCGACTATGCAAAAACAGCGCCATTGTGTTCTCTAATGGTAATAATATAAACAGTAAACCACATCTACAGTATGTCAATGTTTCCAGGGAAAGAGACAAAGGTTGCAAGATTTTACGCAGTCATATGACACAGAATAGCAAGACTGTATTTGCTGTGATCAGGCAGGCATGAGGGGGGGGGCTGATAGGGTTCCCAATAAAACACTATGATCCAATGTAATACTGTAAGGGCTAAGGTACTCCAGTGATACACACCAGGCTAGCACTGGGGCAGGGTGCCGAGGGTCTGTTTCTCTCAGAGACACACAAGCATTGTGCAGTAAAAAATACTGTGTTTTATAAACACAAGTGCTGCTGTAAATATTACAGGAGTGGCTGGATGCTGGAGGAGTGTTTGGAGGTGTTTTGGACATTCTAATGCCCCTGGTCGCTGGACTAATTAGCAATTCTTTCATGGTTATGTATAACATGTCAACACACTGTTTGTGTTTAAACAGCCCCTACAACGTACTACTTCCCTTATTGCCTGAAGATAACTGGTTTAAGCAGTTTGCTGTGCAGTGCGTAGACCAGAACGTTTTCCCTCTCCCTCTATTTCTCTCATCATCTCTTTTCATCCCCTCACCTCACCCACTCTTCCCCTCCTCAGTCCTCTCCCCATCGCTACCTCCCTCTCCTCTCTTCTCCCCTGCTTCCTCACCGCTACTAAGCAGGGAAAGCCCCACCCTGTTCTGCCCCCCGGGCCCACCCCTGGATGGCAAGTGGCTACGTGGCTCAGGGGACACGTCCACATGGGCCCTCTGATGAACGAGGCCCTTCCGGCCTTGGCTCTGGACCTGCCTCCGTTGCCCTGGTGACCTCCGCTGAGTGGCAGCCAACTGGAGCTTGGGTGGAAGTGGGAAAACAGCATGAGCACCACAAAATTTCTCCATCTCCAAAAAATGATGATTGCCTTTTCAATAGAAGGCCAGTCACATGGAACAGATACCAGACTGTGAGGCCCCTCCTGGAACTAGGATGAGCCTTCCAGCAGATACGACACCCTATCTGTTCTGTTCTTCTCTTCTGTCGTTCCTCACCTGCTCTTTCTCGCACCCTCTGCTTTCCTCCTCATCCTGCTCACAGATGGACTGCATGAGGGAGAACAGGTTCATCCTCCTGCTCCGGCTCGGACTCTTTAACACCTGATAGAGAGGGAGGAAGAGAAAGGGGCCCATCCGGAAAGGGAGAGAGAGTGAAAGAGATGCAGTGAGAAGGGAGAGATGTAGAAAAAGGCAAAGAGTTAAAGTGTTCTTCTCAAAGTCACATTTATGTGACTTGCTGCAATAGTCACTCCTTTTGTGTTGCTTGTTAAGTATAAGTTACAATACAGCCAACCACAGGACCTACAGCCAAGCAGACTGTACAGCCAATCACAGAATTCACACAGCACATGCAGACCCTATACAGCCAATCACAAGACCCACACAGCACATGCAGACCCTGTACAGCCAATCACTGGGCCCACACAGCACATGCAGACTCTACGGCTAATCACAAGACCAAAACAGCGCATGTAGACCCTACAGCCAATCACAGGACTCACACAGCACACGCAGACTGTACAGCCAATCACAAGATTCACACAGCACATGCAGACCCTGTACAGCCAATCACAAGACCCACACTGCACATGCAGGCCCGGTACTGCCAAGCAGATGGAGAGAGTGAGATTAATGTGGGGTGGAGGTGTAGAGAGAACTGCTACCGTGTCACTGTCCTGGAGGTGCATAAGTGGGGTGTCCTGACGGGGGAAAGGGGTCAGGGGGTGACTCTGCTGGGAGACAGAGGGAGGAGCTGGCTCTGGGAACACCTATGCAGAGAGAGAGAAAGAGGGGGAGAGAAGGGGAAAGAGGGAGAGAGAAGAGTAGCAGTGTAGTTTAGCTGCTGGAGCAGTAATGGCAGTTTATTACTGTAACACTGCATTATTTACCCAAGTCACATGATGGTGCTAACAGATCCATACCTCCTTTTCTTCCTCCTCCTCTTCCTCTTCCTGTTCTTCTGGGCTCTCCTCCTCCACCTCTTCTTCCTCACTTTCTCCTTCCTCCTTGTGGTTCTGCAGGGACTGTTTCCTCAGCTCCCGTGACTTCCTCCTCTTCCAGAGGGTGCTGTGGCGCTGCTGACTAAGAAAAGAAGAAGCCGATACATACATGAGAACGCGCGCACGCGCACGCGCACCCGCACACGCACACACACACACACACACACACACACACACACACACACACACACCTGGCCTGCAGAATCCCACTGTAAATGTGTAGTTGCTTCAGGAAGCCTTCGTTGGGCTTTATCACATGACGTCTCTCCATGACGTAGGCCAGGGCGTAGTCCAGCGGCCACTGTTGCTGCTTCATGGCATAGGCCACCACGGTAGAGGCTGAACGGCTAACACCCATCTTACAGTGCACCAACACAGCTTGTCCACTCTGCCTAAAAAAACACCATACCAAGAACACTCAGATAGGCTAAGATATACAATTACAGACTCAGGGAGACGCTAAAGATATCAAACACCAGCACAGACTCACAGGGAGATGCAAAAGATATCAAACACAAGCACAGGCTCGCAGGGAGATGCAATAGATATCAAACACAAGCACATGCTCGCAGAGATGCTGAAGATATCAAACACCAGCACACACTCTTGATGAGATTCTAAAGATATCAAACACCAGCCCAGTTGCACAGGGAGAAGCTAAAGATATTAGACACAAGCAAGGCTCTCAGAGAAATGATAAAGATTCTCAGGCAAATGCTAAGGTAGGTTGTTGACACTGGATTTTAAAAAAGGGACGGGCGGGCATTATGAACACAATACCTGGCTATCTGTTTATATACGATCTGTGGAATGAGCAAAACCTAACCACACATTTTAAGGAAATTAGAAATCCAACCTGGATGGATATTTTTGGGCCCAAAAAGAAGAAATGCCCTGGTTCAGCCTAGCTAAATATATCAAAATACCCACACGTCAGCACAGGCTCTCAGAGAGATGCTAAAGATGTCAAACATATACATCGGCACAGATAAAGGTGTAATGCTCAGTGCAGGATTTTGGCAGGCCTGTTACCCTAAACAAGGCATGGCCATGGAAGCATTTTGAAACAGTTTGACTTTTTTTGTCTTTGCTTGGGGTGCCAGTCAGGGCTAAGCCTGACAATTGAATATTTTTTAGTAGTCTGGTTTTAAGTATAGGATGGCATTTGCATCAGTCATGCCATACACAGGATCCATGTATTAAAATAAATGGGCCATGAAAATGACTCCAAATATCTTTCTCATGAACCCTTAAATAAACCAAGTAGGAGAATAATGCAGTAATAAATAAATTCAAGGAAATGTTTATACTATAAAACAAGACATTCACATAAAGCAAGCATGAAACAGAATATCACAAAAAATCACCCCAGGTCAATTCAGTCCAGGATTTTTGTGTTAAAGAAGAACAAAAAACAAAAACTACGTTCCACGAATTACCGATTTCTGGGTTGACATGTAATTTCCAGGCGCTTATTCAATTGTTCCGAACGATAGTTTGAAGGGTAATTACACCCTAGATTTTTTTTATTTTTTTAGCTGTAAACATGTTTGAAAATCAACTTTCTAAAAATTTTAATCTGTCGTTTTAAAAAAAAAAAAACATTTCTGAAATTATGTAATTTCATTGGGAAAATGGAAAAGAATAAATGAATGAATAAAAACATCTGGCTGCTGCCTTCTAATGTTAGAAAAATGTTTTCTGCATTCCACTCTGGCCCCGCCCCAATCACAATATTTGAGTACTTCTTTGGAGATATTACTATGTTCTGTAGATGTCAATCAAGATAGCCAGTCAGAAAATTGTTGTCGCCCGGAAATTCTTCCGTTTACTTTTTAATAAGATGGAACACTGCTGGCACCTGATTGACTAGACTGGTTTCGGCTTCTCAAACCGGAGAAATATGGCGGCCTGTTCATAAACTCACTCATATTCCACCTAAATGGTCCACGAAAATATGTTTCTGAAAACATTTGAGGTGAGAAAGAGGCCATGTAATTCTTGAATCATGGTTCATATTTGACCTGAAATGAGTAGTTTGATAGTCCTGCGTCCTGGGGTGGGTGGAGTTGGTGTGTCCATCTCATTTACATTAAGTATTCTATATGCAAATTATTTGTACAGCGTAGTGGTACCTGGCTCATGAAACTCAGATCAAACATAAGTCTAATCTTATCTTATCTTATTTTATCTTATCTTCATCTTTATCTTAAAAGACACACCAACTCCACCCACCCCAGGACGCATTTTTCAGAATTGTAGGCTCAGCCAGGCTGAAAGAGTGAGTGCAATTACTCTTGAACAATAAATAAAATTCATTTGAGAATCAAAAAGTGCATCATACTAAACGGAAAATACCATAATAGCTTAATCCTAAATTAACAACACATTTACGGTAGACTCAATCACGCAGTTAACAAGAAGCCGTTGGTTCACCTTACCACAATGAAAAAACAACAATACAATGTAAATTCATGCCAAAGGAAGACCACACTTTTCACAAGAAAAGAAAAACCCACGATACAACAAAACAGTTGGAATGAACAACTAACAGCCCCCAGAGTGAGTCAAGTCAATTGGTCGGTCAGTCGATGACTTGTAGAATAGAAAGCTGCAGGTCAACAACTTATTTATTTATTTATTTACATTTTCTTAAGATCTGTAGTATCCACACATCCACAGATGTTGCAATCCAGTTGGTTACTGTTTGCAATAAGTTATACAGGCTACACAAACTGACCGCCTAATACAGAAAACAAAGCAAAAGACAATTCCGACATTGTAACATTGTGCATTTTAGATGGGTTTCCTCCCCACATCCCTGTTGACTTGCGCAGTTTTTCCACTGAGATTGTGGGCCTAATTAAAGGTAAGACAGAAGCCGGACAGGTAAAAGAGGGAAGGCCTTCCGTGACCATTTTCGACAGTCACAGTTTAAGGGGGGGACAAGGGACCTGAGTGGGAAGTGAGGGGTGGAGCTGTACCTGGCTGTGTTGATGAAGTTGTAGGTGGTGTTCCAGTGAGACAGCAGGTCGGTGGACTCCACGTCATACACGCGGATGTTCATGTAAGTGAAGGAATCGGGGAAGAAGTTGTCTATCTCCATGGTAATGTTCAAAATGTATCCCACACTGCCCACACAACAAGAGCATGTTATTAATGTATGTTATACATGTACTGTTATCAACCAGCATGTTATTACTAACATGTTATTACTTACACACACACACACACAAACACACGCACAATGGGCCTCATTCACTAAGTTTTTCAAAAAATATTCTTATTTTTGCTCTTAAAAATGTTCCTATGAAAAACCAATATGGGATTCATGACATGTGCAGACCTTTGTTTATGTGCATATCCCAGGTGTATGAGATGACTGTTTGTATATTTTATGCAAAATCTTGTTCATGTGATTAGCATAAGGAAACAACCATAAACGAATACCGATAATACTAAAAATTATGAATGTGAATTGTTCGTAGAAATGTTCTTAAACATAGTTTATGTTCAAATTTGATTATATGCATGTTTCCTGAATGAGGCCATTATCCTTGTCTAACACACACACAAGTATGCCTGTACACACCCCACACTCACACACATACACACACACACACACACACAATCTCTGTCTGTAAAACACATACACGCAAGCATACATGCACACACCAACCCTCACACCCATCAAAAAGCTTGAATGGAAAGTATTACTTGTTTTTCTGCAGTTCTTCAAAATTGGCAGCGTTCCATTCAGAGCCCTGGAAATGACAGGCAGTCTCAACCTAATCTGAATCCAAATCAAAACTGATTTCATTCTGATTTTGAATAAAAACTGAACCCAGTCTAAAATTGAATCAAAACAGCTACAAGGTAAGTTACTTTAATGTATTGTCATTAGGACTGTTTAAAACAGAACAATAGATACTCAAATGGCCTGAAGGATGAGCTCTCATATTTACAGTGTTTTAATGACATAGATGTATATAACATTATGACCACTTCTGGGGAAAGCCAGTCTGCTGCACTTGCACAAACACACAGCAGAAACTTCACTGCATATACTACCATCTTAAGTGTTGAAACCAGAGAAAGGAACTCTGCCAGAGATGCTGTTCACACATTCGCCCTAATTCACGTCAGAAAGAAGTGTACTTCTCATTGCGAGCTGCCCAGTCTACTCAGAAGTCATTTTAGGTTATTACATTTCATTTCAACTACCTGTGAATTTAAATTTAGTTCATGACTTCAACAGTGGCCATGACGTTCTACAGGTCGTTTTCAATTAATTAAGAAAACGTGAATTCATTTTCTGAATCGAACAAATTGTAATAGTGTAATTGACTGCCTGTTGTTAACATTCTGCCATCATTTACCTGCGTTTCGATGCCAGATTGTGGGGGTCATCCATGCTCAAGAACTGTGCTCTAACAGGATGAGTTCCCCACTTATATAGCCCACTCCGCTGATAAAATTATAATCACTTACATAATAAACAGGAAAAGAATTACAAGACTGAGCTGAACAGGGTTGATCACAAAATGGTGTCGGGCACACCTGGGTCAACTAACCATTTGAAATACCTGATCTAAAGAGACTTTGTCCCCACCAGTTAAATTTGTGCAATTACTGACAGTTTTAAAGGAAACATCCATTTTCTCCGGTATTCAGAACTAAATCCTTATTTTCAAGGTGCAGTTTGGGTTAGTTGAAATGTTTTGCTGAAAATACTCAGGAATCTGTTTTTATATCTAAATAAATTTCAGAAATGTCTAGGACTGCTCTCAAGCCTGATAACCCCCCGTCTCAGAGCATGCAGATGTGGGTCTCTCACCAGGTAAAGGTAGTCAAATATTTTGGAGGGTTTGTCCATCTGGGCCATGGTGACCATCATCTCATTGTCAATGTATTCCTTGTAGTCCTTCATGTCCATGCCAAAGCTGTTCTCCAGTGCTAACCGCACCTGTGATCACAAACAGCATCACACTTTATAAAACCCTGAGAGCATTGCACAGCACCCATGAATACCACTCTGAACATCACAGTCTGCCTGATCCATTCAGATTCAAATGTAAAAAAAATCAAAAATTACCTAAGCATTCTGTAAGTATTAATACAAGTATTAAAACAGACAAATGAATGGAAGACTAAATGTAAACATGGAAACTGCAACTGCTCAACAAAAGCTCTGTCTCTGCCCTTTCTGACTGTAAGAGCATGGCCACTGAGCCAGTACTTTCATCGAATCCATCTCCGCTTTGAAGGGAATCTCTCAAAGAAGAGATTCCCTTCAACTGTACAGTCTCTGTTCATAGCCATGAAGTCAGATGCCTTTGTATTCGGTGTCTGTTTCACAGGTCAATATAAATGTTTTTCTGGGTGGCATGGTGGTGAAGAGAGTAGCACTGTGACATCACAGCCAGAAGGTACCAAGTTCAAAAATCTGGCTGAGGGTCTTTCGGTGTGGAGTTAGCATGTTCTCGTCATGTCTGTGTAGGTTTCTTCCAGGTACTCCGCTGTCCTCCCACAGTCCAAAGACAAGCAGGTTAAGTTCATTAGAGAATCTAAATTGTCTGTGAGGTATAAATGTGCGAGTGAATGGTGGGTGGGCCCTTGGATGGGTTGGTGACCTGTCCAGGGTATATTCTGGCCTTTCACCTAATGTCTGCTGAGATGGGCTCCAGCACCCACCCGCCTCAACACCGTGACCCTGGCCAAGAGCAAGGGCCCAGTTCAGGTCCATTTTCTCACTCTGTTGTCATCCTTTTGTCTGCCCTTCTTATGGTACCTGTTTGCAGGTGATGCTCTCTAACTGAACCTGTTTTCTGATGATGTTTTGTAAATGTACCTGTTTGAAGGTGATGCACTCTGTGTCTGATTGAGGATGAAGGTCTCTAAAACTGTGCCTGTCTGCAGGTGATGTTCTCCTATTGCAATTGTTTGCAGGTGACTGTCTTGTGGAAGAGTATGTCTCAACTAGACAATTCCTGCAGAAATTGTGAAGTGTGGTTGCCGCCAACGCAACGTCGACTTTGTGCTGAATAGAGCGAACAGTTTCTGTAGTATAAGCAGAGACAGAGTATTGTGTACATGCTATAACATCACGGCAACGAGTTTATACATACAGCTTCTGTGAATAAGCATCGGCTGGTAGCCAGTACTAGTAACTTCTGTTATAACGAGGGGTGCATCAACAAGCAAGCGGAGTTGTGTACTGTAGCAAACGCGTTGAGGTGAGAAAGCGTTGCTTTCACAGGCTGAATGCGTAATGCGGTTATAACGAGACCAAAGTTTCCAACACGCTGGAATATAAAACGGTATTACAAAAGTAAAATTTGACATATTATACATTGTTAGAAAGCTTATTCTGTCACCTATTAGATCGATGATGTGTAGATGAAGGCAGATTGTACTACAAAGTTCGACAACACCCAAAGCAACATGTGTGGTATTACAAGCCCACTGAAGACCGGATCAGAAGCTGCTGCACACGTGTTGTTGACGGCGTTGTTGCACTCTTTAGTACAGTCTGGCTTGTTTGAGAATTCGTTTATTCAGTAGGTGAGAGCATAAGCTTTCTAACCAGGTATAACACGTGTAGTTTTGGTTTTGGAATATCGTTTTTTAGGTCAACCGAAAGTGTTTTAATCGTCGCATTCAATGCATGCACTCTTTGTTAGCACTAGTAGCATTCAAAGACGCTGCATTTGACGAAACGTTGTCAACGATTTTGCGTAATATCTTGTGAAATACTATTATTTTTGAGGAAATCTGGGTATGCCTAAGTCATATGTTTGTTGATATACCTAGCTGACAGCGTTTTCATTTGTAATTTTGCATTTGGAATACCGTTTTTATCGCGTGCACTTCCGCATTAAGCTATATCCACTGTGGTGGCTAAGTCGCCAGGAAACCTCGTTTGAACAACACAATCCGTGCATGTACGTCTTCGTCAAGGTTTTATCTACATTGTGGTATGAATCATTTGAAGTTTACGAATGTGTGTTTTCTGTAATTACGACGAAAATGGAGATATGCACCGCATCTGGATTCTAAATTTCCTGTAGATGAAGCAGGTTAAAAGTGCATCACGTGTGCTAAGCCGACCAATGCTGTGACTTCACCGCTCACATATGTATGACGTCACGTTTTACATTCATCCCTATGGGGAAAAATTGGCCATAAAAAGTCATATTTCTCAAAAACCGTGCAGCGAATCTTTCCACAAAGTAATAGCACGCGATTCCCAAAGAAGCCGGTCAATTTGACATATGGCACGTGTATGTGGTGCAAAAACTCTGGGAGGAGTAGCGGTCCAAAAAATGGGTGGAAAGAAAGAATAATAATAATAATATGTGCAATAATAATAGTGTGTTTGCCTAAGGCAACCACACTAACTAGACAATTCCTGCAGAAATTGTGAAGTGTGGTTGCCCCCAACGCAAAGTCGACTTCCTGCTGAACAGAGTGAACAGTGGTAGGTAGTTGCTATGATGTTTGAGGTGGCTGCTAGGGTGTTGCTAGGTGGTTTCCATGGAATTCTAGGTGGTTGCTAAGGTGTTCTAGGTGGTTGCTATGGAGTTCTAGGCAGTTGCCAAGATGTTGCTAGGTGGTTGCTATGGAGTTCTTGGTGGTTGCTAGGGTGTTGCTAGGCATTTGCTATGGTGTTCCGGGTGGTTGCTAGGGTGGTGCTAGGTGGTTGCTATGGAGTTCCTGGTGGTTGCTAGGTGGTTGCTATGGTGTTGCTAGGTTGTTGCTATGGAGTTCTAGGCAGTTGCTATGGTGTTACAGGTGGTTGCTAGTGTGTTGTTAGGTGGTTGCTATGGAGTTCTTGGCAGTTGCTAGGGAGTTCTAGGTGGTTGCTATGGTGTTGCTAGGTCATTGCTATGGAGTTATAGGCGGTTGCTAGGGTGTTCCCAGGGTATTTTAGGTGGTTGCTAGTGTGTTGTTAGGTGGTTTCTATGGAGTTATAGGCGGTTACTAGGGTGTTGCTAGGCAGTTGTTATGGTGTTCCAGGTGGTTGCTAGGGTATTCTAGGTGGTTGCTAGGGTGCTGCTAGGTGGTTGTTATGGTGTTGCTAGGTGGTTGCTTTGGAGTTATAGCCGGTTGCTAGGGTGTTGCTATGCATTTGCAATCATGTTCCAGGTGGTTGCTAGGGTGTTGCTAGGTGGTTGCTATGGAGTTATAGGCGGTTGCTAGGGTGTTGCTATGTGGTTGGTAGGATTTTCTAGGTGGTTGCTAGGATGTTGCTAGGTGGTTACTATGGAGTTATAGGCGGTTGCTAGGGTGTTGCTAGGCAGTTGGTATGGTGTTCCTGGTGGTTGCTATGTTGTTGCTAGGTGGTTGCTATGGTGTTCCAGGTGGTTGCTAGGGTGTTGCTAGGTGGTTGCTATGGAGTTCTAGGTGGTTGCTATGGTGTTGCTAGGTGGTTGCTATGTAGTTATAGGCGGTTGCTAGGGTGTTGCTAGGCATTTAATATGGAGTTATATGCGGTTGCTAGGGTGTTGCAAGGTGGTTGCTATGGAGTTCTAGGCGGTTGCTATGGTGTTCTAGGTGATTGCTAGGGTGTTGCTAGGTCGTTGCTTTGAAGTTATAGGCAGTTGCTAGGGTGTTGCTAGGCAGTTGTTATGGTGTTCCAGGTGGTTGCTAGGGTGTTGCTAGCTGGTTGCTATGGAGTTCTAGGTGGTTGCTAGGGAATTGCTAGGCGGTTGCTAGAGTATTCTAAGTGGTTGCTAGGATGTTGCTAGGTGGTTGCTATGGAGTTATAGGTGGTTGCTAAGGTTTTGCTAGGCAGTTGTTATGGTGTTCCAGGAGTTTGCTAGGGTGTTGCTAGGTGGTTGCTAGGATGTTGCTAGGTCGTTGCTATGGAGTTATAGGCGGTTGCTAGGATGTTGCTAGGTGGTTCCTAGGAGGTTGCTATGGAGTTATAGGTGGTTGCTAGGGTGTTGCTAGGCAGTTATTATGGTGTCCTAGGTGGTTGCTAGGGTATTCTAGGTGGTTGTTAGGGTGTTGCTAGGTGGATGCTATGGAGTTTTAGGAGGTTGCTAGAGTGTTCCTAGGGTATTCTAGGTGGTGGCTAGGATGTTGCTAGATGGTTGCTATGGAGTTATAAGCGGTTTCTAGGGTGTTGCTAGGCAGTTATTATGGTGTTCCAGGTGGTTGCTAGGGTGTTGCTATGGGGTTCCAGGTGGTTGCTAGGGTGTTCCTAGGTGTTTGTTATGGAGTTCTAGCTGGTTGCTATGGTGTTGCTAGGTGGTTGCTATGGAGTTCTAGCCGGTTGCTAAGGTGTTGCTAGGCATTTGCTATGGTGTTCCAGGTGGTTGCTAGTGTGTTGTTAGGTGGTTGCTATGGAGTTCTAGGTGGTTGCTAGGGTGTTGCTAGGTCATTGCTATGGAGTTATAGGCGGTTGCTAGGGTGCTGCTAGGCAGTTATGGTGTTCCAGGTGGTTGCTAGGATGTTGCTGGGTGGTTGCTATGGAGTTATAGGCGGTTGCTATGGAGTTCTAGGTGGTTGCTAGGGCATTGCTAGGCGGTTGCTAGGGTATTCTGAGTGGTTGCTTGGATGTTGCTAGGTGGTTGCTATGGAGTTATAGGCGGTTGCTAGGATGTTGCTAGGCACTGTTATGGTGTTCCAGGTGGTTGCTAGGTTGTTGCTAGGTGGTTGCTATGGTGTGTTCCAGGTGGTTGCTATGGAGTTTTAGGTGGTTGCTATGGTGTTGCTAGGTGGTTGCTATGGAGTTATAGGCGGTTGCTAGGGTGTTGCTAGGCATTTGCTATGGTGTTCCACGTGGTTGCTAGGGTGTTGCAAGGTGGTTGCTATGCAGTTCAAGGTGGTTGCTAGGGTGTTGCTAGGTGGTTGCTATGGAGTTCTAGGCAGTTGCTATGGTATTACAGGTGGTTGCTAGTTTGTTGTTAGGTAGTTGCTATGGAGTTCTAGGCGGTTGCTATGGAATTCTAGGTGGTTGCTATGGTGTTGCTAGATGTTTGCTATGGAGTTATAGGCGGTTGCTAGGGTGTTGCTAGGCATTTGCTATGGTGTTCCACGTGGTTGCTAGGGTGTTGCATGGTGGTTGCTATGCAGTTCTAGGTGGTTGCTAGGGTGTTGCTAGGTGGTTGCTATGGAGTTCTAGGCAGTTGCTATGGTGTTCCAGGTGGATGCTAGTGCGTTGTTAGGTGGTTGCTATGGAGTTCTAGGCGGTTGCTAGGTTGTTCTAGGTGGTTGCTAGGGTGTTGCTAGGTCTTTGCTATGGAGTCATAGGCGGTTGCTAGGATGTTACTAGGGGGTTGCTATGGAGTTCTAGGCGGTTGCTAGGTCTTTACTGAGTCCAATGACGCGACCCATAGTTCTCTAGGACAAACGGTTCAAAAGTTATGAAATATCAAACATCGGCCAATCAGGAAGGGGGGCAAGGCTGATCTCCACCAATGGACAAAGGACTCTCTACCATGTCCAATGAGGCATTGCACAATTTGTGGGCAATTTTTCCCCATAGAGATGAATGGCAGAATGTTCAAACCTAGAGAGAGACCAGAGTACTGCTGCTAGA
Source organism: Anguilla pacifica (assembly GCA_039654925.1). Lineage (NCBI taxonomy): Eukaryota > Metazoa > Chordata > Actinopteri > Anguilliformes > Anguillidae > Anguilla > Anguilla pacifica. The sequence continues at coordinate 30,682,603 of CM077290.1, read as the reverse complement.
AGACAGACCATTGTGACATCACAGGGGTGAGAAGACAGAGCATTGTGACATCACAAGGCTGAACATTCCGCCATTCATTCTCTATGGGGCAAAATTGCACACAAAAATTCAAATTTATCAAAAACCGTGCAACGAAACTTTCCACAAAGTAATAGCACACCATTCCCGATCAAGCCGCTCGATTTGACATATTGCACGTGCGTGTGGTGTGAAAACTCTGGGAGGAGTAGCGGTCCAAAAAATTGGCGGAATAATAATAATAATAATAATAATAATAATAATAATAATAATAATAATAAATAAATATGTGCAATAATAATAGTGTGTTTGCCTAAGGCAACCACACTAACTAGACAATTCCTGCAGAAATTGTGAAGTGTGGTTGCCGCCAATGTAAAGTCGACTTCCTGCTGAACAAAGTGAACAGTGGTAGGTAGTTGCTATGATGTTCTGGTGGTGACTATGGTGTTTTAGGTGGTGTCTAGGGTGTTGCTATGGAGTTCTAGGCGGTTGCTATGGAATTCTAGGCGGTTGCTAGGGTGTTCTAGGTGGTTCTATGGAGTTCTAGGCGGTTGCAATGGAATTCTAGGCGGTTGCTAGGGTGATCTAGGTGGTTCTATGGAGTTCTAGGCGGTTGCTATGGAATTCTATGCGGTTGCTAGGGTGTTCTAGGTGGTTGCTATGGAGTTCTAGGAAGTTGCTAGGATGTTGCTAGGTGGTTGCTATGGAGCTCCAGGTGGTTGCTAGGGCATTGCTAGGTGGTTGCTAGGGTATTCCAAGTGGTTGCTAGGATGTTGCTAGGTGGTTGCTATGGAGTTATAGGTGGTTGCTAGGGTGTTGCTAGGCAATTGTTTGGTGTTCCAGGTCGTTGCTAGGCTGTTGCTAGGTGGTTGCTATGGAGTTATAGGCGGTTGCTAGGTGGTTGCTATGGAGTTCTAGGCGGTTGCTAGGGTGTTGCTACGTGGTTGCTTGGGTATTCAACGTGGTTGATATGGTGTTATAGGTGGTTTCTAGGGTGTTGCTGTGTTGTTGCTATGGAGTTCTAGGCGGTTGCTAGGGTGTTCTTGGTGGTTGCTAGGGTGCTGCAAGGTGGTTGCTAGGGTATTCTAGGTGGTTGTTAGGGTGTTGCTAGGTGGTTGCTATGGAGTTCTAGGTGGTGGCTAGGGTGTTACAAGGTGGTTGCTATGGAGTTCTAGGTGGTCTCTAGGGTGTTGCTAGACATTTGCTATGGTGTTCCAGGTGGTTGCTAGGGTGTTGCTAAGTGGTTGCTAGGGTATTCTAAGTGGTTGCTAGGGTGTTGCTAGGTGGTTGCTATGGTGTTCCAGATGGTTGCTAGGACGTTGCTAGGCAGTTGCTAGGCTATTCTAGGTGGTTGCTAGGGTGTTGCTAGGTGGTTGCTATGGAATTCTAGGCGGCTGCTATGGTGTTCTAGGTGGTTGCTATGGAGTTCTAGGCAATTGCTAGGATGTTGCTAGGTGGTTGCTAGGGCATTGCTAGGTGGTTGCTATGCTGTTTTAGGCAGTTGCTAGGGTGTTAGAGGTGGTTACTAGGGTGTTGCTAGGTGGTTGCTATGGAGTTCTAGGTGGTTGCTAGGGTGTTGCTAGGTGGTTGCTAGGGTGTTCTCGGAGGTTGCTAGGGTGTTGCAAGGTGGTTGCTAGGGTGTTGCTAGGTGGTTGCTAGGGTGTTGCTAGGCAGTTGTTATGGTGTTCCAGGTGGTTGATATGGTGTTCCAGGTGGTTGCTAGGATGTTGCTTAGTCGTTGCTATGGAGTTCTAGGTGGTTGCTAGGGTGATGCTAGGTGGTTGCTATGGAGTTATAGCTGGTTGCTAGGGTGTTGCTAGGTGGTTGCTATGGAGTTATGGCTGGTTGCTAGGGTGTTGCTAGGTGGTTGCTATGGAGTTATAGTCGGTTGCTAGGATGTTGCTAGGGGGTTGCTATGGAGTTCTAGGCAGTTGCTAGGATGTTGCTAGGTGGTTGCTATGGAGTTTTAGGTGGTTGCTAGGGTGTTGCTAGGCATTTGCTATGGTTTTCCAGTTGGTTGCTAGGGTGTTGCTAGGTGGTTGCTATGGAGTTCTAGGTGGTTGCTATGGTGTTGCTAGGTGGTTGCTAAGGCATTCTAGGCAGTTGTTAGGTTGCTCTAGGTGGTTGCTAGTGTGTTGTTAGGTGGTTGCTGTGGAGTTCTAGGTGGTTGCTAGGGTGTTGCTAGGTGGTTCCCATAGAGTTCTAAGCGGTTGCTAAGGTGTTGCTAGGTGGTTGCTATGGAGTTCTAAGCAGTTGCTAGGGTGTTCTAGGTGGTTGCTAGGGTGTTGCTAGATGGTTGCTATGGAGTTCCAGGCGGTTGCTAGGGTTTTCTAGGTATTTGTTATAGAGTTCTAGGCAGTTGCTATGCTGTTGCTAGGTGGTTGCTATGGAGTTCCAGGCTGTTGCTAGACTGTTCTAGGTGGTTGCTAGGGTGTTGCTAGGTGGTTGCTCTTTCTTTACTGAGTCCAATGACGCGATCCATAATTCTCTATGACAAACGGTTGAAAAGTTATGAAATATCAAATGTCGGCCAATCAGGAAAGGGGGCAAGGTTAATTTACACCAATGGACAAAGGACTCGCTAACACGTCCAATGAGGCATCCCACAATTTGAGGGCAATTTTGCCCCATAGAGATGAATGCTGAATGTCCAAAGCCAGAGAGAGACCAGAGCACTGCTGCTGGAAGACAGACCATTGTGACATCACAAGGCTGAGAAGACAGCATTGTGACATCACAATGGTGAACATTCCACCATTCATTCTCTATGGGAAAAATTCCCCAAAAAAAGTCAAATTTCTTAAAAACCGTCCACCCAAACTTTCCACAAAGTAATAGCACTTCATTCCCGATCAAGCCGCTCGATTTGACACATTGCACATGTATGTGGTGTGAAAACTCTGGGAGGAGTAGCGGTCCAAAAAATGGGTGGAAAGAATAATAATAATAAGAATAATATGTGGGATAATAGTAGTGTGATTGCCTAAGGCAACCACACTAACTAGACAATTCCTGCAGAAATTGTGAAGTGTGGTTGCCGCCAACGCAAAGTCGACTTCCTGCTGAACAGAGTGAACAGTGGTAGGTAGATGCTATGATGTTCTGGTGGTGACTATGGTGTTTTAGGTGGTGTCTAGGGTGTTGCTAGGAGGTTGCTATGGAGTTTGAGGTGGTTGCTATGGGATTCTAGGTGGTTGCTAGGGTGTTCTAGGTGGTTGCTATGGAGTTCTAGACAGTTGCTAGGATGTTGCTAGGTGGTTGATATGGTGTTCCAGGTGGTTGCTAGGGTGGTGCTAGGTGGTTGCTATGGAGTTCCAGGTGGTTGCTATGAAGCTCCACGTGGATGCTAGGGCATTGCTAGGTGGTTGCTAGAGTATTCTAATTGGTTGCTAGGATGTTGCTAGGTGGTTGCTATGGAGTTATAGGCGGTTGCTAGGGTGTTGCTAGGCAGTTGTTATGGTGTTCTTGGTGGTTGCTAGGGTGTTGCTAGGTTGTTGCTAGGATGTTATTAGGTGTTGCTAGGTGGATGCTATGGTGTTCTAGGTGGTTGCTAAGGTGTTGCTAGGTGGTTGCTATGGAGTTATAGCCGGTTGCTAGGGTGTTGCTAGGCATTTGCTATGGAGTTATAGGCGGTTGCTAGGGTATACTGGGTGGTTGCTAGGAGGTTGCTATGGAGTTATAGGCGGTTGCTAGGGTGTTGCTAGGCATTTTCTATGGAGTTATAGGCGGTTGCTAAGTTGTTGCTATGGTATTCTAAGTGGTTGCGAGGATGTTGCTAGGTGGTTGCTATGGAGTTATAAGCTGTTACTAGGGTGTTGCTAGGCAGTTGTTATGATGTTCCAGGTGGTTGCTAGGTTGTTGCTAGGTGGTTGCTATGGTGTTCCAGGTGGTTGCTAGGGTGTTGCTAGGTGGTTGTTATGCTGTTCCAGGTGGTTGCTAGGGTGTTGCTAGGTGGTTGCTAGGATGTTATTAGGTGTTGCTAGGTGGATGCTATGGTGTTCTAGGTGGTTGCTAAGGTGTTGCTAGGTGGTTGCTATGGAGTTATAGCCGGTTGCTAGGGTGTTGCTAGGCATTTGCTATGGAGTTATAGGCGGTTGCTAGTGTATTCTGGGTGGTTGCTAGGAGGTTGCTATGGAGTTATAGGCGGTTGCTAGGGTGTTGCTAGGCATTTTCTATGGAGTTATAGGCGGTTGCTAAGGTGTTGCTAGAGTATTCTAAGTGGTTGTGAGGATGTTGCTAGGTGGTTGCTATGGAGTTATTGGCGGTTACTAGGGTGTTGCTAGGCAGTTGTTATGATGTTCCAGGTGGTTTCTAGGTTGTTGCTAGGTGGTTGCTATTGTGTTCCAGGTGGTTGCTAGGGTGTTGCTAGGTGGTTGTTATGGTGTTCCAGGTGGTTGCTAGGGTGTTGCTAGGTGGTTGTTATGGTGTTCCAGGTGGTTGCTATGCAGTTCTAGGTGGTTGTTTGGGTGTTGCTAGGAAGTTGCTGTGGAGTTCTAGGCTGTTGCAATGGTATTCTATGTGGTTGCTAGGGTGTTGCTAGGTGGTTGCTATGGCCTGGTAGGTTGTTGCTAGGGTGTTGCTATGGAGTTCTAGGCCGTTTCTACGTTTTTACTGAGTCCAATGATGCGACCCATAAATCTCTATGACAAACGGTTCAAAAGTTATGAAATATCAAACGTCGGCCAATCAGGAAAGGGGGCGAGGTTAATTTACACCAATACGCAAAGGACTCTCTACCATGTCCAATGAGGCATTGCACAATTTGTGGGCAATTTTGCCCCATACAGATGAATGCCCAGTGTTCAAAGCCAGAGAGAGACCAGGGTACAGCTGCTAGAAGACAGAGCATTGTGACATCACAAGGCTGAGAGGCCAGCATTGTGACATCACAAGGGTGAACATTCCGCCATTCATTCTCTATGGGAAAAACTTTTTTTTTTGCCCGAAAAAAGTGGAATTTCTCAAAAACCGTGTACCGAAACTTCCCACAAAGTAATAGCACACCATTCCCGATCAAGCCGCTCGATTTGACATATTGCACGTGTATGTAGTGCGAAAACTCTGGGAGGAGTAGCGGTCCAAAAAATGGGTGGAATAAATAATAAATAATAACTAGACAATTCCTGCAGAAATTGTGAAGTGTGGTTGCCGCCAATGCAAAGTCGACTTTGTGCTGAACGGAGTGAACAGTTTCTGTAGTATAAGCAGAGACAGGGCATTGTGTACCTGCTATAACATCACTACAACGAGTTGATTTGCGACACATATATTCAGAGCTAAATTATCCTTTCATCAAAATTTCAGATCTCAGTGTTTTACTTGCGGTATGCGGTGACGAGTGACGGCGAATCACAAAGCTAGCTGGCATGTTCAGAGGGTCTTGGAAAAACCCTAAGTCTGACGTGTAATGCAGACTGATGTGTAATGCAGTTATAACGAGACCAAAGTTTCCAACTCGCTGGAATATAAAACGGTATTACAAAAGTAAAATTTGACATATTATACATTGTTAGAAAGCTTATTCTGTCACCTATTAGATCGATGATGTGTAGATCAAGCCAGATTGTACTACAAAGTTCGACAACACCCAAAGCAACATGTGTGGTATTACAAGCCCACTGAAGACCGGATCAGAAGCTGCTGCACACGTGTTGTTGACGGCGTTGTTGCACTCTTTAGTACAGTCTGGCTTGTTTGAGAATTCGTTTATTCAGTAGGTGAGAGCATAAGCTTTCTAACCAGGTATAACAGCACGTCTAATTTTGGTTTTGGAATATGGTTTTTTTAGGTCAACCGAAAGTGTTTTAATCGTCGCATTCAATGCATGCACTCTTTGTTAGCATTAGTAGCATTCAAAGACGCTGCATTTGACGAAACGTTGTCAACGATTTTGCGTAATATCTTGTGAAATACTATTATTTTTGAGGAAATCTGGGTATGCCTAAGTCATATGTTTGTTGATATACCTAGCTGACAGCGTTTTCATTTGTAATTTTGCATTTGGAATACCGTTTTTATCGCGTGCACTTCCGCATTAAGCTATATCCACTGTGGTGGCTAAGTCGCCAGGAAACCTCGTTTGAACAACACAATCCGTGCATGTACGTGTTCGTCAAGGTTTTATCTACATTGTGGTATGAATCATTTGAAGTTTACGAATGTGTGTTTTCTGTAATTACGACGAAAATGGAGATATGCACCGCATCTGGATTCTAAATTTCCTGTAGATGAAGCAGGTTAAAAGTGCATCACGTGTGCTAAGCCGACCAATGCTGTGACTTCACCGCTCACATATGTATGACGTCACGTTTTGCATTCATCCCTATGGGGAAAAATTGGCCATAAAAAGTCATATTTCTCAAAAACCGTGCAGCGAAACTTTCCACAAAGTAATAGCACACGATTCCCAAAGAAGCCGGTCAATTTGACATATGGCACGTGTATGTGGTGCAAAAACTCTGGGAGGAGTAGCGGTCCAAAAAATGGGTGGAATAATAATAATAATAATAATAATAATAATATGTGCGATAATAATAGTGTGATTGCCTAAGGCAACCACACTAACTAGACAATTCCTGCAGAAATTGTGAAGTGTGGTTGCCGCCAATGCAAAGTCGACTTTGTGCTGAACGGAGTGAACAGTTTCTGTAGTATAAGCAGAGACAGGGCATTGTGTACCTGCTATAACATCACTACAACGAGTTGATTTGCGACACATATATTCAGAGCTAAATTATCCTTTCATCAAAATTTCAGATCTCAGTGTTTTACTTGCGGTATGCGGTGACGAGTGACGGCGAATCACAAAGCTAGCTGGCATGTTCAGAGGGTCTTGGAAAAACCCTAAGTCTGACGTGTAATGCAGACTGATGTGTAATGCAGTTATAACGAGACCAAAGTTTCCAACTCGGTGGAATATAAAACGGTATTACAAAAGTAAAATTTGACATATTATACATTGTTAGAAAGCTTATTCTGTCACCTATTAGATCGATGATGTGTAGATCAAGCCAGATTGTACTACAAAGTTCGACAACACCCAAAGCAACATGTGTGGTATTACAAGATGACACCGTTTTCTGGAGTAAGACCGGACCAGAAGCTGGTGCACACATGTTGTTGACGGCGTTGTTGCCCTTTTTAGGTCCGTCTGGCTTGATTGAGAATTCGTTTATTCAGTAGGTGAGAGCATAAGCTTTCTAACCAGGTATAACACGTGTAGTTTTGGTTTTGGAATATCGTTTTTTAGGTCAACCGAAAGTGTTTTAATCGTCGCATTCAATGCATGCACTCTTTGTTAGCACTAGTAGCATTCAAAGACGCTGCATTTGACGAAACGTTGTCAACGATTTTGCGTAATATCTTGTGAAATACTATTATTTTTGAGGAAATCTGGGTATGCCTAAGTCATATGTTTGTTGATATACCTAGCTGACAGCGTTTTCATTTGTAATTTTGCATTTGGAATACCGTTTTTATCGCGTGCACTTCCGCATTAAGCTATATCCACTGTGGTGGCTAAGTCGCCAGGAAACCTCGTTTGAACAACACAATCCGTGCATGTACGTGTTCGTCAAGGTTTTATCTACATTGTGGTATGAATCATTTGAAGTTTACGAATGTGTGTTTTCTGTAATTACGACGAAAATGGAGATATGCACCGCATCTGGATTCTAAATTTCCTGTAGATGAAGCAGGTTAAAAGTGCATCACGTGTGCTAAGCCGACCAATGCTGTGACTTCACCGCTCACATATGTATGACGTCACGTTTTACATTCATTCCTATGGGGAAAAATTGGCCATAAAAAGTCATATTTCTCAAAAACCGTGCAGCGAAACTTTCCACAAAGTAATAGCACACGATTCCCAAAGAAGCCGGTCAATTTGACATATGGCACGTGTATGTGGTGCGAAAACTCTGGGAGGAGTAGCGGTCCAAAAAATGGGTGGAATAATAATAATAAATAATATGTGCGATAATAATAGTGTGATTGCCTAAGGCAACCACACTAATAATAATAATATGTGAGATAATAGTAGTGTGATTGCCTAAGGCAACCACACTAATAATAAATATGTGCAATAATAATAGTGTGTTTGCCTAAGGCAACCACACTAATAATAAATAATATGTGCGATAATAATAGTGTGATTGCCTAAGGCAACCACACTAATAATAATAATAATATGTGGGATAATAGTAGTGTGATTGCCTAAGGCAACCACACTAATAAATAATATGTGCGATAATAATAGTGTGATTGCCTAAGGCAACCACACTAATAATAAATATGTGCAATAATAATAGTGTGTTTGCCTAAGGCAACCACACTAATTAATTGAGAAACTTGGAGCTGACCTCTGAGCGAACTGCGCCAAAGAGATAGAAAAAAAGATCCAAATCAAAATAAAATTGGGAAAGTTTGGGACGAGAAAACATTCAGGGAGAATGCATTATCCGAGTGCTGCTGAATATGGTATTTGTATTTGGCACCATCCCTACTGTACAGACGAGGCCAGTATGCAGGGGATGGTCTCTAACTATAGGGTGAATTCAGCAAATGTGGGACATCAGCAGAAGTGGGATACTTAAGCTTTGCATTACTCTGCTATGTACGAATCAAAAAAAACATTCTTGAATTATTGCTACAACATTTACTGTCATTAAACAATTGTTTTTATTGGACTGACGTCTTTACAGTGGGCGTGGTCAGTAAAAAACGTTTTTGATAGTCTCCTACTGAATCTACCAAAAAGTGTCCCACATTTGCTGAATCCACATCACCTGTGAACAGGTAGGGTGGATTCAGCAAATGTGGGACACTTTTTGGTAGATTCAGTAGGAGACTATCAAAACTACTCAAAGTGTGCCTGTTTACAGGTGATGTTCTCAAATGGCGCTTCTCCATTGACCAGCACGGCACAGTACAGGACGGCAAGCATTCATATCCTACCCGTGCCATGTTGCCTGTTGCGCTTCTCCATTACACAATATACCCGTGAAGGTAGGAGGAGTCATGGGAGGAGTAAAGCGTCCTAAATGTGTAATAATTAACTTTTGTATGTATTTCTATACTCTGTACTCTCGTACGTTTTCATGTATGGGGATGGGACGATATGAAAACAATTTTCACCGTCCACCACGTTTTGGCAATGTTCCAACACTCTCGTCATCACTGTTGCATACATCACAAAAACTATTACACTACTAACTAACGATAACATTACAGTGTGAAATATCCACATTACATAATACCACTAACCTATTTAAAGACACTCAATTTAAAAAATAAAGTATATAACCTAAATATTTGAGCAGTAATACTTTATGTGTTATGTCTTCGCTATCACAGAGAGAATGCGTAAGTGAATGCGATGATAAGAAAATGTTCGGTTACGCTGACCTATAAAACGCTATTCCAAAAGCAAATTTAGATATGTTATACATTGTTAGAAAGCTTATACTCTCACCTACTGAATAAATTAATTGTCAATCAAGCCAGACTGTACTAAAAAGACGTAAACAACACGTGGTATTACGCACAGCTCGTTATTTACGAAGGTACCCAGGCATCACAAATGCGCGTATATTTAACAAACGGATTGTCCAAGACAATATATGACCACTCAGTCTCAAAAGGAACATCTCTACGCATAAAACCAATGGTAAGGTTGTATATTTATTCAATATTTAGTCCCAGATATTGACTGTAGAATTCGCTAGTTAACGTTACTCTCTCTTGCTGTTGTGGTATTTAAAAATGGCGATTGCTGCCGGTGAACAAACTGAACATGGGATCACGTATTTGTGACAATTTCCATTGACCAATCAACAGTCTGCAGCACGGATAGTACCTTTGGTACCTACCCCAGAGCAGTAACTAAAACCGGCATGAGTACTTGCGGCCCGGTACGGGTCAGGTGGCAGTGGAGAAAGCAAAACAAAGCGGGAGCACGGATTCCGGCATGGCACGGCACGGTGGTAGAGAAGCGCCAAAGGTGATGTTTTGTAACTGTACCTGTTTGGAGGTGATGGTCTCTAACTACCTGTTTGAAGCTGCGTATCTCTAACCATGCCAGTCTGCAAGTGATGTTCTCTAACTGTACCTGCTTGCTGGTGATGCTGTCCAGGTCCTCAGTGCTCATGATTTCTCTCAGCTTGACCTTAATCTTCCTCTCCACTGTAACTCTCTCTGAGCTGCAGAGAGATGAAGGAGGGGGAAGAATAGAGTGAAGAAGGGATAACGGGAGGGAAAGAAATAATTAAAGAAATAAAAACACGGGGGGATGCAGAGGTAAGGACAGAGAAGGAATAAACACAGCAGGAGGGATGGAAGGATGGATGAAAACAAATGATGGAGAGAGCATGATGGAGAGGGAAACAGAAAGTGAGAGAGAGAGCACATGAGCACAAAACAAGTTAAACCACAGCCTCCAGCAGGTCCCTGCCTTACTGAATTAAATGGCAGAAATAATCCACAGTGCTCTACAGCCAATCGCAGGCACGCTCACCTCTGCTCCACATCAACCTGCCTCACAGACTCCAGCCCTGTCATGGCGTCCCACTCGTTCAGGCAGTGCCGGTCTGACTCCACCTGGCTGGCATAGTTCTGGGCCCAGTCCAGACCACAGCTGGGGATAACTGCGCCCTTCACTGCCCGCTCACAGCACCCGTGCAGTGCTTGCAACACAGACCTACAGTAGCAAGGCATGGGAGGGAGCTTTCAGAGTGCAGGTGGCTCATCCACAATCCCATCCAATTCATTTAGAGTCAATGCAACCTCATTCCTTAAGGGCAGCCTGTTATTTTGCATTACAGTGCACTTGATCTGACATTAACAACTAAGAAACAGATAGTGAGCTCCACATGGCACACAGATATGTTCATGCTTACCTGAAGTGCAGGAGTAATAACAGCCAACTCTAGTTACATTTTAGAGTGAAGAATAACAAGTATCAGTGTAAGGTAGCACAGGACTATTTAAAGGTGCAGTGTGTAGAATTTAGTGACATCTAGCAGAACAAACTTGGCAGAAATGGAATATAATATTCATAAGTATGTTTTAATTAGTGTATAATCCCATGAAAATAAGAATCGTTGTGTTTTCGTTACCTTAGAATGAGCCCTTTATATCTACATATGGAGCGGGTCCTCTTCCACGGAAGCCGCCATGTTGCACCGCCACGTTTCTACAGTAGCCCAGAATGGATAAACGGCTCTAGAGAGGGTCTTTCGTGTTTATTTTCGCATTTTTAACTTTGGTGAGTATGCACCGGTTGGATAACAAAGTGAAAAAAGAGACTGGCTCGAGAGGCTACTGGTTGGAAGACGAAGAAGAAATAAGAGACTGAGTGGTCATATATTGTCTTGGACAATCAGTTTGTAAAATATACGCGTATTTGTGATGCCTGGCTACCTTCCAAAATAGCTGTGCGTAATACCACATGTGTTGTTTACGACGTTGTTGCCCTTTTTAGTACAGTGTGGCTTGATTGACAATGAGAGTATAAGCTTTCTAATGATGTATAACATGTCTAATTTTGGTTTTGGAATGGCGTTTTATTGGTTAGTGTAATCGAAAGTTTTGTTATCATCGCATTCACTTACACATTCACTCTCTGGTAGCAGTAAAAGACACTGCACCTAACGAAACGTTGTCAACAATTTTTCGTAATTTCTTGGAAAATACTTTATTATTTTATTATTGAGTGCTTCTGGGTATAGCTAAGCCATATGTTTGCTGATAGATCTAGCTGACATCGTTTTCTGGTGTAAGACAGAAGTGGATAGAAATATATAATTTATTTACTGTCTCTGTCTCTATCTATTGAAAACAGATAAGATTTCAGCATTGCTATATAAGTATTACTGCTCAAAATATTTCGGTTATTTTTGAAATTGAGTGTCTTTAAATAGGTTAGTTGTATTTTATAATGAGGATATTTCACACTGTAATGTGAGCGTTAGTTAGTAGTGTAATAGTTTTTGTGACGTATGATGTCTTTCTATGATTTACCATGCAAAGCAGCTAACATTAGCTAATGTTAGCAATAAAAGGCTACCACAATGCGGAATAATTAACAATCATAATCGCTATCTTACTTGTAAGCTATGACCTATAGTTTTACAGACTAAATAACTAAATAAAATTTCTAAATCTATCAAAGAACCTCATCACTTGACACTTGGCTACTCGATGCTGTCGTGGATGATGACATCATTTTTGGAACTTACAGGCCACCATAGCTTCTCCTACGTCGTCGGAAAGGGAGGGGTATTCAGTTGGTTGCAATCTGCAACCTCACTGCTAGATGCCACTAAATCCTACATACTGTACCTTTAAGGTAGCACAGGATTATTTAAACTAGGGACTTGGGGGGCAGGGAGGTCAGAAAATGAAAAGGGTACGGAAGTGCAGACTACCAGGATGGAAGCTTTCAGGGCTTCCTATAATAGTGTGAACACTAATGAAGTCTTGTTAAAAAAAGTTGTAGTAAGGGTGGCTTGGGACAGTGGGGAGTGAGGGAATGGGAGAGTATGCGTAGATGTAAAAATCTAAATGGTAGGAGTATAAAAAATAATTTTTTAGAACTTGAGGCTGCTATAAATAGGGGAGCTTATGGCATATTTGGGATTACAGAGACATGGCTTGGAGATGAGGATGGGAATAAATATAATATAGAAGGGCACAACTCATTAGGAAGGATAGATCCAGTAAGAGAGGTGGGGGGTGTAGCTCTCTATGTAAAAGAAAATTTTAATGGGCAGAAAATCCCAGAAATTGACCTGTTTGTGCCTAGTGAGGATATTTGAATAAAGCTCATAGGGGAATATGAAAAGGGCCTTACGGTAGGAGTGTGTTACAGGCCGTCAGCTTCAGACAGTAGTGTGAACTCAACACTCTTTGGAAAAATAAAACAAGCTTGTCAGGATTATGAGACCACTATTATGTGTGACTTCAATTACCCTGCTATTAATTGGGAAATGATGACAGGACAAAGAAAAAGTAAAGAAGAATTTCTAGATGTTATAAATGACCTTTATTGGCACAGTATGTCAATCAGACCACAAGAGGGAAATCAATTCTGGGTCTGGTGCTATGTATTGATCCGGGCAGAATTTGTAGCATAGAGGTAATTGAGCCAATTGGGACTAGCGATCATTCTGCAGTTAGATTTGATGTATTATGGCAAATTAACAAGGTTTCCTCTAGGGGCAAAATTAGAAATTTTAGACGAGCCAATTTCAACAAGATGCAAGAAAATTTAAGTAATATTGATTGGGTGAAACTTATTAACTTTGATCGCACTCACATCAGTAGTCATGAAGTGTTTTGAGAGACTGGTCTCACAGCACATCAAATCCAGCCTCCCTCCCACCTTTGACCCACATCAGTTTGCTTACAGAGCAAATAGGTCCACGGAAGACGCCATCACCATAGCTCTTCACACCGCGTTGAGTCACTTAGAACACCGGGGGAGCTATGTAAGGATGCTCTTCATGGACTTTAGCTCAGCATTCAATACAATCATTCCAGACATACTAGTCGGCAAACTGTCTGACTTAGACCTCCCCCTTCCCACCTGCACCTGGATAAATGACTTCCTCACTAACCGCCCACAAATTGTTAAACTTGGCCCCCACCACTCCTCCACCCTCACGCTCAGCACCAGCTCTCCACAAGGCTGTATGCTGAGTTCATTACTCTATGCTCTATACACCTATGACTGCACTCCAACCCACCCCACCAACACCATCATCAAATCTGCGGATGACAACATTGTAGTTGGCTTATCTCAGGAGGAGACGAGTCGGCCTACAGAGATGAGGTCCAGAAATTGACAGTGTTGTGTTCAGGAAACAACCTGACACTGAACACCACAAAAACAAAGGAACTCATCATTGATTTCAGGGAGCACAGAGCAGACCCTGCCCCACTCTAGATCAACGGGGACTGTGTGGAAAAGGTTCCCACCTTCAAATTTCTGAAAACCCACATTTCTGGGGACGTCTCTTGGTCTGCAAACACCACTTGTTAAGAAGGCAGAGCAGCAATTACACTTCCTGAGAGTGCTCAGGAAAAACAGGCTGGGAGAAAAGCTGCTGATGGCCTTCTACCGTTCCTCCATCGAGAGTGTACTGGCATATTGTATCTCAGTATGGTACGCTGGCTGCTCAGCAGCAGACAGGAGAGCTCTTCAGAAGGTCATCAACACCGCACAGAAAATCATCGCTGCCCTCTGCCCTCCCTGGAAGACATCTCCAGCTCCCACTGCTCGGCAGAGCCAAAAACATTCTAAAGGACTCCTCTCATCCTGGACACCACCTGTTTTACCTGTTGCCCTCTGGCAGGTGCTACAGGACCATCAAAGCACGGACCACCCGACTTAAGAACAGTTTCTTTCCCTGGGCCATAAGCACACTAAACTCCAACAAGCATTGAATGACCCCTCACTTACAATATGATGACTGTCTTTCTAGGGCAAACCTACTGGATCTAGTGCAATAATTACATATACTGTAGTGTAATAATTACATTCATACTAGTGCAAAATTACATTTATTCTAGTGCAATAATTACATTTATCCTAGTTCAACAAGTACACTTATTCTAGTGCTAAATTACATTGTATTTTATTTATTTTACTTATTATTTTAGAACCTGTGTTGTTGGATGTGGTTGTTTGTTTCCTGAGGTTGTTTTGTTTTATTTTTGTTTTCTCTGTGTCTTTTAAATGCACTGATCAGGAGTAGCGCTCCTAATTTCATTGTATTCTGTGCAATGACAATAAAGGCTTTCTATTCTATTCTATTCTATAACTGCAAGACTGTGAATGGAAAGTGGGGTAGGTTCAAAATGGCTATTCTTGAGGCGCAAATTAAATTTATTCCAAAGGTAAGGAAAAGTACGTTGAAGAAGTGCTACCCCAGTAGAAGAACAAAGCAGTACAGCAGAGTTTGAGGAAAAAAAACTAAACTGTATAAGGTATATAAAGATGACACCACTGAGACTAATAAGGGCCGAATATTGTAACATACGTGCTAAGGTTAAAAAAGAACTACGGGAAGCCAAGAGGCTCTTTGAAAGGCAAACTGTCGTAAATGCAAAAAGTAATCCTAAACGTTTCTTTCAATACTGTCGTAGGAAAAGGAAAGTCAAAGAGGATATCAGGTGCAGCAAAACTGAAGAAGGAGCATTGCTTTCTAAGAATAAAGATATTGCTGATGCCTTAAATAGTTATTTTGTTGAGATTTTTACTAGAGAAGAGGTTACTAATAGACTGGAAGGCATATTCAGTACTCAGAAAGTCTTATCAGATATTGAAATAGAGGATAAAGACGTACTGCATGAATTACTTTAACTGAAGACAAACAAGGCAGCAGGTCGTGATGGCATATACCCAAGAGTACTCAAAGAGTTAGCTGAGATCATTTTTAAACCATTGGTAGGTATTTTAAGACAGTCCTTAGAAAGACTAAAGATTCCAGTATTTTACATATTATGCAAGTTAAACTTACAGGCCTGTAGTTTCCTGGATCAGTACGGTCCCCTTTCTTATATATGGTATTATATTACAGGCCTGTAAGTTTAACTTGCATAATATGTAAAATACTGGAATCTTTAGTTGGAAGTATTTCTTGAAAATAGCAACATCCTAAGGGATAGCTGGATCAAGGTTTTCGTAAGGGATGGTCATGTCTGACAAACCTTCTAGTATTCTTTGAAGATGCTACCAAGTGTTTTGATAATAAGAAGGTGTATGATATTATTTACTTTGATTTCCAAAACGCATTTGGTATAAGGTACCACATGAGAGACTTGTTAGTAAAATGAAGACAGTAGGAATTAGATATTATCTGAGCAGGGAGCTGTTAGAAGTGGAGTCCCACAGGGATTGGTGCTGGGACCACTGCTCTTCCTCATTTTATCAATGACTTCGCCAGGGACATTGATAGTACATTCGTCAAATTTGCAGATGATAAAAAACTGGGAGGCCCAGCTAATAGTTTGGAAGCTACTAAAGTAATCCAAGGAGATTTAAATAAAATCCAGAAGTGGGCGGAAACCTGGCAGATTAAATTTAATATAGCCAAATGTAAAGTTCTGCATTTGGGAAATGAAAACATTAGGCAGGATTACTTTATGGGAGGAAGAAAATTGGAATGTGCTCAGTTTGAAAAAGACTTGGGAGTAATGGTTGATCAAAGCCTTTCTGGTTCTAGGCACTGTGCTGTAGCAGTAAAAAAAGGCCAACAGAATGCTGGGATATATAGGGAAAAGTACTGAGTATAAATCCAAAGAAGTTATACTTATCTCATACAATGCATTTGTTAGACCACACTTAGAGTATTGTGTGAGGACCGTACTACAAGAAAGATATAGAGGCTCTAGAAAAGTTCAAAGAAGAGCAACCAAATTGACTTAGTATAAAAGATAAAAGCTATGAGAAAAGACTTACGATGCTTAACCTCTTCAAGCTAAGTAAAAGGAGATTCAGGGGTGAGTTGATTGAGGCTTTTAAATTCATAAAGGGGGTCAAGTGAACTACAAGAGATTCTTCAGGTAGAGTTCTGTTAGTAAAACAAGGGGACATAAATGGAAATTAACAAAAGGTAGATTCCATACAGACATTAGGAAGAATTTTTTCACACAGAGAGTAGTCAATGTGTGGAATAGCCTGTCAGGTCACGTAGTAGAGGCAGAAACTCTGGGGATTTTCAAGACTAGGCTTGATTATGATACAGTGTTAGATACTATCTAGTCTATAGGAAATAATAGCACTAATTTAGTTAGGAAAATGGCGAACATTGTTGGGCTGAATGGCCTGTTCTCGTCATTACATTATGTTATGTTAGTCAAATGATTAGGAAAGTGGGCTAGCAACTGAAGTTGCAGGTTTGATTTCCAAATGGAGCACCGATGCTTTACCCTTGAGCTAAATGTACTTAATTACTTCAGTAATTATCTGACTGTACCAATGGATCGTATGGGGGGAAGCCCTACAGATAGAGTCTGCTAATTACCTAAATGTGAATATGAATGTAATATCAAAAAGAATGTATACTAAATCACAAGAAACTAGGTAGATATACAATTTAGTTTGGCAGAATTTGACCTTTCTCCCCCCAATCAGTGTGAACTTCCTGCAACAGTAAATGTAGATTTTTTTCCAGACTCAAAATAATTACATAATCTACAAGCTAGCCAACTTGAAAAGTGAGTAACCATTACCAATTCAATGTTTCTGTTAATACTGTCTGGTAAATCCTGCTTGGATTAATCTAAATTCTGAACATTAATTAAACAGGTCTCTAAAATCACATTTAAGCCTAACTGCCAGTTATTTCAAGAGGGCTATTTTGCAGTCATGCGCTGCCAAGAGGACATGTTTAGGAGAGTCACTGTAAAAGACTTCCGAAATCTATCTGTTGTGAGACAGGAGTGTAAATGACAGCATTCATACCCTTAACAAGCTGAGTGTGGCTGGTTGAAGATAAACAGTGAGCTCTGCCAGGCCTGTGTGCACAGAATATGACATTGCGAATATTTACTCCGCTGAGACTCACCACATTGTCTGAATGGACTCAGGCTTGAAAATCCTAGTCTCTTCTGCTGAGGTCACACTGAACCCACTGGAGGGGGGGGGGGGGGCAGGACAGAGAGGGGAGAGAGAGGGGGTAGAACGAGATAATTCATCTTTGTTAATGTTTATATGTGTAAAAATGTACAAATGTATTTCCTGCATTTTGAAATTGAGTTTTCTGAGAAAGGGAGGGAAGAAAGCTCTCCACAGTTCGGGGCCGAGACCGGGAGCTAACACCGTGAGCGCAGTTATGATTTTAGTTTTGTTTTTGTATTGAGCACTGAAAAAGAAAGTAAAACGGCGCGACCACTGTCCCATGTGCCGCGCCCGTGGCTGACCCGCCTTCCCAGCCAGGTCCAGCTCCTCCGGCATCCCAGCTGAGGATTACTTCCTTCTTGACCTTCGAAACGAAACTCATATTTGCGCTCTTGGTGTTAGCTCCCGGTCTCGGCCCTGAACTGTGGAGAGCAGCACACCTTTAAGCACCTGGACTGATTAGCTAATGCAGCCCAGACGCGTGTGCTCTCTCCACCAGCCGGTGAAGCCAAGACCAATCCGCCTCTCAGGCGGAATGACTACCACAATAGCAAACGCAGGAAATAAACTCATCTGAGAGGTTTATCATTCAGTGCAATAGGAAGAGCGGTCTCTGTTTCTGAGCAAATGTTGCACTCAAAACTGGTGCGATAGTTAAAGTGATTGGAAAGTGGCTGAAAATAGTTTAAGAAACCATAAATTATCACAGAGGGATGTTTCCACTACACATCCACCAAATATCTATTCAAAGTAATGGCAATAACGGTAATAACACCACTTTCAAATCGGGCATAAAATCCGTATTGAAAAAACCTAAGGATTGTATGGGCGCGGTCGGGAGCGAACTTCTACCCCACCTCCCCAGTGAACTCCTCCCAAATGATCACACCCAGAAGTAACCAAACATGTGGCTAAACAATCAAAAATCAGGTATCCCCAAAGCTCAACAGCACCAACTGCAATTTGTAAAACATACACAAAAAAATTGCACAATTCTGTCGCATTCAGTTGTATAAATTCCACCTTTTAACCCAGATTCTGTGATTCAGTTGGCATTTTCTGAAAAATGGGAAATATGAGCCCATACTGTAAAT
Organism: Anguilla pacifica; assembly: GCA_039654925.1. Lineage (NCBI taxonomy): Eukaryota > Metazoa > Chordata > Actinopteri > Anguilliformes > Anguillidae > Anguilla > Anguilla pacifica. Next base: position 30,663,865 of record CM077290.1, on the reverse strand, counting down.
TATACAGTATATAATCTAATAACCCACAGTAACCTACCCCACAAAGGAAAACAATTAGCAATAGTCTACACCCAACTTCTCCATGTTAGAGAATTGTTCCAGCACACACTATGGGAAATGTTCTGGACTATTCACACGCAGATGCCTCCTTCTTGTGAAAGTAGTATGTAGTATGTAGCCTATTTTAGTACATAGCAAGGTTATGAAAGACACTTGATTACGTGGTTTCATTGTTGCTAAGTTTATTAAAACATGCTTTGTGATGAGACCATTAAATATTTTAATTTTTAAGATTGCTCTTAATGACTCAACTTTTCTTTCTTTGTTTGCCTGGAGAGATGTATGGCTAAATACATCTCTCTGATTGTTAAATTTAACTAAATAATTATCTGTTATTTAATGCGTATTAATCTAGATAAATAAGATGTTGTTCTTACAATCTTCCGAACACAGTTAGTAAGTGTAGCTATACTATAAAAAGAAATAAACACTGCAAGTTTGTAAGAAACTTTATTTCTGTGCAGTTTTACAAGAAATGCCAGTAAAGTACCTGAACCTAATTTTACAAGCCTGGAACTTTATTGGGGTTGTTTTCCAAGGGGTGTACAGTGTTCTGTTATTAGGATGGCAGGTATACCATCCAGCCAAGTTACGCTTTGGGGGCATGCCCCATGCTTATACAGCACCGAGAGTTTGGCACTTTTCAGGGTTCCCCACAGAAATAACCACAACAACCACAGACTCTCAGCCCTAAAAAACATTTCTGTACATTCTGACCCCATTTCAACAGACAACTTCACACGTCCACACAATAAAGCCTCAAACTAAGGGAATTTAGCATTTTCTCCTTCTTCTTCCTGCCATAAATGCGCCTAACCCACAAAGAATATGTCTCCCCATTAGTCATTTTACGTACATCAACCAATAAAACATCAGATACAAACACAAAATGGACACATATACAAGTGCACACGTTTAAACAGTACAACTTTGCAGCTCTGACGTCTACTTCCTTTGTAGCTACCCGAGTAGTACCTTTGCCTTTTTGGAACTGTTTACAGGACTGATAGACCTTGGTTCAATCCTCCCCTTCGACTGACGCAAATCTCTAACTTATTACACTGGCTAAAAACAACATTTAAACTATTGCTTTTGCGTCTGTGAAATCTTTCAGGGACAGTTCCACTTTCTGCATTTTCGCCGTGTTTAACATTAGCTACCTTGCTAAGGACAGGACAGACCGACTGTATAGCAGTACAGACAGCTGTCAAATTCAACTCTACAATCAGCGTTGCACTTTGGTCCAGTAGGAACAGTTGAGGCCAAAAGTTTACAAACACCTAGGCTAAAGATATTCAAACTCAGTTTTTCACAACCTTGCACATTTCATGTTACCATACATTTCTTCTGGCAAGTCCATTAGGGCATCTCCTTTGTTCACATCACTGAAGGTACCACGAGTATTTGTACAAACAATTATATGCAAATATAAAAATCTGGGGACCACACAAACAGTGCATCATTCAGGAAGGAGGCACAAATTAACTCCCAGGGCTGAACAAACTCAACCAAACTCAACTGAACCTCAAGACAACAGCAAAGGAACTAGTGAAGGATTTGGAGGCATCAGGTACCAAAGTATCTACATCCACCACTAAGAGAATCCTACATCGCCATAGCCTGAAAGGTTGTCAAGACCGGAATAAAAAAAGCCAGAATAAAGTTTGCAGGAGATCACCAGGACAAAGACCTAGCCTTTTGGAGGAGTGTTCGCTGGGCAGATGAAACAAAAATTGAACTGTTTGGCCATAATGTTCAGCGCTATTTATGGAGGACAATGGGTGAGGCTTTTAATCCGAAGAACACCATCCCAAATGTGAAACATGGGGGTGGCAACATCATGTCGTGAGGGTGTTTTGCTGAAAAAGGGACTGGTGAACTTCAGAAAATAGTTTGCATCATGAGGAAGGAAGATTATCTTAAAATACTGAAGCAACACCTCAAGACATCAGCTAGAATGTTAAAACATGATCGCAACTGGGTCTTCCAGCAGGACAATGATCCTAAGTATACCTCCAAAGTTGTAACAAAATGGCTTAAAGACAACAAAGTGAAAGTATTGGAGTGGCCATCAAACCAAACCTGACTGAGTTACACCAGTTCTGTCAGGAGGAATGTGCAAAAATTCCGGCAAAATATTATGAAAAGCTTGTTGAAGGCTACCCAAAGCATTTTATTCAAGTTAAGAAATTAAAAGGCAATGCCACCAAATACTAACACTAAAGTGTATGTAAACTTTTGACCCACTGAAAATCTGATATAGTACATAAAAGCTGAAATAAATATGTCTCCTAGCTATTATTCTGAAATGACCTCTTATGTAAATAAAGTAGATACCCTAATTGACTTAACACAGGAAATGGTATGGTAAAATTGAGTTTGGATGTCTTTAGCCTAGGTGTATGTAAACTTTTGGTCTCAGCTGTATTTTGCGGGCACACTCTGAAATTCCTGAAGTCTTTCCCTTGCTAGTTGGACCATTTGCTTCAATCTTTCTCTCTGATGCACTATCATGGCAGCCCACACTGTTAACATTCTTTCATCTCTGTTCTAGCAGCACAGTGGTCTGGAGCCTCCACAGGGAAACCTGTCCTCCTCAGCTCCTTTGTTGGTGCTGTTGTACATAAGCAGTACAAAGTCCCAATGAATCTGGGCTGCGTTTCCCAATTTCGATGTACCTTAACGTTCTACGAAGGTTTCTAAGGTATACCTTTCAAAAGGAGCTTTCTTCTCTGAAAGTGTTTTCCAGACTATACCTTAGCCTAAGAGACAGTTTCAAAGGTACGTCATAAGTTAGAGCTGTCCTTCACTGTCATGCTGAAAAGTGTATCAATCCATGCCACGCGAATCGATTGTCTCACTTGGAAAGGCTTATAAATGACATTTTAATATAACAAGTGTTGTTATAATCATTTTACATCAATCTAATATTGCAGAAGAGGAAGCTAAGCTACTAAAGATCACCTGCTAATCTCTTTAAGAGTCAAGACGAGACCTTGTGATAGTTTCAATAAATACATATAGGCTACAAAAGATAAAATAAAGAGCATCATTCGGGACATATAAGCCATAGTCTGGGACTTCTTGGAAGCCCAGGAAAAAGGATATAGGCTACATATGGGTGAATTATTTTGTTCTTATTGAAACAAAGGTCTAATGTTCATTTGTTTTTGTCACACAATATATAGGCAACTGTAGCAGCATATCCACTGATTCCCGCGGACTTTTCTCTGCAGTGAAAAAATGATCGTAGATGAAAGGCAAAAGCGCATCTGTGGAAATTGATCATGATTAATTCTATACCGGGTATGCCTTATGAATAGGTCTACCTAGGTTAAAGTGATATGTTCATCCACCTTGATTTGCTGTTGGATATTCTTAAGTTTAACCAAGAATATCATTATCGGGTTGTTGACTGAAAATTGTAAAACAACATGGCAAGAAAGAAATGTTCTGTGATGTTGATATTTATAATAAAAATTTGTTTTATATAGGAGGTGTGAGCTAAAGGAAAGGGATGTAGATCATTTGGCTAAATTATTGTCCTGTTTGTTCATTATGAGCCACCGTACCTGTATGTGTGTTTATGGCTAGGCCAATCAACGTGCTCTAGTTCCGTCTAGTTCGTCATGCAAGTAGACTCACTCAATGTCGGCTTTGCTCAAATGGGTTTTATATGCTTAATAAACCGGCGGTTTGTTCCAAGTCAGTGTGATCATTGACTCACACACAAACAAACTAATTTCTACAGGATATGCAGTCAGAAAAGCCATATCCTCAGTTAGCTCCACTACATAAAAATAATATAAGCTTTTTTTTTTTTCACAAATTGGATTAGTATTATGGATAGGTCCTGTACTTTACTACCATCATGATAGGAATAGACAAGTGAAACGACAACATTCTCATGATGTGCTATGCACAGAAACGTTCTTTGGGTAATTAATTTTCATAAAGTTAATATTAAACTATCTATGTCATTTGTGCATACAGATGTAGGCTACTAGATGCGCACTGTAGTACAACTGTCGATTTGAAAAGCAAAATGTTGGCCTAATAAGGCTAAAACTGTGACACGATGAGCGGAGCGCATTGCTAAGGGACAGCTACGAGTGCCTCCGGCCACCCTTCTAAAGGAGCTAAGGAGGCGCTGGGAAACAGCTCGACAACTAAAGGAAGACCTTAAGGTAGACCTTACGAGGCACGTAGCTCTAAGGAGGTTCCGGGAAACGCAGCCCTGAATCTTTGTGAGATGTGTCTGGAAACTGATCCCCTTCTCCTCCAATGCTTTTTTGATGGCTTGCGTTTCTGCACCACAGTCTTTGCATCATCATGATCAAATGAAAGAATGCTCTGTGAGCTCGCTGGATTTGTAGGTCGGTGTCTGCCAGTAGGGAGAGTTCGCATTTCAGTAATTTGTCAACAAACTCCAGAACGAAACTGTCTTCCTCTGTATCCTCGGGCACATTATATATACGCATGATAGATCTCCTGGACTTCCCTTCAAAATTCTTTAATGCTTCTCGCATGCCTGTCTGTTGCTCCAAAGACAGAAGTACATTTTTCACTGCCATGTTCCATGTTTCAGTCTCACCAATTCGAGCCTCAGCATTGTTGAGTCTAGTGCCATGCGCTTGGATTTTTAAAATTATTTCCCAATTGAATTCTTTGAGATCTGCCATCCTTTCTGTCTTGAGTTCTTCTCTGAATATGTTAAAGTTGTTTTTCAATTCTTTTTTGAGGTCGCAGAATTGTACATTCTCAGCTAATGTTCTCACTTCTCACTCATTACCAAGTGTTATGATGCTATTTTATACTTTACTCTGAATTTGGAATGGTTAGTTCTGCAAACTATCAGGAGCTAGATTCTCACACAGCCATCTAATCTGCCTCCCAGGCAGAAGTCTCCACAGACTCGTTTCTAAGCTCTTGGGATGAAGAGCAGCCTAATCTCCTATGTCGCACCACCTGTGGGTATGAAAAAAATTGGACGACACAAGAGAGCCGAGCAAATGTGCTATATGAATATTCATAGAAGAGAGAGAGACCATCTCACAGGCTGCAAAGCACTTAGATAAAGGCTGACAACCCCCAAGCCCCATCCCCAAGAATTTAAAGCATTTCCCTCAGGGCTAAGATTCCAGAGCCCCGTAACCAAGAGCAACAGAGTAAAAGTATTTTACTTCCAGAGGCAGTAAACTCCTTTAAAAACATTTTAAACAGTGCAGTAAACCTGCAGTCTATCAGTTCTCAGGTGTATCAGGATGTGTGTTGCACACTTGCAGACCTGTACATGCACACTGATGTGTATTCCTTTAAAACACTTGAGCTCCACACAGGATCCACACAATGCAAGAACAGTGCTGATAGTTTATTTTTAGTATTTTGTAAATAGACGGAAACCCCTCATTTCTAATCTCTCTCTAAATGGTATGTATATATATATATGTATTCATAAAGCTGTCACATTATTAATGAATTATTAAATCAGGCATGTGACTAAAGATCCCTTTTGGAATCTCCCTCCACTGACTGCTCCAAACCCCCAAGATTAGTTTACTCTCTGGCATAAGCATGTGCCGAATGAACACACACTTTTAGATAAACTTCTTATATAGTAAATAAACAGCTCAGTCCAACTACGCTCAAACCAAAAACACTACTTCAACATATCAATGTTTTACTAAATGGATGATACTATTAGACCCAGACCTGGATGGCCAACATCCAGGTCTGGGTCTAATAATTGATTTTAGGTGTGTTTGGAAAATAATCATTTGTGGAAATAATTAACTTTGTTACGGCAGCTGGTCAAAGCTATGAGTCAGACTGTAAACACACATTCAACAACCTCCAGTGGAGCTGTGTCTCATTACATTACATTTTACATTACAGGCATTTAGCAGACGCTCTTATCCAGAGCGACTTACACAACTTTTACAAAGCATTTTTTACATTGTATCCATTTATACAGCTGGATATATACTGAAGCAATGCAGGTTAAGTACCTTGCTCAAGGGTACAACGGCAGTGTCCTTACCCGGGAATCGAACCTGCGACCTTTCGGTTACAAGCCCAGTTCCTTACCCACTGTGCTACACTCCGTCTCTGAGTCCATCCCTCTCATTTCCACACTCTCATTGTTCCTGCTCCTCCATCTCACCTCATCTTTCAATCCCTCATTCTTCCCCTTCTTTCTATCTCTTACCCATCACCATCCAGGTATACTTGGGTGTCACTCCAAATGGGAACCACTAGGCCAATGGTGCACTGATCACTGAGAGAAAGCGATAGAGTGACGAAGGGGTGAAAAGAGGGGAAAAGAAAGGGAGAGAGAAAAAGAGGGAGATTAAGGGGGAAAATGGAAAAAGAGACAGTCATTTAACTCTGTTAACAGTATCAATTAGTTGTAAAATTATATAAAAACTACTGTGAAAAACCACAAAGCCAAAGGCACCTTACTGCAACCATTACTGTGTTCAGATTGGCTGAAACTCTCCCTGTCTGTTAAGTGTACAAGTGTCTGTAATTGACCACCCTGGGGAGGGGGGGGGGGGTGTGTGGGTATGTATCGACCACCTCAAATGCTAACATATTTATTTCATATTTATTCGAGAGGACTTGCCATTACTTATTAAAATGCAAGTCCTGTAAAAAATACACGTGATACAGTGCCTTCTGAAAGTATTCAGACCCCTTCGCCTTTTCCACATTTTGTTACCTTACAGCCTTATTATGAAATGATTAAATTAATTTTCATTCTCATCAATCAACACACAATACCCCATAATCACAAAGCAAAAACAGGTTTTAATAAATTTTGCAAATTTATTAAAAATGAAAAACTTAATTATCACATTTACATAAGTATTCAGGGCTGCAATGTTTCGATGTACCTTAACATTCTACAAAGGTTTCTAAGGTGTACCTTTCAAAAGGAGCTCGCTTCTCTGCGAGTGTTTCCCAGGCTATACCTTAGCAGTTGCCTAAGGGACAGTTTCAAAGGTATGTCGTAAGTTAGAGCTGTCCTTCACTGTCATGCTGACAAGCGTGTCAATCGATGCCACGCGAATCGATTGTCTCACTTGGAAAGGCTTATGAACGAATGACGTTTTAATATAACAAGTGTTGTCATAATCATTTTACATCAATCTAATATTGCAGAAGAGGAAGCTAAGCTACTAAAGATCATCTGCTAATCTCGTTAAGAGTCAAGACGAGACCTTGTGATAGTTTCAATAAATACAAAGGCTACAAAAGATAAAATAAAGAGCATCAATTGGGACATATGAGCCATAGTCTGGTACTTCTTGGAAGCCCAGGAAAAAGGATATAGGCTACACATGGGTGAACTATTTTGTTCTTATTGAAACAAAGGTCTAATGTTCATTTGTTTTTGTCACACAATATATAGGCAACTGTAGCAGCATATCCACTGATTCCCGCTGCCTTTTCTCTACAGTGCAAAAATGATCGTAGATGAAAGGCAAAGCGCGTCTGTGGAAATTGATAATGATGAATTCTTACCGGGTATGCTAGGCCTACCTGTTAAAGTGATGATCGTAAAACAATATGGTAAGAAAGAAATGTTCTGTGATGTTGATATTTACCCAGTGCTATTTTGTTTTATATAGGAGGTGTGAGCTAAAGGAAAGGGATGTAGATCATTTGGCTAAATGATTGTCCTGTTTGTTCGTTATGAGCCAACGTACCTGTATGTGTGTTTATGGCTAGGCCAATCAATGTGCTCTAGTTCCGTCTAGTTTGGTCATGCAAGTAGACTCACTCAATGTCGGCTTTGCTCACACAGGTTTTATATTCTTAATAAGTCAAGTGTGTATTCTTTCAGGTCAGTGTGATCATTGACTCACAAACAAACAGGATATGCAGTCAGAAAAGCCATATCCTCAGTTAACTCCACTACATAAAAGGCTATAAGCTTATTTTTTTCACAAATTGGATTAGTATTATGGATAGGCTCTGTACTTTATTACCATCATGATGGGAATAGACAGGTGAAACGACAACATTCTCATGATGTGCTATGCACAGAAACGTTCTTTGGATAATTAATATTCATAAAGTTAATATTAAACTATCTATGTCATTTGTGCATACAGATGTAGGCTACTAGATGTGCACTGTAGTACAACTGTCAATTTGAAAAAATGTTGGCCTAATAAGGCTAAAACTGTGATAGGATGAGCGGAGCACATCGCTAAGGGACAGCTATGAGTGCCTCAGACCACCCTTCTAAAGGTATACCTTTCAGAAAGTATACCTTAGCAAAGGAGGCTTTGGGAAACGCAGCCCAGACCCTTTACTCAGTACTTTGTTGAGGCGCCTTTGGCAGCGATTACAGCCTTGAGTCTTAGTGGGTATGACACTGCAAGCTTGGCACACCTATATTTGGAGTATTTCTCCCATTCTCCTCTGCAGAGCCTCTCAAGCTCTGTCGGATTGGATGGGGAGCGTTGCTGCGGAGCTATTTTCAGGTCGGTCCAGAGATGTTCGATCGAGTTCAAGTCCGGGCTCTGGCTGGGCCACTCAAGGACATTCACAGATTTGTCCCGAAGCCACTCTTGCGTTGTCTTGGCTGTGTGCTTAGGGTCATTGTCCTGTTGGAAGGTGAACCTTTGCCCGAGTCCTAGGTCCTGAGCACTCTGGGTAGACGTTTTCATCAAGGATATCGCTGTTCTTTGCTCCTTTCACCTTCCCTCGATCCTGACTAGTCTCCCAGTTTCTGCTGCTGAAAAACAGCATGATGCTGCCACCACCATGCTTCACCGTAGGGATGGTATTGGCCAGGTGATGAGCGATGCCTATTTTCTTCCAGACATGACGCTTGGCATTCTGGCCAAAGAGTTCAATCTTGGTTTCATCACACCTGAGAATCTTGTTTCTCATGGTCTGAGAGTCCTTTAGGTGCCTTTTGGCAAACTGCAAGTGGGCTTTTTACGGAGAAGTGGCTTCCATCTGGCCACTCTACCATAAAGCCCTGATTGGTGGAGTGCTGCAGAGATGGTTGTCCTTCTATATGGTTCTCCCATCTCCACAGAGGAACTCTGGAGCTCTGTCAGAGTGGCGATCGGGTTCTTGGTCACCTCCCTGACCAAAGCCCTTCCCTCCCGATCGCTCTGTTTGGCCAGGCAGCCAGATCTAGGAAGAGTCCTGGTGGTTCCAAACTTCTTCCATTTAAGAATGATGGAGGCCACTGTGTTCTTTGGGACCTTCAATGCTGCAGAAATGTTTTTGTACCCTTCCCCAGATATGTACCCTGACACAATCCTGTCTCAGACGTCTACGGACAATTCCTTTAACTTGATGGCTTGGTTCTTGCTCTGACATGGACTGTCAAATGTGAGACCTTATATAGACAGGTGTGTGCCTTTCCAAATCATGTCCAATCAATTTAATTCACCACAGGTGGACTCTGATCAAGTTGTAGAAACATCTCAAGTATGATCATTGGAAACAGGGTGCACCTGAGCTCAATTTTGAGTGTCATAGCAAAGGGTCTGAATACTTATGTAAATGTGATATTTAAGTTTTTTATTTTGAATAAATTTGCAAAAAAATGTAAAAACCTGTTTTCACTTTATCATTATAGGATATTGTGTGTAGATTGATGAGAATAAAAATGAATTTAATCAATTTTAGAATAACACTGTAATGCAACAAAATGTGGAAAAAATGAAGGGGTCTGAATACTTTCCAAAGGCACTGAGAACGAGATGAAAAAATCAACATCATGTATATACATTTCATTTCATAATATTAATATGGCCCCTCTAACAATATCAACTATTAGACTTGGAACATGAACATTCCTTAAGTACAACTGCATGAACATCACTTCAGTTTCCAACATAGCTTTCCTAATGGCCATTTGTCTTCCTGCGACTAGTATTACAAATGAGAATATGTATGGATTGCTAAAAATGCTGATAGGGACCACCGTTTCTCATATTAACCTTAACCCCTTTGCGCAGATGCAAAATCTGGACAATGCTCACCCATATATGGGGTGTTCTATTTATAACTCCAGAGCGTCACAGTGACTTGGAAAATGGTTCAACTGGAGCAAAACAGTGGTACAATTTACAATACTAACTTAGATTAGATGATATTAATAATTTAGGTAGAAATAAAATGCAACAAAATGCAATTACTTTGGCGATAATGCAAAAATGAAGTTGTTCTTGTTCGTTTTGAAATTAAATACTGAGAGATCACATTCAGATGGGTGACAAATTAAAGGAAAAACCAACATAAAGTGACTTAGTGAGGTGCTGGGCCACCACGAGCCACCAGAGAACAGCTTCAATGCGCCTTGGCATACTTCAGATTCTACAAGTCTCTAGAACTCTACTGGGATGGAACACCATTCATCCAAAATGTTTTTTTTTGTTGTTTTAGGTAATTATTTTTGCTCTGAACCTGTGAGGGGGAAGAGTGAAGGTGTTTCTTCATTTGTTTTCGTGTTGGTGTGGGTGCACTCTCTCTCTCTCTCCATGCAGCAAGTAATGGTGTAAACCCGAAACTGCCGCATCTCACTCCCAGGGGTGTCACACCAGCGTGTGACACTGTGCATTTCAGAATTTCCCTGAATTTCGGCAGTTTCACGAGTGTAAAGAATGCAGTTGCACACACCTGTCTTTGCTGGGAAAGTCCACACCCAACAAAATGCTCTCATATTTATTGCACAGAGTCGAAATGATCAGGAGGTACCTGACCCTGACCAGGCTTACTGACTCCAAACGCACGGCCTAAGAGAGAGAGGGGGGGAGTGAACAGAGAGAAAGAATGAGAAATCATTCATGTATCTGAACATTTTCAAATGTATTTCCTGCTAGTAAAGCACTGCGAATTAGAATTGAGTGATGGAGATGGAGGGATGGGGAGAATGAATTGGGTTGGATGGCAAAACATTGACCATGAAGCAGAATAAAAAGAGAGACAGGACAACAGCAGTACGGGTTACCTGCCAGCACTCCCAAAGTAATATCCGTTATGTCATAAAGAGCATATAATCACTGAAACACTGAACGCTAAAAAGAGTGAAACTTTCAGAAAAGTTAGAGTTCTCACCATTTTGAGGGTGTCCTCGGGCCGTAGCAGAGACACCATGGCGTGGAGGTGCCTGTGCTGCACATCGGACTGCCCTCCCACTGATGGTGAGGGCTTGCATACAGTGAGCACGGTGTCATCGCCTGTCTGTTCCCCCTCTTCCAGCAAGAGCACCACACCTTTCACCAAAGCAAAACTCTCCCTGCAAACACAGTCAAGGAACACAACACAATTAATCCTTTACAATTAATCACAGACAGCTGTGATCATGGTGATTACTGCTAAATAAAGAGGCTCTTTTCAATCAATCGAGGTCTGCCATCTTTAACCTCTTAGCGTTATCCCCCTAGTGGTCAGCATGCCGACATGCCTAGACTGCTCAACTTAGACATTCATTGCTCCTGCAACCAAAGTATGAGTTAAAAACAGAAATGCTTTGTTTCAGTTTCATTAGTAGACGATACACGACAACTATGGCGAATATGGAGTTTTGCAGCGCCAACACTGTCGCTCTGGTCATTCATTTAACAAGCACCCCCTCCCTGCAGTCTCATCTGCAACTACACCCCCCACCCATGACATAATGGACAATATTTTGTATGTGGGCATTCATAAAAATATTCTTTCACTACTCAAAAATCATATTCCGTCATAGCAACAAGATAAACCTGACAATAGCCCTAAGATATGCCAATACAGCAGTGAAAACGCTGCTCACTGAATAACAAAATAAACAAGAGAAAGTTTTCAAAAATTATACCATGTCATTCTACAGTCAATATCTGGGACTAAATATTGAATAAATATACAACCTTACCATTGGTTTTACACGTAGTCCCTTTTGAGACTGAGTGGTCAAATATTGTCTGAAACAATCTGTTTGTGAAATATACGTGCATTTGGGACGCCTGGGTACCTTCCAAAATAGCTGTGCGTAATATCATGCATATTGTTTACGGCATTGTCAACCTATTTAGTAAAGTCTGGCTTGACTGACAATTCATTTATTCAGTTGGTGAGAGTACAAGCATTCTAGCGATCTATAACAAGTCTAATTGTGCTTTTGGAATAGCGTTTTATAGTTCAGCGTAACCGAAAGTTTATGATTTTCTCATCATCGCATTCACTTATGCATTCACTGTGTGGTAGCAGTAAAAGACACTGCACCTGACGAAACACTGTCAACAATTTTTCGTAATTTCTTGGAAAACACTATTATTATTGAGGACTTCTAAGCATAATTAGCCATATGTTTGCGGACAGACCTAGCTGACATTGTTTTCTGGAGTAAGACAGAAGCAGAGAAAACTGTATCATTGATTCAGGGGCGAGCGACCAACGAGCTGATTGGTATCTTGCATGGCAGCCTTTCACCGTTGGTGTATGAGTGTGTGTGTGAATGGGTGAATGGGAGGCATCAATAGTAAAGCGCATTGGATAAAAGTGCTATATAAATGCAGTCCATTGATTCATTGTCTCTGTCTCTATCTACTGAACACAGATAAGATAATATAATAAGATTTCATCATATATTATTTGCTTATTATATTATTATATTTACTGCTCAAAATATTTTGGTTATATACGTTATTTTTAAATTGAGTGTTTTTAAATAGGTTAGTGGTATTTTATAATGAGGATATTTCACAATGTAATGTAAGCGTTGGTAGTTTAGTAGTTTTTGTGATGCATGCAACAGTGATGACGGGAGAGTTGGCCAAAACGTGTTGGACGGTTGAAAATAGTTTTCATGTCATCCCATCCCCATACAAGAAAACATACAAGAGTACAGAGTAGAGAAATACATAAATAGCGCTGATCATTCAATTTTTGTTTCATCCGACCAGAGAACACTCCTACGAAAGGCTAGATCTTTGTCCTGGTCATCATCTGCAAACTTTATTCTGGTTTTTTTATGCCGGTTTTGGAGTAAGGGCTTCTTCCTTGCACCACAGCCTTTCAGGCCATGGCGATGTAGGATTCTCTTAATGGTGGATTTAGATACTTTAGTACCTGATGCCTCCAACTCCTTGACCAGTTCCATTGTTGTTGTCTTGGGGTTCAGTTGAACCTTTCAGACCAAAGTTCATTCAGCCCAAGGAGTTAATTTGTGCCTCCTTCCTGAACGATGCAGTGTCTGTGTGGTCCCAAGATTTTTATATTTGCATACAATTGTTTGTACAGATGCTCACGGTACCTTCAGTTGTTTGGAAATTGCTCTTAAGGAGGAACCGTCTTGGCTGAGTTGCGTGGATTTTCCCATCGTAGCAAGGGCAAAAAGGCAGTGGCTCTAAAGGTAGGCCCTTAAATACAGCTGCTGGTGCCAGTTAACTCCCAAATTAACTCCTAAGTATGAAAATTAGCCAATCAGAAGCTTCTATAAAGTCATTACATCAATTTCTGTAATCTTCCAGACTGTTTAAAGAGACAGTCAACTTGGTGCGATTAGGCCTGGCTCACAGTTGGATTTCCAACTGATCCCAAAGTTGTTGGATGAGGTTGAGGTCAGGGCTCAGTGCAGGCCATTCAAGTTCTTCCACATCATTCTCAACAAAACCATTTCTATAGAATAGAATGTCATTGTACGCTGTACCATTAAGATTTGCCTTCACTGGAACTAAAGGGCCTTGCCCAAACCATGAAACAGTCCCAGACCAAGGGGTGTCCAGATACTTTTGCTCATATAGTGTGTAATTTCATTTTTAATGTTAAGCCACTGTGGATTCTCAGTGGATTTGTTAGTGCAAGCGATGCCAATTCTTATCTCTCAACATGGATAATGTTGACATTACTGTCCGTTTATGTTTGTGTCAATTGTTGGATGTGAGTAATGCAGTTTATAAAGCCTGAATTTCAGTTACTTACATCTTGTAAATGCCTGGAGTTGATTCAATTATTTGCACTGCTGTGAGTGATTTGAGAGTTGCGTCTCTTCCGACAGGATTATCCCCTGTCATTTCCCTATATCAAAGCAATTCTAACGTGGTTATTTTGTCATGGTGCTGTATTACCCATGCCAAGTTATTCAGTGCTAACACAGTGTGGTATTGACTGCTCACTGTGTTTTATCATCAATAGAGGGAGGTTCTTTTTCTAAACCGAGGTGAGTGGTGATGGGGTGGGGGGCTTCAAGTAGGCAGTAGTGATTAATACAACAGTCAAAAGCCATGTATATCTCAGACTGATTGCTGTACAAATAAGAACAACTCTTCACTTTACCCATGTTTATTATTATGTTTGAAAACACGGTCACAAATATAATAGGTATTGAGACTAAGGCTAATAGGTTGGTTTCAATGTTTTCGAAGTGGGAGCAAAGGAAAAAAATTGGTTTTTCATTTCGTTCTGACTGCTTCAGGAAAATTATGCTGCAGGAGGAACAAAACAGAAAGAAAACATTTTGTTTTCAAGCCTTGCTACAGGCCACTCAGTACCACAGGAGAGCCAGTTATCTTTGATAAAACTGACAAACTTGGTAACTGGTAACCCGTGAACGGCAAACACCTTTACACCGTTTTTTATCGACTGAGCACCACAGCAACCCATATTCAGCACAGAATAATCATGAAAAACAACCAAAAAAACAGTTGTGGCTCAATGACCACTTAGACTATAAAGGAAAGCATTCCTCATTCCTGAATACAATGGTATTAATTTAGCTCATTTCAGAGAGTCATAAGTGACATCGCAATGACGTACCGTTTCTGTAGTCGCCCTCTCCTCGGAACACTTTCATCCTACAAGAAATCAGGAAAAATATGAGGTAACCTTAAATGACTACATCTAATATATGAAATCATAAATAGTTACAATATTAAAACAGAGAAATAAAGAATGAGGGAAAGTAAAAGAGCCATAGAACAAACCCACATCCTCAAAATCACCATGTTGTACTCCCAAAATTAAGGAGTCCCAGAGTAGTGGTGCTGTTAACGCAGGATTCTGCATTTTGTACGCAGAAAAAAGCCTAAAGAAAAAGCACTGCATTCCATAAAAGCAGATTTTCCAAGGTTTTTTTATGATTACAATAGAAGATGACCCAGTCTTTAACCACAACAAAGTAATTGTTTCCTGTTTCTTTGAGCCAATCAGTGTCTGACTGTGTTGTTTATGGGATCATTCACACAGCGTAGAATTGTGAGATTCAAGAGCAAGTGCCTAATTTGAACGGAAAGTTGAAAATGACATGTCAAGCTCCACTACATGGCCAAACGTACGTGGATATCTGCCATCCAGGATCTCATCTATAATTATGGGCATTCATATGGAGTTGGTCCACCCTTTGCTGCTATAACAACCTTCACTCTTCTTGGGAAGGCTTTATACTAGATGTTGGAGCATTGCTGCTGGGATTTGTTTCCTTTCAGCCAGAAGAGCATTAGTGAGTTTGGGCACTGATTGAGTGATTAGGCCTGGTTCGCAGTTGGCTTTCCAACTGATGCCAAAGGTGTTGGATGGGGTTGAGGTCAGGGCTCTGTGTAGGCCAGTCAAGTTCTTCCTCATCATTCTCAACAAAACCATTTCTATATGGACCTCACTGTGTGCCTGGGGACATTGTCGTGTTGAAACAAGAAATAACCTTCCCCAAACTGTTCAGGAAGCACATAATCTTTTAGAGTGGGATTGTAGCATTAAGAATTGCCTTTACTGGAAATAAATGGGTGAGCCCAAACCATGCAGAACAGCCCAAGATCAAGGGTGCCCTGGTACTTTTTTGTCATATAGTGTAGCTTGCTCACCATGAGTAAATTAAAACAGATATTGCTATGCTTTTAATAATAATATTAGCCTGTGTGGCAAAAATTCATTTTGATCAGAACACCAAAGTCATTTATTTGTAGCTTCCCACTCATCCAGCTATTTCATCCCACCTCTGTTACAAGTTTCATAATACATTTATGAATGACATTTATTGTGTTATTATTGTGAAATTCACAACAGAGCCAAAAGTATGTGGACTCCCCTTCTAATTAGTGGGATTGGCTACTTCAGCCACACCAGCCACACCCATTGCTAACAGGTCCAGAAAATCAAGAATACAGCCATGCAATCTCCATAGACAAACATTGACTATAGAATGAGTCGTACTGAAGAGTTCAGTGACTTTCAATGTGGCACTGTTATAGGATGCCACCAACAAGTCAGATCATCAAATTTCTGCCCTCCTAGAGCTGCCCTGGTCAACTGTAAGTGCTGTGATTTCGAAGTGGAAACAGCTCAGCCGTGAAGCAGTAGTCAAATAAGCTCACAGAACAGGACCGCCGAGTGCTGAAGCACGTAGTGCGTACAAATTGTTTGTCCTCGGTTGCAACACTCACTACAGAGTTCCAGACTGCTGCTGGAAGCAACATCAGCACAAGAACTGTTCGTTGGGAGCTTCATGAAATGGGTTTCCATAGCCGAGCAAACGCACACTAGCCTAAGATCAGCATGCACAATGCCAAACGTCAGCTGGAGTGGTGTAAAGCACACTGCCATTGGACTCTGGAGCAGTGGAAGTGCATTCTCTGTGCTGAATCATGTTTCACTATCTGGCAATCTGATGGACAAATCTGGGTATCATTTTCAGGTGTCCACATACTTTTGGCCACATAGTGTAGCTATTTTTTATCAGAAGGTAAGTGAATTAGTGTAAAACGCATATTTTTAAATGTCCTGCTTTCCAAATACGCAGCATTCCATGGGCCATACTCATATTTCCATGTTTTATTAACAGCACATGGTTTACGTTTTAGAAAAAGTATGGCTTGCCAATATTATAATCACTGCAATTTATAAGAAATTTCATAACATTAGCTAACAAATCACTTGGTATTCCCTGTCAAGAATATACCTAAACCAATTGGACTCCTCTGTACTGAAGGGCTGTAAGTCTTTCACTACAAACTTGGTGACAGCCCTGTGACATTTTTCAGTTCTCTCCTGTGTCATTCCTTGTCTAGGACTGGATTGCTTTGCTGGATTGCTCTTGCTCCACTGATTGTGCCCAGTATGTGCTTCCCTTTTTTGTGGAGACAGGGAGTGTGAAAGAGTTTGTCGGTGTTAGGAAAAGTTTGTTAGTTGGAGGATGGTATAGTGGTTTCAAATATGTATTTTCCATTAGTTCGAGTTTTTAAAACCCATATTATAAGCAAGGTTAGATGGTTTTGCTCCTGGGGTGAAAACCTTTGTTGCCATTAGGGGACAGAGAGGGAATTTTCCACTTTTTTACTTCGTTAAGCACTCGGCTAGAAGACGGTAAGCTAATTGGTCACCTTCTTGCTGACAAGTTTTTTGTGGTTTTTTGCTGTCAGGAGCAAATCTAGCTGTCATTAAACAGTTTGTCTCCATTGTTAAGTTGCTAAAGTTAACTGTAGTTTTTGCAATTTCTGTATAAATTTTGGTTCTATTTTGTCCTCAAATATAAATAAAACATTACCTTGATAGTATAAGTGTTGTTTTTTCTTCCAGTTATTGCCTCTTAAAAAACAAGCTAGTAAAAGCTAGCTAAGATATTAGTTGATTATGACCAGGGTGTAAAATTAACACCCACCACCCGCCAAATGCGGGTGATTTTGCGGAGTGGCTGATAAATTAGTGAGGCTCACACACCACAGTGGCGGATGCCAAAACTTTGTGTGTACTGTGTTATCGCGTTATTTACATGGCAGTAACCTGGCAACCCATCTCGTGTCACGGCCCCGAGACAATATTTCAATGAGAAGTGGCGACATGATCAGGTGTTCGAGCCGTCTAACAAAAAGTATTCCTCCCACTGTCGTATTTAGCCTTTTAGCGGCGACTGGTGAGCTGAAAACTTTCCATTAAATTAATCATTGATATCATATGGTTTAATTAATTTTCAGTGATTAACAAGCATGCAAACTATCTGACTAATCAATTGGAAAGTGACACTCAGATTCTTCGCATTGTGTTAGGGAGATTAAATGATAAATGCGATTTAGAAAAATTTGTTTTAATCACTAAGCAGTGGCAGAAACTTCCCCTGATTGTCCTTGAGTATCAATACAATTAATGCACAAAATAGGCTACTCAATACTATCATAGATAGCCTGCTCTCCCCAAATAGGCAGTTTTAGCGAGTAGCCTAGGCCTTGTAGCCTACATTTATTTTCATTTGCAGTACGAAATTGTGCACATTTTGAATCAACATTATTTGCGGATACATGCACTTCTTTCTCTGCACTCGTATTCATGGCAAATATCTGCAATGCGTAGATTGTAAACAATCTTGAAGCTCAGGTTTTGTTTTTGCTGGTTATTCTGTAATCTAACACAGTAGATAACAGACTGGTGTATCTTGTTTGTTAAGTGTAGACTACTTGGTGATTTAAATGGATTTTTAACAGATGGATGGAATTTATGATTTAATCCCCCTAACACGGTATGAAGATGCTGTGTGTTAGCCTACTTTCCATTTGATTAGTCTGATCCTTGGCACGCTTGATAATAAAGGAAAATCAATGAAAACAGGTTGAGATCAATGATTAGTTTAAAGGGAAGTTTTGCACCCCACCAATTTTCAGCTCAGTGGCTGGTAAAAAATATGAGTGGCTGGTAGAAGTTGAGAATCTACCAGACACAGTGGCTAGTGCATAAAAAAGTTAATTTTACACCCTGATTATAACCCAATTGATTACGCACTTGGTCGTTCTTTTTTGTGCTATTAATTAACGGTAGATAGTTAAAAGTGGCATGTTTTTCCTCTCTTTTCAGCTGCAAGCTGTTCAAAGCCACCTTGTGTGTTTTTAGTTGTAACCTAGGTGTCTTCATCTCAGCAGTAACTTACTCTACTAACAATAGGGGGATAGGGGGTTAAAATGTGGCCAAAACTTTGTGAGGGTTGCAGCATAATTGTGAGGAAAGTGATTTCCAGGGTGAGTTAGTTTGCCACCATTGCCAGTTCATTGAGCACCTCAAGAGAAAGGCCCTTGATCCTGAAGGCAGTTCACTGGACAGAACAGTTCACAATTGGTTGAGTACCAGGAACTGAGCAGCGTGTCCTTTTAGGAACTGGTGCGCATACCACAGCTGGGAAGGAGGGAGACTCCAGAGCAGGGTGAGAGAGCTGGGTGACAGTAGGGCGTAAGCCAGAAAAGGGCAAGCATACAACACAGGGGCGGCATCTCCAGAGGTTGGGGTGTCCAACCGATTCCATGCCCTTGCAGGATTTGGACCAGGCACTTGACCCTAAGTGTGGCAGGACTGATGCACCTCAGGGCACCCAGATGGCCACATCCTCCAGGAAAAGGGAGTGTGTGATAGTGGGGGACAATTATTAGAGGGGTAGACAGCATAGTCTATTCACGTTACAAGGAATCTTGTACAGTGTGTTGCCTGCTTGCTGCCCAATTGGAGATCTCCTGGAGCGTTCAGACAAGGCCTGAGCAGGGAGGGATCCAGTGGTCATGGTTCATGTAGGGACCAATTACATAGGTAAAGGTAAGTTTGAGGGTCTGCGGGACAAATTTGTGGAGTTAGCAGAAAAAATTAGGCGCAGAAACTCCACGGTAGTCTTTTCTTGAATACTGCTAATACCACGTGCAAGCATAGGGAAGCAAAGCTTTATTTGGAGGTTTAACACGTGGCTACAAACTTGGTGTAGGAAACAGGGGTACACCTGAACCGAAGAAGTATTGCTGCACTGGGCCAGCGCATGCTTAAGGTAGCACAGGACTATTTACAGGGCTACTGACAGGGTTACCTATAATAGTGAGAACACTGATAAAATCTTAATAAAGATGGTTTCAGGCAGTGGTGAGTCAGGGAGCAGGAGAGGATGTGTAGTCTGAAATGTCTGAGTTTAAAAGCTAAAAGTATAAAAAATTATTTTTGGAACCTGAGACTGTTATGAATAGCGGGGGACATAATTGGGATTATAGAGACATGGCTTGGGGAAGGGGATAGGGATGAATATAATATAGAGGGGCACAAACTAATTATGAAGGATAGATCCAGTAAGAGAGGTGGGGTGTGGCTGTCTACGTGAAAGAAAATCATAATATGAAATAAATTCTGGAAAATTGGCCAGGCTTAGCGAGGATATTTGGATTAAGCTCACGGGAACATGAGAAGGCCCTTAATATAGACGTATGTTATTAGCTACCAACTTCAGACAGTCATGTGAATACAATGCCCTTTCAAAATATAAAACAAGCTTAATTATAGTCTCAGGAAGGTGAGACTATAATTATAGGTGACTTCTAATTGGTTAATTAATTGGGAATTCATGACAGGACAGGAGAAAAGTGTGGATGAATTTTTAGATGCTATAGATGACCATGTTTTGGCACAGTACACTGTACATCAGTCAGTCAACAAGAGGGAAATCAATTCTGAATCTCGTGTTACTGGGACAAGTAATCATCCTGCAGTTTGTTTTGATATATTTTGGCAAATTTAAGAGGGTATCCTCTAGGTTTGGGGGGGGGGGGGGATTATCTGATTATTGCCATTTATGGCAGTTCCAATCCTTTCCCTGTTTTATTTTCCATTTCCACGAATTCCATGTTATACCAAAACAAACTTTAAAGAAATAAAATGGACACACAGTGGCCCAAACCCTGTTTTATCCCTTTAGTAATGCATGCATTTCACGTTCTTAAAGGCAAAAAATCATGATTTCTGTTAGTGATGGACCAAAGTGATTAAATCTGCAATGGTCTATCAATGCATTTTACAGATTTTTTTTGAAACTTCACAGAGTTGTTACTGCTGCTGCTGATGTTGTGTATGTTATTTTAGTCATTTTGCATGCCAGATCAATTAATTTAATTAATTAATGTTTTTCATAAACACTGCCACTTCTTCATGAACCTTACCATGATGCAGCATGACTTTAACCTATTTTCTGAGACAAATACCCAGCCTTAATTATGTCTATTATTAGGCATGCATGCTACTGCATGGTGAGCTGGTGTTAAGTGATGTTGTTATTGTATATAGGCTATTATAGTAGGTAATAAAAATTGAAAAAAACAGTAATAATTAAGGTAACTGAAAAATTCCGCAAATGGATACAAATAATTAAAATAATAATTAAACCTTAAATAAACGTACTGTATAAAATAAATCCTTACATGGAATTTTACTGTTATATATAATTTTGACTTGACTTTAACCTCTTAGCGTAATCCCCCTAGTGGTTGGCACACCAGCGTGCCTAGATTGCTCAACTCAGACATTCATTGCTACTGCAACCAAACTATGAATTGAAAACAGAAACTGTGTTCTAGTTTCATTAGTAGACAATGCACGACAACTGTCCCGAATACAAAGTTTTGCAGCGCTACCATTGTCGCGCTGGCCGTTCATTTAACCAGCACCCCCTCCCTGCATTCTCATCTGCAACTACACCCCCCACCCATGACATAATGGACAATATTGTCTATCTGGGCATTCATAGAAATATTCTTTCACCACTAAAAATCGTATTCTGTCATAGCAACAAGATAAACCCAACAACAGCTCTAAGATATGACAAAACAGCAAAGAAAATGCTGCTCATTGAATAACAAAATGAACAAGAAAATCTAAAAAATAATTATGCCATGCCATTCTACAATCAATATCTGGGACTAAATATCGAATAAATATACAACCTTACCATTGGTTTTACACGTAGAGATGTCCCTTTTGAGTTTGGGCAGTCATATGTTGTCTTGCATCATTCGTTTGTGAAATATACGTGCATTTGCAATGCCTAGGTACCTTCCAAAATATCTGTGTGTAATACCACACGTTATTTACGGTTTTGTCGCCCTTTTTAGTACAGTCTGGCTTGATCGACAATTAATTGATCCAATAGTGACAGAATAAGCTTTCTAACGATGTATAAAATTTCTAAGTTTGCCTTTGGAATAGAATTTTATGGCTGGGCGCAACTGAAAGTTTTCTCATAATCACATTCACTTACGCATTCACTGTGGTAGCTGTGAAAGACACTGCACCCAATGAAACTTTATCAATGATTTTCGTAATTTCTTGAAAAATGTTATTATTATTGAGGGCATCTGAGTTGAGCCATATGTTTGCTGATAGACCTAGCTGACATAATTTTCTGGGGAAAGATAAAAGAGGAAAGAAGGTTTGGACTGACTTACTGTCTCTGTCTCTATCTACTTAACACAGATAACATTTCATCATCGCTATGTAAGTATCACTGCTCAAAATATTTTGGTTATATACGTTATTTTTGAAATTGAATGTCTTTAAATAGGTTAGTGGTATTTTATAATGAGGATATTTCACACTGTAATGTAAGCGTTCGTTAGTAGCTTAGCAGTTTTTGTGTTTGATGGACCAGATATGACGTGAAGGTTGGAACATTGCCAAAACGTGGTGGGCGGTTGAATATTGTTTTCATGTCATCCCATCCCCATACAAGAAAACATTACATACTGTAGAATACAGAAATACACATGAGAGTTCATTATTACACATTTAGGTACTGTACCGCATTGTGTGACAGTGTTTTTTTTAAATCCAATATCAATTTTTAATCTTAAACCTTCATAAGGGGCTCGTTTATATGCTTTATAATGGACAAAAAGCATCTTATCCATTTTTGGATAGATTTTGGATAAGTTTCTGGACCTTTAGAAATTTTAGACCACTGTACAGGCATAAAGCTGGTAATTCTCACTTGAAAATGATGTAACTGTGAGTTTCTTGAGTCAAAACAATTGATTTGTAGTGAAATATGTAATTATCTTGTGATTTACAGCAATGCATAATTTAGACATTTCGAATAGATTTGGAGACACTGGGTACACTGCTTAGTTTTTGCTTCATAGCTATTTAGAAGTTCAACCATATCCACCCTTGGATTTTAGGAACTTGTGGTCAAGGAGTTTTTTATCCAGGACATGTTTAGTTTAACCTGCTGTATATATGCAATCTCTCAGTATTTCACTGCAAACTAAAAAAGAGCAAAATCATTTTTGTCATTTTTGATTCTTTGTCTAGACAATTGCATTTGCGGCACTTTTACAGAATTTTTGCCCATTCCTCCTGACAGAACTGGTGTAACTCAGTCAGGTTTGTGGGCCTCTTTGCTCGGACACACTTTTTCAGTTCAGTTCACAAATTTTCTATGGGATCCAAGTCAGGGCTTTGTGATGGCCACTCCAATACTTTCACTTTGTGGTCTTTAAGCTAGTTTGTTACAACTTTGGAAGCATGCTTAGGATCATTCTCCTGCTGGAAGACCCAGTCGCGACCAACTTTCTGGTTGATGTCTTGAGGTGTTGCTTCAGTATTTCTAGATAATCCTCGTTCCTCGTGATGCCATCCATTTTCTGAAGTGCACCAGTCCCTTTTCCATGAAAACACCCCAAGATGATGCGGCCACCCCCGTGCTTCACAGTTAGGATGGTGTTCTTCAAATTAAAAGCCCCACCCTTTTTCCTCCATAAATAGCGCTGATCATTCAATTTTTGTTTCATCCGACCAGAGAACACTCCTACAAAAGGCTAGATCTTTGTCCTGGTCATCATCTGCAAACTTTATTCTGGTTTTTTTATGCCGGTTTTGGAGTAAGGGCTTCTTCCTTGTGCGACAGCCTTTCAGGCTATGGCGATGTAGGATTCTCTTAATGGTGGATGTAGATACTTTGGTACCTGATGCCTCCAACTCCTTCACCAGTTCCTTTGTTGTTGTCTTGGGGTTCAGTTGAACCTTTCGAAGCAAAGTTCGTTCAGCCCTGGGAGTTCATTTGTGCCTCCTTCCTGAACGATTCAGTGTCTGTGTGGTCCCAAGATTGGTATATTTGCATACAATTCTTTGTACAGATGCTCGTGGTACCTTCAGTTGTTTGGAAATTGCTTCTAAGGAGGAACCAGACTTGTGGAGGTCCACAATTGTTTTAAGTTCCTGGCTGAGTTGCTTGGATTTTCAAATGGTATCAAGGGCAAAAAGGTAGGCCCTTAAATACAGCCATCGGTGTCAATTAACTCCCAATTAACTCCTCATTATGACAATTGGCCAATCAGAAGCTTCTAAAAATTCATTACATCAATTTCTAAAATCTTCCAGACTGTTCAAAGAGACAGTCACCTTGGTGTATGTAAACTTTTGACCCACTGGAATTCTGATATAGTGAATTAAACCTGAAAAAAATGTGTCTCTAATCAATCGTCTTAAAATTACTTCTGATGTGAACAAAGCAGATGCCCTAACTGACGTGCCAAAAGAAATGTATGGTAACATGAAATGTGCGGAGTTGTGAAAAACTGAGTTTGAATATCTTTAGCCTAGGTGTATGTAAACGTTTGTCCTCAACAGAAATTAGCTCACTTGCCCCCTGCCTGTCACCCACAACCAATCTCCAGCTTTCCCCTTTGCCACCTCTGGCAGCATCAGGTCTGGAAGATTGTAGAAAATAACTACATTAACTAACTAGTTCACTAATCCATTTACTGAGGTCCATTAATTGATGTTTCTGTCAAATACCCCACCCCCATCAATATGTCAAACATGTCCCATAATTTAACATGCCACATTTATTATTCAAAAACAGGCCTACTCCTTATTAATCAGTGTACTGAATAATTAATATATTTAGAGAATATATTTTTGATGTGCACTGAAATAAAATGGGAAGTCCTTCATTTCACATGCCCTGCGCTGTGGAGTCAAAGCTGTTTTCACTGTCCTCCACAGAAATATTCACTCAGATGAGTGATTTCTTCCAAGACCTCCAAATTAAGAGTTTTCTGCTTAGATTTAGGAATAGCAAAATGAATTTTGTTGTAAAAAAAAATATTTTCAGGCATAAAGCCTCAAGAACTTTTCTTGCGAGTGCTAAGCATTTTCAGCTTACCTACTGAAAAACGTACGCTTTGTTTATGCAGGAGAAACAATGTGCCCTTTCATGCAAGCTAAACAAACTATAAATCGTTAAAAATTCAATTTCATCAGCTAAAATGCTTTTCAGTTGTCACTATCATACCTTGCCACTGGCTGGCTGTGTACTGGGCAGAACTTATACTGTCCAGCTCAAGTCTTTGCTGGCACATGGCGGGTCCCGCTGACTATACTGAGGGACTGCTTGACCAGTAGTCAGAGAAGCCTGTAGGTGTACTTTGTTTCAGAGAGTCTATCCGAACCGTATGTAATAATATTCACATGTACACAATAGTTTTGGCATGTTTTAATGGTGAAATGGACAACAATGATAATTCCTCAGGAGAACTGCTAAGGAAACAAGGAACAGATGCTTCTACAAATTAGCACATTTATGGACTAAAAATTACTGTGGATTGCATTCGCTGGATTCTTGCCGTGATAAAAACACTGCTTGTACAGTGATTCATGTTGTCTGTGAATTACCAAAACACACAGAAGGTGCGGACCCCCAAGCTTGTTTTGTCACCCCATATGTTACAAAATGAGGAACCGTTGTCGCTAAAACATTGGCAACATAAAATAGTTTACAGAGATAGAACCGTGAGTTTCAACACTTTCAACCCATATATCGTGTAACCAGACTGATTGAAAATTTCACCATAAAAAAAACTGAATGAATGCAAATAAACCCACTCCAGCTTGAATACGGGCCGGTGCGACTTAAGGGCTTAAAATGGCCCGCACATTCAAGTGTTTTAACCTGTCCACTGTGATGGGACTGCACAGAACATAAAAAGACAATGAACGTAGTAGCATATTAGAACGTCATTATTATGGTCAGATAGAAACATAGAAACAATGGCTACCATCATTTTAAACAAGACCAGGTCAAAACCTAGTATATAGCTGGACCTCTCCGGCCAACCAATGGTGTAACTTCATAACTCGGCCGACCAATGGTGTAACTTCATCACTCAGTCACAGACATTCGCGTTTGTAGGGCTGTTGCAGTCCAGCCAAAAACAGTAATGTTTTCATGAAAATTTTTGTTTTTACAATCAAAGCAAAAAAAAAATTCATCATCTTCAGCTATGTTAGAATGAATTAAAGTGGATGTAATGAATGAATTACATGTAAATACAGATAGCAGCGCCATTCCTCCAGAAACCTAATTGGCATTTCAGTTCTCACCAATCAGGAACCTGAACCAATTCAATATCGGCTCATAGTATCCATTTATAAAGTTGGATATGCAGTGGAGAAATTCAAATAAGAACCTTGCTCAAAGGTGCAACGGCAGTGTCACACATAGTAATCAAATCTACAACTGTCAGGATACCATTATACCATGCTGCTGCCCCCTTTTCTTCCTGTCCTGCTTTTGTGGAAAGCAGCTTTGGTGTTGCAGCTTTTATACCATCCCTAACCTCTTGTATGTCCAGTGCTATTAATAGTGGCTGTGGAGTGAGCACGAGTTTGCAATTACAGCTACAATCATAGCTTTTCACTGCTGCCTTTCATTCTTCATCCTTTTGCTTCAATCTTCTTATGTTTTTTTAACAAAACAATGAAGTAAATATCTATGGCATCACTTTTCACCCTGTTCTGGAGCTTGTGACTGCTGTGCCTGCTTATATTTGATGCTGACTGCCATAATTGCCTTGTAAGTAGCTTTTACTGTATTGGATTTCATGCTGATAAATCTTTTGAGAGAGAGAGCAAGAGCAAAAGAGAGAGTACATGTGTGTCTCAGATGTGACTGTAATGTGATCAATTGGACCATAAAGACAAATACACAGGAAAACACTATACTGTAAGGTGGAACAACAAAAGATGTGACAACAGAAAAGAGAAAGGGACAGAGAGGCAGAATGAGAGAGCAGGAGAGTGAGAGACATATATAAATGAGTGATAGAAACAGAATTAGAGAGAGGGTGGGGGCATAAAAACATGAGGGTTTAAAGAGGATGAAAATGGAGACAGTTATATTACCTCATATGCAACTGACATGTCCAGACAGACAGAAAAGCAGAAAGACAAGTTAATTCAGTCAAGCATTCAATTCAGTGCCTGACCTAATGTTTTTGAATGCTGCACACACAGAACACAGCTTGATGTGTTGGGAGAGCTGAATAGACCAGGAAAACAATTAAAATTTTAAATAACATTTCAATTTTTTTTCGGGTTAAAATGAGTTGTTCAGCAAGCCAAAACAGAAAAAGAAATGAGAGAGTAAGAGAGAGAGAGAGAGAGAGAGAGAGAGAGAAGAGAGGGAGAGGTGTGTTATAGGAGTGAGTTCATACTCTTCAGACAGTGGTTAGGTTTGCTGTGATGAGCAGGAGGACATTTCTGTGAGTGTCATCAACCAATAACTGCCACACATAAAAAATTGTGACTAATGCTACTACACTGTCTATGGTGTGTTTTATGTTGTTGTTGTTTTTTTTGTTTTTTACCAACAAACACTCTAGGAATTCCTGCTCAGACTGCATTTCTCTGACAAAAATCCCCAGGAGTTTTAGCCATTGACCAAAATGTTTGCTCAAGTAAGAAGGTCCATAAAGAACTTTAGTGCTGGTTCATGCTCTGGGTGAAACACCACTTTTAACGCTCTGCCTGGGTCAGACTACTTAGCCTCAATTGTGTCACTGAAATACCAGAACTGATTAACAGGTCATGGTGCTGGCAGACTAAACATGCTGTAATCAGGAAACCCTTATTAAAAAAACAAAAGTGTGAGTCCATGCATGCCCTAAATATAGTTTCTGCCAACAAAGAACAGACACAGGTGCATAAGGTGGAAAGGGGCTCAAGACTTACCGGTGCCGTGCTGATGGAGGGGGCTCTGTGGAGTGTAAGTAGAGCCATAACTCCAGCTTTCCTTGGAGCTACTGCCAATAGCCTTAGTATGGAGACAGGGCACCCCCGCCCCCCTCAGTCCCACCCCGGGATGCTATCCAGGCACAAAGAGACGACCCACAAACCACTGAAAATAAAATCATGACACCAAGAGCTACAGCAGCACAAGGTCAGCTAAATGCAAACTGATCACATACAGTGTCTGATACAGTGATGAGCAAAGACACACAGTCTGGTCTATTACATTGTCCATCAGTGACATTGTCGCAAAATTTCTTTTAACCATGAAGAATCTCTGACTTGTTTACATTCTAGACAGATGTAACTGCAAAGTAAATCTATCACTGTTTCCGTCGCAGCACTTTCGACACAAGCAATATCAGAAGTGCTGTCCTCTTAAATTGGGATGGGAGGTACACCATACTGCCAAGTTACGCACTGGCGGGGCAGCATGCCCCATATCTATACAGCAACACAATGAGTTAACCACAATGAAATAACCACAATGACCACACATAACCACAAATATTCCTCCAGAAAGGATATGTTTCTACTTGGTCGTCAAGTTCATTTTACAAAATGTACAAGTTCCTGTACATTTGCAACTTATAATAAATACCAATTGTGAAATAAATACTGTACATAAATACATACACACTTATGTAGAATACTTAATTTTCCCCATGAGGACATTACCTAGCAGCACGTAACAAATTTGCAAACAGACCTTTACACCAAGGAACATACAATCATTCACACTATGGGGGGGGATATACATGCATAAATACATATACAAATTTGACATCAAGGCCTATTAAATAAATACTGAATCTTAAAAACCTATCCACACATATGTTCGCCCCATTAATGTACTGTATGCTTGTACACAGGGCCAAGTTACTTGAAACAACTCAGGAAACATTGGGCATCATTGCTTTGGAATACAGGTCGTTGAATTTCTATAACCCAAGAAAGCCAGAACTGATTCTTGTAAGTTTGTCATTTAAACACTTTTAATGGCAGGCCTAAATTTAGAATTAATGACTTATAGACAGTGCTTTTTAAGTGTGAGTAACTTTGCATTTGTGTATGTTAAAAACGTGTTTTTCATAACATTTCTTCTTACTGCCATGAGTGCCTCACCCACAAGCGTGGAAATGTGTTACCACGATGGCACAATTATATTGAGAAATACCATCTTTAGAAAAAGGCTATATGGTGTCATTGCACTTAGATCAAACCTACCATGCATTAACAATAATATTTTTAAAACTCTTGTCAATCACCCACTCAATCTGTTCATAATGCCATCATAGTCTGTTTAAAACCATATATCGCTGCACCACCTTACAAAATAAAAAATGTTTTTATTAACTAAAACGCAAGCCAGTTTACTCTCAACATTGTCAAAGTCACATTAGTGGGTCTACATTTGAACTTTAAAGCGTGTAGCGTAGTTTTTCTTTTTCTGTTTTTGTAATTGGGTGGTTTTATGTTTCAAACATTCTGTGCTACGATGTCATTACAAACAGATTGAGCGGGTGACTGACAAGTCTTTTTTATATTTTTGATGAATAGTAGGTTCAATCTAAATGCAGTGACAGATTGCCTTTCCCCAATAGAAGGTATTTCTCGATCTGAAGAAAAACACGTTTGCAACGTACAAAAAAAAGTTACTCATACATACAAAGCACTATAAGCCAATAACACTTGCAAAATCTAGGCCTGCCATTAAAAGTACTGATATCAAAATTATGCCAAGTTACAATAAACAATATTGGCTAACGTAGCTAACACAAATGAAACATTCTGTATTCCAAACCAATGCCGCTACCCAATGCATCCTAAATTCTTAGGAGTAACTGGTGTTCTGGTGTGCAAGTATTCCTCAGCTGTTGAAAATATTCATTTAAATGATGAGTTCTTACATGGGGCCAGTTTTTTATGTGATACTTTGATGTGACAGTGAAAAGTTTGAACGACCACAATGTGTTCAGATGGTAAGATGAAAAAACACAGGGCCAAGTACTTCTAAGAATTTAGGATGCATTGGGTAGCAGCATTGGTTTGGAATACAGCATGTTTTATTTGTGTTAGGTAGCCAATATTGTTTATTATAACTTGGCGTGATTTTCATATCAGTACTTTTAATGGCAGGTCTAGATTTTGCAAGCGTTAATGGCTTATAGTGCTTTGTATGTGTGAGTAACTTGAGTAACAGTAATGCATATAAATGTAGACTATGAGAAGTATGCGTACACATACATACATGCAAACATCGTAGCCAGTCTCGGATGCTTGTTGTCACATCTGTCCAGAATCTAAACAAGTCAGACATTCTTCACGGCAAGAAGAAATTTTACGATAACAATAAGCGGGAAGAATGCTGCTTAGCTGCTTGATTGGAGTAGCATATTTTGACTTATACCGTGTACATTGTTTCCATAGTCTGTTGTTTAGGTAAATATAGCTCATTCTCACTTAAAATAGCAGAGCTAAAACAGTCCGGGATATCCGGAAGCAAAAGTGAACACTGTCAGTGTACTTAGATTCACTGACCAACAGATCAACAGTTGGGATCAGTTAGCTATAGATACCCAACGCTGAGGCACAATCCGACATTTAACCCTTGATAACAGACGTATTACATGCAGTAATGCTTTTATAATCATGCATTACATTACACTTCACTGCTTTGGCGCCGAAACCAGCAGCTGTTGCGAGCAAGCTGCTTTCCCGCATAGCAGCAATCTAGCGACCTTAACAAAAAAGAGATCCCTGTGACACATAACCCAGCACTGTCACAAAATCGAAGTAAACACTGCACTTAACTATGCTTGTTCACTGTAAGTGTAACACGAATAGTCAGCTAGCTAGCTAACGTGTAATGATTGATCTAACAGGTAAGCGACATCAGAAAGCACGACAGTCCGCCAGCCAGATAATTAGGCTAAAAATATTTACGTATTTACTAGGTCATTAATTTTGCCTACTACTTTGCCTAAGTATGCAACAGCAAAGAACATTAACGTTATAGAAACTACAACACAACGTGTCTGAAATGGGTCCATACTAGCTATAACAACAAACTATCGGTTAGTTAGCACGGTAGGCATCCGAAGAAACCTGGCTGAACTGCCTAGTCGCTCTCTACAGCAGTCGGCATACTTGACATTACTGTAGCTCGCCAGCCACCTTTGATAGTTCCTTCAAAATGAAGGAATTCACAACGCAGACTGACTTACGTTGCAGTGGTTCCTCTTTTATCTACCAGGTACCATTCGACACCGAACTCTCTTCCTTCCTTTGTTTTATACTTTTTCAGGATCTCTTTCTGCTCTCCCGTTATGTTTAAGCCTGGTTCCGAGCATGCAGTTTTCAATCCTTGCTAGAATACAGTTAAATGGCAGTAATGCACACTCTTTGCTCCCAGGGTCGAACCAGGAAGAAATAATTGCGTCTGAGAAAAGTAAACATGCCCTTATAAGGAAGTGGCGGATTCCGCACTGCTTTTCTTAAAGGGGAAGGAACCGCCGTATTCTTGTTTCCGATTTCAGGGACGAAGCGCTGGCTTCCCGTGTAGATTATGTTCCAGCTTCCGGTCGTTAAGCAGCTCATTAGTGTACTCTTCTTGCACGTGGATGGGCCACACAGTCTAGTATTGAATGCAGACTGTGCCAGGGTGTGCAACTAGTTCCTTCACAACAGAGCAATAAGGTTGTGCGTTTATACTCCCAGGGTCACTCAGAGAGATAAGGACTGCCATCTCCATTATCTCGACAAAAACATGTTTTCACCTTACCGAAATGCCAAGTTACTTGCGCATACAAATGACTGTCTATAATTAGGGGTCCAAGCAGCGAAGCTGCTGGAACCCTATTGTATCTGTTAGGATTATTCTTATTTTTCTCTGCTAAAAGTGTCTGAGGCTCAGCCACCATAAGTCCTAGACCAACCAACTTTGGTAGGTGGGTTCCTATGGCTCCCCACTACTCAGGGAGTACAAATCACCTATGTCGGCTAGATGGTGGCGCTATAACAAAGGGTCATGCTTAAAAGGCCATAACTCCCACACCATAAATCAGATTAACACAAAACTTAATCGACCTATGCATCTATATGTGCTCTACAGCTACAACTGATATTGGGACCACCTATGTCCGCCATATTGTTTGCCCGCCATTTTGACTTTTTTATTAGTTGCAGCGTGGAAGCGCTGCAGCTCTACATACGTGCCGGGCCATCTAAGTGTTACGACATACCATCTACGTGTTACGACATAGTGAAGGCCTTTATGGCAAGCGGCTAGGAGACATCCATGGCGACGCAACTAAGTAATCCGACACCGTTGGGTCTAGTTTGAAAAACTACATTTTTCCTACAGGGCCTTTTTAAATTTTGGCCCAATCAGCACCAAATCGGATACAGAGCCTCAGGGGAACAACCTACATAAACGCAATATAAATAGACCCAATCGGATAAACGGTATGGCCGCTGTCAACCAACGAACTTCTTGAACTTCGACGAAGTGCGTCTCTTAGCACAAAATTGGCCATAAGTCATCAATATTTTATACAATCATCATGAAGGTATATGATCATGAGGACAAAACCATTTAAAAATCGCTCCATAGGGGGCGCAATAGTGCCAATGCTTGGACCCCTCCCAATGCTGCTAGCGGCTTTAATTTATAATTAAAACTGCAGGCTTCAAAATGTAAGCCTGTTATTAAAAGTATTGATATCGAAATGAGGCCAACTTACAACAAACAATAGTGGCTATCTTAGCTCACACTAATTAAACACAAAATCTATTCCAAAGCAATGCTGCCCAATATTTCCTGAATGATTTCAAGTAACTTGGCATGGACTCAGTCATTTTTCCTTTACCATGAATGACAAATAAAGTGCTTTTCATATTTTTAAATTGAAGTGTTTGTAATGGTGTATTGTATACACAATAGATCTACTAATTGTTTGCATGTTGGTAGAAGACCTATGGTCTAGCTAACATTCATTTATAAATGTGGAATTTGCAATGTAGCTACAGTAGCTTAGTTAAAAAGTAGTTAACAGCAGAAATGCTACAGTGGTCAATTTGACTCATGTCACTTTAAGAAAATCGATAAACATGCCATCATGAAGTCTGTAGTCTATGGCTGCGTCCGAATAGGGAAAAAAAATCACGTCCTATGTCTTTTCCTAACCACTTTTGCTTGACCTCGATGGAAAACGTCATGAGGTTAAGGAAAGATGTGAAGGACTTTCATAAGGATTCATAAGGACTTAGGGAAAAGACAATCGCGGTGCTAAGAGAATCCGACTGCACTTACAGTAGGCTACGTAATTATGCGACGGCGGATGTTATTGACGTGGGTCTGCCGTGGTGAAACTACAATGTTCCGAAGATGGACTACTAAAAGCGCATTAGATAGTTCGCCCCGTGCGTTCTTGCATTAAATTTAACAATTATTTTCATACAATCATACTAATTGGGATTCATGTCGATAAATATGAGTGGACAGGAGGGTGAGCGTGGGGAACCATTCTCAATGTGACAACCATTTCGTTTCACTTTTATGACTGGTAGCCTATATTCCTTTCTTTTACTTCAGTTACAGCCTTGGTAATGAAGTAATATTTTTCGCCGGGTTGTCCACGTTTATATAGCCTGCATGAAACAACACGATAAGAACGCACGGGGCGAAGTATCTAATGCGCTTTTAGTAGTCCATCTTCGGAACATTGTAGTTTCACCACGGCAGACCCACGTCAATAACATCCGCCGTCGCATAATTACGTAGCCTACTGTAAGTGCAATCGGATTCTCTTTGCACCGCGGTTGTCTTTTCCCTAAATCCTTATGAATTCTGCTTCACATCTTTCCTTAACCTTCTAGACGTTAGGAAAAGACATAGGACGTGATTTTTTGACTATATGAATAGTCTTTTTATATGAATAGGCTTATAATCAGATCATAATCAGCATATTAACCGTAACACCGAAGTTTGTCTTTCAAGAAAAAGGGATATCAGACGTTTTTAGCCAGATTATGTTTTTAATTCCACGTGTTTGAAACTTATGAATGATGATACGTACAGTAGTAAATTTGTAGGCCTAACATGTTATGCCTATCTTCCATTAAATTTAATGAATTATCTTCATACAATCATACTAATTGGGATTCATGTCGATAAATATGAGTGGACAGGAGGATGAGCGTGAGCAACCATTCTCACTGTGACAACCATTTCGTTTCACTTTTGTGACTGGTAGCCTATATTCCTTTCTTATTTCAATTCCAACCTTGGTAATGAAGTAATATTTTTCACCGGGTTGTCCACGTTTATACAGCCTGCATGACGCAACACGGTAAGAACGCACGGGGCGAAATATCTAAAGCCGGGCACCCACCGCACGCGTATCGGCCGCGAGCGCACTACGCGCGTATTACGCGCGTAACTGAAGCGTAGTTGAAGTACTGTTATTACA
Source organism: Anguilla pacifica (assembly GCA_039654925.1). NCBI lineage: Eukaryota > Metazoa > Chordata > Actinopteri > Anguilliformes > Anguillidae > Anguilla > Anguilla pacifica. Next base: position 30,629,537 of record CM077290.1, on the reverse strand, counting down.
ACGGCAGCGGGCGACGTCGTCTCCACCAGATGCGAACGCGTCGCGAACCGGCTGCGAAGCTCGCGCGACACAAGCGAACTGAAGCGTAGTTTTTCGCTTCTGTTCTATTTTTTCGGCTTGTCGCGCGTCACGATGGCCTGTTTATACACAGAAATATGCTCTAAAATGCTAGGTATACATGCTCTGATTTATATTTCATCCTTATATTACTGGGGGTGTGTCCCTAGTTCCCTCTTGCAGTAGTGGAGAACAAGATAAAACCAGATAAACACCAGATATTTCATAAGCAGCTAAAAAATACAAGCCTTTTCGTTTTTCTATTGTCCTGGCAGGAAAAAAAAATTTAAACTGGAACCTGGGAAAAAGGCAAACTTAGTTTCGCTATCTTATTTTGCGGAGGGGGCGGGGTAAATTTGAAAATACACCACAGAAAGACGTAGCCTATTGAATGATGTAGAAGTGAATGCACCGAGGAGCGGTTTGATAGCTCGAGTGTTGGAAGGTAGTTTTTAACCAACCATTGCTCAGCCTATTTGACTTGACATGCTTTGACTCCGATGTCTTCGTTCGCCGTGCTTTCAAAAAGGGCTTGTTAATAAAATCAGATAATCCACAGTGCTTTAAAAAATCTGATTTAGTGGTCTTGCCGATGAAAATGCACCTATTTTATAAATGAAGTTGTAAGCAAGCCTTTATTGCACTTCTACTTCAAAGCTTCCGGTGTTTATGACGTTGTGGTGTTCATATCCCTTCAAGTTTAAACTGTTACGCTATCTTTTTGACGATTAACTGATTTTACTAAATATGATCATATAAATGTTTTGACGTGAATAACAAGACGACACGGGAATTCCCAATGGTTGATTGTGGATTATTATTATTATTATTATTATTATTATTATGATCATTACATATTCTTCATAAAGTTGGCACGCTTGTTAACCAAGCAAATAAATTAATGCAGTTTGAGATTGATTATTATGTAGGTTACGTTGCGATTTAAGCTTATGGTAATTCTTTAAAGCGTTTACTTTCTCACGTATTTACATGTGTTAAAAAATATTACCATATTAACAGACTGAAAAAGGTCTCTCATCAAGTATTCACTTACCCATAATCAACAGTCGTGAACAAACGTGAAATACACGATGTAATCCCACTGCAGACTGCGAGAGCTACTAGGAATATAGAGCTTTAAGCAAGCCTTTGCGCGACACAAACGGAACCAGTGGAGACACGCTACGCGCCGCGCCGTGCTGCTTCGCCATGCTGCTTACGCGCCGCTTACGCTACGCGTGCGGTGGGTGCCCGGCGTAAGACGCGCTTTTAGTAGCCTAGTCCATCTTCGGAACATTGTAGTTTTACCATGGCAGACTCACGTCAATAACATCCGCCGTCGCAAAATTACGTAGCATAGTGTAAGTGCAGTCTGGTTCTCTTAGCACCCCGGTTGTCTTTTCCTAAGTCCTTTTGAATTCTCCTTCACATCTTTCCTTAACTTCACGACGCTTTCCATCGAGGTCAAGGAAAAGTGGTTAGGAAGAGACATAGGCCTACTACGTCATTTTTTGACTATTCGGACCAAGCGGCCAAAACCAGACTTCGTTTTTGAAGCTCATTTCCTGGTCTTGTTGTTCCTGGTTGCTCACTAGCGCCACTACGGTTGGCTCCAGTATAGGTGTTTTCATATCCGGTTTCCATGTAAGTGTACGGTACAAATGCGGTCAAAATACAAAGTCAATCATTTTTTCTCATGAGTACAAATAGTCACAATATGTGTATTTTATTCGCCTTATGACTGTCCATGGGTCAATTTCATGATTTATTGTGTCATTTGGGCACTGTTATAATAGTTGTTGTGGACCAATGAGGTACAGTTTGCGTCACTTCCTGATTACTGGGGAAGACTAAGCTACAGTACAGTCTATGGTCACTGGGGTGGGAGGTGGCGCCTCTTGGCCTTGACATTGTGGCTCCGACCATGGTCCACCTGTGCGAAGTCAGAAGATGCAGGCATCCCATTTCATAATGATTTCATTATGACGTGTGCTGCAGTAGACGACCATAAAATAATCATCCTCTGAAGTTTTTCGGTAGGCGAGTCATTTTTACTATTTCCTTTAGCCTACTTAACCAAATAATTAGTTGGCAGAAAGCGTAATCAGCTTGCTATATTTGGTAGTCCAGTAGCCTATGCTAAAACTTCACAACTTCGGCTACCAAGCTATTTGACTAGCTAGCTAACCCTAACCGGCAAATATTCAATCTGTCAAACGTGTTTGACGGCTTGTCAGTCGTGTACATTCCGTAAATGTCTACCTGGGCCATGCTTCACGCATGTGACAAAGCTACTATAATCTCGATTTTGGGATAAACACTGCAAAATTTTCAGTTTCACGAAGCAAATTAAGAGTTTTAAGGTTTATTTGCTGAATAACATACAACACACGATGAAATCACACACACAAAATTTAACGAAATTAACCATCTTTGTAAGACTGGCATTTAGAAAGGAACATGTGTTTTAACATGTAAGAGACCGACCAGAGCATTTAAGACAGTGGTTCTCAGAATCGGTCCTCGGGGCTCCTTGCGTATATTGGCTTTTCTCCATTGATTTTGATAAATTTACAAGAAAAAAAACTAATAGCCTAATAATAATTATAAATTCAATGTACATTATTTTTGTCTTCATGCACCAGGTTGAAAACTTGCTGTACAAAGTGCGTTGTCATATTTACACGCCTGCAGATTAATTATCATAATACTTGGTAGATTTGTTAATCACCGCTGACAGTGTTAATTTTTATTCGGTAGAAAGTGACTTGCGAACAATCGGTCAGCTAGCGTCACCCAGCAAGTGAACACCACAAACGGCGATGGAGTAGCTAGTAGCAGTTACTGGCTCATTAACTGACTGTGGCGAAAACCTACGACGATAACTTGCTCGGTTAACAGCAGGTCTACCAGACAGTTATATGAAAATTAGCCTAGTCAAATCACCAGTAGCCTACACATCTCTGATTGACTGACCATCAGTGTAGTCGATGTTCTTCCCCTGTGGTTCATATTGCTAATGCGTGAGCTAACCACGGATAGCCTACCTAGCTCACTGGCAAGCTGATATGCTAGCTAAGCATATTCGTTTTGCTGAGAAACATAAATTGAAGATAACTGAACATAATTGTATTATTAATGTCATACATATAACGTGATTACATGACACAGTACAGTCACGGATGGAAATTAAACTCCGTAAACATTTGATAATATATTTTAAAACATAACGGCAGACAGTCAGCTAGCCTCAAGTTCGTTCTGCAATCGTTCGTTCAGGTTGATGAGCTTTTCCGCACCGGACTGTCAATCACATTGTAAAAATCACACGACCGCTTAACTCTATGGTTTTGGCTCCAAATCGACAAAATGGCCGTGCCCGCCATTGAGCTTCAAAACGTGTTTTAGAGACCCACGGAGAGGCAATGGGTGACGTCACAGTAGCTTTGTCCATATTTTTTACAGTCTCTGATTTGGACGCAGCCATAGGCCATATTGAACGATCGGACATAATTAGAATATCAATATTGCACAAGGAAATAAAGTTATGAACACTTACTTAAATGGCCATGAATGGTCAAATTGACCATCATTTATATTGCCTGTATGGTTTTTGATCGTTTAAATCGCTGTGTGTGTTTTGTTGTTGCTGCAGCCCGCAGAACAAGCCCCTGGCTGGGCGAAGGCTACAATAGTAGTCTGAGGTTTTAGGGCCTAACTTGCGGTCATGACAGCTGTCCGAGTCATGAATAACGTTTGGTACCAAAAGCTGGTAGCAGGCACCGGTTCCCATACGACCGGTAACGTTACCCAAAGGACCGAATCACAACACAGATTTCGGTGCCGTCTGTAGGCTACTAATGTCACACTTGCTGTCGACTCGTTAGCAAGCTAACATTACACTCGGTCAAAATGCCGAAAGCGGAACTGTCTAAAGTGTGACTGTATTTTACCAAGAAGGATTCAAACAATGGGATGTGCCTTCACAATAAAAAAAAGACATCCTTTAATGTAATCGTTTGCCCATTCTTTTAAAGAAGGTGCTACCGGTTCAGGTTTGAAGTTATCGGTCTAGCAAGGGTTTTAAAACGTGTGCTCTTCCTTATATGTCCATTTTGTTTGTGTATCCTGCAAGGAATTGGCTACTTGCAAGATCTGAACTTGTTATTGGCTGATGTAGCTAAATGTTCAATGGAGGGAATTATTGAATGTGGTACTGGAGCATTAGTGATAATGTAATTGGCAAGAAAACATGAAATCACCCAGGGGCTTTATTGTGTGGACGTTTTAAGTTGTTTGTGAATTATGTCTGTTCACATAGGTCAGAAATTACAGAAACTAACGTTCTTGACGGCTGAGAGTCTGTGGTCATTGTGGTTATTATGTCTGTAGGAAACCCTAAAAAGTGCCAGCCTCTCTGTCCTGCATAAGTATGGGGCATGCCCCGCCAAGGCATAACTTGACGGATGGCATACCTACCATCCCAATCTACTGTCAGCAGAAAAACTTGGAACATCATTACAACGGGCTAAAAAGAGAAAATCCAGAAGAAAGTATTCAGCAACCGAATTAAACCGTTTGAATGTTTTGGTACGTAATATGCTGTCCCAGCACGAATGCTTAACATTTTATAAAACGAATACTAACGCAAGAAAAGAACAGAAGAGCACACGTTATAATTCCAAGACGTTGGCAGGCTATAACCAAAAGTAGGCTACTGCGCTGCATAACATACAAGTTTGATGTCAAGTTATTATGAAAATAAATCGGTTTGCGGCTGCAGATTTTTAAAAATGGCGGTTGAAATAAAACACTGCTAGTAAGCGACCAATCAGAAATTTTCAGCGCTTGTGCCCCACCCCAAAAGTTCCGGTACTTTTGGAAAGTACTACCCCCCGAGCAGGGATTTTTTGGGGGTAAAATAAAGTCCCCGGAACTTAATTTAGACCCTACTTCCTGCGGTCAAAACGCGGCTGAACAGTTACAGTTTTGAGAAAACTATAAATGGAAATGCGATGTTGTGACATGCACACAGATACAGATCTGTTACAAAGACACAATTTAAAACATTCAACACATTTAATAACTTTATTTTCCATATCATACATTAGCCAACCAACATACTCTTCAAACATAAGTACGATTTATAATTATGTCAGCATCGTCATCATTATTATCATCTTTTTTAGGTTTAAGGTTAGATTTTTTTTTCACTCAAATTATCAAGACAGCAGGATTGTTATTTTTCAAAAAACAAAACAATGTCATCTTCACTTTTCTCCACCATTCTCTCATTCACTCATTATGTAAAGTAGCAGCTTGTCAGTTGCTGTAGCTGCACCACACTAACGCTCTCACTCCCCCCTCTGGGAAATGATTTCTACATTTCTGTCACTGTGCTGGGACAGACACTAAATTCAACGCACTTTCTCAGCCTGTGTTTGTGACTATCTTAGTGTGGCGTTTGTCAGATCAGTCAGTACTGTATTGCACCGTCTGCTCTATTGTATCCCTTAATAGAACAAATAATAATTATAATAATTTAACATTTAAGGAAAAAACACAAAAAATAAACCAGTTTGTTCCCCTGTTGAAACCACGCCCATACATGCCTCCTCTTCCCACTCCTCTGCATTTTGAGCGGTTACTTCTCTGTGAGTGACAGCTGCAGTATTCTCTCCAGCTCCTCTTCCTCCTCGCGCCTTTTCCTGTTATGGGTCCAATGGAAAATGCTTTGTTAGCACAACCTGAAGCAGACTAGGTAGAGAGAGAAGCCTACATAGCATCATTGCTGGATTCTTCTGGCCAAACTGCTGGAATTTTTACCAATTCAACACAGAATGAACACTGAAAAGCCAACCAGTATTTCTATCCATTAAACAATGTAACATGGCAATTACTCATAATAAGTATGCTTTACTCATAAAGCATACTTTACACTTTATTACCAATTTCATAAGATGGACACACTCTCAAACAGAAATGGCCATATTTACGTATATACCCCCCCCCACCCCCCACCCCCCCCAGAGTGGATGGAATTAGAGAGATTTGCCTTATTCTGATTGTTGCAGAGAGATTTCAGCTTCCCTGGCAGAGATTACATCACGTTGGCTGGGGTTTCAAGATCGCCCGGCAACCCTTTGACATCTTCCATATAGCATGTGGTAAAACCATACAGCATCCCACAATACCATTTCACCTCAATACCACAGAAATCTCAAAGCATTTTTCCTTTTAGTGAACTATTGGTCCAACTGAGCTCTGAAGATTCAGAGTCAAATACAGTTTTTTCTGTATTTCACTCTGCAATCACACCTCTTCAGCAAGTTCCACCTCTCTTACCTGCCCACGTCAACACCCTCCGTAACATAGCATACCACCTTCTCCCCTCTCTCCCCTATTCCTCCTCTTTCTCTTTCTCTCCCTTCCTCCCACATTCCTCACCAACCTGTCCATCTCATCTTGTTCCCTGCAGGAGAGCTCCATGGCAAGGCGCAACTGCTCATCAAAGCTGCTACTTAGTGCCCCTGAAACCCGGGGCTCGACCAATGAGGTGTAAGCAGGAGGGGAATGAACAGCTGGGTCTGATGGGGACAGCTGCTGGAGTTTGGCAGGCTCTGCTGGTCCCACTAACTCCTCCCGTCCCTCACTGTTAGCCAATGAGAGTGAGAGGGACTCCTGGATTGCCCTATCAGGAAGAACACAGACAGAATGAAAGAGACACAGAGAGGGAGATAAGACTGATGCTGTAGGACAAAAAACCTGGAGGACTGCAGACATCTGCAGGTTTAACTCTTTATAAATCTCTTTTAATTACTCAAGTGAAACACACCAAAAGCCTGTAGGCGCTGTGGCCCCCCAGGACTACGGCTTGAAATCCTAGCTGTAGAGACACAGTTAGCTTCCTAACTCGCTGCTGTGTTACACTGAAGTACTTACAAGTCAACACAAACACACCTGGTACACACTCACCTCTCAAGCTGAGAGTCCTCTTCATATAGGTGAGTCTGAGACACAGGGCGGCTGTTAGTAAGAGCCTCCCATATGGTCACCTAACGGGAAAGACGCAGTGCTGAATTCACTTAAATATTAATTAAAGATACAATGTTTGCTTTCAGAATATCGGCAGATTCCCAAAGGGACACATTTATGGGAGAAGGAATGAGTTTGGGAATCAGAGCTGGCAGAGTTTGAGAATCAGACCTGGCTGAGTTTTGGAATCAGAGCTAGCTGAGTTTGGGAATCACAGCTGCATGCGTTTTGGAATCAGAGCAGGCTGAGTTTGGGAATCAGAGCTGGATGAGTTTGGGAATCAGAGCTGGCTGCGTTTGGGAATCAGAGCAAGATACTCTTGGGAATCAGAGAAGGCTAAGTTTGGGGATCAGAGCTGACTGAGGTAGAGACCGCCCTGCAGAGGAAGCTCAGTTGTCCTTTCACCGCATGTAATCAATGATGCTTTTTTTCAGGCCTTTGCAAATGCGTGCTACAAACAAGCCAGCCAATCCTGCTCTTCTAGCCCCGCCCCAGACCAATACAATATGGCAAGCAGCTTTGGAATGTGCGTGCCTGTGTGTGTGTGTGTGCTGGGCATGTGCGTGAATATGTACGTGGGTGTGCATACATGTGTGTGCAAGTGTGTGTGTGTGCGTATGTGTAAGCATGTGTGTGTGAAGCCCTTCTCTCCTGGGTGATGAAACAGCCAATAATGCTCTGCCCTGTGGAAATGTGGCGCTGTCATGGACAAGATTTAAATTTGGCCCATGGGGCAAGTCATTGCACCAACAGCTTGTGCTTTGGCGAGAACACCCTGTGGGCCTGCAGGCCCTCGAGGCACAGGGCACAGGTTTGCATGGGGTGGGGCAGGGCCTCACCTGGTCGCTTTCAGTGCCTGCGTCCAGTAGGCTCTGCTGGATGGCAAACTGCAGCAGGTTGTCATCCTCATCCCTCATTGGCTCACTGCGGCCTGGCCCCAGGGTGGTGTAGTCAGGGGGGGGCTCAAAAACGCAGGGGTCCACCTCACACTGCAGGAGAGCTGCGGTCTGCCCTGGAGAGACAGGGTAGAAGTAAGGAAAAAAGAATAAAGAATGGAATTTTAGTACATTGGTCATCACAATAAACGTTACCTTAAGTACAGCACTTAAGAACTATATACCACAAAGCCTGAGACCACAGTGTACAGCAGTGTGCTTGTGGGTTGTGGGTTCAAATCCCAGGTGGAGCTCTACCATTGTAACTGTGAGGAAGGTGCATAGCCTGAACTGCTTCCATAAATGTAAAGCTGCAGAAACAGATTTGTAAGTGATAACATTAAGTAAGTCACTCTAGATAAGGAATATTATTGAATCCCTTATCTGTTATATTCATTATCTAGAAATAGTATTCTCCCTAAGCAAATAAATAGTAGTAAATAAAAAGGAGGATTATAATCATCAGCAGCACTGTAATAGTCATGCACTATAGTAAGTGTTTAAATGGTATCTGGGGTTCATTGGGAGAAACGGTAAGGCGATTAACTGTTGATTACCGGGCTCACTGCTGCCCTCTGGTGTCAGGACAGTAACAGAACTGACAGGCTCATCGCAGCCACACAAGTTACTGAAGGTCACTCGTGCGTTGAGCACATGGAACAGAGGTATCTCTGAAAAAAAACATAGTTTTTTGTATTCGCCATCAGGTACAGACAAAGACTAGGAGTCAATTTTATATTTTTTAAATTCCATTATTTCATCCAACATACATACTGCAATCAATCTGGAATAATAGTTTAAGCCATACCACCATGCACCCTTCTCCTGCCGAATGGCTGAAGCTAAGTAAGTGTACGCTTGTTTAGTACTTGGATGGGAGACCACCTGGGAAAACTAAGTTGCTGCTGGAAGTGGTGTTGGTGGGCTAGCAGGGGGCACTCTCCCCCCTGGTCAAATAAACCCCAATGCCCCAGTGCAGAGATGGGGATACTGTGCTGTAGGACATGCTCTCTTTTGGATGAGACATTAAACTGAGGTCCTGACTCACTGTGGTCATTAAAGACCCCATGACACTTGTCACAAAGAGTAGGGGGTTCCCCGGTGTCCTGGCTAATTTCCCAACCTGGCTCTCTCAAAACTTGCCACCTAATCTTCCCCTGATTTAATTGGCTAAAAAATGTTCTCTCCCTCTCCACCTTAGCTAACGTGTGGTGAGCGTTCTGCCGAAAAATGGCTGCCGTGAATCACCTAGGTGGGTGCTACACATTGGTGGTGGGTGAGGTGAGTTCCCACTCATCACTGTAAAGCACTTCAGAAAAGCGATATATAAATGAAATGACACACATTTTCACATTTTCCTATCATATCCAAAAATACTGTATTTTTTTCAGATTAATGTTTTTCATTGCATTTAAATGTAATGTTTCTTCTTCAGGTTAGACATTCCTTTGGATGCCGGAAAGTCACATAGATGAAGCACTGATCCCTAATCACCCCCTTACCCCGCCCCCCCTCAGGCGAGTGCTTGTTCACCTATCTTTACAGGAAAGCCGGGGGGCAGACGTAGTGTGATGAAGTCACGAAGTTTGGCAAAGTGGGCATTCGAAATGGCCATGAGGTCGATGATGGGTGTGACCTGCTCTGCCAGAGACAGAGGATGGACCTCACTGAGCCAGAGGGTTGCTTTGAATCTGTAAACCATGAAAATACTGACAATCACTCTACTGCTGTAAATAACTGAGAGACTGACACTATTGCTGTAAATAACACAGAGACTGACACTCACTCTATGGCTGTAAATACCAGAGAGACGGACACGCTACTTCTGTAAATAACTGTGAGACTGACACGGTTGCTGTAAATAACAGAGACTGATACTCACTCTACTGCTGTGTAAGTGACAGAGCGACTGACAGACAAGACAGAATACCTTACTAGAGAGACAAGTTTCTCAGTAATTTCAGTATACAGTACCTGTTTTTGCTGGTGACAGAAAATTGGAACTTTGTCAAAGACTTCTGTAGTTCACTGGTGAGAGACAGTACGTATGTACTTCACTGATAGGAGACAGTACGTCTATACCTTACTGATGAGAGACAGTACTTGTACTTCTATACTACTGAAATACAGTACTTATGTACTGTACTTCACTGATGAGAGACAGAACTTCTGTACTGATGAAAGACAGTACTTCTGTACTTCCCTGGAGAGAGACAGTACCTTTGTACTTTGCTGGTTAGCTCGACTGGTCTCCCTATGTCACGGCTGTTAAGGGGGAACTCAGGGTCGAAGTACTCCTCTGCTGTGATAGCGGTGGGATTGTGAGGGCTAGCACACTGCGATATGTGACTCTGCAACACATCAATCAATCAGCATCAATACTGAGAGGAACATACAAGTGGAATGTGCTTAGTTTGAAAAAGACTTAGGAGTAATGGTTGATCACTGCCTTTCTGGTTCTAGGTACTGTGCTGTAGCAGTAAAAAAGGCAAACAGGATGCTGGGATATACAGTATAGCCAAAAGCATTGAGTATAAATACAAGAAAGTTATACTTAGTTATACACTTAGAGTATTGTGTGCAGTTCTGCGGGCTGTACTATAAGAAAGACATAGAGGCTCTGGAAAAAGAAGAGCAACCAAATTGATTCCTAGTATGAAAGATAAAAGCTGTAAGGAAAGACTTAAGATGCTTAACTTCTTCAAGCTTAGTAAAGAAGACTCAGGGATGATTTGATTGAGGCTTTTAAATTTATAATGGGGATCAACATAGTGAACTACAAGAATTTCTTCAGGTTGAGTTCTGTTAGTAGAACAAGGGGACGTAAATGGAAATTAGCACAAAAATTCCGTACAGACATCAGGACGAATTTTTTCACGCAGAGAGTAGTCAATGTGTGGATTAGCCTGCCAGGTTACGTAGTAGAGGCAGTTATGTTATTTTAAAGTGAAGTTACGCTCGGGAATTTTGCACAGTTTCAATATAAAAATCTTACCTTTTAATAGTGAACTTATTTGGGGGGGGGGATACACACAAAAAAGCAATACTAGGTCTTATGGCATGCTTTGGTTAAAAGTATGTCCATTTATTTGAATTGTAACCATGCACTGCTTTCAGCAGCGCACATGTACTCGCCAGCATCCCTTTGAATAGGAATTCAGTAAAATTACAACCCTCTGCATGCACAGTGCATTCTCCCATCACGTGTACAGCCCACATTACTGCCAACACTACCGCACTGTCTGAGTCAAAGGACTACATGCTTTCAGGTAAGTTTTGATTATATTACTGGAGTGAATATATTTTATATGATATTTCAGTTAACCGGCAGATAGTAGCCTAATGCAAAGTACACAGTTTATACCTTGTTAACACCTTCTGCTCGCTAGCTGTTACCATGTGATAGCTTGATTGAGCATGCTAATTGAGGAGTTTTAATTCATCTATTCCCATTCATTCTTTATTGTAAAACATTTATTTTATAAATGAGGTGTTCACTTTAAACCCTAAGGCGTATTCTGACAGCGGTATTCATTCGGTTTATCATTTAGTTTATATTCGCCAATGAAAATAATACATTTTGTCATGTTCTTGTTTACAAAAGTGAATTTTTATTTCATTATGTTTTGTTTTCGTCATGGAAAAAGGGGTCGTAATGAATATTTTTTGTGGACGAAATTAACGCCGTCTGATAAGTAGGCTATTTTTATCACTGTGAAGCGGCATGGAGATGTTGTATAAATATTGGTAATTTTGGACAAGCAGTTAGCTTCTCTTCAAAACTGTCCGTCTTTGGTCACGTAGTGTGCAGCCGACGTCACTTGGCACTACTCACGGTATACTGCTCGTCACTAGAACCGCGGGGTCAACTGACCCCTTGGCAGTAAAATGGGATGTATTTTGTTAATGTTTATTCCACATGTCTGTCATTCCTTGACTTTTTCTAAAAACCCGCGCTTCAACTATCAATGTAAATAGAATTCTAAAACAACACTCGGAAGACTGTTTTTAGGGGGTTTTTTTAGGTGTTAAAAGAAAAGTCTTTTTTTTTGGAGGGGTGTCATAGGGAATGTTTGCAATTATGTCTGCTTATGATATAGTGAAAGGTTTGTTTCTATCTGCATATGACATGGTAAATGCAGCCTGAGCTAATGGGGCTATATTTCCATTTTATTCCCATTATTTCCCGTTAATTCCCATAAATTCCCGTTAATTCCCATGAAAAGTTTCCACCTTGAATATTCCCGGAATTTGGCAACCCTAGTCACACCATGTGAAATTATATAAAATTGCAGTGCCCTCTATGTAGCCTGGGTAGGTACAAAAACATCTGTTCAATACTTTGAACACACCAACTTTAATATTGAAACGTTGAATTGAAACAATAAGGTTTATGCAAAAGTGATTTTTTTGCTAAAAGTCTTTCCTCTAAAGGCTGTTTGTTTTTGGTAAACTTCAGGAAATTTTGGAAACATCAACCCAAATTCACATAGATTTCACATGAAATTACCCTTTCTACAAACACACCGATGTCAAATGAAGACAGAAAAAAGGGCAGAGTCAGTCATAATTACGACAGCACTTACATCATTATGAGGTCAGTACAGAGGGTGGAATCAGTCATGATGATGACAGCACTCACCCCATTATGAGCGACGTGCTGCTCTGCGATTCCCAGAAATGACTGCAGCGGAGTCTTTGAGCCTAGGAGGAGATGAAGATGTAAATGTGATGGTCATTACTGTACACTTCACACAAACTTTCCTATCCAACTTACTAACTTCTCAATTCCTATCAAATTAATCAGCATTTCTAAGCACCAAATTAATATTATTTTAAGGACCAGGTGTTCACCTGTTGATCGCTGATCAGAGATCAACCCACTAGTTACCTTTGCTCCTGGACTTGTCCTGGTCAGAGAGATGCTCTGTTCTGGATCGAGTCACCAGCTCCACATTACTGGCGCTGTACACCTTCACCAACAAAGTAACCCAGGTTACACATCGAATCCCCATGAGAACATAACTCCAGTCAGATAATTACAAATAAGCAATAAAATATACCTCATGGGTGAGGCCCTGTTGGTATTGATGGGAGTTTAGAGCACAGATCCACATTCGCACAAATATTTTATTCAGTTCTTTTTTTCTAGAGAATCTATTTCATCTCACGCTCACCTTGGCCTCATAACCGCTGACCACCTCCGTCTTTTCTGAGCGCCACCCCCAAATACCCGATTTGTTCCTAAAATAAGGAGAGAACACAATCAATTCAAGTGGCTTTCTCTTTCTCTCTCTCCCCCATTCACATCTTTCGCACAGTCCAAAAGACCAACCCTCACCTATACAATGTTCTAGGTCAGGGGTGCGCAGTACATTGATCATGATCGCCTGGTCGATTGCAGAGGCCATGCTGTTAGATCACCGTGATTTTAAAAAAGGCCTCCAATTCTTCCCTTTGTCATCCCATTTCCCCACGGCTTCTGCCTGACAGACAGGTACGCTTGATGGATGTGAGATGTGGCCTGATGCTGCTCATGTCCATTCATTGTATGGTCACATAAATGTCCAATCTAATTAAAAACACGTTTTCAACATATAAAAATGCCAAGTTACTCACACTTACAAAGCACTGTCTATAAATCATTAATTCAAACTGGCTAAATCTAGGCCTGCCATTAAAAGTATTGATATAAAAATAACACCAAGTTACTGTACTACAAACAATATAGGCCATCTTGCCTCACAGAAATTAAAGAAGCTGTATTCCAAAGCTATGCTACACGATGTCTCCTAAATTGTTTCAAGTCACTTGGCCGTGCGTGTACAAGCATACAGTAGATGAACACGGCAAACATATGCGTGGATAGGTTCGTAACAGTAAAGATTGATTGAATAGGTGCCGATATGTCCGATTTTATGTGTATGTATGTATTTAGCTGCCCAGCCTTTCTGTTCCCTGAATGATTGTATGTTTCTTTGTATAAAAAAGAAGCTTTCATGTTTTGATTTGCCAATTTCTCTCAGCTCGTTTAGCTTGTTGCTAATATTCCGGCAAAAGTTGGTACCAAGCAAGACGTCCTGTGTCTGTGAATCTCACACTGACTGACGGCCACTGCCATCTACTGGCATCAGCTGGTATCACACTGGCTAACAGAGAAAAACAGATTCTTGCAGTAACTTGTATCTCATGAAAAACACGTTTTTCAACATACAAGAATGGGAAGTTACTCAGACACAAGGTAGCTAACGTTACACTTGCTGAAAATTCCAAAAGCAGAACTGTCCCGGAGAGATTTAACAGATTGTAGGGCAGTCGTAAGTTGTTTCTCAGCAGCCCTCTCTCTGAGGGCTCAAATGATTTAGGCCTATTTCTGCATAAGCTCCCAAATAAGCCTGTGTCTGTTACTTTCAACATTCCAACACCATCGTCCACTTTCCTTCTGGATCGTCAGACCCCTCATTCTAAGATCAAAACTATAGATGACACTGGGGGGGGGGGGGGGGGGGGGGGATTAACAACCTCCTTGCATGTAGTGGAGGCATAGTAACGAATGTTCATTCGCTGTTAACCACGCTTGCAGTGTGAACCCCCCACGGTGTGATATCTTTGGACTGCGCCAACTCGGCGCCTAGATAAATGCAGCGTATCCCTATAGAGCACCACCGGCAACAAGCGTGCACCCTCAGTATTTCAAGGCCGCTCCATTCACACCAGCGAATGGAGGAAAGTCTAATTGAATAATTAGCAAATACAATTACAATATCCAACAGGTCTGAAAAACTCAAAGTGAGTGCAAGCTATTAGAATATTACAGTATCGCGTTTCTGAGTTCCCTAGCCTGCACGATTTAGAAATAATTCATCTTTTCGTAACCTGAACCAAAAGTTCATGTTTGGTATGGGTATACTTTAACACTCATAATGAAGGTCGGGGTGCAAAGTATATCCCCTTTCCTTGTATTGCTAAATAATTATCAAACTAGATCAAAATTGAATAAATATTCAATATGAAACCCGCCCTACGATCGGAAAGGCAGACGTGATATGAAGGTTTGCCCTCCAAACAGCCAGTGACAGCTCAGACCGCTCTCTCCCGGCCAGGCTTTTAAGTCAATGACCACAGGCCGCGGCTCTTCTTTTTTCCGGCTTTGAACTTAGCGCGTGCTGCCTCAGCTAGGTCTTGGGGATCACTTTCTCCTCCCTATTTCCTCTCTTCCTCTCCTCCACACTCGTAAGTAAGTACACGTAAGTAACGCCATAATTCGAAGTTTAACCTACTGTATTTATGCGTACATCTGTACGGAGCCAGCAGTTGCAAGACAGCGGCTAGACTGCAAACCTAATTGTATGGTTAAAGAACTTTGTGTTATGAGTCCGAGTGTAACTGATTGTTGTCTGTCTCATACTAATCATAGGCTACGTGCGTAAAATGGTATTAGTTCATAGTGAGTTTCTGTGTAGTGGTACCCCGCAACCTTGCTGAGAGAGTGTTTCACTTAGGAACTATAATACTAATACTGTAACGTCTGACTCGTCACTACATTCTACATTATATGTATGGAATTGTATTGTGCTATACTGTGCCAGTATCCTATCCCATATTACAACCAAACTGCTTAACTTAGAATAACAATTATTTGTCATTAAAGCTTATATTTTTGTATATGTGTGTTTGTGTTTCCTCTCTCATGCGGATGGAATGATCCACCAACGAAGTCAAATAGAGACATTTAAATTTATAAGTGCCGAGGGTCAATTCCCTCTAAATAATTTAAAGTATTGAGGTTGATAAAGCGTGATCTCCAGGTATTCTTGGTTCAGTACTCAGAGTGCTGTGCCATTAACAGGGTAGCTGAGGGTGACTCATAAAATTTGAAATAATACAATAAATTAATTTAAATTTAATAACCCAACTAAGTTCTATCAACCTTATGACAAGATGTAAAAGCAATAGTTTAAATGTTGTATTTTTAGTAAGGCAAGCAAGCCAGTGTACTGAGTTTAGAGATTTGCTGCAGTCGGAGGGGGGAATTGAACACAGGTCTCTCGGTCCTATAAACAGTTCCAAACAAAAGACTATAGCCGCGTTTCCACCAAAAGTACCCAGAACTTTTAGTACCAGGAACTACTTTTCAAGGAACTAAAAGGTTCCTTCAGCCCATGGTTGCCTGCGTTTCCACCGCGGTCTAAAGTCCCGCGAAGATTAGGTAAATTAGCCCACTGACGTATGAAAAAGCGACGTTGTCGTCGGTCCATCTGTCCTATGATTTCTTCTGTAACCCCATACTACCACCGAAGTAGCCAACATTATTTTCTAATAACCGGGACAGCCCGGAGGGGTTTATTCCACTTATATACAACGGGTTACCAACAATGACTATATATGGTTACTTTTGTATTTATTGATTTTTATCGATTTAATCTCCTGGAATTGAAATATTCTTCTGCAGCCGTTTGGGCATATTTTACCGTTGTCAAGCAAAACTGTCGTTGGTAGTTGGATCGTTGTTATGCAACAAATAGGATATAACAGGCCAATAGTCAGATTCACATTCATTATGTTTTTATGCGAACATTCACTTTCATGTCTTGACATCCGAGGCGACAGAATGCATTCACATTTCCAATATAACTGGAAACAACAGCAGAAAACATGCACACGTTGTAAACAATTTGCTGTTTGATTACTTTCTCATCGTCAATTCCATATAGGCTAATCGCAAAATGATAAGAATAGAACGAAAACTCGGACTTGCGTGAAAATTTAAATTAGCAGTGGTACAGCTACCGTTTGCTTTCCTTCGAAGTTACTGCTAGCCAAGCAGCGAAGTGTGCCCTCCAGATGCGAACCATGCACCATAAATTAGTCCATAGTCTTCCTGGTCTTTTTGTGGAATTGAAGAATGGCAGAGTAAAATTACGGCAGTCTGAAAAAGCTAAAGGGACGATTACTAGAATTGACCTGTTATTTTACCCTGACAAAAAGTGCGGAAGGTGATTTCCAGTTTGCTTTTACTGTATCACCAATGTGAATTACGCAGAACTACCGCATACCTCACATAACTGTATCAAACGTTTTGAGTCAATTACAACGGGCTAACAAAGAAAATCCGGAAGAAAATATTCAGCACCCGAATTAATCCGTTTGAATGTTTTGGTACGTAATATGCTGTCCCAGCACGAATGCTCAGCATTTTATAAAACGAATACTAAAGCAAGAAAAGAACAGA
Organism: Anguilla pacifica; assembly: GCA_039654925.1. NCBI lineage: Eukaryota > Metazoa > Chordata > Actinopteri > Anguilliformes > Anguillidae > Anguilla > Anguilla pacifica. The sequence continues at coordinate 30,612,278 of CM077290.1, read as the reverse complement.
AGAGCACACGTTATAATTCCAAGACGTTGGCAGGCTATAACCAAAACTAGGCTACTGCGCCGCATAACATACAAGTTTGATTTGAAGTTATTATGAAAAGAAATCGGTTTGCGGCTGCAGATTTTTAAACATGGCGATTGAAATAAAATAACACTGCAAGTAGTCGACCAATCAGAGATTTTCAGCGCTTGCGCCCCACCCCAAAGGTTCCGGTGCTTTTGGAAAGTACTACTCCCCGAGTAGGAACTTTTTTGGGGGTAAAATAAAGCCCCCGGAACTAAATTTAGACCCTAGTTCCTGCGGTCGAAACGCACTGAGTTCCTCAAAAGGTTCCTAGTTCCGGGGTAAAGTTCCTGCGGTGGAAACGCGGCTAATGGGAGTACCCACTAGGCTACGAGGGAAACAGACATCAGAAATGCAAAGTTGTGCTGTTTTGCACGTGCGCAGTTGTATATACGATCATTTTGTTTATATCCGATATTTTTATTGGTTGATGCACGTAAAATGACCAATGGGGAGACATATTCTTTGAGGGCTAGGAGCATTTCTGGCAGGAAAAATGAGAAAATGCAAAATCCCCTTAGTTTGGTCCTTTTTGTGGGGACATGTGAAGTTGTTTATGAATTCTTTCTGTTGAACTGGGGTCAGAATGTACAGAAATGAATGTTTTTAAGGGCTTAGAGTCTGTGACTGTTGCGGTTATTTCTGTGGGGAACCTTGAAAAGTGCCAAACTCTCTATGCTGTATAGGTATGGGGCATGCCCTGCTAAGGCATAACTTGGCCGGATGGCAGGTATTACGTGATACCAATACAATAACTTCAATTTTATCTGGGGCAGAGCAGTTGTGGTGACACAATTTAATCAGGTCCATTTCAGGCAGGAAATTTCGCTTTAAATATTCAACAAATAATAGGGTGAATCTAAAAGCTGGGATTTTGTCCAGATATGATATTGGTATAATGATTTTACTTTTATGCCAATGCAGGTTTCTATAAAATGTTATGTTATGTTATGTTTCCCAGAGACCTTGCTGTCCTCAGCCCCACGCGGTGTTGTGACCAGGTGCCACAAAGTTCTATAAAGTGTTTTTAAAGCACTTACCTCTCAAAGATGAAGTTCAAGGTGTTGGGGTAGGTGTTCATGTGAGTGTCCAGATGTTTTTAAAGCACCACACAAAGGCCAAGATGAAAGTGTTGACGTACGGCGTTCACGTGAGTACTGATGTTTTTAAATCGCTCACCTCTTGGAGGTGATTTTGCGGGTGTTAAGGTAGGCGTTCAGGTGAGTGTCCAGATGTTTTTAAAGTGCTCACCTCCTGAAGGTGATGCTGCGTGTTAAGGTAGGTGTTGAGATGAGTGTTGAAATGTTTTTAAAGCATTCACTTCTTGAAGGCAATGTTGCGGGTTTTGCGGTGGGTGTTGAAGTAGGTGTTGAGGTATCGAGATGTTTTTAAAGCATTCACTTCTTGAAGGCAATGTTGCGGGTGTCAAGGTGGGTGTTGAGACATGTGCTGAGGTGAGTATTGGGATGTTTTTAAAGCACTCACCTCTCAAAGGCAATATTGCGGGTGTTGAGGTGGGTGGATACGATGGGGGAGGTCAGGCGCTGGGCAGTGTTCTCCTGGGAGGGCAGCATGGCCGCCAGGAGGGAGGAGGCGTCCCGGGGCGAGAGGGATAGGGGTTCGGTGTACACCACTTGCTTCTCATGGTCCACCTCCATCACCACAGCCCCACTCTCTGGGACAGGAAACATGTGGAGGGGCAATCTATGTCAGCACCCATAAAACCCTCCAAAACCCATCTGAATGCACATTCGCACACAACTCTCAACCACGGACACTAAATCTTGTCCAGGACTGACCTGATATTGTCTTAAAGTAGAATACAGACAGGAGCTTGGTAACAACAAAGAACAGAAAGTGATTGGTCATTCTCACATTTACTTTTCTTGTGGGAGTGAAAAAAAACAGACCGTGTTTGATATTACCTTTATCCCTCTACGTTTTCTAGTTATCTAGTCACCCCTCCATGGATTGACACTGTAGAAATTTAGCCAAACTGTGTTGCATCTGCGCAATATGTTTTCCTCTCATCATCGTTGTAAGCTTTGTAGAGAGCTCAGATAACGCACCACTTATGATGTTATCCCCTCATACATGTCTTTTATGCATTCAAACATCATTGGCCTGGAGCAGAATGTCTTCTCACCAGGTGCAAAGTCAACCACGGCTCATTTGCAACTAGCCTGAAACCACCTTGCACCGACAAACTCAAGCACTTTCTCTGGTGTTAAAAAAGCCTCTATAGCGAAATGAGTGTGAAAGCACCTGAGTTGAGCTCATCAGGGACGAGGCCCAAAAAGGCACAGTGCTCCATCTCTCACCTCCACCTTTGAAGATGTAGCTGCGGCGGCCCTTGAGCCAGGTCATGTGCTCAAACCCCAGCAGGGTGGTGTCGACACGTAGACAGGACCCACTCTTCCACACCCGGTACACGTCGCTGGGGCACACCTTGGACACCAGCGGTACTGAGGGTGAAATGGGACATGATGTACTTTCTCCTCAGTCCTGTATTTCCTTGTGCAGTAAGCCAGATGCTCGATAGTAGTATGGCGTCAATTTAATGCCAATAATTAGCGCGAGTAGGTATTCACTAAGCGAGCACAGAACCACTTTCACGCGTGGAAATTCCAACACCAAGAGCAGGCCTATTGAACTAGTGGCCCGCGGGCCAGATATGGCCCTTTTGAATTTTTCTATGGCCCGCAAGAGGCTGCCTGCAAATCAGGCGGGCATTTGTGTGATATGATAAATAAAACTAAGGTACATATCTCTGAGCTACTTTGAGACATCTGAACCATAGACTGTATGATCTGAACCAATATGGTATTAGTTATGTCTTTTTAAAGCACCTATGTGCTGTGATTTGCTGCAACAGGATTACACCCGCTCCGCACCTGCCATTCGCTCAGTCAAGCCTCACGTTGCATTCTGGGCTGGCGGGCCACAGAGAAACTCAAATATTCGAAGTTCGAAAACTATTCGAAAATCTTCTTATTTTTTTAAAGTTCGAACCTAAATTTGACCATTCGAATATTAGTTTTGGATCCCACGTTTTGTAATTGACATAAATATACAGGCTTTAATTTCATGCGGCGAATCATGTTCATGCACGCAAAGTTCATTTCCTGTGCTAACGTTACTGGTCAGCTAACAATTTAGGCTAAATAATGTTCCCATGGCAGGCTATGTATCCTTTCTGTTCTGAAGATTTTGATAAAATTGGAAGATGAAAGAAGTTAAACAAACTAAACAGAGTCAGTAATTAGGGGTCCAAGCAGCGAAGCTGGTGGAACCCTATTGTATTTGTTAGGATTATTATTAGGGGTCCAAGCAGCGAAGCTGGTGGAACCCTATTGTATTTGTTAGGATTATTAGGGGTCCAAGCAGCGAAGCTGGTGGAACCCTATTGTATTTGTTAGGATTATTAGGGGTCCAAGCAGCGAAGCTGGTGGAACCCTATTGTATTTGTTAGGATTATTATTATTCTTATTTTTCTCCGCTAAAAGTGTCTGAGGCTCAGCAACCATAAGTCCTAGAGCAACCAAATTTGGCAGGTGGGTTCCTATGGCCCCCCACTACTCAGGCACTAAAAATCACATATGTTGGCCAGATGGTGGCGCTATAACAAAGAGTCATGCGTAAAAGGCCATAACTCCCACACCAGAAGTCAGATCAACACAAAACCTCATCGACCGATGCATCTGAATGTGCTCTACAACTTTGCTATTGGGACCACCTATGTCTGCCATATTGTACTTTTTTATTAGGTGGGGTGCGGAAGAGCTGGAGCTCCAAATCTAAGTGTTACGGCATCTAGTAAACTTCTTTACGGCAAGCGACATCCATGGCGACGCACCGTAGGGTCTAGTTTTTATCAGTGAGGGGAGGGTCTGAACGTCGGGGAAGCAATGGAAGACAGTGCCACCCAAAGTGCATGCTAGGCTACCAAAAGTTTGTTAGTAAAAGCTTTTTGAGAGGATGAATGACTTTGAGAGGACTTTTCTTTGGCATGGATCCATTCGAAGACCGTATCGGGTGAGTTCGTTTAGTCTTTGCATCTGTCATTATGCTGAGAAATAGCTAAACCATTTTATTGATAGGTTCTGAGTTTCTGTGCAAACGCGCTAAAACACGCTGGTATAATGAAACAATGACGGTAATACATATATAGTCCGCTTCGTTCCGTTGCTACCATAACATAACAGACTATCTTGTGCCTACAGCTGCAGTTTCTCGCTGCAATTCCTAATATTGAATATAAACAAAAGACGCAATTTATGCTGTAGTCTGCCAGTGTCTGAATAAATAATATGGTACTCTGAGCATAGGAAGCAGGTAGCATCAATGGCGAGTTGATATTTCGTTTTTTGCTACTAAAAGTTTGTTAGTAAAAGTTTTTAGAGGATGAATCATTACTTTTCTTTGGCATGGATCCATCTGAAGACAATATCGGGTGAGTTCATTTAGTCTTTAAATCCGTCATTATGCTGAGAGAAATCGTATTCTCAATTTAATCTCTAAATTGACTGCAAGCTTAGGGTTGTAACTAGTTAGCTGTTTCGTAGGTGACTTAGATAATGCACCCGTCTTAACTACTGCTTGTATTTTTGCATATCCTGCGTCCTTGCTGTTCTTGTTTGTGTTAATCAGTTTAACCTACAGGGTCCAAGCTGAACTGTGCGGTTGTTCCCTGCACTTGGAACGGTACTTTTCTCTAGAGTTTTCGACACACTTGTTCCTGATTATGATTATACACTTTGTTGTACGTCGCTCTGGATAAGAGCGTCTGCCAAATGCCTGTAATGTAATGTAATGTAATATTCCGTAGCAACAAGATAAACCCGACATTAGCCCTAAAATATGCCAATACAGCAGTGAAAACGCTGCTCACTGAATAACGAAATAAACAAGATAATGTTTTTTTTAAATTATACCATGTCATTCTACAGTCAATAGCTGGGACTAAACATTGAATAAATATACAATCTTACCATTGGTTTTACGCATAGAGATGTCCCTTTTGCGACTGAGTGGTCATATGTTGTCTTGGACAATCCGTTTGTGAAATATACACGCATTTGTGACGCCTGGGTCGGCTAACTTCAAAAATAGCTGTGCGTAATACCACACCTGTTGCTTACGGCATTGTCGCCCTTTTTAGTACAATTTGGCTTGATTGACAATTCATTTATTCAGTAGGTGAGAGTATAAGCTTTCTAACGATGCATAACATGTCTGATTTTGCTTTTGGAATAGCGTTTTATAGGTCAGCGTAACCGAAAATTTTCTTATCTGCCAATGTCTAAATAAATAATACGCTACTCTGCGCGCAGCACGCAGGTCGTGAGTTGATATTTCGTCTTTTGTCGTATTTATCATTCAAAATGTGTATTTATGTGTTATTATTCTATCTGTCTCTGAGGCGCTCTGAAATGTGCATTCTCTGCTAAAATGAGCAATGGATTGGAATGTGTGTCTGACGCCTATTTTAGTTGCGGCGCGGAAGCGCTGCAGCTCTACATACACGCCGGACCATCTAAATGCTGTTTTATAATTTTGCGTAGTCTGCATAGTTTCCGTTGTGTGCTGCACTCGCGAAGGGCCAAATCATTTGTGCAGCATACTGCACAGGTTGCACAGGCCACGTAATTAGATTTTGTTACTTACCGTTATAGTTCAAAAGACAACACCTTCTTTCATATTTCAAAACCTACTAAATACTGCACCAATGACCACAAAAATGCTCAGCTAGATGTAACTTGTTGCAACGAAGACATTCACCTGACAAAAGTGCTTTTAGTCTCATATTTAACGTTGCCTATCGGTTTTGTGAATCAATTGTTATAACCTGTTAGTCAGAGCCGTATGCCAGTGACCTCATGTCAGCAGTCAACCAATCATCTTATTTACGGCGTATGCGGGCACTGGTAACTACATGCTTTTAATTTCTTGAGCCGTGGTCCGCAACCGTCGCACATGCTGCACATTGCGCACAACCCCTACACAGACCCATTTTTACGTGTACAATGCGGAAGTATAAAACAGCCTTTAGTGTTACCACATAGTAAAGGCCTTTACGCCTAGCAGCTAGGAGACATCCATGGCGATGCAGTAGATATGTTGGGTGAAGGTGTATGATTAACAGGACAAAACCATTTAAAAATCGCTCCATAGGGGGCGTACTTGTGCCAATGCTTGGACCCCTCCCAACGCCACTTGCGGCTTTAATTTAACTTTGATGCGTTAGATCTAATGGCCAGGTCCCACAGTTTACCATTTCCATGCTCTCTGAATGGCCTGAATGGCCTGAAGCCACAGATCTCTTCTTTTACTAAAGTCCCTGCTCGGGGGGTAGTACTTTCCAAAAGTACAGGAACTTTGGGGGTGGGGCTTGCAGTGCTGAACATTTCTGATTGGTCGAGCACTCGCAGCATTTTATTTCAACCACCATTTTTTAAAATCTGCAGCTGCAAACCAGTTTAGCCGCGTTTCCACCCAAAGTACCTGGAACTTTTAGTCCCAGGAACTACTTTTCAAGGAACTAAAAGGTTCCCTCAGCCCATTGTTGTCTGCGTTTCCACTGCAGTCTAAAGACCCGCAAAGATTAGCCAAATTAGTCCACTGACGTATGAAAAAGGGATGTCGTCGTCTGTCCATCTGTCTCATGATTTCTTCTGTAACTCCATACTACCACCGAAGTACATTATTTTCCAATAACGGGACAGCCCGGAGGGGTTTATTCCACTTATACAACGGGTTACCAACAATGACTATATATGGTTACTTTAGTAGGCTATTTATTGATTTTTATCCGCAGCCGTTTGGGTATATCATTTTACCGTTGTCAAGCAAAACTCTCGTTGGTAGTTCGACTTGGACCGTTGTTATGCAATAAACAGGATATAACAGGGCAATATACAGATTGTAACTGTTTTATATCCTCTCAAACACATTCATTAGCTATGTTTTTATGCGAATATTCACTTTCATGTCTTGACATCCGAGGCAACAGAATGCATTCACATTCGTAACTGGTAACAACATTCATAGCAGAAAACATGCACACGTCGTAAACAATTTGCTGTTGAATTGATTAATTCGACTCTCATCGTCATTTCCATATAATCGCAAAATGACAAGAATAAATAGAATGAAAACTCGGACTTGCGTGAAAATTAATATTGCAGTGGTACAGCCACTGTTTGCTTTCAACCTTTAAAGTTACTGCTAGCGGAGCAGCTAAATACTTGAAGTGTGCCCTCCAGATGCGAACCATGCACCTATCGATGTCAAGTCTTCCTGATCTTGTTGTGGAATTGAAGAATCGCAGAGTAAAATTATGGCAGTCTGAAAAAGCAAAAGGGACGATTACTAGAAGTAACCTGTGTTATTTTACCCTGACAAAAAGTGCGGAAGGTGATTTTTTCCTGTTTTCTTTTACTGTATCCCCGATGTAAATTACGCAGAACTACCATAACTGTGTCAAGCGTTTTAAGTCAATTATAATGGGCTAACAAAATCCGGAAAATATTCAGCAACCGAATTAAACCGTTTGAATGTTTTGGTATGTAATATGCTGCCCCAGCACGAATGCTTAATATTTTATAAAACAGACTTAATGCTAAAGCAAGAAAAGAAGAGCACACATGTTATAATCCTCAATCTTAATGGCTCATCTGTAGTTGGTAGGCTATAACCAAAAGTAGGCTACTGCGCTGCATAACATAAAAGTTTGAATTAAAGTTATTATTTTGAAAATAATAAATCAGATTTGCGGCTGCAGATTTTTTAAAATGGCGGTTGAAATAAAATGCTGCAAGTACTCAACCAATCAGAAATGGTCAGCGCTTGCGCCCCACCCCAAAAGTTCCGGTACTTTTGGGGGTAAAATAAAGTCCCTGGAACTTAATTTAGACCGTGGTCCTCAAAAAGTTCCTAGTTCCTGGGGAAAGTTCCTGCGGTGGAAACGCGGCTTTTGTTTTTTGTTCATTGTGCTTCGACACATCAACATGGAGTTACAGAAGAAATCATACCACAGATGGACCGACGACAAAATCTAAATCATTACACTGAATTTTCAAATAAACATTAGTACAACTGCATTATGTGTTTTTCTTCATTGTTCTTCATTAGAGTAAAGATTAGATGAGGACAGTTTGCCATTACAGTCTGGTTTCACCAAGCTATATATTAGCTATGCTGTTTGCATTGTGGACGTAGAATTACTCCATCATAATTATGGCTGGAGTGGTCGTCACGAAAATGGCTGGAGCAATCACAGCAAAGTTGTTTAAAATCGGGGAAAACTGAAAGAGGCATCAATCATGGAGTGTTTTTTTTTTTTTTTTTAACTAATTTATTAATTGAACCGATAGAGCTTATGCGCGGAAGTGGGAAATGACTGAAATAAGACGTGCAAATGTAGCAAGAGTAACAAATGCTTGAAGTCCACAAAAATATGTGGAAAGTTAGCGCTAGTAATAAATATGAACAATGCATTGATAGGCTGATGCATCACGGAAAGAAATGTTTTTTGTCTTTAACATAACGTTGTTAGAAACAGCATCCTGAAATTGCATTACTAAATAAAACAGCGTTACAGTGTGCACGTTTAAAACAGCCGTCGCTTTTTCATACGTCAGCGGACTAATTTGCCTAATCTTTGTGGGTCTTTAAACCGCGGTGGAAATGCAGACAACAATGGGCTGAAGGAACCTTTTAAGCCGCGTTTCCACCAAAAGTACCCTGAACTTTTAGTCCCAGGAACTACTTTTCAAGGAACTAAAAGGTTCCTTCAGCCCACTGTTGTCTGCGTTTCCACCGCGGTCTAAAGTCCCGTGAAGATTAGGCAAATTAGCCCACTGACGTATGAAAAAGCGACGTTGTCGTCGGTCCATCTGTCCTATGATTTCTTCTGTAACCCCATACTACCACCGAAGTAGCCTACATTATTTTCTAATAACCGAGACAGCCCGGAGGGGTTTATTCCACTTGTATACAATGGGTTACCAACAATGACTATATATGGTTACTTTTGTATTTATTGATTTTTATCGATTTAATCACCTGAAATTGAAATATTCTTCTGCAGCCGTTTGGGCATATTTTACCGTTGTCAAGCAAAACTGTCGTTGGTAGTTGAACTTGGACCATTGTTATGCAACAAATAGGATATAACAGGCCAATAGTCAGATTGTAACCGTTTTATATATCCTCTCAAACACATTCATTATGTTTTTATGCGAACATTCACTTTCATGTCTTGACATCCGAGGCGACAGAATGCATTCACATTCCACAAATAACTGGCAACAACAGCAGAAAACATACACACGTTGTAAACAATTTGCTGTTGAATAGATTACTTTTTCATCGTCAATTCCATATAGGCTAATCGCAAAATGACAAGAATAAAACGAAAACTCGGACTTGCGTGAAAATTTTAACTTACCCCAAGCTCTTTCTTTCTCTCACACACATACACACACAAACATAATATTCCCAACTCACACACACACACTCATACTTAGCCCAGCTCACACACACGTATGCATGCACACACGCACATACACGCTTACCCCAGCTTGTGAACTCCCACTTCATCTCCACATAGAAATCACGTGCCTGTCAGGTCCATGAGAAGGGAAACAGAAGCAAATCAATACAGTTCATTCACTCGCTAGAACAGTGGTTCTCAAATTCAGTCCTTGGGGACTCCAGTGGATACCGGTTTTTCTTCGAACCACTACTGCAATACCAGAATTTTAACAAACTGTTAATTGTTCTTAATTACACTTTTAATGTGATTAGGGATTATTTAGTGCTAGAATTACCTGCGAGGGTCTCACCTGTGCAGTATCAGGGCGATCTGTGAATGTCTAACCTGTATGATGCACCCATGTCAAACCCAGGTGAATGGGGATCTGTGTGCGGTGTTACCTGTCTCAGTTTGCTGAGCAGCTCTGGGATGCCAGCCAACCTCTCTGTTGCTCTCTTATAGTCCCTGTACTGAAGCACCAGTTGCACCAGCTCTGGGTCCCCAGTGCTCACTGCCTCCTGCAAAACTAGACACACAGCAGGAGCACTTGGGTTTTAGCCCATTCATACCATTTCACATATATTAGGAATACATAGGTTTTAACAAAGTCCAAGCACTACACTTATATCAGGAGTACATATGCTTTAACCTACTGAAACCACCAAATACAAACCAGGACTACAGACGTTTCAACCCATTCATTCAACTAAATACACACCAAAACAAGACTGTTTTAACTAACCACTACAATCACTAAATACACAGCAGGAGAAGATGCATTTTAACCTTTAAGTATTGTGGCTGACCCATAATGCATTACTATCCTGCCTAAAGCGAGTACACAAATGCCTGGATGCCACCAGGGGGTATTTCACAAAGCAGGATTACTGAGTTAGCTGGATAACTGTGCAGATTAAAACCAAAAACAGCTCCTTTTACTTCAATCCATGTTCCATATTATGGGAGGGTTTTGGGTTTTACTCAGTGAAGTTATCCAGCTAACTCAGTAATCCTGCTTGGTGAAACAGGGCCCGGGGCTCCATCTTTTAGGCATAACATAATTACAAAACGCACGGAAAAAACCCCGCATAGCAGCACAATATAGACATATGTTGTTACACTACAAGTTACAAACCCTACTGACAGCACCCATGTGAGAAAGCATTTTTTTCAACACAGAGAATCAACAGCCGGTAAAATGAAAACCTACGCACGTCATCAACTTTATGTTATTAAATTCGTCTTTCGTCTGATAAATATTTCAGTGTAGCAAGGACGTATTTCACCGACACTTTATTTGCTGAAAATATGCCTGTTGTTTGTTACGCGACCTGCACCCCCACCCCATCACTTGCAACCCACACCCATCCACGCATTTCCCTTTCACCTGTCCAGCCCTGGGAGTTGCTGTGCGTGGGGTCCGCACAGTGCCTCAGCAGCACGCGCGTGGACTCCAGGTGGCCCAAGCACACGGCCAGCTCCAGCGGGGTGCGCCCTCGCGGGTCCAGCCGCTCCACATCTTGCTGCAAAGTGAGCGAGAGTTGGTAAGCGCGGAGCAGCATTGCGGTACAGGCAGACTGCCTAATGTCTAGTAGACCCAAACAGCAACCTTCCCGTTATGCGGTGTCAACCACACCGTATTTCCCACAATGAAGAAATCGCGGTCTTATTAAAGTAGCCTACAGACAGAATGCATCTTCGGCGCAATTATTTTAAATCATTAACCGGCTAACTTACCTGCCTTTTTTGTAGTTCTCGGTCTAGCTCTAGGTATTGGTTGTTCCACACAAGGTAATGTAAAGGAAATTCTTCTTGAGCCATTGCGTATTGCCGTAGGATAACTCACAGTTATGTTGCCGTCCACTCTTCAGTATTGTTAACCGTTAACTGGTTAGCTAATTTAGCTACTGTGTTGATCTGGTTAACTACCAAGTGGGTGTCAACACAAACGATACGGCTTTTCGAATTAACAGCCCTTAAACATGTCGCATTATTAATACCAATGATTTTAAATACTAATGAACGCCCAGGAAATTGATGGTCCGCAGGTGAATCTTTCTGGGTTCCTTGCAGGAAAAACCAACGAGTCGTAACAGGGTTTCACCAACGTTAGCTGCTGGCTAGAATTTATAGTTAGCTGGCTAGATAACTCCAGTCATTTGTGAGAAATGTTTTGCGATAAATACAGACCGTAATCCTAAAGTATTTAATACATAAATTACGCGTATTTTTAAATATCCAGCTGAATGTTACACATATCAGTGCGTTCTTTGTTTTAAACTGTTGTCAGAATTGTTGCTACCTAACATTATGTGGCCAATCGTTTCATTATTAACGTTAATCTTATCTAAATCAAGATAGCCAACTGCTTGCCACTCAGCTTCCTCGGGAATGAACGATCATATGCATTTATATTAAAACGGCAGTAGTTCTCGTTTTCTTCCGCGTTTTGGCTTGGTTATAATTATTTCTTAGCATCCCTCTGTTTCTCGCAGTTACTGCTGGGTTTTTTTCTTTCGTCACTGTCAAAATCAAATGCCGGGTCGCGGCCTACTTTCCATTTCACATCCAGGTCACTCGCGTTGGCTCTGCGACCTAGAAGTGCGAATCCGACATCGGGCGCTCTCGATCGGCTGGCCGGTGTCCAAACAGCTTGCAATTCTGTCGAACCTTGCGACCCGTTCTAACTCAGCAGCACAAGTTTTTGATTCTGTGCTTTCGGTATTTCCATCTTCACGCGAAATCTGGACTAAGTAACCCGTTTATATTTCGGACTTCTGATTATTTTTCAGTAAAATTAAATTATTTATTTAATTTTCACGTCAGTGTGGCTTTAGTTCCAGGTTACGTGAGAGAAACGAGCGAGGGAGGAGGGATGTGCAGTGGAAGAGAGACTGGTGATTTAGTGATTTCTTCCGTTTCTTAAAATTATTATTTATTTATTTAATAATGTCTTTATTTCAAACGAACGATCCAGGGCACAACGTTAGTTACAGACAGCTAAATAGTCTTTCAAGAACTATTTAGATCAAATGATGGCAGAATTTTGATGGAAGGTACACCATCCCACCAAGTTATGGCTCGGTGGGGCGGTATTCCCCATAGACATATGTCTAACCATAGACTCTCAGCCTTTAAGAAGATTAACTTATGTACCTTCTGACCTCAGTAAACGGACAAAAATTCACAACTTCACACTTCCACACAATAAGGCGGAAAAAGGGGGATTTTGCTTTTTTCCCCTTCATCTTTTTCCTGCCGATTACATTATCACAAAGGCTCCATGTACCACAATCAATAATTCTTCCCATTGGACATTTAGCTGCATCTGCCAATTGCAAAATCGGATCAAAGTAGCCAATTGTAGAACATTAGGACGATTGCTGCGTCCATGCTACGTACTAAATATACTATCATTCAGCGCATTTATTATGCAAGTAAAAAGTACAACAATTCGGACATACTCTACGTCATCACAGAAAAGCTCCACTTCCTTACAGCACAGACCAGGGGGTTTCCAAGATGGCTACCGAGTAAGGTCGATATTGCTGAGCTCCTGCACAAAAAATATTAAAGCGATGAAAAAACCAAAAATTCCTCATTTGACTAACTTCTGCGACAGCTGAACTAGCTTTTGAAATGGTTGAAAGCAACCTAATGTCGAGTTGCGAAAGAAAAAGAATGCAAAAGTGCAAAAATCACACTCCTGAAGCCCAGCCTGGTAATACTCTGATAGCCTCATGCGATGATTATGCTAGCCCAATTCATCAGTAGCGGTCTCCATGTCAGAAGAAGAATTTCCTCTGCAACCTGTGACTCCGTCTAAATCCCCAGCCGCAAAAAAGGCTCTTTATGAGATGGAGCATGAACCCACATCCCAAAACGACATCATCATCTCTACTCTCTCCCAACTTATAAACGAGCGAGCTGACTCGATTAAAAAGTTGGTAAGTGAATACTCTAAGAAAATTGATGAAAACTCACTGAAAATAGAAGGGCTGAAAAAAATACTGGACTTTGCATGCAGTGAAATAAAAGACACAGAAGAAAATGATGAATTTCGATGCTTGTCTTAAAGTGGAAGAACGCAAAATGCCTATACTTCAAACGCGTGTGTGCGAGCTGGAGAATTACGCTAGAAGGTGGAATCTGAAGCTCTGTGGCGTCGCCGAAAAATCATCCGAAAACGTGAAGGAAAAATCATAGAGCTTTGTCAAAACATTCTCCCAGAGAACAAGGACAAGCTTTTGGTTGCCATCAACGTTGCACATCGCCTCAGGAAATTAACACAAACCAGCTCCAGGCCAAGAGCAATCATCATCTGATTCTCCTTGAGATCCTACAGAGATTCTGTTTGGAAATCTGCAAAAAACCATCCCTTCATGCGTGATAACAAGCTCCGTTTTGCTGAGGATCTTTCTCAACCTGTCAGGGAGGCCAGATTGAAGATGTGGCCTATGGTAAAGAAGGCACGAAGTGAGGGAAAGTCTGCATACTATGTTGGAGCACGGACCTTCATCAATGGGCAGGAAATTACTTGAGGTACTATATATGTGAAATAGAAATTCAACCTAGGCTCTGTAGGATATGTAGTGTTTAGATTTTGGCCTTAGAGAGGGAATCAGTGAATAAGTATGTGGCCTGGCCTCCCCGTCACAAGCATCAAAGCAAATGTGATTGGGGCAATATAAAATCCACTGATAGCCTAATCTAGGCATACAATCTATGGGTCTCACCCTCTCTGAAGAGACAAACCAGATGACACAGGATACCGTATCGGGGGTCAGAGACCCTACATGCCTAACATTTCCCTTTCCCATGTCCTCTTTAAGTTTGAATGCAATTTTTAGGTAGGCCAGTCCTTGTCATAAATTAGTCTGACCCCCCTTCCCTCTATCCTACACCTTAACTCAGCATTACCCAATCAGGGCAAACATCCTAAAGCCATGCTGGGTAAGGTATTTAAGATGACCACAGGAAAAGGTTTTTGTGTTGCTATTGGTTTTGGAGCCTGGAAGAAGAAGAGTTTTCCTCTTTTTATTTTGGTGGTGGTTCCTTGGTTGTAGCTGGTTTCCTTGTGGCGCTTATACTGGAAGTGGGTGATGCTTTGACAAGGTCTGGCCGATCCGTTTCTTTCTCTCTCTCTCTTATCCGTCTCTCTCTCTCTCTATTTTGGTATTTCTAGGTTAGTTGTTTAATGTTTTGCTGCATGTCTTCTGTTGTGTAATTTAGAAGTAGTGTGCCTGCATTCAATAAAGAATGTATGTTTTCAATTCATTAATATAATTGACTGCTTCTTATTGAATTCAATTATTTAATCTGAAAACCTGATATACAGCTTGTTTTGACTTGTTGGTTGATTCCACCAGTTTTCTGTAGACTGACCTATCAAAGAATTTGGTGATTTAATTGATCATTCTAAGTTTAAACATATTATTAAATTAAATCAAATAAAATATATTTTACATGTAGGTTAAGTGAGGGGTTCTAGCATGCAATGTTACTTGGTTCAGTATTCAGAGTGCTGAACATTTTAACAAGGACATTGACTGTTGGAACCACTGCATTCAGAAAATAAATATATTCTTAATTAATCCTTGCTTGTCCGACAGCTCCTTATGTTATGTAACCAGGTTTAGTCTCCTAGCTCACTAGTACTGATTTTTTTTTTTTTTTAATAACATGACTGACACTGCATCAGTGGGAGGCCTTTGATCACTTCATCCTTCTTGTTTTTTAATTTATTAATTTTATGTTTTTCCTTTATTTCTTGCTGTATGAAGAACACTTTTGTTGGATATATAATCTATCCTATAAAGACTATATTTGCTAACCAACAATATGAGAATATGTTGGACTTCTTTTTTTAGGATTTTAAAAATTTATTTATTTAATTATTTAAAAAAAATATATACTTTTACTTTTTATCCAGTTAACTTTATCAACCTTCTACAGTGCAGCTGCTGCTCAGTGTGACATAATCTAAATACTTGTTCCGCAGTTTTTCAGAAGTTTTCTCTCTTTCAAAGTATTTCACTTATTTTTATTTGTTAAACAGCTTAACACTGATTTTTGTTTTTGTCAGGAATCTCATTTAAATTTCAAGTGATGTGAATTTCTGGAGAACCCAGTGGGGTAATGATTTATCGTTTTCTCACTGCACAGAAAGATCAGCTGGTGTTTTAACTATGAAACATAGGTATAATGGTGACATTTTACATACAGACACAGACCCAAAAGGGCACTTTATCTGTTAAGTTGTCAATTACAACAAGATTGTTTTGATTATTTTTAATGTATATGGGTATAATTCTAATTTAGAAAACATCCAATTATTTGCCAACATAGAGAATAGACTTAAGCATTGGTTATCTAAATTTCCGAACTCCTATATCTAGTTGGAGGGTACTTTAATGTAACTTCGAACCCCCTGATTGATAGATGGCCACCTGCACGCAATAATGGAAGGAATACATACTTGAAACTTTTTATGGAGAGAAAGACTTGATAGACACATGGAGAGTTAAATCCCCAGATTTGTTAATGTTCACTTGGAGTAACAAAGAAAGCACAAGACTATCTTGCTTAGACTTCTGGTTGGTTTCCAAAAGTATTAAAGAGCAAGATGTTTCAGTAAACATTCTTTCCTGTCCCTTAAGTGATCATAAAGCTATCTACATTTCTATTAATTTGTTTCCCTCGGATAATGGTTATAAAGCTAATTATTGGAAATTGAACAACTCTCTTCTTAAATATGAGGAAGTGAAAACAAAAATCTCACAGTTAATAACACATTTCTGTAATCAAGCAAAAGTGGAAAAATCCTTTTGTTTAAATTGGTGGTTATTTAAATATGAGTCAGCGAAATACCTAAGGAAGTTTGTAAGTAATCTTGCTAAAATTAGGAAATTAGAGGAACAAAACATTATCACAGGTCTTTCCTTGCTCTCTCAAATATCACCAGACACCTCAACAGAAGAGCACAAAATAGAAATGTTTAATTTGCAAGAGAACTTAGATAAAATATATAACAGGAAGGCAGAAGGAGCTTTCATTAGGTCCAGGAAACGATGGTTAGAAGAAGGAGAACAGAGCTCCTTGTATTTCTTCAAACTGGAAAAATATCATGCAAAAATTAATACTATTAATGAGTTAAACATTGATAACAATATATCTGATGACCCCAAGCTTATTTCCAACTTTTGTTCCTCCTTTTATAGGAAATTGTATGTTTCAGAATACTCTGAAAATGACACTCTAATTTTCTAAATTCATTGCAGAACACCCCTCAACTTGATGACTCAGAAAGGGATCTTTATGATCTCCCCTTATCCCTAACTGAGGACAGTAATTGTGTAGGACTTCTGAAGGATAACAAGTCCCCTGGAACAGATGGTTTATCATCTGAATTTTATAAATTATTTTCCCAACAGATGGTGCCCTTCTTATTACAAGTATTTAACGAAAGCATATTGACCAATACCTTACCTTGGCGTATGACTCAAGGATTACCCTAATTCCCAAACCACGCAAAGATTTAGTATACATTGACTGGCGTCCAATTTGCCTATTAAATAATGATTATAAAATTTTGGCCTTGATCTTTGCTAGAAGAATTAGAAAGAGTACTGGATTCTATAATTGATGAAGCACAATCAGGATTCATGCCCAATAGACATATTTCTAACAATATTAGACTAGTTTTAGATTTACTTGATTACTCCCATTTAATTTCAGAAAACAGGTTTTTACTCTTCTTAGACTTCTTTAAGGCGTTTGATACTGTTGAGCATAATTTTCTTTATCTTTCGCTAAAGAAGTTCGGCTTTGGAAATTTCTTTTGTCAAACAATTAAAACCCTACAATAATGCCAATTGTTCAATTAAGCTTAAAGGAGTACCATGGTGATTTTCACACTTTCTCGGTTTTATGTGCTATTTGCACAAGAGGCATTGAAGAAACACAATGAGCAAAGTATTAAATATGTCCGTTCTGTATTTTTGGAGAAATATGCGTTTTAAGTTCATCGTCCTATTTTCAACCGGTTGAGAAAGTTGTCATTTTTCTACGTCACGAATACAGTAACCACTCCCATATCCACGCCTCGTAAAGAAATCTAATTCTAAATCGTTTGGGGACCCATGGATAACTCGAGACCCATGGTTTGCGCCGCTGGATTACAGGCAAGACAATGCAAATATTTGACTAACGTTAGGTTCACTTAAATTAGAGTGCCTTTAGATTATTTCTGGTTATATTCATTTAGCTAGCTAGCTAACGTTAGCTAGCTAGGAGGTTTGCTTTCATAAGGCAGTGTTATCGATAACGTTAGCTTGCTAGTTTGCTTTTATGAGGACGTTATATTGTGCTTTTATCTTAACTTGGCTAGCTAGATAGCAAAAATTATAATTGGATATAAGTCAACGTCCTTACCTTAGTTATCTATCGATACTTGATATACTACTAAGCTAGCTAGCTTGTGAAAATTCTGTCTCCCAAAAAGAGTGCGTATCATGGGGGTAGCTCTGGTAACGGGGCACGGTCTGTCAATCATAGCTAACTGACAGTTCTCATTACCACGCCCAGACGGTTCGGGTGAATTTTTATCGTGGGAAATTTAGGCTTAGAAAAATACGTTTTAAAGTACATTGAAATGACTGAATAATAAAAAAATTATGCACATTTGTTTTGTTGTTGCCTAAAGACAACTGGGAAGTGTCACGTTCAACCACCATGGTACTCCTTTAAATATGGGTCATAATCCAGATTTGAAGTGAAACATGGCATTCGGCAGGGATGCCCAATATCTCCCTATCTCTTTTTACTTGCTGCCCAACTTTTATGTGAACATATTAAGTCTAGTAATCTGCAGGGATTTCCATTGCTGGTAGAACTATCGGGTTGAATTGGGGGTGGACGCAGGTGGACGGTGTCCACACACCTTTGGTAAATAAATAAATAATTTTGACTGGTAGTTTTACAAATAACTATGACAATCCAGTCCATTTTTCGTAGGCTCCAGTCCATGTGTTCCCTCTAGCCAGTTACTCGCTCAACCAATCAAAAATCCAAAGAAAAAAAAAACTCAGGAGGAACGGTCGTTTATATAGACAGGCACAGAAAGAAAAATATCGTTGATTGTTTGGAAGCGGACACCGTAGGTAATTTCATTAACTTGTAATTTCATCTATGCAACATTTTAAAGAGAGATGAATAAACAGCCCCCACGAACACCGGCTATTATTAATGGCAACTTTGATTGCTTGAGCAAAATCAGCAGGTTGCTGGTCAACAGCAAAACTAGGATTGAATATTTCCCACATACATAATGTTTTATTCAGCGGCGACTGGTGAGCTGAAAATTGGTGGGGTGCAAGACTTTCTTTTAAACTAATCGTTGATCTCAACCTGTTTTCATTAGTAATTTTCCTTTATAATCAAGTGTGCCAACGATCGGATTAATAAAATGGCAAGTAGCCTAACATGCAGCGTCTTCATACCGTGTTAGAGGGATTAAATCATAAATTCAGTTTATCCCTTAAAATCCATTTTAATCACGAAGTAGTCTACACTTAACAAACAAGATACACCAGTCTGTTATCTACCATGTTAGCTTTCAGAATAACCCAGCAAAAACAAAACCTGCACTTCAATTTTGTTTACAATCTACGCCTTGCAGATATTTGACATGAATAGACCTACGAGTGTGGAGAAAGAAGTGCATGTATCCGCAAACAATGTTGATTAAAAATGTACTCAATTTCGCAAATGAAAATAAACGTAGACTATACTGCCGTCCAAAGGCTAACCGCAGTAACTACATTTTTGGTCGAAATTGAGTTATAACTAAAAATGAACTTCTTGATATCTGTTTTATCTTGTGACGAAGTTTCAGAGTTCAATTTTGCTTTATTTTAGAGAAAAAACTGTTTAAAAATTGCAGTGACTACAAAACCCGACTCAAAACCATGGCAGACCGCAGTTAGTGAAGTTACTGCGGTCTGCTTTGGGATTCTATTGGCCGATTTCGCGCTCTACCCATCTAACGCCGGGCACCCACCGCACGCGTCGCGTAAGCGTCGCGTAAGCAGCACGGCGAAGCAGCACGGCGCGACGCGTAGCGTGTCTCCACTGGTTCCGTTTGTGTCGCGCAAAGGCTTGCGTAAAGCTCTATATTCCTAGTAGCTCTCGCAGTCTGCAGTGGGATTACATCGTGTATTTCAAGTTTGTTCACGACTGTTGATTATGGGATAAGTGAATACTTTGGTGAGAGACCTTTTTCAGTTTGTTAATTTGGTAATATTTCGTTAACTCATGTATATTCGTGAGAAAGTAAACGCTTTCAAGAATTACCATCAGCTTAAATCGTAGCCTGCATAATAATCAATCTCAAACTGTATTAATTTATTTGCTTGGTTAACAAGCGTGCCAATTTCATGAAGAATATGTAATGATCATAATAATAATAAATAATCCGTAATCAACCATTGGGAATTCCCGTGGTGTCTTGTCATTCACGTCAAAACATTTATAGGATCCGATTTAGTAAAATCAGCTAATCACGGCGAACGAAGACATCGGAGAAGTCAAATAGGCTGAGCAATGGTTGGTTAAAAACTACCTTCCAACACTCGAGCTAACAAACCGCTGCTCGGTGCATTCACGTCTACGTCATTCAATAGGCTACGTCTTTCTGTGGTGTATTTTCAAATTTACCCCACCCCCTCCGCAAAATAAGATAGCGAAACTAAGTTTGCCTTTTCCCCAGGTTCCAGTTTTTTTTTTCTGCAAGGACAATACAAAAACGAAAAGGCTTGTATTTTTTTAGCTGCTTAATAAAATATCTGGGAGGTAACTAGGGACACACCCCCAGTAATATAAGGATGAAATATAAATCAGAGCATGTATACCTAGCATTTTAGAGCATATTTCTGTGTATAAACAGGCCATCGTGACGCGCGACAAGCCGAAAAAATAGAACAGAAGCGAAAAACTACGCTTCAGTTCGCTTGTGTCGCGCGAGCTTCGCAGCCGGTTCGCGACGCGTTCGCATCTGGTGGAGACGACCTCGCCCGCTGCCGTTGTAATAACAGTACTTCAACTACGCTTCAGTTACGCGCGTAATACGCGCGTAGTGCGCTCGCGGCCAATACGCGTGCGGTGGGTGCCCGGCTTAAGTCACCTCACGCGACTGTTTTGGATTCTACCACCAGCCGATTTCACCCATCTAACCTCACGCAACAAAGCTGTTTAAGATGGCACTATCCAGGGGAAAGAGGATAGTGGAACTGGTGTTGAAAAGAAAATACCCAGGTAGGCTAAGTAACGATGACATTGAGAAACTAGCAATCACATTATAAAACACCTGTCAGCCTCGCTATATATGCTGACTGACAGGCGATGTTTAGTTAGCTAGCGTTAGTTTACCTGCTCCCTGAAAGCTGTAACATTATCATCTGTAACTTCACATCATCGCCGATGCCATGTCATGCACTTCAAGATTGTTTACAATCTAGCCTACGCATTGTGGATATTTGCCATGAATACGAGTGCGGAGAAAGAAGTGCATGTATCCGCAAATAATGTTGATTAAAAATGTGCACAATTTGGTACTGCAAATAAAAATAAATGTAGGCTATAAGCCCTAGGCTACTCGCTAAAACTGCCTATTTGGGCAGAGCTGGCTATATATGATCTAACAAAAAACACGTTTTCAACGTACAACAAATGCCAAGTTACTCAAAAGTACTGATATCAAAATGACGCCAAGTTACGGTACTACAAACAATATAGGCTATCTTGCCTCACCGAAATGACATAAGATGTATTTCAAAGCAATGCTACCCAATATTTCCTCAATTCTTTCAAGTCACTTGCCCCTGTGTGTATAAGCATGCACTACATGGACAGGCCAAACATATGTGTGGATGGCTCTCTCACAGTCAAGATTAATTGCATAGGCGTGTATATGTCCAATTTGTATTGGTATGTATGTATTTCGCTGCCCAGCCTTTCTGTTGCGTGAATGATAGTATGTTTCTTGGTATAAGTGTGTGTTCGTAAATGTGAATGTAACATGCTGCGAGGGAAAGTTCTCTATGTATTGTGGCCTTCCTTGCCCACGGAGGTGGCAGTTGCCCAAAGCAGGATAAGAACCAGTGCAGAGAGTCTCAGGGGCAGTTAACAGAAAGCATTTATTTGTCTTAAAGGTTAGGGGGAAGGGGAAGGGGAAGCAAAAATAACTAAAACTTCTTCCCGGTCGGGGTATCAGTCCTCCTCTCCACGGTAAGTATGATCCTCCTGGAGAGACAAAGTGAACACTGGTTAAGAGCGGATGAGTGGGCCCTGGCCAGCCCGCTCACGGTCTGTCTCCTCTCCTTGCTCCGTTCGGCCTTGTAGGGCTTTTTCTTCCAGCCCTCTGTCCTTTTCAGCACGGGGAGACCACTCCCCCAGTCATAAAAAAGGTTAAAAGTTGCAATCGTACAATTTCCTACGCGTGCGTTGGCTCACAGCCGCTTACCACCCCAGGAACAGGTGAGGAGAGAAGCCAGGCGGAATTTCTCCCTAGTATCAGCCAGCTCCCAGTCCTTTGTGCTGCTCCTTCTATACTCTGGGAGGCAATCACTGAAGCAGTCTCAGGTGTGCTGCAGCAGAGTGGAAAATTCCACATACCTGCACTCTGCTGCAGCCCTGTCCGTGGTGCTGATCCTTGGAAGCTCACCTGGTCTGGGGATTGCTGTCCCTGGTCCTGAAGCCTTCCAATAGTTCAGACGGAAGGTAATGCCCACTCACCACTTGCCCCAGCAGCCGCCGGTGACGGTAGGCCCGGCCGCCCTGGGGCTTCTTGTGCTCTCCTGTGGAGCACCGATAGGGCCTCGGGGCACCACAGTATGTATGTATGTATGTACAATATGTATTTTACATGCATGTTTTCTGGAGAAATATGCTTCCTGTAGTTACGCAGCAGCAGTTTTGTACATTAATTTCAATGTGTTCTATGAGGAAATTCGAAATATTTGACTCTTTGATCTGACACAAAGTTTGCATGACATTGTAAAATGGTAAGATTACAAAACACAGGGCCAAGTGACTTGAAAGAATTGAGGAAATATTGGGTAGCATTGCTTTGAAATACATCTTATGTCATTTCGGTGAGGCAAGATAGCCTATATTGTTTGTAGTACCGTAACTTGGCGTCATTTTGATATCAGTACTTTTGAGTAACTTGGCATTTTTGTACGTTGAAAACGTGTTTTTTATTAGATATAATTTCTTTTTGCAAAGCGTTTTATTATGAGAGTGAGAAATGCGAAGTGACCCTGTAAGAAACGGTTGTGGATTATGGCTATCGTTGTGTGAATTTGTACAGTCTGATGAGCGTGTACCGTTCAGCAGTTTCGGTTTGCTATATATGTAAAACAGTGGCTGTGAGAAAGCGTGCGGTGGCGTAAGCATAAACGCATGAGAATCGCAGATGAAATATGGACAGTGTATGTACTCACGGATTTGACGTCCATCCGATGAGCCTTGACTGACAAAAGAATCAGCAAGCCCGTAGAATTATAACTCCCTAGGTCGCAACTTGTGTAGCCTTCTGTCCTGCTCCGTTGTCTGTTATTTCGTGGAGATGCACTTTTAGTGTTTGTAAGGTTTATAAGGCATTTTGATAGGCTTATCTGCAGGTAGGAATCCTCTTCGCTGTTTTGCTAAACTAGAACCGGAAAACATGATAGTGGAGAATAGGAGCAGACGCATATGTCCCAGCAGGCTTTGCATATGAGAAAATAACAACAGTTTGAGAGAAATTAGGATGAAATTATGAAATTGCGTAGTTAAAACAATATGTATTTAGCAGAATGGGCATGTAGGTGAAGGATGACATGATCACGGAGTATAGTGCGAAGTAAATCGAGTGACCATGAGCGAGCTTATATTCCTTATCGAACGGTATATATAACAGTCGCTATAAAGCATTAGCTGTCAAAGTGGAGGGTTAAGTAACGTATGAAGTCTGTTGCACTGAAGGGTTTTTTTCATGTTCAGTACTAGTAGTTATAATTATGAGTGAATCATGATTTTAAATGTAATGTTTTAATGGGGAGTTGCAGAACGTACATACGTAGTAAGTGTTTGTATGTGGCTAGATAGAGAAGAGGGCGAGGTAACATGAATGTAGAAACGTGGCGTTTGCTGATAAGAAGGTTTTGTACGGTAGCCAAGTGAAGAAATGTAGTTAGAAATGGCACAGCGGTGAAGTGGTGTAACTTTTTAATAAAAGGAATACATTTGCCGTCATGAAATGCATATGGGTGGCCATGAGTGAGTTTTGGTAAAGCAAATATAAGCCTAAGAGAACGTTAGTGTAAAAGAGGAAATTATCTGCCTGAGGACGAGGCGGGATTCAATCGTTCAACCGGAGGTTTACCAGTCTGTCACTTTGTTAGGGCAGCACCATGACATAGCTATGCAATGTGTGAAATATCATTAGCAAACCTGTCCGTGGTTTTAAAGAAGAACACAGGCGAGTAAGCACAGAAGAGCTCCCGTTGAATCCATATGGCTTTGCCATATTGCAGCCGGTTAACAACTGAACGTGCAGACGGTATGTCGGGGAACCGCTGGTAGATATGGTGCAAAAGCAATAATTGAGAAGTAGTAGACAATTATTAGTGAGGGTAAAAGCAGGTGAAAGAAACGCGTTCTAGCTGGGCTTGAACTTACGATCCTGTGTTCCCTAGACTGTAACCTTACCCACTAGGCCACCGACGGACTAGCTGTTTGTTCTGGAAAAGTGTCAGAGTAAAAAGATAAGGGTAGTTTGCGTGTGTATTAGTGAGGGTAAAAGCAGGTTAAAGAAACGCGTTCCTAGCTGGGCTTGAACTTACAATCCTGTGTTCCCAAGACTGTAACCTTACCCACTAGGCCACCGAGGAAGTAGCTGTTTGTACTGGAAAAGTTTCAATGTAAAAAGATATGGGTATTGTGCGTGTGTATGCGAGTTTTTCATTGGGTGGTGTACGTGAAGATTTGGCGGGTGTCGGTAAAATGTCCAATGGGGAGACATCTTGTTAGTGGGATAGGCGGCAGGAAAAATAAGAATGAGAAGAAGAAGAAGAAGAAGAAGAAGAAGAAGAAGAAAGAGAAGAAGAAGGAGAAAACGCAAATTCCCTTTAGTTTGGAGCTTTATTGTGTGGACATGTGAAGTTTTTTATGAAATTTGTCTGTTGAAATGGGGTCAGAATGTACAGAATTTAATGTTTTTAAGGGCTGAGTGTCTGTGGCTGTTGTGGTTATTTCTGTGGGGAACCCTGAAAAGTGCCAAACTCTCGGTGCTGTATAGGTATGGGGCATGCCCCCGCCAAGGCGTAACTTGGCAGGATGGCATACCTGCCATCCCAATAGTATTGAGTAGCCTATTTTGTGAATTAATTGTATTGATACTCAAGGAAAATCAGGGACGTTTCTGCCACTGCTTAGTGATTAAAACGGATTTTTCTAAATCACTTTTATCATTTAATCTCCCGAACACAATGCGAAGAAGCTGTGTGTCACTTTCCAATTGATTAGTCAGATTGTTTGCATGCTTGTTAATCACTGAAAATTAATTAAAACAGTTTGAGATCAATGATTAGTTTAAAGGAAAGTTTTGTGCTGCACCAATTTTCAGCTCACAAGTCGCTGTTTAAAACACGTAATAATAAACAAATTTTACCGTGAATCAGTGTAGCCTTGTATTTATTCATTGTGTTAAATAGTAAAGACAAGGATAATGAAAATTATTAATGTGATTTTCATCAAGGCAACAACAGTGGTGGCGGTGACAACGATGGTGAAATTGAAGATGATGATGCAAAGTTTAATTGATAGGAAAATAATTATCTAGATAGGTGAATAAGTAAAAAAGTGAAATGAAATGATATTAAGACTAAAATATGAAAATTCTCAATTTGTCCAGACTTAATTAACCATGCACAAATCCATAAGTAGAGTTGTTAAATACTGTTAAATACAATTATAACAAAATCAGTGTCAAAATAGTTTTTGTTCACTGAAAACACAATATAAAAGCTGAGAACATTGTAGTTACTGCACTTTGCTTTTGCATTGCTCTTAGAACCATTTAAGGCAATGCAAAGGCAGAGTGCAGTAACTACATTTTTGGGGTCAAAGGTCAAATCAGCCGTCATGGTTTTTGGGCATAAAAATTACCTCATGAATAGAAGTACAATTAGTGCAATATCACTGATATACCTATAACCCATTTGGCTGGCCAGTTAAAATACTTTAAAGCCATTTTTCTCAGTTTTACCCTTTGCGTAGTTACTGCAGTTAGGCTTTGTAGGGCAGTATAAGGCCCAGGCTACTCCCTAAAAGTGCCTATTTGGGGAGAGCTGGCAATATATGATAGTATTGAGTAGCCTATTTTGTGGATTAATTGTATTGATTCTCAATGAAATTCGACGGAAGATCCCGCCACTGCTTAGTGATTAAAATGGATTTTTCTGAATCGCATTTATCATTTAATCTCCCCAAAACAATGCAAATAAGCGGTGTCCCTTTCCAATCGATTAGTTAGATGTTTGCATGCTTGTTAATCACGGAAAAATAATTAGAACAGTTTGAGATCAATGATTAGTTTAAAGGAAAGTTTTGCGCCTCACCAGTTTAAGAAAGATGGATAAAGGAGGAAGAAAGTGAGGACAAGAGGATGACCGATTATTTTTGTGGGTAAAAAAAATTCTCAGCATTAATGACACTCAATAAACTTGAAATATATTATGTAAAAGCTTGCATCAATAGTATACATTCTTTTTAAAACATTTTTTTCTATAATTACAATTATGTGCACAATACATTAAAGATACAACTATTTTGAGCTGAGACATTCATTGGTTTGTACGTTTTTTCACCCACCTCCCACCGGATCTCAGGGTCCACCCACCTCCCAAATCCCATTTTAACCCCTGAGAACTATTATTATTAGTCAGCTTGCAGATGACAAAACCTTGTTTCTAAAGGACAGCTCCCAAATACCTCTAGCTATTAGTATCATAGAACTCTTTACTAAAGCTTTGGGTCTTCGCTTAAATCTTAAAAAATGTGAATTATTATCTATTAAAGATTATTTTGTTGACTCAATTTCTAATATCCCTGTAAAGAATTATGTTACCTATTTAGGTGTCATTGTAGGTAAAAATGAACTTCAGAGGTGTGCTAATAACTTTAATCCAATCATTGAAAAAACCAAAAAGAAATTTAATCTATGGCTTTTACGTGATTTATCGTTAAGAGGCAGGGGTCTACTCTCAAAGGCTGAGGGAATATCAAGATTAACATATGCAGCGATGTTGCTACATGTAGATTGTCACGTGTAAAACAGTAGACAAAGTTCTACTTGATTTTGTATGGAAAAACCGCACTCATTATCTTAAAAGCACTCCTGTTTTAATGAGCGAGTACAGTAAAGGTGGCTTTATTTTTTTTGGACTTCACCACACTTAATTACACCCTCAATATTAATTGGCCCAGGTGCTACTTCAAGTGTCCGGACTCCTTATGGAACTTTACTCCCCATCATGTATTCTCTTCGGTTGGTGGTCTTAAGTTTATGTTGTTATGCACTTATAATGCTGAGAAAATTCCCCTCAAACTTTCTTCATTCCGTAAACAAATGCTACTGGCATGGTCTTTAGTTTACAAGCATAACTTCACTCCTCACAGGTTTTTTTTAAAATCTGGAACAATAGATATATTCTGTATAAAAATAAATCTATTTTTTTCCAACAGTGGTTTAGTAATAAGTTAGTTTAGTCTGTCATGGTTCTGTGTTTCTGTCTCTGTTTTTCCCTGTTGGGCCGCCAGATGGCGGCACTTCTGTTTTGTGTCCTCATATTTTCCCTTGGTGGCAACTGTTAGGCTACCATGAAAATCTGGACTGGATTTTGTGTTAATTTGATAGCCAAGACCTATGGCTGATACATACAGCATGTTACATCTTCAACGGATGAATATTGACTGAAATACAAGGTAAAACGTTTCGTAAAATATTTCGACTAGATTTTTTTAAATGGAAGAAATTAACACATACAGCTAAAACTACCGGTTCTAAAGCTTCATTTTGATGTATAGGTTGCGGGGGTTTGAAAGAAATCCAGCTGCCACACCAGGCTTTTGTCTCGCTAGCTCCCGCACCTCCTCCTTAATGCGAGAGTTTCCCTGAGTGATAGCCGGGAACGATCAGCTCTCAGCCCGCTGCCTGCTGTGCAATTTAGTGGCCATCCACAATGATATGAATTGATTTGAAGAAACATAATGGCTGACGCACAGAACTTATTTATTAAACATTTTGCAGCGCAGTGGCTCAGATTTTGTTGGTGTGTGTAACTGGTGCTCCCTCTCTCCCTCACTCCCTCTCCCTCTCTCTCTCTTTCTCCCCCTCCCTCCCTCTCTCTCTCTCTCCCTCCCTCCCTCCCTCCCTCTCTCTCTCTCTCTCTCTCTCTGTGTGTGTGTGTGTGTGTGTGTGTGTGTAAATTTGTACTGTCTGATGAACGTGTGGTGTTCAGCACTTTTGCTTCGTTAGATATATGAAGCAATGTCTCGGACAAACATCGGGGTGGTGGAAGTAAAAGAGGCTGGCACCGTGAGAAACGTAACAGAAATCCCCCAGTGTATGTACTCACTGATGTTGAGAAAGTGATAACAGTAATGCATATAAATTTAGACTATGAGAAGTATGCGTACACATACATACATGCAAACATCGTAGCCATTGTTTTTTGGGGGAGGGGGGAGTTTATCGCATAATTTGTGATAAGTGCAGCGGAACTGGGTGTAAAAATGTGAAGTAACCCTTAAAGAAACAGTTGTGGATAAAGGCTATCATTGTGTGAATTTGTACAGTCTGATGAAAGTGTAGCGTTTAGAACTTTCACTTTGCTAGATATATAAAGCAATGGCTGTGACAAACGTTGGGGTGGCGGAAGTATTAGAGGCTGGCACCGTGAGAAATGTAACAGAAATCCCCCAGTGTATGTACTCACTGATGTGACAGCCATTCAACGAGCTTCCATTCTTGTGTACCCTTCTGTCCTGCTCCTTTTTCAGTTATTTCTTCTGAGATGGACTTTTTGTGTTTGAGGTTTAAAAGGCATTTGGATACGCTTAGCTGTAGGTAGGACTCCTCTTTGCTGTCTTCCTTAGGTAGAGTAGCCAAGTAAAGTAGTTAGTGTAGAAACGCCACTGTGGTCAGCTGTTGTAGCTGTTTAAGAAAATCATGAAATGTGCTGTCATGAAATGCATACGGGTGGCTGTGCATGACTTCAGCTGAACATATGGATTGAAGATTCACTTATTCTGAGAACTGAGGAAGCAATAGTTTAAAAGCAATAGACAATTACTAGTTAGCAAATAAGTATACCATAAATATTAAATGAAGTAAATATTAGTACAATAAAGTAAATATTTGTGTGAGGCCAAGACGGGATTCGTGCCTGTACCTTGCGATTTGGAGGCAAGTACATTAATGTGCTTGTGGTTTTAAAGAAGGCAGACTCAGAGTTTCAGGTGGGATTCGATCTTGAGGCTTAGTGGTCCCAAATCCGCAACTTTACCAGTGAGCCACGAACTTACTAGCTACGTTGACCAGAAATTTTCTTGGGCAAAAAGATGTAAGTCGATTTTGCGTGTACAAGACATTTTGATTGGCTGGTGTTAGGTAAAGGTACAATGGGGAGACATATTGTTTTTGGGCTTGCAGCATTAAGATAATGTAATTTGGCAGGAAAAATAAGAAGAAGGAGAAAATGCAAAATCCCCTAAGTTTGGGACTTTATTGTGTGAACATGTGAAGTTGTTTGTGAATTCTTTCTGTTGAAATGGGGTCAGAAGGTACAGATAGTAATGTTTTTGAGGTCTGAGAGTCTGTGGTCATTGCGGTTATTTCTGTAGGAAACGCTGAAAAGTGGCAAACTCTTGGTGCTGTATAGGTATGGGGCATGCCGCCCTGCCAAGGCGTAACTTGGCAGGATAGCATACCTGCCATCCCAATTTGAAAAACGGACTGTGGAGGGGTGGTGTGGTTAGGCCGTCATCTGCAGGCGGAGACGGAGCGGTTTTGCTGGCCCTGCAACCACA
Organism: Anguilla pacifica; assembly: GCA_039654925.1. Classification (NCBI taxonomy): domain Eukaryota; kingdom Metazoa; phylum Chordata; class Actinopteri; order Anguilliformes; family Anguillidae; genus Anguilla; species Anguilla pacifica. The sequence goes on along the minus strand of CM077290.1, from coordinate 30,582,544 downwards.
GGTGTTTGCGATTACAATTATTTGCTAATTGTTTATATGTTCTGCCTGCAGTGAGACTGGGGTGTTGGAATGAGAGACACATGGTGCAAATTTCCCTTCCTTATTGTGTGTGTTTTAGTTTGGTTTGTTTTGTTTGTGTATGTACGGACATGCATACTTGTAAACCAGCGTAATTAAACCTGTGTGCGTCCAAGAACTGAGTATTGTGTGGTTTGTGGGGAGAAGGACTACAAAACGTGTTACAGTGGTGGCCCATATGGGGGGAGAGAGGAGGCAAGAACAAGCTATATGGATAAGCAGGAGTGAGGGTGATGGAATCGCCGCTGGGGCAGGCCCATGCTCGAGCAGTTTGTGCTAAGCCTGCCAACAGCCACTGCCGACTGGGTGCGCTGCCATAGACCATAGAGGCTGGTCGTCGTTGTTGCCCTGGCAGAGAATCATCTCAGCACCCTCCAACATTGCTCTCTAGCTCCTGGCCCCGCCCCGAGGGAACACCGGTTTTCTCATCTGGTCCCAGCACCAAGGAGAAGACCATCAGGGGCACCCTCGTCGGTAGCAGGGATATCGGCCTCTTCTCTCCCTAATATCCCCTTATTCCCTACAACCCCTTCTATGTTCCCCCACAGCCTCCGGTCTCAGTGGTTGCAGCGCCGGACACCCAGAGGCCTCCTCAGATGCCTGGGCAGGAGTGCTGGCGTTGTGGGCGACCTGGCAATTTCTGCAGGAACTGTCCCCTGATGGAAGTGGGGCAAGTGGTGCGGGTCACTGGCTCACCAGCCCCCTACCCTGGTCAGGAGGGGATGTACCGGATACCGGTAAGGATTCAAGGGGCTACACACCAGGCTTTGTTGGATTTGGGGTGTAAACAAACCATGATTCACCAAAGCTTGGTTCTGCCTGAGGCATTGATGGAAGCATTGTGGGTGTCAATAAGGTGTCTGCATGGGGATATTCACGATTACCCAGTGGTGCCTGTGTAAATTCGACATCGGGGGAAAAAGCACAGAGTAAAGGCTGCGGTTAGCTCCTGCCTGTCGCATCCCCTTTTATTGGGTATTGATTGGCCGGGGTTTAATAATGTAATGAAAGGAAACGATCACAAACAATAAGAATCTGTGTGCTATGTGATGTGTTCAGTGGTGACGCAATGTCATCCAACACTGCTGAGGGAGAGGTGGGGTCGGGACAAGCTCTCGCGAGTGCAGTCTCAGGATTATACTTCACACTTTACCTTTGATCAAGTGATAGCTATTGATGGTCACGGGGTGCGCCCTGGCACCGCTCTAGCTCATCCTTATTTTACTATTATTAAAAATAGGCTATACCGAGCAAATCGTGACACTCAAACCGGAGAGGAAAACACCCAGTTGTTGATACCGAAGAGCCGTTGGGAAATGCTTTTCCATGCGGCTCTCCATAATCTGATGGCTGGTCACCTGGATGTTGATAAAACACTGAGTAGGCTAATGGCCTGATTCTGTTGGCTGGGCATTCGGGGCGAAGTGCAGAGGTGCTGTGCATCTTGTCCTGAGTGTCAGTTAGTTAATCCTGCAGTCACTCCAAAGCGCTGTTGTGCCCATTACCGTTAATGGAGGTCCCATTTGAATGGGTGGTGATGGACCTCATCGGGCCATTAGACTGAAGTGCATGTGGGCATCACTTTGTGTTAGTTTTAGTAGACTATGTAACGCGATACCCGGAAGTAGTGCCACTGTGTAGCATGTCGGCTAAATATGTTGCACAAGCATTGTTTCTCCCGGGGTGGGATCCTGAAAGAGATCCTAACCAAGCAAGCCACTTCGTTCATGTCACGCACGTTACGTGAACTGTTAAAATTATTGGGAATTAAATCAATCAGAACATCGGTCTACCATTCCAAAATAGATTGTTTGGTAGAAAGATTTAATAAAACCTTAAAAACAATGATTCGTAAGTTTGTGTACGAAGATTGTCGTAATTGGGATAAGTGGCTGAACACTTTATTGTTTGTAGTGTGTGAGAGGACAAACATGTATGTTTGAAAGGTTCTATAATAATAATAATACTACCACACCGCACTGACTCGGACCAGTCTGCACCCAACAACCAACCAACAAATGATGGTGGTAGCTGAGCTTAAATAGCTTCTCCTCCCTTGGACCCTACCAATTACCAAGAATTAAATACAGTTTAAAAGCTTAAAAGTACCCATAAAAAATACAATCAATAATGAAAACATTTAAATAATCAATACATTTCATTTAAATACTTCAGGTACATCATAAACCACATTATTTACCATGAACTACACAACCCATGTAATAATAGACCCAATCAAACTGGCGGCAACTAAAAACTACAAAAAACTACAAAAGCCTGTAGGAAGTTGCGCCGCGTCCATTTTCCCCAGTGTGATGACGCAACCAGGCAGGAAGCATGCTACACCACATGGCAAGAACTCCTGATTAATTTCTAAAGATTGTTAAATTACCAGCATTTCAAACATGATTTAAATTCCAGCATAAAGATAACACGAAATGCCAATACACATAGTTCTATACATGATTGATATGAGCACACCGTATTAACGTTAAATGCACAAACGCATAAAGATACATGATTCAAACGAGTCGCACAATGGTAGTGTGAAACGCACAAACACATAGCGATGCATGCACTATTAGTTGGCCACCCCAATAGCGATGTGAACACTAATATGCTTTTACTTGTGTTTATCAGATGTTTTACAACACATTGACTGCATCACTTGTTGGAAACGCCAGCACACAGGACAGTAGCAACGCACAATAAAAGCGGCATTAAAGTAATAATCTCGAAGATTTTCATTAAAATAAATGTCTGTTAAGTCACTATCTATCGCCAAATTAGGTAAAACAATGGTGATTAAGCGTATTATTATATTAATTTATATTATTATTATTATTATTTATGATTAAAGAACTGGGTGTCTGTGGTGACATTCCCGGGAAAAAATCACAAGCGGCGCATAGTTAGTGACGCGTTTTCCATCACCCATCAGTGGTTTGTCCGCCAGAGAGGGTAGGTGGAGCTAACGCAGCAGGCTCGCTCCTCAACTCACTTGTGTGAGCGGCGTACTGTTTTTTCCGGTGTCTGCTAGCGTTACAATAACAGAAGAGGGGGGGGGGGGGTGTTATGGAACCCTGAAAAGTTTTTGTGTAACATGAGAGGTCATATTATTTGTTGATGTTGATTTCGTATTACATCTGATGTTAATGTAACGTTACTAAATTACATAGCTATTTGCACAGCTAACGCTAGCTACCGGACCATGTGAAGAGAGGCAACATTAGTTTAGACAACGTTGCGCGCAATATCCATCTCTCATATCAGGTAACGTTGCGTTAGCTAGCTAGCTAATGTAAATAACACAATCTAATGTCAGCTAACAGTTATAAAAAACGTTAGCTAACGCTACCGACCGGTACCGACCTCGCAAACCATCTCTCGAATGCAATGCTACCTTGTGCAACATTGCAGTGTAGCTAACTACAGGCCAGTTCAGATCAATTATTCGCAACGAGACTGGATGCAACTTGCAAAATTCCAAGACGTCTGATTTTAAACGTTCTAAAACTGCACTTGGTGATTTGACAATGTGGGTCTTTTGAGACCCCAGGCAACGGCTTCAGACGCTCTGCAACTAACCAGTTCACACCGCTGCAATTTTCTCTGCAACATTCTGAAACCGTTTAGTCTCGTAGCGAATCATTGATCTGAACTGGCCTTAACGTTACCGTTATTTACATTGCAATCAAGTTCATCAATATATAAGCCGGGGTATAGTGGAGCAGAGCCGCTCCACTATAGTATAGTATGATTTCTGTGTAAAGATGTCAAGCCGGAGAAAACTAAATAAAAGAATAGGGCAGTATGGATTAGCGTTGTTATTATTTTATTACGCGTCCTCATATGTTCCTTCAGCCTTGATGCCCTTTTTTGATGAAATCTCCTTTGTTTTTGTTTTATTCTTCTTATTCTGACTGCTAATATAACACCCAGCTCAGCTTTATTCTCGAACAGTTTAGCTAGCAAAACCAGAAACAACAAGGCAGTTGTTTCAAAAATATCACACAACAATCATTCACGATGATGATGCACGAGATACATAACTACATGAGCCACAGCGAATCCCGCGAATTCTTCTCTGCAGTGTAAAGATGTTCATACCGAGCAAAAGGTGGATAAAGAACATTTGTGGAAATTGATCACTAATTCTACCCCAGGTCTGCTGCAGCATTTTAACCAGGCTTGGCAGTGTAAAGACAGCTTAAGTTAGCCTAATGTTAGACAATGAATGAGTATGTACATACCGTTACTTGTATGACAACCATTTTTATTCAGTAAATAATAAGTGTAATAGTTGGCGTGGCCCAGGTGCCAACTGACTGACGTCACACAGGCGACACTGGTTGGATCCGGTTGGATCTATGGGAAGTGAGGTCCAAAAACACACCTGCAATTACCGCTTCTCGCCATTGGTACCGCCAAAGAGAAAGAAACTGAAATCTTCGAGATTGTAACTTTAAAAAATAACTGTCTGTGTACTTCTTCCATTTTTAAAATGCTCGGAAATGCTTAGCACCGTCTATGTTGCTGTTAAAAGTTTTTAACGGAGACGTAGCTCCGTCACACAGTGCCTCCACGGGATATTCTCCATTTGAATTACTTTTTGGGAGGCGGCCACGGGGTCTGATGGATCTAATTAAGGAAATATGGGAGGAAGGTCCAAGCACCAGTAAAAATGAAATCCAGTACGTTCTGGACCTGAGAGCAAAGCTTCACACATGGGCAATTGTCACAGGAGCATTTGCTGCAGGCACAATAACGACAACGGTGCACATATAATAAAGGTGTTCAGCTGAGACATTTAGCACCGGGAGGTAAAGTGCTTGTACAGTATTACTCCCATCTTCTACCTCCAAATTACTTGGCAGGTGGCAAGGGCCTTTGTGGTCACACGGCAAGTGGGGGATGTTGATTATGAAGTTGTATGGTTTGACGGGTGCGGCAACACAGATATACCACCTCAGCCTCCTAAAAGCATGGAGAGAGGTGGCTCCTGTTTCTCTGGTTACCACAGTGAGAGAGAGAGAGGAGTTGGGTCCGGAGGTGACTAAACCGGCCAATTCTACCCCGGCCCTTTGTGATGACCATCTCTCACTGTGCAGTGAGCAGATGTGACCCAGTTGCAGAAGCACTTTGCGGATGTGTTCTCCCCCCTGTCAGGGCGCACAAACCTCATCCACCACCACATTGAAACATGTCCAGGGGTGACGGTACGTTCTCGGCCCTATAGATTGCCTGAACACAAAAAGAAAACCACAGGCAAAATTGCAGGAAATGTTAGAAATGGCAGTGATAGAAGAATCGAACAGCAGCCCCATTGTGTTTGTGCCTAAGCAGGATGGTTCTGTACGCTTCTGTGTTGATTATCGCAAGGTGAATGATGTCTCACATTTTGATGCTTATCCCATGCCTAGGGTTGACGACCTACTGGACCAGTTGGGCACTGCTCATTTTTTCACGACATTGGATTTAACCAAGGGCTACTGGCAGATTCCCTTGTCATCAGTTTATGGAAAAACGGTTTTCTCCACTCCATATGGATTATACCAATTTGTCACACTTCCATTCAGGCTGTTTGGGGGGCCTGCTACTGTCCAACGCTTCATGGATCGGGTGCTGCAGCCCCACTCTCCATGTGCTGCAGCTTACTTGGATGATGTAATGATCATTTAAGGCTAATTCATACTTTCCGCGTGTCTGCGAGGGTCCGCTTTGGTCCGCGTGACGTAAATGTCGTCATCCGCCCATGTCTGTGAGGGTCCGTGCGGACCCCTATGCGGACGTCCGCGCGCAGCCCAAAATTTGTGATCGCGCGGACTGTACACATAGCAAGCGCGCCGACTGCGCATGCTCCAGATAACAACAATTTAATGGATGCTTGTTTTGAAGAGAGTTGTGCGAGGAGATCCGCTATTACCCACATTTATATTGTCTAGCTGGGCATTCATAAAAATATTCTTTCACCGTTCAAAAATCGTATTCCGTCATAGCAACAAGATAAACTGGACAATAGCCCTAAGATATGCCAATATGGTACTGAAAACGCTGCTCACTTTATAACGAAATAAACAAGACAAAGTTTTAAAAACTGATACCATGTCATTATACCGGCAATATCTGGGACTAAATATTGAATAAATATACAACCTTCCCGTTGGTTTTACGCGTAGAGATGTCCGTTTTGAGACTATACTCTCTCAGACAATCCGTTTGTGAAATACACGTGCATTTGTCATGCCTGGGTACATTCCAAAATAGCTGTGCGTAATACCACACCCGTTGTTTACGGCATTGTCACCCTTTTTAGTACAGTCTGTCTTGATTGACAATTCATTTATTCAGTAGGTGAGAGTATAAGCTTTCTAACGATGTATAGCATGTTTAATTTTGCTTTTGGAATAGCGTTTTATAGGTCAGCGTAACTGAAGATTTTCTTATTGCATTCACTTACGCATTCACTCTGAGGTAATGGAACTGGAATGGAGTGTAGATCGGGAAGTGTGCATGCGTGGAACGCCAGACTGACGCGGACCCTCAATTGTATGAATGGACCCGCGTGCGCGTCCGCGCGAACGGTACAAGTCCGCAGCTGTCCGCAGAACGCGGAAAGTATGAAGCAGCCTTTATAGTGACACCTGGGAGGAGTATGTGGAGCATGTGGAGGCGGTGCTTGGGTCTCTGAGGTGTGCAGGGTTTACGGCCAACCCGCAACCACAGGTGTTTGCAATTACAATTAATTGCTAATTGTTTATATGCTCTGCCTGCTGTGAGACTGGGGTGCTGGAATGAGAGACGCACGTGGGAGCGACGCACGATGCAAATTTCCCCTCCTTATCGTGTGTGTTTTGGTTTGGTTTGTTTTGTTTGTGTACGTACAGACGTGCATACTTGTAAGCCAGTGCAATAAAACCTGTGTGCGTCCGAGACCTGAGGATTGTGTGGTTTGTGGGGACTGCAAAACGTATTACATGGACATTTGGCAAGGAGTGCACCAATCGATTTTTCACCCTTTTATAAATATATATTTGTGGCAAACACGCCTGCCACAGGCCACTGAAGTGGCTTTCCTTGGGGCCCTCCAGCACAGAGACACAGGGAGAAGATGTTCCAACAGTCCAGATTTATTTGCAAGGGTTTGGCAAGATGTTACAGCCAAGTGAGCAGATCTAAAACACTGTCATGACAGAGAGGCTCCCAGGTGTGGGTGGGGATGGCAGATTTAACCTGTGTGATTGTCTGATTTGTGATTAAGTGATTACCTCACTACGCACAGGTGCAGCCACTCCTGTTCCTGGGTCCAATTAGCCTGGCCAATTATCCAATTGGCCAGGTCTAATTAGCTTGACCCAGGGCAGGTGTTGCTGCTTAAACCAGCCATCCCCACACCACATACCCCCAATGTCAAACTGAGGCCAGGGAGAATCCTTGGCCGAAGCCTTCCCCCCCACCCCCACCCCCACCCCCGCACTCCCAACAAAGCAAAAGCAAAAACAAAATAAAAACTCCAGTAAAGAGTCAGGGTGGGGGGCCCCAGAACAGTCCAGTACATGCTGTGACCCTCCCCCGGACGACCAGGCAGCCCTTCTTCCTCCTCCCTCCTGGAGCACGGGAAGTCCTGGGCTGCTCTGCTGGCTGGTGGGGGCGTCACCGGGCTTGGGCTGTTCCAGGAGCTGTGGTGAGGTGGCTGGGCTGGTGGGCTTGCTTCCTGGCGGCGCTGGGGACCTGGAACCCTTGTAGCTGTGGTGGCCGCCAGTCGGCTCTGCTGTCAGGCTGCTGCAGGCTTCCCCCTCATGGGCTCCGGGCAAACCAACCAGGCTAAAAACAACAAACTAAAACAACAAAAGGGACAAGGAAGCGAAACGGCGCGGCCACCGCTTGTGCGCCGCCCGTAGCTGACCCGCCTTCCCGGCCAAGTCCAGCTCACGGCGCGACCACCTCTTGTGCACCGCCCGTAGCTGACCTGCCTTCCCGGCCAGGTCCAGCTCCTCAGCATCCCAGCTGAGGATCGCTTCCTTCCCCTCCCCAGTCATCTCCTGCTCCCTGTCCCCAGCCTGGAGGATCTGTCCGAAGCCCCGTCAGGAACACCTCAGCTGCCCCTCCTCCAGTGTGCCTCCTGGCTGGCCCTCCTGTGTCTCTTCCTTGTACTGGAGAAGCCCCACGTTGGGCGCCACTGTGGCAAACACGCCTGCCACAAGCCACCAAAGTGGCTTTCCTTGGGGCCCTCCAGCACAGAAACACAGGGAGAAGATGTTCAAACAGTCCATGTTTATTTACGAGGGTCGGCAAGATGTTATAGCCGAGGAGCAGATGTAAACCACCGTCATGACAGAGAGGCTCCTCCTGGTGTGGGTGGGGATGGCAGATTTAACCTGTGCGCAGTGATTACCTCACTACGCACAGGTGCAGCCACTCCTGTTCCTGGGTCCAATTAGCCTGGCCAATTATCCAATTGGCCAGGTCTAATTAGCTTGACTCAGGGCAGGTGTGGCTGCTTAAACCAGCCATCCCCACACCACAATATTTTTTAAAGCAACAGGTAACAAATACAACATAACATTATTTATTTGCTCTGTAGGTTAACAATACATTCAGATACTTTTGTTATTATTATTATTGACAGCATTATTGTTAACTGCTTCCAGAACAGTACGTTTTGACAGCTTCAGACACCATGATCTGAGCGAGTGCTTTATCTCAGGAGACATTTCAGTACAACGATGAATGGAATAACGTGCTGCAGTTGCAGTGGAAGAGTCGATTTCTCTAGTAAGCACCTCAAAAAGTGCAAGAATGTTTTACCTTTCAATGTTTTACCTTTCACGTGGCTTACCTTTATAAGATAATGTTGAAAATACAAATCCTGAACATGTTGCACTAGCTAAATATTCATCAGATTATTACAAGAATGTTGTCGAACCTCTTTACTTTGATGGCTGTGATGGGTTGAGAGTTTTTCTCCTCTGGAAGTAGTTAGGCCCATATGTATTGATCTCTGATTTTGTGCAGTGGGTGAAGCCTGGTCATTGGGGCCTGGCTTGTAAATGGTATTGTCCAGAGGTAACGGGGAGGGAAGGGACAGACCTTTGCCCTCTCTGAGTGGACACTGAGGTGCCATACAGTATCAGGCAGCACTAATGGCATAGGTTATTTATGTACAAAACAGATGTCATTACGGAACAAAGAGATAGGCCCTCGCAGATAGGATGGACATGCATACCCAGTCAAGGCCCCGGAGGGTATTTAAACCATTTTTCATTTTCATGTTACATTTATTTATTCGCACCATAAAAACAAGAACAATAAAAAACAATACAAAACAGAAAAAAAAGCAGGTGCCGGAGAGTTTTGAAACCCAAGTGGGCTTATAAAAATACCTCACCAAGAAGAATAAAATTATATTATGTATACAATGGAAACAACAATAAACAACAAGAAAAACAAAGCAAATTATGAGTGTGTGTGTGTGTGTGTGTGCGCGCGCGTGTGTGCGTAATTAGGTTACATTACAGTGGAGGAGGCTATTGGGTGGCTTGATTCATCAGGCTGGCCCATAATCTGTACTTAAAATTACTAAGAGATGATGATGTTTTGGCTATATAAAGGTAGGCATTCCAGAGTAAGGAACCTCTGTAAGTGATTGAGAATTGACTAAGTGTCGTGCGGCAGAGGCAGGGATGAAAGTTATCAGAATGTCTTGTGTTATATGAATGGATTTGGGAATTAACCTTAAATAATTCATTGAAAAATTTGGGGAGCAAATTTGGAAGGTAAGTATATTTGTAGATGAATGCGCATGATTGGAGTATGTTAATGTTGAGTTTCTTAAACAGAGGGGCAGATGGAGCCAAGTAATTAGAAGAGGTGGCTAGCCTTGCAAATTTCTTTTGAGTGATGAGTAATTTATGTAGATTGGTAGCATATGTACTTGCCCAGACAATGTTACAGTAAATAAGGAATGGGTAAATTAAGCTGTAGTATAGAATACAGAGGCAATCTGATGAACAAAGCCACTAATTTTTTATCAGGTCTAAAGTTGAAGCAAGGACATCATTGAAACTTCCTATATCGGTATCAGGAGGCCTATAAACACATCTAATTATAACATTTCGACCACCAAAAAATAAACAGCAGGTAATTTCTATAAAGAGGGCTTCAACATTAATGTTATATAATGCAAGTGCAAGATCCTCCCTAACACAGAATTGAAGGCTATTATGGACATAAATGGACACACCTCCCCCCACTCTCAATGTTCTACAGTAGTGAACAGCTTTATACATAGATATGTCATAGAGCATTTTTGTCGATTCAGTTAGCCGTGTTTCAGAAAGAGCAATAATAGAGAATTCATGGTTAAGAGCAGATAAGTCATTAATAAGATTGTCATTGTTTTTAGGAAGGCCATGGACATTCAAATGAAAAGTAGAAAGACAACGTGAAGTAGAGATATGTAGACTCTCATATAAACTTTTAAATTGTTGGATATTATGATATTCGCAAGTGCTAGACACATTGCTGGTAAGTTTAAGACAGTTTGAGGCCGGATCAAGAGAGTTGTAATATTTATCATCATTTCCATTTGTGTCTAAAGGATTGAATACATTTTCTGCACAAAAGTCTTTCAGAGATACTTGTTAGAGACTCACAACATACTGTCTTAGATGGTGAGAAATAGTTTGAGCATTGAGCGTTTGTAGCCATTTATGACCGAAGAAAATAAAACACGGGACAATATTTTCAGAGGAAAAAATAAAATAGTCCAACAATAATCACGATCATGCGGAGGCAGATGGGTCACTTACAGTAGGCCTGCGAGAGGAGGGGAGGACGATCAACTGGTCATATTTCAGATATGCAATGTTGCCTTTCTTTCATTCTTCAATGAGCCATGGCAGCAGTTCCTTCCTTTTAGAGCGCACCTTCTCAGAGAAGTCCTCATTGATGAAGAACTTTGTGCCATTCAGACACTTAGCTTTTTAGAGGATTTCCTCCTTGTCCTTGAACCGAAGCAGTTTTACAACAACGGTTCTGGGCTGCCCCTCCGGCAAGAAAGTGCCAGCCCTGTGCACCCTTTCCACCTCGATTTGTTTAGAATCCAGTTTGAGGTGATCTGCCAGGAGTCTCTTGGCCTTTACCTCGTGTCGTGCCAAGATTCGGTTTTGACGTCCTTGATTCCATCGATAAGAATATTATTCCTTCTTGACTGATTTTCAATGTAATCCATTTTGGAAGTGAGTGTTTCTGTGGTTGTTTATAGTTAAGCAAAGTTCATGTTGATTGATTTGAATGCACTCAGATTAGCTGTATGTGCGCACTTCAGTTCTTCCACCTCTGTTTGTGTAAACTCCATACTGTGTTTGTAATCAACAAGGTCTTTTACAAGATCATCAACTCGTTTGTTAGTCGTTTCCATGAATAATTGCAGGAAGGCTTTAAAGTTTTTTTCTTGGAGATCAATCAGATCTTTATAGAATGATTTTGCTGATCAAGTATCTCAGGTAGGGTAGTCATTGAAAAATAGGCTACTCATCTATCGCGTTATATTTTGCTGCAGTTTTTTGTTGCCTAATAGACATAATAGGCGAGTTTATCTAAAGTTAGTCTACTAACAGTTAGCTCGCGTAGCTAGCACCAACGTTAGCAAAATCCATAAATCAGCTTGGTTTACCTTCTGTTTGGGTTGCTTCCTGTTTAGCTTGTGTTCTGAAGGGAATCTGCAGATTCCCGGTTCTCTGGCTGACCCCTGGAACACCGTCCCACAAACCAGGCTAGAAGACCAGTGCATAGGTTGCCGTACAGCAAACGTGTTGTGTTTCAGTGAACTTCCAGCTGGCTAGTGTGATTCGTCCTGACTGTGACTTCACGGAAAGAAGCTGGGTCCTAACAGCCGACTATAATTATTTGAACCAGAATACACTGACAAAGATCTAAATGAAACTTGTGTGCGCTCAAGAATAATGTGTCTTACAGTCAATTCTGCAAGTTCAGACGAAATTATTTTTAATTTCGACAAATACATTTCAACATTCACATTAATTTTCACTTCCCAACAACAGGTTTAGATAAACTTTAGGTTTAGATAGACTTGCTTGCGATACATTGAACCTGTAACCCAGGGGTGCCCAGATTTTTTTGGCTCGCAATCTACTTTTTCAATAGCCAGCAGAATGTGATCTACCATGGGGATGGGTGGGATGAGGGGTGGTAGTGTGACCAATAAAATAAGAAAAAAATTGCTGGACAGTGGCTGCACGCGATGTTATTATGAACGGTAGGACAAACTAATTAAGTTGACGTCATATATACATGACATTACATTAGAGGCATTTTGCAGCCGATCTTATCCAGAGTGATGCACAACAAAGTGTATAACCGTAACCAGGGACAAGTGTGTTGAAAACCCTAGAGGTAAGTACAGTTCCAAGTGCAAAAACGACTCCGTAGTTTTACTTGGACCCTGTAGGGTTGATCTGTTGGACACGAACAAGAACAGCAACAACGCAGTCTATGCAAAAATACAAGCAATAGTTAAGACGAGTGCATTAACTAAGTCACCTACGAAACAGCTAACTAGTTACAACCCTAAGCTTACAGTCAATTTAGAGATTAAATTAAGAATACGATTTCTCTCAGCATAATGACGGATTTAAAGACTAAACGAACTCACCCGATATTGTCTTCAAATGGATCCATGCCAAAGAAAACAAAATGATTCATCCTCTCAAAGCTTTTACTAACAAACTTGTAGTAGCAAAAAACTAAATATCAACTCGCCATCCATGCTAACTGCTTCCTACGCTCATTGTACCGTATTATTTATTTAGACATTGGCGGAGTACAGCATAAATTGCGTCTTTTGTTTATATTCAATATTAGTAATTGCAGCGAGAAACTGCAGCTGTAGACACAAGATGGTCTGTTATGTTATGGTAGCAACGGAACGAAGCAGACTATATATGTATTACCATCATTGTTTTATTATACCAGCGTGTTTTAGCGCGTTTGCACAGAAACTCAAATACTATCAATAAAATGGTTTAGCTATTTGTCAGCATAATGACAGATTCAAAGACTAAACAAACTCACCCGATACTGTCTTCAAATGGATCCAGACTCAAGAAAAGTGATTATTCATCCTCTGAAAAAGCTTTTACTAACAAACTTTTGGTAGCCTAGCATGCATTCTGGCTGGCACTGTTTTCCATTGCTTCCCCGACGTTCAGACCGTCCCCTCACTGATAAAAACTAGACCCTATGGTGTCGGATTACTTGCGTCGCCATGGATGTCGCTTGCCGTAAAGAAGTTTACTAGATGTCGTAACACTTAGATTTGGAGCTCCAGCTCTTCCGCACCCCACCTAATAATAAAGTCCAAATGGCCGGCAAACAATATGGCGGACGTACGTGGTCCCAATCTACAACCCAAAAGTTGTAGAGCACATTTAGATGCTTTGGTCGATGAAGTTTTGTGCTGATCTGACTTACGGTGTGGGAGTTATGACCTTTTAAAGTATAACCCTTTGTTATAGCGCCACCATCTGGCCGACATAGGTGATTTGTAATGCCTGAGTAGTGGGGGGCCATAGGAACCCATCTGCCAAATTTGGTTGCTCTAGGACTTATGGTTGCTGAGCCTCAGACACTTTTAGCGGAGAAAAATAATAAGAATAACTAGACAATTCCTGCAGAAATTGTGAAGTGTGGTTGCCGCCAATGCAAAGTCGACTTTGTGCTGAATAGAGCGAACAGTTTCTGTAGTATGAGCAGAGACAGAGTATTGTTTGCCTGTTGTAACATCACGGCAACGACTTGATTTGCGACACATATATTCAGAGTTATATTATCCCTTCAACAAAACTCGAGATCTCAGTGTTTTACTCACGGTATGCGGTGACGAGTGACAGCGAATCATAAAGCTAGCTGGCATGTTCAGAGGTTCTTGGACAAAACCCTATTTCTACACTGCGTGATCGCACAATTTTAAAAAGCAAGACAGGGCTAGGCAGATTAATTTGATTGACTTTTGGTTTAGCGTGAAGTTCAGCTCATTTTAACCATACAACTAAAAACATTTAACTGGGCAGTAATTCGGAGTTCATTCTGTTACCTCAGAGTCCAACTCATAGACAGAGGACAGTAGCCTATTACATGTTAGCCAAGCTGAATTTCCAAGAATGAAAATGAGGCGAGAATGAGACTGAATGCGTAATGCAGCTATAATGAGACCAACGTTTCCAATACGCTGGGAAATAAAACGGTATTACAGAAGTAAATTTTGTTTGAACAACACAATCCGTGCATGTACGTCTTCGTCAAGGTTTTATCTACATTGTGGTATAAATCATTTGAAGTTTACGAATGTGTGTTTTCTGTAATTACGACGAAAATGGAGATATGCACCGCATCTGGATTCTAAATTTCCTGTAGATGAAGCCGGTTAAAACCTACTGCATCACGTGTGCTAAGCCGACCAATGCTGTAACTTCACCGCTCACATATGTATGATATCACATTCCCCATTCATCTCTATGGTCATATTTAAGTCATAAAGTCATATTTCTCAAAAACCGTACAGCAAAACTTTCCACAAAGTAATGGCAATCGATTCCCAAAGAAGCCGGTCAATTTGACATATGGCACGTGTATGTGGTGCGAAAACTCTGGGAGGAGTAGCGGTCCAAAAAATGGGTGGAATAATAATAATAACTAGACAATTCCTGCAGAAATTGTGAAGTGTGGTTGCCGCCAATGCAAAGTCGACTTTGTGCTGAACAAAGTGAACAGTGGTAGGTAGTTGCTATGATGTTCTGGTGGTGACTGTGTTGTTTAAGGTGGTGTCTAGGGTGTTGCTAGGTGGTTCTATGGAGTTCTAGGTGGTTGCTATGGAATTCTAGGTAGTTGCTAGGATGTTGCTAGGTGGTTGAAATGGTGTTCCAGGTGGTTGCTAGGGCATTGCTAGGTGGTTGCTAGGGTATTCTAAGTGGTTGATAGGATGTTGCTAGGTGGTTGCTATGGAGTTATAGGCCGTTGCTAGGGTGTTGCTAGGCAGTTGTTATGGTGTTCCACATGGTTGCTAGGTGGTTGCTAGGATGTTGATAGGTGGTTGCTATGGAGTTATAGGTGGTTGCTGGGGTATTCTTGGTGGTTGCTAGGATGTTGCTAGGTGGTTGCTATGGTGTTCCAGGTGGTTGTTAGGGTGTTGCTAGGTGGTTGCTATGGTGTTGCTAGGTGGTTGCTATGGAGTTATAGCCAGTTGCTAGGGTGTTGCTATGCATTTGCTATGGTGTTCCAGGTGGTTGCTAGGGTGTTGCTATGTGGTTGCTAGGATGTTGCTAGGTGGTTGCTATGGAGTTATAAGCAGTTGCTATGGTGTTCCAGGTGGTTGCTAGGGTGTTGCTAGGTGGTTGCTATGGAGTTATAGGCGGTTGCTAGGGTGTTGCTATGTGGTTGGTAGGGTTTTCTAGGTGGTTGCTAGGATGTTGCTAGGTGGTTGCTATGGAGTTATAGGCGGTTGCTAGGGTGTTGCTAGGTAGTTGTTATGGTGTTCCAGGTGGTTGCTAGGTTGTTGCTAGGTGGTTGCTATGGTGTTCCAGGTGGTTGTTAGTGTGTTGCTATGTGGTTGCTATGGAGTTCTAGGTGGTTGCTATGGTGTTGCTAGGTGGTTACTATAGAGTTATAGGCAGTTGCTAGGGTGTTGCTAGGCATTTGCTATGGTGTTCCAGGTGGTTGCTAGGGTGTTGCAAGGTGGTTGCTATGCAGTTCTAGTTGGTTGCTAGGGTGTTGCTAGGTGGTTGCTATGGAGTTGTAGGCAGTTGCTATGGTGTTACAGGTGGTTGCTAGTGTGTTGTTAGGTGATTGTTATGGAGTTCTACGCGGTTGCTAGGGTGTTCTGCGTCGTTGCTAGGGTGTTGCTAGGTCTTTGCTATGGAGTTATAGGCGGTTGCTAGGATGTTGCTAGGGGGTTGCTATGGAGTTCTATGCGGTTGCTAGGGTGTTGGTAGGCAGTTGTTATGGTGTTCCAGGTGGTTGCTAGGTTGTTGCTAGGTGGTTGCTATGGTGTTCCAGGTGGTTGCTAGGGTGTTGCTAGGTGGTTGCTATGGAGTTCTAGGTGGTTGCTATGGTGTTGCTAGGTGGTTGCTATGGAGTTATAGGCGGTTGCTAGGGTGTTGCTAGGCATTTGCTATGGTGTTCCAGGTGGTTGCTAGGGTGTTGCAAGGTGGTTGCTATGCAGTTTTAGGTGGTTGCTAGGGTGTTGCTAGGTGGTTGCTATGGGGTTCTAGGCTTTTTCTATGGTGTTACAGGTGGTTGCTAGTGTGTTGTTAGGTGGTTGCTATGGAGTTCTATGCGGTTGCTAGGGTGTTCTGGGTGGTTGCTATGGTGTTGCTAGGTCTTTGCTATGGAGTTATAAGCGGTTGCTAGGATGTTGCTAGGGGGTTGCTATGGAGTTCTAGGCGGTTGCTAGGGTGTTGCTAGGCAGTTGTTATGGTGTTCCAGGTGGTTGCTAGTGTGTTGTTAGGTGGTTGCTATGGAGTTCTAGGCGGTTGCTAGGGTGTTCTGGGTGGTTGCTATGGTGTTGCTAGGTCTTTGCAATGGAGTTATAAGCGGTTGCTAAGATGTTGCTAGGGGGTTGCTATGGAGTTCTAGGCGGTTGCTAGGTCTTTACTGAGTCCAATGACGCGACACATAGTTCTCTACGACAAACAGTTCAAAAGTTATGAAATATCAAACATCGGCCAATCAGGAAGGGGGGCAAGGCTGATCTCCACCAATGGACAAAGGACTCTCTACCAAGTCCAATGAGGCATCCCACAACTTGAGGGCAATTTTTCCCTATAGAGATAAATGCTGAATGTCCAAAGCCAGACAGAGACCAGAGTACTGCTGCTAGAAGACAGAGCATTGTGACATCACAGGGGTGAGAAGACAGAGCATTGTGACATCACAAGGCTGAACATTCTGCCATTCATTCACTATGGGAAAAATTCCCCAAAAAAAGTCAAATTTCTCAAAAACCGTGCAACGAAACATTCCACAAAGTAATAGCACACCATTCCCGATCAAGCCGCTCGATTTGACATATTGCACGTGTATGTGATGCGAAAACTCTGGGAGGAGTAGCGGTCCAAAAAACTGGCGGAATAATAATAGTAAATATGTGTAATAATAATAGTGTGTTTGCCTAAGGCAACCACACTAACTAGACAATTCCTGCAGAAATTGTGAAGTGTGGTTGCCGCCAACGCAACGTCGACTTTGTGTTGACCAGAGTGAACTGTGCTAAGTAGTAGGTATATTATTCTAGGGAATTGCTAGGGTGTTTTGGGTGGTGTCTAGGGTGTTGCTAGGTAATTGCTATGGAGGTCTAGGCAGTTGGTAGGGTGTTCTCGGTCATTGCTAGGGTGCTGCTAGATGGTTGCTATGGGGTTCTAGGCAGTTGCTAGGGTGTTCTAAGTGGTTGCTATGGAGTACTAGGCGGTTGCTAGGGTGTTTTAGGTGGTTGATAGGTGGTTGCTATGGAGTTTTAGGCAGTTGCTAGGGTGTTGCTAGGTGGTTGCTATGCAGTTCCAGTTGGTTGCTAGGATGTTGCTAGGTGGTTGCTATGGAGTTATAGGTGGTTGCTAGGGTGTCAATAGGTGGTTGCTATGGAGTTCCAGGCAGTTGCTAGGGTGTTCTAAGTGGTTGCTATGGAGTACAAGGCGGTTGCTAGGGTGTTTTAGGTGGTTGATAGGTGGTTGCTATGGAGTTTTAGGCGGTTGCTGGGCTGTTCCTAGGTGGTTGCTATGGAGTTCCAGTTGGTTGCTAGGGTGTTGCTAGGTGGTTGCTATGGAGTTATAGGTGGTTGCTAGGGTGTCACTAGGTGGTTGCTATGGAGTTCCAGGCAGTTGCTAGGGTGTTGCAAGGTGGTTGCTATGGAGTTGTGGTTGGTTGCCAGGGCGTTGCTAAGTGGTTGCTATGGGGTTCTAGGCAGTTGCTATGGTGTTCCAGGTGGTTGCTAAAGAGTTGCTAGATGGTTGCTATGAAGTTCTAGGTGGTTGCTAGGGTGTTGCTAGGTGGTTGCTATGGGGATATAGGCGGTTGCTAGGGTGTTACTAGGTAGTTGCTATGGTGATCCAGGTGGTTGCCAGGGTGTTGCTAGGTGGTTGCTATGGAGTTCTGGGTGGTTGCTAGGGTATTCAAGGTGGTTACTAGGGTGTTGCTAGGTGGATGCTATGGAGTTATAGGCGGTTTCTAAGGTGTTGCTAGGTGATTGCTATGGAGTTCTAGGCAGTTGCTAGGGTGTTTTTGGTAGTTGCTAGGGTGCTGCTAGGTGGTTGCTAGGGAGTTCTATGCGGTTGCCAGGGCGTTACTAGGTGGTTGCTATGCTGTTTTAGGCAGTTGCTAGGGTGTTAGAGGTGGTTACTAGGGTGTTGCTAGGTGGTTGCTATGGAGTTCTAGGTGGTTGCTAGGGTGTTCTAGGAGGTTGCTAGGGTGTTGCTAAGTGGTTGCTATGGAGTTCTAGGTGGTTGCTATGGCTTTCCAGGTGGTTGTCAGGCTGTTTTAGGTTGTTCCTACGGTGTTGTTAGGTGGTTGCTAGGTCTTTACTGAGTCCAATGACGCGACCCATAGTTCTCTATGAAAAACGGTTCAAAAGATACGACCAGAGTACTGCTGCTAGAAGACAGAGCATTGTGACATCACAAAGGTGAGAAGACAGCATTGTGACATCACAAGGGTGAACATTCCGCCATTCATTCTCTATGGGAAATATTTCCCAAAAAAACTCAAATTCCTCAAACACCGTCCACCCAAACTTTCCACAAAGTAATAGCACACCATTCCCGATCAAGCCGCTCGATTTGAAATATTGCACGGGCATGTGATGCGAAAACTCTGGGAGGAGTAGCGGTCCAAAAAATAGGCGGAATAATAATAATAACTAGACAATTCCTGCTGAAATTGTGAAGTGTGGTTGCCGCCAACGCAAAGTCGACTTTGTGCTGAACGGAGTGAACAGTTTCTGTAGTATAAGCAGAGACAGGGCATTGTGTACCTGCTATAACATCACTACAACGAGTTGATTTGCGACACATATATTCAGAGCTAAATTATCCTTTCATCAAAATTTGAGATCTCAGTGTTTTACTTGCGGTATGCGGTGACGAGTGACGGCGAATCACAAAGCTAGCCGGCATGTTCAGAGGGTCTTGGAAAAACCCTAAGTCTGACGTGTAATGCAGACTGATGTGTAATGCAGTTATAACGAGACCAAAGTTTCCAACTCGCTGGAATATAAAACGGTATTACAAAAGTAAAATTTGACATATTATACATTGTTAGAAAGCTTATTCTGTCACCTATTAGATCGATGATGTGTAGATCAAGCCAGATTGTACTACAAAGTTCGACAACACCCAAAGCAACATGTGTGGTATTACAAGCCCACTGAAGACCGGATCAGAAGCTGCTGCACACGTGTTGTTGACGGCGTTGTTGCACTCTTTAGTACAGTCTGGCTTGTTTGAGAATTCGTTTATTCAGTAGGTGAGAGCATAAGCTTTCTAACCAGGTATAACAGCACGTCTAATTTTGGTTTTGGAATATCGTTTTTTTAGGTCAACCGAAAGTTTTTTAATCGTCGCATACAATGCATGTAGTCTGTTAGCATTAGCATTCAAAGACGCTGGACCTGACGAAACGTCGTCAAAGAATTTGCGTAATATCTTGTGAAATACTGTTATTATTGAGGACTTCTGGGTATGCCTAAGCCATATGTTTTGTTGATATACCTAGCTGACAGCGTTTTCATTTGTAATTTTGCATTGGAATACTGTTTTATCCGTTCACTTCCGCGTTCAGCTATATCCTTTCTGGTGGCTGGTGAGGACACCTACAGCGGACCGCATCACGTGTGCAAAGCCGACCAATGCTGTAACTTCATAATTCACATTTTTATGACGTCACCGCCCCATTCATTTTCAATGGGAAAAATTGGCCATAAAAAGTCATATTTCTCAAAAACCGTGCAGCGAAACTTTCCACAAAGTAATAGCCATCGATTCCCAAAGAAGCTGGTCAATTTGACATATGGCATGTGTATGTGGTGCGAAAACTCTGGGAGGAGTAGCGGTCCAAAAAATGGGTGGAATAATAATAATAATAAGCTAGACAATTCCTGCAGAAATTGTGAAGTGTGGTTGCCGCCAATGCAAAGTCGACTTTCTGCTGAACAGAGTGAACAGTGGTAGGTAGTTGATATGATGTTCTTGTGGTGACTATGGTGTTTTAGGTGGTGTCTAGGGTGTTGCTAGGAGGTTGCTATGGAGTTTGAGGCGGTTGCTAGGGTGTTGCTAGGTGGTTCTATGGAGTTCTAGGTGGTTTCTATGAAATTATAGGCGGTTGCTAGGGTGTTCTAGGTGGTTGCTATGGAGTTCTAGGCAGTTGCTAGGATGTTGCTAGGTGGTTGATATGGTGTTCCAGGTGGTTGCTAGGGTGGTGCTAGGTGGTTGCTATGGAGTTCCAGGTGGTTTCTATGGAGATCCAGGTGGTTGCTAGGGCATTGCTCGGTGGTTGCTATGGTATTCTAAGTGGTTGCTAGGATGTTGCTAGGTGGTTGCTATGGAGTTATAGGCGGTTGCTAGGGTGTTGCTAGGCAGTTGTTATGGTGTGCCAGGTGGTTGCTAGGGTGTTGCTAGGTGGTTGCCAGGATGTTGCTAGGTGGTTGCTATGGGGTTATAGGCGGTTGTTAGGGTGTTGCTAGGCAGTTGTTATAGTGTTCCAGGTGGTTGCTAGGGTATTCTAGGTGGTTGCTACGGTGTTGCAAGGTGGTTGCTATGGTGTTGCTAGGTGGTTGCTATGGACCTATAGCCTGTTGCTAGAGTGTTGCAATGCATTTGCTATGGTGTTCCAGATGGTTGCTAGGGTGTTGCTAGGTGGTTACTATGGAGTTATAGGCGGTTGCTAGGGTGTTGCTAGCTGGTTGGTAGGGTTTTCTAGGTGGTTGCTAGGATGTTGCTAGGTGGTTGCTATGGAGTTATAGGCGGTTGCTAGGGTGTTGCTAGGCAGTTGTTATTTTGTTCCAGGTGGTTGCTAGGTTGTTGCTAGGTGGTTGCTATGGTGTTCCAGGTGGTTGCTAGGGTGTTGCTATGGAATTCTAGGTGGTTGCTATGGTGTTGCTAGGTGGTTGCTAGGAAGTTAAAGGCGGTTGCTAGGGTGTTGCTAGGCATTTGCTATGGTGTTGCAGGTGGTTGCTAGGGTCTTGCTAGGTGGTTGCTATGCAGTTCTAGGTGGTTGCTAGGGTGTTGCTAGGTGGTTGCTGTGGAGTTATAGGCAGTTGCTAGGGTGTTGCTAGGCAGTTGTTATGGTGTTCCAGGTGGTTGCTAGGGTGTTGCAAGGTGGTTGCTATGGTGTTCCAGGTGGTTGCTAGGGTGTTGCTAGGCAGTTGTTATGGTGTTCCAGGTGGTTGCTAGGGTGTTGCTAAGTGGTTTCTATGGAGATCTAGGCTGTTGCAAGACTGTTCTAAGTGGTTGCTAGGGTGTTGCTAGGTGGTTCCCATAGAGTTCTGAGCGGTTGCTAAGGTGTTGCTAGGTGGTTGCTATGGAGTTCTAAGCAGTTGCTAGGGTGTTCTAGGTGGTTGCTAGGGTGTTGCTAGATGGTTGTTATGGAGTTCCAGGTGGTTGCTAGGGTTTTCTAGGTATTTGCTATAGAGTTTCTAGGCAGTTGCTATGCTGTTGCTAGGTGGTTGCTATGGCGTTCCAGGCTGTAGCTAGGCTGTTCTAGGTGGTTGCTAGGGTGTTGCTAGGTGGTTGCTCCGTCTTTACTGAGTCAAATGAGGCGATCCATAATTCTCTATGACAAACGGTTGAAAAGTTATTAATTATCAAATGTCGGCCAATCAGGAAAGGGGGCGAGGTTAATTTACACCAATGGACAATCGACTCTCTAACACGTCCAATGAGGCATCCCACAATTTGAGGGCAATTTTGCCCCATAGAGATGAATGCTGAATGTCCAAAGCCAGAGAGAGACCAGAGCACTGCTGCTAGAAGACAGACCATTGTGACATCACAAGGCTGAGAAGACAGCATTGTGACATCACAAGGGTGAACATTCCACCATTCATTCTCTATGGGAAAAATTCCCCCAAAAAAGTCAAATTTCTCAAAAACCGTCCACCCAAACTTTTCACAAAGTAATAGCACACCATTCCCGATCAAGCCGCTCAATTTGACATATTGCACGTGTATGTGGTGCGAAAACTCTGGGAGGAGTAGCGGTCCAAAAAACTGGCGGAATAATAATAATAATAATAACTAGACAATTCCTGCAGAAATTGTGAAGTGTGGTTGCCGCCAACGCAAAGTCGACTTTCTGCTGAACAGAGTGAACAGTGTTAGGTAGTTGCTATGATGTTCTGGTGGTGGCTATGGTGTTTTAGGTGGTGTCTAGGGTGTTGCTAGGAGGTTGCTATGGAGTTATAGGCGGTTGCTAGGGTGTTGCTAGGTGGTTGCTATGGAGTTCAAGGCAGTTGCTAGGATGTTGCTAGGTGGTTGATATGGTGTTCCAGGTGGTTGCTAGGGTGGTGCTAGGTGGTTGCTATGGAGTTCCAGGTGGTTGCTATGGAGCTCTAGGTGGTTGCTAGGGCATTGCTAGGTCGTTGCTAGGGTATTCTAAGTGCATTCTAGGATGTTGCTAGGTGGTTGCTATGGAGTTATAGGCGGTTGCTAGGGTGTTGCTAGACAGTTGTTATGGTGTTCCGAGTGGTTGCTAAGTGGTTGCTAGGATGTTGCTAGGTGTTGCTAGGTGGATGCTATGGAGATTTAGGTGGTTGCTAAGGTGTTGCTAGGTGGTTGCTATGGAGTTATAGCCGGTTGCTAGGGTGTTGCTAGGCATTTGCTATGGAGTTATAGGCGGTTGCTAGGGTGTTGCTAGGCAGTTATTATGGTGTTCCAGGTGGTTGCTATGGTGTTGTTAAGGGGTTGCTATGGTGTTGCTAGGTGGTTGCTATGGAGTTATAGGCGGGTGCGAGGGTGTTGCTAGGCAGATGTTATGGTGTTCCTGGTGGTTGCTAGGGTGTTGCTAGGTGGTTGCTAGGGTATTCTAGGTGGTTGCTAGGAGGTTGCTATGGAGTTATTGATGGTTGCTAGGGTGTTGCTATGTGGTTGCTATGGAGTTCAGGGCGGTTGCTAAGGCATTCTAGGTGGTTGCTTGGATGTTGCTAGGTGGTTGCTATGGTGTTCCAGGTGGTTGCTATGGTGTTGCTAGGTGGTTGCTATGGATTTCTTGGTGGTTGCTAGGGTGTTGCTAGGTGGTCGCTATGGAGTTATGGCTGGTTGCTAGGGTTTTGCTAGGCTTTTGTTATGGTGTTACAGGTGGTTGCTAGAGTGTTGCTAGGTGGTTGCTATGGAGTTCTAGGTGGTTGCTAGGGTGTTGCTAGGTGGTTGCTATGGAGTTATAGCTGGTTGCTAGGGTGTTGCTAGGCATTTGCTATGGTGTTCTAGGTGGTTGCTAGGGTTTTGCTGGATGGTTGCTATGGAGTTCAAGGTGGTTGCTAGGGTGTTGCTAGGTGGTTGTTATGAAGTTATAGCTGGTTGCTAGGGTGTTGCTAGGCATTTGCTATGGTGTTCCAGGTGGTTGCTAGGGTGTTGCTAGGTGGTTGCTAGGATGTTGGTAGGTGGTTGCTATTGAGTTATAGGCAGTTGCTAGGGTGTTGCTATGTGTTTGCTAGGGTGTTGCTAGGCAGTTATGCTGTTTCAGGTGGTTGCTATGGTGTTGCTAGGTGGTTGCTAGGGTATTCTAGGTGGTTGCTAGGGTGTTGCTAGGTGGATGCTATGGAGTTCTGGGTGGTTACTATGGTGTTGCTAGGTGGTTGCTATGGAGTTATAGCCGGTTGCTAGGGTGTTGCTAGGCATTTGCTATGGAGCTATAGACGGTTGCTAGGGTGTTGCTAGGGTATTCTAGGTGGTTGCTAGGATGTTGCTGGGTGGTTGCTATGGAGTTATAGGCGGTTGCTAGGGTGTTGCTAGGCATTTGCTATGGAGCTATAGACGGTTGCTAGGGTGTTGCTAGGGTATTCTAGGTGGTTGCTAGGATGTTGCTAGGTGGTTGCTATGGAGTTATAGGCGGTTGCTAGGGTGTTGCTACGCAGTTGCTATGGTGTTCCAGGTGGTTGCTAGGGGGTTGCTAGGTGGTTTGCCTTGGTGTTCCAGGTGGTTGCTAGGGTGTTGCTAGGTGGTTGCTATGGAGTTCTAGGTGGTTGCTATGGTGTTGCTAGGTGGTTGCTATGGAGTTAAAGCTGGTTGCTAGGGTGTTCTAGGTGGTTGCTAGGGTGTTGCTAGGTGGTTGCTATGGTGTTCCAGGTGGTTGCTAGGGTGTTGCTAGGTGGTTGCTATGGAGTTCTAGGTGGTTGCTATCGTGTTGCTAGGTGGTTGCTATGGAGTTATAGCCGGTTGCTAGGGTGTTCTAGGTGGTTGCTAGGGTGTTGCTAGGTGGTTGCTATGGAGTTCCAGGTGGTTGCTAGGGTGTTGCTAGGTGGTTGCTATGGAGTTCTAGGTGGTTGCTATGGTGTTGCTAGGTGGTTGCTATGGTGTTCCAGGTGGTTGCTAGTGTGTTGTTAGGTGGTTGCTATGGAGTTCTAGGCGGTTGCTAGGTTATTCTAGGTGGTTGCTAGGGTGTTGCTAGGTCGTTGCTATGGAGTTATAGGCGGTTGCTAGGGTGTTGCTAGGAGGCTGCTATGGAGTTCTAGGCGGTTGCTAGGTCTTTACTGAGTCCAATGACGTGACCCATAATTTTCTATGACAAACGGTTCAAAAGTTATGAAATATCAAACATCGGCCAATCAGGAATGGGGGCGAGGCTGATCTACACCAATGGACAAAGGACTCTCTACCATGTCCAATGAGGCATTGCACAGTTTGTGGGCAATTTTTCCCCATAGAGATGAATGGCAGAATGTTCAAATCTAGAGAGAGACCAGAGTACTGCTGCTAGAAAACAGAGCATTGTGACATCATAAAGGTGTGAAGACAGCATTGTGACATCACAAGGGTGAACATTCCACCATTCATTCTCTATGGGAAAAATTTCCCAAAAAACGTGGAATTTCTCAAAAACCGTGCACCGAAACATTCCACAAAGTAATAGCACACCATTCCCGATCAAGCCGCTCGATTTGACATATTGCACGTGTATGTGGTGCGAAAACTCTGGGAGGAGTAGCGGTCCAAAAAACTGGCGGAATAATAATAATAATAATAATAATAACTAGACAATTCCTGCAGAAATTGTGAAGTGTGGTTGCCGCCAATGTAATGTCGACTTCCTGCTGAACAAAGTGAACAGTGGTAGGTAGTTGCTATGATGTTCTGGTGGTGACTATGGTGTTTTAGGTGGTGTCTAGGGTGTTGCAATGGAGTTCTAGGCGGTTGCTATGGAATTCTAGGAGGTTGCTAGGGTGATCTAGGTGGTTCTATGGAGTTCTAGGCGGTTGCTATGGAATTCTATGCGGTTGCTAGGGTGTTCTAGGTGGTTGCTATGGAGTTCTAGGCAGTTGCTAGGATGTTGCTAGGTGGTTGCTATGGAGCTCCAGGTGGTTGCTAGGGCATTGCTAGGTGGTTGCTAGGGTATTCCAAGTGGTTGCTAGGATGTTGCTAGGTGGTTGCTATGGAGTTATAGGCGGTTGCTAGGGTGTTGCTAGGCAATTGTTTGGTGTTCCAGGTCGTTGCTAGGCTGTTGCTAGGTGGTTGCTATGGAGTTATAGGCGGTTTCTAGGTGGTTGCTATGGAGTTCTAGGCGGTTGCTAGGGTGTTGCTACGTGGTTGCTTGGGTATTCAACGTGGTTGATATGGTGTTATAGGTGGTTTCTAGGGTGTTGCTGAGTTGTTGCTATGGAGTTCTAGGCGGTTGCTAGGGTGTTCTTGGTGGTTGCTAGGGTGCTGCAAGGCGGTTGCTAGGGTATTCTAGGTGGTTGTTAGGGTGTTGCTAGGTGGTTGCTATGGAGTTCTAGGTGGTGGCTAGGGCGTTACAAGGTGGTTGCTATGGAGTTCTAGGTGGTTGCTAGGGTGTTGCTAGACATTTGCTATGGTGTTCCAGGTGGTTGCTAGGGTCTTGCTAAGTGGTTGCTAGGGTATTCTAAGTGGTTGCTAGGGTGTTGCTAGGTGGTTGCTGTGGTGTTCCAGATGGTTGCTAGGACGATGCTAGGCAGTTGCTAGGCTATTCTAGGTGGTTGCTAGGGTGTTGCTAGGTGGTTGCTATGGAATTCTAGGCGGTTGCTATGGTGTTCCCGGTGGTTGCTAGGATGTTGCTAGGCAGTTGTTATGGTGTTCCCGGTGGTTGCTATGGTGTTCCAGGTGGTTGCTAGGATGTTGCTAAGTCGTTGCTATGGAGTTCTAGGTAGTTGCTAGGGTGATGCTAGGTGGTTACTATGGAGTTATAGCTGGTTGCTAGGGTGTTGCTAGGTGGTTGCTATGGAGTTATGGCTGGTTGCTAGGGTGTTGCTAGGTGGTTGCTATGGAGTTCTAGGCAGTTGCTAGGATGTTGCTAGGTGGTTGCTATGGAGTTTTAGGTGGTTGCTAGGGTGTTGCTAGGCATTTCCTATGGTTGTCCAGTTGGTTGCTAGGGTGTTGCTAGGTGGTTGCTATGGAGTTTTAGGTGGTTGCTATGGTGTTGCTAGGTGGTTGCTAAGGCATTCTAGGCAGTTGTTAGGGTGCTCTAGGTGGTTGCTAGTGTGTTCTTAGGTGGTTGCTATGGAGTTCTAGGTGGTTGGTAGGGTGTTGCTAGATGGTTGCTATGGAGTTTAGTGCGGTTGCTAAGGCATTCTGGGTGGTTGCTATAGTGTTCCAGGTTGTTGCTAGGGTGTTGTTAGGTGGTTGCTATGGAGTTCTAGGTGGTTGCTAGGGTGTTGCTAGGTGGTTGCTATGGAGTTATAGCTGGTTGCTAGGGTGTTGCTAGGCGTTTGCTATGGTGTTCTTGGTAGTTGCTAGGGTGCTGCTAGGTGGTTGCTAGGGAGTTGTAGGCGGTTGCTAGGGCGTTGCAAGGTGGTTGCTACACTGTTTTAGGCAGTTGCTAGGGTGTTAGAAGTGGTTACTTGGGTGTTGCTAGGTGGTTGCTATGGAGTTCTAGGTGGTTGCTAGGGTGTTGCTATGGTATTCTAGGTGGTTCCTAGGATGTTCCTAGGGTGTTGCTAGGTATTTGCTATGGAGTTATAGGCGGTTGCTAGGGTGTTGCTAGGGTATTCTAGGTGGTTGCGAGGATGTTGCTAGGTGGTTGCTATGGAGTTATAGGCGGTTGCTAGAGTGTTGCTAGGCAGTTGTTATGGTGTTCCAGGTGGTTGCTAGGGTGTTGCTAGGTGGTTGCTCTGGTGTTCCAGGTGGTTGCTATGGTGTTGCTAGGTGGTTGCTATGGAGTTCTTGGTGGTTGCTGAGGTGTTGCTAGGTGGTTGCTATGGAGTTATAGCCGGTTGCTAGGGTGGTGCTAGGCATTTGCTATGGTGTTCCAGGTGGTTGCTATTGTGTTGTTAGGTGGTTGCTATGGAGTTCTAGATGGTTGCTAGGTTGTTCTAGGTGGTTGCTAGGGTGTTGCTAGGTCGTTGCTATGGAGTTATAGGTGGTTGCTAGGATGTTGCTAGGGGGTTTCTATGGAGTTATAGGCGGTTGCTAGGGTGTTGCTAGGCAGTTTTTTTGGTGTTCCAGGTGGTTGCTAGGGTGGTGCTAGGTGGTTGCTAGGATGTTGCTAGGTGGTTGCTATTGAGTTATAGGCAGTTGCTAGGTGGTTGCTAGGAGGTTGCTATGGAGTTATAGGCAGTTGTTAGGGTGTTGCTAAGCAGTTGTTATGGTGTTCCAGGTGGTTGCTAGGGTGTTGCTAGGTGGTTGCTAGGGTATTCTAGGTGGTTGCTATGGAGTTCTAGGTGGTAACTATAGTGTTGCTAGGTGGTTGCTAGCGTATTCTAAGTGGTTGCTAGGATGTTGCTAGGTGGTTGTTATGGAGTTATAGGCCGTTGCTAGGGTGTTGCTAGACAGTTGTTATGGTGTTCCCAGTGGTTGCTAAGTGGTTGCTAGGATGTTGCTAGGTGTTGCTAGGTGTATGCTATGGAGATTTAGGTGGTTGCTAAGGTGTTGCTAGGAGGTTGCTATGGAGTTATAGGCAGTTGCTAGGGTGTTGCTAGGAAGTTGTTATGGTGTTCCAGGTGGTTGCTAGGGTGTTGCTAGGTGGTTGCTATGGTGTTCCAGGTGGTTGCTAGGGTGTTGCTAGGTGGTTGCTATGGAGTTCTAGGTGGTTGCTATGGTGTTTTTAGGTGGTTGCTATGGAGATCTAGGCTGTTGCAAGACTGTTCTAAGTGGTTGCTAGGGTGTTGCTAGGTCGTTCCCATGGAGTTCTAAGCGGTTGCTAAGGTGTTGCTAGGTGGTTGCTATGGAGTTCTAAGCAGTTGCTAGGTGGTTGCTAGGAGGTTGCTATGGACTTATAGGCGGTTGTTAGGGTGTTGCTAAGCAGTTGTTATGGTGTTCCAGGTGGTTGCTAGGGTGTTGCTAGGTGGTTGCTAGGGTATTCTAGGTGGTTGCTATGGAGTTCTAGGTGGATACTATAGTGTTGCTAGGTGGTTGCTAGCGTATTCTAAGTGGTTGCTAGGATGTTGCTAGGTGGTTGTTATGGAGTTATAGGCCGTTGCTAGGGTGTTGCTAGACAGTTGTTATGGTGTTCCCAGTGGTTGCTAAGTGGTTGCTAGGATGTTGCTAGGTGTTGCTAGGTGGATGCTATGGAGATTTAGGTGGTTGCTAAGGTGTTGCTAGGTGGATGCTATGGACTTATAGCCGGTTGCTAGGGTGTTGCTAGGCATTTGCTATGGAGTTATAGGTGGTTGCTAGGGTGTTGCTAGGGTATTCTAGATGGTTGCTAAGATGTTGCTAGGTGGTTGCTATGGAGTTATAGGCAGTTGCTATGGTGTTGCTAGGCAGTTGTTATGGTGTTCCAGGTGGTTGCTAGGGTGTTGCTAGGTGGTTGCTATGGTGTTCCAGGTGGTTGCTAGGGTGTTGCTAGGTGGTTGCTATGGAGTTCTAGGTGGTTGCTATGGTGTTTCTAGGTGGTTGCTATGGAGATCTAGGCTGTTGCAATACTGTTCTAAGTGGTTGCTAGGGTGTTGCTAGGTCGTTCCCATGGAGTTCTAAGCGGTTGCTAAGGTGTTGCTAGGTGGTTGCTATGGAGTTCTAAGCAGTTGCTAGGTGGTTGCTAGGAGGTTGCTATGGAGTTATAGGCGGTTGTTAGGGTGTTGCTAAGCAGTTGTTATGGTGTTCCAGGTGGTTGCTAGGGTATTCTAGGTGGTTGCTATGGAGTTCTAGGTGGTTACTATAGTGTTGCTAGGTGGTTGCTAGCGTATTCTAAGTGGTTGCTAGGATGTTGCTAGGTGGTCGTTATGGAGTTATAGGCCGTTGCTAGGGTGTTGCTAGACAGTTGTTATGGTGTTCCCAGTGGTTGCTAAGTGGTTGCTAGGATGTTGCTAGGTGTTGCTAGGTGGATGCTATGGAGATTTAGGTGGTTGCTAAGGTGTTGCTAGGTGGTTGCTATGGACTTATAGCCGGTTGCTAGGGTGTTGCTAGGCATTTGCTATGGAGTTATAGGCGGTTGCTAGGGTGTTGCTAGGGTATTCTAGATGGTTGCTAAGATGTTGATAGGTGGTTGCTATGGAGTTATAGGCAGTTGCTAGGGTGTTGCTAGGCAGTTGTTATGGTGTTCCAGGTGGTTGCTAGGGTGTCACTAGGTAGTTGCTATGGTGTTCCAGGTGGTTGCTAGGGTGTTGCTAGGTGGTTGCTATGGAGTTCTAGGTGGTTGCTAAGGTGTTGCTAGGTGGTTGCTATGGAGATCTAGGCTGTTGCAAGACTGTTCTAAGTGGTTGCTAGGGTGTTGCTAGGTCGTTCCCATAGAGTTCTAAGCGGTTGCTAAGGTGTTGCTAGGTGGTTGCTATGGAGTTCTAAGCAGTTGCTAGGGTGTTTTAGGTGGTTGCTAGGGTGTTGCTAGATGGTTGTTATGGAGTTCCAGGTCGTTGCTAGGGTTTTCTAGGTATTTGCTATAGAGTTCTAGGCAGTTGCTATGCTGTTGCTAGGTGGTTGCTATGGAGTTCCAGGCTGTTGCTAGGCTGTTCTAGGTGGTTGCTAGGGTGTTGCTAGGTGGTTGCTCCGTCTTTACTGAGTCCAATGACGCGATCCACAATTCTCTATGACAAACGGTTGAAAAGTTATTAAATATCAAATGTCGGCCAATCAGGAAAGGGGGCGAGGTTAATTTACACCAATAGACAATCGACTCTCTAACACGTCCAATGAGGCATCCCACAATTTGAGGGCAATTTTGCCCCATAGAGATGAATGCTGAATGTCCAAAGCCAGAGAGAGACCAGAGCACTGCTGCTAGAAGACAGACCATTGTGACATCATAAAGGTGAGAAGACAGCATTGTGACATCACAAGGGTGAACATTCCACCATTCATTCTCTATGGGAAAAATTCCCCCAAAAAAGTCAAATTTCTCAAAAACCGTCCACCCAAACTTTCCACAAAGTAATAGCACTTCATTCCCGATCAAGCCGCTCGATTTGACACATTGCACATGTATGTGGTGCGAAAACTCTGGGAGGAGTAGCGGTCCAAAAAATGGGTGGAATAATAATAATAATAATAACTAGACAATTCCTGCAGAAATTGTGAAGTGTGGTTGCCGCCAATGCAAAGTCAACTTTGTGCTGAACGGAGTGAACAGTTTCTGTAGTATAAGCAGAGACAGGGCATTGTGTACCTGCTATAACATCACTACAACGAGTTCATTTGCGACACATATATTCAGAGCTAAATTATCCTTTCATCAAAATTTGAGATCTCAGTGTTTTACTTGCGGTATGCGGTGACGAGTGACGGCGAATCACAAAGCTAGCTGGCATGTTCAGAGGGTCTTGGAAAAACCCTAAGTCTGACGTGTAATGCAGACTGATGTGTAATGCAGTTATAACGAGACCAAAGTTTCCAACTCGCTGGAATATAAAACGGTATTACAAAAGTAAAATTTGACATATTATACATTGTTAGAAAGCTTATTCTGTCACCTATTAGATCGATGATGTGTAGATCAAGCCAGATTGTACTACAAAGTTCGACAACACCCAAAGCAACATGTGTGGTATTACAAGATGACACCGTTTTCTGGAGTAAGAGCGGACCAGAAGCTGCTGCACACCTGTTGTTGACGGCGTTGTTGCCCTTTTTAGGTCCGTCTGGCTTGATTGAGAATTCGTTTATTCAGTAGGTGAGAGCATAAGCTTTCTAACCAGGTATAACACGTGTAGTTTTGGTTTTGGAATATCGTTTTTTAGGTCAACCGAAAGTGTTTTAATCGTCGCATTCAATGCATGCACTCTTTGTTAGCACTAGTAGCATTCAAAGACGCTGCATTTGACGAAACGTTGTCAACGATTTTGCGTAATATCTTGTGAAATACTATTATTTTTGAGGAAATCTGGGTATGCCTAAGTCATATGTTTGTTGATATACCTAGCTGACAGCGTTTTCATTTGTAATTTTGCATTTGGAATACCGTTTTTATCGCGTGCACTTCCGCATTAAGCTATATCCACTGTGGTGGCTAAGTCGCCAGGAAACCTCGTTTGAACAACACAATCCGTGCATGTACGTCTTCGTCAAGGTTTTATCTACATTGTGGTATGAATCATTTGAAGTTTACGAATGTGTGTTTTCTGTAATTACGACGAAAATGGAGATATGCACCGCATCTGGATTCTAAATTTCCTGTAGATGAAGCAGGTTAAAAGTGCATCACGTGTGCTAAGCCGACCAATGCTGTGACTTCACCGCTCACATATGTATGACGTCACGTTTTACATTCATCCCTATGGGGAAAAATTGGCCATAAAAAGTCATATTTCTCAAAAACCGTGCAGCGAAACTTTCCACAAAGTAATAGCCATCGATTCCCAAAGAAGCCGGTCAATTTGACATATGGCACGTGTATGTGGTGCGAAAACTCTGGGAGGAGTAGCGGTCCAAAAAATGGGTGGAAAGAAAGAAACAATAATAATAATAACTAGACAATTCCTGCAGAAATTGTGAAGTGTGGTTGCCGCCAACGCAAAGTCGACATTCTGCTGAACAGAGTGAACAGTGGTAGGTAGTTGCTATGATGTTTGAGGCGGTTGCTAGGGTGTTGCTAGGCGGTTTCCATGGAATTCTAGGCGGTTGCTGAGGTGTTGCTAGGTGGTTGCTAGGACCTTGCTATGGAGTTACAAGCGGTTGTTAGGGTGTTGCTAGGCAGTTGTTATGGTGTTCCAGGTGGTTGCTAGGGTATTCTAGGTGGTTGCTATGGAGTTCTAGGTGGTTACTATGGTGTTGCTAGGTGGTTGCTATGGAGTTATAGCCGGTTGTTAGGGTGTTGCTAGGCATTTGCTATGGAGTTATAGGCGGTTGCTAGGGTGTTGCTAGGGTATTCTAGGTGGTTGCTAGGATGTTGCTAGGTGGTTGCTATGGAGTTATAAGCGGTTGCTAGGGTGTTGCTAGGCAGTTGTTATGGTGTTCCAGGTGGTTGCTAGGGTGTTGCTAGGTGGTTGCTATGGTGTTCCAGGTGGTTGCTGGGGTGTTGCTAGGTGGATGCTATGGAGTTCTAGGTGGTTGCTATGGTGTTGCTAGGTGGTTGCTATGGCGACATAGCCGGTTGCTAGGGTGTTGCTAGGCATTTGCTATGGAGTTATAGGCGGTTGCTAGGGTGTTGCTAGGCAGTTGTTATGGTGTTCCAGGTGGTTGCTAGGGTGTTGCTAGGTGGTTGCTATGGTGTTCCAGGTGGTTGCTGGGGTGTTGCTCGGTGGTTGCTATGGAGTTCTAGGTGGTTGCTATGGTGTTGCTAGGTGGTTGCTATGGGGTTATAGCCGGTTGCTAGGGTGTTACTAAGCATTTGCTATGGTGTTCCAGGTGGTTGCTAGGGTGTTGCAAGGTGGTTGCTATGCAATTCTAGGTGGTTGCTAGGGTGTTCTCAGTGGTTGCTATGGAGTTCTAGGCAGTTGCTATGGAGTTTTAGGCGGTTGCTAGGTCTTTACTGAGTCCAATGACGCGACCTATAGTTCTCTATGACAAACGGTTCAAAAGTTATGAAATGTCAAACATCAGCCAATCAGGAGGGGGGGCGAAGCTGATCTACACCAATACTCAAAGGACTCTCTACCATGTCCAATGAGGCATTGCACAATTTGTGGGCAATTTTGCCCCATACAGATGAATGCCCAGTGTTCAAAGCCAGAGAGAGACCAGGGTACAGCTGCTAGAAGACAGAGCATTGTGACATCACAATGGTGAGAGGCCAGCATTGTGACATCACAAGGGTGAACATTCCGCCATTCATTCTCTATGGGAAAAAACTTTTTTTTTTGCCCAAAAAAAGTAGAATTTCTCAAAAACCGTGCACCGAAACTTTCCACAAAGTAATAGCACACCATTCCCGATGAAGCCGCTCGATTTGACATATTGCACGTGTATGTAGTGCGAAAACTCTGGGAGGAGTAGCGGTCCAAAAAATGGGTGGAATAAATAATAAATAATAATAATAATAATAATAATATGTGCAATAATAATAGTGTGTTTGCCTAAGGCAACCACACTAACTAGACAATTCCTGCAGAAATTGTGAAGTGTGGTTGCCGCCAACGCAAAGTCGACTTTCTGCTGAAAAGAGTGAACAGTGGTAGGTAGTTGCTATGATGTTTGAGGCGGTTGCTAGGGTGTTGCTAGGTGGTTTCCATGGAATTCTAGGCGGTTGCTAGGGTGTTCTAGGTGGTTGCTATGGAGTTCTAGGCAGTTGCTAGGATGTTGCGAGGTGGTTGATATGGTGTTCCAGGTGGTTGCTAGGGTGGTGCTAGGTGGTTGCTATGGAGTTCCAGGTGGTTGCTATGGAGTTCCAGGCGGTTGCTAGGGCATTGCTAGGTGGTTGCTAGGGTAATCTAAGTGGTTGCTAGGTTGTTGCTAGGTGGTTGCTATGGAGTTATAGGTGGTTGCTAGGACGTTGCTAGGCAGTTGTTATGGTGTTCCAGGTGGTTGCTAGGATGTTGCTAGGTGGTTGCTATGGAGTTATAGGCGGTTGCTAGGGTGTTGCTAGGTGGTTGCTATGGAGTTATAGCCGGTTGCTAGGGTGTTGCTAGGCATTTCTATGGAGTTATAGGCGGTTGCTATGGTGTTGCTAGGGTATTCTAGGTGGTTGCTAGGATGTTGCTAGGTGGTTGCTATCGAGTTATAGGTGGTTGCTAGGGTGTTGCTAGGCAGTTGTTATGGTGTTCCAGATGGTTGCTAGGGTGTTGCTAGGTGGTTGCTAGGGTATTCTAGGTGGTTACTATGGTGTTGCTAGGTCGTTGCTATGTACTTATAGCCGGTTGCTAGGGTGTTGTTAGGCATTTGCTATGGAGTTATAGGCGGTTGCTAGGGTGTTGCTAGGGTATTCTAGGTGGTTGCTAGGATGTTGCTGGGTGGTTGCTATGGAGTTATAGGCGGTTGCTAGGGTGTTGCTAGGCAGTTGTTATGGTGTTCCAGGTGGTTGCTAGGGTGTTGCTAGGTGGTTGCTATGGTGTTCCAGGTGGTTGCTAGGGCATTGCTAGGTGGTTGCTAGGGTATTCTAAGTGGTTGCTAGGATGTTGCTAGGTGGTTGCTATGGAGTTATAGGCGGTTGCTGGGGTGTTGCTAGGCAGTTGTTATGGTGTTCCAGGTGGTTGCTAGGGTGTTGCTAGGTGGTTGCTAGGATGTTACTAGGTGGTTGCTATGGAGTTATAGGCGGTTGCTAGGGTGTTGCTAGGTGGTTGCTGTGGAGTTCTAGGTGGTTGCTAGGGCATTGCTACGTGGTTGCTAGGGTATTCTAAGTGGTTGCTAGGATGTTGCTAGGTGGTTGCTATGGAGTTATAGGCGGTTGCTAGGGTGTTGCTAGGCGGTTGTTATGGTGTTCCAGGTGGTTGCTAGGGTGTTGCTAGGTGGTTGCTAGAATGTTGCTAGGTGTTTGCTATGGAGTTATAGGCGGTTGCTAGAGTGTTGCTAGGTGGTTGCTAGGAGGTTGCTATGGAGTTATAGGCGGTTGCTAGGGTGTTGCTAGGCAGTTATTATGGTGTTCTAGGTGGTTGCTAGGGTGTTGCTAGGTGGTTGCTAGGGTGTTGCTAGGTGGATGCTATGGAGTTCTAGGTGGTTACTATTTTGTTGCTAGGTGGTTGCTATGGAGTTATAGCCTGTTGCTAGGGTGTTGCTAGGCATTTGCTATGGAGTTATAGCCGTTTGTTAGGGTGTTGCTAGGGTATTCTAGGTGGTTGCTAGGATGTTGCTAGGTGGTTGCTATGGAGTTATAAGTGGTTGCTAGGGTGTTGCTAGGCAGTTGTTATGGTGTTCCTGGTGGTTGCTAGGGTGTTGCTAGGTGGTTGCTATGGTGTTCCAGGTGGTTGCTAGGGTGTTGCTAGGTGGTTGCTAGGTGGTTGCTATGAAGTTATAGGCGGTTGCTAGGTGGTTGCTATAAGGTTGCTATGGAGTTGTTGGTGGTTGTTAGGGTGTTGCTAGGTGGTTGCTAGGGTATTCTAGGAGGTTGCTATGGAGTTCTAGGTGGGTACTATGGTGTTGCTAGGTGGTTGCTATGGAGTTATAGCCGGTTGCTAGGGTGTTGCTAGGCATTTGCTATGGAGTTATAGGCGGTTGCTAGGGTGTTGCTAGGGTATTCTAGATGGTTGCTATGATGTTTCTAGGATGTTGCTAGATATTTGCTATGGAGTTATCGGTGGTTGCTAGGGTGTTGCTAGGGTATTCTAGGTGGTTGCGAGGATGTTGCTAGGTGGTTGCTATGGAGTTATAGGCGGTTGCTAGGCTGTTGCTAGGCAGTTGTTATGGTGTTCCAGGTGGTTGCTAGGGTGTTGCTAGGTGGTTGCTATAGTGTTACAGGTGGTTGCTAGGGTGTTGCTAGGTGGTTGCTATGGGGTTCCATGTGGTTGCTAGGATGTTGCTAGGTGGTTGCTATGGTGTTCCAGGTGGTTGCTAGGGTGTTGCTAGGTGGTTGCTATGGTGTTCCAGGTGGTTGCTAGGGTGTTGCTAGGTGGTTGCTATGGAGTTCTAGGTAGTTGGTATGGTGTTGTAGGTGGTTGCTAGGGTATTCTACGTGGTTGCTAGGATGTTGCTAGGTGGTTGCTATGGAGTAATAGGAGGGTGCTAGGGTGTTGCTAGGTGGTTGCCTGGGTGTTCTAGGTGGTTGCTAGGAGGTTGCTATGGAGTTATAGGCGGTTGCTAGGGTGTTGCTAGGCAATTGTTATGGTGTTCCAGGTGGTTGCTAGGGTGTTGCTAGGTGGTTGCTAGGGTATTCTAGGTGGTTGCTAGGGTGTTGCTAGGGTATTCTAGGTGGTTGCTAGGGTGTTGTAAGGTGGTTTCTATGGTGTTGCTAGGTGATTGCTATGGAGTTATAGCCGGTTGCTAAGGTGTTGCTATGCATTTGCTATGGTGTTCCAGGTGGTTGCTAGGGTGTTGCTAGGTGGTTGCTAGGATGTTGCTAGGTGGTTGCTATGGAGTTATAGGTGGTTGCTAGGGTGTTGCTAGGTAGTTTCTAGGGTTTTCTAGGTGGTTGCTAGGATGTTGCTAGGTGGTTGCTATGGAGTTATAGGCGGTTGCTAGGGTGTTGCTAGGCAGTTGTTATGGTGTTCCAGGTGGTTGCTATGGTGTTCCAGGTGGTTGCTAGGATGTTGCTAGGTGCTTGCTATGGAGTTCTAGGTGGTTGCTATGGTGTTGCTAGGTGGTTGCTATGGAGTTATAGCCGGTTGCTAGTGTGTTGCTAGGCATTTGCTATGGTGTTCCAGGTGGTTGCTAGGGTGTTGCAAGGTGGTTGCTATGCAGTTCTAGGTGGTTGCTAGGGTGTTGCTAGGTTGTTGCTATGGAGTTCTAGGCAGTTGCTATGGTGTTACAGGTGGTTGCTAGTGTGTTGTTAGGTGGTTGTTATGGCGTTCTAGGCGGTTGCTAGGATGTTCTAGGTGGTTGCTAGGGTGTTGCTAGGTCATTGCTATGGAGTTACAGGCGGTTGCTAGGATGTTGCTAGGTGGTTGCTATGGATTTCTAGGCAGTTGCTAGGTCTTTACTAAGTCCAATGACGCGACCCGTAGTTCTCTGTGACAAACGGTTCAAAAGTTATGAAATATCAAACATCAGCCAATCAGGAAGGGTGGCATTGTTGATCTCCACCAATGGACAAAGGACTCTTTACCAAGTCCAATGAGGCATCCCACAACTTGAGGGCA
Organism: Anguilla pacifica; assembly: GCA_039654925.1. Lineage (NCBI taxonomy): Eukaryota > Metazoa > Chordata > Actinopteri > Anguilliformes > Anguillidae > Anguilla > Anguilla pacifica. Next base: position 30,545,205 of record CM077290.1, on the reverse strand, counting down.
ATTTTGCCCCATAGAGATGAATGCTGAATGTCCAAAGTCCGAGAGAGACCAGAGCCCTGCTGCTAGAAGACAGACCATTGTGACATCACAAGGCTGAGAAGACAGCATTGTGACATCACAAAGGTGAACATTCCGCCATTCATTCTCTATGGGAAAAATTCCCCAAAAAAAGTCAAATTTCTCAAAAACCGTGCACCCAAACTTTCCACAAAGTAATAGCACACCATTCCCGATCAAGCCGCTCGATTTGACATATTGCACATGTATGTGGTGCGAAAACTCTGGGAGGAGTAGCGGTCCAAAAAACTGGCGGAATAATAATAATAATAATAATAATAAATATGTGCAATAATAATAGTGTGTTTGCCTAAGGCAACCACACTAATAATAATAATAAATAAATATGTGCAATAATAATAGTGTGTTTGCCTAAGGCACGGGCATGTGGTGCGAAAACTCTGGGAGGAGTAGCGGTCCAAAAAATAGGCGGAATAATAATAATAACTAGACAATTCCTGCAGAAATTGTGAAGTGTGGTTGCCGCCAATGCAAAGTCGACTTTGTGCTGAACGGAGTGAACAGTTTCTGTAGTATAAGCAGAGACAGGGCATTGTGTACCTGCTATAACATCACTACAACGAGTTGATTTGCGACACATATATTCAGAGCTAAATTATCCTTTCATCAAAATTTGAGATCTCAGTGTTTTACTTGCGGTATGCGGTGACGAGTGACGGCGAATCACAAAGCTAGCTGGCATGTTCAGAGGGTCTTGGAAAAACCCTAAGTCTGACGTGTAATGCAGACTGATGTGTAATGCAGTTATAACGAGACCAAAGTTTCCAACTCGCTGGAATATAAAACGGTATTACAAAAGTAAAATTTGACATATTATACATTGTTAGAAAGCTTATTCTGTCACCTATTAGATCGATGATGTGTAGATCAAGCCAGATTGTACTACAAAGTTCGACAACACCCAAAGCAACATGTGTGGTATTACAAGCCCACTGAAGACCGGATCAGAAGCTGCTGCACACGTGTTGTTGACGGCGTTGTTGCACTCTTTAGTACAGTCTGGCTTGTTTGAGAATTCGTTTATTCAGTAGGTGAGAGCATAAGCTTTCTAACCAGGTATAACAGCACGTCTAATTTTGGTTTTGGAATATCGTTTTTTTAGGTCAACCGAAAGTTTTTTAATCGTCGCATACAATGCATGTAGTCTGTTAGCATTAGCATTCAAAGACGCTGGACCTGACGAAACGTCGTCGAAGAATTTGCGTAATATCTTGTGAAATACTGTTATTATTGAGGACTTCTGGGTATGCCTAAGCCATATGTTTTGTTGATATACCTAGCTGACAGCGTTTTCATTTGTAATTTTGCATTGGAATACTGTTTTATCCGTTCACTTCCGCGTTCAGCTATATCCTTTCTGGTGGCTGGTGAGGACACGTACAGCGGACCGCATCACGTGTGCAAAGCCGATCAATGCTGTAACTTCATAATTCACATTTTTATGACGTCACCGCCCCATTCATTTTCAATGGGAAAAATTGGCCATAAAAAGTCATATTTCTCAAAAACCGTGCAGCGAAACTTTCCACAAAGTAATAGCCATCGATTCCCAAAGAAGCTGGTCAATTTGACATATGGCATGTGTATGTGGTGCGAAAACTCTGGGAGGAGTAGCGGTCCAAAAAATGGGTGGAATAATAATAATAATAAACTAGACAATTCCTGCAGAAATTGTGAAGTGTGGTTGCCGCCAATGCAAAGTCGACTTTGTGCTGAACGGAGTGAACAGTTTCTGTAGTATAAGCAGAGACAGGGCATTGTGTACCTGCTATAATATCACTACAACGAGTTGATTTGCGACACATATATTCAGAGCTAAATTATCCTTTCATCAAAATTTGAGATCTCAGTGTTTTACTTGCGGTATGCGGTGACGAGTGACGGCGAATCACAAAGCTAGCTGGCATGTTCAGAGGGTCTTGGAAAAACCCTAAGTCTGACGTGTAATGCAGACTGATGTGTAATGCAGTTATAACGAGACCAAAGTTTCCAACTCGCTGGAATATAAAACGGTATTACAAAAGTAAAATTTGACATATTATACATTGTTAGAAAGCTTATTCTGTCACCTATTAGATCGATGATGTGTAGATCAAGCCAGATTGTACTACAAAGTTCGACAACACCCAAAGCAACATGTGTGGTATTACAAGCCCACTGAAGACCGGATCAGAAGCTGCTGCACACGTGTTGTTGACGGCGTTGTTGCACTCTTTAGTACAGTCTGGCTTGTTTGAGAATTCGTTTATTCAGTAGGTGAGAGCATAAGCTTTCTAACCAGGTATAACAGCACGTCTAATTTTGGTTTTGGAATATGGTTTTTTTAGGTCAACCGAAAGTTTTTTAATCGTCGCATACAATGCATGTAGTCTTTGTTAGCATTAGCATTCAAAGACGCTGGACCTGACGAAACGTCGTCAAAGAATTTGCGTAATATCTTGTGAAATACTGTTATTATTGAGGACTTCTGGGTATGCCTAAGCCATATGTTTTGTTGATATACCTAGCTGACAGCGTTTTCATTTGTAATTTTGCATTGGAATACTGTTTTATCCGTTCACTTCCGCGTTCAGCTATATCCTTTCTGGTGGCTGGTGAGGACACGTACAGCGGACCGCATCACATGTGCAAAGCCGACCAATGCTGTAACTTCATAATTCACATTTTTATGACGTCAACGCCCCATTCATTTTCAATGGGAAAAATTGGCCATAAAAAGTCATATTTCTCAAAAACCGTCCAGCGAAACTTTCCACAAAGTAATTGCCATCGATTCCCAAAGAAGCCGGTCAATTTGACATATGGCATGTGTATGTGGTGCGAAAACTCTGGGAGGAGTAGCGGTCCAAAAAATGGGTGGAATAATAATAATAAATAATATGTGCGATAATAATAGTGTGATTGCCTAAGGCAACCACACTAACTAGACAATTCCTGCAGAAATTGTGAAGTGTGGTTGCCGCCAATGCAAAGTCGACTTTGTGCTGAACGGAGTGAACAGTTTCTGTAGTATAAGCAGAGACAGGGCATTGTGTACCTGCTATAACATCACTACAACGAGTTGATTTGCGACACATATATTCAGAGCTAAATTATCCTTTCATCAAAATTTGAGATCTCAGTGTTTTACTTGCGGTATGCGGTGACGAGTGACGGCGAATCACAAAGCTAGCTGGCATGTTCAGAGGGTCTTGGAAAAACCCTAAGTCTGACGTGTAATGCAGACTGATGTGTAATGCAGTTATAACGAGACCAAAGTTTCCAACTCGCTGGAATATAAAACGGTATTACAAAAGTAAAATTTGACATATTATACATTGTTAGAAAGCTTATTCTGTCACCTATTAGATCGATGATGTGTAGATGAAGGCAGATTGTACTACAAAGTTCGACAACACCCAAAGCAACATGTGTGGTATTACAAGCCCACATAGTTTTCTGAAGTAAGACCGGACCAGAAGCTGCTGCACACGTGCTGTTGACGGCGTTGTTGCACTCTTTAGTACAGTCTGGCTTGTTTGAGAATTCGTTTATTCAGTAGGTGAGAGCATAAGCTTTCTAACCAGGTATAACAGCACGTCTAATTTTGGTTTTGGAATATCGTTTTTTTAGGTCAACCGAAAGTTTTTTAATCGTCGCATACAATGCATGTAGTCTTTGTTAGCATTAGCATTCAAAGACGCTGGACCTGACGAAACGTCGTCAAAGAATTTGCGTAATATCTTGTGAAATACTGTTATTATTGAGGACTTCTGGGTATGCCTAAGCCATATGTTTTGTTGATATACCTAGCTGACAGCGTTTTCATTTGTAATTTTGCATTTGGAATACTGTTTTATCCGTTCACTTCCGCGTTCAGCTATATCCTTTCTGTTGGCTGCTGAGGACGTACAGCGGACCGCATCACGTGTGCAAAGCCGACCAATGCTGTAACTTCATAATTCACATTTTTATGACGTCACCGCCCCATTCATTTTCAATGGGAAAAATTGGCCATAAAAAGTCATATTTCTCAAAAACCGTGCAGCGAAAATTTCCACAAAGTAATAGCCATCGATTCCCAAAGAAGCCGGTCAATTTGACATATGGCATGTGTATGTGGTGCGAAAACTCTGGGAGGAGTAGCGGTCCAAAAAATGGGTGGAATAATAATAATAAATATTAAAGCCGCAAGCGGCGTTGGGAGGGGTCCAAGCATTGGCACCATCGCACCCCCTATGGAGCGATTTGAAAATGGCTTTGTCCTCATGATCATACACCTTCACCCAACATATCTACTGAATATCATGATTATTGTATAAAAAATTGATGACTTATGGCCAATTTTGTGCTAAGAGACGCTGTCGGATGACTTAGTTGCGTCGCCATGGATGTGTCCTGGCCGCTTCTCGTGAAGGCATTTACTATGTCGTAACACTTAGATGGCATGTCGTAACACTTAGATGTCCCAGCGTGTATGTACAGCTGCAGCGCTTCCATGCTGTGACTAAAAAAGGCGTCACACTAGTGTTCTCACGATACCAAAATTTTGACTTTGATACCGATACCAGGTTTAGTATCATGATAATTGATACTGAAACAATACTGATTCAATACTCGGTACCTAACGATACTGAAATTACCTTAATTGATCAGAAAGGTAATGTCCACAAGGGTTGACCTCATTTTCGAATTCACGGTTTATAAAAAACCTGGGCTGCGTTTCCGAGTTTCGATGTACCTTAACGTTTTACGAAGGTTCTTAAGGTATACCTTTCAAAGGGAAACCGCTTTTTTACGAGTGTTTCCCAAACTATACCTTAAGGCAAGTGTTAAGGGACAACTCAAAGGCACATCGTAAGTTGGAGCTGGCCTTCACTGTGGTGCTGAAAAGTTTATCAATCGATGCCAAGCGAATCGATTGTCTCACTTGTAAAGGCTTGTGAATGACGTTTTAATATAACAAATGTTGTCATAATCATTTTACATCAATCTAATATTGCAGAAGAGGAAGCTATGCCTAATAGAGATCATCTGTTAATCTCTTTAAGAGTCAGTTAAGACGAGACCTTGTGATAATTTCAATAAATACGTACATACAGACTACAAAGGATAAAATAAAAAGCATCAATCGGGACATATAAGCCCACTTCGTGGAAGCCCAGGGAAAAGGATATAAGCTACATATGGGTGAATTATTTTGTTCTTATTGAAACAAAGGTCTAATGTTAATTTGTTTTTGTCACACAATACATAAGCAACTGTAGCAGCATATCCACTGATTCCCGCGAACTTTTCTCTGCAATGCAAAAATGATCGTAGATGAAAGGCAAAAGCGCGTCTGTGGAAATTGATCATGATGAATTCTATACCGGGTGCCTTATGAATAGGTCTACCTGCTAAAGTGATTTGCTCATCCACCTTAATTTGCTGTTGGATAATCTTAAGTTTAACCAAGAATATTGGTTAAACCCAATCATTATTGGGTTGTTTACCGAAAATCGTAAAACAACATGCTAAGAAAAATGTTCCGTAATGTTGATATTTACCCAGTGCTATTTTGTTTTATATAGGAGATGTAAGCTAAAGGAAGGGGATGTAGATCATTTGGCTATGTTTGTTCATTATAAGCCACCGTACCTGTATGTGTGTTAATGGCTAGGCCAATCAACGTGCTCTAGATCGGTCATGCAAGTAGACTCACTCAACGTTGGCTTTGCACACATAGGTTTTATATTCTTAATAAACCGGCGGTTTGTTCCAAGTCAGTGTGATCATTGACTCACACACAAACAAACTAATTTCTACAGGGTATGCAGTCGGAAAAGCCATATCCTCAGTTAGCGCCACTACGTATAAATTAAAAAAACTTTTTTCTTCTTCTTCACAAATTGGATTAGTATTCTGGATAGGCCCTATACTTAATTGCCATCATTATGGGAATAGACAGGTGAAACGACAACATTTTCATGACGTGCTATGCACAGAAACGTTGATTGGATAATTAATTTTCGTAAAGTTAATATTAAACTATTTATGTAATTTTCGCATGCAGATGTGCTACTAGATGCGCACTGTAGTACAACTGTCGATTTGAAAAGCAAAATGTTGGCATAATAAGGCTGAAACCGCGGATCGCATCGCTAAGGAACAGCTTACGAGTGCCTCAGACCACCCTTTTAAAGGTATACCTTAATTAAGGTATACCTTAGCTAAGGAGACGCTGGGAAACAGCTCGAGAGCTAAAGGAAGAGCTTAAGGTATACCTTACGACGCACGTAGCGCTAAGGAGACTCTGGGAAACGCAGCCCTGGTTTATTAACAACTTTTAAGTTGAAGCCTGTTCAGCATATCAATAAGCATAGGCCTATAGTGTTACAACACTAAACCATAGAAAACTATATTAAAAATATTTAAAAAATTAAACAATTGTAAAGTAAATTATCTTTATACAGGTCTTTCACTTTAAAATATATCTAAAAACAGCATATTTCAATAACAATACAGCATCTAACTTTAATAAAATATTTCCAAATTGGAACACCTATTGCTACTGAAGTGAACTGAGTCAAAGCTTGCGCTGTATCAAGGAGCTGAGTACACAAGCGCAAGTCACCTCACTTGGCAACCTTAGTTGCTACTGCCTTCTAGCGAAGATTCTGACAAATTACACTTTTCATCCTCTAAATCAGTAATGTGGGAGAGAATTTTCCCTGGCTTTTACATTTGACTCAAAACTACCGAACGTCGGAATATTCTAATACCGAACCGTTTCTTTTTTTTTTTTTTTTTAAGTACCGAGAAAGTGCTGAAGTTTTGGTATACCGTGCAACACTACATCAGACACATATTCCAATCCATTGCTCAGCTTAGCAGAGAATGCACATTTCAGAGCGCCACAGAGACAGATAGAATAATAACACATGAATGCACATTTCAAATAATAAATACGACATTGAGAAAAAACGGAAAAAAAAAGAATATCAACTCGCGAAATGCGTGCTGCGCGCAAAGTAGCCTACCGTTTTATTTATTTAGACATTGGCAGATAAGAAAACTTTTGGTTACGCTGACCTATAAAACGCTATTCCAAAAGCAAAATCAGACATGTTATACATCGTTAGAAAGCTTATACTCTCACCTACTGAATAAATGAATTGTCAATCAAGCCAAATTGCACTAAAAAGGGCGACAACGCAGTAAGCAACAGGTGTGGTATTACGCACAGCTATTATTGAAGATAGCCGACCCTGGCGTCACAGATGCGCGTATATTTCGCGAACGGATTGTCCAAGACAATATATGACCACTCATTCGCAAAAGGGACATCTCTACGCGTAAAACCAATGGTAAGAGTGTACATTTATTCAATGTTTAGTCCCAGATATTGACTGTAGAATGACATGGTATAATTTTTAAAAAAATTGTCTCGTTTATTTCGTTTTTCAGTGAGCAGCGTTGTCACTGCTGTATTGGCATATTCTAGGGCTAATGTCGGGTTTATCTTGTTGCTACGAAATATTACATTACATTACATTACAGGCATTTGGCAGACGCTCTTATCCAGAGCGACGTACAACAAAGTGTATAACCATAACCAGGAACAAGTGTGTCGAAAACCCTAGAGAGAAGTACCGTTCCAAGGGAACAACCGCATAGTTCAACTTGGACCCTGTAGGTTAAACTGATTAACACTAACACATACAAGAACAGCAACAACGCAGTCCATGCGAAAATACAAGCAATAGTTAAGATAAGACGAGTGCATTAACTAAGTCACCTACGAAACAGCTAACTAGTTACAACCCTAATCTTAGTCAATTTAGAGATTAAATTGAGAATACGATTTCTCTCAGCATAATGACGGATTTAAAGACTAAACGAACTCACCCGATATTGTCTTCAAATGGATCTATGCCAAAGAAAAGTAATGATTCATCCTCTCAAAAAGCTTTTACTTACAAACTTTTAGTAGCAAAAAATGAAATACCAACTCGCCATCGGTGCTACCTACGCGCAGAGTACCGTGTTATTTATTCAGACACTGGCAACTACAGCATAAATTGCGTCTTTTGTTTATATTCAATATTAGTAATTGCAGCGAGAAACAGCAGCTGTAGACACAAGATAGTTTATATTATGGTAGCAATAGAACGAAGCGGACTATATATGTATTAGGCTACCGTCATTGTTTCATTATACCAGCGTGTTTTCGCGCGTTTGCACAGAAACTCAGAACCTATCAATAAAATGGTTTAGCTATTTCTCAGCATAATGACAGATTCAAAGACGAAACGAACTCACCCGATACTGTCTTCCACTGCTTCCCCGACGTTCAGACCGTCCCCTCACTGATAAAAACTAGACCCTACGGTGTCGGATTACTTGCGTCGCCATGGATGTCGCTTGCCGTAAAGAAGTTTACTCGATGTCGTAACCGTTTAGATTTGGAGCTCCAGCTTTTCCGCACCCCACCTAATAAAAAAGTCCAAATGGCGGGCAAACCATATGGCGGACATAGGTGGTCCCAAAAGCAAAGTTGTAGAGCACATTCAGATGCATCGGTCGATGAAGATTTGTGTTGATCGGACTTATGGTGTGGCAGTTATAGCCTTTAAAAGAGTGATCCTTTGTTATAGCGCCACCATCTGGCCAACATAGGTGATTTTTCGTGGCTGAGTAGTGGGGGGCCATAGGAACCCACCTACCAAAGTTGGTTGGTCTACAACTTATGGTTGCTGAGCCTCAGACATTTTAGTGGAGAAAACTGCCACGCCCCAACGAAAAAGTGTAAATGGCGGGCAAACAATATGGCGAACATAGGTGGTGCCAATGGCAAAGTGATAGAGCACGTTCAGATGCATATGTCGATGAAGTTTTGTGTTGATCTAACTCATGGTGTGGGAGTTATGGCCTTTTACGCCTAACCCTTTGTTATAGCGCCACCATATGGCCGACATAGGTGATTTTTAGTGCCTGAGTAGTGGGGGGCCATAGGAACCCACCTGCCAAATTTGGTTGCTCTAGGACTTATGGTTGCTGAGCCTCAGACACTTTTAGCGGAGAAAAATAATAAGAATAATAATAATAATTAAAGCCGCAAGCGGCGTTGGGAGGGGTCCAAGCATTGGCACCATCGCGCCCCCTATGGAGCGATTTTAAAATGGCTTTGTCCTCATGATCATATGCCTTCACCCAACATATCTACTGAATATCATGATGATCGTATGAAATATTGATGACTTATGGCCAATTTTGTGCTAAGAGACGCTGTCGGATGACTTAGTTACGTCACCATGGATATGTCCTGGCCGCTTCCCGTCAAGGCCTTTACTATGTCGTAACACTTAGATGGTCCGGCGTGTATGCACAGCTGCAGTGTTTCTGCGCCGCAACCAAAAAAGGCGTCACATTAGTGTTGTCATGATACCAAAATTTTGACTTTGATACTGATACCAGGTTTAGTATTACGATACTCAATACTGAAATGATACTTGAAACTTAAACGATGCTAATTCGATACTCAGTACCTAACGATACTGAAATTACCTTAATAGATCAGAAACGTAATGTCCACAAGGGTTGACCTCATTTTCAAATTCATGGTTTATTAACAACCTGGTTCATTAACAACCTTTAAGTTGAAGCCTCTTCAACATATTAATATGCATAGGGCTATAGTGTTACAACACTGAACAATAGAAACATATGTTAAATATATTTCAAAAATTAAACAGTTGTAAACTAAATAATCTTTAAAACAGGTCTTTCACCTTTAAATAGATTTAAAAACAGCATATTTTAATAACAATACAGCATCTATCTATAATAAAATATTTCCAAATTGGAACACCTATTGCTACTGAAGTGAACTGAGTCAAAGCTTGCGCTGTATCAAGGAGCTGAGTGCACAAGCGCAAGTCACCTCACTTGGCAACCTTAGTTGCTACTGCCTTCTAGCGAAGATTGACACAAATTACACTTTTCATCCTCTCAATCAGTAATGCGCGAGACAATTTTCCCTTGCTTTTACATTTGAATCAAAGCTACCGAACGTCGGAATATTCTAATACCTAACCGTTTCTTTTTTCTTTTTTTTTCTTTTTTTTAAGTACCGAGAAAGTGCTGAAGTTTTGGCATACTGTGCAACACTACGTCAGACACATATTCCAATCCATTGCTCAGCTTAGCAGAGAATGCACATTTCAGAGCGCCACAGAGACATGTGAATAATAACACATGAATGCACATTTCAAATAATAAATACGACATTGAGAAAAAACGGAAAAAAGACGTGAAATCAACTCGCGATCTGCGTGCTGCGCGCAAAGTAGCCTACCGTTTTATTTATTTACACATTGGCAGATAAGAAAAATTTTGGTTACGCTGACCTATAAAACGCTATTCCAAAAGCAAAATCAGACATGTTATACCTCGTTAGAAAGCTTATACTCTCACCTACGGAATAAATGAATTGTCAATCAAGCCAAATTGTACTAAAAAGGGCGACAACGCCGTAAGCAACAGGTGTGGTATTACGCACAGCTATTATTGAAGATAGCCGACCCAGGCGTGACAGATGCGCGTATATTTCGCAAACGGATTGTCCAAGACAATATATGACCACTCATTCGCAAAAGGGACGTCTCTACGCGTAAACCCGATGGTAAGATTGTATATTTATTAAATGCGTAGTCCCAGATATTGACTGTATAATGACATGGTATAATTAAAAAAAAACGTTGTCTCGTTTATTTCGTTATTCAGTGAGCAGCGTTTTCCCTGCTATTGGCATATTTTAGGGATAATGTCGGGTTTATCTTGTTGCTACGGAATATCACATTACATTACATTACAGGCATTTGGCAGACGCTCTTATCCAGAGCGACGTACAACAAAGTGTATAACCATAACCAGGAACAAGTGTGTCGAAAACCCTAGAGGGCAGTAGCCTACCGTTCCAAGTGCAGGGAACAACCGCATAGTTCAACTTGGACCCTGTAGGTTAAACTGGTTAACACTAACACAAACAAGAACAGAAACAACGCAGTCTATGCAAAAATACAAGCATTAGTTAAGACGAGTGCATTAACTAAGTCACCTACGAAACAGCTAACTAGTTACTACCCAAAGCTTACAGTCAATGTGGAGATTAAAATGAGAATACGATTTCTCTCAGCATAATGACGGATTTAAAGAGTAAACGAACTCATCCGATATTGTCTTCAAATGGATCCATGCCAAAGAAAAGTAATGATTTATCCTGTCAAAGCTTTTACTAACAAACTTGTAGTAGCAAAAAATATCAACTCGCCATCCATGATAACTGCTTCATACGCTCAGAGTACCGTATTATTTATGTAGACATTGGTAGAGTACAGCATAAATTGCGTCTTTTGTTTATATTCAATATTAGTAATTGCAGCGAGAAACTGCAGCTGTAGACACAAGATAGTCTGTTATGTTATGGTAGCAACGGAATGAAGCGGACTACATATGTAGGCTATATTTATCGTCATTGTTTTATTATACCAGCGTGTTTTCGCGCGTTTCCAGAGAAACTCAATTACTATCAATAAAAATGGTTTAGCTATTTCTCAGCATAATGACGGATGGGGATGGGACGAAAATAATTTTCAACCGTCCACCAGGTTTTAGCAACGATCCAACACTGTCGTCATCACTGTTCCATGGGTCACAAAAACTATTACACTGACGCTTACATTGCAGTGTGAAATATCCACATTATATAATACCACTATCCTATTTAAAGACACTCAATTTCAAAAATAACGTATATAACCGAAATATTTTGAGCAGTAATACTTACATAGCAACATGACATTTTATCTGTGTTTAGTAGTATAGAGACAGAAAATCAATGACAAAGTCCTATCCGCTTCTCTTTTGCGTCAGAAAACGATGTCAGATAGGTATAGAGACAGAAAATCAATGACAAAGTCCTATCCGCTTCTGTTTTGCGTCAGAAAACGATGTCAGATAGGTCTATCAGCAAAGAAATGGCTTAGCTATGCCCCGAAGTCCTAAATAATAATAGTACTCTCCAAGAAATTATGAAAATCGTTGACAACGTTTTGTTAGGTGCATCGTCTTTAATGCTACGCCACAGTGAATGCGATAAGAAAAATATTCCATTACGCTGAACTATAAAACGCTATTCCAAATGCAAAATCAGACATGTTATACATCGTTAGAAAGCTTATACTCTCATCTACTGAATAAATAAACTGTCAATCAAGCCAAACTGTACTAAAAACGGCGACAACGCCGTAAGCAACAGGAATCACAAACGGATTGTCCAAGACAATGTATGACCACTCATTCGCAAAAGGGACATCTCTACGCGTAAAACCAATGGTAAGATTGTATATTTATTCAATGTTTAGTCCCAGATGTTGACTGTAATATGAGATGGTATAATTTAAAAACTTTGTCTCGTTTATTTCGTTATTCAGTAAGCAGCGTTTTCACTGCTGTATTGGCATATTTTAGGGCAAATGTCGGGTTTATCTTGTTATTACGGAATATTAGCCTACATTACATTACAGGCATTTGGCAGACGCTCATATCCAGAGCGACGTACAACAAAGTGTCTAACCATAACCAGGAACAAGTGTGTCGAAAACCCTAGAGGGCAGTATCCTACCGTTCCAAGTGCCCCAAGACCGTCCCCTCACTGATAAAAAACTAACTTTACGGTGTCGGATTACTTGCGTCGCCATGGATGTCGCTTGCCGTAAAGAAGTTTACTCGATGTCGTAACACTTGGAATTTGGAGCTCCAGCTTTTCCGCACCCCACCTAATAAAAAAGTCCAAATGGCGGGCAAACCATATGGCGGACATAGGTGGTCCCAAAAGCAAAGTTGTAGAGCACATTCAGATGCATCGGTCGATGAAGTTTTGTGTTGATCGGACTTATAGTGTGACAGTTATAGCCTTTAAAAGAGTGATCCTTTGTTATAGCGCCACCATCTGGGCGACATAGGAGATTTTTCGTGGGTGAGTAGTGGGGGGCCATAGGAACCCACCTACCAAAGTTGGTTGGTCTACAACTTATGGTTGCTGAGTCTCAGACATTTTAGCGGAGAAAACTGCCACGCCCCAACGAAAAAGTCTAAATGGCGGGCAAACAATATGGCGGACATAGGTGGTGCCAATGGCAAAGTTGTAGAGCACGTTCAGAGGCATAGGTCGATGAAGTTTTGTGTTGATCTAACTTATGGTGTGGGAGTTATGGCCTTTTACGCAAAACCCTTTGTTATAGCGCCACCATTTGGCCGACATAGGTGATTTTTAGTGGCTGAGTAGTGGGGGGCCATAGGAACACACCTGCCAAATTTGGTTGCTCTAGGACTTATGGTTGCTGAGCCTCAGACACTTTTAGCGGAGAAAAATAAGAATAATAATAATAATTAAAGCCGCAAGCGGCGTTGGGAGGGGTCCAAGCATTGGCACCATCGCGCCCCCTATGGAGCGATTTTAAAATGGCTTTGTCCTCATGATCATATGCCTTCACCCAACATATCTACTGAATATCATGAAATATATAAAATAAAATATTGATGACTTGTGGCCAATTTTGTGCTAAGAGACGCTGTCGGATGACTTAGTTACGTCGCCATGGATATGTCCTGGCCGCTTCCCGCGAAGGCCTTTACTATGTCGTAACACTTAGATGGCATGTCGTAACACTTAGATGGTCCGGCGTGTATGCACAGCTGCAGTGTTTCTGTGCCGCAACTAAAAAAGGCGTCACACTAGTAATGTCACGATACCAAAATTTTGACTTTGATAGTGATACCTGTCATGGTCCTGTGTTCCTGTTTGTCTGTCTTTCCCTGTTGGGCCGCCAGATGGCGGCACTTCTGTTTCGTGTCCTGCTCCCCCCTGTTAATTATTATTGGTTTCAATTATTCTATTGGCTGTCTCGTTCTCCCTTCCCTCTGTGGCCTGATTGTTCATTGTGCCCTCCTGTGTCTCGTCAGTGTCTGTATTTAAGTTTCCCTTCCCCTGGACTCAGGTGCTGGATCCTTGTCGCTTGTTGGGTTGTTGCTTGTTTCCTGCCTGTTGTAGCCTGCCTTGTCTGTGACCTGTTCCTTGCCTGCTCTGTTTTCCACTTGTTTTTGGGATTTTTGTATTTCTGTTTCCCCGGGCTTTTGAGGTTTTCTTTGTGTTTGGTAAAGTTGCCCTGCGAGGCTTTCTGTTCCCTTTTGTTCCCCTTAATAAGTAAAGTCTTTGTTTGTTCTCCCTACTTTTGGAGTTTTGTGTTTTTCCTCCGCGTTTGGGTCCTAACCCCCCACACCCGTAACAGAAGGATCCAGCCAGTACTGGACCCAGCGGAGTTTTTTTTTCTTCCCCCCTCTTTCTTTGAAGTTTTGTTTTGATTTTTTTTAATCATGCCACCGGGGTGGTGGAGTGACCCGGAGGACTCGCCACCCAGCGACTGGGAGCGCAACCCAGTTTTCGCCCTTGAGCCCCCCAGTGGCCGGGGCGGGCGGTCACGGAGGCGTCGTGGTCGGGCTGCCTCCCGATTGGCCAGACCTCCTGCTGCTCAGCCAGCGGATCCCTGGCGGGCGTCTTTTGAAGGATCCCGGCTGGTGATTTTTCCAGGGCCCGGCCCGCGGGGGTCCCGCCGGTCCCGTCCGGCAGCCCAGCCGGGTTCCCTACAGCTGGGGTCCGTGTTCCTGTCCCCTGCCTAGCCCAGACTGCAGTGGGGTCTGCCTGCTCCGCCCCCAGTCCCGGAGGGGCCCTCGCTGCCTGCTCCGCCCCCAGTCCCGGAGGGGCCCTCGCTGCCTGCTCCGCCCCCAGTCCCGGAGGGGCCCTCGCTGCCTGCTCCGCCCCCAATCCCGGAGGGGCCCTCGCTGCCTGCTCCGCCCCCAGTCCCGGAGGGGCCTCCGCTGCCTGCTCCGCCCCCAGTCCCGGAGGGGCCTCCGCTGCCTGCTCCGCCCCCAGTCCCGGAGCGGCCTCCGCTGCCTGCTCCGCCCCCAGTCCCGGAGCGGCCTCCGCTGCCTGCTCCGCCCCCAGTCCCGGAGCGGCCTCCGCTGCCTGCTCCGCCCCGCGACCTGGAGAAGCCTCCTGCTCCGCCCCCAGTCCCGGAGGGGCCTTCGCCGCCTGCTCCGCCCCCAGTCCCGGAGGGGCCTTCGCCGCCTGCTCCGCCCCCAGTCCCGGAGGGGCCTTCGCCGCCTGCTCCGCCCCCAGTCCCGGAGGGGCCTCCGAAGCTGCCCAGTGCTCCTGCCCTGCCTTATGCTCCTGTGCCCCTTGGTGTTCCCTCGCCCCCTAGTGTTCGTGCCTCGCCCCCTAGTGTTCGTGCCTCGCCCCCTAGTGTTCGTGCCTCGCCCCCTAGTGTTTGTGCCTCGCCCCCTAGTGTTTGTGCCTCGCCCCCTAGTGTTCCCAAGCCATCGTTGCCCCAACCCAGTGCCCAGAGACCTCACCCCTTTGTTCCCAACCGTGTGTCTGTCTTGTCACCTGCCCCCTTGTCCATTTGTCTGCCTGCTTGCCTATCCGCCTGTTTGCCCGCATGTGTGTCAGCCAGTTTGTTGGCCTGTTTGTCTGCCCCCCAGGCCGTCAGCCCGTCGGCCAATCTGTTCTCCCGCCTGTCTGCATGTCTGTCCGTGTGTCAGTCTGCCTGTGTTTTGTCATGTCTGCCCGTTTGTAAGGTTGTATGTCAGGGTGTACCCCTTTCCTTCCCTGTCTGCCTGTCCCTAAGTGTGTCTGTAGGTCTTGCGGTGTGCCTCCCTGCCTGCTTGTCTCTTTGTCTGTCCTTGTAAATCTCCCAGTGTTCTGGTGTCCGTGTCAGTCCGTTTTCCTTGTCGGTCCCAGTCCAGTGTCTGCCTTGTCCGAGTCCAGTCCCTGTCGAGTCCAGTCCCTGTCGAGTCCAGTCCCTGTCGAGTCCAGTCCTGTTCCTGCCCCAGTCCAGTCCCTGTCGAGTCCAGTCCTGTTCCTGCCCCAGTCCAGTCCCTGTCGAGTCCAGTCCTGTTCCTGCCCCAGTCCAGTCCCTGTCGAGTCCAGTCCTGTTCCTGCCCCAGTCCAGTCCTGAGTCCAGTTCGTGTCGAGTCCAGTCCAGTCCTGAGTCCAGTTCGTGTCGAGTCCAGTCCAGTCCTGAGTCCAGTTCGTGTCGAGTCCAGTCCAGTCCTGAGTCCTGTTCCCCGTCCCAAGTCATGTCTCCTGTTCCCACCCTCTGTCCACTCCCTCCCCAGGTCGGCTTCCTGGGACGTCAGGAGCCGTCCCTTGGGGGGGGGGGTACTGTCATGGTCCTGTGTTCCTGTTTGTCTGTCTTTCCCTGTTGGGCCGCCAGATGGCGGCACTTCTGTTTCGTGTCCTGCTCCCCCCTGTTAATTATTATTGGTTTCAATTATTCTATTGGCTGTCTCGTTCTCCCTTCCCTCTGTGGCCTTATTGTTCATTGTGCCCTCCTGTGTCTCGTCAGTGTCTGTATTTAAGTTTCCCTTCCCCTGGACTCAGGTGCTGGATCCTTGTCGCTTGTTGGGTTGTTGCTTGTTTCCTGCCTGTTGTAGCCTGCCTTGTCTGTGACCTGTTCCTTGCCTGCTCTGTTTTCCACTTGTTTTTGGGATTTTTGTATTTCTGTTTCCCCGGGCTTTTGAGGTTTTCTTTGTGTTTGGTAAAGTTGCCCTGCGAGGCTTTCTGTTCCCTTTTGTTCCCCTTAATAAGTAAAGTCTTTGTTTGTTCTCCCTACTTTTGGAGTTTTGTGTTTTTCCTCCGCGTTTGGGTCCTAACCCCCCACACCCGTAACAGATACCAGGTTTAGTATTACGATACTCAATACTGAAATGATACTTGAAAAATAAACGATGTTAATTCGATACTCGGTACCTAACGATACTGAAATTACCTTAATAGATGAGAAATGTAATGATCACAAGGGTTGACCTTATTTTCAAATTCATGGTTTATTAACAACCTGGTTCATTAACAACCTTTAAGTTGAAGCCTCTTCAACATATTAATATGCATAGGCCTATAGTGTTACAACACTGAACAATAGAAAAATATGTTAAATATATTTCAAAAATTAAACAGTTGTAAACTAAATAATATTTACAACAGGTCTTTCACCTTTAAATAGATTTAAAAACAGTATATTTTAATAACAATACAGCATCTATATATAATAAAATATTTCCAAATTGGAACACCTATTGCTACTGAAGTGAACGGAGTCAAAGCTTGCGCTGTATCAAGGAGCTGAGTGCAAGCACAAGTCACCTCACTTGGCAACCTTAGTTGCTACTGCCTTCTAGCGAAGATTCTGACAAATTACACTTTTCATCCTCTCAATCAGTAATGCGGGAGACAATTTTCCCTGGCTTTTACATTTGACTCAAAACTACCGAACGTCGGAATATTCTAATACCAAACCGTTTCTTTTTTTTTTTTTTTTTTAAGTACCGAGAAAGTGCTGAAGTTTTGGTATACCGTGCAACACTACGTCAGACACATATTCCAATCCACTGCTCAGCTCAGCAGAGAATTCACATTTCAGAGCGCCACAGAGACAGACAGAATAATAACACATAAATGCACATTTCAAATAATAAATACGACATTGAGAAAAAACGGAAATAAAAGACGTAATATCAACTCGCGATCTGCGTGCTGCGCGCAAAGTAGTCTACCGTTTTATTTATTTAGACATTGGCAGATAAGATAAATTTTGGTTACGCTGACCTATAAAACGCTATTCCAAAAGCAAAATCAGACATGTTATACATCGTTAGAAAGCTTATACTCTCACCTACTGAATAAATGAATTGTCAATCAAGCCAAATTGCACTAAAAAGGGCGACAACGCCGTAAGCAACAGGTGTGGTATTACGCACAGCTGTTATTGAAGATAGCCGACCCTGGCGTCACAGATGCGCGTATATTTCGCAAACGGATTGTCCAAGACAATATATGAACACTCATTCGCAAAAGGGACATCTCTACGCGTAAAACCAGTGGTAAGATTGTATATTTATTCGATGTTTAGTCCCAGATATTGAATGTAGAATGACATGGCATAATTTAAAAAAACTTTGTCTCGTTTATTTCCTTATTCAGTGAGCAGCGTTTTCACTGCTATATTGGCATATTTTAGGGCTAACGTCGAGTTTATCTTGTTGCTACGGAATATTACATTACATTCCATTACAATACAGGCATTTGGCAGACGCTCTTGTCCAGAGTGACGTACAACAAAGTGTATAACCATAACCAGGAACAAGTGTGTCGAAAACCCTAGAGAGAAATGCCGTTCCAAGTGCAGGGAACAACCGTTAGTTCAACTTGGACCCTGTAGGTTAAACTGATTAACACTAACACAAACAAGAACAGCAACAACGCAGTCTATGCAAAAATACAAGCAATAGTTAAGACGAGTGCATTAACTAAGTCACCAACGAAACAGCTAACTAGTTACAACCCTACGCTTACAGTCAATTTAGAGATTAAATTGAGAAAACAATTTCTCTCAGCATAATGACGGATTTAAAGACTAAACGAACTCACCCGATATTGTCTTCAAATGGACCGTATTATTTATTTAGACATTGGCAGACTACAGCATAAATTGCGTCTTTTGTTTATATTCAATATTAGAAATTGCAGCGAGAAACTGCAGCTGTAGACACAAAATAGTTTGTTATGTTATGGTAGCAACGGCACGAAGCGGACTATATGCATTACCGTCATTGTTTCATTGGACCAGCGTGTTTTCGCGCGTTTGCACAGAAACTCAGAACCTATCAATAAAATGGTTTAGCTATTTCTCAGCATAATGACAGATTCAAAGACTAAACGAACTCACCCGATACTGTCTTCAAATAATGTCTGGCACTGTGTTACACTGCTTCCCCGACGTTCAGACCGTCCCCTCACTGATAAAAACTAGACCCTACGGTGTCGGATTACTTGCGTCGCCATGGATGTTGCTTGCCGTAAAGAAGTTTACTCGATGTCGTAACCGTTTAGATTTGGAGCCACAGCTCTTCCGCACCCCACCTAATAACAACGGCCAAATGGCGGGCAAACCATATGGGGGACATAGGTGCTCCCAATGGCAAAGTTGTAGAGCACATTCAGATGCATCGGTCGATGAAGTTTTGTGTTGATCGGACTTACGGTGTGGCAGTTATAGCCTTTAAAAGTACGACCCTTTGTTATAGCGCCACCATCTGGTCGACATAGGTGATTTTTCGTGCCTGAGTAGTGGGGGGCCATAGGAACCCACCTACCAAATTTGGTTGGTCTACAACTTATGGTTGCTGAGCTTCAGACATTTTAGTGGAGAAAACTTCCACGCCCCAACTAAAAAGTCTAAATGGCGGGCAAACAATATGGCGGACACAGGTGGTGCCAATGGCAAAGTTGTAGAGCACGTTCAGATGCATAGGTTGATGAAGTTTTGTGTTGATCTAACTTATGGTGTGAGAGTTATGGCCTTTTACGCAAAACCCTTTGTTATAGCGCCACCATCTGGCCGACATAGGTGATTTTTAGTGCCTGAGTAGTGGGGGGCCATAGGAACCCACCTGCCGAATTTGGTTGCTCTAGTACTTATGGTTGCTGAGCCTCAGACACTTTTAGCGGAGAAAAATAATAATAATAATAATAATCCTAACAGATACAATAGGGTTCCACCAGCTTCGCTGCTTGGACCCCTAATAATCCTAACAAAAACAATAGGGTTCCACCAGCTTCGCTGCTTGGACCCCTAATAATAATCCTAACAAATACAATAGGGTTCCACCAGCTTCGCTGCTTGGACCCCTAAATATGTGCGATAATAATAGTGTGATTGCCTAAGGCAACCACACTAACTAGACAATTCCTGCAGAAATTGTGAAGTGTGGTTGCCGCCAATGCAAAGTCGACTTTGTGCTGAACGGAGTGAACAGTTTCTGTAGTATAAGCAGAGACAGGGCATTGTGTACCTGCTCTAACATCACTACAACGAGTTGATTTGCGACACATATATTCAGAGCTAAATTATCCTTTCATCAAAATTTGAGATCTCAGTGTTTTACTTGCGGTATGCGGTGACGAGTGACGGCGAATCACAAAGCTAGCTGGCATGTTCAGAGGGTCTTGGAAAAACCCTAAGTCTGACGTGTAATCCAGACTGATGTGTAATGCAGTTATAACGAGACCAAAGTTTCCAACTCGCTGGAATATAAAACGGTATTACAAAAGTAAAATTTGACATATTATACATTGTTAGAAAGCTTATTCTGTCACCTATTAGATCGATGATGTGTAGATCAAGCCAGATTGTACTACAAAGTTCGACAACACCCAAAGCAACATGTGTGGTATTACAAGCCCACTGAAGACCGGATCAGAAGCTGCTGCACACGTGTTGTTGACGGCGTTGTTGCACTCTTTAGTACAGTCTGGCTTGTTTGAGAATTCGTTTATTCAGTAGGTGAGAGCATAAGCTTTCTAACCAGGTATAACAGCACGTCTAATTTTGGTTTTGGAATATCGTTTTTTTAGGTCAACCGAAAGTTTTTTAATCGTCGCATACAATGCATGTAGTCTGTTAGCATTAGCATTCAAAGACGCTGGACCTGACGAAACGTCGTCAAAGAATTTGCGTAATATCTTGTGAAATACTGTTATTATTGAGGACTTCTGGGTATGCCTAAGCCATATGTTTTGTTGATATACCTAGCTGACAGCGTTTTCATTTGAAATTTTGCATTTAGAATACTGTTTTATCCGTACACTTCCGCGTTCAGCTATATCCGTTCTGGTGGCTGGTGAGGACGTACAGCCAACCGCATCACGTGTGCAAAGCCGACCAATGCTGTAACTTCATAATTCACATTTTTATGACGTCACCGCCCCATTCATTTTCAATGGGAAAAATTGGCCATAAGAAGTCATATTTCTCAAAAACCGTGCAGCGAAAATTTCCACAAAGTAATAGCCATCGATTCCCAAAGAAGCCGGTCAATTTGACATATGGCATGTGTATGTGGTGCGAAAACTCTGGGAGGAGTAGCGGTCCAAAAAATGGGTGGAATAATAATAATAACTAGACAATTCCTGCAGAAATTGTGAAGTGTGGTTGCCGCCAATGCAAAGTCGACTTTGTGCTGAACGGAGTGAACAGTTTCTGTAGTATAAGCAGAGACAGGGCATTGTGTACCTGCTATAACATCACTACAACGAGTTGATTTGCGACACATATATTCAGAGCTAAATTATCCTTTCATCAAAATTTCAGATCTCAGTGTTTTACTTGCGGTATGCGGTGACGAGTGACGGCGAATCACAAAGCTAGCTGGCATGTTCAGAGGGTCTTGGAAAAACCCTAAGTCTGACGTGTAATGCAGACTGATGTGTAATGCAGTTATAACGAGACCAAAGTTTCCAACTCGCTGGAATATAAAACGGTATTACAAAAGTAAAATTTGACATATTATACATTGTTAGAAAGCTTATTCTGTCACCTATTAGATCGATGATGTGTAGATCAAGCCAGATTGTACTACAAAGTTCGACAACACCCAAAGCAACATGTGTGGTATTACAAGCCCACTGAAGACCGGATCAGAAGCTGCTGCACACGTGTTGTTGACGGCGTTGTTGCACTCTTTAGTACAGTCTGGCTTGTTTGAGAATTCGTTTATTCAGTAGGTGAGAGCATAAGCTTTCTAACCAGGTATAACAGCACGTCTAATTTTGGTTTTGGAATATGGTTTTTTTAGGTCAACCGAAAGTGTTTTAATCGTCGCATTCAATGCATGCACTCTTTGTTAGCATTAGTAGCATTCAAAGACGCTGCATTTGACGAAACGTTGTCAACGATTTTGCGTAATATCTTGTGAAATACTATTATTTTTGAGGAAATCTGGGTATGCCTAAGTCATATGTTTGTTGATATACCTAGCTGACAGCGTTTTCATTTGTAATTTTGCATTTGGAATACCGTTTTTATCGCGTGCACTTCCGCATTAAGCTATATCCACTGTGGTGGCTAAGTCGCCAGGAAACCTCGTTTGAACAACACAATCCGTGCATGTACGTGTTCGTCAAGGTTTTATCTACATTGTGGTATGAATCATTTGAAGTTTACGAATGTGTGTTTTCTGTAATTACGACGAAAATGGAGATATGCACCGCATCTGGATTCTAAATTTCCTGTAGATGAAGCAGGTTAAAAGTGCATCACGTGTGCTAAGCCGACCAATGCTGTGACTTCACCGCTCACATATGTATGACGTCACGTTTTGCATTCATCCCTATGGGGAAAAATTGGCCATAAAAAGTCATATTTCTCAAAAACCGTGCAGCGAAACTTTCCACAAAGTAATAGCACACGATTCCCAAAGAAGCCGGTCAATTTGACATATGGCACGTGTATGTGGTGCAAAAACTCTGGGAGGAGTAGCGGTCCAAAAAATGGGTGGAATAATAATAATAATAATAATAATAATAATAATAATAATAATAATAATATGTGCGATAATAATAGTGTGATTGCCTAAGGCAACCACACTAACTAGACAATTCCTGCAGAAATTGTGAAGTGTGGTTGCCGCCAATGCAAAGTCGACTTTGTGCTGAACGGAGTGAACAGTTTCTGTAGTATAAGCAGAGACAGGGCATTGTGTACCTGCTATAACATCACTACAACGAGTTGATTTGCGACACATATATTCAGAGCTAAATTATCCTTTCATCAAAATTTGAGATCTCAGTGTTTTACTTGCGGTATGCGGTGACGAGTGACGGCGAATCACAAAGCTAGCTGGCATGTTCAGAGGGTCTTGGAAAAACCCTAAGTCTGACGTGTAATGCAGACTGATGTGTAATGCAGTTATAACGAGACCAAAGTTTCCAACTCGCTGGAATATAAAACGGTATTACAAAAGTAAAATTTGACATATTATACATTGTTAGAAAGCTTATTCTGTCACCTATTAGATCGATGATGTGCAGATCAAGCCAGATTGTACTACAAAGTTCGACAACACCCAAAGCAACATGTGTGGTATTACAAGATGACACCGTTTTCTGGAGTAAGACCGGACCAGAAGCTGGTGCACACATGTTGTTGACGGCGTTGTTGCCCTTTTTAGGTCCGTCTGGCTTGATTGAGAATTCGTTTATTCAGTAGGTGAGAGCATAAGCTTTCTAACCAGGTATAACACGTGTAGTTTTGGTTTTGGAATATCGTTTTTTAGGTCAACCGAAAGTGTTTTAATCGTCGCATTCAATGCATGCACTCTTTGTTAGCACTAGTAGCATTCAAAGACGCTGCATTTGACGAAACGTTGTCAACGATTTTGCGTAATATCTTGTGAAATACTATTATTTTTGAGGAAATCTGGGTATGCCTAAGTCATATGTTTGTTGATATACCTAGCTGACAGCGTTTTCATTTGTAATTTTGCATTTGGAATACCGTTTTTATCGCGTGCACTTCCGCATTAAGCTATATCCACTGTGGTGGCTAAGTCGCCAGGAAACCTCGTTTGAACAACACAATCCGTGCATGTACGTGTTCGTCAAGGTTTTATCTACATTGTGGTATGAATCATTTGAAGTTTACGAATGTGTGTTTTCTGTAATTACGACGAAAATGGAGATATGCACCGCATCTGGATTCTAAATTTCCTGTAGATGAAGCAGGTTAAAAGTGCATCACGTGTGCTAAGCCGACCAATGCTGTGACTTCACCGCTCACATATGTATGACGTCACGTTTTACATTCATTCCTATGGGGAAAAATTGGCCATAAAAAGTCATATTTCTCAAAAACCGTGCAGCGAAACTTTCCACAAAGTAATAGCACACGATTCCCAAAGAAGCCGGTCAATTTGACATATGGCACGTGTATGTGGTGCGAAAACTCTGGGAGGAGTAGCGGTCCAAAAAATGGGTGGAATAATAATAATAAATAATATGTGCGATAATAATAGTGTGATTGCCTAAGGCAACCACACTAATAATATGTGCGATAATAATAGTGTGATTGCCTAAGGCAACCACACTAACTAGACAATTCCTGCAGAAATTGTGAAGTGTGGTTGCCGCCAATGCAAAGTCGACTTTGTGCTGAACGGAGTGAACAGTTTCTGTAGTATAAGCAGAGACAGGGCATTGTGTACCTGCTATAACATCACTACAACGAGTTGTGTAGTGGAAATTTTTTGAGACTCCCCATGATTGTGATGACGTCACATGTTAAAGTTAGGGTGTACCCATCAAGGTTGGGCCAGATGTATCCTCCTAATTATCAGTAGTTATAGATAAGTTTTTATGAGTGTGACGACTTCAACATGCGTCATGATAAAGTAAACATCTACTCATATAATCAAAACAGTAGTCCTATCAGTAGTTATAGATAAGTTTTCATGCTTGTGACGACTTCAATATGCGTCATGATAACGTAAGCATCTACTCATATAATCAAAACAGTAGCCCTATCAGTAGTTATAGATAAGTTTTCATGCTTGTGACGACTTCAATATGCGTCATGATAACGTAAGCATCTACGTCATATAATCAAAACAGTAGCCTTAGAAATCTTACTATCAGTAGTTGTAGATAAGCTTTTTTGAAACGCAAGAAACCACAGTATCCACT
This sequence comes from Anguilla pacifica, assembly GCA_039654925.1. Lineage (NCBI taxonomy): Eukaryota > Metazoa > Chordata > Actinopteri > Anguilliformes > Anguillidae > Anguilla > Anguilla pacifica. The sequence continues at coordinate 30,520,529 of CM077290.1, read as the reverse complement.
GTAGACAAAGAGCATGAACGCAGTAGCTTTAGAAATCCTATTTACACATTTACTTAAACTGCTCCCTACTGAGCAGAAGATATTAATCAAATACTAATCATATCCTATCTTTCTATCAGATTTACAACAGATGAACACTAACAAAAAAAACTAATCACATACTGCCAAGATATAGCAGAAACCTATAATCCAAGACTAACAAAAGCGCTGATGGCAAAATGCTAGAAAACTAATAACTAATATTTACAGTGACCCATATGTAAACTTGTATGTTTAATGAAAAATTACAGAAAGCTGAGACTTATAGGCACACTGAAAAAGTACAGAACAAAGACCACTGGTTTTAAAAGAAAGTTGGTGTGGTGTCCCACACTGACGTTATCCGTTATCACCTAAGAACAAGGACAGTCATTTTGGTGCCAAGAAGGTCAGGTTGACCCAAGAAATAAAAATTATTGTGGTGCCAAAAAGAACAAGTGGCTGGGATTTACGTAAATGTATAAGGGGTTATGGAGTTTGTGGAGTACATTTTGTGTATAAAAGGATTGTAAAACTGACAGTCGTGGTTCAATTCGGCGGAATTGTTCCGGCTTTGTTGTGCACATGCACCGGTGCAAATAAAGTCTAAACCTTTCTGAAGAGCTTGCTGCCGTGGTGTCTTCTCCCTCGTGAAGTTGTTTTTTACAGATTGGCGATCGATTGGACTCAGAGAAGTTTGTCGTTTTCCTAGACCACGACATTTGGGGGCTCGTCCGGGATACGAAAGAGGAATCACTGAAGCTCCCGGCTCCTAGAGACAGAGGCGGAGGGTGCTTGCCCCTTAAAAAAGCTGGCGCCAGCTTATCAAAAGGTAAGAGTATTTAACTACTTTGTTTCGGACTGGGGCACTGTTCCCTCTGACCTCTTCTCCCTGACGCCGGGAGTGAAAGCCTCTCGTACAACAAACCCGGCAACTAACATCGAAAATTGAGGGGAAGGAAGCAGCGAGCTCTTCAGAAAAGTACGCCGCAGACTGTGAGTGAATTGTGTGTGGTGTGAGTGAATTGTGTGTGGTGTGAGTGAATTGTGTGTGGTGTGAGTGAATTGTGTGTGGTATGAGTGAAAAGACGTCGTAAAAATTTTTATTTTTCGGAAAAGTTTTGGGAAAAGTGTTGTTGGTTAGGAACAACATTGATAAAGCTGCTTATGCTTGATTAGATGCTTATGCTTGTGCGGAATTGTGTTGGAAACAGAATTGTTGAGTAGGAACAATTTTGGGAAAGGCCTATATTTGTTGCAAAAGTGAGAAAAACGGGAACTGGGAATTCAATATCCCTTTAGCGAAGTTTACACTGATGCAGGTGTGTGTGGCATTGAACGCCGTTGTTATATGTGGGGCTCAGAGTCTTGGAAAGGCAGTAATTCCTGTAGTGGGTCGCATGCAAGAGCTCAGGTCCCGGGAATTGTCTTGGAAGAAGGCCTATTTTTGTTGCAACAGTGTGGGTCACTGTTGCAGGTGTTTGTGTGGGGCTCAGAGTCTTGGAAAGGCAGTAATTCCTGCAGTGGGTCGCATGCAAGAGCTCAGGTTCCGGGATATAAAGAGACGCTGTGCTTATGCTGTGATTAGATGCTTATGCTGCGGGGAAATAACGTTGGAACAGAGGGAAAAAAATTTTTTGTTTTGAGTGTATGTGTGTGTGTGTACAACTAAAATAACGTTGTATTAGGGGACAGAGGAAAAACTTTGTGTGTGTGTGTGTACGTACAATTATAGAGTGTGTGGAAGAGGGAACGGCAAGAGTGTAGAAGAGATAAGAAGGGAGAAAATAAGTGTAGAAATCAAGGTCGTGGGGAGCCTTGGCTGGAAAAATAACGGTTAAATAATAAAGAAATAGAATAAAAGGCAGAAGCCTCGGTTGGGAATAAAGGTTAAATAGAGATAAAGTATATTAGAGTATCCTGTCCTGTCACCGTAAAATAATGGAAAAAGAAGAGAAAACGCCAATTGAGATAATCACAGGAAAATATCCTAAATGTGAACAGGAGATAGAGAAAATATCAGAAAAATGGACAAAAAGAACTAAAAAATTGACGACAAAATGGCCAAAAGGGGGTACGTTTGATAGAGAAATATGCGATCAGATGGGAGGGGTAATAGCAAATTATAAATCAGAAGAAAAGTCAGAAACAAGAAAGCTAAAAAGAGAACAGGAAAAAACAATTTTAGGATGGTTTAGGTCCGCTTCCCTAGAAAGAGATGTAGGATTAAAAAGGGATTGCAGTGAAATAATGACTCCCCCTCCGTATGCCCCACAATCACCAAGACATGCGGTAATAGAAGAGAAAGGCTTGTATCCAATATGCCCGGTAACATCTGCAGTGTGTCCGGTAGTAAAGGGACAGGTTCAAATAAAAGGGTGGGTGGAACATGAGGAAGGAGAAGAACAACTGGGGATAGAGAGAGCGCGGCTCGAGCAAGAAAAGGAAAAAATAGAAACAAGGGTAGCAGAGCTGAAGGGAGAATATAAAGAAGTGGAGGAATTAGAAGAGCTGTTAAAAGAAAAATATAACCAGTATGATGAATACCATAGTAGGTTAATAAAAAAGGCAAAAGAGATAAGGGATACTGAGAAAAAACAGCGAGCGTCTAAAATAAGCCAAAAGCCTGAACAGGTGGGGTCAAAAAGGGACGGGGAAACACATAAAAGACGCGAAAATGCGGGGTGGGAAAACACAAAATGGGAAAAGTGTCCGTATAATACGTGGGAAGAGCTGAAGCCTAAAAGTACAGAGGGAACTGAATCCCGAGATAAGCATAAGCCAAGGTTAGCAAAAGGCACAAATAAAAAACAAATCCCCCAGACAGAGTATAAACTAGAATATAATAAGGGGGGGAAGGAGTTCTCCCCAGCAGAAAAAAATGAAGCAAGCGATAGTGAAGCAAGCCAGGCAAGTAATAGCGAGGCAGAAGAGTCAGAGGGGGGAGAAGGGCCTGCACAGGTGGGGGGAGACTTAGCTGGGCGATATCAAAAAGTAAGAAAAAGACCGCCAACCCGGCGTAATCCAGCAGCAGAAGGGTATAGCCATAATATTAAAAGCCCCAATACCATAGCACCATTATTGAATAGGGAAGGTGGTGTACCCCGATACATTCCCTGGTCCACCCAAGATATGTACAATGTAATAACCAATCTCCCTGAGTTGCAGAATGGGGCAGGCCACTGGATCAGGGTGCTGGAGGAGGAGACGACAGGCCGGCTCCTGGCTGTGGGTGACCTGAAGGCTCTCCTGGGGAAGGTTGTGGGGATGAAAACAATGCTGGACATATTTGAGCAGGCTGGCTTTGACAAAAACCATGCGCAGTCTCCAGCAGTGGACGGTGGGCCGTTTGATAACGTGCGTGGGGTTGTTTGGGCTGCTCTACGAGCCCTGTATCCTGCACGACCGGACATAATGACCTTAACGGGACCGCCGTTAAAAGAAAATGAACCACCAACAACATACATCCACACGCAGTTGCGCAGGTGGAGAATGATGACTGAGAGGGACGTACAGGCAGATCCCATAATGACCACTCTCTTCCGCAAAGCCATCCGGGAGGGGATGTCACAGGAAGTGGGGCGCCGCCTCGATGAGGTGGTGGGGCTGAACACCATGGCACACAGAGAATTTGTAGATCATGTGGTACACGCTGTAGAAAGTCAGCGGAAAGAGGGGAAAAAGCTGGAAGATCAAACAAAAGACATTCAAAGGAAGCTACTGCAGTTGCAGCTGGAGGAGCTGAAAACCAAAGAAAAAGAGGCGGAAAAAGTGGCATCTGTGAAAATACAGAATATGGACAATGGGTTCTTTGACTTTGAAGCCGCCCCCACGCCTGAACCATGGAGTGGTCTGACGGTGCCCCGGCCGACAGTGGTCTACAACTTCTCCGGCATCCCTCACCCGGTGGCCATGCAAGGTAATATGAACGGGGGAGGGCCACAACCGGGTGGGAATCATGTGGGGGGAGGGCCAGGGAATGGGGGTCAAAACACCCAGTGGAAAGGGCAGCAGAGTCAGAATAATAACATGCAAAATAGAAATTGGAACCAACAAGGCTTTTCTAATCAACAGAGACAGGGCCCCATAGTTTGCTATAGATGTGATCAGGAGGGGCACATAAAAAGAGTGTGTCCAAACGCTCAAGGGATGTACCCAGGTAACCAGGGGACCTGGGTACCTAATCAGCCTCAGCAATCACAGAGTTACCCCAACTTGACCCCACCTCCTCAGGCTAGGTCCCCATATCAGAGTGGGGGACCTGTAAATTACCAAGGTGCCCAATAGGGGTGCCCAGAGAACCCAGGCGGAGTAGGGCAGCATGTAATGATAACAAACAGGCCAGAACAAGAACCAATAATAAATGTACAAATTGGAGGAAAAATTGTCCCCATGATGATAGACACTGGTGCAACATGCACATGCATTTGGAAAGAATATGCATCACATCTGCCTATGTCGGGAGAAGTTATTAAAACAGTAGGGTTCTCGGGAAAAACAATGTTAAGCCCGACTACAAAACCGGTATTAATAAAATTAGGCGCAAAAGAAGCAAAATTAGAGATAGTAGTATGCAAAAATACCCCCATAAGCCTTCTAGGAAGAGATGCAATTCTGGCCTTAGGACTAAAATTAAATTGTGAAGGAGGGGGCAGATTTAACAGGAATGTACTATGTGGGAAGTGAAAATCTCCACAGGGCAAATGTATATTGGGTAGGGGATATTGAGACACAAGTAAAAGACCAAGTGTGGAGCACTTGGCAAAAATATGTTGAGGCGCAGATCCCACAGGCAACTGAGCCAGAATATGATTTACATTGTACAATGAAGTTTGATCCCTACCAGGATCCAGATTTAGAAAGAGAGTGGAGTGAGGGGAAAGGAGAAAGACAATATTTGGTGTCATCTGCGCTCCTGATAGGTCAGGAAGGAGCAGCATTAAACATAGAAAGGTCCCCGTGGATTGAGCAGTGGTTTCAGGAGGAACATGCGGCCCCACACATAACATTAAAAGTCAATCCAGGGTACCAGGCTAAGGACTTAGGTCCTATGGTAAAGAGAGCAGAAGAGCTCCAATTCGGGCCAACAGAAAATTCTTTAATTTGGTGCACAGCAGATAAAAAAAATGATCAAAATTATGATAAGTGCTCAGATGTGGGGAAAGCCCCAACTGGTGAGGGTACCATGGGAAGAGGGTACAAAACAGGAGAAATCTGGAGAAAATTTGGGCATAGAAGAGCGTTTAAATCAATTAACAAGCCAACTATGGGCGCAACATGAAACGGAAATTGGTGACCCCGACATACAAGATTTGGACCTCAAAAAGTGTGGTGGTGGAATATGTTGATGACTTATTACTATGTGCAGACACAAAAGAGCAGTGCATGAGCGACAGCATGAAACCGCTGGAGAAACTGGCAAAGGGGGGACACAAGGTGTCCAGGAAGAAACTGCAGCTCTGCTCTCAAGAGGTGAAGTACTTGGGAAGAGTCAACACGGCTGGCGGTAAGAGAATGTCAAATAAACAGTTGAAGACAATAATGAAAGTTCCGTAACCACAGACAGTGGGACAAATGATCACATTCTTAGAAATGACGGGTTTTAGCGTGGATTGGGTGGAAGGGTATTCTGAAAAAACGCAACCACATGAAGGAGGTTGGGCAAGAAGAACTGTCGAATAAAGGACGAGGGGGAAGTTGGCGGGAAAAAATAGGACTTGCAGTGGGGGTAACAGTGATAGTGGTACTGGTGTTGCTGTTGTGTATCCCCCCCCCTCTTGAGATCCTTTCCCCACAGGGCTATAGGCATCCAGTTGGTGTCGTATAAGGTGACTAACACAGGAGTCAGGTGCCAGACGGTGATTCCAGGTTCCAGCGGACGGGACGCTGTCACAGTCCAGGGAGACGGGGAGAGCGGAGGGACTGCGGGCGCTGACACCAGTCCAGGGAGCAACAGCACCAACAGTGCCCCTGCGGGTCCAGTACGAGAATCGCAAGCCGGCTTTCCAGTGGAGTGACGTGCAGACCGCGTACTCTGGTTGGAAGAAATACCAGGAGACCAGTGGAGTGACGTGCAGACCGCGTACTCTGGTTGGAAGAAATACCAGGAGCCCAGTGGAGTGACGTGCAGACCGCGTACTCTGGGTGGAAGATATACCAGGAGCCCACCAACCACGAGGACTGTGGCAAATCATCGGGCTACAAATCAACGTGTTAAAGAAAATTAAAGGAGTGTATGATAACTTTGTTGGGTCAGAAAGCCAATAAGAATACAGTGAGGGGAGTTATTCGGGGCCATATTATTTGACCCCGAAAGGGGGGAATGTAGTGGAAATTTTTTGAGACTCCCCATGATTGTGATGACGTCACATGTTAAAGTTAGGGTGTACCCATCAAGGTTGGGCCAGATGTATCCTCCTAATTATCAGTAGTTATAGATAAGTTTTTATGAGTGTGACGACTTCAACATGCGTCATGATAAAGTAAACATCTACTCATATAATCAAAACAGTAGTCCTATCAGTAGTTATAGATAAGTTTTCATGCTTGTGACGACTTCAATATGCGTCATGATAACGTAAGCATCTACTCATATAATCAAAACAGTAGCCCTATCAGTAGTTATAGATAAGTTTTCATGCTTGTGACGACTTCAATATGCGTCATGATAACGTAAGCATCTACGTCATATAATCAAAACAGTAGCCTTAGAAATCTTACTATCAGTAGTTGTAGATAAGCTTTTTTGAAACGCAAGAAACCACAGTATCCACTGTAGACAAAGAGCATGAACGCAGTAGCTTTAGAAATCCTATTTACACATTTACTTAAACTGCTCCCTACTGAGCAGAAGATATTAATCAAATACTAATCATATCCTATCTTTCTATCAGATTTACAACAGATGAACACTAACAAAAAAAACTAATCACATACTGCCAAGATATAGCAGAAACCTATAATCCAAGACTAACAAAAGCGCTGATGGCAAAATGCTAGAAAACTAATAACTAATATTTACAGTGACCCATATGTAAACTTGTATGTTTAATGAAAAATTACAGAAAGCTGAGACTTATAGGCACACTGAAAAAGTACAGAACAAAGACCACTGGTTTTAAAAGAAAGTTGGTGTGGTGTCCCACACTGACGTTATCCGTTATCACCTAAGAACAAGGACAGTCATTTTGGTGCCAAGAAGGTCAGGTTGACCCAAGAAATAAAAATTATTGTGGTGCCAAAAAGAACAAGTGGCTGGGATTTACGTAAATGTATAAGGGGTTATGGAGTTTGTGGAGTACATTTTGTGTATAAAAGGATTGTAAAACTGACAGTCGTGGTTCAATTCGGCGGAATTGTTCCGGCTTTGTTGTGCACATACACCGGTGCAAATAAAGTCTAAACCTTTCTGAAGAGCTTGCTGTTGTGCTGTCTTTTCCCTCGTGAAGTAGTTTTCTACAGATTGGCGATCGATTGGACTCAGAGAATTTTGTCGTTTTCCTAGACCACGACAGTTGATTTGCGACACATATATTCAGAGCTAAATTATCCTTTCATCAAAATTTGAGATCTCAGTGTTTTACTTGCGGTATGCGGTGACGAGTGACGGCGAATCACAAAGCTAGCTGGCATGTTCAGAGGGTCTTGGAAAAACCCTAAGTCTGACGTGTAATGCAGACTGATGTGTAATGCAGTTATAACGAGACCAAAGTTTCCAACTCGCTGGAATATAAAACGGTATTACAAAAGTAAAATTTGACATATTATACATTGTTAGAAAGCTTATTCTGTCACCTATTAGATCGATGATGTGTAGATGAAGGCAGATTGTACTACAAAGTTCGACAACACCCAAAGCAACATGTGTGGTATTACAGGCCCACATAGTTTTCTGAAGTAAGACCGGACCAGAAGCTGCTGCACACGTGCTGTTGACGGCGTTGTTGCACTCTTTAGTACAGTCTGGCTTGTTTGAGAATTCGTTTATTCAGTAGGTGAGAGCATAAGCTTTCTAACCAGGTATAACAGCACGTCTAATTTTGGTTTTGGAATATCGTTTTTTTAGGTCAACCGAAAGTTTTTTAATCGTCGCATACAATGCATGTAGTCTTTGTTAGCATTAGCATTCAAAGACGCTGGACCTGACGAAACGTCGTCAAAGAATTTGCGTAATATCTTGTGAAATACTGTTATTATTGAGGACTTCTGGGTATGCCTAAGCCATATGTTTTGTTGATATACCTAGCTGACAGCGTTTTCATTTGTAATTTTGCATTTGGAATACTGTTTTATCCGTTCACTTCCGCGTTCAGCTATATCGTTTCTGTTGGCTGCTGAGGACGTACAGCGGACCGCATCACGTGTGCAAAGCCGACCAATGCTGTAACTTCATAATTCACATTTTTATGACGTCACCGCCCCATTCATTTTCAATGGGAAAAATTGGCCATAAAAAGTCATATTTCTCAAAAACCGTGCAGCGAAAATTTCCACAAAGTAATAGCCATCGATTCCCAAAGAAGCCGGTCAATTTGACATATGGCATGTGTATGTGGTGCGAAAACTCTGGGAGGAGTAGCGGTCCAAAAAATGGGTGGAATAATAATAATAAATAATATGTGCGATAATAATAGTGTGATTGCCTAAGGCAACCACACTAATGATTGCCTAAGGCAACCACACTAATAATATGTGCGATAATAATAGTGTGATTGCCTAAGGCAACCACACTAACTAGACAATTCCTGCAGAAATTGTGAAGTGTGGTTGCCGCCAACGCAACGTAGACTTTGTGCTGAATAGAGCAAACAGTTTCTGTAGTATAAGCAGAGACAGAGTATTGTGTACATGCTATAACATCACGGCAACGAGTTTATTTGCGACACATATATTCAGAGCTAAATTATCCTTTCATAAAAACTTGAGATCTCAGTGTTTTACTCGCGGTATGCGGTGACGAGTGACGGCGAATCATAAAGCTAGCTGGCATGTTCAGAGGCTCTTGGAAAAACCCTACGTCTACACTGCGTGATCGCACCATTTAAAAAAAGAAAAACGGGGCTAGGGAGATTAATTTGATTGAGGTATGATTTTGCGTGAATATCAGCTCATTTTAACCACACAAGTAAAAACATTTCATTGGGCTGTAATTCAGAGTGTAATCTGTTATCTCTGAGACCAACTCATAGACAGAGTAGCCTATTACGTGTTAGCCGAGCCGAATTTCCAAGAACGAAAATGAGGCGAGAAATATGTGTTAAAATAGTTGCATTTTAACTAATTTTAAATACAGCTTCTGTGAATAAGGTTCGCCTGGTAGCCAGTACTACTAGCTTCTGTTGCAGCAAGGGGTGCATCAACAACATGCAAGTGGAGTTGTGTACTTTAGCAAACGCGTTGGGTGAGAAAGCGTTGCTTTCCCTGCTACAACAGAATGAATACATAATGCAGCTCTAATGAGACCAAAGTTTCCAATACGCTGGGATTTTAAACGGTGTTACAAAAGAGAAATTTGACATATTATACATAGTTAGAAAACTTATTCTGTCACCTATTGGATCGATTAAGTGTAGATCAAGCCAGATTGTACTACAAAGTTCGACAACACCCAAAGCAACATGTGTGGTATTACAAGCCCACTGAAGACCGGATCAGAAGCTGCTGCACACGTGTTGTTGACGGCGTTGTTGCACTCTTTAGTACAGTCTGGCTTGTTTGAGAATTCGTTTATTCAGTAGGTGAGAGCATAAGCTTTCTAACCAGGTATAACAGCACGTCTAATTTTGGTTTTGGAATATCGTTTTTTTAGGTCAACCGAAAGTTTTTTAATCGTCGCATACAATGCATGTAGTCTGTTAGCATTAGCATTCAAAGACGCTGGACCTGACGAAACGTCGTCAAAGAATTTGCGTAATATCTTGTGAAATACTGTTATTATTGAGGACTTCTGGGTATGCCTAAGCCATATGTTTTGTTGATATACCTAGCTGACAGCGTTTTCATTTGTAATTTTGCATTGGAATACTGTTTTATCCGTTCACTTCCGCGTTCAGCTATATCCTTTCTGGTGGCTGGTGAGGACACGTACAGCGGACCGCATCACATGTGCAAAGCCGACCAATGCTGTAACTTCATAATTCACATTTTTATGACGTCACCGCCCCATTCATTTTCAATGGGAAAAATTGGCCATAAAAAGTCATATTTCTCAAAAACCGTGCAGCGAAACTTTCCACAAAGTAATAGCCATCGATTCCCAAAGAAGCTGGTCAATTTGACATATGGCATGTGTATGTGGTGCGAAAACTCTGGGAGGAGTAGCGGTCCAAAAAATGGGTGGAATAATAATAATAATAAATAATATGTGCGATAATAATAGTGTGATTGCCTAAGGCAACCACACTAATAATATGTGCGATAATAATAGTGTGATTGCCTAAGGCAACCACACTAACTAGACAATTCCTGCAGAAATTGTGAAGTGTGGTTGCCGCCAACGCAACGTAGACTTTGTGCTGAATAGAGCAAGCAGTTTCTGTAGTATAAGCAGAGACAGAGTATTGTGTACATGCTATAACATCACGGCAACGAGTTTATTTGCGACACATATATTCAGAGCTAAATTATCCTTTCATAAAAACTTGAGATCTCAGTGTTTTACTCGCGGTATGCGGTGACGAGTGACGGCGAATCATAAAGCTAGCTGGCATGTTCAGAGGCTCTTGGAAAAACCCTACGTCTACACTGCGTGATCGCACCATTTAAAAAAAGAAAAACGGGGCTAGGGAGATTAATTTGATTGAGGTATGATTTTGCGTGAATATCAGCTCATTTTAACCACACAAGTAAAAACATTTCATTGGGCTGTAATTCAGAGTGTAATCTGTTATCTCTGAGACCAACTCATAGACAGAGTAGCCTATTACGTGTTAGCCGAGCCGAATTTCCAAGAACGAAAATGAGGCGAGAAATATGTGTTAAAATAGTTGCATTTTAACTAATTTTAAATACAGCTTCTGTGAATAAGGTTCGCCTGGTAGCCAGTACTACTAGCTTCTGTTGCAGCAAGGGGTGCATCAACAACATGCAAGTGGAGTTGTGTACTTTAGCAAACGCGTTGGGTGAGAAAGCGTTGCTTTCCCTGCTACAACAGAATGAATACATAATGCAGCTCTAATGAGACCAAAGTTTCCAATACGCTGGGATTTTAAACGGTGTTACAAAAGAGAAATTTGACATATTATACATAGTTAGAAAACTTATTCTGTCACCTATTGGATCGATTAAGTGTAGATCAAGTCAGATTGTACTACAAAGTTCGACAACACCCAAAGCAACGTGTGGTATTACAAGATGACACCGTTTTCTGGAGTAAGACCGGACCAGAAGCTGCTGTACACATGTTGTTAACGGCGTTGTTGCCCTTTTTAGGTCCGTCTGGCTTGATTGAGAATTCGTTTATTCAGTAGGTGAGAGCATAAGCTTTCTAACCAGGTATAACACGTGTAGTTTTGGTTTTGGAATATCGTTTTTTAGGTCAACCGAAAGTGTTTTAATCGTCGCATTCAATGCATGCACTCTTTGTTAGCACTAGTAGCATTCAAAGACGCTGCATTTGACAAAACGTTGTCAACGATTTTGCGTAATATCTTGTGAAATACTATTATTTTTGAGGAAATCTGGGTATGCCTAAGTCATATGTTTGTTGATATACCTAGCTGACAGCGTTTTCATTTGTAATTTTGCATTTGGAATACCGTTTTTATCGCGTGCACTTCCGCATTAAGCTATATCCACTGTGGTGGCTAAGTCGCCAGGAAACCTCGTTTGAACAACACAATCCGTGCATGTACGTCTTCGTCAAGGTTTTATCTACATTGTGGTATGAATCATTTGAAGTTTACGAATGTGTGTTTTCTGTAATTACGACGAAAATGGAGATATGCACCGCATCTGGATTCTAAATTTCCTGTAGATGAAGCAGGTTAAAACTGCATCACGTGTGCTAAGCCGACCAATGCTGTGACTTCACCGCTCACATATGTATGACGTCACGTTTTACATTCATCCCTATGGGGAAAAATTGGCCATAAAAAGTCATATTTCTCAAAAACCGTGCAGCGAAACTTTCCACAAAGTAATAGCAATCGATTCCCAAAGAAGCCGGTCAATTTGACATATGGCACGTGTATGTGGGGCAAAAACTCTGGGAGGAGTAGCGGTCCAAAAAATGGGTGGAAAGAAAGAATAATAATAACTAGACAATTCCTGCAGAAATTGTGAAGTGTGGTTGCCGCCAATGCAAAGTCGACTTTGTGCTGAACGGAGTGAACAGTTTCTGTAGTATAAGCAGAGACAGGGCATTGTGTACCTGCTATAACATCACTACAACGAGCTGATTTGCGACACATATATTCAGAGCTAAATTATCCTTTCATCAAAATTTGAGATCTCAGTGTTTTACTTGCGGTATGCGGTGACGAGTGACGGCGAATCACAAAGCTAGCTGGCATGTTCAGAGGGTCTTGGAAAAACCCTAAGTCTGACGTGTAATGCAGACTGATGTGTAATGCAGTTATAACGAGACCAAAGTTTCCAACTCGCTGGAATATAAAACGGTATTACAAAAGTAAAATTTGACATATTATACATTGTTAGAAAGCTTATTCTGTCACCTATTAGATCGATGATGTGTAGATCAAGCCAGATTGTACTACAAAGTTCGACAACACCCAAAGCAACATGTGTGGTATTACAAGCCCACTGAAGACCGGATCAGAAGCTGCTGCACACGTGTTGTTGACGGCGTTGTTGCACTCTTTAGTACAGTCTGGCTTGTTTGAGAATTCGTTTATTCAGTAGGTGAGAGCATAAGCTTTCTAACCAGGTATAACAGCACGTCTAATTTTGGTTTTGGAATATCGTTTTTTTAGGTCAACCGAAAGTTTTTTAATCGTCGCATACAATGCATGTAGTCTGTTAGCATTAGCATTCAAAGACGCTGGACCTGACGAAACGTCGTCAAAGAATTTGCGTAATATCTTGTGAAATACTGTTATTATTGAGGACTTCTGGGTATGCCTAAGCCATATGTTTTGTTGATATACCTAGCTGACAGCGTTTTCATTTGTAATTTTGCATTTGGAATACCGTTTTTTATCGCGTGCACTTCCGCATTAAGCTATATCCACTGTGGTGGCTAAGTCGCCAGGAAACCTCGTTTGAACAACACAATCCGTGCATGTACGTCTTCGTCAAGGTTTTATCTACATTGTGGTATGAATCATTTGAAGTTTACGAATGTGTGTTTTCTGTAATTACGACGAAAATGGAGATATGCACCGCATCTGGATTCTAAATTTCCTGTAGATGAAGCAGGTTAAAAGTGCATCACGTGTGCTAAGCCGACCAATGCTGTGACTTCATAATTCACATTTTTATGACGTCACCGCCCCATTCATTTTCAATGGGAAAAATTGGCCATAAAAAGTCATATTTCTCAAAAACCGTGCAGCGAAACTTTCCACAAAGTAATAGCCATCGATTCCCAAAGAAGCCGGTCAATTTGACATATGGCATGTGTATGTGGTGCGAAAACTCTGGGAGGAGTAGCGATCCAAAAAATGGGTGGAAAGAATAATAATAATAACTAGACAATTCCTGCAGAAATTGTGAAGTGTGGTTGCCGCCAATGCAAAGTCGACTTTGTGCTGAACGGAGTGAACAGTTTCTGTAGTATAAGCAGAGACAGGGCATTGTGTACCTGCTATAACATCACTACAACGAGTTGATTTGCGACACATATATTCAGAGCTAAATTATCCTTTCATCAAAATTTGAGATCTCAGTGTTTTACTTGCGGTATGCGGTGACGAGTGACGGCGAATCACAAAGCTAGCTGGCATGTTCAGAGGGTCTTGGAAAAACCCTAAGTCTGACGTGTAATGCAGACTGATGTGTAATGCAGTTATAACGAGACCAAAGTTTCCAACTCGCTGGAATATAAAACGGTATTACAAAAGTAAAATTTGACATATTATACATTGTTAGAAAGCTTATTCTGTCACCTATTAGATCGATGATGTGTAGATCAAGCCAGATTGTACTACAAAGTTCGACAACACCCAAAGCAACATGTGTGGTATTACAAGATGACACCGTTTTCTGGAGTAAGACAGGACCAGAAGCTTCTGCACACATGTTGTTGACGGCGTTATTGCACTCTTTAGTACAGTCTGGCTTGTTTGAGAATTCGTTTATTCAGTAGGTGAGAGCATAAGCTTTCTAACCAGGTATAACAGCACGTCTAATTTTGGTTTTGGAATATGGTTTTTTTAGGTCAACCGGAAGTGTTTTAATCGTCGCATTCAATGCATGCACTCTTTGTTAGCACTAGTAGCATTCAAAGACGCTGCATTTGACGAAACGTTGTCAACGATTTTGCGTGATATCTTGTGAAATACTATTATTTTTGAGGAAATCTGGGTATGCCTAAGTCATATGTTTGTTGATATACCTAGCTGACAGCGTTTTCATTTGTAATTTTGCATTTGGAATACCGTTTTTATCGCGTGCACTTCCGCATTAAGCTATATCCACTGTGGTGGCTAAGTCGCCAGGAAACCTCGTTTGAACAACACAATCCGTGCATGTACGTCTTCGTCAAGGTTTTATCTACATTGTGGTATGAATCATTTGAAGTTTACGAATGTGTGTTTTCTGTAATTACGACGAAAATGGAGATATGCACCGCATCTGGATTCTAAATTTCCTGTAGATGAAACAGGTTAAAAGTGCATCACGTGTGCTAAGCCGACCAATGCTGTGACTTCACCGCTCACATATGTATGACGTCACGTTTTACATTCATCCCTATGGGGAAAAATTGGCCATAAAAAGTCATATTTCTCAAAAACCGTGCAGCGAAACTTTCCACAAAGTAATAGCACACGATTCCCAAAGAAGCCGGTCAATTTGACATATGGCACGTGTATGTGGTGCAAAAACTCTGGGAGGAGTAGCGGTCCAAAAAATGGGTGGAATAATAATAATAATAATAATAATATGTGCGATAATAATAGTGTGATTGCCTAAGGCAACCACACTAACTAGACAATTCCTGCAGAAATTGTGAAGTGTGGTTGCCGCCAATGCAAAGTCGACTTTGTGCTGAACGGAGTGAACAGTTTCTGTAGTATAAGCAGAGACAGGGCATTGTGTACCTGCTATAACATCACTACAACGAGTTGATTTGCGACACATATATTCAGAGCTAAATTATCCTTTCATCAAAATTTGAGATCTCAGTGTTTTACTTGCGGTATGCGGTGACGAGTGACGGCGAATCACAAAGCTAGCTGGCATGTTCAGAGGGTCTTGGAAAAACCCTAAGTCTGACGTGTAATGCAGACTGATGTGTAATGCAGTTATAACGAGACCAAAGTTTCCAACTCGCTGGAATATAAAACGGTATTACAAAAGTAAAATGTGACATATTATACATTGTTAGAAAGCTTATTCTGTCACCTATTAGATCGATGATGTGTAGATCAAGGCAGATTGTACTACAAAGTTCGACAACACCCAAAGCAACATGTGTGGTATTACAAGCCAACTGAAGACCGGATCAGAAGCTGCTGCACACGTGTTGTTGACGGCGTTGTTGCACTCTTTAGTACAGTCTGGCTTGTTTGAGAATTCGTTTATTCAGTAGGTGAGAGCATAAGCTTTCTAACCAGGTATAACAGCACGTCTAATTTTGGTTTTGGAATATCGTTTTTTTAGGTCAACCGAAAGTTTTTTAATCGTCGCATACAATGCATGTAGTCTGTTAGCATTAGCCTTCAAAGACGCTGGACCTGACGAAACGTCGTCAAAGAATTTGCGTAATATCTTGTGAAATACTGTTATTATTGAGGACTTCTGGGTATGCCTAAGCCATATGTTTTGTTGATATACCTAGCTGACAGCGTTTTCATTTGAAATTTTGCATTTGGAATACTGTTTTATCCGTGCATTTCCGCGTTCAGCTATATCCTTTCTGGTGGCTGGTGAGGACGAACAGCCAACCGCATCACGTGTGCAAAGCCGACCAATGCTGTAACTTCATAATTCACATTTTTATGACGTCACCGCCCCATTCATTTTCAATGGGAAAAATTGGCCATAAAAAGTCATATTTCTCAAAAACCGTGCAGCGAAAATTTCCACAAAGTAATAGCCATCGATTCCCAAAGAAGCCGGTCAATTTGACATATCGCATGTGTATGTGGTGCGAAAACTCTGGGAGGAGTAGCGGTCCAAAAAATGGGTGGAATAATAATAATAAATAATATGTGCGATAATAATAGTGTGATTGCCTAAGGCAACCACACTAATGATTGCCTAAGGCAACCACACTAATAATATGTGCGATAATAATAGTGTGATTGCCTAAGGCAACCACACTAACTAGACAATTCCTGCAGAAATTGTGAAGTGTGGTTGCCGCCAACGCAACGTAGACTTTGTGCTGAATAGAGCAAACAGTTTCTGTAGTATAAGCAGAGACAGAGTATTGTGTACATGCTATAACATCACGGCAACGAGTTTATTTGCGACACATATATTCAGAGCTAAATTATCCTTTCATAAAAACTTGAGATCTCAGTGTTTTACTCGCGGTATGCGGTGACGAGTGACGGCGAATCATAAAGCTAGCTGGCATGTTCAGAGGCTCTTGGAAAAACCCTACGTCTACACTGCGTGATCGCACCATTTAAAAAAAGAAAAACGGGGCTAGGGAGATTAATTTGATTGAGGTATGATTTTGCGTGAATATCAGCTCATTTTAACCACACAAGTAAAAACATTTCATTGGGCTGTAATTCAGAGTGTAATCTGTTATCTCTGAGACCAACTCATAGACAGAGTAGCCTATTACGTGTTAGCCGAGCCGAATTTCCAAGAACGAAAATGAGGCGAGAAATATGTGTTAAAATAGTTGCATTTTAACTAATTTTAAATACAGCTTCTGTGAATAAGGTTCGCCTGGTAGCCAGTACTACTAGCTTCTGTTGCAGCAAGGGGTGCATCAACAACATGCAAGTGGAGTTGTGTACTTTAGCAAACGCGTTGGGTGAGAAAGCGTTGCTTTCCCTGCTACAACAGAATGAATACATAATGCAGCTCTAATGAGACCAAAGTTTCCAATACGCTGGGATTTTAAACGGTGTTACAAAAGAGAAATTTGACATATTATACATAGTTAGAAAACTTATTCTGTCACCTATTGGATCGATTAAGTGTAGATCAAGCCAGATTGTACTACAAAGTTCGACAACACCCAAAGCAACATGTGTGGTATTACAAGCCCACTGAAGACCGGATCAGAAGCTGCTGCACACGTGTTGTTGACGGCGTTGTTGCACTCTTTAGTACAGTCTGGCTTGTTTGAGAATTCGTTTATTCAGTAGGTGAGAGCATAAGCTTTCTAACCAGGTATAACAGCACGTCTAATTTTGGTTTTGGAATATCGTTTTTTTAGGTCAACCGAAAGTTTTTTAATCGTCGCATACAATGCATGTAGTCTGTTAGCATTAGCATTCAAAGACGCTGGACCTGACGAAACGTCGTCAAAGAATTTGCGTAATATCTTGTGAAATACTGTTATTATTGAGGACTTCTGGGTATGCCTAAGCCATATGTTTTGTTGATATACCTAGCTGACAGCGTTTTCATTTGTAATTTTGCATTGGAATACTGTTTTATCCGTTCACTTCCGCGTTCAGCTATATCCTTTCTGGTGGCTGGTGAGGACACGTACAGCGGACCGCATCACATGTGCAAAGCCGACCAATGCTGTAACTTCATAATTCACATTTTTATGACGTCACCGCCCCATTCATTTTCAATGGGAAAAATTGGCCATAAAAAGTCATATTTCTCAAAAACCGTGCAGCGAAACTTTCCACAAAGTAATAGCCATCGATTCCCAAAGAAGCTGGTCAATTTGACATATGGCATGTGTATGTGGTGCGAAAACTCTGGGAGGAGTAGCGGTCCAAAAAATGGGTGGAATAATAATAATAATAAATAATATGTGCGATAATAATAGTGTGATTGCCTAAGGCAACCACACTAATAATATGTGCGATAATAATAGTGTGATTGCCTAAGGCAACCACACTAACTAGACAATTCCTGCAGAAATTGTGAAGTGTGGTTGCCGCCAACACAACGTAGACTTTGTGCTGAATAGAGCAAGCAGTTTCTGTAGTATAAGCAGAGACAGAGTATTGTGTACATGCTATAACATCACGGCAACGAGTTTATTTGCGACACATATATTCAGAGCTAAATTATCCTTTCATAAAAACTTGAGATCTCAGTGTTTTACTCGCGGTATGCGGTGACGAGTGACGGCGAATCATAAAGCTAGCTGGCATGTTCAGAGGCTCTTGGAAAAACCCTACGTCTACACTGCGTGATCGCACCATTTAAAAAAAGAAAAACGGGGCTAGGGAGATTAATTTGATTGAGGTATGATTTTGCGTGAATATCAGCTCATTTTAACCACACAAGTAAAAACATTTCATTGGGCTGTAATTCAGAGTGTAATCTGTTATCTCTGAGACCAACTCATAGACAGAGTAGCCTATTACGTGTTAGCCGAGCCGAATTTCCAAGAACGAAAATGAGGCGAGAAATATGTGTTAAAATAGTTGCATTTTAACTAATTTTAAATACAGCTTCTGTGAATAAGGTTCGCCTGGTAGCCAGTACTACTAGCTTCTGTTGCAGCAAGGGGTGCATCAACAACATGCAAGTGGAGTTGTGTACTTTAGCAAACGCGTTGGGTGAGAAAGCGTTGCTTTCCCTGCTACAACAGAATGAATACATAATGCAGCTCTAATGAGACCAAAGTTTCCAATACGCTGGGATTTTAAACGGTGTTACAAAAGAGAAATTTGACATATTATACATAGTTAGAAAACTTATTCTGTCACCTATTGGATCGATTAAGTGTAGATCAAGTCAGATTGTACTACAAAGTTCGACAACACCCAAAGCAACGTGTGGTATTACAAGATGACACCGTTTTCTGGAGTAAGACCGGACCAGAAGCTGCTGTACACATGTTGTTAACGGCGTTGTTGCCCTTTTTAGGTCCGTCTGGCTTGATTGAGAATTCGTTTATTCAGTAGGTGAGAGCATAAGCTTTCTAACCAGGTATAACACGTGTAGTTTTGGTTTTGGAATATCGTTTTTTAGGTCAACCGAAAGTGTTTTAATCGTCGCATTCAATGCATGCACTCTTTGTTAGCACTAGTAGCATTCAAAGACGCTGCATTTGACAAAACGTTGTCAACGATTTTGCGTAATATCTTGTGAAATACTATTATTTTTGAGGAAATCTGGGTATGCCTAAGTCATATGTTTGTTGATATACCTAGCTGACAGCGTTTTCATTTGTAATTTTGCATTTGGAATACCGTTTTTATCGCGTGCACTTCCGCATTAAGCTATATCCACTGTGGTGGCTAAGTCGCCAGGAAACCTCGTTTGAACAACACAATCCGTGCATGTACGTCTTCGTCAAGGTTTTATCTACATTGTGGTATGAATCATTTGAAGTTTACGAATGTGTGTTTTCTGTAATTACGACGAAAATGGAGATATGCACCGCATCTGGATTCTAAATTTCCTGTAGATGAAGCAGGTTAAAACTGCATCACGTGTGCTAAGCCGACCAATGCTGTGACTTCACCGCTCACATATGTATGACGTCACGTTTTACATTCATCCCTATGGGGAAAAATTGGCCATAAAAAGTCATATTTCTCAAAAACCGTGCAGCGAAACTTTCCACAAAGTAATAGCAATCGATTCCCAAAGAAGCCGGTCAATTTGACATATGGCACGTGTATGTGGGGCAAAAACTCTGGGAGGAGTAGCGGTCCAAAAAATGGGTGGAAAGAAAGAATAATAATAACTAGACAATTCCTGCAGAAATTGTGAAGTGTGGTTGCCGCCAATGCAAAGTCGACTTTGTGCTGAACGGAGTGAACAGTTTCTGTAGTATAAGCAGAGACAGGGCATTGTGTACCTGCTATAACATCACTACAACGAGCTGATTTGCGACACATATATTCAGAGCTAAATTATCCTTTCATCAAAATTTGAGATCTCAGTGTTTTACTTGCGGTATGCGGTGACGAGTGACGGCGAATCACAAAGCTAGCTGGCATGTTCAGAGGGTCTTGGAAAAACCCTAAGTCTGACGTGTAATGCAGACTGATGTGTAATGCAGTTATAACGAGACCAAAGTTTCCAACTCGCTGGAATATAAAACGGTATTACAAAAGTAAAATTTGACATATTATACATTGTTAGAAAGCTTATTCTGTCACCTATTAGATCGATGATGTGTAGATCAAGCCAGATTGTACTACAAAGTTCGACAACACCCAAAGCAACATGTGTGGTATTACAAGCCCACTGAAGACCGGATCAGAAGCTGCTGCACACGTGTTGTTGACGCCGTTGTTGCACTCTTTAGTACAGTCTGGCTTGTTTGAGAATTCGTTTATTCAGTAGGTGAGAGCATAAGCTTTCTAACCAGGTATAACAGCACGTCTAATTTTGGTTTTGGAATATCGTTTTTTTAGGTCAACCGAAAGTTTTTTAATCGTCGCATACAATGCATGTAGTCTGTTAGCATTAGCATTCAAAGACGCTGGACCTGACGAAACGTCGTCAAAGAATTTGCGTAATATCTTGTGAAATACTGTTATTATTGAGGACTTCTGGGTATGCCTAAGCCATATGTTTTGTTGATATACCTAGCTGACAGCGTTTTCATTTGTAATTTTGCATTTGGAATACCGTTTTTATCGCGTGCACTTCCGCATTAAGCTATATCCACTGTGGTGGCTAAGTCGCCAGGAAACCTCGTTTGAACAACACAATCCGTGCATGTACGTCTTCGTCAAGGTTTTATCTACATTGTGGTATGAATCATTTGAAGTTTACGAATGTGTGTTTTCTGTAATTACGACGAAAATGGAGATATGCACCGCATCTGGATTCTAAATTTCCTGTAGATGAAGCAGGTTAAAAGTGCATCACGTGTGCTAAGCCGACCAATGCTGTGACTTCATAATTCACATTTTTATGACGTCACCGCCCCATTCATTTTCAATGGGAAAAATTGGCCATAAAAAGTCATATTTCTCAAAAACCGTGCAGCGAAACTTTCCACAAAGTAATAGCCATCGATTCCCAAAGAAGCCGGTCAATTTGACATATGGCATGTGTATGTGGTGCGAAAACTCTGGGAGGAGTAGCGATCCAAAAAATGGGTGGAAAGAATAATAATAATAACTAGACAATTCCTGCAGAAATTGTGAAGTGTGGTTGCCGCCAATGCAAAGTCGACTTTGTGCTGAACGGAGTGAACAGTTTCTGTAGTATAAGCAGAGACAGGGCATTGTGTACCTGCTATAACATCACTACAACGAGTTGATTTGCGACACATATATTCAGAGCTAAATTATCCTTTCATCAAAATTTGAGATCTCAGTGTTTTACTTGCGGTATGCGGTGACGAGTGACGGCGAATCACAAAGCTAGCTGGCATGTTCAGAGGGTCTTGGAAAAACCCTAAGTCTGACGTGTAATGCAGACTGATGTGTAATGCAGTTATAACGAGACCAAAGTTTCCAACTCGCTGGAATATAAAACGATATTACAAAAGTAAAATGTGACATATTATACATTGTTAGAAAGCTTATTCTGTCACCTATTAGATCGATGATGTGTAGATCAAGGCAGATTGTACTACAAAGTTCGACAACACCCAAAGCAACATGTGTGGTATTACAAGCCAACTGAAGACCGGATCAGAAGCTGCTGCACACGTGTTGTTGACGGCGTTGTTGCACTCTTTAGTACAGTCTGGCTTGTTTGAGAATTCGTTTATTCAGTAGGTGAGAGCATAAGCTTTCTAACCAGGTATAACAGCACGTCTAATTTTGGTTTTGGAATATCGTTTTTTTAGGTCAACCGAAAGTTTTTTAATCGTCGCATACAATGCATGTAGTCTGTTAGCATTAGCCTTCAAAGACGCTGGACCTGACGAAACGTCGTCAAAGAATTTGCGTAATATCTTGTGAAATACTGTTATTATTGAGGACTTCTGGGTATGCCTAAGCCATATGTTTTGTTGATATACCTAGCTGACAGCGTTTTCATTTGAAATTTTGCATTTGGAATACTGTTTTATCCGTGCATTTCCGCGTTCAGCTATATCCTTTCTGGTGGCTGGTGAGGACGAACAGCCAACCGCATCACGTGTGCAAAGCCGACCAATGCTGTAACTTCATAATTCACATTTTTATGACGTCACCGCCCCATTCATTTTCAATGGGAAAAATTGGCCATAAAAAGTCATATTTCTCAAAAACCGTGCAGCGAAAATTTCCACAAAGTAATAGCCATCGATTCCCAAAGAAGCCGGTCAATTTGACATATGGCATGTGTATGTGGTGCGAAAACTCTGGGAGGAGTAGCGGTCCAAAAAATGGGTGGAATAATAATAATAATAATAATAACTAGACAATTCCTGCAGAAATTGTGAAGTGTGGTTGCCGCCAACGCAAAGTCGACTTTCTGCTGAACAGAGTGAACAGTGTTAGGTAGTTGCTATGATGTTCTGGTGGTGACTATGGTGTTTTAGGTGGTGTCTAGGGTGTTGCTAGGAGGTTGCTATGGAGTTATAGGCGGTTGCTAGGGTGTTGCTAGGTGGTTGCTATGGAGTTCAAGGCAGTTGCTAAGATGTTGCTAGGTGGTTGATATGGTGTTCCAGGTGGTTGCTAGGGTGGTGCTAGGTGGTTGCTATGGAGTTCCAGGTGGTTGCTATGGAGCTCTAGGTGGTTGCTAGGGCATTGCTAGGTCGTTGCTAGGGTATTCTAAGTGCATTCTAGGATGTTGCTAGGTGGTTGCTATGGAGTTATAGGCGGTTGCTAGGGTGTTGCTAGACAGTTGTTATGGTGTTCCGAGTGGTTGCTAAGTGGTTGCTAGGATGTTGCTAGGTGTTGCTAGGTGGGTGCTATGGAGATTTAGGTGGTTGCTAAGGTGTTGCTAGGTGGTTGCTATGGAGTTATAGCCGGTTGCTAGGGTGTTGCTAGGCATTTGCTATGGAGTTATAGGCGGTTGCTAGGGTGTTGCTAGGCAGTTATTATGGTGTTCCAGGTGGTTGCTATGGTGTTGTTAAGTGGTTGCTAGGGTATTCTAGGTGGTTGCTATGGAGTTATAGCCGGTTGCTAGGGTGTTGCTAGGTGGTTGCCAGGGTATTCTAAGTGGTTGCTAGGGTGTTGCTAAGTGGATGCTATAGAGTTCTAGGTGGTTGCTATGGTGTTGCTAGGTGGTTGCTATGGAGTTATAGGCGGGTGCGAGGGTGTTGCTAGGCAGATGTTATGGTGTTCCTGGTGGTTGCTAGGGTGTTGCTAGGTGGTTGCTAGGGTATTCTAGGTGGTTGCTAGGAGGTTGCTATGGAGTTATTGATGGTTGCTAGGGTGTTGCTATGTGGTTGCTATGGAGTTCAGGGCGGTTGCTAAGGCATTCTAGGTGGTTGCTTGGATGTTGCTAGGTGGTTGCTATTGTGTTCCAGGTGGTTGCTATGGTGTTGCTAGGTGGTTGCTATGGAGTTCTTGGTGGTTGCTAGGGTGTTGCTAGGTGGATGCTATGGAGTTATGGCTGGTTGCTAGGGTTTTGCTAGGCTTTTGTTATGGTGTTACAGGTGGTTGCTAGAGTGTTGCTAAGTGGTTGCTATGGAGTTCTAGGTGGTTGCTAGGGTGTTGCTAGGTGGTTGCTATGGAGTTATAGCTGGTTGCTAGGGTGTTGCTAGGCATTTGCTATGGTGTTCTAGGTGGTTGCTAGGGTTTTGCTGGATGGTTGCTATGGAGTTCAAGGTGGTTGCTAGGGTGTTGCTAGGTGGTTGTTATGAAGTTATAGCTGGTTGCTAGGGTGTTGCTAGGCATTTGCTATGGTGTTCCAGGTGCTTGCTAGGGTGTTGCTAGGTGGTTGCTAGGATGTTGGTAGGTGGTTGCTATTGAGTTATAGGCAGTTGCTAGGGTGTTGCTATGTGTTTGCTAGGGTGTTGCTAGGCAGTTATGCTGTTTCAGGTGGTTGCTATGGTGTTGCTAGGTGGTTGCTAGGGTATTCTAGGTGGTTGCTAGGGTGTTGCTAGGTGGATGCTATGGAGTTCTGGGTGGTTACTATGGTGTTGCTAGGTGGTTGCTATGGAGTTATAGTTGGTTGCTAGGGTGTTGCTAGGCATTTGCCATGGAGCTATAGACGGTTGCTAGGGTGTTGCTAGGGTATTCTAGGTGGTTGCTAGGATGTTGCTAGGTGGTTGCTATGGAGTTATAGGCGGTTGCTAGGGTGTTGCTAGGCATTTTCTATGGAGCTATAGACGGTTGCTAGGGTGTTGCTAGGGTATTCTAGGTGGTTGCTAGGATGTTGCTAGGTGGTTGCTATGGAGTTATAGGCGGTTGCTAGGGTGTTGCTACGCAGTTGCTATGGTGTTCCAGGTGGTTGCTAGGGGGTTGCTAGGTGGTTGCTATGGTGTTCCAGGTGGTTGCTAGGGTGTTGCTAGGTGGTTGCTATGGAGTTCTAGGTGGTTGCTATGGTGTTGCTAGGTGGTTGCTATGGAGTTAAAGCTGGTTGCTAGGGTGTTCTAGGTGGTTGCTAGGGTGTTGCTAGGTGGTTGCTATGGTGTTCCAGGTGGTTGCTAGGGTGTTGCTAGGTGGTTGCTATGGAGTTCTAGGTGGTTGCTATGGTGTTGCTAGGTGGTTGCTATGGAGTTATAGCCGGTTGCTAGGGTGTTCTAGGTGGTTGCTAGGGTGTTGCTAGGTGGTTGCTATGGAGTTCCAGGTGGTTGCTAGGGTGTTGCTAGGTGGTTGCTATGGAGTTCTAGGTGGTTGCTATGGTGTTGCTAGGTGGTTGCTATGGTGTTCCAGGTGGTTGCTAGTGTGTTGTTAGGTGGTTGCTATGGAGTTCTAGGCGGTTGCTAGGTTATTCTAGGTGGTTGCTAGGGTGTTGCTAGGTCGTTGCTTTGGAGTTCTAGGCAGTTGCTAGGTCTTTACTGAGTCCAATGACGTGACCCATAATTTTCTATGACAAACGGTTCAAAAGTTATGAAATATCAAACATCGGCCAATCAGGAATGGGGGCGAGGCTGATCTACACCAATGGACAAAGGACTCTCTACCATGTCCAATGAGGCATTGCACAATTTGTGGGCAATTTTTCCCCATAGAGATGAATGGCAGAATGTTCAAATCTAGAGAGAGACCAGAGTACTGCTGCTAGAAAACAGAGCATTGTGACATCATAAAGGTGTGAAGACAGCATTGTGACATCACAAGGGTGAACATTCCACCATTCATTCTCTATGGGAAAAATTTCCCAAAAAACGTGGAATTTCTCAAAAACCGTGCACCGAAACTTTCCACAAAGTAATAGCACACCATTCCCGATCAAGCCGCTCGATTTGACATATTGCACGTGTATGTGGTGCGAAAACTCTGGGAGGAGTAGCGGTCCAAAAAACTGGCGGAATAATAATAATAATAATAACTAGACAATTCCTGCAGAAATTGTGAAGTGTGGTTGCCGCCAACGCAAAGTCGACTTTCTGCTGAACAGAGTGAACAGTGGTAGGTAGTTGCTCTGATGTTTGAGGCGGTTGCTAGGGTGTTACTAGGTGGTTTCCATGGAATTCAAGTCAGTTGCTAGGGTGTTCTAGGTGGTTCCTATGGAGTTCTAGGCAGTTGCTAGGATGTTGCTAGGTGGTTGATATGGTGTTCCAGGTGGTTGCTGGGGTGGTGCTAGGTGGTTGCTATGGAGTTCCAGGTGGTTGCTATGGAGCTCCAGGTGGTTGCCAGGGCATTACTAGGTGGTTGCTAGGGTAATTTAAGTGGTTGCTAGGATGTTGCTAGGTGGTTGCTATGGAGTTATAGGCGGTTGCTAGGGTGTTGCTAGGCAGTTATTATGGTGTTCTAGGTGGTTGCTAGGGTGTTGCTAGGTGGTTGCTAGGGTATTCTAGGTGGTTGCTAGGGTGTTGCTAGGTGGTTGCTAGGCGGTTGCTATGGAGTTATAGGCGATTGTTAGGGTGTTGCTCCGCAGTTGTTATGGTGTTCCAGGGGGTTGCTAGGGTGTCGCTAGGTGGTTGCTAGGGTAGTCTAGGTGGTTGCTATGGAGTTCTAGGTGGTTACTATGGTGTTGCTAGGTGGTTGCTATGGAGTTATAGCCGGTTGCTAGGGTGTTGCTAGGCATTTGCTATGGAGTTATAGGTGGTTGTTAGGGTGTTGCTAGGCAGTTGTTATGGTGTTCCAGGTGGTTGCTAGGGTGTTGCTAGGTGGTTGCTATGTACTTATAGCCGGTTGCTAGGGTGATGCTAGGCAGTTGTTATGGTGTTCCAGGTGGTTGCTAGGGTGTTGCTAAGTGGTTGCTAAGATGTTGCTAGGTGGTTGCTACGGAGTTATAGGCGGTTGCTAGGGTGTTACTAGGTGGATGCTAGGAGGTTACTATGGAGTTATAGGTGGTTGCTAGGATGTTGCTAGGTGGTTGCTATGGATATATAAGCGGTTGCTAGGGTGTTGCTAGGCGGTTGCTAGGGTGTTGCTAGGTGGTTGCTAGGGTGTCGCTAGGTGGTTCTATGGAGTTCTAGGTGGTTGCTATGGAGTTGCTAGGTGGTTGCTATAGAGTTATAGCCGGTTGCTAGGGAGTTCTAGGTGGTTGCTAGGTTGTTGCTAGGTGGTTGCTATGGTGTTCCAGGTGGTTGCTAGGGTGTTGCTAGGTGGTTGCTATGGAGATCTAGGTGGTTGCTATGGTGTTGCTAGGTGGTTGCTATGGAGTTATAGCCGGTTGCTAGGGTGTTCTAGGTGGTTGCTATCGTGTTCCAGGTGGTTGCTAGTGTGTTGTTAGGTGGTTGCCATGGAGTTATAGGCGGTTGCTAGGGTGTTGCTAGGGTATTCTAGGTGGTTGCTAGGATGTTGCTAGGTGGTTGCTATGGAGATATAAGCGCTTGCTATGGTGTTGCTAGGCAGTTGTTATGGTGTTCCAGGTGGTTGCTAGGGTGTTGCTAGGTGGTTGCTATGGTGTTCCAGGTGGTTGCTAGGGTGTTGCTAGGTGGTTGGTATGGAGTTCTAGGTGGTTGCTATGGAGTTGCTAGGTGGTTGCTATGGAGTTATAGTTGGTTGCTAGGGTGTTCTAGGTGGTTGCTAGGGTGTTGCTAGGTGGTTGCTATGGTGTTCCAGGTGGTTGCTAGGGTGTTGCAAGGTGGTTGCTATGGGGTTATAGGCGGTTGCTAGGGTGTTGCTAGGCGGTTGTCATGGTGTTCCAGGTGGTTGCTAGGGTGTTGCTAGGTGGTTGCTATGGAGTTATAGGCAGTTGCTAGGGTGTTGCTAGGGTATTCTAGGTGGTTGCTAGGATGTTGCTAGGTGGTTGCTATGGAGATATAAGCGGTTGCTAGGGTGTTGCTAGGCAGTTGTTATGGTGTTCCAGGTGGTTGCTATGGTGTTGCTAGGTGGTTGCTATGGAGTTCTAGGTGGTTGCTATGGAGTTGCTAGGTGGTTGCTATGGAGTTATAGCCGGTTGCTAGGGTGTTCTAGGTGGTTGCTATCGTGTTCCAGGTGGGTGCTAGTGTGTTGTTAGGTGGTTGCTATGGAGTTATAGGCGGTTGCTAGGGTGTTGCTTGGGTATTCTAGGTGGTTGCTAGGATTTTGCTAGGTGGTTGCTATGGAGATATAAGCAGTTGCTAGGGTGTTGCTAGGCAGTTGTTATGGTGTTCCAGGTGGTTGCTAGGGTGTTGCTAGGCATTTGTTAAGGTGTTCCAGGTGGTTGCTATGGTGTTGCTAGGTGGTTGCTATGGAGTTCTAGGTGGTTGCTATGGAGTTGCTAGGTGGGTGCTATGGAGTTATAGCCGGTTGCTAGGGTGTTCTAGATGGTTGCTAGGGTGTTGCTAGGTGGTTGCTATGGTGTTCCAGATGGTTGCTATGGAGTTATAGGCGGTTGCTAGGGTGTTGCTAGGTGGTTGCTATGGTGTTCCCGGTGGTTGCTAGGGTGTTGCAAGGTGGTTGCTATGGAGTCATAGGCGGTTGCTAGGGTGTTGCTAGGCTGTTGTTATGCTGTTCCAGGTGGTTGCTAGGGTGTTGCTAAGTGGTTGCTATGGTGTTCCAGGTGGTTGCTAGGGTGTTGCTAGGTGGTTCTATGGACTTCTAGGTGGTTGCTATGGAGTTGCTAGGTGGTTGCTATGGAGTTATAGCCGGTTCCTAGGGTGTTCTAGGTGGTTGCTAGGGTGTTGCTAGGTGGTTGCTATGGTGTTCCAGGTGGTTGCTAGGGTGTTGCTAGGTGGTTGCTATGGAGATTTAGGTGGTGGCTATGGTGTTGCTAGGTGGTTGCTATGGAGTTATAGCCGGTTGCTAGGGTGTTGCTAGGGTATTCTAGGCGGTTGCTAGGGTGTTGCTAGGCAGTTGTATTGGTGTTCCAGGTGGTTGCTAGGGTGCTGCTAGGTGGTTGCTATGGTGTTCCAGGTGGTTGCTAGGGTGTTGCTAGGTTGTTGCTATAGAGTTATAGGCGGTTGCTAGGATGTTGCTAGAGGGTTGCTATGGAGTTCTAGGCGGTTGCTAGGTCTTTACTGAGTCCAATGACGCAACCCATAGTTCTCTATGACAAACGGTTCAAAAGTTATGAAATATCAAACATTGGCCAATCAGGAAGGGGGGCGAGGCTGATCTACACCAATGGACAAAGGACTCTCTACCAAGTCCAATGAGGCATTGCACAATATGTGGGCAATTTTTCCCCACAGAGATATATGGCAGAATGTTCAAATCTAGAGAGAGACCAGAGTACTGCTGCTGGAAGACAGAGCATTGTGACATCACAATGGTGAGAAAACAGCATTGTGACATCACAAGGGTGAACATTCCACCATTCATTCTCTATGGGAAAAATTTCCCAAAAAAAGTGGAATTTCTCAAAAACCGTGCACCGAAACTTTCCACAAAGTAATAGCACACCATTCCCGATCAAGCCGGTCGATTTGACATATTGCACATGTATGTGGTGCGAAAACTCTGGGAGGAGTAGCGGTCCAAAAAACTGGCGGAATAATAATAATAATAATAATAATAATAATAATAATAATAATAATAAATATGTGCAATAATAATAGTGTGTTTGCCTAAGGCAACCACACTAATAATAATAATAATATGTGGGATAATAGTAGTGTGGTTGCCTGAGGCAACCACACTAACTAGACAATTCCTGCAGAAATTGTGAAGTGTGGTTGCCGCCAATGCAAAGTCGACTTTGTGCTGAACGGAGTGAACAGTTTCTGTAGTATAAGCAGAGACAGGGCATTGTGTACCTGCTATAACATCACTACAACGAGTTGATTTGCGACACATATATTCAGAGCTAAATTATCCTTTCATCAAAATTTGAGATCTCAGTGTTTTACTTGCGGTATGCGGTGACGAGTGACGGCGAATCACAAAGCTAGCTGGCATGTTCAGAGGGTCTTGGAAAAACCCTAAGTCTGACGTGTAATGCAGGCTGATGTGTAATGCAGTTATAACGAGACCAAAGTTTCCAACTCGCTGGAATATAAAACGGTATTACAAAAGTAAAATGTGACATATTATACATTGTTAGAAAGCTTATTCTGTCACCTATTAGATCGATGATGTGTAGATCAAGCCAGATTGTACTACAAAGTTCGACAACACCCAAAGCAACATGTGTGGTATTACAAGATGACACCGTTTTCTGGAGTAAGACCGGACCAGAAGCTTCTGGACACACAGTTTCTGTAGTATAAGCAGAGACAGGGCATTGTGTACCTGCTATAACATCACTACAACGAGTTGATTTGCGACACATATATTCAGAGCTAAATTATCCTTTCATCAAAATTTGAGATCTCAGTGTTTTACTTGCGGTATGCGGTGACGAGTGACGGCGAATCACAAAGCTAGCTGGCATGTTCAGAGGGTCTTGGAAAAACCCTAAGTCTGACGTGTAATGCAGACTGATGTGTAATGCAGTGATAACGAGACCAAAGTTTCAAACTCGCTGGAATATAAAACGGTATTACAAAAGTAAAATTTGACATATTATACATTGTTAGAAAGCTTATTCTGTCACCTATTAGATCGATGATGTGTAGATCAAGCCAGATTGTACTACAAAGTTCGACAACACCCAAAGCAACATGTGTGGTATTACAAGCCCACTGAAGACCGGATCAGAAGCTGCTGCACACGTGTTGTTGACGGCGTTGTTGCACTCTTTAGTACAGTCTGGCTTGTTTGAGAATTCGTTTATTCAGTAGGTGAGAGCATAAGCTTTCTAACCAGGTATAACAGCACGTCTAATTTTGGTTTTGGGATATCGTTTTTTTAGGTCAACCGAAAGTTTTTTAATCGTCGCATACAATGCATGTAGTCTGTTAGCATTAGCCTTCAAAGACGCTGGACCTGACGAAACGTCGTCAAAGAATTTGCGTAATATCTTGTGAAATACTGTTATTATTGAGGACTTCTGGGTATGCCTAAGCCATATGTTTTTTTGATATACCTAGCTGACAGCGTTTTCATTTGAAATTTTGCATTTGGAATACTGTTTTATCCGTGCATTTCCGCGTTCAGCTATATCCTTTCTGGTGGCTGGTGAGGACGAACAGCCAACCGCATCACGTGTGCAAAGCCGACCAATGCTGTAACTTCATAATTCACATTTTTATGACGTCACCGCCCCATTCATTTTCAATGGGAAAAATTGGCCATAAAAAGTCATATTTCTCAAAAACCGTGCAGCGAAACTTTCCACAAAGTAATAGCCATCGATTCCCAAAGAAGCCGGTCAATTTGACATATGGCATGTGTATGTGGTGCGAAAACTCTGGGAGGAGTAGCGATCCAAAAAATGGGTGGAAAGAATAATAATAATAACTAGACAATTCCTGCAGAAATTGTGAAGTGTGGTTGCCGCCAATGCAAAGTCGACTTTGTGCTGAACGGAGTGAACAGTTTCTGTAGTATAAGCAGAGACAGGGCATTGTGTACCTGCTATAACATCACTACAACGAGTTGATTTGCGACACATATATTCAGAGCTAAATTATCCTTTCATCAAAATTTGAGATCTCAGTGTTTTACTTGCGGTATGCGGTGACGAGTGACGGCGAATCACAAAGCTAGCTGGCATGTTCAGAGGGTCTTGGAAAAACCCTAAGTCTGACGTGTAATGCAGACTGATGTGTAATGCAGTTATAACGAGACCAAAGTTTCCAACTCGCTGGAATATAAAACGGTATTACAAAAGTAAAATGTGACATATTATACATTGTTAGAAAGCTTATTCTGTCACCTATTAGATCGATGATGTGTAGATCAAGGCAGATTGTACTACAAAGTTCGACAACACCCAAAGCAACATGTGTGGTATTACAAGCCAACTGAAGACCGGATCAGAAGCTGCTGCACACGTGTTGTTGACGGCGTTGTTGCACTCTTTAGTACAGTCTGGCTTGTTTGAGAATTCGTTTATTCAGTAGGTGAGAGCATAAGCTTTCTAACCAGGTATAACAGCACGTCTAATTTTGGTTTTGGAATATCGTTTTTTTAGGTCAACCGAAAGTTTTTTAATCGTCGCATACAATGCATGTAGTCTGTTAGCATTAGCCTTCAAAGACGCTGGACCTGACGAAACGTCGTCAAAGAATTTGCGTAATATCTTGTGAAATACTGTTATTATTGAGGACTTCTGGGTATGCCTAAGCCATATGTTTTGTTGATATACCTAGCTGACAGCGTTTTCATTTGAAATTTTGCATTTGGAATACTGTTTTATCCGTGCATTTCCGCGTTCAGCTATATCCTTTCTGGTGGCTGGTGAGGACGAACAGCCAACCGCATCACGTGTGCAAATCCGACCAATGCTGTAACTTCATAATTCACATTTTTATGACGTCACCGCCCCATTCATTTTCAATGGGAAAAATTGGCCATAAAAAGTCATATTTCTCAAAAACCGTGCAGCGAAAATTTCCACAAAGTAATAGCCATCGATTCCCAAAGAAGCCGGTCAATTTGACATATGGCATGTGTATGTGGTGCGAAAACTCTGGGAGGAGTAGCGGTCCAAAAAATGGGTGGAATAATAATAATAATAATAACTAGACAATTCCTGCAGAAATTGTGAAGTGTGGTTGCCGCCAATGCAAAGTCGACTTTGTGCTGAACGGAGTGAACAGTTTCTGTAGTATAAGCAGAGACAGGGCATTGTGTACCTGCTATAACATCACTACAACGAGTTGATTTGCGACACATATATTCAGAGCTAAATTATCCTTTCATCAAAATTTGAGATCTCAGTGTTTTACTTGCGGTATGCGGTGACGAGTGACGGCGAATCACAAAGCTAGCTGGTATGTTCAGAGGGTCTTGGAAAAACCCTAAGTCTGACGTGTAATGCAGACTGATGTGTAATGCAGTTATAACGAGACCAAAGTTTCCAACTCGCTGGAATATAAAACGGTATTACAAAAGTAAAATTTGACATATTATACATTGTTAGAAAGCTTATTCTGTCACCTATTAGATCGATGATGTGTAGATCAAGCCAGATTGTACTACAAAGTTCAACAACACCCAAAGCAACATGTGTGGTATTACAAGATGACACCGTTTTCTGGAGTAAGACAGGACCAGAAGCTGCTGCACACATGTTGTTGACGGCGTTGTTGCCCTTTTTAGGTCCGTCTGGCTTGATTGAGAATTCGTTTATTCAGTAGGTGAGAGCATAAGCTTTCTAACCAGGTATAACACGTGTAGTTTTGGTTTTGGAATATCGTTTTTTAGGTCAACCGAAAGTGTTTTAATCGTCGCATTCAATGCATGCACTCTTTGTTAGCACTAGTAGCATTCAAAGACGCTGCATTTGACGAAACGTTGTCAACGATTTTGCGTAATATCTTATGAAATACTATTATTTTTGAGGAAATCTGGGTATGCCTAAGTCATATGTTTGTTGATATACCTAGCTGACAGCGTTTTCATTTGTAATTTTGCATTTGGAATACCGTTTTTATCGCGTGCACTTCCGCATTAAGCTATATCCACTGTGGTGGCTAAGTCGCCAGGAAACCTCGTTTGAACAACACAATCCGTGCATGTACGTCTTCGTCAAGGTTTTATCTACATTGTGGTATGAATCATTTGAAGTTTACGAATGTGTGTTTTCTGTAATTACGACGAAAATGGAGATATGCACCGCATCTGGATTCTAAATTTCCTGTAGATGAAGCAGGTTAAAAGTGCATCACGTGTGCTAAGCCGACCAATGCTGTGACTTCACCGCTCACATATGTATGACGTCACGTTTTACATTCATCCCTATGGGGAAAAATTGGCCATAAAAAGTCATATTTCTCAAAAACCGTGCAGCGAAACTTTCCACAAAGTAATAGCACACGATTCCCAAAGATGCCGGTCAATTTGACATATGGCACGTGTATGTGGTGCAAAAACTCTGGGAGGAGTAGCGGTCCAAAAAATGGGTGGAATAATAATAATAATAATAATAATATGTGCGATAATAATAGTGTGATTGCCTAAGGCAACCACACTAATAATAATAATAATAATATGTGGGATAATAGTAGTGTGGTTGCCTGAGGCAACCACACTAACTAGACAATTCCTGCAGAAATTGTGAAGTGTGGTTGCCGCCAATGCAAAGTCGACTTTGTGCTGAACGGAGTGAACAGTTTCTGTAGTATAAGCAGAGACAGGGCATTGTGTACCTGCTATAACATCACTACAACGAGTTGATTTGCGACACATATATTCAGAGCTAAATTATCCTTTCATCAAAATTTGAGATCTCAGTGTTTTACTTGCGGTATGCGGTGACGAGTGACGGCGAATCACAAAGCTAGCTGGCATGTTCAGAGGGTCTTGGAAAAACCCTAAGTCTGACGTGTAATGCAGACTGATGTGTAATGCAGTTATAACGAGACCAAAGTTTCCAACTCGCTGGAATATAAAACGGTATTACAAAAGTAAAATTTGACATATTATACATTGTTAGAAAGCTTATTCTGTCACCTATTAGATCGATGATGTGTAGATCAAGCCAGATTGTACTACAAAGTTCGACAACACCCAAAGCAACATGTGTGGTACTACAAGATGACACCGTTTTCTGGAGTAAGACCGGACCAGAAGCTTCTGGACACACAGTTTCTGTAGTATAAGCAGAGACAGGGCATTGTGTACCTGCTATAACATCACTACAACGAGTTGGTTTGCGACACATATATTCAGAGCTAAATTATCCTTTCATCAAAATTTGAGATCTCAGTGTTTTACTTGCGGTATGCGGTGACGAGTGACGGCGAATCACAAAGCTAGCTGGCATGTTCAGAGGGTCTTGGAAAAACCCTAAGTCTGACGTGTAATGCAGACTGATGTGTAATGCAGTGATAACGAGACCAAAGTTTCAAACTCGCTGGAATATAAAACGGTATTACAAAAGTAAAATTTGACATATTATACATTGTTAGAAAGCTTATTCTGTCACCTATTAGATCGATGATGTGTAGATCAAGCCAGATTGTACTACAAAGTTCGACAACACCCAAAGCAACATGTGTGGTATTACAAGCCCACTGAAGACCGGATCAGAAGCTGCTGCACACGTGTTGTTGACGGCGTTGTTGCACTCTTTAGTACAGTCTGGCTTGTTTGAGAATTCGTTTATTCAGTAGGTGAGAGCATAAGCTTTCTAACCAGGTATAACAGCACGTCTAATTTTGGTTTTGGAATATCGTTTTTTTAGGTCAACCGAAAGTTTTTTAATCGTCGCATACAATGCATGTAGTCTGTTAGCATTAGCATTCAAAGACGCTGGACCTGACGAAACGTCGTCAAAGAATTTGCGTAATATCTTGTGAAATACTGTTATTATTGAGGACTTCTGGGTATGCCTAAGCCATATGTTTTGTTGATAAACCTAGCTGACAGCGTTTTCATTTGTAATTTTGCATTTGGAATACCGTTTTTATCGCGTGCACTTCCGCATTAAGCTATATCCACTGTGGTGGCTAAGTCGCCAGGAAACCTCGTTTGAACAACACAATCCGTGCATGTACGTCTTCGTCAAGGTTTTATCTACATTGTGGTATGAATCATTTGAAGTTTACGAATGTGTGTTTTCTGTAATTACGACGAAAATGGAGATATGCACCGCATCTGGATTCTAAATTTCCTGTAGATGAAGCAGGTTAAAAGTGCATCACGTGTGCTAAGCCGACCAATGCTGTGACTTCATAATTCACATTTTTATGACGTCACCGCCCCATTCATTTTCAATGGGAAAAATTGGCCATAAAAAGTCATATTTCTCAAAAACCGTGCAGCGAAACTTTCCACAAAGTAATAGCCATCGATTCCCAAAGAAGCCGGTCAATTTGACATATGGCATGTGTATGTGGTGCGAAAACTCTGGGAGGAGTAGCGATCCAAAAAATGGGTGGAAAGAATAATAATAATAACTAGACAATTCCTGCAGAAATTGTGAAGTGTGGTTGCCGCCAATGCAAAGTCGACTTTGTGCTGAACGGAGTGAACAGTTTCTGTAGTATAAGCAGAGACAGGGCATTGTGTACCTGCTATAACATCACTACAACGAGTTGATTTGCGACACATATATTCAGAGCTAAATTATCCTTTCATCAAAATTTGAGATCTCAGTGTTTTACTTGCGGTATGCGGTGACGAGTGACGGCGAATCACAAAGCTAGCTGGCATGTTCAGAGGGTCTTGGAAAAACCCTAAGTCTGACGTGTAATGCAGACTGATGTGTAATGCAGTTATAACGAGACCAAAGTTTCCAACTCGCTGGAATATAAAACGGTATTACAAAAGTAAAATTTGACATATTATACATTGTTAGAAAGCTTATTCTGTCACCTATTAGATCGATGATGTGTAGATCAAGCCAGATTGTACTACAAAGTTCGACAACACCCAAAGCAACATGTGTGGTATTACAAGATGACACCGTTTTCTGGAGTAAGACCGGACCAGAAGCTTCTGGACACACAGTTTCTGTAGTATAAGCAGAGACAGGGCATTGTGTACCTGCTATAACATCACTACAACGAGTTGATTTGCGACACATATATTCAGAGCTAAATTATCCTTTCATCAAAATTTGAGATCTCAGTGTTTTACTTGCGGTATGCGGTGACGAGTGACGGCGAATCACAAAGCTAGCTGGCATGTTCAGAGGGTCTTGGAAAAACCCTAAGTCTGACGTGTAATGCAGACTGATGTGTAATGCAGTGATAACGAGACCAAAGTTTCAAACTCGCTGGAATATAAAACGGTATTACAAAAGTAAAATTTGACATATTATACATTGTTAGAAAGCTTATTCTGTCACCTATTAGATCGATGATGTGTAGATCAAGCCAGATTGTACTACAAAGTTCGACAACACCCAAAGCAACATGTGTGGTATTACAAGCCCACTGAAGACCGGATCAGAAGCTGCTGCACACGTGTTGTTGACGGCGTTGTTGCACTCTTTAGTACAGTCTGGCTTGTTTGAGAATTCGTTTATTCAGTAGGTGAGAGCATAAGCTTTCTAACCAGGTATAACAGCACGTCTAATTTTGGTTTTGGAATATCGTTTTTTTAGGTCAACCGAAAGTTTTTTAATCGTCGCATACAATGCATGTAGTCTGTTAGCATTAGCATTCAAAGACGCTGGACCTGACGAAACGTCGTCAAAGAATTTGCGTAATATCTTGTGAAATACTGTTATTATTGAGGACTTCTGGGTATGCCTAAGCCATATGTTTTGTTGATATACCTAGCTGACAGCGTTTTCATTTGTAATTTTGCATTTGGAATACCGTTTTTATCGCGTGCACTTCCGCATTAAGCTATATCCACTGTGGTGGCTAAGTCGCCAGGAAACCTCGTTTGAACAACACAATCCGTGCATGTACGTCTTCGTCAAGGTTTTATCTACATTGTGGTATGAATCATTTGAAGTTTACGAATGTATGTTTTCTGTAATTACGACGAAAATGGAGATATGCACCGCATCTGGATTCTAAATTTCCTGTAGATGAAGCAGGTTAAAAGTGCATCACGTGTGCTAAGCCGACCAATGCTGTGACTTCATAATTCACATTTTTATGACGTCACCGCCCCATTCATTTTCAATGGGAAAAATTGGCCATAAAAAGTCATATTTCTCAAAAACCGTGCAGCGAAACTTTCCACAAAGTAATAGCCATCGATTCCCAAAGAAGCCGGTCAATTTGACATATGGCATGTGTATGTGGTGCGAAAACTCTGGGAGGAGTAGCGATCCAAAAAATGGGTGGAAAGAATAATAATAATAACTAGACAATTCCTGCAGAAATTGTGAAGTGTGGTTGCCGCCAATGCAAAGTCGACTTTGTGCTGAACGGAGTGAACAGTTTCTGTAGTATAAGCAGAGACAGGGCATTGTGTACCTGCTATAACATCACTACAACGAGTTGATTTGCGACACATATATTCAGAGCTAAATTATCCTTTCATCAAAATTTGAGATCTCAGTGTTTTACTTGCGGTATGCGGTGACGAGTGACGGCGAATCACAAAGCTAGCTGGCATGTTCAGAGGGTCTTGGAAAAACCCTAAGTCTGACGTGTAATGCAGACTGATGTGTAATGCAGTTATAACGAGACCAAAGTTTCCAACTCGCTGGAATATAAAACGGTATTACAAAAGTAAAATTTGACATATTATACATTGTTAGAAAGCTTATTCTGTCACCTATTAGATCGATGATGTGTAGATCAAGCCAGATTGTACTACAAAGTTCGACAACACCCAAAGCAACATGTGTGGTATTACAAGATGACACCGTTTTCTGGAGTAAGACCGGACCAGAAGCTTCTGGACACACAGTTTCTGTAGTATAAGCAGAGACAGGGCATTGTGTACCTGCTATAACATCACTACAACGAGTTGATTTGCGACACATATATTCAGAGCTAAATTATCCTTTCATCAAAATTTGAGATCTCAGTGTTTTACTTGCGGTATGCGGTGACGAGTGACGGCGAATCACAAAGCTAGCTGGCATGTTCAGAGGGTCTTGGAAAAACCCTAAGTCTGACGTGTAATGCAGACTGATGTGTAATGCAGTGATAACGAGACCAAAGTTTCAAACTCGCTGGAATATAAAACGGTATTACAAAAGTAAAATTTGACATATTATACATTGTTAGAAAGCTTATTCTGTCACCTATTAGATCGATGATGTGTAGATCAAGCCAGATTGTACTACAAAGTTCGACAACACCCAAAGCAACATGTGTGGTATTACAAGCCCACTGAAGACCGGATCAGAAGCTGCTGCACACGTGTTGTTGACGGCGTTGTTGCACTCTTTAGTACAGTCTGGCTTGTTTGAGAATTCGTTTATTCAGTAGGTGAGAGCATAAGCTTTCTAACCAGGTATAACAGCACGTCTAATTTTGGTTTTGGAATATGTTTTTTTTAGGTCAACCGAAAGTGTTTTAATCGTCGCATTCAATGCATGCACTCTTTGTTAGCACTAGTAGCATTCAAAGACGCTGCATTTGACGAAACGTTGTCAACGATTTTGCGTAATATCTTGTGAAATACTATTATTTTTGAGGAAATCTGGGTATGCCTAAGTCATATGTTTGTTGATATACCTAGCTGACAGCGTTTTCATTTGTAATTTTGCATTTGGAATACCGTTTTTATCGCGCGCACTTCCGCATTAAGCTATATCCACTGTGGTGGCTAAGTCGCCAGGAAACCTCGTTTGAACAACACAATCCGTGCATGTACGTCTTCGTCAAGGTTTTATCTACATTGTGGTATGAATCATTTGAAGTTTACGAATGTGTGTTTTCTGTAATTACGACGAAAATGGAGATATGCACCGCATCTGGATTCTAAATTTCCTGTAGATGAAGCAGGTTAAAAGTGCATCACGTGTGCTAAGCCGACCAATGCTGTGACTTCACCGCTCACATATGTATGACGTCACGTTTTACATTCATCCCTATGGGGAAAAATTGGCCATAAAAAGTCATATTTCTCAAAAACCGTGCAGCGAAACTTTCCACAAAGTAATAGCACACGATTCCCAAAGAAGCCGGTCAATTTGACATATGGCACGTGTATGTGGTGCAAAAACTCTGGGAGGAGTAGCGGTCCAAAAAATGGGTGGAATAATAATAATAACTAGACAATTCCTGCAGAAATTGTGAAGTGTGGTTGCCGCCAATGCAAAGTCGACTTTGTGCTGAACGGAGTGAACAGTTTCTGTAGTATAAGCAGAGACAGGGCATTGTGTACCTGCTATAACATCACTACAACGAGTTGATTTGCGACACATATATTCAGAGCTAAATTATCCTTTCATCAAAATTTGAGATCTCAGTGTTTTACTTGCGGTATGCGGTAACGAGTGACGGCGAATCACAAAGCTAGCTGGCATGTTCAGAGGGTCTTGGAAAAACCCTAAGTCTGACGTGTAATGCAGACTGATGTGTAATGCAGTTATAACGAGACCAAAGTTTCCAACTCGCTGGAATATAAAACGGTATTACAAAAGTAAAATTTGACATATTATACATTGTTAGAAAGCTTATTCTGTCACCTATTAGATCGATGATGTGTAGATCAAGCCAGATTGTACTACAAAGTTCGACAACACCCAAAGCAACATGTGTGGTATTACAAGATGACACCGTTTTCTGGAGTAAGACCGGACCAGAAGCTTCTGGACACACAGTTTCTGTAGTATAAGCAGAGACAGGGCATTGTGTACCTGCTATAACATCACTACAACGAGTTGATTTGCGACACATATATTCAGAGCTAAATTATCCTTTCATCAAAATTTGAGATCTCAGTGTTTTACTTGCGGTATGCGGTGACGAGTGACGGCGAATCACAAAGCTAGCTGGCATGTTCAGAGGGTCTTGGAAAAACCCTAAGTCTGACGTGTAATGCAGACTGATGTGTAATGCAGTGATAACGAGACCAAAGTTTCAAACTCGCTGGAATATAAAACGGTATTACAAAAGTAAAATTTGACATATTATACATTGTTAGAAAGCTTATTCTGTCACCTATTAGATCGATGATGTGTAGATCAAGCCAGATTGTACTACAAAGTTCGACAACACCCAAAGCAACATGTGTGGTATTACAAGCCCACTGAAGACCGGATCAGAAGCTGCTGCACACGTGTTGTTGACGGCGTTGTTGCACTCTTTAGTACAGTCTGGCTTGTTTGAGAATTCGTTTATTCAGTAGGTGAGAGCATAAGCTTTCTAACCAGGTATAACAGCACGTCTAATTTTGGTTTTGGAATATCGTTTTTTTAGGTCAACCGAAAGTTTTTTAATCGTCGCATACAATGCATGTAGTCTGTTAGCATTAGCCTTCAAAGACGCTGGACCTGACGAAACGTCGTCAAAGAATTTGCGTAATATCTTGTGAAATACTGTTATTATTGAGGACTTCTGGGTATGCCTAAGCCATATGTTTTGTTGATATACCTAGCTGACAGCGTTTTCATTTGAAATTTTGCATTTGGAATACTGTTTTATCCGTGCATTTCCGCGTTCAGCTATATCCTTTCTGGTGGCTGGTGAGGACGAACAGCCAACCGCATCACGTGTGCAAAGCCGACCAATGCTGTAACTTCATAATTCACATTTTTATGACGTCACCGCCCCATTCATTTTCAATGGGAAAAATTGGCCATAAAAAGTCATATTTCTCAAAAACCGTGCAGCGAAACTTTCCACAAAGTAATAGCCATCGATTCCCAAAGAAGCCGGTCAATTTGACATATGGCATGTGTATGTGGGGCGAAAACTCTGGGAGGAGTAGCGATCCAAAAAATGGGTGGAAAGAATAATAATAATAACTAGACAATTCCTGCAGAAATTGTGAAGTGTGGTTGCCGCCAATGCAAAGTCGACTTTGTGCTGAACGGAGTGAACAGTTTCTGTAGTATAAGCAGAGACAGGGCATTGTGTACCTGCTATAACATCACTACAACGAGTTGATTTGCGACACATATATTCAGAGCTAAATTATCCTTTCATCAAAATTTGAGATCTCAGTGTTTTACTTGCGGTATGCGGTGACGAGTGACGGCGAATCACAAAGCTAGCTGGCATGTTCAGAGGGTCTTGGAAAAACCCTAAGTCTGACGTGTAATGCAGACTGATGTGTAATGCAGTTATAACGAGACCAAAGTTTCCAACTCGCTGGAATATAAAACGGTATTACAAAAGTAAAATGTGACATATTATACATTGTTAGAAAGCTTATTCTGTCACCTATTAGATCGATGATGTGTAGATCAAGGCAGATTGTACTACAAAGTTCGACAACACCCAAAGCAACATGTGTGGTATTACAAGCCAACTGAAGACCGGATCAGAAGCTGCTGCACACGTGTTGTTGACGGCGTTGTTTCACTCTTTAGTACAGTCTGGCTTGTTTGAGAATTCGTTTATTCAGTAGGTGAGAGCATAAGCTTTCTAACCAGGTATAACAGCACGTCTAATTTTGGTTTTGGAATATCGTTTTTTTAGGTCAACCGAAAGTTTTTTAATCGTCGCATACAATGCATGTAGTCTGTTAGCATTAGCCTTCAAAGACGCTGGACCTGACGAAACGTCGTCAAAGAATTTGCGTAATATCTTGTGAAATACTGTTATTATTGAGGACTTCTGGGTATGCCTAAGCCATATGTTTTGTTGATATACCTAGCTGACAGCGTTTTCATTTGAAATTTTGCATTTGGAATACTGTTTTATCCGTGCATTTCCGCGTTCAGCTATATCCTTTCTGGTGGCTGGTGAGGACGAAC
The DNA here is from genome assembly GCA_039654925.1 of Anguilla pacifica. Taxonomy (NCBI): domain Eukaryota; kingdom Metazoa; phylum Chordata; class Actinopteri; order Anguilliformes; family Anguillidae; genus Anguilla; species Anguilla pacifica. The sequence continues at coordinate 30,478,514 of CM077290.1, read as the reverse complement.
AGCCAACCGCATCACGTGTGCAAAGCCGACCAATGCTGTAACTTCATAATTCACATTTTTATGACGTCACCGCCCCATTCATTTTCAATGGGAAAAATTGGCCATAAAAAGTCATATTTCTCAAAAACCGTGCAGCGAAAATTTCCACAAAGTAATAGCCATCGATTCCCAAAGAAGCCGGTCAATTTGACATATGGCATGTGTATGTGGTGCGAAAACTCTGGGAGGAGTAGCGGTCCAAAAAATGGGTGGAATAATAATAATCATAATAATAATAATAATAATATGTGGGATAATAGTAGTGTGGTTGCCTGAGGCAACCACACTAACTAGACAATTCCTGCAGAAATTGTGAAGTGTGGTTGCCGCCAACGCAACGTAGACTTTGTGCTGAATAGAGCAAGCAGTTTCTGTAGTATAAGCAGAGACAGAGTATTGTGTACATGCTATAACATCACGGCAACGAGTTTATTTGCGACACATATATTCAGAGCTAAATTATCCTTTCATAAAAACTTGAGATCTCAGTGTTTTACTCGCGGTATGCGGTGACGAGTGACGGCGAATCATAAAGCTAGCTGGCATGTTCAGAGGCTCTTGGAAAAACCCTACGTCTACACTGCGTGATCGCACCATTTAAAAAAAGAAAAACGGGGCTAGGGAGATTAATTTGATTGAGGTATGATTTTGCGTGAATATCAGCTCATTTTAACCACACAAGTAAAAACATTTCATTGGGCTGTAATTCAGAGTGTAATCTGTTATCTCTGAGACCAACTCATAGACAGAGTAGCCTATTACGTGTTAGCCGAGCCGAATTTCCAAGAACGAAAATGAGGCGAGAAATATGTGTTAAAATAGTTGCATTTTAACTAATTTTAAATACAGCTTCTGTGAATAAGGTTCGCCTGGTAGCCAGTACTACTAGCTTCTGTTGCAGCAAGGGGTGCATCAACAACATGCAAGTGGAGTTGTGTACTTTAGCAAACGCGTTGGGTGAGAAAGCGTTGCTTTCCCTGCTACAACAGAATGAATACATAATGCAGCTCTAATGAGACCAAAGTTTCCAATACGCTGGGATTTTAAACGGTGTTACAAAAGAGAAATTTGACATATTATACATAGTTAGAAAACTTATTCTGTCACCTATTGGATCGATTAAGTGTAGATCAAGTCAGATTGTACTACAAAGTTCGACAACACCCAAAGCAACGTGTGGTATTACAAGATGACACCGTTTTCTGGAGTAAGACCGGACCAGAAGCTGCTGTACACATGTTGTTAACGGCGTTGTTGCCCTTTTTAGGTCCGTCTGGCTTGATTGAGAATTCGTTTATTCAGTAGGTGAGAGCATAAGCTTTCTAACCAGGTATAACACGTGTAGTTTTGGTTTTGGAATATCGTTTTTTAGGTCAACCGAAAGTGTTTTAATCGTCGCATTCAATGCATGCACTCTTTGTTAGCACTAGTAGCATTCAAAGACGCTGCATTTGACAAAACGTTGTCAACGATTTTGCGTAATATCTTGTGAAATACTATTATTTTTGAGGAAATCTGGGTATGCCTAAGCCATATGTTTTGTTGATAAACCTAGCTGACAGCGTTTTCATTTGTAATTTTGCATTTGGAATACCGTTTTTATCGCGTGCACTTCCGCATTAAGCTATATCCACTGTGGTGGCTAAGTCGCCAGGAAACCTCGTTTGAACAACACAATCCGTGCATGTACGTCTTCGTCAAGGTTTTATCTACATTGTGGTATGAATCATTTGAAGTTTACGAATGTGTGTTTTCTGTAATTACGACGAAAATGGAGATATGCACCGCATCTGGATTCTAAATTTCCTGTAGATGAAGCAGGTTAAAAGTGCATCACGTGTGCTAAGCCGACCAATGCTGTGACTTCATAATTCACATTTTTATGACGTCACCGCCCCATTCATTTTCAATGGGAAAAATTGGCCATAAAAAGTCATATTTCTCAAAAACCGTGCAGCGAAACTTTCCACAAAGTAATAGCCATCGATTCCCAAAGAAGCCGGTCAATTTGACATATGGCATGTGTATGTGGTGCGAAAACTCTGGGAGGAGTAGCGATCCAAAAAATGGGTGGAAAGAATAATAATAATAACTAGGCAATTCCTGCAGAAATTGTGAAGTGTGGTTGCCGCCAATGCAAAGTCGACTTTGTGCTGAACGGAGTGAACAGTTTCTGTAGTATAAGCAGAGACAGGGCATTGTGTACCTGCTATAACATCACTACAACGAGTTGATTTGCGACACATATATTCAGAGCTAAATTATCCTTTCATCAAAATTTGAGATCTCAGTGTTTTACTTGCGGTATGCGGTGACGAGTGACGGCGAATCACAAAGCTAGCTGGCATGTTCAGAGGGTCTTGGAAAAACCCTAAGTCTGACGTGTAATGCAGACTGATGTGTAATGCAGTTATAACGAGACCAAAGTTTCCAACTCGCTGGAATATAAAACGGTATTACAAAAGTAAAATGTGACATATTATACATTGTTAGAAAGCTTATTCTGTCACCTATTAGATCGATGATGTGTAGATCAAGGCAGATTGTACTACAAAGTTCGACAACACCCAAAGCAACATGTGTGGTATTACAAGCCAACTGAAGACCGGATCAGAAGCTGCTGCACACGTGTTGTTGACGGCGTTGTTTCACTCTTGAGTACAGTCTGGCTTGCTTGAGAATTCGTTTATTCAGTAGGTGAGAGCATAAGCTTTCTAACCAGGTATAACAGCACGTCTAATTTTGGTTTTGGAATATCGTTTTTTTAGGTCAACCGAAAGTTTTTTAATCGTCGCATACAATGCATGTAGTCTGTTAGCATTAGCCTTCAAAGACGCTGGACCTGACGAAACGTCGTCAAAGAATTTGCGTAATATCTTGTGAAATACTGTTATTATTGAGGACTTCTGGGTATGCCTAAGCCATATGTTTTGTTGATATACCTAGCTGACAGCGTTTTCATTTGAAATTTTGCATTTGGAATACTGTTTTATCCGTGCATTTCCGCGTTCAGCTATATCCTTTCTGGTGGCTGGTGAGGACGAACAGCCAACCGCATCACGTGTGCAAAGCCGACCAATGCTGTAACTTCATAATTCACATTTTTATGACGTCACCGCCCCATTCATTTTCAATGGGAAAAATTGGCCATAAAAAGTCATATTTCTCAAAAACCGTGCAGCGAAAATTTCCACAAAGTAATAGCCATCGATTCCCAAAGAAGCCGGTCAATTTGACATATGGCATGTGTATGTGGTGCGAAAACTCTGGGAGGAGTAGCGGTCCAAAAAATGGGAGGAATAATAATAATAATAATAATAATAATAATAATAATAATAATATGTGGGATAATAGTAGTGTGGTTGCCTGAGGCAACCACACTAACTAGACAATTCCTGCAGAAATTGTGAAGTGTGGTTGCCGCCAATGCAAAGTCGACTTTGTGCTGAACGGAGTGAACAGTTTCTGTAGTATAAGCAGAGACAGGGCATTGTGTACCTGCTATAACATCACTACAACGAGTTGATTTGCGACACATATATTCAGAGCTAAATTATCCTTTCATCAAAATTTGAGATCTCAGTGTTTTACTTGCGGTATGCGGTGACGAGTGACGGCGAATCACAAAGCTAGCTGGCATGTTCAGAGGGTCTTGGAAAAACCCTAAGTCTGACGTGTAATGCAGACTGATGTGTAATGCAGTTATAACGAGACCAAAGTTTCCAACTCGCTGGAATATGAAACGGTATTACAAAAGTAAAATTTGACATATTATACATTGTTAGAAAGCTTATTCTGTCACCTATTAGATCGATGATGTGTAGATCAAGCCAGATTGTACTACAAAGTTCGACAACACCCAAAGCAACATGTGTGGTATTACAAGCCCACATGGTTTTCTGAAGTAAGACCGGATCAGAAGCTGCTGCACACGTGTTGTTGACGGCGTTGTTGCACTCTTTAGTACAGTCTGGCTTGTTTGAGAATTCGTTTATTCAGTAGGTGAGAGCATAAGCTTTCTAACCAGGTATAACAGCACGTCTAATTTTGGTTTTGGAATATCGTTTTTTTAGGTCAACCGAAAGTTTTTTAATCGTCGCATTCAATGCATGCACTCTTTGTTAGCACTAGTAGCATTCAAAGACGCTGCCTTTGACGAAACGTTGTCAACGATTTTGCGTAATATCTTGTGAAATACTATTATTTTTGAGGAAATCTGGGTATGCCTAAGTCATATGTTTGTTGATATACCTAGCTGACAGCGTTTTCATTTGTAATTTTGCATTTGGAATACCGTTTTTATCGCGTGCACTTCCGCATTAAGCTATATCCACTGTGGTGGCTAAGTCGCCAGGAAACCTCGTTTGAACAACACAATCCGTGCATGTACGTCTTCGTCAAGGTTTTATCTACATTGTGGTATGAATCATTTGAAGTTTACAAATGTGTGTTTTCTGTAATTACGACGAAAATGGAGATATGCACCGCATCTGGATTCTAAATATCCTGTAGATGAAGCAGGTTAAAAGTGCATCACGTGTGCTAAGCCGACCAATGCTGTGACTTCATAATTCACATTTTTATGACGTCACCGCCCCATTCATTTTCAATGGGAAAAATTGGCCATAAAAAGTCATATTTCTCAAAAACCGTGCAGCGAAAATTTCCACAAAGTAATAGCCATCGATTCCCAAAGAAGCCGGTCAATTTGACATATGGCATGTGTATGTGGTGCGAAAACTCTGGGAGGAGTAGCGGTCCAAAAAATGGGTGGAAAGAATAATAATAATAATAATAATAACTAGACAATTCCTGCAGAAATTGTGAAGTGTGGTTGCCGCCAATGCAAAGTCGACTTTGTGCTGAACGGAGTGAACAGTTTCTGTAGTATAAGCAGAGACAGGGCATTGTGTACCTGCTATAACATCACTACAACGAGTTGATTTGCGACACATATATTCAGAGCTAAATTATCCTTTCATCAAAATTTGAGATCTCAGTGTTTTACTTGCGGTATGCGGTGACGAGTGACGGCGAATCACAAAGCCAGCTGGCATGTTCAGAGTGTCTTGGAAAAACCCTAAGTCTGACGTGTAATGCAGACTGATGTGTAATGCAGTTATAACGAGACCAAAGTTTCCAACTCGCTGGAATATAAAACGGTATTACAAAAGTAAAATTTGACATATTATACATTGTTAGAAAGCTTATTCTGTCACCTATTAGATCGATGATGTGTAGATCAAGCCAGATTGTACTACAAAGTTCGACAACACCCAAAGCAACATGTGTGGTATTACAAGATGACACCGTTTTCTGGAGTAAGACAGGACCAGAAGCTTCTGCACACATGTTGTTGACGGCGTTGTTGCCCTTTTTAGGTCCGTCTGGCTTGATTGAGAATTCGTTTATTCAGTAGGTGAGAGCATAAGCTTTCTAACCAGGTATAACACGTGTAGTTTTGGTTTTGGAATATCGTTTTTTAGGTCAACCGAAAGTGTTTTAATCGTCGCATTCAATGCATGCACTCTTTGTTAGCACTAGTAGCATTCAAAGACGCTGCATTTGACGAAACGTTGTCAACGATTTTGCGTAATATCTTGTGAAATACTATTATTTTTGAGGAAATGTGGGTATGCCTAAGTCATATGTTTGTTGATATACCTAGCTGACAGCGTTTTCATTTGTAATTTTGCATTTGGAATACCGTTTTTATCGCGTGCACTTCCGCATTAAGCTATATCCACTGTGGTGGCTAAGTCGCCAGGAAACCTCGTTTGAACAACACAATCCGTGCATGTACGTCTTCGTCAAGGTTTTATCTACATTGTGGTATGAATCATTTGAAGTTTACGAATGTGTGTTTTCTGTAATTACGACGAAAATGGAGATATGCACCGCATCTGGATTCTGAATTTCCTGTAGATGAAGCAGGTTAAAAGTGCATCACGTGTGCTAAGCCGACCAATGCTGTGACTTCACCGCTCACATATGTATGACGTCACGTTTTACATTCATCCCTATGGGGAAAAATTGGCCATAAAAAGTCATATTTCTCAAAAACCGTGCAGCGAAACTTTCCACAAAGTAATAGCCATCGATTCCCAAAGAAGCCGGTCAATTTGACATATGGCACGTGTATGTGGTGCGAAAACTCTGGGAGGAGTAGCGGTCCAAAAAATGGGTGGAAAGAAAGAAACAATAATAATAATAACTAGACAATTCCTGCAGAAATTGTGAAGTGTGGTTGCCGCCAATGCAAAGTCGACTTTGTGCTGAACGGAGTGAACAGTTTCTGTAGTATAAGCAGAGACAGGGCATTGTGTACCTGCTATAACATCACTACAACGAGTTGATTTGCGACACATATATTCAGAGCTAAATTATCCTTTCATCAAAATTTGAGATCTCAGTGTTTTACTTGCGGTATGCGGTGACGAGTGACGGCGAATCACAAAGCTAGCTGGTATGTTCAGAGGGTCTTGGAAAAACCCTAAGTCTGACGTGTAATGCAGACTGATGTGTAATGCAGTTATAACGAGACCAAAGTTTCCAACTCGCTGGAATATAAAACGGTATTACAAAAGTAAAATTTGACATATTATACATTGTTAGAAAGCTTATTCTGTCACCTATTAGATCGATGATGTGTAGATCAAGCCAGATTGTACTACAAAGTTCAACAACACCCAAAGCAACATGTGTGGTATTACAAGATGACACCGTTTTCTGGAGTAAGACAGGACCAGAAGCTGCTGCACACATGTTGTTGACGGCGTTGTTGCCCTTTTTAGGTCCGTCTGGCTTGATTGAGAATTCGTTTATTCAGTAGGTGAGAGCATAAGCTTTCTAACCAGGTATAACACGTGTAGTTTTGGTTTTGGAATATCGTTTTTTAGGTCAACCGAAAGTGTTTTAATCGTCGCATTCAATGCATGCACTCTTTGTTAGCACTAGTAGCATTCAAAGACGCTGCATTTGACGAAACGTTGTCAACGATTTTGCGTAATATCTTATGAAATACTATTATTTTTGAGGAAATCTGGGTATGCCTAAGTCATATGTTTGTTGATATACCTAGCTGACAGCGTTTTCATTTGTAATTTTGCATTTGGAATACCGTTTTTATCGCGTGCACTTCCGCATTAAGCTATATCCACTGTGGTGGCTAAGTCGCCAGGAAACCTCGTTTGAACAACACAATCCGTGCATGTACGTCTTCGTCAAGGTTTTATCTACATTGTGGTATGAATCATTTGAAGTTTACGAATGTGTGTTTTCTGTAATTACGACGAAAATGGAGATATGCACCGCATCTGGATTCTAAATTTCCTGTAGATGAAGCAGGTTAAAAGTGCATCACGTGTGCTAAGCCGACCAATGCTGTGACTTCACCGCTCACATATGTATGACGTCACGTTTTACATTCATCCCTATGGGGAAAAATTGGCCATAAAAAGTCATATTTCTCAAAAACCGTGCAGCGAAACTTTCCACAAAGTAATAGCACACGATTCCCAAAGATGCCGGTCAATTTGACATATGGCACGTGTATGTGGTGCAAAAACTCTGGGAGGAGTAGCGGTCCAAAAAATGGGTGGAATAATAATAATAATAATAATAATATGTGCGATAATAATAGTGTGATTGCCTAAGGCAACCACACTAATAATATGTGGGATAATAGTAGTGTGGTTGCCTGAGGCAACCACACTAATAATAATAATATGTGGGATAATAGTAGTGTGGTTGCCTGAGGCAACCACACTAACTAGACAATTCCTGCAGAAATTGTGAAGTGTGGTTGCCGCCAATGCAAAGTCGACTTTGTGCTGAACGGAGTGAACAGTTTCTGTAGTATAAGCAGAGACAGGGCATTGTGTACCTGCTATAACATCACTACAACGAGTTGATTTGCGACACATATATTCAGAGCTAAATTATCCTTTCATCAAAATTTGAGATCTCAGTGTTTTACTTGCGGTATGCGGTGACGAGTGACGGCGAATCACAAAGCTAGCTGGCATGTTCAGAGGGTCTTGGAAAAACCCTAAGTCTGACGTGTAATGCAGACTGATGTGTAATGCAGTTATAACGAGACCAAAGTTTCCAACTCGCTGGAATATAAAACGGTATTACAAAAGTAAAATTTGACATATTATACATTGTTAGAAAGCTTATTCTGTCACCTATTAGATCGATGATGTGTAGATGAAGGCAGATTGTACTACAAAGTTCGACAACACCCAAAGCAACATGTGTGGTATTACAAGCCCACATAGTTTTCTGAAGTAAGACCGGACCAGAAGCTGCTGCACACGTGCTGTTGACGGCGTTGTTGCACTCTTTAGTACAGTCTGGCTTGTTTGAGAATTCGTTTATTCAGTAGGTGAGAGCATAAGCTTTCTAACCAGGTATAACAGCACGTCTAATTTTGGTTTTGGAATATCGTTTTTTTAGGTCAACCGAAAGTTTTTTAATCGTCGCATACAATGCATGTAGTCTTTGTTAGCATTAGCATTCAAAGACGCTGGACCTGACGAAACGTCGTCAAAGAATTTGCGTAATATCTTGTGAAATACTGTTATTATTGAGGACTTCTGGGTATGCCTAAGCCATATGTTTTGTTGATATACCTAGCTGACAGCGTTTTCATTTGTAATTTTGCATTTGGAATACTGTTTTATCCGTTCACTTCCGCGTTCAGCTATATCCTTTCTGTTGGCTGCTGAGGACGTACAGCGGACCGCATCACGTGTGCAAAGCCGACCAATGCTGTAACTTCATAATTCACATTTTTATGACGTCACCGCCCCATTCATTTTCAATGGGAAAAATTGGCCATAAAAAGTCATATTTCTCAAAAACCGTGCAGCGAAAATTTCCACAAAGTAATAGCCATCGATTCCCAAAGAAGCCGGTCAATTTGACATATGGCATGTGTATGTGGTGCGAAAACTCTGGGAGGAGTAGCGGTCCAAAAAATGGGTGGAATAATAATAATAAACTAGACAATTCCTGCAGAAATTGTGAAGTGTGGTTGCCGCCAATGCAAAGTTGACTTTCTGCTGAACAGAGTGAACAGTGGTAGGTAGTTGCTATGATGTTCTGGTGGTGACTATGGTGTTTTAAGTGGTGTCTAGGGTGTTGGTAGGTGGTTGCTATGGAGTTTGAGGCGGTTGCTAGGGTGTTGCTAGGTGGTTCTATGGAGTTCCAGGCGGTTGCTATGGAATTCTAGGCGGTTGCTAGGGTGTTGTAGGTGGTTGCTGTGGAGTTCTAGGCAGTTGCTAGGATGTTGCTAGGTGGTTGATATGGTGTTCCAGGTGGTTGCTAGGGTGTTCTAGGTAGTTCCTATGGAGTTCTAGTTGATTGCTAGGGTGATGCTAGGTGCTTGCTATGGGAATCTAGGCAGTTGCTAGGTTGTTGCTAGGTGGTTGCTATGGAGTTCAGGGCGGTTGCTAAGGCATTCTAGGTGGTTGCTTGGATGTTGCTAGGTGGTTGCTATGGTGTTCCAGGTGGTTGCTATGGTGTTGCTAGGTGGTTGCTATGGAGTTCTTGGTGGTTGCTAGGGTGTTGCTAGGAGGTTGCTATGGAGTTATAGGCAGTTGCTAGGGTGTTGCTAGGCAGTTATGCTGTTTCAGGTGGTTGCTATGGTGTTGCTAGGTGGTTGCTAGGGTGTTGCTAGGAGGTTGCTATGGAGTTATAGGCAGTTGCTAGGGTGTTGCTAGGCAGTTATGCTGTTTCAGGTGGTTGCTATGGTGTTGCTAGGTGGTTGCTAGGGTATTCTAGGTGGTTGCTAGGGTGTTGCTAGGTGGATGCTGTGGAGTTCTGGGTGGTTACTATGGTGTTGCTAGGTGGTTGCTATGGAGTTATAGCCGGTTGCTAGGGTGTTGCTAGGCATTTGCTATGGAGCTATAGACGGTTGCTAGGGTGTTGCTAGGGTATTCTAGGTGGTTGCTAGGATGTTGCTAGGTGGTTGCTATGGAGTTATAGGCGGTTGCTAGGGTGTTGCTAGGCATTTGCTATGGAGATATAGACGGTTGCTAGGGTGTTGCTAGGGTATTCTAGGTGGTTGCTAGGATGTTGCTAGGTGGTTGCTATGGAGTTATAGGCGGTTGCTAGGGTGTTGCTACGCAGTTGCTATGGTGTTCCAGGTGGTTGCTAGGGGGTTGCTAGGTGGTTGCTATGGTGTTCCAGGTGGTTGCTAGGGTGTTGCTAGGTGGTTGCTATGGAGTTCTAGGTGGTTGCTATGGTGTTGCTAGGTGGTTGCTATGGAGTTAAAGCTGGTTGCTAGGGTGTTCTAGGTGGTTGCTAGGGTGTTGCTAGGTGGTTGCTATGGTGTTCCAGGTGGTTGCTAGGGTGTTGCTAGGTGGTTGCTATGGTGTTGCTAGGTGGTTGCTATGGAGTTATAGCCGGTTGCTAGGGTGTTCTAGGTGGTTGCTAGGGTGTTGCTAGGTGGTTGCTATGGAGTTCCAGGTGGTTGCTAGGGTGTTACTAGGTGGTTGCTATGGAGTTCTAGGTGGTTGCTATGGTGTTGCTAGGTGGTTGCTATGGTGTTCCAGGTGGTTGCTAGTGTGTTGTTAGGTGGTTGCTATGGAGTTCTAGGCGGTTGCTAGGTTATTCTAGGTGGTTGCTAGGGTGTTGCTAGGTCGTTGCTTTGGAGTTATAGGCGGTTGCTAGGGTGTTGCTAGGAGGTTGCTATGGAGTTCTAGGCGGTTGCTAGGTCTTTACTGAGTCCAATGACGTGACCCATAATTTTCTATGACAAACGGTTCAAAAGTTATGAAATATCAAACATCGGCCAATCAGGAATGGGGGCGAGGCTGATCTACACCAATGGACAAAGGACTCTCTACCATGTCCAATGAGGCATTGCACAATTTGTGGGCAATTTTTCCCCATAGAGATGAATGGCAGAATGTTCAAATCTAGAGAGAGACCAGAGTACTGCTGCTAGAAAACAGAGCATTGTGACATCATAAAGGTGTGAAGACAGCATTGTGACATCACAAGGGTGAACATTCCACCATTCATTCTCTATGGGAAAAATTTCCCAAAAAACGTGGAATTTCTCAAAAACCGTGCACCGAAACTTTCCACAAAGTAATAGCACACCATTCCCGATCAAGCCGCTCGATTTGACATATTGCACGTGTATGTGGTGCGAAAACTCTGGGAGGAGTAGCGGTCCAAAAAACTGGCGGAATAATAATAATAATAACTAGACAATTCCTGCAGAAATTGTGAAGTGTGGTTGCCGCCAACGCAAAGTCGACATTCTGCTGAACAGAGTGAACAGTGGTAGGTAGTTGCTATGATGTTTGAGGCGGTTGCTAGGGTGTTGCTAGGCGGTTTCCATGGAATTCTAGGCGGTTGCTGAGGTGTTGCTAGGTGGTTGCTAGGACGTTGCTATGGAGTTACAGGCGGTTGTTAGGGTGTTGCTAGGCAGTTGTTATGGTGTTCCAGGTGGTTGCTAGGGTATTCTAGGTGGTTGCGATGGAGTTCTAGGTGGTTACTATGGTGTTGCTAGGTGGTTGCTATGGAGTTATAGCCGGTTGTTAGGGTGTTGCTAGGCATTTGCTATGGAGTTATAGGCGGTTGCTAGGGTGTTGCTAGGGTATTCTAGGTGGTTGCAAGGATGTTGCTAGGTGGTTGCTATGGAGTTATAAGCGGTTGCTAGGGTGTTGCTAGGCAGTTGTTATGGTGTTCCAGGTGGTTGCTAGGGTGTTGCTAGGTGGTTGCTATGGTGTTCCAGGTGGTTGCTGGGGTGTTGCTAGGTGGATGCTATGGAGTTCTAGGTGGTTGCTATGGTGTTGCTAGGTGGTTGCTATGGCGATATAGCCGGTTGCTAGGGTGTTGCTAGGCATTTGCTATGGAGTTATAGGCGGTTGCTAGGGTGTTGCTAGGCAGTTGTTATGGTGTTCCAGGTGGTTGCTAGGGTGTTGCTAGGTGGTTGCTATGGTGTTCCAGGTGGTTGCTGGGGTGTTGCTAGGTGGTTGCTATGGAGTTCTAGGTGGTTGCTATGGTGTTGCTAGGTGGTTGCTATGGGGTTATAGCCGGTTGCTAGGGTGTTACTAAGCATTTGCTATGGTGTTCCAGGTGGTTGCTAGGGTGTTGCAAGGTGGTTGCTATGCAATTCTAGGTGGTTGCTAGGGTGTTCTCAGTGGTTGCTATGGAGTTCTAGGCAGTTGCTATGGAGTTTTAGGCGGTTGCTAGGTCTTTACTGAGTCCAATGACGCGACCTATAGTTCTCTATGAGAAACGGTTCAAAAGTTATGAAATGTCAAACATCAGCCAATCAGGAAGGGGGGCGAAGCTGATCTACACCAATACTCAAAGGACTCTCTACCATGTCCAATGAGGCATTGCACAATTTGTGGGCAATTTTGCCCCATACAGATGAATGCCCAGTGTTCAAAGCCAGAGAGAGACCAGGGTACAGCTGCTAGAAGACAGAGCATTGTGACATCACAATGGTGAGAGGCCAGCATTGTGACATCACAAGGGTGAACATTCCGCCATTCATTCTCTATGGGAAAAAACTTTTTTTTTTGCCCAAAAAAAGTGGAATTTCTCAAAAACCGTGCACCGAAACTGTCCACAAAGTAATAGCACACCATTCCCGATGAAGCCGCTCGATTTGACATATTGCACGTGTATGTAGTGCGAAAACTCTGGGAGGAGTAGCGGTCCAAAAAATGGGTGGAATAAATAATAAATAATAATAATAATAATAATAATATGTGCAATAATAATAGTGTGTTTGCCTAAGGCAACCACACTAATAATATGTGCGATAATAATAGTGTGATTGCCTAAGGCAACCACACTAACTAGACAATTCCTGCAGAAATTGTGAAGTGTGGTTGCCGCCAATGCAAAGTCGACTTTGTGCTGAACGGAGTGAACAGTTTCTGTAGTATAAGCAGAGACAGGGCATTGTGTACCTGCTATAACATCACTACAACGAGTTGATTTGCGACACATATATTCAGAGCTAAATTATCCTTTCATCAAAATTTGAGATCTCAGTGTTTTACTTGCGGTATGCGGTGACGAGTGACGGCGAATCACAAAGCTAGCTGGCATGTTCAGAGGGTCTTGGAAAAACCCTAAGTCTGACGTGTAATGCAGACTGATGTGTAATGCAGTTATAACGAGACCAAAGTTTCCAACTCGCTGGAATATAAAACGGTATTACAAAAGTAAAATTTGACATATTATACATTGTTAGAAAGCTTATTCTGTCACCTATTAGATCGATGATGTGTAGATCAAGCCAGATTGTACTACAAAGTTCGACAACACCCAAAGCAACATGTGTGGTATTACAAGCCCACTGAAGACCGGATCAGAAGCTGCTGCACACGTGTTGTTGACGGCGTTGTTGCACTCTTTAGTACAGTCTGGCTTGTTTGAGAATTCGTTTATTCAGTAGGTGAGAGCATAAGCTTTCTAACCAGGTATAACAGCACGTCAAATTTTGGTTTTGGAATATCGTTTTTTTAGGTCAACCGAAAGTTTTTTAATCGTCGCATACAATGCATGTAGTCTGTTAGCATTAGCATTCAAAGATGCTGGACCTGACGAAACGTTGTCAACGATTTTGCGTAATATCTTGTGAAATACTGTTATTATTGAGGAAATCTGGGTATGCCTAAGTCATATGTTTGTTGATATACCTAGCTGACAGCGTTTTCATTTGTAATTTTGCATTTGGAATACCGTTTTTATCGCGTGCACTTCCGCATTAAGCTATATCCACTGTGGTGGCTAAGTCGCCAGGAAACCTCGTTTGAACAACACAATCCGTGCATGTACGTGTTCGTCAAGGTTTTATCTACATTGTGGTATGAATCATTTGAAGTTTACGAATGTGTGTTTTCTGTAATTACGACGAAAACGGAGATATGCACCGCATCTGGATTCTAAATTTCCTGTAGATGAAGCAGGTTAAAAGTGCATCACGTGTGCTAAGCCGACCAATGCTGTGACTTCATAATTCACATTTTTATGACGTCACCGCCCCATTCATTTTCAATGGGAAAAATTGGCCATAAAAAGTCATATTTCTCAAAAACCGTGCAGCGAAACTTTCCACAAAGTAATAGCCATCGATTCCCAAAGAAGCCGGTCAATTTGACATATGGCATGTGTATGTGGTGCGAAAACTCTGGGAGGAGTAGCGGTCCAAAACATGGGTGGAAAGAATAATAATAATAACTAGACAATTCCTGCAGAAATTGTGAAGTGTGGTTGCCGCCAACGCAAAGTCGACTTTGTGCTGAACGGAGTGAACAGTTTCTGTAGTATAAGCAGAGACAGGGCATTGTGTACCTGCTATAACATCACTACAACGAGTTGATTTGCGACACATATATTCAGAGCTAAATTATCCTTTCATCAAAATTTGAGATCTCAGTGTTTTACTTGCGGTATGCGGTGACGAGTGACGGCGAATCACAAAGCTAGCTGGCATGTTCAGAGGGTCTTGGAAAAACCCTAAGTCTGACGTGTAATGCAGACTGATGTGTAATGCAGTTATAACGAGACCAAAGTTTCCAACTCGCTGGAATATAAAACGGTATTACAAAAGTAAAATTTGACATATTATACATTGTTAGAAAGCTTATTCTGTCACCTATTAGATCGATGATGTGTACATCAAGCCAGATTGTACTACAAAGTTCGACAACACCCAAAGCAACATGTGTGGTATTACAAGCCCACTGAAGACCGGATCAGAAGCTGCTGCACACGTGTTGTTGACGGCGTTGTTGCACTCTTTAGTGCAGTCTGGCTTGTTTGAGAATTCGTTTATTCAGTAGGTGAGAGCATAAGCTTTCTAACCAGGTATAACAGCACGTCTAATTTTGGTTTTGGAATATGGTTTTTTTTAGGTCAACCGAAAGTGTTTTAATCGTCGCATTCAATGCATGCACTCTTTGTTAGCACTAGTAGCATTCAAAGACGCTGCATTTGACAAAACGTTGTCAACGATTTTGCGTAATATCTTGTGAAATACTATTATTTTTGAGGAAATCTGGGTATGCCTAAGTCATATGTTTGTTGATATACCTAGCTGACAGCGTTTTCATTTGTAATTTTGCATTTGGAATACCGTTTTTATCGCGTGCACTTCCGCATTAAGCTATATCCACTGTGGTGGCTAAGTCGCCAGGAAACCTCGTTTGAACAACACAATCCGTGCATGTACGTCTTCGTCAAGGTTTTATCTACATTGTGGTATGAATCATTTGAAGTTTACGAATGTGTGTTTTCTGTAATTACGACGAAAATGGAGATATGCACCGCATCTGGATTCTAAATTTCCTGTAGATGAAGCAGGTTAAAACTGCATCACGTGTGCTAAGCCGACCAATGCTGTGACTTCACCGCTCACATATGTATGACGTCACGTTTTACATTCATCCCTATGGGGAAAAATTGGCCATAAAAAGTCATATTTCTCAAAAACCGTGCAGCGAAACTTTCCACAAAGTAATAGCCATCGATTCCCAAAGAAGCCGGTCAATTTGACATATGGCATGTGTATGTGGTGCGAAAACTCTGGGAGGAGTAGCGGTCCAAAAAATGGGTGGAATAATAATAATAATAATAACTAGACAATTCCTGCAGAAATTGTGAAGTGTGGTTGCCGCCAATGCAAAGTCGACTTTGTGCTGAACGGAGTGAACAGTTTCTGTAGTATAAGCAGAGACAGGGCATTGTGTACCTGCTATAACATCACTACAACGAGTTGATTTGCGACACATATATTCAGAGCTAAATTATCCTTTCATCAAAATTTGAGATCTCAGTGTTTTACTTGCGGTATGCGGTGACGAGTGACGGCGAATCACAAAGCTAGCTGGCATGTTCAGAGGGTCTTGGAAAAACCCTAAGTCTGACGTGTAATGCAGACTGATGTGTAATGCAGTTATAACGAGACCAAAGTTTCCAACTCGCTGGAATATAAAACGGTATTACAAAAGTAAAATTTGACATATTATACATTGTTAGAAAGCTTATTCTGTCACCTATTAGATCGATGATGTGTAGATGAAGGCAGATTGTACTACAAAGTTCGACAACACCCAAAGCAACATGTGTGGTATTACAAGCCCACATAGTTTTCTGAAGTAAGACCGGACCAGAAGCTGCTGCACACGTGCTGTTGACGGCGTTGTTGCACTCTTTAGTACAGTCTGGCTTGTTTGAGAATTCGTTTATTCAGTAGGTGAGAGCATAAGCTTTCTAACCAGGTATAACAGCACGTCTAATTTTGGTTTTGGAATATCGTTTTTTTAGGTCAACCGAAAGTTTTTTAATCGTCGCATACAATGCATGTAGTCTTTGTTAGCATTAGCATTCAAAGACGCTGGACCTGACGAAACGTCGTCAAAGAATTTGCGTAATATCTTGTGAAATACTGTTATTATTGAGGACTTCTGGGTATGCCTAAGCCATATGTTTTGTTGATATACCTAGCTGACAGCGTTTTCATTTGTAATTTTGCATTTGGAATACTGTTTTATCCGTTCACTTCCGCGTTCAGCTATATCCTTTCTGTTGGCTGCTGAGGACGTACAGCGGACCGCATCACGTGTGCAAAGCCGACCAATGCTGTAACTTCATAATTCACATTTTTATGACGTCACCGCCCCATTCATTTTCAATGGGAAAAATTGGCCATAAAAAGTCATATTTCTCAAAAACCGTGCAGCGAAAATTTCCACAAAGTAATAGCCATCGATTCCCAAAGAAGCCGGTCAATTTGACATATGGCATGTGTATGTGGTGCGAAAACTCTGGGAGGAGTAGCGGTCCAAAAAATGGGTGGAATAATAATAATAAACTAGACAATTCCTGCAGAAATTGTGAAGTGTGGTTGCCGCCAATGCAAAGTCAACTTTGTGCTGAACGGAGTGAACAGTTTCTGTAGTATAAGCAGAGACAGGGCATTGTGTACCTGCTCTAACATCACTACAACGAGTTGATTTGCGACACATATATTCAGAGCTAAATTATCCTTTCATCAAAATTTGAGATCTCAGTGTTTTACTTGCGGTATGCGGTGACGAGTGACGGCGAATCACAAAGCTAGCTGGCATGTTCAGAGGGTCTTGGAAAAACCCTAAGTCTGACGTGTAATCCAGACTGATGTGTAATGCAGTTATAACGAGACCAAAGTTTCCAACTCGCTGGAATATAAAACGGTATTACAAAAGTAAAATTTGACATATTATACATTGTTAGAAAGCTTATTCTGTCACCTATTAGATCGATGATGTGTAGATCAAGCCAGATTGTACTACAAAGTTCGACAACACCCAAAGCAACATGTGTGGTATTACAAGCCCACTGAAGACCGGATCAGAAGCTGCTGCACACGTGTTGTTGACGGCGTTGTTGCACTCTTTAGTACAGTCTGGCTTGTTTGAGAATTCGTTTATTCAGTAGGTGAGAGCATAAGCTTTCTAACCAGGTATAACAGCACGTCTAATTTTGGTTTTGGAATATCGTTTTTTTAGGTCAACCGAAAGTTTTTTAATCGTCGCATACAATGCATGTAGTCTGTTAGCATTAGCATTCAAAGACGCTGGACCTGACGAAACGTCGTCAAAGAATTTGCGTAATATCTTGTGAAATACTGTTATTATTGAGGACTTCTGGGTATGCCTAAGCCATATGTTTTGTTGATATACCTAGCTGACAGCGTTTTCATTTGAAATTTTGCATTTAGAATACTGTTTTATCCGTACACTTCCGCGTTCAGCTATATCCGTTCTGGTGGCTGGTGAGGACGAACAGCCAACCGCATCACGTGTGCAAAGCCGACCAATGCTGTAACTTCATAATTCACATTTTTATGACGTCACCGCCCCATTCATTTTCAATGGGAAAAATTGGCCATAAGAAGTCATATTTCTCAAAAACCGTGCAGCGAAAATTTCCACAAAGTAATAGCCATCGATTCCCAAAGAAGCCGGTCAATTTGACATATGGCATGTGTATGTGGTGCGAAAACTCTGGGAGGAGTAGCGGTCCAAAAAATGGGTGGAATAATAATAATAACTAGACAATTCCTGCAGAAATTGTGAAGTGTGGTTGCCGCCAATGCAAAGTCGACTTTGTGCTGAACGGAGTGAACAGTTTCTGTAGTATAAGCAGAGACAGGGCATTGTGTACCTGCTATAACATCACTACAACGAGTTGATTTGCGACACATATATTCAGAGCTAAATTATCCTTTCATCAAAATTTGAGATCTCAGTGTTTTACTTGCGGTATGCGGTGACGAGTGACGGCGAATCACAAAGCTAGCTGGCATGTTCAGAGGGTCTTGGAAAAACCCTAAGTCTGACGTGTAATGCAGACTGATGTGTAATGCAGTTATAACGAGACCAAAGTTTCCAACTCGGTGGAATATAAAACGGTATTACAAAAGTAAAATTTGACATATTATACATTGTTAGAAAGCTTATTCTGTCACCTATTAGATCGATGATGTGTAGATCAAGCCAGATTGTACTACAAAGTTCGACAACACCCAAAGCAACATGTGTGGTATTACAAGATGACACCGTTTTCTGGAGTAAGACCGGACCAGAAGCTGGTGCACACATGTTGTTGACGGCGTTGTTGCCCTTTTTAGGTCCGTCTGGCTTGATTGAGAATTCGTTTATTCAGTAGGTGAGAGCATAAGCTTTCTAACCAGGTATAACACGTGTAGTTTTGGTTTTGGAATATCGTTTTTTAGGTCAACCGAAAGTGTTTTAATCGTCGCATTCAATGCATGCACTCTTTGTTAGCACTAGTAGCATTCAAAGACGCTGCATTTGACGAAACGTTGTCAACGATTTTGCGTAATATCTTGTGAAATACTATTATTTTTGAGGAAATCTGGGTATGCCTAAGTCATATGTTTGTTGATATACCTAGCTGACAGCGTTTTCATTTGTAATTTTGCATTTGGAATACCGTTTTTATCGCGTGCACTTCCGCATTAAGCTATATCCACTGTGGTGGCTAAGTCGCCAGGAAACCTCGTTTGAACAACACAATCCGTGCATGTACGTGTTCGTCAAGGTTTTATCTACATTGTGGTATGAATCGTTTGAAGTTTACGAATGTGTGTTTGTCGTGGTCTAGGAAAAACGACAGCAGTCTCTGAGTCCAATCGCCAATCTGTAGAAAACTCCTTCACGAGGGAAAAGACACCACGGCAGCAAGCTCTTCAGAAAAGTTAGACTTTATTAGCACTGGTGCAAGTGCACAACAAAGCCGGAACAATTCCGCCGATTTGAACCTCGATGGTCAGTTTTACACTCCTTTTATACCCAAAATGTATTCCACAAACTCCCTGACCCCTTTATACATTTACATAATTCCCAGCCACCTGTTCCTTCATGGCATCACGTGGTGTTCTCTTATCTACCAAACTGTCTATTTTTAGGTCTTAAAAGGTGCCGACAGCGTGGGAAGCTACCCCAACTTTCTCTTGAGAACCAGTGGTCTTTGGTTCTGTACTTTTCCATTATGTATTCAGGTTACATAGGGGTCACTGTAAAATATTAGTTTTCTATCACTTTTATCTAGCATTGGATTATTGTTAGTTTTGGATTATAGTTCTCTGCTATATTTTGACAGTATATGATTAGTTTTTTGGTTAGTGTTTATCTGTTCAGTGACTAGTTCTTTTCTGCTGAGTGAGTAAATATGTAAATTTGATTTCTAAGTCTACTGCGTTCTCATGCTCTTTATCTACAGTGGATACTGTGGTTTCTTGCGTTTCCATAAGCTTATCTACAACTACTGATATAGGTTTAATGGATTATATATTGATTATATAAGTATATGATTATACTTGTCATTGAGAGTTTGGAGGAACCAGTTTGATCAACATTGATGTTAACACCCTAACTTTAACATGTGACGTCATCACAATCATGGGGAGTCTCAAAATTTTTCCCTACATTCCCCCCTTTCGGGGTCAAACCTTATGGCCCCGAAATACTCCCCTCACTGTATTCTTATTGGCCTTCTGACCCAACAAAGTTATCATACACTCCTTTAATGTTCTTGAACACGTTGATTTGTAGCACGATGATTTGCCACAGTTCTCATGGTTGGTGGGCTCCTGGTATATCTTCCACCCAGAGTACGCGGTCTGCGCGTCACTCCACTGGGCTCCTGGTATATCTTCCAACCAGAGTACGCGGTCTGCACGTCACTCCACTGGAAAGCCGGCTTGCGATTCTCGTACTGGACCCGCAGGTGCACTGTTGATGCTGTTGCTCCCTGGACTGGTGTCAGCGCCTGCAGTCCCTCCGCTCTCCCCGTCTCCCTGGACTGTGACAGCGTCCCATCCGCTGGAACCTGGAATCACCGTCTGGCGCCTGACTCCTGTGTTAGTCACCTTATACGACACCAACTGGATGCCTATAGCCCTGTGGGGAGAGGATCTCAAGAGAGGGAGGATACACGACAGCACCACCAGTACCACTATCACTGTTATCCCCACTGCAAGTCCTATTTTTGCCCGCCAACTTCCCCCTCGTCCTTTATTCGACAGTTCTTCTTGCCCAACCTCCTTCATTATCTTTCTTTGTGGTTGCGTTTTTTCAGAATACCCTTCCACCCAATCCACGCTAAAACCCGTCATTTCTAAGAATGTGATCATTTGTCCCACTGTCTGTGGTTGCGGAACTTTCATTATTGTCTCCAACTGGTTATTTGACATTCTCTTACCGCCAGCCGTGATGACTCTTCCCAAGTACTTCACCTCTTGAGAGCAGAGCTGCAGTTTCTTCCTGGACACCTTGTGTCCCCCCTTTGCCAGTTTCTCCAGCGGTTTCATGCTGTCGCTCATGCACTGCTCTTTTGTGTCTGCACATAGTAATAAGTCATCAACATATTCCACCACCACACTTTTTGAGGTCCAAATCTTGTAAGTCGGGGTCACCAATTTCCGTTTCATGTTGCGACCATAGTTGGCTTAGTAATTGATTTAAACGTTCTTCTATGCCTAAATTTTCTCTAGATTTCTCCCGTTTTGTACCCTCTTCCCACGGTATCTTCACCATTTGGGGCTTTCCCCACATCTGAACAGTTACCATAATTTTGATCATTTTTTGATCTGCTGTGCACCAAATTAAAGAATTTTCTGTTGGCCCGAATTGGAGCCCTTCTGCTCTCTTTACCATAGGACCTAAGTCCTTAGCCTGGTACCCTGGATTGACTTTTAACGTTATGTGTGGGGCCGCATGTTCTTCCTGAAACCACTGCTCAATCCACGGGGTCCTTGCTATGTTTAACGCTGCTCCTTCCTGACCTATCAGGAGCGCAGATGACACCAAATACTGTCTTTCTCCTTTCCCCTCACTCCACTCTCTTTCTAGATCTGAATCCTGGTAGGGATCAAACTTCATTGTACAATGTAAATCATATTCTGGCTCAGTTGCCTGTGGGATCTGCGCCTCAACATATTTGTGCCAAGTGCTCCACACTTGGTCTTCTACTTGTGTCTCAATATCCCCTACCCAATATACATTTGCCCTGTGGAGATTTTCACTTCCCACATAGTACATTCCTGTTAAATCTATGCCCCCTCCTTCACAATTTAATTTTAGTCCTAAGGCCAGAATTGCATCTCTTCCTAGAAGGCTTATGGGGGTATTTTTGCATACTACTATCTCTAATTTTGCTTCTTTTGCGCCTAATTTTATTAATACCGGTTTTGTAGTCGGGCTTAACATTGTTTTTCCCGAGAACCCTACTGTTTTAATAACTTCTCCCGACATAGGCAGATGTGATGCATATTCTTTCCTAATACATGTGCATGTTGCACCAGTGTCTATCATCATGGGGACAATTTTTCCTCCGATTTGTACATTTATTATTGGTTCTTGTTCTGGCCTGTTTGTTATCATTACATGCTGTCCTACTCCGCCTGGGTTCTCTGGGCACCCCTATTGGGCACCTTGGTAATTTACAGGTCCCCCACTCTGATATGGGGGCCTGGACTGAGGAGGTGGGGTCAAGTTGGGGTAACTCTGTGTTTGCTGAGGCTGATTAGGTACCCAGGTCCCCTGGTTACCTGGATACATCCCTTGTGCGTTTGGACACACTCTTTTTATGTGCCCCTCCTGACCACATCCATAGCAAACTATGGGGCCCTGTCTCTGTTGATTAGGAAAGCCTTGTTGGTTCCAATTTCTATTTTGCATGTTATTATTCTGATTCTGCTGCCCTCTCCACTGGGTATTTTGACCACCATTCCCTGGCCCTCCCCCCATATGATTCCCACCCGGTTGTGTCCCTCCCCCTTTTATATTACCTTGCATGGCCACCGGGTGAGGGATGCCAGAGAAGTTGTAGACCACCGTTGGCTGGGGTACCGTCAGACCACTCCATGGTTCAGGCGTGGGGGCGGCTTCAAAGTCAAAGAACCCATTGTCCATATTCTGTATTTTCACAGATGCCTCTTTTTTCACCTCTTTTTCTTTGGTTTTCAGCTCCTCCAGCTGCAACTGCAGTAGCTTTCTCTGAATGTCTTTTGTTTGTTCATCCAGCGTTTTCCCCTCTTTCCGCTGTCTTTCTACAGCGTGCACCACATGATCTACAAATTCTCTGTGTGCCATGGTGTTCAGTCCCACCACCTCCTCGAGGCGGCGCCCCACTTCCTGTGGCATCCCCTCCCGGATGGCCTTGCGGAAGAGGGAGGTCATTATGGGATCTCCCTGTACATCCCTCTCAGTCATTAATATCCATCTGCGCAGCTGCGTTTGGATGTATTTTGTTGGTGTTTCATTTTCTTTTATCGGCGGCCCCGTCAAGGTCATTATGTCCGGTCGCGCAGGATACAGGGCTCGTAGAGCAGCCCAAACAACCCCACGCACGTTATCAAACGGTCCACCATCCACTGCTGGAGACTGCGCATGGTTTTTGTCAAAGCCAGCCTGCTCAAATATGTCCAGCATTGTTTTCATCCCCACAACCTTCCCCAGGAGAGCCTTCAGGTCACCCACAGCCAGGAGCTGGCCCGTCGTCTCCTCCTCCAGCACCCTGATCCAGTGGCCTGCCCCATTCTGCAACTCAGGGAGATTGGTTATTACATTATACATGTCTTGGGTGGACCAGGGAATGTATCGGGGTGCACCACCTTCCCTAATCAATAATGGTGCCATGGTATTGGGGCTTTTAACATTATGGCTATACCCTTCTGCTGCTGGGTTACGCCGGGTGGGCGGTCTTTTTCTTACGTTTTGATATCGCCCAGCTAAGTCTCCCCCCACCTGTGCAGGCCCTTCTCCCCCCTCTGTCTCTTCTGCCTCGCTATTACTTGCCTGGCTCGCTTCACTATCGCTTGCCTCACTTTTTTCTGCTGGGGAGAACTCCTCCTCCCCTTTATTATATTCTAGTTTGTACTGCATCTTGGGGATTTGTTTCTTATTTGCAGCTAACCTTGGCTTATTCCTATCTTGGGATTCAGTTCCCTCTGTGCTTTTTGGCTTAAGCTCCTCCCACGCATTATACGGAAGCTTCTCCCATTTTGTGCTTTCCCACCCCGCTTTTTCGCGTCTTTTTCGTGTTTCCCCGTCCCTTTTTGACCCCACCTGTTCAGACTTTTGGCTTATTTTAGACGCTTGCTGTTTTTTCTCAGTGTCTCTTATCTCTTTTGCCTTTTTTATTAACCGCCTATGGTATTCATCATACTGGTTGTATTTTTCTTTTAACAGCTCTTCTAATTCCTCCACTTCTTTATATTCTCCTTTTAGCTCTGCTACCCTTGTATCTATTTTTTCCTTTTCTTGTTCAAGTTGCGCTCTCTCTATCCCGAGTTGTTCTTCACCTTCCTCATGTTCTACCCACCCCTTTATTTCCACCTGTCCCTTTACTACCGGACACACTGCCGCTGCAGATGTTACCGGGCATATTGGATACAAGTCTTTCTCTTTTATTACCGCATGTCTTGGTGATTGTGGGGCATACGGAGGGGGAGTCATTATTTCACTGCAATCCCTTTTTAATCCTACATCTCTTTCTAGGGAAGCGGACCTAAACCATCCTAAAATTGTTTTTTCCAGTTCTATTTTTAGCTTTCTTTTTTCTGACTTATCTTCTGGTTTATAATTTGCTATTACCCCTCCCATCTGATCGCATATTTCTCTATCAAACGTACCCCCTTTTGGCCATTTTGTCGCCAATTTCTTAGTTCTTTTTGTCCATTTTTCTGATATTTTCTTTATCTCCTGTTCACATTTAGGATATTTTCCTGCGATTATCTCAACTGGCGTTTTCTCTTCTTTTTCCATTATTTTACGGTGACAGGACAGGATACTCTAATACTTTAATATATTTTATCTCTATTTAATTTTTATTCCCAACCGAGGCTTCTGCCTTTTATTCTATTTCTTATTATTTAACCGTTATTTTTCCAGCCAAGGCTCCCTACGACCTTGATTTCTACACTTATTTTCTCCCTTCTTATCTCTTCTACACTCTTGCCGTTCTCTCTTGCACACACTCTATAATTGTACGTACACACACACACATACACTCAAAAAAGAATTTTTCCCCTGTTACAACATTATTTCCCCGCAAGCATACGCATCTAATCACAGCATAAGCACAGCGTTATCAATGTTGTTTCTACCCAACAACACTTTTCTCTTTATATCCCGGGACCCGAGCTCTTGCAGGTGACCCACTACAGGAATTACTGCCTTTCCAAGTCTCTTGACCCCACACAAACACCTGCATCAGTGTCCCACACTTTTGCAACAAATATGGCCTTTTTCCAACACTTTATCCGGGACCCGAGCTCTTGCAGGTGACCCACTACAGGAATTACTGCCTTTCCAAGTCTCTTGACCCCACATATAACAACGGCGTTCAATGCCACACACACCTGCATCAGTGTAAACTTCGCTAAAGGGATATTGAATTCCCAGTTCCCGTTTTTCTCACTTTTGCAACATATATAGGCCTTTCCCAAAATTGTTCCTACTCAACAATTCTGTTTCCAACACAATTCCGCACAAGCATAAGCATCTAATCAAAGCATAAGCAGCCTTATCAATGTTGTTCCTAACCAACAACACTTTTCCCAAAACTTTTCCGAAAAATAAAAAACTTTATGACGTCCTTTCACTCATACCACACTCCATTCACACTCACACCACACACAATTCACTCTCATATCACACACAATTCACTCTCATACCACACACAATCCACTCACACCACACACAATTCACTCACGGTTTGGGGCGTACTTTTCTGAAGAGCTCGCCGCTTCCTTCCCCTCAATTTTCGATGTTAGTTGCCGGGTTTGTTATACGAGAGGCTTTCACTCCCAGCGTCAGGGAGAAGAGGCAAGAGGGGACAGTGCCCCAGTCCGAAACAAAGTAGTTAAATACTCTTATCTTTTGATAAGCTGGCCAGCTTTTTCAGGGGCTATCACCCTCTGCCTCTGTCTCCAGGAGCCGGGAGCTTCAGTGATTCCTCTTTCGTATCCCGGACGAGCCCCCAAATGTCGTGGTCTAGGAAAAACGACAGCAGTCTCTGAGTCCAATCGCCAATCTGTAGAAAACTCCTTCACGAGGGAAAAGACACCACGGCAGCAAGCTCTTCAGAAAAGTTAGACTTTATTAGCACTGGTGCAAGTGCACAACAAAGTCGGAACAATTCCGCCGAATTGAACCTCGATGGTCAGTTTTACACTCCTTTTATACCCAAAATGTATTCCACAAACTCCCTGACCCCTTTATACATTTACATAATTCCCAGCCACCTGTTCCTTCATGGCATCACGTGGTGTTCTCTTATCTACCAAACTGTCTATTTTTAGGTCTTAAAAGGTGCCGACAGCGTGGGAAGCTACCCCAACTTTCTCTTGAGAACCAGTGGTCTTTGGTTCTGTACTTTTCCATTATGTATTCAGGTTACATAGGGGTCACTGTAAAATATTAGTTTTCTATCACTTTTATCTAGCATTGGATTATTGTTAGTTTTGGATTATAGTTCTCTGCTATATTTTGACAGTATATGATTAGTTTTTTGGTTAGTGTTTATCTGTTCAGTGACTAGTTCTTTTCTGCTGAGTGAGTAAATATGTAAATTTGATTTCTAAGTCTACTGCGTTCTCATGCTCTTTATCTACAGTGGATACTGTGGTTTCTTGCGTTTCCATAAGCTTATCTACAACTACTGATATAGGTTTAATGGATTATATATTGATTATATAAGTATATGATTATACTTGTCATTGAGAGTTTGGAGGAACCAGTTTGATCAACATTGATGTTAACACCCTAACTTTAACATGTGACGTCATCACAATCATGGGGAGTCTCAAAATTTTTCCCTACATGTTTTCTGTAATTACGACGAAAATGGAGATATGCACCGCATCTGGATTCTAAATTTCCTGTAGATGAAGCAGGTTAAAAGTGCATCACGTGTGCTAAGCCGACCAATGCTGTGACTTCACCGCTCACATATGTATGACGTCACGTTTTACATTCATTCCTATGGGGAAAAATTGGCCATAAAAAGTCATATTTCTCAAAAACCGTGCAGCGAAACTTTCCACAAAGTAATAGCACACGATTCCCAAAGAAGCCGGTCAATTTGACATATGGCACGTGTATGTGGTGCGAAAACTCTGGGAGGAGTAGCGGTCCAAAAAATGGGTGGAATAATAATAATAAATACTAGACAATTCCTGCAGAAATTGTGAAGTGTGGTTGCCGCCAATGCAAAGTCGACTTTGTGCTGAACGGAGTGAACAGTTTCTGTAGTATAAGCAGAGACAGGGCATTGTGTACCTGCTATAACATCACTAGAACGAGTTGATTTGCGACACATATATTCAGAGCTAAATTATCCTTTCATCAAAATTTGAGATCTCAGTGTTTTACTTGCGGTATGCGGTGACGAGTGACGGCGAATCACAAAGCTAGCTGGCATGTTCAGAGGGTCTTGGAAAAACCCTAAGTCTGACGTGTAATGCAGACTGATGTGTAATGCAGTTATAACGAGACCAAAGTTTCCAACTCGCTGGAATATAAAACGGTATTACAAAAGTAAAATTTGACATATTATACATTGTTAGAAAGCTTATTCTGTCACCTATTAGATCGATGATGTGTAGATCAAGCCAGATTGTACTACAAAGTTCGACAACACACAAAGCAACATGTGTGGTATTACAAGCCCACATGGTTTTCTGAAGTAAGACCGAACCAGAAGCTGCTGCACACGTGTTGTTGACGGCGTTGTTGCCCTTTTTAGGTCCGTCTGGCTTGATTGAGAATTCGTTTATTCAGTAGGTGAGAGCATAAGCTTTCTAACCAGGTATAACACGTGTAGTTTTGGTTTTGGAATATCGTTTTTTAGGTCAACCGAAAGTGTTTTAATCGTCGCATTCAATGCATGCACTCTTTGTTAGCACTAGTAGCATTCAAAGACGCTGCATTTGACGAAACGTTGTCAACGATTTTGCGTAATATCTTGTGAAATACTATTATTTTTGAGGAAATCTGGGTATGCCTAAGTCATATGTTTGTTGATATACCTAGCTGACAGCGTTTTCATTTGTAATTTTGCATTTGGAATACCGTTTTTATCGCGTGCACTTCCGCATTAAGATATATCCACTGTGGTGGCTAAGTCGCCAGGAAACCTCGTTTGAACAACACAATCCGTGCATGTACGTCTTCGTCAAGGTTTTATCTACATTGTGGTATGAATCATTTGAAGTTTACGAATGTGTGTTTTCTGTAATTACGACGAAAACGGAGATATGCACCGCATCTGGATTCTAAATTTCCTGTAGATGAAGCAGGTTAAAAGTGCATCACGTGTGCTAAGCCGACCAATGCTGTGACTTCACCGCTCACATATGTATGACGTCACGTTTTACATTCATCCCTATGGGGAAAAATTGGCCATAAAAAGTCATATTTCTCAAAAACCGTGCAGCGAAACTTTCCACAAAGTAATAGCACACGATTCCCAAAGAAGCCGGTCAATTTGACATATGGCACGTGTATGTGGTGCAAAAACTCTGGGAGGAGTAGCGGTCCAAAAAATGGGTGGAATAATAATAATAATAACTAGACAATTCCTGCAGAAATTGTGAAGTGTGGTTGCCGCCAATGCAAAGTCGACTTTGTGCTGAACGGAGTGAACAGTTTCTGTAGTGTAAGCAGAGACAGGGCATTGTGTACCTGCTATAACATCACTACAACGAGTTGATTTGCGACACATATATTCAGAGCTAAATTATCCTTTCATCAAAATTTGAGATCTCAGTGTTTTACTTGCGGTATGCGGTGACGAGTGACGGCGAATCACAAAGCTAGCTGGCATGTTCAGAGGGTCTTGGAAAAACCCTAAGTCTGACGTGTAATGCAGACTGATGTGTAATGCAGTTATAACGAGACCAAAGTTTCCAACTGCTGGAATATAAAACGGTATTACAAAAGTACAATTTGACATATTATACATTGTTAGAAAGCTTATTCTGTCACCTATTAGATCGATTATGTGTAGATCAAGCCAGATTGTACTACAAAGTTCGACAACACCCAAAGCAACATGTGTGGTATTACAAGCCCACTGAAGACCGGATCAGAAGCTGATGCACACGTGTTGTTGACGGCGTTATTGCACTCTTTATTACAGTCTGGCTTGTTTGAGAATTCGTTTATTCAGTAGGTGAGAGCATAAGCTTTCTAACCAGGTATAACAGCACGTCTAATTTTGCTTTTGGAATATCGTTTTTTTAGGTCAACCGAAAGTTTTTTAATCGTCGCATACAATGCATGTAGTCTGTTAGCATTAGCATTCAAAGACGCTGGACCTGACGAAACGTCGTCAATAAATTAGCGTAATATCTTGTGAAATACTGTTATTATTGAGGACTTCTGGGTATGCCTAAGCCATATGTTTTGTTGATATACCTAGCTGACAGCGTTTTCATTTGTAATTTTGCATTTGGAATACCGTTTTTATCGCGTGCACTTCCGCATTAAGCTATATCCACTGTGGTGGCTAAGTCGCCAGGAAACCTCGTTTGAACAACACAATCCGTGCATGTACGTCTTCGTGAAGGTTTTATCTACATTGTGGTATGAATCATTTGAAGTTTACGAATGTGTGTTTTCTGTAATTACGACGAAAATGGAGATATGCACCGCATCTGGATTCTAAATTTCCTGTAGATGAAGCAGGTTAAAAGTGCATCACGTGTGCAAAGCCGACCAATGCTGTAACTTCATAATTCACATTTTTATGACGTCACCGCCCCATTCATTTTCAATGGGAAAAATTGGCCATAAAAAGTCATATTTCTCAAAAACCGTGCAGCGAAACTTTCCACAAAGTAATAGCCATCGATTCCCAAAGAAGCTGGTCAATTTGACATATGGCATGTGTATGTGGTGCGAAAACTCTGGGAGGAGTAGCGGTCCAAAAAACTGGCGGAATAATAATAATAATAATAAATAAATATGTGCAATAATAATAGTGTGTTTGCCTAAGGCAACCACACTAATAATAATATGTGCGATAATAATAGTGTGATTGCCTAAGGCAACCACACTAATAATATGTGCGATAATAATAGTGTGATTGCCTAAGGCAACCACACTAAATATGTGCGATAATAATAGTGTGATTGCCTAAGGCAACCACACTAATAATAAATAATATGTGCGATAATAATAGTGTGATTGCCTAAGGCAACCACACTAACTAGACAATTCCTGCAGAAATTGTGAAGTGTGGTTGCCGCCAAAGCAAAGCCGACTTTCTGCTGAACAGAGTGAACAGTGGTAGGTAGTTGCTATGATGTTTGAGGCGGTTGCTAGGGTGTTGCTAGGTGGTTTCTATAGAGTTTTAGGCAGTTGCTAGGATGTTGCTGGGTGGTTGATATGGTGTTCCAGGTGGTTGCTAGGGTGGTGCTAGGTGGTTGCGATGGAGCTCCAGGTGGTTGCTAGGGCATTGCTAGGTGGTTGCTAGGGTAATCTAAGTGGTCACTAGGATGTTGCTAGGTGGTTGCTATGGAGTTATAGGTGGTTGCTAGGGTGTTGCTAGCAGTTATGGTGTTCCAGGTGGTTGCTAGGCTGTTGCTAGGTGTTTGCTAGGATGTTGCTAGGTGGTTGCTATGGAGTTATAGGCGGTTGCAAGGCTGTTGCTAGGTGGTTGCTATGAGGTTGCTATTGAGTTATAGGTGGTTGTTAGGGTGTTGCTAGGTAGTTGTTATGGTGTTCCAGGTGGTTGCTAGGGCGTTGCTAGGTGTTTGCTAGCGTATACTAGGTGGTTGCTATGGTGTTGCTAGGTGGTTGCTATGGAGTTATAGCCGGTTGCTAGGGTGTTGCTAGGCATTTGCTATGGAGTTATAGGCGGTTGCTAGATTGTTGCTAGGGTATTCTAGGTGGTTGCTAGGATGTTGCTAGGTGGTTGCTATGGAGTTATAGGCGTTTGCTAGGGTGTTGCTAGGCAGTTGTTATGGTGTTCCAGGTGGATGCTAGGGTGTTGCTAAGTGGTTGCTATGGTGTTCCAGGTGGATGCTAGGGTGTTGCTAGGTGGTTGCTATGGAGTTCTAGGTGGTTGCTATGGTGTTGCTAGGTGGTTGCTATGGAGTTATAGCCGTTTGCTAGGGTGTTACTAGGGTATTCTAGGTGGTTCCTAGGATGTTGCTAGGGTGTTGCTAGGTATTTGCTATGGAGTTATAGGCGGTTGCTAGGGTGTTGCTAGGGTATTCTAGGTGGTTGCGAGGATGTTGCTAGGTGGTTGCTATGGAGTTATAGGCGGTTGCTAGAGTGTTGCTAGGCAGTTGTTATGGTGTTCCAGGTGGTTGCTAGGGTGTTGCTTGGTGGTTGCTATGGTGTTCCAGGTGGTTGCTATGGTGTTGCTAGGTGGTTGCTATGGAGTTCTTGGTGGTTGCTGAGGCGTTGCTAGGTGGTTGCTATGGAGTTATAGCCGGTTGCTAGGGTGGTGCTAGGCATTTGCTATGGTGTTCCAGGTGGTTGCTATTGTGTTGTTAGGTGGTTGCTATGGAGTTCTAGATGGTTGCTAGGTTGTTCTAGGTGGTTGCTAGGGTGTTGCTAGGTCGTTGCTATGGAGTTATAGGTGGTTGCTAGGATGTTGCTAGGGGGTTGCTATGGAGTTATAGGCGGTTGCTAGGGTGTTGCTAGGCAGTTTTTATGGTGTTCCAGCTGGTTGCTAGGGTGTTGCTAGGTGGTTGCTAGGATGTTGCTAGGTGGTTGCTATTGAGTTATAGGCAGTTGCTAGGTGGTTGCTAGGAGGTTGCTATGGAGTTATAGGCAGTTGCTAGGGTGTTGCTAAGCAGTTGTTATGGTGTTCCAGGTGGTTGCTAGGGTGTTGCTAGGTAGTTGCTATGGAGTTCTAGGTGGTTACTATAGTGTTGCTAGGTGGTTGCTAGCGTATTCTAAGTGGTTGCTAGGATGTTGCTAGGTGGTTGTTATGGAGTTATAGGCCGTTGTTAGGGTGTTGCTAGACAGTTGTTATGGTGTTCCCAGTGGTTGCTAAGTGGTTGCTAGGATGTTGCTAGTTGTTGCTAGGTGGATGCTATGGAGATTTAGGTGGTTGCTGAGGTGTTGCTAGGTGGTTGCTATGGACTTATAGCCGGTTGCTAGGGTGTTGCTAGGCATTTGCTATGGAGTTATAGGCGGTTGCTAGGGTGTTGCTAGGGTATTCTAGATGGTTGCTAAGATGTTGCTAGGTGGTTGCTATGGAGTTATAGGCAGTTGCTAGGGTGTTGCTAGGCAGTTGTTATGGTGTTCCAGGTGGTTGCTAGGGTGTTGCTAGGTGGTTGCTATGGAGTTATAGGCGGTTGCTACGGTGTTGCTATGTGGTTGGTAGGGTTTTCTAGATGGTTGCTAGGATGTTGCTAGGTGGTTGCTATGGAGTTATAGGCGGTTGCTAGGGTGTTGCTAGGCAGTTGTTATGGTGTTCCAGGTGGTTGCTAGGGTGTTGCTAGGTGGTTGCTAAGGTATTCTAGGTGGTTGCTAGGGTGTTGCAAGGTGGTTACTATGGTGTTGCTAGGTGGTTGCTATGGAGATATAGCTGGTTGCTAGGGTGTTGCTAGGCATTTGCTATGGAGTTATAGGCGGTTGCTAGGGTGTTGCTAGAGTATTCAAGGTAGTTGCTAGGATGTTGCTAGGTGGTTGCTATGCAGTTATAGGCGGTTGCTAGGCAGTTGTTATGGTGTTCCAGGTGTTTGATAGGGTGTTGCTAGGTGGTTGCTAGGGTATTCAAGGTAGTTGCTAGGATGTTGCTAGGTGGTTGCTATGCAGTTATAGGCGGTTGCTAGGCAGTTGATATGGTTTTCCAGGTGGTTGATAGGGTGTTGCTAGGTGGTTGCCATAGAGTTATAGCCGGTTGCTAGGGTGTTGCTAGGCATTTGCTATGGTGTTCCATGTGGTTGCTAGGATGTTGCTAGGTGGTTGCTATGGAGTTCTAGGCAGTTGCTATGGTGTTACAGGTGGTTTCTAGTGTGTTGTTAGGTGTTTGCTATGGAGTTCTAGGCTGTTGCTAGGGTGTTCTCGGTGGTTGCTAGGGTTTTCTAGGTGGTTGCTAGGATGTTGCTAGGTGGTTGCTATGGAGTTATAAGCGGTTGCTAGGGTGTTGCTAGGCAGTTGTTATGGTGTTCCAGGTGGTTTCTAGGTTGTTGCTTGGTGGTTGCTATGGTGTCCAGGTGGTTGCTAGGGTGTTGCTAGGTTGTTGCTATGGAGTTCTAGGTGGTTGCTATGGTGTTGCTAGGTGGTTGCTATGGAGTTATAGCCGGTTGCTAGGGTGTTGCTAGGCAGTTATGGTGTTCCAGCTGGTTGCTAGGTGGTTGCTATGGAGTTATAAGCGGTTGCTATGGTGTTCCAGGTGGTTGCTAGGGTGTTGCTAGGTGGTTGCTATGGAGTTATAGGCGGTTGCTACGGTGTTGCTATGTGGTTGGTAGGGTATTCTAGATGGTTGCTAAGATGTTGCTAGGTGGTTGCTATGGAGTTATAGGCAGTTGCTAGGGTGTTGCTAGGCAGTTGGTATGGTGTTCCAGGTGGTTGCTAGGGTGTTGCTAGGTGGTTGCTATGGTGTTCCAGGTGGTTGCTAGGGTGTTGCTAGGTGGTTGCTATGGAGTTCTAGGTGGTTGCTATGGTGTTGCTAGGTGGTTGCTATGGAGATCTAGGCTGTTGCAAGACTGTTCTAAGTGGTTGCTAGGGTGTTGCTAGGTCGTTCCCATAGAGTTCTAAGCAGTTGCTAAGGTGTTGCTAGGTGGTTGCTATGGAGTTCTAAGCAGTTGCTAGGGTGTTTTAGGTGGTTGCTAGGGTGTTGCTAGATGGTTGTTATGGAGTTCCAGGTCGTTGCTAGGGTTTTCTAGGTATTTGCTATAGAGTTCTAGGCAGTTGCTATGCTGTTGCTAGGTGGTTGCTATGGAGTTCCAGGCTGTTGCTAGGCTGTTCTAGGTGGTTGCTAGGGTGTTTCTAGCTGGTTGCTCCGTCTTTACTGAGTCCAATGACGCGATCCACAATTCTCTATGACAAACGGTTGAAAAGTTATTAAATATCAAATGTCGGCCAATCAGGAAAGGGGGCGAGGTTAATTTACACCAATAGACAATCGACTCTCTAACACGTCCAATGAGGCATCCCACAATTTGAGGGCAATTTTGCCCCATAGAGATGAATGCTGAATGTCCAAAGCCAGAGAGAGACCAGAGCACTGCTGCTAGAAGACAGACCATTGTGACATCACAATGGTGAACATTCCACCATTCATTCTCTATGGGAAAAATTCCCCCAAAAAAGTCAAATTTCTCAAAAACCGTCCACCCAAACTCTCCACAAAGTAATAGCACTTCATTCCCGATCAAGCCGCTCGATTTGACACATTGCACATGTATGTGGTGCGAAAACTCTGGGAGGAGTAGCGGTCCAAAAATGGGTGGAATAATAATAATAATAATAATAATAATAATAATAATAAATAAATAATAATATGTGCAATAATAATAGTGTGTTTGCCTAAGGCAACCACACTAATAAATAATAATATGTGCAATAATAATAGTGTGTTTGCCTAAGGCAACCACACTAATAATAATATGTGCAATAATAATAGTGTGTTTGCCTAAGGCAACCACACTAATAATAATATGTGGGATAATAGTAGTGTGATTGCCTAAGGCAACCACACTAATAATAATAATAAATAATATGTGCAATAATAATAGTGTGTTTGCCTAAGGCAACCACACTAATAATAATAATATGTGCAATAATAATAGTGTGTTTGCCTAAGGCAACCACACTAATAATAATAATAATAATAATAATAAATATGTGCAATAATAATAGTGTTTGCCTAAGGCAACCACACTAATAATAATAATATGTGGGATAATAGTAGTGTGATTGCCTAAGGCAACCACACTAATAATATGTGGGATAATAGTAGTGTGATTGCCTAAGGCAACCACACTAATAATAATAATATGTGCGATAATAATAGTGTGATTGCCTAAGGCAACCACACTAATAATAATATGTGGGATAATACACTAATAATAATAATATGTGAGATAATAGTAGTGTGATTGCCTAAGGCAACCACACTAATAATAAACTAGACAATTCCTGCAGAAATTGTGAAGTGTGGTTGCCGCCAAGGCAAAGTCGACTTTCTGCTGAACAGAGTGAACAGTGGTAGGTAGTTGCTACGATGTTCTGGTGGTGACTATGATGTTTTAGGTGTTGTCTAGGGTGTTGCTAGGTGGTTGCTATCGAGTTTGAGGTGGTTGCTAGGGTGTTGCTAGGTGGTTCTATAGATAAAAATAATGTGAGAAATATGTGAGATAATAGTAGTGTGATTGCCTAAGGCAACCACACTAATAGTAATATGTGAGATAATAGTAGTGTGATTGCCTAAGGCCACCACACTAATAATAATAAATAAGTATGTGCAATAATAGTAGTGGCATTGCCTAAGGCAACCACACTAACTAGACAATTTCTGCAGAAATTGTGAAGTGCGGTTGCCGCTAATGCAAAGTCGACTCTTTGTTGAACAGAGTGAACAGTGCTAAGTAGTTGCTATATTGTTCTAGGCAGTTGCAATGGTGTTTTAGGTTATGTCTTGGGTGTTGCTAGGTCATTGCCATGGAGGTTTAGGCGGTTGCTAGGATGTTGCTTGGTGGTTGCTAGGGTGTTGTAGATGGTGGCTGGGGTGTTGCTAGGAGACTTGTCCATTTTGTGGCTGATGTATCTGAATGTCCACTGGGGAGACGTATTCTTTGTGGGCCTGGAGCATTTATGATGACGTAATCAGGCAAGAAAAAGATGGAAAAAACGCAAAATCCCCGAGTCTGAGGCTTTATTGTTTGGACGTGTGAAGTTGTTAGCGAATTCGATCTGTTGAAATGGGGGTACAGAAATTAATGTTTTTAAGGGCTGTGGTCATTTCTTTAGGGAAGTCTGAAAAGTGCCAAACTCTAAGTGCTGTATAGATATGGGGCATGCCGACCCACCAAGCCGTAAGTTCGTCAGGTGGAATACCTGCCATCCCAATCTACTGCTGTCTGTAAATCTACCTTAGGTTTCTTCCTCCATGTAAGAAAATCTGATACAGAACTACAAAGTTTTCTCTCCCTCACAGCTCCTGTCAGGAGAAGGTGTGAGCAAAGTTTATTTCAGGTGTATGTGGTCCAGATACAGATTTTCAGAAGTTGTGTCCTATACAATAGGTTTGCCTCAATAGAAGAATTATACCAAAGTTTGACCTTATTTGTTAGACAAACTATGGATTAATAATTTGGACAGAAAGGTAGTCAAATAAAAGGTAGTGAAATTATCTAAAAAAGATGGGGAACGTAGTAGTGCTAGCTAGCTACCTGACTTCACTTGTTTCCCCCCCATTTAATTTGGCTACTTTTCTGTCAAACGATTTATTTTTAATTTGGCTAACAAATGCAAACTTGTAAAGACACGATTAAATCTTTGTATCATGGCAAACCTATCGGACAGGACTCCCCTTTCTTAACAGGCCACTAGGCATGCCCACTAAGCACTATGTCGATATTCCCTTCAATTCTTAAAGGCACAGTATTTATTTTCCAAGGGGTAGCAATCATTTTTCTGCAATAGAAAACAATGTCAGGCGGGCTTTCATAAAGTATTGAAATTCGCTAAATGCTATTATTATTAACGCATAAAATCAACACATTTACCCCATCTGAGAGAGAGAGTTACTGAGAGAAGAAAACACCACAGAAGACAGAACTGGAATTCTTGTCTTAACAATGCTGTGGACACTAACAGCAAATATTTGCAAGCCATCAGAGGTGGAAAATCCAGGTTCAGAAAGCAAAAGTCCTTCCCAGTATTTTGCTCCAATCACCTGGAATTGCTAATAAGCACAAATCTTCAACCAGGAGGTAGAATTTGTGAAATCAGTAGGCTACACCTCAAAGTTTCTGTTAAAAAAAGAACCCTTCTTGCCCTTTATCTTGCAAGACTTGAGGCATGCACCTTGATTTTAGATTTGCCTATGTCTATGTCTTTGCTTACTGTTAAATGTGCTTACTGTAAGTTGCTTAGGCTGAAGGCGTCTGCCAAATGCCTTAACTGTAAATGAGGATGCACAGCTGAAGAACAGAATTCCTACACACCACGTACCATGTCATTGTGGGTTAAGAGTGCCTCCCTCCACCAGAAACAGATTACATCTGGGTGTAGAGGATTATGAACAAATTTAATTTTCTGGGGAAAGTGGAGTTCAGTGCTGCTTAGCCAGTCACATTCAGTACACAGGGAAGAAACGTCCCAATGATGGAAAGCTGGTGGTTCCTGAGGCCGAGTTGGACCCACTGCACCCTCAGACACAAAGGCTCACAGCACCAATCTCTTGCAGTTACTTTTTTCTTTTTTAAACAAATGTCAGCAACTGTTATTTAGTCTTTTTTATTTTGTTGGCAAAACACAAATTCAGAAAATAATTATAATGCTACATAATTCAGTTTTTATCAGTCACTGTATACTAGGAGAAAACAAATATAAACAAAAGTACATACTTATATCCATTTTTATATACTTAGAAAGATTGAGAGCACGCAGGGTAAAAAGAGACATCCCTCTAAAAATTGAGGAAAAGGTTATTGGCAGGAAAAGGAGAACAAATGGAGAAATGGGACATTTAGCCCTTGTGCTGTAAAAAAAAAGAAAAGAAATTCTGACATTTTTTGAAAATAAAACAGCTGAAGATTCAAAACCAAATATTCCTTGGTACTGGAAAATGTTAGAAGGAATGGTAGCACCCTATATTTTTTGCCCATACTTTTTTTTTTCTTTCCTCCCACAGCTGCTTTTATGACTGAAATATTGACAATATGGTCACACCACTGCGCTCAAGCCTGATAAAGTATGCAGTACCAGGATCACTGGCCTCCGTCACTTGCTCAGTGAATGAATCCCCCCAAAGTAACGGCAGTACCTTTGCTGAACCCTAGATGAGGTCAAAGATGAATATTCTGGGAATACCCCCACTCGTAACATGGCCTCTCTCACAAAACAGCTTGAGTGTAGAACTCCCGCTGCCCTCCCTCCCCCTACCCTGTCACACATCATTCTTTGGGACTTCTATTTCGACGTCACTGATCGTTTGGCTTTTCCATAAATTTTGGCCGATTCCCTTTGCACCAGGCCAGTCCTCCACCCCAGAGGTGAGACAACTTGGAGAGCTCTCTCTCCTCCTTTACAGTCTCATCCTTTCTCTCCGAGTTTCAGGTCACTGTAGGGTCCTTCATGAGTCTCCCCCTCTCCAGGTCCGTCCCAACTCTTTCTCACTCCGAGGAGTCATTCATTTTTTCCCCTCAATTTAATTTATAGTCACTCTGTCAGTTTGGGAAATGACAGTCGAGGCCCTCTTGTCTTGTGTGTTCTCCCTCAGCCAGATTGCTCCCTCTACTGTGTCCATATGCAGCTACCAGGCCACCATTTTGGCTCAAGTATCCCCAGCCGCCACCCTGCCATTTTGGCTCTATGATATCCTCTGGATGAGCTTGTCCTCAGACAGGCAGTACAGGGCATTGACAGACAGCTCGTAGATGAAGCTCTCGCAGGCCTGGTGTGTGATGTGCTCGCAGCACCGCAGGTCCAGAAGGGACAGGCTGGTGACACGGCGCAGGTATGACAGGCAGGTGTCTGTCAGCTTACTGCATCCTGGGGAGGCGGGGCAGAGGGGAGGGGCCTTAGAGAGAGCCACACATGCAAACACAGGAAAATGGATACATCTCTCCACATTCACACACAAACACGTATACCTGCATGAGCAAAGGGTGAGGCTTCACCTGTCTTTAAAATGTATACATTCACTGTGGATGTTGTACACAGTTTGAAAAATGCTGGATTCATGGAAATATATCTTAATTATAATTTATTTTAATAACATGTACATGAATGTCTGGGTAGGTGATCCTCAATCGAACAATTTACAACTCTAATGACAGTAGAAGTACGCACGCAAGCTCTCCCTCTGCACCCTACCGGCCAGGTTGATCTCTGTGAGTGTGTTGCGGGTAGAGGAGCCCACAGCGGTCAGCAGGTTGATGGACTGGTCAGTGATTCCGCGGCAGTGGGCCAGGTCCAGCCGCGCCAGCAGGGGCATGTGCCTGATGATGAGTCTCAGCGTGGAGTCGCTGATCTCCAAACCCGCCAGCCGGAACGACTGCAGGTTCCTGAGCTTGCTGCGGTTATCGCAGCCTGCGATGCAGAGGGACGACAGGGCACGGCAAATTCACTCACCCACATCCACACATAGTACACAGCCAGTGTCCCAGTTCCAGCCGTTTTACATAAACATAAACTTAACTAATCTACCTGAGAAACTGGTCTCTCTTCGTACACCTGTAAATACTCTAAAATGTGATTTCTATAGGTATGTCTCTTTCAGAGAATCCCAGATTCCCTTGTTTCTGGAAATTTCTTGACCAGGCTGGCTTTATAAATCTGACCTGGTGGAGTCAGCAGGTCCCGCATCTGCATGTCCTTCACCCCCTCGGCCCAGCGCAGGTCCAGGGTCCGCAGTAGGGGACAGCTGGGGGAGCTGAGGGCCGAAACCAAGGACCAAGAGCACCCCGAAACCGTGAGGTCCTTCAGACCTAGGGCAAAGCAGAAAAATGGGGGTGGTACGTTGCTAAGTAACATACTACCTGGCTTGCAATTTAGACCCAGTTTCCTCTTGGGATCAGTACAGAAGCTAAAATGTTTCACTGACAATTACAAAAACAGCCTGGATGTCTGACACAATATGAAGCACATGTACAGTAATGCTCACTCATGGTCAGGAATGCTGGCACAGATGAGACGGACAGGCTAACTGGAGTTACCTGGGAGACGGTTGATGAGCCAGGTGAGTTGTTTCTTGGAGATGGAGGTCCAGGACAGGTCCAGGGAGACGGGCTGGCGTTTGATTATCCCTGACAGGGCTTGGGGGCTGATGGAGTGGCAGCGACTCAAATCGATCCGTGTCCACAGACGCTTATCACAGCTCCTGCGCCAGGGAAAGAGGGATAAGACAGCAAACCATTGTCCACCTCTCTGCTTGCGGCAGCACAACAGTAAACAAGACCAGGTCAAAACGTAGTATATGTCTGTCACTCAGTCAGACATCCGCGTTCGTAGGGCTGGCCCCGCTGTTGCGGTCCAGCCAAAAAAAAAGTTCAGTGCAAATACTTTTCCAATATAATAAACAATCTACATAAATAAATAGATCAGCCGTCCAATCTATACACTCGAGTAAAGCAGATCGCGGCATTATTGCCAACTTAATTCGTAAACTTGTTTATTGTAGACTAACTTCGGGTTAAAGTGCACAGCTAAATCATGACTAATACAAAGCAAACAGCGATAGCACAGACATGGTTGTACAGTGGCGCGATACAGCTAACATAACCTGGATGATTAGTTCACTTGCTTGTAACTATTAGGATAACGTTTGCTAAATTAAACTGGGCTAATCTCAACAGTAAATTAGACCTCTTGCCCTCTTAACGATAGCGTCAAACAACTAACTACACCACCTAGCTAACTAGTTAGACTAACACTTTACAAAACACAAAATTCGAGTTTGACATATTTAGCAATAATTAAACGTTACTTTGGGACCTATAGACTAACGTTAACTTTATGTAACCCTGACTTCACACCCATCAGTAGCAGTCGGAGCAGAGTTTGCTAGCAAGCCACGAAAATGAATCAGTCACAACGGGAAAACAGATAAATAAACGTTAGTGGGACAAAAAGTCTGGAAATTACCCACTCTACTTTTACCTTAAGTCTAACGATGTGTGATCTCCATTAAGGCTAACGTTAGTGATAACATGTTTGTTGTTAAATGCGGTTAGCTGGTGAACTTGCCGTTTATTTCTCACAAAAGAAAAGAAAAGAAAAACTATTTATGGGGGTAGAAGGCTACTAAACGACTTACGCTGAGCTTCTTTCATGCATTTCTCGATTCAATTTAAACTACTAGTTAATTCCTCTTCATTTAAATATCTTCCCGTCATAGTCAGTTTAAATGGTAGCTAAAACTAAACCAGGTTAAAACCAAGTATATGGCTGGACCTAACACATGTTATTATTATTATTATTATTATTATTATTAATTACATTTATATAGCACTTTTCCAAATGCTCAAAGTGCTTTACTCACCCACCACCAATGTGTAGCACCCACCTGGGTGATGCACGGCAGCCAATTTGCGCCAGAACGCTCACCACACATTAGCGAAGGTGGAGAGGGAGAGAACATTTATTTAGCCAATTAAGTCTGGGGATGATTTTTAGTGGCAAGTTTGCGAGAGCCAGATCTGGGATTTGGCCAGGACACCGGGGAACCCCCTACTCTTAGCGATAAGTGTCATGGGATCTTTAGTGACCACAGAGAGTCAGGACCTCGGTTTAACGTCTCATCCGAAAGACGGCATCTCCTACAGCACAGTGTCCCCGTCACTGCACTGGGGTATTGGGGTTTATTTGTACCAGAGGGAAGATTGCCCCCTGCTGGCCCACCCAACACCACTTCCAGCAGCAACTCAGTATTCCCTGGTGGTCTCCCATCCAAGTACTAACCAAGCCCACACCTGCTTAGCTTCAGCCATTTGGCAGGAGCAGAGTGCATGGAGGTATGGCTGCTGGCATGTGATCCGGCCGACCAGTGGTGTAACTTCATAACTCAGTCGACCAATGGTGTAACTTCATCACTCAGTCAGATCACTGAGACGCTCAGTCACAGACATTCGCATTTGTATGGCTGGCCCCACTGCTGCGGTTCAGCCAACAAACCAGAGTCGTCCTGCATTTACCATGTATATCATGACTACAGAAATTAGCATACAACTTTAGCAATCAGCAGGCTGTTGCTAGGAATTCTGGGCCCCCTGAAATTATATTGGTGGGCCCCCGCTCCCCGACTTTTCACCTGCAAAGATCAATTTTACACAACCTTTTTTTCTTAGACTATGTATTATCATTTTTTCTTTATTTTTCTGTTCCTCTATGTTCTTGACAGTGCCTGACGCAATAGACCCAATTAGTTTTCTTTTTTTCAATTAACCAATCAACAAAGAATCACTGGGTATTATTATGTAAAAATCAAGCACCTGGTGTAACACACCCAAACTCACATTATACTGGCTCAAGATACTCCATAAGGTGGAGCTGTTAGTACTCAAATCACCAAGGTAGGCAGCTATGTAACATCTCTATTAGTTACTAGTATTAGTATTATTAGTATTAATGTACTGCAACATATAAAAAATAGAGAACATAATAAAATACTTTCTTGTAAAATGTATTGTCAAATCTGGCTTTATTGACAAATCATTTATTCAGTAGGTGAGAGTATAAGCTTTCTAACGATGTATAACATGTCTAATTTAGCTTTTGGAATAGCGTTTTTTAGGTCAGCGTAACCGAAAATGTTATCATTGCATTCACTTATGCATTCACTATGTGGTAGAAGTTAAAGACACTGTACCTAACGAAACGTTGTCAACAATTTTTTGTAATTTCTTGGAAAATACTATTATTATTATTGAGGACTTCTGGGTATAGCTAAGCCATAAGTTTGCTGATAGATCTATCTGACATCGTTTTCAAAACAGAAGCGGATATAACTCTACCACTAATTTACTGTCTCTGTCTCTATCTACTGAACACAGATAAAATTTCATCATTGCTATGTAAGTATTACTGCTCAAAATATTTCGGTTAAATACGTTATTTTTGAAATTGAGTGTCTTTAAATAAGTTAGTGGTATTATATAATGTCGATATTGCACACTGTAATGTAAGCATTAGTTAGCAGTGTAATAGTTTTTGTGAAGCATGCAACAGTGATGACGAGTGTTGGAGCACTGCCAAAACGTGGTGGACGGTTGAAAATTGTTTTCATATCGTCCCATCCCCATACAAGAAAACATACGAGAGTACAGAAATACATACAAGAGTTAATTACACATTTAGGTACTGTACAGCATTGTGTGACAATATTTCTGCATTATTTTAAAATCTTATATCAATGTTTCATCTTAAACATTCACAAGGGGCTCATCTATATGTTTTACAATGGACAAAAAGCATTATATTCCTTTTTGGAGAGATTTTGGATATGTTTCTGGACCTCTAGCTATTTTAGACCACTGTACTGACAGAAAGCTTGTAATTGCCACTTGAAAATGATGCAACAGTGAGTTTCTTGAGTAAAAATGGTTGGCTAAGCCCCAGGCAGCCACAGGGCGCCTGTACAGCTAGCTTAATACTCTCAACCTTCCTTCGAAAAAAATTCTGTTATATTCTGGGCTCCTGATCTGCTCCTGTCCTCTCTTTCCTTCTTCTCCACTCTTTTTTGGAGTCCCTATTTATATTTCTGTTTCGGCATTGCGCTTCTCTATTAATAACCTGCTGGCTGCTGCTGCAGTTTGGGAGCAATTACGTTATGCGCAAATTCTCAAAAGAGGAGCAAACCATGGACCAAACCATTTTTTTTAAAGAAGGGGGTTATTGCTCGGAAAATAGAAACTTCTTTCATCAATATTGCATGATTTTGTGGCTTTGTTTTAACACTGATGCATTTGTATGAGTATTAGTTAGGCCTATGCATAATAATTTAGTCATAGAAAGGGGGGCCTACATAATAGGCTACTGGGGTTTTTGTGGGCCCCCCGAAGGGCTGTGGGCCCCTAGAATTGTCATCACCTTTCACCCCTAAACGATGGCCCTGCTGATCAGCATTTTGAATTTGCTTATCGAATCCTTAAAATGTACTTTAAATAGGCCTCAGAAGTCGTGTCGTCATTCCCTTCGGGTTCGTTAGCATTTTCGAGACTTACGGTTCAAAAAATAGACGCCCCTATGGAACAAATGAATGGCCATTTCCGCAGTCCTTTAAAATAAATAATGACATTTGGACATTTTTTTGTATATGAAAAAATAATGCTTTTTACCAATTTTTTATAATCTAAAACAATTCTGTGTCATTTTAAAAAGCCAACTGCTGACGGCTGTAAGAAATCTGTCTCTGATGCCAATATGTCTGCTGGCCACACATTCCCTTGATCTTATCATTATCACAATACAGTTGGTACAAAGGTAGAATAGCGACCGGGAGTGAGAGATTGGGAACCATCCAAGTCAACAGACGTGCTAATTCAATCACAACAGGACAGCCAATACACTACGGCCTAATTGATAGGTGTTACAAAAACTGACTACATCCGTCTTAGTATGTGCATTCAACACTCCTGATCAAAGCTTTGAAAACAAATAAGAAGCAGCCTCTGGAAAGGTTCGTGGTTCAGTCTGACTCTGCTGAATCCAAGGTGTCATTCGTGCGCTTTGTCACTGCCAGTATTGGAAATAAACTTTGCACATTTTCATCACGTTCGAGAGACGTCCTTTTTTCCTTACACGGCTAAGTGGTTAGCCACCCGAGATGACCCATCGCACAATTACAACATCACACACACAGCTGTTTCAATACACGCACGAAAACCGTTTTCTTCCCGTTGTTTCCCGTCAGTGTAATAAATTATACATTTTTCTATTTTTTACAGTTGTATATATCATTGTAAACATCTTAATATAACTAGGCTACATGGGCTGCACAAGTGTTGCCAGGGAACCGCAAAAGCTGTGATGTAAATAACATGCGCAGCAGTGTTAGCTTTTTGTTAGCAAAATAATTGTTTCGGTTGAGAAACGACATCGGAATTCAGTGGATCCAGTGCCATTTAAGAGAGAAATGTGTCCGGATAAAAACGTCCAAGTTTTAAATGCCAGCTTAAATCACAGACTGTGACAAGGACGGTTATGTGACAATCCATTCATTTTTTCTATAGAGAAATTTCCCTTTGAACCGGAATTCCATGTATGGGCAAGGTTTTTGCTCTGCGTTATGTCAGACTTCTGAGGCCTATGGCATTCGCGATGAGTGAAAGGAAAAGAATTTTAATCAACTGCCAGGGCTTGCTGCGCTTATGTCCACGTTGCTGGTTATGTAAACCATGTCGCTGGTTATGTAATACGTATGTATTATTG
This sequence comes from Anguilla pacifica, assembly GCA_039654925.1. Lineage (NCBI taxonomy): Eukaryota > Metazoa > Chordata > Actinopteri > Anguilliformes > Anguillidae > Anguilla > Anguilla pacifica. The sequence continues at coordinate 30,433,854 of CM077290.1, read as the reverse complement.
CGCTTGTAATAGGCTACCTATAGAATATATTTGTGCTCAATATAGTTGGCAGTCAGTGGATTAACAAGATTATTATGATAAAAATGGCAAAATGTTGATGTACAGTATAGTGGGCTATACAAATAAAGCCAAGAACCCCGATTTTAAGTTTTATGTCCCCCCCGTGCAAAAATACCAAGCCAATGAGGAGATGTGAGTGAAGAGCCAGAAAACTCTGGGATCCTGAATCAAGCCACATCTATGTTTGCAGTATATTAGCCATTTTGTCCCCCGTAAGTATTTGTAACTTTCATTAGCTGTAGTCAGAAATGGTCATTTGTATGCCTGTTTTATTTTATTTTTTTTAAGATGTGATGTGACATGTAATTGCATAGCTAGCAACATTACATATCACATCACATCCTAAAGAAACAACGTAATTAGCTAGTTAACGTTATGATGATAATTTAGCTGTTTTTAACCAAGATGCTTTTAACTAACTAACTTGATTAGTGCGGTTGCTTCAGCAACCCACTCCCTGTTTTCCTGCATACTTATTAGGGGTCCAAGCAGTGAAGCTGATGGAACCCTATTGTATCTGTTAGGATTATTAGGGGTCCAAGCAGCGAAGCTGGTGGAACCCTATTGTATCTATTAGGATTATTATTATTAGGGGTCCAAGCAGTGAAGCTGGTGGAACCCTATTGTATCTGTTAGGATTATTATTAGGGGTCCAAGCAGCGAAGCAGGTGGAACCCTATTGTATCTGTTAGGATTATCATTAGGGGTCCAAGCAGCGAAGCTGGTGGAACCCTATTGTATCTGTTAGGATTATTATTAGGGGTCCAAGCAGCGAAGCTGGTGGAACCCTATTGTATTTGTTAGGATTATTATTATTTTTCTCCGCTAAAAGTGTCTGAGGCTCAGCAACCATAAGTTGTAGACCAACCAAATTTGGTAGGTGGGTTCCTATGGCCCCCCACTACTCAGGCACTACAAATCACCTATGTCGGCCAGATGGTGGCGCTATAACAAAGGCTCATACTTTAAAAGGCCATAACTCCCACACCATAAGTCAGATCAACACATAACATCATAGACCTACGCATCTGAAAGTGCTCTACAACTTTGCCATTTGGAGCACCTATGTCCGCCATATTGTTTGCCCGCCATTTGGACTTTTTTATTAGTTGGGGTGCGGAAGAGCTGCAGCTCCAAATCTAAGTGTTACGACATCTAGTAAACTTCTTTACGGCAAGCGGCTAGAAGACATCCAAGTAATCCGACACCGTAGGGTCTCGTTTTTATCAGTGAGGGGAGGGTCTGAATGTTGGGGAAGCAATGGAAGACCAGCTAGAGTGCATGCTAGGCTACTAAAAGTGTGTTAGCAAAAGCTTTTTGACAGGATGAATAATTCCTTTTCTTTGACATGGCTCCTTTTGAAGACAATATCTGGTGAGTTTGTTTAGTCTTTGAATCTGTCATTATGCTGAGAAATGGCTAAACCATTTTATTCACAGTATTTGAGTTTCGTGCAAACGCGCGAAAACACGCTGGTATAATAAAACAATGAGGGTAATACATATGTAGTCCGCTTTGTTCCGTTGCTACGGTAATATAAACTATCTTGTATCTACAGCTGCAGTTTCTCGCTGCAATTACTAATATTGAATATAAACAAAAGACGCAATTTATGCTGTAGTCTGCCAGTGTCTGAATAAGTAATACGCTACTCTGTGCGTAGGTAGCATGGATGGCAAGTTGGTATTTTGTTTGCTACTAAAAGTTTGTTAGTAAAAGCTTTTTGAGAGGATGAATCATTACTTTTCTTTGGCATGGATCCATTTGAAGACAATATTGGGTGAGTTCGTTTAGTATTTGAATCCGTCATTATGCTGAGGGATATCGTATTCCGTAGCAACAATAAACCCGACATTAGCCCTAAGATATACCAATACGGCAGTGAAAACGCTGCTCACTGAGTAACGAAATAAACAAGACAACTTTTTAAATAATGATACCATGTCATTCTACAGTAAATATCTGGGACTAAGTACTGAATAAATATACAACCTCACCAGTGGTTTTACGCGTAGAGATGTCCCTTTTGAAACTGAGTGGTCATATATTGTGTTGAACAATCCGTTTGTGAAATATACGCGCATTTGTGACGCCTGGGTCGGCTACCTTCAAAAATAGCTGTGCGTAACACCACACCTGTTGTTTACGGCCATTTTAGTACAGCCTGGCTTGATTGACAATTCATTTATTCAGTAGGTGAGAGTATAAGCTTTCTAACGATGTATAACATGTCTGATTTTGCTTTTGGAATAGCGTTTTATCGGTCAGCATAACGGAAAATTTTCTTATCATCAAATTCACTTGCGCATCTGGCGCAGCATTAAAAGACGCTTTTATTTGATAGTATTTGAGTTTCTCTACAAACGTGCGAAAACACGCTGGTATAATAAAACAATGACGGTCAATATAGCCTATATATATAGTCTGCTTCGTTCCATTGCTACCATAATATGACAAACTTTCTTGTGTAGCTGCAGTTTCTCGCTGCAATTACTAATATTGAATATAAACAAAAGACGCAATTTATGCTGTAGTCTGCCAATGTCAAAATAAATGATAAGGTAGGCTACTCTGCGCGCAGCTTGCAGAGATGACGAGCTGATATTTTGTCTTTTGTTTCGTTTTTTTTCAATGTCGTATTTATTATTTGATATATTTATTATTATTCTATCTGTCTCTGAGGCGCTCTGAAATGTGCATTCTCTGCTAAGCTGAGCAATGGATTGGAATATGAGTCTGACGTAGTGTTGCACAGTATACCGAAACTTCAGCACTTTTTCGGTAATTAAAAAAAAGAAACTGATATTAGAATTTTCCGACATTCAGTAGTTTTGTGTCAAATGTAAAAGCCAGGGAAATGCGTCTCCTGCATTACTGATTGAGAGGATGAAACATGTAATTTGTCAGAATCTTCGCTAGATGGCAGTAGCAACTAAGGTAGCCAAGTCAGTTGATACAGCGCAAGCTTCGACTCAGTTCATTTCAGTAGCAATAGGTGTTCCAATTTGGAAATATGTTATTATAGGAAGATGCTGTATTGTTATTAAAATATGCTGTTTTTAGATCTACTTAAAAGTGAAAGACCTGTTTAAAGATTATTTAGTTTACAATTGTTTAATTTTTGAAATATATTTAATATATGTTTCTATTGTTTAGTGTTGTAACACTATAGGGCTATGCTTATTTGTAAGAGCCATGTAAATATTTTTGTCTCCTTCTCTATCGTATTTTGTGTTGTGCACCACCACTGGGTGTTATGGTAGTTTTGTCATGTGGGTATGGGTGGCGGTAAGGAAAATTATATGGTCACCGGTTCACCTGTGTGAAGACACAGAGAGGGGGTGAGTGGGGAGCAAGTACTCTTTTGTTGACCGCTATCGTTATATGGTACAATTTGGATTTATTTGCTAAAGTAATAAACGTATTTTGCTCAGTCTCTGAATTTCGCGTCATACATGCTATACTCCTTCACTTAGCCTCTCAGCGACTTTTAGTTTGTTTTAAGTAGTCGCTCCATTTCAGTCAACAAAAGAAATTATGCCTTACAAACAGCAGTTTATGGCAAGATTCTTGGATGGATTCATCGGATAATCACCACAACGCTTCACATTTTGGATGAGGAAGTTTGCACGGATAAAGAAAAGGATCGGGCGTACAATACGGTCCAGATTCACGGAACGCACAACAAAGCTACGACTGTCTCTACCATTGCAACACAGAGAAAGCACGTCAGGCAATGCACGCAGCAGCTGAAGCGGGTAGGCTTACCAGCTTTGTGTTTGTTCATGCTGTGTATTTGTCAATATTTGCACACAGTTTGAGCGATTTATTGCTGCTTGTCCATTGGGGACGTCTGCGCGATTGTGCAGTGTTTGTATGGTGCTTTCTCGTTCTGTTGATTTAGGTACCCAGAGCTCTGGTCTGTGTTGTGGGATAAGTTTGTGAATGCTGAAATAATATTGTGCCGTTGTGGGAATTGCAACGAATGCTGTTTGTTTGGTTTATTGAGCATTGAGGATACGCGAATGGTTTATGCGTATTGAATTAAGTGCTGTGAATTCGGTTTTGTGGACGTGCTGCAGGTGCGCAAACAAGTGATTGTGCGTTGTATTGAGAAAAGGCAACATGAGTGAATCAAATACTGGTCTTGACGTCAATGGCTCTGAAAGGGAAGAGGGCAAAAGAGAAGTTAAACTCACTGCCAAGGCTTTGGCGAATAAAATTGCAACGCTTCAAAAGGAATGTAAAACAAATGTAAACCAGATTTAACGTTTAATACCAGAAATCAAGGATCTCATGAGAAAGAAGGAAAATGCCCCAAAGGTGCAATCTCAATTGGAGAATTTAATCCAACTTTGTGAAGCTGCCACTAAGTTACACGATTCAGTGCTTCCTTAACTTCCTGAGGATGAACAGGAAAGACAAAAAGAATGGTTCACAAGCATTGAAAAATACAGCAGTGCATTCAAAGAGGATGTGAAACAACGGTCGACTGAAACCGAGAAATCATTTTACATTGGCCATGTTCAATCTGATTCTGTTGCAATAAATGAAGGCATACCTCACATTAAATCCGATGATGTGCCTCAAGTGCCAACGCGTACTATGACTCCAGTTATAACGGATGACATACAAGATGATGATGTGAAACCTAGTGACAGTGTGTCAAATGTTGAAAGCAGAAGGTCCGGCACACACAACTCTGCTACAGGAAGAAAATCTTCTGTATCAACTACCTCCTCTGCACGCATTAAGGCAGAAGCTGATTTGGCTGCTCTGACGGCTCGTCAAAAATTATTAAAGGACAAACATGCACTGGAAGAGCAAGAGGAACATCTTTGGAAAAGAAAAGAGAAGCTGAACTTGGAGGAAGAAATCGCTGCGCATATGGCTAAAGTGAGCGTGCTAAGAGCCTCAAGTGCGTCTAGTGCTAAAAGTGCTGCAACAGAACAGTCCAATGGCATGAAGTCCTATTATGAAAAGGCACAAAGGAAAACACAAACAATTAGTGTTTATGCAAATTCATTTGTTCCTCAAACGTCTGGGAAATATAAACAAAACCCACAAACATGGGACTATAAAGATCCAGGCACAAGGCCTAAGGTGGCAAACGTCTCTCAGGATGTGCACTCTCAACCTACACCATTGAGACACTCTGAACCTAAGTCACATCCAATGGTCCTAAATGCTCAAGGGAGCACTTGCTTACAGCCAGGAAGCAGAGATCAAAATCATATTTTTGACATTATGAAGAAGCAAAATGAAATAACAACTTTACTGGTACAACAACAGTGTCTCTCATCTTTGCCTAAAAGAGAGATACAAATCTTTGATGGTGATCCATTGCGTTATCATGCATTCATGAAGGCTTTGGAGAACAGTGTTGAAAGCAAGACCGACAGCTATAGTGACTGCCTCTACTTCCTTGATCAGTACACCAGGGGTCGCCCTAGGGAACTCATCAGAAGCTGTCAGCATGTTGACCCTAAGAGAGGATACATCAAGGCTAAAGCTTTATTACAAGAACATTTTGGTAATGAACAGAAGATTGCATCTGCCTACATGAAAAAGGCTCTTTCATGGACTCCCATAAAATCTGAAGATGTGAAGGCTCTTCAAGATTACAGTCTTTTTCTTCGAGGATGCTGCAATGCCATGGAAGAAGTACAGTACATGTATGAGCTGGATATGCCTGCCAATATGTTGACTGTTGTAAAAAAGCTCAGGGACAGATGGAGATTGCAGCAGACCCTGTGTTTGGCAATATACTGGATGGCCCAGCACCAGCAGTAAGCAAAGGTGTGAACAAAATCAAGCCAAACCTTTGCTCTAGCTAAAGGAAGCAGTTTTGCCACTACTGTGACCACTGTGGAAAGAAAAACAGAACCTGGAACTAAAGGAAGGGAAATGGTCTCAACAGCTAAGAAGGTTTGTCTGGTCTGTGGTGGTGGACACACATTGGATTTGTGCCCTCAACTGGAGAAAGGGGCTCATAGTGAGAAGATTAACTTCCTAAAGGAGAATGGTGTTTGTTTTGGCTGTTTGTGTACTGGACACATCAGTAGAGACTGTAGGAAGCGTCTTTCATGTAAAGTATGCAGTCTTAAGCATCCTAGTGTACTTCATATCCACCCAATGAAGAAGGGAACAGATTCAGAACAAGCCAAGAGAGAATCGGACACAGCCTTGGGCAGTGTTCTGGTATCCGGTGGTCTTACTGGGGCTGGCAACCATGATTGTAAACTCCCTATAATTCCAGTGCGAGTTAAAAGTAAAAAGGGTAACAAGACAGTGGTTACTTATGCTTTCTTGGATCAAGGGAGTACAGCAGTTTTCTGTACAGCAGGCCTAATGAATAAGCTCAACCTTACAGGGAGAAAGACACGCATTCTCTTACGCACTATGGGTCAAGAGAAAGTGGTAAGTAGCTACATTGTTTCAGGATTGGAAGTGGCTGGTTTAGATGATGACAATTACTGTGAACTACCTAACACCTATACACAGGAAAGTATGCCTGTCCACAGAGGGAACATTCCACAGCAGAAAGATCTTCAGGGATGGCCTTACCTGAGACACGTGCATCTGCCTGAGATTGACTCAGATATTGAGCTGCTGATAGGAACAAATGTGCCCAAAGCATTGGAACCGTTGCAAGTGATTCGCAGCATTAATGACGGACCCTATGCGGTCAGAACAATGTTGGGTTGGACTGTGAATGGACCACTGAAAGAAGACAGTGGTGATGGAATGGATTGTGCACATCCAGAGCAGTCAACAGGATCTCAGTTTTGAACTTGGATGATCTTTGGCAGGGGCAGTTTAAGGCAGACTTCCCTGAATGCAGTCAAGATGAACAACCTGGTTTGTCAAGAGAGGACCAGAAGTTCATGGAGCTGGTCACAAACTCCGTAAGGCTTGTGGATGGCCATTATCAGATTGGCTTACCTTTGAGAAAGGAGGAGGTTAATATGCCAAACAACAGGAGGATTGCAGAACAACGTGCTCTAAACCTAAGGAGGAGGCTTAAGAAGGATATTTCCTTTCACACTGAATACAATTCTTTTATGAAGGATGTTCTCTCCAAAGGTTATGCAGAGAGAGTGCCAGTGGAAGATCTGGAACGCAGTGATGCTAAAGTGTGGTATATTCCACACCACGGAGTTTACCACCTTAGAAAAAAGAAAATCTGCGTTGTGTTTGACTGTGGAGCGACGTTCCAGGGAACATCATTGAATGGTCAGCTCTTACAGGGACCAGATCTTACCAGCTCACTGATTGAAGTCATGACCAGATTCAGAAAGGAAACTGTGGTGATCATGGTAGACATTGAATCCATGTTTTATCAGGTGAAAGTACCCGCAGAAGACGCAGATCTGCTGAGGTTTCTCTGGTGGCCTGATGGTGACCTCAGTCAAAATACGGTGGACTACAGAATGGTGGTACATCTCTTTGGAGCAACTTCATCGCCAAGCTGTGCCAACTTTGCCCTTAGGAAATGTGCAGAAGACAACAAAGAACAGTTTAGCCACGAGTCGGGTGATAAAGTCTTGCATTGCTTCTATGTTGATGACTGCCTTGTTTCACTAGCTGCAGAGGACGAAGCAATGTCTGTCCATCATGACCTTGTATCCATCTGCGCTAAAGGTGGCTTTCAACTTACAAAGTGGATAAGCAACAGACGTAGTGTGTTGGCTTTGATGCCTGAGGAACAAAAAGCGAAAGATGTGAAGGATTTGGACCTACACCAAGACTTACTTCCTGTGGAGAGAGTACTGGGTGTACACTGTTGCATTCAGTCTGATACTTTCAAGTTTAATATCATGATTCAAGATAGACCTCTAGACCAGAAGGGGAATCCTCTCCACCGTTAGTTCCATCTATGATCCTTTAGGAATCTTGAGTCCTGTGGTGCTATCTGCCAAGAAGATCCTACAAGATCTATGCAGGAAAGAGCTTGGCTGGGATGACACCATACCAGCTTCAGTTTCTCAGGAGTGGACAAGCTTGAGGAACTTTCTCAGTTGGAAAACTTCAAGGTTGAAAGACAATTGAAGCCCTGGGACTTTGGAGAAGTTACTGCTGCACAGTTACACCACTTTACAGATGCAAGTGAAGACGGCTATGGAGCAGTGACCTACCTACTGTTACACAATGCCCATTATCAGATGCATAGTGCTATTGTAATGGGAAAATCAAGGGTAGCTCCTTTGAAGACGGTCTCCATCCCTCGTATGGAGCTTACAGCTGATACCATGGCAAACTGTATGGACACATTGTGGAGGAAGGAGTTGCACATGCAGCTTCATGACTCAATTTTTTGGACGGATAGTACTTCTGTATTGAAGTATATCAAGAATGAAACCTCCAGATTCCGCATTTTTGTGGCAAATAGGGTTTCAGAAATTCTTAAATTCTCACAAGCATCCCAATGGAGGTATGTAAACACTTCAAACAATCCAGCAGATGTGGCCTCTAGAGGGTTGAAGGCTGAAGCATTCCTGAAAAATGAGACATGGGTGTCAGGGCCTCCATTTCTTCTTCACCCTGAAAGGGAGTGGCCTATGAATTCTGATGGTTCTGGAGAACTCCTGCCAGATGATCCAGAAATCAAGAAGAGTGTTACAGTGAATGCTGCACAGACCGAAGAAGAGGTGGATGTAGTCACATGTGCAATTCATCACTTCTCCTCTTGGACCCGTCTGAAGAAGACAGTGGCTTGGATCCTCAGATTAAAGAACCTGCTCTTGTCTCTCAGTCAGAAGAGAAAGCAATTGAGCAGGTCTCTTGCTCAGTCTGGCTTGGATAAAGATCAACAAACGTATGCTGTGGAGAGAGAGATGCAAAGGTCAAAACTCAGACTGGCAGAAGATGTCTCTCTGTAGAGGACCTCAGAGAAGCTGAAATGGAGATAATCAGGTTTTGTCAAAGAAAGGGGTTTCCTGATTCTCCAGAATTCTCCAGTTTGCAAAGGGGAGAAAGTGTGAAAAGGAACAGTCATATATACAAACTCAATCCAATACTTAAAGATGGTATTCTGAGAGTTGGTGGACAGCTCAGTAAGGCTGCTATGCCTAAGAGGCTAAACATCCGGTTATACTGGCAAAGGATCGCCACATCTCAGACATCGTTCTAAGACAAATACATCAAGAGATGGGACATGGTGGTCGTAACCACAGGCTATCCAGATTGCGCCAAAAATACTGGATTCCTGGTGCTAGCACGGCTATAAGGAGAATTCTGTCCAAGTGTGTTGTCTGTCGACGGTTGCATGCAGTTCCAGGGAACCAGCAGATGGTGGACTTACCCCAAAACAGGGTCTCTCCAGACGAACCTCCGTTTACACATGTGGGGGTCGACTATTTTGGACCTTCTGAAGTAAAGGACAGAAGGAGTACAGTGAAGAGGTACAGGGTCATATTTACCTGTCTAGCTATACGAGCTGTTCACATTGAAGTGGCATCATCGTTAGACACAGATTCCTTTATTAACGTGCTTCGTCGCTTCATAGCAAGACGTGGACAGGTTTTGGAACTGTGCTCTGATAATGGGACAAATTTTGTGGGAGCGGAGCGTGAATTGAGACAAACTATTGAGAATTGGAACCATGCTCAAATCAATGACGCCCTCCTTCAGAAAGGAATTAAGTGGATTTTTAACCCTCCAACTGGCTCACATCATGGAGGAACATGGGAGAGGTTGATTATGTCTGTGCGAAAAGTTCTCAATTCAACCTTGAAAGTGCAGAACCTTGATGAAGAAGGTCTTCATACAGTTCTTTGTGAAGTGGAAGCTATCATCAATAGTCGACCAATTACTAAGGCATCCACTGATCCATATGACTTAGAAGCATTAACACCCAACCATCTGTTACTTCTGAAGACCACACCAGCCTTACCACCAGGAAAGTTCCAGAAGGAGGACGTTTATGCTCGCTGTAGATGGAAGCAGGTCCAATACATGTCTAACTTGTTTTGGAAACGGTGGGTTAAGGAGTACTTACCTCAACTACAGGAACGTCAGAAATGGTCAGGTGTAAGGCGCAACTTTGTTCCAGGAGACCTAGTACTTCTAGTTGACGACTCAGCGCCTCGCAACTCTTAGGTAATGGGAAGAGTCATTCAAGCTTTTCCAGACAGGAAAGGCCTTGTTCGTCACGTAAATGGTAAATGGACTGCATTTATATAGCGCTTTTATCCAAAGCGCTTTACAATTGATGCCTCTCATTCGCCAGAGCAGTTAGAGGTTAGGGGTTAGGTGTCTTGCTCAAGGACACTTCGACATGCCCAGGGCGGGGTTTGAACCGGCAACCCTCCGACTGCCAGACAATCGGTCTTACCTCCTGAGCTATATCGCCCTATCGCTATATCGTCACGTGCGCATCTAGACCAAGACCAGCTGTCTGGACAGGCCTATAACCAAGGTCTGCCTTCTACAGGAGGCAGAGGCTTGAAGTCCTAGCTACAAAGGGGAGTTTCACTCACTTTTGACAGTTTGACTCAATGATACAGACGTTGATTGAGTTTACGTACTAACTTGACAGAGTGGTGGTAAAGATCACTCTGCACTAGGCTATTGTGCTAGTAACCTCTGACCTAGATTACTTTTTACATGACTTGAAGAAAGAAGACACATGTAAACAAAGGAAATTAATGTGATCATTTATCTTTTGAAGATGCCATGTCTGCTCTTTTTGATATGTAGTTGTGTAATTATTGTGTCACAATAATTAGGGGCTGGTATGTAAGTAAATGTTTTTGTCTCCTTTTCTATCGTATTTTGTATTGTGCACCACCACTGGGTGTTATGGTAGTTTTGTCACGTGGGTATGGGTGGCGGTAAGGCAAATTATATGGTCACCTGTTCACCTGTTCACCTGTATGAAGACACAGAGAGGGGGTGAGGTGGGAGCAAGTGCTCTTTTGCTGACCGCTATCGCTATATGGTACAATTTGGATTTATTTGCTAAAGTAATAAACATATTTTGCTCAGTCTCTGAATTTTGCATGTCATACATGCTATACTCCTTCACTTAGCCTCTCAGCGACTTTTAGTTTGTTTTAAGTAGTCGCTACATTATTAATATGTTGAACAGGCTTCAACTTAAAGGTTGTTAATAAACCAGGTTTTTAATAAACCGTGAATTCGAAAATGAGGTCAACCCTTTTGGACATGGTATTTTCAGTATTGTTAGGTACCGAGTATTGAATTAATATTGTTTCAGTATCGAGTATCGTGATAAACCTGGTATCGGTATCAAAGTCAAAATTTTGGTATCGTGACAACACTAGTGTGACGCCTTTTTTTAGTTGCGGCATGGAAGCGCTGCAGCTGTACATACAAGCCGGGCCATATATGTGTTACGAAATGCCATCTAAGTGTTATAACATAGTAAAGGCCTTTACAGGAAGCGGCTAGGACACATCCATGGCATTACATTACATTACAGGCATTTGGCAGACGCTCTTATCCAGAGCGACGTACATCAAAGTGTATAACCGTAACCAGGAACAAGTATGACGAAAACCCTAGAGAGAAGTACCGGTCCAAGTGCAGGGAACAACCGCATAGATCAACTTGGACCCTGAAGGTTAACTGATTAACACTAATACAACGAGAACGGCAACAATTACTGCTTGTATTTTTTTTATTTATTTATTTATTTTTTTTATATATACTCCACTGCATTAAGACAGTCAATGTGCCTAAATCACCTACAAAACAGCTGCCTAGTTACAACCCTAAGCTTACAGTCAATTTACAGGGGGGTAGGGAGGGAAGGGGAGAGGTGCAGCTTGAAGAGGTGAGTCTTCAGTTGCCGTTTGAAATGGGTCAGTGTCTCAGCTGTTCTGACCTCCACGGGGAGGTCATTCCACCATCGTGGGGCCAGAACAGACAGGAGACGTGATCTGGAGGTGCAGGTGCGAAGATGGGGGGGTGCCAGGCGTCCTGAGGTAGCAGAACGGAGGGATCTGGCTGGCATGTAGGGTTTGAAAATCTTGTGGAGGTATGCTGGGGCTGATCCATTGACTGCCTGGTATGCTAGGACCAATGTTTTAAATTTGATGCGAGCTATAACAGGCAGCCAGTGGAGGGTAGTGAGCAGGGGCGTGACGTGGGAGTGTCTGGGGAGGTTGAAGACCAGACGAGCTGCAGCATTCTGGATGAGTTGCAGAGGTCTGGTGGCAGATGCCGGTAGTCCGGCCAGAAGAGAGTTGCAGTAGTCCAGGCGGGATAGAACCATTGCTTGGACCAGGAGCTGGGTTGAGTAGGTGGTGAGAAAGGGGCGGATTCTCCGGATGTTATACAGGAAAAACCTGCATGCCCGGCTTACTGCTGCGATGTTCTTGGAGAGGGACAGCTTGTTGTCCATCACCACCCCAAGATTCTTGACACAGGGTGATGATGTCACTAAGGTGTCCCCTAGGGAAATGGAAAAGTCAAGGAGGGGAGAGGATAGGGCAGGAATAAAGATTAGCTCCGTCTTTCCTGGGTTGAGCTTCAGGTGGTGATTGTCCATCCAGCTCTGGATGTCCCTCAGGCAAGCGGAGATGCGGGCAGAGACCTGTGTGTCTGATGGGGGGAAGGAGAGAAAGAGTTGCGTGTCGTCGGCATATGAGTGATAGGACAAGCCATGGGCTGATATTACAGGGCCAAGGGATCTGGTGTATAATGAAAAGAGAAGGGGACCGAGGACTGAGCCCTGGGGAACTCCGGTGGCGAGGGGACGGGGTGGTGATACCTTACCCGCCCAGGCAACCTGGAAGGAACGGTCAGAGAGGTAAGATTCAATCCAGTCAAGGACTGAGCCGCAGATCCCTGTTGCTGCCAGGGACGACAGGAGGATAGAGTGCTCCACAGTGTCAAATGCAGAGGAGAGGTCTAGAAGAATCAGGACAGAGGAGAGGGAGGCTGCGCGTGCGGCATGGAGTGACTCACTGACCGAGAGGAGTGCAGTCTCGGTCGAGTGGCCAGGCCTGAAGCCAGACTGGTGGGGGTCAAGCAGGTTGTTCTGAGAGAAGAAAGCAGAGAGTTGGTTGGATGCAGCACGTTCAAGTGTTTTGGATAGGAAAGGGAGGAGAGATACCGGGCGGTAGTTCTGAATGGCTGAAGGATCTAGTGTGGGTTTCTTCAGCAGCGGGGTGATGTGGGCCCTCTTGAAGGATGAGGGGAAACATCCAGAAGATAGGGAGGAGTTCACGAGGGCGACGCAACTAAGTCATCCGACAGCGTCTCTTAGCACAAAATTGGCCATAAGTCATCAATATTTTATACAAACATCATTATATTCAGTAGATAAGTTGGGTGAAGGTATATAATCAGGAAAAAGCCATTTTTAAATCGCTCCATAGGGGGCACGATGGTGCCAATGATTGGACCCCTCCCAACGCCGCTTGCGGCTTTAATTAATCTTATCCTTCTTCTTATTTTCTTTACACCTTCATTTCTACAACCTATTCCTCCTACAGCTCTTAAGCTAGACATGCCATTCAACTTCATAATATTCAGTTTGGTTCAGAGCAGTGCTTTTCAAAGGTTTTTGAAATTCCAAATATTTGAAGTTTTTTGGGTAAAAATTCCCATAGAGAATGAATGGGGAATGAAAAGTAAATTGCAACAGTTGCAAATGTTGAGCCATAGTACATGCGGTGCTATTTCAGCCAATAGATCACATGGAAATAGTACCATTTCATGTTGCCATTTACCAAGCTCCTGATAGTAAATTACATGTTTTCCTTGGCATTTAAACTGATATTAGTCAAAGAGAGAGAATGGAGGCCTCAATAGTTCAACCAGTTTTAGTTAGAAAATCTGTACTGTGTACTTCAGAACAGATAACCTAAGCCAAGGCAACATTGTGTTATGTCCTGCACTGTAAATTTCACCAGAATAAGGCCCAATTTACCATACCATAAGGCCGGAATCACACCCTACGCAGGGACGCCACACAAGTACTCCATTTTTAATTCCTCCCTTGCCTCTGGTCATGTTCCCTCTGATTTTAATATGGCTCGTGTTACCCCACTCCACAAGAAACCCACCTCAGACCCCTCAGATGTAATGAATTATCGACCCGTATCGCTTCTACCTTTTCTGTCCAAAACCCTTGAGTAAGCAGGGCTTAAACAACTAACCTCTTTTCTCCACGAGAACAACCTGCTAGACCCTCACCAGTCTGGCTTCCAATCCGGGCACTCAACAGAGACCGCCTTCCTGGCTGTGACGGAGGCACTTGCCACTGCAAGAGCCTCATGCCTCTCCTCTGTCCTGATCCTCCTTGACCTGTCTGCAGCATTCGACACGGTCAACCACAAAACTGTCCTCTCCACCTTGGCTGAGATGGGCATTTCTGGGACAGCCCTGTCTTGGTTCGCTTCCTGTCTTGCAGACCACCTGGATGGGGTCTGCCTACGCTCCTCATCCCTGTGTTATGGGAGTACCACAGGGATCTGTACTGCGTCCTCTGCTGTTCTCCATATACACCAAATCTCTTGGTTCAGTGATTAATTCACATGGTCTCCTATCACTGTTATGCAGACGACACACAACTCCTCTTCTCTTTCCCCCCTGGTTGATGATAAAATATCTTCCTGCCTAGCTGACATCTCAACCTGGATGGCCAGCCACCAACTGAAGCTCAACTGCAAAAAAACTGAGCAGCTGTTCTTCCCATACAAGACCTGCCTAATACGTGAGCTCTCAATCACGGTTGATGGCACCACAGTGACTGCCTCTCACTCTGCAAAGAGCCTGGGGGTGGTCCTGGACAACCAGTTGGACCTCAAGGAACACATCAAGGCAACATCATGGTCCTGCAGATTCCATCTATACAACATCAGGAGGATTCGACCATACCTGACTACGCACTCCACACAGCTGCTTGTCCAGGCTATGGTGACCGCCTGTCTTGACCTCTCTCCTTGCAAGCCTGCCTGCTTGTACCATATGCCACTACAGATGATTCAAAAATGCTGCTGCCCGACTCATCTTCAACCTTCGCAAATCACTCCTCTGCTGAGGTCACTCGACTGGCTACCGATCGCTGCAAGGATCAGATTCAAAGTCCTGACCCCCGCCTACACTGCAGCCAACAGGACGGCCCCTGTCTACTTGCAGGACATGATTCTATTCTATACGCCTGCTCGACCACTCCGCTCTGCAGCAGCAGGGCGCATTGCACCCCCTCCCACCCAAGTAAAGGGATCACGGAGCTTCTCCACCCTAGCTCCCCAGTGGTGGAACGAACTCCCTGTCCCTCTTCGAACCTCGCCCTTACTACCCATCTTTCGCCGTGGTCTGAAGACGCATCTCTTTAGACTATACCTGGACTAACTGGAACCACTCGGTGAATCATTTCACTCTAAATCCCCTCTTTCATGACACTCATGTTACATGTACCCCCATTCCAGCACTTTTTGTGATTTGTATTCGTCCTAATATTGTAGCTTGTTCTTCTCCCTTGTTTGGCTTGGTATAAGTTAGGTCAGAATAATGTTAACTGCCTGAACTGAACTGTGTTCTCGGCTATAAATAGCTGCACAAAATGAGATTTGTAGCTTATTGAACCTGTGTTTTGTAGTTGTCCAATGACCATGATATGCACTTTTGTACGTCACTTTGGATAAAAGCGTCTGCTAAATAAATGTAATGTAATGAACGCGAACGCAAATGACAAAACGCCAAGCACTGCAGACGCACGGCTCAGTTGCACATACTCAACATGCTTTCTCATGTTCATGTGGAGATAATAATCCTGAGTACTCAAGGGGGTGATCTAGGACATTTGCAAAAGACTGAGCAAAAAAAAGCACAAATGAAATAAGATGGCTTCATCCTGTTGTTACATGCTATAATGCCCCTCGCTGTGATGCTTGAAACTGCCGCTCGCAAGTTGAATTAAGACTTTCAGGAAACACATTTTAGAACGCAATGACACGTGAAACCGGCTTTGCGTAGCTTGAAGCGTCTGCGTTCACGTACTTACGTAGGTCATGTTTCTGGCCTACCTGTAGGCTAATACTTAAATATCTATGGCTCTTTATTCCTTACAGAGTATCTATATTTTGTGACAATAAACACAAACAGGCTTTGTAGAGTGTACATTCCTAAACTCCACATCAAAAATGTCAATATGGCCAGCCAGTTATCATAAAAATCGTTATAAAGTAAGTGAAAAGCACTAAAAGTAATTCAAACATTGCTTACTTAATTATGATGGTGGCTGCATCATTATTTTATGTTTTTAATTTAAATAATGATATTTATTTTATAGAACATTTGTTGCATGAAAAAGAATAATTCATCTAGTAACAAGTAAACAACTGCTGAGGCAACCACAAAAAAAGTTTATTCATCAACTTTACATTATAGTTAGCCATGATAGCTGCTCTCAACTAATGTTAATGTTAGTTAAAAGTAGCGATCGTAATAACGTCAGTTAAAAGCAGATTTTTACACAGGAGCACGGAAAACTTCAGATCTGGGTTCTTGTCCTTGTTTTTTGTACAGCCCACCACACAACATTTCGGCATTTTTATAATCTTGATAAACCCCCAACTGCCAGTAATAAATGGAGTGCAAAAGATTATTTTTCCCCACTGTTAGCCTGGCCTGCGTGTGATGCATAATGCACTCCATTTTGGTGATCATGTCGCTCTGCTTCTGAACTTTAAAAATTTCTGTACATTTTTCAGTGAGAGGACATGGTCACGGTTGTGGGAGGACTCACCACTTGTACCAGCTCTTGCAGACGGTCATGCAGAGACACAGTTCGGCTCGTGTCAGGTAGCGGAACACCGACACCCACACCTCCTTCTCACATCCTGGCTCATTCCCCACTTCCCTGAGCAAGGGATGAGAGAGGATGGAGGAAGGGGCAGGCATAGCCAAAGTGGAGGAGGAGAAAGAGGAAGTGGATAGGCAAGATCCCTCCTTATTCTTGTCCAGACGGCACAATGTCACTCGAGGCTCAGAAGAGACCCCCCGTTGCTCCAAGCGACCGAAAGCAGAACTGGTGGCATGGCCTCCCACCACTGACTCCACCCTGTTTTTGAGTTTGAATTTGGGCCGCAGCAGGGATTTGCACTGGACGTAGCCCTGTCCCACAGGAGGGAGAGGGGGGGCCCGGGCGGCCACAGCTGCCTCCAGCTTGGGCACGATGGCGCTGGGGTCACGTTTGGCTTTTGACGGGCGCTGCAGAGTCACTGTCAGGTAAGACCCATTCACCGGCCCCTCGCTCAAGTCCGACACCAGCAGAACCGGATCGGGCTTGGCCTCCCTGCCGTCTTCACCTTCTTCTTCATCCTCTTCTGTTCCGCCCCAGCACCTACCTCCATTGCAATCTTCTTTCTCCTCTTCCTCATTCTCCCTCACTCTCCCTCTCCGTCGGTGTGGCCTGTTCTCCTTGTCCAGCCTCCCCCTACGTTGCCCCTCCTCCTCCCTCTCCTCATCTCCCTCCTCCTCATCCTCCTTCTCTTCTTCCTCCATCTCCACCCTGCGCCGTTGGCTCCGCCCCCCTCCTCTCAGACGCACCCAGCCCCTCCCCCTCTCTCCCCGGCTGTTCTGTACACCCATCCTGAGTCGAGGGCTCAGGCCCAAGGGCGGGTCTCGGGCAAGCCTGCCCCCCTGCCCCGCCTGGTAGGCAGAACCCCTCCATAACCAGCGTCCCCTGGCCCTGCCCCTACGGTGCAGACGTCTCCCTGACCCCCTCAGGGACTGGGGACCTCTCAGGCCTCGCCCCAGCTGGTCACTGCCCTTGTAGCTGTCACGGTCCTGTTTTTGCCGGTGGAGTTTAGGAGAACAGGAGTCTGGAGGGGAAGTCTTTCTCTTCTGTGTGAGAAAGAGAGAGAAAGACAGGGAGAGACAGAAAGATAAAAGAAAGCAGGAATGAGGAAAAGAGACAGGGAGACAGAGATAATTTATATTTTATTACTCGATTATGTGTAATTATTATAGTTTATTTATATAGTTTTAACAGACAAAAATTACAGTCCATGTGTTTGTGTACTGTCTGGGTGGAATATGAGAACAGGTTCGAAGTTTCTGGGCAGGTCCGGAGTGAAATGAAGACAGCATTTTTCAAATGTTAGAGGGCAGTATCAAGATGTTTTCTACCAGGTTTTTTAGCCAAATTATATTATTTCAAAAATGTTGAAATGATAACATGGATCAAAATGTTTTCATTATAAAGTAGGCATGCAAACACGCTTGCAGCTAAAAAAAAAAAGGTTAAAAAGTGATCTAGGGTTATAAACCTTAATGTAATTAAATTGAAAATGTGTACAAGTGACTTCCTCAGAAACAGGTGACTGACCTCATGGGATTCTGGCTGCTAACTAAATCACCTAACTTAAAACAAGTTGTGGCCTCAGTGAGGAAAACTGCAGCTGTAATTGAAACCAATTCTTCCATTTTGGTCCTCTGAGAAATGACTGTCATCCATAACGTAGCTGATCAGAGCGGTGAAGCCATTTTGGCTCTTCTCACCCGCCTCCTGAGGCGCATCTCCAGAGCCCCTGCCCGCCTCCTGTTCTGCTGCTGCTGCAATAGCAGCCGGTGTGAGGGAGGAGGCACCATGCGGCGTGATCGCGGCTCAGACAGGGTGGAGATCAGAGCACCCTGGCTGCGGCGCGAGACCCTGACCCCGCCTCCACTGTCACCAGCCTTGTACCCAACACCATCTCTGTGAGAGCGCTTAGCTGGGGGGGGCACAGACGGGGAGATAGAGTAGGCAGAGGCAATGCTGTCATCATCACTGCTACTGGAGGACTAGAGGGGGGGAGAGAGGAGGGAAAGAGGGGGGAGAGAGAGAAAGCGTGAGAAAATGAGGGAGAGTAAGAGGGGCATGAGTCAGTTACTGTCAAACAAGAGAAGCAACACATTTAACTCAATGAGGAAAATACATAGTTACATAATGAACTTAGAGCAGAAAAAAGAGCAAGAGGGAGGGGAGGAGGAAGAGAGGCAGGGGGGTAAAGAGAGGAATACTGTGAAAGACAGGATAAAGCTACAGGTCTGGGAGAGAGATAAGCCCCTTTTCCACTGCAGGGCCAAACGGTTCTGAGCACGGAGAGGAACGGTTCCAATGGTGTTTCCACCTGGAAACGGTTTGGCGCGGAACAATTACAAACCGTGCCCAGCATGATATTTTTGGCACGGTTAGACAACCGTGCTCAGTGCAGCAGAACCGTTCAGGTGGGCAGGCTTAATGACGTATTCACTGATTGGTTTCACATTACGTCAGTTTTGTGACTCCGCATACGGTCTGTTCACGTCATCTTCCGTAAGCTAGGTCAGTGGAGAAGCAAATATAAATAAAAATGCCAATCAAAAATCGTATTCCGTCATAGCAACAAGATAAACCCGACAATAGTCATAAGATATACAGCAGTGAAAACGCTGCTCACTGAATAACAAAATAAACGGGACAAAGTTTTAAAAAATGATACTATGTCATTCTACAGTCAATATCTGGGACTAAATATTGAATAAATAGGCTACATAACCTTACCATTGGTTTTACGCGTAGAGATGTCCCTTTTGAGACCGAGTGGTCATATATTGTCTTGGACAATCCGTTTATGAAATACATTTCGCGCATTTTTGATGTCTGGGTACATTCAAAATAGCTGTGCATAATACCACACGTATCGTTTACGGCGTTATTGCCATTTTTAGTACAGTCTGGCTCGATAGACAATTTATTTATTCAGTAGGTGAGAGTATACGCTTTCTAACGATATATAACATGTCTAATTTTGCTTTTTGAATAGCGTTTTATAGGTCAGCGTAACCGAAAATTTTCTTATCATCGCATTCACTTATGCTGCACCTAACGAAACGTTAACGATTTTTCGTAATTTCTTGGAAAATACTATTATTATTGAGGACTTCTGGGCATATCTAAGCCGTATGTTTGCTGATAGACCTATCTGACATCGTTTTCTGGAGCAAAACAGAAGTGGATTGAACTCGTTGATTTACTGTCTCTGTCTGAACACAGATAAAATTTCATCATTGCTATGTAAGTATTACTGCTCAAAATATTTCGGTTATACACGTTATTTTTGGATTGAGAGTCTTTAAATAGGTTAGTGGTATTATATAATGTGGATATTTCACACTGTAATGTAAGCGTTAGTTAGTAGTTTTTTGAATGCATGCAACAGTGATGGTCAGTGCAGGATACGCTAAAAAGAAAAACCAAGAACAGACCAAAATACACAGAATCCTCGTCCGTTTCGTCAGCCAACGAAACATAACATAACAAAAACAAAACAGCATGGGGAGCGACGACAACAACTAGCGCATATTACATTCACAACGGGACGCCGTCGTTGATCCACTGCGTCACTTGCTGTCCTCACTAGATACTTCCTAGTCCTGGTTTTAGCAGCCCGACGGTGGAAACAGAAACCTTAACCGTTCCCACGAGTACTGAGCAGCGCGGAATGGCACGGAGTGGCCCTGGTAACGGTTCGGCACTACAGTGGAAAAGCGGCTATAGAGGGAGAGTGGTGGAGTGGCTGGGGGGGGAGGGGGGGAGCAGTACCACTGAGGTGCAGCCTCTTTCCAGAATGCACTTGGGGCACTCCCAGCAGCTGGGCAGGTCTCTGTTCACCACACCCTCTGCCGGTACCTTGGGGGAGAAGATATGGGAATCATTTAATCAGAGCCTGTAACAGGGAGTATCTACTCAGTGTCAGTAAATGTACAGGTGTATGTAGGTGTCAGTATGTGTGTAAATGGCATCACGTGCTTTGGATTAGTCATGGGTCTTCAATTGCTTCATTAGAGCTTCTACAAAAGAACTCTGCAGAATCTTTTAGGTGATTCTTAGCAAACTGAAACCTGGCCATCCTGTTTTTGCACTAGCCTCGTGGTTTGCATCTTGCAGTGTAGCCGCTGTAGCATCTGTTCCTGAAATTTTATGTGGACAGAAGTTACTGACACATCCAGAGTTTCCCACAGGTTGAAAATTTACTGGTGGTGTTTGACACAGTGTACATGTTTGTGGGAGGATTGTTTGTACTATTTATTGAATTGAATTGAATTGTATTGTAATGACTAAGACATCATTATATTTCGGTGTTTTCACATTCTGTGTTTGGGCACTTATATATATATATTATATTTTTTGCTAGGGTAATTTAATTAATTTACTTATTTTTGCTTTGGCCGTGTCTCGAAGTCTGTATGGCACTTTTTGCGAAAATTTGTACCGGCGTCAAAGAGAATGAACAGAATACAAAAGGAACCCAAACTAAAACAATTTTTGCAGTAATGATCTCAGTTACAGACAAACCTTTATGCCATCACAATGATTTGGAGGACAATATAATCACATACAAATTCTAAACATTTAAAGTTATGGGCTTTAAAGTCATTTGTGCCTGATATCCAAAATGCCCTCATTTCTAAACAATGATTTTCATAAATTTTTAAGTAAGTATGCCATACTGTTGATAGGTTTGAACAATTAAGGTAAGCTTTAAGTTGCTTTCTGTGTCTTAACTTCATTCTCAACACACATTCCCACACACACACCCACACATTCTGTGACAGCATCCCATTGTTAGAGACAGACGGTCACATATATAGTTCAATCATTGTTCGTAAGGACATACAATAGCCACAGATAAAAGGGGTGTCACCTGCAGCAGACCATTTGGGTGTCCTCGGGAAGTCTGGGGCAATGTATTTTCCTTCCTGGGAACGTTCACACTTGGCAATCACCACAACTCTCAACAGAATACTTAGGCTGCATTCACACCAGATCAGGCAATGCGGCAAAAACGGCAGTCTTCCCATTTATTTGAATGGGGGTATTGCGTTTAGGCTGCGGCAGTGGGGACAACATGGGGTGCCGAAAAAAACGCAGAGGCCTGCGGCAAGAAAGTTGAACTAGAATCAACTTTTGCCGGAACGCAACCCGACGTCACGCTGCAGTGGCCAATCACGTAAGTTGTTTAAATTACTATGTAGCAGTCCGCTGTTTACTGAGCAACTGTCAGATGAATTACTGACGCGATTCATTTCCTAAGATTTGATTTTATGATCGGTCATCGTGATTTGACAGTACCGGGTAATGGGACGAGTACCGAAACAATAATTACTAGCTAAATATCATTCCGAACTTCGGAATTAAGCTGTATAAAAGATTCGCTATTTAGCAGTTCTTGCATGTTAGTTTATTGTACCTAGCACTATGGAGTTCATGGACCAAACGATAATACTCTCCCAGTTGTGTCCTTGCTTGCTTTATTTTGTGTACCCAGCTTTGACGTCTGCGTCTGGCTGGCAGTCTACGCTGCAAAACAACGATAGCAAGAAGCTTCCTTCGGTTTGTGTTTGTGTCCATTTCTTTATTTTTTTGAGTTAGCGGACAGGAAATGGTGGGGGGGGGGGTTTAAAGTTCATGACACATGACGTTACACAAATGGGCCAGGTAGTGACACGCACCGCCGCACAACCCTGCGGCAAGGTGCCGCATTGCGTGATCTGGTGTGAATGCAGCCTTAAACCCTCACTTCCGGCTGTCTCGTGAGATTTGAATGGAGTGCTTGTCAAGGCACCGTGGTGAGTCTCCCTTTGTGCATAAAAATAAAACCTTTTCAATTGGAAAGTGGTCCTCAGTGTGTTACTTCACCGGTCCCGACTTGGTTCCACAAGGGAGAAGATTCCCAAAAGACATGGCGATGATGATGGGATAGGAAACATCTCCTAGTTGGATAAAATGATAATCAACTTGAGGGTGAGTATTATCTCATTTACCTCCCTCATTTAGGTGTTGGCTGTCCTTGAACCAAAGTGGAGTGACTCCTATTTCTTTGATAAAGGAAAGATGTGGAAAGGGGTGGTGTAGTGACTGAACCACTGACTGACTAATAGGCACCGAGCTAGGGTGCCGGGGTCATGATCCCCATGGAACCCAGGAGCGTTATTGTGGGTGCTTTCGAGTGCCATTGTGGGTGCTTTCGGGTGCCATTTTGGGTGCTTTAGAGCACCATATACACTACCGGTCAAAAGTTTTAGAACAACTTCATTTTTCCAGTTTTATTGAAATTTAAGCAGTTCAAGTCCAGTGAATGAACTGAAATATTACAAAGGTAAGTGGTAAATTGCCAGTGGTTTAAAAAAAAAAAAAAAAAAGTTTAGGTTACCAAAAACTGAAAAATAATGTAAATATCCATCATAAAAAGGCCTTTTTCAGGGAACAAGTAACAGCTTTTCTGCAGGAATGGAAGCAAATTAAGCCTTGAAAGTGGATGCAAACAATTCCTACAGGTGTCCCAACTTTTGCTGATTACTTACAAACCCTCTGGCTGTATAAAATCAGTGTTGGAACAGACTGTATTACTACACCCTCCAAAGCATTATTCGGACAGTACTGCACTGCAGGAAGTAGTATATTGCTATCATAATGGCAAGAAAAAGGCAATTAACAAAGAAAGACAGACAGACCATTATTACCCTTAAAAGTGTAGGTCTTTCCTTTTGAGAAATTGCAAAGCAAGCCACGGTGTCAGTGAGTACAGTTTCCTGCACCATCGAAAGGCACTTTGAAACTTGAGGAAAGAGACAGGAAGAGGTCCGGCAGACCCAAAGCCACAACAGAATCAGAATACAAGTTTCTGAGAGTCAACAACTTGCGTGATAGGCGGCAAAAAACAGCAGGGTTCTACAGTGCAAGTATTTCACTCGCATTTGCCCCTAAAAATAGATGTGTGAGAACTGGAAAAAAATAATTTCCGAGCACAGTGTGCGAGTAAAGATTACAACCTACCGTAATCTTTTTTCCCCTCTGCTGCTAATCGTTCAAAAACTACAAGTCCCACATTCCACAAGCCGCAATGCGCCAATCACAGTAGTTTTCTGTGATGACGCAGCCGGTGTCAAGTGAGAATAAGGTGAACAACACTGAAAAAGTGTCGGTATGATAGGCTATAAGTTAACGTTATACGTGCAGACATCGCTAAAAATGAAGCCCATTAATTTTTATTTTGAGCGAAGAAGAGACAAGGAGAAAGAGGAATCCGGCGAGGGGGATTCACAAGGTTCAACTAACGAGGCTTTGCAAGGTTTAACTGAGGCGGCTAACGTTAAGGATAACATGGCGGCTTGTAACGACAGGGCGGCTGAGAACAACGTTAGTGAAGCTACCGTGACTACCGCTGTCACTTACATTACATTACATTACAGGCATTTAGCAGACGCTCTTATCCAGAGCGACTTACACAACTTTTACATTGTATCCATTTTATACAGCTGGATATATACTGAAGCAATTTCGGTTAAGTACCTTGCTCAAGGGTACAACGGCAGTGCCCCACCCGGGAATCGAACCTGCGACCT
This sequence comes from Anguilla pacifica, assembly GCA_039654925.1. Taxonomy (NCBI): domain Eukaryota; kingdom Metazoa; phylum Chordata; class Actinopteri; order Anguilliformes; family Anguillidae; genus Anguilla; species Anguilla pacifica. The sequence continues at coordinate 30,409,443 of CM077290.1, read as the reverse complement.
TTCGGTTACAAGCCCAGTTCCTTACCCACTGTGCCACACTCCGTCCGTCACTTCAATGTGCACTGGACCTGACGGAGGGAGAACATATAGATTTAATGCGAATTGGCTCAAAATGTTCCCATGGCTAGAGTTTGAAAACAATGTCATGTTCTGCAAATATTATAGAGGGCAGAAACAGGCGGGCAACTCGTAGTTCATGTCAGGAAACCTGCATTTTAACTCTGTTAAAATTTTAACTCTGTTAAAATGCAGTGTCAATATTTTAAAAACTGTTTCAATGTTTCAAAAAGTTGTTTCAGTGCTTCAAAAAAAAAAAAAACTTTCAAATATTTTAAAAAGCTCTTGCACTATTTTATTTAAAATGTGTTTCAACATTTCAGTGTTTTAAAAAGCCGTGTCAATGTTTTAAAAGCTGTTTTCAATGTGTCAGATTTTCAGAAAATATGTTTCAATGTTTCAAAAAGCTTTGTCAATATTTTAAGGCCCATGCCTGGTGTCTAGATACTAGGGTCTTCCACTTCCATAGTCCTCCACTGGTTTTTACATCATAACTGCACACAAGGAGAAGGAGCACACACACGCACGCATAGTATAAATATGTATGCAATAAACTGTTTGTTAATAAACTCTGTTACTTGAACATTTTTCACTGTGCTCCTAAATTTCTTTGTGTGCTCCTAAATCTTTTCATTTAGGTGGTCAAATGTCAAGGTCACTGTGACCTCACATCCGTCCCATTCTCTTGTGAACGTGATATCTCAGGAACGCCTTGAGGGAATTTCTTCAAATTTGGCAGAAACATCCACTTGGACTCCACAGGGGAGTGCTGTTGAGCGAATAGTCCCGGTTATGATTCACATGGTTGTGTTAAGCTGGGCGTCCACATGGTGTGTATGGGATGACCTGGACCAGACAGGGGCACAGTATTCTGCTGCAGAGTATGCAAGGGCCAGTGCTGAGGTACGCAGTGTGGGGGCTGCTGCCCCCCATTTTGAGCCTGCAAGCTTTTGACCAGTAGTGTAGTTGTAGAACGTACGTTTTCGGCCTTTTGCCGCTTTGGTAAAAAGGACAAAACTTTAGTGACTGGTCTGTGACTTGCAAAAAACTGGGCTGTGTGCCAGTGTGTGCAAGAAGAGAACCAATGCGAGTGAATGCGTGAGAGAAAGTGGTTTGCTTGTTCCGAACTCAATTTGGGTCTTGTGTCTGTAAACTTTGTGTGTTAGTTGAAGTGCTTGAATGTCTGCAGAAAATGTTGTATTGTTGTGTCAGGCCCGTTTTGCTATGGGCTGAGCTCAATTTGTGTCTTGCATTTGGAAACGTTATGTGCGTGCGGTGAAGTGCTTGACTGTCTGCAGAATAACACCGTATTGTTGTGTTAGGCCTATGAGATTTAGTTTGTTATATACTGTGTGGACAATATATCATATACAGAACATAATAGCCTATATATAGAATAATCGTAAATAGTACTATAAACAGGTAGAGATTCTGGTCTGATAGCCTAAGGTCCGTGGACACTATACGAGTCCGAAATAAGTGAGTAAGTTTCACAAGTGTGAATCCGCAATAGCTGCGACCGCACACGCAGTGTAGCACAGTGGGTAAGGAACTGGGCTTGTAACCGAAAGGTCGCAGGTTCGATTCCCGGGTAAGGACACTGCCGTTGTACCCTTGAGCAAGGTACTTAACCTGCATTGCTTCAGTATATATCCAGCTGTATAAATGGATACAATGTAAAATGCTATGTAAAAGTTGTGTAAGTCGCTCTGGATAAGGGCGTCTGCTAAATGTCTGTAATGTAATGTAATGTAATGCATGCATCCACGCCCACACCCTCACACAAACACGTGACCTGTTCTTTGGCTCATGACCAACCTTTCCACAAAATCTTTTGCAAATCTGTGAATACATTTGGGAGTTATGCACCTTTTTGTGAAAGGCCACGCCCATCGCCACACCCCCTCTTAGTCAATTGACCTTGAAAGTTACTCAGCTCTACCTTCGGGCATAACCAACGCCCATGCCAAATTTCAGCCTCCTGGTGCGAAAACTGTGGCCGCTACGGGGTGGGACACTTTTTGTGGACCAACCGACCGACAGACAGACCGACAGACAGACAGACAGAGCTATAGAGCTGCAGGTCGCAGCTAAAAAAGAATTAATGATAATAATAGTAAACCATAAGAATTTCTCCTATATTCCCTTTAATATGATAAAGTGCAAGATGCCTACTTTCCTTGCCCTTAGCAACCCTCTTACACACAGGGATTTCACTACAGACAAGTATTTTACACCTTTGTACTAGCTGTGTATTGTTCATAATGGTTAATCTACAGATCCCGGAAGAGTTATCAATCGTGGGACTAGAACTGGTGAAAGATGTTAAGTGAAGAGGTTAGGAAAGCTGCTATGGAAGCGATTGTGCCTAGATATAGTGCCGTAATTAAGGCTAATCCACATTTCCTTTTGAAAACACAAACTAATCAAGCTATGAGTAAGTGGTGGTGCAGCCACAAGAATTGCATGGAAAAAAAGAAAGAAGCTAACAGTACATGGTGGTAGGCGGTCTGCATCCTTTTGATGTGTATACTCTAACTAGAGCTAAATGTCCCGAAACAGATTTTACAAATCACAGAAATTCAGAATGGACTACACCAGGCAATGGGTGATACTGTAGAAATATGTCAGAGAGCTGTAATGCGAGCCCTTGGTACGGGAACTGATCTGTGTGCTGTGTTCTCCACTAGGGAACAAGGTGAGAATGAGCCTTTTGAGAGATATACTGAAGAGAATTTTAAACTCTATGTATTTTACGGTAATCCAGGGAATGAACTGAGTAGAGACAGTGGTGATTTTCTGACTGTGGTAACTGATGGTAGTCTTCCCATTTTTAGAAACAAAGCTGGAGAAATTGGCTATGCTCCGAGAGATTGTAGTGCCATATTGGCATGGGCTGCGTTTAACCAAATGGAATAATAAAAAGTTAAGGGAAAATTTAAACCAAAACCTACAGTGCAGGTTTTCAATTATTTAGTTAAAAGCAAACGCTTTTGGTGTAGTACATGAATATTCAAGCTTCTGGGTGAATAGGAGACTCCTAACTAGCGCAGGAGCCCCAATACAAAATGAGGGAGTAGTGAAAGAAACTAACTAAGCAATTGTTCTTCATTTTAGGATAAGACTGGGTGTCACAGCCACCAGTGGTGCACCTCTCAGTGAAAGCAGGACCAAGTAATTAAGATTAGCTTTTACCCTTTGAAATTCTTACAGGTCGAACCATGAGGACTCCTGGTGATATTTGTATTGGTAAAGGTGAATTACATTTGTGGCTGACTGTTTCGTTGAATATTGCAGACTTTTGTCCTAAGTGTGTTTCACAGGATTACAGAATTGGACCAGACCCAGCTGAAACATGGCTGCTTGAATCTGGAGACCAGGTCCTGGTGAAAACATATCAGAAGACATTTGATCCAAATTTGGTCCAGACCACACATGGTTCTGCTCACAATTCCATCAGCTGTTTCCAGTGACCGGAACTCCAGTGTAGTTCCGCATTACATGGTTGAGAAAATACAAGGGTGAGACCCAACAGGGACGATAAGAAAATACTACCAGCACACTGCTATTATGCTCCCAAGTGATTTTTATTTAACTAAAATCCGTGAGCAGTGAGTCACTGCTCACAGATTTTAGTTAAATAAAAATCACTTGGGAGCATAATAGCAGTGTGTTAGTAGTATTTTCTTATCTTGCATTATTCTTCTCTTTTACAAGGCACCTGCGCTAAATTTTGGATGTGTGTATGCCTTTATTATTATAATTGAGACCCAACATGGGGCACAATAATCCCCATCTACTCTTCTGGCCCCTGGGGGCTATTTCTCCGTGTGTATCCATTCAGACACACGTTTCTACAGTACAGGAATGTGCACAAACCCTACAGACTGCATTTGGATCTGGGATGGCCTCATAGCTATTAAACACAAGGACATTTTTGTCATTATGTTGTAATGTTGTATTAATCTGGAAGAATCTGAGAGTGTGGGCTGATACAGGAATAGGTTGGGAGGAGGCAATTAAAGCATCGGAAAAGTTGTACATTAATTAGGATAAAACTGCTGCAAGACTGGAGGAAGATGGTTGTCCCATTCCGAAGGCCATATACAAATAGCCATTCAGCTAAGAGGTGAGGCACAATCAGTTGAGGCCAAAAAGTTATATACAGCTAGGCTAAAGATATTCAAATTCAGTTTCACAACTCTGCACATTTCATGTTACCATACATTTCTTTTGGCAAGTCAATTATGGCATCTGCTTTGTTCACATCAGAGGTAATTTTAAAACAATTGATTAGAGACAGATTTATTTCAGCTTTAATTCACTATATCAGAATTCCAGTGGATCAAAAGTTTACATACACCAAGTTGACAGTCTCTTTAAACAGTCTAGAAAATTCCAGAAATTGAAGGGATGACTTTATAGAAGCTTCTGATTGGCCAACTGTCATAACTAGGAGTTAATTGACAACTTTGGCTGTATTTAAGGGCCTACCTTTAGAGCCACTGCCTTTTTGCCCTTGATAGCATCAGAAAATTCAAGCAACTCAGCCAAGACCTCAAAAAAAAAATTGTGGATCTCCACAAGTCCGGTTCCTCCTTAGGAGCAATTTCCAAACAACTGAAGGTACCACAAGCATCTGTACAAACAATTGTATGCAAATATAAAAATCTTGGGCCCACACAGACACTGCATCGTTCAAGGAAGGACTCCCAGGGCTGAACAAACTTTGATCAGAAAGGTGCAACTGAACCCCAAGACAACAACAAAGGAACTGGTGAAGGAGTTTGAGGCATCAGGTACCAAAGTATTGACATCCACCATTAAAAGAATCCTACATTGCCAGGGTCTGAAAGGCTATTGCGCGAGGAAGAAGCCCCTACTCCAAAGCAGGCATAAAAAAGCCAGAATTAATTTTGCAGGTGATCACCAGGACGAAGACCTAGCCTTTTGGAGGAGTGTTCTCTGGCCAGATTAAACAAAAATTGCACTGTTTGGTCATAATGATCAGTGCTATGTATGGAGGAAAAAAGGTGAGGCTTTTAATCGAAGAATATCTGAAGTGCGGGGGTGGCAGCATCATGTTGTGGGGGTGTTATGCTGGAAAAGAGACTGGTGCAATTCAGAAAAGATGGCATCATAAGGAAGGATTATCTATAAATACTGAAGCAACACCAAGACATCAGCTAGAAAGTTAAAACTTGGTAGCAGCTGGGTCTTCCAGCAGGACAATGATCCTAAGCATACCTCCAAAGTTGTAACAAAATGGCTCAAAGACAACAAAGTAAAAGTATTGGGCTGGCCATCACAAAGCCCTGACCTGAAGCCCATAGAAAAATCGTGGACTGAAATGAAAAAGCCGAGCAAGGAGGCCCACAAACCTGAGTTACACCAGTTCTGTCCGGAGGAATGGGCAAAAATTCCAGCAAAGTATTGTCAGAAGCCTGTGCAAGGCTACCCCAAGCGTTTGATTCAAGTTAAGCAGTTAACTGCATGGACCCGGATGACGCCTTTTGGCATCATAAATCACTACAATTTGTCGTCAACAAAGATCTTTGTAATTTCCGAAGCAGACTCGATTTTATTTTTTTTTAATCAATGAGGGGAGGGTCTGAACTTTGAGTGGCATGCATCTTTAGCCATTCAGGTACAATCTATGGTGCGGTGCTTTAACTATGTCAACAAAACACACCCAAATTTTCGCGTGAGGTAAGCAATGGAGGCCAGTGCCAGACTTCATGCTACTGAAAGTTTGTTTGTAAAAGCTTTTTTCATTTTGAATTCATTTTGAAATGGTTCCAAATTGGGATGCAAATTTAAAGGAATTTCCTTAATCGATAGTTGTTAACCTTAACAAACAATCGTCGATTCATTGATAACATAAACGCTAAATACAGCTTATGATATACAGAATACAAAATGCATGTCATATTCCTCAAAGATTTATTGTAACATTTGAGAAACAGGCATTCTTGTAGCATAACAAAATAGAATATGAAGGCGTGTAGGCTATTTTAATAGGGAAAACAAATTGCACTCCATCTCGTCTGTTGCAAGCGAAACCATTTCTCCGCTACGCGCTAGCAGCATCAACATAATCCCTCTTGAAATGGGAAGCTGCATTTGTTATTGCTTCACTTCCAGCGCTTTGGTGGCTGGGGTGCTGTGGTTGAAGTGTTTTACCAACCTGCCAGCTGCTGCAATGACCCGGTTCAGGTAGGCAGCGAATCCGTTGTTGACGGCCAGTTGTAAAGTATGTGCGAAGCATGGAACTGAGTGCCAACTGACTCGTGTGGGGTTGTTCGCTGAGACGATGTTCCGCGCGTTGTCGTGAACACAGGCTATTACTCGTCCGGTGAGTCCCCATGACTCCACGGCCTGGTTCAGCTTCTCAACTAAATTATCGGCTGTATGTCTCACGGACATGCTCTTTGTGAGCAGGACCGCCGACTTCACCTGCCAATCCTGCTAAATGTAGTGGCAAGTGACTGTGATGTAGCTTTTTGTAGTTAGTGCAGTCCAACAATCGGTTGTGGAAGCTACATTTGTCATTGCTAGCTGTGTTTTTAGCTCGGCTTTCCTCCCGTTGTAGCGTGCTTCAATGCAGGTAGTTATGGTACCTCTAGAAGGGATACGATACCCTGGCTCGAGGAAGTTTATTAGCTCTTGAAATCCCTCGCCGTCAACGGTGCTTATTGGTATCATGTCCTTTTCCATGTTGCAGATCCTCTGAGTAATACCCTCCGCTCGTCTATCGTCACATACCCTCTTTGCCAACACTAAGGTGATGGTAGGTTGCGATCCACTTGGCCCTGGTAGCACAGTTGGATGTACGCTGTTTAGATGGTACATTAACAAAGTGGTTGAGTCGTTATACTCCAAAACAGCACCAAAGGTACTGCAATGGGCATCATTGTCGTTTTTCAGTGTGAAATATTCCCACAATGGACTACGTTTTGCCTGCTTCATTTTTGTGTCTTGTGTAGGCTAAACTTTGCGGCCTCTTCAATAATTTGGGGCCCTCGCATGGAGGGGACACCTTAAATCATTATTACATTTCACACAAAAACTCCCGTTGATACAATTAAAACAAGACCGCAGATTGTTCAGTTAATTGTTTAATTTGAAATCTTATCGATTAAATTCTTATTAGCAATTAATTGGTAGTCAATTAATTGTTAACATCTCTAGTTCCAAAGATGCGTTTGAAGAGACACATGGATGCTAAAAAAGCTTTTGAAGCTATTATTACACACAGTGAGTAAGATTAAGGTTCTGCAAGAGTGGAATTTTTTTTGCAGAACCACAGTACACAGTTAGTGTATAATTCGTCCAGGTGCGTAGAGCTGCTGAAATCCATCCCGCTAGAGTTGGCTAAGTATCTGCTTTCATTTGCAAATTATGTACCGCTTTAGATTTAAACTTTTCCCTGTGGTTTCCGTGTGTTAACTGTTCATTGTGTTAGGTTACTATCTGGCGCTTTTTGATGCTTAGAATTGATAGATTGGCTACTTTGGCTTAGTGATTGCGATTACTGTATTATTACTGACTGTGAACTTGTGTAATCAGCGCGTTATTTGATTCAGATTTTCAATTGTTAATTAGGTGCACTCGGAGCGACGCTAGTGGCGCTCCCTCCTAGTTTATGTGTCAGCTCCCCATTCCAGTCTGCTCTCTCCCCCTCAGAAGGCGCTTACAGCGACGTGGCCCCCCTCTCCAACCTCTGCTACCCCCCGCTGACCCCCTGTGAGAACTTCACGGTCACAGGGGGGCTATGGAACTGCCAGTCTGCTACGCGCAAGGCTGACTTCATTTCTGCCTATGCCTCCCTCTTATCCCTTCAGACAACTCTGCTACTCCTGCTGCCCTCTCATCCTCCTACTCCTTCTCCCACACCCCCCGGCTATCTGGCTGTGGTGGTGGTACTGGTTTATTGATCTCCCCCACTTGGAAATTCTCTGTTCTCCTCCTCCCTGACTTGTCTATATCCACTTTTGAATACCATCCTGTCTCTATCACCTACCCTACTAACCTCTATATTGTTGTTGTTTATCGTCCCCCGGGGCCCCTGGGAAGTTTCCTGGATGAGCTAGACACCCTGCTTAGCTCCTTCCCTGAGGACGGCACCCCGCTGATCCTCCTGGGAGATTTTAACATCCACCTAGAGTTCCTCCCAGTCTGCTGCCTTCCTACCACTACTCCAATCCTTCGACCTCTCCCTACAACACTCTCCCCCAACCCACAAGGCAGGCAACCTCCAAGATCAGATCTTCCTAAGGAACTGCTCCAGCTCCAATCTCACGGTTACCCCCCTGTACGGTTAACTCTCGTCAACTGTTCTCTATTTTCACCTCTCTCCTCAGCATACTGCCTCCCCCACCCCAGTCTTCCTTCACTGCAGATGACTTCGCAGTATTCTTTGAAGAGAAGATTGCAGACATCCGCAGCTCCTTTGCCCCCTCTGCGTCCTCTGCGCCCTCCGCCCCCTCTGCCCCATTTCTCCACATTCTCTCTCCTCACAGACTCTGAAGTTTCCCAGCTCCTGCTCTCCCACCGCCCTACCACCTGCGCTCTCGACCCTATCCCCTCATCTCTCCTCCAGGCAATCACACCAAACATCCTCCCATTTGTCACCTCCTTTGTGAACTCCTCCCTGTCTTCTGGATGTTTCCCCTCATCCTTCAAGAGGGCCCACATCACCCCACTGCTGAAGAAGCCCACACTAGACCCCTCAGTCATCCAGAACTACCGCCCGGTATCTCTCCTTCCTTTTCTATCCAAAACGCTAGAACGAGCTGCATCTAACAAACTCTCTGCTTTCTTCTCTCAGAATAACCTGCTTGACCCCCACCAGTCCGGCTTCAAGCCTGGCCACTCGACAGAGACTGCACTCCTCTCAGTCAGCGAGTCACTGCATGCCGCACGAGCATCCTCCCTCTCCTCTATCCTGATTCTGCTAGACATCTCTGCTGCTTTTGACACTGTGGAGCACTCCATCCTCCTGTCCTACCTGGCAGCAACAGGGATCTGTGGCACAGCCCTTGACTGGACTGAGTCCTACCTCGCTGATCGTTCCTTCCAGGCTGCCTGGGCTGGCAGAGTATCGCCGCCCCGTCCCCTCGCCACGGGAGTTCATCAGGGCTCAGTCCTTGGTCCCCTTCTTTTCTCCTTATACACCAGATCCCTTGGCCCTGTAATCTCTGGCCATGGCTTTTCCTATCATTGTTATGCTGATGACATACAACTCTTTCTCTCCTTCTCCCCATCGGACACACAGGTCCCTGCCCGCATCCCCGCTTGCCTGAGGGACATCCAGAGCTGGATGGACAATCACCACCTGAAGCTCAACCCGAGTAAGACGGCGCTAATCTTCATTCCTGCTCTAACCTCTCCTCTCCTTGATTTTTCCATTTCCCTAGGGGACACCTTAGTGACATCACCCTGTGCCAAGAATCTTGGAGTGGTGATGGACAACAGGTTGTTCCTCTCAAAGAACATCGCAGCGGTAAGCCGGGCGTGCAGATTTTTTCCTGTACAACATCCGGAGAATCCACCCCTTTCTCACCACCTTCTCAACCCAGCTCCTGGTCCAAGCAATAGTACTATCCCGCCTGGACTACTGCAACTCTCTTCTGGCTGGACTACCGGCATCTGCCATCAGACCCCTGCAACTCATTCAGAATGTTACAGCTCGTCTGATCTTCAACCTCCCCAGACACTCCCACGTCACTCCCTTGCTCACTACCCTCCACTGGTTGCCTGTTATGGCTTGCATCAAATTTAAAACATTGGTCCTAGCATACCAGGCAGTCAAGGGATCAGCCCCAGCATACCTCCACAAGATCTTCAAACCCTACATGCCAACCAGACCCCTCCGTTCCGCTACCTTAGGACTCCTGGCACCTCCCCCTCTTCGCACTTGCGCTTCCCGATCACGTCTCCTGTCTGTTCTGGAATGACCTTCCCTTGGAGGTCAGAACAGCTGAGACCCTGACCACCTTCAAGAGACAACTGAAGACTCACCTCTTCTGGCTGCACCTCTCCTCATCCCTCCCTACCTCCCTGTAATCTCTAAATTGACTGTAAGCTTAGGGTTGTAACTAGGAAGCTGTTTCTTAGTTGACTTAGTTAATGCACTCGTGTCTTAACTACTGCTTGTATTTTTTGCATAGACTGCGTTGTTGCTGTTCTTGTTTGTGTTAGATTAACCTACAGGGTCCAAGTTGAACTACGCGGTTGTTCCCTGCACTTGGAACGGTACTTCTCTCTAGGGTTTTCGACACACTTGTTCCTGGGTATGGTTATACACTTTGTTGGACATCGCTCTGGATAAGAGCGTCTGCCAAATGTCTGTAATGTAATGTAATTTAATGTAATGAACCGAGGATGAATAATTACTTTTCTTTGGCATGGATCCATTTGAAGACAATATCGGGTGAGTTCTTCTAGTCTTTGAATCCGTCATTGTGCTGAGAATTTTCTAAACCATTTTTATTGATAGTATTTGCGTTTCTCTGCAAACGCGTGAAAACACGCTCGTATAATAAAACAATGACGGTAAATATATATATAAAGTCTGCAGTGTTCAGTTGCTACCATAATGTAACAAACTTTCTTGTGTTTACAGCTGCAGTTTCTTGCTACAATTACTAATATTGAATATAAATAAAAGATGCAATTTATGCTGTAGTCTGCCAATGTCTAAATAAATAATACGGTACTCTATCGCAGCATGCAGGTAGCAGGGATGGCGAGTTGATATTTCGTTTTTTTTTTGTTGTATAAATAATAAATGTTGTATTTATTATTTGAAATATGTATTATTATTCTATCTGTCTCTGAGGCACTCTTTAATGTACATTCTCTGCTAAGCTGAGCAATGGATTGTAATATGTGTCTGACACCTTTTTTTCTCAGGGAACTGCTATCAGCACATCAATGCACTGCCCCGCCTCCAATCCCCTCAGCTCTGCCATCAACTCTACCTGCTACCTGCCCCCCCACACCCCGTAACTCCAACAGCAGTTAAAATAATATAGTAATAATAAAGTAAAAATAAAGTGATATTTTTGTTTTCTTTGTAGTTCACTAGTGTTCAAAAACAAAGAAAATTTTTTTATACCATAAATAAAAATAAATGTTTATTTATGGCATTTGGTTCTTGGTCATTAGTTATATATACATATACATATAGTCAACACAATAACGCATGTTCTGTTATGATGAACGTTTGTCCGACCCTTATGCTGCGTTCAAGACAACTCGGAACTAGTAAAAAACGAGGTCCGACTTGTGAAAAAAGCAACTGAATGGTCGTAGAATTTGGAATTATAAGTCGGAAATTTGAGCATCATTTCTGAGCTCCGACTTGCGGATTGGTGACGTCACATTAAAGGAGTAACATGGTGGTTGTCTGTGACACTTGGCAGTTGTCTTTAGGCTAAAACAAAACAAATGTGCATAATTTTTTTATTATTCAGTCATTTAAATGTATTTCATGCATTTTTATTTGGGTGTGTGATTATGTGATATGCGTTAGTATCGTTTATGTTTCCCATTCATTATAGCAATATGTGAAATTTAAAAGTTACGATATCCATCAGCAACTTTTTTCACTAGCCAGCTTAACTAGAAAATGTTATTTTGCTCAGAAATAAATGCTGCAAATGATATGGTAAATGGTAAATGGACTGCATTTATATAGCGCTTTTATCCAAAGCGCTTTACAATTGATGCCTCGCATTCACCAGAGCAATTAGGGGTCAGGTATCTTGCTCAGGGACACTTCGACATGCCCGAAGGGGATCGAACCGGCAATTCAGTCATATTTCAGAAAATTACATTACATTACAGGCATTTGGCAGACGCTCTTATCCAGAGCGATGTACAACAAAGGGTATAACCATAACCAGGAACAAGTATGACGAAAACCCTAGAGAGAAGTACCGGTCCAAATGCAGGGAACAACCGTGTAGTTCAACTTGGACCCTGAAGGTTAAACTGATTAACACTAACACAACGAGAACGGCAACAACGCAGTCTATGGAAAAAATACAAGCAGTAGTTAAGACAGTTAATGCACCTAAGTCACCTACAAAACAGCTGCCTAGAAACACCTGACAGTGATACCATATTTACATTTCAGTACTACTGCAGCCTAACTGGTTTTGCGTTTTCACTCTATTTACTCATTTTATATACTCCTTAACAATAAAATAAAGCAGCGTTTTCTGTGGGAATCCATGTTTTCCTGAGTAAAACAGCGCGAACGCAGTTTTTCATGGGCATATTGTTCAGCAGAAGGGACCTGTCCTGTCGTCCGACAATGTAAACAGGCTTGTCTGTTTAAGCAACTGGCTCGGTGCAAATAAATAGAAGTATAGCCTAACTGTTGTATCCAAAAAATGGAAGTATAGCCTAACTGCAATATCCTAGTTCAAGTCCTAGTTCTGTATTATATTCCCTTTCCACTGTTTCCTGCTCACTTTATTTGTTTGTTTTATTTTGGATCATCCCGTTTTGATCCCACATAGTAGAAGGGGATGTTTTTGTGAGCCTTTATTTTCCCCATGTGAGGTTGGACATAATTACGTTGCGATGCATTGAGGTCTATCGTTTTGTGTTAATGCTTAAAAAACGGGATGTTTTAGTGAACGTTTATAAGCGTAAAGTTGGACACACTACATTGTGAGTACTCGTATTACTAAATAATGTTAAATTTAGCAGGTCAATATGCCCATCTGATGTTGCCTGTTGGGCTTGAGTTTGCCATGTTACGATTTGAGCATATTTTGTTATGCTAAATGCAGTACCTTTGAGGGTTTCTGGACAATATTTGTCATTGCTTTGGGTTGTTCATTGATTTCCAATAATAAATAAACATAAACATAATAAAATAAACAAATAAACATTTGCATAAACCAACCATATTTGTTCACTCCTACGTTGATAAGAGTATTAAACACTTGAAAAATATCCCTTTAAGGTAGTTACATTTTGAACAGATAAAAAATGTGCATGCAATTAATTTGTGATTAATCGCGATTAAATATTTTAATCGATTGACAGCCCTTATATATATATATATATATACACACACACACACACACACACACACACACACACACTAACCGGCCACTTTATTTTGTACACCTTGCTAGTACCTGGTTGTCTTCTGCTGCTGTAGCCCATTTGCTTCAACGTTTGACGTCTTGTGCATTCAGAGATGCTCTTCTGCATACCTCGGTTGTAACAAGTGGTTATTTGAGTTACTGTTGCCTTTCTATCAGCTCGAACCAGTCTGGCCATTCTCTTCTGACCTCTGCCATCAACAAGGCATTTGCGCCCAGAGAACTGCCACTCACTGGATATTTTCACTTTTTCGGACCATTCTCTGTAAACCCTAAAGATGGTTGTGCGTGAAAATCCCAGTAGATCAGCAGTTTCTGAAATACTCAAACCAGCCTGTCTGGCACCAACAACCATGCCACGTTCAAAGTCACTGAAATCATCTTTCTTCCCCATTCTGATGCTTGGTTTGAATTTCAGCAGATCGTCTTGACCATGTCTATATGCCTAAATGCATTGCCTTGCTGCCACGTGATTGGCTGATTAGATATTTGCATTAATGTGCAGTTGAACAGGTGTACCTAATAAAGTGGCCGGTGATCGTGTATATATATATATATATATAGAGTATTTCAATTGTGCTTTTGGAATCAAAACATTTCCATCAACATTTTTAGGTCTAGTGTCCTTTCTGGTGCAAGGCTCAGGTGCCAGGCTCTTCATGTACATAATGCCACATTGAAAAGCAATGGAAAGTTCAACTGACATGATATTTGCTGTGGGTACTACATACAACCTGGCCTTACATTGCAGGATGTTTTAATTGTGGTGAGACATGTACTTCTGGAAATATATTCCAAAAAACATATTTTTTTCATAAAACGTAAATGAAAAATGTTTTGCTTTGAACTGCTATTTCTGATTATCTAACTCTTAGAAGTAGAATTTGGGTTGCCAAGAGATGTCTGATAAAACATTTATGTAATGCTTGGTGCTTCTTCTTAATTATCATGTAAAAAACTGTAAAAAATAAAGACAGGGAAAAACAGCCAAAAACCATTTTGGGTCCAAGGGTTTAAAAGGCAATGCCGCCAAATACTAACAAAGTGTATGTAAACTTTTGACCCACTGAAAATCTGATAGAGTACACAAAACCTGAAATAAATCTGTATCTTAGCTATTATTTTGAAATGACATCTCATGGAAATAAACTAGATATCCTAATTGACTTAACACAGGAAAGTTATGGTAACATGAAATATGCTGAGTTGTGAAAAATTTTGTTTCAATGTCTTCAGCCTAGGTGTATGTAAACTTTTGGCCTCAACTGTAAGCGATGCAGCCCTCCAGAGATGCCTGGCACATGCCCTAAATTGTGGACCAAAATTTTGACTGTTCTTTGAAGGAGACCCTCTGCTCACCTTAGTAGCTGTATCAATCAGACACTCTCATTTAATCATTAAAGTGTATCACATAAAATTGTTCGGTTAGGCTACCTTTGTTATAGAGTAGACGTAATTAGGAAACAGGGATCTGATATTGCAGGTTGGTGGGGAGCCACTGGGTCCACAGCGAATGCCATTTCTATTTTTGCTCCAGCATTTGCTTGAAATAGTATAGAACTGGCATGGCGCCAAATCAGCATGGAGGTTCAGTTGTTATAGGTGACCTGCTCACACCACATGTACCTGGTTGGGTGCGGCCAACAGTGCCAGGTCCCTGGGTGACGGTCAGGGAGGGGTCCCTGTCAGTAGTCGACGCCTGCTACGAGGGTGAGATCATCTGGGATGGGGTGCCAATTCCAGTAGGGCAGAAAGCTATACTGAAGGCACAGCCCATACACCCACTTGCTTTCCCATGCAATGGTCATGTGTGATTGCAGTGAGAGCCAATACTACCACTTGGTGTGGGTCGGGTTTGGACCTTTGTACTGTGGCTAAAAGCTTTGCGCAACACTTCCTACTGCACCAATCCAACTGGCACTTCTCCCACTATCGACTCTATTCTAGTCACTCCTGATGTCAGCACTAACACCTCTGTTCCAGCACTAGATAGCTGGGTGTTGAACCCCAATACCACAATGCAGCTAAAAAGGCAACAGCTGTGACCCAACACTGTTTACCGTAATTGCTGCTTTAACAGTAACGTTATGGCAACCTATCTGTGGTGCAGGTTCTCCCTCCTCCACTAGCCTTCTTTTTAAAATTATTTTTTAACACTCATCTCTGTCAAAAGTGAAAAGTTAACGTTTTCATTAGCTATCTAAGCTAACTTTAGCTGGGTGAATGCTGATATTAATCCAAATAATGCTGATAACTTTGCAGTCTTAGTCTTAGTTTATTTGGGCAGGCCGCCCAAATAAATTAATTGTGTGGGAAACACTGCACATCTACACCTGCCTCCTGAAGAGTGTTTCTGATCTGTTGGACAGCTGTTTGGGGTTTTTTCTTTATTATGCAGGCATGTGATTGGCAAAGGACAAAAAAGCATGAAAATATACAGAGCGCGGCACGGCACGACGCGGCAGCCCCCCTCTCCCACCGCACACACACACACAAACACACACACGCACAGTGACATTTCATACCTTTTCCAGAAATCTACTAGGGCCACAAGTTTGCTCCATAGTGCTGATCCAGAATCGGTCCTTAAATACAGGTAGGATCAAACTGGTGGCGGCTCCACTATAGCATATGGATGGTAAAGTATGACCCATGACTTATTTGAAAAAAAAAAAAAAACTTCAAGGTTTAAATGTGCAACATGCAACTATTTATAAGCCAAAAGAAGGCCTCAATTTTTTATGCCACTTTAGCCTTTGCAGCAAGCTTCATTAGAGCCTGCACACGCCTCTTCTGGAACTTGCATCTGGCACTCACAGCTATGGTTCTAAACACTCCGCGCTATGATGGCATTATAAACAGATTGACAAGCGTTTTTACATTTTTGTGCATGGTAGGTTTGATCTAAATTCAGTTACACAATATAGCGCTTTTTCTTTTTTCAAAGATAGTATTTCTTGATGTAATTGTGTCACCGAGTTAACACATGCCTACGCTTGCGGGTCAGGCACTTTCCACGGTAAGAAGAAATTTTAGGATAGCGCTTCCAACATTGCTTGTGTCGAAAGTGCTGCGATGGAAACAACGATAGATTTACCCAGGAGCCACATCCGTTCAAAATGTAAACAAGTAAGGCACTCTTCACGGTCGGGAAAAATTTTATGACGTTTAGATGTAAGGCACGTAGTAAATGTTGTTGTTTTTTTAAGTTGCTACGGTCATTAACTAGCATGCATAGTTAGTAACTTAATCATGTTAATTATCAAGCAAACATCAACAAACTATTGTTAAATAGAGTAACATTGGACTTCTAGGACTGGCTGTTGTTTTGTTATTTTAGCTAGCCTGGGCAGTTAAACACTGGTAAGCTATTGCTAGCTACATTTATCTAGCCATCTGATTAGCTACAGCGCGCACTTGGAAATAATAGCTAAATTGCACACAAACTATATTCAGATTACGAACAGGTAAATGGATAAACACCTACTTACCGGATTTGGGAGGGTATCTGTACGCTAAATTGGCTTGGATATCAATATCCTAAACACCAGCAATTCTCCGGCTCCAGTATTGATCCCATCTTCAGTTTGTTTGACTATGTGTGTGACTATCCGCTTTGCGCAAGGCAGAAGACTAGAGCAGAGGCGGGAAGCCCGAGCGCAGAATGTCACAGCTACTGTACGCAAGTGTGGAATTGGAAATGGAATATGTTGAGCTTGAGCTGAACGGAAACAAACATCCGTGTGGATACTTGGAAAGGAAAAAAAAAAAACTTCACGCACTTCAGCCTATAGATGCCCTCAAATCCTCTCTATTTCACTCGGGAAGCTCATACACTATCCCCCCCCCCCCCCCCCCCCAGAGCACAGAGCCAAATGAAAACAAGACATCTTGTTCCAAACATTATGGAGCCCACTGTAAGTACAGGTGTGCAGGTGTTAGTATATAAACAGGTGTGTAGGTGTTAGTATATGTACAGGTGTTTACCTTTAGGCAGTCAGGGTGAGTGATCTGGGCGCAGTTGGAACACTCCATCAGGGTAAGGGGAGTTTCATCAGCATCCTGATTCCCCTCACCACAAACAGCACACACTGCTGAGAGAGGTAGCCCCGGCTGCATGCGCACACACACAGAAGTCATGTACCACCACAGTATATTTAACCTTTAACTGTGCCATTCCTCACTGTACACACACACACAACCCTGCAGGTACTCACAGCGAGGCACTGTCTCAGTACACAGGTCTGTTTGAGCCGGCCTGGCCCACCGAACTTCTTCATATCGCGGCAGTAGTTGCAGTCGCCACACTCAGTGCGCAAACAGGCCTCGCAGCGCTTACAGCGCACCCTTCTCCTTCGCAGAGCCGAAATGGAGGACGGGGGTTTGACAGGACGTCGGGAGGGCTGGGGATGGGGCAGGCTGGACAGCCTGGGCCGCTGCAGCAGGAGGGGTGGTGGTAGGGGTTGGTACCATGAGGGCTAGGGGCAGGGTAGGGTGAGAAAGAAAGGAGTCTCATTTAAAGTAAAATGTTAGAAATGAAAACCTCCTCAGAGTAATGCAAAGTGTGGTGAAAAATTGGAAGCCTACTAAAAAAGCACCTGCGAGTCAGTGTGTAAGAATGCAAGTGTGCAGGGTATGCACGTGCCTGAGTGTGTAAATCTGTTGAGTGTGTTAGCATGTAGGTATGTTTAGTGTATTGGGTGTCCGCAAGTGTTTAAGCATTTAAGAACATTGAATGTATGAGTGTGCAAGTGTGCAAGCACGTGGGGTAGGTAGACTCACCCTTTTTGGCCACCTGACTATGGGTATCCCAGTGTAGGCCAGTTTGGGGTCGTCAGTGGCATGTTCCAGCAACAGGGTCTGAGCAGATCACACAGTCAGCCCATTTACAAGTGGTGATAGCTTATAGAGGCAAATAAACTGGGGGGGTGTGGATTTAATATCCACACTGATAACTTTGGTTTAATGACCATAAAGGCCTTTATGCCAGTCAGAAGGGTCAGGGCATTGCAGTTGTATGAGCTCTAGCACATGGTTCTGTTAGCCATTGGGTGTGGTTATCTTAGGGGTGGGCGATATGACGATATTAGATCATGAACGATTAAAATGTCTCCACGATCTGCCTTTCCAGAGAGATCGGGAGTATCAGGCTACAGTGAAACTACACATTCTATCAGTTGCACTGACAACGCTCATCCAAAGTTTTCTCAGCCAAACCTAAAATTACACTATTCGCTAGTCCCTGTTGCGCCTCCCCTAACAGACACACCAATAAACCAATAATAGCAAACAGTATGTAGCGCCTTGGATTTATTTTCCTCCCCCTTTTTTATTTGACAACATAGTGGCATGGCTGACACCACGGAGGAGTTGGTCCCTAAAACAAATTCAACGTCTGTGATATGGAACTAGTTTGGGCGCAAAACACCGTTATTTGCAAAGTTTGCATAGAAAATGTTCACGCAAAACTTTCCTTTAAACTAATCATTGATCTCAACCTGTTTTCACTAATTTTCCTTTATTACCAAGTGTGCCAACGATCAGACTAATCAAATGGCAAGTAGCCTAACACACAGCGTCTTCACACTGTGTTAGGGGGATAAAATCATAAATTCAATTTTTCTGTTAAAAATCCATTTTAAACACCAAGTAGTCTACACTTAACAAACAAGATCTGTTATCTACCGTGTTAGCTTTCAGAATAACCAGCAAAAACAAAACCTGCACTTCAAGACTGTTTACAATCTATGCATTGCATATATTTGCCATGAATACGAATGGGGAGAAAGAAGTGCATGTATCCGAAAATAATGTTGATTAAAAATGTGCACAATTTCGTACTGCAAATGAAAATAAATGTAGGCTATAAGGCCTAGGCTACTCGCTAAAACTGCCTATTTGGGGAGAGCTGGCTATATATGATAGTATTGAGTAGCCTATTTTATGGATTAATTGTATTGATACTCAAGGAAAAAAGTTTCTTAGTGATTAAAACAGATTTTTCCTAATCGCATTTATCATTTAATCTCCCTAACACAATGCGAGGAAGCTGTGTCCCTTTCCAATTGATTAGTCAGATCGTTTGCATGCTTGTTAATCACTGAAAATTAATTAAAACAGTTGGAGATCAATGATTGGTTTAAAGGAAAGTTTTGCACCCCACCAATTTTCAGCTCACCAGTCGCAGCTGCAACACGACAAACCTTTTTAATCATCTCAAGAGAAAGCATTGTTGAATGTTAATACTTTGCAGAATTGCACTTGATTAAAATCTGGTACTTTGGCCCAAATGGTCTCTTATTCTTCTTCTTTTAGGTTTTGTTTCCTTGAAGGGCAATATTTTCTTAAATAGGAATATTAGTTTGATTGCACTGTTCATTAACTTGCAAAATAGTCTTAAATACCAACATGAAAAAGAATCGTGATCATATCGTAGATCGTGATCATGCCTGAAAAAAATTGCGATATGATATTTTTGTCATATCGCCCACCCCTAGTTATCATTATGTTAATGGTAGCATATGGTAGTTGCAGTGTTAGCCCTAACGTGCAGTAGCGCCTGCATTAGCCCTAGTGCTCAGCTACATTTGTGCCTGTGTTAGTCCTAGCGTGCAGTCGTGTCTTTGCCCGAGTTAAGTAGGCAGTAATACTCCAAACAACGTGATAACTTTTTTGAAAAAAAAAAAAAAAACACCGGCTAACATATCGCTGAACATCATTGTCAGTATACTCTATAAAAACTATTCTTTGTCTTACGTCACTCCATGTCGCTAGGTGTGCAAACATGTCACACAGATTGTTCCACGTTGCTTTTCACAATTCAGGATCACTGACATCCAACTTCTTGGAAATTTGGGCTATTTCAAGTTTCAGCACATTTTGTCATCTTTAAAATGTCTGTGAGATTCATCAAAAAGATGACAATATCTTTGCACGAGTTCAGCAACTCTTCGTTCAAAAGTATTCATTTCAAAAGTATTCCAGTCACAACTAAGACTATGCTACAACAGGACAGTACAGTGATGAGAAGAACTCAACTGTGATGCAAACAACCACGTGATATTTAGATGGACCAACTGCAAACTGGGGGAAGTCTTTGAACTGGTGGGCTTTTGGCTAACTTCTTGTGAACAGTTCGTGCTGGGGTCTTGCACACACCACACCGAACACAAAAGACTGTCTTTTTGTTCATTTCTTGTCCAAAATGTACTTTCATTTTGATTATGCTGGCGTCTTTATCCCTAGAGCACAGTCGTCTCTATGCTTGCGTTCTCCCAAGAGCGCTGTTGTGTCCAAGCCTTTGTTAGACATAGCATGTTAGCTCTACTCAAGGTCATGCGGTGGTTACCCTTATGTCGTGCAGCAGGGCAGGAGCATTATGGATTCCAGCTGGAACACACTTCTTGTGGGAGGGGAGTGACTCCAGCTTCCCCAACAGATTCCACAGCCCCTCCAGTTCAAATGGCGTCAGATGAACTTTCACCCCCGGCTTAGAGGGGGTAGGGGTGAGTTTCTCCTCCTCCCCCGATGATGACAACAATGAATCTTCCTTCACACACTGATTAAGAACATCTTCTCTCTTTAGTCCTGAGAGAGAGAGTGAGCGAGCAAGAGAGAGACCGAGAGAGAGAGGGGGGGGGGGGTGTTTCTCAATACCAAGAATGCAAAGAACGGACTTGTGTTCTTGGGGAGAACGTTCTTGCTAGTTGTTCTTGGAAGAATGAACTCGCAAGCTCACCAAGGACAGAGAATGCTACGTATGTATTTGAGATAGCATGCGTGTTTGTGACGTATGGTTACGCTCAGGGGTTAAATTGGGATTTGGGAGGTGGGCGAAAAAAGGTACAAACCAATGAATGTCTCAGCTCAAAATAGTTGTATCTTTAATGTATTGTGCACATAATTGTAATTCAGGAAAACAATGTTTTAAAAAGAATGTATACTATTGATGCAAGCTTTTACATAATATATTTTAAGTTTATTGAGTGTCATTAATGCTGAGATTTTTTTTTACCCACGAAAATAATCGGTCATCCTCTTGTCCTCGCTTTCTTCCTCCTTTATCCATCTTTCTTAAACTGGTGAGGCGCAAAACTTTCCTTTAAACTAATCATTGATCTCAAACTGTTCTAATTATTTTTCAGTGATTAACAAGCATGCAAACATCTGACTAATCGATTGGAAAGAGACACTGCTTATTTGCATTGTTTTAGGAAGATTAAATGATAAATGCGATTTATAAAAATCCGTTTTAATCACTAAGCAGTGGCGGAATCTCTCTCTGATTTTCCTTGAGTATACAATTAATCCACAAAATAGGCTACTCAATACTATCATATATAGCCAGCTCTCCCCAAATAGGCAGTTTTAGCGAGTAGCCTAGGCCTTATAGTCTACATTTATTTTCATTTGCAGTACAAAATTGTGCACATTTTTAATCAACATTGTTTGCGGATACATGCACTTCTTTCTCCGCACTTGTAGGCCTATTCATGTCAAATATCTGCAAGGCGTAGACTGTAAACAAAATTGAAGTGCAGGTCTTGTTTTTACTGGGTTATTCTGAAAGCTAACACGATAGATAACAGAATGGTGTGTCTTGTTTGTTAAGTGTAGACTACTTGGTGATTAAAACGGATTTTTAATGGATAAATTGAATTCATGATTTAATCCCTCTAACACGGTATGAAGACGCTGCATTTTAGGCTACTTGCCATTTTATTAATCCGATCGTTGACACACTTGATTATAAAAGAAAATTACTAATGAAAACAGGTTGAGATCAATGATTAGTTTAAAAGAAAGTCTTGCACCCCACCGATTTTCAGCTCACCAGTCGCCGCTGAATAAAACGTTATGTATGTGGGAAATATTCAATCCTAGTTCAGCTGTTGACCAGCCACCTGCTGATTTTGCTCAAGCAATCAAAGTTGCCGTTAATAATAGCTGGCGTTCGTGGGGGCTGTTTATTCATCTCTCTTTAAAATGTTGCATAGATGAAATTACATGTTAATGAAATCACCTACCGCGTCCGCTTCCAAACAATCAAGACAATCAACGATATTTTTCTTTCTGTGCCTGTCTATATAAACAACTGTTCCTCCTGAGTTTTTTTTTCTTCGGATTTTTGATTGGTTGAGCAAGTAACTGGCTAGAGGGAACACATGGACTGGAGCCTACGAAAAATGGACTGGATTGTCATAGTTATTTGTAAAACTGCCGGTCAAAATTAATTATTTATTTACCAAAGGTGGGTGGACACCGTCCACCCCCAATTTAACCCCTGGTTACGCTACCTGACAGTCACTGTCCTCGGTGTATTCTAGTTTTTTTCAAAGGCTGCTTTACATTGGTTTGGGGTATAGTTTTATTTAAATTGTAAACTAGCATTAATTGTAGGCTACTTAAAATGTCAAAGTGACATCCTCTGTTCTCTAGCTAGTTAATACATGTCGGTTGCTTAATTCACAATTGCTTTCTATACAGACAGAAATCTACCTAGCACTTTCAGCAACAAGGGCAGGCCTGGATAAACCGAAGCAGCCAACCAAGCGTCAACAATTTAGCCGAGCCATTCCAATCATTTAAAATTGCTCTCTGTATCAGCTAACAACTTCAAGTCAGCATTTGCTACAGCACACAACTCTGCTTGCCTCTGTTGATACACCCCCTCTACAACAGAAACTAGTACTGGCTACGAACCGATACTTATTCACAGAAGCTGTATTTAAAATGAGTTCAAATGCAGCTATTTTAACACCTATTTCTCGCCTCATTTTCGTTTGTGGAAGATTTTAGTCACATTTATTAGTGAAATGAAAACTAAAAAAGTTTAATTCGGCTTGGCTAACACGTAATAGGCTACTATCCTCTGGCTATAAATTGGTCTCTAAGCTAACAGATTAAACTCTGAATTAGAGCTGAATTAAATGTTTTTAGTTATATGTTGTATGGTTAAAATAAGCTGAAATTAAGTTATTATAACATATTTCTCGCATCACTTTCATTCTTAGAAGGATTTTCGTAACATTTATTAGTGAGATGAGAAAACAAAAAAAAATTGTTACCGTTCAGTGGTCTCGTCTGCCATTGCGCAATGAATGCTGGGATATTTGTGTTGTCAAGTTCATACAAGTTACCAACTGATGCATCCTCGGTAAAATGGGCGTGTCAAGAACACTTCCAGGAATTTTAACTGTTCTTGGCAAAATGCGAACTTGTGTATTTGGACAGTACTTGGGCTGCTAAAGATGACGTTTCACAAGGACACAAGAACACAAGTACAGACAAGAACGCTTATTGAGAAACAGCCAGAGAGAGAGAGAAGGCAGGGGAAGTTGGATTTGTCTAATTACATTACATTACAGGCATTTGGCAGACACTCTTATCCAGAGCGACGTACAACAAAGTGTATAACCATAACTGGGAACAAGTGTGTCGAAAGCCCTAGAGAGAAGTACCGTTCCAAGCGCAGGGAACAACCGCATAGTTTAACTTGGAATTAGATATGATAATTAGATATGATAAGGGTCACCAGTTTGCCTCCACCATGTGAACAGCAGGGATTTAATTTCTTATAGCCAAATTAGACACATTCTCTTAAATTATTGGTTTTATCGGTCACTAATTCAAGGTGCACTGCTGTAACACCTACACTGTTGTAAAGCTTAAGACTCCTCACAGTTTGACAGAGAGAAAAAAACCCTGTCTCGATCGGTAAAAACCACTACAGATTAGGGCTGTCAAACAATGGTTCAATTTTCAAATACTATTCACACTGTTAAAAAAAGACATTTGACTTGAAAATTAATATTCAAATGTGAAATTTAAAAAATGCAGCGTCTTTATTACAGCAGTTTCCCTTTCACCCTGGGTTGCGTTAAACGGAAAAAAAAGTTGCATTTTAGTACCTCCTTTGTTGAAAATGAAAGTCAGGGCACTTCCACTTCATTCTTGGTACTATTACAACACGTCTTCCACTGCTGGGAATATAATATCTCCTAAAAAACACATTTTCAACATACAAAAATGCCAAGTTACTCACACATACAAAACACTGTTTATAACTCATTCATTCAAGCTGGAAAAATCTATGCCTGCCATTAAAAGTATTGGTATGACGCCAAGTTACTGTACTACAAACAATATAGGCTATCTTGCCTCACCGACATTAAATAAGCTGTATTCCAAAGCAATGCTACCCAATGTTTCCTCAATTGTTTCAAGTCAGTTGGCCCTGTGTGTATAAGCATACAGTACATGGAAAGGCCAAACATATGTGTGGATGGTTTTTTAAGAGTCAAGATTGATTGAATAGGCATCATTATGTTCAATTATTATTGGTATGTATGTATTTAGCTGCCCAGCCTTTCTGTTGCGTGAACGATTGTATGTTTCTTGGTATAAATGTGTGTTCGTAAATGTGAATGTAACATGCTGCAAGGGAAATGTCCCCATAGGGATAAAGAAGTATTGTATGTATGTATGTACATTACAATATGTATTTTACATGCAGTATTTATTGTAAGTAGCAAATATACAAGAACTTGTACATTTAGTAAAATGAAGTTGACAAGCAAGTATAAACATATGTTTTCTGGACGAATATGCTTCCTGTAGGCATTCACCAGCAGCTTAGTACATTAATTTAAATGTGTTGCATGAAGGAATTAGAGGTATTTGACACTTTATCAAAGTGTTGAATGTCAATGTCATTCAAACACAAAGTTTGAATGACATTGCAAAATGGTGAGATTAAAAAACACAGGGCCAACTGACTTGAAACAACTGAGGAAACATTGGGTAGCACTGCTTTGGAATACAGCTTATTTAATTTCGGTGAGGCAAGATAGTCTATATTGTTTGTAGTACAGTAAATTGGCGTCATTTTGATATCAATACTTTTAATGGCAGGTGTAGATTTTGCCAGCTTGAATGAATGAGTTATAAACAGTGCTTTGTATGTGTGAGTAACTTGGCATTTTTGTATGTTGAAAATGTGTTTTTTATGAGATGATATTTCTTTTTGCAATGTGTTTGTTGTGAGAAAGTGAGAAATGCGAAGTGACCTTAAGAAACCACTGTGGATTATGGCTATCCTTGTGTGAATTTGTACAGTCTGATGAGCGTGTACCGTTTAGCACTTTCGCTTTACTATATATGTAAAACAGTGGCTGTGACAAAGGGTGAGGTGGCATAAGTATAAATGCATCAGAAACGCAGCTGAAATATGCCCAGTGTATGTACTCACGGATTTGACGGCCATCCAACAAGCCTTGATTGACAAAATTATCAGCAAGCTCGTAGAATTAGAGCTCCCTAGGTTGCAGCTTGTGTACCCTTCTGTCCTGCTCCATTTTCTGTTATTTCGAGGAGATGCACTTTTAGTGTTTGTAAGGTTTATAAGGCATTTTGATACGCTTATGTGTGGGTAGGAGTCCTCTTCACTGTTTTGTTTAGGTAGATCAGTGACCTTACGTGAGAATTGGAAGTAGTAGAACCGGAACACTTGATAGTGGAGAACAGGAGCAGACGCATATGTCCCAGAAATCTTTGCATATTATAAAATAACAATAGTACGAGAGAAATGAAGACAAATGATGAAACTGAGTAGTTAAAAAATATTTTTTTTTTAGCAGAATGGGCATGTAGGTGAAGTTTGACAAGATCACAGACTATAGTGCAAAGTAAATGAAGTGACCACGAGCGAGATGAGTCTCCTTATTGGACGGTATATATAACAGTATAGGGAGTCACTCGTTTAAGTAGTGGGTGAAGTAAGGTGTCATACTGCATAGGAAATCTATTGCAGTGATGTACTTTTCTCATGTTCACTACTAGTAGTTATAATTATGATTGAGTCATGATTTTAATTTTTGTAATGATTTAATGAGGAGTTTCAGAAAGTACGTACGTAGTAATTGTTTGTATGTGGGTAGATAGAGAACTGGGCGAGGTAACATGAATGCAGAAATGTGGCGTTTGCTGATAAGAATGTTTTCTACAGTAGCCAAGTGAAGAAATATAGTTAGTAGAAATGGCAGTGGTCAGCTGGTGTAACTTGTCTGTCCATCTGTTTTAAAGAAGAACACAGGCCAGTAAGCACAGCTGAGCTCCGGTTGAATCCATATGGCCTGGTGATATTGTAGCTGGTTAAGTGAACATGCAGATGGTAAGTCATAATCTCATAAAAAACACGTTTTCAACGTACAAAAATGCCAAGTTACTCAAAAGTACTGATATCAAAATGACGCCAAGTTACGGTACTACAAACAATATAGGCTATCTTGCCTTACCGAAATGACATAAGATGTATTTCAAACCAATGCTACCCAATGTTTCCTCAATTCTTTCAAGTCACTTGGCCCTGTGTTTTGTAATCTTACCATTTCACAATGTCATGCAAACTTTGTGTCAGATCAAAGAGTCAAATATTTCGAATTGCCTCATAGAACACATTGAAGTTAATGTACAAAACTGCTGCTGAGTAACTACAGGAAGCATCTTTCTCCAGAAAACATGTTTATACTTGCTTCTAAACTGAATTTGAGTACATGTGCAAGTTATTGTATATTTGCTACGTACAATAAATACTGCATGTACAATACATATTGTACATACATACATACATACATAGAGAACTTCTTTATCCCCATGGGGACATTTCCCTCCCAGCATGTTACATTCACATTTACGAACACACACTTATACCAAGAAACATACTATCATTCACGCAACAGAAAGGCTGGGCAGCGAAATACATACATACCAATACAAATTGGACATATACACGCCTATTCAATCAATCTTGACTGTGAGAGAGCCATCCACACATATGTTTGGCCTGTCCATGTAGTGCATGCTTATACACACAGGGCCAAGTGACTTGAAAGAATTGAGGAAACATTGGGTAGCATTGGTTTGAAATACATCTTATGTCATTTCGGTAAGGCAAGATAGCCTATATTGTTTGTAGTACCGTAACTTGGCGTCATTTTGATATCAGTACTTTTGAGTAACTTGGCATTTTTGTACGTTGAAAACGTGTTTTTTATGAGATATCATTTCTTTTTGCAAAGCGTTTTATTATGAGAGTGAGAAATGCGAAGTGACCCTGTAAGAAACGGTTGTGGATTATGGCCATCGTTGTGTGAATTTGTACAGTCTGATGAGCGTGTACCGTTTAGCAGTTTGGGTTTGCTATATATGTGAAACAGTGGCTGTCAGAAAGCGTGCGGTGGCGTAAGCATAAACGTATGAGAAACGCAGATGAAATATGGCCAGTGTATGTACTCACGGATTTGATGTCCATCCAACGAGCCTTGACTGACAAAAGAATCAGCAAGCCCCTAGAATTATAACTCCCTAGGTCGCAACTTGTGTAGCCTTCTGTCCTGCTCCGTTGTCTGTTATTTCGTGGAGATGCACTTTTAGTGTTCGTAAGGTTTATAAGGAATTTTGATAGGCTTATCTGCAGGTAGGAATCCTCTTCGCTGTTTTGCTAAACTAGAACCGGAAAACATGATAGTGGAGAATAGGAGCAGACGCATATGTCCCAGCAGGCTTTGCATATGAGAAAATAACAACAGTTTGAGAGAAATGAGGATGAAATTATGAAATTGCGTAGTTGAAACAATATGTTTTTAGCAGAATGGGCATGTAGGTGAAGGTTGACATGATCACGGAGTATAGTGCGAAGTAAATGGAGTGACCATGAGCGAGCTTATATTCCTTATCGAACGGTATATAACAGTCGCTATAAAGTGATAGCTGTTAAAGTGGAGGGTTAAGTAACATATGAAATCTATTGCACTGCTGTGTTTTTTCATGTTCAGTACGAGTAGTTATAATTGAGAGTGAATCATAATTTTAAATGTAATATTTTAATGGGGAGTTGCAGAACGTACATACGTAGTAATTGTTTGTATGTGGCTAGATAGAGAAGGGGGCGAGGTAACATGAATGTAGAAACGTGGCGTTTGCTGATAAGAAGGTTTTGTACGGTAGCCAAGTGAAGAAATGTAGTTAGTAGAAATGGCACAGCGGTGAAGTGGTGTAACTTTTTAATAAAAGGAATACATTTGCCGTCATGAAATGCATATGGGTGGCCATGAGTGAGTTTGGTAAAGCAAGTATAAGCCTAAGAGAACGTTAGTGTAAAAGAGGGAAATATCTGCCTGAGGGCGAGGCGGGATTCGATCCTTAAAGCGGAGGTTTAGTAGTCTGTCACTTTGTTAGGGCAGCACCATGACATAGCTGTGCAATGCGTGAAATATCATTAACAAACCTGTCCGTGGTTTTAAAGAAGAACACAGGCGAGCAAGCACAGAAGAGCTCCCGTTGAATCCATATGGCTTTGCAATATTGTAGCCGGTTAACAATTGAACGTGCAGACGGTACGTCGGGGAACGGCTGGTAGATATGGTGCAAAAGCAATAATTGAGAAGTAGTAGACAATTATTAGTGAGGGTAAAAGCAGGTTAAAGAAACGCGTTCCTAGCTGGGCTTGAACCGACGACCCTGTGTTCCCAAGACTATAACCTTATCCACTAGACCACTGGCGGATTAGATGTTTGTACTGAAAAAGTTTCAGAGTAAAAAGATATGGGTATTTTGCGTGTGTATTAGTGAGGGTAAAAGCAGGTTAAAGTAACGCGTTCCTAGCTGGGCTTGAACCTAGGATCCTGTGTTCCCCAGACTGTAACCTTACCCACTAGGCCACCGACGGAATAGCTGTTTGTACTGGGAAAGTTTCAGAGTAAATAGATATGGGTATTTTGCGTGTGTATGCGAGTTTTTCATTGGGTGGTGTACGTGAAGATTTGGCGGGTGTCGGTAAAATGTCCAATGGGCAGACATGTTATTAGTGGGATAGGCGGCAGGAAAAATAAGAATGAGAAGAAGAAGAAGAAGAAGAAGAAGAATGAGAAGAAGAAGAAGAAGGAGAAAACGCAAAATCCCCTTAGTTTGGGGCTTTATTGTGTGGACATGTGAAGTTGTTTATGAATTCTGTCTGTTGAAATGGGGTCAGAATGTACAGAATTTAATGTTTTTAAGGGCTGAGTGTCTGTGGCTGTTGTGGTTATTTCTGTGGGGAACCCTGAAAAGTGCCAAACTCTCGGTGCTGTATAAGTATGGGGCATGCCCCCGCCAAGGCGTAACTTGGCGGGATGGCATACCTGCCATCCCAATGCACTGTGTACATTCGGTGAACGCTGGGTAGATGTGGTGCAAAAGCAGTAATTGAGAAGTAATAGACAATTATTAGTGAGGAAAAAAGCAGGTTAAACTTGCTCCAGGCGGGGCTTGAACCTGGGACCTTATGATCCATAGACCGTGACATTGACCACACAGTCACGAACAGACTAGCTGTTGTGAGTGGAAATGTTTTACAGTAAAAAGATATGTCTATTTTGCGTGTGTATGTGAGATTTTGATTGGCTCGTCTAGGTGAATGATTGGCTGGTGTCGGTAAAATGTCCAATGGGGAGACATTTTGTTTGTGAGTTTGGAGCATTTCTGGCAGGAAAAAGGAGGAGAAAATGCTAAATCCCCTTAGTTTGAGGCTTTATTGTGTGGACATGTGAAGTTGTTAATGAATTGTCTGCTGAAATGGAGTCAGAATGTACCGAAATGAATGTTTTTAAGGGCTGAGTATCTGTGGCTGTTGCAATTGTTTCTGTGGGGAACCCCGAGAAGTGCCAAACTCTCAGTGCTGTAAAGGTATGGGGCATGCCGTCCCACCAAGGCGTAACTTAGTGGGATGGCATACCTGCCACCCCAAAATAAAGTGGATATTGAATTAAGTAAATAAATCTGTCCTATATGTTTAAAAGGTGAGACTCCCATAAGATCAAGGGATTTGGTCATTTGGGTACAAATGTGCTCTTTATTTCAAGCTTTGAACCATGTCTGCACTGTATATAAGATTGGAGATAATAGGGTGTTTCTGAGTCAATGGGGGTATTCTTACAAAAAAGCCCTGGGTTTTAAGTGGGGTTTTGAGGCTAAACTTGTATGTCAATGGTTATCCTCCTGAGTTCCCGTGGCACTCCACAGTCAAGTGACTAGTCATACAAATGAGTTTCTCATTGAGACATTTACAAAAACAATTAGTTCATGTAATATGGGGAGAGTCAGGAAGGAAAGTGAACATGGATGGAAGTTTAACTCCTTGCAGATGCCAAATCTAGACTGTCCTCACCCATTTAGAGGGTGTTCTATTTCAGCTCCTGATGTGAGGATCAGAGACTTGAAAAATGGCTTAGATGACGCAAGACGTGTACCACTTATAATACCAGATTATATACAAAATGTAGGTAGACATGAAGTGCCACAAATGCAATTATCTTGGCAAAAATGAAGTCGTTATCCTTCAGTTTGAAATGAAATACTGAGAGATCACGTACATATATATATAACACGTAAAACTATATACATCCTGGATCAAGACCACAAGTAGGCAAAATCTGAGGGTGATATGCAGAACTACTACATATCTATGAGGCAAAAACCAAGCAGTGTACCCAGGTGGCCCTTACTGTCTCCAAATCAATATAAAATTTCTAAATTGTGCACTGCTGTAAATCATAACGTAATCATATATTGCACTACATATCAACTGTTTTCACTCATGAAACTCACTTTTGCATCATTTTCAAAGGGGAATAACTTTTCACCAGTATAGAAGTCTAAAATATCTAGGGGTCTCGAAAAATGAATAAAATGCTTTTTCTTTTATAAACTTAGAGTATATAATATGTAGAGACAGTGACGCCAATAGAAACCTATGGGGAGCACACAAGAACCAGGAAGTACAATTTTTTCACTCAACAGACATTCTTAGTTGTGTTCTTGGTCAAAAACTTAATCACGTGTAGGTTAGGATAGTGCAGACATAGGCTAATATAAATAATAAATAAAAAATTCATATCTTTGTCTGTGTGGTAGGAAAAAATGATTTTACCTCGAAAAACCAATAAGTGATTTTTCTTCCTATTATAATGCCCAGAGTTAACATCAATATTTGAATGGAAGTATTTTATTTTTGCTGTCAAAATGAATGGACCCCAATGGGGAAACTTGCTTTCTGAGCAAAAGTCATAGATATCAGCAGGGCGCAACATTATAAAGCATATAAATTTGCACTGTATGATGGTTTAAGATGAAACACTGATGTCACATAATGAAAAATAAAAAATAATGCAGAAACACTGAAATACTGTGGAACACATACCTAAAAATGTAATCAGTCTGTTTTCCTGTATTCAACAGAATGTAATCTTTTATTGCATGGGGATGGGATGACATTTTCCAAATGTTACTCCAAGGAAAGTTTTATGTTTATCGAGCACATAACAGCACACAGTAAATATTCCATGACTTAAGTGACATGGAAATACTAATACCACACATTATGTACAGTAAGAGTACAATAAAATAATATTCCACTAATAGAAAAATGTTGGCGATGTTCTAGCTTCACTGTAAACTGGTGCTTAAAACATATGATTGAGCCACCATGAATGCTTACACTACAGTATGTGAAATGTCCGCATTGGAGAATAGCGCAAACCCGCCGAAAGACACTCAATTTCATTGTGAGTAGTATAAATTCTAACAAAGCAGGCCACTACAAACCACTATGTTATGTCACGACCTGGTCTTGGGTCAGACTGTAATGGGGTGAATGATAAGGGGATTGGGTAAGGGAAACATACTGCAAACCAACCAGTACCTCCGGTCCCTTTCTGCCTATCCAAATCTAACTGGAAACTGGCTAGTCTTCGAAGGGCACTGGGCACAGGGCGGCTTTGAATGAGGAACTTTGGACAGTCAACAGATAGTCTGAAACCAAACGTCTGAATTGCGTACCCCCAACGGAGTGTTAAATCTATCTGAGTTAAATCTGAGTGTTAAAACCCAGAGTGCCTTCAAAAATAATAAAAATTAAAGCCGCAAGCGGCGTTGGGAGGGGTCCAAGCATTGGCACCATCGCGCCCCCTATGGAGCGATTTTAAAATAGCTTTGTCCTCATGATCATATGCCTTCACCCAACATATCTACTGAATATCATGATGATCGTATGAAATATTGATGACTTATGGCAAATTTTGTGCTAAGAGACGCTATCGGATGACTTAGTTACGTCGCCATGGATATGTCCTGGCCGCTTCCCGTCAAGGCCTTTACTTTGTCGTAACACTTAGATGGCATGTCGTAGCACTTAGATGGTCCGGCGTGTATGCACAGCTGCAGTGTTTCTGCGCCGCAACTAAAAAAGGCGTCACACTAGTGTTGTCACGATACGAAAATTTTGACTTTGATACTGATACCAGGTTTAGCATCACGATACTCAATACTGAAATGATACTTGAAACTTAAACGATGCTAATTCGATACTCGGTACCTAACGATACTGAAATTACCTTAATAGATGAGAAACGTAATGTCCACAAGGGTTGACCTAATTTTCGAATTCATGGTTTATTAACAACCTGGTTCAATAACAACCTTTAAGTTGAAGCCTCTTCAACATATTAATATGCATAGGCCTATAGTGTTACAACACTGAACAATAGAAAAATATGTTAAATATATTTCAAAAATTAAACAGTTGTAAAGTAAATAAACTTTAAAACAGGTCTTTCACTTTTAAATAGATCTAAAAACAGCATATTTTAATAACAATACAGCATCTATCTATAATAAAATATTTCCAAATTGGAACACCTATTGCTACTGAAGTGAACTGAGTCAAAGCTTGCGCTGTATCAAGGAGCTGAGTGCACAAGCGCAAGTCATCTCACTTGACAACCTTAGTTGCATTAGACACATTTCCCTGGCTTTTACATTTGACACAAAACTACCGAACATCGGAAAATTCTAATACCAAACAGTTTCTTTTTTAAGGACCGAAAAAGTGCTGAAGTTTCGGTATACGGTGCAACACTACGTCAGACACATATTCCAATCCATTGCTCAGCTTAGCAGAGAATGCACATTTCAGAGCGCCTCAGAGACAGATAGAATAAGAACACATAAATACACATTTCAAATAATAAATACGACATTGAGAAAAAACGAAACAAGATATCAAGTCG
Source organism: Anguilla pacifica (assembly GCA_039654925.1). Lineage (NCBI taxonomy): Eukaryota > Metazoa > Chordata > Actinopteri > Anguilliformes > Anguillidae > Anguilla > Anguilla pacifica. Next base: position 30,376,154 of record CM077290.1, on the reverse strand, counting down.
CGACCTACGCGCAGAGCAGCCTACCGTTTTATTCATGTAGACACTGGCATATAAGAACATTTTCGGTTACGCTGACCTATAAAACGCTATTCCAAAAGCAAAAACAGAAATGTTATACATCGTTAGAAAGCTTATACTCTCACCTACTGAATAAACGAATAGTCAATCAAGCCAAATTGCACTAAAAAGGGCGACAGCGCCGTAAGCAACAGGTGTGGTATTACGCACAGCTATTTTTGAAGATAGCCCAGGCGTCTATATTTCTCAAACGGATTGTCCAAGACAATATATGACCACTCATTCGCAAAAGGGACAACTCTACGCGTAAAACCAGAGGTAAGATTGTATATTTATTCAATGTTTAGTCCCAGATATTGAATGTAGAATGACATGGCATAATTTTAAAATAATAACACATAAATACGCATTTCAAATAATAAAGACGACATTGCGAAAAAACGAAACAAAAGACGAAATATCAACGCGCGACCTGCGTGCTGGCCGCAGAGCAGCGTACCGTTTTATTTATTTAGACATTGGCAGATGAGAACATTTTCGGTTACGCTGACCTATAAAACGCTATTCCAAAAGCAAAATCAGACATGATATACATCGTTAGAAAACTTACACTCTCACCTACGGGATAAATGAGTTGTCAATCAAGCCAAATTGCACTAAAAAGGGCGACAACGCCGTAAGCAACAAGTGTGGTATTACACACAGCTATTTATGAAGATAGCCGACCCAGGCGTCACATATGCGCGTATTTTTCACAAACGGATTGTCCAAGACAATATATGACCACTCATTCGCAAAAGGGACATCTACGCGTAAAACCAATGGTAAGACTGTATATTTATTCAATGTTTAGTCCCAGATATTGACTGTAGAATGACATGGTATAATTAAAAGAAAAATTGTCTCGTTTATTTCGTTAGTCAGTGAGCAGCATTTTCACTGCTGTATTGGCATATTTTAGGGCTAATGTCGGGTTTATCTTGTTGCTACGGAATATTACATTACATCTTAAATTACAGGCATTTGGCAGATGCTCTTATCTAGAGTGACGTACAACAAAGTGTATAACCATAACCAGGAACAATTGTGTCGAAAACCCTAGAGGGCAGTAGCCTACCGTTCCAAATGCAGGGAACAACCGCCTAGTTCAACTTGGACCCTGTAGGTTAAAATGATTAACACTAACACAAACAAGAACAGCAACAACGCAGTCTATGCAAAAATACAAGCAATAGTTAAGACGAGTTAAGTCACCTACGAAACAACTACCTAGTTTTAACCCTAAGCTTACAGTCAATTTAGAGATTAAATTGAGAATACGATTTAAAGCATAAATTGCGTCTTTTGTTTGTATTCAATATTAGAAATTGCAGCGAGAAACTGCAGCTGTAGACACAAGATAATTTATGTTATGGTAGCAACGGAACGAAGCGGACTATACGTGTATTGCCATCATTGTTTTATTATACCAGTGTGTTTTCGCGCGTTTGCACAGAAACGCAAAACCTACCAATAAAATGGTTTAGCTATTTCTCACCATAATGACAGATTTAAAGACTAAACGAACTCACCCGATACTGTCTTCAAATCCATGCCAAACAAAAGTAATTATTCATCCTCTCAAAAAGCTTTTACTAACAAACCTTTAATAGCCTAGCATGCACTCTGGCTGGCACTGTCTTTCTTTCTCCGACGGTCAGACCTTCCCCTCACTGATAAAAACTAGATCCTACGGTGTCGGATTACTTGCGTCGCCATGGATGCCGCTTGCCGTAAAGAAGTTTCCTAGATGTCGTAACACTTAGAATTTGCAGCAACAGCTCTTCGGCACCCCACCTAATAAAAAAGTCCAAATGGCGGGCAAACCATATGGCGGACATAGGTGGTCCCAATAGCAAAGTTGTAGAGCACATTCAGATGCATCGGTCGATGAAGTTTTGTGTTGATCTGACTTATGGTGTGTGAGTTATGGCCTTTTAAAGTATGACCCTTTGTTATAGCGCCACCATATGGCCGACATAGGTGATTTGTAGTGCCTGAGTAGTGGGGGGCCATAGGAACCCACCTCCCAAATTTGGCTGGTGTACAACTTATGGTTGCTGAGCCTCAGACATTTTAGCGGAGAAAACTGCCACGCCCCAACTAAAAAGTTAAAATGGCGGGCAAACAATATGGCAGACATAGGTAGTGCCATTGGCAAAGTGATAGAGCACGTTCAGATGCATATGTCGATGAAGTTTTGTGTTGATCTAACTTATGGTGTGGGAGTTATGGCCTTTTACACCTAACCCTTTTTTATAGCGCCACCATATGGCCGACATAGGTGATTTTTAGTGTCTGAGTATTGGGGGGCCATAGGAACCCACCTGCCAAATTTGGTTGCTCTAGGACTTATGGTTGCTGAGCCTCAGACACTTTTAGCGGAGAAAAATAATAAGAATAATAATCCTAACAGATACAATAGGGTTCCACCAGCTTCGCTGCTTGGACCCCTAATAACAAAGCAAAATAACAAACTTGAGTCGCGAAGGAAGGATTTGTAGTCCAGCTGGGAACACACTAACTAACCGGAGCACTACACGGTGAGCAGGGGGCAAAACGTGAGTCAAGGTCGAGAACAAGTGAATGGTCAAACACGAAATCCAGTCAGCAAACAAAGCAGTGGGCTAGGCGAGAATCAGAATTGAATACAAGAGTGAATGGCCAGAAACACAAAATCACAGGACAAACAAACTAGAAATGCTAAGGAAAGAATCAGAGTCAAAGGGTCAAACATGAGATCTAATCAGCAAACAAACCAGAAGGGCTAGACGGGAATCGGAATCAAACAAAGATAGGGTCAAATGTGAAAAGTCAAACAAAGCAATTGTAGGGAAAATTTTGAGACGCCCCATGATTGTGATGACTTCACTATCAAGGTTGGGCCAGGTGTGTCCTCCAAACTCTCGATGCTTCATGATAAAATATATCACAAGTATAATTATATACTCATATAATCAATATATAATCCATTAAACCTATATCAGTAGTTGTAGATAAGCTTATGGAAACGCAAGAAACCACAGTAACCAAGAGACTACTACTTCTAAGACTACTGCAAGAGAATGCAGTAGTCTTAGAAGTCAAATTTACATATTTACTCACTCAGCAGAAAAAACTGCTCACTCAGCAGAAAAGAACTATTCACTGAACAGATAAACACTAACCAAAAAACTAATCATATACCGTCAAAATATAGCAGAGAACTATAATCCAAAACTAACAATAATCCAATGCTAGATAAAAGTGCTAGAAAACTAATATTTTACAATGACCCCTATGTAACCTGAATACATAATGGAAAAGTACAGAACAAAGACCACTGGTTCTCAAGAGAAAGTTGGGGTAGCTTCCCACACTGTCGGCATCTCCTAAGACCCAAAAAAAGTCAGTTTGGTGCCAAGTAGGTTAGATAAGAGACGTTTGAAATAACACCACGTGATGCCATGAAAGAACAGGTGGCTGGGATTTATGTAATGTATAAAGGGGTCAGGGAGTTCGTGGAATACATTTTGTGTATAAAAGGATTGTAAAACTGACAATCGAGGTTCAATTCGGCGGAATTGATCCGACTTAGTGCTGCACCTGTGCGAATAAAGTCAAAACTTTTCTGAAGAGCTTGCTGTTGTGCTGTCTTTTCCCTCGTGAAGTTGTTTTCTACAGATTGGCGATTGGACTCAGAATTCTGTCGGTTCCTAGACACGACACAATCACTATACACAACACACCAAACACAAGTTCAAAGAGCTAGTCTAAGTGAAAAACGACAACTTTTCCAAGAGGAGTAACCAGAGACAGAAACGGCCAATCAGATAATGAAGCGGAAAGACAAAACACACGTGCAGAGACAAATGTAAACACAAACTTACGACAGGTGTCATAGCAGTTAGCACTAACGGTTCACAGGGCATGCTAACAATGACCCTATACTAACAGCTAGACCTATTAGTTAGCCCTCAAATTCTTAAAAAAACCAATGCCCAATGTTGAGCATTATTAACAAAGGCTAACAGTTGTTTCTTATGGCCAATGCAAATATAACAATATCAAAAATATGACACAAAAATATTCAAAATATTAAAAGCAGTAATACCTACATCTTTGCCATGTTCATATGTATCCTGGCTAGACTTCATGCTTCCTCCTCCTGTTCTGACCCATTCCCCGAGAGAATTTGGTTTAGACATGCTGATGAGTTGGCAAAATTGGTAAAATCTTCCAAAAACCGAAGGAAAAAAAAAATTACACCGCAATGAGTGCTCATATATTACTGTGTAAAGTCACGATTAACTGTGCAACGTAATGCTGTAGCAACCATTATTGCCATTTGCGCGGGGCTATCAATTCTAGTTATAAACTTAGAATGAAGCATGCCATACACTATGGGAAAGCTTACACTGTGCTCCACTGGACAAAACACTTATCAATCAGAACGAACTGAAACGAGTTACACCAGGCTAAATAACAAGCCGTGTTTTGCGCGTGGCTGTAATAAATACAATTTCTGTGTGTGTTTATTTTCGAAAACAAACTGTTCAAGACAATAAATAACCAGTGAATCTTGAAATGGACATCTTCACTCAACCAATGGTGAGATTGTATATTTACTTTATATTTAGTCTCCGATATTGATAACAGAATGACGTATAATTCCAGAAAAAGTCCTCTAATTTATTTCCCTATTCAATGCTTATTTTCACCGCTTTACTGGCATACCTTGGCGATTGCTGTTTTACCTGGTTGTTATGGTGGAATATAAACTTTTTATAGTGAAAGAATATTTTATGAACTCCCAGACAGACACTATTGTCTAGCATGTCATGCATGGGGGGTGAAACTGCAAATGAGACCACAGGGAGGTAGCCATTGTTAAATTGACAACATGAGAATGCTGCATTAAGAAACACCATATTTGGCATAGTTGTTGCATATCGTGTACCAATAAAGCTAGAATACAATTTGTTGTTTCCACTCATAGTTTGGTTGCAGGAGCACAGAATGTCTGAGTTGAGCAATCTCAGGACGCCTGCAGCCTGGCCACTAGGTGGCGTCCACGAATGGGTTAAAAAATAAAAGCATGTCTTTGAGCCAGTGGTCTTCACTCCTGGTCATGGAGACCTGCAGGGCCTGTTGGCTTTCGTTGTTACGCAGCACTTGAGTGGCACAGCAATTGATTAAACAGTTAACTCAGGTCACCTGGCTTCTTGGGTCTGAATTGGCCAGTGCACAATCTTCCAAAAAACAACCGCTGTGTGTGCAGGTTTTTGTTTTAGCCCAGCACTAAGGCATCAGATTCTACGTAAAGTCTTGATTTAACTTTTGACTTAACTTTTTCAAGTTAAATGTTATGGAACTACTCACATTTTTAATTTGGGCATTTCCCACTGCTAACAAAAACTGACATTCTCCTGTACAACCTGTAAAAATACTGCAGCATGTCCATGGTATTAAGCAATCAAACTGGATTTTACACACGAGTGTTGTTTGTAAACATCACTGTCAATCATCGTCTGTGATTAATTATTTGCAATTACTTTATAAACTTGCATTACTTGAGGTGGTGCAACTGGGATAATTATTTGAAAAGGAGCCTTGCAAAGAGGCAGTCGTTAACTCTAGTTGGCAGAGGACTGAAGTACCATGCAAGAAAACAAGGGGAGACAAACTGGTGGTGCTAGTTATGATGTCTGACAGTTAGGGCAATACTCAGTACAGACACTAACAGCTAAAAGAGGAGAGAGTGAGGGAATGGGACAGGAGGGGAGAGATGGAGAGAGGAGAAAAGGCAAAGAAGAGAGCGATTCTCACCTACGCCAAGTGAGTGTTTCTGGAACTCGGGTGTGAGGTGTGAGGTGTTGGTCAGGCAGTACAGGTACCTCTCCAGCACATACCAACACATCTCATAGTAGAAGGGGTAGCGAAACTTAGCCGGGACCTGAGGTGGGGGGGAGGAGGCAAGAGAGGGGTGAGAAAGCCCTCTACTGTCTACCACAGAAATTGTGCGCTCGAAAAAGGGCTGTACATTCTTTCTTTTTCTCTCTCTCTCACACACAAGTGAATACAAGCAGGCACACGTGCAAGCACACACATGCAGGCACATGCATATGGAAGGCCAAACAAGCCAAAAACACGCATAATTGACATCAGGAGTCACGTGATGTTTGTGTATTGGTAACAGGCTTGAACAATTGTCAACGTGCAAAACATTAAAAATCTACGCGTTAACAACGCAATAACACGTTGACAATACGTCAACAACTTGTGATTCCAGTTGTTAATTTCGCGTGGTTTTGAGCTATCTGGATAGTAGCCCATTTTGAATGTTTGAGCGTCATAATTTCATATTGGTTGCTGAGCACTTCGGTAAAACTATTTCTGTAAGTCCAGGGGTGGCCTGCCACTATTGAACAAGCTAAGGATACTCAAATTATAACAAATAATGACACAGTCAAAATGGGCAAGTGGCCAGATAGCTCAAAAACTCAAAAATAAAACTGATATCTGAAATCCCGCGTTGTCCACGCATTGAATTTTAATGTGTTTTCTGCGCTGCACTGACAATGCACAAACACGTAGATGACTTTTGTCAACAACATGCTATTCCAGACGTCAATTTCCCTTTGTGTTTTTGACTCATTTGGCCTTCCATACATGCACTAACACACAGAAACACACACACACACACACACACACACACACACACACCCGTGTTCGGTCCTCAATGTTGTTGATGTGAAGCTGCATGGGGATGTTGAAGCTGTGAAGAAAGTTCCCCCCAAACACCAGCGTATCGACGGGCGTGTACACAGCATGGATCCACCCTGGGGAGGGAAACAGAAAGACATCAGTCCTGTCCAGATGGGATTAGTTTTACTAGGGGAGATCAGGTAATGTAATTTTTACCAGCGAAATAATAATTTCAGCCGAAAATGTAAAAGCTCTGAGGTGTCAGCTTGTCAGTATTTGGTGCAAATATTTTGGTGCGATACATTTTTACAATAGTTCCCATTTCCAGCTAAGTATATTTCACAAATATTTTTCACCGAATACTTTAGTATTTAGAGGCTTTTAAAAATACATTAAAATACAAATACAATTTTAAAACATTTTGAAATATTTCTGTGATAGACAACAGAAATGACTGAGCCAGAAACAATGGGCCTCATTCACTAATATGTGCGTAGAAATGTTCTTTGTGCGCAGAAAAACTTGGCAGCAAAATTACCGCCAGATTCAAGACACTTGTGGACCAGGCACTTTTGTTCTTACCCACGTGCGTATGTTGGTGAATCTGGATCATTCTTAATTGATAGGCGCGTGCCCGCAATTTTCTATTTGCATAATGCAATGCCCGATTTCTCCATATAAGGACGGTCCTGTTGCAGGCTCAGAGCATGGCTGAGAGATAGAGAAGTGAAGAGAAAAAGTGAACCATAGCCCCTAATGGTAAAAAAAAAAAGAAAAGTGATTGAAGTTGAAGCCAGAAAAGGCGTTCTTTTTCAAAGCGTTTCCACTGGAGTGGCTGGTGCGAGGAAAAATGAGGCTTTGGCTGTGATAGGTTCCCAGTTTTATTTAGTATACATATATATATTATATGTAGTGTATTGTGTTTCCGTTTCTGTCATTACTGTGTCTGTAGTTTGCATGCCTCTGTGTCTAGCCCCTCTGTAGTGTGTCTCAGTATAACACCTCTAGTGTCTGTGGCAAGGATGTCACATTCCTATGCTAAATGGCTGCGAGGGTCCCCAGGAAGGGACAAGACCATTTGTCTCTGGTCCGCCACTTAACTCAACCTTTTGATATGTATGACTGCAAACTGTATATCCAGGCACCACACAGCGTGATAGGCAGAGATTCTCTCAGCGCAGCGCCCGAATGTGCTGGGTCTGTCTCTCCCTTGCGCATTGAATTAAACAACAAATCCTCTGAGGAAACTTTGTCAGTGTGTTCTTCATCGTCCTGCATTTGACTCCACGAATAAGGGCAAAATATCCTAACAGCTGCAATAACTGAGGCAGTGAACTGCCTGAGGGACGCAGTAAAAAACAAATCAGCTCATCTTTTTTTCCAGAATATTCAAAACAGCATATGCACACTTTACTGACCATACGAACAAATTACAACTGGGGTAAACGCTGCTTCTTACTTCAGAGGAATACAGGTTTCCGTGAATAAATTGCTTAAATACAAACGCTTCTAGTAATTCCTCTGTAAATGCCAAATGAAATCTCAGCTGGGTAGAACAGATTTCGGAGTTACTTCAGCGGTTCTTCGTGTTATCATTCAGCCCGCTAAGATTTTGAAGACTCGCCTCTACTCTAGACAGACAAGAATAACTTCCATTTTTCCGGAATCCTTCACTCAGTTGCGCAAGAGGGGCACTGCTGCATTTTCCACGTATTCTACAGTTTCCCCTGCGATGTATCACCCCTTATCAGGCAAGCCATTCGTATTGCTTGGGAAAAGTCCCACGTCTGATTTGCAGTGGTGTAGGGTCTATCTGTGCAGGGTCCAGAAATCAATGAAGAGCGTGTTGCAAAAGTTCCCAGTCCCGCGCGTTCTCTCATTATACTCGCGTCTGAACGTGGTGACGGGAAATCTCGGCTAGGGTGCATTGCATTACTGCACTTAACTTCCTCCAGGAAGGAAAAAAAAAGCATAAGCACTCTCTAGCTTTACACCGGCAATCCAGTATTGAGCTTTGTAGAATGCAAGTATTCCCAAAATTGCGCAACGACCGAATTATCGGACACTCAATTAAATTACTACACCTTCAAAGTACCCTATTGTTGGCTATGAGTGGGAGCAAGACAAAGTTTTACTATTAAGTATGATGTAATTATTATTATTCTTATACAGTTTATTATTATTACAAGTAATACTTAAGATATTTATTATTATTATTATTATTATTATTATTATTACAATTATTAATTTTCTTATTAAGTACATTGTGGTAGGGTGGGCGTGGTTTTGCGTTGGCTGCAGAGAGAGAGTGGGCGGGGCGGCTCTCGGAACTCTGCGCCACAGCTGTTGGGGATTATTAATCAGCACCGTTGGTTAATTGTTTGATTGATGGACAATGTGCTGATTACCTCGACAGTGAGCCTGGACGCTTAAAAAGCCGGTCTACGGAGGCAGAAGGAGGGCTGGAGACGGAGGAAAGGCTAGCAGCGAGTCAGCCGAAACAATTGTGTGTATTGTGTGTATTGTGTGAAACAGAAAGCCGCGTGGCGGCAGTGAGAAATAAAAAAGACGCATTCGCGTCCAGAACTTAACTCCCGTCTCTCTCGTCTCTGAACCGAGCGGTGGCACGCAGTTTGCTACATACATTATTAGGTATTATTAGTAAATATTATTTACAATTTCAAATATTTACCCATTTTTACTATTTGTCAAAGATGAATTTACAATTTTTAAATAATTTTCGAAGACTTGGGGCCTTCATGATTTTTGCGTAGGCATGGTCTGAGGCAGCTCTAAATTTGTTTGCACAATAAGAACAAATTCAAGTAAGAACATATTGATGAATCCCACAATTGTGCCTAAAACATGTGTACGCAGGGTTTAAGCACAGATTTGTGCGTACGCAAAGTTAGTGAATGAGGCCCAATGTTCTTTGTACAATCTTTGTGAGTGGCCATCAATGTGATCTCAGCAAGTTATAACACCAAGGGCACTCCAGGGGGAACTACCATGGACTAGGGGTCGAATTTGGATTATGGGCAAGGGTAGCCTATGCTGGCAATTTTAAACTTAAATTAAATTTTAAATTTTCCATGCGCTGCCACTCACAGCCAGTAGCCTAAATTTCCATACATGTGTTTGCATGGGGGGGATGGCAAACTCAGACTTCTTGATAAGCTACTTGTCAGTTTATTTGTACCCAAGCAATCTTTTTAAAATGAGTGGCCTTTTACTGTATTTCCTCTTTTTTTCTGTTGTCTGTGTTCAACAGCCATACGTACAGTTCCATCTTGGAACACTGATAAAATGGTAAGACACTGATAAAATGGAATTCAGCCGTGCATATTCACTACCAATTAACCCATTCGCGCACATGCCAAATCTGGCCAATCCTTGCCAATCCTTGCCAATTCAGGGGGCTTGCCAATTCAAGGCTTTATAAGTCCCGATGTGAGCCACAGAGACTTGAATAATGGCTTAAATGAAGACATTAGTACCATTTACAATACTTTATATTAGTTTATATTCATAATTTAGGAAGTAATAAAGTGCCACAGATGCAATTGTCTAGCCAAAAAAACAAAAATGAATTTGCTCTTTTTTATTTAGCAATGAAATACTGAGAGATCCCATATATAAACTTTACATTAAGTAAATTAAACTAGATTAAACTATACATGTCTTGGATCAAAAACACCTTGCTCCTATGAAGCAAAAAGTAAGCAGTGCACCCAGTGTCTCCAAATCTGTCCAAAATGTTTAAATTATGCATTGCTGTAAATCACAACATAATCATGCATTTCAATACAAATCAATCGTTTTTACTCAAGAAACTCACTGTTGCATCACTTTCAAGTGGGAATTACAAGATTTCTGTCAATACAGTGGTCTAAAATATCTAGGGTCCTGAAACATATCCAAAATCTCTCTCTCTCAAAATCCTTTTTGTTCATTATAAAGCAAATAAATGTGCCCCTTACGAAGGTTTAAGATGAAACATTGATATCAGTTTTAAAAATATAGCACCTAAATGTGTATTCATTAACTCTCATACGTTTTTCTGTACTCAATGACTACTCTACAGTATGTAATGTTTTCTTGTACGGGGATGGGATGACATTAAAACAATATTCAACCGTCCACCACGTTCTGGCTATGTTCCAGCTCACGTCACATCCGGTGCATTAAATATAACACTACTTAGCTACCAACAAACACTAGAGACAAAAAATCAATACTGTCGCTCTCCCCTTCTGACTTATTCCAGAAAACTACGTCAGCTAGGTCGATCAGCAAACATGTGGTTTACCTATGCTGAAAAGTCCTCAGTAATAATAATATTTTCCAACAAATTACAAAAATCATCGATAACATTTAGCTGGGTGCAGTGTCATTTACAGCTACCACAGAGTGAATGCGTAAGGCAATGAAGATGAGAGAAAACTTTTGATTACACTGGGCTATTCCAAAAAGAAAAATTAGACATGTCATACATCGTTAGAAAGCTTAAGAGTCACATGCTCGCGTCAAACGCACCCATTGTTTTCAACGACTGTAGACAAACTGGAGGCCTCAAGTGGGCGCATCAAAACCTGTTGATGCGCCTTTCAGAGCTCGGTTCTATTTTCGAGCATCGACGCGGGGCACAGACCACCAAAATACAATGTGTATATTGCATCCCGGCGTTGACGAGAAGGAGAAAGGTAATCCTGATGCTTCAAATTCTCCCGCCTTCGATGTGAACAAGTGGCCACAATTGACGCGAGCGTCATTGAGGCTTTCCATCTGTCAGGCGCTTAATACTGTCACCGACTGAATAAGTTAATTATCAATCAAGCCAGACTGTACTAAAAAGGATGACAACACCGTAAACAACATGTGTGGTATTACGCACATCTATTTTGGAAGTTACCCAGGCGTCACAAATGCGAGTATATTTCACAAATTGTCCAAGACAATATATGACCACTCAGTCTCAAAAGGGACATCTCTATGTATAAAACCAATGGCAAAGTTGTATATTTATTTCATATTTAATCCCAGATATTGACAGTAGAATGACATGGTATCATTTTAGAAAAAGTGGTCTTATTTATTTTGTTATTCAGTGAGCAGCGCTTTCTCTGCTGTGAGGGGGTGCTCTGCAAGGAGGGGGTGCTTGTTAAATGAATGACTGGCGAGACAATGGTGGCACTGTGAAACTCCGTATTTGGTATAGTTGTTGTGTATAGTTTACTAATAAAACTAGAACGGTTTGTGTTTCAACTCATAGTTTGGTTGCAGGAGCAATGAATGTCTGAGTCGAGCATGATCTAGGCATGCCGGCGTCCAAACCAATAGGGTGCTTGCGTGAAGGAGTTAACAGTGGAAAACATTTGGACAGGGGCCGTCAGCAGTCACTTGACGTGTTTTCATCAAAATCCCCTGATAAAACAAAATGCTCAACTTTCAGAGCCGACAGGTTCTCGCATATCCAGTAGAGCCCAATCGATGCCAGATTTTTGGGTCCGATGCCGACCCCGATTTTCGAGAGTCCTAGCCCACCGATTACCGATGTTTTGACCTATATTTTGTCAAAAAGTGCAACATTTCCAAATCAATTTGAAAAACTTATATTTTTATCAAAGTTTCTATATTTGAGAACATTTAACTTATAAGCAAACAAATAAATAAAAATAAACACACAAAGAACTTTTTGATAGATAGAAAAAAGTAAAAGATGATATTAAATTAAATATATATATTAACACCATCTACAAGTGGTGTGAATTCAAAATAACTCCACACGTTGCTTTTACTCCTTTCTTTTCCAGCCATCTATAAAAAAATTAATTAAAAAAAAAATCAGTTTTCCAGTTTCAAACATGTATTTTTATGATTATGATTGTTGTTGTTGTTATTAATTTGTTATTATTATTTCTTAGCATCTAATCTCAGTAAATGAATTATATTTTCTTATTTTATTCCTACTACATGATCTCAAAGAGTAAGACCATCTAGCAGAATAAGAATTCGGCGGTGAAAAAAACTACAATGCGCTCTGACGCGTGACTAGATGACACACACTCACTTGCAATAACGCATTAGCTGTTGTCATAGCCTCATTATTTCTTATAAATTTATTCTCAGTCAGTTAAATGAACTATATTTTCTTATTTTATTCCTACTACATGATCTCAAAGAGTAAGACTTTATCTAGCGGAGCTAATGAGTGAATCAAGTGTACCGTTAGATGAAACTAAAGTGACTGGATGAAATACGTGAAAAAAACTACAATGCGCTTTCGTGCAGGTTACCCGCGCTAACTGTTGGTTGATTCACTTCTCCAACAGCAATCCTTCTCTCATGTTATCACGACAAAGCTAGATAACATGGCTTAAAATGATCCACGTTAGAAGTGTTTTATCAGCGTTTTTACTGTCTGGTTAGCTTGCTACGAAGACGCGTGACTAGATGACACACTCGCTTGCAATAACGCGTTGGCTATTGACACAGCATCATATAGTAGCTAATATCATTATCTCAGATAAAAAAAACAAATGTGTGATGCATTCAATCACCATTTTATTTTGGCTGGTTATTTATTTGAGAATACAGCGATGTCCTCTGGAAATGTAGATCCTACGCTGCTTATGTGCTCACTGCCACTTCATAGAGGCTTGCTAGCCAGCTAGCTTGCTAAAGTGAACCAAATATGTTAGCTAGCTCGCCCGCTTGATAATGAGGATTGATAAACATAGCGGTCGTATAAACACATTTAATTAAAAACTTTCACTAAATATACATACCTGTATTGCGGCAATCGAATCTGTGCAGACAAGTCTTTCTTTGTTTATTATACTTATTTAAAAATCGGGACACATCGACTGCATAACTGCCAATCCCGATGTCGTCAAAAAAGTCAAATAATGTCCGATATATTGGTTTGGCCGGTCGGGCTCTAATATCCAGTGTTTTTCAAGTCTTTCAAAAGCTTGGTGCAATTGCACATGTTGCACCACTGGTCTTATGTTGTGAAAGTATTTTCAAATAATTCCATTAAATCAAACACTTTGTCTTTGAAAATTTGGTATTTTAAATGTTTAAATATGAAACATATTTGAAAGTAATTGCAAATACATGCAAATGCTCCTTAAATGTATTTTCAAATACATTTAATAAATAAATAATAAATAATTTTGTAATTTAAATACTCAGTATTTGTAAATGCTATACTTCAAACAATTAAATAGGTATTTAAAAGTAATTAAAATACAATAAATATGTATTTGACCCAGGTCTGAACGTTACACGTTTTTTTCCTGGTAGGAGAGAAATGTGTGACGAATACATACGGGAAACAGCCAAAAAGACATGCCCCTCAGTAATTTTGCAGAGCAATATAGTGAAAGGCTTCTTCCGTGTGGATTGGCCATAGAAATCACAGATGTGCAATAATAAAAAATACATTATACATCATCCTGAGAGACTAAAGAACAATGTCAGGCGAGGGCGTTAGTACATCTTTTTACAGTTCTCTTCTTTCATTTGTTCAGTGGTGGATCCAAGGAGGAACAGTAAAAGGAAGAGTGAGAAATGAGAGGAGGAACAGAAATAGACAAAGACAGAAACAAGAAAGAGAGGAACAAGGTGGAAGAGAAAGCAGAAAAAGAGGTTGAGAAAGACAACAGATGGACAAGGAGGAACAGAAAGTGAGGGAAAGAGAGTAATGAGAGGATGAACAGAAAGAGAGTGAGAAAAGTGGGAAAGAGGGGAAGTGTGTTTACCTGAGGGGATCATAAATGTGTACCCCTGCTTCAACTCAATCCTCTGGCATTCCGTGGCCTTGTCACCCAGGAAGATGTCGCCTTGTTTCCCTGACAACACCCAGTTCTCGTACAGCTCAAGGTTCCGGGGTGTCGGCGGGATTATCCAAAACACCTGTATGGAGGTGGGGGCAAGGTTGAGCCACACCTTTCATAAACACCTGAGCGAAAGTGGCATACGATAGGTTGGTCGGTGTGGCTCACCTTGCCCCCACGCAATACATGGTACCAGACCGAGGTGCCCCCGAAGTCGACGTGGAAGTCTGTGAAACAGCCCTCTACACTCATCAGACAGTACCTGCACACAGGACACAGGACACCATGAGGAGAAGGCAGAGAGCACAAGTTAACAGACCAGAGCGCTATTAGGCACTAACAAGCCAGAGTGGCAACAGGTGAGAGGGCTAACAGTGCTAACAGGTGAGAGGGCAAACGGGTGCAAACAGGCCTACAGTACTCACTTCTGTACTTTGGGGTACTGCATGTCGATGATGGCATTAGTGGAGTCTCTCTGTCTCTCCTTCAGGTGTCGTGGCCACATGTTATCCACCCAATCGATGATATCCACCTGCTCACACACACACACGCACGCACACAAAACTTGACTCAGGGAACAGGTGTGTGCCTCAAGTGTCTCAGCATCAGACATGTGGGTGTGCCTGAGCCTCGCAGGCGGTGGTTGGTGGCTTTGTTGTTTTTGTGTGTGCGCCTCAGGTATGCATGCGCACGTGTCTGTGTGTGTGTGTGTGAGTGAGAGACAGAGAGAGAGCCTCAATTATACACAGGTATGTAACGTAACGCACCGATGCAGGCCTCTTGACCAGGTTCTCCAGTTTGGTGTGGCTGAACTCCAGGCTGATGACATTGTAGAGTTTCTCCCGCTGGGCAGGTGGAGTCTCATAGTACCGTCTCCACTGCGCCATCGACATTTCTATCCCCTTCTGAGTGGTCACATCCATCACATCTACTACCCTCCGACTGCCTGTAGGGGTTCATTCAGCGTTAGTACTATCAAGGGAAGCATTATCACTATTATTAGTCGCAGTTGTAACATTTCCAAAAGGATGTGGACACCTGAATATCACACCCATATTGAACTTGTTGAACATCTCATTCCAGAGCCTTGGGCATTAATACTGAATTGTACACCCCTTTGCTGCTGTAACAGCCTCCACTCTTTGGGGATGGTTTTCCAGTAGATTTTGGAACATGGCTGCAGGGATTCACTTCCATTCAGCCACAAAAGTATTAATGAGGTTGGCCACTGATGTTGGGCTTAAGGCCTGGCTCACAGTCAGCATTCCAATTCATCCAATAGGCGTTTGATGGGGTAGAGGTCAGGGCTCTGTGCAGGCCAGTTAGGTTCTGCCCCACCAAATTCTGAAAACCATTTCTTTAAGGACCTTGCTTTGTGCACAGGAGCACTGTCATGCTGAAACAATGCCAAACCATGAAAAACAGCCCCAGACCATTATTCCTCCTCCAACAAACTTTACAGTTGGCACTATTCATGTAGATGGATGGGTGTGGTTATGGCCACGGAACTATATGTAACGGGGGTTTTGGAAGCACGGGGGACGGTATTGAGATGACGTACCGTTTGGTCGGAAAGTGCACAGTAAATTGACTGTTTTATCTGCATACCATTGTTGGACTATTTATTACAAACCAGCTCTCTACAATTCAGGCCAGTAGAGTTGGCGCTATGCATTTCACCAAACCCACATTCATCTGCCAGATAGTGAAGCATGATTCAGCACTCCACAGAATGTGTTTCTACTGCACTAGCCTCACGAGTCAGTCTCTTTTTTTCCACTTAGTTCAACAGAGCCTGGTGTTCTTGGCGTTCTAGGCATAAATGAAGGAGGCAACCTTCCCGGGATAGTTGTATTTTCCCAACCAATCAAAGTGCAGACAGCCAGCGCTCCAAATGTGGTGACAATTTTGGCCAGATATAGTCTGAAGCATGCACCGAAAAAACTTTACTGGAGGCAAACTTTTCCACAGACCTGCATCAGTTTGCCACTATTTGGGGAAAATGGCTAACGCTGACGTCAGAGTACCGACCACACCATCAAAGTTTATCACCGAGATATGCAGAGTCTGCGGTTCGAGGTTCGATAATAAAAGAAACACACATTATTTATTTATCGGTGATGATTTATTTAATTCCTTTTTGGTTTAACAATTCCACTTGCTCCTCCATTATTGATTGTAACGGGCAAACAATCGAAACCATTGCATACCGTAGGTCACGCTTGAAAAATTAGACTTTTGCCAAGCATCTCTGTTCGATAATAGCGTATCCAAAGACACGCGCTGAAGGTCCTTCAATGAAGTCACGCCATGTATTTGGCAAGTCTGTGATACAACAGAATTAAAATCTTCCTCAAATTTGTCCATAATTCTGTTTTTAGCAGATAATTTGGGTTAGCTCGATAGCTTTGTCCGTTTCGTTTTCAGTCGGGACTTAGCACACACGGAACAGAGGAAGTGTCGGGGGGGGGGAGAACCGGCACACTGAGACGGACAGTTCGATTAACCAATAGGGAAGCCGCCGCTGGCTCCGCGTGGCAGAGACTCCTCCCTTTTGCCCCGGAAAGTACATGTGTTCGTCCAGACTACTACTGTTCCAGAGCCCAATGGCAGTGTGCTCTACACCACTTCAGCCAATGCTTGGTATTGCGCATGGCAATCTTAGGCTTGTAAACGGCTGCTCATCCATGAAAACCCATTTCATGAAGTTCTTGAAAACAGTACCTTGTGGTGACGTTGTTCCCAGAGGTAGTTTGAAACTGTAGTAAGTATTCCAACCAAGAACAGATGATTTTTACGCGCTACAAGCTTCAGTACTTGCCAGTCCCATTCTGTGAGCTTGTGTGGCCTATCGCATCCCAGCGGTGCTTTGTCGCACTAATACGTTTCCACTTTACAATAACGACACTTACAGTTGACTGGGGCAGCTCTAGCAGGGCACAAATTTGACGAACTGACAGTTTGTCAATGGAGATTGCATGGCTGTATGTTTGACTTTATGCACCTGTTATCAATGGGTGTGGCTGAAATAGCCAAAACCACTGATTAGAAGAGATGTGTCCACATACTTTTGGAAATGTAGTGTTGTTTCTAGTTATAGTAGTTTCCATTACTATTACACTATTCCTGTGTATTATTTATTCACCTGTAGTCACCTTTCATTTGACTTCAGTACCCTTTGGCATTGAAAGCAATGTATTTCCTGCTAAAGAAGGTACTAGAATTTATGAGACAAAACTTACCAACAAACAGCTTCACGTCATTCACACTAAAATCTGTATCTGGCATCCTGAGAGAGAGAGAGACCATATTAAAGAGAGATCAACAAAAACATCTCTTCACAAACTGAGTGAGCATAAATGTGTAGCAGCAGTGCCAGTGCACACCAGACTATACTGTGGCAGGCTTTACTGTATACGGATGAAGAGCCCCCTGCGGGTCAAGCCCACTCACTGCAATCAAGTTCAGTAAGATATATGTCTGGAAGTGCCTCAGTCTGCTCCACACTGAGAGTAAGGCAGCACAAGAGTGACACATGATGTGAGAGGTGGAGGGGGTGAGGGGGCTAGGGGGGATTCATGGAGGCAGCATACATTAAAACTGGTCAGTGGTTGCGTGTGTGGGGTACATACTGAATGCCCAGGCCATCTGGTTTCTCAAAGATGATGGGGTCCCTCAGCCCTTCCCTCTGAATGTACTCAAAAGTGAAGTCTGCAGGGGGCAGAACAGAGCAGACCTTATGAGTCAGCCAAAGCACACTTCCTGCAGAAACACAACACATGTAGAAGGCCTCAAAGTCTATGCAGACATAGAACCAGTGACTATCTTACACCCTACAGTGCACAAAGTAATACAGGACCGCCAGTGACTATTTTACATCCTATATTCCACACAGTACTACAGGAGAGTCAGAGACCATTTTACACCCAACAGTCCACACAGTACTACAGGTGTGCCAGAGACTATTTTACACCCTACAGTCCACACAGTACTGCAGGAGAGCCATTGATTATTTACACCCTACAGTCCACACAGTACTACAGGACAGCCAGGCACTATTTCACACCCTACGGTTCACACAGTACTAAAGAAGAGCCACTGACTATTTTATACCTACAGTCCAAACACAGTACTACAGGAGAGTCCGTGACTATTTTACACCCTACAAGTCACACTACAAGTTGGGCAAGACCAACTTTAAAGCAGAGCCTTAATTTGTGCTGAGAGCCTTTACTGACTGAGCCACTCTATAGAGCCCAGCCAGAGCTCATGGTGAGAGCCTTTACTGACTGAGCCACTCTCTAGAGCCCAGCCTGAGCTCATGGTGAAAGCCTTTACATTACATTATAGGCATTTAGCAGATGCTCTTATCCAGAGCGACTTGAACAACTTTTACATAGCATTTATATTGCATCCATTTATACAGCCGGATATACTGAAGCAATGCAGGTTAAGTACCTTGCTCAAGGGTACAACTTTACTGATTGAGCCACCCTATAGAGTCCAGCCAGCAGTCATGGCAAGTCTTTAATGAATGAGCCACTACATAGAGCCCGGCCTGTGTTCGCAGTGAAAGTCTTTTCTGACTCTGCCACACTGGAGCCAGTGATCCCAGCATTTGTCATGATTTTTTAACCTTTGCCCTCCATGCGCTTGACCAGACAGGAATTGAACTGGTCACTCTGCAGTTTCTCTTCCAGGTCAAAGCTCCTCTTCCCCTCAATCTCGTCATCAGAGATACCATCATCTTGGTAACGCCGCCGTGTACCTGACCGCTGAGGAGGACAGAGGAGAATTAATGGGGATGAATGTTACCCACGGGAAAAGGACAAAACACCCTCTTCACAGCTCTGCTTACTTATTCATGCTATTTTTTTTTAAATCGCAAAACAACACAGTGATTTAAAAAACATTAACACAGTGAACCCTTAAAACCTTCTAACAGACTTGTTAAAGCAGGTTAAAGCAGCTCTCTGCTGCAGTCACATTAACCTTCACAAGGAATCAGAGGAGAAACAGAAGTGATGCATAAATACATAAGCTGGAGGAAGACACTTTGTGTGAAACTCAACAGACAGGCATGTTGCCACTATTCTAACCAAGATTGTTAGCATGTAATGAAACGCAATAATCCTGGTCACCTGAAACAATCCCTCTCCTGGGCGATGCTGGACGGCCTATTGGGTTGCCAGCCACAGCTGACACCATCAGTCTGGAGCCCATCCTTTCACAGTGCCTTAACAGGATGTCCCAAGCAGCAGCCCTGCTGTTATCCTTCTGGTTGCATGTGTTGCTCCAATGCCAAATATGAATAATGTATGTTGCCGTAATGTTCTTGTAAGTCCCTCTGGAAAAGGCTACCATATAAGTATCAGCATTCCTCTGTAGGCTGCCGTTAGTTCAAAGGGATGTGCAGGGTCTCTGACTAGCAGGCCAGGTGGAGGAGGGATAAACCCCCAATCCCCCATCCATCCAACAATGTCCCCTCTTCCAGCCCCCCAACCCCCACCCCATCCTCGTTCCATCTCCAGCTCTCTATCCCGGTGAACGAGGGAGCCAGACCCAAATATTACATGCATCCTCCCTCCCTTGTGTTTCTGGGCTCTAGGCACCCACACCTGGCTCAGGTGAGTCTGGAACGCTGAGCTTTTTTTACGCATCACTCATGTTTCTGATCCCTTATGACTGAGTACAGCAGAGAGCACTACATTTAACCCATTTAAAAGAGGTTTTAATCTCAATGTGACTTCCTAGTCAAATAAAGGTTATTATTGTAAGTGCAGTCCATTACATGTTTAGTAAAGGTCTGCAAACAGTTTAATAGCCATCAAGTTGCCATCAACTCACTAACAAGACCCAGACTGAGTGTTTAGCTCTGGAGAGCCAAGTCTTAATTTGTTTGGATAAGTTAATGAATGACATCACAAAAGTATCCCCCACCAATCATGCAGTTCGTCTCAAGTCAGAGTACCACATAAGGCCCAGAGCCTCCTGGCACGATGACACCATGCTGGGGCAGAAAGACTGTGGTGCACATACACACTACTATCTGACGATGCAGCCAAGTCCTCAAGATGCTCAACCAACGCCCCTGAGGAGGCTGACACGCACATGCACAGACCAGCCAACAAACACACGTTCACGCACAAACATGAATATGCACTCACTCACTTAAATCTGGCTCCAACAGATTGATAAACATGGCTTCTACAACACTACATTGTACAGACCTATAGGGAAGCTGTACACCTGGGCATAGTTGCACTGGTATCATAGGGGGGAGGCGGCACACACAAGAGCACATGCTCTTTCAGCTCTACCATTCCCAGTCTGCTCAGTCTGCTCACTGTCTATCTCTCCCTCCCTCCATCCTCCTCAGCATCAGTCCATCACTCTCCATCACCTCACTAGCATCATCTCTCTCTACCACTCTCAGGCACCCCACCCCACCCGAGAAAGACAGACTTTTCTCCCTTCATCTTCAAGAGTGGGAGAAAAAGATTCAAATCTCTGTATCTGTCTTTTGGACATTTCCGATCATATTTTCTGTATCAAAACTCTTTTTCCCACAGCGCGCAGGAACTTCCGTTGTGGTCGGTCACTCAGTCACGGACCTGTGGGACGCATGCGCAGATTGTGCTTCGTTTAGTAGGACGCATGCGCAGGTGCATCTCCCAAAATCACCACTTCAAACGGCACGAGATTTTTAAGCAGTTTTATCGCATAACGTTACTTTAACTAACCCTAACATGTTAGCGTTTGGCCTATTTTAGTTAACTTACTTAGCGAGTACCACCGATACAGATGTATGGACACACGGAGGACAACAAATAACGTTACAGAGGTGAGGACATGCCATAGCAAGCTAGCTATATAGCTAGCCAAGTTTTACTCATGACACTTTGTATAGGTGCACCGTGGTACTGCAAGGTTTCGTGCTCATTTTTAATTTATTTTAAAGACCCATCAAGTACCAGCACCTCCACTACACACAACACGGGAATATCACACTCACACACACAGTCACATTACACCTCCCAGACACAATTCATTTACGTGTTTTTCCTGCAAACCTTTGTTTTATAAATGGTACGCACAGCCTCGGCGTAATATTAAAGAACTTTTTATGCCCAAACACATTTATTAAAAACAGTACGTAGAAGTTTCTACGAATACGGCAAAAGCCACATTTAACAACAGCACTTACTGCATTTACGGACACAAATTAGACCAACCAAATAAGGGTTTTCATCCGGCCTCACCAATTTTTAACCTTTAAGCGATGAGGAGTGCCAACATGTATATATCTAACAGTTAAGACCGTGATCTTGCACTTCAAGTTCACGTCTTCCACAATAATCAGCCAATTTCCATGACAACACTGTTACTGAAAAGTTGTAAATAAAGTGACGTGAGCTGGCGGACAGTGTATCCGATTTTTCTTCCTGAAAACACTTCCCGCAAGTTAGCCAACCAATTTAGGACAAATGAAGACTTACCAATCTCTTGCTGTAGCGAGGACGGGCGTCTTCCATGTTCAAGTTGCGGTGACAGTGGTAGCTATTCCCACGGCGAATTACCGACACCACCAAGAAGCGTGGCTCAAACTCTATGTTACGCAATAGTTGTCCAAAGTCGCTTATTTTGGTGGATTAAATATTATAAACAACCGAACACCATGATCTTAAAAAAACATCATAGGGTTAAACCCAAAGCTACCGAAGTTAGTTAGCTGGTAGTTAGCTAGCTAGCTAGGGAACTCTAACGGTACCTGACTAGCTACCGCAAATCCCTTATCAGGTGGCTAAATAAACAGGTTACATTACAAAACGATTTAGCTAAGTTAGCTAGCTAAAGTTAGCCAACTCCCGCAAAACACTTCTGGCTAGCGATAATGTATTTAGCGAATGTTAGCTAAGCACCTAGGAAACACTAGTTAGCCAACTTAGGTGACATCAACATAAACTAATCACACAAAATGCGAATGAGCAAATAATACAGCCTGGTTCGTTAACTGAATGTTCAAGAAGACAAAAATATCACGTGGTGTCCATTAACTGTGAAAATATAAATTAGCTGGCTAGTACTAGTATGAGCCAGCTAGCCAAGTATCCCATTCTACAGCCGCGACTGCTGCAAGATAGCTAGCTCGTTAAAAAAGAAGCTTGTTTGTCCAAACAAGTGTGCAGCTCGTTAGAATCAAACACTACGTTAGCTATTCAATTGCGATAACATTAGTTTGATAGTACATCATTACCAAGCTAGCTGACGGAATGTCTCGCAGTTGGCCAACTGCTGTCCGTTTAAACATGTATTTGCAGCGCTTATGTTAGCTGGATAGGTTCTTTTCTACATAGCTAGCTGGCTAACCTACTCAGTGTTGGATTCCTGAGTGCTGTAGCTATATCGCTGAGACGTTAGAAGATGCTAGAGCCAGCTACCCATGGTGTGCCATATAACTCGGTAGTTAGCTGACGCTTTGGTTAATTTGGCTAACTAACGTAACCTATCTTGGTTAATTTCACAGCAAGCTCTACTAGTTGTCATATGGGGGCTAGCAAACTGGCTAACATCACGCAAAGCTAATAGCTAACTTTCTACCACATCAGACAGAAAGCTCTTGCGGTGTTGTGTTCCTTATCACTGTCTCAAAGAAATGAGGGGATACGTTTCAGTTCTGCCCAAGGAGTTGTCACTTACATATAATCTTGTGTTTTTAATTGCTGATCTTGTTGCTGTCATCCGTCAAAGTTAGTGGGATCTAGCTACCTTTCGCCGCCATTTTCAACCCGTCACAAAACACACACACACTGCCAGCCACCGGGAAAGACCCGCCTTCAAATGGCATACACCTCTGACGAGAACAGACCAGCCGTGTTATCATTGGACATTATCCGCGTATTAAATCTGACGTCACGCGTGACGTTTGCCATTTCCGGATCCAAACGCTCCTTCAGATCCTGAACCTGTGAACCTTTTCACGACCACTTCCTTCTTTAGTGAGGCACCATTGAGGGTTAAAAAGGGTCTAAATTCTTTCAACTCAAATAAAATCAATGCGCTACAAAATCCAACATTCTAAAGCAGTTAAAACAGCAACATTATTATTGCGATTTTGAATTGTTGTTACGTCCCCTCCCAGTGGTGTAGTGCAGGGTATGCGCAGGTATACGGCGTATACCTACTTATTTTTCAGTCGGCATTGCGTATACCCACTTCTAAATCCCCTCTGATGCGCATCATTCAGTATAGCCGCGTTTCCACCGCAGGAACTTTACCCCGGAACTAGGAACCTTTTGAGGAACTCAGTGCGTTTCCACCGCAGGAACTAGGGTCTAAATTTAGTTCCGGGGGCTTTATTTTACCCTCAAAAAGTTCCTGCTCGGGGGGTAGTACTTTCCGAAAGTACAGGAACCTTTTGGGTGGAGCTTGCAGCGCTGAACATTTCTGATTGGTCGAGTACTCGCAGCATTTTTTTGTGTTTATTTTCAACCGCCATGTTTAAAAATATGCAGCCGCAAACCGATTTATTTTCATAATAACTTCAAATCAAACTTGTATGTTATGCGGCGCAGTAGCCTAGTTTTGGTTATAGCCTGCCAACGTCTTTGAATTATATCGTGTGCTCTTCTGTTCTTTTCTTGCTTTAGTATTCGTTTTATAAAATGCTAAGCATTCGTGCTGGGACAGCATATTACGTATCAAAACATTCAAACGGATTAATTCGGTTGCTGAATATTTTCTTCCGGATTTTCTTTGTTAGCCCGTTGTAATTGACTCTAAACGTTTGATACAGTTATGTGAGGTATGCGGTAGTTCTGCGTAATTCACATTGGTGATACAGTAAAAGCAAACTGGAAATCACCTTCCGCACTTTTTGTCATGGCAAAATAACAGGTTAATTCTAGTAGTCGTCCCTTTAGCTTTTTCAGACTGCCGTGATTTTACTCTGCCATTCTTCAATTCCACAAAAAGACCAGGAAGACTATGGGCTAATTTATGGTGCATGGTTCGCATCTGGAGGGCACACTTCGCTGCTCGGCTAGCAGTAACTTCGAAGGAAAGCAAACGGTGGCTGTACCACTGCTAATTAAAATTTTCACGGAAGTCCGAGTTTTCGTTCTATTCTTGTCATTTTGCGATTAGCCTATATGGAATTGACGATGAGAAGGTAATAAAACAGCAAATTGTTTACAACGTGTGCATGTTTTCTGCTGTTGTTGCCAGTTATACTGGAAATGTGAATGCATTCTGTCGCCTCGGATGTCAAGACATGAAAGTGAATGTTCGCATAAAAACATAATGAATGTGTTTGAGAGGATATATAAAACAGTTACAATCTGACTATCGGCCTGTTATATCCTATTTGTTGCATAACGACGGTCCAAGTTCAACTACCAACGACAGTTTTGCTTGACAACGGTAAAATATGCCCAAACGGCTGCAGAAGAATATTTCAATTCCAGGTGATTAAATCGATAAAAATCAATAAATACAAAAGTAACCATATATAGTCATTGTTGGTAACCCGTTGTATATACGTGGAATAAACCCCTCCGGGCTGTCCCGGTTATTAGAAAATAATGTAGGCTACTTCGGTGGTAGTATGGGTTTACAGAAGAAATCATAGGACAGATGGGCCGACGACAACTTCGCTTTTTCATACGTCAGTGGGCTAATTTGCCTAATCTTCGCGGAACTTTAGACCGCGGTGGAAACGCAGGCAACCATTGTTTGAAGGAACCTTTTAGTTCCTGGAAAAGTAGTTCCTGGGACTAAAAGTTCCGGGTAATTTGGTGGAAACGCGGCATATTAGGGAGGTCGAACGTTCTGCCCGCAATGTAATCACAATGAGCGTTCCACGCACAAACATAAAACAAAACTGGCATCTGGGCTCACTTTAACAGTAATTTAACAAGGAAATATACAAAATAAGAGTCGACAAAGCTATTAAATCGTTTCCAAAGTACACTGACAGTTCAACAATGGCACTTTCTTTCTTTAGAAAGTCAGAAATGATTATGCTAATTTGGCCTTGTTTACGAGCATTTGTGTATGCACTTAACGCTGCACCGAAATCAGTTGTTCGTCATAAAAAATCTATACGCACTGAAGGCATTCTTACACATTTTATTACAAGAAAAACTCACTGAGAAATGAATTATAAGTTAATCGGCTATTACTTATTCATACTTTCATATATTTCGGTGTCCTAAAAACATTACAGCTGCCAGCATCCTGGGGGACTTCTACAGCCACTTTAGAAGCGAAATGGCACCAAAAAAAATCGGCGCTCGCTATTTTATTCGCTATTTTATTCGAAAATCCCCAGGAGGGATTTTGTACTGGTGAAATGAAATGTCATTCAAATTACAGTCAAGCCCTCTCTTTTCATCATCCCAATTGTTCAATTCTGATCCGTCCAAGTTATGCCGGCAATGAGGCTCTCCAAAAGGTTTCCTGACATGGCTAGACCAGTAAATCTAGTTTGAGCAAGGATATTTTATCATGCAGATCTTAAGCAATATGTTGTCTGAAGTGTGGCATAAAGCATTTTAGTTTTGCGAATTAGTTTTTTTATTACGATGAAAAGGAGACATGCGCATTGTAAATTCCAGCAAGCTACTACAACAGAATGCCCAGCCAACCTGCCTCTTCTGTGCGTTCTAGACAGTGCAGTGTGAAAACCCCTGCAGAAAGCCAGTCTGTCTGGAATATACTGTAGTGCAGGGGTAGACAGGCTGTTGACAGGTTTAAAAACCTGCACTGACAATAAATCTTGTGTTCAAAATCAGTTATTTGTTATTTGATGTTCATATAAGTATTGCACTACTTACCTAAGTACCTACCTGATGTTAAGTCCCTTGAGCCAAAAATATGAGCACTTATTTAGAAACCCAGCATTGGGTTGAGAGAGTATATCACTGTGGTTTTCATTAATATGTTGTAAAATGTATATATTTTTGTTAATTGTTAACTAAATATTGTTATTTTTTAACATATTGTTTTGAGTATATTGTTGAATTCTTTGAATGATGATGATATTTGAATGTTTGGTAAAAATAACTAATCTCTGACTGAAAAACCATGTTTGCCTCATCTTGAATATATCTTATATTCATGCATTAGGCATGTGTAGGACCAGTAATATTTGCAAACTGCCCCTTGAAAAATAATGTTAATTTTATAATGGTGGCACACACTATCTGTTGCAAATCAGCTGTTCCAAGAGACAGTTTACAAAAGAAACTGCTGGCCCATAGGCTACTTGCAAGGTGTGAGAATAGTTGTCCAATTTTCATGTGTGGATGGACTAAGGAATAAGGAATAGTTCACTCAAAATGCATAATTATGTAGTTGTCTAACCCTACAGTCTGTGGGCCAGTATTGATTAAAAAATATGCACCTCTTCTGTGGCTAATGTTAATTTCATAATGATCCTTACTCCCTGAAGTCAAGCAGCAGAAGTTAAGTGACAATGTGCAAATACTACTGGCCCATTTTTGGGTGAACTAAATATGCATGAGTAGTCTTACATGTCACTGTTTATAACACAGGGTGTTTATCCTTTTATGGTCAGGCCGCTTTAAAAAAAAAAAATTGGGGGCATAAATTAAGAGTATACCCACTTCTCCAGGCACCAGTACACCACTGTCTCCTCCCCTTTTCAATGTCCAATTTCGCAGTAGATGGCAACGTTGAATCACGGTTCTAGTTACTTCATTTAGGGATGCCAACCATCCCGCAAAATCGTCCCTTATTTGGACAGTAGAATAGGCGTTCCGTATTTAACTCATGGCTATGGGATGCATTTTCATCTGTATCTTCGTAAACAATTCCGTTTGTAGTAACCGCTGTTTTGAATACAGTTCATAGCTAGCCTAGCTAGCTAGCCAGCATAATAAGCATGTCGGGAGACCATTCTGACCTAAAACCCAGAATTTTAATATTGGCTAGGTGATAAAGCTAACTGGCATTCAAACCCGGTCAGAGTGTCTTGGAAAAGCGCAATGTACACTGCTAGACCACAACATTTGAAAAAGCAATTGAGTAATGGTTTCATGTAGTTTTCTTAAATAATGTAATGGCAAACATGACTAAAATTGGTGCTAATTGTATGGTACAAAACAAGAAGGAACAATTTTTTCTTGATAGAATCGTTGGTTTCACAGAATTTTTTTTTTTTTTTTTTTGCTTAACAACGGTGCAAGTAGAACTACCATTATTTTCCAACAACAGGACAGCCCATCGTGGTTTATTCCTTACATATAATACAGTGGTAAGAATATATGGTAGCAGGTGTACAGTAATGATAAACTGCAATGTAGACAGGTTGTGCACTAATGTAGATGCATAATGAGAACTGATAAGGACAGGTAAGAACAGGATGTAAACAGCTAGCTAACGTTAGCACCCACTGGTGCCAAACTTTGTTATCAACTGCAGCCATTTCCTCTTCGCAAGAAAAGCGGTAGAGTGACAATTGAATAGTTTTTTTGGACTCAGATCTATCCAAACAACAAGGGACACAGCACTGTGGCATATTGAAAAGACGAGAGCCCATAGACCGTATAAAAATAGCGAGAGCCTCACGGTGAAGCCACACTATACGCGGCAACTGCCGCCTGTCGCCGCGTCGCGTCCCCACAATCGGCTGTTTGTGGGCGTGTCACATATATTTGACAGACAGTTGTGTTCGTTAAATGTTTACCGGGTTTAATATCGTGTTTCATATTCATTGTCATGTCTGAATAAAAATAATTTTTGCAGTAACCTAGATCTGAAAGATGTTAGTCAGCTGCCTAGCTAGGCTGTTTAATGTCTAGCTGGCGAGTAACAACCAACAACAAAAACATTGTCTGGCTAATTAGCCAGATAATGCCTTCAAAGTTATATCTGGTTAGCTAGCTAGGTGGCTGGTAGAAACGAACAACCAGCAACTAATACATTAGGAAGATTTGTTTTGTTTGTTATTGTTTGTTGTTACTCACTATAGCTAGACATTAGACAGCCTAGCTAGGCAGCTTATTAACATTTTTTCAGAGCTAAGTTACTGCAAAAATTATTTTTATTCAGACTGGACAGTGATAGTATCTCACGGCGATAACTACATTTCAGAGCCACCGACAATTTCAGCGACTTTTCTCCACGCTGCCTTCCTCTTATCAATGTCTCTGTAGGAGATTTTATTAAGTTTGGAACCCCGATACGGCAATTACGAGTTAGGTCCTCCATTGTGGAACGATAGAATGTGGAACTAAAATGAGAAAAAAATAGGGACAATTTACTTGACGGATCATTAGATCAAATCAGATTGGTTACCGCGACGCGGCCAGGGGGTCAAAGTTGAATTTTTTCCATCTCCCTCGCCGCCTCACAGCCTCTCGCCGCGCCGCCGGCAATCCCAACATGCATTGCGGGGTCTGGCCGCCACCCCTCATTGAAAATGAATGGAGGCGGCGCCGCCGCGCGGCGGGGCCGCGTATAGTGTGGCTTCACCGTCAGCCAACGCAGTAGAGCAGGCTTGGAACCGGAAATAGTATAATCGTAAAGTCGATACGTCACGGTTTAACAAGCAGATTAAATGTACAGTGTGAAGCTAGCCACAGTAAGGACTTTTGCGCGGGTCTGAAAATTTCAAAATAAAAGTACGACGATAAAACCACTGTTACGTTCAACAAAATGAAATTAATTAAGGACAAATCGGACTGCAGTTGTCCTAAAATATGAACTATTCGTTTTCTATTTGTACAATATTAAAACAACTTCGATTTTAAACACAGACATTGTAAAACTATTCACAACACTAATATTAATTACAAACAAATCTGTCTTCATTTTTTCTATTTTTTCCCCTACATTTTTAACAATGACAATGCAAAAATTTAAAAGGAGAATTGAAGATAAAATACACCCATTACTTTTAATTATTATTGCAATATCTAATACAACATTACATCAGTACATGAGTTTAACTGAATGGTAAGGGAAGAATTAGAGTAATTTAAAATGCATTACTTCAACATTCTGTGCTACCTTGTAACATCAACTATGCGCTGCTGCCTCCCCTGGACATGTTGTCTCAATGATATGGGGGTGTTTTGAATACCTTGGACCCTCCACTCTTCAGATATGGTGTCACTTATATCAAATAAGCGTCATAGAAAATGTGGCTGGGGTTTGAACATTCAGTACATAGGCAAATTTCATTCAATTAAGTTCAAATTGCTTTCTGATACTATAACAGATAACATGCTCTGCTGCCTCCCCTGGACATGTTGTCTCAATGAAATGGGGGTGTCTTGAATACCTTGGACCCTCCACTCTTAAGATATGGTGTCACTTATATCAAATAAGCGTCATAGAAAATGTGGCTGGGGTTTGAACATGCAGTACATAGGCGAATTTCATTCAATTAAGTTCAGATTGCTTTCTGATACTATAACAGATAACATGCAGTAATGAGGACACCACTGCAGTCATATTTTTTATGGAAAAAGAAGGAAGTGTAATGGAAAATATAAAGGCAGACATCAATATATCACCTCGATCGCAAAACGACCTTATCATACATTCCCCATTCAGTCCTGATATGATTGAGTCCACTCATATGAAAAATGAAACTATCCATATCCTACAGTTTCTTACAGACACCAGTGCTGTAACAGAATGTCTTGGAAGATTAATTTTGGCTCATCAGCGAACAAATTGCCAACAGTTTAAGCGTACCACATCCAAAGGGAATAAAATCAATTTGTGTCAGTCTTCATCAAGTGCCTTTGAGAACCCAATGCAATACAGGAATGTACTTACCATCATAAATGATTTTGTAAGCCAAAATTTAACATCACCTTTTCTTGCAAATGATTTACTGCATTTACATATCCTGTATTCTTTTGAATGCAGCAAATGTAATAATAGTAAAATGCATAGCCAAAATGAAAAAATGACTGTACTTACACCAAGTGGAAGTTCTAAAAAAGCAATTGAAAAATCAATACTGTGTCATGATTCAGTTCCTAAAAAACGTGCCTGTACAATTTGTAGACATGAAGGCAACCTTGAATTGAAAAAGGTGCATAAAACGCATTTACCAAAAACTATGCTTGTGCTTGCAAAATGGTCTGAAAATGAAATTGATGAACGATTGACCATGACCTCAATTTATAACCAAAAATTATATGAACTTAGAAATATTATGTATTTTGCAAGCCAAAACAATGATTTAAGTACATTAAAAAAGATAAATTCAGACTTATCCAAATCTGATTTTTTTCTTGCAGCATATGAGGTAGAATCATGTGAAAAGCTATATGATATCAACATTTTCCAGATAAGTCACACATGCACTGACCAATGTCAGAATGAATTTCCTTTTAAAATTAATGAATTGCCACAAAATCCAGGTAGGGATATGCCTAATAATACATCACCAGAGGACCTAGATTTAATTAAAAGTGGAAGATGGTTAAGTGACCAAATAATTGATTCATACTTGGATCTCCTGAAAAAAAACTTAAAAAATTATGTATTCATGGTCGCTTCAACCTTTGTCAGCCAGAATTTGAATTGTTTATTTTGGGAAAATATAGAGGTTCTCCCAAACATTTCCAAAAGTCAAAGAAACTGGTGGTGCTTTGAAAACATTTTAATTCCTTTAAATATCAAATCAACTCATTGGGCTGTGATAATCGTTGAAATGCAAAACATAAAAGACAAAGAAAATAACATTACCCTAAAAGTGAAAATTCGTGATTCATTAAAAACATATGAAAATGATATAATTACTGTGCTTTTCTCTCTTCAAAAGTATTTGGTTTTAGAATATTTGGCATTATTTGGCACAGTTGTGAAATTAACACTAAGTTATGAATTCTCCCACAACTGCCCACATTTTCACAAGCAACTTGATGCAAGTAGCTGTGGATTGTATGTGTGTTTTTTTACAAAAATGTTTTTGTTTGGTAGGAATATTAATAAATCTTTCAACACAGATATGAGGACATATCTGCACTATGAATTAAGTCAACAAGTTTTGCTTTTGTAAGTCACACAAAAAATGTCACCACAAAAATTCTGTTCACTGTTTATAGTTACTGCTTAATGTGAAGGCCAGTTGCTACAAGACCAGGTGTCCAATACTGGCTGTTTCCTGCTATGAAATGTATCGTGACCAATGACTATGTTGTCATATTCTGAGTTCTTAAAGAGATTTTAATGCATTCAAGACTGCTTGACTTGTATGTGCACTTGTTAAAAATTGTATGTATTCAACAGTACTAGCAGAGGATAAGAATACACTATTTGCCGAGGAATTGCATGTTCAAACCCCAGCCACATTTTCTATGACACTTATTTGATATAAGTGACACCATATCTGAAGAGGGGAGGGTCCAAGGTATTCAAAACACCCCCATATCATTGAGACAACATGTCCAGGGGAGGCAGCAGCGTAGTATATATGTTATGCTATCAGAATGCAATTGGGATTTAATTGAATGAAATTCGCCTATGTACTGCATGTTCAAACCCCAGCCATATTTTCTATGACGCTTATTTGATATAAGTGACACCATAGGGTCCAAGGTATTCAAAACATCCCTGTATCATTGAAACAACATGTCCAGGGGAGGTAGCAGAGCCTGATGTACACGATCCATTGACCTATACTAGCAGTAGAGAGGAATATACTGTTTAGTTGAACCACAACACTTTCTATCAAATTTTCTATCATGTTTATTTTATATCTTTGTCATCATATCAATTTAGTGAAGGGCTGTATGCAGTAAATGTGCATTGTTAATTCAAGTGTTTACAGATAACTTTTGGTCTGACTCTGGAATGTGGGTCCAAATGGTATCTATTTAAAGTTGAATTAGCACTGGACATTTTATTGTGTACTAACAAACCCATGCCACACAGTTTATCCTATAACAATTAGCCAGGAAGCTATCATCTAGAGTTGTCAGAACACCTCAGTGGTAACATGACCTATTAATTATGACAAATATGCTGGAATCAGTTTTATTTTCTCCTAAAAAAAGCAAGATCATGGTATTTCATATTTAGACTTACTGCACTTCCAAGAATCAACATGG
Source organism: Anguilla pacifica (assembly GCA_039654925.1). Classification (NCBI taxonomy): domain Eukaryota; kingdom Metazoa; phylum Chordata; class Actinopteri; order Anguilliformes; family Anguillidae; genus Anguilla; species Anguilla pacifica. The sequence goes on along the minus strand of CM077290.1, from coordinate 30,343,471 downwards.
CAGAAATATAAAGAAAGCTTCATAAAAATACACTGCCTTTTTAATTGGCATTATAATTATAACGGAGTATTTTTACATGTCAAAACGTCGCTATTTTAGAAAATAAACTTTGAGATACGCGTTTCTCGCTTTCGCGCAGGCAGACTTTTATTTTGAACGATTTCCGACGAATCTGCCATCTTACTGTCGCTCATTTCACGGAACTCAAAATTTTGACTTTGATAACGATACCAAGTTTAGTATCGCGATAATTAATACTGAAACGATACTGAATCAATACTCAATACCTAACGATACTGAAATTACCTTAATAGATCAGAAACGTAATGTGCACAAGGGTTGACCTCATTTTCGAATTCACAGTTTATTAAAAACCTGGTTTATTAACAACCGTTAAGTTGAAGCCTGTTCAACATATTAATAAGCATAGGCCTATAGTGTTACAACACTAAACAATAGAGAAATATATTAAATATATTTCAAAAATTTAACAATTGTGAAGTAAATAATCTTTAAACAGGTCTTTCGCTTTTAAATAGATCTAAAAATAGCATATTTTAATAACAATACAGCATCTTCCTATAATAAAATATTTACAGATTAGAACACCTATTCCTACTGAAGTCAACTCAGTCGAAGCTTGCTCTGTATCACCTAAGTGAATGCACAAGCGCACGACACCTCACTTGGCAACCTTAGTTGCTACTGCCATCAAGCGAAGATTCTGACTTTTCAGCCTCTAAATCAGTAATGCGGGAGACACATTTCCCTGGCTTTTACATTTGACACTAAACTACCGAACGTCGGAAAATTCTAAAACGGAACCGTTTCTCTTTTTTTTTTTTTAAGTACCGAAAAAGTGCTGAAGTATGGGAATACCGTGCAACACTACATCAGACACATATTCCAATCCATTGCTCAGTTTAGCAGAGAATGCACATTTCAGAGTGCCCCAGAGACAGATAGAATAATGAAACATAAATACACATTTCAAATAATAAATACGACATTGAGAAAAAACGAAACAAAAGACGAAATATCAACTCGCGACCTGCGTGGTGCGCGCAGAGCAGCCTACCGTTTTATTTTAGACATTGGCAATTTTCGGTTACGCTGAACTATAAAACGCTATTCCAAAAGCAAAATCAGACATGTAATACATCGTTAGAAAGCTTATATTATCACCTACTGAATACATGAATTGTCAGTCAAGCCAAATTGTACTAAAAAGAGCGACAAAGCCGTAAGCAACAGGTGTGGTATTACGCACAGCTATTTTTGAAGGTAGCCACAAATGCGCGTCTATTTCACAGACGGATTGTCCAAGACAATATATGCTCACTCGGTCGCAAAAGGGACAGCTCTACGCGTAGAACCAATGGTAAGATTGTATATTTATTCAATGTTTAGTCCCAGATATTGAGTGTAGAATGGCATGGTATAATTTAAAAAAAAAACGTTGTCTCGTTTATTTCGTTATTCAGTGAGCAGCGTTTTCACTGCTGTATTGGCATATTTTAGGGCTAATGTCGGGTTTATCTTGTTGCTACGGAATATTACATTACATTACATTACAGGCATTTGGCAGACGCTCTTATCCAGAGCGACGTACAACGAAGTGTATAATCATAATCAGGAAACCCTAGAGAGAAGTAGGCTGTGCAGGGAACAACCGCATATTTCAACCCTGTAGGTTAAACTGATTAACAGTAACACAAACAAGAACAGCATCAACGCAGTCTATGCAAAAACACAAGCAATAGTTTAGACGAGTTAATACTAAGTCACCTACGAAACAACTACCTAGTTACAACCCTAAGCTTACAGTCAATTTAGAGATTAAATTGAGAATACGATTTCTCTCAGCATAATGACGGATTTAAAGACTAAACGAACTCACCCGATATTGTCATCAAATGGATCCATGCCAAAGAAAAGTAATGATTCATCCTCTGAAAAAGCTTTTACGAACAAACTTTTAGTAACACAAAACTAAATATCAACTCTCCACCCCTGCTACCTGTGCTCGGAGTACCGTATTATTTATTTAGACATTGGCAGACTACAGCATAAATTGCGTCTTTTGTTAATATTCAATATTAGAAATTGCAGCGAGAAACTGCAGCTGTAGACACAAGATAGTTTGTTATGTTATGGTAGCAACGGAATGAAGCGGACTATACATGTATTGCCATCATTGTTTTATTATACCAGCCTGTTTTCGCGCGCTTGCACAGAAACTCAAAACCTACCAATAAAATGGTTTAGCTATTTCTCACCATAATGACAGATTTAAAGACTGAACAAACTCACCCGATACTGTCTTCAAATGGATCCATGCCAAAGAAAAGTAATTATTCATCCTCTCAAAAAGCTTTTACTAACAAGCCTTTAATAGCCTAGCATGCACTCTGGCTGGCACTGTCTTCCATTGCTTCCCCGACGTTCAGACCCTCCCCTCACTGATAAAAACTAGACCTTACGCCGGGCACCCACCGCACGCGTCACGTAAGCGTCGCGTAAGCAGCAGGGCAAAGCAGCACGGCGCGGCGCGGCGCGTAGCGTGTCTCCACTGGTTCCGTTTGTGTCGCGCAAAGGCTTGCTTAAAGCTCTATATTCCTAGTAGCTCTCGCAGTCTGCAATGGGATTCCATCGTGTATTTCACGTTTGTTCAGGACTGTTGATTATGGGTAAGTGAATACTTGGTGAGAGACCTTTTTCAGTCTGTTAATTTGGTAATATTTTTTAACACATGTAAATACGTGAGAAAGTAAACGCTTTAAAGAATTACCATAATCTTAAATCGCAACGTAGCCTGCATAATAATCAATCTCAAACCGTATTAATTTATTTGCTTGGTTAACAAGCGTGCCAATTTCACGAAGAATATGTAATGATCATAATAATAATAAATAATCCGTAATCAACCATTGGGAATTCCTGTGTCCTCTTGTCATTCACGTCAAAACATTTATAGGATCAGATTTAGTAAAATCAGCTAATCACGGTGAACGAAGACATCGGAGAAGTCAAATAGGCTGAGCAATGGTTGGTTAAAAACTACCTTCCAACACTCGAGCTAACAAACCACTGCTCGGTGCATTCAGTTCTACATCATTCAATAGGCTACGTCTTTCTGTGGTGTATTTTCAAATTTACCCCACCCCCTCCGCAAAATAAGATAGCGAAACTAAGTTTGCCTTTTCCCCAGGTTTCAGTTTTTTTTGGGTTTTTTTTCTGCAAGGACAATACAAAAAAGAAAAGGCTTGTATTTTTTTTAGCTGCTTTTAAAATATCTGGGAGGTAACTAGGGACACACCCCCAGTCATATAAGGATGAAATATAAATCAGAACATGTATACCTAGCATATATATACAGCATATTTCTGTGTATAAACAGGCCATCGTGACGCACGACAAGCCGAAAAAATAGAACAGAAGCGAAAAACTACGCTTCAGTTTGCTTGTGTCGCGCGAGCCTCGCAGCCGGTTCGCGACGCGTTCGCATCTGGTGGAGACCAAGTCGCCCGCTGTCGTTGTAATAACAGTACTTCAACTACGCTTCAGTTACGCGCGTAATACGCGCGTAGTGCGCTCACGGTCGATACGCGTGTGGTGGGTGCCCGGCTCTACGGTGTCGGATTACTTGCGTCGCCATGGATGTCGCCGTAAAGAAGTTTACTAGATGTCGTAACACTTAGAATTTGCAGCAACAGCTCTTCCGCACCCCAACTAATAAAAAATTCCAAATGGCGGGCAAACCATATGGCGGACATAGGTGGTCCCAAAAGCAAAGTTGTAGAGCACATTCAGATGCAACGGTCGATGAAGGTTTGTGTTGATCTGACTTATGGTGTAGGAGTTATGGCCTTTTAAAGTATGACCCTTTGTTATCGCGCCACCATCTGGCCGACATAGGTGATTTTTAGAGCCCGATTAGTAGGGGCCCATAGGAACCCACCTACCAAATTTGGTTGGTCTGCAACTTATGGTTGCTGAGCCTCAGACATTTTAGTGGAGAAAACCTCCACGCCCCAACTAAAAAGTCTAAATGGCGGGCAAACAATATGGCGGACAGAGGTGGTGCCAATAGCAAAGTTGTAGAGCACATTCAGATGCATAGGTCCATGAAGTTTTGTGTTGATCTAACTTATGGTGTGGGAGTTATGGCCTTTTACACATAACTCTTTGTTATAGCGCCACCATCTGGCCAACATAGGTGATTTTTAGTGCCTGAGTAGTGGGGGGCCATAGGAACCCACCTGCCAAATTTGGTTGCTCTAGGACTTCTGGTTGCTGAGCCTCAGACACTTTTAGCGGAGAAAAATAATAAGAATAATCCTAACAAAAACAATAGGGTTCCACCAGCTTCGCTGCTTGGACCCCTAATAATCCTAACAGAAACAATAGGGTTCCACCAGCTTCGCTGCTTGGACCCCTAATTAATCTTAACCAAATCATAATATCATATATTCGGCTAATACTAAATTAATATAAATGATTTAGCTAAGAGGTGAAGGTATTTTATTAATTTCTTTTGATTAGCAGCGGGTGACTGAATTCAACACAAGAGTAATATCAGTGCAGACAACCGTGTGAATATAATAAAGTTTTTTAAACAGAAAAACGCTGATTAAAGACACTTGCTTTCTGTACACGACAAGAAAACAATTTTCAGGGTTTTTTTGGGCGGAGCGATGTTCTGTTTTGCACTACATGGATGAAAACAATGATAAAGTAATAAAAAAAGTTCAGCAAAAGCTTGTGTGCTGGAACAAAATAACCATGCTTTGTTGCGAGGCAAAACTATCTTTTCAGCTTTGTCAGTATGCCAAGAGGCAGCCATGAAGACGTGAAGAAGTGCTTACAGGAAACTGCGAGTGGGGTGGCTAACGGCATTAGCTCCACTAGCTTGCCAGCAAGCAATGGGTTCTCAATTGGATGTGTTCTTAACTCGCTGATGTAAGCTGAGTAGTGATTAAAAAGTTAAGGAAATGTTTGAGTGCTGGATCAAAACAACGGCACTGTCACATGCTAAGTAGCTAGTAGAAACTATCTTTCTAGTTTTGGTTACTGCGGAGATAGTCCTGCTGGCTGGAACTGCGAGTGGGGTGGCTATAGTGGCATTTGCTCCACTGGCTTGCTAGCTAGGTAGTAAGCAATATAATTTATATATATGTTTATATATGTTTGTATTGTCATCTCAATAGCTAGCTTGTGAAACATAATATGAATGTAGTTAGCGAATTAACCATACTTTTGACTGCATTTCAGTCTTGCTAGCTTGTCAAGTGTTGCTGAATGCTTCTATTAAAACCTTGGCTGCCTTATTTATTAATTTAACATGCAGACATTGTAGAAACCACATTATAAATGTCACGTTTTTCTTCCACAAGATCCAGCAAAGTTAAAGTTCATCAGACAATTTGAAAGCTTTCTCGGAGTGCTACCTGGACACAAGCCAGGATTTGATCAACCCCAGGTCGCCTGGGTGAGGGTGTCTGATTGTTGAAAGACCCAAAACACCCGATGACTCCAGGTAACATCACTGATGATGTGTCCAGGTGCATCGCAAGATGTATTCTACAAATCTCCTTTCTGATTGAACCAGTAACTATCAGGAACAGACTGGATGACTACCAAGAATAGAGTGGTGACAGCTGGAGAGACAGCGGACAGCTCGGAGAGACGGCAACTGGGGCAGATGGGGTTAGTAGCCCGACCTGCTTCTTCTGAGATGGAGAACCCACATTAAGCTACAGATAAACTCATGGAAAGACAGATACCCCCAGGGGTGCCCGAGAGGGGGGGGAGGATGAGCACCCCATCCAGACGGACCAAAGGATGACGACACATGGCAATGAAAATACGACTATGAGTACAAAATGCAAGGTGTGCACTCACATGGCCTGAAGATCCACCAGGCCGAGATGAAGTGTGTGTGGACTGTTCTAGCATCACAGCTCTCAGGAACTACTCCTGGTGAGATGCAGGAGGAGCCAGGCCTGGAGTCACCCCACAGTGCCCGGAACCTCCAGGTGCCGCAAGCCTCAGCCCCACGCAGCCCATCAGAACATTGTCGGGTCAAGTGGCCCCAAGCTTGCAAGGAGAAGGAGTGGCTCCAGTTCGACGAAGATGCAGACACTATCTTGAAAGCAACCACCAAGGGGGAAGTTGACCGACACCTCCGGACCATGACCACCATCATCGTCAGTCTAGCACCCGAGAGATTCGGGTTGGAGGAGAAGAAAGCAGCGAAGCCCCCATACACCATGGACAGCAGAGCCACCAAGATCCATCAGCTCAGACAAGAGCTGAAGAGCCTGATTTTTGAAAGACCCAAAACACCCTATGACTCCGGATAACATCACTGATGATGTATCCAGGTGCATCGCAAGATGTATTCTACAAAGCAAAACTGTAATTGATATAATTGGGATGGCAGGTATGCCATTTCACCATGTTATGCCTTGGCGGGGTGGCATGCCCTATACCTATACAGCACGAGACTTTGCCACTTTTCAGGGTTCCCTCCAGAAATAACTGTGATGACCACAGACCCTCAGCCCTTAAAAACATTCCATTCTGTACCTTCTGACCCCATTTCAACAGACAGAATTCACAAACACCTTCACAGCTCCACACAATAAAGCTCCAAACTTAGCAGATTTTGCATTTTCTACTTATTTTTCCTGCCAGATTACATCATCAATGCTCCAAGCCCACAAATAATATGTCTCTCCATTGGACATTTCAGGTACATCAACCAATCAATACATCGGATGCACCCGCAAAAAAACATATATACCAGTGCACTTGTTTAAAACAGCCACATTTTGGTGTCCCTCTTTCTTCTTCTGTTAGCTCCCAAGGTAGTGCGTCTGCCTGTGACATTTTTGCATGCTTGAAAAGTGAGGTTAGAAACCCTTTCTTGCACTACCTTGGTCACTCACAATATAACAGTAACACTTCTGCTTTTGTATCTGTATACTCTCTGCCCCTCTCTGACTGATGAAAACCTTTATTTCACTAATTACACTGCCCTTCTGAGTAATTCAAAATAAAACATTAACACTTTTGCTTTTTGGGGACATTTGGACATATGTCAAATTTTACTGCTTTCTTCAATCCACTATAAACTTTTATCCTGTTGTTGTATACATCCTAAGGTATGATTGGAAAAAGAAATCAGTTTTTACCATTATCAGAAGTACATCAAATAAAATAATAAAGGATTTTTGTTTTTCAGAATATATGTCATATCTGTTTACGAAGTATGATTCCCATAGGATCAGGGGATTTGCTCTTTATTTCAAGCTTTGAACTATGTCTGTATATAATTTTGGATATAGTGTGGTTTATTTAAGACAGGGTGTGGGGGGTTTACAAAAAGCCCTGGGTTTTAAGTTGGGTTTAAGGGTTTAAGTAAAATAAATAATTACATCCACTGTACAGTACGTCAGGAAGCATTGTGTGTCAGTTGATTCCGTCCATTCTACTGGATTAAAAGTTTTTCCACATTTCAAATGCGAACTACAGCTCCCAGTTCACAACAGCTGGCAGTACAATGTATATGCTGATGCTTAGTCTGGGTGGAATTGCAGTAGAACATGCCCATGTTGCTGCATGTGATGTGTGTGTAGTGTTAAGTGCCAGGTTTTTGTTCTCTCCGTCTCATTATTCTCTCAAGTCTGTGCTACAGGTCACTCCGCAATTGGCGAGGCAGAGAAAGTGAGCGTTGTTTTTTCTCCAATTCTCTTCTGTGGACCTGCCTGGTGGCGAATGAGGAATCGACCCACACTTGTATTTGACTTTTTGCTCACCTTTGTATGTCACTTTTTCTGTATTGACCGTATGCTGTTTTGACTTTCTGTGTATTGACCATATGCTGTTTTGGGCTTTACAGAGAACCGGCCCCCAAAGAGTAAGCCTAGGGCAACAGTGGCAAGGAAAAACTCCCTGACTGATAGCAGGAAGAAACCTTGAGCAGAACCGGACTCAGAGGGGGAACCCATCTGCCACGGGCAGGCACCGGTTTGTTATGGAAAGTCAGTAGTGGCAGGAGGCGGGGGTGCCCAGCTGGTCTAGCTGGTCTAGGGCTGGAGCTCCGGGCCGGGGGGGGGGTGATCAGCAAACTTGGGCTAGAGCTCCGGGCAGGTGCCCAGAGCCGAGGAAAACGAGAAAAAAAAACATTGTTAGGGGGTTCAAAAGGTAGATTAGCAAGCAGAGCAGAAGAGACAGAGGTGCCTGTGTGCAATAAGGAAACATTTACTTAGTGGAATTTTGTAAGCAACTTCTGTTGGGAAACAGTCTTGTGCAGAAGACCTTTGAGTTGCAAGAGAAGAGAAAGGATACTGACCTAGAAAGAACTGATTTGCTATATCTAGTAAATGTATAAATTATATTCCATTAAAATGAATGAAAATCAAAGTAATAACAGCAACGGTAATGATATAAACATAGTTTGTTTAGAACATGGTGGTGTGTATATGAGTAAATATTTCATTTGGATTACAGCATGTAGTGAATGCATTTAAAGTGCATGTACTTTGGAACTGGAAGATTGAACAGTTGTTAATCATGAGGACAAATACTTGTTATTCAAGTCATGCATATACATTCCTCTGTAAGTGTGTGTAGTGAAATATCTGTCATTGATTAAAATCGAAGATTATATAATAGTTATTCTTAAACTAACTGGTGAAACATAAGTTTGACCTAGGCTGGGATTTGTTATTTTAAAGGGAAGATACATCAGGGTAGGAGGAGATCTGGTTGTATAAAAAGGATGTAAAACATAATGCAAAGAAGCTCTCTATGTGTCTTTATGGTACTGGAGACCTCCCGTAGGCCTACGTACATGAAAAGAATTATTGATTGAAGAGAATAAAAAGATTATTAGAAGAAATCATAATTTCTAGTTTTTATTCTTACATCGCCAACTCACCCACCGAACCTAAGAAGAGGTTTTCCTCCACAAGCAGCATAGCTAAGGGAAACAGAGGCAGGGGCCAACGCAGCCATGAGGGCAGGCTTGAGACAGTCATCACCAGACCATGACCGGTTCAGCTTAACACAGCACTACCAATGATGATCCAGTGACAGCACTAACCGCTCAGTCCACCAGAGACTCTATGGCTATGCCCGCCACCCACTCCTGCCCCTCAAATATAGGAGAGACTAAAAAGATGTTTTGAGCCTAGCTTTAAATGAGGTGATAGTGTCTGCACCCCGAACATGGGCAGGCAACTTGTTCCAGAGGAGGGGAGCACGATTGGAGAAGGCTCTATCACCTATGGTACTTTTAGCTATTCTAGGAATAACAAGGAGGCCTGCACCCTGCGAACGGAGCGTTTGTGAGGGAATATAAGGAAGAATTAAATCATTTAAGTACAAAAGGGCAAGCCCATGGAAGGCTTTAAAGGTAAGAAGTAGTATCTTATAGTCTATTCGGAATTTAACTGGCAACCAGTGAAGCGATGCTAACACTGGGCTGATGTATTTGAATCTCCTTGTTCTTGTGAGAATACAAGCTGCTGCATTTTGAATTAGCTGGAGCCCTTTTAGAGAGGAATTTGCACATCCAGGGAAAAGAGCATTGCAGTAATCTAATCTTGAAGTAACAAAAGCATGAACTAGCTTTTCTGCATCATGTAAGGACAGTATTTTCCGAATTTTTGAGATATTTCTCAAGTGATAAAAAGCAACCCTAGAGATGTTTTTAATATGTATATCAAATGCAAGATCTGGATCAAAGGTAAAACCAAGATCTTTGATTACAGCACTTGAAGTAATGGAGATTTCATCAATGTTAAGCATATAGTCAGATGGTTTGCATCTCAGGGACTTGGGCCCCACTACCATTATATCTGTCTTATCAAAGTTTAGCAAGAGAAAGTTTTGGGTCATCCATTCCTTTATGTCTATAAGACAGGCTTTGATCTTTGACAGCTGGACAACTTCACCAGGTTTAACTGATAGATACAACTGGGTGTCATCTGCATAGCAGTGGAAATTAATGCCATGTTTGCGAATAACTTGTCCCAGGGGGAGCATATAAAGAGAGAAGAGCAAAGGCCCAAGCACAGATCCTTGTGGTACTCCATATCTAACCCTGGATTTATGAGGAATCATTATTAAAATGCACAAATTGATATCGGTCTGATAGCTATGATATGAACCAAGAGAGTGCCTGTCCACGGAGACCTACAAGATTTTCAAGTCTATCCAGAAGGATGTGTCAAATGCTGCACTTAAGTCTAAAAGCACAAGTACAGAGATGCAGCCATTGTCTAAAGCGAGGAGTAGGTCATTGAGTACTTTGACCAGGGCTGTTTCAGTGCTGTGAGAGGGAAAACCAGATTGAAAACCAGATTGAAAAACTTCCAATATATGATTGGAGTGCAAAAATGAACCAAGTTGTTTTGAAATGACCTTTTCTAGTATTTTAGAAAGGAACAGGAGGTTCGAGATAGGCCTGTAGTTAGACAGGTCATTCACATCCAAGTTTGGCTTCTTAAGAAGGGGTTTGACGACTGCAAGCTTAAGAGTCTTTGGTATGCGTCCAGATGCTAAAGACACATTGACAATATGTAACATTGGTGTTCCAATCACTGGTAGTAGCTCCTTGAAAAGCTTCGAAGGAATAGGGTCTAGAAGACAAGTAGAAGATTTTGAGGAATTAACTATGGCATTAAACTCTGTGAGGTCTATTGGAGCAAAAGAATTCAGATAGGCCGCCCGTCTTTCTGAAGAAGGAGAACTTTGAATCTTGTCCCTGATTTTTATAATTTTGTCATCAAAGAAATTCATAAAGTCATTGCTACTAAATGATGTTGAGACACATGGATCAACTTGATTTTTGGTCAGTCTGGCAACAGTGTTAAACAGTTGCCTAGGATTGTTTCTATGTTCATCTATTAAAGTAGAGAAGTATGAGGAACGTGCTGTGGAGAGGGCATGTTTATAAGTTAGTAGACTGTCTTTCCAGTCCTGGAGGAATACCTGCAATTTAGTAGAACGCCATTTGCGCTCAAGTTGGCGTGAAGCTTGTTTGAGAGCACGAGTATGGTCATTGTACCAGGGTGCTAATTTCTTATAGCGAACTTTCCTCTTCTTAAGAGGTGCGATAGTATCCAGGGTTCTTGAAAGTACGTAATTAATGTTGTCTGTCAGCTGATCAACTGAGCTAATGATTGCATTTTTGTATGCGTTTGGGCGGGAGCCAAGAAAATCCCCACAGTGCACAAATGAGCCTGGGAGCTCATTAATAAAAGCATTTGCAGTCCTGGAGGAAAGGTTACGGGTAATGTAGAATGAAGGATCTGGTGACACATGACAGACTTGTGAAAGTTGGAAAGTAATTAAATAATGGTCGGATAGCACAGGGTTATTAGGCATAACTGCTATATTTGCTATTTCTGTATCATAAGTTAAGACCAGATCAAGAGTATGGTTATGAGAATGTGTGGACTGATGTATATGTTGATCGAAGCTAATAGATTCAATGATAGACAAGAATGCTGATCTGAGAGGATCTCCTTCACTATCCATGTGAATATTGAAGTCCCCTACAAGTACTACTTCATCTGAATTAACAACCAGGCTGGAAAGGAAATCAGCAAACTCAAATAAAAAGCCACTGTATGGCCCTGGTGGCCTGTATACAATTGCAAGGATAAAACGGACTGCTTTTTTGTCCGAATGTGCAAAACTGAGAACAAGCACTTCAAAAAAAGTTACATTTGAAGCCATATTTCAAAGTAGCAAAATATTTGAATTATATACAGCAGCAACACCACCACCACGACCCGTCAGATGGGTAACGTGAGTATAGCTGTAGCCAGGAGGGGTGGATTCATTTAAGGCAATATATTCATCAGTTTTAGGCCAAGTTTCAGTTATACAGAAGATTTCAACTTGGTGATCAGTAATTAATTCATTTACAAGAGTTACCTTAGGGGCTAGTGATCTGATATTAATTAATCCAATTTTTAGCTGAGTTTTTCGCTGAGTTTGGTCAGCCGCTTTATTAGTAGAATGACAAGGTCTGATTTTTTGCAGATTAGCCATACAAACACCCCTAATGGGCTTCTTAGCGAGGCTTAATTTTGGTCGAGGGACAGACACAATCTCAATAGCATGTAACCTGGGCAGCAGTTTTTGGGAACAAGCAGAAATCTGTGTAAGACAGTAGGTCTGCTGCCTGGCCTTGGTTCTGGTGTGTCAGGAAATGGAATTTCTAAGACTATACGATAAATTACTAGAGATAAGAGCGGCACCCTCCCACGAGGGGTGAATACCATCTCTTTTCAAAAGACCAGGCCTCCCCCAGAAAGTATTCCAGTGGTCTTTAAAGCCAACACCATTTGCAGGGCACCAAACAGACGACCAGGGATTTAGTGATGTCAATCTGCTGTAGATTTCGTCATCACGTCGAGAGGGAATGGGGCCAGAGCAAATAACTGACATCAACATCTGTTTCGCCAATTCACACACTGATTTGAAATTGTCTTTGGTGATTTCCGATTGCTTCAACCGGATATCGTTAGTGCCGACATGGATAACAATTGTGTGAGTGTGTGTTAGTGTCACATACCTCATTAATACACTAAGACTAGGCCACATACAGGTGGGAAAGACACAGACATGAACACAGGCCTAGCTGAAAGAGGCAAGCAGGGCGTGACACTGCCAATGTCCATTTCACTGACTGAGCTTACCGACTGCATAAATATGGCTGGTGGTTGGAGTGAGACACTGCAAATAGATCCCGTGAAAGAGTCTGACAAAGTATTACACAAAGAACAAATTCATGTAATCTCATAATTGCAAAGTTTATAATTGTCTTCTGAAATCATGTGGATGCTATAGCATATATAGAACAGAAACAGTCAAATACACCCACATTCATACTGTATGTGCACTCATATAAATATATACATGTGTGTATATTCACTTATAAGGCACAGTTAGATTTCAAGTTGTACAATCTGGAAACATTCATTCTTTGAATATTTACACGGCTCTATTGCACATATTACATATGATACACAAACATACATTTGGACTGGAGAACACTGGAAATTCTGAACAATGTCTAACAGGTGTTCTACAATCCACATGCACAAAACATAAAGTATGTATGTTCATTCATTCATTCATTGAATTCCTTGGCAGTCATTAAATCACAGATATAATTTGTAAGCCATCAAAAATGTAGTGCACACCCAGAATCCTGCTGTACTATCCTGGAATCCTGGGATTTTCATTGTTCACAATTTAAAATTAGAGTCCTTTTTCCCCTCATTGAGTAGCTGCAGTCTTCTGTTCAGTAATATGATTGTCCCCATTTCTACTGAGACAGCAGCCACAGTAGTGTAATTGGCCACTGCCTCGGCAGAAATGGGGGCAAAGTCATATGACTGGCTTCTGTCTCATTGGAAATGGGGAAACGCTCATGTGACTGACTGCTGCCTCAGCGAAAATGGTTCATTTCTATGACAGGAGGCAACATGATAGTCGTTAGTTTCCTCACCCTAAAAAACTTTTTTATTGAGCCATGTGTGGAATGATGACCTGGTGCTCATGAGAAGTGTGTGTGTCTGTGCGCGTGTTTCATCTCTTCACAGTTTACAGAGTCTGTCCTCTCCAGGCTTTACGCTGGCTCTCTGATTGCTGGATGAAGAGTTGGGTTGAGGAAAAAAAGGAGATTTCAGGGCAATGCAATAGGCTTGTAGGAGGGGGCGCTGTCCTTCTTTCCAGCTGATGGATATGGGCAGACTGTGCCAGACAGAGGGTCATTGGAATTAAGAGGTAATGAGTTGAGGAGGGGGGGGGGTGCTGCTCATCTTCCCAAACAGCCTAGGACAGAATGATGGTGAGAAGAACCACAGCAAGAATGGTACATGCCACGCCCACTATGCTCATTTTCTACAGGAGAGAAAACATGCCTGTTAGTGTCAGGAAGCATCATGGCACATCAGAAACACAACATCTGTAATACCCTCAGACCACAGCAAACCAAGCCCAGAACCACACACTGCTCTGCAGGAAAAAAACACCAAGCTAATGCACATGCGCATATATGTGTACACAAAAATAAGCATGCACACATATACGTGTTCACAAACAGGCAAGAACATGCACATACAGTGAACTCCATAATGGTTGTGACAAAGTCATGTTTCTTGACAAAGTCAAAGTTTTGTTTCTTGATTTACCTGTGTACTCCCACAATTTTATATTTATAATCAAATAATTGTCATGTGGTTAACCCCTTTGCACAAGCCCCCAACTGCTCCTAATAACCTAGCTATGAATGAAATAATAAACTGTGTTCTAGATTTATTGGTAGACACGACAACTACACTAAATACAGTGTTTTTAAGTGCCAAGATTGTCATGTAGTTCATCCATTTAACATGCACCCCATCCCGCGGTCTCATCTGCAACTATACCGCCTAATCATGACACACTGGACAATAGTGATGTAAGTCGGTTCACAGAAATGTGCCAATAAGATAAACCCAACCATAGCCTGAAGGAATGCTGATACAGCAGTGAAAAACACTGCCGAATGAATAGGAAAATAAGAACAATTTTTGAGTAATTATACCACGCCATTCTACTACCAACATCTGTGACTAAATATGGGATGAATACACAATCTTACCATTGGTTTCACATGTAAATATGTCACAATGTGGACTCGAGTCACATGACTTGGACTCGAGTCAGACTCGAGTCACAAATTTGATGACTTTAGACTCGACTTGACAATATCACAAATGACTTGCAACTCGACTTTTACTTTAACACCAATGACTTGTGACTTCACTTGGACTCGAGCCTTTTGACTTGAAAGACTTGAGACCCTCTCCAAGACCTACGATTAAAAAATAATAACAGATCAATTTTGAACCAATCCGACAGCAGCCAATCAAGTTTTGCCAGTGGAGAAAAAAAGTTCTGTGAGCAGTGCAGAGCAACGGTCAAATTCAGAAAGATGTCGAAACATGTTACCGAAGATTATAACATTCGCATAGAAAGACTACACCGTGGTCAACAGAAAATGGATTGCAATATGCAAAACATGCGGGTCGAAAATTACAGATGGAGACACAACAACTTCCAACTTCGTGCGACATTTGAGGCTGCACAAAGAACGGTAAGTTGATAACACTAGTTAGTTAGCTAGGGCTTAGGGCATTGCAAAGAGCACTCGACACAGTTTAGCAACATGATGATTGCACCCAAGAAGTGGTAGCCTAATGTTGTCTTATGAAATCAATCAATAACGTTAGCCACAGATGTGGACTCGAGTCACATGACTTAGACTCGAGTCACAAATTTGATGACTTTAGACTCTACTTGACAATATCACAAATGACTGGCAACTCGACTTTGACTTTAACACCAATGACTCGTGACTTCACTTGGACTTGAATGCCAAGACTTGAAACTTACTTGTGACTTGCAAAACAATGACTTGGTCTCACCTCTGAAATACGTCTCTTTCAGGATTCAGAGATCTTTATTATTGTTGTTAAGCACCTTGCTCAAAAGCAGCATCATACCAAGGAATCAAACATGTAAACTTGAGGTTACAAGACCAGTTCCTTACCCATTATACTACATTGCCGCCTGTGCAATATTCCTGTGCAAAACACAAGAATGGTTGCAACATCATTGCAGTGAACTGTAGCATTACACAGTAATATACGAGCACTCGTGGCATAATTGTATTTTCTCTTCAGTTTTTGGAAGATTTTACAAATTTTGCCAACTCATCAGCATGGCTAAAGGAATTTTTCTGGGGCATGGGTCAGAAGAGGAAGAGGAAGCATGAAGTCCAGCCAGGATACACATTACTGCTTGTAACATTTCAATTATTTACATGCCATATTTTTGATATTGTTATATTTGCATTGGTCGTTAGAGACAACTGTTAGCCTTTGCTAATAATGTTCAGCATATACAGTATTAGGCCACCTGTGTATTTTTTTAAACCTCAGGTAGAGAAGAATTAATGTGTGCATATATTCAATTTGTCTCTTCTATTCCTACCTGCAATAACACAAGACTTAAATATAATCTTAGACATGACTTTTCTCAAAATTGCTTACTTTGGCTTTAATTACAATTAAACAAATTATTTGAAGTCTGTCCAATCATTTTGCAAATGTGGGGTGGGAGGGAAGATGAGGGGTAGTTAAACTGACTGACCATTACCCAATAGTGGAAGTGAAATAGGCACTAAAGCTGCAAGAAATATGGCAAAAAGGTGCCGTTAGGTTTAAATGTGTGGGGCCGAGTAAACCTTTTGTTGTGTGGTTATTCCCTGTAAAGTTGCAAAGAAGCGTATGATTTTCAGGTGCAGTGTTCAGTACACACCAGACCTGGGTCAAATACTTGTTTTGGATTCAAATACTTTTCTGTGCTCTATTGATCTTGCCTGGTGTAATTAAGCCTGCCAATATTACCAGAAGGTGGGGTTTGTACTTTTTAATTGAAGAGTATTTCATTGGTTCCAATACACCAGACAAGATCAGTAAAGTGTAGAACAGTATTTGAATCCAAAACAAATATGTATTTGACCCAGGTCTGGTACACACTGAGAAGGGTCTAGTTGATGGGCAGTATTTTTAGCCGGAGAAGACCAGGAAGATAAAAAAGAGCAAAAGAAACCATTGTAGAACTGCACCACAACTACAGCAAGAACTCAATGCAGCTGGAAACCAGTTCCCCTGACTACAGGGAAATGGCAGCTAAAATCTGCTGGTCTAAAACGATGCACATTTGGCTTTTCCCAATCTTTTTGGCCCAGTGTCGATGGTGCCTGGCCCACTGGAGTATTTTTTTCTTGTTAACAGCACATAACAAGGGCTTTTTCACAGGTACACATCCTTTTAGACCAGCAGATCGTAGTTGCCTTTTCACTGTAGTCAGGGGAACTAGTTTCTCTCTAGTTGCACTGAGTTCTATCTGTAGTTGTGGTGCACTTTTACAGTTTAGCTTGCTAGACAACACAAGATACTTGTCTTCGGCCTCTTGATCTTCCTGGTCTTTTCCTGTTAACATTACTGCCTTTTAGCTGGAACCTTCTGAGTGTACTGAACACTGTACCTGGAAATTGTAAGCTTCTTTGCTGTTTCTCACTGGGAATAATAATTTTTGCCACAATGTTAAACTTGACCTTGCACATTTATACCTTCCTTCTCCTCCTTTGCCATATTTCTTACAACGTTAGTGCCTATTTTACTTGCATTACAGGCTAAAGGTATTAGGCTACCTGGGGTTAAAAAAAAAAAAAACTTCAGGTACATAAGATCCCACTAAATTTATTTACCTAAAACTGGTTATTCAAGTACTGGCCTATCATATGATATCATGAGAGACATCCCAGCACCACTCCATCATAAAATTCAGGGGAGAATCCATACTTAGTACATAAGAAAACTGAAGTGAGCCTTAGCCATGTTTGTGGGTTAATGATACTGACTGCGCAGGCAAAGATCTTATTACTGAGAAATGATTGAAAATGCATGATAATAGGATGGCACCATTACTTAACCCAAAAACATGGCTGAGGCTCATTTCAGTTTTCTTATGTACTAACTATGGATTCTCCCCTTAATTTTGTGCTGGGATGTCTTTCGTGATATCATATGATAAGCCTACTAATTGAATGAACTGTTTTAGGTTAAAGGGAACTTTGACAATGTGGACCGTAAAAAGTTTTATAAGCACACTAATATAGCATACTTTCTTAAAATAAGAAAGTGTATTTGGTTCATACACTTCAGAATATCAAAATATGCTTTGGGTTATACTTGAACTTCTTTGCAGCTTTCAGTACATGAAGTATACTTAAGTAGGCTACAGAAAATGATCCTAAAATGCTGAACCAGTAGTAAGTGTAAAACTTGAAGTACAAAGCCAAATCAAGAAAAAAAAAAAAGACTCTGTCCCAAACATTATGAATCTCACTGTATGCACACATGTGCACATAAAAACGCATCCATACACACTATCAGACAGGAGGAGCAGCAGCTACTCAGACTATACTCACCCTTTGCTATGGTTTAACTCAAATCCTCCCCTCTCCTCTCACCGATTCAGTCCCACTGACAGCCCAATTATGAGGGCCAAGAGTGAGAGGAGCACCACAACTGCAATCACTATAATCACCACTTTCTGTAGGAGACAACCACAACCAGACACAGTCAACCACATTGTGGGAACCACAACCACAACAGGATAGTCACCGGGCACAGAGGACGAGGCCTGCCTTCAAGGCTAGAGGAAACAGGAGATCTGATAACCACAGCACACAAACTCGACACACTGCTCTCAGTAAGAAACACAGGACACAAAGAAACAAACAAAAAGGAGAGAGAGAAGGCAGCATGTATGTGTGTGTGTGTGTGGCTGGGAGATGGGAGGGGTCAATATTGAGGGCTACTGGTAAGGATGGATAGGAGAGGGTCCACTGGAGACAGTAAACAGAGGAGACTAGAGTACGCATGGTGGTCATAATTACCACATCTATGTGTATTCACTCATAAATGCTTTCTCCATTATAATACACTCTGTTGGGGAGCAGGTCTTCATTGGTCACTATATTAAACTGTGCACACAGCAAAGCCACAAACCTAGTGCAATGGTCCCAAATCGCCACAGGGGGGCGATATGTCCCAGTGAAAATGCTCAGTAACAGAACTTTCAGACTTTCAGTGCTGTTTAAGTGGGGCTAAGAGGGAGTTCGGGTGGGTGACCCTAAGAGGGTTAAGGGCAGTGGGTGTGACTGAGTGAGAATTGAGGCAGAGTTACTGAGGTTGGGTGGGGATCAGAGGGAGTTGGGCATGGTTAAGAGGGGTGGGTGGGGCTCTCAGTGCCATTCAACTGGCGAGCCTCCACCTGAAACTTGACGGCTTACTTAGTGTCAGCCACTACCCTTTCGAGGAAGCCCACCAATGGATGCATATTGCTCTCAATCCTGTGAATCATATCGCCCTGACAGGAGGTGGTGGGGCCAGAGAAATGCCAAATAGACAGGCTGGGACAGAGAAATAAAGAGAAAAGGAAAAGAAAGAGAAAAGAGGACAAGTCAAGTGGCAAAGATGATACAATCATTAACATGCAAGTGCATTACCTTGCGTGCCTTGCTCTGGTACCTGATGGCCTTTTTGGTCTCTGTCTTGGCCACCACTATGTGGTCCACAGTTTTAGACACCTGCGACTCTATATTTTCCACTATGTCACCCTGAAATGACAACAGACACACAAGGTGAGGTGCACTGAATGTCAGAACAACAGACATACATGCAAAACACCCAAAGTCAAGACAGACACTCTGACACACCAGTGAATACACAGTACATGTAACATGGTACAGATCAGCAAAAATGTAAATGCAGTGCACTAACCTTGAAGCATATTCTTCCTCAGAAAGCATTCAGGAATTAACAAATATATATAAATAAAAAACTTAATTTTCCTGCCATCACAGTTATATGCATGTTACACATGATACACAAGAGAAATACACAATCTCACTCATGAGTAGACATCAGAGAGAGAGAGAGAGAGAGAATCAGAGGAAAGAGTGTGTGATGTTTGCTGTATAGTATGTTGCCACTCAATCTCAGGAACAGTGTTATAATTATGAATTAAGGGCAGTCTGTTTTCCACTGCTTTTCTGATGTAAAATTGTATTTCCATTAAAATGTTTTTTCCAGATGCATTGGTGACATAAGTGTATATTGTCATGACAAGTGAATTTGCTCGGAAGAGAGCAGAGGGAAAGTACCTGGTTCTCCACTAGCATTGCGATGTCCATGAACATGTCGTGCAGCTCCTTAATGCTGCTCTCCAGCCATACAATATCTTTGTGCCGAGCCTCAATCTCATTCAGCGCCTGCTTGGAGATGCCCAAGTCTACAATCTGCAAGTAGGAAAGGGTTAATAGTGCTGCGCATGTACACACACGTACAGGGGAACAGCAGTGTTGTACAGTGCATTTTACCCCAGCAGTAAAGACTGCAGCATTCCCGCTCTCCAGCATCTCTTCCAGCTCCTCATCAGTGGTGACTTTACCTGCTGCAATGACACAATTACACAATGGGGGCATTATCTGCTGCAATTGCACAATTACACAATGGTTACTTTACCCACTGATATTACACAATTACACAATGATGGCTTTACCCGCTGATATTACACAATAACACATGAGCAGCTTTGTCTGCCATTATATATAGCCATTACAAAGTGGCTATATTTGAGTGACATAGCAGTGCAGAGAGAGGGATATAGTGGATGTGGTCAGGAAGGGGTCAAATCTTATGGCCCTGAATATAGAACCAGAGTTAGGGGTATAGTAGGTCACAGAGAAGGGTTTAACGACACAGAGTTAGGGGTACAATAGCACAGAGGGGGTATAGCACAGTAGAGTCTGGAGTATAGTAGCACAGAAAGAGGAATATAGAATGACAGAGTGGTTTAGCACTACAGAGTTAGGGTATGGTAGTACAGAGAGAGGAGTATAGCACAGCAGAGTATAGTAGACAGATAGATGGGTACAGCACAGTACAGTTTGGGCTATAATGGCTCAGAGAGGGTTATGGCGCAGTAGAGTTTGAGCTACAGTAGCTCAGAGAGAGGGGTATAGCACAAGACAGTTTGGGGTATAGTAGCACAGAGAGAGGGGTACAGCACAGTAGAGTTTGGGCTATAACAGCTCAGAGAGCATTTTAGCACAGTAGAGTTTGTAGCTGCACAGAGCAGGGTATACCACATTACACTTTGGGCTATAGTAGCTCAGAGAAGGGTGTAGCAGCACAGAGGGAGGGGTATAGTATCAGAGAGAGGTTTAGGATGGTAGAGTTAGGAGTATACTAGCACTGAGAGCGGGGTATAGTGTAGTAGTTTGTGGTATAGCAGGAGCATAATTTACTGATTTCCAACTGTCTCTGGATGCGGCTTTTACTCCTCTCCCTGAAGTCCACCTGTGCCTCATTGTACTTGGTCATCACGTCCACAAACTTCCTGGACAGAACAGCATGCTGCGCAACAGAGAGTGGCAAGCGTGTAACAGCAGAGTTCAGGGCTCAATGACTGATTCCATGCCCTGCCCATGCTTGGTTGCTGTTGCTATATCGACCAAACTTTTAGAAAAATGGCCAGAGTCATTCAGTTTAGCCAGCAACACAAGAAACAGTTTTGGAGATTAGGTAACGTATTAACTAGAAGCCAACAGCATGGCCTTCAGTATGCTAAAGAAAGATATATTGTCAGATATCTATTGTTTAGATTATGGCCTTTGTCACAACCTCTGTCGTAAGTTTGTGTTTACATTTGTCTCTGTTGTGTGTGTTTCGTTTTTCCGGTTTGTCATCTGATTGGCTGTTTCGGTCTGGTTACTCTGCTGGGAAAAGCCACCGTTTTCGCACCTACCAGAGGAGACTAGCTCTTCGAACTTGTGCTTGGTGTGTTTTGTAAAGTGATTGCATCATTTGACTTGTGTATCTGACCCTATTTTTGTTTGCTTCCGATTCCTACCTCGCCCTTCTGGTTTGTTTGCTGATTAGATCTTGAGTATGACTACTGACTCGTTCCCTTCGACTCTGACTCTTTCCTTAGCCCTTCTAGTTTGTTTTCCCCATAATTTTGTGTTTCTGACCTTGTATTCTATTCCAAATCTTGCCTAACTGCTCTGCTTTGTTTGCTGATTGGATTTTGTGGTTGATCATTTGCCCGTTCTCCACATTTTTCCCTCTGCTGGCCGTACAGTGCTCCGGTTAGTTGGGACTGTAGTTGGGACGAAAACCAGCGTAAACAGCGGTCCCCCAGGACTGAGTTTGAGAACCACTGCTGTAAACTGACCTATTAATGAATTCAGAGATTTAATTGATAAATTAAAATTATTAATTAAATCGCCAGTTTTTGTCCAAACTACAGTTGCAATCCCAAAATTGTATCCCAATCTTATCCAGAAAGGGCGAGTGTGTTTGTCGTCTTCTTGTTATAATAACTGAATTAAATTATTCCGTTATTATAACAAGTTAAATAACAATAATAAGGATTAACTGAAAAATAAACATATTTTTACGTAATCCTTGCTTGTCTGAGAATATAGTGAAATAACTTGAAGAAATGACAGAGAATGGCAAAACAAAAAGAAAAACTGAAGCCAAATGTTATTGCTCACATTGCAAAAAGAAGGCCAATCAGCTGTAGGGGTAACAGGTGTGGCTTTTACAAGTCCCCCAGGCGCACCTTTTAACCATGTTTGATGGATTAAATACTAAATCTGTCTACAGGAAACAATGGCGTGGCTGCTGAAGTCCTGAAAACTTGACTAAGGTTATGGCAAATAGCAATGGCTGCAAAACAGTGATTAGAGGGCCAAGAAAATAAGGCAGGGCTTGAGATCAGTCAATTATAATTATCTGCGCAGGATTATCTCTGTCTGCGCGACATTATCCCTGGCTGCACAGAATTATCCCTATCTCCATAGGTTTGTCACCATCAGAGCGGGTTTAACTATTATTCTGGAATTACCTGAGATTTACGTATTCGCATGTCAGCTGATACTTTCTCCTCAGTCGTCTCCAAATTTCGCTCGATACCTGTCACAAAAGTCCACATTCACCCATCAATACTACTATTACACTAAATCCAATGCTAACATAGTCTGGACGAACGCATGTACTTTCTGGGGCAAAAGGGAGGAGCCTCAGCGACAGCTTCCCTATTGGTTAATCAAACTGTCTGTCTCAGCGTGCTGGTTCCCCCCCCCCCCCCCCGACAGTCTCTCTGTTCCGTGTGTGCTGCAATCTAAGTCCCGACTGAAACACACCAGCGAAACGGACAAAGCTATCAAGCTAACCCAAATTATCTGCTAAAAACAGAATTATGGACAAATTCGGAGAAGATTTTAATTCTGTTATATCAAAGACTTGCCAAATACATGGCGTGACTTCGTTGAAGTACCTTCAGCGAGTATGTTTGGGTTCGCTGTTATCGAACGGAGATGTACTCACTTGCTTTCCTACAGGATTTGTCAAAAGTTTAATTTTTCAAGCGTGGCCTACGGTATGCAGTCTGCTATCAAATAAATACCCAGAAAAATGACCAGAAGAAGCAATGGTTTTGATTGTTTGCCTGTTACAATCAGTACAATCATTTTCCCCAAATAGTGGCAAAATGATGTGGGTCTGTGGAAAAGTTTGCCTCCGGTAATGTTTTCCGGTGCACGTTTCAGACCACGCCTGGCCAAAACACTCTGATTGGTTGGGAAAATACAACCATCCCGGGAAGGTTGCCTCCTTCGTTTATGCCTAGAACGTCAAGGCATTGGCCAGGCTCTGTTGAACGAAGTGAAAAAAGAGACTGGCTCGCGAGGCTACTACTAAAAGAACTGCAACACAAATTTAGACCTGTAATAACATCTGTAATAACAATATAAAAAAATACAGCCAGTTTGGGGACGTACTTTTGAGTTTGTTGCGAGCATTGTTCGCCAGTTTCTTGATGTCGAGGGTCAAGGCTTCCAAATCATCTTGTGTTTCTGGACAAGGAAAAAGTAAGAGGAATGAGATACAGGGACAGCAAGAAAGGTGGAAGAGTAAAAATAGGACAGCAGTGGTCTATACAAAATAACTAACAAACAAGAACAGAAGAGGAAATGGAGGAAAAGGAGAAACTGATTCTGACGTCAGAGGTCAAAGGTAATGGAATAGTACAGGATCTCAAACTGCTGCCATACTGTCCTGCATAGCCACACTGTCTTCAGGTTTAACTCCAGTCCTGGAGGACCAGAGTGTCATCAGGACTGGAGTTAGACCTACAGACACTGCATTCCTCTAGGACTGGAGTTAAACCTACAGACATTGCAGTCCTCCAGGACTGGAGATAAATGTACAAACACTGCAGCCCTCCAGTACTGGAGTTAACCTCGCAGGTGCAGCAGTCCTCAAGGACTGAATTAAAATCTGTAGGCACTGTATTCCTCCAAGACTGGACTTAAACCTGCTGACAATTTTTACAAATATCAATAAAACCCCAGAAAGTAGCTCCTTCAGGCACTGTGGCCTTCCAGGACTAGAGTTTCAGTTCTTTGATATATTGTATGGGCACCATAGATTCTCTATAGTAACCAAATAGTTAGCTCCTGTTTTCCCTGTATCCTCTAATTCCTCATCTATGAGGCTCTAGATGGTAAAAGAAGTTTTTGAACATTCATAAAGAGCCCAGGACAGAACATCTCACAGATATTTTTCTCTTAATGAATATTCATATGATGCATGGATTGGTTCAGCTTCACTGGTTGAGTAACAGATCTTTCAAAATAGTTGAGAATATGTGTACATTCAGAGAAAAAGAGGAAGCTGTGGAGATACAAACAGGAAAAGTAAACATTGGAGATATAAACAGGAAGAGGAAGGAAGTTGTATGAATGTCTGCCTGAGCTGCAGTTAGTACTGTGACGTCACTCCATTCTATAACCGGAGCTTCTGATACAGAGTTCCAATTTGTGTTGTTAATGAATACAACATAAGTAATTGTTACTGTGTGTTTACTTTGTAACTGTAGTTCCCCTACTCATATTTCAGAGTAACGTTTCTTCAGTTATTTTACACTGTCATTCAGATAGCTTTAGCCAAGCTCCAGTTGCACCATATACACCATTTAACTGCTTTGGTTGCTAGGTAGCAATTCTTAATGGCAGTTAGTCGTTTTGGTTACTAAATATCCGTTATCTGATGCTAGTGAGCAATAATTCAGCTACAAAAGCACTAACTATCATTTGTCAATGCATGTCTACCTCTGTTATATGCAGCACTACACATATATTTAATTACTAATGTTATTGATAAAGCAACCAGTTCATTGTTTACACATTAATGTTAATACTGTTAATACTGTTTCTTTAATGTTAATACTGTTTGTACTGTTAATACCATTTACATTAATGCTAATTACTAATGTTGCTATCTAATATGCTACCAGTTTGTAATACTGAGATTGTTTATTATTGACGTTAATGTACAGTAACCCTATGTAAATCATTATTGTAATAGTTCTTATTGTTTCAACACACAAACACACAACATCAATAATTAAAGCCTTTAATGACAATCCTCTCTAGTGATTCTCTGACCAGAGTCACACATCTCCATATCATCACCTACACAACCAGTGTCATTCCCAGAGGGTTGCCTATCCCTCTTTTACAGTGGTAAAGATATGGGCTGTGTTCTGTTATGCATACTTGGGTTCTGCATAACTGCATTATGCATACTTGCGTTCTGTTTACATGCATACTAGATAGTACAATCTTCTAGAACTAGATCTTATAGGTAAAATGTACTTAATAGGATGCAAGAGCACAAGTACACTTCAATTTTGTTAAATTTGGAACACACATTATGATGCAGTTACAGCGTCAAGAATACCTTTGAACGTCTTATTATTCCATTCTACGGGCAGCATGAGATGATCTGGCCGAATTCCACCACTGCTTAGGTTATGCTGTGCTTTGGAATGCGCTTTGACAATATGGCGACCATATTTGCTATGCGTATTAACGCATACAAGTATGCAAGTATGCTTAATGGAAGACAGTGACAGACAGGATGAGGAAGCAGTGGGTATACATAGAAGAATAGGAAGCAGTAGAGACACAAACAGGAAGAGGAAGCAAAGGAGATACAAATAGGAAGAGGAAGTAGTGGAGATACAGACAGGAAGAGAAAGCAGTAGAGATACAAACAGGATGAGGAAGGTAGTGAGCTGTATTTACTCTGGTCTGATGTGGGGGCAGAGAGGATGATGGAGTAGAGCTTCTTCACTTCCACCACATTCTCATCTATCTTATCAACAGTGGTCCTGATCTCCTCAATCTGTGACAGACATACTCCGAGTTACAGGGAGGATCTGGCACAACCCACACACACATTGCAGAAATGGAACAATCATGGTTACCTGGCAAAAGAACTCATCCATGAAGGCTGCATTGTCCACAGCAAGCTCCACGTCATCTGTATCATCTGTGTCACACGTCTGCACAGACAACATATATAAGAACAGGGACAGACCACAGACACACAACACACAGCTGTTCTACCTGTAGACAGTCAAAAAGCAACATTACATTTATTTAGCAGATGCTTTTATGCAAAGTGAAGTACAATAAGTGCATACCAAAGGTTACTGGAACGACTACAAACACAGGCCCGATAAGGAATAATACTCATTACATAGTTATTCATAGCCATGAACACATTAAGTGCAGTTCGGCATTACAAGGTACAACATCAAGACAATGATACAAGGCACAATAAGGGCTGGATGGAGGTACATGTAACATGAATGGCACTGGAGTTAACATGTGCAGCATGAAAGAGAGGAATGTAAGTGATAGAAATGTTCCATAGAGTGGCGATATTGAGTTAGTCCAGGTATAGTCTGAAGCGATGCGTCTTCAGACCCCGGCGGAAGATGGGCAATGAGGGAGTGGTTCGTAGAGGGCCAGGGAGTTCGTTCCACCACTGGGGAGCTAGGGTGGAGAAGCTTTGTAGTAGGGATGAGCAAGAACCCTTTATCTGGGTGGCAGGGGGTGCCAGGCGCCCTGCTGCTGCAGAGCGGAGTGGTCGAGCAGGTGTATAGAATTAAATCATGTCCTGTAAGTAGGCGGGGGCTGTCCCAGGCTCACAGACACACGTACACGCACACACACACACACACACACACACAATCGGTGTCTGAAACTGAAAAAAACTTGGAGAGAGAAATGAAACTGGGAGAGTGTTCCCAGAATTGTGTTTTACTGAAGTTCTGGTTTTCAGGGTGATGTGGTGTGGCATGGGATCCTGGCCATGCTGGTGCTAACTGTAACTGTGGTAACTACCCATAGCATCAGTGAGGTAGGTAGGGTTCCAGCCAGCATTGCTGCCATGTCTCATGACCCAAATGAAACTCCTCTGGCCAACTGGGACACACACACACACACACAGTCCATTCCAAAGCACAAAACAGCATTTAAAAAAAAAAAAAAAAAAAAAAGGGCCTTTGAACATGACCGGGCATTACAAAATCTCAAATAGTGACAGACAGCAAGATGAAGACATACACAAGCAAGACCCATGAAAGGGTTAATGAAAAAAAGGAAAGGGGAAAAGCATTTATCACTCTCCCATGACAATACAAGGTAAAGGTCACCCACACAGGAAGTCAAGAAAAAGTAGCATCAACTTTTTATTGCTGCAGTTGACTTGATTCAGCAAAGTGTAAATTGGTTATTTATTGTCAAGCTGGTGAAAATGGCACTAGTAAACAGTGTGTTTCCCTGCCTACCTCAACAACCATAAACATAGCCCTTAGTGTAACAGATGGATGACATGTTACCTATAGCATCATGGGTTATTAAAACATAGCTTACAGTGCATTGGATAGCTGACGTATGGAAGACCAAATGGGACTAAATTAAATAAATTGATAACAAAATGAATAAATAGCCAATGATATGAATTGCTTATGAAATGAGCAATGAAACAGGTGATGAAATAAGCAATATAAGATATCATATATTTATTATTTCATTTTTATTTCTGAAGGACACATTGCAAATTATTCATTTCCATGCATGTTTACTTGCATGCATATTTATTTCAACACATATCTATTTAAGAACAACTCAGCCAGTCAATCAACATGGATGGGGCAGGGTCAGCTATGATTATAGATAGTGATGACAGAATCAGTTTGTTGCGCTCCATACAGTATAGAATTAGCAGTCAGAAGATTTACAAGATTATAAAAATGCCATAAAGTTCTGTGGTGGGCTGTACAAACAACAAAGCCAAGAACACAGAATTGAAGTTTTATGTCATTCCGTGCAAAAATATCGAGCTAATGAGGAGAAAAACGTGGATTCATAACATTTGTCACGTCTTGCACGCGCCCCTCCCCTCTTGCTTTCACCTGTCTTTGTCTTTGCCCTCATTGGCCAGGGTGCTGCGTGCTGTCGGGAGTGGCAGTCCTGACTGCACGCAGCTGTTCGCAGTCCTTAAGAGGACAATGATGATGGGCTCTCACTCTCTCTCTCCACCTGCTGGAAGCCTGTCTGCCACAGATACTGCTGCACTCTTTCACTTAAACATTTTTATGCTTTACGTAGCACACCCAACACTACACGCACTCAACACCTCCATACACACTGATATAGTTAGTTTTGTTTCGGCTTGGTTACGTTCTTTTTTTCAATAAACACTTGTTGTTCTTTCAACTAAAATGGTAAATGGAATGGTAAATGGTAAATCTGGTGTCCGTTTCATGTGTCGGTCCTTGAGCCGGGTCGTCACACATTAAACGTGACCTACTGGGCACAAGCCTGAATCTAGACATGTACAGGGGTGGAAATCCAGGTTGAGACATTTTGACATAAACACACATGGTTTGCAAGGATGGTCTAGATGTTTAGTTAAAACCCGGATACATTTGGCTGAAAAGTGAAAGTTTTCTAGCTGACTAGAACATAGCCAATCCAGGTAAAACCTGAGTTAAATTGGAGTTAACCTAGTCCGTTTATGTCAAAACATCTCTCAACCAAGCTAGATTTCCACCCCTCTCCCTTACTGCATAACCTTTTACCCGCTGCAATAATGGTTGCCTTCTGCTTCTGGAACTGGTGTCACGTGTATGTATCAACATCTTATTGGAAACAATGCTAAGCATGCGTAACTGTGTGGTTATTCACACAGGATCTGGTTTGGACAGCATTACCATTATTAGCCTTCTGGCTAAAGCATTGTCAGCTAAGTGGTTAGCTGAAGCAAGTGAACTGTTGAAAGGCCTGTATGGTATTTCTGGCTAAAGCAGTGGCTCTCAAACTCAGTCTTGGGGGCCCCTGTGTATGCTGTTCTTTGTTCCAACCACAACTGCAATCCCAGAATTCTTCAATTCTATTCATCAAGGTGCTTAGCAAAGACTCTAGTGGTTGATCTGGCAGAATCACTGATCTGGTTTGTTACTGCTTGGTTGAAACAAAAGCAGACACCCACACTGCCCCTTTCTGGATAAGACTGGGGACCCCTACTCTAAAACATGAAAGTACCTAATAAAGAAAAATTAACAGCTTGTTAAAATTCTAGTGTTGCAATTGTGGTTGGAAAGAAAACCAGCATACACTGGGGCCCCCAGGACCAAGTCTGAGAACCAAAAGCATGGTAAGTTAAGTAGTTAGCTAAATCTAATGAACTGTAGAAAGACCTGTAGGCCTATGGTAGCCCTAGTGCAAAGATGACGCTGGAAGTGCAGCAATACACTGGAGTTGACCGGAAACCGCTATTATAACTGGTGTACTGCCAATCTTACAAATAGAAGCGCAACTGAATCTTCACAGTGTATTCACTGTGAACAGTACACACAAGTACAACGTTTCCGCAATATGAATTGAGCCAAATTTAACATGGTTTTATCACCTGCAATTTAGCAGCTAGCTACAGAGCCTTGTTAGCTAGCTTCATAGTTCATACAGCTACATTCAGGCTTAGTAAATGAATGTACTGGTAACTTAAACGTATGCATAGGCAAAATGATGTCTTCTTCTTCTTCTTTCGGGGTTGCCACAGCGGATCATCCGTTTCTATCTCTTCCTGTTCTCTGCATGTTCCTCTGTCGCACCAACCACCTGCAGGTCTGCCCTCACCATATCCATAAACCTCCTCTTTGACCTTCCCCTTTTCCTCCTGCCTGGCAGCTCCATCTTCAGCATCCTTCTCCCAATATACCCAGCATCTCTCATCCGCACATGTGCAAACCGTCTCAATCTTGCCTCTCTCACTTTGTCTCCAAACCATCTAACCTGAGCTGTCCCTCTAATATACTCATTCCTAATCCGGTCCATGCTCGTCACTCCCAACGAAAATCTTAGCATCTTCAACTCTGCCACCTCCAGCTCCGTCTCCTGTCTTATCGTCAGTGCCACCGTCTCCAAACCATACAACATAGGTGGTCTCACTACCCTCCTGTAAACCTTCCCTTTCATTCTTGCCGATACCCTTCTGTCGCAAATCACTCCTGACACTCTTCTCCACCCACTCCCCCCTGCCTGCACTCTCTTCTTTACCTCTCTTCCGCACTCCCCGTTACTTTGAACAGTTGACCCCAAGTATTTAAACTCATCCACCTTCACCACCTCTACTCCTTGCATCCTCACCATTCCGCTGTCCTCCCTCTCATTCACGTACATGTATTCCGTCTTGCTCCTACTGACTTTCATTCCTCTTCTCTCCAGTGCATACCTCCACCTCTCTCATTGGATTCAAGATGGCCGCTGAAGCTTTGACACTGTTTGTTTGACACATGTGAAATGAATATTTCCTTATTTCTAGCAAGGAATTAATGAACATTTTGCATGACATTGGTAGTGTGTTCAAATAGACCTACTACCATATAGTGAAACATTGTGGATGGATTCTATAGTCAGAGATATTTGAAGGATTGGTTTCGACCAACTCCACAGCAATAGCTGGGTGAGCCCTGCAAACAACAACCACACTTGTACATCTTGATAAGAAAATCTGCTGCATTAATTTCCACAAAGAGTTGGAGGATTTGGAAAGAGTTGCAACTGCTACATCATGTCGGGTCGCAACAGAAATGCAAACAAAGCAACTCGGAACGACAATCTTGAGTATGTGACAATGGACACTCTTAAGGAATTACTGGACCAGCAGAAGAGCTTTTATGAGGATCTGTTGAAGAGGCAGGAGACTGCATTTCACAGTTTTTCTCAAATAATCCTGGACTCAGCCAACAAAAGTGTGGACTCAGTGTTGGGTAACTCAAGGTGAGTCTGAATTACTCTCAAAATGACACTGATGATCTAAAGAAACACCAAAAGGCACAACAAAAAAAAGTGAAAGAAAGTTGACAAAATATCTAGCTTAAAGTTACAATCTCGAAGATCTCAGTTTTGTTCTCTTTGGCAGTACCAATGGCGAGAAGTGGTAACTGCAGGTGTGTTTTTGGACCTCACTTCCCAACTTCCAAACAGTGTCGCCTGAGTGACATCAGTCATTTGGCACCTTGGCCATGGTAACTATAAAACTTACTATCGACTGAATGAAAAATGGTTGTTATAAAAGTAACGTTATGTACATACTCATTCATTGTATAACATTAGGCTAACTTAAGCTGTATTTACACTGCCAAGCTGGATTAAAATGCTGTAGCAGACCTGGGGTAGAATTACTGATGATCAATTTCCACTGACGTTCTTTATTTGCCCAGTATGAACATCTTTACACTGCAGAGAAGAATCCGCAGGATTCGCTGTGGCTCGTGCAATTATGTATCTCGTGCACAATAAACATTGTCTTTCTCGTGAATGATTGTTGTGTGATATAACAACTGCCTTGCAAAATGTTACCCCTGGTGTTTCTGGTTTTGCTAGCTAAACTGTTCGAGAAAGCGGAGCTGGGTGTTAAATTAGCAATCAGAACAAGAAGAATAAAACAAAAACAAAGCAGATTTCATCAAAAAAA
The DNA here is from genome assembly GCA_039654925.1 of Anguilla pacifica. NCBI lineage: Eukaryota > Metazoa > Chordata > Actinopteri > Anguilliformes > Anguillidae > Anguilla > Anguilla pacifica. The sequence goes on along the minus strand of CM077290.1, from coordinate 30,311,915 downwards.
AAGGGCATCAAGGCTGAAGGAACATATAAGGAAGCGTGATAAAATAATAACAATGCTAATCCATACTGCTGCATTTTTATATTTAGTTTTCTCCGGCTTGACATCTTTACACAAAAATCAGACCCGGCTCTGCTCCACCTATACTCCGGGGTTAATGCTCTGTGTAAAGACCCCTTTATTCCGATCATTATAAATTATATAAATATATTGATGCCAATGTAAATACGGCAACGTTAAGGCCAGTTCAGATTAATGATTCGCAACGAGACGAAACAGTTTTAAAATGTCGCAGAGAAAATTGCAGCGGTGTGAACTGGTTAGTTGCAGAGCGTCTGAAACTTTTATATGGTTGTGGTGTGGGGATGGCTGGTTTAAGCAGCCACACCTGCCCTGGGTCAAGCTAATTAGACCTGGCCAATTGGATAATTGGTTAAGAATTAGATAATTGGCCAGGCTAATTGGACCCAGGAACAGGAGTGGCTGCACCTGTGCGTAGTGAGGTAATCAGTGCGCACAGGTTAAATCTGCCATCCCCACCCACACAAAGGGAGCCTCTGTCATGACAGTTTTTACATCTGCTCCTTGGCGGTAACATCTTGCCAACCTCGTAAATAAATGTGGACGGTTTGAACATCATCTCCCTGTGTCTCTGTGCTGGAGGGCCCCTTGGAAAGCCACTTCGGTGGCCTGTGGCAGGCTTGTTTGCCACAATGGTCTATGGTCTGAAACCGTGGGGTCTCAAAAGGCCCACCTTGTCAAATCGGCAAGTGCAGTTTTAGAACGTTTACAATCAGACGTCTTGGAATTTTGCAAGTTGCATCCAGTCTCGTTGTGAATCATTGATCAGAACTGGCCTTTAGTTAGTTACATTGCAAAGTTGCAACAAAGTAGCGTTGCATTTGAGAGACAGTTTGCGAGGTCGGTACCCGTCGGTAGCGTTAGCTAGCGTTTTTTCTAATTGTTAGCTGACATTATGTTAATTACATTAGCTAGCTAGCTAACGCAACGTTACCTGATATGAGAGATGGTTACTGTGCACAACGTCGTCTAAACTAATGTTGCCTTTCTTGACACGGTCCGGTAGCTAGCGTTAGCTGTGCAAATAGCTATGTAATTTAGTAACATTACATTGTCATCAAATGTAATATGAAATCTACATCAACAAATAATACGACCTCTCATGTTACACAAAAACTTTTTAGGGTTCCATAACTTTCTCTGTTATTGTAACGCTAGCAGACACCGGAAAAAACAATACGCCGCTCACACACAAGTGAGTTGAAGAGTGAGTCTGTTGCGTTAGCTCCGCCTACCCTCTCTGGCGAACCAACCACTGATCGGTGATGGAAAGTGCGTCACTAACTGTGCGCCACTTGAGAATTTGTTTTTCCCGGGAATGTCGCCACAGACACCCAGTTCTTTAATCATAAATTATTATTATTATAATAATATTCATTAATATAATAATAGGCTCAATCACCATTGTGTTACCTAATTCAACGATAGATCGTGACACATCTCAGAAACACATTTAGACCACTCAATAACAGACATAGGTGTCATGGTTCCATAGTCCGTTTGCGACTCGGCATCGTGGTTTGTGCTAATCGACGCCTTTTGGTGCTAATTGGCTACTCAGTATCCCTGTTGAGGAAACTGAGTGCTTATTTAGGGAACTGAGTGTGGTAATCGCAGAACTGCCAGAGGGCGCTCCGAGATTCCCTGTGATTACTACTGATTGTTTGCACTGTTGCATTGTTAGCCCTGTTTCCATAAACGTATTTTGACGCATATTTTGCCATTTTGCACATTTTGCTATTTATGGAAACAGCAAAATGCGCAAAAAGTACCTCAAATTTGCAAAAAAGTTTTTACGCTCGCTTGAGGTGGTTTTTGCCTTTTTCAAAAAAGAGTTAATGCGCAAAATGAGAAATGGAAACAGTTTTTTCGAATAAGTTCTGACGTAGCGAACATTTAAGTCACATGACTGATCAGCTGTTTCTGTTGTCCGCGTCTTCCCAGGTATTCCCAGAACGCGCGAAAACATGGCTGGTAGTAGCAACAACAGGTACGTGTGGACCAATGAGGAGACCAAATTAGGGTTCATCCATGAAAAAAAGTAATTCCTGAAGACCTCTCTCAATTTTTCGCTATAGTTTTTCGCTTGTAGACTTGTTTTGTTTCCGGTTTGCAACCTCTTCTTCTACTCTGTTCATTACAGGCATTTTAGTAGACGCTCTTATCCAGAGTGACTTACACAACTTTTTACAGCCATGCGTAACGTAGCCTATACAGCCAACTTCTGATGTAACCACACTTTGCGTAGCTTGGTTCATTCGCTCCAAACCAGTTAATGGAAACACTCTTAATTCGCATTTTCTTTTGTTTTTCTTTTTTGCGATATTTCAAAAGTTCGCTTAAAATTCGCTTGACAATTTAATGGAAACGTGGCTATTGAGAGAGCTTATATACGCTCACGTGAGGTCTGTTGTTTGCTTTAGTGTCTACTCATGTTACACGAAAGCCAGTAACAGTGAAAAGCTCTCTTAGAGAAAAGTGTGGTAAGGAAAGGGGTATAGGATTTTGAATATAGCTTTTTGTTTTAACTAGTAGTAAGACTTCGGTCCTACTAGTCACTTAGCTTTATTCCTTATTTTCCTTAATACACCTTTTTTGCCTTCCTCGTTACGAGGCAGCTTTTCTTTTGCTTTTCTCCAGACTACACTACAATCTTCACTAAAATTCTACTCAGTCCTTACGCCTTAGTTTCATTCTCCTGCTGAGACATTTACTTCGTGATGGGATGGGATATTCTCCCTTACGAGTCGCGTCATTTCTTTTTGTTACCCCTTCCTTAACCTCTTAGCGCAAAGCCCCTAGTGGGTGGCACGCCGGCATGCCGAGACTACTGACATTTGCTGCTACTGCAACCAAAGTATGAGTTAAAAACGGAAATGCATTGTTTTAGTTTCATTAGTAGACGACACACGATACATGACAACTATGCCGAATACGCAGTTTCGCAGCGCCACCATTGTCGCTCTGGTCGTTCATTTAACACACGCCCCCTCCCTGCAGTCTCATCTACAACTACACCCCCCACCCATGACATAATGGACAATATTGTCTATCTTGGCATTCATAAAAATATTCTTTTACCACTAAAAAATCGTATTCCGTCATAGCAGCAAGATAAACCTGATAGTCCTAAGATATGCCAATACAGCAGTGAAAGCGCTGCTCACTGAATAACGAAATAAACAAGAAAAAGTTTTTAAAAATGATACCATGTCATTCTACAGTCAATATCTGGGACTAAATATTGAATAAATATACAACCTTACTGTTGGTTTTACGCGTAGAGATGTCCCTTTTGAGACGGAGTGGTCATATATTGTCTTGGACAATCCGTTTGGGAAATATATGCGCATTTGTGGTGCCTGGGTACCTTCCAAAATAGCTGTGCATAATGCCCCACGTGTTGTTTACGGCGTTGTCGCCCTTTTTAGTACAGTCTAGCTTGATTGACAATTCATTTATTCAGTAGGTGAGAGTATAAGCTTTCTAACGATGTATAATTTTGCTTTTGGAATAGCGTTTTATAGGTCAGCCTAACAGAAAACTTTCTTATCATCGCACTCACTTACGCATTCGCTCTGTGGTAGCAGTAAAAACACTGCACCTAACGAAACGTGGTCAACGTTTTTTCGTAATTTCTTGGAAAATACTATTATTATTGAGGACTTCTGGGTATAGCTAAGCCATATGTTTCCTGATAGACCTAGCTGACATCCTTTTCTGGAGCACAACAGAAGCGAATAGAACAGTATCATTGATTTACTGTCTGTCTCCATCTACTGAACATAGATAAGATTTCATTATTGCTATGTAAGTATTTCTGCTCAAAATATTTCGGTTATATATGTTATTTTTGAAATTGAGTGTCTTTAAATAGGTTATTGGTATTATATAATGTGGATATTTCACACTGTAATGTAAGCGTTAGTAAGTAGTGTAATAGTTTTTGTGAAGCATGCAACAGTGACTTGAGAGTTGGAACATTGCCAAAACGTGGTGGACGGTTGAAAATTGTTTTCATGTCGTCCCATCCCCATACAAGGAAACATACGAGAGTACAGAGTATAGAAATACATACAAGAGTTAATTATTACACATTTAGGTACTGTACAGCATTGTGTGACAATATTTTTGCATTATTATTAATCTGATAGCAATGTTTCATCTTAAACCTTCATAAGGGGCTCATTTATATGCTTTATAATAGACAAAAAGCATTTTATTCAATGTTGGAGTGATTTTGGATATGTTTCTGGACCCCTGGATATTTTAGACCACTGTACTGACTGAAAGCTTGTAATTCCCACTTGAAAATTATGCAACAGTGAGTTTCTTGAGTCAAAAGAGTTGATTTGTAGTGAAATACGTGAATATGTTGTGATTTACAGCAATTAATAATTTAGACATTTTGGATAGATTTGGAGACGCTGGGTACACTGCTTAGTTTTTGCTTCATACATCTGTAATAGTTCTACATATCCACCCTTAGATTTTATGAACTTGTGGTCAAGAAGTTTTTGATCCAGCACATGTATAGTTTATCCTGCTGTATATATGCAATCTCTCAGTATTCCATTGCAAACTGAAAAAGTGCAAATTCATTCTTGATTTTTTGTCTAGACAATAGCAATTGTGGCACTTTATTTCTTCCAAAATTATGAATATAAACTAATCTGCATTAGTATTGTAAATTGTACAAATGTCTTGCTTCATTTAAGCCATTTTTCAAGTCTCTGTGGTATTCACATCTGGAGTTATAAAGCTTTAAATAGGGTACCCCCTAAATGGGCAAGGATTGGCAAGATTTTGCATGTGCGCTAAGGGGTTAAGTCTCTTACTGAGACCTAGTGCTTTCCACTTTGGTGGTTAACTTAAAGAAACCCCCTTTTTGAATTCACTGTAGTTGCATGTGGTCATTAACACTTCCCCACCTTCACAGTACACTAAAGCAATGGACGTACCAGCGACTACATTGGATTTAAACCAAGCTGTTGCAGCCCAGCAAGTGGCACTGACAGCTCATGAGGGGATTCAGATGTTGTTAGCTAGGCAAGCAGACTCTAACCAAATACAAGAAGAGTTACTTGATCGCTTGCAACGTCAAGACGATAACCAAGGTCATCAGGTTGAAGAGATTCAAGAATTAGCGGAATGTGTTCATAAACTTGCTAACATAGCTCAAACCCATAGACCGTAGAAAAATATGGACGAAGTGCTTCATGACGTCACCCACTCATTTGCTATGGGTAGTGCTCACTGGCGCATGAAGCCCAAACTAGGGCACAGCCACATTGCCCGTTGCAACCAACGCAAGCGCAGTGGAGCGAAAGACTGGAGTCCACGACTACAGGAAAATCCATCCCAACTACCTTACATGGTAATTAGACATGCCCACATCTGGACAACAAGCGTGGCCTTGCAACCGCAGAACCATACTAAGATAAGATTAAGATATTTACATAGAAAAATAGATCATTAGCTAACTAGCTAGCTATATAGATAGATAGATAACAGAACTGTAGATAGCTAGACATCACGAGATAACTAGCTAGCAAGTTAGCTAGATAGACAGATAGATCGATAGCAAGACAGTAACCTTGCTCCCCCTAGCTAAGTAAATCCCACCAGCTTGTCTTCTTAAAGAAGTTACAAAACTGCTTACAAATCTGATTTCACCAACAACATATACAAATTATAAAAGACAAAACTTTATGAGAATCAACTGAAACCCCAAACTGGTCAGAAATCGCGTTTTGACATAGAACCTTGTTTATCTGAAAATGTCTCAAATGTATTAACCGAAAGAACTGGAGAGGAGAATCCTTAGAATAGCAATAAGTACAGTTGAATGCAGCACACAACATTTTTGGACCTTGGACTTTTAAATGGTGAGATTGCATGTAGCTAGCTAATCGGAATAAAACGACACAGCATCACACCTGCCACTGAAGTGCTCTGCCTGGCTGCGAGGATGGGGAAATCCTTGTATGGTCTTACGGTAGTAGGACGAACCACATTGCACGCACTGAAATTAACCCATATTTGGGAATTTTGGCAGAATTATTTTTAAAAATCAGACCCAGGGGAGACATTACAAGGGATGGGATTAACTAGTTAAACCATCATTTCTTGTGTAAAAAATATATTGACTTTATATTATTTTCACTAACTCCTCAAATACCCATACCCAGCCAACCCCGAGAACCTAAGCTTCAACTGCCCATACGCTATGGTGGGGAACCGGTCAGGTGCAGGGGATTTTTGGCTCTATGTCAGATATTTTTTAAGGCGCAACCATCGCGTTTCATTATCGAGGATTCCCGGGTGGCCTTCATTTTCTCTTTACTAACTTGTACCGCGTTATCCTGGGCTGAGCCTCTTATTCACTCGCAATCCCAGGTAATGTTGAATTCAGATACCTTGATGACGGAAATGTCATCTGTATTTGACCATGATCTCTCTGGCGAGGAAGCGGCTACCAGGCTTACACGTATCCGTCAAGGAAGCGAGAGTGTAGCCGCATTTTCTATTACTTTCCGTTCTCTGGCCGGCAAAACCGGGTGGCCACAGGCACCCCTTATGACCTTATTTCGTAATGCATTATCAGACCCAGTTAGGGACGCTTTAGCTTCTCTAGAACCATCGACCACACTGGATGCCTGGATTCGCGTTGACAACAGAATCCGAGAACGGGAGAGAGAGAAGCAGGAAGTTAAATCCTCCCGAGGAGAAGGGAACCGGTCCTTCTCACATTTTGTTCCCAAAAGAGACAACGGGGCAAATTTAGTTCCACCTAAGCCGCCTGTTAGTCAGGAAGAGCTGATGCAATTACGGACTGCCAAACTCCGTAGAGACACTGAAACGAAGCAGTACCCCCAAAAAGAAAAAAACAGAATGAGAATGATTGCTCTCAGGTGCTGGGGAAACGAAAGGCCTCGTTAGCTAACAGAAAGGCACTAACAAGGCGTTCCCCATCAGCCTTTTGCACTTTTTTATCTGTTAACCTTTTCTGGGGTAAACATTCAGTGACGGCAGATTTTTAGACTCAGGGGCTATGGATTGTTTTATGGATGCCCAGTGGGCTAAAAAATTCCACATACCTGTGGTCTCCCTTTCTCATCCTCGCCACATCATCTCTGTGGATGGTCAACCGCTGGGTTTGGGAGTGGTGAAGGAGAGGACAGGTTTCGTCCACTTATTTAATCCTTTTTGTGAACATTTCGAACGTATTAGGTTTTTCCTGGTCGACTCACCGGCTCTCCCTCTAGTTCTGGGGCACCCCTGGATGACCAGGCACAAACCTCACGTCAACTGGGATAGCAAAAAAAATGCTATCCTCCAGTGGGGCCCCGAATGTTTTAATCATTGTTGACAGGACACGTTTCATTCACTAACTAAAACAGGGTTGGTAATAAAAAGGGATTTAGGCGAAGATAATCCGGTCACCGAAGACGGGCCGGTCATCTGTGCGAGTCCAACCCCTTCTCACAAACCCAGTTTTTTCGCAAGTGAGGAAATGCTCAGTGTTGACAGAGGTCCAAAAACCGAGAATGTTCAGTCTGTTGCTCCCAATTCGCCTAGACAGCGGAGAAGATTTTCTGTCCCAAGTTTTTACTTGGGTAGTGACAGTGACATTTCTGAGGTTTTTAATGGTAACTCCAGATATGAAATGGATCCAGGGAGGGTTTCTGCTGATTTAAATTGGCCCACCCCTAAATCTGTCAAGCAGGTACAGAGATTTTTAGGATTCGCCAATTTTTATCAACGGTTTATCTGTAATTACAGTTCGGTGGTGGCTCCTATAACAGCTCTGACCAAGAAGACTGCTCCTCCTCCATTTACTTGGAACAGCTGAAAAAACCTTCTTAGAACTAAAAGAAAGGCTTAGCTCTGAATCCATCTTAGTCTCTCCTGATCCATCCCTCCCATTTGTGGTAGAAGTCGATGCTTCCGAAGTGGGAGTGGGAAACCACTAAGTCTCTTATTGAGACCTAGTGGTTTCCACTTCAGTGGTTAACTTAAAGAAACCCCCTTTTCGAATTCACTGTAGTTGCATGTGGTCCTTAACACTTCCCCACCCTCACAATGGGGGTAGCCATACCAGGCAAAAACATTTTTAGAAATGATAGGAATATTTTTGGGGGAGGCGTAGCTATATATATACAAAGCCATATTCCCTTCAAGGTTAGATTGGATCTGATGGTTCCCAGTGTTGTGCATGAACGCACTAAAAGAGCGGCTTTCATTGAACAAGCTCATATTTCTGGTGAACGGTGAACTGAACGTATCCTTTTGCAACTAATGAACATGAACGTAGGCGTCATTAACTCTCATGAGAGTTAACTACGCTCTCGCGAGAGTTAACGACGCTCACGCACTGCTTACCATAGACATATATACATTTGTTCATAAAAGTCTTTCAAATATTCATATGAACTGGCTTCAGCAGTCCTTGTAGCTGCGTTGCTAAAATTAGAGCTGGTTTCACTAGCCATGCTGGCATGCCGGTTGCCGTAAATCCTCGTTGGGAGCCGTAAGCAGCGTAGACACATATATATAACATTTCTAATAGAAAACGTAGTTTGTCCACCTTTCACTTCACAGCAGTGGTGATAAAACTAACAAGAAGTAAGTGCTAGTGTGTTGTTAGCCTTTACTGATCCCCGTATGAGGTGTATATGATATAGCTAGCATAAGCCAATAGCACTAACCCATAAAATTTGCTTTTTAACGGTACTTGGTCAGTCGAACGATAAAAATGAAAGCATTCGATTACAGTCAACAGCACTGAAAATTTTCTGTTGCACCTTCAATAAATGGCAAAAGTCCCACTATAGGATTGATCATACCACATCTTTCAGCTAGTGACTGTAATGAAGCTAGTGGTGGAGCCTGTACCAGCTCGCTTGGAAGCATATGAATCTATTTTATGTTTTTGAACTTCTGCATAATCTGGTTCAAGCAGGCTAAATAAAATGTCCATTGCATCTACAGTGTACCTTTACTGCACCTCTTTTTTCACTTTCTGCTTAATATGACATTGTTTAAGTGGTAAAACATATACTCACATAGTTTTTTCTTGGTTTTTAAAAGTAATCTTGATTCTTGTATAGTAGTATACAGTAATTCATTTAGTTTGGGAAGTGGGCAGTGGCAATGATTGGGGGCTTGGGGTGAATGGGTAGGAGGAGGTTCTACTGAAAAAGAATAGAATAGAATTTAAAAAACGGAAGAAATGAACATGAACTAGTTCATCTTTGGGACTGTGAACTTAGTTCAAAATTCAAAATTGTGAACTATGAACGTGAACTAGTTCATTTTATTCTGTGTGAACTGAACTTTGAGCTTGCTCTTGTGAAGTGTGAACTTGCACAATACTGATGGTTCCTAGTATTGAGGCTCTTTGGTTGGAGGTCCATCTTGCTCAATGTAAACAGATTTTTGTTGGGGCTGTGTCTATAGGCCCCCAAGTGCAAGTGTGCAATATGTAGAAGAATTATGTTCTGTGCTGATGAAGGTAACAGATAACGGTAAATAAATATTTGTCCTTGGTCACTTTAATATAGATTGGCTGTTGGATTCATGCCCATTGAGAAAAAAGTTGAACTGCACTGCACTCATTCGTAATTTAACTCAGATGGTGAACATGTCAACTAGAGTGTATTGCAATTATGCTGGGCAAACATCTGCAACCTGTATTGACCACATATTTACTAATAACAGAGAATTATGCTCTAAAGCAGTATCTGTCACTGTGGGGTTTAGTGATCATAATATTGTGGCTATAGTGAACAAAAAAAACCCAAAGCTGGGCCTAAAGTACTGTATAAGAGGTCATATAGAATGTTTTGTGAAAATGATTTTGTTAGAGATACAGAGAATGTTGAGTGGAACCAAGTGTTGGCATTAAATGAGGTGGAAAAAGCCCTCAAGTTGTTTACTGAATTATTTCTCTCTGTGGCTGATCAACATGTCCCATTAAGAAAAAACAGTAAGATCTAATAAAGCACCATGGATTGATGTGTATGCATAAAAGAGACAAGCTGAAAAAATCTGCGATAGTTTCTAAGGGAACTGAAAAGTGGCAAATGTACTGTGTAATGAGAAATAAAGTTACAAAGTTAAACAGGAAGAAGAAAAAAGCATATTATCAAAACAAAATTCAGGAGAGGAAGAATGATGGAAACAAACTTTGGAAAACCCTGAATGAACTAATGAGTAGAGCCAAGAATAACACACCTTCTTTCATTGAGGTTAAAGGAATTTTCTTAACAAAAGCAAAGGACATTTCAATGATCATTTTGCGGACAAAGTTGGTAAGTTAAGAAAGGAAATGGGCTCCCCTAGTGGGGGTGGTATGTCATTTCAAATAATAACCAATTCTATCATGAGAAACAAAAAATTTGTTTTTGAGTTTCAACCTATAGAAACTGTAAAGGTGGAAAAAATTACTTGCTGGGCTAAACAATGATAAACCAGCTGGTATGGATAATCTGGATGGACAGCTACTTAAAGTTGTTTCGAATATAATTTCTTTGCCAATATGTCATATTTTCAACTTGAGTCTGCAGGAGGGGTTATTCCCCCAGGTTTGGAAATCTGCTAAGGTTGTACCTCTTCCAAAAAAAAAACGGGAGAGTTTCTCAGCTGCCAACAGCAGACCCATTAGTATTCTTCCAGTGTTGAGCAAGCTAATGGAAAAAGTTGTTCTTGAACAGATACTACACTATTTTTCACTTAATGAATTAAACTCTGATTTCCAGCATGCCTATAAGGCAGATCACTCTACGTGCATAGCACTGACAGAGATGATCGATAAATGGTTGTCTTACACTGACAAGAAAATCATGGTTGGAACTGTATTATTTGACTCTAGTGCAGCATTTGATATTGTAGACCATAGGTTATTATTAACGAAACTAACAGCATATGGGTTTAGTCCAACAGCAATCAATTGGATGAATAGTTACTTATCCAATAGGATGAAGTCTGTGTTTTTTAATTGTAGTTTTTCCTCCCCTAACAGTGGGGCGTGCATGTACCAATGACATGCCTTATGTTTTGGATAAGTGCAATGCTACTGTACTTGCAGATGATACAACTATATATTTTGCATCAAATGACATAACTGAGTTAAGGAACACACTTTAATCGGAACTGCAACTATTACTTCACTGGATATATGAGAATAGACTTGTTTTGAATGTAGCAAAAACCAAAAGTATTATGTCCAGGCCCAAACATGCCACTAATAATGATAATCAGCTGTGCCTATCATTCAAAGGCTCGGATATTGAACAGGTTCAAGAGGCAAATTTGCTTGGTGTCACACTCGATGGACAGCTATCATGGGAGAGACATATTGAAAATATTGTTAAGAAAATGGGTAGAGGAATATCATGCATCAGAAGATGTTGCTTTTTTCTTACCCCCGCCTCTAGAGTGCTAGTGACACAGGCACTAGTTTTATCTCATCTTGATTACTGCTCAGCAGTCTGGTCGGGCGCAGACAAAAAAGATCTGTCTAAGCTAAAAATAGCTCAGAATAAAGCTGCAAGGCTCACATTGCCCTGTCCATTAGGTGTGAGGCAGAATACAGAGAGAATGCATGCCAGTCTCTCATGGCTCAGAGTAGAGGAGAGGTTGGCATGCAATCTAATGGGGTTTTTTAGGAATATTTGTTATAGTAAACAACCAAATTGTCTGTACTCACAAATAAATTATGTGAGAGATCAACATAGTCACACTACCAGGCAGACTACTAGGGGTTATCTAGTTAAACCAAAATCCAGAACAGATGCTGTGTGCAGATCTGTAATGTATAGGGCCATCACAATGTGGAACAAGTTAACAACTATGATCATTGATGCACCCAGCAAGGCAAGTTTTAAAACACTACTAAAAAAACACATTAACAATAACCCTAACGTTAATTAACCAACCTGAACAATCAAGATGGAATGCAATTTGATGTGTTGTGATGTTGTTTTGACTTTTGTCTTGACATGTTTTTATTGAGATTTGATGTGTTGTGAAGTTTTTGTACTTTTATTTGTCTTGACATGTTTTTATTGAGACTAGTTACATGTTGTTGGGAAACAGATAGTTTTGTGTATTCTAAGTCCCGGAGGAAGGGCCACCCCCATGACCATATGGGCCTCCATTCCTGTCGGTTTCGAGGTTTCCCCTCCTGGGAATTTCCGCTGGGCCCCCATGACCGTTATGGATTTGAATGGTCCAATCAGAAGGAAGCACAGCTCCTTATCACCAATCAGAGGCAGTGCTCCCTTTTAACAATAGAATTCAACTATATGCAAATACCAATCTACTGAAACTGTATAAATCTAATCACCCACCAATACTACTTTGAAATTTCTCTCTGAGTTGTTCCCGTAGCCGGCTGCGTAATAAATCTTCCTGTTTTTACTACAAACTTTTTTCTGTACTCTCCTTTGTTTTCTTGTATGGGGAGAGGACGACAAGAAAACAATTTTCAACCGACCACCACGTTTTGGCAATGTTCCAACTCTCACGTCATCACTGTTGCAAGCATCACAAAAACTACTGCACTACCAATGAACACTTACATTACAGTGTGAAATATCCACATTATAAAATACCACTAATCTATTTAAAGACACTCAATTTCAAAAATAATGTACAGTGGACTCCAGAATTATTGGCACCCTTAATAAAAATGAAGAAAAAAGGCTGCATATAATAAATGACACAGATAATATGTTCAAACATATGGGGAAATTATATACTTTTATTTCAATACATTTACTCTCAAAAGTTTTTTTTATTAAGTAGGCTAATATATTTTTTTCTGAAAACCATAGGTGCCATAATTATTGGCACCCCTAAAAATTATTGTAAGTAAAATCAAAAAAATGAAATTGGCAATACAATTTCACTTAATTTAGTTCATCTATCTAGCTTCAGTCTAAATGGTAAATGGACCGCATTCATATAGCGCTTTTATCCGAAGCGCTTTACAATTGATGCCTCTCATTCACCCATTCACACACACACTCACACACCAATGGTGAAAAGCTGCCATGCAAGGTACCAATCAGCTCGTTGGGAGAAATTAGGGGTTAGGTGTCTTGCTCAGGGACACTTTGACACGCCCAGGACGGGGGATTGAACCGGCAACCCTCCGACTGCCAGACAACCGCTCCTGAGCTATGTAGCTCCTGACTCTGTTGACTATATTGTAAAGGAACTATATTGTGTCATTCCACCACATCCAGTTTCAATAGAGAATAAAAATGAGGTATACAAAATCCCTTTGTCATCCATCAGCATGGGAAAAGCTAAAGAACTGTCAATTCAGAAGAGACTGATGGTAATTTACCGTCACGAGTCTGGTAATGGGCACAAAAAAAGAAATAAATGGTTAAATATACCACTTTGCACTGTAAGGGCAATAATAAAAAGGTGTAAAACATATGAAATAGTTGCAAATTTTCCAGGAAGAGGAAGCAAGTGCATGGTGTCTCCATGGACAGTGAGGAAGATGGTGAGGGAGGCCATTAAAAACCAAAGGATCACTGTTTAAGAATTGCAGAAATTGTTTTTTTTTCTTGCGGTCAACAAGCCTAAAAAAACATAAAATGGCACCTCCATACCAACTAGGCTAACTCTTTGGAAGGGTGGCACGAAGACAGCCCATACTGAGCACAATAACCAAAATCAAGAATCTGGAGCTTGCCAAACCTCATTGGAATAATGACTGGAAGAGAGTGTTATTGTCAGATGAGACCAAAATTGAACATTTTGGCCATATACACCATCAACATGTTTAGCGGCAAAAGAGGAATGCATACAGGAAAAGCACCTCATACCCACTGTCAAATATGGAGGTGGGTCATTGATATTTAGGGGTCCAAGCAGCGAAGCTGGTGGAACCCTATTGTATCTGTTAGGATTATTATTATTAGGGGTCCAAGCAGCGAAGCTGGTGGAACCCTATTGTATCTGTTAGGATTATTAGGGGTCCAAGCAGCGAAGCTGGTGGAACCCTATTGTATCTGTTAGGATTATTCTTATTATTTTTCTCCGCTAAAAGTGTCTGAGGCTCAGCAACCATAAGTCCTAGAGCAACCAAATTTGGCAGGTGGGTTCCTATGGCCCCCCACTACTCAGGCGCTAAAAATCACCTATGTCGGCCATATGGTGGCGCTATAACAAAGGGTTAGGCGTAAAAGGCCATAACTCCCACACCATAAGTTAGATCAACACAAAACTTCATCGACATATGTATCTGAACGTGCTCTATCACTTTGCCATTGGCACTACCTATGTCTGCCATATTGTTTGCCCGCCATTTTAACTTTTTAGTTGGGGCGTGGCAGTTTTCTCCGCTAAAATGTCTGAGGCTCAGCAACCATAAGTTGTACACCAACCAAATTTGGGAGGTGGGTTCCTATGGCCCCCCACTACTCAGGCACTACAAATCACCTATGTCGGCCAGATGGTGGCGCTATAACAAAGGGTCATACTTTAAAAGGTCATAACTCCCACACCATAAGTCAGATCAACACAAAACTTCATCGACCGATGCATCTGAATGTGCTCTACAACTTTGCTATTGGGACCACCTATGTCAGCCATATGGTTTGCCCGCCATTTGGACTTTTTTATTAGGTGGGGTGCGGAAGAGCTGTTGCTGCAAATTCTAAGTGTTACGACATCGAGTAAACTTCTTTACGGCAAGCGACATCCATGGCGACGCAAGTAATCCGACACCGTAGGGTCTAGTTTTTATCAGTGAGGGGAAGGTCTGACCGTCGAGGAAGGAATGGAAGAGTGCCAGCCAGAGTGCATGCTAGGCTATTATAGGTTTGTTAGTAAAAGCTTTTTGAGAGGATGAATAATTACTTTTGTTTGGCATGGATTTGAAGACAGTATCGGGTGAGTTCGTTTAGTCTTTAAATCTGTCATTATGGTGAGAAATAGCTAAACCATTTTATTGGTAGGTTTTGCGTTTCTGTGCAAACGCGCGAAAACACACTGGTATAATAAAACAATGATGGCAATACACGTATAGTCCGCTTCGTTCCGTTGCTACCATAACATAAATTATCTTGTGTCTACAGCTGCAGTTTATCGCTGCAATTTCTAATATTGAATATAAACAAAAGACGCAATTTATTCTTTAAACCGTATTCTCAATTTAATCTCTAAATTGACTGTAAGCTTAGGGATGTAACTAGGTAGTTGTTTCGTAGGTGACTTAACTCGTCTTAACTATTGCTTGTATTTTTGCATAGACTGCGTTGTTGCTGTTCTTGTTTGTGTTAGTGTTAATCATTTTAACCTACAGGGTCCAAGTTGATCTATGCGGTTGTTCCCTGCATTTGGCACGGTAGGCTACTGCCCTCTAGGGTTTTCGACACACTTGTTCCTGTTTATGGTTAAACACTTTGTTGTACGTCGCTCTGGATAGGAGCGTCTGCCAAATGCCTGTAATGTAATGCAATATTCCGTAGCAACAAGATAAACCCGACATTAGCCCTAAAATATGTCAATACAGCAGTGAAAATGCTGCTCACTGACTAACGAAATAAACGAGACAATTTTTCTTTTAATTATACCATGTCATTCTACAGTCAATATCTGGGACTAAACATTGAATAAATATACAATCTTACCATTGGTTTTACGCGTAGATGTCCCTTTTGCGAATGAGTGGTCATATATTGTCTTGGACAATCCGTTTGTGAAAAAATCGCGCATATGTGACGCCTGGGTCGGCTATCTTCATAAATAGCTGTGTGTAATACCACACTTGTTGCTTACGGCGTTGTCGCCCTTTTTAGTGCAATTCGGCTTGATTGACAACTCATTTATTCCGTAGGTGAGAGTGTAAGCTTTCTAACGATGTATAACATGTCTGATTTTGCTTTTGGAATAGCGTTTTATAGTTCAGCGTAACCGAAAATGTTCTTATCTGCCAATGTCTAAATAAATAAAACGGTACGCTGCTCGGGGGCCAGCACGCAGGTCGCGAGTTGATATTTCGTCATTTGTTTCGTTTTTTCGCAATGTCGTCTTTATTATTTGAAATGCGTATTTACGTGTTATTATTTTAAAATTATGCCATGTCATTCTACATTCAATATCTGGGACTAAACATTGAATAAATATACAATCTTACCTCTGGTTTTACGCGTAGAGTTGTCCCTTTTGCGAATGAGTGGTCATATATTGTCTTGGACAATCCGTTTGAGAAATATAGACGCCTGGGCTATCTTCAAAAATGGCTGTGCGTAAAACCTCACCTGTTGCTTACGGCGTTGTCGCCCTTTTTAGTGCAATTTGGCTTGATTGACTATTCGTTTATTCAGTAGGTGAGAGTACAAGCTTTCTAACGATGTATAACATGTCTGTTTTTGCTTTTGGAATAGCGTTTTATAGGTCAGCGTAACCGAAAATGTTCTTATATGCCAGTGTCTACATAAATAAAACGGTAGGCTGCTCTGCGCGTAGGTCGCGACTTGATATCTCGTCTTTTGTTTCGTTTTTTCTCAATGTCGTATTTATTATTTTAAATGTGTATTTATATGTTATTATTCTATCTGTCTCTGAGGCGCTCTGAAATGTGCATTCTCTGCTAAGCTGACCAATGGATTGGAATATGTGTCTGACGTAGTGTTGCACCGTATACCGAAACTTTTTTGGTCCTTAAAAAAGAAACTGTTCGGTATTAGAATTTTCCGATGTTCGGTAGTTTTGTGTCAAATGTAAAAGCCAGGGAAATGTGTCTCACGCATTACTGATTGAGAGGATGAAAGGTGTAATTTGTCAGAATCATCGCTAGATAGCAGTAGCAACTAAGATTGTCAAGTGAGATGACTTGCGCTTGTGCACTCAGCTCCTTGATACAGGGCAAGCTTTGACCCAGTTCACTTCAGTAGCAATAGGTGTTCCAATTTGAAAATATTTTATTATAGATAGATGCTGTATTGTTATTAAAATATGCTGGTTTGAAATCTATTTAAAGGTGAAAGACCTGTTTTAAAGATTATTTAGTTTACAACTGTTTAATTTTTGAAATATATTTAATATATTTTTCTATTGCTCAGTGTTGTAACACTTTAGGCCTATGCATATTAATATGTTGCAGAGGCTTCAACTTAAAGGTTGTTAATGAACCAGGTTGTTAATAAACCACGAATTCGAAAATGAGGTCAACCCTTGTGGACATTACGTTTCTGATCTATTAAGGTAATTTCAGTATCGTTAGGTACCGAGTATCGAATTAGCATCGTTTAAGTTTCAAGTATCATTTCAGTACTGAGTATCGTGATACTAAACCTGGTATCGGTATGAAAGTCAAAATTTTGGTATTGTGACAACACTAGCGTGACGCCTTTTTTAGTTACAGCATAGAAGCGCTGCAGCTGTACATACACACCGGGCCATATATGTGTTACGACATCCCATCTAAGCGTTACGATATAGTAAAGGCCTTTACGGGAAGCGGCAGGACACATCTATGGCGACGCAACTAAGTCATCCGACAGCGTCTCTTAGCACAAAATTGATCATAAGTCATCAATATTTTATACGATCATCATGATATTCAGTAGATATGTTGGGTGAAGGCATATGATCATGAGGAAAAAGCCATTTTAAAATCGCCCCATAGGGGGCGCGACGGTGCCAATGCTTGGACCCCTCCCAACGCCGCTTGCGGCTTTAATTATTATTATTATTATTATTATTATTATTCTTATTATTATTTTTCTCCGCTAAAAGTGTCTGAGGCTCAGGAACCATAAGTCCTAGAGCAACCAAATTTGGCAGGTGGGTTCCTATGGCCCCCCACTACTCAGGCACTAAAAATCACCTATGTCGGCCAGATGGTGGCGCTATAACAAAGGGTTTTGCATAAAAGGCCATAACTCCCACACCATAAGTTAGATCAACACAAAACTTCATCGGCCGATGCATCTGAAGGTGCTCTACACCTTTGCCATTGGCACCACCTATGTCCGCCATATTGTTTGCCCGCCATTTAGACTTTTTCGTTGGGGCGTGGCAGTTTTCTCCGCTAAAATGTCTGAGGCTCAGCAACCATAAGTTGTAGACCAACCAACTTTGGTAGGTGGGTTCCTATGGCCCCCCACTACTCAGCCACGAAAAATCACCTATGTCGCCCAGATGGTGGCGCTATAACAAAGGATCATACATTTAAAGGCTATAACTGCCACACCATAAGTCCGATCAACACAAAACTTCATCGACCGATGCATCTGAATGTGCTCTACACCTTTGCTTTTGGGACCACCTATGTCCGCCATATGGTTTGCCCGCCATTTGGACTTTTTCATTAGGTGGGGTGCGGTAGCGCTGTACCTCCAAATTCTAAGTGTTACGACATCTAGTAAACTTCTTTACGGCAAGCGACATCCATGGCGACGCAAGTAATCCGACACCGTAGGGTCTAGTTTTTATCAGTGAGGGTAGGGTCTGAACGTCGGGGAAGCACTGGAAGAGGCTACCAAAAGTTTGTTAGTTAAAGCTTTTTCAGAGGATGAATAATTACTTTTCTTGAGCATGCATCCATTTGAAGACAATATCTGGTGAGTTCGTTTAGTCTTTGAATCTGTCATTATGCTGAGAAATAGCTAAACCATTTTATTGATAGTATTTGAGTTTCGTGTAAACACGCTGGTATAATTAAACAATGACAGTAATACATATGTAGTCCGCTTCGTTCCGTTGCTACCATAATATAAACTATCTTGTGTCTACAGCTGCTGTTTCTCGCTGCAATTACTAATATTGAATATAAACAAAAGACGCAATTTATGCTGTAGTTGCCAGTGTCTGAATAAATAACACGGTACTCTGCGCATAGGTAGCATCGATGGCGAGTTGGTATTTCATTTTTTGCTACTAAAAGTTTGTTAGTAAAAGCTATCTGAGAGGATGAATCATTACTTTTCTTTGGCATGGATCCATTTGGAGACAATATCGGGTGAGTTCGTTTAGTCTTTAAATCCGTCATTATGTTGAGAGAAATCGTACTCTCAATTTAATCTCTAAATTGACTGTAAGCTTAGGGTTGTAACTAGGTAGTTGTTTCGTAGGTGATTTAACTCGTCTTAACTATTGCTTGTATTTTTGCATAGACTGCGTTGTTGCTGTTCTTGTTTGTGTTCGTGTTAATCAGTTTAACCTACAGGGTCCAAGTTGAACTAACGGTTGTTCCCTGCACTTGGAACGGCATTTCTCTCTAGGGATTTCGACACACTTGTTCCTGGTTATGGTTATACACTTTGTTGTACGTCACTCTGGATAAGAGCGTCTGCCAAATGCCTGTATTGTAATGAAATGTAATGTAATATTCCGTAGCAACAAGATAAACCCTACGTTAGCCCTAAAATATGCCAATATAGCAGTGAAAACGCTGCTCACTGAATAAGGAAATAAACGAGACAAAGTTTTTTGAAATTATGCCATGTCATTCTACATTCAATATCTGGGACTAAACATCGAATAAATATAAATTCTTACCACTGGTTTTACGCGTAGAGATGTCCCTTTTGCGAATGAGTGGTCATATATTGTCTTGGACAATCCGTTTGCGAAATATACGCGCATCTGTGACGCCAGGGTCGGCTATCTTCAATAACACCTGTTGCTTACGGCGTTGTCGCCCTTTTTAGTGCAATTTGGCTTGATTGACAATTCATTTATTCAGTAGGTGAGAGTATAAGCTTTCTAACGATGTATAACATGTCTGATTTTGCTTTTGGAATAGCGTTTTATAGGTCAGCGTAACCAAAATGTATCTTATCTGCCAATGTCTAAATAAATAAAACGGTAGACTACTTTGCGCGCAGCACGCAGATCGCGAGTTGATATTACGTCTTTTATTTCCGTTTTTTCTCAATGTCGTATTTATCATTTGAAATGTGCATTTATGTGTTATTATTCTATCTGTCTCTGTGGCGCTCTGAAATGTGCATTCTCTGCTAAGCTGAGCAATGGATTGGAATATGTGTCTGACGTAGTGTTGCACGGTATACCAAAACTTCAGCACTTTCTCGGTACTTAAAAAAAAAAAAAAAAGAAACGGTTCGGTATTCGAATATTCCGACGTTCGGTAGTTTTGAGTCAAATGTAAAAGCCAGGGAAAATTGTCTCCCGCATTACTGATTGAGAGGATGAAAAGTGTAATTTGTCAGAATCTTCGCTGTAAGGCAGTAGCGACTATGGTTGCCAAGTGAGGTGACTTGCGCTTGTGCACTCAGCTTCTTGATACAGCGCAAGCTTTCACTCAGTTCACGTGAGTAGCAATAGGTGTTCCAATTTGCAAATATTTTATTATAGATAGATGTTGTTTTGTTATATAAATATGCAGTTTTAAAATCTATTTAAAGGTGAAAAACCTGTTTTAAAGATTATTTAGTTTACAACTGTTTAATTTTTCAAATATATTTGATATATTTCTCTGTTGTTTAGTGTTGTAACACTATAGGCCTATGCTTATTGATATGTTGAACAGGCTTCAACTCAAAGGTTGTTAATAAACCAGGTTTTTAATAATCCGTGAATTCGAAAATGAGGTCAACCCTTGTGGACATTGAGTTTCTGATCTATTAAGGTAATTTCAGTATCGTTAGGTACCGAGTATTGAATCAGTATCGTTTCAGTATTAATTATTGTGATACTAAACTTGGTATCGGTATCAAAGTCAAAATTTTGGTATGGTGACAACACTAGTGTGATGCCTTTTTTTGTTACAGCATGGAAGCGCTGCAGCTGTACAAACACGCCAGGCCATATGTGCATTACAACATGCCATCTAAGTGTTACGACATAGTAAAGGCCTTCACGGGAAGCGGCCAGGACACATCCCTGGCGATGCAACTAAGTCACCCGACAGCGTCTCTTAGCACAAAATTGGCCATAAGTCATCAATATTTTATACAATCATCATGATATTCAGGAGATATGTTGGATGAAGGCATATGATCATGAGGAAAAAGCCATTTTAAAATCGCTCCGTAGGGGGCGCGATGGTGCCAATGCTTGGACCCCTCCCAATGCCGCTTGCGGCTTTAATTTGGAGATGTTTTGCTGGCAGTGGTCCCGGGGCACTATTTTAGATCAATGGCACAATGAATTCAACAAAGTACCAGGACATTCTGGCAGAAAATTTGGTTGTCTCTGCTAAGAAGCCAGGACTTGGTCATAGGTAGATTGTCCAGCAGGACAATGACTCCAAGCATACATCAAAATCTAAACAGAAATGCTTAAGTGAAATCAACATCCATGTTTTCCAATGGCCATTTCAGTCTCCAGACTTAAATTCCATCAAAAACCTGTGGTCTGAACTGAAGAGGGGTGGTCCATAAGCGCAAACCCAAAGATATCAATGATTCTGAAAAGTTCTACATGGAGCAATGGTCAAAAATCTCTCCAAATGTGTTTTTTAACCTTACCACAAATTATAGGAAAATACTCATGGCTGTCATCTTTGCCAGGGGTGTTTTCACAAAGTATTAAACCAGGGGTGCCAATAATTGTGGAACCTGTTTTTTGGGGAAATATTTTTTTTATTTAAAAAAATTAAGACTTTGGTTGATGAATCATTAATCAAGCACACTAGTTTACACATGTTGGAAAATAAAGCGTTTGTCAATATGTCAATTATTTTTGGTTTAGCATTTATTTTATCATTTTTTGTGCATATTTATCAAGGGTGCCAATAATTCTAGAGGCCACTGTTTATAACCAAAATATTTTCAGCAGTAACACTTATATTTGGACGATGAAATATGTGTTCAGTAGATAGAGAGAGACAGAATTAATGCTGTCGCTCCCCACAACTTAGCCCAGAAACAGTATATCAGCTAGGTCTATCAGCAAACATATGCCTTAGCCATGCTCATAATCAAGAATAATAGTATTTTCCAAGAAACCACAAAAGTCATTGATAAAATTTCGCCAGGTGCAGTGTCTTTTACTGATACCACAGACTGAATACGTAATGCAGCTATAATGGGACAAAACGCTGAGCTATAATACGCTATTCCAAAAGTGAAATTAGACATATTATACATTGTTAGAAAGCTTATTCTGTCACCTATTGGATCTATTAACTGTCGATCAAGCCAGATTGTACTAGAAAGGACGACAACACCGAAAACAACGTGTGGTATTACGCACAGCTATTTTGGAAGGTACTCAGGCATCACAAATGAGCGTATATTTCACAAATGGATTGTCCAAGACAATATATGACCACTACAGAACATAGGTCCAACAAGGTCTAATTCTCATAAAGTATCAGCTACCCTGAGCCATGAACATAGGTCATTCAAACAGTAGGCTAAGCATACAGACCATCCATTGTGAGGCCTTGCATCACAGTCATGTCAGGCACAGCAGATTTGACTAGGAATAATTCAAATTCAGATATCTGAAAATACCGTTTTCACTAGTCAAAAGAGAATTCCAAATATCTTTAATTACCATCCAGTATGTGTGACGAGTTGAATAACAATTCTTGTGACGTCATTATAGATATCTGTGGCAAGTGAGTGCCGCCCCTCCAACAGACTCACTGGAGACAACTTTCTGGATTTTTAGCACTGCGTGCTCTTTTATTCAGCCAACGGCTTCGCTTGGCTACAACAAGATCACAGTAACACAGATCTTTTTGTTTGCGGTAATTCTGTCCCGTTCCGTCTTCTCTCCGGCGGTTTTTCTCTCTCGAAGACTCCCGGTCTCCGCTTTTAAAAACCCCAGGCTCACTGTTGAAAACAATCAGAGGCAATCAGCGCAATTAAACAATTGATCATTATCGGCGCTGATTACCTCCACCTGACAGTTGTGACAAAGAATCCGAGAGCCGCTCCTCTCTCTCTGCAGCCGACGCTCAAACCACGCCCACCCCACCACAATATCTTTAAAGGAATTTTGACTAGCCTTGCTTGACTATCCATAATTACAGTTGAGATATCTACAAATGCATTTTGACTGGTCATGATTACAATGTGACCAGTCAGAATCATAACTCAAGATATCTGCAATTATAAACTGACAAGAATGATAATTCAAGATATCTGCAAATATATTTTGACTAGTCAAAATACCTTTAAAGATATCTATGATGATGTCACAAGAATTGTCATTCAACTCGTCACACGAGTTGAATGTGTAATTCTGTTTTGACTAGAGAAAATGGTATTTTCAGATATCTGAATTTTTAAATTACTCCTAGTCAAATCTGCTGTGCCTGACATGACTGTGATGCAAGGATTTGCAATGGATACTGGGCTTAATATGGCAAGCCGTTTTAGCTTTAATTCATTTCTGGATGATATCACAAATTCAATTTTAACTAGTTAGAATGCAAATTCTTGATATCAGAAGTTGGATTTTACCTAGTTAAAATGCCAAGTCTTGATATCGGAAATTCTACTATAACTAGTGAGATTTAAAACATTTTTCTCATTCATTTCAATGGGAGTTGGAATTTGACCTAGTTAAAATGATAATTTCTGATCATAAAATTAATTGTTGGTAAACAATATAATTTGAACTAGTTAAAATACCAATTTCTGATATCATTAATTCAATTTTAACTAGTCCAATTGCCAATTGTTGATACCATTAAATCACATTTTGATATCAATAATTAAATTTAAATTATTGATATCGAAAATTGTATTTATGATATCAAGTATTGGTATTTGAACTAGTTAAAATTTTATTTCCGATATCAACAATTGGCATTTGAACTAGCTAAAATTGAATTTCCAATATCAAGAAGAGTCATTTTAACTAACTGTTTGATATCAGAAACACACATTATAACTAGTCACAACTGAACTTCTGATATCAAGAATTTGCATAGTTAGAACTAGTTAGAATGGAATTTGTGATATCCTCTAGAAATTAATTAAAGCTAAAATGGCTTGCCATAGCTTTATGCTTACTGTTTGAACTAGCTATTAGGGCTGAGCCGAATACTCGGATGAAACAAGTATCCGGTACGGATAATGCACTTTTTACGAGCAGGAGTACCATCCGAGTAAAATGTGTCAATATCTGTACTCGTGATGAAGGCAAATCCTCATTGGGTAGCTGTGTCCAGTGTCCACATCGTTCCGTGATAGGCCAGCCACACACAGAGCTCCTCCTCTACATGGAGCCTATACAAAGTTCACTGCTGCTGCGCCACACAACACAATCTTGCCATCATCACAGCCACTCTGTCCACAGGATCTATTATCTATTGTCATATATTCTCAATAAAATAAAGTTTGCAATTCTTAGATTCGGCTCAACACATTATTCTCACCATAGCTAAACACACATTTACTGGACATTCACATGTAAGCACATATTACTGATTACAAACGGACATTTCTAGCTTCTAGCTTGCTACAGTAGGGCTAACTAGCCAGTTAACTAGCTGCTACAGTGGGGCTAACTAGCCAGTTAGCTCACGGTGTTCACGGTGATGACTTGTGATAAATAAATAAATTCTTAGTAGCTAATAAAGCTAGGCATATGTGGCTCTTAAATTAAGATTCTATTATGCTGATTCCACAATATTATTTAGACTACATTCTCATTTTGATATTTCTACTAATAGCCTAATATCATTAAATTGTTATTAGCTGTAGTATTTTTGTCTTTGCATGATGATGGTGCTGATGATGACAATGTAATCACATATGAAAAATAGGCCAACATAAATTAAATAATGAGAATAGCTATATTTAATTATCTCTTAAATTTAGGGCTGCGGCAATTAGTCGACGTAATCGATGACGTCGACGCTGAAAATGTGTCGACATCAATATTTTGAACCGACGCATCATTTTAAAATTTTTTTTATGAATTTACCCTTTTGATTTCTAAAACGCTTCAATTCATTATAATTATTATCTTCAATATCACTACATAATTGCTACGTAAGGTCAGTCGTTTTTGGCTCATTGGTCGGCTCCAGTCAACGCTACAGTTTTTTTTTTTAAATCATGGCGGCTGCAGCAGATTCCGACTTGGTTGGGAAAGAGGTTCAGAGGTTCCAAAAATAGCTGTGCGTAATACCACACATGTTGTTTATGGCATTATTTTCAGATGAACTCCCGCTGAGGCAACCACCCTCTGAGATGGAACCTGGCACCTTAATGCTTTGTAAAATAATGAAAATAATTATAAAAAATAATATAAATGATAAAAGTATTATTGTAATTTAAGTCCTATAATATTATAGAACTATAGAATTGAAGAAAACGCAATAACCAATTATTTTGCACAAACATGTCAGCACTCAAATGTGCGTAAGTGTGCTCTTGAGTCTTGAGTGTGCGTAGATTCTGTTCTTACGTAAGAACAAATCCCAAATAAGAAAACGTTGATGAATGTCAGAATCTTCGTGAAAACCGCGTAAGTGGGTTTTAAGAAGAAAATTCTTCTTAAGAACAGTTGGTGAATGAGGCCCAATGTTCTTTATTTTTGCTGCAAAGTTCCTTCTAAAGTTAAGGGGAAAAGTACAGACGTCTGTAAAGCCATCGTGTCACACCACGCTGCCAGTTCACTCCCAGTCATTCTGCTTTGTCATTCAGGTCTTATGGTTGAATACTTCTGGGAAAAATTGCAAAGGATGATGGGTGTGGCAGATCAGTGTCCAGTCCATCATATACTGGTCCGACAGTATAAAGCCCCTTTTCCATTGCACAAAACAGTTCAGGAATCATCCATACCCAGAACTTTCCGGAACCCTGGTTGGTCCTGGAATGTGTTCTAGTATCTTCTTCTATGGCGGCAGTGTAGAATAATGGATGAGCTGGCAACCTAAAGGCTGCATTGCTTCAGTATATATCCAGCTGTATAAATGGATACAATGTAAATGCTGTGTAAAAAGTTGTGCAAGTCACTCTGGATAAGAGCATCTGTTGAATGCTTGTGATGTTCTTCCACCAAACTTTCAAGAACCGTGAAGAACAGAATTTGGGAAGACAAAAAGAAAACATAATTTCAGGTCCGGTGCTGTAAATAAATAACAAGACTCAATGCAAGTATAACAAGCAGGGAGGCTGAATTCATTGTCCTGTTCTGCATTGTTTTTTGTTTTGTTTTTAGGGGTCCTACAAAGAAGGAACCCTATTGTTTTCGTTGATATTATTATTATTAGGGGTCCTACGAAGTAGGAACCCTATTGTTTGTTCGTTGTTATTATTATTAGGGGTCCTACGAAGTAGGAACCCTATTGTTTTTGTTGGTATTATTATTAGTGTGGTTGCCTTAGGCAATCACACTACTATTATCTCACATATTATTATTATTAGTGTGGTTGCCTTAGGCAAACACACTATTATTATTGCACATATTATTTATTATTATTAGTGTGGTTGCCTTAGGCAAACACACTATTATTATGGCACATATTTATTATAATTATTAGTGTGGTTGCCTTTGGCAATCACACTACTATTATCTCACATATTATTAGTGTGGTTGCCTGAGGCAAACACACTATTATTATTGCACATATTATTTATTATTATTGTTATTAGTGTGGTTGCCTTAGGCAATCACACTATTATCTCACATATTATTATTAGTGTGGTTGCCTTAGGCAACCACACTAATATGTGAGATAATAGTAGTGTGATTGCCAAAGGCAACCACACTAATAATTATAATAATAAATAATATGTGCAATAATATTAGTGTGTTTGCCTAAGGCAACCACACTAATAATTATAATAAATATGTGCCATAATAATAGTGTGTTTGCCTAAGGCAACCACACTAATAATAATTATTATACTATTATTATCCCACATATTATTATTATTAGTGTGGTTGCCTTAGGCAATCACACTATTATTATCGCACATATTATTTATTAGTGTGGTTGCCTTAGGCAAACACACTATTATTATTGCACATATTTATTATTAGTGTGGTTGCCTTAGGCAATCACACTATTATTATCGCACATATTATTTATTATTATTATTCCACCCATTTTTTGGACCGCTACTCCTCCCAGAGTTTTCGCACCACATACACGTGCCATATGTCAAATTGACCGGCTTCTTTGGGAATCGTGTGCTATTACTTTGTGGAAAGTTTCGCTGCACGGTTTTTGAGAAATATGACTTTTTATGGCCAATTTTTCCCATTGAAAATGAATGGGGCGGTGACGTCATAAAAAATGTGAATTATGAAGTTACAGCATTGGTCGGCTTTGCACACGTGATGCGGTTGGCTGTTCGTCCTCACCAGCCACCAGAAAGGATATAGCTGAACGCGGAAGTGAACGGATAAAACAGTATTCCAAATGCAAAATTTCAAATGAAAACGCTGTCAGCTAGGTATATCAGCAAAACATATGGCTTAGGCATACCCAGAAGTCCTCAATAATAACAGTATTTCACAAGATATTACGCAAATTCTTTGACGACGTTTCGTCAGGTCCAGCGTCTTTGAATGCTAATGCTAACAGACTACATGCATTGTATGCGACGATTAAAAAACTTTCGGTTGACCTAAAAAAACGATATTCCAAAACCAAAATTAGACGTGCTGTTATACCTGGTTAGAAAGCTTATGCTCTCACCTACTGAATAAACGAATTCTCAAACAAGCCAGACTGTACTAAAGAGTGCAACAACGCCGTCAACAACACGTGTGCAGCAGCTTCTGGTCCGGTCTTACTTCAGAAAACCATGTGGGCTTGTAATACCACACATGTTGCTTTGGGTGTTGTCGAACTTTGTAGTACAATCTGGCTTGATCTACACATCATCGATCTAATAGGTGACAGAATAAGCTTTCTAACAATGTATAATATGTCAAATTTTACTTTTGTAATACCGTTTTATATTCCAGCGAGTTGGAAACTTTGGTCTCGTTATAACTGCATTACACATCAGTCTGCATTACACGTCAGACTTAGGGTTTTTCCAAGACCCTCTGAACATGCCAGCTAGCTTTGTGATTCGCCGTCACTCGTCACCGCATACCGCAAGTAAAACACTGAGATCTGAAATTTTGATGAAAGGAAAATTTAGCTCTGAATATATGTGTCACAAATCAACTCGTTGTAGTGATGTTATAGCAGGTACACAATGCCCTGTCTCTGCTTATACTACAGAAACTGTTCACTCCGTTCAGCACAAAGTCGACTTTGCATTGGCGGCAACCACACTTCACAATTTCTGCAGGAATTGTCTAGTTTATTTATTATTATTATTCCACCCATTTTTTGGACCGCTACTCCTCCCAGAGTTTTCGCACCACATACACATGCCATATGTCAAATTGACCGGCTTCTTTGGGAATCGATGGCTATTACTTTGTGGAAATTTTCGCTGCACGGTTTTTGAGAAATATGACTTTTTATGGCCAATTTTTCCCATTGAAAATGAATGGGGCGGTGACGTCATAAAAATGTGAATTATGAAGTTACAGCATTGGTCGGCTTTGCACACGTGATGCGGTTCGCTGTACGTCCTCACCAGCCACCAGAAAGGATATAGCTGAATGCGGAAGTGAACGGATAAAACAGTATTCCAAATGCGAAATTGCAAATGAAAACGCTGTCAGCTAGGTATATCAACAAAACATATGGCTTAGGCATACCCAGAAGTCCTCAATAATAACAGTATTTCACAAGATATTACGCAAATTCTTTGACGACGTTTCGTCAGGTCCAGCGTCTTTGAATGCTAATGCTAACAAAGACTACATGCATTGTATGTGACGATTAAAAAACTTTCGGTTGACCTAAAAAAACGATATTCCAAAACCAAAATTAGACGTGCTGTTATACCTGGTTCGAAAGCTTATGCTCTCACCTACTGAATAAACGAATTCTCAAACAAGCCAGACTGTACTAAAGAGTGCAACAACGCCGTCAACAACACGTGTGCAGCAGCTTCTGGTCCGGTCTTACTTCAGAAAACGATGTGGGCTTGTAATACCACACATGTTGCTTTGGGTGTTGTCGAACTTTGTAGTACAAACTGGCTTGATTGAGAATTCATTTATTCAGTAGGTGACACAATAAGCTTTCTAACTATGTATAATATGTCAAATTTTGCTTTTGTAACACTGTAATATCCCAGAGTATTGGGAACTTTGGTCTCATTAGAGCTGCATTACACATTCAGTCCGTTGTAGCAGGGACAGCAACGCTCTCACCCCAACGCGTTTGCTAAAGTACAGAACTCCTCTTGCATGTTGTTGATGCACCCCTTGCTGCAACAGAAGCTAATAGTACTGCGTACCAGCCGATACTTATTCACAGAAGCTGTATTTAAAATGAGTTAAAATGCAACTATTTTAACATATTTCTCGCGTCATTTTCGTTCTTGGAAATTCGGCTCGGCTAACACGTAATAGGCTACTCTGTCTATGAGTTGGTCTCTAAGGTAACAGATTTACAGCTGTATGGTTAAATGAGCTGAAATTCACGCTAAACCATACGTCAATCAAATTAATCTCTCCTGTCTTGCTTTTTAAATAGTGCCATCACGCAGTTTATACGTAGGGTTTTTCCAAGACCCTCTGAACATGCCAGCTAGCTTTATGATTCGCCGTCACTCGTCACAGCATACCGTGAGTAAAACACTGAGATCTCAAGTTTTGATGAAATGATAATTTAGCTCTGAATATGTGTGTTGCAAATCAAGTCGTTGCCGTGATGTTATAGCATATATACCATACTCTGTCTCAGCTTATACTACAGAAACTGTTCACTCGTTCGGCACAAAGTCGACTTTGCGTTGGCGGCAACCACACTTCACAATTTCTGCAGGAATTGTCTAGTTATTAGTGTGGTTGCCTTAGGCAAACACACTATTATTATTGCACATATTATTAGTGTGGTTGCCTTAGGCAAACACACTATTATTATTGCACATATTTATTATTATTAGTGTGGTTGCCTTAGGCAAACACACTATTATTATTGCACATATTATTTATTTATTATTATTATTATTATTCCACCCATTTTTTGGACCGCTACTCCTCCCAGAGTTTTCGCACCACATACATGTGCAATGTGTCAAATCGAGCGGCTTGATCGGGAATGAAGTGCTATTACTTTGTGGAAAGTTTGGGTGGACGGTTTTTGAGAAATTTGACTTTTTTGGGGGAATTTTTCCCATAGAGAATGAATGGTGGAATGTTCACCCTTGTGATGTCACAATGCTGTCTTCTCACCTTTATGATGTCACAATGGTCTGTCTTCTAGCAGCAGTGCTCTGGTCTCTCTCTGGCTTTGGACATTCAGCATTCATCTCTATGGGGCAAAATTGCCCTCAAATTGTGGGATGCCTCATTGGACGTGTTAGAGAGTCGATTGTCCATTGGTGTAAATTAACCTCGCCCCCTTTCCTGATTGGCCGACATTTGATATTTAATAACTTTTCAACCATTTGTCATAGAGAATTGTGGATCGCGTCATTGGACTCAGTAAAGACGGAGCAACCACCTAGCAACACCCTAGCAACCACCTAGAACAGCCTAGCAACAGCCTGGAACTCCATAGCAACCACCTAGCAACAGCATAGCAACTGCCTAGAACTCTATAGCAAATACCTAGAAAACCCTAGCAACGACCTGGAACTCCATAACAACCATCTAGCAACACCCTAGCAACCACCTAAAACACCCTAGCAACTGCTTAGAACTCCATAGCAACCACCTAGCAACACCTTAGCAACCGCTTAGAACTCTATGGGAACGACCTAGCAACACCCTAGCAACCACTTAGAACAGTCTTGCAACAGCCTAGATCTCCATAGCAACCACCTAGCAACACCATAGCAACCACCTAGAACTCCATAGCAACCACCTAGCAACACCCTAGCAACCACCTGGAACACCATAGCAACCACCTAGCAACACCCTAGCAACCACCTGGAACACCATAACAACTGCCTAGCAACACCCTAGCAACTGCCTATAACTCCATAGCAACCACCTAGCAACATCTTAGCAACCATCTAGAATACCCTAGCAACACCCTAGCAACCGCCTATAACTCCATAGCAAATGCCTAGCAACACCCTAGCAACCGGCTATAAGTCCATAGCAACCACCTAGCAACACCTTAGCAACCACCTAAATCTCCATAGCATCCACCGAGCAACACCTAGCAACATCCTAGCAACCACTTAGCAACCACTGGGAACACCATAACAACTGTCTAGCAACACCCTAGCAACGGCCTATAACTCCATAACAACCACCTAGCAACATCCTAGCAACCACTAAGAATACGCTAGCAACCACCTAGCAACACCCTAGCAACCACCTGGAACACCATAGCAACCACCTAGCAACCCCCTAGCAACCACCTGGAACACCATAGCAACTGCGTAGCAACACCCTAGCAATCGCCTATAACTCCATAGCAACCACCTAGCAACATCCTAGCAACCACCTAGAATACCCTAGCAACACCCTAGCAACCGTCTATAGCTCCATAGCAAATGCCTAGCAACACCCTAGCAACCGCCTATAACTCCATAGCAACCACCTAGCAACATCCTAGCAACCACCTAGAATACCCTAGCAACACCCTAGCAACCGTCTATAGCTACATAGCAAATGCCTAGCAACACCCTAGCAACCGGCTATAACTCCATAGCAACCACCTAGCAACACCATAGTAACCACCAAGAACTCCATAGCATCCACCTAGCAACACCCTAGCAACCACCTAGAATACCCTAGCAACCACCTAGCAACACCATAGCAACCACCTGAAACAGCATAACTGCCTAGCAACACCCTAGCAACCGCCTATAACTCCATAGCAACCTCCTAGCAAACACATAGCAACACCCTAGCAACTGCCTATAACTCAATAGCAACCACCTATCAACATCCTAGCAACCACCTAGCAACACCCTAGCAACCACCTGGAACACCATAGCAAATGCCTAGCAACACCCTAGCAACCAGCTATAACTTCATAACAACCACCTAGCAACACCCTAGCAACCACCTTGAACTCCATAGCAACCATCCAGCAAAACCCTAGCAACCACCTAGAACACCATAGCAAATGCCTAGCAACACCCTAGCAACCAGCTATAACTCCATAGCAACCACCTAGTAACACCCTAGCAACCACCTAGAACTCCATAGCAACCACCTAGCAACACTCTAGCAACCACCTCTAACACCATAACAAAAGCCTAGCAAAACCCTAGCAACCAGCCATAACTCCATAGCAACCACCTAGCAACACCCTAGCAACCACCAAGAACTCCATAGCAACCACCTAGCAACACCATAGCAACCACCTGGAACACCATAGCAACCACCTAGCAACATCCAAGCAACCACCTAGAATGCCTTAGCAACCGCCCTGAACTCCATAGCAACCACCTAGCAACAACCTAGCAACTGCCTAGATTCCCATAGCAAGCACCAAGCATCACCCTAGCAACCAACTAGAACTCCATAGGAACTACCTAGAACACCCTAGCAACCACCTGGAACACCATATCAACCACCTAGCAACATCCTAGCAACTGCCTAGAACTCCACAGCAACCACCTACAACACCCTAGCAACCGCCTAGAATTCCATAGCAACCGCCTGGAACTCCATAGAACCACCTAGCAACACCCTAGCAACCGCCTCAAACTCCATAGCAACCACCTACCAACACCCTAGACACCACTTAAAACACCATAGTCACCACCAGAACATCATAGCAACTACCTACCACTGTTCACTCTGTTCAGCAGAAAGTCGACTTTGCATTGGCGGCAACCACACTTCACAATTTCTGCAGGAATTGTCTAGTTATTATTATTATTATTATTCCGCCAGTTTTTTGGACCGCTACTCCTCCCAGAGTTTTCGCACCACATACACATGCCATATGTCAAATTGGCCGGCTTCTTTGGGAATCGATGGCTATTACTTTGTGGAAATTTTCGCTGCACGGTTTTTGAGAAATATGACTTTTTATGGCCAATTTTTCCCATTGAAAATGAATGGGGCGGTGACGTCATAAAAATGTGAATTAAGAAGTTACAGCATTGGTCGGCTTTGCACACGTGATGCGGTTGGCTGTTCGTCCTCACCAGCCACCAGAAAGGATATAGCTGAACGCGGAAGTGAACGGATAAAACAGTATTCCAAATGCAAAATTTCAAATGAAAACGCTGTCAGCTAGGTATATCAACAAAACATATGGCTTAGGCATACCCAGAAGTCCTCAATAATAACAGTATTTCACAAGATATTACGCAAATTCTTTGACGACGTTTCGTCAGGTCCAGCGTCTTTGAATGCTAATGCTAACAGACTACATGCATTGTATGCGACGATTAAAAAACTTTCGGTTGACCTAAAAAAACGATATTCCAAAACCAAAATTAGACGTGCTGTTATACCTGGTTAGAAAGCTTATGCTCTCACCTACTGAATAAACGAATTCTCAAACAAGCCAGACTGTACTAAAGAGTGCAACAACGCCGTCAACAACACGTGTGCAGCAGCTTCTGGTCCGGTCTTACTTCAGAAAACCATGTGGGCTTGTAATACCACACATGTTGCTTTGGGTGTTGTCGAACTTTGTAGTACAATCTGGCTTGATCTACACATCATCGATCTAATAGGTGACAGAATAAGCTTTCTAACAATGTATAATATGTCAAATTTTACTTTTGTAATACCGTTTTATATTCCAGCGAGTTGGAAACTTTGGTCTCGTTATAACTGCATTACACATCAGTCTGCATTACACGTCAGACTTAGGGTTTTTCCAAGACCCTCTGAACATGCCAGCTAGCTTTGTGATTCGCCGTCACTCGTCACCACATACCGCAAGTAAAACACTGAGATCTCAAATTTTGATGAAAGGATAATTTAGCTCTGAATATATGTGTCGCAAATCAACTCGTTGTAGTGATGTTATAGCAGGTACACAATGCCCTGTCTCTGCTTATACTACAGAAACTGTTCACTCCGTTCAGCACAAAGTCGACTTTGCATTGGCGGCAACCACACTTCACAATTTCTGCAGGAATTGTCTAGTTAGTGTGGTTGCCTTAGGCAATCACACTATTATTATCGCACATATTATTAGTGTGGTTGCCTTAGGCAAACACACTATTATTATTGCACATATTTATTATTATTATTATTATTCCGCCAGTTTTTGGACCGCTACTCCTCCCAGAGTTTTCGCACCACATACACATGCCATATGTCAAATTGACCGGCTTCTTTGGGAATCGATGGCTATTACTTTGTGGAAATTTTCGCTGCACGGTTTTTGAGAAATATGACTTTTTATGGCCAATTTTTCCCATTGAAAATGAATGGGGCGGTGACGTCATAAAAATGTGAATTATGAAGTTACAGCATTGGTCGGCTTTGCACACGTGATGCGGTCCGCTGTATGTCCTCAGCAGCCAACAGAAAGGATATAGCTGAACGCGGAAGTGAACGGATAAAACAGTATTCCAAATGCAAAATTACAAATGAAAACGCTGTCAGCTAGGTATATCAACAAAACATATGGCTTAGGCATACGCAGAAGTCCTCAATAATAACAGTATTTCACAAGATATTACGCAAATTCTTTGACGACGTTTCGTCAGGTCCAGCGTCTTTGAATGCTAATGCTAACAAAGACTACATGCATTGTATGCGACGATTAAAAAACTTTCGGTTGACCTAAAAAAACGATATTCCAAAATCAAAATTACACGTGCTGTTATACCTGGTTAGAAAGCTTATGCTCTCACCTACTGAATAAACGAATTCTCAATCAAGCCAGACGGACCTAAAAAGGGCAACAACGCCGTCAACAACATGTGTGCAGCAGCTTCTGGTCCGGTCTTACTCCAGAAAACGGTGTCATCTTGTAATACCACACGTTGCTTTGGGTGTTGTCGAACTTTGTAGTACAAACTGGCTTGATTGAGAATTCATTTATTCAGTAGGTGACACAATAAGCTTTCTAACTATGTATAATATGTCAAATTTCTCTTTTGTAACACCGTTTAAAATCCCAGCGTATTGGAAACTTTGGTCTCATTAGAGCTGCATTACGTATTCATTCTGTTGTAGCAGGGAAAGCAACGCTTTCTCACCCAACGCGTTTGCTGAAGTACACAACTGCACTTGCATATTGTTGATGCACCCCTTGCTGCAACAGAAGCTAGTAGTACTGGCTACCAGCCGAACCTTATTCACAGAACCTGTATTTAAAATGAGTTAAAATGCAACTATTTTAACAGATATTTCTCGCCTCATTTTCGTTCTTGGAAATTCGGCTCGGCTAACACGTAATAGGCTACTCTGTCTATGAGTTGGTCTCAGAGATAACAGATTACACTCTGAATTACAGCCCAATGAAATGTTTTTACTTGTGTGGTTAAAATGAGCTGATATTCACGCAAAATCATACCTCAATCAAATTAATCTCCCTAGCCCCGTCTTGCTTTTTTTTAATGGTGCGATCACGCAGTGTAGACGTAGGGTTTTTCCAAGAGCCTCTGAATATGCCAGCTAGCTTTATGATTCGCCGTCACTCGTCACCGCATACCGCGAGAAAAACACTGAGATCTCAAGTTTTTACGAAAGGATAATTTAGCTCTGAATATATGTGTCGCAAATAAACTGGTTGCCATGATGTTATAGCATGTACACAATACTCTGTCTCTGCTTATACTACAGAAACTGTTCGCTCTGTTCAGCACAAAGTCGACTTTGTGTTGGCGGCAACCACACTTCACAATTTCTGCAGGAATTGTCTAGTTATTATTATTATTCCGCCAGTTTTTTGGACCGCTACTCCTCCCAGAGTTTTCGCTCCACATACACGTGCAATATGTCAAATCGAGCGGCTTCATCGGGAATGGTGTGCTATTACTTTGTGGAAAGTTTCGTTGCATGGTTTTTGAAAAATTTGAATTTTTGTGGGCAATTTTTCCCCATAGAGAATGAATGGCAGAATGCTCAGCTTTGTGATGTCACAATGCTCTGTCTTCTCACCCCTGTGATGTCACAATGCTCTGTCTTCTAGCAGCAGTACTCTGGTCTCTCTTTAGTTTTGAACATTCTGCCATTCATCTTTATGGGGAAAAATTGCCCACAAATTGTGCAATGCCTCATTGGACATGGTAGAGAGTCCTTTGTCCATTGGTGTAGATCAGCCTTGCCCCCTTTCCTGATTGGCCGATGTTTGATATCTCATAACATTTGAACCGTTTTTCATAGAGAACTATGGGTTGCGTCATTGGACTCAGTAAAGACCTAGCAACCCCCTAGCAACTGCCTGTGACTCCATAGCAACACCCTAGCAACAGCCTAGAACTCCATAGCAAACACCTAACAACACACTAGCAACCACCTGTAACACCATAGCAACTGCCTAGAACTCCATAGCAACCACATAGCAACACCCTAGCAACCACCTAGAACTGCATAGCAACCAAATGGAACACCATAGCAAATGCCTAGTAACACCCTAGCAACCGGCTATAACTACATAGCAACGACCTAACAACACCCTAGCAACCACCTATAACACCCTAGCAACCACCTAGAACTCCATAGCAACCAACTATCCGCAAACTAGCAACCACCTGGAACACCATAGCAACCACCTAGCAACACCCTAGCAACCGGCTATAACTCCATAGCAACCACCTAGCAACACCATAGCAACCACCTAGAACTCCATAGCAACCACCTAGCAACACCCTAGCAACCACTGGAACACCATAGCAACAACCTAGCAACAACCTAGCAACCACCTGGAACACCATAACAACTGCCTAGCAACACCCTAGCAACTGCCTATAACTCCATAGCAACCACCTAGAAACATCCCAGCAACCACCTAGAATACCCTAGCAACACCCTAGCAACCGCCTATAACTCCATAGCAAATTCCTAGCAACACCCTAGCAACCGGCTGTAACTCCATAGCAACCACCTAGCAACACCATAGCAACCACCTAGAACTTCATAGCATCCACCTAGCAACACCCTAGCAACCACCTAGAATACCCTAGCAACCACCAGGAACACCATAGCAACCACCTAACAACACACTAGCAACCACCTGGAACACCATAGCAAATGCCTAGCAACACCCTAGCAACCGGCTATAACTCCATAGCAACCACCTAACAACACCATAGCAACCACCAAGCAACACCCTAGCAACTACCTGGAACACCATAGCAACCACCTAGCAACACCCTAGCATCCACCTGGAACACCATAACAACTGCCTAGCAACACCCCAGCCTAACCTGGAACACCATATCAACCACCTAGCAACATCCTAGCAACTGCCTAGAACTCCATAGCAACCACCTAGAACAACCTAGCAACCTCCTAAAATTTTATGGAAACCACCTAGCAACACCCTAGCAACCGCCTATAACTCCATAGCAAATGCCTAGCAACACCCTAGCAACATCCTAGCAACCACCTAGAATATCCTAGCAACACCCTAGCAACCGGCTATAACTCCACAGCAACCACCTAGCAACACCATAGCAACCACCTAGAACTCCACAGCAACCACCTAGCAACACCCTAGCAACCACCTGGAACACCATAGCAACCACTTAGCAACACCCTAGCAACCACCTGGAACACCATAACAACTGTCTAGCAACACCCTAGCAACCGCCTATAACTCCATAGCAACCACCTAGCAACATCCTAGCAACCACCTAGAATACCCTAGCAACAGCCTATAACTCCATAGCAAATGCCTAGCAACACCCTAGCAACCGGCTATAAGTACATAGCAACGACCTAGCAACACCATAGTAACCACCTAGAACTCCATAGCATCCACCTAGCAACACCCTAGCAACCACCTAGAATACCCTAGCAACACCCTAGCAACCAACTGGAACACCATAACAACTGCCTAGCAACACCCTAGCAACCACCTATAACTCCATAGCAACCACCTAGCAACATCCTAGCAACCACCTAGAATACCCTAGCAACACCCTAGCAACCGCCTATAACACCATAGCAAATGCCTAGCAACACCCTAGCAACTGGCTATAACTCCATAGCAACCACCTAGCAACACCATAGTAACCACCTAGAACTCCATAGCAACCACCTAGAATACCCAGCAACCACCTAGCAACGTTCTAGCAACCACCTGGAACACCATAACAACTGCCTAGCAACACCCTAACAACCGCCTATAACTCCATAGCAACTTCCTAGCAACCACCTAGCAACAGCCTAGCAACCGCCTATAACTCCATAGCAACCACCTAGCAACATCCTAGCAACCACCTATAATACCCTAGCAACACCCTAGCAACTGCCTATAACTCCATAGCAAATGCCTAGCAACACCCTAGCAACCGGCTATAAGTACATAGCAACGACCTAGCAACACCATAGTAACCACCTAGAACTCCATAGCATCCACCTAGCAACACCCTAGCAACCACCTAGAATACCCTAGCAACACCCTAGCAACCAACTGGAACACCATAACAACTGCCTAGCAACACCCTAGCAACCACCTATAACTCCATAGCAACCACCTAGCAACATCCTAGCAACCACCTAGAATACCCTAGCAACACCCTAGCAACCGCCTATAACTCCATAGCAAATTCCTAGCAACACCCTAGCAACCGGCTGTAACTCCATAGCAACCACCTAGCAACACCATAGCAACCACCTAGAACTTCATAGCATCCACCTAGCAACACCCTAGCAACCACCTATAACACCCTAGCAACCACCTAGAACTCCATAGCAACCAACTATCCGCACACTAGCAACCACCTGGAACACCATAGCAACCACCTAGCAACACCCTAGCAACCGGCTATAACTCCATAGCAACCACCTAGCAACACCATAGCAACCACCTAGAACTCCATAGCAACCACCTAGCAACACCCTAGCAACCACTGGAACACCATAGCAACAACCTAGCAACAACCTACCAACCACCTGGAACACCATAACAACTGCCTAGCAACACCCTAGCAACTGCCTATAACTCCATAGCAACCACCTAGAAACATCCCAGCAACCACCTAGAATACCCTAGCAACACCCTAGCAACCGCCTATAACTCCATAGCAAATTCCTAGCAACACCCTAGCAACCGGCTGTAACTCCATAGCAACCACCTAGCAACACCATAGCAACCACCTAGAACTTCATAGCATCCACCTAGCAACACCCTAGCAACCACCTAGAATACCCTAGCAACCACCAGGAACACCATAGCAACCACCTAACAACACACTAGCAACCACCTGGAACACCATAGCAAATGCCTAGCAACACCCTAGCAACCGGCTATAACTCCATAGCAACCACCTAACAACACCATAGCAACCACCAAGCAACACCCTAGCAACTACCTGGAACACCATAACAACTGCCTAGCAACACCCTAGCCTAACCTGGAACACCATATCAACCACCTAGCAACATCCTAGCAACTGCCTAGAACTCCATTGCAAATGCCTAGCAAAACCCTAGCAACATCCTAGCAACCACCTAGAACAACCTAGCAACCTCCTAAAATTTTATGGAAACCACCTAGCAACACCCTAGCAACCGCCTATAACTCCATAGCAAATGCCTAGCAACACCCTAGCAACATCCTAGCAACCACCTAGAATACCCTAGCAACACCCTAGCAACCGGCTATAACTCCACAGCAACCACCTAGCAACACCATAGCAACCACCTAGAACTCCACAGCAACCACCTAGCAACACCCTAGCAACCACCTGGAACACCACAGCAACCACTTAGCAACACCCTAGCAACCACCTGGAACACCATAACAACTGTCTAGCAACACCCTAGCAACCGCCTAGAATACCCTAGCAACACCCTAGCAACCGCCTATAACACCATAGCAAATGCCTAGC
Source organism: Anguilla pacifica (assembly GCA_039654925.1). Classification (NCBI taxonomy): domain Eukaryota; kingdom Metazoa; phylum Chordata; class Actinopteri; order Anguilliformes; family Anguillidae; genus Anguilla; species Anguilla pacifica. Next base: position 30,271,905 of record CM077290.1, on the reverse strand, counting down.
AACACCCTAGCAACCGGCTATAACTCCACAGCAACCACCTAGCAACACCATAGTAACCACCTAGAACTCCATAGCAACCACCTAGAATACCCAGCAACCACCTAACAACGCCCTAGCAACCACCTGGAACACCATAACAATTGCCTAGCAACACCCTAACAACCACCTATAACTCCATAGCAACCTCCTAGCAACCACCTAGCAACAGCCTAGCAACCGCCTATAACTCCATAGCAACCACCTAGCAACACCCTAGCAACCACCTGGAACACCATAAAAAACTGCCTAGCAACACCCTAGCAACCACCTATAACTCCATAGCAACAACCTAGCAACATCCTAGTAACCACTTAGATTAACCTAGCAACCACCTAGCAATGCCCTAGCAACCACCTGGAGCTCCATAGCAACCACCTAGCACCACCCTAGCAACCACCTGGAACACCATATCAACTACCTAGCAACATCCTAGCAACTGCCTGGAACTCCATAGCAACCACCTAGGACACCCTAGCAACCGCCTAGAATTCCATGGAAACCACCTAGAACTCCATAGAACCACCTAGCAACACCCTAGCAACTGCCTCAAACATCATAGCAACTACCTACCACCTTTCACTCTGTTCAGCAGAAAGTCGACTTTGCATTGGCGGCAACCACACTTCACAATTTCTACAGGAATTGTCTAGTTATTATTTTCCTGGACTTGGTCAAATAACTCAAAAAGTCCTTGACCAAAAATGATAAATTACCAGGTCGAAACTAGAGACCATGAGTAACTATGCCAGAAAGAATGACCATGATTCGTCCATAGGTGTTATAGTAACCGCTATAGTAACCGATTCAAAAAGCAAATTTCAAAATGCTGGCATTTCCACCCCGTTTGATGAAAATTCATGAAACCAGGTGTACTTTTGTCACTCCTCATGAGGAACAAATATGCCTCAAGAACCTATAAAGTCCGCCATGATGGATTTACCTGCAGATTGAAAATTTGGCAAAACCTAGAAAAAGTTTCTTCTAATGAACCTTAAGTCCGATTGGTCCGAAATTGCCCAAGTACGTGTATGGTGCATGTCTCCCTATAGGGTGTTCACAGCTAAGAGATCCATTCCAAGAGGGCGGAGAAACTCATATTAAAAAAAACCTAATTTTGGCCACAAATTTCAAATGCTTTTAACTTTTTACAACAATAATCTACAGACTTGAAACGGACTGGGCATGAAGAGAGAACTACCATGTTGTACCATGTTGACACAGTTGCAGTTATCTCAAAAAACAAGGAAATTACAGGCATTTGACATTTTGGCAGGAAGCTAATGCTAATGCTAATATAATGCAAATTTCAAGTGCTTATAACTTTTTACAACAATAATCTACAGACTTGAAACGGACTGGGCATGAAGAGGACACTACCATGTTGTACAATGTCAGCACAGTTGCAGATATCTCAAAAAACAAGGAAATTACAGGCATTTGAAATTTTGGTGGGAAGCTAATGCTAATATAACCCTTTAAAACTCATCTTCTCATGAACGCTTTACCTGATTCCGTCACCATCGCACGTGTGTACTCTTGGGTATTCTCTCCATCAAGGGTGATAAGGAAAAGTCGTTTCGTTAAAAACTGTGTGACTTGTGGCGTGACAAAGTTAGCACTTTATGCTAATGCACATTCATATTTCGAGGTAATGTTTCTCATGAACCGGAAGTTGGATTGTCTCACGCACGGGTATGTAGATTGTCCAAAATCCTGAAATCTATGCTGCTTGGAGTCTTTTCTCCTTCACCTTGTATTTACCTGGATTGGACATGTTCGTAGTGCCCCACATTGCTGCTTGCAGCTATATATTTTTTTACTGTTTTCTGAATATGAGATTTGCATCAGTATGCAAGCACAGACAGGCAGAGTTCGAGAATATGAAAAACGTTCAAAAGAGAACTTTCACAAAGAATTATTACAGACAATGACTTGAGACAGCTTCATTGTCTTTGCTTACGAATAAGAATAATAAGAACTTTGAGAGCTAAGGTTACATTTTTTGACAGATTTAAAAAGTTTTGCACAGCCTTTCAATAAGCATTAGATAGATCGGTCAAACCAGTTTTTTGTTTTAATCATGTCTTAAAACTAAGTTTTATTGACTTGCGTTTTCTAGTGTTTGATGGCTCGTCTTCATTTTTTTTTTTACTGCCTTGGTTGTTCCTCCACTTAAGAGTTAGATACTGTATTAGTCTTTGTTGATACTGTTCTGCCGCCTTTTGAGCACCAACTTTTCATCTCGTTAAGATATTTTTTTAAGTACAGCCAGCATATCATAACATGTCTGTTACTTATGTGTTTCAGATCCTCCACTTCTTCCAAACCCCTCGCTGTTCACCATCTGGGCCCACAACAGAGCTACTAAGTGGAGTGAAGTTGTGGTTCCAGCCTTCACAGATGCCCAGTGGTTACAGAATTTTAGAATGTAGAGATTTCTTTACCTCTGCCATAGGCTGCAGCCTGCGATGGAGAGAAGAGATACCAGCATCTGCCTGTGTGTGATGCTACAAAAAAAGGAGAGCCATAGCACTGTGGAAACTCGTAACGAAGTAAGAAGTGTCTCACATCTGTTTGAGGTCGCTTCAACTGTGTGGCAGTGGGAGCAGGAGTTCTGCTTGGCTGTTAAAAAAAGTCCTAATGTTAGAATGTCCTTTAATTTCCAAATCATGAAAAGCTTAAAGAAATGGCTAAGCACTTCAAGCTAATATGGGGACTACCACAGCGTGTAAGTGCCTTTTAGGGGTCACACATACCCCTTCTAGGACCAGAGGAGTACCACACAGAGTATTTCAACTGCAAGGCCTGGCATTCAATCATACTACAAGCAGTTGTGGATGGAAAGGGACTCTTTTGGAATGTATTCACATGGATGCCTGGGAGCATACATGATTCCAGGGTTCAGTGGTTATCAGCATTGTGAGAACTTGTCAGTCAAGGAATGCTATTCCTAAGCCATACCAGGAACACTGTCTGGCATGATGTAGGGTATTACATCCAGTGATGCTGCTTATCCTTTAAAAAGCTGGCTTTTGAGACCTTTTTGCTGTGTTCTCCATAACCTTTGCGAAACCTATGATGAGGAGTACAGAGAGGAATGGGGTGCCCCTTCACCATAGTAACAGCCTAGGTTGGCGGTAGCTGAAGCGGTAGGTCCACATGAAGGTCTGTTGCACTACTTAAACAGAGTAGCTCATTTTTGTTTTTTACTTGATCTGTAATTGCCATTTTTGCTTGTGCTATTTTGTTTATTTACAGCACTCACATTTTAACTCTGATATGTAACAAGCATTTTTTTGGCAACAAAAAAAGATTTATTAAAAGTGTAAAAACTTTATATACACAAGTATAGAGGTATAATTAAGGTGCCAATGCAGTACAATGCTCAAAAACTATATTACAATTATGTTATAAAAAATTAGACCAGTGGTGGCGGTGCTAAGCCACGCTTGTGTGCCCAGGACATGAACGAGTTGCCCTAAAACAGCCATAGCCTTCCTGAAAAACAAAAGTTCCTGCAGCTTCCTTCTCCCGGAGCACAACTTCCCCTTATTTTGCTACAGACACTTCCGCCCTTGCCCTGGCATCATGCTCCAGCAGAAACTGGAATTGCTGTTCTTGCTGCCTGTAGGCTCTCTCCAACTGCACTCTGTTTGCCTCCTCCATCTCCCTCATGGCCTCCAAAAACTCTCGGTCTCCCTTTTCCTCTTACCTGAAAAAAAATATAAACAGACCAGCATTATCACAATATATTCTCTATAACATTCAATTTGCTTGGTTACACGCAGAGTATTGGGTGCCCATAAGCTACTAGAGTCCCTAAAGGGAGCAGTGTGAAGCTAGCGACAGTAAGGACTTTCGCACGGGTCTGAAATTTTCTAAATAAAGGTCCCAATGATAAAACCACTATTACGTTCAACATAATGGAATTAATTAAGGAAAATCAAACTGCAGTTGTACTAAAATATGAACTATTCATTTTCTATTTGTACAATATTAAAACAAGGCAAAAATTAAAATGGAGAATTAAAGATAAAATACTCCCATTACTTTTAATTATTCTTTCAATATCCAATACAACATTACATCAGTACATGAGTTTAATTGAATGGTAAGGGAAGAATTAGAGTAATTTAAAATGCATCACTTCAACATTCTGTGCTACCTTGTAACATCAACTATGCAACTTAAAACAAATAAATATGAAAATGTGGCTGGATATTGCAGTAGTATGCCAAGGAGAATAGGAGAGTATTAACACATGTTTGTGTAACATTATAAAACATTACACACAGTATATCATGGCTGGGGTATAAGCATGCAGTATATAGGCAAATTTCCTTCAATTAAATCCCAATTGCATGGTGAAAACATAACATACAGTGAGCACCATAATTCATTGGACAGTGAAACATTTTTAGTTATTTTGTTTCTGTACTCTAGCATACAATGATAGATGAGGTTAAAGTGCAGACTGTCGGCTTTAATTTGAGGGTATTTTCATACATATCGGATGAACCGTTTAGAAATGATAGAACCTTTTGTATATAGTCTCCCCCATTTTCAGGCATCAAAAAATATTGGACAGTTCAACATAATGTAGAATAAAGTAATCATTTTTAATATTTGGTCGCATATCCTTTGCATGCAATGACTGCTTGAAGTCTGTGACGCATAGACATCACCAAACGCTGGGTATCTTCCCTGGTGATGCTCTGCCAGGCCTGTACTGCAGCCATCTTCAGTTCCTGCTTGTTTCAGGGACTTTTACCTTCAGTCGCCTCTTCAGCATGTAAAATGCATGTTCAATTGGATTCAGATCCGGTGATTGACTCGGCCAGTCAAGGATTTTCCACCTTTTGGCCGTCAAAAACCCCCTCGTTGCTCTAGCAGTACGTTTCGGGTCATTGTCTTGTTGCATGATGAAGTGCCGTCCAGTGAGTTTGGAGGCATTTGGTTTTATCTGAGCAGATAAAATATTTCTGTAGACTTCAGAATTCATTGTTCTACTTCTGTCTGCAGTCATATCATCGATGAAGACAAGTGAACCCGTTCCACTGGCAGCCATACAGGCCCAAGCCATAGCACCCCCTCCACCATGTTTCACGGATGAGTTGGTATGCTTTGGATCATGGGCATTTCCTCTTTTTCTCCACACTTTCCTCTTTCCATCACTCTGGTACATGGTAATCTTTGTCTCATCTGTCCACAAGACTTTGTTCCACAACTCTTGGGGCTCTTTTAGGTGCTTTTTAGCAAACTGTAATCTCGCCTTTCTGTTCTTCAGGCTTATCAGTGGTTTGCATCTTGTAGTGTACCCTCTGTAGTCCTGCTGGTGTAGTCTTCTACGTGTGGAAGACTTCGACACATCTACACCTGCATCCAGGAGAGTGTTTTTGACCTGTTGGGCTGTTGTCAGGGGGGTTTTCTTCACCATAGAGAGTATTCTCCGGTCATCCACTACAGTGGTCTTTTGACATAATTGAGTTCACCAGTTATTTTTTTCTTGTTAATGATGAACCAAACTGTTGACTTGGGCATGTCCAGGGTTTTTGCAATGTTCCTGATTGATTGATTTTCATTTCTGAGCCGTATGATGGCCAGCTTAATTTGCATCAACACTGCTGTCTTCCTCATGTTGTCACACCCCAACAACAATCTCCAAAGGCAATTGCAAAGTCTTGAATCAAGACTAGACATCAACAGCTCTCTTCTGCATTCACTAACGACACAAATGAATACACCTGCCTAACAAAACCCATCTGTGAATCCAATTCAACAAATACTTGTAGTACCTTAAAATGGGGGGACCATGTACAAAAGGTGCTGTCATTTCTAAACGGTTCATCCGATATGGATGAAAATACCCTCAAATTAAACCTCACTGCCATTGTACTCTTTCAAACTCAAAGTGCTAGAGTACAGAACCAAAATAAAAAATGTGTCGCTGTCCAATGAATTACGGTGCTCACTGTATGTCATGCTCTGATATATAGTCCCAAAACACGTTAAAATGTCTTTCCAGAAGCCACCACAGAAAAATAACAAAATGTTTTACCTCAATACGAGGACCAAAGAATTGGCAACATCTGATGCTTTACTTTCTGAAATATGCACATTTTCTAATAAGTACTCAAACTGTTGGTTTAACTCCTCAATGCAAAGCTTCCTGAATCTTAAATCAATACAGTTCTGCTTGAAAACAATAGGTCCACAATACATGACAAGAATTCCACAGAAATTTTCTGAAATTCTACACCATGCTGACCAAACCCCTGGTTATTCATATTCACCCAATGAAATTCATCTTGTTTTGATAGAGCTAAATTTCAGTATTCAGTCACTGCCATTCAACAACCAAAATGACCCATTAGATTTAATTCATCCATTCATGGAATGGGTACGTGAACTGAAAATAAATTCAGCAGTTGAGGTCCTGTATATTGACAAGTGTGAATCATGCCAGACTACTGAAAATATTTTTCAGGAAATGCACAGCACTTCTATTTTTAATGTTCCCACACTGACAACACAAAGTTCTTTGAGTGACCTTTTTTTGAAAACAGTAAAAACAGAAGCGAACAAGCAATGGACAGGATGTCAAAAACAGCTTTTTAGAGAAAGTATATGGGTAACTCCTCATGACATTATAGTGCTTCATGTTTCTTGTGCCTGTGAAGATGGGGTATCACTGCGGCGAACACCCGTTTTTCCATCTGAGGTGATTGACATTCCTGTTGTAGGAGAATGTAAGCAGAGATACAGCCTAAGGTTTATAATATGCCATGCAGGAAAATCCTCTTTAATTGGCCATTACTGGTCTGTTCTTATTACAGACAGAGTGAAAATATGTGTTCTGTTCACTGATTATTATTATTACTTAATGTGAAGGCCAGTTGCATTTTAAATCCTGTTACAAGCCCAGTTGTCCAATACTGCCTGTTTACTGCCATGAAATATATTATGGCTAATGACTATGTGTGTCATATTCTGAATTCATGAAGAGATTCTAATCCATTCAAGACTGTTTCACTCGTATGTGCACTTGTTAAAAACTGTATGCATTCAACAGTACTAGCAGAAGATAGGAATACACTATTTGCAGAGAAATTGCATGCTTATACCCAGCCACATTTTCTATGACACTTATTTGATATAAGTGGCACCATATTTGAAGAGTGGAGGGTCCAAGGTTTTCAAAACACCCCCATATCATTGAGACAACATGTCCAGGGGAGGCAACAGAGCATGATATATGTTATGCTGTCACCAAGCAATTGGGATTTAATTGAATGAAATTCGCCTATGTACTGCATGTTCAAACCCCAGCCACATTTTCTATGACACTTATTTGATATAAGTGAGACCATATCATAAAAGAGGAGGGTCCAAGGTTTTCAAAACACCCCCATATCATTGAGACAACATGTCCAGGGGAGGCAGCAGAGCATGAAATATGTTATGCTTTCACCAAGCAATTGGGATTTAATTGAATTAAATTTGCCTATGTACTGCATGTTCAAACCCCAGCTACATTTTCTATAATGCTTATTTGATATAAGTGGCATATCTGAAGAGTGGAGGGTCCAAGGTTTTCAAAACACCCCCATATCATTGAGACAATATGTCCAGGCAGGGGAGGCAGCAGACCCTGATATATATGATCCATTGACCTATACTAGCAGTACATAGGAATACACTGTTCAGCTGAACCACAACATTTTCTATCATGTTTATTTGATATCTTTGACATCATATCAATGTAGTGAAGGGTTGTATACAGTAAATGTCCATTGTTAATTATTCAAGTCTCAACAGATGACGTTTGGTCTCACTCTGGGATGTGGGTCTAAATGTTATCTATTCAAAGTTGAATTAGCACTGGATATTCTATTGTATACTTATTCAATATACCTCAGTACCATAGGGACACTATGTCTAGTGGAGGCAGGCTATGACATAAGTTATGCATTCACTCGTGTTTGCACAAAATACTAAAAGGTCCATACCAATTTAATGTTTCATACAGGGAAGGCAAGAGACCAATATATATTAGATGCATTTATCAAGCATTAGGACTTAATTGATCTAATTTGCCTTCTATACAATTGTTGAAACCCAGGCAAAATGGCAATCATTTGTGATGTTTATTTAATTTAACAATATAATATTTGATTTGCAATAAAGTTCAATGTGGTAGAAAGTCTTAGGTAATCAGAATGCAGTTCTTCTATATCCAGTCTTTTCAGATGATACATGCATGATATACAGAATTAATTTTCATAGTATCCACATTACTCATGGCCACTTTGTCACACCATAGCTAAACCCATGCCACATAGTTTATCCTATAACAATTAGCCAGTAAGCTATCATCTAGAGTTGTTAGAACACCTCAGTGGTAACATGACCTATTAATTATGACAAATATGCTGTGTTCAGTTTCATATTCTCTGAAAAAAGCGAGATCATGGTATTTCATATTTAGACTTACTGCACTTCTAAGAATCAACATGGTAGAAAAAAAAGCTTTATAAAATACATAGCCTTTACATGTAAACGTTACTCCAGAAACATAATTGGCATTATAATTATAATGAAGGCGTATTTTTACATGTCAAAACGTCACTAGTTTTTAAAATAAACTTTGAGATGCGCGTTTCTCACTTTCACACAGGGAGACTTTTATTTTGAACGATTTCCGAAGAATCTGCCATCTTACTACCGCTCACGGTCACTCATTTCACGGTACTCCTAAAGAGACATGGGTGAGGGGAACAAAAAAAAAAACCCTCACAAAAATTTTGAAAATGATGCAACAGTGAGTTTCTTGAGTCAAAACAGTTGATTTGTAGTGAAATACATGATTATGTTGTGATTTACATCAATGCATTATTTAGACATTTTGGATAAATTGGGAGACACTGGGTACACTGCTTACATTTTGCTTCATAGAACTTCAGTAGTTCTACACATCCACCCTTAGATTTTATGAACTTGTGGTCAAGGAGTTTTTGATCCAGAGCATGTATAGTTTAACCTGTTTTATATGTGGGATCTCTCAGTATTTCATTACAAACTGAAAAAGAGCAAATTCATTTTTGCTTTTTTGCCAAGACTATTGCATTTGTGATGCTTTATTTCTTCATAAATTATGATTATATACCAAACTATGTTGGTATTGTAAATGGTACAAATGTCCTGCTTCATTTGAGCCATTTCTCAAGTCTCTGTGGTGCTCACATCTGGAGTTATACAGCTTTAAATAAGGTACCCCCTAAACTGGCAAGGATTGGGAAGATTTGGCATGCGCGCAAAGGGGAACTTAGACAACAGTGTGTACACGAGCACAACAACACATTTCTCACAGAAATCATAGTTTAACTGTATTATTTTCAAACATACAGTTGAGGCCAAAAGTTTACATACACCTAGGCTAAAGATTGAAGGTTCAACTCAGTTTTTCACAACTCTGCAAATTTCATGTTACCATACATTTCTTTTGGCAAGTCAAAAGAAATGTATGGTAACATACTTTGTTCACATCAGAAGTAATTCAAAACAAGCTATTAGAGACAAATTTATTTCAGCTTTAATTCACTATATCAGAATTCCAGTGGGTCAAAAGTTTATATACACCAAGTTGACTGTCTCTTTAAACAGTCTGGAAGATTCCATAAATTGAAGTAATGAATTTTTAGAAGCTTCTGATTGGCCACTTGTCATAATTAGGAGTTAACTGGGAGTTAATTGGCATCTGTGGCTGTATTTAAGGGCCTACGTTAGGAGCCACTGCCTTTTTGCCCTTGATACCTTGGGGAAAATCCAAGCAACTCAGCCAAGACATCAGAAAAAGAATTGTTGACCTCCACAAGTCCGGTTCCTCCTTAGGAACAATTTCCAAACAATTGAAGGTACCATGAGCATCTGTACAAACAACTGTATGCAAATATAAAAATCTGGGGACCACAGACACTGCATCGTTCAGGAAGGAGGCACTAATTAACTCCCAGGTCTGAATTAACTTTGGTCCGAAAGGTTCAACTGAACCCCAAGACAACAACAAAGGAACTGATGAAGGAGTTGGAGGCATCAGGTACCAAAGTATCTACATCTACTATTAAGAGAATTCTACTTCACCATGGCCTGAAAGGTTGTAGCGCAAGAAAGAACCCGCTACTCCAAGACCAGCATAAAAAAGCCAGAATGAAGTGTGCAGGTGATCACCAGGATGAAGACCTAGCCTTTTGCAGGAGTGTTCTCTGGTCAGATGAAACAAAAATTGAACTGTTTGGCCATAATGATCGGCGAGATGTATAGAGGAAAAGGGCTAGGCTTTTAATCCGAAGAACACCATCCCAACTGTGAAGCATGGGGGTGGCAGCATCATGTTGTGGGTGTGTTGGAAACGGGACTGGTGCACTTCAGAAAATAGATGGCATCATGAGGAAGGAGGATTATCTAGAAATACTGAAGCAACACCTGAAGACATCAGCTAGAAAGTTAAAACTTGGTCGCAACTGGCTCTTCCAGTAGGACAATGATCATAAGCATACCTCCAAAGCTGTTACAAAATGGCTGAAAAACAACAAAGTGAAAGTGGCCATCACAAAGCCCTGACCTGAATCCCATAGAAAATTTGTGGACTGAACTGAAAAAGCGTGTCCGAGCAAGGAGGTCCACAATCCTGACTGAGTTGCTCCAGTTCTGTCAGGAGGAATGCACAAAAAATCTGGCTAAGTATTGTGAGAAGCTTGTGGAAGGCAACCCCAAGTGTTTGATTCAAGTTAAGCAATTAAAAGACAATGCCACCAAATACTAACAAAGTGTATGTAAACTTTTGACCCACTGAAAATTTGATATAGCACATAAAAGCTTAAATAAATCTATCTCTTAGCTATTATTCTGAAATGACCTCCTATGGAAATAAAGTATATACCCTAATTGACTTAACACAGGAAATTTACGGTAACATGAAATGTGTGGAGTTGTGAAAAATTGAGCTTGAATGTCTTTAGCCTAGGTGTATGCAAACTTTTGGCCTCAACTGTATGTGGACACCCCTTCTTATTTGTAGTGCTGGCTATTTCAGGCACACCCATTGCTAACGGGTACATAAAATCAAGCCTAAAGCCATGCAATCTACATTGACTAATGCTGACAGGAGAATGGGTCATACTGAAGAGCTCGGTGACCGTTATGGCTGCATACAACCTCCGTAAACATAGAGTAGCCAACAACCAGTTTGTACGAAGATTAATCTTTATTTATGATGAGGAAAAGGGTTACAAAAAAACCCAAAAAACTAGAAACACACCCCAGCTAAAGGCCTGAGTGCTCCCCAGCAGGGGTAAAGCAAAATAAGCAATCGGAGAGAGAGAGCCGCCAAATCCTTCTGAGGAGGTCCTTATATAGGGAAAGAATCACCTCTGACCTCCGTACCTCCATACATAGGTCTCCCGCAGGTGAGCGCAGTTCCCTAAAAAAAAGTCAGAGACTGGCCCATACAGATTGAGGCAACCAGCGCCCCCATTTTGAGCAGAGGGATGCAACAGTGACTTTCAATGTGGCACTATCAAAGGATGCAACCTTTCAAAGTCAGTTTGTCAAATCTCTGCCCTGCCAGAGCTGCGCCAGTCAACTGTAAGGTTGTTATTGTGAAGTGGAAACCTATAGGAGCAACAACAGCTCAGCCGTGAAGCGGTAGGAAACACAAGCTCACAGAATAGGACTGGTGAGTGCTGAGACATGTAGCGTGTAAAAATAATTTGTCCTCGGTTGCAACAGTCACTACAGAGTTCCAAACTACAGCTGGAAACAACAAGTACAAGAACTGTTTGTCAACAGCTTCATGAAATGGGCTTTCCATGGCTGAGCAGCTGTACATACCACCAAGTTCAAGCCAAGTGTTGGCTGGAGAGGTGTAAAGCACACCATTATTGGACTCTGGAGCGGGGGCAACATGTTCTCTATAGTGATGAATCATGCTTCATAATTTGGCAGTCTGACGGCCGAATCTGGGTTTAGGCGGAATGCGTAGCACCAATTGTACTGACCCGAATAGTGCCAACTGTAAAGCGTTGGTTGGAGTGTAAAGTTTGGTGGAGGAGGAATAATGGTCTGGAGCTGTTTTTTCATGGTTTGGGATGGGCCTCTTTTAGTGTCCGTGAAGGGAAATATTGCTATGCTACAGCATAAAATGGCATTCTAAAGAATTCTGTGCTTCCAACTTTGTGGTAATTGTTTGGAGATAGCCCTTTTCTGTTTCATCACGACAATGCCCCCGTGCACAAAGCAAAGTCCATGAAGAAATGGTTTGCTGAGATTGGTATGGAAGAACTTGATTGGCTTGCAGAGCCCTGACCTCTACCTCAAACACTTTTGGGATTAATTGGAATGCAGATTGCGCCCAGTCCTAACGCCCAACATCAGAGCCCAACCTCACTAATGCTCTTGTGCTTGATTGGAAGCGAGCCAAAAATCTACTGAAAAACCTTCCCAAAAGATTGGAGGCTGTTACAGTAGCAATGGGGGGTCCTACAATTTGTAAAACTGTCATTGACTCCCACACATTGTTATTATAAAACTTCCCCCTAATAATTTTAATCCCCTACATTTAGGATAAATACCCCATTTGACAACCCTGTCATCAACACTGCTAACCCTGACAGAAGCTAAAGCAAAGGTCCATATGCAATTTTATTCATATACATTTGTTTGCAATATCTCACAAAAGGTTTGCAAGGGACTGCAAAAGTATTTTCTTTTTTCTTTCACACCCATGTTCCTTTAGGGGCTTCCTCCGATTGTACCCGTGTTCTACATCTTATCCAAGTTTGATGGGATTACCATTTCATGTTTTATGTTAAACCTTGGTGTAAGTTACCAATTACAATTAGCAGACAAGGGGAAACTATTGTGCCTCTTACCTTTACAGTGTTTGGGGGTGATATTGAGGGCGGCAACAACAGGAAGGTTGCTGATGCCGGTCATGGAGGAATCAGTGAAGCTAGATGCTGTGAAACTGGAATGACCGTCTTCTGCAAAGTAGCAAATTAAGTAACATTAAGTATAAACAGAATGGCTGTCAGGTAAAATGTTATTGCATGCTTTTGTTAACTAGTGAGCAGACTAGATAGCTGGTTACATGAATAAAATGCTAGCTAGTTTACTTAGCTCGCTTCTTTAGGCACCTGCCTAGACATGTTATACTGCTCCAATATTTTATAGACTATGCATTAATAACTTACATTAACTGAAATCTACAGAAGGGTGACAAATTAAAGGAAAACCTGAATAAATGAGTGGAGAAACATAACGAATGCAGATGCTTCCATACCTGTTCCCCTTAGAGGGAAGGGTCACTACAAATCAATACAAATCAAAGTTATTCTGAGTGATCACCTTTATCCTATGATGAAACATTTCTAAACTGATGGGAGTGGTCTCTTCTGGGATGACAATGCCCCCCATCCACAGGGCACAAGGGGTCACTGAATGGTTGAAAATAATGTGAACCACATCCTATGGCATTCATAGTCACTAGATCTCAACCCAGTTGAACACCTATGGGAGATTTTGGACTGATGTGTCAGTGTGCGCTCTCCACCACCATAATCAAAACACCAAATAAGGGAATATCTTTTAGAGGAATGGTGTTGCATCCCTCCTGCAGAGTTACAGAAACTCACAGAATCTGTGCCAAGGTGCATTGAAGCTGTTCTGGCGGCTTCTGGTGGCCCAACGCCTTATGAAGACACTATGTTGGTTTTTCCTTTAATTTGTCACAATTCTTCTGTATATTACACTGAACACAACTAACTGCTTAGCTTAACTTACCCTCTAAAAACGAAGTATTGTTGCTGTTGTCCTCAAACATCGACTCCAACAATGATATGGCTGAATCCAGTGAGCAGGTGTTGTGTTTTGTACCTCTGTGAAATGCACCCCCTAGCGAGAGTACACACACATCATTCGCTTTGAAAAGTGATGAAATTTGCTTATTTGTACCAAAATGACAATTGGGGGGGGCATTTTTACATGGTAATGCTTTGTGTTTTAAATAGGGTAAGTGACCTTCAATGTTTCATTAAACTTTTAAAACACAAAATTGACAAGGGGTAATACAGAATTCAAACCATTGCTTTCTTATTACACTACATCACATTCTGAGGAAATATAATCCAGCTATAATTCCATTCTTTATGACACCCATGTCAGTTTTAAATGTTTTATGAAACATAAAAAAATCAGTTTACCCTATTTAAAACAGAAAGCATTACAATGTAAAATAACCCCCACCCCCATCACCCATAATTTCAGTGCGAAGAAGCAAATTTCTTCACTTGTCAAAACAAATGACGTGTGACAAGACATGTCAGGGCGACATTAGCAGAAGACAGCGGTTGTCTGGAATGTTGTTGGTTCGGTCCCTGGTCTTCAGGTTGCATTGAAGACACCTAACCCCCAATTGCTCCTATTGAGCTGGTTGCTGCCTTGAATGGCTGCTTCATCGTTGATGTGTGAATGGGTCAATGAGAGGCATTCATTGTAAAGCACTTCGTGCAGTTGTTGCTGGCAAATGCGCTATATAAATACAGTCCATTTATCACACTAAGGGTGAATTTCACGGCACGGGTGCAGAATACATCACAACGCTGGCCCTGCCAGAGTTTGCTAGTCTGTGGCCAAAAACGGTGTCCATTGTGCTGTACCATTTATTCTTTTTGTCCATTGTATTGTACCACTTTCAGCTCCACTGCGATTATTGTGATCTTTCAGTTTTCTGTAGTCTTGCATAATTGTTTTATTTTTCTGTGGCACTGTCTTATCGAGTGCTAGATGCTGAGATACCCCAAATGCTGAGAACTTCTTGTGTACACTTTCTCATTGCATCCCGCCACATCGAGCTCCCGCTGAATACCATCATCTGATCAAATGCTGATAAGAGCTTGGACCTCTCCATTGATCTACGATGCTGATAAGGCTTCATAACTGCTGTTTGCTAGCTGAAAGTACTTGTGGCAGCTGTTCTCTGTCCATAGACACGTTTCTTTAACTAACTACCAGGTATTAAAAAATGGTGGTTGGTTTGCTTGTCATATGCCGATTCACAGGGAGTTTGCGTTCGACCAATCACCAATCACCAATGTACAAGACTGCTTGCTCCCTCAAATAGTTCCTGGTACCAATTTTTGTTTGGAGGAGTATCAAAATTTAGTTCTGAGAACTATTTGTGCATGCTTCTGCCAGCAATGGTAAGGCATCCAGAACTTGTGGTCATAGTTTCACGGCACAGTACAATATGTTATGGCAGGACGGTGGAAAATGGCCTTAACTGATAAGAAGAACTTGGCTGAAATCGGACCACTGCCAAACCTTGCGCTGCATACAAACTGTGTTTACTTATTGTGGCTTTAAACTTGTCTTTAGCGACACTCCACGCTAGTGGAGAGCACAGATTCAGATCCTGTGGTTGTGATCGGAAAACAGGGAAATGACAACGATTGCAGCCCCAAACACAGAAAACATCAATAGCTCGGTAAAAGAGGATAAACTTTGATTGATGGACGTCCATGATTTGAGTCACTTTAATTTATTTATTGCTGCCAAAAAAATGGCATATGATGCATGAGCCTACACAGATGTAGTTATTTTTTTCACCGCCAATGGTATTTTGCAATTGCAATTTAAAACTAAAGTAAAAGTAAAAAAGTGCCTCTTTTTTTACTTTTTTTAAGTGCAGAGCTTCAATGTTGTTGTTCTTGTTATTAAATGAATATGTGCACATTATATTCACACAATGCTTAATACCAACAGATATGATATTAAGCATTGTGTGAATATATATACAGACAAATAACGCAGCAGGCCCTGATGGCATATACCCAAGAGTACTAAAATAGTTAGCTGAGAATTTTCAAACCACTGGCAGGTATTTTATACAGTCCTTAAACTGGAGAAATACCTGAGGACTGGAAGCAATGTAATATAATACCAATATATAAGAAAGGGAACCGTACTGATCCAGGAAACTACAGGCCTGTCGGTTTAACTTGTATCATGTGTAAAATACTGGAATCTATCATTAGAGACATGTTGGAAGTATTTCTTGAAAATAGCAACATCCTAATTATGATATGATATCATCTACTTAGATTTTCAAAAGGCATTTGATAAGGTACCAAGAGACAAATTTGCAGATCATACAAAACTGGGAGGCCAAGCTAACAGTTTGGAATCTACTAAAGTAATCCAAGAAGATTTAAAT
The DNA here is from genome assembly GCA_039654925.1 of Anguilla pacifica. Lineage (NCBI taxonomy): Eukaryota > Metazoa > Chordata > Actinopteri > Anguilliformes > Anguillidae > Anguilla > Anguilla pacifica. The sequence goes on along the minus strand of CM077290.1, from coordinate 30,255,596 downwards.
AAAATCCAGAAGTGGGCAGAAACCTGGCAAATGAAATTTAATATAGCCAAATGTAACCTTCTGCATATGGGAGAATAAAAAACATTAGGCAGAATTACTTTATGGGAGGAACAAAATTGGAATGTTCTCAGTTTGAAAAGATGGAGTAAGCCTTTCAGGTTCTAGTCTCTGTGCAGTAAAAAAAGAAAAAAAAAGGCCAACAGGATTCTGGGATATATGGCCAAAAGTACTGATACATTTGTTAGACGAAGATGACACTAAAGAGTATTGTGTGCAGTTCTGGGGGCTGTACTACAAGAAAGATATAGAGGCTTTGGAAAAAGCTTGAAGAAGAGCAACCAAATTGATTCCTGGTATGAAAGATAAACGCTATAAGGAAAGACATAAGATGCTTAACCTCTTCAAGCTTAGTAAAAGGAGACTCAGGGGTGATTTGATTTTATGAATTCAAAAGCCTCAAAGTGAACTACGAGAGATTCTTCAGGTTGATTTCTGTTAGTAGAACAAGGGGACATAAATAGAAATTAGCAAAAGGTAAATTCCATACAGAAATTAGGAAGAATTTTTTCATGCCAAGAGTAGTCAATGTGTGGAAGAGCTTGCCAGGTCACATAGTAGAGGCGGAAACTGGGATTTTGAAGACCAGGCTTCATACAGTGTTAGATACTATCTGGTCTGTAGGTAATCATAGCACTAATTTAGTCAGGAAAATGTCTAGCATTGTTGGGCTGAATGGCCTGTTCTCATCATTATGTTATGTTATATAGCTAGTTCTCAATTAGGCTAGACGAGTAATAAAATCATTATTTGCATTGCAAAACGGCAAAATTTTTATTGCCACTAGTTAAAGTAGTGGATACATATACTCTTCGTTCTCCACACTGACATGTGGAAAATGTTCATGGAAAAGATCTGCAATGTGCAGACTTTATAAATTGACCCCTTAAACCCCACTTGAAATCCAGGGCTTTTTGTAAGAATTATGTGCATGTTTTGCTAAAGATAAACTTTATTGTAGGTTATGCTTTCGTTAAGCGCAGGATAGTGATTAAAACTGATTTGTTTACCCCCTCTGTTACACACAAACACACACACACACACACACACACACACACACACACACACACACACACACGCAGTTAAGGATAGGTTGGATAGCTACAATAGTTTCTGTTCAAATAAAATATTAAGTCCAAATAAGTTACATTCTCAAATATATTTCTTACTTTTCTAGAAGGGGGGGATTCTGGCTGGTGAAAATGCTGAGTTGCTTGTCACGTTGAAAAACTCCACGGGGCCACAGGGGCTGGTGAGCCAAAAAGTTAATGTCGAGCCCTGTATGAAATGCTACAGATTATTGAAATGTAGCCAGTAGTGTTACAGAGATGCATTAAATTGATGTTTATGGAGGGGGGAGGGGCAGATTAAATGTTCTTAAAAGGTTGAACAGTACATCAACTGTTTTCTGGTAGTTTCTCTTAACTGACCCTTTCCTGGGACCAGGGAATTGCTGCTTCCCCAGTTGGCTTTGTGCTTTGCAGTTCCCCTCTGAACAGTGCATTATGGCAATAAATAAGCCATGTCCAACTGTCTACCTGTCTAACCCATCCTGCTTGAGGTGTAGAAGGGCAGGTCAAATCTGATCACATACAGAAGGACTCCCGTTCAGAATCAGAAGGCTACCGTTTGGGCATTTGCTGTTTCTTTCTCTCTCTCAGCCCATCTGTCCCTCTGCCCGTCTGCAATGAAACTTAACCTCTTAGCACAAAGCCCCAAGTGGTTGGCATGCCGGCAATTCATCCTCAATTCAGAAATTCTGTGCTCCTGCAACCAAATTCTGAGTTGAAATCATCCAAATGTAAATGTTACAACTGAAAATGTTTTGGTTATATATGTTATTTTTGAAACTGAGCGTCTTTAAATCGGTTAGTGGTATTTTAGAATGAGGATATTTCACGCTGTAATGCAAGCGTTCGTTGGTTTGCTTGTAGTTTGTGTTTAATGTATGTACTGGATATGACCTCAACTGGAATATTGCCAAAACATAGTGGACGGTTGGATATTGTTTTAATGTCGTCCCATCCGCATACAAAAAAACATTGCACATAGTAGAGTACAGAAAAAATACGAGTTAATGATAACACATTTAAGTACTGTACCACAGTATGATGTTCTTGCCTCATTTTTTTAATCTGATATCAATGTTTCACGTTAAACCATCATAAGGGGCACATGTATAGGCTTTGTAATGCACAACAAGCATTTTATTCATTTTTGGAGAGATTCTGGATATATGACATCTGGAGTTATGAAGCTTTAAATAGGGTACCCCTAAATGGGCAAGGATTGGCCACAGTTGACATGTGCGCAAAGGGGTTAAACAGCTTGTGATCTGATCAGGGCGTAGATCAGCTGACCAGACCCCTCCCATTTTTCAAAAGCACAAAGCAGCTGTACAATACAGCCACGCCAGCTAGTTAAACATTACAGAGGGAGTGAGAGGGAGGGAGAAAGGGCAGGGGAAGGGTGAAGCCACAGGGCAGCTCTCAGCCCTACAGCCACAGTGAATGTAAAACAGACAGCTGACATAACCAGTCTCAGCCGTGCACAAGCGCCCATGCAAAACGAGCACTGCAATCTGAATAAAAACACGCTGCTGACAGCCCATCTCAAAGTTGAAGGCATATTTAAAGCTCATCGTTCTGCTACCTTCACCTCACATTGATGCACTGTAACCGCACCTTTCAGAATGACACCGGATCAAATGTATTGTCAACGGCAACCTGTCTCCATGACAACAAATCCTTAAAGTACTTTGGTGTATCAATAGCTACCTCTTAACCAGAGAACACTTTATATTTATACTGATATTTTTTAACATATTATAACACAGCACACTGAGCAAAGGAGCAGATTAAGTTGGTTCATTGTTCTTGGCCCTCCTGTCAATGCCCAATGGACATCACATGAGATGGTGTATCTGCCAGTCTTGACGAAGACCACTAAAATATTGTTCAATGTCAAACGATGTCTTTTAACTCAACCTAAATCACAATTATGAGCGAGGCATACAGATGTATGGAGACAACGACCTATAAACGTTAATTCTGGCTACTCGCGTGACGTTCCATGTACATCGAATGGATGCAATTTTGCTCAGTGGGAAACACCAGGATGCAATAAAAATATATTCAATGAAATTCCCCTACACTGACCCCAGTCCTCATCCAGTTAATGAGCTTGAGACTGCTATATGACTTATAGAAATGGCTTACAAATGTTGACATTACTGAAAATGTGAAATGCGCATTTTGAGGTAAGCAACTCAGGGCAGTAGCCCAAGCAGCCACAAATTCCACCTAAAAGATGTACTGTATAAACACAGTTCTGGAATAGAAACTACTATGATGTCAATAAGATTCAGTACCCAGTATTTGAACATGACAAAAATCAGGTAAAAGACCTTAAACAAATGCAATAGGACAAACAAACCTGTTTAAAATGGCTGTCCTGCAGAAGCAATGGAATGGGAGAGGCAACCCAAACCGTTTTGTTTACCTGATCTCCTGAGTACCACCACCCACCAGGAGTCTCCCCCTCATCTGTGCTCGCCACAGCACAGCTCATTATCATGAAAGAGGACACGAACAGCTGACAACAAGTAGACTACAGATGGGGGAGACAAATGGGAAGAGCGCGAGCAGCAGGTTGCATGCACACTTATACAAGCACTATATTGATCTAAGCGCCTCGACCACTCCAATCTGTGAAATGAGAACTGTTCCGATTGAAAGCACAGTCTGAACGCATAGACCAAATAAGCAGTTAAGTAAGTAAATAAATAAAACCCTCACAAACAACAACAACCTTAAACCAGTGGTTCCCAAACTCGGTCCTGGGGGCCCATGTATGCTAGTTTTCGTTCCAACCCCAATCGCAATCCCATAATTTTAACAACTTTTTAAAATGTATTATGTGCTTTTCATGTTTAGAGAGATTGTTTACCCTCTTAAGCCATATTATGACTGAAATAACTTTGCACTCCTTGTGGAATAAAAATTACAATGTTGACATTGTGCTACATTGCAAACAATTAAAGAGATGTCTTTTTTGATCAGATGAAAAAAAGGAGAATCACTAGGCCCCTAATTACAACAAACATGCGTTTAATTTCATAATCTTTCCCTTAAACTCAAGACAATGCAGGTTTGACAATTTTCTGTCTTTGAATCCTTCATTATCTTCCAGATGGTTAGTTTAAGTGGCCAGGTGTCCCACTCAGCATTTAATTTTAAGTTTTACCTCTTTTATTCAGTTGTTTGCAATATAACACAATAAGCACAATATGAACATTGGTATTTTATTGTTTACGGCATGCATAGCTATTTTGGACATAATGAGGTTTAAGAGTGTAAATAATCCATCTAAAAGTGAAAAGCATCTAAGGAAAAATAACAGCTTGTTAACATTCTGGGATTGCGACTGGCTGGAACGAAAACCAGCATAAACAGGCGGGCCCATGGCCTGGGCCGAGTTTGGGAACCCCTGCCTTACCACAGAGAGCACAGCAAAGTAGACTACTTTTACAAGTGGGACTCACAACCCTGCATCGTTCATTCATCACCCTGAGGCGTTAGGCAGGCTTCAAACGGGCTCAATTTGGGACAGCACACTTGCGAATAAAACTAACCAAAATCTCACAATGACACACAAATCAGTTTCCATATTCCCAGTACGGCAATCACTGTAAATGCCTGTACGATTCAGTGAAAGCAGGTAGTTCCCTAACTAACCACCCCCCCCCCAAAATATTAAAATAGTCCTCAAAACATTTTATTCAACCAACGCAAAGTAAAACGGCTAAAACCGATTTATGGCGAGTCTTGCAGTATTTTTTGTAGGCTACAGTATTTCGCCATAAAGATGGACCACACGTTCATCACGCGCACGGCGAATATGTCGTGGGTTGGTAAAATCTTTCATTTATCCATCTTCGAAAAGAGTTGCTTACCGCTTTGAGTTGTTCCAGTCGATCTTTCATTTTCAAAGTGTTTTTTTTTAACTGAAAATTATTATTTATTTTAAATGAATTTAAACAAAAATACGCAGTGGTAGCCTTCTATTCGAAATTTGCGCGAAACGCATGTGAGACCTTACTATGATTAAACGATCGATTCACTAGTGAATTTATGTTTAAAACGTCTGCTCCCCAAGCTAAAATCCATTCAATATGGCAACTACGTTTGAAATCAGTACTTCTACTGAGACTATCATTTCAGAGGTACTGCAGTTCTGTAAAGTAATTCCCCCTCTCCGATTCTTTCGCAGTGTAATCGCAGTAAAATGCAATCCACGCATGCCCCGTAGCGCTCTCCCGCAACCTTATCGTACCCGAGGGAGGTACCGCCACGCCCTTATTAGTAAAATACCTGTGTTCACCGACCTACTGAGCACTTAAAGGGGACGCGTGGCTTTTAGACAGGTAGCAGTTAACCTTTCCTAACGGTGCTTGTGTTTAGCTATAGTCACATATTTCTTACATCTTCTCGTTCGTCCCTGGTTGTTCAGAAACTAATGACGTGTAAAAAAACCACGTGGCAATTCTCACACTGTAATAAATAACTACTCTGAGCAATCAGTTTACCACCGACAAAGAATTAAACCTGCGCACTATTGCTCTCCGTACGAGGGTTGTCAGATCCTGCACTCGGCCTAGAATAACCAAAGTCGTAGCACACCGCAGCCCCTATAATTAATGCCACCGGTTTGCCTCCACAATGTGGCCGGCAGGGATTTAAACTTCTACTTCAATAGTTATTATCGACGGGTCCCCATAGGAAGTCCAACGTTAAGTGACCATTAATACAAATGAGTTTCTAATTGAGACATTTATAAACAATTAGTTGATCTAATACGGGGAAGAAAAGTATGGAGGAACAAAAATGCCAAAATTACATTAAAAAAAGGACTTGATTAAAAAAAATAAATGCAAAAACCAGGAAAAATGTACACAGGAATTGATTAAATCTGACATAAATGGGTATTTGTGAATTTATTTCTAAATTAATTCATTTCTGCATATATTGTTTATATATTTCTTCTTTTTTTTCTTGATTCAATTATTTTTGTATATATGTATTTTTGTGTTTCTTTGGCCATATGATGAGCAGCTGCTTTTACATTCAGGCTTAGCAATGAAGCCCAGAGTGGGAGAGGTTGATGCAGGCAAGCGCAGTGTGAGATAGTGCGCAGTTCAGATATATCTGATTAACGGTCTGTTGCCCCAATATTTCAGACTCAGACTTTATGCCATGCTCTGCCATGGTGAAGTCTTCTCTCACCAACCCCATAGTCGCAGTGTTGTGCAGTCAGAGAATAAATAAGTCTACATAGCTTCCACAGGTAGTGTGTGAGAAAGGGCATCCAACTGATCTGGCATAATCTGAATTTTGGAGCGAAACATTCGGGCAATGAGCCGCTTCCTCCAAATTGTGGAACACTACCAGGTCAACCTCTGTGATGCAGCTAACTAGAACAAATTTTCACACAAAAGAGTAAATAATCAGGACTCGCATTTGAAATTATATTTTTAATCTGACTGACATTAAAACAAGTTTTTTAGAGTGAAATAAGATGAAACCAAATACCTAATACATTAGCTTATAGCTGCGAAAGCAACTGATGTCATGTGACAGGTGACAAGCTGGCTGGCCTTCAAACGACACAAAGTTCTTACTTTGTCATTTTAAGTTTAAAAGCTTCATAACTATATTTTACACTGAAAATGACATTGAGACATACTGTACAGATCATGAAAGTCGCTACCTATGACTGGTGACGAACGGGGTGTGACTGGTGTTATATTTAACCTGCCAGGGGTGTGTCTGCACTTCATTGAAGACAAAGAGAGGGTGTTTTACCCAAAATTACGAAGCTCAAGCTCCGATGAAACCACCTAAAAAAATCCATGTTGCATTCTGCCCTACCAAGATAAACCTAGTAAAAGCAACCGGTGTTGAAGCAAGGCACTTTCGATCTACGCACTCTGGTATCAACCAATGGGAATAAGGTGACACCATGACATTCTTTGATTAATAGCCCCCTCATTAACACATAGATGGAGAAATACAGAAGTACAGTACTGTGCAAAAGTCTTAGGCACCTGTAAAAAAAATTCTGTATAGCTAAAATGCTTTCAAAAATAATGAAATGAAAGGTTATAAATATCGAGAAAATAATATAAAGAGCAGTAAATAAATTAAAAAAAACTAAATAAAATCAATGTTTGGTGTGACCACCCTTCGCCTTTAAAACTACATCAATTCTCTTATAAAACTGCAGGACAGTGTACCTAAGAAAATCGGCTGGTAGGTTGTTCCAAGCATTTTGGAGAACTTGCCACAGTTCTTCTGCAGATTTTGGCTGTTTCGCTTGCTTCTGGCTCTCCAGGTGATCCCAGAGACCCTTGATCAAGTTTTTATCTGACAAGTAGTATATTACTTAAAATATTACTTTAACGAAATACAAAAATATATCTGTAAAATGTAATTTTTTGGAAAATTCATGTTTGGAAATCTCAAATTTGCTACTTCGACTGACACACTAATGCAGAAAACAAAAGATAAACATCTAAGACCCAATATATACTATATATTTAAAAATCTAGGGTGCCTAAGACTTTTGCACAGCACTGTATATGCAGAAATAATGAATCAAAAAATAAATAGGGAAATATATACAGAAATGAATCAAGATATACGGAAATGAAAAATGAAGAAATAACCATTTATGCCAGTTTTTATCTATTATTTTATTTATGTGTACATTCATTTTTTAAACATTTCCTTGCATTTATGTTTATTCATTCATTTAATGAGTCATTTATTTTACATTTTTTCATCCTCCATAGGAAAGTGAACTTGGACGAAAGTTTAAATGCCATGAAAACCATGTGGTCCTCACTCTGGGGCACTGTTTCACAAAGCAGGATTACAGATCTATCTGGAACCCTCCCATATCTAGAAGTAAAATATGGCCTGAAGTAAAAAAAAAAAAACTAAAAAAAAAAAACTAAAAAAAAAAAATCTGTTCCAGATTTTACTCAGCGCAGTTATTCCTGCTTTGTGAAATACCCTCCTGGTCCTGAAGAGCCTCAGGATCTGCTGGTTTTCGTTGTAACTCAGCACTTGCAGTAGTATAGCAATTGATCAGTTAAAGGAGATTACAGTGAACTCAGGTCACCTAGTTTCTTGGGTCAGAATCGGTTACTGATCTCAAGAAAAAAAACAAACAAAAAAAAAACAGCACACTCTGTGGCTCTCCAGGACCAGAATTGAGTATCACTGCAGTAAAATAAAAATGCATCCATATAAAGGAGGGGTGTCCAATCTTATCTGAAAAGGGCCAGTGTTGGTGCAGGTTTTTGTTTTAGCCCAGCACTAAAACACCCGATTCTACTTAAGGTCTTGATTGAAGACCATTAGTTAATTATTTGAATTATGAATTTTATTTACTTAATTTTCTTGTGCAAGTCAAATATTATATAACTGCTCTCATTTTTAATGTGGGCATTTCCCACTGATTTCAACAAAAGCTATCATGCCCCTGTACATTTAAAAATACCGCAGCTTGTCCACGGTAGTACGAACTGAATTTAACGTGCCTGTGACTTGTAAACGCTGCTGTCAAGCATTGTCTGTGGTTAATTAGTGATAATTACTTTATTAACTTAGATTGAGTGCAAATGGAACAACTGTTTGAGAAGGGGCTTGACAAAGAGGCTACTGCAACCTCTAGCTGGCGGAGGACTGAAGTACCGGTACCATGCGAGAAAACAAGGGGAGTCAAACTGGCGGCCCTACCTATACCTCAACATCATGTTTGATGACCAGAATAACACAACCCCATTTGACACAGACTTCCATTACCTTTATGATGCATAAGTAACCCCTGGTGGCTCCTCAATGAAACTGCATACCACCACCAGCATCCTCAGGCAGGAGAAATTGGAGCAGGTAAAGTTTAGCCCCACCCCCACCCCCATCCACACAAATAAATTTTTATCTCAAAGGTGTAGGTAACCATGCAAGCACTGAGACTGTGCACTGAATGTACACATTTACATACACAATTCTGTCAAACATACTCATTAAAAAGGGTCAACAAAGTTTGAATTGAGTCAGTTTTTATTCAAAGTCATTTTCAAAGTGCTTCCATTTTCAGTTGTATTTCTGTGTCATTACTGTATGACACTGTCTAAGCTGCAGGACTGATTTGGTGCTACAGTCTGCAGCCCCATTGTTGCACTGTGCAGTTGGGATGTACATCTACACTGAAATGTGTCAATACCAGGACATTTTATATCAGATTGAAACACAGAAACAAAGAGAGAAAAATAATGGCAAAAAATTATCTGCAACGGGATTTTACAGTAAAAGGCTCATGGTCAACCACAGACACCGCTGGGAGAGAGGTCAGAGGGTCACAGGTTAGAGGTCATCGTCTTCGTCTGGCAGTGCCGTTTCTGACGCCATCTGTCAACAATGGCCGATACTGTATCACTTATATTTTAACCTTTAAGTAGCCAGTCCCACTGAGGCAGCCAAATGCATGCAAACCGATGCATTAGGACAGGGTTTCCCAACCCTGTTCCTGAAGATCTACCATCCTGTACGCTCAATTCAACACTAATTTGGCACACCTGATTCTAATAATTAGCAGCTGAATGAGATCTCTATATGTTCAATGCTTTGTTAGTTTGAGTGAAAACCTACAGCACTGCAAATCTCCAGGAACAGGGTTGGGCAGCCTGGCAGTAGGGTTTGTGTGTATATCAATATTAGTTTATTAGCTGAGTTGCATTAAGGTTTGTGTGTAGCACAGTGTTAATTAGCTGAGATTCACTAGGGTTTGTGTGTAGCATGTTGTTAATGAGCTGTGTAGAATTGGGGTTTGAGTGTTGCTCTGTGCCAACAGCAGCACTGGGACTCACTTTGAGGTCGTGCTCGTACTGCGCTGCGAGGGACGGGTCCATGGCGACCTCTGGGGGGGCAAGGGCGGGCATGGCAACAAATTCCAGGTTGGGGTCTCCTATCAGTTTCCGTGCCAACCACAGGAAAGGCTTCTCAAAGTTGTAGTTGCTCTTGGCAGAGATGTCGTAGTACTGAGAGGGCGAAGCAGAGGAAAGACAGTTCCTAACTGACATGCCTGGTTGCCTGGGCAATCAAATGTTCATAGATCTCCACCCACTATTAGTTGTCATTGATAACAAATGAACCACTGAAAAGCAGAGAATGTCACAGGGAAGTCATTATTTGTTTTTCCTCAGTTCTCTCGAATTAGTACATACATTCACCACGGTACAAATAAAATCATTAAAATTCTAACAATCCAATAGACAGACTAGCTAGGGGGTCGAAGCAGGATGGGTGGGGTGCGTATGTGCGTGCATGCTTGTGTGCGCATGTGCATATTAGGGCTATCAAACGATAGTCCGATGTTCAAATGCTATTTAAATTGTTTTTTTTTTTTTAAAAGACATTTGAATGTGAAAATTAACATTAGAATGTGAAACCAAAAAATGCAGCATGTCTAGTGTAGTTGTCTTCCTTTTAACTTGAGTTGTGTTAAACCAAAAAATAAATCATGCATTTTACACCTCTGCTGAACTTAAAAACAAGTTGCTGTGTCATGTGTATAGCTGCTATATGCCGCTACTTGACCGACACGGAACTTCTATCTCCGGTTCCTTGGTGCGATTGGAACACATCTTTTCCTCCACTGGGTATATAGTGAATAAAAAGATATCAGCACCAGCCCCTTCATAAGTGGGAAACCTGGTGTTTTCGGCAAAAAACCTGCAGGCTTGACATTGGAATAAAATGTTTAACCAGTTTAGTTAGTTTAACCTTTTTCATTTTCCATGCTTGCTTTTAGGGAGTTCTAGTGCTTTGGGAGGATAAAATTAAAACTATAATGGTCTTAGGTCCCTCTCCAAAAGGTGCAAGAAAGTACTTTTCAGTTTTTAATAGTGATTTATTGTAAATTATCCTTCAGTATCAAGATTCTTTAGAGACATTTCCAGGGGCGTTTCTAGGATTCAAAGACAACAGGGGCTTAGCCCCAAGGGGAGTTTTAGTTTGGCACGCGCATAGCGTGTGCACAAACTTTTTTTGGAGCCCATTTATTATATTATTACACATACAAACATTACTGTAGATTACAAAAAATAATAGTGACAGTGCTATACTAATCTGGCTAGTATAGGGATATAATGTTGAATGAATGTAATATGTGGCTATATCGCAAAGCAGAATGAAGACAGCTAGATGTAGTTACATAATTAATGTAAGTGGTAAAGTTACAGTAGGGAAACAGACTAACAGAGTAAATAGCTACGTGATTCAATATAACTGGCTATACAAACACACTTAAGCCGCGTTTCCACCAAAAGTACCCGGAACTTTTAGTCCCAGGAACTACTTTTCAAGGAACTAAAAGGTTCCTTCACCCCATTGTTGTCTGCGTTTCCACCGCGGTCTAAAGTCCCGCGAAGATTAGGCAAATTAGCCCACTGACGTATGAAAAAGCGACTTTGTCGTCGGTCCATCTGTCCTATGATTTCTTCTGTAACCCCATACTACCACCGAAGTAGCCTACATTATTTTCTAATAACCGGGACAACCCGGAGGGGTTTATTCCACTTATATACAACGGGTTACCAACAATGACTATATATGGTTACTTTTGTATTTATTGATTTTTATCGATTTAATCACCTAGAATTGAAATATTCTTCTGCAGCCGTTTGTGCATATGTTACCGTTGTCAAGCAAAACTGTCATTGGTAGTGGAACTTGGACCGTTGTTATGCAACAAATAGGATATATACTTAACCAAATAATTAGTTGGCAGAAAGCGTAATCAGCTTTCTATATTTGGTAGTCCAGTAGCCTATGCTAAAACAGTTCGCAACTTCAGCTACCAAGCAATTTGACTAGCTAGCTAACCCTAACCGGCAAATATCAATCTGTCAAACGTGCGTTTGACAGATTGATATTTGTAGACAATACAGGAAAACTATGCTGAATACAGAGTTTTGCAGCACCACCATTGTTGCACAGGTCATTCATTTAACAAGCAACCCCCTCCCTGCAGGCTGATCTGGAACTACACCCAACACCCATGACACTCTGGGCAGTGTCTCTCTGGGCATTCATAAAAATATTCTTTCACAACTAAAAATTTGCATTCCGTCATAGCAACAAGATAAACCTACCAATAGCCCTAAGATATGCCAATACAGCAGTGAAAACGCTTAATAACTAAATAAACAAGAAATTTTTCCCATGTCATTCTACTGTCAATATCTGGGACTAAATAAGGAATAAATATACCTTACCATTGGTTTTACACATACAGATGTCCCTTTTGAGACTGAGTGGTCATATATTGTCTTGGACAATCCATTTGTGAAATATATGCGCATTTGCGACGCCTGGATACCTTCCAAAATGGCTGAGCGTAAAACTACATGTTTACGGCGTTGTCGCCCTTTATAGTACAATCTGGCTTGATTGACAATTTATTCAGTCGGTGATAGTATAAGCTTTGTAACGATGTATAACACATTTTACATTTGGAATAGCTCTTTATAGCCCAGCGTAACCAAAAGTTCTGTCATCATCGCCGCCTTACGAATTCACTCTGTGGTAGCAGTAAAAGACATGGCACCCAGCGAAATGTTATTGATGATTTTCATCCTTTCTTGGAAAATCTTTCAGAGCATAGCTAAGCCATATGTTTGTTGATAGACCTAGCTGACAGTTTTCTGGAGTCATTCAGATGCGGAGAATGACTGTATTGATTCTCTGTCTCTATTTACTGAACACAGATAATATTTCATCATCGCAATATAAGCATTACTGCTCAAAATATTTTGGTTATATATGTTATTTTTGAAATTGAGTGTCTTTCAATATGTGAGTGGTATTTTATAATGAGAATATTTCATAGTAACATAAGCGTTCGTTGGTAGCTCAGTAGTGTTTGTCTTTCATGCACCAGAAAGCTGGAAAATCGCCAATATGTGGTTGACGGTTGAATATTGATTTAATGTTGTCCCATCCCCAAACAAGAAAATATTACATACTGTATAGTACAGAAACATACAAGAGTTAATGATTACACATTTAGTTACTGTACCGCACTGTTATGGCACATTTATATGCTTTATAATGGACAAAAAAAATAAAAATCTCTTTGGAGAGATTTTGGATACGTTTCTGGATCCAGAGATATTTTGTACCACTGTACTGACAGAAATTTTGTAATTCCCACTTGAAAATGAACATGAGTTTGAGTCGAAACAGTTGATTTGTAGTGAAATACATGATTATATTGTGATTTACAGCAATGCATAATTTAGACATTTTGAATAGATTTGACACTGGGTACACTGCTTACGTAGATTTTACTCACTTGTGGTCAAGGAGTTTTTGATCCAGGACATGTATAGTTTAGCCCGTTTTATAAATTGGATCTCTCAATATTTCATAGCAAACCACAAAAGAGCAAAATCATTGTTGCTTTTTTGCCTAGACAATTTCATTTGTGGCACTTTAGTTCTTCCTAAATTATGAATGAAAAATAATCTAAATTAAAGCCGCAAGCGGCGTTGGGAGGGGTCCAAGCATTGGCACCATCGCGCCCCCTATGGAGTGATTTTTAAATGGCTTTTTCCTCATGATCATATGCCTTCACCCAACATATCTACTGAATATCATGATGATTGTATAAAATGTTGATGACTTATGGCCAATTTTGTGCTAAGAGACGCTGTCGGATGACTTAGTTGGGTCGCCATGGATGTGTCCTCGCCGCTTCCCGTAAAGGCCTTTACTTTGTTGGAACACTTAGATGGGATGTCATAACACTTAGATGGGATGTCGTAACACTTAGATGGCCCAGCGTGTATGTACAGCTGCAGTGCTTCCATGCCGCAACAAAAAAAAGTGTCACACTAGTGTTGTCATGGCACCACAATTTTGACTTTGATCCCGATACCAGGTTTAGTACCACGATACTCGATACTGAAGCAATACTGATTCAATACTCAGTACCTAACGATACTGAAACTACCTTAATAGATCAGAAACGTAATGTGCACAAGGGTTGACCTCATTTTCGAATTCACGGTTTATTAAAAACCTGGTTTATGAACAACCTTTAAGTTGCAGCCTGATCAACATATTAATAAGCATAGGCCTATAGTGTTACAACACTAAACAATAGAGAAATATATTAAATATATTTCAAAAATGTAACAATTGTGAAGTAAATAATCTTTAAACAGGTCTTTCACTTTGAAATAGATCTAAAAACAGCATATTTTAATGACAATACAGCATCTTCCTATAATAAAATATTTACAGATTAGAACACCTATTGCTACTGAAGTCAACTGAGTCGAAGCTTGCGCTGTATCAGCTAATTGAATGCACAAGCGCACGTAACCTCACTTGGCAACCTTAGTTGCTACTGCCATCTCGCGAAGATTCTGACAAATTACACTTTTCATCCTCTAAATCAGTAATGCGGGAGACACATTTCCCTGGCTTTTACATTTGACACTAAACTACCGAACATCGGAAAATTCTAATACCGAACCGTTTCTCTTTTTTTAAGTACCGAAAAAGTGCTGAAGTATCGGAATACCGTGCAACACTACGTCAGACACATATTCCAATCCATTGCTCAGCTTAGCAGAGAATGCACATTTCAGAGTGCCCCAGAGACAGATAGAATAATGAAACATAAATACACATTTCAAATAATAAATACGACATTGAGAAAAAATGAAACAAAAGACGAAATATCAACTCGCGACCTGCGTCCTGCGCGCAGAGCAGCCTACCGTTTCATTTATTTAGACATTGGCAGATGAGAAAATTTTCGGTTACGGTGACCTATAAAACGCTATTCCAAAAGCAAAATCAGACATGTTACACATTGTTAAAAAGCTTATACTATCACCTACTGAATAAATGAATTGTCAATCAAGCCAAATTGTACTAAAAAGGGCGACAAATCCGTAAGCAACAGGTGTGGTATTACGCACAGCTATTTTTGAAGGTAGCCACAAATGCGCGTCTATTTCACAGATGGATTGTCCAAGGCAATATATGCTCACTCAGTCGCAAAAGGGACAGCTCTACGCGTAGAACCAACGGTAAGATTGTATATTTATTCAATGTTTAGTCCCAGATAGTGACTGTAGAATGACATGGTATAATTAAAAAAAAAACTTTGTCTCGTTTATTTCGTTATTCAGTGAGCAGCGTGTTCACTGCAGTATTGGCATATGTTAGGGCTAATGTCGGGTTTATCTTGTTGCTACGGAGTATTACATTACATCTTAAATTACAGGCATTTGGCAGACGCTCTTATCTAGAGTGACGTACAACAAAGTGTATAACCATAACCAGGAACAATTGTGTCGAAAACCCTAGAGGGCAGTAGCCTACCGTTCCAAGTGCAGGGAACACCCGCATAGTTCAACTTGGACCCTGTAGGTTAAACTGATTAACACTAACACAAACAAGAACAGCAACAACGCAGTCTATGCAAAAATACAAGCAATAGTTAAGACGAGTGCATTAACTAAGTCACCTACGAAACAGCTAACTAGTTACAACCCTAACCTTACAATAAATTTAGATTAAATTGAGAATACGATTTCTCTCAGCATAATAAAGACTGAACGAACTCACCCGATGTTGTCTTCAAATGGATCCATGCCAAAGAAAAGTAATGATTCATCCTCTCAAAGCTTTTACTAACAAACTTTTGGTAGCAAAAAATATCAACTCGCCATCCATGCTACCTGCTTCCTACGCTCAGAGTACCGTATTATTTATTTAGACATTGGCAGAGTACAGCATAAATTGCGTCTTTTGTTTATATTCAATATTAGTAATTGCAGAAAGAAACTGCAGCTGTAGACACAAGATAGTGTGTTATGTTCTGGTAGCAACAGAACGAAGCAGACTACATATGTATTACCGTCATTGTTTTATTATACCAGCGTGTTTTCACGCGTTTGCACAGAAACTCAGAACCTGTCAATAAAATGTGTTAGCTATTTCTCAGCATAATGACAGATTCAAAGACTAAACGAACTCACGCGATACTGTCTTCAAATGGATCCATGCTTAAGAAAAGTAATTATTCATCCTCTCAAAAAGCTTTTACTAACAAACTTTTGGTAGCCTAGCATGCACTCTGGCTGGCACTGCCTTCCATTGATTCCCCGATGTTCAGACCCTCCCCTCACTGATAAAAACTAGACCCTACGGTGTCGGATTACTTGCGTCGCCATGGATGTCGCTTGCGGTAAAGAAGTTTACTAGATGTCGTAGCACTTAGATTTGGAGCTCCAGCTCTTCCGCACCCCACCTAATAAAAAAGTCCAAATGGCGGGCAAACCATATGGCGGACATAGGTGGTCCCAAAAGCAAAGTTGTAGAGCACATTCAGATGCATCGGTCGATGAAGTTTTGTGTTGATCTGACTTACGGTGTGGGATTTATGGCCTGTAAAAGTATGAACCCTTTGTTATAGCACCACCATCTGGCCGACATAGGTGATTTGTAGTGCCTGAGTAGTGGGGGGCCATAGGAACCCACCTACCAAATTTGGTTGGTCTACAACTTATGGTTGCTGAGCCTCAGACATTTTAGGGGAGAAAACTTCCACGCCCCAACTAAAAAGTCAAAATGGCGGGCAAACAATATGGCGGACATAGGTGGTCGCAATGGCAAAGTTGTAGAGCACGTTCAGCTGCATATGTCGATGAAGTTTTGTGTTGATCTAACTTACGGTGTGGGAGTTATGGCCTTGTACGCATGACCCTTTGTTGTAGCGCCACCATCTGGCCGACATAGGTAATTTTAGTGCCTGAGTAGTGGGGGGCCATAGGAACCCACCTGCCAAATTTGGTTGCTCTAGGACTTATGGTTGCTGAGCCTCAGACACTTTTAGCAGAGAAAAATAAGAATAATAATTAAAGCCGCAAGCGGCGTTGGGAGGGGTCCAAGCATTGGCACCATCGCGCCCCCTATGGAGCGATTTTAAAATGGCTTTGTCCTCATGATCATATGCCTTCACCCAACATATCTACTGAATATCATGATGACTGTATAAAATATTGATGACTTATGGCCAATTTTGTGCTAAGAGACGCTGTCTGATGACTTAGTTGCGTCGCCATGGATGTGTCCTGGCCGCTTCCCGTAAAGGCCTTTACTATGTCGTAACACTCAGATGGCATGTCGTAACACTTAGATGGCCCGGCGTGTATGCACAGCTGCAGTGTTTCTGCGCCGCAACTAAAAAAGGCGTCACACTAGTGTTGTCACGATACCAAAATTTTGACTTTGATACTGATACCAGGTTTAGTATCACAATACTCAATACTGAAATGATACTTGAAACTTAAACGATGCTAATTCGATACTCGGTACCTAACAATACTGAAATTACCTTAATATATCAGAAACGTAATGTCCACAAGGGTTGACCTAATTTTCGAATTCATGGTTTATTAACAACCTGGTTCATTAACAACCTTTAAGTTGAAGCCTCAACTAAATAATATTTACAACAGGTCTTTCACTTTTAAATAGATTTAAAAACAGTATATTTTAATAACAATACAGCATCTGTATATAATGAAATATTTCCAAATTGGAACACCTATTGCTACTGAAGTGAACTGAGTCAAAGCTTGCGCTGTATCAAGGAGCTGAGTGCAAGCACAAGTCACCTCACTTGGCAACCTTAGTTGCTACTGCCTTCTAGCGAAGATTCTGACAAATTACACTTTTCATCCTCTCAATCAGTAATGCGGGAGACAATTTTCCCTGGCTTTTACATTTGACTCAAAACTACCGAACGTCGGAATATTCTAATACCGAAGCGTTTCTTTTCTTTTTTTTTTTTTAAGTACCGAGAAAGTGCTGAAGTTTTGGTATACCGTGCAACACTACGTCAGACACATATTCCAATCCATTGCTCAGCTTAGCAGAGAATGCACATTTCAGAGCGCCACAGAGACAGATAGAATAATAACACATAAATGCACATTTCAAATAATAATAAATACGACATTGAGAAAAAACGGAAATAAAAGACGTAATATCAACTCGCGCTCTGCGTGCTGCGCGCAAAGTAGTCTACCGTTTTATTTATTTAGACATTGGCAGATAAGATAGATTTTGGTTACGCTGACCTATAAAACGCTATTCCAAAAGCAAAATCAGACATGTTATACATCGTTAGAAAGCTTATGCTCTCACCTACTGAATAAATGAATTGTCAATCAAGCCAAATTGCACTAAAAAGGGCGACAACGCCGTAAGCAACAGGTGTGGTATTAAGCACAGCTGTTATTGAAGATAGCCGACCCTGGCGTCACAGATGCGCGTATATTTCGCAAACGGATTGTCCAAGACAATATATGACCACTCATTCGCAAAAGGGACATCTCTACGCGTAAAACCAGTGGTAAGAATTTATATTTATTCGATGTTTAGTCCCAGATATTGAATGTAGAATGACATGGCATAATTTTAAAAAACTTTGTCTCGTTTATTTCCTTATTCAGTGAGCAGCGTTTTCACTGCTATATTGGCATATTTTAGGGCTAACGTCGGGTTTATCTTGTTGCCACGGAATATTACATTACATTCCATTACAATACAGGCATTTGGCAGACGCTCTTATCCAGAGTGACGTACAACAAAGTGTATAACCATAAACAGGAACAAGTGTGTCGAAAACCCTAGAGAGAAATGCCGTTCCAAGTGCAGGGAACAACCGTTAGTTCAACTTGGACCCTGTAGGTTAAACTGATTAACACTAACACAAACAAGAACAGCAACAACGCAGTCTATGCAAAAATACAAGCAATAGTTAAGACGAGTGCATTAACTAAGTCAACAACGCAACAGCTAACTAGTTACAACCCTAAGCTTAGTCAATTTAGAGATTAAATTGAGAAAACAATTTCTCTCAGCATAATGACGGATTTAAAGACTAAACGAACTCACCCGATATTGTCTTCAAATGGACCGTATTATTTATTTAGACATTGGCAGACTACAGCATAAATTGCGTCTTTTGTTTACATTCAATATTAGAAATTGCAGCGAGAAACTGCAGCTGTAGACACAATATAGTTTATGTTATGGTAGCAACGGAACGAAGCGGACTACGAATGTATTACCGTCATTGTTATATTATACCAGCGTGTTTTCGCGCGTTTGCACAGAAACTGAAAACCTACCAATAAAATGGTTTAGCTATTTCTCACCATAATGACAGATTTAAAGACTGAATGAACTCACCCGATACTGTCTTCAAATGGATCCATGCCAAAGAAAAGTAATTATTCATCCTCTCAAAAAGCTTTTACTAACAAACTTAGCCTAGCATGCACTCTGGCTGGTACTGTCTTCCATTGCTTCCGCGACGCTCAGACCCTCCCCTCACTGCTAAAAACTAGACCCTACAGTCTCGGATTACTTGCGTCGCCATGGATGTCGCTTGCCGTAAAGAAGTTTACTCGATGTCGTAACACTTAGAATTTGCAGCTCCAGCTCTTCCGCACCCCACCTAATGAAAAAGTCCAAATGGCGGGCAAACCATATGGCGGACATAGGTGGTCCCAAAAGCAAAGTTGTAGAGCACATTCAGATGCATCAGTCGATGAAGTTTTGTGTTGATCTGACTTACGGTGTGGGAGTTATGACCTTCTAAAGTATGACCCTTCGTTATAGCGCCACCATCTGGGCGACATAGGAGATTTTTCGTGCGTGAGTAGTGGGGGGCCATAGGAACCCACCTACCAAATTTGGTTGGTCTACAACTTATAGTTGCTGAGCCTCAGACATTTTAGTGGAGAAAACTTCCACGCCCCAACTAAAAAGTCAAAATGGCGGGCAAACAATATGGCGGACATAGGTGGTCCCAATGACAAAGTTGTAGAGCAGGTTCAGCTGCACAAGTCCATGAAGTTTTGTGTTGATCTAACGTATGGTGTTGGCGTTATGGCCTTAAACGCAAAACCCTTTGTTATAGCGCCACCATCTGGCCGACATAGGTGATCTTTAGTGCCTGAGTAGTGGGGGGCCATAGAAACCCACCTGCCAAATTTGGTTGCTCTAGGACTTATGGTTGCTGTGCCTCAGACACTTTTAGCGGAGAAAAATAAGAATAATAATAATAATAATAATAATCCGAACAGATACAATAGGGTTCCACCAGCTTCGCTGCTTGGACCCCTAATAATAATAATCCGAACAGATACAATAGGGTTCCACCAGCTTCGCTGCTTGGATCCCTAATGATGCAAATGTCTTGTTTCATTTAGGTCATTTTTCAAGTCCATGTGATGCTCACATCTGAAGTTATAAAGCTTTAAATAGGGTACCCCCTAAATGGGCAAGGATTGGCCAGATTTGACATGTGCGCGAAGGGGTTAAAAATAAATAAATAAATAAAATAAAAAAACACTTTTAAAATGACATTCTATTTATGTTCATAGAAATGCGCGTTTTCAAAAGCTTGTGAAAGCACTTACAGTTAAATGGAAAAACCAAATTAATAATGAATAATGACTTTTGCCAGCCTGTGTACAAAGCGCAGATTGGTTGATCAAAGGGGGATTTTAGCGATATCGACACTGCAGCATTAGCAGTTGTTAGACTTGTTGTGGAAAGTTATTGGATTACAAAATTGGGATAGCAGGCATGCCATCCCGCCAAGTTACGGCTTGGTGGGGCAGCATGCCCCACACCTTGACATGATTATCACTAACATGAAATCATTGTACCTGAAGCGTGAGATTCTCCCTCCTGTTAGCTCAAGTGACCACAATTGTGTCCTCTGGAGCCCTAAAGCACAATCAAGAGCTCCCCAGTGTACTAAATGGGTAGTACGACCTATAAGGGAGCCGGGCTTGAGTGAGTTTGGCAGGTGGATTCCCACTCATCTATGGCAGGAGGTGAATGAAGCAACCAGCACTAATGAAAAAGCCAATGCCTTCTACAATACCATTCTGCCTGAAATTGAGACATTTCCCTATGAAGACAGTGAAAATCTATCCTTTGGACAAACCATGGATCACCCCCAAGATCAAGCATTTGATCCACCAGAGACAAAAAGCTTTCAAGACTGGAAAATCATGTGCCCTGCAAGGTTCTACAGAAATAAGGTCCAAAAGGAAATATATGCGGCAAACAAATAATTCTACAAATCCAAAGTGGAAGGCATGGAAAAAGCGAATCCTAGAGCTTGGCACAATAGAGTTAAATCGATGTGCAAAAAAGGTGGACCGAATCAATGTCCCTGGAATCAATCCCCAGGACTTTGTGACAATTGCTGATGCAATCAACACAAAGTTTGTAAAAGTGTCCCAGTCGCTTCTGCCTTTCGAACGTTCAGCTCTACCTCCTTTCCTGCCATCCCCCCCATTGCCCACTATTCCAGTGTGGGATGTGTATAGCAGACTGTCCTCCATCAACTGCCACAAATCCCCTGGCCCAGACATGATTCCCCCAAGAATATTGAAGGAGTTTGCATGCGAGATCAGCATTCCTATCTGTGATATCATTAACAGTTTGTTTGATGAAGGAGTCGTCCTTAGACAATGGAAAGAGGCTACTGTTGTCCCCATACCAAAATCTTCCCCACCAAACATTGAGGAACTGAGGCCGATCTCATTAACAGCTCAGCTCTCTAAACTATGCGAACAGTTTGCTGCGCATTGGATCCTGAATGACATCACACCAAATCTAGATCCCATGCAGTTTGGCAGCCGACTGAATCGTTCTACAACACATTATCTAGTCAGTTTGATGGACTCTGCGTACAAGGCCTGTGATATTCCGGGCTCAGTGTGCACACTAATTACAACTGATTTTGCCAAGGCCTTTGATGCTGTAGATCACACAATGCCAGTACAGTGCCTCCTTGACCTTGGAGTGAGACCGGGCCTGATCCCATGGATCTGCAGCTTCATGGCTGACTGCCGTCAAAAGTGCGCTACCAGGGACATCTTTCTGATTGGGAATACCCCATGTGTGGAGTTTCACAGGGAACCGTATTAGGGCCTGTAGTCTTTCTAGCACTGATTAACAGTGCCCTCCAGGACAGAATAGACCACTGGAAATATGTGGATGACATGACTCTGGCCCAGACGTGGAAGCTCCAACTACCATGTACTCTCCAACAGACCCTGAATGGTCTTGATATCTGGGTCGAAGAGCACAAAATGAAACTCAGCCCAAAGAAATGTAAAGTTTTACATGTCACCCACATGAGGCATCCACCCGCCCTGCCGACTCTCTCCATTGACCAGAACATCCTGGAAGTCTGTGACACTGTCAAGGTCCTGGGGGTCACCATCCAGAGTAATTTGCATTGGGATAGTCAGGTGGACCACATGCTGACTAGAGCCCGACCGATGCCAGATTTTTGGGTCTGATGCTGATCCCGATTTTGGAGAGTCCTAGCCCACCGATTACCGATGTTTTGACCGATATTTTGTCAAAAAGTGCAACATTTTCAAATCAATTTGAAAAACTTATATTTTATTAGTTTCTATATTAAAGAACATTTCACTTATAAGCAAACAAATAAAAATAAACACACAAAGAACTTTTTAGATTAAAAAATGTAAAAGATGATATTAAATTAAATATATATATTAACACCATCTTCAAGTGGTTTAAATTCAAAATAACTCCACACCTTGCTTTTACTCCTTTCTTTTCCAGCCATCTATAAAAAAATTAATGTAAAAAAATCAGTTTTCCAGTTTCAAACATGTTTTTGTATAAATATTATTGTTGTTGTTATTAATTTGTTATTATTTCTTAGTATCTATTCTCAGTAAATTAATTATATTTTCTTATTTTATTCCTACTACATGATCTCAAAGAGTAAGACTTTATCTAGCGAGCTTCCCTGTCCATAAGAATTCGGTGGTGAAAATAACTACAGTCACTGACGCATGACTAGATGACACACTCGCTCGCAATAACGCATTAGCTATTGACACAGCCTCATTATTTCTTATTATATATTCTCAGTAAGTTAAATTAATTATATTTTCTTATTTTATTTCTACTACATGATCTCAAAGAGTAAGACATTATCTAGCGGAGCTAATGAGTGAATCAAGTGTAACGTTAGATGAAATTAAATTGACTGGATGAAATACGTGAAAAAAACTACAATGCGCTTTCGTGCAGGTTACCCGCACTAACTGTTGGTTGATTCACTTCTCCAACAGCAATCCTTCTCTCATGTTATCACGACAAAGCTAGATAACATGGCTTAAAATGATCCACGTTAGAAGTGTTTTATCAGCGTTTTTACTGTCTGGTTAGCTTGCTACGATGACGCGTGACTAGATGACACACTCGCTTGCAATAACGCGATGGCTATCGACACAGCATCATATAGTAGCTAATATCATCTCAGATAAAAAAACAAATGTGTGATGCATTTAATCACCATTTTATTTTGGCTGGTTATTGATTTGAGAATACAGCGATGTCGTCTGGAAATGTTGATCCTACGCTGCTTATGTGCTCACTGCCACTTCATAAAGGCTTGCTAGCCAGCTAGCTTGCTAAAGTGAACCAAATATGTTAGCTAGCTCGCTCGCTTGATAATGAGGATTGATAAACATAGTGGTCGTATAAACGCATTTAATTAAAAACTTTCACTAAATATACATACCTTTACGTGGCAATCGAATCTGTGCAGACAAGTCTTGCAGTGGAGAATACTGGATGAGGCACGAGTGACAAACGTCTTATTACAGAAGTAGCGTGTCAGCTGCTGCAGTTCACACTTGTATTAGAGCTCCCTCTACTGGATAATTCTAGTAAACAGCAATTACAACGTTCGAACAGACAAGTACAGGTAAATAATCAATGTTTTTTTTATTATACTTATTTAAAAATCGGGACACATCGGCCGCATAACTGCCAATCCCGATGTCGTCAAAAAAGTCAAATAATGGCCGATATATCGGTCAGGCTCTAATGCTGACCTCAGCGAACAGGAAGCTTTTTGCTCTGCGTCGCCTGAAGAAATTCGGTGTCCGTGACCCAGAATTGGTTTCCATGCTGGAGTATGCAGTCCCCGTCTGGCACAGTTCCCTGACTACAGACCAGGCTAAAAGGCTGGAAAGCACGCAGAAACGGGCTTGCAAAATCATACTTGGCCAGAGGTACTCAGGGTACCCAGAGGCTCTCTGCACTCTCGGATTGTGCACTCTATCAGAGAGACGCACTCAACTGTGTCTTGGCTTTGCCAGAAAGCTGCTAAAGTCCAACTTCAGTGACTGGCTACCCCCCCTCAGGGAGGAGCTCACAGGTCGTCAGACAAGGAACTCCAACAAACTGGCCATCCCAAGATGTCGAACTGAGAGATACAGGAGATCACCAATCCCCTATATGTGCAGACTCCTAAATGACAGCGGATTTTAAATTTGGGATACGAGATTAGATCTCAGCTTAGATAATTGCAACATTTTTAATTTTTTGTCTACTTAGTATTGATGTTTTATTGTAACAGCAAAATAATTCAGTATTTTTAATGACAACTGTCTTTATGAACCTGTAATAATGCTGAAAGGTCAATAAATAAACATACTGCACAGAGAGTTTGGCACTTTTCAAGGTTCCCAACAGAAATAACCACAATGGCCACAGACTCTCAGGCCTTAAAAAACATTAACAGACAAAATTCACAAACAACTTTACACATCCACACAATAAGGTCCTAAGTTGCTTGAAACAATTTAGGAAACAATGGGTAGCATTGCTTTGGAATACAGCTTCTTTAATTTGTGTGAGCTAAGATATGTTTCGTGTAACTTGGCACAATTTTGATAGCAATACTTTTAATGGCAGGCCTAGATTTGATTTGATGACTTGTTGACAAGTGTTTTGTATGTGTGAGTATTTTACCATTTTTGTACGTTGAAAACGTGTTTTTCATCAGATATACTATAATCATCAGCCTGTAGTGTCAATTTCAGCCCTCCTTTGGGGAAGGGGACTACCCATTTCTTTTACTATCTCTAATGGTTTTACCGATCGAGGCAGGGTTTTTTTTTGCATCAAAGTGCAAAGAGTCTATGTTTTGCAACAGTGTAGGTGTTACGACAGTGCACCTTGAATCACTGACTTATGAAAGAAATAATAATAATGATAATGATAATAATAATAATAATAATAATAATAATAATAATAATAATAAAGAATGATATTTTAGACCTTGGTGTTCCCTGATTTGGTGTTTTGATGATGATGGTGGTGGAGAGCGCTGTCTAACACCGAAATCTCCCACAGGTGTTCAATTGGGGATCCGGTGACTGTGAAGGCCATAGCATATGATTCATTCAGTGACCTCTCATGCCCTGTTGTCATCCTGGGAGAGACCACTCCCATCAGGATAGAAATGTTTCATAGGATGAAGGTGATCACTCAAAATAACTTTGTATTAATTTGCAGTGAGACTTCCCTCTAGGGGGACAAGTGGACCAAAACTATGCCAGCAAAATGTTCCCAACAGCATAACAGAGCCACTGGACCCCCTCACTGTACGGGTCAAGCATTCAGTCCTGTACTGTTCTCTTGACTCACGCCACATAGCGACATAGCTCAGGATGTAAGAGCGGTTGTCTGGCAGTCGGAGGGCTGCCGGTTCGAACCCCGACCTGGGCGTGTCGAAGTGTCCCTGAGCAAGACACCTAACCCCTAACTGCTGAGAGGCATCAATTGTAAAGCGCTTTGGATAAAAGCGCTATATAAATGCAGTCCATTCACCATTTACCACACATGTAGTCGCTCACTCTGAGAATAGGATGACTCATCTGACCATACCACTTTTGTGCAAAGGTACATTCGTCTTTGTACTGACGGGTTTACGGGCATTGCAACCCTACTGTAATATCCTGATCCATGTAGTTGTCAATAACACACAGTCTGATCACGTCCTGCATTGACATTTTCAGTCACGAGAACTGTTTTTCCTTACATATCACACGAATGCATGAGCATCATGGTCATAGAATGTGCACTTTCAACCACAATTTCCAACCCTATTTACTGATGTCTTTCCCATAGATCTAAATGAAGATATCTTGATCCAAAATCGAGGTCAACTCGTCCTGCTCACTATTTCTATACATGCCGCAGAGGATGTTAATTGCTTAATTGTATCATGCAGTACACTTGAATGGAAAAATCTGCATTAGTCATGTCACTCACCCATCTGTATATTTGAATATATTCAAACTTATTGTTTTTTTTTTTTTAAAGAAGGAATATTCACATGTCATTTTTGACCGATGTTGACAGCGCTAGCATGTGTGTGTGTTTGTGTATATGCATAGTGAGTGCATTTGCATATGCGTGTATGTAGCACGACTGTGCATGTGAGTGTATGCATTAGGGATTGGCACGAGTGCTTGAGGACTCAAGTACTCGAAAGATAGGAAGTGCAAGCACTATACAGTACTCGGGGGGGGGGGGGGGGGGATACTTAACGTGAATTAACGTGTTTAGTTTCAGCGTTTACTTTTACATGGCTGTTTTGGAATTTTGTTGTTTTATGGGTAATTGTAATTATGCTATAGAATCCTTGCTCCACAGTCTAGCAAGTTCAGTAGCAGTTGTGACTTCAAAGTGGCGGAGTTTAACATTGCTGGTTTCATCAAGCGTACAACACCGATCGATTGTTTGACCGCTGTCGATGATTCTGTCAATAGTACTTCACATTAAAACTCCACCTAAGGGCATTCTGTCAACAATATGTTTAAGGTTATTTAATATTTGAAATATGATATTCATATTGACTTGTGGAACTTTTTGGTTGTCCAGTCTGCTGCTTACATTTTTATGTTTTTATAATCTACTATAATAGCCTGCATACGATAAAAACATTGCTTAACACAGCCCCCAAGGTGCAGTATGTCTTATTTAATTATATTTAGGCCCAGTGCTGTGAAAAAGTATTTGCCCCTTTCCTGATTTCCTCTATTATTGTATACTTGTCACACGGAATGATTTCAGATTTTCAGACAAAATGCAATATTAGACAAAAGGAAACCTAGTAAACAAAAAACACTTTAAAAATTTTAATTTATTGAAAAAACTTATCAAACCTTTGTGGTGACTACTTCACTCTGATGGTAAGGTTCAATGAGTGAGATTTAGGTTTAACAGTGTTGTCTGTGTTCAATCAGCTGAATCCAATTACCAATAAAATTAGGTTAATTAAGGGGTAATTATTTTTCACATGGGAGATATGGGTGTTTGATAACTTTTTTATTGAATAAATGAAAGAATCAAAAAATGTGTTGTGTTTACTCAGGTTCCAGTCACAGATCAGTAACAGCAAAGTTGTTAAAAATTAGGGAAAATTAAAAAAGCAGCACGTATTTAAAAAAAAAAAAAGTTTGATTAATTAATCTCATGTGCAAAACAGTTCAAATAACATGTGCAACTGCAGTAACAGTAACAGGTACAGTTTTTAGGGTTTTATTTGATGCAATAATGCAATAATGATGTAGTTCTGCCAGCCACAGGGAAACTTTGACAGTAGGAGGCCGCAGAGTCTCATTTTTGTTTGAAAGAAGATCTTCTGTGTTTATAGAGAAATTGTAGTTGATGTCATGCCATGTTGCATTACGGGGTGACCCGCCATCTTTAAAGGAACGTTTAGCTCGGATTTGGAGATGATATTCATAATTGGAAAAAACAAAGCAATCTTTGAATTTGTTTACTTTCACTGGACAACTAACTCCGCCGACAGGCTGGGGACTGGTGTGCTGTGTGCCACTGACGTGCTCTACATTAACAGATAAAATCAGTTTAATTTCTTCAACCTAGGAGCAAAAGTCAGTTGCAAGATTTAATCAGTGGTTGCAGCAGGTGCAGTGCTAATGCCAGCTTAGTTGCAGCTGCAGATATATTTAGCTTTAAATTATAGCAGCGCAAACTTTTTCACCCTAGAGACTGCGGTATAATCCAGTGACAGTGAAGCAGAGACTGATAGGGAACTAGTTGTTTGAGAAGCATAATGGAAATAAAACTAATTAAAGCCGCAAGCGGCGCTGGGAGGGGTCCAAGCATTGGCACCATCGCGCCCCCTATGGAGCGATTTTAAAATGGCTTTGCTCTCATGATCATATACCTTCACCCAACATATCTACTGAATATCATGACTGTATAAAAAATTGATGACTTATGGCCAATTTTGTGCTAAGAGATGCTGTCGGATGACAGTTGCGTCACCATGGATGTGTCCTGGCCGCTTCCCGTAAAGGCCTTTACAATGTCGTAACACTTAGATGGCATGTCGTAACACTTAGATGGCCCAGAGTGTATGTACAGCTGCAGCGGTTCCATGCCGCAACTAAAAAAAGTGTCACACTAGTGTTGTCATGGTACCAAAATTTTGACTTTGATACCAATACCAGGTTTAGTATCACGATAATTGATACTGATTCAATACTCGGTACCTAACGATACAGAAATTACCTTAATAGATCAGAAATGTAATGACCACAAGGGTTGACCTCATTTTCGAATTCACGGTTTATTAAAAACCTGGTTTATTAACAACCTTTAAGTTGAAGCCTGTTCAACATATCAATAAGCATAGGACAATAGTGTTACAACACTAAACCATAGAAAACTATATTGAATATATTTCAAAAATTAAACAATTGTAAAGTAAATTATCTTTAAACAGGTCTTTCGCTTTAAAATAAATCTAAAAACACCATATTTCAATAACAATACAGAACCTTCCTATAATAAAATATGTACAAATTAGAACAGCTATTGCTAATGAAGTGCACTGAGTCTAAGCTTGAGCTGTATCAACGACAGAAAATGCACAAGCGCACGTCACCTCACTTGCCAACTTTAGTTGCTACTGCCATCTAGCGAAGATTCTGACAAATTACACTTTTCATCCTCTCAATCGATAATGCGGGAGACACTTTTCCCTGGCTTTTACATTTGACTAAGACAAAAGTACCGAACGTCGGAAAATTCTAATACCAAACGTTTTTTTTTTTTGTTTTGTTTTTTTTTAAGTACTGAAAAAGTGCTGAAGTTTCGGTGTACCGTGCAACACTACATCAGACACAAACCTATACCAAATCATGGCTCAGCTTAGCAGAGAATGCACGTTTCAGAGCGCCTCAGAGACAGATAGAATAATAACACAAATACACATTTCAAATAATAAATACAACATTGAGAAAAAACAAAACAAAAGACGAAATATCAACTCGCGACCTGCGTGCTGTGCGCAGAGCAGCCTACCGTTTTATTTATGTAGACATTGGCAGATGAGGAAATTTTCGGTTACACTGACCTATAAAACGCTATTCCAAAAGCAAAATGAGACATGTTATACATCGTTAGAAAGCTTATACTCTCACCTACTGAATAAATGAATTGTCAATCAAGCCAAATTGTACTAAAAAGGGCGACAACGCCGTAAGCAACAGGTGTGGTATTACGCACAGCTATTTTTGAAGGTAGCCGACATTTCACAAACGGATTATCCAAGACAATATATGACCACTCAGTCGCAAAAGGGACATCTCTACGCGTAGAACTAATGGTAAGATTTTATATTTATTCAATGTTTAGTCCCAGATATTGACTGTAGAATGACATGGTATAATTTAAAAAAAAACACTTTGTCTCGTTTATTTCGTTATTCAGTGAGCAGCGTTTTCACTGCTGTATTGGCATATTTTAGGGCTAATGTCGGGTTTATCTTGTTGCTACGGAATATTACATTACATTACAGGCATTTGGCAGACGCTCTTATCCAGAGCGACGTACAACAAAGTGTATAATCATAATCAGGAACAAGTGTGTCGAAAGCCCTAGAGAGAAGTACTGTTCCAAGTGCAGGGAACAACTGCATAGTTCAACTTGGACCCTGTAGGTTAAACTGGTTAACACTAACACAAACAAGAACAGCAACAACGCAGTCCATGCAAAAATACAAGCAATAGTTAAGACGAGTTAAGACTAAGTCACCTACGAAACAACTACCTAGTTACAACCCTAAGCTTACAGTCAATTTAGAGATTAAATTGAGAATACGATTTCTCTCAGCATAATGACGGATTTAAAGACTAAACGAACTCACCCAATATTGTCTTCAAATGGACCGTATTATTTATTTAGACATTGGCAGACTACAGCATAAATTGCGTCTTTTGTTTATATTCAATATTAGTAATTGCAGCGAGAAACTGCAGCTGTAGGTCGTTATGTTATGGTAGCAATGGAACGAAGCGGACTATACATGTATTGCCATCATTGTTTTATTATACCAGCGTGCTTTCGCGCGTTTGCACAGAAACTCAAAACCTACCAATAAAATAGTTTAGCTATTTCCCACCATAATGACAGATTGAAAGACTGAACGAACTCACCCGATACTGTCTTCAAATGGATCCATGCCAAAGAAAAGTAATTATTCATCCTCTCAAAAAGCATTTAATAACAAACCTTTAATAGCCTAGCATGCACTCTGGCTGGCACTGTCTTCCATTGCTTCCCCGACGTTCAGACACTCCCCTCACTGATAAAAACTAGACCCTACGGTGTCGGATTACTTGCGTCGCCATGGATGTCGCTTGCCGTAAAGAAGTTTACTAGATATCGTAACACCTAGATTTGGACCTCCAGCTCTTCCGCACCCCAAATAATAAAAAAGTCCAAATGGCGGGCAAACAATATGGTGGACATAGGTGCTCCCAATGGCAAAGTTGTAGAGCACATTCAGATGCATCGGTCGATGAAGGTTTGTGTTGATCTGACTTACGGTGTGGGAGTTATGACCTTTTCAACATAACCCTTTGTTATAGCGCCACCATCTGGCCGACATAGGTGATTTTTAGTGCCTGAGTAGTGGGGGGCCACAGGAACCCACCTGCCAAATTTTGTTGCTCTAGGACTTATGGTTGCTGAGCCTCAGACACTTTTAGCGGAGAAAAATAATAAGAATAATAATAATCCTAACAAATACAATAGGGTTCCACCAGCTTCGCTGCTTGGACCCCTAATAATCCTAACAGATACAATAGGGTTCCACCAGCTTCGCTGCTTGGACCCCTAATTAAAGCCGCAAGCGGCGTTGGGAGGGGCCCAAGCATTGCCACTATCGTGCCCCCAATGGAGCGATTTTAACCCTCTGGGGTCGAGAGCTCCGCCGGCGGAGCTCGACAAGATGAAATTAACTTTCGTTTCTATTTGGATGATTAACGTCACGTGCTGTTATCATACAGGCGCAACAAAAACATTGACAGAAACCTTAGAATCGCGACTTTCCAATGCGCCCATTGGCAAATAATATGAATTGTTTTAAAATGTTTAAATTTGAGTAATTAGACCATGTATGCTTCGTTAAACTTTACTCATTACTATGTGAATTTCGCTCAGCAGGAAGTCCGCCCAAATCGCATTCACATGTTAACAACATTATAATTGCTCTCCATAGAAGGAGACTAAAGGAGGGGCGATGCGAGATCCATGTGAGAAATTCCAAGTCTGCGAAAGCGGGATAGAATGTCAAAGTGTCGCCTAATTCACTTCTTTTGAGGTGAACATTTCGCTTAATTTTGGAAAATGGTCCGTCCGGAAGCCGACACTGATGAAGAGCGGTGTCATTTCGAACAGCGAACTGATCCAGCTGACGATCAACGTCATGCGCAAGTATATTTCTTATGATCATATTGGTAAATATGTGTACTGTATTGCAACGTATCTGTGTGTTTGTAGGAATATCCAGCAATATGCGCGTTTGTAAATTCCCACACTACGAACGATTCGAACTATTGCCTCTCAAAATTATAGGCTAGGCTCTCTGCGTCTGGTTGTGTTAGAAGTATCAGGTAGACTGTACGTTTTTCGATCATATTGGTAATAAATAGCCCGTGGCGTGGCTAGGATTCTAAAACTGATGTCCTCAATATTAGCATACTCTAAGTAAATTCGGGAAATAGCAATATAATAACCACTTAGCTGAACAGACCTAGTCTACTTCAGATTGATGCATTGTTATTGATGAGTTGCGTGTAGTTGAGCTGGAATATCAATGTTTATTTAGTTAAGCTAATGTTGTTTCGTTGATAGCTTGCATTATTTGTAAATGTGTGCTGTATTACATTCTCTGTGTGTTTGTAGGAATATTCACTAATGATTCTTTGTTTGTATATGATGTAACCATGTCACATTTCAAGTTCTGTTTTCATTAGTTAGTGGTTTGCCCCTTTTTTGTAAAGCACATATAATTTTCACCTGTTGAAGGGAATGTGCTGTATAAATAAAGTTTGATTTGATGTCACATTTCCTAACAATTTTGTTTTTATCATATTTACAGAGATGCTGATCAGGAAACACAGCCTAGTTCACCACTAGCTAAGAGGCCACACAAGTGTTGCAAGAGTACACCAGTCTCATCTCATCGTCCATGCGTATTGTTTGCTTCAATAAATGTTCTGAAAATCAAAAGATGTCTTTGTTTCTGTCTTCTAAATGGCTCACTGAGTCTTTGTCTTAGTGGTGGGGAGGCATGCGGTCAGGTGTGAATAGCCTACTTAGCTGACAGGTCGCCCTACCCAATGCATATTCATTACAGAAAGGCCATTTGCCCTCCCATTCTCACCTGGTGTTGAAAAATAGTAGTCACAACACTAACTTTTAGCAATTTATTTTATATTTCTCATTGGATTTGCTAAAATATTTAGTCATCATTTGATACCCAAGACCTTGATGAACACATTTCAGTGACCAAAAGTCTTAGTCACAATTGTTTAGTGTGTTTTATTACAACATTCCTGTGCATGTTCAAAACTACTGTTTACAGTTTGCGTGTTTTTAGAGCAGTTTACAATCCACACATGATTATGACCTACTTACTGCTGCCATATTATTGCAGCTGAGTTTGTGCTGAAAACAAAGATGTGAAACACTTTGGAATCACTGTATATAAAGTTGATGAAATTTACACAAATGTCAGAGCATCGCACAATCACCAGTGTGCCTCATTTTACCCTTAGAGGGTTAAAATGGCTTTGTCCTCATGATCATATACCTTCACCCACCATATCTACTGAATATCATGATCAGCAATGAATTGGAATGTGTGTCTGACGTAGTAAAATATTGATGACTTATGGCCAATTTTGTGCTAAGAGACGCTGTCGGATGACTTAGTTGCGTCACCATGGATGGGTCCTGGCCGCTTCCCGTAAAGCCTTTACTATGTCGTAACACTTAGATAGCATGTCGTAACAGTTAGATGGCCCGGCGTGTACGTAGAGCTACAGTTAGATGGCCCGGCGTGTACGTAGAGCTGCAGCGCTTCCATGCTGCAACTAAAAAATGCATCAGACTAGTGTTGTCACGATACCAAAATTTTGACTTTGATACCGATACCAGGTTTAGCATCACGATACTCGATACTGAAATGATACTGATTCAATACTTGGTACCTAACGATACTGAAATTACCTTAATAGATCAGAAACGTAATGTCCACAAGGGTTGACCTCATTTTCGAATTCACGGTTTATTAAAAACCTGGTTTATTAACAACCTTTAAGTTTAAGCCTGTTCAACATATTAATAAGCATAGGCCTATAGTGTTACAACACTAAACAATAAAAAAGTATATTAAATATATTTTAAAAATTAAAGTTGTAAACTAAATGATCTTTAAACCAGTCTTTCACTTTTAAATAAATCTAAAAACAGCATATTTTAATAACAATACAGCATCTTCCTATAATAAAATATTTCCAAATTAGAACACCTATTGCTACTGAAGTGAACTGAGTCGAAGCTTGCGCTGTATCAACGAGGTGAGTGCACAAGCGCAAGTCACCTCACTTGGCAACCTTAGTTGGTACTGACATCTAGCGAAGATTCTGACAAATTATACTTTTCATTCTCTCAATCAGTAATTCGGGAGACACATTTCCCTGGCTTTTACATTTGACACAAAACTACCGAACGTCGGAAAATTTTAATAGCGAACCGTTTCTTTTTTTTTTTAGTACCGAAAAAGTGCTGAAGTTTCGGTATACCATGCAACACTACGTCAGACACGTTCCAATCCATTGCTCAGCTTAGCAGAGAATGCACATTTCAGAGCGCCTCAGAGACAGATAGAATAATAATACATATTTCAAATAATACGACATTGAAAAAAAAAAGAAACAAAAACCAAATATCAACTCGCCATCCCTGCTACCTACATGCTGCGCGCAGAGTACCTTATTATTTATTTCGACATTGGCAGACTACAGCATAAATTGCGTCTTTTGTTTTTATTCAATATTAGTAATTGCAGCAAGAAACTGCAGCTGTAGAAACAGGAAAGTTTGTTATATTATGGTAGCAACAGAACGAAAAGGACTATGTATAAGCTATACCGTCATTATTTTATTATACCAGCATGTTTTCGCGCATTTGCAGAGAAACTCAAATACTATCAATAAAAATGGTTTAGTTATTTCTCAGCATAATGACGGATGAGGATGGGACGATATGAAAAGAATTTTTAACCGTCCACCACGTTCTAGCAATGTTCCAACACTCTCATCATCACTGTTGCATGCATCACAAAAACTACTAGACTAACGCTTACATTACAGTGTGAAATATCCACATTATATAATACCACTAACCTATTTAAAGACACTCAATTTAAAAAATAACGTATATAACCGAACTATTTTGAGCAGTGATACTTACATAGCAATATGACGTTTTATCTGTGTTCAGTCGTATAGAGACAGAGACAGTAAATCAATGACAAAGTCCTATCCGCTTCTGTTTTGCTCCAGAAAACAATGTCAGATAGGTCTATCAGCAAAGATATAGCTTAGCTATGCTGCGAAGTCCTCAATAATAATAGTACTCTCCAAGAAATTATGAAAAATCGTTGACAACGTTTCGTTAGGTGCAGCGCCTGCTATGCCCCAGAGTGAATGCGCAAGTGAATGCAATAAGAAATTTTTTGGTTATGCTGACCGATAAAACGTTATTCCAAAAGCAAAATCAACCATGTTATACATCGTTAGAAAGCTTATACTCTCCCCTACTGAATAAATGAATTGTCAATCAAGCCAGGCTGCACTAAAAAGGGCGACAACGCCATAAACAAGTGTGGTATTACGCACAGCTATTTCTGAAGGTACCCAGGCATCACAGATGTGCGTATATTTCACAAAGGCATTGTCCAAGACAATATACGACCACTCAGCCTCAAAACTGACATCTCTACGCGTAAAACCAATGGTAAGGTTGTATATTTCTTCAATATTTAGTCCCAGATATTGACTGGTATCATTTTTTAAAACGTTGTCTCGTTTATTTCGTTACTCAGTGAGCAGCGTTTTCACTGCCGTATTGGCATATCTTAGGGCTATTGTCAGGTTTATCTTGTTGCTATGGCAGAATACGATTTTTGAGTGGAGAAAGAATATATTTATGAATGCCCAGACAAATAATATTGTCCAGTATGAAGTTCAGACCCTCGCCTCACTGATAAAAACTAGACCCGACGGTGTCGGATTACTTCGTTGCGTCGCCATGGACGTCTCCTAGCCGCTTGCCGTAAAGGAGTTTACTAGATGTCGTAACACTTAGATTTGGAGCTACAGCTCTTCCACACCGCAACTAATAAAAAAGTCCAAATGGCAGGCAAACAATATGGCGGACATAGGTGGTCCCAATAGCAAAGTTGTAGAGCACATTCAGATGCATCAGTCGATGAAGTTTTGACTTATGGTGTGGGAGTTATGACCTTTTAAGGTATGACCTTTTGTTATAGCGCCACCATCTGGCCGACATAGGTGATTTGTAGTGCCTGAGTAGCGGGGGGCCATAGGAACCCACCTACCAAATGTGGTTGGTCTATAACTTATGGTTGCTGAGCCTCAGACATTTTAATGGAGAAAGCTTCCACGCCCCAACGAAAAAGTCAAAATGGCGGGCAAACAATATGGCAGACATAGGTGGTGCCAAAAGCAAAGTTGTAGAGCACGTTCAGATGCATAGGTCGATGAAGTTTTGTGTTGATCTAACTTATGGTGCGGGAGTTATGGCCTTTTACACAAGACCCTTTGTTATAGCGCCACCATCTGGCCGACATTGGTGATTTTTAGTGCCTGAGTAGTGGGGGGCCATAGGAACCCACCTGCCAAATTTGGCTGCTCTAGGACTTATGGTTGCTGAGCCTCAGACACTTTTAGCGGAGAATAATAATAATAATAATCCGAACAGATACAATAGGGTTCCACCAGCTTCGCTGCTTGGACCCCTAATAATCCTAACAGATACAATAGGGTTCCACCAGCTTCGCTGCTTGGACCCCTAATAATAATCCTAACAGAAACAATAGGGTTACACCAGATTTGCTGCTTGGACCCCTAATTAGTTGCTAGTAGTTTGTGATAATTACTATCTGCCAGGTAACATATACAAATGTTTTCATGTCATTTCTTAAGAGTAGGGTGAACTGATGGATATTTTCATTTGAACAAATTCAATAATATAGGCCATGTCTGACAGAATGGTTTAATTTAGGATAGTTTACTGAGTTCGACACCATAAATACCATTTTCCTTACACCCCCCTTCCCCCATCCAGACTGTTCTTGGGGCCATTACATGTTTTCTGGTGGTTAGGTCACCAGTAGCCTCGCGAGCCAGTCTCTTTTTTAACTTCGTTCAACAGAGCCTGGTCGATGTCTTGACGTTCTAGGCATAAACGAAGGAGGCAACCTCCCTGGGATAGTTGTATTTCCCCAACCAATCAGTGTTTTGGCCAGGCGTGGTCTGAAACGTGCACTGGAAAACATTACCGGAGGCAAACTTTTCCACAGACTCGCATCAGTTCGCTACTATTTGGGGAAAGTGATTGTATTGATTGTAACAGACAAACAATCAAAACCACTGCTTCTTCTGGCCATTTTTCTGGGTATTTATTTGATAGCAGACTGCACACCGTAGACCACGCTTGAAAAATTTAACTTTTGGCAAATCCTGTAGGCAAGCAAGCAAGTTCATCTCTGTTCGATGACAGCGAATCCAAACATACGTGCTGAAGGTCCTTCAATGAAGTCACGCCATGTATTTGGCAAGTCTGTGATTTAACAGAATTAAAATCTTCGAATTTGTCCATAATTCTGTTTTTAGCAGATAATTTGGGTTAGCTCGATAGCTTTGTCCGTTTCGCTGGTGTGTTTCAGTCGGGACTTAGATTGCAGCACATGGCACGTATGGAACAGAGGGAGTGTCGGGGCGGGGGGGGGGAGAACCGGCACACTGAGACAGACAGTTTGATTAACCAATAGGGAAGCTGCCACTGAGCCTCCTCTCTTTTGCCCCAGAAAGTACATGCATTCGTCCAGACTAGGTCACCAATAAAACCTAGTATGAAAAATGATATTTTTACATGTAAATCTTAAAGATCGTGTCTACAGTGTGGTATAAAGCATTTCAGTTTTATGAATGGGTGTTTTTGTTTTTTTGGTGAAAAGGGGGACAAGCACTTTGTTGAATTCCCCAACTGCAACTCAATTTTGAAGCTGCGGGGCAGCTAGATTAGAAACGATTACAGACGTTTTGGCATGTATAACATTTTAAGAGTACATATTTCATTAAATGTTGCATCCCATAACAATTTATACAACAAAATGTGTACAGTATATTAGTATTATTCTACAAATACCACTAAAAATTGGTTCACGTTCTTGAAGGCATAAGATAATCACACCCTTAAAGTAGCATAGACAGACAGTGTGTTTCCCTCTGATGAGTGATTACAAAGAAGATGCCACTAAGCGACTAAATTTTAGAGTCCAGACCTGAATCCCATCGAGAATCTGTGGAGGGAACTAAAGACCAGAGTGATGGCAAGGAAGCCTTCCAACCTCAAGGACCTGGAGATCTTCACAAAAGAGGAGTGGTCCAAAATCCCAGTAGACATGCAAAAAGCTTGTAGGCAATTATAAGAACCGTTTGGCTGCTGTGAAGGCAAATCAATGCTTTGCCACTGATTACTGAGAAAGGGTATGAATAATTTTGGACATGGCATTTTTTGTAAAAATGTTTAAAAAAAAAACAGAAATAGGTAACATTTTTCATTAATATCTCTAACACAATGTCTTATCATCTTTTGTCACCTTCGTATGTCATTTCCAGCCAGAAGAAACCTATTTGTCAAATAAAAATTCACTATAACTCAAAATTTGGCATGGGTATGAATAATTTTGGTGGGTATTTTTAACTGAAAGAAATATTCTTATGCACGGGTATATTCTCACTTCGTTCCTAACATGTCTAAATGCTACAATTAATGCTATTGTGTCGAAAGGTGTGCAAATATAAGGATACATGTGTGAATGTGTGAAGGATTGCACACACACTTGGGTGAATGCATAATAAGTGTATGTCTGTGGGTGTACCATCTCCTTTTTCACTTATTTTATTTGTTTTACCCAAGCGCCAACAACTCACCTCTATTAGTGAAGCCTTTTACCCCAGTGGCTACAGAGTGAACTGCAATGTCTGGTTGCGACAAAAAAAAAAGAAAGTCACTAAATTTTTTACACAAGAAATGATGGTTTCACTAGTTAATCCCATCCCTTGTAATGTCTCCCCTGGGTCTGATTTTTTAAAATAATTCTGCCAAAATTCCCAAATCTGGGTTAATTTCAGTGCATGCAATGTGGCTTGTCCGACTACAGTATGACCACATAAGGATTTCCCCATCCTCGCAGCCCGCAGAGTGCTTCAGTGGCAGGTGTGATGCTGTGTCGTTTTATTCCAATTAGCTAGCTACATACGATCTCACCATTTTAAGTCCAAGGTCCAAAAATGTTGTGTGCTGCGTTCAACTGTACTAGACTAACCGCTATTCTAAGGATTATTCTCTCCAGTTCTTATGGTTAATACATTTGAGACATTTTCAGATAAACAAGGTTCTATGTCAAAACGCGATTTTTGACCATTTCAGGGTTTCAGCTGATTCTCATAAAGTCTCGTCTTTTATAATTTGTATATGTTGTTGGTGAAATCAGATTTGTAAGCCGTTTTGAAGCTTCTCTAAGAAGGCAAGCTAGGGGGATCTTAAAGCTTATTATCTTGCTATCAATCTATCTGTCTATCTAGCTAGCTAGTTCTTGTGATATATCAGTCTAGCTATCTAGATATGTTATCTGTCTATATAGCTAGTGATCTATTTTATTTATCTACGTAAATATCTAAACACTAAACATATCTTGCACAATTAACTTTTTAAATGTTATGACAGTTGGTAATTCATTGTTGATGTTGCCCATATGCTCATTGTTGTAGTATGGGGACTTTTTGTAGTTCAATATAATCATATATTTTTAATTTTCCAGTGCATAAGTCTTTGTCCCAAAAACATCCAGGGATGTGGAATACCCACAAGTTACCGATATCTGGCTAAATAACAGCGTTTCAGCATGGTAGTACATAGAGGGGTCCTCTCGCTACAAACTCTTGACTACGGTTCTGTGGTTGCACCATAGACCATATAAAAATAGCTAGGTTATTGACATAACATTCAAATGTTTACAAGTGTTTGTGTAACATTTTTCACCTGAAATTACCGCTGGTCTGTATGGTACCCTCAATACAAGTCAGCGAGATCTGGCTAAATATCAGCGTTTCAGCACGGTTGTAGTAGGAGGACCCTCTTGCTATGAGCTGTTGATTACGGTTCTGTGGTTGCACGGACACGCTTGTATTCCAGACGTGGGTGTGTCTCATTACCATGTAAGGTAGTCGGGGTGGAGTTTCCCATAGTCGTGGACTCCACTCTTTCACTCCACTGTGCTTGCTTTGGTTGCAAGCGGCAACGGCTGCGCCCTAGTTTGGGCTTCATGCGCCAGTGAGCACTAACCATAGCGAATCAGTGGGTGACATCATAATCACTTCGTCCATATTTTTATACGATCTACTTTCTCATCATAATTTAATGCAGCTGTAGACCTATTGAATGTGATCTGGTGTCTTACAATGCTGATTCGATGTTTACCAGTTAACAGATGTTGGTATTGTTATCACCTTGTTTTAATGGCTGGTGAGGGTGCTGCCTCTTTTAGACGGCATTATAGTTCTTAGTTCTCAGTTGGTTGTCCAATAGTGGACTTATCAGCAATGTCGAGGGGTAAAGTATCTCTTCACTTTTCCTCGATTTATTTTGTGTTTTTTTATGGTTTAGGTTTTTTTGTTTTGAGGAGTGCTATTTTAGAGATCCAGGCCACCATAACCTGTCTGTTGATGTGAGAATGTTCCATATTTCTCCATTAGCTAAGACATGACTGATCTCAACTTAATTTCTATCAATGCCAGGGGACTTAATATCCCGCATAAAAGGACCACTAATCTAGAATCTTTGAGTAAGAAAAATGTTGATTTTGCCATGGTCCAGGAATCACGTTTCCTCCGTAAGAATGCCGGTCGTTTTGCAAATAAGTTTTATCACCCTACTGCTTTTTCGTCTGCTTCTACGAAACCAAGGGTGTGATGGTAGTTTGTAAGCGTAAGATGAAATTTGATTTCATTGGTTCCTGGGCAAATACAGATGGGCGGGGTTGCCATTGCTAAGACTCGTTTAGATAGGATGAACATCTGTCAGGAGTTGCGGCCTGGATCCCGGGGGGAATGGGTGGTGGGGGTAGGGGGGGGGTCCCTAATTAGGATGGTTGTTTTTTTTTCTTTCTTTTTTCTTTTCCTTTTGTTACTACTATTTTTGATCACAAAAGAAACACATTTAAGGATCTTTTTGTTCAAACGAGTTCTCTGACTCAGCCACCAGAAAACATGTACACTGGCAGCAGGTCATAGCTAGCTGTGGCTATTCGAGCTGCTGGGGATTCAGAATACAGAGGCGGCCCATGTCTCCTTATCATCATAATTACAAACTAGAAATACCGCCTTGTATGCCTCCGCCAAGGCAAAAACGTGTTTTGTGAGGTCACAGTGACCTTGACCTTTGACCACAAAAATCGAATCAGTTCATCCTTGAGTCCAAGTGGACGTTTGTACCAAATTTGAAGAAATTCCCTCAAGGCGTTCCTGAGATACCGTGTTCACGAAAATGTGACAGACGGACGGACGGACAACCAGAAAACATGCTGTCGCGGAGGCATAAAATCACCTATTCGTAAAACTAAAATGCTAAACTAAAAATATTATTTTTCAATCGAGGTTTAGCTGTCTAAATATTTTATAGGGCTTCGTCCCCAAAATTTTACAATCAGGATGATGTCAATACAGCGATTGGCTACAATTTGAATAACATTTCATTTCAGCAAAACAAAATCCCTTCTGGGGTTATTTTGAATAAGACAGCGAGCATTGGTTTTTTTGGTGCCATTTTGCTTCTGAAATGGCTGTAGAATTCCCTCAGGACGCTGGCAGCTGTAATGTTTTTAGGACACCTAAATACACGAACGAATCAATAAATAACCGATTAACATTTGAAACATTTCACAGTGGTTTTTGTTGTGGTGAAATGAGTAATAATACCTTCAATGTCGTTAGATTTTTTAAAATGACCCCACTCATTTTGGTGAAGCGTTAAGTGCAGGCACAAATGCTCCTAAACAAAGTTTGCATAATTATTCCTGATTTCTAAAGTTAAAAAGTAACATCACTGAACTATCAGTGTACTTTTAAAATGTTTTAATTGCTATATCTACTCTGATTTTGTACATTTCCTTGTTAAATGACCTGTTAATGTGAGCCCAGATATCAATTTCATTTCATGTTTGTGTGTGGAACTCCCACTGTGATTACATTGCAGGCAGAACCTTCAACCTCCCTAATGAGGTTGACCTCCCCATTAGAGTCTTACACAGGTTTAATATGGCAGACTGTTATGACAGGAGTTAACGGATCCATAAAAATATTTCAATGGTGGCTATGCTGACCACTGTCCTAAAGTATGCCAGCTGATACCAGCCCAATATTAGCTGGAACCTATTTTTTCCCCCAAATCACAGAGGTAAGTGTTCCTCTAAAGATGGTGAGTCACCCCAAAATGCAACTCGGCATGACGTTGACTGGAATTTCTCAATGCAGAATGATGGAAGCTGTCCTTATGAGGAAAAATTACACTCCGTTGCCCCCTACTGCCGGAAACCCGCAAGTATTTCGCTCTGGCCAGCAGAACTTCTGCTGTAGAAAGCATCAAATGAAACTCCAAAACCATTGTACACCTCCAATTGCACATTTGTGAAATTTTTTTTCTAAAATTAGTTTATATGGCTTTCTGCATAAATGTTTAAAGTATTTGCTATCCAATTGTATTACATAAACTAGGAATTAGTCCCTGACAGGAGACACCACTCAAGGGCAATTTATCTTGAATAAATTAAAAATTAAAAATTTTACTGTATACTTACTACAGAAAAATATTCTAAGTGGATGGATGATAGTCTGCACTCAAACATTTCTGACTATTGTTATTTTTAAGTTTCAGTCTAGGCCATGCAGTTCTATTATTTTA
This sequence comes from Anguilla pacifica, assembly GCA_039654925.1. Lineage (NCBI taxonomy): Eukaryota > Metazoa > Chordata > Actinopteri > Anguilliformes > Anguillidae > Anguilla > Anguilla pacifica. The sequence goes on along the minus strand of CM077290.1, from coordinate 30,212,919 downwards.
TTAACCATTTATAAAGGTAAATTTGACTCAAATACACAATGTCTAAATTATGCATTGCTGTAAATCACAAAGCAATCATGTATTTCACTACAAAGCAACTGTTTTGACTCAAGAAACTCACTTCTGCATCATATTCGAGTGGGAATTACAAGCTTTTCATCAGTACAAGGGTCTAAAATATCTAGTGGTCCAGAAACATATCCACAATCTCTCCAAAAATGAATAAAATGCTTTTTGTCCACTATAAAGCATATAAATGTGCCCCTTAGGAAGGTTTAAAATGAAACATTGATATTACATTTAAAAGTAATATAAAAACATTGTACACAGTGCCTAAATCATTAACTCTCATGTTTCTGTACACTACAGTATGTAATGTTTTCTTGTATGGGGAGTGTGTGACAATATTTTTGCATTATTTTTACATCTGATATCATTGTTTCATCTTAAACCTTCATAAGGGGCTCATGTATATGCTTTATAATGAACAAAAATCATTTTATTCAATTTTAGAGAGATTTTGGATATGTTTCTGGACCCCTAGATATTTTAGACAACTGTACTGACTGAAAGCTTGTAATTCCCCATGCAACAGTGATTTTCTTGAGTCAAAACAACTGATTTGTAGTGAAATATGTGAATATATAGTGATTTACAACAATGCATAATTTAGACATTTTGGATAGATTTGGAGATGCTGGGTACACTGCTTAGTTTTTGCTTCATTCATCTATAGTAGTTCTACATATCCATCCTTAGATTTTATGAACTTGTGGTCAAGAAGTTTTTGATATAGCACATGTATAGTTTAACCTCCTGTATATATGCAATCTCTCAGTATTTCATTGCAAACTTAAAAAGTGTAAATTTATTTTTGATTTTTTGTTAAAACAATTGCATTTGTAGCACTTTATTTCTTCCAAAATTATGAATATAAACTAATCTGCGTTAGTATTGTAAATTGTACAAATGTCTTGCTTCATTTAAGCCATTTTTCAAGTCTCTGTGGTGTTCACATCTGGAGTTATAAGGCTTTAAGTAGGCTCCCCCTTAAATGGGCAAGGATTGGCAAGATTTGGCTTGTGCTCTAAGGGGTTAAGAAAGCCATATTGGTGCAAAATCAGTGCACAATCCACATAGAAAAAGTCTATTTTCATTCCAGCTCAAAAATTCACTATATCGGCCACCATATCGGTAATTGGTGAATTTTTCCCCTATAAAATCGGTATCGGTATCGGTCCCATATCGGTCGAGCTCTAGTAGTAAACATGGCAATGATGACAAAGCGCAAGTCCTGGTTCCAGTGATCTGCCGAACAGGAGGCAAAACAAGTGGAGGATTGGAAAGACAAGAGTATCTCTATGACGTGTCTTCCAAATTATACCACGATTGAGTGGAAAAGGAAAAGTGGACAGAAATCACCAAAGCCCTCAAAATTCCTGGTTGGTAGCATATTTGCTATGCTTCGATAATAGCTACCTAGCTATACATTAGCTGGATATTGTAAAACAAATATGGTGGCCAAAAGCTGTTGCCAGAGATCCACTGCCCATCTGGTTACAGCCTTCCTCTTTTCTTCTTTGTGTGTTTCTAACAGGAAGGGGAAACTCCAAAGGAATCCTGTTGGAGTCTTATGTGTGAAGCTGCATGATTCCCAGTCTTTACAGAATCCTAAGATGTGTACACCTCTGAGACTAAAAACCCATAAATTGTTGTTAAATGTGAGTGCGTCAGACTTTAGTTGGCTAGAAGTCGTCTAGTGTATGGGAGGCACTAGTCTACCGTGTGTCCGTTTTTATTTCTTTAACGTTTATTTTGGTACAACATGTTGTACATTGCAAGATTTAAGTCTGATTAAGAACCTGTTTTCACTGACAACATTACCGTAATGGTGGAAGGACAGCTCAGCGACAACTCTGCTGACAGGGCCTGTAAAACCTTTAATTACAACAACTGACCAGGAGGGGAATCGTGATCCCAGCCCGCTAGAATCTATGTTGTCGTACTTTATTTCTGCCAGCATTCGGCAATATCATTAAAATGTTCTAGGCCTAGCCTATAGGCTACAAATCACACTGTAAGCTATGTTAAAAATGACAGTTTCCATCCAAAACCGTCACAAAACTGCGAAAAATGGAGGAAATCACAGAATCTGCGACATAGGCTACTTCCATGGCAAACACCCAACCATACATTGAATTGATTATAATGCCCCCCCACCCCCCGGCATATTTTTACATTTTTGTATTTTCTGGCCGCCATAGCCCAACACAAATGAAATTTTCTGTAGATAAGTCAGTTTATCAAAGCCCTGGAACGAGAACACGAGTACTCCAACGAAATCTGAATGCCCATCCCAAGTATGTATCTGTGTGGGGGCATGTGCAAATGTGACAGGTGCTGGTGTTTTGGTCCTCAAGTAGGGCAAGGTCATTTTTTGGTTTTTTACAGATTATGAAAGTGTAGATTATAAGCTTTCAAATGATGTGTCATACATTGAAATCTGAAAATAGTTGAAGAAGATATGCTTATTTGAATGTTGGTACTCCTAAAATCAAGTAGCAGAGAAAATCCCCTTGAAAGATCTTGAACTTTTCACACTTCTCACAGGGATAATGGGTGGGAGCAATAGCTAGTTAACTCCACCCCAACCACTCCCCCACTAGAGTACCTGTCAATCCTTGCCCATTTAGGTGTTACCCTATTTAAAGCTTTATAACTCCAGATGTGAACACCGCAGAGACTAGAAAAATGTCTTAAATGAAGCAATACATTTGTACCATTTATAATACTAGCTTAGATTGCTTTATATTCATAATTGTGACAGGTGCTGGTGTTTTGGTCCGCAAATAGGGCAAGGTCATTTTTCAGTTTTTTACAGATTATGAAAGTGCAGATAGTAAGCTTTCAAATGATGTGTCATACATTGAAATCTGAAAAGGTTTTAAGAAGATATGCTTATTTGAATGTTGGTACTCCTAAAATCAAGTAGCAGAGAAAATCCCCTTGAAAGATCTTGAACTTTTCACACTTCTCACAGGGAGATAATGGGTGGGAACAATAGCTAGTTAACTCCACCCCAACCACTCCACCACTAGAGTACCTGTAAATCCTTGCCCATTTAGGGGTTACCCTATTTAAAGCTTTATAACTCCAGATGTGAACACCAGAGACTAGAAAATGTCTTAAATGAAGCAATACATTTGTACCATTTATAATACTAGCTTAGATTACTTTATATTCATAATTTTGTAAGAAATAAAGTGCCACAAATGCAATGGTCAAGGCAAAAAACCTAAAATGAATTTGCTCCTTTTTTTAGTTCGCAATGAAATACTGTGAGATTGCAGGTTATAGTATACATGTCCTGGATCAAAAACTTCTTGACCACAAGTTCACTAAATCTAAGGGTGGATATGTAGAACTACTAAAGCTCTATGAAGCAAAAACTAAGCAGTGTACCCAGCATCTCCAAATCTACCCAAAATGTCTAAATTATTAACACTGGTCTAAAATAGCTAAGGGTCCAGAAACAAATCCAAAATCTCTCCAAAAAGGAATATAATGCTTTTTGTCCATTGTAAAGCATATGAGCCCCTTACGAAGGTTTAAGATGAAACACAGATATAATTTAAACATTACATAATACCACTAACCTATTTAAAGACACTCAATTTCTAAAATAGCGTATATAACCGAAATATTTTGAGCAGTAATACTTAGATAGCAATGATGAAATCTTATCTATGTTCAGTAGATGGGGACACAGACAGTAAATCAATGTCAGGTAGGTCTATCAGCAAACATATGGCTTAGCTATGCCCAGAAGTCCTCAATAATCACGGTATTTTCCAAGGAATTACGAAAAATCGTTGACAATTTTTCGTTAGGTGCGACGTCTTTTAATGCTACCATGTATAGAGCGAATGCCGTGGTAAGAAAATGTTCGGTTACGCTAACCTATAAAACGCTATTCCGAAAGCAAAATTAGACATGTTATACATCGTTAGAAAGCTTATACTCTCACCTATGATTGCGCGTCCGCCATTGTAGCAACCTCGCAGAGTAAACAAACATAGGCTACTACCATACGGCTTTATTTATGGGCGGTGGCTTGACCGAAACAAAGTGACAATAGCCAACGAAATCAAACATGCTAATTAAACTGCACCCCCATCACGCCTCCAAAACCCGGCTGTAAGAATCACTAAAACAAGCCGACTTTGCTGACAAATTATAAGTATTTAGTGACCCTAAAAATGTTGTTTATTCTATTGAGTGCCTTCTTCAACACTTTAACTTTCGTAATATGAAAAAAAGGAAAATAGTAAAAAAAAATTTTAAAAACCTTTTTTGCCTCCTAGCGCGATTTCAAGATTTCCGACTTGCGGACCTTTTCTCCAGCACCCGTCACAATTTTGTAAGAAATAAAGTGCCACAAATGCAATGGTCAAGGCAAAAAATCGAAAAAGAATTTGCTCCTTTTTTAGTTCGTAATGAAATACTGGGAGATTGCAGGTTAAAGTATACATGTCCTGGATCAAAAACTTCTTGACCACAAGTTCATAAAATCTAAGGGTGGATATGTAGAACTACTAAAGATCTATGAAGCAAAAACTAAGCAGTGTACCCAGCATCTCCAAATCTACCCAAAGTGTCTAAATTATTAACACTGGTCTAAAATAGCTAAGGGTCCAGAAACAAATCCAAAATCTCTCCAAAAAGGAATATAATTCTCTTTGTCCATTGTAAAGCATATGAGCCCCTTATGAAGGTTTAAGATGAAACACAGATATAATTTAAACATAATGCAAAAATATAGTCACACAATGCTGCACAGTACCTAAATGTGTAATAATTAACTCTTGTATGGGAATGGGACGATATGAAAACAATTTTCAGCCGTCCACCACGTTTTGGCAATGTTTCAACCCTCTCCTCATCACTGTTGTATGCGTCACAAAAATTATTACACTACTAACTAACGCTTACATTACAGTGTGAAATATCCAAATTACATAATACCACTAACCTAATTAAAGACACTCAATTTCTAAAATAACGTATATAACCGAAATATTTTGAGCAGTAATACTTACATAGCAATGATGAAATCTTATCTATGTTCAGAAGATGGAGACAGAGACAGTACATCAATGACAGTTCTATCCGCTTCTGTTTTGCTCCAGAAAACAATGTCAGGTAGGTCTATCAGCAAACATATGGCTTAGCTATGCCCAGAAGTCCTCAATAATAATGGTATTTTCCAAGGAATTACGAAAAATCGTTGACAATGTTTCGTTAGGTGCAACGTCTTTTAATGCTACCATATATAGAGCGAATGCCATGGTAAGAAAATGTTTGGTTACGCTAACCTATAAAACGCTATTCCAAAAGCAAAATTAGACATGTTATACATCGTTAGAAAGCTTATACTCTCACCTACTGATTGAGCGTCCGCCATTGTAGCAACCTCACACAGTAAACAAACATACCACCACATGCCTTTATTTATGGGCGGTGGCTTGACCGAAACTAAGTCTCAATAGCCAATGAAATCAAACATGCTAATTAAACTGCACCCCCATCACGCCTCCAAAACCCGGCTGTAAGAATCACTAAAACAAGCCGACTTTGCTGACAAATTATAAGTATTTAGTGACCCTAAAAATGTTGTTTATTCTATTGAGTGACTTCTTCAACCCTTTAACTTTCGTAATATGAAAAAAAGGAAAACAGTAAAAAAAAAAAATTTAAAAAACCTTTTTTGCCTCCTAGCGCAATTTCAAGATTTGCGACTTGCGGACCTTTCCTCCAGCACCCGTCACATATGTGTGAGTGTGTAGAGTGCGTATGCATGTGTGCGTAAGGCACCTGCAGGTTCTTCTTGCGGTGGAACACAATGCTCTTAGCCTTGACCTTACGGTCCTTGATGTCCACCTTGTTGCCACAGAGCACGATGGGAATGTTCTCACACACGCGCACCAGGTCACGGTGCCAGTTGGGTACATTCTTGTACGTTACCCTTGAGGTAACATCAAACATGATAATTGCACACTGAGCTAGAGGCAGAGAGGAGAATAAAAAGAAGGAAGGGGGGGGGGGTTAGAGGGAAAGACAGAGAAAGTGCATTACACAATGACCAGGCATGTTTATGCATGTAAACACACACACAAGGACTGCTCGATTGTGGAAAAAATTGTAATCAAGATTATTTTGGTCAATATTGAAATCACGATTATTTAACACGATTACTCATTGACTTTGGAAACATCATGCATTCATTGAACTTTTAAGAAAAACTTTTTAACAGTGGATTTCCTTGAACTTCAAATATAAGTCAAATGAAAAACAAATAAATAAAAAAATGTAAAAAAAAAAAAAAAAAAATTAGATAAATAATTAAAATAGATAATATATAAATATACATTTAAATAAATAATATAAAATTAGTAAAGAAAAAAATTGATAAAAGACCAACTATGTTGTAGTGCACTTCCACAACATACTGAAAACTACTAAACATATATTCAATATATAAAAATAATAAATAAAAATAAATTAGACCAAAATAAATTTGATCAAATATGTTGTAGTGTACTGCCACAACCTACTGAAAACTCCTAAACATATATTCAACAGACAAAACAAGAGCATCATTGTGAAACGGAATGCGGCACAATAGTTTTATCTGGATTATCTTGTTTTCATAATCGTTGGAAGCCAAAATCGTAATTGAAAATAAAATTTGATTAATCGCCCAGCCCTAACACACACACAGCCCTTTGCAGTCAGAACAGCTCAGAGACCAAGCACTACACATACAACAAAACAACTGACTGGTTTACTGACAGAATGATTGATAGATTGACTGACCCTGTATGTAGTATCCGTCTCTCAGCCCCCCAAATTTCTCCTGTCCAGCCGTGTCCCACACATTGAACTTGATGGCCCCTCGGTTTGTGTGGAAGAGCAGGGGATGTACTTCAACACCCAGGGTTGCTGAAACCAGAAGAGGGGGCATTAGAAAGACCAAAGGTGGCAAGACACAAACAATAAAACATATGAGTGACATCACACAAATTTCCTGCACAGACACAAGGTTCCCAAACACCAACAGCAGTAGTGATTACATTCCATTCCAGAACGATCAGCTGAGCTTGAATGTCTCAGTGAGGATCTCACACCCGGCACTTATTGACTTCAATATTCCCTGAAAAAGCAAACCCTTGTTCTAAATGGCGGGATTCCTAATGAAGCCATTTCCTCCCACACTTTTGCTTTGGTATTTATTACAGGATGCTGAAAGTGAGGTTAACACATCAAGGTAGAGTGCTCCATCAAATTAGAGCCCAGAAGGCAGAAAAAAATTAACCAATTTTATCAGTGATGGGTTATGATTAAAAAGTTGACTTACAGAAAATGTTATATAAGCAACTATATAAAATATCATATAATCTTATGGTAACTTGATAAACGTACTTCTGTGAGTGTACTTTTAAAAGTCTATATATCTAGGTGTATGCTGTTTCACCCCGTGCCATGTTCCTGTTGCAATATAAACTAGAGGAAATATATACCATATCTGCAGTCTATCAAGTGTTTTAGGGGGTTAGAGGACCTCTAGGCCTGCCCAGCCTTGGTACGGACTCCCTGATCCTAACTTATGATTGGCTAGTAATGGAATCTTTGCATATGGTGATTAAATTAATCTCATAGCCTGGAACGACAGTTCTTTGTCTCTGAAAACTATATAAACTCATTTTTGAAGATTGTACCTCTTCCCGACCAGTCGCATTATTAAATTATATAAAGGACCTCCTGACTCTGTAGTTTGTTATCTTTACCTTCAACACCATAACTTTTGTTAAGTTATTCCTACATCTGCATGAAATTAAATTACAGGATTTATTTTATTAGTGGGTGGATTCCCTTATCCAAACCAACTTGCAGCTTACTTTCATTTCAACCCAATAATCCAACTGGATATTAGATAATATTTTCAGAGAAATACATTTTGCTGGCCGTTTTCCCCTAAAACAGACAACACATAGCAAGTCAAGTGAAATAAATGTAGTCGTTTATTTACACCAAATATTTACTGTAACTGCAACCTGAGTTACAAGTCCAGTTCCACAACCATTATGCTACACTGCATTGGGTATTAGATTCACAATTATGAACAGGGGCAAGAAGGGGGTGGGAGATATGGTCGCTTACCAACATATTTCTTCTCAAACTCTCCTGTTAAGTGTCTCTTCACAAAGGTGGTCTTCCCTGTGCCTCCATCACCCACCAACACCAGCTAAGGAGGACAGAGTTCAGAGTGTAACAGATGAACAGATGCTCTTACAGAGGTCACAGGCACCACCTATAATTTTTCATCATTAATACTATTCAGTTTTACTCACAGTTACAGTGACTTTTCATATTTCATACTGGGAATAATATGCTATGGCTACCGTGAGCAGCAATGAACAGAACGTTCCAACAACATCGCAGTCATCACAGCAACATCAAGTATTAGACTACAGAGTTGTTAGAGCTGCACTAAGAAAGTTTTGTATGTGTAATAAGTAGGGGTGTGCATCTCTCCCTTATAAGACGATCCAATACATATCTAGATACATGGGTCACGATACGATTCAGGGACGATCCATTTTAATCACGTTGTCATATTGCTTACAGGGTTTTCCCTACCATAGAAAGGCTTAGGCACAGTGCCTAACTGATTTTGCGGAGAGCCTTAAGCCGAATGAACGTAAAAAGGCATTTAATGAAGGTAAAAATAACAGTGATGCGCTGACCAAAAAAAAAAAAAAACGGAGTGGTGGCTTAATGGTTTTAAACACTCCATGCTATGATGGAATTATGAATAGAAGTGGGTGATTGACGAGAATTTTTATGTTTTTATGCATGGTAGGTTAAATTCATTTACAGAATATAGCGTTTTTTTCCCCAAAGATGGTATTTCGCGAAATAATTGTTCCGCCGTGTTAACACATTACTACGGTTGTGGGTCAGGCACTCTTCACTGTAAAAATAAATTTTCGGATAGCGCTTCCGAATTGCTTGTGTCGAAAGTTCTGCAACAGAAACAGCGATAGATTTACCCACTAGCGACATCTGTCAAAAACGTAAACAAGTAATCCAGTTTTCACGGTGGGGAAAAAATTTTATGACAACGTTAGCCAGCGAAGCTAATTAGTTGATGTTACATAAAGATACCTCGACTGAACTAACGTTAGTATCTAACGTGGCTTGGTAGCTAAACAAAGTTAGGCTGTGTTCACACGTAACGTCTTTTTCTGATGAAAACCGCTGGTCAAAGCGTTTTTTCATATATATAAAAAAATAAAATGCTGTTCCAAAATATAGCCGAGAGCGTCTAAGCCCTCTGAAAACCTAGGGAAAACCCTGGCTTATTACTAATGCAATACAAGTTGGATTTAGCGCCGTCGGCACAGGTTGCTGATGTAGGCTACTTTTTAAATTGCCAGAACGTCTCAATGACAAATGCCGGTTCAGTCGGTTCACATAAAATCAAACTGGTTTAAGCTCATACACCGGACCGGACCGGCAAAACCGGAAACCGACCCAACCCTAACCTCCATTACTAATAAAATCTCTGATTCCTACAGGCCTACAACCCCAGGCGCAGTCCTACAAGCCTTTTTTTCCTCCATGCTGTTCGCCGCCATCTGCAAAGAAGATGCGGAGGGGGTCCCGGGGGGTACGGAGGAAGGCGGAATTTTTTAACTACTCAACACCCTATTTGAGCAGAGGTCTTCCTAAAATTCACAAGTCTATTTCGAACACGCCTCTGTGCCCCACAGTGTCAGGCAATGGTAGTATAACAGAATCTCTTTCACAGTATATTGATATTTTTCAGAATGACCCTCATTCCCACTTTGCCCTCTTACTTCAGTGATACCTCTGATGTACGAAGGGTCATTAAAGGTACTAAAGTCAAACATAATACAATTTTGGCACTGCTAGACGTACAGAGCTAATATTCCCTAATATTAAGTGGATTGTAGGGTCTGTCCCAATACCTTTCCTCACACCCAAACGGTTTATTATCTCCATCTTATCAACCTAACTGAGATGGAAATTATTCATGGTTAGTGCCAATACAGCAGATTACTACTTACTGAGTCAGGGTACTGCAATGGGTGCAGTTTTTGCACCTAACTATGCCAATTTATTTATGGGTCACTGGGAAGAGATTTCTTGACCTCTGTGAACCCCTTTCTCTCCAAAATTTCCTTGTGGTGCAGCAGGTACACAAATGACATCATGCTACTCATTTGGAATGGAACGGCAGATGAACGAAGGGATTTTTGAGGCATGTTAATTCCGCTGACAACTAAATGCATCTGATGTAACAGCGGCCATTTACCGTGCTGAACATACTGACAGGATGCCTCTCTTCTCCAAAAAGCCAAAGGGTACTAGGCTTGGGCGATATGGCAATATTATAGTTAGGCATGATTTTGAGTGGCCACAATTAGGGTTGAGCCAAATACTCGGATGAAACGAGTATCCGGTACAGATAATGTACTTTTTACGAGCACAAGTACCATCCGAGTAAAATGTGTCAATATCCGTACTCGTGATGAAGGAAAATCCTCATTGGGTAGCTGTGTCCAGAGCCAGCCACACACAGAGCTCCTCCTCTACACAGAGCCTATAGAAAGTACACTGCTGCTGCGCCACACAACACAATCTTACCATTGTCACAGCCACTCTGTCCACAGGGATCTATTATCTATTGTCATATATTCTCAATAAAATAAAGTTTGCAATTCTCAGATTCAGCTCAGCACATTATTCTCACCATAGCTAAACACACATTAACTGGACATTCACACGTAAGCACATATTACTGATTACAAACGGACATTTCTTCTAGCTTCTACCTTGCTACAGTGGGGCTAACTAGCCAGTTAACTAGCTGCTACAGTGGGGCTAACTAGCCAGTTAGCTAGCGACTACATGATATAAGCCTGTACTTGTATTTCCTAACATTTAGCGATCTCATACACACACACTCTACTAGCATCACTGACATCCTAGCATTCTTATACATCCACTGTACTAATGCAATTACTTCTGTGCACACTTAGACGTTGTCGCTCACCTGAAATCACAAGACATACAGTACATTGTGGTAAGCCAACTGTAACCTGGCGCACTCTGTCTACTACTGTCTTCACACAGTCGGTTCATTTTTTAAAAATAATAAAACCAGAGTAACAATAACAGCGTCTTTTACTACTACCACAGAGTTAATGTGTAATTGAATGCAATGATAAGAAAATTTTTGGTTACGCTGTTAAAAAAGCAAAATCAGACTTGTTATACATCGTTAGAAATCTTATACTCTCACCTACTGAATAAATGAATTGTCAATCAAGCCAGACTGTACTAAAAAGGGCGACAACGCCGTAAACAACACAAGGTATTATGCACAGCTATTTTGGAAGGTACCCAGGCAACACAAATGCGTGTATATTTCCCAAACGGATTGTCCAAGACAATATATGACAACTCATTCTCAAAAGGGACATCTCTACGCATAAAACCAATGGTAAGGTTGTGTATTTATTCAATATTTAGTCCCAGATATTGACTGTAGAATGACATGGTATCATTTTCTAAAACTTTCTCGTTTATTTCGTTATTTAGTGAGCAGCGTTTTCACTGCTGTATTGGCATATCTTAGGGCTATTGTCGGGTTTATCTTGTTGCTATAACGGAATACGATTTTTGAGTGGTCAAAATATTTTTATGAATGCCTAGATAGACAATATTGTCCATTATGTCATCAGTGGGGGGTATAGTTGCAGATGAGACTGCAGGGAGGGGGTGCATGTTAAATGAACGACCAGAGCGACAATAGTGGTGCTGCGAAACTCCGTATTTGGCATACATGTCATGTATCGTCTACCAATGAAACTAAAACGGAGTGTTTCTGTTTTTAACTCTTACTTTGGTTGCAGTAGCACCAAATGTCTGAGTTCAGTAATCTCAGCACGCCGGCGTGCTGACCACTAGGGGCTTTGCGCTAAGAGGGTAAAATACCAACTTCCTGTTAGGCCCCGCCCATTTCCGGTTTAAGCCCTGCCCATTCCAAGTAAGGCTACAGATACAGATCATTTAGTTGGTTGAACAGACACAGATACAGTTACAGATAATGGTGTACTCGCTCATCCCTAGCCACAATTTTATTTGCCACCCAGCCCCTATAATAACATGATAAGTATGGGTATACCACAGTTCTTTATTTATACCAACTGCATATTAGGTATTACATGTCGACAGGGTCCAAAATTAACACTAGCCAGTCGCCAAATGCGGGTAAATTTAGTCTTTGGCGAGTAAATTATAGAGACCAACCGCTAATCTGGCCGGTAGAAAAAAATTATTTTCCTACACACGCTGGAGAAAGCTGCTGGCTTGCTGTCACTTTAATCTGCTAGATTTGCCGTGCTGCGTGTCGTCCGTAGTACGTAATTGCGTCAGTCATCAAACCGCACAATTTTTTTGCTACAGTATGTGAAGTACATGTTGTCATCCTGGCAGTTGAAACCAGAGGTTGAAACAAACCCGGCCATGTGGAGAATTATTGCGGGAGTGGAGCCCCCAGGAAAGAGAAAGAAAACAGGCGAACTTCAGGCTGAAGAGACCACTAACGACAGGTTAGCTAACATTAATGTAAAAGTGCAGAAAAAAAAGAAAGCGTGCTCATTCAGTGGAGTTAATGATGGCAATACGGCAACCTTAGTCCAGAACAAAAATGCAACAGTGCTATTTGGCAATACATTGGGTTCTTACGTGATGCAAAGGGGGAACCAGCAAACCTGAATGAGGCTGTCAAAAAAGTAATGACTAAAAGTGCAAATACAAGCAACCTACACTCATCTAATGAACCATAACCCAGTGGAGTTTGCTAAACTGCCCCCTGGTTTTAAGTAACATTAGTCAGCCTCAAATGGCTAGAGAAGTGGCACAACCCTCCATCAGAGGCATTTGCAAAACTGTCAAAATATAAACAAGCACGGAACCGTCCAGACCCACAGTGCAACTCACTTCAGCAGACACATTTTAGCTGGCACCACCTGCGCATGCGTCCTACTAAACAAGCACCACCTGCGCATGCGTCCCACAAAACTTTCCTCAAAGGTTGTCCGTGAGTGAGTCAGTGAGTGACCACAATTTTCCATGCATAGCCCACAGCGCCAGTTCCTGCGCGCTGTGGGAAAAAGAAAGCAAACAATGGCAATATTGTACTAAAGCTGTTCCCAGGTATCCAGCAAAGGAGATGATATCATTCCAAACAGTCAAGAAGAGCTTTAAAGAAATGTTGAATATGCTCGATCCCCAATATTGGCTACCTGGACGTACATTGTGAAGACAGCCACACCAAAATGCTACAACAAACAGTGAATGTAGTGGCAGCCATTCGCAAACTGGACTGGGCCTGGTTAAGTTGTTTTGGACATAATTAAAACGTGGGTGTAACAGCTGCACTGAAAAACAAGTCAGTTGCCGAGTCGAAAAAGAACAATAGGTATATGCCGGACAATCACTGGAGCATTCTCCCACAGTTAGCAATGACGACAAGCACTCCAGGCAGCCCAGCTGGATCTGAACCTTCCACAGCAATCACTTGTCATGGTAAGATAACAAAAAAATCCATGTTTAACCCATTTGTATGCCAAATCTGGCCAATCCTTGCCCATTTAGGGGGTACCCTATTTAAATATTTATAACTCCAGATGTGAGCATCACAGAGACTTGAAAAATGGCTTACATGAAGCAAGACATTTGTACCATATACAATGCTAACTAGATTAGTTTATATTCATAATTTAGGAAGAAATAAAGTGCCACAAAGGCAATTGTTCAGGCAAAAAAGCAAAAATTAATTTGCTCTTTTTTAGTTTGCAATGAAATACTGAGAGATTGCATATATACAGCAGGTTAAACTATACATTAGAGCCCGACCAATGCCAGATTTTTGGGTCCGATGCTGATCCCGATTTTGGAGAGTCCTAGCCCACCGATTACCGATGTTTTGACCATTATTTTGTCAAAAAGTGCAACATTTTCAAATCAATTTGAAAAACTTATATTTTATTAGTTTCTATATTTAAGAACATTTACCTTATAAGCAAACAAATAAAAATAAAAATAAACATACAAAAAGAACTTTTTAGATAAAAAAATGTAAAAGATGATATTAAATTAAATATATACATATTAACACTATCTTTAAGCATGTGAAATCAAAATAACTCCACACCCTGCTTTTATTCCTTTCTTTTCCAGCCATCTATAAAAAATTAATTTTAAAAAATCAGTTTTTCAGTTTCAAACATGTTTTTGTATAAATATTATTATTGTTGTTGTTATTAATTTGTTATTATTATTTCTTAGTATTTATTCTCAGTAAATTAATTATATTTTCTTATTTTATTCCTACTACATGATCTCAAAGAGTAAGACTTTATCTAGCGAGCTTCCCTGTCCATAAGAATTCGGTGGTGAAAATAACTACAATGCGCTCTGACGCGTGACTAGATGACAAACTCGCTCGCAATAAGGCATTAGCTATTGACACAGCCTCATTATTTCTTATTATATATTCTCAGTAAGTTAAATTAATTATATTTTCTTATTTTATTTCTACTACATGATCTCAAAGAGTAAGACATTATCTAGCGGAGCTAATGAGAGAATCAAGTGTAACGTTAGATGAAATTAAATTGACTGGATAAAATACGTGAAAAAAACTACAATGCGCTTTCGTGCAGGTTACCCGCGCTAACCGTTCGTTGATTCACTCCAACAGCAATCCTTCTCTCATGTTATCACGACAAAGCTAGATAACATGGCTTAAAATGATCCACGTTAGAAGTGTTTTATCAGCGTTTTTACTGTCTGGTTAGCTTGCTACGATGACGCGTGACTAGATGACACACTCGCTTGCAATAACGCGTTGGCTATCGACACAGCATCATATAGTAGCTAATATCATCTCAGATAAAAAAACAAATGTGTGATGCATTCAATCACCATTTTATTTCGGCTGGTTATTTATTTGAGAATACAGCGATGTCCTCTGGAAATGTAGATCCTACGCTGCTTATGTGCTCACTGCCACTTCATAAAGGCTTGCTAGCCAGCTAGCTTGCTAAAGTGAACCAAATATGTTAGCTAGCTCGCTCGCTTGATAATGAGGATTGATAAACATAGTGGTCGTATAAACGCATTTAATTAAAAACTTTCACTAAATATACATACCTTTATTGTGGCAATCGAATCTGTGCAGACAAGTCTTGCAGTGGAGAATACTGGATGAGGCACGAGTGACAAACGTCTTATTACAGAAGTAGCGTGTCAGCTGCTGCAGTTCACCCTTGTACTAGAGCTCCCTCTACTGGATACTTCTAGTAAACAGCAATTACAATGTTCGAACAGACAAGTACAGATAAACAAAAAAAACATTGATTATTTATTATACTTATTTAAAAATCGGGACACATCGGCTGCATAACTGCCGATCCCGATGTCTTCAAAAAAGTCAAATAATGGCCAATATATCGGCCAAACCAATACATCGGCCGGGCTCTACTATACATGTCCTGGGTCAAAAACTCCTTGAAGCAACAACTAAGCAGTGTACCCAGCGTCTCCAAATCTTTCCAAAATGTCTAAATTACGCATTGCAGTAAATCACAACATAATCACGCATTTCAATACAAATAAACTGTTCTTACTCAGGAAACTCACTGTTGCATCATTTTCAAGTAGGAATGGGAAGACTGTATGGGATGCCTTTAAAGCAACTTGTAGGGGCTGGATTATAAGCTACTCAACAGCCAAGAAAAAAGAAAAAATGGCAAGGAAACATAGCTTGATCACAGACCCTAGAATCAAGGCATATGTTGGACCCCGATAATTTGCAGCTAAAAAAACTCAGTATTGGTTATAAAAACAGAATTACAAACAATCCTATATGAGGAAAATGCGCTTGATCTTTTTCAGCTACGCAGAAATGTTTTTGAATCTGGCGATAAGGCTGGTAAAATGCTTGCCCTAAGGCTGAAACAACAAGAAAAGTTGTCAATTTCTAGCATAAATGATGAAGACGGGTCCTTGGTTTGTAATCAAATTCAAATTAATCATGCGTTTACAAAGTTTAATAGCACATTGTATAAATCAGAATGTTGTACAAGTGAAAAGGAAATGGAACATTTTTTCAGAGATATACATTTACCAACCCTCTGTCAAGAAGAAAGGGAATCATAGGAGGCACCTATCCTGGAAAATAAAATAAAATCGGCTATCAAATCCCTCTCTACTGGTAAAACACCAGGCGATGATGGCTAGACAATTGAATTCTATAAATGCTTCCAGGACACTCTTACACCACTTTTAATGTTGCTGTTTAATGATATAATTATTAATCAATCCATGCCACTAACCATGCGCCAAGCTACTATTTCGTTAATTCCAAAACCAGGCAAGGATCACCTGCAAATGAGTAACTTTAGGCCTTTGAGCATTTTAAATAACGACTACAAGTTGCTTGCAAAGATCCTTGCAAGGCGAATGAGAAAGGTTATAACTTCTTTGATACATACTGATCAAGCAGGCTATATACAAGGTCGCTTAGCCTCAAATAATATGAGGAGGCTGCTACACGTTATGACAAGGGCGTAGGCTTATCAGCATCCAGCGATAGCAGTATTGCTGGATGCTGGAAAGGCTGTCGATAGAGTAGAGTGGAAATACTTGTTTTATGCACTTTCCAAATACGGTTTCGGACCGTTTTTTATGAAATGGATAAAGGCACTTTACCATGAACCAGTAGCGACAGTTAAAACAAATGGTATAAAGTCTGACCCATTCCATCTTTATCGATCTACACGCCAAGGTTGCCCGGCATCACCAATTATTTTTATCCTTGCCCTCGAGCCACTTTCCTGTGCCATATGGGCTCAAAAGGATATAACTGGCATTAGTATTGGTGACTATGAATTCAAAGCCAGCCTGTTTGCCGATGACATATTATTAACATTAGTGAATCCAAGACATTCTATCACTCAAATACTAAAGCTTATTGATACATTTGGACAGTTTTCTGGATATAAAGCAAATTACAGCAAGACTGAGGCTATTCCACTTAATCATCTAACTTTTCAATCACATTTGGGCACCGCCCCTTTTAACTGGAAGCCAAAAGGCATGAAATACCTAGGAGTTAAAATTCGATCCCCCATTGGAAAAATGGTAGCGTTAAATGCACCAGACCTTCTTAAGACTATAAGGGAAGACATCAAAAGATGAACAGTCTTACCTTTATCCCTGTGGGGCAGATTTGAAGTTACAAAAATGAATGTTGCCAAGGTTGGCTTTTCTTATGTCATGTATTTAAACCCCCACCTGGTTTAATGAAATAAATAAATTCTCTGGCTTCCTATGGAGGGATAAAAAACCCAGGATCAGCTATAAAAAACTGATAAACCCACGAAATAGTGGAGGAATAGGACTACCACCAGTACTATATAGCATATAATTCAAGATACCCCTGCATTGGGCTTATAATGGTGTGAGACAGACAGTTGGGAATGGCTTGAGAAGCAAATTTTAGAAGAACATAACAAGGATTTATCATTATCAATTTTATGGTACAACCCGAAAATCATTCCCAGAATCATTCCCAAAATTTTCATGCGAAATAGTGAAAATACTACAGAAACGTTTGGCTTTTAGTGGAAACTCTTTACCATTATGTCCATTATAGAACAATTCTTTGTTCACTGCAGGTGGTAAAAGGATCAGTACGGGCTGACTCCTATGGGTTGTATTCATCTATTGGTTCAGATTTATAATTTGTTAGAAGCTGATGCTATTTATGTATGCGGAGATCTGAACAGTCGAATAGGGTAGCTGGAAGACTGTATTAGTGATACTGATATGGATGTTCCACCCAGAGTCAGCTTGGATAATGTTGTAAATAAACACGGTGAAATGTTGGTGGGATTTCTGAAGGACTCCAAATGCTGTGTTCTGAATGGACGGATATCTGGGAATGACAATTTTACCTCAATATCTGTAAAAGGGAAAGCAGTTGTGGATTATATAATTACTCCTCACAATTGTTTAAATACTTGTATTGAGTTGAACATCCACAGTCCTAATGAGTTAATTGAGAGTGGGAGCTTCAGTTGTCTCAACCTGCTAGGTGATCGGTACAGGGTACCTGATCACTCTATAGCCGCGTTTCCACCAAAAGTACCCGGAACTTTTAGTCCCAGGAACTACTTTTCCAGGAACTAAAAGGTTCCTCCAGCCCATGGTTGTCTGCGTTTCCACCGCGGTCTAAAGTCCCGCGAAGATTAGGCAAATTAGCCCACTGACGTATGAAAAAGCGAAGTTGTCGTCGGTCCATCTGTCCTATGATTTCTTCTGTAACCCCATACTACCACGGAAGTAGCCTACATTATTTTCTAATAACCGGGACAGCCCGGAGGGGTTTATTCCACTTATATACAACGGGTTACCAACAATGACTATATATGGTTACTTTTGTATTTATTGATTTTTATCGATTTAATCACCTGGAATTGAAATATTCTTCTGCAGCCGTTTGGGCATATTTTACCGTTGTCAAGCAAAACTGTCGTTGGTAGTTGAACTTGGACCGTTGTTATGCAACAAATAGGATATAACAGGCCGATAGTCAGATTATAACTGTTTTATATATCCTCTCAAGCACATTCATTATGTTTTTATGCAAACATTCACTTTCATGTCTTGACATCCGAGGCGACAGAATGCATTCACATTTCCAGTATAACTGGCAACAACAGCAGAAAACATGCACACGTTGTAAAAAAAATTTGCTGTTTGATTACTTTCTCATCGTCAATTCCATATAGGCTAATCGCAAAATGACAAGAATAGAACGAAAATTTTAATTAGCAGTGGTACAGCCACCGTTTGCTTTCCTTCGAAGTTACTGCTAGCCGAGCAGCGAAGTGTGCCCTCCAGATGCGAACCATGCACCATAAATTAGTCCATAGTCTTCCTGGGCTTTTTGTGGAATTGAAGAATGGCAGAGTAAAATCACGGCAGTCTGAAAAAGCTAAAGGGACGACTACTAGAATTAACCTGTTATTTTACCATGACAAAAAGTGCGGAAGGTGATTTCCAGTATGCTTTTACTGTATCACCAATGTGAATTACGCAGAACTACTGCATACCTCACATAACTGTATCAAACGTTTTGAGTCAATTACAACGGGCTAACAAAGAAAATCCGGAAGAAAATATTCAGCAACCGAATTAATCCGTTTGAATGTTTTGGTACGTAATATGCTGTCCCAGCACGAATGCTTAGCATTTTATAAAACGAATACTAAAGCAAGAAAAGAACAGAAGAGCACACGTTATAATTCCAAGACGTTGGCAGGCTATAACCAAACCTAGGCTACTGCGCCGCATAACATACAAGTTTGATATGAAGTTATTATGAAAATAAATCGGTTTGCGGCTGCATATTTTTCAACATGGCGGTTGAAAATAAACACAAAAAAATGCTGCGAGTACTCGACCAATCAGAAATGTTCAGCGCTGCAAGCTCCACCCAAAAGGTTCCTGTACCTTCGGAAAGTACTACCCCCCGAGCAGGAACTTTTTTGGGGGTAAAATAAAGCCCCCGGAACTAAATTTAGACCCTAGTTCCTGCGGTGGAAACGCACTGAGTTCCTCAAAAGGTTCCTAGTTCCGGGGTAAAGTTCCTGCGGTGGAAACGCGGCTTATGTTGGTCTTAACCTTCCAAGCAGGTGGGGGCTCTACTGAAGATTATAGGGTCTCAGATAATGTTCAACTTAGACAATATCCACAGAAGAATATTAGAAATGTTTCTCCTCACCTCTTCTCCTCCAGTGAGTGTCAAATAGTGCTTATTGAACTCTTAGATAAGCTCACTCAAGTACATCAAAAAGAAACTGATAAATGGTATGGTGAATTTTGTAAATATATTTGTAATGTAACTGAAGTTAGTAGAAGTCCATACTCCAACAGGAAAGATGGATTTTCAAGGAAACGTAAACCTTATTGGAATGGACAGTTGAAAGTAATGTGGAAGGAAATGAGGATGGCTGAGAGAAGATTTTTAAAGTGTGATGTAAGGATTTGAGGAAGCAACAGTTAAAAAATGAATTTAAGGCTAGACACAATAATTTTGACAGAAAACTGCGGGCTTGCAAAATAAATTATGAGGGGGGGAAAGCATTAAAAATAGAGCATCTGCAAACTAATAACCCCCAGTTGTTTTGGAATATGATAAATAATTTGGGCCCAAAAAGAGTTAAATCCATCCCAATGGAACTGGTGGTGGAAAATTGATCCTCTGTCTTTGCTATTGATTGTGTTCTGAAAAAAAGGGAAACAGATTTTGGTTCTTTATTTTCTGGAAGTAACTGCCCAGCTGAGTGGAATAATTGTTTTCTTGCAAGGATAGTTGATCTTAAAAATATTATGGAGGCTAATATGCAGCAGGATTCTTATTCCTTCAATCAGTACTTAAGTGCTAGTATCACTGAAGAGGAAGTTAAAAGGGCAATTGGTGGGCTCAAACTGAGAAAAGCAACTCGTACTGATAATCTGGCCAATGAACTATTGAAACTACCCTGTTTATTTAAAATTTTAGGCTATCTTTTCTCTGTTTGCTTTAAGTATAGCCTGGTCCCCTCTGCTTGGCATAAATCTAATAAAACCAATCCCTAAGTCCCATAATGATGATCCTAGAGTTCCTTTGGGATAAGTCTTCTCAGTTGTGTGTATAAACTCAATTCTAGTATTCTTAATGAGTGACTGTATTGTTATTTGTATTGACCACATATATTCTTTATCTACTATAGCTCATGCTAGAATACAGGAAGGGAAGCCTACTTTTAGTTGTTTTATAGATTTCCAGAAAGCCTTTGACTGCATACATAAATCATGACCTTCTCAGTTTCAAATGACTAAAATCTGATATAGACAGTAAATTTTATAATTATAATTTTAAAAGCTTTTTATCAAACCCCAGTTGCATGTGTGCAGGTCAATGACCATAGAACAGGTTGGTTTCCAACCCCATCTGGTGTAAAACAGGGGGATGTGCTCGCTGTTTGCTATTTATATAAACGATCTAGTACTAGAAATTAAGCAAGCAGCTTTTGGCGTTAGATTGGGTGATTTTACCGTCGGCACTCTTCCATACACAGATGATATAGACCTTCTTGCAGACTGAAAATGATCTGCAATGTTTGTTGAATATTGTTTGTTGTTGGTGTAACAAATGGAGATTGAAGATAAACAAAGATAAAACTCAGGTTATGCATTTTAGGAAGAAGGGAGAGCTACAGACCAAGTTTAAATTTCATTTTGGTTCAACACTTCTGTTACTCGCTGAGTATTACAAATACTTAGGACTTACTCTAGATAACCATCTTACCTTTGAAGAAGGAATAAAAGCTTTATCAGACTCTGCAGGTAGGGCACTGGGAGCTGTCCTTAATAAGGTTAAACTACGTAGGGATCTTGGTTATAAAACCTATACACAGTTGTATAAATCTTGTGTCTGTCCTTTTTTAGTTTATGGTGCAGGGGTATGGGGTTATTGTAAGCAAACAAAGTGTGACGCAGTTCTGAACAGAGCTATGCGCTGTTTTCTGGGTGTACATAAAATGGCCCCAAAACTTGCAGTATGTGGTGACATGGGATGGGAGCCATGCGAAGTGCGGCATAAGGGTGACATGTTGCGACTGTGGAACAGATTAATCAATATGCCCAATAATAGACTTACTAAACAAATTCTTATTTACCACCCTGAGCACTACGTTACCCTTAACCTGACCAGAGCACAGAGGTCTGTTTGTGCCCAGTTGAGATGTGGTATCTTGCCTCTGGTGGTGGAAACCGGACGCTTCCATTCAAATCCAGAGGAGAATAGAAAGTGTCACCTGTGTGATCTGGGAGAGGTTGAAAATGAAATGCACTTTTTGTTCCATTGTCCATCATATCATAATTTTACATATAGGCTTTTCCTTAAAATGTCTACTGAATGTCCTGATTTGTTTTCTATGTCTAATGAATGTAGACTTCACTACCTGTTTACAGACAAAGTGTTTCACCTAGCTCAATTTGTGTTAGATGCTTACCAGCAGCGTGCAAGGGTGCTTTATGTTTGATGTGTTTAAGGCACAGGCTGTGCCCCAGATATGCCTAAATTATGTGTTATAGCTGTAAATGTCTAAGGAGCGGGATTATGTTCATATTTGGGTTGACATTGATTGACATGAATGGAATTATATTACATTTGTTCTTTCGCTCTCATTAGTGTGGTTGCCTTAGGCAAACACACTATTATTATTGCACATATTATTAGTGTGGTTGCCTTAGGCAAACACACTATTATTATTGCACATATTATTAGTGTGGTTGCCTTAGGCAAACACACTATTATTATTGCACATATTTATTAGTGTGGTTGCCTTAGGCAATCACACTATTATTACTGCACATATTATTATTATTAGTGTGGTTGCCTTAGGCAAACACACTATTATTATTGCACATATTATTAGTGTGGTTGCCTTAGGCAATCACACTATTATTATCGCACATATTATTATTATTATTATTATTATTCCACCCATTTTTTGGACCGCTACTCCTCCCAGAGTTTTTGCACCACATACACGTGCCATATGTCAAATTGACTGGCTTCTTTGGGAATCGTGTGCTATTACTTTGTGGAAAGTTTCGCTGCACGGTTTTTGAGAAATATGACTTTTTATGGCCAATTTTTCCCCATAGGGATGAATGTAAAACGTGACGTCATACATATGTGAGCGGTGAAGTCACAGCATTGGTCGGCTTAGCACACGTGATGCACTTTTAACCTGCTTCATCTACAGGAAATTTAGAATCCAGATGCGGTGCATATCTCCATTTTCGTCGTAATTACAGAAAACACACATTCGTAAACTTCAAATGATTCATACCACAATGTAGATAAAACCTTGACGAAGACGTACATGCACGGATTGTGTTGTTCAAACGAGGTTTCCTGGCGACTTAGCCACCACAGTGGATATAGCTTAATGCGGAAGTGCACGCGATAAAAACGGTATTCCAAATGCAAAATTACAAATGAAAACGCTGTCAGCTAGGTATATCAACAAACATATGACTTAGGCATACCCAGATTTCCTCAAAAATAATAGTATTTCACAAGATATTACGCAAAATCGTTGACAACGTTTCGTCAAATGCAGCGTCTTTGAATGCTACTAGTGCTAACAAAGAGTGCATGCATTGAATGCGACGATTAAAACACTTTCGGTTGACCTAAAAAACGATATTCCAAAACCAAAACTACACGTGTTATACCTGGTTAGAAAGCTTATGCTCTCACCTACTGAATAAACGAATTCTCAATCAAGCCAGACGGACCTAAAAAGGGCAACAACGCCGTCAACAACACGTGTGCAGCAGCTTCTGATCCGGTCTTACTTCAGAAAACCATGTGGGCTTGTAATACCACACATGTTGCTTTGTGTGTTGTCGAACTTTGTAGTACAATCTGGCTTGATCTACACATCATCGATCTAATAGGTGACAGAATAAGCTTTCTAACAATGTATAATATGTCAAATTTTACTTTTGTAATACCGTTTTATATTCCAGCGAGTTGGAAACTTTGGTCTCGTTATAACTGCATTACACATCAGTCTGCATTACACGTCAGACTTAGGGTTTTTCCAAGACCCTCTGAACATGCCAGCTAGCTTTGTGATTCGCCGTCACTCGTCACCGCATACCGCAAGTAAAACACTGAGATCTCAAATTTTGATGAAAGGATAATTTAGCTCTGAATATATGTGTCGCAAATCAACTCGTTGTAGTGATGTTATAGCAGGTACACAATGCCCTGTCTCTGCTTATACTACAGAAACTGTTCACTCCGTTCAGCACAAAGTCGACTTTGCATTGGCGGCAACCACACTTCACAATTTCTGCAGGAATTGTCTAGTTAGTGTGGTTGCCTTAGGCAAACACACTATTATTATTGCACATATTTATTTATTATTATTATTATTATTCCGCCAGTTTTTTGGACCGCTACTCCTCCCAGAGTTTTCGCACCACATACACGTGCAATATGTCAAATCGAGCGGCTTGATCGGGAATGGTGTGCTATTACTTTGTGGAAAGTTTCGGTGCACGGTTTTTGAGAAATTCCACGTTTTTTGGGAAATTTTTCCCATAGAGAATGAATGGTGGAATGTTCACCCTTGTGATGTCACAATGCTTTCTTCACACCTTTATGATGTCACAATGCTCTGTTTTCTAGCAGCAGTACTCTGGTCTCTCTCTAGATTTGAACATTCTGCCATTCATCTCTATGGGGAAAAATTGCCCACAAATTGTGCAATGCCTCATTGGACATGGTAGAGAGTCCTTTGTCCATTGGTGTAGATCAGCCTCGCCCCCATTCCTGATTGGCCGATGTTTGATATTTCATAACTTTTAAACCGTTTGTCATAGAAAATTATGGGTCACGTCATTGGACTCAGTAAAAACCTAGCAACCGCCTAGAACTCCATAGCAACCTCCTAGCAACACCCTAGCAACCGCCTATAACTCCAAAGCAACGACCTAGCAACACCCTAGCAACCACCTAGAATAACCTAGCAACCGCCTAGAACTCCATAGCAACCACCTAACAACACACTAGCAACCACCTGGAACACCATAGCAACCACCTAGCAACACCATAGCAACCACCTAGAACTCCATAGCAACCACCTAGCAACACCCTAGCAACCACCTGGAACTCCATAGCAACCACCTAGCAACACCCTAGCAACCACCTAGAACACCCTAGCAACCGGCTATAACTCCATAGCAACCACCTAGCAACACCATAGCAACCACCTAGAACTCCATAGCAACCACCTAGCAACACCCTAGCAACCACCTGGAACACCATAGCCACCACCTAGCAACACCCTAGCAACCACCTAGAACACCCTAGCAACCAGCTTTAACTCCATAGCAACCACCTAGCAACACCATAGCAACCACCTAGAACTCCATAGCAACCACCTAGCAACACCCTAGCAACCACCTGGAACACCATAGCAACCACCTAGCAACCCCCTAGCAACCACCTGGAACACCATAGCAACTGCGTAGCAACACCCTAGCAACCGCCTATAACTCCATAGCAACCACCTAGCAACACCATAACAACCACCTAGAACTCCATAGCAACCACCTAGCAACACCCTAGCAACCACCTGGAACACCATAGCAACCACCTAGCAACACCCTAGCAACCACCTAGAACACCCTAGCAACCACCTAGCAACACCCTAGCAACCACCTGGAACACCATAGCAACCACCTAGCAACCCCCTAGCAACCACCTGGAACACCATAGCAACTGCGTAGCAACACCCTAGCAACCGCCTATAACTCCATAGCAACCACCTAGCAACATCCTAGCAACCACCTAGAATACCCTAGCAACACCCTAGCAACCGTCTATAGCTCCATAGCAAATGCCTAGCAACACCCTAGCAACCGCCTATAACTCCATAGCAACCACCTAGCAACATCCTAGCAACCACCTAGAATACCCTAGCAACACCTTAGCAACCGTCTATAGCTCCATAGCAAATGCCTAGCAACACCCTAGCAACCGGCTATAACTCCATAGCAACCACCTAGCAACACCATAGAAACCACCCAGAACTCCACAGCATCCACCTAGCAACACCCTAGCAACCACCTAGAATACCCTAGAAACCACCTAGCAACACCATAGCAACCATCTGAAACAGCATAACTGCCTAGCAACACCCTAGCAACCGCCTATAACTCCATAGCAACCTCCTAGCAAACACATAGCAACACCCCAGCAACTGCCTATAACTCAATAGCAACCACCTACCAACATCCTAGCAACCACCTAGCAACACCCTAGCAACCACCTGGAACACCATAGCAAATGCCTAGCAACACCCTAGCAACCAGCTATAACTTCATAACAACCACCTAGCAACACCCCAGCAACCACCTTGAACTCCAGAGCAACCATCCAGCAAAACCCTAGCAACCACCTAGAACACCATAGCAAATGCCTAGCAACACCCTAGCAACCAGCTATAACTCCATAGCAACCACCTAGCAACACCCTAGCAACCACCTAGAACTCCATAGCAACCACCTAGCAACACTCTAGCAACCACCTGTAACACCATAACAAAATCCTAGCAAAACCCTAGCAACCAGCCATAACTCCATAGCAACCACCTAGCAACACCCTAGCAACCACCAAGAACTCCATAGCAACCACGTAGCAACACCCTAGCAACCACCTGGAACACCATAGCAAATGCCTAGCAACACCCTAGCAACCAGCTATAACTTCATAACAACCACCTAGCAACACCCTAGCAACCACCTTGAACTCCATAGCAACCATCCAGCAAAACCCTAGCAACCACCTAGAACACCATAGCAAATGCCTAGCAACACCCTAGCAACCAGCTATAACTCCATAGCAACCACCTAGCAACACCCTAGCAACCACCTAGAACTCCATAGCAACCACCTAGCAACACTCTAGCAACCACCTGTAACACCATAACAACATCCTAGCAAAACCCTAGCAACCAGCCATAACTCCATAGCAACCACCTAGCATCACCCTAGCAACCACCAAGAACTCCATAGCAACCACCTAGCAACACCATAGCAACCACCTGGAACACCATAGCAACCACCTAGCAACATCCAAGCAACCACCTAGAATGCCTTAGCAACCGCCCTGAACTCCATAGCAACCACCTAGCAACAACCTAGCAACTGCCTAGATTCCCATAGCAAGCACCTAGCATCACCCTAGCAACCAACTAGAACTCCATAGGAACTACCTAGAACACCCTAGCAACCACCTGGAACACCATATCAACCACCTAGCAACATCCTAGCAACTGCCTAGAACTCCACAGCAACCACCTACAACACCCTAGCAACCGCCTAGAATTCCATAGCAACCGTCTGGAACTCCATAGAACGACCTAGCAACACCCTAGCAACCGCCTCAAACTCCATAGCAACCCCTACCAACACCCTAGACACCACTTAAAACACCATAGTCACCACCAGAACATCATAGCAACTACCTACCACTGTTCACTCTGTTCAGCAGAAAGTCGACTTTGCATTGGCGGCAACCACACTTCACAATTTCTGCAGGAATTGTCTAGTTATTATTATTATTTTTATTTCTTTCCACCCATTTTTTGGACCGCTACTCCTCCCAGAGTTTTCGCACCACATACATGTGAAATACGTCAAATCGAGCGGCTTGATCGGGAATGGTGCGCTATTACTTTGTGGAAAGTTTTGTTGCACGGTTTTTGAGAAATTCCACTTTTTTTGGGAAATTTTTCCCATAGAGAATGAATGGTAGAATGTTCAGCCTTGTGATGTCACAATGCTCTGCCTTCTCTCCCTTGTGATGTCACAATGCTCTGTCTTCTAGCAGCAGTGCTCTGGTCTCTCTCTAGATTTGAACATTCTGCCATTCATCTCTATGGGGAAAAATTTCCCACAAATTGTGCAATGCCTCATTGGACATGGTAGAGAGTCCTTTGTCCATTGGTGTAGATCAACCTCGCCCCCCTTCCTGATTGGCCGATGTTTGATATTTCATAACTTTTGAACCGTTTGTCATAGAGAATTATGGATCGCGTCATTGGACTCAGTAGAGAAAGAGCAACCACCTAGCAACACCCTAGCAACCACCTAGAACAGTCTAGCAACAGCCTGGAACTCCATAGCAACCACCTAGCAACAGCATAGCAACTGCCTAGAACTCTATAACAAATACCTAGAAAACCCTAGCAACCGCCTGGAACTCCATAGCAACCATCTAGCAACACCCTAGCAACCACCTAGAACACCCTAGCAACTGCTTAGAACTCCATAGCAACCACCTAGCAACACCTTAGTAACCGCTTAGAACTCTATGGGAACCACCTAGCAACACCCTAGCAACCACCTAGAACAGCCTTGCAACAGCCTAGATCTCCATAGCAACCACTTAGCAACACACTAGCAACCGCCTAGAATGCCATAGCAACCACCTAGCAACACCCAGGCAAGCGCCTAGAACGCGATAGCAACCACCTACAACACGCTAGCAACTACCTAGAACTATATGGCATCCACATAGCAACACCCTAGCAACCAACTAGAACACCCTAGCAACCCCCTAGAACTTCATAGCAACCACCTAACAACACACTAGTAACCACCTAGACCACCCTAGCAACTGCCTAGAATTCCATAGCAACCACCTAGCAACACCCTAGCAACAGCCTAGAACTCCATAGTAACCCCCTAGCAACATCCTAGCAACAGCCTATAACTCCATAGCAATGACTTAGCAACACCCTAGAAACCACCTGGAACACCCTAGCAACCGCCTAGAACGCCATAACAACCACCTAACAACACACTAGCAACTAACTGTAACACCATAGCAACTGCCTCGAAATCCATAGCAACCACCTAGCAACACCCTAGCAACCACCTAGAACTGCATAGCAACCACCTTGCAACACCCTAGCAACCACCTGGAACACCATAGCAAATGGCTAGCAACACCCTAGCAACCGGCTATAACTCCATAGCAACCACCTTGCAACACCCTAGCAACCACCTAGAATACCCTAGCAACCACCTGGAACACCATAACAACTGCCTAGCAACACCCTAGCAACCACTTATAACTCAATGGCAACCACCTAGCAACATCCTAGCAACCACCTAGAAAACCCTACTAACCACCTAGCAACACCCTAGCAACCACCTAGAATACCCTAGCAACCACCTAGAACACCAAAATAACTGCCTAGCAACACCTTAGCAACCATCAATAACTCCATAGCAACCTCCTAGCAACCACCTAGAATACCCTAGCAACCACCTAGCAACACCCTAGCAACCGCCTATAACTCCATAGCAACCACCTGGCAACATCCTAGCAACACCCTAGCAACCACCTGGAACACCATAACAACTGCCTAGCAACATCCTAGCACCCACCTATAACTCCATGGCTACCACCTAGCAACATCCTAGCAACCACATAGAATTCCCCAGCAACCAACTAGCAATGCCTTAGCAACCACCTAGAACTCCATAGCAACCACCTAGCACCACCCTAGCAACCACCTGGAACACCATATCAACCACCTAGCAACATCCTAGCAACTGCCGAGAACTCCATAGCAACCACCTAGAACACCCTAGCAACTGCCTAGAATTCCATAGCAACCGCCTAGAACTCCATAGAACCACCTAGCAACACCCTAGCAACCGCCTCAAACTCCATAGCAACCTCCTAGCAACACCCAAGACACCACCTAAAACACCATAGTCACCACAAGAACATCATAGCAACTACCTACCACTGTTCACTCTGTTCAGCAGAAAGTCGACTTTGCATTGGCGGCAACCACACTTCACAATTTCTGCAGGAATTGTCTAGTTAGTGTGGTTGCCTCAGGCAACCACACTACTATTATCCCACATATTATTATTATTATTATTCTTTCCACCCATTTTTTGGACCGCTACTCCTCCCAGAGTTTTCGCACCACATACACATGCCATATGTCAAATTGACCGGCTTCTTTGGGAATCGATGGCTATTACTTTGTGGAAATTTTCGCTGCACGGTTTTTGAGAAATATGACTTTTTATGGCCAATTTTTCCCCATTGAAAATGAATGGGGCGGTGACGTCATAAAAATGTGAATTATGAAGTCACAGCATTGGTCGGCTTAGCACACGTGATGCACTTTTAACCTGCTTCATCTACAGGAAATTTAGAATCCAGATGCGGTGCATATCTCCATTTTCGTCGTAATTACAGAAAACACACATTCGTAAACTTCAAATGATTCATACCACAATGTAGATAAAACCTTGACGAAGACGTACATGCACGGATTGTGTTGTTCAAACGAGGTTTCCTGGCGACTTAGCCACCACAGTGGATATAGCTTAATGCGGAAGTGCACGCGATAAAAACGGTATTCCAAATGCAAAATTACAAATGAAAACGCTGTCAGCTAGGTATATCAACAAAACATATGGCTTAGGCATACCCAGAAGTCCTCAATAATAACAGTATTTCACAAGATATTACGCAAATTCTTTGACGACGTTTCGTCAGGTCCAGCGTCTTTGAATGCTAATGCTAACAGACTACATGCATTGTATGCGACGATTAAAAAACTTTCGGTTGACCTAAAAAAACGATATTCCAAAACCAAAATTAGACGTGCTGTTATACCTGGTTAAAAAGCATATGCTCTCACCTACTGAATAAACGAATTCTCAAACAAGCCAGACTGTACTAAAGAGTGCAACAACGCCGTCAACAACACGTGTGCAGCAGCTTCTGATCCGGTCTTCAGTGGGCTTGTAATACCACACATGTTGCTTTGGGTGTTGTCGAACTTTGTAGTACAATCTGGCTTGATCTACACATCATCGATCTAATAGGTGACAGAATAAGCTTTCTAAAAATGTATAATATGTCAAATTTTACTTTTGTAATACCGTTTTATATTCCAGCGAGTTGGAAACTTTGGTCTCGTTATAACTGCATTACACATCAGTCTGCATTACACGTCAGACTTAGGGTTTTTCCAAGACCCTCTGAACATGCCAGCTAGCTTTGTGATTCGCCGTCACTCGTCACCGCATACCGCAAGTAAAAGACTGAGATCTCAAATTTTGATGAAAGGATAATTTAGCTCTGAATATATGTGTCGCAAATCAACTCGTTGTAGTGATGTTATAGCAGGTACACAATGCCCTGTCTCTGCTTATACTACAGAAACTGTTCACTCCGTTCAGCACAAAGTCGACTTTGCATTGGCGGCAACCACACTTCACAATTTCTGCAGGAATTGTCTAGTTAGTGTGGTTGCCTTAGGCAAACACACTATTATTATTGCACATATTATTTATTTATTAGTGTGGTTGCCTTAGGCAATCACACTATTATTATCGCACATATTATTTATTATTAGTGTGGTTGCCTTAGGCAATCACACTATTATTATCGCACATATTATTATTATTATTATTATTATTCCACCCATTTTTTGGACCGCTACTCCTCCCAGAGTTTTTGCACCACATACACGTGCCATATGTCAAATTGACCGGCTTCTTTGGGAATCGTGTGCTATTACTTTGTGGAAAGTTTCGCTGCACGGTTTTTGAGAAATATGACTTTTTATGGCCAATTTTTCCCCATAGGGATGAATGTAAAACGTGACGTCATACATATGTGAGCGGTGAAGTCACAGCATTGGTCGGCTTAGCACACGTGATGCACTTTTAACCTGCTTCATCTACAGGAAATTTAGAATCCAGATGCGGTGCATATCTCCATTTTCGTCGTAATTACAGAAAACACACATTCGTAAACTTCAAATGATTCATACCACAATGTAGATAAAACCTTGACGAAGACGTACATGCACGGATTGTGTTGTTCAAACGAGGTTTCCTGGCGACTTAGCCACCACAGTGGATATAGCTTAATGCGGAAGTGCACGCGATAAAAACGGTATTCCAAATGCAAAATTACAAATGAAAACGCTGTCAGCTAGGTATATCAACAAAACATATGGCTTAGGCATACCCAGAAGTCCTCAATAATAACAGTATTTCACAAGATATTACGCAAATTCTTTGACGACGTTTCGTCAGGTCCAGCGTCTTTGAATGCTAATGCTAACAGACTACATGCATTGTATGCGACGATTAAAAAACTTTCGGTTGACCTAAAAAAACGATATTCCAAAACCAAAATTAGACGTGCTGTTATACCTGGTTAAAAAGCATATGCTCTCACCTACTGAATAAACGAATTCTCAAACAAGCCAGACTGTACTAAAGAGTGCAACAACGCCGTCAACAACACGTGTGCAGCAGCTTCTGATCCGGTCTTCAGTGGGCTTGTAATACCACACATGTTGCTTTGGGTGTTGTCGAACTTTGTAGTACAATCTGGCTTGATCTACACATCATCGATCTAATAGGTGACAGAATAAGCTTTCTAAAAATGTATAATATGTCAAATTTTACTTTTGTAATACCGTTTTATATTCCAGCGAGTTGGAAACTTTGGTCTCGTTATAACTGCATTACACATCAGTCTGCATTACACGTCAGACTTAGGGTTTTTCCAAGACCCTCTGAACATGCCAGCTAGCTTTGTGATTCGCCGTCACTCGTCACCGCATACCGCAAGTAAAAGACTGAGATCTCAAATTTTGATGAAAGGATAATTTAGCTCTGAATATATGTGTCGCAAATCAACTCGTTGTAGTGATGTTATAGCAGGTACACAATGCCCTGTCTCTGCTTATACTACAGAAACTGTTCACTCCGTTCAGCACAAAGTCGACTTTGCATTGGCGGCAACCACACTTCACAATTTCTGCAGGAATTGTCTAGTTATTATTATTATTATTATTCCACCCATTTTTTGGACCGCTACTCCTCCCAGAGTTTTCGCACCACATACACATGCCATATGTCAAATAGACCGGCTTCTTTGGGAATCGATGGCTATTACTTTGTGGAAATTTTCGCTGCACGGTTTTTGAGAAATAGGACTTTTTATGGCCAATTTTTCCCATTGAAAATGAATGGGGCGGTGACGTCATAAAAATGTGAATTATGAAGTCACAGCATTGGTCGGCTTAGCACACGTGATGCACTTTTAACCTGCTTCATCTACAGGAAATTTAGAATCCAGATGCGGTGCATATCTCCATTTTCGTCGTAATTACAGAAAACACACATTCGTAAACTTCAAATTATTCATACCACAATGTAGATAAAACCTTGACGAAGACGTACATGCACGGATTGTGTTGTTCAAACGAGGTTTCCTGGCGACTTAGCCACCACAGTGGATATAGCTTAATGCGGAAGTGCACGCGATAAAAACGGTATTCCAAATGCAAAATTACAAATGAAAACGCTGTCAGCTAGGTATATCAACAAAACATATGGCTTAGGCATACCCAGAAGTCCTCAATAATAACAGTATTTCACAAGATATTACGCAAATTCTTTGACGACGTTTCGTCAGGTCCAGCTTCTTTGAATGCTAATGCTAACAGACTACATGCATTGTATGCGACGATTAAAAAACTTTCGGTTGACCTAAAAAAACGATATTCCAAAACCAAAATTAGACGTGCTGTTATACCTGGTTAGAAAGCTTATGCTCTCACCTACTGAATAAACGAATTCTCAAACAAGCCAGACTGTACTAAAGAGTGCAACAACGCCGTCAACAACACGTGTGCAGCAGCTTCTGATCCGGTCTTCAGTGGGCTTGTAATACCACACATGTTGCTTTGGGTGTTGTCGAACTTTGTAGTACAATCTGGCTTGATATACACATCATCGATCTAATAGGTGACAGAATAAGCTTTCTAACAATGTATCATATGTCAAATTTTACTTTTGTAATACCGTTTTATATTCCAGCGAGTTGGAAACTTTGGTCTCGTTATAACTGCATTACACATCAGTCTGCATTACACGTCAGACAGGGTTTTTCCAAGACCCTCTGAACATGCCAGCTAGCTTTGTGATTCGCCGTCACTCGTCACCGCATACCGCAAGTAAAACACTGAGATCTCAAATTTTGATGAAAGGATAATTTAGCTCTGAATATATGTGTCGCAAATCAACTCGTTGTAGTGAAAGTGCAATTGGACTCAGCTGTGCAGGACCTGCAGAAGTTCTCCTAGAGCGGGCTAAGTATCTGTTTTGCCAATAGTGTAGCTAGATTAGACTTCTACCTGTTTTGTAGTTTGCCCAGCATTAGTTTTGCTGTTTGTTTGTGTAGTAGCCTATTAGTCTCATTTGCTCTAAACTGCATTAGGCAGGTTTTGTGTGGAGCTAGTTAGCTGCTTGGCTTGTGGGGTAATTGCTCAGTCATCAGCTGCTATTCATTTGGTAATTAGGGTTTGTAGTCTGGCTTGGAGCGACGCTATATTAGAACTGTTTGGAGTTAGTTGGTTAGAAAGTGCAATTGGACTCAGCTGTGCAGGACCCGCAGAAGTTCTCCTAGAGCGGGCTAAGTATCTGTTTTGCCAATAGTGTAGCTAGATTAGACTTCTACCTGTTTTGTAGTTTGCCCAGCATTAGTTTTGCTGTTTGTTTGTGTAGTAGCCTATTAGTCTCATTTGCTCTAAACTGCATTAGGCAGGTTTTGTGTGGAGCTAGTTAGCTGCTTGGCTTGTGGGGTAATTGCTCAGTCATCAGCTGCTATTCATTTGGTAATTAGGGTTTGTAGTCTGGCTTGGAGCGACGCTAGCGTCGCTCCCTCCCAGTTTTGTGTTATTGCATCTCTATCCTTCTGCCATCACCCTTCCTCTCACTACTCCCTGTCCTCACTGCTATGCTATGTGTCAACCCCATCCCAACCTGTTCTCTCCCCTACAGAACTCGCTTCTGCAGGCGAGGCCCCCCGCGGCGACGGAACCTCTCCAACCTTTGCTATCCTTCATTGACCCCCTGTGACAGCTTCACAGTCGCAGGAGGGCTATGGAACTGCCAGTCTGCTACGCGGAAGGCTGACTTCATTTCGGCCTACGCGTCCCTCCTCTCTTTACATTTCCTTGCCCTCACTGAGACCTGGATCACACCAGGCAACACCGCAACCCCTGCAGCCCTCTCCTCCTCCTTCTCCTTCTCTCACACCCCCCGCCCGTCTGGCCGTGGCGGGGGCACAGGTTTACTGATCTCTCCGTCCTGGAAATTCTCTGTTCTTCCCCTCTCTCACCTCTCCATCTCTACCTTTGAATACCACTCTGTCTCAATCACCTATCCTGTTAACTTGTATATTGTGGTTATCTATCGCCCTCCAGGGCCCCTGGGAAGCTTCCTCGATGAGCTTGACACCCTGCTGAGCTCCTTCCCAGAGGATGGCACCCCACTGATCCTCCTGGGAGACTTCAACATCCACCTTGATGCCTCCCACGCCGCAGCCTTCCTGCCCCTACTACACTCATTCGATCTCTCCCTGATGCACTCCCCACCAACACACAAAGCTGGCAACCTCCTAGATCTGGTCATCCTGAGGAATTGCTCCTCCTCTGATCCCACAGTGACCCCTCTGCACCAGTCCGACCACCACTTCATTTCCTTCTCCCTCCCTCTTGCTCGCCCCCCTCCCTCCCCTCCATCCACTCCTACTGTCATGGTCCGCCGTAACCTCCGCTCCCTCTCTCCCTCCTCTCTCGCTTCTAGTGTCACTGCTTCACTCCCCACTCTTGAATCCTTCTCAAACCTTCCCACTGACTCTGCATCCTCCGCTCTGTCTTCCTCACTCTCCTCAGCACTTGACGCTCATTGTCCTCTAATCTCCAGGCCGGCACGCTCGTCCCCTCCCAGTCCGTGGATGACTGACCCCCTCCGAACCAACCGGGCCAGCCTACGTGCAGCGGAGAGGAAGTGGAGGAAATCCATGGCTCAATCCGATCTGTCTGCCTACCAGTCTATGCTAGCTACATTTTCATCTGCTGTAACCTCTGCTAAAATTAATTATCAAACAAAAATTCATAAATCTACCTCTAACCCCCATCAATTGTTCTCCATTTTCTCTTCTCTCCTCAGCACTCCTCCTTCCCCACCTCAGTCCTCCCTCGCTGCAGATGACTTCGCAGCTTTCTTCGATGAGAAGATTGCAGACATCCGCAGCTCCTTTACGTCCACCGCCACCCTTCCCCACTCCCCCCTCTCCGTTTCCTCCCCTCGTTTCTCCACTTTCTCTCCTCTCACTGACTCTGAGGTTTCCCAGCTCCTACTCTCCCACTGCCCTACCACCTGTGCTCTTGACCCCATCCCTTCCTCTCTCCTCCAGACTATCACACCTGACATCCTCCCGTTTGTCACCTCCCTTGTGAACTCCTCCCTGTCTTCTGGATGTTTCCCCTCTTCCTTCAAGCTGGCCCACATCACCCCACTACTGAAAAAGCCCACTCTGGATCCCTCCGTCATCCAGAACTACCGTCCTGTTTCCCTCCTCCCTTTCTTATCCAAAACCATTGAACGAGCTGCTTCTAACCAACTCTCCTCTTTTCCCTCACTGAACAACCTCCTAGACCCCCACCAGTCCGGCTTCAGACCTGGCCACTCGACTGAGACCGCACTCCTCTCGGTCAGTGAGTCGCTTCACGCCGCACAAGCAGCTTCCCATTCATCTGTCCTGATCCTTCTAGACCTTTCTGCTGCCTTTGACACAGTCAACCACCCCATCCTCCTGTCCTCCCTGGCAGCTATGGGGATCTGTGGCACAGCACTAGACTGGATCGAGTCCTACCTCTCCGGTCGCTCCTTCCAAGTCTCCTGGGATGGTGCAGTATCGGCACCTCGCCCCCTTGCCACAGGAGTTCCCCAGGGCTCAGTCCTTGGTCCCCTTCTATTCTCCCTGTACACCCAATCTCTTGGTCCTGTAATCTCTGCCCACGGGTTGTCCTATCATTGTTATGCCGATGACACCCAACTCTTTCTCTCCTTCCCCCCCTCTGACACACAGGTCTCTGCTCACATCTCTGCTTGCCTGAGGGACATCCAGAGCTGGATGGATAACCACCATCTTAAGCTGAACCCAGGTAAGACAGAGATGATCTTCATCCCTGCTCCATCCTCTAACCTCCTTGACTTTTCCATTACCCTAGGGGACACCGTGGTGTCATCATCACCCACCGCAAAAAACCTCGGAGTGGTGATGGATAACAGACTGTCCCTCTCCCAGAACATCACGGCGGTGAGTCGAACGTGCAGGTTCTTCCTGTACAACATCCGGAGAATCCGCCCCTTCCTCACCACCTACGCAACCCAGCTCCTGATTCAAGCAATGGTCCTGTCCCGCCTGGACTACTGCAACTCACTGCTGGCTGGTCTGCCAGCATCCGCCATCAGACCCCTGCAGCTCATCCAGAATGCTGCAGCGCGTCTGGTCTACAACCTCCCCAGACATTCCCATGTCACCCCCCTGCTCACTGACCTCCACTGGCTGCCTGTCATGGCTCGCATCAAATTTAAGACCTTGGTGCTTGCATACCAGGCAGCTAAGGGGTCAGCACCTGCATACATCCAGAGGATCATCAGACCCTACACACCAGCCAGACCTCTCCGCTCTGCCACTTCTGGACGCTTGGCACCTCCCCCTCTTCGTGCCTGTACTTCCCGCTCCCGTCTGCTGTCTGTCCTGGCCCCGCGCTGGTGGAATGACCTCCCCGTGGCGGTCAGAACAGCAGAGAACCTAACTACCTTCAAACGCAGACTAAAGACTCATCTCTTCAGGCTGCACCTCTCCCCACCCCTCCCTAGCCTGTAGTTTAGCTCATTGTACCTAGTTAGGCTAATTCGAGCATGTTAGTTTTTATTTTTAATTTGGCAGGATTGTTTGTCTAATTCTGATCAAGAAATTGTGATTTCGGTGCTAGTTTGTATTTGGCAGGGTTGTTTGCTGAACAGGTTACTCTACAGGGTTGGAGTCCTGATCTGTGGCCACTACTGGCACTACAATCTTTATTTCGCTTTAGTATGTTTCTTTTGTACCTCTGCACCTGGAACTAATGCACTTGTTGTACGTCGCTCTGGATAAGAGCGTCTGCTAAATGCCTATAATGTAATGTAATGTAATGATGTTACAGCAGGTACACAATGCCCTGTCTCTGCTTATACTACAGAAACTGTTCACTCCGTTCAGCACAAAGTCGACTTTGCATTGGCGGCAACCACACTTCACAATTTCTGCAGGAATTGTCTAGTTAGTGTGGTTGCCTTAGGCAATCACACTACTATTATCTCACATATAATTATTATTATTAGTGTGGTTGCCTTAGGCAATCACACTATTATTATCGCACATATTATTATTATTATTATTCCACCCATTTTTTGGACCGCTACTCCTCCCAGAGTTTTCGCACCACATACACATGCCATATGTCAAATTGACCGGCTTCTTTGGGAATCGATGGCTATTACTTTGTGGAAATTTTCGCTGCACGGTTTTTGAGAAATATGACTTTTTATGGCCAATTTTTCCCATTGAAAATGAATGGGGCGGTGACGTCATAAAAATGTGAATTATGAAGTTACAGCATTGGTCGGCTTTGCACACGTGATGCGGTTGGCTGTTCGTCCTCACCAGCCACCAGAACGGATATAGCTGAACGCGGAAGTGTACGGATAAAACAGTATTCTAAATGCAAAATTTCAAATGAAAACGCTGTCAGCTAGGTATATCAACAAAACATATGGCTTAGGCATACCCAGAAGTCCTCAATAATAACAGTATTTCACAAGATATTACGCAAATTCTTTGACGACGTTTCGTCAGGTCCAGCGTCTTTGAATGCTAATGCTAACAGACTACATGCATTGTATGCGACGATTAAAAAACTTTCGGTTGACCTAAAAAAACGATATTCCAAAACCAAAATTAGACGTGCTGTTATACCTGGTTAGAAAGCTTATGCTCTCACCTACTGAATAAACGAATTCTCAAACAAGCCAGACTGTACTAAAGAGTGCAACAACGCCGTCAACAACACGTGTGCAGCAGCTTCTGATCCGGTCTTCAGTGGGCTTGTAATACCACACATGTTGCTTTGGGTGTTGTCGAACTTTGTAGTACAATCTGGCTTGATCTAAACATCATCGATCTA
Source organism: Anguilla pacifica (assembly GCA_039654925.1). Taxonomy (NCBI): domain Eukaryota; kingdom Metazoa; phylum Chordata; class Actinopteri; order Anguilliformes; family Anguillidae; genus Anguilla; species Anguilla pacifica. The sequence continues at coordinate 30,174,037 of CM077290.1, read as the reverse complement.
ATAGGTGACAGAATAAGCTTTCTAACAATGTATAATATGTCAAATTTTACTTTTGTAATACCGTTTTATATTCCAGCGAGTTGGAAACTTTGGTCTCGTTATAACTGCATTACACATCAGTCTGGATTACACGTCAGACTTAGGGTTTTTCCAAGACCCTCTGAACATGCCAGCTAGCTTTGTGATTCGCCGTCACTCGTCACCGCATACCGCAAGTAAAACACTGAGATCTCAAATTTTGATGAAAGGATAATTTAGCTCTGAATATATGTGTCGCAAATCAACTCGTTGTAGTGATGTTAGAGCAGGTACACAATGCCCTGTCTCTGCTTATACTACAGAAACTGTTCACTCCGTTCAGCACAAAGTCGACTTTGCATTGGCGGCAACCACACTTCACAATTTCTGCAGGAATTGTCTAGTTAGTGTGGTTGCCTTAGGCAAACACACTATTATTATTGCACATATTTATTATTATTATTATTAGTGTGGTTGCCTTAGGCAAACACACTATTATTATTGCACATATTATTATTATTATTATTATTATTTATTATTTATTCCACCCATTTTTTGGACCGCTACTCCTCCCAGAGTTTTCGCACTACATACACGTGCAATATGTCAAATCGAGCGGCTTCATCGGGAATGGTGTGCTATTACTTTGTGGAAAGTTTCGGTGCACGGTTTTTGAGAAATTCCACTTTTTTTGGGCAAAAAAAAAAGTTTTTTCCCATAGAGAATGAATGGCGGAATGTTCACCCTTGTGATGTCACAATGCTGGCCTCTCACCATTGTGATGTCACAATGCTCTGTCTTCTAGCAGCTGTACCCTGGTCTCTCTCTGGCTTTGAACACTGGGCATTCATCTGTATGGGGCAAAATTGCCCACAAATTGTGCAATGCCTCATTGGACATGGTAGAGAGTCCTTTGAGTATTGGCGTAGATCAGCTTCGCCCCCCTTCCTGATTGGCTGATGTTTGACATTTCATAACTTTTGAACCGTTTGTCATACAGAACTATAGGTCGCGTCATTGGACTCAGTAAAGACCTAGCAACCGCCTAAAACTCCATAGCAACTGCCTAGAACTCCATAGCAACCACTGAGAACACCCTAGCAACCACCTAGAATTGCATAGCAACCACCTTGCAACACCCTAGCAACCACCTGGAACACCATAGCAAATGCTTAGTAACACCCTAGCAACCGGCTATAACCCCATAGCAACCACCTAGCAACACCATAGCAACCACCTAGAACTCCATAGCAACCACCTAGCAACACCCCAGCAACCACCTGGAACACCATAGCAACCACCTAGCAACACCCTAGCAACCACCTGGAACACCATAACAACTGCCTAGCAACACCCTAGCAACCGCCTATAACTCCATAGCAAATGCCTAGCAACACCCTAGCAACCGGCTATATCGCCATAGCAACCACCTAGCAACACCATAGCAACCACCTAGAACTCCATAGCATCCACCTAGCAACACCCCAGCAACCACCTGGAACACCATAGCAACCACCTAGCAACACCCTAGCAACCACCTGGAACACCATAACAACTGCCTAGCAACACCCTAGCAACCGCTTATAACTCCATAGCAACCACCTAGCAACATCCTAGCAACCACCTAGAATACCCTAGCAACACCCTAGCAACCGCCTATAACTCCATAGCAAATGCCTAGCAACACCCTAACAACCGGCTATAACTCCATAGCAACCACCTAGCAACACCATAGTAACCACCTAGAACTCCATAGCAACCACCTAGAATACCCTAGCAACCACCTGGAACACCATAACAACTGCCTAGCAACACCCTAACAACCGCCTGTAACTCCATAGCAACGTCCTAGCAACCACCTCGCAACACCTCAGCAACCGCCTAGAATTCCATGGAAACCGCCTAGCAACACCCTAGCAACCGCCTCAAACATCATAGCAACTACCTACCACTGTTCACTCTGTTCAGCAGAATGTCGACTTTGCGTTGGCGGCAACCACACTTCACAATTTCTGCAGGAATTGTCTAGTATTTATTATTATTATTCCACCCATTTTTTGGACCGCTACTCCTCCCAGAGTTTTTGCACCACATACACGTGCCATATGTCAAATTGACCGGCTTCTTTGGGAATCGTGTGCTATTACTTTGTGGAAAGTTTCGCTGCACGGTTTTTGAGAAATATGACTTTTTATGGCCAATTTTTCCCCATAGGGATGAATGTAAAACGTGACGTCATACATATGTGAGCGGTGAAGTCACAGCATTGGTCGGCTTAGCACACGTGATGCACTTTTAACCTGCTTCATCTACAGGAAATTTAGAATCCAGATGCGGTGCATATCTCCATTTTCGTCGTAATTACAGAAAACACACATTCGTAAACTTCAAATGATTCATACCACAATGTAGATAAAACCTTGACGAACACGTACATGCACGGATTGTGTTGTTCAAACGAGGTTTCCTGGCGACTTAGCCACCACAGTGGATATAGCTTAATGCGGAAGTGCACGCGATAAAAACGGTATTCCAAATGCAAAATTACAAATGAAAACGCTGTCAGCTAGGTATATCAACAAACATATGACTTAGGCATACCCAGATTTCCTCAAAAATAATAGTATTTCACAAGATATTACGCAAAATCGTTGACAACGTTTCGTCAAATGCAGCGTCTTTGAATGCTACTAGTGCTAACAAAGAGTGCATGCATTGAATGCGACGATTAAAACACTTTCGGTTGACCTAAAAAAACCATATTCCAAAACCAAAATTAGACGTGCTGTTATACCTGGTTAGAAAGCTTATGCTCTCACCTACTGAATAAACGAATTCTCAAACAAGCCAGACTGTACTAAAGAGTGCAACAACGCCGTCAACAACACGTGTGCAGCAGCTTCTGATCCGGTCTTCAGTGGGCTTGTAATACCACACATGTTGCTTTGGGTGTTGTCGAACTTTGTAGTACAATCTGGCTTGATCTACACATCATCGATCTAATAGGTGACAGAATAAGCTTTCTAACAATGTATAATATGTCAAATTTTACTTTTGTAATACCGTTTTATATTCCAGCGAGTTGGAAACTTTGGTCTCGTTATAACTGCATTACACATCAGTCTGCATTACACGTCAGACTTAGGGTTTTTCCAAGACCCTCTGAACATGCCAGCTAGCTTTGTGATTCGCCGTCACTCGTCACCGCATACCGCAAGTAAAACACTGAGATCTCAAATTTTGATGAAAGGATAATTTAGCTCTGAATATATGTGTCGCAAATCAACTCGTTGTAGTGATGTTATAGCAGGTACACAATGCCCTGTCTCTGCTTATACTACAGAAACTGTTCACTCCGTTCAGCACAAAGTCGACTTTGCATTGCCGGCAACCACACTTTACAATTTCTGCAGGAATTGTCTAGTTATTATTATTATTATTATTATTATTATTCCACCCATTTTTTGGACCGCTACTCCTCCCAGAGTTTTCACACCACATACACGTGCCATATGTCAAATTGACCGGCTTCTTTGGGAATCGATGGCTATTACTTTGTGGAAAGTTTCGCTGCACGGTTTTTGAGAAATATTACTTTTTATGGCCAATTTTTCCCCATAGGGATGAATGTAAAACGTGACGTCATACATATGTGAGCGGTGAAGTCACAGCATTGGTCGGCTTAGCACACGTGATGCACTTTTAACCTGCTTCATCTACAGGAAATTTAGAATCCAGATGCGGTGCATATCTCCATTTCCGTCGTAATTACAGAAAACACACATTCGTAAACTTCAAATGATTCATACCACAATGTAGATAAAACCTTGACGAAGACGTACATGCACGGATTGTGTTGTTCAAACGAGGTTTCCTGGCGACTTAGCCACCACAGTGGATATAGCTTAATGCGGAAGTGCACGCGATAAAAACGGTATTCCAAATGCAAAATTACAAATGAAAACGCTGTCAGCTAGGTATATCAACAAACATATGACTTAGGCATACCCAGATTTCCTCAATAATAACAGTATTTCACAAGATATTACGCAAAATCGTTGACAACGTTTCGTCAAATGCAGCGTCTTTGAATGCTATTAGTGCTAACAAAGAGTGCATGCATTGAATGCGACGATTAAAACACTTTCGGTTGACCTAAAAAAACATATTCCAAAACCAAAATTAGACGTGCTATTATACCTGGTTAGAAAGCTTATGCTCTCACCTACTGAATAAACGAATTCTCAAACAAGCCAGACCGTACTAAAGAGTGCAACAACGCCGTCAACAACACGTGTTCAGCAGCTTCTGGTCCGGTCTTCAGTTGGCTTGTAATACCACACATGTTGCTTTGGGTGTTGTCGAACTTTGTAGTACAATCTGGCTTGATCTACACATCATCGATCTAATAGGTGACAGAATAAGCTTTCTAACAATGTATAATATGTCAAATTTTTCTTTTGTAATACCGTTTTATATTCCAGCGAGTTGGAAACTTTGGTCTCGTTATAACTGCATTACACATCAGTCTGCATTACACGTCAGACTTAGGGTTTTTCCAAGACCCTCTGAACATGCCAGCTAGCTTTGTGATTCGCCGTCACTCGTCACCGCACACCGCAAGTAAAACACTGAGATCTCAAATTTTGATGAAAGGATAATTTAGCTCTGAATATATGTGTCGCAAATCAACTCGTTGTAGTGATGTTATAGCAGGTACACAATGCCCTGTCTCTGCTTATACTACAGAAACTGTTCACTCCGTTCAGCACAAAGTCGACTTTGCATTGGCGGCAACCACACTTCACAATTTCTGCAGGAATTGTCTAGTTATTATTATTATTATTATTCCGCCAGTTTTTTGGACCGCTACTCCTCCCAGAGTTTTCGCACCACATACATGTGCAATATGTCAAATCGACCGGCTTGATCGGGAATGGTGTGCTATTACTTTGTGGAAAGTTTCGGTGCACGGTTTTTGAGAAATTCCACTTTTTTTGGGAAATTTTTCCCATAGAGAATGAATGGTGGAATGTTCACCCTTGTGATGTCACAATGCTGTTTTCTCACCATTGTGATGTCACAATGCTCTGTCTTCCAGCAGCAGTACTCTGGTCTCTCTCTAGATTTGAACATTCTGCCATATATCTCTGTGGGGAAAAATTGCCCACATATTGTGCAATGCCTCATTGGACTTGGTAGAGAGTCCTTTGTCCATTGGTGTAGATCAGCCTCGCCCCCCTTCCTGATTGGCCAATGTTTGATATTTCATAACTTTTGAACCGTTTGTCATAGAGAACTATGGGTTGCGTCATTGGACTCAGTAAAGACCTAGCAACCGCCTAGAACTCCATAGCAACCCTCTAGCAACATCCTAGCAACCGCCTATAACTCTATAGCAACAACCTAGCAACACCCTAGCAACCACCTGGAACACCATAGCAACCACCTAGCAGCACCCTAGCAACCACCTGGAACACCAATACAACTGCCTAGCAACACCCTAGCAACCGCCTAGAATACCCTAGCAACACCCTAGCAACCGGCTATAACTCCATAGCAACCACCTAGCAACACCATAGCAACCACCTAAATCTCCATAGCAACCACCTAGCAACACCCTAGCAACCACCTGGAACACCATAGCAACCACCTAGCAACACCCTAGCAACCACCTAGAACACCCTAGGAACCGGCTATAACTCCATAGCAACCACCTAGCAACTCCATAGCAACCACCTAGAAGTCCATAGAACCACCTAGCAACACCCTAGCAACCACCTGGAACACCATAGCAACCACTTAGCAACACCCTAGCAACCACCTGGAACAGCATAACAACCGCCTAGCAACACCCTAGCAACCGCCTATGACTCCATAGCAACCACCTTGCAACACCCTAGCAACCACCGGGAACACCATAGCAACCACCTAGCAACACCCTAGCAACCGCCTATAACTCCATAGCAACCATCTGGAACACCATAGCAACCACCTAGCAACACCCTAGCAACCACCTAGAACACCCTAGCAACCGGCTATAACTCCATAGCACCCACCTAGCAACTCCATAGCAACCACCTAGAACTCCATAGCAACCACCTAGCAACACCATAGCAACCACCTGGAACACCTTAACAAATGCCTAGCAACACCCTAGCAACCACCTGGAACACCATAACAACTGCCTAGCAACACCCTAGCAACTGCTTATATCTCCATAGCAACCACCTAGCAAAATCCTAGCAACCACCTAGAATACCCAAGCAACACCCTAGCAACCGCCTATAACTCCATAGCAACCACCTAACAACACACTAGCACCCACCTGGAACACGATAGCAACCACCTAGAACACCCTAGCAACCGGCTATAACTCCATAGCAACCACCTAGCAACTCCATAGCAACCACCTAGAACTCCATAGCAACCACCTAGCAACACCATAGCAACCACCTGGAACACCATAACAACTGCCTAGCAACACCCTAGCAACCGCTTATATCTCCATAGCAACCACCTAGCAACATCCTAGCAACCACCTAGAATACCCTAGCAACACCCTAGCAACTGCCTATAACTCCATAGCAACCACCTAGCAACACCCTAGCAACCACCTGGAACACCATAACAACCGCCTAGCAACACCCTAGCAACCGCCTATAACCCCATAGCAACCACCTTGCAACACCCTAGCAACCACCTGGAACACCATAGCAACCACCTAGCAACACCCTAGCAACCACCTAGAACACCCTAGCAACCAACTATAACTCCATAGCAACCACCTAGCAACTCCATAGCAACCACCTAGAACTCCATACCAACCACCTAGCAACACCCTAGCAACCACCTGGAACACCATAGCAACCACCTAGCAACACCCTAGCAACCACCTGGAACAACATAACAACTGCCTAGCAACACCCTAGCAAGCGCTTATATCTCCATAGCAACCACCTAGCAACATCCTAGCAACCACCTAGAATACCCTAGCAACACCCTAGCAACCGCCTATAACTCCATGGCAACCACCTAACAACACACTAGCAACCACCTGGAACACGATAGCAACCACCTAGAACACCCTAGCAACCGGCTATAACTCCATAGCAACCACCTAGCAACACCATAGCAACCACCTAGATCTCCATAGCAACCACCTAGCAACACCCTAGCAACCACCTGGAACACCATAGCAACCACCTAGCAACAACCTAGCAACCACCTAGAACTCCCTAGCAACCGGCTATAACTCTATAGCAACCACCTAGCAACTCCATAGCAACCACCTAGAACTCCATAGAACCACCTAGCGACACCCTAGCAACCACCTAGCAACACCCTAGCAACCGCCTAGCAACACCCTAGCAACCGCTTATATATCCATAGCAACCACCTAGCAACATCCTAGCAACCACCTAGAATACCCTATCAACACCCTAGCAACCGCCTATAACTCCATAGTAACCTCCTAGCATCCACCTAGTAACACCCTAGCAACCGCCTATAACTCCGTAGCAACCACCTAGCAACATCTTAGCAACCACTTAGCAACACCCTAGCAACCACCTGGAACACCATAACAACTGCCTAGCAACACCCTAGCAACCGGCTATAAGTACATAGCAACCACCTAGCAACACCCTAGCAACCACCTGGAACACCATAACAACTGCCTAGCAACACCCTAACAACCACCTATAACTCCATAGCAAATGCCTAGCAACACCCTAGCAACCGGCTATAACTCCATAGCAACCACCTAGCAACACCATAGTAACCACCTAGAACTCCATAGCAACCACCTAGACTACCCTAGCAACCACCTAGCGACACCCTAGCAACCCCCTGGAACACCATAACAACTGCGTAGCAACACCCTAACAATCGCCTATAACTCCATAGCAACCGCCTAGCAACCACCTAGCAACACCCTAGCAACCACCTATAACTCCATAGCAACCACCTAGCAACATCCTAGCAACCACCTGGAACACCATAACAACTGCCTAGCAACACCCTAGAAATCGCCTATAACTCCATAGCAACCATCTAGCAACATCCTATCAACCACTTAGATTACCCTAGCAACCACCTAGCAATGCCCTAGTAACCACCTGGAGCTCCATAGCAACCACATGGAACTCCATAGCAACCACTTAGCACCACCCTAGCAACCACTTGGAACACCATATCAACCACCTAGCAACATCCTAGCAACTGCCTAGAACTTCATAGCAACCACCTAGAACACCCTAGCAACCGCCTAGAATTCCATGGATACCAACTAGCAACACCCTAGCAACCGCCTCAAACATCACAGCAACTACCTACCACTGTTCACTCTGTTCAGCAGAAAGTTGACTTTGCGTTGGCGGCAACCACACTTCACAATTTCTGCAGGAATTGTCTAGTTGCACATATTATTTATTATTATTATTCCACCCATTTTTTGGACCGCTACTCCTCCCAGAGTTTTCACACCACATACACGTGCAATATGTCAAATCGAGCGGCTTGATCGGGAATGGTGTGCTATTACTTTGTGGAAAGTTTCGTTGCACAGTTTTAGAAAAATTTGAATTTTTGTGTGCAATTTTTCCCATAGAGAATGAATGGCGGAATGTTCACCCTTGTGATGTCACAATGCTGTCTTCTCAGCCTTGTGATGTCACAATGGTCTGTCTTCTAGCAGCAGTACTCTGGTCTCTCTCTATATTTGAACATTCTGCCATTCATCTCTATGGGGAAAAATTTCCCACAAATTGTGCAATGCCTCATTGGACATGGTAGAGAGTCCTTTGTCCATTGGTGTAGATCAGCCTCGCCCCCCTTCCTGATTGACCGATGTTTGATATTTCATAACTTTTGAACCGTTTGTCATAGAGAACTATGGGTCGCGTCATTGGACTCAGTAAATACCTAGCAACCGCCAAGAACTCCATAGCAACCCCCTAGCAACATCCTAGCAACTTCCTACCACTCCATAGCAACCACCTAGCAACACCCTAGCAACCACCGAGAACACCCTAGCAACCGCCTAGAACTCCATAGCAACCACCTAACAACACACTAGCAACCACCTGGAACACCATAGCAACCACCTAGCAACACCCTAGCAACCACCTAGAACACCCTAGCAACCGGTTATAACTCCATAGCAACCACCTAGCAACCCCATAGCAACCACCTAGAACTCCATAGCAACCACCTAGCAACACCCTAGCAACCACCTGGAACACCATAGCAACCACCTAGCAACACCCTAGCAACCACCTAGAACACCCTAGCAACCGGCTATAACTCCATAGCAACCACCTAGCAACACCATAGCAACCACCTGGAACACCCTAGCAACCGCCTATAACTCCATAGCAACCACCTAACAACATCCTAGCAACTACCTAGAAACACCCTAACAACCACTGGGAACACCATAACAACTGCCTAGCAACACCCTAGCAACCACATATAACTCCATAGCAACCACCTAGCAACACCCTAGCAACCACCTGGAACTCCATAACAACCGCCTAGCAACACCCTAGCAACTGCCTATAACTCCATATCAACCACCTAGCAACCACTTAGAATACCCTAGCAACCACCAAGCAATGCCCTAGCAACCACCTAGAACTCCATAGCAACCACCTAGCAACACCCTAGCAACAGCCTATAACTCCATAGCAACCACATAGCAACATCCTAGCAACCACCTGGAACACCATAACAACTGTCTAGCAACACCCTAGCAACTGCCTATAACTCCATAGCAACCACCTAGCAACATCCTAGCAACCACTTAGAACACCATAGCAACCACCCAGCAATGCCCTAGCTACCACCTGGAGCTCCATAGCAACCACCTAGCAACACCCTAGCAACCACCTGGAACACCATAGCAAATGCATAGCAACACCCTAGCAACCGCCTATAACTCCATAGCAACCACCTAGCAACATCATAGCAACCACTTTGAATACCCTAGCAACTACCTAGCAATGCCCCAGCAACCACCTGGAGCTCCATAGCAACCACCCAACAACACACTAGCAACCGCCTATAACTCCATAGCAACCACCTAGCAACCTCCTATCAACCACATAGCAACACCCTAACAACCACAGGGAACACCATAACAACTGCCTAGCAACACCCTAACAACCACCTATAACTCTGTAGCAACCACCTAGCAACACCATAGCAACCACCTGGAACACCATAGCAAATGCCTAGCAACACCCTAGCAACCAGCTATAACTCCATAGCAACCACCTAGAACAACCTAGCAACCGCCTTGAACTCCACAGCAACCACCAAACAACCTACTAGCAACCACCTGGAACACCGTAGCAAATGCCTAGCAACACCCTAGCAACCGGCTATAACTCTATAGCAACCACCTAGCAACACCATAGCAACCACCTAGAACTCCATAGCAACCACCTAGCAACACCCTAGCAACCACCTGGAACACCATAGCAACCACCTAGCAAAACCCTAGCAACCACCTGGAACACCATAACAACTGCCTAGCAACACCCTAGCAACCGCCTTTAACTCCATAACAACCAGCGAGCAACATCATAGCAACCACTTAGAATACCCTAGCAACACCCTAGCAACCGCCTGTAACTCCATAGCAAATGCCTAGCAACACCCTAGCAACCGGCTATAACTCCATAGCAACCACCTAGCAACACCATAGCAACCAGCTAGAACTCCATAGCAACCACCTAGCAACACCCTAGAAACCACCTGGAACACCATAGCAACCACCTAGCAACAACCTAGCAACCACCTGGAACACCATAACAACTGCCTAGCAACCGCCTATAACTGCATAGCAACCACCTAGCAACATCCTAGCAACTACCTTGAATTCCCTAGCAACAACCTAGCAACACCCTATCAACCACCTGGAACACCATAACAACTGCCTAGCAACCACCTATAACTGCATAGCAATCACCTAGCAACATCCTAGCAACTACCGTGAATACCGTAGCAACACCCTAGCAACCGCCTATAGCTCCATAGCAAATGCCTAGTAACACCCTAGCAACCAGCTATAACTCCATAGCAACCACCTAGCAACACCATAGCAACCACCTAGAACTCCATAGCAACCACCTAGCAACCACCTGGAACACCATAGCAAATGCCTTTGTGGAAAGCAACCACATATCAACACCCTAGCAACCACCTAAAACTGCATAGCAACCACCTTGCAACACCCTAGCAACCACCTGGAACACAATAGCAAATGCATAGCAACACCCCAGCAACCACCTAGAACTCCATAGCAACCACCTACAACACCCTAGCAACCACCTGGAACACCATAGCAAATGCCTAGCAACACCCTAGCACCCAGCTATAACTCCATAGCAACCACCTAGCAACACCATAGCAACCACCTTGCAACACACTAGCAACCACGTAGAATACCCTAGCAACCACCTGGAACACCATAACAACTGCTTAGCAACACCCTAGCAACCACCTATAACTCCATAGCAACCACCTAGCAATATCCTAGCAACCACCTAGAATACCCAAGCAACACCCTAGCAACCGCCTATAACTCCATAGCAAATGCCTAGAAACACCCTAGCAACCAGCTATAACTCCATAGCAACCACCTAGCAACAGCATAGCAACCATCTAGAACTCCATAGCATCCACCTAGCAACACCCTAGCAACCACCTACAATACCCTAGCAACCACCTAGCAATGCCCTAGCAACGACATGGAGCTCCATAGCAAACACCTAGCACCACCCTAGCAACCACCTGGAACACCATATCAACCACCTAGCAACATCCTAGCAACTGCCTAGAACTCCATAGCAACCACCTAGAACACCATAGCAACCGCCTAGAATTCCATAGCAACCACCTAGAACTCCATAGAACCACCTAGCAACACCCTAGCAACCGCCTCAAACTCCATAGCAACCACCTAGCAACACCCTAGCAACCACCAGGAACACCATAGCAAATGCCTAGCAACACCCTAGCAACCGCCTATAACTCCATAGCAACCACCTAGCAACACCATAGCAACCACCTAGAACTCCATAGCAACCACCTAGCAACACCCTAGCAACCACCTGGAACACCATAGCAAATGCCTAGCAACACCCTAGCAACCGCCTATAACTCCATAGCAACCACCTAGCAACAGCCTAGCAACCGCCTATAACTCCATAGCAACCACCAAGCAACACCCTAGCAACCACCTGGAACCCCATAACAACTGCCTAGCAACACCCTAGCAACCACCTATAACTCCATAGCAACCACATAGCAACATCCTAGTAACTACTTAGATTACCCTAGCAACCACCTAGCAATGCCCTAGCAACCACCTGGAGCTCCATAGCAACCACCTAGCACCACCCTAGCAACCACCTGGAACACTATATCAACCACCTAGCAACATCCTTGCAACTGCCTAAAACTCTATAGAAACCACCTAGCAACACCCTAGCAACTGCCTCAAACATCATAGCAACTACCTACCACTGTTCACTCTGTTCAGCAGAAAGTCGACTTTGCTTTGGAGGCAACCACACTTCACAAATTCTGCAGGAATTGTCTAGTTAGTGTGGTTGCCTTAGGCAATCACACTACTATTATCCCACATATTATTATTATTATTCTTTCCACCCATTTTTTGGACCGCTACTCCTCCCAGAGTTTTCGCACCACATACACATGCTATATGTCAAATTGACCGGCTTCTTTGGGAATCGATGGCTATTACTTTGTGGAAAGTTTCGCTGCACGGTTTTTGAGAAATATGACTTTTTATGGCCAATTTTTCCCATTGAAAATGAATGGGGCGGTGACGTCATAAAAATGTGAATTATGAAGTTACAGCATTGGTCGGCTTTGCACACGTGATGCGGTCCGCTCTACGTCCTCACCAGCCACCAGAAAGGATATAGCTGAATGCGGAAGTGAACGGATAAAACAGTATTCCAAATGCAAAATTACAAATGAAAACGCTGTCAGCTAGGTATATCAACAAAACATATGGCTTAGGCATACCCAGAAGTCCTCAATAATAACAGTATTTCACAAGATATTACGCAAATTCTTTGACGACGTTTCGTCAGGTCCAGCGTCTTTGAATGCTAATGCTAACAAAGACTACATGCATTGTATGTGACGATTAAAAAACTTTCGGTTGACCTAAAAAAACGATATTCCAAAACCAAAATTAGACGTGCTGTTATACCTGGTTAGAAAGCTTATGCTCTCACCTACTGAATAAACGAATTCTCAAACAAGCCAGACTGTACTAAAGAGTGCAACAACGCCGTCAACAACACGTGTGCAGCAGCTTCTGGTCCGGTCTTACTTCAGAAAACGACGTGGGCTTGTAATACCACACATGTTGCTTTGGGTGTTGTCGAACTTTGTAGTACAATCTGCCTTGATTGAGAATTCATTTATTCAGTAGGTGACAGAATAAGCTTTCTAACTATGTATAATATGTCAAATTTTACTTTTGTAATACCGTTTTATATTCCAGCGAGTTGGAAACTTTGGTCTCGTTATAACTGCATTACACATCAGTCTGCATTACACGTCAGACTTAGGGTTTTTCCAAGACCATCTGAACATGCCAGCTAGCTTTGTGATTCGCCGTCACTCGTCACCGCATACCGCAAGTAAAACACTGAGATCTCAAATTTTGATGAAAGGATAATTTAGCTCTGAATATATGTGTCGCAAATCAACTCGTTGTAGTGATGTTATAGCAGGGACACAATGCCCTGTCTCTGCTTATACTACAGAAACTGTTCACTCCGTTCAGCACAAAGTCGACTTTGCATTGGCGGGAACCACACTTCACAATTTCTGCAGGAATTGTCTAGTTATTATTAGTGTGGTTGCCTTAGGCAATCACACTATTATTATCGCACATATTATTTATTATTATTATTATTCCACCCATTTTTTGGACCGCTACTCCTCCCAGAGTTTTCGCACCACATACACATGCCATATGTCAAATTGACCAGCTTCTTTGGGAATCGATGGCTATTACTTTGTGGAAAGTTTCGCTGCACGGTTTTTGAGAAATATGACTTTTTATGGCCAATTTTTCCCATTGAAAATGAATAGGGCGGTGACGTCATAAAAATGTGAATTATGAAGTTACAGCATTGGTCGGCTTTGCACACGTGATGCGGTCCGCTGTACGTGTCCTCACCAGCCACCAGAAAGGATATAGCTGAACGCGGAAGTGAACGGATAAAACAGTATTCCAATGCAAAATTACAAATAAAAACGCTGTCAGCTAGGTATATCAACAAAACATATGGCTTAGGCATACCCAGAAGTCCTCAATAATAACAGTATTTCACAAGATATTACGCAAATTCTTTGACGACGTTTCGTCAGGTCCAGCGTCTTTGAATGCTAATGCTAACAGACTACATGCATTGTATGCGACGATTAAAAAACTTTCGGTTGACCTAAAAAAACGATATTCCAGAACCAAAATTAGACGTGCTGTTATACCTGGTTAGAAAGCTTATGCTCTCACCTACTGAATAAACGAATTCTCAAACAAGCCAGACTGTACTAAAGAGTGCAACAACGCCGTCAACAACACGTGTGCAGCAGCTTCTGATCCGGTCTTCAGTGGGCTTGTAATACCACACATGTTGCTTTGGGTGTTGTCGAACTTTGTAGTACAATCTGGCTTGATCTACACATCATCGATCTAATAGGTGACAGAATAAGCTTTCTAACAATGTATAATATGTCAAATTTTACTTTTGTAATACCGTTTTATATTCCAGCGAGTTGGAAACTTTGGTCTCGTTATAACTGCATTACACATCAGTCTGCATTACACGTCAGACTTAGGGTTTTTCCAAGAGCCTCTGAACATGCCGGCTAGCTTTGTGATTCGCCGTCACTCGTCACCGCATACCGCAAGTAAAACACTGAGATCTCAAATTTTGATGAAAGGATAATTTAGCTCTGAATATATGTGTCGCAAATCAACTCGTTGTAGTGATGTTATAGCAGGTACACAATGCCCTGTCTCTGCTTATACTACAGAAACTGTTCACTCCGTTCAGCACAAAGTCGACTTTGCGTTGGCGGCAACCACACTTCACAATTTCAGCAGGAATTGTCTAGTTATTATTATTATTCCGCCAGTTTTTTGGACCGCTACTCCTCCCAGAGTTTTCGCACCACATACACATGCCATATGTCAAATTGACCGGCTTCTTTGGGAATCGATGGCTATTACTTTGTGGAAATTTTCGCTGCACGGTTTTTGAGAAATATGACTTTTTATGGCCAATTTTTCCCATTGAAAATGAATGGGGCGGTGACGTCATAAAAATGTGAATTATGAAGTTACAGCATTGGTCGGCTTTGCACACGTGATGCGGTTGGCTGTTCGTCCTCACCAGCCACCAGAACGGATATAGCTGAACGCGGAAGTGTACGGATAAAACAGTATTCTAAATGCAAAATTTCAAATGAAAACGCTGTCAGCTAGGTATATCAACAAAACATATGGCTTAGGCATACCCAGAAGTCCTCAATAATAACAGTATTTCACAAGATATTATGCAAATTCTTTGACGACGTTTCGTCATGTCCAGCGTCTTTGAATGCTAATGCTAACAGACTACATGCATTGTATGCGACGATTAAAAAACTTTCGGTTGACCTAAAAAGACGATATTCCAAAACCAAAATTAGACGTGCTGTTATACCTGGTTAGAAAGCTTATGCTCTCACCTACTGAATAAACGAATTCTCAAACAAGCCAGACTGTACTAAAGAGTGCAACAACGCCGTCAACAACACGTGTGCAGCAGCTTCTGATCCGGTCTTCAGTGGGCTTGTAATACCACACATGTTGCTTTGGGTGTTGTCGAACTTTGTAGTACAATCTGGCTTGATCTACACATCATCGATCTAATAGGTGACAGAATAAGCTTTCTAACAATGTATAATATGTCAAATTTTACTTTTGTAATACCGTTTTATATTCCAGCGAGTTGGAAACTTTGGTCTCGTTATAACTGCATTACACATCAGTCTGCATTACACGTCAGACTTAGGGTTTTTCCAAGAGCCTCTGAACATGCCGGCTAGCTTTGTGATTCGCCGTCACTCGTCACCGCATACCGCAAGTAAAACACTGAGATCTCAAATTTTGATGAAAGGATAATTTAGCTCTGAATATATGTGTCGCAAATCAACTCGTTGTAGTGATGTTATAGCAGGTACACAATGCCCTGTCTCTGCTTATACTACAGAAACTGTTCACTCCGTTCAGCACAAAGTCGACTTTGCGTTGGCGGCAACCACACTTCACAATTTCAGCAGGAATTGTCTAGTTATTATTATTATTCCGCCAGTTTTTTGGACCGCTACTCCTCCCAGAGTTTTCGCACCACATACACATGCCATATGTCAAATTGACCGGCTTCTTTGGGAATCGATGGCTATTACTTTGTGGAAATTTTCGCTGCACGGTTTTTGAGAAATATGACTTTTTATGGCCAATTTTTCCCATTGAAAATGAATGGGGCGGTGACGTCATAAAAATGTGAATTATGAAGTTACAGCATTGGTCGGCTTTGCACACGTGATGCGGTTGGCTGTTCGTCCTCACCAGCCACCAGAACGGATATAGCTGAACGCGGAAGTGTACGGATAAAACAGTATTCTAAATGCAAAATTTCAAATGAAAACGCTGTCAGCTAGGTATATCAACAAAACATATGGCTTAGGCATACCCAGAAGTCCTCAATAATAACAGTATTTCACAAGATATTATGCAAATTCTTTGACGACGTTTCGTCATGTCCAGCGTCTTTGAATGCTAATGCTAACAGACTACATGCATTGTATGCGACGATTAAAACACTTTCGGTTGACCTAAAAAGACGATATTCCAAAACCAAAATTAGACGTGCTGTTATACCTGGTTAGAAAGCTTATGCTCTCACCTACTGAATAAACGAATTCTCAAACAAGCCAGACTGTACTAAAGAGTGCAACAACGCCGTCAACAACACGTGTGCAGCAGCTTCTGATCCGGTCTTCAGTGGGCTTGTAATACCACACATGTTGCTTTGGGTGTTGTCGAACTTTGTAGTACAATCTGGCTTCATCTACACATCATCGATCTAATAGGTGACAGAATAAGCTTTCTAACAATGTATAATATGTCAAATTTTACTTTTGTAATACCGTTTTATATTCCAGCGAGTTGGAAACTTTGGTCTCGTTATAACTGCATTACACATCAGTCTGGATTACACGTCAGACTTAGGGTTTTTCCAAGACCCTCTGAACATGCCAGCTAGCTTTGTGATTCGCCGTCACTCGTCACCGCATACCGCAAGTAAAACACTGAGATCTCAAATTTTGATGAAAGGATAATTTAGCTCTGAATATATGTGTCGCAAATCAACTCGTTGTAGTGATGTTAGAGCAGGTACACAATGCCCTGTCTCTGCTTATACTACAGAAACTGTTCACTCCGTTCAGCACAAAGTCGACTTTGCATTGGCGGCAACCACACTTCACAATTTCTGCAGGAATTGTCTAGTTAGTGTGGTTGCCTTAGGCAATCACACTATTATTATCGCACATATTATTAGTGTGGTTGCCTTATTATTATTATTATTATTATTATTATTCCACCCATTTTTTGGATTGCTACTCCTCCCAGAGTTTTTGCACCACATACACGTGCAATATGTCAAATTGACCGGCTTCTTTGGGAATCGTGTGCTATTACTTTGTGGAAAGTTTCGCTGCACGGTTTTTGAGAAATATGACTTTTTATGGCCAATTTTTCCCCGTAGGGATGTATGTAAAACGTGACGTCATACATATGTGAGCGGTGAAGTCACAGCATTGGTCGGCTTAGCACACGTGATGCACTTTTAACCTGTTTCATCTACAGGAAATTTAGAATCCAGATGCGGTGCATATCTCCATTTTCGTCGTAATTACAGAAAACACACATTCGTAAACTTCAAATGATTCATACCACAATGTAGATAAAACCTTGACGAAGACGTACATGCACGGATTGTGTTGTTCAAACGAGGTTTCCTGGCGACTTAGCCACCACAGTGGATATAGCTTAATGCGGAAGTGCACGCGATAAAAACGGTATTCCAAATGCAAAATTACAAATGAAAACGCTGTCAGCTAGGTATATCAACAAACATATGACTTAGGCATACCCAGATTTCCTCAAAAATAATAGTATTTCACAAGATATCACGCAAAATCGTTGACAACGTTTCGTCAAATGCAGCGTCTTTGAATGCTACTAGTGCTAACAAAGAGTGCATGCATTGAATGCGACGATTAAAACACTTTCGGTTGACCTAAAAAATCCATATTCCAAAACCATAATTAGACGTGCTGTTATACCTGGTTAGAAAGCTTATGCTCTCACCTACTGAATAAACAAATTCTCAAACAAGCCAGACTGTACTAAAGAGTGCAACAACGCCGTCAACAACACGTGTGCACCAGCTTCTGATCCGGTCTTCAGTGGGCTTGTAATACCACACATGTTGCTTTGGGTGTTGTCGAACTTTGTAGTACAATCTGGCTTGATCTACACATCATCGATCTAATAGGTGACAGAATAAGCTTTCTAACAATGTATAATATGTCAAATTTTACTTTTGTAATACCGTTTTATATTCCAGCGAGTTGGAAACTTTGGTCTCGTTATAACTGCATTACACGTCAGTCTGCATTACACGTCAGACTTAGGGTTTTTCCAAGACCCTCTGAACATGCCAGCTAGCTTTGTGATTCGCCGTCACTCGTCACCGCATACCGCAAGTAAAACACTGAGATCTCAAATTTTGATGAAAGGATAATTTAGCTCTGAATATATGTGTCGCAAATCAACTCGTTGTAGTGATGTTATAGCAGGTACACAATGCCCTGTCTCTGCTTATACTACAGAAACTGTTCACTCCGTTCAGCACAAAGTCGACTTTGCATTGGCGGCAACCACACTTCACAATTTCTGCAGGAATTGTCTAGTTAGTGTGGTTGCCTTAGGCAAACACACTATTATTATTGCACATATTTATTGCAATACGTGCAATATGTCAAATCGAGCGGCTTGATCGGGAATGGTGTGCTATTACTTTGTGGAAAGTTTCATTGCACGGTTTTTGAAAAATTTGAATTTTTGTGGGCAATTTTTCCCCATAGAGAATGAATGGCGGAATGTTCAGCCTTGTGATGTCACAATGCTCTGTCTTCTCACCCCTGTGATGTCACAATGCTCTGTCTTCTAGCAGCAGTACTCTGGTCTCTCTCTAGTTTTGAACATTCTGCCATTCATCTTTATGGGGAAAAATTGCCCACAAATTGTGCAATGCCTCATTGGACATGGTAGAGAGTCCTTTGTCCATTGGTGGAGATCAGCCTTGCCCCCTTTCCTGATTGGCCGATGTTTGAAATCTCATAACTTTTGAACTGTTTTTCATAGAGAACTATGGGTTGCGTCACTGGACTCAGAAAAGACCTAGCAACCCCCTAGCAACATCCTAGCAACCGCCTGTAACTCCATAGCAACGACCTAGCAACACCCTAGCAACCACCTAGAACACCCTAGCAACAGCCTAGAACTCCATAGCAAACACCTAACAACACACTAGCAACCACCTGTAACACCATAGCAACTGCCTAGAACTCCATAGCAACCACCTAGCAACACCCTAGCAACCACCTAGAACTACACAGCAACCACATAGCAACACCATAGCAACCACCTAGAACTCCATAGCAACCACATAGCAACACCCTAGCAACCACCTGGAACACCATAGTAACCACCAAGCAACAACCTAGCAACCACCTGGAACACCATAACAAATGCCTAGCAACACCCTAGCAACGGCTTATAACTCCATAGCAACCACCTAGCAACATCCTAGCAACCACCTAGAAAACCCAAGCAACCACCTAGCAACACCCTATCAACCACCTGGAACACCATAACAACTGCCTAGCAACCGCCTATAACTGCATAGCAACCACCTAGCAACATCCTAGCAACTACCGTGAATACCCTAGCAACACCCTAGCAACCCCATATAACTCCATAGCAAATGCCTAGCAACACCCTAGCAACCGGCTATAACTCCATAGCAACCACCTAGCAACACCATAGCAACCACCTAGAAAACCCTAGCAACCACCTAGCAACACCCTATCAACCACCTGGAACAGCAAAACAATTGCCTAGCAACCGCCTATAACTGCATAGCAACCACCTAGCAACATCCTAGTAACTACCTAGAATACCCTAGCAACACCCTAGCAACCGCCTATAGCTCCATAGCAAATGCCTAGTAACACCCTAGCAACAGGCTATAACTCCATAGCAACCACCTAGCAACACCCTATAACTCCATAGCAACCACCTAGCAACATCGTAGCAACCACCTGGAACACCATAACAACTGCCTAGCAACACCCTAGAAATTACCTCTAACTCCATAGCAACCACCTAGCAACATCCTAGCAACCACTTAGATTACCCTAGCAACCAGATAGCAATGCCCTAGCAACCACCTGGAGCTCCATAGCAACCACCTAGCACCACCCTAGCAACCACCTAGAACTACACAGCAACCACATAGCAACACCATAGCAACCACCTAGAACTCCATAGCAACCACATAGCAACACCCTAGCAACCACCTGGAACACCATAGTAACCACCAAGCAACAACCTAGCAACCACCTGGAACACCATAACAAATGCCTAGCAACACCCTAGCAACGGCTTATAACTCCATAGCAACCACCTAGCAACATCCTAGCAACCACCTAGAAAACCCAAGCAACCACCTAGCAACACCCTATCAACCAGAAATGTATAATATGTCAAATTTTACTTTTGTAATACCGTTTTATATTCCAGCGAGTTGGAAACTTTGGTCTCGTTATAACTGCATTACACATCAGTCTGCATTACACGTCAGACTTAGGGTTTTTCCAAGACCCTCTGAACATGCCAGCTAGCTTTGTGATTCGCCGTCACTCGTCACCGCATACCGCAAGTAAAACACTGAGATATCAAATTTTGATGAAAGGATAATTTAGCTCTGAATATATGTGTCGCAAATCAACTCGTTGTAGTGATGTTATAGCAGGTACACAATGCCCTGTCTCTGCTTATACTACAGAAACTGTTCACTCCGTTCAGCACAAAGTCGACTTTGCATTGGCGGCAACCACACTTCACAATTTCTGCAGGAATTGTCTAGTTAGTGTGGTTGCCTTAGGCAATCACACTATTATTATCGCACATATTATTATTATTATTATTATTATTATTCCACCCATTTTTTGGACCGCTACTCCTCCCAGAGTTTTTGCACCACATACACGTGCCATATGTCAAATTGACCGGCTTCTTTGGGAATCGTGTGCTATTACTTTGTGGAAAGTTTCGCTGCACGGTTTTTGAGAAATATGACTTTTTATGGCCAATTTTTCCCCATAGGGATGAATGTAAAACGTGACGTCATACATATGTGAGCGGTGAAGTCACAGCATTGGTCGGCTTAGCACACGTGATGCACTTTTAACCTGCTTCATCTACAGGAAATTTAGAATCCAGATGCGGTGCATATCTCCATTTTCGTCGTAATTACAGAAAACACACATTCGTAAACTTCAAATGATTCATACCACAATGTAGATAAAACCTTGACGAAGACGTACATGCACGGATTGTGTTGTTCAAACGAGGTTTCCTGGCGACTTAGCCACCACAGTGGATATAGCTTAATGCGGAAGTGCACGCGATAAAAACGGTATTCCAAATGCAAAATTACAAATGAAAACGCTGTCAGCTAGGTATATCAACAAACATATGACTTAGGCATACCCAGATTTCCTCAAAAATAATAGTATTTCACAAGATATTACGCAAAATCGTTGACAACGTTTCGTCAAATGCAGCGTCTTTGAATGCTACTAGTGCTAACAAAGAGTGCATGCATTGAATGCGACGATTAAAACACTTTCGGTTGACCTAAAAAACGATATTCCAAAACCAAAACTACACGTGTTATACCTGGTTAGAAAGCTTATGCTCTCACCTACTGAATAAACGAATTCTCAATCAAGCCAGACGGACCTAAAAAGGGCAACAACGCCGTCAACAACATGTGTGCAGAAGCTTCTGGTCCTGTCTTACTCCAGAAGACGGTGTCATCTTGTAATACCACACATGTTGCTTTGGGTGTTGTCGAACTTTGTAGTACAATCTGGCTTGATCTACACATCATCGATCTAATAGGTGACAGAATAAGCTTTCTAACAATGTATAATATGTCAAATTTTACTTTTGTAATACCGTTTTATATTCCAGCGAGTTGGAAACTTTGGTCTCGTTATAACTGCATTACACATCAGTCTGCATTACACGTCAGACTTAGGGTTTTTCCAAGACACTCTGAACATGCCAGCTAGCTTTGTGATTCGCCGTCACTTGTCACCGCATACCGCAAGTAAAACACTGAGATCTCAAATTTTGATGAAAGGATAATTTAGCTCTGAATATATGTGTCGCAAATCAACTCGTTGTAGTGATGTTATAGCAGGTACACAATGCCCTGTCTCTGCTTATACTACAGAAACTGTTCACTCCGTTCAGCACAAAGTCGACTTTGCATTGGCGGCAACCACACTTCACAATTTCTGCAGGAATTGTCTAGTTGCACATATTATTTATTATTATTATTCCACCCATTTTTTGGACCGCTACTCCTCCCAGAGTTTTCACACCACATACACGTGCAATATGTCAAATCGAGCGGCTTGATCGGGAATGGTGTGCTATTACTTTGTGGAAAGTTTCGTTGCACAGTTTTTGAAAAATTTGAATTTTTGTGTGCAATTTTTCCCATAGAGAATGAATGGCGGAATGTTCACCCTTGTGATGTCACAATGCTGTCTTCTCAGCCTTGTGATGTCACAATGGTCTGTCTTCTAGCAGCAGTACTCTGGTCTCTCTCTATATTTGAACATTCTGCCATTCATCTCTATGGGGAAAAATTTCCCACAAATTGTGCAATGCCTCATTGGACATGGTAGAGAGTCCTTTGTCCATTGGTGTAGATCAGCCTCGCCCCCCTTCCTGATTGACCGATGTTTGATATTTCATAACTTTTGAACCGTTTGTCATAGAGAACTATGGGTCGCGTCATTGGACTCAGTAAATACCTAGCAACCGCCAAGAACTCCATAGCAACCCCCTAGCAACATCCTAGCAACTTCCTACCACTCCATAGCAACCACCTAGCAACACCCTAGCAACCACCGAGAACACCCTAGCAACCGCCTAGAACTCCATAGCAACCACCTAACAACACACTAGCAACCACCTGGAACACCATAGCAACCACCTAGCAACACCCTAGCAACCACCTAGAACACCCTAGCAACCGGTTATAACTCCATAGCAACCACCTAGCAACCCCATAGCAACCACCTAGAACTCCATAGCAACCACCTAGCAACACCCTAGCAACCACCTGGAACACCATAGCAACCACCTAGCAACACCCTAGCAACCACCTAGAACACCCTAGCAACCGGCTATAACTCCATAGCAACCACCTAGCAACACCATAGCAACCACCTGGAACACCCTAGCAACCGCCTATAACTCCATAGCAACCACCTAACAACATCCTAGCAACTACCTAGAAACACCCTAACAACCACTGGGAACACCATAACAACTGCCTAGCAACACCCTAGCAACCACATATAACTCCATAGCAACCACCTAGCAACACCCTAGCAACCACCTGGAACTCCATAACAACCGCCTAGCAACACCCTAGCAACTGCCTATAACTCCATATCAACCACCTAGCAACCACTTAGAATACCCTAGCAACCACCAAGCAATGCCCTAGCAACCACCTAGAACTCCATAGCAACCACCTAGCAACACCCTAGCAACAGCCTATAACTCCATAGCAACCACATAGCAACATCCTAGCAACCACCTGGAACACCATAACAACTGTCTAGCAACACCCTAGCAACTGCCTATAACTCCATAGCAACCACCTAGCAACATCCTAGCAACCACTTAGAACACCATAGCAACCACCCAGCAATGCCCTAGCTACCACCTGGAGCTCCATAGCAACCACCTAGCAACACCCTAGCAACCACCTGGAACACCATAGCAAATGCATAGCAACACCCTAGCAACCGCCTATAACTCCATAGCAACCACCTAGCAACATCATAGCAACCACTTTGAATACCCTAGCAACTACCTAGCAATGCCCCAGCAACCACCTGGAGCTCCATAGCAACCACCCAACAACACACTAGCAACCGCCTATAACTCCATAGCAACCACCTAGCAACCTCCTATCAACCACCTAGCAACACCCTAACAACCACAGGGAACACCATAACAACTGCCTAGCAACACCCTAACAACCACCTATAACTCCATAGCAACCACCTAGCAACACCATAGCAACCACCTGGAACACCATAGCAAATGCCTAGCAACACCCTAGCAACCAGCTATAACTCCATAGCAACCACCTAGAACAACCTAGCAACCGCCTTGAACTCCACAGCAACCACCAAACAACCTACTAGCAACCACCTGGAACACCGTAGCAAATGCCTAGCAACACCCTAGCAACCGGCTATAACTCTATAGCAACCACCTAGCAACACCATAGCAACCACCTAGAACTCCATAGCAACCACCTAGCAACACCCTAGCAACCACCTGGAACACCATAGCAACCACCTAGCAAAACCCTAGCAACCACCTGGAACACCATAACAACTGCCTAGCAACACCCTAGCAACCGCCTTTAACTCCATAACAACCAGCGAGCAACATCATAGCAACCACTTAGAATACCCTAGCAACACCCTAGCAACCGCCTGTAACTCCATAGCAAATGCCTAGCAACACCCTAGCAACCGGCTATAACTCCATAGCAACCACCTAGCAACACCATAGCAACCAGCTAGAACTCCATAGCAACCACCTAGCAACACCCTAGAAACCACCTGGAACACCATAGCAACCACCTAGCAACAACCTAGCAACCACCTGGAACACCATAACAACTGCCTAGCAACCGCCTATAACTGCATAGCAACCACCTAGCAACATCCTAGCAACTACCTTGAATTCCCTAGCAACAACCTAGCAACACCCTATCAACCACCTGGAACACCATAACAACTGCCTAGCAACCACCTATAACTGCATAGCAATCACCTAGCAACATCCTAGCAACTACCGTGAATACCGTAGCAACAGCCTAGCAACCGCCTATAGCTCCATAGCAAATGCCTAGTAACACCCTAGCAACCGGCTATAACTCCATAGCAACCACCTAGCAACACCATAGCAACCACCTAGAACTCCATAGCAACCACCTAGCAACCACCTGGAACACCATAGCAAATGCCTTTGTGGAAAGCAACCACATATCAACACCCTAGCAACCACCTAAAACTGCATAGCAACCACCTTGCAACACCCTAGCAACCACCTGGAACACAATAGCAAATGCCTAGCAACACCCCAGCAACCACCTAGAACTCCATAGCAACCACATACAACACCCTAGCAACCACCTGGAACACCATAGCAAATGCCTAGCAACACCCTAGCACCCAGCTATAACTCCATAGCAACCACCTAGCAACACCATAGCAACCACCTTGCAACACACTAGCAACCACGTAGAATACCCTAGCAACCACCTGGAACACCATAACAACTGCTTAGCAACACCCTAGCAACCACCTATAACTCCATAGCAACCACCTAGCAATATCCTAGCAACCACCTAGAATACCCAAGCAACACCCTAGCAACCGCCTATAACTCCATAGCAAATGCCTAGAAACACCCTAGCAACCAGCTATAACTCCATAGCAACCACCTAGCAACAGCATAGCAACCATCTAGAACTCCATAGCATCCACCTAGCAACACCCTAGCAACCACCTACAATACCCTAGCAACCACCTAGCAATGCCCTAGCAACGACATGGAGCTCCATAGCAAACACCTAGCACCACCCTAGCAACCACCTGGAACACCATATCAACCACCTAGCAACATCCTAGCAACTGCCTAGAACTCCATAGCAACCACCTAGAACACCATAGCAACCGCCTAGAATTCCATAGCAACCACCTAGAACTCCATAGAACCACCTAGCAACACCCTAGCAACCGCCTCAAACTCCATAGCAACCACCTAGCAACACCCTAGCAACCACCAGGAACACCATAGCAAATGCCTAGCAACACCCTAGCAACCGCCTATAACTCCATAGCAACCACCTAGCAACAGCCTAGCAACCGCCTATAACTCCATAGCAACCACCAAGCAACACCCTAGCAACCACCTGGAACCCCATAACAACTGCCTAGCAACACCCTAGCAACCACCTATAACCACATAGCAACATCCTAGTAACTACTTAGATTACCCTAGCAACCACCTAGCAATGCCCTAGCAACCACCTGGAGCTCCATAGCAACCACCTAGCACCACCCTAGCAACCACCTGGAACACTATATCAACCACCTAGCAACATCCTTGCAACTGCCTAAAACTCTATAGAAACCACCTAGCAACACCCTAGCAACTGCCTCAAACATCATAGCAACTACCTACCACTGTTCACTCTGTTCAGCAGAAAGTCGACTTTGCTTTGGCGGCAACCACACTTCACAATTTCTGCAGGAATTGTCTAGTTAGTGTGGTTGCCTTAGGCAATCACACTACTATTATCCCACATATTATTATTATTATTCTTTCCACCCATTTTTTGGACCGCTACTCCTCCCAGAGTTTTCGCACCACATACACATGCTATATGTCAAATTGACCGGCTTCTTTGGGAATCGATGGCTATTACTTTGTGGAAAGTTTCGCTGCACGGTTTTTGAGAAATATGACTTTTTATGGCCAATTTTTCCCATTGAAAATGAATGGGGCGGTGACGTCATAAAAATGTGAATTATGAAGTTACAGCATTGGTCGGCTTTGCACACGTGATGCGGTCCGCTCTACGTCCTCACCAGCCACCAGAAAGGATATAGCTGAATGCGGAAGTGAACGGGTAAAACAGTATTCCAAATGCAAAATTACAAATGAAAACGCTGTCAGCTAGGTATATCAACAAAACATATGGCTTAGGCATACCCAGAAGTCCTCAATAATAACAGTATTTCACAAGATATTACGCAAATTCTTCAGCGTCCAGCGTCCAGCGTCTTTGAATGCTAATGCTAACAAAGACTACATGCATTGTATGTGACGATTAAAAAACTTTCGGTTGACCTAAAAAAACGATATTCCAAAACCAAAATTAGACGTGCTGTTATACCTGGTTAGAAAGCTTATGCTCTCACCTACTGAATAAACGAATTCTCAAACAAGCCAGACTGTACTAAAGAGTGCAACAACGCCGTCAACAACACGTGTGCAGCAGCTTCTGGTCCGGTCTTACTTCAGAAAACGATGTGGGCTTGTAATACCACACATGTTGCTTTGGGTGTTGTCGAACTTTGTAGTACAATCTGCCTTGATTGAGAATTCATTTATTCAGTAGGTGACAGAATAAGCTTTCTAACTATGTATAATATGTCAAATTTTGCTTTTGTAATACCGTTTTATATTCCAGCGTGTTGGAAACTTTGGTCTCTTTATAACCGCATTACGCATTCAGCCTGTGAAAGCAACGCTTTCTCACCCCAACGCGTTTGCTACAGTACACAACTCCGCTTGCTTGTTGATGCACCCCTCGTTATAACAGAAGTTACTAGTACTGGCTACCAGCCCGTGCTTATTCACAGAAGCTGTATGCAATAAACTGTATGTATAAACTCGTTGCCGTGATGTTATAGCATGTACACAATACTCTGCCTCTGCTTATACTACAGAAACTGTTCACTCCGTTCAGCACAAAGTCGACTTTGCATTGGCGGCAACCACACTTCACAATTTCTGCAGGAATTGTCTAGTTATGCTTTGTTATTTCTCTTGTTTGTTATGTTTGTAGTGTCTTGTAAGCCCGTGCGGGCTGGGCACCTTTTGATGCATGACACTTTGAAAAAATAAAAACCTAAATCTAAACCTAGTACTAAAATAATCAAGCTGTGTCAGATACAAGATTTTGCAAATAAAGGTAATACACAGGGCGTACATTACACCCTGCACACTGAAGAAAATTGATCATACATTATCCAAATTGTGCTGGCATGGTTGTGAAGTAGAGGGTACACTGATGCACTGGCTGTCCTCCTGTTAAGCAGTCTTGGTTGGATATTACTGAAAATTTGTTGTGTTTTCTTAATACAGATATCAAACCTTGTCCGGTAACTTGTATATTAGGTGTGAAAATGGCCATTGTGCAACCAAAAATTGTACACAGTATTATAGCATTGGCTTTTCTATCAGCCAAACGGATTATTTTAATGAACCACGTAAACCAAACTGTTTCAGTATGGAGAACTGGCGTAAGGACTTTATGGACTTACTATCAATGGAACAGGCTGCTCTGACTCTCCAAGACGATGATGGACTTTATGGACCCTGGAATTTTATTAGATCCTGTCTTGAGAAAGTTTAAACATCTTAAATAGATTTTGTATTATTGAATCCTTGTTATATTCTGTACCCCCAATCCCCCCCCCCCCCATCATTTTGTTTTGTTTCTGTTTGTATTGTTGCAGTCACGGTCACTTTCTGTATTATAAACCACTAATAAAAAATAAAACATTTTCAAGTAGGAATCACAAGCTTTCCATCAGTACAGTGGTCTAAAATGTCAAGGGGTCCAGAACCATATCCAAAATTTCTCCAAAAATGAATAAAATGCTTTTTGTCCATTATAAATCATATAAATGAAGGTTCAAGATTAAACATTGATATCAGATTAAAAAAGAATGCAAAGCGACTCCACATGTATCGAAGGCAGGCATGTGGTAGTCTACACCCTCCCCAGACCGACAGAGGATAGCGCATCGACCAGGACTGTGATACACACAGGGAATTGGTATAATGACCAAATTGGGGATAAAATGGGAGAAAAATTGCAAAAAAAATAAAATTATAATAATGCAAAAACATTTTCACACAATGCGGTACAGTACCTAAATGTATAATAATTGACTTGTATATATTTCTGTACTCTGCAGTATGTAATGTTTTCGGGTATGGGGATGGGCCGACATGGAAACAATATTCAACCGTCCACCACGTTTTGGCGATGTTCCAACTCTCACGTCATATCTGGTGCATGAAACACAAAAATTACTAAGCTACCAACAAACGCTTACATTACAGTGTGAAATATCCTCATTAGAAAATACCACTAACCTATTTAAAGACACTCAATTTAAAAAATAACGTATATAACCAAATATTTTGAGCAGTAATACTTACATAGCAATGATGAAATTTTATCTGTGTTCAGTA
Source organism: Anguilla pacifica (assembly GCA_039654925.1). Classification (NCBI taxonomy): domain Eukaryota; kingdom Metazoa; phylum Chordata; class Actinopteri; order Anguilliformes; family Anguillidae; genus Anguilla; species Anguilla pacifica. Next base: position 30,144,456 of record CM077290.1, on the reverse strand, counting down.
GATACAGAGACAGTAAATCAATGATACAGTCTAACTGCTTCTGTTTTGCTCCAGAAAACAATGTCAGATAGGTCTATCAGCAACCATATGGCTTAGCTATGCCCAGAAGTCCTCAATAATAATAGTATTTTCCATGAAGTTATGAAAATCGTTGACAATGTTTTGTTAGGTGCAGCATCTTTTACTGCTATCACAGAGTGAATATGTAATTGAATGCGGTAAGAAATTTTTCGGTTATGTGGACCTATAAAACGCTATTCCAAAAGCAAGATTAGACATGTTATACATAGTTAGAAAGCTTATACTCTCACCTACTGAATAAATGAATTGTCAATCAAGCCAGACTGTACTAAAAGGGGCGACAACGCTGTAAACAACACGTGTGGTATTACGCACAGCTATTTTGGAAGGTACCCAGGCGTCACAAATTTGCGTATATTTCACAAACAGATTGTCCAAGACAATATATGACAACTCTATCTCAAAAGGGACATCTCTATGCGTAAAACCAATGGTAAGGTTGTATATTTATTCAATATTTAGTCGCAGATATTGACTGTAGAATTACATAATTTTTTAAAATTTTGTCTCATTTCGTTATTCAGTGAGCAGCGTTTTCACTGCTGTATTGGCATATCTTAGGGCTACTGTCGAGTTTATCTTGTTGTGAATGCCCAGATAGACAATATTGTCTATTTTGTCATGGGTGGGGGGTGTAGTTGCAGATGAGACTGCAGGGAGGGGATGCGTGTTAAAAAGACCAGAGCGACAATGGTGGCGCTGCAAAACTCTGTATTCGGCATAGTTGTCATGTATCATCTACTAATGAAACTAAAACAAAGCCTTTCTGTTTTTAACTCATACTTGGTTGCAGTAGCACTGAATATCTGAGTTCAGTAATCTCGGAACACTGGCATGCCAAGAGGCTTTGCGCTAAGTGGTTAAACAAATAACTTTACTAAAGAATATTTAACATTATTTATTATTATAATATTAACATTATTAACATTGTCAACCAATTTTGGAAATGAACATTGAGAAAATAGTTCCAGGTCACATGAACCTTGTTGATGTTGTGGGCAGCGAGAAACACTAGATGGAATGCTAGGAGCGCCCGTGTGTCAGTGTTAAAAAAAATACATACATCGGTCCTACATATCGGCCACATGTCATCCTTGACTACCGATACCGATATGGTCTAAAAATGCAAACATCAGCCCGATATATCGGTCGGGCTCTAGTTTGTGCTCATTATCATAATTCTAGTCATCTTCTCTAAATCACATTTCATTATCATAACACATTCATTGTATTGTACTTTGAATATTATGAGGAATTTTAAATCATGAAAAGCCTCTACTTCAGCCTTAGGAATAGAATATCATTTTTATCATATTGTAAGTTTTTGCTGTAAAAACTGTAAGTACTTCTTCAAACAGAAGTCACATGTTAAGGTAATGAGATAATTGGTCAAAATATAACACTAAATTTAAAAAATAAAATATTTATGATGAATTCAGTGCTGTGTTATCTTAAATACATACAATTTCAAACGCAAATCTGGTTTTATTGTCAGTCACTCAGCGTTACTCACAGATTAAAGAGAGTGTTTTATGATGGTAATTGGCGTTATCCGGGTTGAAGGTGTGAAAAAAATTCTGGATGAGGGAGCCATATGGATTTCATCACGGTAGGTTTATCGATTTTATTAACGACAACGGTAAAATTGACCGCTGTGGCATTTCTAGTGTTACCTAGTTTTTAACTAGGCTACTGTAGCTACCTGGCAAAATGCCACATTTCTAAATTAATGTTAGCTAGGGCTATTGACAGAGCGGCTCCGTCTACATGACACTCAGCTTCCAACTAACACATTTTTTATAATGATCACTTATCTCATTGTGCAAAAGCATTTAAATGATGCAATGTTGCAGGACATAACACAGTAAAATTAGAAGTAAACCCATTAGCTGCTGATTGCCAAAACTCGGGCTTTATCAGTGAACAAATGGGCATTACCCTAGGCTACTGAATAAAATGAATCAATCAGAACTCTTTCGGGGAACAAACATAACAACTCTTTTGAATTCTTCTAATCTTCTAACATCATCTGGTTGTTTGCTATCAGAAGGGTGCAATGCAAAGGTGTAGCACTCATGGGACAAATTAATCTATCACGCCAAAGAACATGAACGGTAAAGCCAGGTCTGAACAACAATCACAACATTTGAGTCTTCATTCTCTGGTAGGGGGGTTCCTTTGCGCTCTGGGGAAGTTGGGATTACTGAATCAAGCTAACAAATCGAAAGATTGAGATGGCAGGTATGCCATTTAGCCTAGTCACAACTTGGCGAGGCATGCTCCATATCTATACAGTACCGAGTTTGGCACTTTTCAGGGTTTCCGAATTCCCCAAATGACTGCAACAACGACAAACTCTCAGCCCTTATTAAATATTAATTTCTGTACATTCTGACCCCATTTCAACAGGCAGAATTCATAAACTTCACACGGCCACACAATAAAGTCCCAAACTAATGGGATATTGCGTTCTTTTTCCTGCCACAAATCCTCCTAGCCTACAAAGAATATAGCCGCGTTTCCACCGCAGGAACTTTACCCCGGAACTAGGAACCTTTTGAGGAACTCAGTGCGTTTCCACCGCAGGAACTAGGGTCTAAATTTAGTTCCGGGGGCTTTATTTTACCCCCAAAAAAGTTCCTGCTCGGGGGGTAGTACTTTCCAAAAGTACCGGAACCTTTGGGGTGGGGCGCAAGCGCTGAAAATTTCTGATTGGTCGACTACTTGCAGTGTTATTTGTTTTATTTCAGCCGCCATGTTTAAAAATCTGCAGCCGCAAACCGATTTATTTTCATAATAACTTCTCATCAAACTAGTATTTTATGCGGCGCAGTTGCCTAGTTTTGGTTATAGCCTGCCAACGTCTTGGAATTATAATGTGTGCTCTTCTGTTCTTTTCTTGCTTTAGTATTCGTTTTATAAAATGCTAAGCATTCGTGCTGGGACAGCATATTACGTACCAAAACATTCAAATGGATTAATTCGGTTGCTGAATATTTTCTTCCGGATTTTCTTTGTTAGCCCGTTGTAATTGACTCAAAACGTTTGATACAGTTATGTAAGGTATGCGGTAGTTCTGCATAATTTACATTGGTGATACAGTAAAAGCAAACTGGAAATCACCTTCCGCACTTTTTGTCAGGGTAAAATAGACTATGGACTAATTTATGGCGCACTGTTCGCATCTGGGCACACTTCGCTGCCCGGCTAGCAGTAACTTCAAAGGAAAGCAAACGGTGGCTGTACCACTGCTAATTTAAATTTTCACGCTAGTCCGAGTTTTCGTTCTACTCTTGTCATTTTGCGATTAGCCTATATGGAATTGACGATGAGAAAGTAATCAAACAGCAAATTGTTTACAACGTGTGCATGTTTTCTGCTGTTGTTGCCAGTTATATTGGAAATGTGAATGCATTCTGTCGCCTCGGATGTCAAGACATGAAAGTGAATGTTCGCATAAAAACATAATGAATGTGTTTGAGAGGATATATAAAACAGTTACAATCTGACTATTGGCCTGTTATATCCTATTTGTTGCATAACAACGGTCCAAGTTCAACTACCAACGACAGTTTTGCTTGACGACGGTAAAATATGCCCAAACGGCTGCAGAAGAATATTTCAATTCCAGGTGATTAAATCAATAAAAATCAATAAATACAAAAGTAACCATATATAGTCATTGTTGGTAACCCGTTGTATATAAGTGGAATAAACCCCTCCGGGCTGTCCCGGTTATTAGAAAATAATGTAGGCTACTTCCGTGGTAGTATGGGGTTACAGAAGAAATCATACGACAGATGGACCGACGACAACGTAGCTTTTTCATACGTCAGTGGGCTAATTTGCCTAATCTTCGCGGGACTTTAGACCGCGGTGGAAACGCAGACAACCATGGGCTGAAGGAACCTTTTAGTTCCTTGAAAAGTAGTTCCTGGGACTAAAAGTTCCGGGTACTTTTGGTGGAAACGCGGCTTACGTCTCCCCATTGATCATTTCTCATACATCAACCAATAAAAAACATTGGATACAAACACAAAATGAACATATATACAAGCAAGGCTCCATGCGACCAAAAATCTGTCAAGTGCAACTAAACATTTTCATTGGTCGCACCGATGAGCCTGACATTTAGCAGGTCTGTCTGTGTGTGTTAGGATGGAGTAATAGGGCCACACTGAGGGAAAAAAAATTCTGATTTTGCGAGAATAAGGTCGTAATATATTACGAGAATAAAGTCGTAATATTACGAGAATAAAGTCATAATTTTACGAGAAAAAAAGTCATAATATTACAAGAATAAAGTCATATTTTTAGGCTACGTGTTATTTTAGAGGTAAAATATTAGAAGAGCAGCCTGCCGCCTGCATTAAAATGAGGAAGGTGGAGCATCTTGTAGTTATACTTTAGTATAGGTTTCACAAATAACAAAATACTTAATATTTTGGCACATCAGCACCACATTATCATAAGTATCAGGACATTGAAAAGATTGTGCAATAAACTGTCTATTCCGAAGAAAGAACCACACGGAGGAAATTGCAGGCTCAGGCTGCCATTAGACTGTCCTCTCGCCCGTTCTGTTGGTTGCTGGTAATATATTTTCCTAAAAATTATGTATTATTTTCTCGAAATTTTACGATTTTATTCTCGTAATATTATGATTTTTTTCTTGTAAAATTACCACTTTATTCTTGAAATATTACAACTTTTTTTCTTGAAATATTATGACTTTATTCTCATTAAATTGCGACTTTATTCTCGTTATATTATCACTTTTTTTTTCTCAATTACGACTTTATTCTCGTAATATTACGACCTCTCGAAATCTCAATTTTTTTTCCTCAATGTGGCCCTAATACTCCGTCGTAGTACAGTGTGTGTATGGGCACAGCCTTATTTTTTTCCCCACCCACACTTGTGCATGTTTTACTGGGTAGTGCCTTCGCCTTTTTCAAACTGTTTACAGAACTGATAGACCCAGGTTCAATCCCCCGCTCCGACTGAAGGAAATCTAACTGATTACAGTGGCTTATTAGCTAACTAAAAATACAACATTTTCACTGGTGCTTTTGCATCTGAAAAATCTTTCCGGGACAGTTCCGCTTTCAGCATTTTCACCGTGTTTACCATCAGCTACCTTGCTAATGACTCATTGGCTGCACACGCAAAATGATATATATATAGAACTGCACTTATTTAAAACCACAAAATTCTGCTGTTCCTACGTCTCCTTCCCTAGTGGTGCACTGGGTAGCGCTGCTGCCAGAAAAACATTTTTTCCACAGCGCGCAGGCAGGACTGCCGCTGTGGGCTATGCATGGAAAATTGTGGTCACTCACTCATGGACGACCTTTAAGGGACGTTTTGTGGGACGCATGTGCAGGTGGTGCTTCGTTTAGTACGACGTTTAGTAGGATGCATGGGTAGGTGGTAGGGCACAACATTTTTAAGCACAGCTTTATCGCCTAACATTATTTTAGCTAACCCTAACACGTTTGCGTTTCGCCTACCTTAGTTAACCTAGTTAGCGCATACGGACCGCCTACTTTAGTTAACCTAGTTAGCGCGTACGGATGCTACAACCACCGATACAGATGTATGGACACACGGAGGACAACAAATAACGTTACAGAGGTGATGACATGCCATAGCTAGCTAGCTATATAGTTTTTACAGGTGCACCGTGGATCTGGATGGTTTCGTGCTTGTTATGTGCGACAGCGCAGGTTCGAGCTGCCCTCAGACTCATGAAAACCTCTTATTCAATACATTGCTTTGCTGGGTAACTAGGAATAAAACATTTACACTCTCGCTTTTGCATCTGTATAATCTTTCTGAGAAACTTTTATATTTCCGTATTTATATAACTACAAATAAAATATACCCACACTTTACACCATTCTGCGTTCTGCATTTTGGCTGAGTTTAACGTTAACCACCTTGTTAACCAGACAACGGAAAATCGGTATGAAGTTACTAGTTCACCGGTTTGCACGTCTGCCTTAAATAATTTTTGATGAGTGACATGCAGGGTTCAAATCCCCCCTTGGACTCAGGAAAACCTTTCACTCATTACAGTGCCTTGCTCAGTAACTACAAGTCAAACCAAATTTAAACTATTACTTTTGCATCTGTAAAATCTTTGCGGGAAAAGTCATTTATATTTCTGTTTTCATACAACTGAAAATAAAATACACCCACACTTTATACAGTTCCGCGTTCAGCATTTTCAAAGAGTTTAACGTTAGCTACCCTGCTAGCAAGACGACAGGCCGACTGTATAACAGTACAGCCGGCTGTCAAATTAAACTCAATCAGCATTGCACTAAAGAATTTAGGAAGCACTGGGTGGCATTTCTTTGGAATATAGCATGTTTAGTTTGTCAGAGCTAAGATAGACAATATTGTTGCATGTAACTTGGCACAATTTTGATATCAATATGTTTAATATAACAATCTGTCCATAACCTATGTTGACTCAGCAAGCTTACTGGTTCCAGCAGTTTTTTATTAATAAGAATATGATAATAATGAAATGTAACGCATCCTTGTGCTCAGTGCCTGGCACACTGAAGTCCCACACCAAACATTTTCCATAATGGAATCGAACACTTAGATACCATGCGCATAAACAGGTGACCATAAGATCCCACGGCTGGATAGTCCAGCAAAAGCTGTCCATCATCAAGGGGACATATGTAGGCTACGTCGGTGGTTGGGATAATTTGATTGACAATTGGTGAAAACATGAAATTGCCATCTAAGTGATAAATGAAAGCAGTAGTGAATTCATAAAAAGTGGTGATTTGAAGTACAGTGCATCAAACTGATTAAACTACAATCAAATTAAATATTGCAACAAATAAAATGCAATTAAATTAAATATTGTATTTGATTCCCTATTTACTTCAATTGCATTTCATTTGATGCAATATTTAATTTGATTGCATTTTTGAGATTCAGCATTGAATTGGAATGTAATTACCTCTGCATTCAATTAATACTTTTGTTACAGCAATATTTAATGAAACATTTTTACTGATTATTTTTTATTAAAAATGTAATTTATTGTAATTTAATTGATTCCACGTTTCAGTCATCATTTTGTTACAGTCTACGCTTCCTCCCCTTATACCCTGCAAGTTCACCTCTGTAATTAGTTCCGCTGGGTTTTTAAAAATGTTTATTTAAACGGAAGCATTACGCGCCGTAAAGAATTCAGGACTTCTCTCGTGTATTCGATCCCGTTCAAACCCGATTGTTACTGCCCAGAAAATTCCTCGTTTTGGCTCACAAGTTTATCAAACAGAGACATCACACCTAGGTTAGTTGTAAATCAACACTTCACAATGTTGACGAGGTGTTTGCCATTGGCTATCATAGTACCTTGGCGTAGAAGCGATACGTTTCTTAGTGAACTAGACCAGTGAGTTTGCAGTAAATTGATGAATGAAAAGTTTACCTTAAATTGGACCTGGGGTTCCCCTTCAGCCATGGTTCAGTCGCTCAGTACTAATGTTGCGCTGAAAGAGAGAGGGGTTTAATGCATGACTTCGATAGGCTGGGGACGGGACTTAACACTCGCACACATTGCAACCGTAAGTGCACATTATGACAAAGACCGTCAGTTAACCAGCCACATTTCAACAACACAGCTAGATTGCTAGCCAACGTTAGCCTCCCAAGTAAATAAAGCAAATAAAGTTAGCTAGTTCCCGTTTGTAAACAACGTACTGGCCAGTCGTTAACTAGCCATATATTAAAAGAGGTAAAAACTGACTAGCTTGCTAGTTGCCTAACCAACACCATCAAGTTTTAAACATTAACGAGCTAACTAGCCATTATTACTCTGCGTTCATAAATTGAAATTGTCGTGTAGTCTAACATTTCATTGTTTGCTAAATGAGGTGTCGATGTCGCCGAAGAATAGACTGGCTAGAGTGGTTGATCTAGATAACTAGCTAGCAAGCGAAGGAAAGGCGAGGTTGGCACTTCGTCTTCAGTGGTTTGACTACAGTGTGCTGGAGCGCAGAACCTTTCCGCCAGCTATTACGACACATCAAACCAGACACGCTAGCTCTAGTCAAGGTAGCTAGCTAACGTTACCTAAAAAGAGTTAGCCATTTCAGCAGTTAAACACAAGACCAGACTAATCACCGAGCCACCTCAAATTTTTAATGGCCAGTTATAAATCGATAATGAGCTCGGCAGCGACCGTGTTTAAGTCTAATTTTAAAAGAGTTTAATTAAAAATAAAAAAAGAACATTTAAACAATACGAATACCCTAGCTGGCAAGCAAGGCAAAGCTGGTGTACCGTTACTTGGCAAACCTGGTTAGCTAGCTAGCAAGACACATAACCTTACGTCTAGCACCTTTTATGAACGTTTACATTTTGACTCATAATATACCGGGCAATTACACAATTTCTATAACTTTGTTTATGTTACACTCACTGCAATATTCAGGGAAATTATTACATAAGAAATGTTATTCCAGGCTTACCCAGTGCTGAAGCAAAATGGGAAAAGCAAATGGTGGCGGCCGTCCCAGGCTCAGTGAGAGTACGGTGACGCCTTCCACCCGCATCACGTGATCGGATGCGAAGGGAGCAGCGAAACGTAGTAGAATGGCTGTTACCGCCCCTCGCGGCGAGAATGGTCCCGAATTTTTCTGTGCGATTGGGATGGGCAGGTATGCCACTGTGTCTGCTGGTTTTCATGCCAACATCAATTACAGTCCCACAATTTTAACAAGCTGTTTTTCTTAATTTGGTGCTTTTCATGATTTAGAGCTGGGGTCCCCAGTCTTATTCAGGAAGGGCCAGTGTGGGTGCACACACCTGATTCTACTAATCAATGTGCTGAGCAAAGACTCCAGTGGTTGGCCAGTAGAATCAGGTGTGTGCACCCACACTGCCCCTTTCTGGATGTAGCTACACTGCAACAACACATTTCTAAATTAATGTTAGCTAGCCTAAATCATCTACCTAAATACAAACATTTATCAAGACTGTCTTGTACAATATCCATTTAAAAACACCTCCATTTAAAAATATGACATACACTTTCATTTATTTGTCATTCATGGTAAAGGACAAATGATTAAATTCATGCCTATGTGTTTCTTTGAGAATGTAGGCTATGTATCTTTGCATGAATGTATGTGTATACATGTCTGTCATAGCCTACATTTATATATGAATTACTGTTATCACGTACACATAACAAACAGTACAAAATAAATAATATCTGGTGGAAAACACGCTTTCAACGTACAAAAATGCCAAGTTACACACACATGCAAAGCGCAGTCAATAAGTCATTAATTCAAACTGGCAAAATCTAGGCCTGCATTAAAAGTATTGATATCAAAATTACACCAAGTTTCAAGAAACAACATTAGCTATCTTAACTTATACAAATTAAACAAACTGTATTCCAAAGCAATACTACCCAATGTTTCCTAAATTGTTTAAAGTAACTTGGCCCTTTGCTTTTTAATCATACCATCTGACTTAGAAACTAGTATTCATTATATTGAGACAGTGTCTGCTCCACGCATTTATGCAAACATAAAGCTAACTGTGTTATTAATTTGGATAACATCACTGTATTAAAACATTGCTACTAACTATAGTAAATCTCTTAAAAATTGGACTATTAAATGTCAGATTACTTGCTCCTAAAGTGGATCTTGTAAACAAATTGATCACAGACCATAATCTCAATGTACTATGTCTGACTGAAACTTGGCTAAAACCTGATGAATACGTTGCACTTAAAGAAGTGTCTCCCATGGGTTTTGTAAGTACTCAGGTATCGCGTTCATCAGGCAGAGGGGGTGGTTTTGCAGCTATTTATCAGTCCATATTGAGTTTAACACCTGTGGAAATACGTTCTCCTCTTTTGAAGTTCTTACTATGAACTGTGTACAGCCTGATCTGGATGAAATAAGTGGTAGCAGGCAGTCCTTTTTTCTCTTATGTTTACAGGCCAACTGGGCCTTATTCTGAGTTTTTGTCACACCTTGCAATTTTGGCAGATTGTTGGTGATTTTAATATACATGTGAATAAACATTGTGATCCCCTTCGTAACAGCCTTTGCCTCTATTATTGACTCTGTTGGTTTTGTACAGAATGTTTGTGAGCCTACTTACTACCGTAACCATACCTTAGATTTACTGCTGTCCCATGGTATCAATGTTGTAAATCTTACTGTCGCACTCCATAACCCTGTACTATCTGATCATTTCCTTATTACGTTTGAAATCAAGGCATGCAACCCACCTGCATCAGAGCCTAGACATTATTACAGCCAATCATTAAACCCTGAGGTCATTCCAAAGTTTATAAATATTCTTCTGGAGTCATTCCTCTCCAGTGAAGAAAAAGCTGATGAAGTATCACTGAACCAATTGACATCACGCCGCGTTGCATTTCGGGGTGATTCACTATCTTAAGATGGATGCTTAGCTCTGAGATTTTAAAATAACATTAGTATTTGGAAAAAATAAAGCCCTAATACCAGCTAATATTGGGCTGGTATCAGCATAGAAGCCATTCAAATATTTTTATGGATCCAGTATCTCTCTTATTGTATTACAACAGTTTGCAACATAAAACTCGTAAGACCCTAATAGGGATGTCAAACCCGTTTTTGGCGATTTTTCAGAAAATATATTTTGACAGTTTATTTTTCACAAGGTCATAAAAACTTGTCAGAAAATGATGGCTGTTTTCTTTAATACGATTTATTATCTGCTTCCTTCTACCTGTGTAACCAGTCTAGTTGCAGAGGGAGGTGACACTTTGTGCTGGCTTTTTACTTTGTTTACGAGAATTTGTGCCTGCACCTAATGCTGCATCGAAGTAAACTGGGTCAAAATCTATTCTAATTGAAGGTATTATTACACATTTTTGTTATAATACAAAATCGCTGTGAAATGTTTTATATATTATTCGGTTATTATGTATTCATGCTTTCATATATTTAGGTCTCCTAAAATGTTAAGCTGCCAGCATCCTGAGGAACTTAGAATTCTACAACAATTTCAGAAGCTCACTATCTTATTCAAAATTCCCCAGAAGGGATTTTTTCTATTGGTCAATAAAGAGCCCTCCGATTTCTACATTAATATTTTTTCTACTTTAATATTTTTCTACATTTGACCCCTGGGGAGAGAAAGTTCAGTTTATGTGATCGTATGCTTAATATCAGTGTGAATGTGAATAAACAATTGATTTTCCTTTTTAAATTTCTGTTTTTAAAATGAATATCGAACACCTATTCATTTCTTGCTTTTTAATTTCTGTTCCTGAAACGGAAAAAGATTGGCCAATTGTTATTTTCTGGAAAGTCAGAAATTTATATATTGTTATTTGATTATACTGTAGCATTTATGCCATTATGAATTTAAAATAAACTGTTAAACTTGCCAAAAATAAATAAATAAACAATAATCGCTAAAACAGGTTTGACCTCCCTAGGGATATGCATCATCGCACACTGGCAGCAGGTTGGGAACTGGGAATCAAAAAGATGCAGCTCCTTTTCACCGTAATTAAAAAAACAAAATAAAAAAACAAACACCAATTTGTAAAAATAAAATGCTTCATACCACACTGCAGACATGATCTTGGTGAAGCCTAGATAATGAGCACTACACAACATACCTGATTATTACCTGTTTTTACACTAATACCTGTTTTTACACTAATATGTGGTCATTTAACATTTAAAAGGCTGTGTTTTTATTACTTCTATTACTTCCCAAAACAATCTAAGTTCATTCATATTATGAAACAATAGGCTATGTTGCAAAACTATTTTCTTGAAATAAAGTACACAGCTGGATCAATTCCAATAGTTGTATTTCTGAAGTATAGCATTTTTGTTATATAGACGATAAGGGATTTATTTCCCTTTTAAAATCATTGCATATGTGAAAACACATGTTTTCTTTGACCACTGCCCAGTGGCTGAGCTTGAGTATTAGGACAGGGGGCACGGACCCAGTTTTGGGGGACCCTATGACCAGATCTTTTCAGAAATATCGCGGTGACTGAAGGATGCACGTCTGTATCGCCACATCACACTTTGTTACAGAAATCTAGCTCATAGTGTATGACCACAGCAGTTGTGCAGCAAAAACAAGCACAAAACCAAATAGCCTACTATACAGAACAATCTGGTGTGTGCTTATAATAAATGCATGTGATGAATGCTGTTTCTTTTCCATTGATCATTTGGTATTGGGCTGAATTTTATGATGCATTACATTTATAGCGACTCTTCCCTATATCCTAAGTGGAACTAACATGGATGATGTTCGACTGTGCTCAAAACTATCTGACTATTGTTAAGTTACACGGTCAGACCACAAAGTTGTTTTGAACTGTTTATGGATGTACATTTCACTCAAATACACACAAAGTGTTAAGGGTAACAAGCATGTCCCTATTTTCAACTTGTCTTTAAAATGTATTTTCCTCCCCTTTCCCATTAAAATAAAGACAGAGGTAACACTGTTCTACTTTCCTCGTGAGTCAAAGTGTTAACTGTCAGAAATGAATTTGAGTCCTCACATTTGCCACCTGGTGGTGGTTTTACAAACAAAAGTAGTTTCTGTGGAAATACAAAGAAAAGCGGCGTTGGGGGGGTCCAAGCATTGGCACTATCGCGCCCCCTATGGAGCAATCTTAAAATGGCTTTGTCCTCATGACCATATACCTTCACCCAATATATCTACTGAATATAATGATGATTGTATAAAATACTGATGACTTATAGCCAATTTTGAGCTAAGAGACACTGGCGGATGACTTAGTTGCGTCGCCATGGATGTGTCCTGGCCGCTTCCCGTAAAGGCCTTTACTATGTTGTAACACTTAGATGGCATGTCCTAACACATAGATGGCCCGGTGTGTATGTACAGCTACAGCGCTTCCATGCTGTAACTAAAAAAGGTGTCACACTCGTGTTGTCACGATACCAAAATTTTGACTTTGATACCGATACCAGGTTTAGTATCACGATAATTGATTAAAATCCCAGATCTGGCTCTCACAAAACTTGCCACTTAATCATCCCTTGATTTAAATTGGCTAAAAAATGTTTTCTCCCTCCAGTGGAGCTGCTCAGTGGCCAACAATAGAGGATTGTAGTTGTACTGGGCAGCTCCCAGGTGTGAATGTGAAGCAGGGCGTTCCTGCAAAAGAGCGTCTGTGCTCAATGAACCTACCCTGGGTAAATAAAGATTAAATAAAAAAAACAATTAAATAAAAATTGTCTCGTTATTCAGTGAGCAGCATTTTCACTGCTGTTTTGGCATATTTTAGGGCTATTGTCGGGTTTATCTTGTTGCTATGACGAAATACGATTTTTGAGTGGTGAAAGAATAATTTTATGAATGCCCAGATATACAATATTGTTCATTATGTCATGCTAATGCTAAATAAACAAAATATAAAAGAGACAGTGGGCCCATTAAGAGTGGCACAGCACACTCAGTAGCTACGTTTACATGCACAGTTGAAATCAAGCTATATTAACAGCTCGATTTGGCCAAAGATGAGATTTAATTGGATTATTGTCATTGAAATACCATCTTTGGGAAAAAATGTTATATTCTGTAAATGCATTTAGATCAAACCTACCATGCATAAAACATAAAAACATCGGTCATTCACACACTTCTATTTACAATGCCATCATAGTGCGGAGTGCTTAAAACCATAAAACCACCCCTTACCAAAAAATTTAATTAAATTTAAACTGTAGGCTACACGTTAACGTTAAATATAGACCCACTAGTCTGAATTTGACAGCTTTGTGACTAAACTGGCTCTCGTTTTAGTTAATAACATTAAAACTTAAACATCCCCGAGCACTAGTAACTTACTACTAGTTAAGTATTTTATTATTTCTGCAGCCTACTTAAGAATACTTGGTGTACTAAAGGTTGCAAATAAATTCAAGTTTAAGCTTAAGTATATTTTCCTGATGTGTATACATGTCGAAAAGTGAACCAAGTGCACTTTCTTATTTTAAGAAAGTATCCTATACTAGTGTGCTTATATATTTGTGTGTATATATATATATATGTGTATATATATATATATGTATATATATATATATATATATATATATATATATATATATATATATATATATATAGGCTATATAATATTTGACAAGATATACTATTGGGCCGGGCTCTACGCTAACAATTTTTTCCAAGGGCCACATGTGCTCCTGTGTTGAAAAAGTTAGGAGCACACTAATGTATCCCAATTAGTAGATGTGCTCCTAAATTATTTTTCCTGTTGGCACACATACATTTTCAGGAGCAAATGCTCCTAAAATAGGAGCACTGTAGAGCCCTATTGGGTCCATCTTGTCAAGTTCCCTTCAGTGTAAAACTGGCTATTCAAGCAGGATGATAGGAAAGCACCTTATTCCCAAATTCCCCTCCTCAGACAGTGAGAATTATTTTAAGAGCCCCAATCCTATAGACAAAATCCATAATGCATTATGCTATAGACGCTTTCAACAAGACTCAACTGGCTGCAGACTCGGAGAAAGCAGTTTTGGACGAAGCAGTTCTGGACAACGCACGCGCAGTTTTAACCCGAACATGGCGTTGAGAAAGACTGTAAGTTATGGAGTAACGTCACAACAATTATGAACATCATTATGGAGTGTTCCGGGGGCTAGTTGCCTTACATTTTTTCTTCAGCATATGAAATGCATGTTCATTTGGATTCAGATCAGGTGAATGACTTGGCCAGCCAAGAATTTTACAGTTTTTGGCTCTGCAGGCTCTTTCAGGTATTTTTCAGCAAACTGTAACCTAGCCATCCTGTATTTGCAGCTAACTAGTGGTTTGCATTTTGCAGTGTAGTGTTCTGTTCCTGAAGTCTTCTGTGGTCAGTAGTCACTGACACATCCATGCATGCCTCCTGAAGAGTGGGTCTGATCTGACAGGCAGGTGTTCAAGGGTTTTAAGTAATTATGGAGATAATTCTTCAGTCATCAACTGCAGAGTTCTTCTTAGCCTACTAGGTCCTTTGCGATTATTGAGCTCACCAGTGTTCTCTTTTTTCTTAATAATGTTCCAGACATGTTTTTGGCAAGCCTAAGTTTTGGCCAATGTCTGTGACTGGTTTGTTTTTATTTCTCTTGGCTTTCATTGGCACGACTTTTTTCTTCATGTTGGCAAATGGCGATAACAGACTGTATCAGCAATCAAAAGCTTAATGACTAGGTACTGATTGCTCTCCTATACCTGCACTAAGGAAGCAATTGAACACACTTGACTAATCAAAACACCTGCAAAGCCATTTGTCCCAAACAAATGGGGGGATTAGGTATAAAAAGTGCTTTCTACATGGTGAAATGAAAACATATATAATGCCCGTTAAGAAAAGATAAGAATATGTCTGTCTGTAGTTTAACCACATGCAAATTGCTTGATTACAAATCTAAAATTGTGGCCTACAGAGCCAAATCAAGAAAAAGAAAATTGTCCCAAACATTATGCAGCTCATTGTATCTATACATTTATATATTTTAACATGGAAATAAACTAGCACGCACATGCACAGACACACACTCATACGCACGCATGCGCGCTGGTGCACACACACACACACACACACAGGCATCACACCCCCACTGGCTTCTTGGCGGAAGTTTCCCTTGCCTTGCTAACGATCTCTGCTTTACTGCATCTTTTCTTTACCAGAATTACCTCACCAGCAAACTTCTCACTAAATGAACTGACAGAGGAAACTACAATCTGAGGTATTTTATTCGTCATTTTCATTTTTGACATTTGTAGTTTGAGAAGTAGAGTAAAACATTAACTCACCAACTAATAAACTAACAAAAATACAAAGTTATGCTTATCTGTTTTGAATTATGTTGTTCTCCTCCTTAACACATAAATACAATACTTCAATACTGATGGTGTATCACAAGCCTGTAGTTGTGCTGAGAGCGGGATCATTTAAAGGGTTTTGACAGTATGTTGGTAAACGGGGGAAATGAGCGTGAAGCATCTGTGGTCTATATGGCTCTTTAGGTATTCACAGTAAAGATGGTGAGACATAGTACAGATAATCAGTGACCAAGAGCTTACAGGCTAGTAAGGAGGTGTTTTAAAATGTGGTAGCCTCCTGTTAGTCTCTCTTTCCCCTCCCCCCTCTCTCTCTTGCTGTCCCTCTCCGTCTCTCTCTCTCTCTGTCTCTCTTTCAGTCGTTATGAAGCCTATGTCGACCCAGGTTGACCCAAATAGTGAAGACAGTTCCAGTTCTGATAACATGTCTCTACTGAACATTGGACTGCCAGCCTCGGAGACAGATCGTTTTGGGTTTATACTGGGCACCGGCTCTACTGTTGGGTCAGTATCCGAGCAAAGCATGGCCTGCTAAGTCAGTGAGACAGACTGTCACATCTGTAGTTCTCTCCTCCTCAACATCCTGGCTTGCTTTCATGAAAATGCATGCACTGTCAGAGTGTGGTTTTCCTGTTTCCTGTTTCCTGTTTTCTGTGTGTGCGAGACAAAAGTAAAACATATTGTAACCTAATTATTTGCATTTCCTTTATATGCATAATTTTAAAAAAAAAGGCAATGGTCATTGTCTGTTTTTGATGGAATGGAACAACATTAAAAATGCAAGAAAAAACAATGTTAGGACAGCAGCATCACCACATTTGATCTCCCCTGCAAAACAACCACTACAACCTACCTGAACATTTTTCAAAGTAATTAATACTCTAAGGGCCTTCCATGCCATACTTTAATCACGTAACTGTTTTTGGCCTTAATATTCTTTGCCCGAGCTGTGCTACTGTGTGTTGCTTACATTTGTTCTGTTGGCTTTTGCTTAAGAACACTAGAATAGGTGCTACCTTTAATTAAAAGTAAAAAAATACCTCAAATATGTCAGCTTCTTGCTTCATCTGTGTGATTCAGTTGTTTACTTTCCAAATTTCACTTAATTGTGCCGACACAAATGATTAGGGCAAATTAAATAATTGAGAGTAGAAGATGGCATGAACTCTAGACAGAGATGTGACCCTTCTTCCTCATTTGTCCAAAGGTCACAGAAGGGAGACTCGCTACTGTAAACTTTGAGACTGTCTTTGTTATACTGATGACATTTTACAGAAATCAAGACTTGAAAATATAGAGTGCTTTTCAAGCAGTGCTCAAAGCACTTCAAAACAAGAATGTAAGAGAGAAAACTTTAAACTTTATTTGTCCCCGGAGGGCAATTGATTTTGCAGCAAGACATGGGGGGGGGGGGGGGCACTGAATGTTGCGGACTCGGGGGAAAAACAACAGTGGTCCCAGGTTGACCACCATGAGAACATGCTACAGATAGATTTTAAACTGGTTTTGCATGTGCACAAGAGTATAGAAGCATGCATTGGTATCTCCAGAAAGGTCATCAAAGATAGTCTTGAGGCAATTGCCTGTTTTTATTTATCACTGGCAGAAACATATTCTCCTGAGAGATGTGGTTGTGCTGCTGTTGTCTTGGGCTGTGGTCACTCACTCACACTGTGGTAACAAGTGTTTTAGTCTTGTAATGAGACTTAAAATCTTTCTCTCAAAAGGAACTGTCAAACTAAAATACTTGTTGAGGCTTATATTTGGGTTTTTGCAGTGCAGATATTATTTAGGAATATTGATGGATATGCACCTCTTGCTTGCTGTGTGGTGGTTTTGTACACTGCCAATGGGGTAAGACACTGTCATACATGTTTTTAATTCTTATTTCAAGACCAAAACACCAGTTAAGATACTTTTCTGCAGTGTACAGCTATCTCTTGCCCTTAATGAATATAGAAATGTATTACTGTGTATTGCCAACAGTCTTGTGTAACTTAAGTGAGATAAAGTCGAATATATTGCTGATATCAACATAAGCAGTAGTCAAATGCTGGTGTTTCTTAAAGTCCCATGAAACTACAAATGTTTGTTGGAAAGAATGTGTGAATTTCTCGCCTTATTAGATTTTTCCTTAACAGAACTTTGGTTTCTCTTTCTTGTTTTAATCTAGGGATCGTGTTTTCTTGCTACCTATACTTGGAGTTATATTAAACACGATATAAACACATATCAAGTACTCCAGCATCTTTTCTTTTTTGTAAATAATTTGTTCCATTTTTCCACACATCCTCAGTTTGTGTCTTTGTGGAATTTGTCCTTTTCAGCTATTTTTAATGGGAAAGTCCTGAGTTTGAGTGAAAGCTCAGCAGATACTTACTACTCCTCACTCTCTCCCCTGAAATCTGATTGGCTGAAGGCCACCTGTGTTGTTGAATGGGGACTGCTTGGGTGGCAGTGTAGTACAGTGGTTAGGGAACTGGGCTTGAGACCTCAAAGTTGTGGGCTGGATTCCCAGCTTGGATGCTGCCATTGTACCCTTCAGCAAGGTATTTACCATGAACTGTGTCAGTGAAATATCCAGCTGTATAAATTGTGTGTGTGTGAAACTCTTAAAAAGAGTGCATCTGCTAAATGCCTAAATGTACTCTAGCTCATTGGGGACTGGAATAAATCATTAATTAGCTTGCAGACAATGAAATCTCTGTGTTACAATGCTGTGTGTTGATTTGTATTGACGCTGTGTGTGTCAGAGCTGAAGGCCCGCCCCCTGAGGTGGTCAGACAAAGGGAGACAAAATGGCTGAACATCATCAGCCAATGGGATCACACTTTGCTGAAGAAGACCAACAAGGTAAGGTACAAATGGGACCAAGCAATAAAGTTTACTGCTGGGGATTGAGCCCTGATGACAGAACAAGGTGACAAAATGCTGAGTGATTTGTGTAAGATGTGAGTAATGAAGTTATAGATTCAAATATCTTTTATCCCCTTCCAGTTATTTTCAGATTCTTAATTGGCATGACATGACAGAACTACAAACATACATAACACACAACTAGAAATGAGTGCACAACAACAACAATTCAAGTGGCTTTACCAAATCAAACCAAATCAATTCAAATGACTACAACCGTATTTATTGTTGAATAGTACTTAAAGGATAGTTGTATTAAACAAAAGCACTCTGCAACATATTCAGTTTTCTCTCTCTCTTGTTCAGGTGAAAGAACAGTGTCGGAAGGGTATCCCAGCATCTCTCAGGGCTCGGTGTTGGCCTCTACTTTGCTATGCCACAGAGAGGAGGAGTAAAAACAGGAGACTTTACCAGGTAAGAGAGACTATGCGAGGTAAGAGAGGCTGTGCCAGGTGAGATACTTTTTCAGGTGAGAGACTGTATCAGATTAGACACTTTACCTGGTGAGAGAGACTGTCAGATGAGAAACAATTTACCAAGTAAAAGAGACTGTGTCAGGTGAGAGACACTTTACCAAGTGAAAGAGACTGTCGGATGAGAGACACTTCACCAAGTAAAAGAGACTGTGCCAGGTGAGAGACACTTTACCAAGTGAAAGAGACTGTCGGATGAGAGACACTTTACCAAGTGAGAGAGATTGTGCCAGGTGAGAGACACTTTACCAAGTGAGAGAGACTGTCAGATGAGAGACACTTTGCCAGGTGAGAGACACTTTATGAAGTGAGAGACACTTTATGACCATATTCTTTGCTTCTTTGTGAATATCTGTGGTAGAATCTAATGTTCATCCAAAGCAATCCTTCAACTGTTCTCCACCCTCTCAGACACTTGACTCCTCCCCTGCCCTGCAAACCTGGGTGGATATGATTGAGAGAGACATCGACAGGCAGTTCCCTTTCCACGAGATGTTCCTCTCTAGAGACGGCCATGGGTAAAGGGTTCTTCAAGTGTCTCTTTGTGACATCACACAAAGATGGTGTTCAGTGATTTGTCCTGAATTACAGGCTATGAAACACAACTGCTGAAAAACCCTGGGCACAGTCAGCTCCTCTTATTTACCTCAAAGTTGTTTGTTTGTACTTTTTTTTGGGCAGGCAACAGGGGCTATTTCGGGTCCTGAAGGCTTACACGCAGTTCCGGCCTGATGAGGGGTACTGTCAGGGGCAAGGACCTGTGGCTGCAGTGCTTTTGATGATTATGCCTGCTGAGGTAAAGTTCTGCACTGTGTGTTTGTGTGTATACTCTATGTAGCTGTGTTTTTCATTACATGTAATTAAAATGAATAAATGAATGGCATGCACCCAGATCAAGTCAAGACGGCAATGTATGCATTGGATTTAACACTTGCACAACGTTACAAATAATAATTAATACAATGAAAACCATCAATAACAACAAAAAATACAACCGCAATCAGTAATTAATAGGCAGCAAGTGGCAATTATGTATTTTTTAGCTGTAAAGACACATTTTGGATGAATGGTCCAATTTTCAGTTTCTGTCACAAAACTTAGCATGGTATTTTGTAGCTTAGAGGTAAACATATATGAACATGTAAATGTAATTTCATGTTCACCCATTGCTAAACCTGTCACATGCCTACTCACAACTAATTGGCTTTATTTATTTTTACTATATTTTTTCAGATATGCCTTTTCTATTGTACATCCAATGGTGGAATGACACAAAGACAAAGCATGCAAATATTCAACTTGCTTTGTCCAGCAATTGAGGAGCTACAGTAATTTTTATTCATTTTTCTCATACAGCGCCACCTATTGGCAAAATACCACCAAAATTAGCATGCCTCATTAGTGCCTCAAAGCCTGTCACTGCATATGCACGCCAAGTTTCCTGATGATCGAATAAAGCTTTCAAGAGTTCCAGCTGTTTTAGTAAAATTGGCCATGCCCACAATTGTTCATTTGCATATGGTGGCCATATTATTTTGAAAGTAAAAAATTTTTTTTCAATAATTTTTAAGTTTCAACCTGAATTTCATGACAGTCAGCTTAATGTCCTATGACTATTTCCCGACAGTTGGTTTATGTCAAAAATTCAAAATGGTGGTGTTGAATTGGATCCGGCAGAGAAGCGGATTGGTCTCGGCTGAGCCAGCTGGTGGAGAGAGCACATGCACCTGGGTTGCATTAGCTAATTAGCCCAGGTGGTAAAAGGTGTGCTGCTCTCCACAGTTCGGGGCCAAGACCGGGAGCTCACAACGAGAGCGCTGTTATGATTTTTTTGTTTTGTTGTTCAAGCAAGCAAGAAAGAAAAAGAAAGTAATCCGGGAAAGTGGTCACGCTGTTTTACTTTCTTTTGTCTTTGCTATTTTAGCTTGTTGTTTTAGTTTATTGTTTTTGCCTGGAACCCATGAGGGGGAAGGGTCGTTAATTAGATTTTGTGTTTGTGTGGGTGCACTCTCTCTCTTTCCATGCGGCAACCAACAGTGTTTCCCAGCACTGCTGCATCTCCCTCCCAGGGGTATAACGCTGGCGTGTGACAGGTGGAAAAACAAAATGGCTGCCAATGTTGTTTCTTGAGTCAAAAATGAAGAGTTGTAGAAATTCAAACTTATTTGGTTCTTTCTCAAAAAGACTACTTACATTCCAAATTTTGTGAGGATTGGACATGGCGTATATGAGTTACAACTGTTTTAGTAAAAAATGGCCGCACCCAAAAAAATTGATTGACATGTGGTGGCCATATTGTTTTGAAAAGATTACACTTTGTAAATATAATTATTGAGGTTCAGACTCCAGAGACTCTTTCTAGCCTAAATTGTTGACAATAGGCCAAATGGCCCCAGATTAGTTTGCAGGAGTAGGTTTTGCAAAAAAAAAAAACTTTAAAGGCGAAAAACAAAATGATTGCAGATGTTACTTCAGGCAAAGTTGTTTGCCTGAAGGAGCAAGATCTACTGATGTAACTTTAGGATTTTCCACAAACCACGGTCATGCTCTATGAAAACCTTCATATTTGCTATAGCACCCCCGAATGGCCGAATAATACTAAATTTTACAAGGGAGTACCAAGTCAAGAGGTCAATGTACTCACCAAGTTCCACGATGATCCCCCACTAAGTCTGTCAAATGGCTGCTGATATCTGACTAGCTGATGACCATTTTTATAAGTTATCATTTTATCATTAGAAATCCTGGTTCAGGCTTTCACAGAGATGTAGCATGCAAAATGTCAGCCTGATTGGTCAAATGGTTGAACAGTTTTTGTGAGGATTGCATTGTGAGGACATAGCATTCATGCATTACAGCTGTTTAAGTAAAAATGGCCATGCTCATGGAAATATATTGACATTTTCCTGGCCATATTGTTTCGGAAAGTTAACATGTTTTTGATAATTACTGAGGCTCAGACTCCAGGGATTCTTTCTAGCCTAAGTTGGTGAGGATAGCCTAAATGGCCCTGCCCCAGACTAGTTTGCAACAGTACGTTTTGCAAAGAATGAAAAATGACGAAAAATGTATGCATATGCATAATAAATTGGGAGTATACATTTTGTTTGGCATGACCCACAGAATCTGAGGAAGAATTTTTATGATTGTAGCTTACACGGTTCAGGAGTTATGGGCCAAAAAGTTAATGGATGTGTTACATGCCATCATCTGGCCACTAGTTCTCATTGCGATAACCTGAATAGTGGAGGAACATACATTGGTGAAGGAACATACATAGAAACATACACACGGGTGACAAATTAAAGGAAAAAGCTGAATAAATGAGTGGAGAAACAGAATGAATGCAGGTGCTTCCAAAAAGGTGTACTGCATGATACAATTTAACAATTAACATCCTATCATGCTCTGTGGCATGTACAAATATGCTGAGCAGGCTCAGTTGATTTCAGTTTTAGATCAAGATAACAAGAGGAAAAGATTTAAGTATTAAAGAGGGTTCATTATTGAGGCACGGATGGCAGGAGCTACAGTCACAAAGATTCAATAGGAACAGTGACTGAAGTGACATCAGTAAATAGGGTCTGAAATTGTGGTGGAAAGTGTACATTCGATGACGCTGATTCACGTGCATTAGTGCGATATGTAAAGAAAAACTGAAGTAGAACTCCTCAGGTGACTGAGAATGTCAATGCAGGATGTGATCAGACTGCATCAGCAAGAACAGTCTGTCAACAACTACAATAGAGATGCATATTATTGCAGTGCATAAACCCCTCATTACAAACACAAATGCATATTTGAGAGTTCAGTGGTGCAAAAACCATAAGCACTGGTCCACAGAGGTGTGGAAAAAAGTGATATGGTTAGATGAGTCATCCTTTACCATATTCTTGACAAGTGGGCAAGGTCATGTGTGGTGTACACCAAGAGAGCAGTACAGGCTTGAACGCTTGACCTCTACAGAGAGGGGGGCTCTGTTATGCTGTGGGGGGCATTTTCCTGGCATGGTTTGGGTCCACTTGTCCCCTTAGAGGGAAGGATCACTGCAAATCAATGCAAAGTTATTCTGAGTGATCACCTTTATCTAATGATGAAACATTTCTATCCTGATGGGAGTGGTCTCTTCCAGGATGACAATGCCCCCATCTACAACAGGGCACAAGGATGAATGGTTTGATGAGTGTGAAAATTATGTGAGTCATATGCTATGGCCTTCGCAGTCACCAGATTTCAACCCAATCGAACACCTATGGGAGATTTTGGACCAATGTGTTAGACAGCGCTGTCCACCACCATCATCGAAACACCAAAAGAGGGAATATCTTTTGGAAGAATGGTGTTCCATCCCTCCAGTAGAGTTCCAGAGATTTGTGGAATCTATGCCACGGGGCATTGAAGCTGTTCTGGCAGCTTGTGGTGTCCCAACACCTTACTAAGACACTTTAATGTGTCATCCGTCTGTTTCATAGCTCTATGATTCATGGTTTTTTCTGCCCATTCTGTTTTAGGCAATAATAATAAAAATAATAGTAATAGCTGCAAGCAGCGAATACCAGGGTCCGAGCAGTTGACATGCACAGAGAGTCAATGAAGGTGGACAGGAACTTTACATTAGGACGAAGCCATCAACTTACAGACCTGTTTCATGCAACAGTGATTTTTAGTGAATTTTTAAATGTTGTTTATATTTTTACCTCTGTAGCACCATTATATAGTTCAACTGGGCTATGACTTCACAGCCGCAGTATTGATCTAAATGTAAATACATGTACCAAGTTTCATAACTTTACGCCAAACACTTTTGGAAATATTTGCATTTTTGTGAGGCCACACTCCCTGCTGATTAATTGGCTTGTCATTCACCAATATTTTTCCATACCCACTGCAAAAAACTTTGTGAGGTGAGGCAAAATACCAATTTTTGTCAAAATCTGTTAATCTTTGTAGGAGGAGTTGTGGCGGAAAATACAATACATTGGTCTTCTGGTTCCTGGAGGCAAATTTGTTCTTTGTGATAAGGGACAACTATGGACACTGTTTTCAAGTCTCTAGGTCGAACAGTGGAGGAGATATGATTGATTAAAAACTACATTTTTAACAGACTATTATAGCACCTTCAAGTGATGAATCGGTGGCAAAAATACTCCTGCACTATCTGCAAATAATTGTCTTCCACTCTGCCAAGTATCATCGAATTTGAACAGCCCAAAATCCCTAAAATGAGGAAAGCATCATGACACGGTATAATAGCAATTAAGCTCATTCAAAACAGTAAGACTCAATTAGCTTTCCTACATGGACACAAAATTAGCTGTCGTTTCTACATTTTTAAACCATTCAACATCATTCAAATTTTGTTTTGTTCGGACTGATGTGCCCTACATTTCAAAAGAATTCAATCCTCCAAACCAAGTCTAGATTTAATTAACATAATTTTCATAATTTATGCATAAAAACAAAAAATTATTTAACACTGCAGCCGAATTTTTCACTTTTTTTAATATAACTTTTAAATAAAAGTGTCCCCTGGCCATATCAGTGCAAGTTTCATGCAAATTGGTCAGTCACCTTCAGAGGAGTTGTCATTTAAGCATATTTCAGAAAATGCAAAATAGCAAAAAATCTAATCATACGCCCTTTGATTGTCCAAAAGACTTTTTTGTTCAGCATGACGAGAGGAATCCCGAGACACTAGCCTTTCACGTCTTTCTACCATAATCGGTTCAAAAGTTATGAGTTTAAATATTGAATATTCCATTGGTCGCTATAGCTCCACCAACTGGATAAAATCTGTGTAATTTTAATAATGATCGTAGGAGAACTCTGCCTTAATGGTCCTACCAAATTTCACCATTTTCACCTGTCCAAACAAACATTATAAGCCTTTAAGCCAAAACACGGGAGAAAAAAAAAATAGAAAACAATAATAAATAAAAATTTGAACAAAAACAAGAGTTCCAGCAGCTTTACAGCCTGGACCACTAAAAATGAAATAAAAACTATAGGGTCGCAGCAGCTTCACTGCTTGGACTCCTAATAAAATAAAAATAAAAAAATAGAGCAGAACAATCGGGATCCAGCAGCTTTGCTGCTTGAGCCCCTAAAAAGAAGGAAAAACTTAATAAAAACAGTATAGTTCCTGCAGCTTCACTGCTTGGAACCCTAATAAAAAGTGGAACAAAACAGTAGGGTTCCAGCAGCTTCGTTGCTTGGACCCCTAATAATATTCATCATCATTATCATCATAATAATAGTCACAATATTAATAAAAGGCTGCAAATATTAAGATGATTGCCTGCCTCCCAATTTCACTGAAGTTGAAGGCAAGCTTTCATCTTTTTGCTTCTGTTCATTTTGAGTGGCTTATGTGAGAAACTGTGAATGAAGTAATCTTACCACATCAGTGCTGTATGTTTCAGTGCATCTGTGGAATGGTGTGTGCTCTCTCTCTCTCTCTCTCTCTTAGGAAGCATTCTGGTGTCTGGTTCAGATCAGTGAGCAATACCTTCCTGGGTACTACAGCCCCCTGCTGGTGAGATCGCCGTACTACACCCACTCACACCTTAGCTGTGGTAGCTGGGTCCCTATGGGTCTTTTTATTCATGAAACGCCTGAAAGTAATGCTGATTTCAGATCAGTTTCCCCTGTCTATATCCTAACTTCACTCAATTTGTGCTAAAAGGCCAAACTGACCGTATATCAGCACTTCTACTCTGAGGCGCTTTATCAATACTTTTCTAGGCATGATTTCATTCTAACCACTTTGAACTGATCCTTCCACAGGAGGGCGTGCTGTTTGACGCAGCCATGCTCAGTGGTGTGCTGCACAGGGTGTGTCCCTCTGCACACAGGCACCTGCTCAAACATGGTGTAGAGCCACTCATGTTTGCCACAGACTGGCTGATGTGTCTCTATGCCCGACACCTGCCTTTCAGCACCCTGCTTAGAGTCTGGGACCTGTTCTTCTGCTACGGTCGGTCCCTCATCCTCTTCGCTCTCTCTGTGTCCTTTACTGGTGTTTGACTAGGGTTGCAAAATTCCAGGAATATTCAAGGTGGAAACTTTCCATGGGAATTAATGGGAATTTATGGTAATTAACGGGAATAAAATGGAAATATAGCCCTATTTGCTCAGGCTGCATTTCCCATGTCATATGCAGATAGAAACAAACCTTTTACCATATCATAAACAGACATAATTGCAAACATTCCCTATGACCCCCCCTCCAAAAAAAGAAGAAGACTTTTCTCTTAACACCTAAACCCCCCCCCCCCCTAAAAACAGTCTTGTTTTAGAATTCTATTTACATAGATAGTAAATAGAGTTTTTAGAAAAAGTCAAGGAATGACAGACATGTGGAATAAACATTAACAAAATACATCCCATTTTACTGCGCAAGGGGTCAGTTGACCCCACGGTTCTAGTGACGAGCAGTATACCGTGAGTAGTGCCAAGTGACTTCGGCAACACACTACGTGACCAAAGATGGAAAGTTTTGAAGAGAAGCCAACTGCTTGTCTAAAATTACCAATGTTTATACGATGTCTCCATGCCGCTTCGCTTCAGTGATAAAAATAGCCTACTTATCAGACGGCGTTAATTTCGTCAACAAAAAATATTCATTACGACCCCTTTTTCCATGATGAAAACAAAACATAACAAAATAACAATTCACTTTTGTAAACCAAAACATGACGAAATGTATTATTTTCATTGGCAAATATAAACTAAACGATAAACTGAATTAATACCGCTGTCAGAATAGGCATTAGGGTTTAAAGTGAACAACGCATTTATAAATGTTTTACAATAAAAATTGAATGGAAATAGATTAATTAAAGCGCCGCAATTAGCATGCTCAATCAAGCTACATCAAATGGTAACAGCTAGCTAGCAGAAAGTGTTAACAAGGTATAAACTGTGTACTTTGTATTAGGCTACTATCCGGCGGTTCATTGAAATATCATAAAAAATATATTCACTCCAGTAATATAATAAAAATTTACCTGAAAGCATGTAGTCCTTTGGCTCAGACAGTGTGGTAGTGTTGGCAGATATGTGGGCTGCACATGTGATGGGAGAATGCACTGTGCATGCAGAGGGTTGTAATTTTACTGAATTCCTATTTAAAGGGATGCTGGCAAATTATCAGTACGTGAGACGGAAGAGTGCGCTGCTGAATGTAGTGCATGGTTACAATTCAATTAAACTAGAACAAAGCGCCCTTTGGGCATTGCAGCCTTTTTCCTTGACCCTCCCCTGACCCCTGAGACCTTTGCCCCTGTACCCCAGCCCTCGCCATTGCTTTCACCCGCAGCCTCCCCTGATCCCCCTTGACCCCATGGCCCCACCCCTTAAAAATATCCTGTGCTAAGGGCAGACCCCCAGGCAATATTAATGGTGAATTTGGAAGGGATGCGACGAAAGGTGCATGGCACATATCCGAAAACGTACACACACACACACACAACTGTCATATTATAAAGCAGTAATAATAATATTGTATATTTGTATTAAGGTCATAGTAATTATTTGTCACATACACAGTTTTTCGGCCCCCCCAAGATTGTGCAAACAGATAAGGTGAAGGATAGAAATATATATTGTATTACATATAAGTTAAAGAGTAAAAAAGAAACAAAGGAAAACTGTCCATACAAAACTTTAGGGCTTGTTGACAGTATATATATATATATATATATATATATATATATATATATATAGATATATATATATATATATATATATATACACAGTACTGTGCAAAAGTCTCAGGCACCCTAGATTTTTAAATATAATATATAGTATATATTTGGTATAGTCAACGTGGTTGAATGGAATGGCCTGCCAACAGCCCAGACCTCAACCCAACTGAACACTTGTGGGATCAGCTGGGGCGTGCTGTATGTGCTAGAGTGACCAACACAACCACGTTGGCTGACCTGCGACGAATCCTGGTTGAGGAATGGAATGCCATCCCACAGCAACGCATGACCAGGCTGGTGACCAGCATGAGGAGGAGGTGCCAGGCTCCAACTCAAAACAATAGAGTCAATACCAAGTAGTAGGATGGGCATACTTTTAACCAAAACATGCCATAAGACCTAGTATTGCTTTTTATGTGTATTCCCCCCCCCCCCAAATAAGTTCACTATTAAAAGGTAAGATTTTTATATTGAAATTGTGAAAAATTCCCAAAATTCTTGAGCTTAACTTCCCTTCCAAAATTTACCGGAAATTTTCCGACACTTTGCAACGCTATATGTGACGTCATTGTGCTTTGGTCTTTTTAAGAAATTCCTCATGATGTATTAGCCATACAGAGAAAGCCTCAGACTGTACAAAAAAACATCCAGGCTGTACGAGCAAAGCAGTGAAACCCCTTGGCTGCACTAGCAATGCAGTGAAACCCCCAGGTTGTACAAAAATGTGCTAAAAGCATCAGGCTTTGTAACCCATGCAATGAAACCAAGGGGCAACAACTTGCCTCTATTAGTGAAGCCTTTTACCCCAGTGGCTACTGCGTGAACTGCAACGCCTGGTTGCAAAAAGAACTTGAAACCCCGCCCACCCAATGTTAAGTCAATGGGGAAAGTCTGAAAAGAGGCCAATTTTCTCTGAGGAAATATAAAGTCAATAAATTTTTTACACAAGAAATGATGGTTTAACTAGTTAATCCCATCCCTTGTAATGTCTCCCCTGGGTCTGATTTTGAAAAATAATTCCGCCAAAATTCCCAAATCTGAGTTCATTTCAGTGCGTGCAATATGGCTTGTCCAACTACCGTATGACCATAAGGATTTCCCCATCCTCGCAGCGAGGCAGAGTTCTTCAGCAGCAGGTGCGATGCTGTGTTGAGACGTTATCAGATAAACGGTTCTATGTCAAAACGCGATTTCTGACCATTTTGGGGTTTCAGTTGATTCTCATAAAGTCTCGTCTTTTGTAATTTGTATATGTTGTTGGTGAAATCAGATTTGTAAGCAGTTTTGAAGCTTCTTTAAGAAGACAAGCTAGTGGGATTTACTTAGCTAGGGGGAGCAAGTTTACTGGCTTGCTATCGATCTATCTGTCTATCTAGCTAACTTGCTAGCTAGTTATCTTGTGATATATCTGTCTAGCTATCTAGATCTCTTATCTGTCTATATAACTAGCTAGCTAGTAAGCTAACTAGCTAGTGATCTATTTTATCTATTTTTCTATGTAAATATTTTAACACTAAACATATCATGCGCAATGAACTTTTTTGAAATGTTATGACAGTACGGTTCTGTGGTTGCAAGACCATGCTTGTTATGGGCGTGTCTAATTACCATGTAATCGGGGTGGATTTTCCTGTAGTCGTGGACTCCACTCTTTCGCTCCACTGCACTTGCGTTGGTTGCAACGGGCAATGTGCCGGCGCCCTAGTTTGGGCTTCATGCGCCAGTGAGCACTAACCATAGCAAATCAGTGGGTGATGTCATGAAGCACTTCGTCCATATTTTTATACGGTCTATGAGTGAAACTCTCAAGTTTCACAGAAAATGTGGTGATACCATCCAGGCTGTATGAGCCGCACAATGAAACCCTCATGTTGTGCTAAAAATGTGGTGAAACCCTTTGGTTGCACTAGCCATGCAGTAATGCCTGTCTACTTCTCCTCTGTTGCAGGTGTACGGGTGTTGTTCCAGGTGGCAGTGGTGCTGGTACGGCGGGCATTAGGGCGGCAAGTCCAGAGGGAGGAGTGTGAAGGCCAGATGGAGACCCTGGAGAGACTACGTGGCATCAAGGCCCAAGTTCCACCAGAAGATGACACTTTTATTGAGGAGGTGAGACAGTCCAGCTCCACCCCTTCTGCAACGTGTGAGATCCATGGCAAAGTTGTGACTTTTATGAGCAGTAGAACCAGCAAGCCATTGTATAAGAGTTAGCATAACAGATAGCACAAAAATTAGCATAAGAGGTAACAAAAATGTTAGCCTAAAAGTTGGCATGTGTTAGCACAAGGGGTAGTGTAAAAGAGCACTTGTGTTAGTGTAAGACTAGGTGCTGGGCCTTATGGGACTAATTTGTGATGGGCAGCAAATAAATTCTCCTACTCTCTGTCTCCATCTCCCTCCCCCATTCTTTTCTCTCACTCTTGCAACATCCTCTCCCCTTTCCCTCTTCTTCTCTCTATTTCCCTCTCTCTCACCCCTCTCTCAGGTGTGCTCAGTCCCTCTCTCTGTCAGGGACCTGGAGAGAGAGACGGAGAGAGAGCTAGAGAGATGGAGAAAAGAGCGCCCATCCTCAACCTTTGACCCTCGCCACCGTTGCCATGGCTACCGGGCGGCCTGGGTGAAAGGGCAGGAGAGGGAGGAGCAGCAGAAGAGGGCAGAGAGAGAGAAGGGAAACCTCTCCCTCCCTCCCCTGCGCTCTCCCTCCTCCCTCTCTCCTTCACTCCTCAGGAAGAGGTGGAAGAGAGGGAGCAGGGCAGAAGCAGGCAAAAGAGAAGTGGGCGAAGCAGGAGAACGAGAGCGAGGGAAGCAGGCTGGAGGGAATGCAGGAGCAGCTGAAAAGTGGGGCAGGGGGAATGGGAGAGAAAGAAGCAGGAGGAGTGAGAGAGAAGAGGAGGTGCAGCACAATAAAGCAGCTCACAGAGATCCCTTAAAGTGCCCATTCACAAGCATGGCGGGAAACCCAGCCCAAACCACGGATGGATTGCCACACTGTGCCACACAACAGCACAGCACCAGCACTGCTCCCAATCACGGCCATACAAGCACGGACCAGCCTCAGGATGGAGCAGGCAGATCCACGAATGGGGACAGCACCCATGCCAAACCGATACCTCACACCGTGGTACGACCCAGCCCAGTGAACCAGCTGGCTGTTTCCATGGAGACGACTCTTGAGTATGGCATTGTGGAAGGTTCTGCCATGTTGAGCCAGACGCACACCAACTTTCTGGAGGGGCCTGGTGGATCAGCAAAACCTGTAACAATAAGCAGGACCAGCATTTATGCTCAACACAGTGCTACAGAAACACCCAGCGCTAGCTCCCTGGTTTGGGGTGAAACAGTGGAGAGCCCAGAGAGCGATTTGGAGCAGAATGATGATGTGGGCTCATGCCAGGAAAAAGAAGACAGATTGGGTGGGACAGACAAGCAGCAAATAGGCTCTGCTTGCAATAATCTTGTTATTCAGGAACTTCAGGGGTCTAATCAACAGGTCCTCCCTAGCCCAAGGTGGGTAGAACAGTCTGAACACTTGCCTGTAAATCATGATGGGTCTCTGGGAAATATTCCCCAGGGTGAGCAGGACTCCAGCGGGTGCTCGGAGGGGGATATTTCGCAGCAGCTAGAGGACTCTGGAAATGTGGAACTACAGGGGGGACATTCCGGGGACACTGCCCAGACTGGGGTGCCAGGCAATCACAGTCCAGCAGGAGACCCTCCAGGCCCCCTCACAGGACAGGGGCTGTCCCAGCAGGGGGAGACTGAAAGTGAGAACCTGCTCAGCCTCTCCCTATTGGTTGAGAGACCCAAAATGGAGCAAGCCCCCAAAGGTGGGACAGAGGCAGGCTGTGAAAGGTTACCAGTTGTACTTTTAGATCAGGGAGAGGGGACACCTGTGCTAGATCAGGAAAAGGGTTCACCCGTGTTAGATCAGCGAGAGGGGTCAACTACAGCACATCAGATTGAGGGCTCACCTGTGTTGGATCAGGTTGAAAAGTTACCTGTTACACTTGTGTTTGATCAGGTTGAAGGGTTACCTGCTACACCAGTATTAGATCAGGGAGCAGGGTCACCTAGAGCACATCAGACTGAGGGGCCACTTGTGCTTCATCAGGTTGTGGATTTACCTGTTGCACCTACAGATCAGGTTGAGGAGTTACACATTATATCTTTATTAGATCAGGCTGAAGGATTACCTGTTACACCTGTGTTAGATCAAGTAGAAGTGTTAGCTGATATACCTGTATTACATGAGGTTGACAGGTTTCCCGTTAAACCTAAATTAGATCAAGTGGAAAGGTTACCTATTACACCTGTATTAGATCATAGTGAAGAGTCTCATGCAGTAGATCTGGTTGAGGGACCACCTGTATTAGACAAAGGTGAGCAGTCACCTGTAATACCATTATTAACTCAGGTTGAGGAGGCAGGTTCACAGCAGAATGTTGTGTCTGAGCCACAGCTGCCCACCAAAGCCCTGTCATTCACAGAGGTTATCCCCTTTAGCTCCACACACAGCGAGGATTCCACTGTGGGACCAATGAGTGAGACTCTGCCAGGACACACAGGGGGCGTGTCTGAGCGACTGCCCGGCCTCCCTGCTCAGGTGGGACAGACAGCCCAGGAAAGAGATCCCCATCAGGAAGGAGCCCAGCCCACAGGGACTGACCCAACACCACCAGAGGGTGACCTGAGCTCTCCAGAGGACCAGGGCAGATCTGGGCAGATACCCTCCCCTGCAGGACCCTGCCCCATTGTGGAAAAGGGCAGTGGGGTGTACAGACCAGGGCGTGCCCCCTGCGGCAAAGCGTCCCGTTCCCGCACACTGTCCGAGGACACATTCAGAGACTCAAATCACACTGGCTCTGAAGCCACATCTATAATCAGCCCGTCCAACCACACCCCCCAGGATATCGGCAAGTGTGACCCCTCCCACCAGGACAAGAGCAGCCCCTTTCCGTCATCCAATCCGGTGGACACTCGTCGCTTTGCTCTCTTTCGTATGCTGAGAGGGGACCGCTCCAAAGACAGAAAGGGAGGAGATGGAGGTCTCTCATCATCACCCAAAATGACAGTGCCCACCATACTTATACAAGACTTCAGTGATGGGGTGGGACCAGGCGTGACCGGGGAAGGGTCAGGTATGGACGAGGCCGGATCAGGCATGGCCATGGCTGAGGCAGCATCCGGTGTGGCTGGGGATGGCCTCAGCTCCAAGCAGGGGAGAAGGGGGAGAAGGGAGCAGGAGAGGAGGGAAAGAGAGGAAGAGAAGGCCAGGAAGAAAAGAGAGAAGGTGATGGAAAAAGAGAAGGACAGAGAGAGGAAGAAGCCGCAGACCAGGGGGAAGAGTTTTCATGCACACAGTGATACTCCTCGCCCTGGAAACAGCAGCTGTACAACACCAGGTTCCAAGAGAAACTCTGCCCCATTTTTTGACACAATCTTCTAAAGATGCAAGGAATGGGGGGTAGGGGGAGGGGGGGGAGAGAGAGAGAGAGAGACATAAACTGGAAACATTTGAGTGTACAGAATGTAGATAAGACAAGAAATCTGGAAAATAAGAATATTTTAATTTGAGTTTGTATATTAATTGAAATCCATGTTGATATTAATACAAAATAGCAGAAATTATTACTCCAAGTTTTTTCCTTTATTCTAATTCTTCAGTCTTGCATTTCGTCTTCACAGCTCAATGATATAATAAAGCAGAATTTACATTTTTCTGTGTATGTGAATGCATGTGTGTGTGTGCATGCAGGCGCACATTTTTGTCTGTTCTCTGTGGGGTCTCTGGTCTCTGAGAGTCTGAAAAGCAGAGTGTAGGATGCCTCCTCCTGTTACTCTGTCTAGAACACCAGGGCTAAAACACCTGAACACCAGAAAAATCTCCCCTCTTCTTTCTCTCTCTCCATCTCTTTTTCTGTCTTTGATGACATCAGAAGGATGAGTCCTCCTCTTCATTCTCGCTGTCACTAGCCAGTACTTCCTGGGTTCGCAGCGTCTGATTGTTCGCCTGTGAGGAAGTGGGCAGCATGGAAC
The DNA here is from genome assembly GCA_039654925.1 of Anguilla pacifica. Taxonomy (NCBI): domain Eukaryota; kingdom Metazoa; phylum Chordata; class Actinopteri; order Anguilliformes; family Anguillidae; genus Anguilla; species Anguilla pacifica. The sequence goes on along the minus strand of CM077290.1, from coordinate 30,110,342 downwards.
CAAAGAAGAGGGAGCAGAACTGAAGGGGAACAAAAAAAATAAAAAGTGTGGAAATTACTAGGAAGAGGGTTTATTTATTAGTTTTTAAAACCTATTTTAATGTGAATTCACCACATGTAGTCAGGTCTTCCTTAATTTATTTTAATCCCAGTTTGTTTCAACCCCAATTTTAAATCCAAGAAGACTTTTAGAATTTGGAATGGCCAGTTGGATTTGTAGACCAGTCTCCTGACTGAATTTTTAAGAGCAAGGGTGAGTGAGTGTTCCCCTCTGAAATGCATTCTGCCAGCAACTACTGCACAGTCCTGCAGCTCAGCTGCACCGTCATTGCAGGTCTGCAGCACCCATTTGGTGCAGCTGGTGCGTAGGAGACAGAGACAAACCTTCACAGTTGGCACAGTCCAAATTTATCCCAGGCCATGGGGCCCATCCACACTCCAGGAACAGTGCAAGTTAGCCACGTCTTTCTAGAAGAAGCAGGAAGGCTTAACTGCCCTGCTATTACCATGGTTATGGAGGGTTGCTGTGCTCCCTGTTGCCTGGTGGCCACATGACATGCAAACCACAGCACGTACCTTTTCATTGGGCGGCCTGCCCATCTCTTCCTCTTCCTCCTCTTCCTCCTCTCCCTCACTGGATGCTCTGGCCCTGAGCTGCCCCATGCTGGCCTTGCGTGGCAGGGTCGGGGGGCAGCCAGAACCCCCGGAGGCCAGCTCGCTGGTCTCCATGGCGATGAGGTAGGAATCGATGTCATCATTCATGAAGTCATCCGGAAGAAGGGCGGGGTTTTGGAGGCTAAGTCAAAGCGAACGAGTGGGACACAGGCTGTGAGCAGGGGACACTGTGCATGAGCAGCTCAGTCATACCATGGAGGGAGTGTGTGTGTGTGTGCGCTGTACATCCTAGAATACCTCATCCCTCCCCGCACTGTTAGCACAGTTACAGAGAATGTCACCATCACTCTTAAAAGTCAAACATCTTCCATTGAGATACATATTTCTGAAATATTTTGATTTGATAGGGACCAGTGGAAGTGAAAGCAGTGTTAAGTTCAGTATTAAGCTGTATTCCAGTCATATTGCTTAGCCAGTCAGGGATGGGTAGTACAGTTGTTGTTATGGCCACTTAAGAGTCAGTGCTCTTGTTCCCATGGTTGCCTACAGTTCAGTGTTCTTGTTCCCATGCCTACATACCATTCAGTGCTGTTGTTGAAATGGTTACACAGGTGAGAATCCTCGGACAATGTAGCCAATACAAAGTTGACCTCCAGGACACTCTCTGTCAAACTCAGAATCACTGGCCTGTCAACGTTAAAAACCAAAAAAACAACAGAAACCTCTCAGTATTATTTTAACTTATGTAGCATATTCACTATTTAGAATTTTCCCATTTTGAATGGCTACAACACAGTAGCACACAAATACACAAACAAGCTGACACACGCACATGCAAACACATGTAAACAAAGACACATTCAGACACACTCTCACACAAACACACACAAACACGCACACAGTGTGAGAATGACAGCACAGCGGGGTGCTCTGGGGTAACTGACCTGCCTGGTTCATCAAAGTGCAAAGACACGGGGAGACCAGAGGACTCTGCAAACATCAGCAATCCCTGAGAGAGAGAATGGATGAGAAAGACATTTCCCAGACAGGTGGATGTTATGCAGTAAAAAATGTACAAAAAAAAATAAAACATGAACTGACAACTTGTGCACATCATGAATATTGTGCCATCTGGCTGGTTTATTATGATTATTTTGGTGAACAAGGTAAGACCAGTCTGCCTTCCTTATTCACTTCCTTCTTCATTTATCCCTTCCCCCCACAAGCTCTCTCACCCTCATCTCTTTGAGACAGAAGGTGACGCGGCCGGGGCAGCCCACTGTAAACTGCTCAAACTCCTCGGCACTGAGACTGAGCTCCGTCAGCACAGCCTTACTCTGCTCTAGGGAATAGAAAGATGGTGACATTTTTACAGAAATGCCCTCAACCGGGCTGAGAGCAGCAAGCAAATATATTATAAAAAGTTAAATGCATACTATTTGTGTCTTCATTTCATATTATTCCATTCATGGGAGTTTTGCCCTATAAAATATTAGCAGGGAGCTTATGATATGCTGAATGAATATATTATCTACTTTTTTCTATAAATGTTTTTATTGTGTGGCATGTAATGCCTATCTGTATCCTGCATGTCCTTTAAAATTAGCCAAGATGCCAAAGAAAATAGAATATAGGGGTATTTAAACCAGAAGTTTTCCCTCTCCGAACACAACACAATGATTGGTTGAAATAAGTGAGCTGCTAATCCCACACAGGGTATCATCAGCAGTCCCAAACTGCTGCCAGCAGACGTGGCCACTCACCTGCCTCTTCCTCCACATGGTTCCTGAAGCACACTCTTTCACTGCTCACCGACACACTCACTTCTTCCACAGAGGTGGGAAAGTGCAGCACTGTTTCTACTAGGAGCCTGGCCAAGGAGTGAGGAAGACAGACAGAGAGGGCGGTTAAAATGACTGCTGACACTACACCAACAGAGAGAGTGAGTGAGAAGAAAAAAGAATGAAAGAAAGAGGGAGGAAGGGAGGGATTAACTTCGAGAGGGAATAGCAGATAGAGAAGGACAGATATTAGACAGAAAGAAATGGACTGATACATAGATGGTTGGAGACAGAAATGGACCAATATACAGACACACAGGTAGAAATATAGACCAATGGAGAGAGATGGACAGATATGCATACAGATAAAGAGATGGACAGATATACAGAAGATGGAGACAGATGGAAAGACTTATAGGAAGGTAGAAAGAAAGATGGGATGAAGCAATATACGGACAGTGAGAGTGTACACAGACCTGGGCTGTGCCCTCAGTACGTTGGCGCAGCTCTCCTTGTTGAACACAGCCTGCAGACTCTCACAGTCCTGGATCGACAGATTGTGTGTCTTCAGCAGCCCTAAGAGTCCGAGCATTAATCAATGGACGGGTGTTCTTATTGGCATGCTAAATGCAGGTGTTATTATAGTTACAATTAAAACAGGTTATATTACTGCAATGCTAAAACTAGATGCTAGCACAGGACTACATTGGTTTTACTACAGCGGTTTACATTTGGCACTGCCACCCTGAGAGATCTTCCCAGCAGGAGCAAATTTGCATATATTTTCTTTGTTTTTCCACAAGAGCTACTTGTTGCTTGCACAACCACCACCAGGTACAAATGTGAGCACTCAAATCCATATCTGACTGTTAACATGTATTTTGCTGTGTGTGTGTTTGTTTGTATACTGTTCTATGTGGACCCCAGGAAGAGTAGCTGTTACCATTTATAACAGTTAATGGGGATCCTAATAAACTAAACTAAACTAAACATGTCAACCGCGGGACTCACAAACTAAACCAGCAGCTTGCGGCAAAAATTACTGCTGCTCTTATTTTAACACAAAAAGAGAGGAAAATACATTTTAGTGACAAGTTGTAAATAGAGACAGGCTATTCATGTTGCCCATAACATGTTTGTGTGTATTTAGGTGAAATTTACATTTATAAATGCTTATTCATGGAACTTTGTGGTCAGACCGTGAAAAAAATAGTCAGCTAGTCTCGAGCACTGTCTATAGGCTAATGACAAACATGTTAGTATCATTACATTTATTTGGCAGACGCTTTTATCCAAAGCGACGTACAAAAAGTGCATTTCATGGTCATAGACAACTTAGGCTATACGTGAGAGACGGTATACATGTAATGCATCATAAATGTAAGATGGGCAATAACTTTTTGTGCCATTTTAGAATTGTACACATGCAATTCAGTCCTCTACCAAATGATAAATGGAAAAAAGTATCATATGCATTTATAATAAGCACAAGATAAGTCTGTATAGTAGGCCATTTGCTTTTGCTATTTAGTTTTGTGTTTGTTTTTAATGTATAAATGAGCTATGGCTAAATTACACTGAACAAAACTATAAAGGCAACACTTTTATTTTTGCAGCCATTTTTTATGGGTTTAAATAATACCTAAAAAATTTGTTCTATGTGCACAAAGATCTTATTTCTTTCAAATTTTGCCCACAAATTTGTTTATATCACTATTATTTAGCATTTGTCCTTTGTCAAGATAACCCAGGCACAGGTGTGGCATGATGCTGATTAAAAGCCATGATCACTACACAGGTGTTCCAGATAGACAGACAGACAGACAGATGTTCTTTATTGTCCACAAGGGAAATTCATTTTGCTTAGGTCAGTATGATGGGGTCAATAAAAAGCCACCCTAAAATGCTGCGTTTTTTGTTGTTCAACACCATGTCACAGATGCCTCAAGAGTTAAGAGATCATGCAATTGGCATGCTGACTGCAGGAATGTCCTGTAGAGCTGTTGCCAGAATAATGGGTGTTCATTTCTCCACCATAAGCCACCTCCAGCGTCGTTTCAGAGATTTTGGAAGTTCGTCCAACAGGCCTCACAAGCGCGGACCACGTGTAACCACGCCAGCCCAGGACCGCCACATCCGACTTCTTCACCTGCGGGCATCGTCGGAGGCCAGCCACACAGACAGCTGATGAAAGAGTTGGTTTACACAACCAGAGAATTTCTGCACAAACTGTCTGAAATCGCCTCAGGGAAGCTCATCTGCATGCTCGACGTCCTCAACGGGGTCTTGATTTGTCTGTAGTTGGGCGTCACAATCGACGTGACTGGGCAAGAGCTCACCTTCGATGGCCACAGGCACGCTGGAGAACGGTCCTTTTCACTGGTGAATCACAGTTTCAGCTGTACAGGGCAGATGGCAGGCAGCGCGTACGACGTCGGGTGGGTGAGCGGTTTGCTGATGTCAATCAATCAATAGATAAGTGCTTACTGAATTTATTTCAGTTGAATGATTCACCTTTATTACCTTACAACTCAATAAAATCTTCGAAATTGAGAAGTGTTGCATTTCTATTTTTGTTCAGTGTAATTTAACTTTTTATTTATTTCATGCAAGATAGCCCAATCTTGTTCGAAATTACATGGTTTGTTGTCAATGAGATAAATGCCTCCTTTTGCAATGCTGTAGAACAATAAACATAACTTCATTCACAGGTCACTACAGTGTCCTCATGTCATTTTGTAGAACTTACAACAGTACAGGAAACCGGATACCACAATATTTTAAATAAAAATTAGTTGTTAGATTTTGTATTCAATGGTTATTCTGACAGAGGTGTCTTAAGTCTTAATGTGATTTAATCTTAATTTCACGCAAGATAGCCAAATCTTATTCGAAATTAAATGGTCTGTTGTCAATGAAATAAATGCCTCCTTTTGCAGTGCTGAAGAACAATAAACATAACTTCATTCACAGGTCACTACATTGGATAGCAAATATTTTAACACTAGAAAGGCTAAAGACAATTAGATTTATTAAATTAAAATTATTCCAACACTGCAAATGCAATAGCTACCCTCTTCTTTCCATGATTTTTCCTCAATACTTGGGCTAAACTATTACTGTGTTTTTGAAATTCCAAAAAATCGAATCAGTAAAGAAAAACAGGCAGTTTCTGCCATTTCACAAAAATCCCACGCCAGACAATAGGCAGCAGGATTTGGTACTCAGCCAAATGTGTTGCTCTCTCCTCTGGCAAGCTATTGAGCAACTGAATGGCCAATGTGTTGATAAGAACTGTTTGAACTGTTTCACACATATACTACCGGTCAAAAGTTTTAGAACACCCCCATTTTTCCAGTTTTATTGAAATTTAAGCAGTCCAGTGAATGACCTAAAATGGTACAAAGGTAAGCGGTAAACTGCCAGAGGAAAAAAAAGTTTAGGTTACAAGAAAAATTGGAAATTAATGTACATTTCAGAATTATAAAAAGGCCTCTTTCAGGAAACAAGTAATGGGTTAACAACTTGCAGCTTTTCTGCAGCAATGGAAGTAAATTGAGCCTTGAACGTTGATTTCTACAGATATCCCAACTTTTGTTGATTACTTACAAACCCTCTGACTGTATAAAATCAGTGTTGGAACAGACCGTGTTATTACACTCTGAAGCATTATTTGGAAAATATTGCACTGCAGGAAGTAGTATATTGCTATCATAATGGAGATAAAAAGGCAATTAACAAAGGAAGACATACATACCATTATAACCCTTAAAAGTGCAGGTCATTCCTTTAGAGAAATTGTGAAGAAAGTCAAGGTGTCAGTGAGTACAGTATCCTACACCATCAAAAGGCACTTTGAAACTCGAGGAAACTCAAACAGGAAGAGGTCATGCAAACCCAAAGCCACAACAGAATCAGAAGACAAGTTTCTGAGACCCAACAGCTTGCGTGATAGGCAGCTCACAGGACAACAGCTTCAAGCACAGCTTAAGAGTGGTTGAAGTAAGCAAGTCTCCGTTTTAACTGTGAAGAGAACACTTTGAGCTGCAGGTTTTACATGTCGAGTGGCAGTACGAAAGCCATTGCTAAAATGGCAAAATAAGAAAAAGAGGCTTGTCTGGGCCATGAAGCACCAGGCAGTGGACTACTGAAAACTGGAAGAAGGTCTTATGGACCGATAAATCAAAATTTGAAATCTTCGGTTCATCACACAGGGTTTTTGTACACCGTTGAGTAGGTGAAAAGATGGTGCCTCAGTGTGTGACACCGACTGTCAAACATGGAGGAGGAAGCGTGATGGTCTGGGGATGTTGCTGGATCCAGAGTCGGTGACTTGCACAGAGTGACTGGCACCCTGAACCAAAAGGGCTACCACAGCATTTTGCAGTGCCATGCAGTACCCTCTTTTCTGCGCCTGGTTGGTCAGGGGTTCATCCTTCAGCAAGATAATGACCTAAAACATACCTCCAGGCTATGTCAGAACTATCTTAGAAGAAAAGAACAAGACGGCAGGCTTCAAATCATGGAATGGCCAGCAGTCTCCAGACTTAAACCCCATCGCATCGAGCTGGTTTGGGATGAACTGGACAGAAGGGTGAAAGCAAAGCAACCTAAGTACAACACATTTGTAGGAACTTCTGCAACAGTGTTGGGAAGAACTTGCCGAACAATATTTAATTTTCATTGTTGAAAGAATTCCACAAGTGTGTTCAGCTGTTATATATGCAAAAGGTGGCTACTCTGATATGTCAAAAATTTAGATTAAAGTAATAATCTCGAAGATTTTCATTAAAATAAATGTCTGTTAAGTCACTATCTATCGCTGAATTAGGTAACACAATGGTGATTGAGCCTATTATTACATTAATTTATGATTAAAGAACTGCGTGTCTGTGGCGACATTCCCGGGAAAAAATCACAAGCGGCGCATAGTTATTGACGCATTTTCCATCACCCATCAGTGGTTGGTCCGCCAGAGAGGGTAGGCGGAGCTAACGCAACAGGCTCGCTCTTGAACTCACTTGTGTGTGAGCGGCGTACTGTTTTTTTTCCGGTGTCTGCTAGCGTTACAGAGAAAGGGGGGGGGGGGGTTATGGAACCCTAATAAGTTTTTGTGTAACATGAGAGGTCGTATTACATTTGATGACAATGTAATGTTACTAAATTACATAGCTATTTGCACAGCTAACGCTAGCTACCGGACCATGTCAAGAAAGGCAACATCAGTTTAGACAACGTTGCGCAAAGTATCCATCTCTCATATCAGGTAACGTTGCGTTAGTTAGCTAGCTAATGTAATTATCACAATCTAATGTCAGCTAACAATTAGAAAAAACGCTAGCTAACGCTACCAACTGGTACCGACCTTTCAAACTGTCTATCGAATGCAATGCTACCTTGTTGCAACCTTGCAATGTAGCTAACTAAAGGCCAGTTCAGATCAATGATTCGCAAAGAGACTGGATGCAACCTGCAAAATTCCAAGACGTCTGATTTTAAACGTTCTAAAACTGCACTTAGCGATTTGACAAGGTGGGTCTTTTGAGATCCCAGGCAACGGCTTCAGACGCTCTGCAACTAACCAGTTCACACCGCTGCAATTTTCTCTGCAACATTCTAAAACCGTTCGTCTCTTTGCGAATCATTGATCTGAACTGGCCTTAACGTTATCGTTATTTACATTGCCATCAAGTTCATCAATATATTGATTGGAATAAAGCCGGAGTATAGGTGGAGCAGAGCGGGTCTGATTTCTGTGTAAAGATGTCAAGTCGGAGAAAACTAAATGAATATGGCAGATTAGCATTGTTATTATTTTATTACGCTTCCTCATATATTCCTTCAGCCTTGATGCCCTTTTTTGATGAAATCTCCTTTGTTTTTGTTTTATTCTTCTTGTTCTGATTGCTAATTTAACACCCAGCTCAGCTTTATTCTCGAACAGTTTAGCTAGCAAAACCAGAAACAACAAGGCAGTTGTTTCAAAAATATCAGACAACAATCATTCACGAAAAAGACTGTTTATTCTGCACGAGATACATAATTGCACGAACCACAGCGAATTCCGCGAATTCTTCTCTGCAGTGTAAAGATGTTCATACCAAGCAAAAGGTGGATAAAGAACGTTTGTGGAAATTGATCATCACCAATTCTACCCCAGGTCTGCTACAGCATTTTAACCCGGCTCGGCAGTGTAAAGACAGCTTACGTTAACCTAATGTCAGACAATGAATGAGTATGTGCATAACGTTACTTGTATAACAACCATTTTTTATTCAGTAAATAATAAATGTAATAGTTGGCGTGGCCCAGGTGCCAACTGACCGACGTCACACAGGCGACACTGGTTGGATCCAGTTGGACCTATGGGAAGTGAGGTTCAAAAACACACCTGCAATTACCGCTTTTCACCATTGGTACCGCCAAAGAGAACGAAACGGAAATCTTCGAGATTGTAACTTTAAATTGTGTTAAAAAAAGAAATCATGGAATCATTCTGTTTATCTCCAATTGTTTATTTGTTCTATGCTTTAATAATTTCAGAGTACACTGAGACAACTGCGTAAATTTCAATAAAAACTGGAAAAATATAGGTGTTCTAAAACTTTTTACCAGTAATGTATAATGACATAAAATTCATTAATTGCAATCGTGTGATAAAGTTTAGGGTGGGGATGAATAATTGTGGGCATGGCAGTGATAGAAATGATAGGTTCAGGGTTCTTGCCCTTTCCACAAATCAAAATTCCAGACTTATTGCAGACTGATCTCCCTCCCCGAGACTGTTTTCTAAGACACATGCATTTCTGTTGGGATTTCAAACTTTTGTGTTTAATTATCCATTTCAATAAATAAAAGCATGACTGACTGAATGAATTAAATGTTAATTGTTTGTATTGTCATTTCTATTTGTTACAAATAATTTCATTTGGAAACAAATAGACCAACACGGTCTTTTATATCAGTTTACGTTTAATTCAATTTTGCACAATTTTCAACCATTAATATAGCTAGTCTGTTAAGTGAATATAATAAATAACAGAATATTAACAGAGCCAATTAACTGCAGTGTTTTCCCTTTGATAAGATAGTCAGTCAGTCTATATGATCCCCCCATTGTTATTTTGAATATCAATATTTTCACATTAGGTAATGGTAGCTGAATTGATTATTAGGCTGAGGCTGAGCACTTCATCCAGATTAATAGTAACTAAACGGGAATGAGGCCATCATTCATATTACAAGTAAGTTGAAAGGTGAAGAGGACTGATATCCGTTAGCACCATGTTTATTCGGCTAATTCTACCTAATCAACCAGATAAAACGTAAGTAATTGACGAGGTCTAACGGCTGTTTTCTGCCCTCTGGTATCCCCCCTTTCTCAACATCTCTCTCCCTCTTGGGCTGTCTCGTGCTCTGTGTGCGATATCTTTAGTTACTCTTTCTCCGCAGTTAAGGATAGCTTTACCTGTGATAAGTGTAGGTTAAATCATGGGCATAGGAAGCATTGAAAATGTGGGTGGGACAATGTAAGGGGGGGTCTGGGGGTCCTCCCCCAGAACATTTTTAACAGACTAGATGTAATTTCCTGTATTCTGGTGCCTTTTAACAGGTGGTTTGATACTTTTACCTGGCTATACTAGCATGAGAAAAATTATGGGTCCATTTTGTAATTTCATCCAGAGGAAGTGGTTGGCCGCAGATCACATATTTGAAGATATTAAAAAGCTAAAAGTACAGAACTTGATTCGATGACCAATTCAGAGCCATCTTTAATAATAACCACTCATTGTTTATTTAACCTTGAGGATCTCTTTATGCTTGCATGCAAGTGCAATTTCTGTTAAATGAATTTCTTTAGTGTTATCAAATCAATGACTACAGTGGAGAGGACTGTAGTCAAAGTGCCTGGGCCCCTATGCATTCTCCAATAAACTACATTCATCTTACAATCATTTCTACTACTATGAAGAATCACCAGGACCTACGGCCTGTGTCTCTAGCTAGATTAGGTAGCCAGTTATCTTGGTGGCTTTATTTACACACACACACACACATTTTTACACACATAACACTGCTACCGAGAAGCACTCCACATAAATATTTAGGGCAACATTTCATGACAAAAGGCATCAATATAACAACCATCTGCCACTTTTCATGAAAAGCAATAGTCTTGAATTCATAAGTGGCATAGGTTTGAGGAGTGTGTGTGAGCAAAACCATCAAGTTAGCTGGATAACATCATAATAGCTTTGTGGCACAGGCCCCTGATATATACGTTTTTGGCTAAAAATACATATTTGCTAACATTCAAATAGCAAATAACTTAAAATCCAACACACAGAACCCAAAAATCTCACAAAATATTGAAATGAATGTGACAATTAATCACCAACAATGACTTAAGGGGGTTGATGTTTTTTTCTGTTTTTTATTTAATAGATTTCATAACCTCACACAATTATCAGGTGCCCAGTTGTATCAACTAATGTAATGGTGGCACTGCAGTAACAGTTAAAAGATTTAAAGATAATAAAAAATAAAAGCTTACAGCTATAGCTCCTCCCTCCCTTGGTACTCCACATTGCTACCTACAGCTAGATTGTTAGCATTTTTTATAACTTTGGTTCGAGATTAAAAAAGATTACACAAAACAAGGCCTTCCTTTTCTAGTTCTTAGACTAAATGAAGGCCCCAAAAACATGCCTTCTATTATCATTTGCAGAGATAAAGAGTTGGCAAACCTCTCCTATGTCAATTTGATCAAGTTTGTCTTGGTGGATGTCGCAGACGGCCACATTGTTCAAACGACGTTGACTCATGGAGGAGCGGAGCCATGTCTTAAGCCTTCTTAAGACACCAAAACTTTGTTCTGCTTCAGCTGAGGAGCATGGCACTACAAGAAGTCTAACCAAAGACTCTACTTGTGTAGAGCACGGACTTCTGGCAGCATAGCTTTGAGAGAGTTTACTGCGTTAGTGATGGTGCTGGATGGATATTGAAGCTTAAACATTGCCAGCTGCACCTCCAGTGAATTGCGATTAAATTCTGGTTAAAGACTGACAACATCATCTTCCACCTTTCCAGAGACTAGCTCCCTTTCCAACTTGTTAAGAGTATCGAAGCTGCTCTGGTCAAAGCGCTTGGTCAACTGTACATCAACAGCATCTAACACACTGAAGTATTCTACTCTATAGTGCTCTTCAGTGGATGCTGGTGTGAACACTGCATTTCCTGTGTAGCGCTTAGGAGGTCTCCGGATGTGAGGCATCTGGATGGTCTCAATGCCCATCTCACTGATCATGTCACAGGTCATTACATAACTCTGATGGAAGCTTTCATCAGACCTCTTCACCCCAAGTGTTTTTTTCATGCAATCAATTGCTGCCAGGATCCCTGTGACACTTCCAGTCTTGCTCTGAAGGGAGCGGTTGAGGCACTCTAGTTCTTTGAGGACTTCAGAGGCAAGAAGAAGACCGAGCAAAGTGTGCCCCTTCTGAAAGCGCTCCAGAAGTCCTCTTGCGGTTGTGCACATCTCAGAGGAGCCAGATGCAGCTATTTCCTCCAGACTAAGCAATACCTCTTCATACTGCCCTATGACTGCCTGAATGGCCACTATCCTCACAAGCCATCGTGTAGGGCAGAGGGGTTTTAGAGTTCTGAAACTCCCCGCTTCAGACTGGGTAATCGCTTTAAAAATGGTCTTATATTTTCCAGACTGGTAGTAGAGTGTGCCAAGTTTATGGACCAAATTCAATGCATCAGACACAACAGGGGATGAGCCGTAGGCTGTCTGAGTCACAAGATTGACACAGTGAGGACTGCAATGGACATACAAAGCAAGAGGTTGCTTCTCTCTGAGAACTGCTTGAACTCTTTTGCTTTGGCCGGGCGAGTTTGCAGCTCCATCATAGGTCTGCCCTCAAAGACAGGACAAGGGCAAGTTCAACCGCAGGAGGACATCAGTCGCCACTCGAGCCAAGTCCTTTCCTGTTGTTGAAGACACCTCATATAGACCTTTAAAGTCTTCATGAGGGACAAGATCATGATCCAGTTAACGGATACATATGGCCTCTTGTTCAACTCCCGACACATCCTGGGTTCCATCAATAATAATGGAGTACTGCAGTGTGGACAACCCCTGTACAGTATTTGCAATTCTCCTAACGATGGAGTTGGCCATGATATTCACAATCTCATTTTGAATTTCAGCGCTTATGTAATTGCTTGAGGGCTTACTTAGCCATCTCTTCAGCACATCATCATCCTCGGATCTGAGTTGCAGAAGCTGCCTCAGATTGCCTTAATCATTGTCATCATGGCCACGCAGAGCTAGACCCTGGCGGGCAAGAAAACTAATTCACTTAATTATTTTTATTCTTTGCTGCTGCTCCCTGGCTGTGGATAGCTGTGTTTCAATACTTCTTTGTTGGTATGTGTGTGTTGTGATCGCAACTTTATGTGCTTGACTCAGTTGGTGGGATGAGAATTTGTCGATTTCTCTTTTCCAATTTCTAAAACCAGTTCACACAAAGGCTTGATCCATATTTTTTGCAAGCGTGCTACTCTGTCTTTTGAAGGCCACCATGCAATAAAAACAAAACACGCCATTTGCACTAGGAGAATAATGAAGCCATGGATAGTCCCTGAACCACTTCTCCTGAAATCTTAAGCCGCGTTTCCACCGCAGGAACTTCACCCCGGAACTAGGAACCTTTTGAGGAACTCAGTGCGTTTCGACCGCAGGAACTAGGGTCTAAATTTAGTTCCGGGGGCTTTATTTTACCCCCAAAAAAGTTCCTGCTCGGGGGGTAGTACTTTCCAAAAGTACCGGAACCTTTTGGGTGGGGCGCAAGCGCTGAAAATTTCTGATTGGTCGACTACTTGCAGTGTTTTATTTCAACCGCCATGTTTAAAAATATGCAGCCACAAACCGATTTATTTTCATAATAACTTCAAATCAAACTTGTATGTTATGTGGCACAGTAGCCTAGTTTTGGTTATAGCCTGCCAACGTCTTGGAATTATAACGTGTGCTCTTCTGTTCTTTTCTTGCTTTAGTATTCGTTTTATAAAATGCTAAGCATTCGTGCTGGGACAGCATATTACGTACCAAAACATTCAAACGGATTAATTCGGTTGCTGAATATTTTCTTCCGGATTTTCTTTGTTAGCCCGTTGTAATTGACTCTAAACGTTTGATACAGTTCTGTGAGGTATGCGGTAGTTCTGCGTAATTCACATTGGTGATACAGTAAAAGCAAACTGGAAATCACCTTCCGCACTTTTTGTCAGGGTAAAATAACAGGTTAATTCTAGTAATTGTCCCTTTAGCTTTTTCAGACTGCCGTAATTTTACTCTGCCATTCTTCAATTCCACAAAAAGACCAGGAAGACTATGGACTAATTTATGGTGCATGGTTCGCATCTGGATGGCACACTTCGCTGCTCGGCTAGCAGTAACTTCGAAGGAAAGCAAACGGTGGCTGTACCACTGCTAATTTAAATTTTCACGCAAATCCGAGTTTTCATTCTATTCTTGTCATTTTGCGACTAGCCTATATGGAATTGACGATGAGAAAGTAATCAAACAGCAAATTGTTTACAACGTGTGCATGTTTTCTGCTGTTGTTGCCAGTTATATTTGAAATGTGAATGCATTCTGTTGCCTCGGATGTCAAGACATGAAAGTGAATGTTCGCATAAAAACATAATGAATGTGTTTGAGAGGATATATAAAACAGTTACAATCTGACTATTGGCCTGTTATATCCTATTTGTTGCATAACAACGGTCCAAGTTCAACTACCAACAACAGTTTTGCTGTCGGTAAAATATGCCCAAACGGCTGCAGAAGAATATTTCAATTCCAGGTGATTAAATCGATAAAAATCAATAAATACAAAAGTAACCATATATAGTCATTGTTGGTAACCCGTTGTATATAAGTGGAATAAATCCCTCCGGGCTCTCCCGGTTATTAGAAAATAATGTAGGCTACTTCAGTGGTAGTATGGGGTTACAGAAGAAATCATAGGACAGATGGACCGACGACAACGTCGCTTTTTCATACGTCAGTGGGCTAATTTGCCTAATCTTCCCGGGACTTTAGACCGCGGTGGAAACGCAGACAACAATGGGCTGAAGGAACCTTTTAGTTCCTTGAAAAGTAGTTCCTGGGACTAAAAGTTCTGGGTACTTTTGGTGGAAACGCGGCTTTAGTGTCTTGTTTGGAAGTTCCTGGTCTGGAATGACTCAGCCTGGCTCTCACTCTCTTCCCTGTCTAATCTTGCCTGTTCTTCCTAGAAACAAAAGTGAAAAATTGAATAGGCCTATCATTTTTTATACTGACAAAAACTGAATATTAAAGATCCCCTGTGTAAGATTTTTGGCATTTCTAAAAAATAAAATCATATTGTAACATATGTTGACGCTGGGCTGTGTTTGAAAGCACTGGTTACTTGACTACACTCCCTGCCACTTTGTTAATGGCAGCCTATTTCTTGTTTGTTGCTCTTGTACGCTCCGTACAAGCTCAGAGGCAGGCTCATGATGACATATGATGATGAAATGAATCCATATGTCACAGCAACACTTTCCATGAACTGGAGGTCCAGTATTTTTCTAATACAGGCTTCATTTGGGCCTACTGGACCAATTTTGAGAACTCACTGAAAACTATAAAAGGGTTTCCGCGACATATGGATTAATTTCATCATTGGAGTAATATATAGGTAAAATAATCACTGGAAAATTTTGATTTTTGGGTGGTCTATGCTTTTAAAATGAATGGCAATGGATTTGAGGGTGCATTGTGGATTTACAGTTTGAAAGTGAGAACAGCATAGGATGGTTCACCTAGGAATGGCATGACACCGAGTTATCAAATTTTCAAATAAATTATGTTCTCCTGACTATATCGGTCATATGGTGCACCATGACTGAAATGTTTCCTATTCAATATCCCCATTGATTTCCATAAAATTCTGAGAAGATAGTTTGCATCACAAACTATTCTAAACTGTCAAATCCCTTTCATCACTCACCTCAGCAATGAAACTCTCTCCACTGTCCCTGCATTCTGCCCCTGCCTCTGATTCACTCTCAAGCCAGTTGTCAAAAGAAGTGGTGGGGTGATAATTTATTGAGCAGTATATATTCTTTCACATTGATAATCCTAACAAGACATACTGAATTTAAATACAACTGATTCTAAAGTACCAGTCTGTGACACTGCAAATTTAGAGTACCCAAAGTCCCAAGCAGTAGGCCAAGAATTGCTGCTCAAAAAGTATAATATCAGTCAACTAGCACCTAAGTGTAAAATAAATAATAATAGGGAGGGCGACATAGACTGACTTACTGTGACTTGTTGTGATTGTCTATGTAACGTGCACACAGTGTTGCCAACTAATTTTTGGGGGAAGTTGCTACAGGGAGGTCAATTTGTTGTTAAATGACATTGTGATGTCATTGCGTGATGACGTCATTACGTAATGACGTAAAACTGCATCATTACGTAGAATATACAATGACGTTACTCAAATTGACTGGCCATCTGGGCGAAAAATATGATTTGAAATTTGTTAGTTTAGAGATTGAACAACTATGGCGAATACAGAGTTTCGCAGCACCACCATTGTCGCTCTGGATGTTCATTTAACATGCCCCCCTCCCTGCAGTCTCATCTACAACTACACCCCCCACCCATGACATAATGGACAATACTGTCTATACTGGCATTCATACAAAAATTTTCTTCCACCAATAAAAAATCGTATTCCGTCATAGCAACAAGATAAACCCGACAATAGCCCGAAGATATGCCAATACAGCAGTGAAAACGCTGCTCACTGAATAACGAAATAAACGAGAAAAAGTTTTAAAAAATGATACTATGTCATTCTACAGTCAATATCTGGGACTAAATATTGAATAAATATACAACCCTACCATTGGTTTTACGTATAGAGATGTCCCTTTTGAGAATGAGTGGTCATACATTGTCTTGGACAATCCTTTGTGAAATATATGCGCATGTGTGATGACTGGGTATCTTCCAAAATAGCTATGCGTAATACCACACATGTTGTTTACGGCGTTGTCGCCCTTTTCAGTACAGTCCGGCTTGATTAACAGTTTATTTATTTAGTAGGTGAGAGTATAAGCTTTCTAATGATGTATAACATGTCTAATTCTGCTTTTGGAATTGCGTTTTAAAGGTCAGCGTAACCGGACATTTCCTTATCATTGCATTCAATTATGCATTCACTCTATGGTAGCAGTAAAACAAAGATGCTGCTAACGAAACGTTGTCAACTATTTTTCGGAATTTCTTGGAAAATACTATTATTATTGAGGACTTCTGAGCATAGCTAAGCCATATGTTTGCTGATAGACCTAGCTGACATTGTTTTCTGGTGTAAAACAGGAGCGGATAGAACTATATCATGGATTTCCTGTCTCTATCTACTGAAAACAGATAATATTTCATCATTGCTATGTAAGTACTACTGCTCAAAATACTTCGGTTATATACGTTATTTTTGAAATTGAGTGTCTTTAAATAGGTTAGTGGTATTATATAATGTGGATATTTCACACTGTAATGTAAGTGTTAGTTAGTAGTGTAATAGTTTTTGTGATGCATGCAACAGTGATGACGTGAGAGTTGGAGCATTGCCAAAACGTGGTGGACGGTTGAAAATTGTTTTCATGTCGTCCCATCCCCATACAAGAAAACATACGAGAGTACAAAGTATAGAAATACATACAAGAGTTAATTATTACACATTTAGGTACTGTACCGCATTGTGTGACAATATTTTTGCATTATTTTTTAATCTGATATCAATGTTTCATCTTAAACCTTCATAAGGGGCTCATTCATATGCTTTATAATGGAAACATTTTATTCATTCTTGGAGAGATTTTGGATATGTTTCTGGACCCCTAGCTATTTTAGACCACTGCACTGACGGAAAGCTTGTAATTCCCACTTGAAACAACAGTCAGTTTCTTCAATCAAACAGCTAATTTTTAGGGAAATACATGATTATGTTGTGATTTACATAAATGCATAATTTAGACATTTTGGATAGATTTGGAGACACTGGGTACACTGCTTACTTGTTGATTCACAGATCTTTAGTAGTTCTGTGTATGCACCCTTCAATTTGACGCAGTTGTGGTCAAGAAGTTTTTGATCCAGGACATGTATACTTTAACCTGCTGTATATTTGCAATCTCTCAGTATGTCATTGCAAACGAAAAAAGAGCAAATTGATTTTAGATTTTTTGCCTTGACAATTGCATGTGTGGCACTTCAGTTTATATTCATAATTTAGGAAGAAATAATCTAAGTTAGTATTGTAAATGGTACAAATGTCTTGCTTCATTTCAGCCATTTTTCAAGTCTCTGTGCTGCTCACATCTGGAGTTATAAAGCTTTAAATAGGGTACCCCCTAAATGGGCAAGGATTAGTCAGATTTGGCATGTGCGCTAAGGGGTTAGGCTATGCTACATTATTAGAAAGTATGGCAGTTGATACCAGCCCAATATCAGCTAGGGCTTTATTGTTCCCAAATACGAACGATATCTCCAAATCACAGGGCTAAGCGTTCCTCAAAAGATGGCAATTCACCTCAAAATGCAATCTGTGGAGATGTCAACTATAATTTCTCAATGCAGAACGATGAAGCTGTTCTTATGAGGAAAAATTACACTCTCTTGCCCCCTACTGTCAGAACCCTGCAAATATGCAAAAAGGCAAATGCATCAAATAAAAGCCAAAACCACTGTACCATGTTTGCAGTGAAGGGTGAAAGTGAGCCGGCTCTTCTCTGAGTTCAGCTGAATACGACACCTCTCCACCATCTTCTCCAGAGAGGAGAGAGATCTGAACACCGCCTGCACACACTAGGGGGGAGGGGGTGAAGGGGATAAACGTATTATATACAATATTGCTAATTATTTTAAATTGTATCATAAAGATTATAATTTTTGATTCTCATAAACAAACCATAGATAGACAGAGAAAAAGAGAGAGAGAGAGGCCGACAGTGTGAGGAGTGGGGCTATTTGTGGAAAACGGATGGCTGCATTTGGTAATGAGGGGGGCCTGCATGTTTCTTACCTTGATGGCCATTTTGCAATGGAAGGTGGGGCCCTTGCAAGAGGAGTACTGCTGGAAGAACAGCGGACTGAAGAGGAAGCAGGCATATGCAGAATGGGACGAGTTTACCGTGCGGAGAGCTAGCTGCAGTGCAAACGACAGAACAGATATTATATTTAATTTCATCTTTGCAGTGTAATCCATTTTAGTGTATTTTTGTGCCTGTCTTTATTTTTCTTTTTTATTGAACCTGCACTTCAATGTAAAGCCAACAGCAAGAAAATAAAGAATGGGGCAAACATTGGGGGTATGAGGTCACACAGAGTGTGATCACAGACACTCACTCTCACACACAGACACACACACACAGCAAACACAGGACACATAACACAGTCAGAGGAAAGGGGAGCAGAACTCTCTCTCCCAGAGGAAAAATTAAAGAGAGGGAGAGAGGTACAGGCGAGATGAGAGCAGTGCATGCACCTCATCTTCCTGTGGCTGAAGGTACAACTCCTCCCCGATCCGGGACAGTGAATGGATGGCCGTGGCGAGCACTGCAGGAGAGAGAGAGAAAGAGAAAGAGAGAGAGATTTTTATTTTTATTTTATTGCAGAAACAAACAAGCAGTAACTTTCATTCCATTGCAATGTTTCTGAAAGGCACTAAAAAGGGACAAAAAATCCAAAAAAATATTTTAAAAGCAACAAATGCAGTCACAATAAAATCAATACAAAATGATAAAACCATCAGAAAACAGACCACCAGTAAAACAAAGGTAAAATCAATAAACAAAATAAATAAGTAAAAACACAATAAAACCAGAGTAAAAAACAAAACCATTCCAGTTAGACTCCTGTCTTACATACTGTTGCTTAGAAGCATACATTGTGGCCCCCCCATCCACCACACAAATAGCTTCATTTACGCACGCAAATTTCTGGAAGCTGCTTACATTGCTATGCAAGCTAAAATACACATGCTCTATACGAAGACGTTGTAAAACCATCCCCCTAAAAACCAGCAATGGAACGGTCACAGTTTCCACCAGTGTATTGCAAGCCCAGCGGCCCGCCGGGCCTAAGTTGACCCACTGCCGGGCCTAAGCATTGGGGATTTTTTTTTTTTTTAAATGTATTTTTATGATATTTTTG
Organism: Anguilla pacifica; assembly: GCA_039654925.1. Classification (NCBI taxonomy): domain Eukaryota; kingdom Metazoa; phylum Chordata; class Actinopteri; order Anguilliformes; family Anguillidae; genus Anguilla; species Anguilla pacifica. The sequence continues at coordinate 30,090,678 of CM077290.1, read as the reverse complement.
AAACTACAGTTACAGTGGGGCGGCTGGGTTGGAAAGCTCACCAGAAACATCTGTTGGTTAAAACGTGAACGCGCTATAGGAAAACAGCAGGTCTGAAATCAATGTTCTTTACCCTCATTGTGCTTAGAGTGACGTTCAACACCTGACGCTTCCAACTATCACAAGCTAGTTACCTAGCAAGCCACCATTTCGTATTTAGTAGGCTAACTAACCTCATTACAAACTGCGTTACCACTTCATTGTCGGTAAATACATTCTTTTTATATCAACTTAAGCAGTGTGTAAGTAACGTTAAACTAATAGCATGAATGTAACGTTTGATACATTGTAACATTACATGACTAATTAATCGCCGTCGAAATAACGACTTTCACTTGTTTATTAATAACGTTAGCTTGATGACATTGATGTGCACGACAACGTTGTCATAAAATTTTTCCTGACCGTGAAAACTGCCTGACTTGTTTACATTTTAGACAGATGTGGCTCATGAGTAAATCTATCGTTGTTTCCGTCGCAGCACTTTCGACACAAGTAATATCGGAAAAATCCTAAAATTTCTTCTTATGGTGAAGAGTCAAGAGTGCCTGACCGGCAACTGAAGAAATGTGTTAACACAGCGGCAAAATTAGGCTATTTATCTAGAAATACCATTTTGGGGAAAAACCGCTAGGGTTGAGGGTCAGGCACTCTTCACGCTAAGAAGAAATTTCAGGATTTTTTCGATATTGCTTGTGTCGAAAGTGCTGCGACGGAAACAACAATAGATTTACTCAGGAGCCACATCTGTCCAAAATGTAAACAAATCAGCCAGTTTTCACGGTCGGGAAAAATTTTATGACAACGTGGTCATTTAGCTAACTTAGCTCGCTAGCCAAACAGTCAGTAACACAGATACATCCTTTGTGACATTTAGGGATAATGTCAAGGAGGAAAGGTAAATGCCAAATAACCTTAGACAGTTTTTTCAAAGTTTAAATGTGCCCAGCATACCAAGGCTAGTTGTAAGATTCAGTAGCCAATCAGGACTTGAATACAAGTTTTTTGTAGAGTGCAAAGACTTCGATATTATTTATTTAAATTTAATTTAATTCAATTTAATTTAATTTTTTGTTGTTGAAATGTGACCAGCATTCCAAGGCTGTAAGAATCAGTAGCCAATCAGGACTTTTTTCAAGTTTTTTGTAGAGTGCAAAAACTTTGATATTTATTTTAATTTAATTCATTTTGTTGTTGTTGAAAACACAGCATTCCAAGACTGTACATTGTAGTCAGATTCTTTGTAAGACTCTGCTATGCTGTAAATAGTTGTTGATTTTTTTAAATGTGTGTTGAATAAATGACTTATTTATAACAACATTCACATTACGTACTCATATTTTCAAATCTCCAGTCAGCTTTTACTATTGACTTAATGTAGGGCCCTATGGAATCTGTGTTATAGCTTTTTTAAATTCTCAATTCCACGATTCCATCCGTGATTCTGTTATCATAGACATTATAGGGCCCTACCGTAATGCTGCCATCAGTCTGTCGCTGGCCTGCGCCGGGCCCCCGTCAAAAAAGACACTTGGCCGCCGGCCAGCGCCAGGCCGCCAGCCCCCGTCAAAAGATACTTGCCACTGAGCCTAACAACTTTTCTGGGGGAAACCCTGAATGGTTATGTCACCCTCTTTGATCCTGTTCCTCCGTGTGATCCGAATTTCAAGCTTTGCTTGCCCAAGTACGAAATTAACCAAGGAGAGTGCAAACTTGTGTTTTGCACTGTACCCTGGACCCAGAATTAAGACCCCCGTGTTAAAAACCACCCCAAGCCTCCCACACAGGTCACTCAACAAAGCAAACAATGATGACAACTGCATTTCACAAACAGGTGGTGCACAGATTCTCCCTCCCCACAGAAAGGGCAGCCTTCCCCTAGAGCATGGTCTATATGTGCCAGGTGTCTATTAGTGGCTATGGCTCCATGGATATGCCTCCACTGGAGGACTCCTGACCGCTCTGGTTCTGGTGCTTTATGCAGCAATTTCCAATTTTTCAAAGCCGGCATAAAATTTGATCCCAAACCCTGCCAGACACCCGCCCTCACCTCCTCCAGGGAAAGGAGGTGCCAAACCTTCACATGTACAGTGTACGTGCTCAGAGCCTTAGCAAGGGCGTCCTGAAGGTTAAAATCTTCCCGTTCCTCCTGCCAGTCCCCCACTGCCACCTGCACACAGATGGGAGGGAAAGCAGGGACCTTTGTATACTGAGACACAAGCATAGCAAAGTCTTTTTCAGATGACATGGGTAAAGCAGCCCTTATTCCCACAAGGATCCTCTCCACCAGCCGCACTGAGCGTGTCCCCACCGGTGCAGCAATGGCCGCCGCGTCTCCCCAGCCATTGTCCTCCAAGCTCCACAAATGCGCAAGCCTTCTTACACCAGCCCTTACGAAGTTGCCCTTGAGGCCAGCCAAGACTTGTGGTGACAGTCTCAACAGAGGATTGTCAAACACAGACTCTTCCAGCCCCCAAAGGTCCCCCCGTTGCATAATAAAAACGTCTGACCATGCCCTCAGCATAGAGAATTAAAAGTCCGGAAGTCCTGCAGTGTTTGCCCCCCGTAAGGTCATCAAAAAAAGGTGCCGGTCCAGCCCCCAGTCACCTGCCTTCCTCAGCAGGGCACAGGCGGTCTCGCGCCAGCTCACATCAGCATGATGGAGAAACCTCCGTGCGGCCTGCAAGCAAAAAGTCATCACACGGCTCTCCAGGTCAATGAGACCCTTCTATCTATCCTTCCAGCAAGGTCAGATATAGCACCGCTGCCCTGAACTAGTTTATGCCAGAGAGCAGAAACCACTAAATTGTTCAGGATCAGCACCCTCTCTCTAAATGAAACCTGCGAGGGAAGCAACTTCCATTGAGACACCCTGGCACATGCCTTATTGTATCCCTATTGCATCTAGTGCACCCTCCTAGTTTTTCAAGGTGTATTGCTTGGTCCCCACATGCACCCCCAGAACCTTGAGTCCCTCCCTTTTCCAGGCTAGGTTGCCAGGCAGCCCAGGCAAAGGCCGATTCTGCCATGACCCTCAGTGTAGAGCCTCGCTCTTATCCCAATTAACCCTGGCAGAAGATGCTTGCTCATAGGTCTGGAAGCAGCCAGCCAATGTATCCTCCTGACTGCTACAACCACAGTGATATCATCAGCATATGCTGAGACCTTAATTGCCACCTTGGCCAAACTCGCGCCTGGCACTGTGAGACCCCGCATCCTGTGCCGAATCTGGCATAACACTGGTTCGATCGCCAATGTGTACAGAAGCCCAGACAAAGTGCATCCCTGTCTGATACCCCTGTGCACACTTAACGGCCTACTCACCCCCCACCCCCCGCCACGTCACCTTTACTGGACAGGAGACAATGTTGCAGAGCAAATTCGCCCATGAGACCAGACCCTCCCCAAACCCAAAAGCCTTCAAAGTCTCCAGTAGGTACCCATGATCAACCAGATCAAAAGCTTTTTCCTGATCAATTGCAAGCAAGCCAAAGCACAGGTCACCCATCTCTGCTAAGTCCAAAGCTTAGTGCATCCATATCATTTCGGGAGGTAAATCTCGCTCTTACAAGAGCCCCCTTTGCCCTCTCTTTTAAAATACTCCCCAAATTTTCTTTCTTTCCTTTAACCCCTGCACCAGCCTCATATTTTTGTCATTAATCATTTCAGCCATCTTGGAAATGTCCCTTTCCAATACACTCACAGCCCTTCTTATTTTTGCCATAGTGTAAGCTGTGTATTGTTGGCAAAAAAGCCTTATTTGTGCCTTTCCAACCTCCCACCAAAGACTAAGACTTTCAAAGTTTTTCTTTTCCCCCCAGTAGTTCCCAAAATGTCTCCTAGCACAGAAATCTATGTCTTTCAACAATTGGACATTAACATCTCCTGCAAGGACAATGTTAATGTGACCAAATTATGATCTGTGATCTCTATTCCTCACATTCTTAGTATAAGTAGTATAAGTATACAGCCTGTCCAATCTGGCTGCACTCACACAGTCAGCAGCACATTTAACCCAGGTATAGTATGTTATTGTAGGATACTGTTCCCGCCACACATCGCACAGCCCACCTGTAGATAGCAGCAGTGAGAGAACCTCTGCTGATTTCAGATGGAGTTTTTCCCCACTTCGATCAGCTGTGAAATCTAATGTACAATTCACCTAATGTACCATTCATCTTCTCATCAGACTCCAAAACGATCTCACCATTTCAATCTTCCCAGTCCTTCTCAGTACACTTACCTCCCAGCACATTTTCCTCACCCTTATCCCTATTCCTGTCCTCATCCTAATGGGGGCAGGTCCGCTTCATATGGCCAATGTCCCCACAATCAAAACATTGCAAGCTATCAGTACTTGCGAATACAATAAAATAACTTTCCCCGTGCCTCACTCTAAATGACGCATCCATTTAGAGTGAGGCATGTGGAGTTTGAAAACATACATATCTGTCTCCAGAAAGACAAAACTCAGCATTCTTACAGCACAGGGGGATCATTTTCATTGAACTAGCAAATTTTCCAAACTGAGCAAGTTCTAGTTCAATTGCCTCGCTCTATATAAACGGGGGAACATTGGAAATGACTACTTTCGTAGCAGGTGCCGCAAGTGGGGTTACCTGTACAAAAACTTCCCTCACCCACAGACCACTCACAATTAATTTAGCCACCAGGCTAACCTTATTCAAAAATACCACCACCGCTTTGTTCATGCATGAAGCTGAATCAATATTTCCACCTCCTACCTGCTCCGCAACCGCGACAGCACATCTTCAACAGGCGTTATCACTCCCTGTAATACACCTGATCCCATGACGAAGAGACATAGTCTCACCATCCGACTGAGACGCCATAACGGCATCTCAAAAAACCACTAAAACCCCCAAAACTCCTCATCCCAACCCTAATTAACACCCTGTCCCAAAACACCCTCCACCTCAGACAGAGAGAGAGAGAGAGAGAGAGACAGAGAGAGAGAGAGAGAGAGAGAGAGAGAGAGAGAGAGAGAGAGAGAGAGAGAGAGAGAGAGAGAGAGAGAGAGAGTTTTAATAAAACCTTTATTGTTCCATTAACGTTGCATCAGTGATGGCTTAACTTCAACTGCAATACTCAGTCAATACAAACCAGTCATTTTTTTTTGTATGTCGCAACAAAACAAAAATCATAAGCATCGCATGACAGGTACAAATAAAAAAAAGACCATTAAAAATTTAAAACCAACCGCCCATCCTCACCAACTTGGCAAAGAACCCTCCCCACAACCATGTTGTGCAGAACTCTGGTGTATCATTAATTAAAATTCTATACGCAAATTCAATCTTTAAGCATGCTGTTATCAAACCCATAAGCAGTTTTTCGGGGTCAGTGAAACCAGCCTGAAGAAGGTTGTTCTTCCTGGTTTTCCAAATGCACAGTTTAGCCAAGCCAGACACATAATTCAAAATACAATTATTTTCCTTATTAAGGACAGTGTACTTTGGGCCCCCAATGAAGGATTTAAAGGACAAACCCTCACCCAACCCTGACCCCAATGGGTTAACAAATTAAAAAGATCCCTCAAGCGGTCACAACGCAGAAAGAGATGATCTAAATTATTTTCCTGACCACAGAATGAGCACTCCTTCCCCACTGTCAGGTTCAGGTGTGCCATGTGTCTGTCTGTAACTATGGCCCTGTGAATAACCCTCCACTGTAGATCAGCTCTACGCTTCTCTATGGGTGGTTCATATAGGACCCGCCAGTGTCCCCTCAGAGAGGAATCTGCTCCGAACAACTCTGACCACCTTGAGGCTTTCAGGTCCTTTAAAGAGTCCAAGTGAGCTACCTTAACACAGGTGACATATAAGGCCTTCTTTTGGATCTCTTTAAAGTTCCCTAACTCTGGAGTTCGGAAGGAGAGGATCTTCATGGCATCGTCTTCCTGCACATCCCCCACGGCTGCAAAAACATTGAATGCTGGACAATACAACTTACTCCTCGGGCACTGACTCAGCTGTTCTTCCAGAGCCTGTCTGAAAGTGCCAGGCAGAGCCGCTTTGACCTCCTCAACTACTCTGTGAGCCAGCCGAGAAGACCATATTCCTGTCACCCCCTAAAGTTCTTCTGATGATCTCCAACCCTCCCTGGCTCTTAGGTGGGCCAGTCTGGTGCAACTTTTCTTCACCAAGCAGGCTTGCACGCTTGCTGAGTATAAAGTTTTGGTTTGGATCAGTAGATTGTGAAAGAGTGGTTCTTCAAAAATCCATTCCTCTGACTGAGAAATGTCTCTTTCCACGGTGAGGACCCGATGCCCGCAGCATTGAGGAGTAATAAGAAGAAAGGCCTGTTACCACAACTTTCTGAAGAATCACTACAAAAAGCTGCCTGTCGTATCCCAGATTTTCCACCTTCCGCAGGATAGCACATACCATCTTGGTCCACGTCAGGTCTAGTCGGTAGAGGAGTCTCTGTGCTTCCTGCAGTTGGAAAGCGGAGATTCGACTCCTGTCATCCACCAGGCCCTGCCCTCCTTCCTGGACCGGCAAATACAGAACAGGTGCATGCTTCCAGTGCTGCCCTGACCAGAAGAAATTCACCAGCCTTCTTTGGATTTGATTAATAAAATCATCAGGTGGATCCAAGATCATGAGTCTATGCCACAACATTGAGGCAGCTAAAACCAAGACCCGTCCCCTGTAGGAGAGCTGTGGTAATAGGCAATTCCATTTAGACACCTTGGCAACCACCTTCTCCAGCACACCCTCCCAATTCTTCAGTTTAAAATTTTGAGTGCCGAAAAAAATTCCCAGGGCCTTTATTCCCTAGCTTTCCCAGCGTACGCCTCCAGGCAGTTGTGTCGGCCCAGTTTTCTCTCACTGACCTATGATAAAAGCTCTACTTTTAGCCCAGTTAACTTTGGCTGAGGAGGCTTGCTCATATACAATCAAATTCTCTCAACATCTCCATGTCTTCCTTCCCTGTAATAAAAACAGTCATCAAATAAGCAGATCTCTTACATTTTGCCCGATCAGGATCTCCTGTGATTGTAAAGCCATTTAAAACTGTCCTTAATCTACATAACAGAGGTTCAATGGTAAGGCTGTATAGCTCCCCCAAGAGTGGGCTGCCTGATGCCTCTTAATAGGGGGACCAGGCAGCTCAGCCCACCACCCACCTTGATCATGATTGATGCCCCAGCATACAACAGTTTGACCCAGGAAACAAACCAATCACCAAAACCGAAAGCTCTTAAAACATTAAAAAGGTATTCATGCCCCACCTGGTCAAATACTTTCTCTTGATCAAGCAGTAACTCTGTATTAAAGTGCCAATAGGAACCAGGCCGAGCTAGTGTACATGTGTTTATACCAATGGCTAACATATGGTGATCAGAAAACCCATTTGGCACAATAAAAGCATTCACAACTCTATTACTATGAGCTTTACTCTGTCAAGTCTGGCACCACTGACCCTGTTATCTGTCACTTTTAACCATGTGTGTTGTCCTGTTTCCATGTTTTAGTTTCGTCATACATCCACTAATTCATATTCCTTTATAATACTAGAGAGCATTTTACCAGACTGTATGTGGTGTTCTTCTCTATTCCTGTCTATCATGAAATTTGTTGTGCAGTTCCAGTCACCACCCATTACCACACAATTGTCCTTACCCCACTGTTGCAATGTATTTATTTTATCAGACTATTAAGCGATCTAAGCCTGTATTTGGTGCATAAACATTAATGAAAAGAAACAAAAAAAACCAAAATTCTGCTTCCACTAATAAAACCCTCCCTTTATCAATTGTAATGAAGACACAATTTCCGTGTCAAGATCTTTAGCAAAAATTACCACTACCCCTGAGCTAGTGTTTGAGCCATGGCTGAGAATATACTGTCCTTCCCACCAAATGCCCCAATCTACTTCAGTATTAATTTCGGAATGTGTCTCTTGCAAAAGAATGACATTTGACATTTTTGAGCCTAATTAAGTCCTTCAATATGGCTCGTTTATTTCTGTTTTTATCCCCACTGATATTTGACCCCTTAGTGCACATGCCAAATCTTGCCAATCCTTGCCCATTTAGGGGGTACCCTATTTAAAGCCTTATAATTCCAGATGTGAACACCACAGAGACTTGAAAAATGGCTTAAATAAAGCAGGACATTTGTACTATTTACAATACCAATGCAGATTAGTTTATATTCATACTTTTGGAAGAAATAAAGTTCCACAAATGCAATTGTCTAGACAAAAAATGAAAAATGAATTTGCACTTGTTTAGTTTGCAATGAAATACCGAGAGATTGCATATATACAGCAGGTTAAAGTATACATGTGCTGGATCAAAAACTTCCTGACCACAAGTTCATAAAATATAAGGGTGGATATGTAAAACTACTATAGACTTATGAAGCAAAAACTAAGCAGTGTACCCAGCGTCTCCAAATCTATCCAAAATGTCTAAATTATGCATTGCTGTAAATCACAATATATTCACGTATTTCACTGCAAATCAACTGTTTTGTCTCAAGAAACTCACCGTTGAATCATTTTCAAGTGGGAATTACAAGCTTTCCATCAGTACAGTGGTCTAAAATATCCAGGGGTCCAGAAACAAACCCAAATTCTCTCCAAAAATGAATAAAATTCTTTTTGTCCATTATAAAGCATATAAAAGAACCCCTTATGAAGTTTTAAAATGGAACATTGCTATCAGGTTAAAAAATAATGCAAAAATATTGTCACACAATGCGGTACAGTACCTAAATGTGTAATAATTAACTCTTGTATGTATTTCTATACTCTGTACTCTCATATGTTTTCTTGTATGGGGATGAGACGACATGAAAACGATTTTCAACCGTCCACCACGTTTTGGCAATGCTCCAACTCTCACGTCATCACTGTTGCATGCTTCACAAAAACTATTACACTACTAACTAACGCTTACATTACAGTGTGAAATATCCACATTATATAATACCACTAATCTATTTAAAGACACTCAACTTCAAAAATAACGTATATAACCAAAGTATTTTGAGCAGTAATACTTACATAGCAATGATGAAATCTATGTTTTCAGTAGATAGAGACAGAGACAGGAAATCAATGATATAGTTCTATCCGCTCCTGTCTCAAATGTCAGCTAGGTCTATCAGCAAACATATGGCTGAGCTATGCTCAGATGTCCTCAATAATAGTAGTATTTTCCAAGAAATTCCGAAAAATTTGACGTTTCATTAGTAGCGTCTTTGTTTTACTACTACCACAGAGTGAATGCGTAATTGAATGCGATAAGAAAATGTCCGGTTACGCTGACCTATAAAACGCTATTCCAAAAGCAGAATTAGACGTGTTATACATCGTTAGAAAGCTTATACTCTCACCTACTAAATAAATGAATTGTCAATCAAGCCAGACTGTACTAAGAAGGGCGACAATGCCGTAAACAACACATGTGGTATTACGCACAGCTATTTTGGAAGATACCCAGGCATCACAAATGCGCGTATATTTCACAAATGAATTGTCCAAGACAATGTATGACCACTCAGTCTCAAAAGGGACATCTATACGTGTAAAACCAACGGTAAGGTTGTATATTTATTTAATATTTAGTCCCAGATATTGATTGTAGAATGACACGGTATCATTTTTAAAAACATTCTTGTTTATTTCATTATTCAGTGAGCAGCGTTTTCACTGCTGTATTGGCTTATCTTAGGGCTATTGTTGGGTTTATCTTGTTGCTATGACAGAATACAATTTTTTTAGTGGTGAAAAAATATTTTTATGAATGCCAAGATAGACAATATTGTCCATTATGTCATGGGTGGGGGGTGTAGTTGTAGACAAGACTGCAGGGAGGGAGGCGTGTTAAATGAACGACCAGAGCGACAATGGTGGCGCTGCGAAACTCCGTATTCGGCATAGTTGTAGTGTATCGTCTACTTATGAAACTAGAACAACGCGCTTCTGTTTTTAACTCGTACTTTGGTTGCAGTAGCGCTCAATGTCTGAGTTCAGTCATCTCGGCACACCGACTATTAGGGGCTTTGCGCCAAGAGGTTAAAGTCTCCTCCCAAAACTAAAATCTCATCCTGCTCCAGCAGAGCTAGCTCCTGCCTCAAGGCCTTGAATAGCATAGCCCTCTCTTTACCTGTATTATGAATTGTATGCATTATAAATACACTGAACAAAACTATAAATGCAACACTTATTTTTGCAGCCATTTTTAATGGGTTTAAATAATACCTCAAAGATTTGTTCTATGTGCACAAAGATCTTATTTCTCTCAAATCTTGCCTACAAATTTGTTTATATCACCGTTAGCTAGCATTTCTCCTTTGTCAAGATAATCCATCTCCTGCACAGGTGTGGCATATCAAGATGCTGATTAAAAGCCATGATCACTACACAGGTGTTCCTTACGATGGGGTCAATAAAAGGCTACCCTAAAATGTTCAGTTTTTGGTTGTTCAACACCATGTCACAGATTCCTCAAGAGTTAAGAGATCATGCAATTGGCATGCTGACTGCAGGAATGTCCTGTAGAGTTGTTGCCAGGGTAATGGGTGTTCATTTCTCCACCATAAGCTGCCTCCAGCGTCGTTTCAGAGATTTTTGAAGTTCGTCCAACAGGCCTCACAACCGCAGACCACATGCAACCACGCCAGCCCAGGACCGCCACATCCGACTTCTTCACCTGTGGGATCGTCTGAAGCCAGCCACACGGACAGCTGATGAAACAGCTGGTTTACACAGCCAGAGAATTTCTGCACAAACTGTCAGAAATCGCCTCAGGGAAGCTCATCTGCGTGCTCGATGTTCTCACCGGGGTCTTGATTTGTCTGCAGTTCGGCGTCACAATTGACGTGAGTGGGCAAGAGCTCACCTTCGATGGCCACTGGCACGCTAGAGAACGGTCCTCTTCACTGATGAATCATGGTTTCAGCTGTACAGGGCAGATGGCAGGCACCGCGTATGACGTCGGGTGGGTGAGCGGTTTGCTAATGTCAACGTTGTGAGCAGAGTGGCCCGTGGTGGTGGGGTGTTGGTATGGGCAGGCATATCCTATGGGCAGAGAACTCAAGTGAATTTTATCCATGGCAATTTGAATACACAGAGATGAGATCCTGAGGCCCATTGCTGTGCCATTCATCCACCACCATCACCTCATGTTTCAGCATGACAATGCATGGCCCCATGTTGCAAGGATCTGTACACTATTCCTCGAAGCTGAAAATGTCCCAGTTCTTCCATTGCCTGCATACTCACCAGACATGTCACCCATTGAGCCTGTTTGGGATGCTTTGGACCGGCACATACGACAGCGTGTTCCTGTTCCCACCAATATCCAACAACTTCGTACAGCTATTAAAGAGGAGTGGGACAATGTTCCACAGGCTACAATCAACAATTTGATCAATTCAATGTGAAGGAGATTGCGTTGCATGAAGCAAATGCTGGTCACACAAGATACTGATCGGTATTCCGTTCATTTCATGGTATCTTCTTTTTTGGGGAATCTGTGACTAACAAATGCATATCCCCAGTCACATGAAATCAATAGATAAGTGCTTAAAGAATCTATTTCAGTTGACTGATTTACCTTTATTACCTTTGACCTCAATAAAATCTTCGGAATTCATGAGTGTTGCATATATATATTTTTGTTCAGTATATTTAAAAACACAAACTCTTGGGCCTTAATGTTGGCACTAACCTGCAGTAGTCTGCCTTTACAAATCTCCTTCTGAGAGATTATATTAACAGCAAAAGTGCCACTCCTGCACTCATGTTAGTGCCATGACTAAAAACCTGGGCCCCATTCCAGCCTACCCTCCAATCCACCTCATTAGCAGCATCACTGTGTGTTTCCTGTAGAAATGTGTACATTGACATTTTTATGTTTTCCAAGTTCCAATAACAACCCTCTTTTTTGGTCTCTGGTGCCATTTATATTAAGTAAACTAATCTTTAAAACCTCCATGAGAAGAGTTAGGAAGAAAAACAGAGAAGGAAAAGACCTTGCAAGCCACAGCAGACCGAGTGACATGCCAGACCAAACCATTATCATTCTAGTAAGCTGATGTTCCTTCTCACCGCTGTAGCCCATTTTTTCAGTCAAAACTTCCTCTTTGGGGTCACCCCTGTGTCGGACGAAAACCTCTGTCCACTCAACACGCGCCTCACTGACCTAAGGAATTTTCGCGCATCTGAAAAATACTAACTAACCCCTAAACTCATCCCCTCTTCCCCCATTGCTATTCTCCATTATGGAATCGTCATTTTCCTGGCCTCCTTCAGAAACCTGACCAGTTGAATTACCACTTCCAGAGATCGCACTATCCTTGTTTTTCTGCAGGCAGGTAAACCGCTTATGCCTGATCACACCACACTCAAAACAGCGCAAGCTGTCCGACGTGGCATACACAGCATAAAAACTTTCTCCATGCTTAACATAAAAGCTTACATTCAGAGTCTGCTCCGGGTTTTTTTAAATACATAAACACTTGCCTCCTCAGCGATACAACATGTTTTAGGTTCTGATTTTTACACCCCAACGAAATGAATTTAAAACCACTCACAAACTTTCCAAAGCGCATTCCAAAGCAATTCCCACATCAGCGCCTTCTCCTTTATGAATAGGGGAACATTCAGTCACAATCACCCTCGTAGCAGGTGCTGCCAACGGACATACAGCCAGTAGTTTCCCCTTCACTGCGATACTGCTAACTAGTAGCTTATTAACTAAACTCTCCTTTTGAGAAAACAACAACAGCCTTGTTCATCCTCGATGCATAGCCGAGATTCCTACACCCTACCTCTTCACCGACAGCAAGCAGCACGTCTTGTACCAACGTGTCTGAATACGGCATACACCGTACTCCATTTCAGAGCGACATCTGCTCCTCCTCCCCTCCAGCACCTTCCCCCGCCGGAGTGGCCATAGGCCACGCCGAAAAGAAACTTTAATTCTTTGCACACACACACACACACACATCAAAGTTATCCAGTTCTACAATAAAATCTCCCACCACCGGGAAAGTAAGGAAAAGGAAAAAGGAATAAAGAGCACCGAAAGGCAAGAAAGACAGAAAAAGCCCTCTACACATCCTCTCAGCACAGCACAGCTCAGCTCAGAGAGAGAGAGAGAGAGATACTTCTGACAGCCTTTACTATACCATGTCACCTACAAAGAAGCAAGTGTCATCCCATTACAGCGTACGCTGGGAAAGTGCAGGGTCCTGCAGCTTCTGAAACGGACCTGCATTCCAAAGCAGTTCATTTCCCATTTCCTTCAGCAAACTGAAGAAAACAAGACTGAAAACATTGGGAAAGTATTCAAACGAAGCCTGAAACATGATGAAATATGAACTCGGGATGGTTTTCTGAACATAAGCCACAACAACAGCACATACAATGTAGCTGGTGCAGGGCTTGTAACTGGTGAAGTGCTTGATTTGACTGTGGTGAATCTCAGTGGTAACATGCAGTTAGCGTTTTTTAAATGTACCACTTCATGACCCACCCCCACCCCTCTCCACCAAATCCAAAGATTCCTGATCCCAGTTTGTACAGCTGACTACTACATCACTTAACGGTACATCTGTATTGCCCAGTCTGGGATTCAAACCTGCAGCCTCTTGAGCTGAGGAGTTCCAAACATGAAATCAACTGTGCAATATTTATCCGACAACCAAAACTGACAGTGAAACAGCTTTTCTTTGTCTGACGGGTGCTGTTTTTAAATGGAATATACATGATGCGACAACTTAGTGGGCCATTTATAAACATAAATATCTAAAATCTGCCGGTCTTGCAATGCTTGACATTTCCTATGGGATACCTTTCACGTGGCCTCCCGTCACCATACAGTCCATTGTGCACGAGTTGCGGTCTTCAGGGCGCAGGTATGCCTCGGGAGCCTGGCCGCAGCAGGAGTAAGAGGTCTTCGTGTTTATACAGTAAATTGAACGCGTGGGCGTACAACAATGTTATCACTGTGTCACTGGATGGTTTACAACTGACGCAGACTGAAAAGTACTCTGTCAAAACAAAACAAGAAACAACAAAGAAATATAGCATTAGCACACAGGATTACTACATGCACAGAGATACACTGTACCAAAAATAGAGTCCCAGTCGCAGCTCGCTAAACTGGGGGGTGACCTGTTCGTGAGTGAAGCTGGTTTGGTGCTAGGTAGGGTACAGGGTTGACAGAGTTACATGTAACTGAGGTGGTTAACGTTAATGCACTTGAAACTTTATTCTGAACACGGTCCGTCCACTGATCACCTACCCAGGAACTCATAATCTCACCAGAATAACTCACGTAAAATGGCATATCCAAGCTAATTTTACCTGGGTAAGTTCAACAGTGGTCTGTAAACTGCTATAGCATCTGGATGATTTAGCAAGGCTCGACTTGAGTCTCCAAGGGGAGAAGTGACTGCGCTATACACCGCACTAAAGACGAATTAATTAATGCATCGTGATTTGTCGCAATTATTGTGGCCCACCACAATCCATAGAACAATCTACAATTCTTGATTTACATGCTCCGCAGTCCACAGTATTATCATTTTAACTGGAGAAATTACACAGAAGAAAAGCGGACATCGTTCAGAGCATAGCATAGCGTCTATGTTGATGTGTGCATTCACGTGAAGGAGAGACGAAAAAGCACATTTCGGCATGTGTCGAAACTCGAAAATGTTGCAGGCGTAACACGTTTAGACTCTCCTGCTGTCATATCTGTTAAGAATATAAACAAGTGGGGGACTCTTCACGGTCAGAAGAAATTTTATGACAATGTTACCGAGTTATCCAAGTCAATTACTGACGGGCAACAAACCAATATAGCCAGCAAAAAGGATCTAACCGCATTTCACTCGCCGAAATTACAACTCAAACCGGAATAATGATACGACACACCTGTCTATTAAAAGTAACAATACTTTTCTGTTCTAAGGTTTGGTGGATAACTTGACATTTCACTACCTTCTCTAAACAAAATGCAAATCACCGCAGCAACTGAGTTTGCTAACCAGCTAATTCTTGCGAGCTAGCTTCACAAAAACAGACATAACATCTATCAATATTTTCATAGTAGGTGCGTTTCATTGTTATTGTAACATGTCTTGACAAACAGAACCGCACAAATAACGAACAAAAAAACATTACCCTAATCGCCTCGCCCGCTCGCAGCCATTTCACGAGAAGGGTCCGGCTCACTCAACTGTATTGGTCCGTCTGCGTCACGGGACCATAGACATGCATATTTAACTGCATAGTATCACGCCCTCAAGCAGCTCTCAGCCAACCCATTGAGATGGCAGGTATGCCATGGCGGGGGCATGCCCCATACCTATACAGCACCGAGAGTTTGGCACTTTTCAGGGTTCCCCACAGAAATAACCACAACCGCCACAGACACTCAGCCCTTAAAAACATTAAATTCTATACATTCTCACCCCATTTCAACAGACAGAATTCATAAACAACTTCACATGTCCACACAATAAAGCCCCAAACTAAGGGGATTTTGCGTTTTCTTCTTCTTCTTCTTCTTCTTCTTCTTCTTCTTCTTCTTCTTCTCCTCATTCTTCTTCTTCTTCTTCTTCTTCTTCTTACTTTTCCTGCCGCCAATCCCACTAACAACATGTCTCCCCATTGGACATTTTACCGACACCAGCCACATCTTCACCTACACGACCCAATTAAAAAATCACACACACACACAAAATACCCATACCTTTTTATTCTGAAACATTGCCAGTTTGAGCAGCTAGTCTGCTGTGGCCTAGTGGACAAGGTTACAGTCTTGGAAACATGGGGTTGTAGGTTCAAGCCCAGCTAGGAAAACGTTTCCTTAACCTGCTTTTACCCTCACTAATAATTGTCTACTACTTCTCAATTATTGCTTTTGCACCATATCTACCTGCCGTTCACCGAACGTATACACTGCATTATGACGTACCGTCTGCACGTTCAGTTATTAACCGGCTACAATATTGCAAAGCCATATGGATTCAACGGGAGCTCTTCTGTGCTTACTGGCCTGTGTTCTTTAAAACCACGGACAGGTTTGCTAATGATATTTCACGCATTGCATAGCTATGTCATGGTGCTGCACTAACAAAGTCACAGACAGATAAACCTCTGGTTAAAGGATTGAATCCCGCCTCGCCCTCAGGCAAATAATTCCCCCTTTTACACTAACGTTTTCTTACGCTTATATTTGCTTTACCAAAACTCACTCACGGCCACCCATATGCATTTCATGACGGCAAATGTATTCCTTTTATTAAAAAGTTACACCAGTTCACCACTTTGCCATTTCTACTAACTACATTTCTTCACTTGGCTACCGTACAAAACCTTCTTATCAGCAAACGCCACGTTTCTACATTCATGTTACGTCGCCCTGTTCTCTATCTAGCCACATACAAACAATTACTACATATGTACGCTCTGCAACTCCTCATTAAAACATTACATTTAAAATCATGACTCACTCATAATTATAACTACTAGTACTGAACATGACAAAAGCACATCAGTGCAATAGATTTCTCGTTACTTAATTCTCCACTTCAACAGCTAATGCTTTATACCGACTGGTATATATACCGTTCGATAAGGAAACTAAGCTCGCTCATGGTCACTTCATTTACTTCGCACTATAGTCTGTGATCATGTCAACCTTCACCTACATGCCCATTCTGCTAAAAACATATTGTTTCAACTACGCAATTTCATCACTTCTCCTAATTTCTCTCACACTGTTCTTATTTTCTCATATGCAAAGCCTGCTGGGACATATGTGTCTGCTCCTATTCTCCACTATCAAGTTTTCCGGTTCTAGCTTAGCAAAACAGCGAAGAGGATTCCTACCTGCAGATAAGCCTATCAAAATGCCTTATAAACCTTAAAAACACTAAAAGTGCATCTCCACGAAATAACAGACAACGAAGCAGGACAGAAGGGTACACAAGTTGTGACCTACGGAGCTCTAATTCTATGGGCTTGCTGATTCTTTTGTCAATCAAGGCTCGTTGGATGGCCGTCAAATCCATGAGTACATACACTGGCCATATTTCACCTGCGTTTCTGATGTGTTTACACTTACGCCACCGCACCCTTTGTCACAGCCACTGTTTTACATATATAGCAAACCGAAACTGATAAACGGTACACGCTCATCAGACTGTATAAATTCACACAAGGATAGCCATAGGGTCACTTCGCATTTCTCACTCTCATAATAAAACGCTTTGCAAAAAGAAATGATATCTCATAAAAAACACGTTTTCAACGTACAAAAATGCCAAGTTACTCACACTTACAAGACATACACCGTCTATAACTCATTCATTCAGATTGCCAAAATCCAGGCCTGCCATTAAAAGTATTGATATCCAAATGACGCCAAGTTACGGTACTACAAACAATATAGGCTATCTTGCCTCACCGAAATTAATTAAGATGTATTCCAAAGAAGTGCTACCCAATATTATATCATAGAGTTCAGTAGCCAACCTAAACCTATATCCACAGACGCCGCATTGGCCTTTGGATCGTACGTCAACGTCGCCGCCATTTTGAACTAGGCAAGACTGGCCTGAAAACAAATAGAAGTTGTTACGACCCCAGAGTGTCTAGGGGTATATAGGGAGGTAACATAAGGTCTGGGTGTAGGTTGGGTAAAGGGGACAAAACAAAACAATATATAGCGCACAACTGGTGGTCGTTTATTTACAGGTGAGGGAGAACTATTTACAATATTTACAAGTACCAGTAAGAACACAGATATAACCCATAATAGGGAATGGGACGGCTCCGCCATCTTTGATGAATACGAGTTTAAAGGTCTGTATCTGTCAGCTGTTATCTGTCACTGTCACCAGTAGTTTTAAATAATTAAATAAATATTTTTTTAAAATAAATGTATAAAGAATGTGAAAAACTGAAATGTCCGTACAGGGAAAACCTCACGAAAGAGGCAAGGAAGTGGTATCAACAAAAACTTTTATTAGTAAATAACATTGACCAGTACGAGTTGCCAAGTTCCGAGTGGTCTACAAATTATGTGTTTACTTAAGCTAGCTAACTAGCTAAATCATGCTCGCTAAATGTCAGAATCACAGATCACAATCACAGTCTTTTATACGTGTATACTGCGACGTAGCACCTTATACATAGCTCGTAAAATGTAAAATTTAAACAACCAGTGGATGGCACTGTATCCTTGTAGACATTTGTACCATCTTGTATGCTAAGATCCTAACTATTTACCTAATCTATCTCGCTATCTTATCCCTCATTTAACTTCCATGTACGAAACGCGTGAAATGTTATTCCGTTGTCCAGTTTAAGTTTCGTTAGTTGGTCGTGTGAATGACTGTTGCAGCCAATTACACATCAAGTTTTGCCGACCATGGTGTGAAGTTGAGAAACAGTTTTTCTTTTGTCAACAAAAGACTAACGTTAAGGCTATGATACACGGGCAACTTCTTTGGGCAATATTGCCAGCAATATTGCCAGCAACTCAAATTGCCCTGATACACTGGTGGCAATGGGCAATGGGCAACGTAACTGAAAAAGAATGTTCGGTAACCAATAACCATTCAAATTGCATAATGATGCCTCTGAAACCTTACCTGGACCTTACTCAGAACACAATATTCTGTTACCTGGGGGATATTATCCTGGAGATGTTAAGCAGAAAAATGGAGGACCTGACCTATGCGGCAGTTACCATTTTACTGGCCTCAATGTTGATTGTTAAAAGGTAAATATTATCTATATGAATCTACACTTACATTTAGTTTTTCTCAGATATCTGTTTACACAATATAATCCAGGCTAATATGCTACATTCTGGTCCATAGACAACAACAGGCCAAACGCAAGAGGACTACATGGGCAAGGAGATGGTTGTTGAGAAGATGGCTAGGCTGCTACAGCCAACTGTTAAGGGAACTGGTGGAGGAAGATCCCATGGGATACAGGAGCTGGATGAGGATGGATAGGGAGATGTTCTATTGCTTGTTAGGGAGGATTGAAGAACAGATACAAAGACAAGACACCACAATGCGAAAAGCCATAACGCCAGGTGAACGCCTCTCCATCACCCTGCGCTACCTGGCCACTGGTGAAACTTTCTCCTCCATGGAGTACCTGTTCAGGATCAGCCGTCACAGCATTGGACGTATTGTCATAGATACCTGCAAGGCATTATATCAAAGCCTCCAGCCTGAATTTATGAAATTACCATCAACAGCAGAGGAATGGGAGGCTGTAGCCCAGAAGTTTGAACGAAGATGGGATTTCCCCAATTGCATCGGGGCTTTAGATAGGAAACATATTCTAATTCAACTACCATCTAACTCTGGCTCTCACTAATTTAACTACAAAGACACCCATTCAATTGTTTTGATGGCACTAGTTGATGCAGATTTAAATTTTCTATATATTGGCGTAGGCACAAATGGTAGGCTGAGTGATGGAGTCTGGGGAAAATGTGGACTGAGCAGTGCCTTGGTGAATAACTCGGTCAACCTGCCAGCTCAGAAAACATTGCCAGGGAGAGAGATGCCAGTCCCCCGTGTTGTGGTGGCGGATGAAGCATTTGCTCTCAAGGCACACCTCATGAGGCCATATCCAAGAGCTCAACAGGACAATGAGAAGAGGATATTTAACTACCGTCTCTCTCGGGCAAGAAGATATGTGGAGAACGCCTTTGGGGTTTTGTCCAACAGGTTGCGAGTCTTCAGACAGCCCATTGGGATTGCACCTCAAAAAGTGGTGTGTATCACCAAGGCAGCCTGTGCACTGCATAACTACCTTCGCACACAAGATGCCACACGACAGGTGTACTCCCCAAACACCCTAGTAGATCAGGTGGACCAGGAAACTGGAGATGTAATTCCAGGATCTTGGCGAGAAGAACCAGAGTGCCTACTAAAGCTGGAACCTACTCATGACAGAAACCCAACTACTGATGCCAAAACTATCAGACAAGAGTTTACCTCCTACTTCTATACAAATGGAGCAGTCAGTTGGCAGAACAGTGCCCTTTCCTTGTAGTGCATGATGTTCCTGACCTATGACCTATGAAGGTCTCAACATACTATAGATTTTAGAAGTAAAGCATATAACTTATTTACCTAATTCAAATTTAGGAAGGGGATTTAAGTGTATTTATTAAATTAATTTGAATTAATTTATATGTATTTATATTTATTCAATTAATTTATTACACATTTATTCAAAATAATTTTTCATTCAAATTCACACTGCACATAGAAAAGTAATGAACACAAGTGAACAGGTGATTATAAAATGAAATTTAGTTAGATTTTATTGAACATTAATTACAGTATAGTCTTTCCTCTTGTATGTTATTACTTAAATAAAATGGGTAATAAAAAAAACTCATTGGTTAAACTAGTTCTATCTGAGATTACTCTTCTATATTGGTATGTACAATTTCAATAATCTTCCTCTTCACACTCCTCAGTTTCTCCACCGGCACCTCTTGCAGACACTCATCTAAATATTTTTAAAATCCTGCATGTACTGACTCCGGCTTCTGTTCTTGTCTTTTCAAGCACTCCAAGGCATACTCCATTGCCAACTCTGCTTTGCTGATGTCCCGTTTTTGTTTTTTTACATTTTTGGAAGCCGTCTTGTCTGGAGTTGCGGTTTCAATTTGGATGGGTTGGGATGGGATATTATCTTCAGTCTCGTTGTGTTCTCCTCCTTCTTTCAAGAAAAGCAGGTCTTTATAGTATTTCCATCGAGGAATGTAAACGTCATCTGCTCCATCGCCTGACCGCTTTACTGGATGCTGCTTTATTTTCCCGCTGAAAGGTTGTCCGCAGGTGTTTGAATTTTTTTTTAATGATATCGACTGCAAAGGATAAGGAGAGAATTTTCGTTAAGCTTTTAAAGTGAATTTTGTTAATACAGTTAACAAAAGTTAACAGTTAACAGTTAATACGGCCTACTCCCCTCCATTCTCATTCCCCTGGAGCCCTGGGCCTAGTGCCAAGCTACTGGCCAACAGTGTTGGGGAACATTACTGTGGTGTGGGGATGGCTGGTTTAAGCAGCCACACCTGTCCTGGGTCAAGCTAATTAGACCTGGCTAGTTGTCTAATTGGTTAGGAATTGGATAATTGGCCGGGCTGATTGGGCCCAGGAACAGGGGTGGCTGCACCTGTGCGTAGTGAGGCAATCAGTGCGCACAGGTTAAATCTGCCATCCCCACCCACACAAAGGAGCCTCTGTCATGACAGTTTTTATCTGCTCCTTGGCGGTAACATCTTGCCAACCTTGTAAATAAATGTGGACTGCTTGAACATCGTCTCCCTGTGTCTCTGTGCTGGAGGGCCCCGTGGAAAGCCACTTCGGTGGCCTGTGGCAGGCTTGTTTGCCACAATTACTTGTAATGTAACAAGTTACTTTTAAAATGTTACTTACTGAGAAAAGTAACATGTTACATTTACTTTTGTGTTACCAAAAATGAAAGCCCCTCTGTAGCTGTCAATGTGCAGTGTCTGTTTGTCTGTCTGCGTCTATGACATAATGTGACACACCCATTATGTCTGTTTGTGTTCAGTAATGTACTGTAGGGTGGTGAGCAGACTGTGACCCAACTGCTCATTTTGGTTGGTTGTATTATTCTTAATGGAAATTAGGCAAGATACTCTATTCACAGAGAAATAGCTAGATGAGCATATTGCCTAGGCTGCATGTGGACTCCACATCACCACTGAGTGTGTTGCTAAAACTTACAGGAGCACCCATTTAAAAAGACCCATAAGTTATCATTAACTGCCTCTTTTCAATTTTCTACCTGTGACAACAACTTCTGTCTGTGCAGAATTTAGTTGGTTGCGCAAGGCCTCCATACATCTGTCCCTCCTGTCTTTGTAGACCTCAAGCTTCACTTTCCAAAGGCACGGGTGTTCTGTTATAAATGAAATGGAGAGAGAGGGATGAGATGTGGGGGGGAGAGAAATCGGGACCTCAACACAGACTCTGACTGGCACACACACACACACACACACACCTAGCTTGCTTCATCATTCACACACACACGCACACAGCCAGCAAGCGAGTTAATTTAGCTAGCTAAGTTAGGTACTTGCTAGCTAACGTTAGATAGTTAGCTTGCTACTAGCTACCATCGATTTTTTTAAGGTAAATACTACGCTTATCCAGTGTGCTAGCTATGAATATTGGGTCATATTAATTACCCATGTTACTTTGACATATTTCCGTCAATAATTAATTTAATCCAAATTATGCATACATTTATGACTGACGGAGCCCATGGTAACCATGGAAACGTACAAAAACTTTAGTAGTAACTAAGAAGAGAGTAAAAATCAAAACACTCAAATCTGCCTAACTTCATTAGATAATACTCGGTAACCCAGGTTAAAATTAACTGTGGTGTAAACACCTCACAGCTAGACCAATGAGGGGTTGTAGCTGGAGGGGAAGGCATCGCGTGTTCTTCCCTTGGCTGGTGTGATTCAACCGGAGATGTTAGTTATTTTTTAGTTAGTTAGTTATTTTTCCTCTGTTCGTAAGAACAGGGCACAATTATAATTAAGAATGCACTGGTTCCGTTGCCACGGGTCAGATATGAAGGCATTGCTTCATATCCCGCTTAAAACTGGCCTGAAACGGACCAGTAGCATTCTGGTTACTCTCCGTTCGCAAACGGGGCTATGCTGTCATCAGAGATATATCTGATCTGTCACCGGACGGTCAATATTCCAATGG
Organism: Anguilla pacifica; assembly: GCA_039654925.1. NCBI lineage: Eukaryota > Metazoa > Chordata > Actinopteri > Anguilliformes > Anguillidae > Anguilla > Anguilla pacifica. The sequence continues at coordinate 30,067,846 of CM077290.1, read as the reverse complement.
GAGCATCAGAATATTCACAAATGCGCGGAACAACACATCAAATATATCCATGACCACAGCAAGAAAGCGTAACGGTTACTAGGTTTTACCCTCGTGTTAATCTGACTCCAATATTAAATTATAATTTAGAATGTGGTTTTAACTATACGTGGAATTTGGAGTGGTTACACTCGGCTCTACCTTGTGCCATCATTCCTCAATATATGCTCCCGGGTTTAGCACTATTGTTAAATCTCAGTTCGGTGAAGCCCCCAGAGGGTAGGAGGCGGACCACCATAATACATGCCTTCCTTGTATGGATAGTGCATCGATAGTTATGAGCCCAGGACAGTGCGTATCTATCGGGTTCCTTCAGGCGAATTTGACAAGGACCGGCGTATAACGCCCATGGGTCCTCTTAAGCCAAAACACCAGAACCAATACCACCAATCCCGTTAGCGGGCAGATCGTGGTCGCCTATCTAACTTGAAGACCTCACTAAAGACTTTTACTGTACTAGACCCCTGATCAGTAGGTCCTAGTCAGAATTGTCCCCCTGAGTATTTAAACGGAATTACGGCTGAAAAGAAGATAAAAGTGATTAGAGTCACAAAGACCACGCAAGTTAAAAATAAGAAGAATTTATTAAACAGGCAGGTAGGTCATTCGCTTCAAATTAGCAGTCAATTAAAATATAGAAAGTTTTAAAAACATAAGTACAAAGTAAAAGTTCTTACCAGCCTGGTAACTACACACAAAATCACAGAGTCTGCGCAGTGTGGGAAGTCGATTGCGATCTTCCATGTCTGTCTATAGGCAACACAGAGCACAGAGTATGTGCACTGTGGGAAGTCGATTACGATCTTCCATTGCTATCTATACACAGAGCACAGAGTATGTGCACTGTGGGAAGTCGGTTACGATCTTCCCCGACAGGATTGTCTCCCTTCCTTTTAGGCCAAATCCCGCGTTTGATCGAGGCGGCATTGCCATAAATTAACCTGTCCGAATAGAATTTGGAATTCCGGCCCCCACCATTTGGAGGCTGCTGTTAAAGCAATTAGTGAAAAAATTGGGAAAAGGAGAGGATTACCAGAGAGGACATTCCATTGTGCCAATTTTTCCCTGAGTTTCTGTAACTATGTTTTATTAAATTTTATTTGGTATGTAACATATTCCATTCAATTTCTCAAATTTTCCTGAATATGTACATACCAAACATGTCCAGAGGATGTAATATTATGGTGCAGTTGTCATGAAAATACCCTTTTGGTGTACCATTTTACATGTAATCCATGTTATTATTACATAGGTTATAATATAGTAATACAATGAACACATATGCATGGTTTGTAGAATTTTCCAGAGTTTGTAAATATGATGAACAGATGGTATATAGTCCAGATTCAGAAGAGGAATAAAAAGGGTAATGACAGAGGGGACCACAGAGGGGCACTGTGTTACTGTCAAGCACAGTTGCCCCACCATTCGGCCAGAGGTCTGATGATCTTTTTCCCCTTAATGGCCCCAACACACACACCCCCACAACCCTAGACAAAGAGACTAGTTCCCCTTATCTTAGTCGTGTCCAGATGGTAGCATTCCAGAGAGTCAAATGGTCAGCTCAACCGAAGGAAGTCCGAGCAACTTATTGTTTTATTACACGGCTCTGTGTTCTTTGAAGTCCAGGATGAGACTCAGTCTGCAGGCTCGTTCAAATTCCAGCCTTTCCTGGTTCCCAGTTTGACTCCCCTCTTACAGTGGCAATTCCTTATGACAATGAATTATTTTCCACCATGTAAGTAATTCAGTTCATGTAAACCTAACGTTGACACACTCCTCTCTTGAGCGTCTATCAGCGATTATAGCTAACTATCGAGATTCTAAGTAACTGGAGATAAAACTTTTTTGTACTCCACGTAGATCATAAACCCTTGAATATAAAAACGACTTATTACATTATATTACAGGCATTTGGCTGACGCTCTTATCCAGAGCGACGTACAACAAAGTGCATAACCATAACCACAAACAAGTATGTCGAAAACCCTAGAGAGAAGTACCGGTCCAAGTGCAGGGAACAACCGCATAGTTCAACTTGGACCCTGAAGGTTAAACTGATTAACACTAACACAAACGAGAACAGCAACAACGCAGTCTATGCAAAAATACAAGCTGTAGTTAAGACAGGTGCATTAACTAAGTCACCTATGAAACAGCTACCTAGTTACAACCCTAAGCTTACAGTCATTTAAGAGATTACAGGGAGGTAGGGAGGGATAGGGAGGTGAGTCTTCAGTCGTGGCTTGAAGTGGGTCAGTGTCTCAGCTGTTCTGGCCTCCACGGGGAGGTCATTCCACCATCGTGGGGCCAGAACAGACAGGAGACGTGTTCGGGAAATCGGTTGAGAAATGTAAACGTTATTGTGCTTTTTATCCAGAAAAACCGCATCTCCCCCATTTACTTCTATTTGTTCTCAGGCCAGTCTTGCCTAGTCCAATATGGCGGCGACGTTGACGTACGATCCAAAGGCCAATGTATATATGTCTATGTATATATGTCTATGGTGAAAACTGTCTGACTTGTTTACATTTTGGACAGATGTGGCTCCGGAGTAAATCTATCGTTGTTTCCGTTGCAGGACTTTCGTCACAAGCAATATCGGAAGCACTATCCTAAAATTTCTTCTTACTGTGAAGAGTGCCTGACCCGCAACAATAGTAAAGATATTTATACACAAAGATGGTGGACTCTGTAGAAACCAAGGGGCAACAACTCGCGTCTATGAGTGAAGCCTTTTACCCCAGTGGCTACTGCATGAACTGCAACGCCTGGTTGCAAAAAGAACTTGAAACCCCGCCCACCTAATGTTAGGTCAATGGGGAAAGCCTGAAAAGAGGCCAATTTTCTCTGAGGAAATATAAAGTCAATACGTTTTTTACACAAGAAATGATTTGGTTTAACTAGTTAATCCCATCCCTTGTAATGTCTCCCCTGGGTCTGATTTTTAAAAATAATTCCGCCAAAATTCGCAAATCTGGGTTAATTTCAGTGCGTGCAATGTGGCTTGTCCTACTACTGTATGACCATGTAAGGATTTCCCCGTCCTCGCAGCCAGGCAGTGCTTCAGCGGCAGGTGTGATGCTGTGTCGTTTAATTCCGATTAGCTAGCTACATACCATCTCACCATTTAAAAGTCCAAGGTCCAAAAATGTTGTGTGCTGCGTTCAGCTGTAATAACCGCTATTTTAAGGATTCTTCTCTCCAGTTCTTTCGGTTAATACATTTGAGACATTTTCAGATAAACAAGGTTCTATGTCAAAACGCGATTTCTGACCAGTTTGGGGTTTCAGTTGATTCTCGTAAAGTCTCATCTTTTATAATTTGTATATGTTGTGAAATCAGATATGTAAGCCGTTTTGAAGCTTCTTTAAGAAGACAAGCTAGCGGGATTTGCTTAGCTAGGGGGAGCAAGCTTCTACTGTCTGTCTATCTAGCTAACTTGCTAGGTAATTATCTCATGATACATCTGTCTAGCTATCTAGAGTTCTGTTATCTGTCTATATAACTAGCTAGCTAGTTAGCTAATGATCTATTTGATCTATTTTTCTATGTAAATATCGTAACACTAAACGTATCTTGCACAATTAACTTTTTTGAAATGTTATGACAGTACGGTTCTGTGGTTGCAAGGCCAAGCTTGTTGTCCAGACGTGGGCATGTCTAATTACATTACATTACATTACAGGCATTTGGCAGACGCTCTTATCCAGAGCGACGTACATCAAAGTGTATAACCATAACCAGGAACAAGTATGACGAAAACCCTAGAGAGAAGTACCGGTCCAAGTACAGGGAACAACCGCATAGATCAACTTGGACCCTGAAGGTTAAACTGATTAACACTAATACAACGAGAACGGCGACAATTACTGTTTGTATTTTTTTTTATTTTTTATTTTATTAACTCCACTGCATTCAGACAGTTAATGCACCTAAGTCACCTACAAAAACAGCTGCCTAGTTACAACCCTAAGCTTACAGTCATTTACAGGGGGGTAGGGAGGGAAGGGGAGAGGTGCAGCCTGAAGAGGTGAGTCTTCAGTTGTCGTTTGAAATGGGACAGTGTCTCAGCTGTTCTGACCTTCACGGGGAGGTCATTCCACCATCGTGGGGCCAGAACAGACAGGAGACGTGATCTGGAAGTGCAGGTGCGAAGAGGGGGAGGTGCCAGGCGTCCTGAGGTAGCAGAACGGAGGGATCTGGCTGGCATGTAGGGTTTGAATATCTTGTGGAGGTATGCTGGGGCTGATCCCTTGACTGCCTGGTATGCTAGGACCAATGTTTTAAATTTGATGCGAGCTATAACAGGCAGCCAGTGGAGGGTAGTGAGCAGGGGCGTGACGTGGGAGTGTCTGGGGAGGTTGAAGACCAGACGAGCTGCAGCATTCTGGATGAGTTGCAGAGGTCTGGTGGCAGATGCCGGTAGTCCAGCCAGAAGGGAGTTGCAGTAGTCCAGGCGGGATAGAACCATTGCTTGGACCAGGAGCTGGGTTGAGTAGGTGGTGAGAAAGGGGCGGATTCTCCGGATGTTATACAGGAAAAATCTGCATGCCCGGCTTACTGCTGCGATGTTCTTGGAGAGGGACAGCTTGTTGTCCATCACCACCCCGAGATTCTTGGCACAGGGTGATGATGTCACTAAGGTGTCCCCTAGGGAAATGGAAAAGTCAAGGAGGGGAGAGGATAGGGCAGGAATAAAGATTAGCTCCGTCTTTCCTGGGTTGAGCTTCAGGTGGTGATTGTCCATCCAGCTCTGGATGTCCCTCAGGCAAGCGGAGATGCGGGCAGGGACCTGTGTGTCTGATGGGGGGAAGGAGAGAAAGAGTTGCGTGTCGTCGGCATATGAGTGATAGGACAAGCCATGGGCAGATATTACAGGGCCAAGGGATCTGGTGTAAAATGAAAAGAGAAGGGGACCGAGGACTGAGCCCTGGGGAACTCCGGTGGTGAGGGGACGGGGTGGTGATACCTTACCCGCCCAGGCAACCTGGAAGGAACGGTCAGAGAGGTAAGACTCAATCCAGTCGAGGACTGAGCCGCAGATCCCTGTTGCTGCCAGAGAGGACAGGAGGATAGAGTGCTCCACAGTGTCAAATGCAGCGGAGAGGTCTAGAAGAATCAGGACAGAGGAGAGGGAGGCTGCGCGTGCGGCATGGAGTGACTCACTGACCGAGAGGAGTGCAGTCTCGGTCGAGTGGCCAGGCCTGAAGCCAGACTGGTGGGGGTCAAGCAGGTTGTTCTGGGAGAAGAAAGCAGAGAGTTGGTTAGATGCAGCACGTTCAAGTGTTTTGGATAGGAAAGGGAGGAGAGATACCGGGCGGTAGTTCTGAATGGCTGAAGGATAATTACCATGTAAGGTAGTCGGGGTGGATTTTCCTGTAGTTGCGGACCAGAGACTGTAAAAAATATGGACAAAGCTACTGTGACGTCACCCATTGACTCTCCGTGGGCTCTCAACGGGCAACGTGGCTGCGCCCTAGCTTGGGCTTCATGCGCCAGTGAGCACTAACCATAGCAAATCAGTGGGTGACGTCATGAAGCACTTTGTCCATATTTTTATACGGTCTATGGCTAACAACCAGGTATGAGTCTCTCTGGTACAACCAGAGACTGTAAAAAATATGGACAAAGCTACTATGACGTCACCCATTGACTCTCAGTGGGTCTCTAAAACACGTTTTGAAGCTCAATGGCAGGCGCGGCCATGTTGTCGATTTGGAGCCAAAACCATAGAGTTAAGCGGTTCTGTGATTTTTACAGTGTGATTGCCAGTCCGGTGCGGAAAAGCCCATCAACCTGAATGAACGATTGCAGAACGAACTCGAGAGTAGCAGACTGTCTGCCGTTATGTTTTAAAATATATTATCAAATGTTTACGGAGCTTAATTTCCATTTGTGACTGTACTGTGTCATGTAATCACGTTATATGTATGACATTAATAATAAAATTATGTTCAGTTATCTTCAATTTATGTTTCTCAGCAAAACGACTATGCTGAGCTAGCATAGCTTCCAGTGAGCTAGGTAGGCTATCCGGGGTTAGCTCACGCAGGGGAACCGATGTTCTTCCCCACAGGGGAAGAACATTGACTACACTGATGGTCAATCAATCAGAGATGTGTACTGGTGATTTTTGACTAGGCTAATTTTCATATAACTGTCTGGCAGACCTGTTGTTAACCGAGTAAGTTATCACCGTAGTTTTTCGCCACAGTCAATTATGAGCCAGTAACTGCTACTCCATCACCGTTTATAGTGTTCACTTGCTGGGTGACGCTAGCTGACCGATCGTTCGCAAGTCACTTTTAAACGAATAAAAATTAACACTGTCAGTGGTGATTAACAAATCTACCAAGTATTTTAATAAATTATCTGCAGGCGTGTAAATATGACAACAGCAAGTTTTCCACCTGTTGCATAAAGACAAAAATGATGTACATTGAATTTCTAATTATTATTATTATTTTCTTGCTAGCTTCTAGCTTTGTCACATCCGTGCAGCATGGCCCAGGCAGACATTTACGGAATGTACACGACTGACAAGCCGTCAAACACGTTTGACAGATTGAATATTTGCCGGTTAGGGTTAGCTAGCTAGTCAAATGGCTTGGTAGCCGAAGTTGCGAACTGTTTTAGCATAGGCTGCTGGACTACCAAATATAGCAAATAAGCGTTAGCTGATTACGCTTTCTGCCAACTAATTAATTGGTTAAGTAGGATAAAGGAAATAGTAAAAATGACTTGGTCACCGAAAAAACTTCAGAGGAGGATTATTTTATGGTCGTCTAGTGCAGCTGTAAATAGCACACGCCATAATGAAATCACTACGAAATGGGATGCCTGCATTTTCTGACTTTGCACAAGTGGACCGTGGACGATGAATCGGAGCCGCAATGTCAAGGCCAAGAGGCGCCACCTCCCACCCCAGTGACCATAGACTGTAGCCCCTACTGTAGCTTAGTCCTCCGCAGTAGTCAGGAAGTGACGCAAACTGTACCTCATTGGTCCACAACAAATATTATAACAGTGCCCAAATGACACAATAAATCATAAAATCGACCCATGGACAGTCAAAAGACGAATAAAATACACATATTGTGACTATTTGTTCTTGTGAGAAAAAATGATTGACTTTTTTATTTTGACCGCATTTGTACCGTAGACTTACATGGTAACCGGATATGAAAACACCTATACTGGAGCCAACCGCAGTGGCACTAGTGAGCAACCAGGAACAACAAGAACAGGAAATGAGCTTCAAAAATGAAGTCTGGTTTTGGCCGCTTGGGTACAAGTCATCCATATGAAAACCAAACTGAGAAGCCGGATGCAGTTCTCCTGATGGGATATGTAGTCCAAACAACAAACTTGCCTTTTTGCGAAAATAGTGTGACTAGAATGTTCGTTTTCACCGTATTGCTAAATTACTGTCAAATGCCCTATTCGCACGGGACTAGTATTACCTGGGGACCTCTGGTAACTTGTAATAATTGCGGAGGTCGTCTGTGATCTTAATCCCGTGCGACTCTGCCATGTCTGTAATTTGTAAAGTAAAAATTTCACTGCAAATTACCTACCATATTTCGCCAAACACAGAGGTCATGTGATAATATTAGTCCCGTGCAAATCGGCATCTCAGTGATTTGGGGTCGTATTTTACTGTTTCGCAGAGCATAGCCTTGACATTTTCAGTTATATCAGGGGGATAATGTCAGTAAATTCATAGACATATATAGACACTTTCATCGGTAACAACATAAACAACGTTACTGCGCATGTGTGTTGTTCTGGCCCTAACTTAACTACCGGCAGACTTCCGCAAACAATAACAACAGAGTCCCTCTAGACTATTTCTGATAACAAGCCAAATAAATAACAAGTAAATTACGTTACCTAGCTAGTTAAAACTATGTCTAACCAGTATTATTTGGGCTTACCAGTCGAAAAAAAGAACCGTTACTTGGCCAAACTCAAATGCGATAACGTTACACTACCAGAAAAACATGACAGAAACAGATAGTGTTGACAGTATTGCACCTTGCTGAGCATCATACATTCCTTGCATAATCCATAAGTATTCTGGTTACATGCACATTCCTGTGTAAAAAGTGCACTCTTTCTATGACGTTGCTTAAAAACTGATTATATGAGACACAAACTGGGGCTAGTGGGCAGCATGTGTAGCCAATGCAATTACTGTCGGTTATTTATTTGTATAGCATGCATTGATGGAAAAACATTGTGGCTAATAGTTTGGGTCATCTTGCTAGGTTACCACAACAAAAATTATCAGGCAATGTAACGCTGTCAAGTCATTGGAAACAGGTATCATAACGTTCGTTCAAAATGTAGCTATAGCGTATCAACTACTAGCATTGATCTAATGTTTCTGTGTATAATTTATACAATGTTAGCTACGTTTAGCTAGCTAGCTAGCTACAATCAATTTAGTTAGCTAATTGTTCATAACTATTGAAGGCTTGTTACTGGTCAGCTAGCTATTAGCTATCGCTTATCATGAGTTTGTTACCTGAAACAAAGTCAGTGCTACAGTGAGAGCACCTATTCGACCACCTTCGTTGGACAGACAGGAAAACGTAAACTGATTTGCAACTATATATGAAATAGGTGAAACATCAGTAACAACCTGTATCTAGTTAAGTAGTTAAAATGTCCTTGTTATCCTCCCGTGGTTATTTTTTCAACACTTTCACAATTTTTTTTCTGTGCCGGCAAATAAGTCAGAGGTGGTCCAGCGCTAGCTTTTGGTTGCTAAGGGGACGTGTATCCACAACCCTATATAAATGAATGGAACTTAACATAAATTTGCTAGCATACTGTACAAGTGTCCTGTCTTGCATATTTGAGGTTAATATGAGAAAGGGTGGTCACTATCAGCACGTCTAGGAATCCGTACATATTCACTGTTGTAACTCAAGTCGCAGGACGCAAAATAGCCGTTGGGAACGGGGTCACGATGAGATAATTACGAGCGTGTTGCTAGTCTTAAAAGTTGATATAGTAAATAAGCCTGTATTAGTATTATTAAATGTGTATGTATGATGTTGGTTTATTTATTTATACAGTTTATTATGTGTATTTTTACAGGACTTACATTTTAATAGGTAACGATGTGCAGTCATTTCTCAAACATACGAAGTAACAATGGGCAAGCACCAGCTATAATAATCGCAGGGATTCAAACAATTCGTTTCACAATTCCCTAGTGGGGTTACAAAGTTAAATAATGAATTTTACAAATTTTCGAAATGGCATTTGTTCCAAGTTGCACCCCACAGCACAACAACCTGAGCCCAACGTCAGTCTGCCCATCAGTTAAACTTTCACTCCATTTGTAATCGGTGCCATATTAGCCAGTAAACACAAACCCAATAATAAACAAACACAGACCGGAAGTTAACTTAGGGCCAAGGGCCATAACCTTGGCAATGCGCGTGCGTCCGATGAAAGCGTCTGTACATAGACGTCGCATTAGCCTTTGGATCGTATGTCAATGCCGCCGCCATATTGTACCAGGCAAGACTGGCCTGAAAACAAATAGAAGTAAACGGGGGAGCTGTGGTTTTTCTGGATAAAAAGCACTATAATGTTTACATTTCTCAACCGATTTCAATGAGTCGTTTTTATATTCAAGCATTTATGATCTACGTGGAGTACAAAAAAAGTTTTATCTCCAGTTACTTAGAATCTCGACAGTTAGGCTATAATCGCTGCTAGACGCTCAAGAGAGGAGTGTGTATCAATGTTAGGTTTACATGAACTGAATTACTTACGTAGTGGAAAATCATTAATTTTCATAAAGAATTGCCACAGTTAATTTTAACCTGGCAAGCTGGCTAGAAAGTAATAAATGCATTGGTAGCTAACTTGAGTAGGATTGTAAGCATCAAATAACCTTGATTGTAAGGCTAGCTTTGCTTGTTACCTACCTACACAATCCTCTCTTTTTCTGTAAATGTTAATACTAGTCCTGTGCGAATAGGGCTTAAAACTTTACTCCGGATATCCGAGTTAGTTGAGCCTCTCGCTTTGAGTCTCTCTGGTAGTAATGTATTAACACTGCGGCAAAATTATATCGAGAAATACCATCTTTGGGGAAAAAAACGCTAGGGTGAACTCAGGTATAGTGGGACACTTATTGGTAAATCCTCCTGGAAACCATGAAAAAGCAGTTTACTCACTCAAGTGATGTTTCTATAAATAATCTTAGGTCTCTACAGCATGTCTGTGCTGAAAATGTTGGAATGTATAATTGTTCAAAAACGACAGCCCTTCAAACATGGAAACCCCCCCCCCCCCCGTGTTTCGGTCAGCAGTCAGGTAAAGTGGGACAGTGTCATTTTGTGCACTTTTTTTTAGCTGAAAAAGTGTCCCACTCTAGCTGAAAACCTCTGTCCCATTCAAGCTATAGCTGTCTGGTAGAGTGGGACAGTGCTATAAATTGGTTTTTCATAAAATCTAGTGCCAATTTGCAAACTATATTATTATTATTATTATTATTATTATTATTATTATTATTATTATCACTTTTCATTCTAACATCAAAATTAAGGTTGTTGCGCAAAAATTGACAAATGCACAGCCTTATCATTTTAGCATAGCTTAACACGTCAGCATACTTACCATGTCATTCAACTGCTCAGCAGATATGAAAAACGAGACCACGCCCACTGCAGTAATGTCACACCAATCAAAAGTTTTATTTTATGTTCAGCACATATACAGCTACAATCTAGTAACATATGTTGTGACTGGTTTGGAAAATTATCATAATACAATAACAATTTGCTTAAGTGTCCCATTCAACCTGATGTCCCACTCAACCTGAGTTCACCCTATATTCCGTAAATACATTTAGATCAAACCTACCATGCATAAAAACATAAAAACGCTCGTCAATCACCCATTTCATCTATTTATAATGCCATCATAGCGCTGAGTGGTAAAACCATCAAACCACCCCCTTACCAACAATAAAATGAAAAACTGTAGGTTACACATTAACGTTAAATATAGCCTAGGCCCACTAGTCTGACATTGATAACTTTGGGACTAAACTGCCTTTCGTTTGAGTTAATAACACTCAAAAGCAACTTAACGATCCACTGAGCACTAGTGACTTAGCCTACTACTAGTTAAGTATTTTAATATAATTTCTGCAGCCTACTTGAGAATACCTGGTGTACTAAAGGTTGCAAAGAAATTCCAGAGTAAGCTTAAGTATATTTTCCTGGTGTGTATTATACATGTCCAAAAGTGAACCAAGTAGACTTTCTTAAAGAAAGTATATATTAGTGTGCTTATAAAACTTTTTAGGGTCCATATTGTCAAAGTTCCCTTCGGTCTAAAACTTGCCAGTGAGGGTGCACACACCTGATTCTACTAATCAAGGTGCTTAGAAAAGAGTAGTTGATTAGTAGAATCAGGTGTGTGCTCCCACACTGGACCTTTCTGGATAAGACTCCGGACCCAGGCTATAAAACATGAAAAGCACATAATTAAGAAAAAAAATTAACAGCTTGTTAAAATTCTGGTATTGCAGTTGAGGTTGGAATGAAAACCAGCATACACAGTGGGACCCCAGGACTGAGTTTGAGAACCACCAGTTTAAAACACTCCGCGGTATGATGGTACTATAAACAAATTAAGCGAGATTGACGAAAGTTCTATTTATTTATTCATTTAGTTTTACGCATAGTAGGCTATGTTTGATCTAAATGCAGTCATAGCCTTTTTTTCCAACGGTGGTATTTCTCGATATAATTGTTCCGCCATGTTAACACATTACGGTTGCGGGTCAGGCACTCTTCACGGTAAGTAGAAATTTTAGGATTTTCCCGATATTGCTTGTGTCGAACGTGCTGCGACGGACACAACGATAGATTTACTCAGGGGCCACATCAGTCCAAAATGTAACCAAGTCAGGCAGTTTTCACGGTCAGGAAAAATTTTATGACAATGTTATCAATCTAGTATTTACACAGTTGATTGTTTGGACTGGTAACTAGGTGATAACTGGAAGTTCCGCCCACATTTTGACTAATATGGCCGTGCATACTGATTCATTAAGAAATATCGTGCATATATCTAACAAAATGAATAAACTTACTTAAACCAACTACATACTTTAAATATCAATGCAGATGTATAGATAAACATAATGTATTATACATACGGACGATGCTCCCGAAACACCCATGAATGCCAGATGAAAACTGGCATGGACGAATTACCTGCATGTTCAATAAATGAATCTGAACTTCCTGGTTTGTATCACTTCCTTTGTGAAGTCACCCAACAGGGCACAAGTATATACTGTCAAAATAAGAGCTGACAAAGAACTGACCACTAGGAGGGGCGAAGTCTACATAAAAACATTAATAGCTTCTACAGTATTATAACATTACAGCTTAACTGTAACAGACCATACAACATTTGGAACAACAGAAACATTCAATGTATAATAGATTCAATATAAAAAAGTCAATATAAAAACAAATTATATTAGTCAATCAACTTTTCAATCCTCAAGATTCCTCTTTATTTATTTAAACCTTAATAACATCCCTAGTTCTCCTGGAGAATTTGCCAGTGTTACTGGGGCAATCTCTTCAGGTGTTGTAATCCTCTCTAGAGGTATACCTCCTCCTGTCTCTTTGCCCCAAATTGACACTATAGCTACCTCTGTTGGGGAAATTGCTTTTCTCATGCTGTGAAAAAATAAAAACAACAATATAACCACAAGCGGTAATTCACAGGGTCCAAGCAGAATGCAGTAATTATGATTTTTAAAGCTGTAAGGACCTATATGGGATGAATGGTACAAACATTTTCAGTGTCTCTCCCAAAATTGGTTGTACCTTGCTTCTGTCAACAAATTTACAAGTTTCATAAGGATCAGCCATTGCTAAGAATTTCACATGGCCAGTGAAAACTGAGTGGCTGAGTGGCCATATTTTTTCGAGATATAACTTTATGGTTGCACATCTCATGGGAGACTGACACAGATATAGTTTCAACTTGAGTGGTCAAGAAATTTTTATGTATTTTCCTCCTACAGCGCCACCTCAAAGTTACTTAGCTGCATCAGAGGCAACCATTGCATTTGAATGCCATGTTTTGTGATGATTGGATAAAGTATTCACAAGTTGCAGCTGTTTTAGTAAAAACGGCCATGCCCACAACAATTGATTTGCATGCGGCAGCCATACTGTTTTGAAACTTCCAACACTTTTCATAATATTCAATTACAGACTCCACAGATTTTTTCAAGCCTAATTTCGTGACAGGCCAAGAAGTACTTTGCAGAAGTAGGTTGTGTCAAAAATTCAAAATGTTGGAAAATCAATCTGCATATTTGCTATAGCATGGCCCCTGGCCAGGCTGATGGATCTTCAATTTTCCATGGTAGTACCAAGTGTGGACATCAACATATTCACCAAGTTTCATGATGATCGGTCATTGCTAAGCTTGTTATAATGCTGTTGATATCTGATTGGCTGATGGTAGCCATATTTTTTAAGAAATATTTTTTACTTTCGACCCCCTGTTGGGAACTTGCAGATTTCAACCAGATATGTCCAATGGTTGAACAGTTATAGGCAGTTAAACTTATTTGCTTCTTATAGTGACACCTATTGGCCAAAAGGTGGCAAAACCTGTGTGTGTTCTCACAATCAAGTGCTGTGCTTAGTAGAGGTGTGCAGAGACGTCATTATCTGTATCTGTATCTGTTCAACAAACAAAATTATCGGAGGGCCAAGATGGCGGCGTAACCTACCGAACTGACAGAATCCTCCCCTAAATTTCTTTTTACTATTGCAACTTAGACTTGATTAATATCACATAACTTGTTCGAAACAAGTAAGACATTAGTAACTGGCATTGATTTCATTCCAAACATCAATCTTGCATTAACGTTTCAGGATTAGTTTTAGTACAGAAACGAACTTTTCCAAACTAGCTAGCTAGCTAGCTAACTTTTTGTGATCCGGATCTCGTGCAGTGTAGCTCATGGTTAACAACGGGAACAAACATACCAAACGCTGGAACTACCTCATCACATCCAGACTCTCCGTTGAAAATCCCAACTACCAAAAACAGGAAAATATTCGAAGATGATGATGTTGCTCAAAGCATCATTACAAAACTGACAGTGGCGATAAATGAAAGAATCAGTCGAATTTGTCTTTGCTGAAGTAAAAGATCTAAAAAGAAAGATGGAGAATACGGTCACCAGAGCTGGTAAAACCGAACGAAAATTGGCTGAGATGGAAAACAAGGTACTAGAACTTTCACAATATAAAAGACGCTGGAACTTGCGCCTGTTTGGTCTCGTCTAAGAGGAAGGGGAGGACGTTCGGAAAAGGGTGATCTCCATCTGTCAGAAAACGGCTCCAGACCTCAAGGACAAACTCCCTGATGTGATTGACAGCGTTCACCGGCTTGGAAAAGCTCACCAGGACAAGCAACGAGTAAGAGATGTTATTCTACAGTTTTCAATGAGGCATTACCGCGACGGCGTCTGGAAAGCTGCAAAACACTAATTTCTCCAAGAGAACAAACTGCGTTTCAAGGAAGACTTCTCCCCAGATGACAGGGCAAGACGTAACCAGCTGTGGCTGTTAGTGGAGAAGGCTAGAAAAGAAGGCAAGATAGCCTATTTCGTCAGAGCAAGAGCCTTCACTGAGAGGAAGGAGATTCATCCCCCAACAGAATGTGCGAACTGTTGATCACTTAATTCAGGTTTGATAACATATCCAAGTTTGGAGTGTGACAATATATATTCTCTTTGTTGTTTGGTTACGTAATGTTAAGTACAACGAGTACAACGTCAAGTTGTGGTTAAAAAAAATAATAATAAATTTTAGAAGTCACAGTTGAACCTTTTTTCTAACCTAACCTACACAAGTTAATTTCCTCGCATATATGTTGTTCTTGGTCTTGAACAATAGAACATGTGGGACCTAATCGATAGAAACTTGCTTACTAAAGTTGCTTTGATATTATATTTTAAAAAGGAGAGCATTCTGTTCTAGAGAGAATACTACTCTTCAGTTCTCAGGGTATTAAGCCACTTAGCTGAACTCTAGCTTACTCCAGCTTGTTGTTTTTTCATCATTTTTATTATGTAATCTTCAACAGTTGTCTCGTTCAACGCTCGGGGTCTAAGGGACAAGGTAAAACGAAAAGCTATTTTTCTTTATGCCAAAAGTTTTAATGCAGATTTTTGTTTTATACAGGAAACTCATTCAGAGGCAAATAACTTAAAATTTTGGAAATTGCAATGGGATGAAGAAATTTGGTTCTCCCATGGCTCAAATCATTTGGCAGGTGTCTTAACACTAAAACATAGATTCAGTGGTTAAATCCTCTTCTCCCTCCCTGATCAACTGGGTCATTTTCTCTTCTTGGTTATTTTACTTAATGAGGAGTTGTTTTTGCTTGGCAACATATATGGGTATAGTAACAAAAAAGAAAACAGATTTCATGGAAATATTGAATATTAAAATAGAATATATATTGGGGAAATATACAAATATGAAAATTATTTTGGGTGGAGACTTTAATTTAACTATAAACGATCTCATCGACAGATGGCCTGCAAAATCTAGTGCCAGTTCGAATGCCACCTTGACAGACTTCCTGTATAAGCTAAACCTTACAGATATATGGAGATTAAAGAACCCAAATATGGTTGATTTTACTTGGGGAAACAAAACTGGCTCTCTTAAGTCCCGAATAGATCTATGGCTAATTTCAGATACTATGGTGGAATCTACACTTAGGGCTGTAATCTTACCGGCCCCCTTGTCTGATCATAAAGTTATCTTATTGGAAGTAGTTATGTCTGCCTGTCATCATTCAAGAAAGAACACTGGTTACTGGAAGCTTAACAACTCTTTACTAACACAGACATCCTTAGAAAAGGATATCTTAGAGAAAATAAATAAGTACTGGCAATTAGGTCTTACTCAAAATGCATTTAGCATAAATTGGGAACTCCTCAAATTTGAACTCCGGAAATTGTTGATGAAAACAGGAGCGGAATTAGTGAAAAACAGAAAAAAAGCAGAAACCCAACTATTTGCAGATATTATAACACTAAATAATGTGGCGCCTGATAACATGTCTGAGGAAAATAAAGTAAAATTAGCAGAATTACAACTTAAATTAGACAACATTTACATTTATAAAGCTAAAGGAGCTTTTATACGTTCTAGGAAAAAATGGCTCGAAGAAGGGGAACAAAATTCAACATTTTTTTAAACTAGAAAAGCACCATCAGGAGAATAATCGTCTAATAAAATTGAAAATTGATGATTCGATTATAGAAGACCCCCTAGAAATCTCTAAGCACTGTGAAAATTTCTATAAAAAACTGTATAACTCAAGTTTCTCAATTTCTGACATACAAAATTATCTCCAAAAATGAAAAGATGTAAAAACATTAAGTAAAGAAAATACAAGCATATGTGACTTGCCTGTTACTGTAAATGATATTAAAGACTCTATGAGTAAACTCAAACCTAATAAGTCTCCAGGTACTGATGGTCTAACGGCAGAGTTCTATAAAAAATTCTCAGTCGAATTATCACCCTTCCCGCATAGGGTATTCATGGAAAGTTTCGATAATGGACACCTTCCCCCTACCAAGGCTCAAGGTCTAATTAATCTGATTCCAAAACCACAAAAAGATAAATCGCACATTGATAACTGGCGTCCAATTTGCCTCCTCCAAAACGATTACAAAATAATAGCCACATGTTTAGCTAAAAGGATTAAAGATGCTCTTATCGATATAATAGATGAAACCCAGTCAGGTTTTATGGCAGGCAGACATATAACTAATAGTATAAGACTTGTACAAGACATCTTAGATTATTCAGACCTAGTGAATAATGAGGGATTTATTCTTTTCTTGGATTTTTATAAGGCTTTCGA
This sequence comes from Anguilla pacifica, assembly GCA_039654925.1. Classification (NCBI taxonomy): domain Eukaryota; kingdom Metazoa; phylum Chordata; class Actinopteri; order Anguilliformes; family Anguillidae; genus Anguilla; species Anguilla pacifica. The sequence goes on along the minus strand of CM077290.1, from coordinate 30,050,839 downwards.
CACCATAGAGCATGAATTCATTTTTAAAGCACTAGATCTTTTTGGTTTTGGTAGTACATTCTCAAATGCAATCAGAACCCTCTACAAAAATAGCAATTGCTCCATCAAATTATCACATGGCACATGTAAAAGATTTAGCATTAATAAAGGTAGAACAAAGACCAGATTAGAAAGTCTATTGAAGTAATCAATACCTTCTCCAAAGCTTCTGGTCTCTTTCTAAACATAGCAAAGTGTGAACTACTTCCCATTAAAACATGTGATGATGAAAGGTTACATAACATACCGGTAAAAAATACAGTTAAATATCTTGGAATAATTATAAAGAAAGACTCCAAAGCACTAGAAAATTTTAGTCCTTTGATCAAAACAATTGAACAGAAATTCAACCTCTGGCTTCAAAGGGACTTACCAATTTTTGGAAGATCTTTGATAATAAAGGTAGAGGGCCTGTCTAGAGTAATTTATAATGCCTAAGCAATGGATGTAACCAAAGATTGCTGTACTAAAATAGACAAACTCTTATTTAATTTTATTTGGAAAAAAAACCTCACCTAATTAAAAAGAATATTAATGAATAAGCCATGCTTGGGTGGTATTAGTGCTTTAGATTTCTCCACTTTAAATATAACCTTTAAGATAAACTAGATCAAAGCTTTTCTCAAGAATCCCTCCTGAATTTGGAATATTATACCCTCTGTTATTTTTAATTCTGTTGGTGGATTACCTTTTTTGTTAAGGTGCAATTTCAATATTTCCAAGATTCCATTAAAACTTTCAGCTTTTCATAAACAAATGCTCTTAAGCTGGTCATTAATGTATAAGCATAACTTTTCTCTGCATAAATATTTTATCTGGAACAATGTTGACATACGATTTAAGAATAAGACTGTCATGGTTCTGTGTTTTCCCTCTGTCTTTCCTTGTTTGTCCAATTATTGTTTTTTGGTTGTCTCGTTTTCCCTTCCCTCTCTGTGGCCTGATTGTTCATTGTGCCCTCCTGTGTCTCGTCAGTGTCGTGTCTATTTAAGTTTCCCTTCTCCCTGACTCAGGTGCTGGATCCTTATTGGTTGTTTGTTCTGATCATGTTCCTGCCCCGTGTATTCCTGCCTATGATCTGTTTTCAACTTGCTTTTGGACTTTTGGATTTTCTGGTTTCCTGTGTTTTTTGAAGTTTTTCTTTGTGTTTTGTGAAAGTTGCCCTGCGAGGCCCTTTGTTCGTTTTTATTCCGGATTTGTTTGTTCTCTTTCTTGTTTAGTAAAGCCTTTGTTTCTTACTCTGTGGATTTAGTGTTTTTGACTCTGCGTTTGGGTCCTACCCCCCCACCTCTCTGACAAAGACTCTATTCAATAGGAGATGGTTTGACAGAAACATATTATTAGTCAGCTGTTCAACTCTGCAGGCCATCTACTCACGTATGAAGAATTCCTTAATTTATATAATTTTCCAGTCAGTCCAAAGGATTTTGCTATTGTGTTCGATGCAATTCCCACTGGTGCCAAAATACTATTGGCATCTGCACCCAAAGGAAGAGACAGTGTGATTCCTTCTTTAGACTAACATTTATATTGATGCTGAATGTCCTTTAGTAAGTGTCAACGCTACTAACCAATGCATAAGGAATATAATCCTCAGGGATAGTGTTACTACTTCCCCTGCAGTATTTTTCTGGAACAACATATTTAACAACATTCAGTGGAAATGGTCACGGTTACTGTCAAGAAAATACTTATTAACTAACAAGGTTAAGGAAGTGTCATTCAAAATAATGCACCGATGCTACCCTGTTAAGACTTACCTCTCTAGATATAAGATTGATATTGAAGCTAGCTGTAGTTTTTGTAGAAACAAGGATGAAACTTTAATTCATCTTTTTTGGGAATGTGCATATAGCAGTATCTTCTGGACTGATATAAATAACTTAATACACAGGAAAATCACCAATTTCAATGTGAAAATGAGCATGTCTTTTTTGGAGTTACTAAAAATGACCTTAATGATCTCTATTCTTTGTACATTATCAATATAATGTTATTATTCGGTAAATATCATATACACACCAGCAAATTCTCTGCCCAAAGACCCCACTTCTTTGTATTCAGAGCCACTTTTAACCAATATATAGAAACTCTTAAATTTAGTAAACATTGTAAAGCCATTAAAACTCTAAAGATTTATGATCATTTCTCTTTATCTTCCTGACCATACTATGCTAAGCCCCTGAGTTACTGTATATTTATTATTATTTTTTTTTTTTACTTATCTTATTTTATTTATCTTATTTTATTTATCTTATTTTATTTATTTTTATTTATTTAGTTATTTTCTTTTTGTGTGTACTTTGCTTCTCTTGTATCCTGTTGTCTGTATAATTGTATCATATTATATAAATGTAGTTGTAAATGCAATGTTCTGATCTTTGATCAATAAAAAAAAAAACAACAAAATTCTGTATTCGGATAGAAAACGGGAAGTGGGCGTGGTTTACACCAGAAGTCACGTTAAATCAGGCAAAATGTTGTATTTTCTAACCTAATATTCATTGGCAATGCAATTATTGTGCCTTCAAAGCAGGCGTTAAATTGGGATTTGGGAGGTGGGTGGACCCTGAGATCCGGTGGGAGGTGGGTGAAAAAAGGTACAAACCAATTAATGTCTCAGCTCAAAATAGTTGTATCTTAATGTATTGTGCACATAATTGTAATTAAGGAAAACAATGTTTTGAAAAGATGGTATACTATTGATGCAAGCTTTTACATAATATATTTCAAGTTTATTGAGTGTCATTAATGTTGAGAATCTTTTTTACCCACGAAAATAATCGGTCATCCGCCTCTTGTCCTCACTTTCTTCCTCCTTAATCCATCTTTCTTAAACTGGTGAGGCGCAAAACTTTCCTTTAAACTAATCATTGATCTCAAACTGTTCTAATTAATTTTCAGTGATTAACAAGCATGCAAACATCTGACTAATCAACTGGAAAGGGACACCGCTTATTCGCATTGTTTTAGGGAGATTAAATGATAAATGCGATATAGAAAAATCAGTTTTAATCACTAAGCAGTGGCGGAACCTTCCGCCGATTTTCATTGAGTATCATCAGTACAATGAATCCACAAAATAGGCTACTCAATACTATCATATATAGCCAGCTCTCCCCAAATAGGCAGTTTTAGTGAGTAGCCTAGTCCTTATAGTGTACATTTATTTTCATTTGCAGTACGAAGTTGTGCACATTTTTAATCAACATTGTTTGCAGATACATGCACTTCTTTCCCCGCACTCGTAGGCCTATTCATGTCAAATATCTGCAAGGCGTAGATTGTAAACAAAATTGAAGTGCAGGTTTTGTTTTTGCTGGGTTATTCTGAAAGCTAACACGGTAGATAACAGACTGGTGTGTCTTGTTTGTTAAGTGTAGACTACTTGGTGATTAAAACGGATTTTTAACTGATAAATTGAATTCATGATTTAATCCCTCTAACACGGCATGAAGACGCTACATGTTAGGCTACTTGCCATTTTATTAATCCGATCGTTGGCACACTTGATTATAAAGGAAAATTACTAATGAAAACATCAATGAAAGTCTCACCAGTCGCCGCTGAATAAAACGTTATTTATGTGGGAAATATTCAATCCTAGTTTAGCTGTTGACCAGCAACCTGCTGATTTTGCTCAAGCAATCAAAGTTGCTGTTAATAATAGCCGGCTTTCGTGGGGGCTGTTTATTCATCTCTCTTTAAAATGTTGCATAGATGAAATTACATGTTAATGAAATTACCTACCGTGTCCGCTTCCAAACAATCAAGACAATCAACGATATTTTTCTTTCTGTGCCTGTCTATATAAACGACCGTTCCTCCCAGAGACTGTAAAAAAATAGGTTCCTCCTGAGTTTTTTTTTCTTCGGATTTTTGATTGGTTGACCTGAGTAACTGGCTAGAGGGAACACATGGACCGGAGCCTACGATAAATGGACTGGATTGTCATAGTTATTTGTAAAACTGCCGGTCAAAATTATTTATTTATTTACCAAAGGTGGGTGGACGCCGTCCACCCGCGTCCAACCCTAATTTAACCCCTGCTTCAAAGCATAAAATTGATTTAATATTGGCATATAAGTAATTATGAAATATATTTCCACATCCTCATACTGTACTTTTCATCTCTCTCTCTTTTTTATTTTTAACTAAACTGCGTTTTATGGACTGTCTGAACCCCACCACCACCACCAAAAGGTTTATAAATCGAAAGATTCGGTTTTGCATTGGAAATAGAAACTATTTACAGTAAAGATATATAGAAACATAACCTTCAGTTGAAGGGAATAATCTTAAATTCCAATTAAAGCCGCAAGCGGCGTTGGGAGGGGTCCAAGCATTGGCACATCGCGCCCCCTATGGAGCGATTTTAAAATGGCTTCGTCCTCATGATCATATGCCTTCACCCAACATATCTACTGAATATCATGATGATCGTATGAAATATTGATGACTTATGGCAAATTTTGTGCTAAGAGACGCTGTCGGATGACTTAGTTACGTCGCCATGGATATGTCCTGGCCGCTTCCCGTCAAGGCCTTTACTATGTTGTAACACTTAGATGGTCCGGCGTGTATGCACAGCTGCAGTGTTTCAGCGCCGCAACTAAAAAAGGCGTCACACTAGTAATGTCACGATACCAAAATTTTGACTTTGATAGTGATACCAGGTTTAGTATTACGATACTCAATACTGAAATGATACTTGAAACTTAAACGATGCTAATTCGATACTCGGTACCTAACGATACTGAAATTACCTTAATAGATGAGAAACGTAATGTCCACAAGGGTTGACCTCATTTTCAAATTCATGGTTTATTAAGTTGAAGCCTCTTCAACATTTTAATATGCATAGGCCTATAGTGAACACTGAACAAGAGAAAAATATGTTAAATATATTTCAAAAATTAAACAGTTGTAAACTAAACAATCTTTACAACAGGTCTTTCACCTTTAAATAGATTTAAAAACAGCATATTTTAATAACAATACAGCATCTATATATAATAAAATATTTCCAAATTGGAACACCTATTGCTACTGAAGTGAACTGAGTCAAAGCTTGCCCTGTATCGAGCTGAGTGCAAGCACAAGTCACCTCACTTGGCAACGTTAGTTGCTACTGCCATCTAGCGAAGATCCTGACAAATTACACTTTTCATCCTCTCAATCAGTAATGCGGGAGACAATTTTCCCTGGCATTTGACTCAAAACTACCGAACGTCGGAATATTCTAATACCGAAGCGTTTTTTTTTTTTTTTTTTTTTAAGTACCGAGAAAGTGCTGAAGTTTTGGTACACCGTGCAACACTACGTCAGACACATATTCCAATCCATTGCTCAGCTTAGCAGAGAATGCACATTTCAGAGCGCCACAGAGACAGATAGAATAATAACACACAAATGCACATTTCAAATAATAAATACGACATTGAGAAAAAACGAAAAAAAAGCCGAAATATCAACTCGCGATCTGCGTGCTGCGCGCAAAGCAGCCTACCGTTTTATTTATTTAGACATTGGAAGATGAGAAAATTTTCGGTTACGCTGACCTATAAAACGCTATTCCAAAAGCAAAACCAGACATGTTATACATCGTTAGAAAGCTTATACTCTCACCTACGGAATAAATGAATTGTCAATCAAGCCAAATTGTACTAAAAAGGGCGACAAAGCCGTAAGCAACAGGTGTGGTATTACGCACAGCTATTTTTGAAGGTAGCCACAAATGCGCGTCTATTTCACAGATGGATGGTCCAAGACAATATATGACCACTCAGTCGCAAAAGGGACATCTCTACGCGTAAAACCAATGATAAGATTGTATATTTATTCAATGTTTAGTCCCAGATATTGACTGTAATATGAGATGGTATAATTAAAAAAAAAACTTTGTCTCGTTTATTTCGTTATTCAGTAAGCAGCGTTTTCACTGCTGTACTGGCATATTTTAGGGCAAATGTCGGGTTTATCTTGTTGTTACGGATTATTAGCCTACATTACATTACAGGCATTTGGCAGACGCTCATACCCAGAGCGACGTACAACAAAGTGTCTAACCATAACCAGGAACAAGTGTGTTGAAAACCCTAGAGGGCAGTATCCTACCGTTCCAAGTGCCCCAAGACCGTCCCCTCACTGATAAAAAAACTAACCCTAGGGTGTCGGATTACTTGCGTCGCCATGGATGTCGCTTGCCGTAAAGAAGTTTACTAGATGTCGTAATCGTTTAGATTTGGAGCCACAGCTCTTCCGCACCCCACCTAATAAAAAAGTCCAAATGGCAGGCAAACAATACGGCGGACATATGTAGCCCCAATAGCAAAGTTGTAGAGCACATTCACATGCGTCTATGAAGTTTTGTGTTGATCTGACTTACGGTGTGGGAGTTATGACCTTTTAGGCAAAACCCTTTGTTATAGCGCCACCATCTGGCCGACATAGGTGATTTTTAGTGCCTGAGTAGTGGGGGGCCATAGGAACCCACCTGCCAAATTTGGTTGCTCTAGGACTTATGGTTGCTGAGCCTCAGACATTTTAGCAGAGAAAGCGTCCACGCCCCAACGTAAAAGTTAAAATGGCGGGCAAATAATATGGCGGACATGGGTGGTGCCAATGGCAAAGTTGTAGAGCACGTTAAGATGCATAGGTCGATGAAGTTTTGTGTTGATCTAACTTATGGTGTGGGAGTTATGGCCTTTTATGCAAAACCCTTTGTTACAGCGCCACCATCTGGCCGACATAGGTGATTTTTAGTGCCTGAGTAGTGGGGGGCCATAGGAACCCACCTGCCGAATTTGGTTGCTCTAGTACTTATGGTTGCTGAGCCTCAGACACTTTTAGCGGAGAAAAATAATAATAATAATAACTAGACAATTCCTGCAGAAATTGTGAAGTGTGGTTGCCGCCAATGCAAAGTCGACTTTCTGCTGAACAGAGTGAACAGTGGTAGGTAGTTGCTATGATGTTCTGGTGGTGACTATGGTGTTTTAAGTGGTGTCTAGGGTGTTGGTAGGTGGTTGCTATGGATTGTGAGGCGGTTGCTAGGGTGTTGCTAGGTGGTTCTATGGAGTTCCAGGCGGTTGCTATGGAATTCTAGGCGGTTGCTAGGGTGTTGTAGGTGGTTGCTGTGGAGTTCTAGGCAATTGCTAGGATGTTGCTAGGTGGTTGATATGGTGTTCCAGGTGGTTGCTAGGGTGTTCTAGGTAGTTCCTATGGAGTTCTAGTTGGTTGCTAGGGTGATGCTAGGTGCTTGCTATGGGAATCTAGGCAGTTGCTAGGTTGTTGCTAGGTGGTTGCTATGGAGTTCAGGGCGGTTGCTAAGGCATTCTAGGTGGTTGCTTGGATGTTGCTAGGTGGTTGCTATGGTGTTCCAGGTGGTTGCTATGGTGTTGCTAGGTGGTTGCTATGGAGTTCTTGGTGGTTGCTAGGGTGTTTCTAGGTGGTTGCTATGGAGTTATTGCTGGTTGCTAGGGTTTTGCTAGGCTTTTGTTATGGTGTTACAGGTGGTTGCTAGAGTGTTGCTAGGTGGTTGCTATGGAGTTCTAGGTGGTTGCTAGGGTGTTGCTAGGTGGTTGCTATGGAGTTATAGCTGGTTGCTAGGGTGTTGCTAGGCATTTGCTATGGTGTTCTAGGTGGTTGCTAGGGTTTTGCTGGATGGTTGCTATGGAGTTCAAGGTGGTTGCTAGGGTGTTGCTAGGTGGTTGTTATGAAGTTATAGCTGGTTGCTAGGGTGTTGCTAGGCATTTGCTATGGTGTTCCAGGTGGTTGCTAGGGTGTTGCTAGGTGGTTGCTAGGATGTTGGTAGGTGGTTGCTATTGAGTTATAGGCAGCTGCTAGGGTGTTGCTATGTGTTTGCTAGGGGGTTGCTATGGAGTTATAGGCGGTTGCTAGGGTGTTGCTAGGCAGTTATGCTGTTTCAGGTGGTTGCTATGGTGTTGCTATGTGGTTGCTAGGGTATTCTAGGTGGTTGCTAGGGTGTTGCTAGGTGGATGCTATGGAGTTCTGGGTGGTTACTATGGTGTTGCTAGGTGGTTGCTATGGAGTTATAGCTGGTTGCTAGGGTGTTACTAGGCATTTGCTATGTAGCTATAGACGGTTGCTAGGGTGTTGCTAGGGTATTCTAGGTGGTTGCTAGGATGTTGCTAGGTGGTTGCTATGGAGTTATAGGCGGTTGCTAGGGTGTTGCTAGGCATTTGCTATGGAGCTATAGACGGTTGCTAGGGTGTTGCTAGGGTATTCTAGGTGGTTGCTAGGATGTTGCTAGGTGGTTGCTATGGAGTTATAGGCGGTTGCTAGGGAGTTGCTACGCAGTTGCTATGGTGTTCCAGGTGGTTGCTAGGGGGTTGCTAAGTGGTTGCTATGGTGTTCCAGGTGGTTGCTAGGGTGTTGCTAGGTGGTTGCTATGGAGTTCTAGGTGGTTGCTATGGTGTTGCTAGGTGGTTGCTATGGAGTTAAAGCTGGTTGCTAGGGTGTTCTAGGTGGTTGCTATGGTGTTGCTAGGTGGTTGCTATGGTGTTCCAGGTGGTTGCTAGGGTGTTGCTAGGTGGTTGCTATGGAGTTCTAGGTGGTTGCTATGGTGTTGCTAGGTGGTTGCTATGGAGTTATAGCCGGTTGCTAGGGTGTTCTAGGTGGTTGCTAGGGTGTTGCTAGGTGGTTGCTATGGAGTTCCAGGTGGTTGCTAGGGTGTTGCTAGGTGGTTGCTATGGAGTTCTAGGTGGTTGCTATGGTGTTGCTAGGTGGTTGCTATAGTGTTCCAGGTGGTTGCTAGTGTGTTGTTAGGTGGTTGCTATGGAGTTCTAGGCGGTTGCTAGGTAATTCTAGGTGGTTGCTAGGGTGTTGCTAGGTCGTTGCTTTGGAGTTATAGGCGGTTGCTAGGGTGTTGCTAGGAGGTTGCTATGGAGTTCTAGGCGGTTGCTAGGTCTTTACTGAGTCCAATGACGTGACCCATAATTTTCTATGACAAACGGTTCAAAAGTTATGAAATATCAAACATCGGCCAATCAGGAATGGGGGCGAGGCTGATCTACACCAATGGACAAAGGACTCTCTACCATGTCCAATGAGGCATTGCACAATTTGTGGGCAATTTTTCCCCATAGAGATGAATGGCAGAATGTTCAAATCTAGAGAGAGACCAGAGTACTGCTGCCAGAAAACAGAGCATTGTGACATCATAAAGGTGTGAAGACAGCATTGTGACATCACAAGGGTGAACATTCCACCATTCATTCTCTATGGGAAAAATTTCCCAAAAAACGTGGAATTTCTCAAAAACCGTGCACCGAAACTTTCCACAAAGTAATAGCACACCATTCCCGATCAAGCCGCTCGATTTGACATATTGCACGTGTATGTGGTGCGAAAACTCTGGGAGGAGTAGCGGTCCAAAAAACTGGCGGAATAATAATAATAATAACTAGACAATTCCTGCAGAAATTGTGAAGTGTGGTTGCCGCCAATGTAAAGTCGACTTCCTGCTGAACAAAGTGAACAGTGGTAGGTAGTTGCTATGATGTTCTGGTGGTGACTATGGTGTTTTAGGTGGTGTCTAGGGTGTTGCTATGGAGTTCTAGGCGGTTGCTATGGAATTCTAGGCGGTTGCTAGGGTGTTCTAGGTGGTTCTATGGAGTTCTAGGCGGTTGCAATGGAATTCTAGGCGGTTGCTAGGGTGATCTAGGTGGTTCTATGGAGTTCTAGGCGGTTGCTATGGAATTCTATGCGGTTGCTAGGGTGTTCTAGGTGGTTGCTATGGAGTTCTAGGAAGTTGCTAGGATGTTGCTAGGTGGTTGCTATGGAGCTCCAGGTGGTTGCTAGGGCATTGCTAGGTGGTTGCTAGGGTATTCCAAGTGGTTGCTAGGATGTTGCTAGGTGGTTGCTATGGAGTTATAGGTGGTTGCTAGGGTGTTGCTAGGCAATTGTTTGGTGTTCCAGGTCGTTGCTAGGCTGTTGCTAGGTGGTTGCTATGGAGTTATAGGCGGTTGCTAGGTGGTTGCTATGGAGTTCTAGGCGGTTGCTAGGGTGTTGCTACGTGGTTGCTTGGGTATTCAACGTGGTTGATATGGTGTTATAGGTGGTTTCTAGGGTGTTGCTGTGTTGTTGCTATGGAGTTCTAGGCGGTTGCTAGGGTGTTCTTGGTGGTTGCTAGGGTGCTGCAAGGTGGTTGCTAGGGTATTCTAGGTGGTTGTTAGGGTGTTGCTAGGTGGTTGCTATGGAGTTCTAGGTGGTGGCTAGGGTGTTACAAGGCGGTTGCTATGGAGTTCTAGGTGGTTGCTAGGGTGTTGCTAGACATTTGCTATGGTGTTCCAGGTGGTTGCTAGGGTGTTGCTAAGTGGTTGCTAGGGTATTCTAAGTGGTTGCTAGGGTGTTGCTAGGTGGTTGCTATGGTGTTCCAGATGGTTGCTAGGACGTTGCTAGGCAGTTGCTAGGCTATTCTAGGTGGTTGCTAGGGTGTTGCTAGGTGGTTGCTATGGAATTCTAGGCGGCTGCTATGGTGTTCTAGGTGGTTGCTATGGAGTTCTAGGCAATTGCTAGGATGTTGCTAGGTGGTTGCTAGGGAGTTCTAGGCGGTTGCTAGGGCATTGCTAGGTGGTTGCTATGCTGTTTTAGGCAGTTGCTAGGGTGTTAGAGGTGGTTACTAGGGTGTTGCTAGGTGGTTGCTAGGGTGTTGCTAGGTGGTTGCTAGGGTGTTCTCGGAGGTTGCTAGGGTGTTCTCGGAGGTTGCTAGGGTGTTGCAAGGTGGTTGCTAGGGTGTTGCTAGGTGGTTGCTAGGGTGTTGCTAGGCAGTTGTTATGGTGTTCCAGGTGGTTCCTATGGTGTTCCAGATGGTTGCTAGGATGTTGCTTAGTCGTTGCTATGGAGTTCTAGGTGGTTGCAAGGGTGTTGCTAGGTGGTTGCTATGGAGTTATAGCTGGTTGCTAGGGTGTTGCTAGGTGGTTGCTATGGAGTTATGGCTGGTTGCTAGGGTGTTGCTAGGTGGTTGCTATGGAGTTATAGTCGGTTGCTAGGATGTTGCTAGGGGGTTGCTATGGAGTTCTAGGCAGTTGCTAGGTGGTTGCTAGGTGGTTGCTATGGAGTTTTAGGTGGTTGCTAGGGTGTTGCTAGGCATTTGCTATGGTTTTCCAGTTGGTTGCTAGGGTGTTGCTAGGTGGTTGCTATGGTGTTGCTAGGTGGTTGCTAAGGCATTCTAGGCAGTTGTTAGGTTGCTCTATGTGGTTGCTAGTGTGTTGTTAGGTGGTTGCTATGGAGTTCTAGGTGGTTGCTAGGGTGTTGCTAGGTGGTTGCTAGGGTGTTCTCGGAGGTTGCTAGGGTGTTGCAAGGTGGTTGCTAGGGTGTTGCTAGGTGGTTGCTAGGGTGTTGCTAGGCAGTTGTTATGGTGTTCCAGGTGGTTGCTATGGTGTTCCAGGTGGTTGCTAGGATGTTGCTTAGTCGTTGCTATGGAGTTCTAGGTGGTTGCTAGGGTGATGCTAGGTGGTTGCTATGGAGTTATAGCTGGTTGCTAGGGTGTTGCTAGGTGGTTGCTATGGAGTTATGGCTGGTTGCTAGGGTGTTGCTAGGTGGTTGCTATGGAGTTATAGTCGGTTGCTAGGATGTTGCTAGGGGGTTGCTATGGAGTTCTAGGCAGTTGCTAGGATGTTGCTAGGTGGTTGCTATGGAGTTTTAGGTGGTTGCTAGGGTGTTGCTAGGCATTTGCTATGGTTTTCCAGTTGGTTGCTAGGGTGTTGCTAGGTGGTTGCTATGGAGTTCTAGGTGGTTGCTATGGTGTTGCTAGGTGGTTGCTAAGGCATTCTAGGCAGTTGTTAGGTTGCTCTAGGTGGTTGCTAGTGTGTTGTTAGGTGGTTGCTATGGAGTTCTAGGTGGTTGCTAGGGTGTTGCTAGGTGGTTCCCATAGAGTTCTAAGCGGTTGCTAAGGTGTTGCTAGGTGGTTGCTATGGAGTTCTAAGCAGTTGCTAGGGTGTTCTAGGTGGTTGCTAGGGTGTTGCTAGATGGTTGCTATGGAGTTCCAGGCGGTTGCTAGGGTTTTCTAGGTATTTGTTATAGAGTTCTAGGCAGTTGCTATGCTGTTGCTAGGTGGTTGCTATGGAGTTCCAGGCTGTTGCTAGACTGTTCTAGGTGGTTGCTAGGGTGTTGCTAGGTGGTTGCTCTATCTTTACTGAGTCCAATGACGCGATCCATAATTCTCTATGACAAACGGTTGAAAAGTTATGAAATATCAAATGTCGGCCAATCAGGAAAGGGGGCAAGGTTAATTTACACCAATGGACAAAGGACTCGCTAACACGTCCAATGAGGCATCCCACAATTTGAGGGCAATTTTGCCCCATAGAGATGAATGCTGAATGTCCAAAGCCAGAGAGAGACCAGAGCACTGCTGCTGGAAGACAGACCATTGTGACATCACAAGGCTGAGAAGACAGCATTGTGACATCACAATGGTGAACATTCCACCATTCATTCTCTATGGGAAAAATTCCCCAAAAAAAGTCAAATTTCTTAAAAACCGTCCACCCAAACTTTCCACAAAGTAATAGCACTTCATTCCCGATCAAGCCGCTCGATTTGACACATTGCACATGTATGTGGTGTGAAAACTCTGGGAGGAGTAGCGGTCCAAAAAATGGGTGGAAAGAATAATAATAATAAGAATAATATGTGGGATAATAGTAGTGTGATTGCCTAAGGCAACCACACTAATAACTAGACAATTCCTGCAGAAATTGTGAAGTGTGGTTGCCGCCAATGCAAAGTCGACTTTGTGCTGAACGGAGTGAACAGTTTCTGTAGTATAAGCAGAGACAGGGCATTGTGTACCTGCTATAACATCACTACAACAAGTTGATTTGCGACACATATATTCAGAGCTAAATTATCCTTTCATCAAAATTTGAGATCTCAGTGTTTTACTTGCGGTATGCGGTGACGAGTGACGGCGAATCACAAAGCTAGCTGGCATGTTCAGAGGGTCTTGGAAAAACCCTAAGTCTGACGTGTAATGCAGACTGATGTGTAATGCAGTTATAACGAGACCAAAGTTTCCAACTCGCTGGAATATAAAACGGTATTACAAAAGTAAAATTTGACATATTATACATTGTTAGAAAGCTTATTCTGTCACCTATTAGATCGATGATGTGTAGATCAAGCCAGATTGTACTACAAAGTTCGACAACACCCAAAGCAACATGTGTGGTATTACAAGCCCACTGAAGACCGGATCAGAAGCTGCTGCACACGTGTTGTTGACGGCGTTGTTGCACTCTTTAGTACAGTCTGGCTTGTTTGAGAATTCGTTTATTCAGTAGGTGAGAGCATAAGCTTTCTAACCAGGTATAACAGCACGTCTAATTTTGGTTTTGGAATATCGTTTTTTTAGGTCAACCGAAAGTTTTTTAATCGTCGCATACAATGCATGTAGTCTGTTAGCATTAGCATTCAAAGACGCTGGACCTGACGAAACGTCGTCAAAGAATTTGCGTAATATCTTGTGAAATACTGTTATTATTGAGGACTTCTGGGTATGCCTAAGCCATATGTTTTGTTGATATACCTAGCTGACAGCGTTTTCATTTGTAATTTTGCATTTGGAATACCGTTTTTATCGCGTGCACTTCCGCATTAAGCTATATCCACTGTGGTGGCTAAGTCGCCAGGAAACCTCGTTTGAACAACACAATCCGTGCATGTACGTCTTCGTCAAGGTTTTATCTACATTGTGGTATGAATCATTTGAAGTTTACGAATGTGTGTTTTCTGTAATTACGACGAAAATGGAGATATGCACCGCATCTGGATTCTAAATTTCCTGTAGATGAAGCAGGTTAAAAGTGCATCACGTGTGCTAAGCCGACCAATGCTGTGACTTCATAATTCACATTTTAATGACGTCACCGCCCCATTCATTTTCAATGGGAAAAATTGGCCATAAAAAGTCATATTTCTCAAAAACCGTGCAGCGAAACTTTCCACAAAGTAATAGCCATCGATTCCCAAAGAAGCCGGTCAATTTGACATATGGCACGTGTATGTGGTGCGAAAACTCTGGGAGGAGTAGCGGTCCAAAAAATGGGTGGAATAATAATAATAATAATATGTGCGATAATAATAGTGTGATTGCCTAAGGCAACCACACTAATAATAACTAGACAATTCCTGCAGAAATTGTGAAGTGTGGTTGCCGCTAATGCAAAGTCGACTTTGTGGTGCACAGAGTGAACTGTGCTAAGTAGTTGGTTTACTGTTCTAAGGCAGTTGGTAGGGTGTTTTGGGTGGTGTCTAGGGGATTTCTAAAACATGGCTATGGAGTATTCTAGGTGGTTGCTAGGGTGTTGTTAGGTAGTTGCTATGGAGTTCTAGGGTGTTGCTAGGGTGTTGCTAGGTGGTTGCTAGGGCATTGCTAGGTGGATGCTAGGGTATTCTAAGTGGTTGCTAGGATGTTGCTAGGTGGTTGCTATGGAGTTATAGGCAGTTGCTAGGGTGTTGCTAGGCAGTTATGGTGTTCCAGGTGGTTGCTAGGGTGTTACTAGGTGGCTGCTATGGAGTTATAGTCGGTTGCTAGGGTGTTGCTAGGTGGTTGCTTGGGTATTCTAGGTGGTTGTTAGGAGGTTGCTATGGAGTTATAGGTCGTTGCTAGGGTGTTGCTAGGCAGTTGTTATGGTGTTACAGGTGGTTGCTAGGGTGTTGCTACGTGGTTGCTAGGGTATTCTAGGTGGTTGCTAGGTGGATGCTATGGAGTTCTAGGTGGTTGCTATGGTGTTGCTATGCGGTTGCTATGGAGTTATAGCCGGTTGCTAGGGTTTTGCTATGCATTTGCTATGGAGTTATAGGCGGTTGCTAGGGTGTTGCTAGGGTATTCTAGGTGGTTGCTAGGGTGTTGCTAGGCATTTGCTATGGAGTTATAGGCGGTTGCTAGGGTGTTGCTAGGGTATTCTAGGTGGTTGCTAAGATGTTGCTAGGTGGTTGCTATGGAGCTATAGGCAGTTGCTAGGGTGTTGCTAGGCAGTTGTTATGGTGTTCCAGGTGGTTGCTACGGTGTTGCTAGGTGGTTGCTATGGAGTTCTAGGTGGTTGCTATGGTGTTGCTAAGTGGTTGCTATGGAGATCTAGGCTGTTGCAAGACTGTTCTAAGTGGTTGCTAGGGTGTTGCTAGGTGATTCCCATAGAGTTCTAAGCGGTTGCTAAGGTGTTGCTAGGTGGTTGCTATGGAGTTCTAAGCTGTTGCTAGGGTGTTCTAGGTGGTTGCTAGGGTGTTGTTAGATGGTTGTTATGGAGTTCCAGGTGGTTGCTAGGGTTTTCTAGGTATTTGCTATAGAGTTCTAGGCAGTTGCTATGCTGTTGCTAGGTGGTTGCTATGGAGTTCCAGGCTGTTGCTAGGCTGTT
Source organism: Anguilla pacifica (assembly GCA_039654925.1). Classification (NCBI taxonomy): domain Eukaryota; kingdom Metazoa; phylum Chordata; class Actinopteri; order Anguilliformes; family Anguillidae; genus Anguilla; species Anguilla pacifica. The sequence continues at coordinate 30,035,417 of CM077290.1, read as the reverse complement.
CTAGGTGGTTGCTGGGGTGTTGCTAGGTGGGTGCTCCGTCTTTACTGAGTCCAATGACGCGATCCATAATTCTCTATGACAAACGGTTGAAAAGTTATTAAATATCAAATGTCGGCCAATCAGGAAAGGGGGCGAGGTTAATTTACACCAATGGACAATCGACTCTCTAACACGTCCAATGAGGCATCCCACAATTTGAGGGCAATTTTGCCCCATAGAGATGAATGCTGAATGTCCAAAGCCAGAGAGAGACCAGAGCACTGCTGCTAGAAGACAGACCATTGTGACATCATAAAGGTGAGAAGACAGCATTGTGACATCACAAGGGTGAACATTCCACCATTCATTCTCTATGGGAAAAATTCCCCCAAAAAAGTCAAATTTCTCAAAAACCGTCCACCCAAACTTTCCACAAAGTAATAGCACTTCATTCCCGATCAAGCCGCTCGATTTGACACATTGCACATGTATGTGGTGCGAAAACTCTGGGAGGAGTAGCGGTCCAAAAAATGGGTGGAATAATAATAATAACTAGACAATTCCTGCAGAAATTGTGAAGTGTGGTTGCCGCCAATGCAAAGTCGACTTTGTGCTGAACGGAGTGAACAGTTTCTGTAGTATAAGCAGAGACAGGGCATTGTGTACCTGCTATAACATCACTGCAACGAGTTGATTTGCGACACATATATTCAGAGCTAAATTATCCTTTCATCAAAATTTGAGATCTCAGTGTTTTACTTGCGGTATGCGGTGACGAGTGACGGCGAATCACAAAGCTAGCTGGCATGTTCAGAGGGTCTTGGAAAAACCCTAAGTCTGACGTGTAATGCAGACTGATGTGTAATGCAGTTATAACGAGACCAAAGTTTCCAACTCGCTGGAATATAAAACGGTATTACAAAAGTAAAATTTGACATATTATACATTGTTAGAAAGCTTATTCTGTCACCTATTAGATCGATGATGTGTAGATCAAGCCAGATTGTACTACAAAGTTCGACAACACCCAAAGCAACATGTGTGGTATTACAAGCCCACTGAAGACCGGACCAGAAGCTGCTGAACACGTGTTGTTGACGGCGTTGTTGCACTCTTTAGTACAGTCTGGCTTGTTTGAGAATTCGTTTATTCAGTAGGTGAGAGCATAAGCTTTCTAACCAGGTATAATAGCACGTCTAATTTTGGTTTTGGAATATGTTTTTTTAGGTCAACCGAAAGTGTTTTAATCGTCGCATTCAATGCATGCACTCTTTGTTAGCACTAATAGCATTCAAAGACGCTGCATTTGACGAAACGTTGTCAACGATTTTGCGTAATATCTTGTGAAATACTATTATTTTTGAGGAAATCTGGGTATGCCTAAGTCATATGTTTGTTGATATACCTAGCTGACAGCGTTTTCATTTGTAATTTTGCATTTGGAATACCGTTTTTATCGCGTGCACTTCCGCATTAAGCTATATCCACTGTGGTGGCTAAGTCGCCAGGAAACCTCGTTTGAACAACACAATCCGTGCATGTACGTCTTCGTCAAGGTTTTATCTACATTGTGGTATGAATCATTTGAAGTTTACGAATGTGTGTTTTCTGTAATTACGACGAAAATGGAGATATGCACCGCATCTGGATTCTAAATTTCCTGTAGATGAAGCAGGTTAAAAGTGCATCACGTGTGCTAAGCCGACCAATGCTGTGACTTCACCGCTCACATATGTATGACGTCACGTTTTACATTCATCCCTATGGGGAAAAATTGGCCATAAAAAGTCATATTTCTCAAAAACCGTGCAGCGAAACTTTCCACAAAGTAATAGCACACGATTCCCAAAGAAGCCGGTCAATTTGACATATGGCACGTGTATGTGGTGCAAAAACTCTGGGAGGAGTAGCGGTCCAAAAAATGAGTGGAATAATAATAATAATAATATGTGCGATAATAATAGTGTGATTGCCTAAGGCAACCACACTAACTAGACAATTCCTGCAGAAATTGTGAAGTGTGGTTGCCGCCAATGCAAAGTCGACTTTGTGCTGAACGGAGTGAACAGTTTCTGTAGTATAAGCAGAGACAGGGCATTGTGTACCTGCTATAACATCACTACAACGAATTGATTTGCGACACATATATTCAGAGATAAATTATCCTTTCATCAAAATTTGAGATCTCAGTGTTTTACTTGCGGTATGCGGTGACGAGTGACGGCGAATCACAAAGCTAGCTGGCATGTTCAGAGGGTCTTGGAAAAACCCTAAGTCTGACGTGTAATGCAGACTGATGTGTAATGCAGTTATAACGAGACCAAAGTTTCCAACTCGCTGGAATATAAAACGGTATTACAAAAGTAAAATTTGACATATTATACATTGTTAGAAAGCTTATTCTGTCACCTATTAGATCGATGATGTGTAGATCAAGCCAGATTGTACTACAAAGTTCGACAACACCCAAAGCAACATGTGTGGTATTACAAGCCCACTGAAGACCGGATCAGAAGCTGGTGCACACGTGTTGTTGACGGCGTTGTTGCACTCTTTAGTACAGTCTGGCTTGTTTGAGAATTCGTTTATTCAGTAGGTGAGAGCATAAGCTTTCTAACCAGGTATAACAGCACGTCTAATTTTGGTTTTGGAATATGGTTTTTTTAGGTCAACCGAAAGTGTTTTAATCGTCGCATTCAATGCATGCACTCTTTGTTAGCACTAGTAGCATTCAAAGACGCTGCATTTGACGAAACGTTGTCACCAGCTTCGCTGCTTGGACCCCTAATAATAATAATTAAAGCCGCAAGCGGCGTTGGGAGGGGTCCAAGCATTGGCACCATCGCGCCCCCTATGGAGCGATTTGGAAATGGCTTTTTTCTCATGATCATATGCCTTCACCCAACATATCTACTGAATATCATGATGATTGTATGAAATGTTGATGAGTTATGGCCAATTTTGTGCGAAGAGACGCTGTCGGATGACTTAGTTGCGTCGCCATGGATGTGTCCTGGCCGCTTCCCGTAAAGGTCTTTACTATGTTGTAACACTTAGATGGCATGTCGTAACACATATATGGTCTGGCGTGTATGTACAGCTGCAGCGCTTCCATGCCGCAACTGAAAAAGGTATCACACTAGCGTTGTCTTGATACCAAAAATTTGACTTTGATACCGATATCAGGTTTAGTATCACAATAATTGATACTGAAACGATACTGATTCAATACTCGGTACCTAACAATACAGAAAGTACCTTAATAGATCAGAAAAATAATGACCACAAGGGTTGACCTCATTTTCAAATTCACGGTGCATTAAAAACCTGGTTTATTAACAACCTTTAAGTTGAAGCCTGTTCAACATATCAATAAGCATAGGCCAATAGTGCTACAACACAAAACCATAGAAAACTATATTAAATATACTTCAAAAATTAAGCAGTTGTAAAGTAAATTATCTTTAAACAGATCTTTCACTTTAAAAGAGATTTAAAAACAGCATATTTCAATAACAATACAGCATCTTCCTATAATAAAATATTTACAAATTAGACCAGCTATTGCTACTGAAGTGAACTGAGTCCAAGCTTACGCTGTACCAACGAGCAGTGCACAACCGCGCGTCACCTCACTTACCAACCATAGTTGCTACTGTCATCTGGCGAAGATTCCGACAAATTACACTTTTCATCCTCTCGATCAGTAATGCAGGAGACACATTTCCCTGGCTTTTACATTTGACGCAAAACTACGGAACGTCGGAAAATTCTAATACCGAACCGTTTATTTTTATTTTTATTTTTTTAAGTACCGAAAAGGTGCTGAAATTTCTGTATACCATGCAACATTACACATACCTATTCCAATCCATTGCTCATCTTAGCAGAGAATGCACATTTCAGAGCGCCTCAGAGACAGATAGAATAATAACACATGAATACACATTTCAAATAATAATTACGACACTGAGAAAAAATGAAACAAAAGACGAGATATCAAGTCGCGACCTACGCGCAGAGCAGCCTACCGTTTTATTTATTTAGATATTGGCAGATCAGAAAATTTTCGGTTACGCTGACCTATAAAACATTATTCCAAAAGCAAAACCTACATCGTTAGAAAGCTTATATTCTTACCTACAGAATAAATGAATTGTCAATCAAGCCAAATTGCACTAAAAAGGGCGACAACGCCGTAAGCAACAGGTGTGGTATTACGCACAGCTATTATTGAAGATAGCCGACCCAGGCGTCACAGATGCGCGTATATTTCGCAAACGGATTGTCCAAGACAATATATAACCACTCATTCGCAAAAGGGACATCTCTACGCGTAAAACCAATAGTAAGATTGTATATTTATTCAATGTTTAGTCCCAGATAGTGACTGTAGAATGACATGGAATAATTTAAATAAATAAAAACGTTGTCTCGTTTATTTCGTTCTTCAGTGAGCAGAGTTTTCACTGCTGTATTGGCATATTTTAAGGCTAATGTCTGGTTTATCTTGTTGCTACGGAATATTACATTACATCTTAAATTACAGGCATTTGGCAGACGCTCTTATCCAGAGCGACGTACAACAAAGTGTATAACAATAATCAGGAACAATTGTGGCGAAAACCCTAGAGGGCAGTAGCCTACCGTTCCAAGTGCAGGGAACAACCGCATAGTTCAACTTGGACCCTGTAGGTTAAACTGATTAACACTAACACAAACAAGAACAGCAACAACGCAGTCTATGCAGAAATAGAAGCAATAGTTAAGACGAGTGCATTAACTAAGTCACCTACGAAACAGCTAACTAGTTACAACCCAAAGCTTACAGTCAATGTGGAGATTAAATTGAGAATACGATTTCTCTCAGCATAATGACGGATTTAAAGAGTAAACGAACTCACCCGATATTGTCTTCAAATGGATCCATGCCAAAGAAAAGTAATGATTCACCCTCTCAAAGCTTTTACTAACAAACTTGTAGTAGCAAAAAATATCAACTCGCCATCCATGATAACTGCTTCATACGCTCAGAGTACCGTATTATTTATGTAGACATTGGTAGAGTACAGCATAAATTGCGTCTTTTGTTTATATTCAATATTAGTAATTGCAGCGAGAAACTGCAGCTGTAGACATAAGATAGTCTGTTATGTTGTGGTAGCAACGGAATGAAGCGGACTACATATGTAGGCTATATTTACCGTCATTGTTTTATTATACCAGCGTGTTTTCGCGCGTTTCCAGAGAAACTCAATTACTATCAATAAAAATGGTTTAGCTATTTCTCAGCATAATGACGGATGGGGATGGGACGAAAATAATTTTCAACCGTCCACCACGTTTTAGCAACGTTCCAACACTGTCGTCATCAATGTTCCATGGGTCACAAAAACTATTACACTGACGCTTACATTGCAGTGTCAAATATCCACATTATATAATACCACTAACCTATTTAAAGACACACAATTTCAAAAATAACGTATGTAACCGAAATATTTTGAGCAGAAATACTTACATGGCAACATGACATTTTATCTGTGTTTAGTAGTATAGAGACAGAAAATCAATGACAAAGCCCTATCCGCTTCTGTTTTGCGTCAGAAAACGATGTCAGATAGGTCTATCAGCAAAGAAATGGCTTAGCTATGCCCCGAAGTCCTCAATAATAGTAGTAGGCTACTCTCCAAGAAATTATGAAAATCGTTGACAACGTTTCGTTAGGTGCATCGTCTTTAATGCTACGCCACAGTGAATGCGCAAGTGAATGCAATAATAAAATATTCTGTTACGCTGAACTATAAAACGCTATTCCAAATGCAAAATCAGACATGTTATACATCGTTAGAAAGCTTATACTCTCACCTACTGAATAAATGAACTGTCAATCAAGCCAAATGGTACTAAAAATGGCGACAACGCCGTAAGCAACAGGAATCACAAACGGATTGTCCAAGACAATATATGACCACTCAGTCGCAAAAGGGACATCTCTACGCGTAAAACCAATGGTAAGATTGTATATTTATTCAATGTTTAGTCCCAGATATTGACTGTAGAGTGACATGGTATAATTAAAAAAAACTTTGTCTCGTTTATTTCGTTATTCAGAAAGCAGCGTTTTCCCTGCTGTATTGGCATATTTTAGGGCAAATGTCGGGTTTATCTTGTTACGGAATATTACATTACATTACATTACAGGCATTTGGCAGACGCTCATATCCAGAGCGACGTACAACAAAGTGTATAACCATAACCAGGAACAAGTGTGTCGAAAACCCTAGAGGGCAGTAGCCTACCGTTCCAAGTGCAGGGAACAACCACATAGTTCAACTTGGACCCTGTAGGTTAAACTGATTAACACGAACACAAACAAGAACAGCAACAACGTAGTCTATGCAAAAATACAAGCAATATTTAAGACGAGTGCATTAAGTAAGTCACCTACGAAACAGCTAACTAGTTACAACCCAACGCTTACAGTCAATGTAGAGATTAAATTGAGAATACGATTTCTCTCAGGATAATGACGGATTTAAAGAGTAAACAAACTCACCCAATATTGTCTTCAAATGGATCCATGCCAAAGAAAAGTAATGATTCATCCTCTCAAAGCTTTTACTAACCAACTTGTAGTAGCAAAAAATATCAACTCCCCATCCATGCTAACTGCTTCGTACGCTCAGAGTACCAAAGTATTTATTTAGACATTGGCAGAGTACAGCATACATCGCGTCTTTTGTTGATATTCAGTATTAGTAATTGCAGCGAGAAACTGCAGCTGCAGACACAAGATAGTTTATGTTATGGTAGCAACGGAACGAAGTGGACTATATATGTATTGCCATCATTGATTCATTATACCAGCGCGTGTTCGCGCGTTTGCACAGAAACTCAGAACCTACAAATGAAATGGTTCAGCTATATCTCAGCATAATGACGGATTTAAAGACTTAACGAACTCACCCGATACTGTCTTCAAATGGATCCATGCCAAAGAAAAGAAATTATTCATCCTCTCAAAAAGCTTTTACAAACAAACCTTTAATAGCCTAGCATGCACTCTGGCTGGCACTCTTCCATTCCTTCCCCGACGTTCAGACCCTCCCCTCACTGATAAAAACTAGACCCAACGGTGTCGGATTACTTGCGTCGCCATGGATGTCGCTTGCCGTAAAGAAGTTTACTAGATGTCGTAACACTTAGAATTTGCAGCAACAGCTCTTCCGCACCCCACCTAATAATAAAGTCCAAATGGCGGGCAAAAAATATGGCGGACATAGGTGCTCCCAAAAGCAAAGTTGTAGAGCACATTCAGATGCATCGGTCGATGAAGTTTTGTGTTGATCTGACTTATGGTGTAGGAGTTATGGCCTTTTAAAGTATGACCCTTTGTTATAGCGCCACCATCCGGCCGACATAGGTGATTTGTAGTGACTGAGTAGTGGGGGGCCATAGGAACCCACCTACCAAATTTGGTTGGTCTGCAACTTATGGTTGCTGAGCCTCAGACATTTTAGCGGAGAAAACTGCCACGCCCCAACTAAAAAGTCTAAATGGCGGGCAAACAATATGGTGGACATAGGTGTTGCCAATGGCAAAGTTGTAGAGCACGTTCAGATGCATAGGTCGATGAAGTTTTGTGTTGATCTAACTCATGGTGTGGGAGTTATGGCCTTTTACGCAAAACCCTTTGTTATAGCGCCACCATCTGGCCGAAATAGGTGATTTTTAGTGCCTGAGTAGTGGAGGGCCATAGGAACCCACCTGCCAAATTTGGTTGCTCTAGGACTTATGGTTGCTGAGCCTCAGACACTTTTAGCGGAGAAAAATAAGAATAATAATCCTAACAAATACAATAGGGTTCCACCAGCTTCGCTGCTTGGACCCCTAATAAAGCCGCAAGCGGCGTTGGGAGGGGTCCAAGCATTGGCACCATCGCGCCCCCTATGGAGCGATTTTAAAATGGCTTTGTCCTCATGATCATATGCCTTCACCCAACATATCTAGTGAATATCATGATGATCGTATGAAATATTGATGACTTATGGCAAATTTTGTGCTAAGAGACGCTGTCGGATGACTTAGTTACGTCGCCATGGATATGTCCTAGCCGCTTCCCGTCAAGGCCTTTACTTTGTCGTAACACTTAGATGGCATGTCGTAGCACTTAGATGGTCCGGCGTGTATGCACAGCTGCAGTGTTTCAGCCTCGCAACTAAAAAAGGCGTCACACTAGTGTTGTCACGATACCAAAATTCTGACTTTGATACTGATACCAGGTTTAGTATTACGATACTCAATACTGAAATGATACTTGAAACTTAAACGATGCTAATTCGATACTCGGTACCTAACGATACTGAAATTACCTTAATAGACGAGAAACGTAATGTCCACAAGGGTTGACCTCATTTTCGAATTCATGGTTTATTAACAACCTGGTTCATTAACAACCTTTAAGTTGAAGCCTCTTCAACATATTAATATGCATAGGCCGATAGTGTTACAACACTGAACAATAGAGAAATGTTAAATATATTTCAAAAATTAAACAGTTGTAAAGTAAATAATCTTTAAAACAGGTCTTTCACCTTTAAATAGATTTAAAGACATTACACTTTTCATCCTCTCAATCAGTAATGCGGGAGACAATTTTCCCTGGCTTTTACATTTGACTCAAAACTACCGAACGTGGGAATATTCTAATACCGAACCGTTTTTTTTTTAAATTTAATTTTACTTATTTATTTTTTAAGTACCGAGAAAGTGCTGAAGTTTTGGTATACTATGCAACACTACGTCAGAAACATATTCCAATCCATTGCTCAGCTTAGCAGAGAATGCACATTTCAGAGCGCCACAGAGACAGATAGAATAATAACACATAAATGCACATTTCAAATAATAAATACGACATTGAGAAAAAAACGGAAATAAAAGACGTAATATCAACTCGCGATCTGCGTGCTGCGCGCAAAGTAGCATACCGTTTTATTTATTTAGACATTGGCAGATAAGAAAAATTCTGGTTACGCTGACCTATAAAACATTATTCCAAAAGCAAAACCTACATCGTTAGAAAGCTTATACTCTCACCTACTGAATAAATGAATTGTCAATCAAGCCAAATTGCACTAAAAAGGGCGACAACGCCGTAAGCAACAGGTGCGGTATTACGCACAGCTATTATTGAAGATAGCCGACCCAGGCGTGACAGATGCGCGTATATTTCGCAAACAGATTGTCCAAGACAATATATGACCACTCAGTCGCAAAAGGGACATCTCTATGCGTAAAACCAATGGTAAGGTTGTATATTTATTCAATGTTCAGTCCCAGATATTGACTGTGGAATGACATGGTATAATTTAAAAAAAAAGTTAGTCTCACTCATTTCGTTATTCAGTGAGCAGCGTTTTCACTGCTGTTTTGGCATATTTTAGGGCTAATGTCGGGTTTATCTTGTTGCTACGGAATATTGCATTACATTACATTACAGGCATTTGACAGACGCTCCTATCCAGAGCGACATACAACAAAGTGTTTAACCATAGCCAGGAACAAGTGTGTCGAAAACCCTAGAGGGCAGTAGCCTACCGTTCTAAGTGGAGGGAACAACCGCATAGTTCAACTTGGACCCTGTAGGCAGAGCCGGTCCTGACCTCCCTGGGGCCCTAAGCAAAATTCTGCTAAGGGGCCCTCCTACCTGACCTGTGAGCCATGTAAACCATTTGCCATTGCCACACTGTCACACCTGACACCACAGTGCTCCCACTACAGTCCTCCCTCCTTTAAAACAGTTTGCTATATCTGTTGGTCTAAGAATAAGAATATTTAATCAGTAGTCAATGTCAATCCATTGCTTTCCATCTTGCATTACACCAGAGTCGTAACTAAACCTTGACTGAGAGACTAGATAATCATTGTCTTGTTTAAAAATTATGTGCGCCTATGAGGAATTCCATCACGCCCATATATTGTCTGGATTAGAACCCACAGAGGTTGCTGCTGGAAAGCGCGAGTTTAATTTGGTACGTACGCATATGAACGCATGTTCATGCGCGACGCAGTTATCTTTTCTGAGCTGCAGTTTATAAGGACAGTTGCCCCTTGGCGTTTATCAGACGTAATAATTAAGCATTATAAAACACGTAGCTCAAATCAAGCAATCTGATTGGTTCACAGCCGTGGTATATTAACCATATACCACGGCTATGACGTCTAATTCCTTTGCACAATTCAGTATCACTCCCCGTCTGAGGAAAAAAAAAACGTTTTGGAGTGTGTCTATTACTTTCATATTGCCACACTTGGTGACCGTTTTATGAAAGCAATAGCTCACTTCAGGCCGCGGTTAATCAATTACAAAGGAACACCTTTTGTTACCCTCCCCTTTTCAATGTCCAATTTCGCAACTGATGGCAGCTTTGAATCACGGTTCTAGTTACTGGCTTCGTTTAGGAATGCCAACCATACCACAAAATACGGAATCGTCCCTTATTTTGACAGTAGAATATAGGCGTTCCGTATTTAAGTCATGGCTACGGGACGCATTTTCATCCGTATCTTTGTAAACGATTGCGTTTATATTAACCGCTGTTTTGAATACAATTCAATAGTTAGCTAGCTAGCTAGCCGGGATAACAAGCATGCCGTGAGACCATTCTGACCTAAAACCCAGAATTTTAATATAGGCTAGGTGACAACACTGACAAGTGACGGTGAACCTATAGATAGCTTTCAAACCCGGTTTCAGAGGGTCTTGGAGAAACGCTATGTCTACACTGCGAGACCGCAACATTTTAAACAGCAAGACAGGGCTAGGGAGATTAATTTGATTGAGTTATGGTTTCATGCAGTTTTCTTAAATAATGTAATGCAAAAATGACAAAAATATTGCTAATTATTGGTATAAAACGAGGAGGAACTATTTTTCTCGATGGAATCGTTGTTTTCATAGAATTAACAATCAGAGGTTTTTGCTTAACAATGGTGCAAATAGAACGACCAACCAGAGTTTTTGCATACAACGGTCCAAACAGCAGTAACAATGAGAGTTTTGCTTGACAACGGTAAAATAATACGGGACAGTCCGTCGTGGTTTATTACTTACGTATTTCACTCGCACTTCTGTCAGGCACAAAGTCACAGAACACAGCCCTGGAAGTGGCTAGCAAGCAAGCAAGACAGACAGACCAGATGCACTGCCCAGCTAGGTTAGCAAGACAGACATACTAGATAGAGATGCACTGCAAGCTAGCACATCAACTTAACGTTACTGTTATTTGCTGACATCAAACTTGGAGAGGAGAGAACACAAGTTTACCTAATTGCTGTTCCCACAATTCACTCTCATTGTGTGTGTTTTTAACAAAAAATCTTTTCGTGACCAGGATAGTTCCGCGTCATCCTGTCATCTAAGTTGTGAACGTTGATACCCGCTTTCACACGAGGGGGAGGCGGGGCCCTTGCGTAATGTGCGGGGCCCTACGCAACTTGCGTAGTGAGCGTATAGGGCCGCCCGGCTCTGCCTGTAGGTTAAACTGATTAACACTAACACAAACAAGAACAGCAACAACGCAGTCTATGCAAAAATACAAGCAATAGTTAAGACGAGTTAAGTCACCTACGAAACCCTAAGCTTACAGTCAATTTAGAGATTAAATTGAGAATACGATTTAAAGCATAAATTGCGTCTTTTGTTTATATTCAATATTAGAAATTGCAGCGAGAAACTGCAGCTGTAGACACAAGATAATTTATGTTATGGTAGCAACGGAACGAAGCGGACTATACGTGTATTGCCATCATTGTTTTATTATACCAGTGTGTTTTCGCGCGTTTGCACAGAAACGCAAAATCTACCAATAAAATGGTTTAGCTATTTCTCACCATAATGACAGATTTAAAGACTAAACGAACTCACCCGATACTGTCTTCAAATCCATGCCAAACAAAAGTAATTATTCATCCTCTCAAAAAGCTTTTACTAACAAACTTTTGGTAGCCTCTTCCAGTGCTACCCCGACGTTCAGACCCTACCCTCACTGATAAAAACTCGACCCTACGGTGTCGGATTACTTCCGTCGCCATGGATGTCGCTTGCCGTAAAGAAGTTTACTCGATGTCGTAACACTTAGAATTTGGAGCTCCAGCTTTTCCGCACCCCACCTAATAAAAAAGTCCAAATGGCGGGCAAACAATATGGCGGACATAGGTGGTGCCAATGGCAAAGTTGTAGAGCACGTTCATAGGCATAGGTCGATGAAGTTTTGTGTTGATCTAACTTATGGTGTGGGAGTTATGGCCTTTTACGCAAAACCCTTTGTTATAGCGCCACCATTTGGCCGACATAGGTGATTTTTAGTGCCTGAGTAGTGGGGGGCCATAGGAACCCACCTGCCAAATTTGGTTGCTGTAGGCCTTATGGTTGCTGAGCCTCAGACACTTTTAGCGGAGAAAAATAAGAATAATAATAATAATAATCCTAACAAATACAATAGGGTTCCACCAGCTTCGCTGCTTGGACCCCTAATAATCCTAACAGATACAATAGGGTTCCACCAGCTTCGCTGCTTGGACCCCTAATAATAATAATAATAATAATTAAAGCCGCAAGCGGCGTTGGGAGGGGTCCAAGCATTGGCGCCATCGAGCCCCTATGGAGCGATTTTAAAATGGCTTTTTCCTCATGATCATATGCCTTCACCCAACATATCTACTGAATATCATGATGATTGTATAAAATGTTGATGACTTATGGCCAATTTTGTGCGAAGAGATGCTGTCGGATGACTTAGTTGCGTCGCCATGGATGTGTCCTGGCCGCTTCCCGTAAAGGCCTTTACTTTGTCGTAACACTTAGATGGGATGTAGTAACGCACATATGACCTGGCGTGTTTGTACAGCTGCAGCGCTTCCATGCTGTAACTAAAAAAGGCGTCACACTAGTGTTGTCACGGTACCGAAATTTCGACTTTGATACCGATACCAAGTTTAGTATCACGATAATTAATACTGAAACGATATTGATTCAATACCCGGTACCTAACGATACGGAAATTACCTTAATAGATGAGAAACGTAATGTCCACAAGGGTTGACCTCATTTTCAAATTCATGGTTTATTAACAACCTGGTTCATTAACAACCTTTAAGTTGAAGCCTCTTTAACATATTAATATGCATAGGCCTATAGTGTTACAACACTGAACAATAGAAAAATATGTTAAATATATTTAAAAAATTAAACAGTTGTAAAGTAAATAATCTTTAAAACAGGTCTTTCACATTTAAATAGATTTAAAAACAGCATATTTTAAGAACAATACAGCATCTATCTATAATAAAATATTTCCAAATTGGAACACCTATTGCTACTGAAGTGAACTGAGTCAAAGCTTGTGCTGTATCAAGGAGCTGAGTGCACAAGCGCAAGTCACCTCACTTGGCAACCTTAGTTGCTACTGCCTTCTAGCGAAGATTCTGACAAATTACACTTTTCATCCTCTCAATCAGTAATGGGGGAGACAATTTTCCCGGGCTTTTACAGCGTCGGAATATTCTAATACCGAACCGTTTCTTTTTTTTTCTTTTTTTTTTAAGTACCGAGAAAGTGCTGAAGTTTTGGTATACCGTGCAACACTACGTCAGACGCATATTACAATCCATTGCTCAGCTTAGCAGAGAATGCACATTTCAGAGCGCTACAGAGACAGGCAGAATAATAACACATGAATGCATATTTCAAATAATACATACGACATTGATTTTAAAAAACGGAAAAAAGACGTAATATCAACTCGCGATCTGCGTGCTGCGCACAAAGTAGCCTACCGTTTTATTTATTTAGACATTGGCAGATAAGAAAAATTTCGGTTATGCTGACCTATAAAACGCTATTCCAAAAGCAAAATCAGACATGTTATACATCGTTAGAAAGCGTATACTCTCACCTACTGAATAAATGAATTGTCAATCAAGCCAAATTGTACTAAAAAGGGCGACAACGCCGTAAGCAACAGGTGTGGTATTACGCACAGCTATTATTGAAGATAGCCGACCCAGGCGTGACAGATGCGCATATATTTCGCAAACGGATTATCCAAGACAATATATGACCACTCATTCGCAAAAGGGACATCTCTACGCGTAAAACCAATGGTAAGATTGTATATTTATTCAATGTTTAGTCCCAGATATTGACTGTGGAATGACATGGTATAATTTAAAAAATAAAAATTTGTCTCGTTTATTTCGTAATTCAGTGAGCAGCGTTTTCACCGCTGTATTGGCATATTTTAGGGCTAATGTCGGGTTTATCTTGTTGCTACTGAATATCACATTACATTACATTACAGGCATTTGACAGACGCTCTTATCCAGAGCGACGGACAACGAAGTGTACAACCATAACCAGGAACAAGTGTGTCGAAAACCCTAGAGGGCAGTAGCCTACCGTTCTAAGTGCAGGGAACAACCGCATAGTTCAACTTGGACCATGTAGGTTAAACTGATTAACACTAACACAAACAAGAACAGCAACAACGCAGTCTATGCAAAAATACAAGCAATAGTTAAGACGAGTGCATTAACTAAGTCACCTACGAAACAGCTAACTAGTTACAACCCTAACCTTACAATAAATTCAGAGATTAAATTGAGAATACGATTTCTCTCAGCATAATGACGGATTTAAAGAGTAAATGAACTCACCCGTTATTGTCTTCAAATGGATCCATGTCAAAGAAAAGTAATGATTCATCCTCTTAAAGCTTTACCGTAGCGTATTATTTATTTAGACATTGGCAGAGTACAGTATAAATTGCGTCTTTTGTGAATATACAATGTTAGAAATTGCAGCGAGAAACTGCAGCTGTAGACACAAGATAGTCTGTTATCTTATGGTAGCAACGGAACGAAGCGGGCTATATATATATATGGCTACCGTCATTGTTTCATTATACCAGCGTGTTTTCGCGCGTTTGCACAGAAACTCAGAACCTATCAATAAAATGGTTTAGCTATTTCTCAGCATAATGGCAGATTCAAAGACTAAACGAACTCACCCGATACTGTCTTCAAATAATGTATGGCACACTCTTCCACTGCTTCCCCGACGTTCAGACCATCCCCTCACTGATAAAAACTAGACACTACGGTGTCGGATTACTTGCGTCGCCATGGATGTCGCTTGCCGTAAAGAAGTTTACTAGATGTCGTAATCGTTTAGATTTGGAGCCACAGCTCTTCCGCACCCCACCTAATAAAAAAGTCCAAATGGCGGGAAAAAAATATGGCGGACATACGTGGTCCCAATGGCAAAGTTGTAGAGCACATTTACATGCATCGGTCGATGAAGTTTTGTGTTGATCTGACTTACGGTGTGGGAGTTATGACCTTTTAAAGTATGACCCTTTGTTATAGCGCCACCATCTGGCCGACATAGGTGATTTTTAGTGCCTGAGTAGTGGGGGGGCATAGGAACCCACCTACCAAATTTGGTTACTCTAGGACTTATGGTTGCTGAGCCTCAGACATTTAAGTGGAGAAAGCTTCCACGCCCCAACGAAAATGTCAAAATGGCGGGTAAACAATATGGCGGACATAGGTGGTGCCAATGGCGAAGTTGTAGAGCACGTTCAGATGCATAGGTCGATGAAGTTTTGTGTTGATCTAACTCATGGTGTGGGAGTTACGGCCTGTTACGCAAAACCCTTTGTTACAGCGCCACCATCTGGCCGACATAGGTGATTTTTAGTGCCTGAGTAGTGGGGGGCCATAGGAACCCACCTGCCAAATTTGGTTGCTCTAGGACTTATGGTTGCTGAGCCTCAGACTCTTTTGTTTATATTCAAGAGTAATTGCAGGGAGAAACTGCAGCTGTAGACACAAGACAGTTTGTTATATGGTAGCAACGGAATGAAGCGGACTACATATATAGGCTATATTTACCGTCATTGTTTTATTATACCAGCGTGCTTTCGCGCGTTTGCAGAGAAACTCAATTACTATCAATAAAAATGGTTTAGCTATTTCTCAGCATAATGACGAAAATAATTTTCAACCGTCCACCTCGTTTTAGCAACGTTCCAACACTGTCGTCGTCACTGTTCCATGGGTCACAAAAACTATTACACTAACGCTTGCATTGCAGTGTGAAATATCCGCATTATATAATGCCACTAACCTATTTAAAGACACTCAATTTAAAAAATAACGTATATAACCGAAATATTTTGAGCAGTAATACTTACATAGCAACATGACATTTTATCTGTGTTTAGTAGTATAGAGACAGAAAATCAATGACAGTCCTATCCGCTTCTGTTTTGCGTCAGAAAACGATGTCAGATAGGTCTATCAGCAAAGAAATGGCTTAGCTGTGCCCCGAAGTCCTCAATAATAATAGTACTCTCCAAGAAATTATGAAAATCGTTGACAACGTTTCGTTAGGTGCATCGTCTTTAATGCTACGCCACAGTGAATGCGCAAATGAATGCGAGAAGAAAATATTCCGTTACGCTGAACTATAAAACGCTATTCCAAATGCAAAATCAGACATGTTATACATCGTTAGAAAGCTTATACTCTCATCTACTGAATAAATGAACTGTCAATCAAGCCAAATTGTACTAAAAACGGCGACAACGCCGTAAGCAACAGGAATCACAAACGGATTGTCCAAGACAATATATGACCACTCAGTCGCAAAAGGGACATCTCTACGCGTAAAACCAATGATAAAATTGTATATTTATTCAATGTTTAGTCCCAGATATTGACTGTAATATGAGATGGTATAATTTTAAAAAAACTTTGTCTCGTTTATTTCGTTATTCAGTAAGCAGCGTTTTCACTGCTGTATTGGCATATTTTAGGGCAAATGTCGGGTTTATCTTGTTGTTACGGATTATTAGCCTACATTACATTACAGGCATTTGGCAGACGCTCATACCCAGAGCGACGTACAACAAAGTGTCTAACCATAGCAAGGAAACAAGTGTGTTGAAAACCCTAGAGGGCAGTATCCTACCGTTCCAAGTGCTCCAAGACCGTCCCCTCACTGATAAAAAAACTAACCCTACGGTGTCGGATTACTTGCGTCGCCATGGATGTCGCTTGCCGTAAAGAAGTTTACTAGATGTCGTAATCGTTTAGATTTGGAGCCACAGCTCTTCCGCACCCCACCTAATAAAAAAGTCCAAATGGCAGGAAAACAATATGGCGGACATATGTAGCCCCAATAGCAAAGTTGTAGAGCACATTCACATGCGTCGGTCTATGAAGTTTTGTGTTGATCTGACTTACGGTGTGGGAGTTATGACCTTTTAGGCAAAACCCTTTGTTATAGCGCCACCATCTGGCCGACATAGGTGATTTTTAGTGCCTGAGTAGTGGGGGGCCATAGGAACCCACCTGCCAAATTTGGTTGCTCTAGGACTTATGGTTGCTGAGCCTCAGACATTTTAGCGGAGAAAACTTCCACGCCCCAACTAAAAAGTCTAAATGGCGGGCAAACAATATGGCGGACATAGGTGGTCCCAATGAAAAAGTTGTAGAGCACGTTCAGATGCATAGGTTGATGAAGTTTTGTGTTGTTCTAACCTATGGCCTTTTACGCAAAACCCTTTGTTATAGCGCCACCATCTGGCCGACATAGGTGATTTTTAGTGCCTGAGTAGTGGGGGGCCATAGGAACCCACCTGCCAAATTTGGTTGCTGTAGTACTTATGGTTGCTGAGCCTCAGACACTTTTAGCGGAGAAAAATAATAATAATTAAAGCCGCAAGCGGCGTTGGGAGGGGTCCAAGCATTGGCACCATCGCGCCCCCTATGGAGCGATGTTAAAATGGCTTTGTCCTCATGATCATATGCCTTCATCCAACATATCTACTGAATATCATGATAAGCAATGGATTGGAATATGTGTCTGACGTAGTAAAATATTGATGACTTATGGCCAATTTTTGCTAAGAGACGCTGGCGGATGACTTAGTTGCGTCGCCATGGATGTGTCCTGGCCGCTTCCCGTAAAAGTCTTTACTATGTTGTAACACTTAGATGGCATGTCGTAACACTTAGATGGCCCGGTGTGTGTGTACAGCTGCAGCGCTTCCATGCCACAACTAAAAAAGGCGTCACACTAGTGTTGTCACGATACCAAAATTTTGACTTTGATACCGATGCCAGGTTTAGTATCATGATAATTGATACTGAAACAATACTGATTCAATACTCGGTACCTAACGATACTGAAATTACCTTAATTGATCAGAAACGTAATGTCCACAAGGGATGACCTCATTTTCAAATTCACGGTTTATTAAAAACCTGGTTTATTAACAACCTTTAAGTTGAAGCCTGTTCAGCATATCGATAAGCATAGGCCTATAGTGTTACAACACTAAACCATAGAAAACTATATTAAATATATTTCAGAAATTAAACAATTGCAAAGTAAATAATATTTAAACAGGTCTTTCACTTTTAAATAAATCTAAAAACAGCATATTTCAATAACAATACAGCATCTTCCTATAATCAAATATTTACAAATTAGAACACCTATTGCTACTGAAGTCAACTGAGTCTAAGCTTGCGCTGTATCAACCACGAAGAATGCACAAGGGCAAGTCACCTCACTTGGCAACCTTAGTTGCTACTGCCTTCTAGCGAAGATTCTGACAAATTACACTTTTCATCCTCTCAATCAGTAATGCGGGAGACAATTTTCCCTGGCTTTTACATTTGACTCAAAACTACCGAACGTCGGAATATTCTAATACCGAACTTTTTTTTTTTTTTTTTTTTAAGTACCGAGAAAGTGCTGAAGTTTTGGTATACCGTGCAACACTACGTCAGACACATATTCCAATCCATTGCTCAGCTTAGCAGAGAATGCACATTTCAGAGCGCCACAGAGACAGATAGAATAATAACACATGAATGCACATTTCAAATAATAAATACGACTTTGAGAAAAAACGGAAAAAAAGACGTAATATCAACTCGCGATCTGCGTGCTGCTCGCAAAGTAGCCTACCGTTTTATTTATTTAGACATTGGCAGATAAGAAAAAATTTGGTTACGCTGACCTATAAAACGCTATTCCAAAAGCAAAATCAGACATGTTATACATCGTTAGAAAGCTTATACTCTCACCTCCTGAATAAATGAATTGTCAATCAAGCCAAATTGTACTAAAAAGGGCGACAACGCCGTAAGCAACAGGTGTGGTATTACGCACAGCTATTATTGAAGATAGCCGACCCAAGCGTGACAGATGCGCGTATATTTCGCAAACGGATTGTCCAAGACAATATATGACCACTCATTCGCAAAAGGGACATCTCTACGCGTAAAACCAATGGTAAGATTGTATATTTATTCAATGTTTAGTCCAAGATATTGACTGTAGAATGACATGGTATATATATTTTTAAAAAGTTAGTCTAGCTTATTTCGTTATTCAGCGTTTTCACTGCTGTATTGGCATATTTTAGGGCTAATGTCGAGTCTATCTTGTTGCTACGGAATATTGCATTACATTACATTACAAGCATTTGGCAGACGCTCTTATCCAGAGCGACGTAGGCTACAACAAAATGTAAAACCATAACCAGGAACAAGTGTGTCGAAAACCCTAGAGGGCAGTAGCCTACCGTTCTAAGTGCAGGGAACAACCGCATAGTTCAACTTGGACCCTGTAGGTTAAACTGATTAACACCAACACAAACAAGAACAGCAACAACGCAGTCTATGCAAAAATACAAGCAATAGTTAAGTCACCTACGAAACAACTACCTAGTTACAACCCTAAGCTTACAGTCAATTTAGAGATTAAATTGAGAGTACGATTTATCTCAACATAATGACGGATTTAAAGACTAAACGAACTCACCCGATATTGTCTCCAAATGGATCCATGCCAAAGAAAAGTAATGATTCATCCTCTCAGATAGCTTTTACTAACAAACTTTTAGTAGCAAAAAATCAAATACCAACTCGCCATCGATGCTACCTATGCGCAGAGTACCGTGTTATTTATTCAGACACTGGCAACTACAGCATAAATTGCGTCTTTTGTTTATATTCAATATTAGTAATTGCAGCGAGAAACAGCAGCTGTAGACACAAGATAGTTTATATTATGGTAGCAACGGAACGAAGCGGACTACATATGTATTACTGTCATTGTTTAATTATACCAGCGTGTTTTCGCGTGTTTACACGAAACTCAAATACTATCAATAAAATGGTTTAGCTATTTCTCAGCATAATGACAGATTCAAAGACTAAACGAACTCACCAGATATTGTCTTCAAATGGATGCATGCTCAAGAAAAGTAATTATTCATCCTCTGAAAAAGCTTTAACTAACAAACTTTTGGTAGCCTCTTCCAGTGCTTCCCCGACGTTCAGACCCTACCCTCACTGATAAAAACTAGACCCTACGGTGTAGGATTACTTGCGTCGCCATGGATGTCGCTTGCCGTAAAGAAGTTTACTAGATGTCGTAACACTTAGAATTTGGAGGTACAGCGCTACCGCACCCCACCTAATAAAAAAGTCCAAATGGCGGGCAACCCATATGGCGGACATAGGTGGTCCCAAAAGCAAAGTTGTAGAGCACATTTAGATGCATCGGTCGATGAAGTTTTGTGTTGATCGGACTTATGGTGTGGCAGTTATAGCCTTTAAATGTATGATCCTTTGTTATAGCGCCACCATCTGGGCGACATAGGTGATTTTTCGTGGCTGAGTAGTGGGGGGCCATAGGAAACCACCTACCAAAGTTGGTTGGTCTCCAACTTATGGTTGCTGAGCCTCAGACATTTTAGCGGAGAAAACTGCCACGCCCCAACGAAAAAGTCTAAATGGCGGGCAAACAATATGGCGGACATAGGTGGTGCCAATGGCAAAGTTGTAGAGCACCTTCAGATGCATCGGCCGATGAAGTTTTGTGTTGATCTAACTTATGGTGTGGGAGTTATGGCCTTTTACGCAAAACCCTTTGTTATAGCGCCACCATCTGGCCGACATAGGTGATTTTTAGTGCCTGAGTAGTGGGGGGCCATAGGAACCCACCTGCCAAATTTGGTTGCTCTAGGACTTATGGTTCCTGAGCCTCAGACACTTTTAGCGGAGAAAAATAATAATAAGAATAATAATAATAATTAAAGCCGCAAGCGGCGTTGGGAGGGGTCCAAGCATTGGCACCATCGCGCCACCTATGGAGCGATTTGGAAATGTCTTTTTTCTCATGATCATATGCCTTCACCCAACATATCTACTGAATATCATGATGATTGCATGAAATGTTGATGAGTTATGGCCAATTTTGTGCAAAGAGACGCTGTCGGATGACTTAGTTGCGTCGCCATGGATGTGTCCTGGCTGCTTCCCGTAAAGGTCTTTACTATGTTGTAACACTTAGATGGCATGTCGTAACACATATATGGTCTGGCGTGTATGTACAGCTTCAGCGCTTCCATGCCGCAACTGAAAAAGGTATCACACTAGCGTTGTCTTGATACCAAAAATTTGACTTTGATACCGATAGGTTTAGTATCACAATAATTGATACTGAAACGATACTGATTCAATACTCGGTACCTAACAATACAGAAAATACCTTAATAGATCAGAAAAAATAATGACCACAAGGGTTGACCTCATTTTCGAATTCACGGTGCATTAAAAACCTGGTTTATTAACAACCTTTAAGTTGAAGCCTGTTCAACATATCAATAAGCATAGGCCAATAGTGTTACAACACAAAACCATAGAAAACTATATTAAATATACTTCAGAAATTAAGCAGTTGTAAAGTAAATTATCTTTAAACAGATCTTTCACTTTAAAAGAGATCTAAAAACAGCATATTTCAATAACAATACAGCATCTTCCTATAATACAATATTTACAGATTAGACCAGCTATTGCTACTGAAGTGAACTGAGTCCAAGCTTACGCTGTACCAACGAGTAGTGCACAAGCGCGCGTCACCTCACTTACCAACCTTAGTTGCTACTGTCATCTAGCGAAGATTCTGACAAATTACACTTTTCATCCTCTCGATCAGTAATGCGGGAGACACATTTCCCTGGCTTTTACATTTGACGCAAAACTACGGAACGTCGGAAAATTCTAATACCGAACCGTTTATTTTTATTTTTATTTTTTTTTAAGTACCGAAAAGGTGCTGAAGTTTCTGTATACCGTGCAACATTACGTCAGACACATACCTATTCCAATCCATTGCTCAGCTTAGCAGAGAATGCACATTTCAGAGCGCCTCAGAGACAGATAGAATAATAACACATGAATACACATTTCAAATAATAATTACGACACTGAGAAAAAATGAAACAAAAGAGGAGATATCAAGTCGCGACCTACGCGCAGAGCAGCCTACCGTTTTATTTATTTAGACATTGGCAGATCAGAAAATTTTCGGTTACGCTGACCTATAAAACATTATTCCAAAAGCAAAACCTACATCGTTAGAAAGCTTATACTCTCACCTACAGAATAAATGAATTGTCAATCAAGCCAAATTGCACTAAAAAGGGCGACAACGCCGTAAGCAACAGGTGTGGTATTACGCACAGCTATTATTGAAGATAGCCGACCCAGGCGTCGCAGATGCGCGTATATTTCGCAAACGGATTGTCCAAGACAACATATAACCACTCATTCGCAAAAGGGACATCTCTACGCGTAAAACCAATGGTACGATTGTATATGTATCCAATGTTTAGTCCCAGATAGTGACTGTAGAATGACATGGAATAATTAAAAAAAAAACGTTGTCTCGTTTATTTCGTTCTTCAGTGAGCAGAGTTTTCACTGCTGTATTGGCATATTTTAAGGCTAATGTCTGGTTTATCTTGTTGCTACGGAATGTTACATTACATCTTAAATTACAGGCATTTGGCAGACGCTCTTATCCAGAGCGACGTACAACAAAGTGTATAACCATAATCAGGAAAAATTGTGGCGAAAACCCTAGAGGGCAGTAGCCTACCGTTCCAAGTGCAGGGAACAACCGCATAGTTCAACTTGGACCCTGTAGGTTAAACTGGTTAACAGTAACACAAACAAGAACAGCAACAACGCAGTCTATGCAGAAATGCAAGCAATAGTTAAGACGAGTGCATTAACTAAGTCACCTACGAAACATCTAACTAGTTACAACCCAAATCTTACAGTCAATGTGGAGATTAAATTGAGAATACGATTTCTCTCAGCATAATGACGGATTTAAAGAGTAAACGAACTCACCTGATATTGTCTTCAAATGGATCCATGCCAAAGAAAAGTAATGATTCACCCTCTCAAAGCTTTTACTAACAAACTTGTAGTAGCAAAAAATATCAACTCGCCATCCATGATAACTGCTTCATACGCTCAGAGTACCGTATTATTTATGTAGACATTGGTAGAGTACAGCATAAATTGCGTCTTTTGTTTATATTCAATATTAGCAATTGCAGCGAGAAACTGCAGCTGTAGACACAAGATAGTCTGTTATGTTATGGTAGCAACGGAATGAAGCGGACTACATATGTAGGCTATATTTACCGTCATTGTTTTATTATACCAGTGTGTTTTCGCGCGTTTCCAGAGAAACTCAATTACTATCAATAAAAATGGTTTAGCTATTTCTCAGCATAATGACGGATGGGGATGGGATGAAAATAATTTTCAACCGTCCACCACGTTTTAGCAACGTTCCAACACTGTCGTCATCACTGTTCCATGGGTCACAAAAACTATTACACTGACGCTTACATTGCAGTGTCAAATATCCACATTATATAATACCGCTAACCTATTTAAAGACACTCAATTTCAAAAATAACGTATGTAACCGAAATATTTTGAGCAGTAATACTTACATAGCAACATGACATTTTATCTGTGTTTAGTAGTATAGAGACAGAAAATCAATGACAAAGTCCTATCCGCTTCTGTTTTGCGTCAGAAAACGATGTCAGATAGGTCTATCAGCAAAGAAATGGCTTAGCTATGCCCCGAAGTCCTCAATAATAATAGCACTCTCCAAGAAATTATGAAAATCGTTGACAACGTTTCGTTAGGTGCATCGTCTTTAATGCTACGCCACAGTGAATGCGATAAGAAAATATTACATTACGCTGAACTATAAAACGCTATTCCAAATGCAAAATCAGACATGTTATACATCGTTAGAAAGCTTATACTCTCATCTACTGAATAAATTAACTGTCAATCAAGCCAAATTGTACTAAAAACGGCGACAACGCCGTAAGCAACAGGAATCACAAACGGATTGTCCAAGACAATGTATGACCACTCAGTCGCAAAAGGGACATCTCTACGCGTAAAACCAATGGTAAGATTGTATATTTATTCAATGTTTAGTCCCAGATATTGACTGTAATATGAGATGGTATAATTAAAAAAAACTTTGTCTCGTTTATTTCGTTATTCAGTAAGCAGCATTTTCACTGCTGTATTGGCATATTTTAGGGCAAATGTCGGGTTTATCTTGTTGTTACGGAATATTAGCCTACATTACATTACAGGCATTTGGCAGACGCTCATATCCAGAGCGACGTACAACAAAGTGTCTAACCATAACCAGGAACAAGTGTGTCGAAAACCCTAGAGGGCAGTATCCTACCGTTCCAAGTGCCCCAAGACCGTCCCCTCACTGATAAAAAACTAACCTTACGGTGTCGGATTACTTGCGTCGCCATGGATGTCGCTTGCCGTAAAGAAGTTTACTCGATGTCGTAACACTTAGAATTTGGAGCTCCAGCTTTTCCGCACCCCACCTAATAAAAAAGTCCAAGTGGCGGGCAAACCATATGGCGGACATAGGTAGTCCCAAAAGCAAAGTTGTAGAGCACATTCAGATGCATCGGTCGATGAAGTTTTGTGTTGATCGGACTTATAGTGTGACAGTTATAGCCTGTAAAAGAGTGATCCTTTGTTATAGCGCCACCATCTGGGCGACATAGGAGATTTTTCGTGCGTGAGTAGTGGGGGGCCATAGGAACCCACCTAGCAAAGTTGGTTGGTCTACAACTTATGGTTGCTGAGCCTCAGACATTTTAGCGGAGAAAACTGCCACGCCCCAACGAAAAAGTCTAAATGGCGGGTAAACAATATGGCGGACATAGGTGGTGCCAATGGCAAAGTTGTAGAGCACGTTCAGAGGCATAGGTCGATGAAGTTTTGTGTTGATCTAAGTTATGGTGTGGGAGTTATGGCCTTTTACGCAAAACCCTTTGTTATAGCGCCACCATTTGGCCGACATAGGTGATTTTTAGTGCCTGAGTAGTGGGGGGCCATAGGAACCCATCTGCCAAATTTGGTTGCTGTAGGAGCTATGGTTGCTGAGCCTCAGACACTTTTAGCGGAGAAAAATAAGAATAATAATAATTAAAGCCGCAAGCGGCATTGGGAGGGGTCCAAGCATTGGCACCATCGCGCCCCCTACGGAGCGATTTTAAAATGGCTTTTTCCTCATGATCATATACATTCACCCAACATATCTACTGAATATCATGATGAACAATGGATCGGAATACGTCTCTGACATAGTAAAATATTGATGACTGATGGCCAAATTTATGCTAAAACATGCTGGCGGATGACTTAGTTGCGTTGGCATCGGATGTGTCCTGGCCGCTTCTCGTAAAGGTCTTTACTATGTTGTAACACTTAGATTAGATGGCATGTTGTAACACTTAGATGGCCCGGTGTCTGTGTACAGCTGCAGCGCTTCCATGCCGCAACTAAAAAAGGCGTCACACTAGTGTTGTCACGATAGCAAAATTTTGACTTTGATAACGATACCAAGCTTAGTATCATGATAATTGATACTGAAACAATACTGATTCAATACTCGGTACCTAACGATACTGAAATTACCTTAATTGATCAGAAACGCAATGTCCACAAAGGTTGACCTCATTTTCGAATTCACGGTTTATTAAAAGCCTGGTTTATTAACATCCTTTAAGTTGAAGCCTGTTCAACATATCAATAAGCATAGGCCTATAGTGTTACAACACTAAACCATAGAAAACTATATGAAATATATTTCAAAAATTAAACAATTGCAAAGTAAATTATCTTTAAACAGGTCTTTCACTTTTAAATAAATCTAAAAACAGCATATTTCAATAACAATACAGCATCTTCCTATAATATAATATTTACAAATTAGAATACCTATTGCTACTGAAGTCAACTGAGTGTAAGCTTGCGCTGTATCAACCACAAAGAATGCACAAGCGCAGGTCACCTCATTTGCCAACCTTAGTTGCTACTCCCGTCTAGCGAAGATTCTGACAAATTGCACTTTTCATGCTCTAAATCAGTAATGCGGGAGACAATTTCCCCTGGCTTTTACATTTGACTCAAAACTACCGAACGTCAGAGTATTCTAATAGCGAACCGTTTATTTATCTTTTTTTTTTTAAGTAGCGGGAAAGTGCTGAAGTTTTGGAATACCGTGCAACACTACGTCAGACACATATTCCAATCCATTGCTCAGCTTAGCAGAGAATGGACATTTCAGAGCGCCACAGAGACAGATAGAATAATAACACATAAATACACATTTCAAATAATAAATGCGACATTAAGAAAAAACGAAACAAAAGACGAGATATCAAGTCGCGACCTACGAGCAGAACAGCCTACCGTTTTATTTATGTAGACACTGGAATATAAGAAAATTTTCGGTTACGCTGACCTATAAAACGCTATTCCAAAAGCAAAAACAGACATGTTATACATCGTCAGAAAGCTTATACTCTCACCTACTGAATAAATTAATTGTCAGTCAAGTCAAATTGCACTACAAAGGGCGACAACGCCGTAAGCAACAGGTGTGGTATTATGCACAGCTATTTTTGAAGATAGCCCAGGCGTGACAAATGCGCGTAGCCTTTAATTCTCAGACGGATTGTCCAAGACAATATATGACCACTCAGTCGCAAAAGGGACAACTCTACGCGTAAAACCAGTGGTAAGATTGTAAATTTATTCAATGTTTAGTCCCAGATATTGAATGTAGAATGACATGGCATAATTTTAAAAAACTTTGTCTCGTTTATTTCCTTATTCAGTGAGCAGCGATTTCACTGCTATATTGGCATATTTTAGGGCTAACGTCGGGTTTATCTTGTTGCTACGGAATATTGCATTACATTCCATTACAATACAGGCATTTGGCAGACGCTCCTATCCAGAGTGACGTACAACAAAGTGTATAACCATAACCAGGAACAAGTGTGTCGAAAACCCTAGAGAGAAATACCGTTCCAAGTGCAGGGAACAACCGCATAGTTCAACTTGGACCCTGTAGGTTAAACTGATTAACACTAACACAAACAAGAACAGCAACAACGCAGTCCATGCAAAAATACAAGCAATAGTCAAGACGAGTGCATTAACTAAGTCACCAACGAAACAGCTAACTAGTTACAACCCTAAGCTTACAGTCAATTTAGAGATTAAATTGAGAAAACAATTTCTCTCAGCATAATGACGGATTTAAAGACTAATCGAACTCACCCGATATTGTCTTCAAATGGACCGTATTATTTATTTAGACATTGGCAGACTACAGCATAAATTGCGTCTTTTGTTTATATTCAATATTAGAAATTGCAGCGAGAAACTGCAGCTGTAGACACAAGATAGTTTGTTATGTTATGGTAGCAACGGCACGAAGCGGACTATATGCATTACCGTCATTGTTTCATTGGACCAGCGTGTTTTCGCGCGTTTGCACAGAAACTCAGAACCTATCAATAAAATGGTTTAGCTATTTCTCAGCATGATGACAGATTCAAAGACTAAACGAACTCACCCGATACTGTCTTCAAATAATGTCTGGCACTGTCTTCCACTGCTTCCCCGACGTTCAGACCGTCCCCTCACTGATAAAAAGTAGACCCTACGGTGTCGGATTACTTGCGTCGCCATGGATGTCGCTTGCCGTAAAGAAGTTTACTAGATGTCGTAACCGTTTACATTTGGAGATCCAGCTCTTCCGCACCCCACCTAATAAAAACGGCCAAATGGCGGGCAAACCATATGGCGGACATAGGTGGTCCCAATAGTAAAGTTGTAGAGCACATTCAGATGCATCGGTCGATGAAGTTTTGTGTTGATCGGACTTACGGTGTGGCAGTTATAGCCTTTAAAAGTACGACCCTTTGTTATAGCGCCACCATCTGGTAGACATAGGTGATTTTTCGTGCCTGAGTAGTGGGGGGCCATAGGAACCCATCTACCAAATTTGGTTGGTCTACAACTTATGGTTGCTGAGCTTCAGACATTTTAGTGGAGAAAACTTCCACGCCCCAACTAAAAAGTCTAAATGGCGGGCAAACAATATGGCGGACACAGGTGGTGCCA
Organism: Anguilla pacifica; assembly: GCA_039654925.1. Taxonomy (NCBI): domain Eukaryota; kingdom Metazoa; phylum Chordata; class Actinopteri; order Anguilliformes; family Anguillidae; genus Anguilla; species Anguilla pacifica. Next base: position 30,007,001 of record CM077290.1, on the reverse strand, counting down.
AAGGCAAAGTTGTAGAGCACGTTCAGATGCATAGGTTGATGAAGTTTTGTGTTGATCTAACTTATGGTGTGAGAGTTATGGCCTTTTACGCAAAACCCTTTGTTATAGCGCCACCATCTGGCCGACATAGGTGATTTTTAGTGCCTGAGTAGTGGGGGGCCATAGGAACCCACCTGCCGAATTTGGTTGCTCTAGTACTTATGGTTGCTGAGCCTCAGACACTTTTAGCGGAGAAAAATAATAATAATTAAAGCCGCAAGCGGCGTTGGGAGGGGTCCAAGCATTGGCACCATCGCGCCCCCTATGGAGCGATTTTAAAATGGCTTTGTCCTCATGATCATATGCCTTCACCCAACATATCTACTGAATATCATGATGATCGTATGAAATATTGATGACTTATGGCCAATTTTGTGCTAAGAGACGCTGTCGGATGACTTAGTTACGTCGCCATGGATATGTCCTGGCCGCTTCCTGTCAAGGCCTTTACTATGTCGTAACACTTAGATGGTCCGGCGTGTATGCACAGCTGCGCCGCAACTAAAAAAGGCGTCACACTAGTGTTGTCACGATACCAACATTTTGACTTTGATACTGATACCAGGTTTAGTATTACGATACGCAAAACTGAAATGATACTTGAAACTTAAACGATGCTAATTCGATACTCGGTACCGAACGATACTGAAATTATTTTAATAGATGAGAAACGTAATGTCCACAAGGGTTGACCTCATTTTCAAATTCATGGTTTATTAACAACCTGGTTCATTAACAACCTTTAAGTTGAAGCCTCTTCAACATATTAATATGCATAGGCCTATAGTGTTACAACAGTGAACAATAGAAAAATATGTTAAATATATTTCAAAAATTAAACAGTTGTAAAGAAAATAATCTTTAAAACAGGTCTTTCACCTTTAAATAGATTTTAAAAAAGCATATTTTAATAACAATACAGCATCTATCTATAATAAAATATTTCCAAATTGGAACACCTATTGCTACTGAAGTGAACTAAGTCAAAGCTTGCGCTGTATCAAGGAGCTGAGTGCACAAGCGCAAGTCACCTCACTTGGCAACCTTAGTTGCTACTGCCTTCTAGCGAAGATTCTGACAAATTACACTTTTCATTCTCTAAATCAGTAATGCGGGAGACAATTGTCCCTGGCTTTTACATTTGACTCAAAACTAACGAACGTCGGAATATTCTAATACCGAACCGTTTCTTTTTTTTTTCTTTTTTTTTTTTTAAGTACCGAGAAAGTGCTGAAGTTTTGGTATACCGTGCAACACTACGTCAGACACATATTCCAATCCAATGCTCAGCTTAGCAGAGAATGCACATTTCAGAGCGCCTCAGAGACAGGTAGAATAATAACACATAAATACACATTTCAAATAATAAATACGACATTGAGGAAAAACGAAATAAAAGACGAGATATCAAGTCGCGACCTACGCGCAGAGCAGCCTACCGTTTTATTTATGTAGACACTGGCATATAAGAACATTTTCGGTTACGCTGACCTATAAAACGCTATTCCAAAAGCAAAAACAGACATGTTATACATCGGTAGAAAGCTTATACTCTCACCTACTGAATAAACGAATAGTCAATCAAGCCAAATTGCACTAAAAAGGGCGACAACGCCGTAAGCAACAGGTGTGGTATTACGCACAGCTATTTTTGAAGATAGCCCAGGCGTCTATATTTCTCAAACGGATTGTCCAAGACAATATATGACCACTCATTCGCAAAAGGGACAACTCTACGCGTAAAACCAGAGGTAAGATTGTATATTTATTCAATGTTTAGTCCCAGATATTGAATGTAGAATGACATGGCATAATTTTAAAATAATAACACGTAAATGCACATTTCAAATAATAAATACGACATTGAGAAAAAACGGAAATAAAAGACGTAATATCAACTCGCGAATGCGTGCTGCGTCCAAAGGAGCCTACCGTTTTATTTATTTAGACATTGGCAGATAAGAAAAATTTTGGTTACGCTGACCTATAAAACGCTATTCCAAAAGCAAAATCAGACATGTTATACATCGTTAGAAAGCTTATACTCTCACCTACTGAATAAATGAATTGTCAATCAAGCAAAATTTCACTAAAAAGGGCGACAACGCCGTAAGCAACAGGTGTGGTATTACGCACAGCTATTATTGAAGATAGCAGACCCAGGCGTGACAGATGCGCGTATATTTCGCAAACGGATTGTCCAAGACAATATATGACCACTCATTCGCAAAAGGGACATCTCTACGCGTAAAACCAATGGTAAGACTGTATATTTATTCAATGTTTAGTCCCAGATATTGACTGTAGAACGACATGGTATAATTTTTAAAAAAGTTAGTATCGATTATTTAGTTATTCCGTGAGCAGCGTTTTCACTGCTGTATTGGCATATTTTAGGGCTAATGTCGGGTTTATCTTGTTGCTACGGAATATTGCATTATATTACATTACAGGCATTTGGCAGACGCTTCTATCCAGAGCACCGTACAACAAAGTGTTTAACCATAAGCAGGAACAAGTGTGTCAAAAACCCTAGAGGGCAGTAGCCTACCGTTCCGAGTGCAGGGAACAACCGCATAGTGCAACGTGGACCCTGTAGGTTAAACTGATTAACACTAACACAAACAAGAACAGCAACAACGCAGTCTATGCAAAAATACAAGCAATAGTTAAGACGAGTTAAGTCACCTACGAAACAACTACCTAGTTACAACCCTAAGCTTACAGTCGATTTAGAGATTAAATTGAGAATACGATTTACAGCATGAATTGCGTCTTTTGTTTATATTCAATATTAGTAATTGCAGCGAGAAACTGCAGCTGTCGGTCGTTATGTTATGGTAGCAACGGAACGAAGCGGACTATATATGTATTAGGCTGCCGTCATTGTTTCATTATACCAGCGTGTTTTCGCGCGTTTGCACAGAAACTCAGAACCTATCAATAAAATGGTTTAGCTATTTCTCAGCATGATGACAGATTCAAAGACTAAACGAACTCACCCGATACTGTCTTCAAATAATGTCTGGCACTGTCTTCCACTGCTTCCCCGACGTTCAGACCGTCCCCTCACTGATAAAAAGTAGACCCTACGGTGTCGGATTACTTGCGTCGCCATGGATGTCGCTTGCCGTAAAGAAGTTTACTAGATGTCGTAACCGTTTACATTTGGAGATCCAGCTCTTCCGCACCCCACCTAATAAAAACGGCCAAATGGCGGGCAAACCATATGGCGGACATAGGTGGTCCCAATAGTAAAGTTGTAGAGCACATTCAGATGCATCGGTCGATGAAGTTTTGTGTTGATCGGACTTACGGTGTGGCAGTTATAGCCTTTAAAAGTACGACCCTTTGTTATAGCGCCACCATCTGGTAGACATAGGTGATTTTTCGTGCCTGAGTAGTGGGGGGCCATAGGAACCCATCTACCAAATTTGGTTGGTCTACAACTTATGGTTGCTGAGCCTCAGACATTTTAGCAGAGAATACTACCACGCCCCAACTAAAAAGTATAAATGGCGGGCAAACAATATGGCGGACATGGGTGGTGCCAATGGCAAAGTTGTAGAGCACGTTCAGATGCATAGGTCGATGAAGTTTTGTGTTGATTTAACTTATGGTGTGGGAGTTATGGCCTTTTATGCAAAACCCTTTGTTATAGCGCCACCATCTGGCCGACATAGGTGACTTTTAGTGCCTGAGTAGTGGGGGGCCATAGGAACCCACCTGCCAAATTTGGTTGCTCTACGACTTATGGTTGCTGAGCCTCAGACACTTTTAGCGGAGAAAAATAATAAGAATAATAATAATTAAAGCCGCAAGCGGCGTTGGGAGGGGTCCAAGCACTGGCACCATCGCACCCCCTATGGAGCGATTTGAAAATGGCTTTGTCCTCATGATCATACACCTTCACCCAACATATCTACTGAATATCATGATTATTGTATAAAAAATTCATGACTTATGGCCAATTTTGTGGTAAGAGACGCTGGCGGATGACTTAGTTGCGTCGCCATGGATGTGTCCTGGCCGCTTCTCGTGAAGGCATTTACTATGTCGTAACACGTAGATGGCATGTCGTAACACTTAGATGGCCCAGCGTGTATGTACAGCTGTAGCGCTTCCATGCTGTGACTAAAAAAGGCGTCACACTAGTGCTCTCACGATACCAAAATTTTGACTTTGATACCGATACCAGGTTTAGTATCATGATAATTGATACTGAAACAATACTGATTCAATACTCGGTACCTAACGATACTGAAATTACCTTAATTGATCAGAAAGGTAATGTCCACAAGGGTTGACCTCATTTTCGAATTCACTGTTTATAAAAAACCTGGTTTATTAACAACTTTTAAGTTGAAGCCTGTTCAGCATATCAATAAGCATAGGCCTATAGTGTTACAACACTAAACCATAGAAAACTATATTAAATATATTTCAAAAATTAAACAGTTGTAAAGTAAATTATCTTTATACAGGTCTTTCACTTTAAAATATATCTAAAAACAGCATATTTCAATAACAATACAGCGTCTTCCTTCAATAAAATATTTACAAATTAGAACAGCTATTGCTGCTGAAGTGAACTGAGTCTAAGATTGCGCAGTATCAACCACGCAAAATGCACAAGCTCAGGTCACCTCACTTGCCAACCTTAGTTGCTACTGCCATCTAGCGAAGATTCTGACAAATTACACTTTTCATCCTCAGTAATGCGGGAGACAATTTTCCCTGGCTTTTACATTTGACTCAAAACTACCGAACGTCGGAATATTATAATACGGAACCGTTTCTTTTTTAAGGACCGAAAAAGTGCTGAAGTTTTGGTATACCGTGCAACACTACGTCAGACACATATTCCAATCCATTGCTCAGCTTAGCAGAGAATGCACATTTCAGAGCGCCACAGAGACAGACAGAATAATAATAAATACATTTAAAAAAACGAAACAAAAAACGAAATATCAACAACCCTGCTAGCAAGCGTGCTGTGCGAAGAATACCTTATTATCTATTTAGAAATTGGCAGACTACAGCATTTGCGTCTTTTGTTTATATTCAAGAGTAATTGCAGGGAGAAACTGCAGCTGTAGACACAAGACAGTTTGTTATATTATGGTAGCAACGGAATGAAGCGGACTACATATATAGGCTATATTTACCGTCATTGTTTTATTATACCAGCGTGCTTTCGCGCGTTTGCAGAGAAACTCAATTACTATCAATAAAAATGGTTTAGCTATTTCTCAGCATAATGACGAAAATAATTTTCAACCGCCCACCTCGTTTTAGCAACGTTCCAACACTGTCGTCGTCACTGTTCCATGGGTCACAAAAACTATTACACTAACGCTTGCATTGCAGTGTGAAATATCCGCATTATATAATGCCACTAACCTATTTAAAGACACTCAATTTAAAAAATAACGTATATAACCGAAATATTTTGAGCAGTAATACTTACATAGCAACATGACATTTTATCTGTGTTTAGTAGTATAGAGACAGAAAATCAATGACAAAGTCCTATCCGCTTCTGTTTTGCGTCAGAAAACGATGTCAGATAGGTCTATCAGCAAAGAAATGGCTTAGCTATGCCCCGAAGTCCTCAATAATAATAGTACTCTCCAAGAAATTATGAAAATCGTTGACAACGTTTCGTTAGGTGCATCGTCTTTAATGCTACGCCACAGTGAATGCGCAAGTGAATGCGAGAAGAAAATATTCCGTTACGCTGAACTATAAAACGCTATTCCAAATGCAAAATCAGACATGTTATACATCGTTAGAAAGCTTATTCGCTCATCTACTGAATAAATGAACTGTCAATCAAGCCAAATTGTACTAAAAACGGCGACAACGCCGTAAGCAACAGGACTCACAAACGGATTGTCCAAGACAATATATGACCACTCAGTCGCAAAAGGGACATCGCTACGCGTAAAACCAATGATAAGATTGTATATTTATTCAATGTTTAGTCCCAGATATTGACTGTAATATGAGATGCTATAATTTAAAAAAAAACTTTGTCTCGTTTATTTCGTTATTCAGTAAGCAGCGTTTTCACTGCTGTATTGGCATATTTTAGGGCAAATGTCGGGTTTATCTTGTTGTTACGGATTATTAGCCTACATTACATTACAGGCATTTGGCAGACCCTCATACCCAGAGCGACGTACAACAAAGTGTCTAACCATAACCAGGAACAAGTGTGTTGAAAACCCTAGAGGGCAGTATCCTACCGTTCCAAGTGCCCCAAGACCGTCCCCTCACTGATAAAAAAAACTCGGATTACTTGCGTCGCCATGGATGTCGCTTGCCGTAAAGAAGTTTACTAGATGTCGTAATCGTTTAGATTTGGAGCCACAGCTCTTCCGCACCCCACCTAATAAAAAAGTCCAAATGGCAGGAAAACAATATGGTGGACATATGTAGCCCCAATAGCAAAGTTGTAGAGCACATTCACATGCGTCGGTCTATGAAGTTTTGTGTTGATCTGACTTACGGTGTGGGAGTTATGACCTTTTAGGCAAAACCCTTTGTTATAGCGCCACCATCTGGCCGACATAGGTGATTTTTAGTGCCTGAGTAGTGGGGAGCCATAGGAACCCACCTGCCAAATTTGGTTGCTCTAGGACTTATGGTTGCTGAGCCTCAGACATTTTAGCAGAGAAAGCTTCCACACCCCAACGTAAAGGTTAAAATGGCGGGCAAACAATATGGCGGACATGGGTGGTGCCAATGGCAAAGTTGTAGAGCACATTCAGATGCATAGGTCGATGAAGTTTTGTGTTGATCTAACTTATGGTGTGGGAGTTATGGCCTTTTACGCAAAACCCTTTGTTATAGCGCCACCATCTGGCCGACATAGGTGATTTTCAGTGCCTGAGTAGTGGGGGGCCATAGGAACCCACCTGCCAAATTTGGTTGCTCTATGACTTATGGTTGCTGAGCCTCAGACACTTTTAACGGAGAAAAATAATAAGAATAATAATAATAATAATAATCCTAACAAAAACAATAGGGTTCCACCAGCTTCGCTGCTTGGACCCCTAATTAAAGCCGCAAGCGGCGTTGGGAGGGGTCCAAGCATTGGCACCATCGCGCCCCCTATGGAGTGATTTTAAAATGGCTTTTTTCTCATGATCATATGCCTTCACCCAACATATCTACTGAATATCATGATGATTGTATGAAATGTTGATGAGTAATGGCCAATTTTGTGGGAAGAGACGCTGTCGGATGACTTAGTTGCGTCGCCATGGATGTGTGCTGGCCACTTCCCGTAAAGGTCTTTACTATGTTGTAACACTTAGATGGCATGTCGTAACACTTATATGGCCTGGCGTGTATGTACAGCTGCAGCGCTTACATGCCGCAACTGAAAAAGGTATCACACTAGCGTTGTCTTGATACCAAAAATTTGACTTTGATACCGATATCAGGTTTAGTATCACAATAATTGAAACTGAAACGATACTGATTCAATACTCGGTACCTAACAATACAGAAAGTACCTTAATAGATCAGAAACATAATGACCACAAGGGTTGACCTCATTTTCGAATTCACGGTGCATTAAAAACCTTGTTTATTAACAACCTTTAAGTTGAAGCCTGTTCAACATATCAATAAGCATAGGCCAATAGTGTTACAACACAAAACCATAGAAAACTATATTAAATATACTTCAAAAATTAAGCAGTTGTAAAGTAAATTATCTTTAAACAGGTCTTTCACTTTAAAAGAGATCTAAAAACAGCATATTTCAATAACAATACAGCATCTTCCTATAATAAAATATTTACAAATTAGACCAGCTATTGCTACTGAAGTGAACTGAGTCCAAGCTTGCGCTGTACCAACGAGTAGTGCACAAGCCCGCGTCACCTCACTTGCCAACCTTAGTTGCTACTGTCATCTAGCGAAGATTCTGACAAATTACACTTTTCATCCTCTCGATCAGTAATGCGGGAGACACATTTCCCTAGCTTTTACATTTGACGCAAAACTACGGAACGTAAGTACCGAAAAGGTGCTGAAGTTTCTGTATACCGTGCAACATTACGTCAAACACATACCTATTCCAATCCATTACTCAGCTTAGCAGAGAATGCACATTTCAGAGCGCCTCAGAGACAGATAGAATAACACATGAATACAAATTTCAAATAATAATTACGACACTGAGAAAAAACGAAACAAAAGACGAGATATCAAGTCGCGACCTACGCGCAGAGCAGCCTACCGTTTTATTCATTTAGACATTGGCAGATCAGAAAATTTTCGGTTACGCTGACCTATAAAACATTATTCCAAAAGCAAAACCTACATCGTTAGAAAGCTTATACTCTCACCTACAGAATAAATGAATTGTCAATCAAGCCAAATTGCACTAAAAAGGGCGACAACGCCGTAAGCAACAGGTGTGGTATTACGCACAGCTATTATTGAAGATAGCCGACCCAGGCGTGACAGATGCGCGTATATTTCGCAAACGGATTGTCCAAGACAATATATAACCACTCATTCGCAAAAGGGACATCTCTACGCGTAAAACCAATGGTAAGATTGTACATTTATTCAATGTTTAGTCCCAGATAGTGACTGTAGAATGACATGGAATAATTTTTTTAAAAAAACGTTGTCGCGTTTATTTCGTTCTTCAGTGAGCAGAGTTTTCACTGCTGTATTGGCATATTTTAAGGCTAATGTCTGGTTTATCTTGTTGCTACGGAATATTACATTACATCTTAAATTACAGGCATTTGGTAGACGCTCTGGATAAGAGCGTCTACCAAATGCCTGTAATTTAAGATGTAATGTAATATGACGTACAACAAAGTGTATAACCATAATCAGGAACAATTGTGGCGAAAACCCTAGAGGGCAGTAGCCTACCGTTCCAAGTGCAGGGAACAACCGCATAGTTCAACTTGGACCCTGTAGGTTAAACTGATTAACACTAACACAAACAAGAACAGCAACAACGCAGTCTATGCAGAAATGCAAGCAATAGTTAAGACGAGTGCATTCACTAAGTCACCTACAAAACAGCTAACTAGTTACAACCAAAAGCTTACAGTCAAAATGGAGATTAAATTGAGAATACGATTTCTCTCAGCATAATGACGGATTTAAAGAGTAAACGAACTCATCCGATATTGTCTTCAAATGGATCCATGCCAAAGAAAAGTAATGATTCATCCTCTCAAAGCTTTTACTAACAAACTTGTAGTAGCAAAAAATATCAACTCGCCATCCATGATAACTGCTTCATACGCTCAGAGTACCGTATTATTTACGTAGACATTGGTAGAGTACAGCATAAATTGCGTCTTTTGTTTATATTCAATATTAGTAATTGCAGCGAGAAACTGCAGCTGTAGACACAAGATAGTCTGTTATGTTATGGTAGCAACGGAATGAAGCGGACTACCTATGTAGGCTATATTTACCGTCATTGTTTTATTATACCAGCGTGTTTTCGCGCGTTTCCAGAGAAACTCAATTACTATCAATGAAAATGTATTAGGTATTTCTCAGCATAATGACGGATGGGGATGGGACGAAAATAATTTTCAACCGTCCACCACGTTTTAGCAACGTTCCAACACTGTCGTCATCACTGTTCCATGGGTCACAAAAACTATTACACTGACGCTTACATTGCAGTGTGAAATATCCACATTATATAATACCACTAACCTATTTAAAGACACTCAATTTCAAAAATAACGTATATAACCGAAATATTTTGAGCAGTAATACTTACATAGCAACATGACATTTTATCTGTGTTCTATAGAGACAGAAAATCAATGACAAAGTCCTATCCGCTTCTGTTTTGCGTCAGAAAACGATGTCAGATAGGTCTATCAGCAAAGAAATGGCTTAGCTATGCCCCGAAGTCCTCAATAATAATAGTACTCTCCAAGAAATTATGAAAATCGTTGACAACGTTTCGTTAGGTGCATCGTCTTTAATGCTACGCCACAGTGAATGCGATAAGAAAATATTCCATTACGCTGAACTATAAAACGCTATTCCAAATGCAAAATCAGACATGTTATACATCGTTAGAAAGCTTATACTCTCATCTACTGAATAAATGAACTGTCAATCAAGCCAAATTGTACTAAAAACGGCGACAACGCCGTAAGCAACAGGAATCATAAACGGATTGTCCAAGACAATGTATGACCACTCAGTCGCAAAAGGGACATCTCTACGCGTAAAACCAATGGTAAGATTGTATATTTATTCAATGTTTAGTCCCAGATATTGACTGTGGAATGACATGGTATAATTTTTAAAAAATTTGTCTCGTTCATTTCGTAATTCAGTGAGCAGCGTTTTCACCGCTGTATTGGCACATTTTAGGGCTAATGTCGGGTTTATCTTGTTGCTACTGAATATTGCATTACATTACATTATATTACAGGCATTTGGCAGACGCTCCTATCCAGAGCGACATACAACAAAGTGTTTAACCATAACCAGGAACAAGTGTGTCGAAAACCCTAGAGGGCAGTAGCCTACCGTTCTAAGTGCAGGGAACAACCGCATAGTTCAACTTGGACCCTGTAGGTTAAACTGATTAACACTAACACAAACAAGAACAGCAACAACGCAGTCTATGCAAAAATACAAGCAATAGTTAAGACGAGTTAATTCACCTACGAAACAACTACCTAGTTACAACCCCAAACTTACAGTCAATTTAGAGAGTAAATTGAGAATACGATTTATCTCAGCATAATGACGGATTTAAAGAATAAACAAACTCACCCGATATTGTCTTCAAATGGATCCATGCCAAAGAAAAGTAATGATTCATCCTCTCAAATAGCTTTTACTAACAAACTTTTAGGAGCAAAAAATGAAATACCAACTCGCCATCGATGCTACCTACGCGCAGAGTACCGTGTATTTATTCAGACACTGGCAACTACAGCATAAATTGCGCCTTTTGTTTATATTCAATATTAGAAATTGCAGCGAGAAACAGCAGCTGTAGACACAAGAGTTTATATTATGGTAGCAACGGAACGAAGCGGACTACATATGTATTACCGTCATTGTTTAATTAGACCAGCGTGTTTTCGCGGGTTTACACGAAACTCAAATACTATCAATAAAATGGTTTAGCTATTTCTCAGCATAATGACAGATTCAAAGACTGAACGAACTCACCAGATATTTTCTTCAAATGGATGCATGCTCAAGAAAAGTAATTATTCATCCTCTGAAAAAGCTTTTACTAACAAACTTTTGGTAGCCTCTTCCAGTGCTACCCCGACGTTCAGACCCTACCCTCAGTGATAAAAACTAGACCCTACGGTGTCGGATTACTTGCGTCGCCATGGATGTCGCTTGCCGTAAAGAAGTTTACTCGATGTCGTAACACTTAGAATTTGGAGCTCCAGCTTTTCCGCACCCCACCTAATAAAAAAGTCCAAATGGCGGGCAAACCATATGGCGGACATAGGTGGTCCCAAAAGCAAAGTTGTAGAGCACATTCAGATGCATCGGTCGATGAAGTTTTGTGTTGATCAGACTTATAGTGTGACAGTTATAGCCTTTAAAAGAGTGATCCTTTGTTATAGCGCCACCATCTGGGCGACATAGGAGATTTTTCGTGCGTGAGTAGTGGGGGGCCATAGGAACCCACCTACCAAAGTTGGTTGGTCTACAACTTATGGTTGCTGAGCTTCAGACATTTTAGCGGAGAAAACTGCCACGCCCCAACAAAAAAGTCTAAATGGCGGGCAAACAATATGGCGGACATAGGTGGTGCCAATGGCAAAGTTGTAGAGCATGTTCAGAGGCATAGGTCGATGAAGTTTTGTGTTGATCTAACTTATGGTGTGGGAGTTATGGCCTTTTACGCAAAACCCTTTGTTATAGCGCCACCATTTGGCCGACGTAGGTGATTTTTAGTGCCTGAGTAGTGGGGGGCCATAGGAACCCACCTGCCAAATTTGGTTGCTCTAGGACTTATGGTTGCTGAGCCTCAGACACTTTTAGCGGAGAAAAATAAGAATAATAATAATAATTAAAGCCGCAAGCGGCGTTGGGAGGGGTCCAAGCATTGGCACCATCGCGCCCCCTATGGAGCGATTTTAAAATGGCTTTTTCCTCATGATCATATGCCTTCACCCAACATATGTACTGAATATCATGATGATTGTAGAAAATATTGATGACTTATGGCCAATTTTGTGCTAAGAGACGCTGTCCGATGACTTAGTTGCGTCGCCATGGATGTGTCCTGGCCGCTTCCCGTAAAGGCCTTTACTATGTCGTAACACTTAGATGGGATGTCGTGACACATATATGGCCCGGCGTGTATGTACAGCTGCAGCGCTTCCATGCTGTAACTAAAAAAGGGGTCACACTAGTGTTGTCACGATACCAAAATGTTGACTTTCATACCGATACCAGGTGTAGTATCACGATACTGAATACTGAAATGATACTTGAAACTTAAACGATGCTAATTCGATACTCGGTACCTAACGATACTGAAATTACCTTAATAGATCAGAAACGTAATGTCCACAAGGGTTGACCTCATTTTCGAATTCATGGTTTATTAACAACCTGGTTCATTAACAACCTTTAAGTTGAAGCCTCTGCAACATATTAATATGCATAGGCCTAAAGTGTTACAACACTGAGCAATAGAAAAATATATGAAATATATTTCAAAAATTAAACAGTTGTAAACTAAATAATCTTTAAAACAGGTCTTTCACCTTTAAATAGATTTAAAAACAGCATACTTTAATAACAATACAGCATCTATCTATAATAAAACATAGCTCAAGAGGTAAGACCGATTGTCTGGCAGTCGGAGGGTTGCCGGTTCAAACCCCACCCTGGGCGTGTCGAAGTGTCCTTAAGCAAGACACCTAACCCCTAATTGCTCTGGCGAATGAGAGGCATCAATTGTAAAGCGCTTTGGATAAAAGCGCTATATAAATGCAGTCCATTTACCATTTATAAAATATTTCCAAATTGGAACACCTATTGCTACTGAAGTGAACTGAGTCAAAGCTTGCGCTGTATCAAGGAGCGGAGTGCCCAAGCGCAAGTCATCTCACTTGACAACCTTAGTTGCTACTGCTATCTAGCGATGATTCTGACAAATTACACCTTTCATCCTCTCAATCAGTAATGCGTGATACACATTTCCCTGGCTTTTACATTTGACACAGAACTACCGAACATCGGAAAATTCTAATACCGAACAGTTTCTTTTTTAAGGACCGAAAAAGTGCTGAAGTTTCGGTATACGGTGCAACACTACGTCAGACACATATTCCAATCCATTGCTCAGCTTAGCAGAGAATGCACATTTCAGAGCGCCTCACAGACAGATAGAATAATAACACATAAATACACATTTCAAATAATAAATACGACATTGAGAAAAAACGAAACAAAAGACGAGATATCAAGTCGCGACCTACGCGCAGAGCAGCCTACCGTTTTATTTATGTAGACACTGGCATATAAGAGCATTTTCGGTTACCCTGACCTATAAAACGCTATTCCAAAAACAAAAACAGACATGTTATACATCGTTAGAAAGCTTATACTCTCACCTACTGAATAAACGAATAGTCAGTCAAGCCAAATTGCACTAAAAAGGGCGACAACGCCGTAAGCAACAGGTGTGGTATTAAGCACAGCTATTTTTGAAGATAGCCCAGGCGTCTATATTTCTCAAACGGATTGTCCAAGGCAATGTATGACCACTCATTCGCAAAAGGGACAACTCTACGCGTAAAACCAGAGGTAATATTGTATATTTATTCAATGTTTAGTCCCAGATATTGAATGTAGAATGACATGGCATAATTTAAAAATAATAACACGTAAATACGCATTTCAAATAATAAAGACGACATTGCGAAAAAACGAAACAAAAGACGAAATATCAACTCGTGACCTGCGTGCTGGCCGCAGAGCAGCGTACCGTTTCATTTATTTAGACATTGGCAGATGAGAACATTTTCGGTTACGCTGACCAATAAAACGCTGTTCCAAAAGCAAAATCAGACATGTTATACATCGTTAGAAAGCTTACACTCTCACCTACGGAATAAATGAGTTGTCAGTCAAGCCAAATTGCACTAAAAAGGGCGACAACGCCGTAAGCAACAAGTGTGGTATTACACACAGCTATTTATGAAGATAGCCGACCCAGGCGTCACATATGCGCGTATTTTTCACAAACGGATTGTCCAAGACAATATATGACCACTCATTCGCAAAAGGGACATCTACGCGTGAAACCAATGGTAAGATTGTATATTTATTCAATGTTTAGTCCCAGATATTGACTGTAGAATGACATGGTATAATTAAAAGAAAAATTGTCTCGTTTATTTCGTTAGTCGGTGAGCAGCATTTTCACTGCTATATTGGTATATTTTAGGGCTAATGTCGGGTTTATCTTGTTGCTACGGAATATTGCATTACATTACATTACAGGCATTTGGCAGACGCTCCTATCCAGAGCGACATACAACAAAGTGTTTAACCATAAACAGGAACAAGTGTGTCGAAAACCCTAGAGGGCAGTAGCCTACCGTTCCAAATGCAGGGAACAACCGCCTAGTTCAACTTGCACCCTGTAGGTTAAAATGATTAACACTAACACAAACAAGAACAGCAACAACGCAGTCTATGCAAAAATACAAGCAATAGTTAAGACGAGTTAAGTCACCTACGAAACAACTACCTAGTTACAACCCTAAGCTTACAGTCAATTTAGAGAATAAATTGAGAATACGATGTAAAGCATAAATTGCGTCTTTTGTTTATATTCAATATTAGAAATTGCAGCGATAAACTGCAGCTGTAGACACAAGATAATTTATGTTATGGTAGCAACGGAACGAAGCGGACTATACGTGTATTGCCATCATTGTTTTATTATACCAGTGTGTTTTCGCGCGTTTGCACAGAAACGCAAAACCTACCAATAAAATGGTTTAGCTATTTCTCACCATAATGACAGATTTAAAGACTAAACGAACTCACCCGATACTGTCTTCAAATCCATGCCAAACAAAAGTAATTATTCATCCTCTCAAAAAGCTTTTACTAACAAACCTTTAATAGCCTAGCATGCACTCTGGCTGGCACTGTCTCACTTTCCCCAACGGTCAGACCTTCCCCTCACTGATAAAAACTAGACCCTACGGTGTCGGATTACTTGCGTCGCCATGGATGTCGCTTGCCGTAAAGAAGTTTACTCGATGTCGTAACACTTAGAATTTGCAGCAGCAGCTCTTCCGCACCCCACCTAATAAAAAAGTCCAAATGGCGGGCAAACCATATGGCGGACATAGGTGGTCCCAATAGCAAAGTTGTAGAGCACATTCAGATGCATCGGTCGATGAAGTTTTGTGTTGATCTGACTTATGGTGTGGGAGTTATGGCCTTTTAAAGTATGACCCTTTGTTATAGCGCCACCATCTGGCCGACATAGGTGATTTGTAGTGCCCGAGTAGTGGGCGCCCATAGGAACCCACTTCCCAAATTTGGTTGGTGTACAACTTATGGTTGCTGAGCCTCAGACATTTTAGTGGAGAAAACTGCCACACCCCAACTAAAAAGTTAAAATGGCGGGCAAACAATATGGCAGACATAGGTAGTGCCAATGGCAAAGTGATAGAGCAGGTTCAGCTGCACAAGTTGATGAAGTTTTGTGTTGATTTAACGTATGATGTTGGAGTTATGGCCTTAAACGCAAAACCCTCTGTTATAGCGCCACCATCTGGCCGACATAGGTTATTTTTAGTGCCTGAGTAGTGGGGGGCCATAGGAACCCACCTGCCAAATTTGGTTGCTCTAGGACTTATGGTTGCTGAGCCTCAGACACTTTTAGCGGAGAAAAATAAGAATAATTAAAGCCGCAAGCGGCGTTGGGAGGGGTCCAAGCATTGGCACCATCGCGCCCCCTATGGAGCGATTTTAAAATGGCTTTGTCCTCATGATCATACGCCTTCACCCAACTGAATATCATGATGATTGTATAAAATATTGATGACTTAGGGCCAATTTTGTGCTAAAAAACGCTGGCGGCTGACTTAGTTGCGTCACCATGGATGTGTCCTGGCAGCTTCCCGTAAAGGCCTTTACTATGTCGTAACACTTGCTTGTGCTGATTTTATTTATTGTGCTGATTTTATTTATTTTATTATTTTATTTTTATTTTATTTTATTATTTTTTATTTTTTATATTTTACTGTATTTTATTCTAGTTATTTTATTATTTACTATGTTAGTTACTGTTGCTATATTCTATGATCTTTTATTACACTTATTGTGTTTTAATTGTGTTTGTAATCTCGGCTACATTGAAAATGAGGGCCTGGCCCTCAATTGTACCTCCGAGAATTTAAATAAAGGTTCTGACTGACACTTAAGCCGCGTTTCCACCGCAGGAACTTTACCCCGGAACTAGGAACCTTTTGAGGAACTCAGTGCGTTTCCACCGCAGGAACTAGGGTCTAAATTTAGTTCCGGGGGCTTTATTTTACCCTCAAAAAGTTCCTGCTCGGGGGGTAGTACTTTCCGAAAGTACAGGAACCTTTTGGGTGGAGCTTGCAGCGCTGAACATTTCTGATTGGTCGAGTACTCGCAGCATTTTTTTGTGTTTATTTTCAACCGCCATGTTTAAAAATATGCAGCCGCAAACCGATTTATTTTCATAATAACTTCAAATCAAACTTGTATGTTATGTGGCGCAGTAGCCTAGTTTTGGTTATAGCCTGCCAACGTCTTTGAATTATATCGTGTGCTCTTCTGTTCTTTTCTTGCTTTAGTATTCGTTTTATAAAATGCTAAGCATTCGTGCTGGGACAGCATATTACGTATCAAAACATTCAAACGGATTAATTCGGTTGCTGAATATTTTCTTCCGGATTTTCTTTGTTAGCCCGTTGTAATTGACTCAAAACGTTTGATACAGTTATGTGAGGTATGCGGTAGTTCTGCGTAATTCACATTGGTGATACAGTAAAAGCAAACTGGAAATCACCTTCCGCACTTTTTGTCATGGCAAAATAACAGGTTAATTCTAGTAGTCGTCCCTTTAGCTTTTTCAGACTGCCGTGATTTTACTCTGCCATTCTTCAATTCCACAAAAAGACCAGGAAGACTATGGGCTAATTTATGGTGCATGGTTCGCATCTGGAGGGCACACTTCGCTGCTCGACTAGCAGTAACTTCGAAGGAAAGCAAACGGTGGCTGTACCACTGCTAATTAAAATTTTCACGCAAGTCCGAGTTTTCGTTCTATTCTTGTCATTTTGCGATTAGCCTATATGGAATTGACGATGAGAAGGTAATAAAACAGCAAATTGTTTACAACGTGTGCATGTTTTCTGCTGTTGTTGCCAGTTATACTGGAAATGTGAATGCATTCTGTCGCCTCGGATGTCAAGACATGAAAGTGAATGTTCGCATAAAAACATAATGAATGTGTTTGAGAGGATATATAAAACAGTTACAATCTGACTATCGGCCTGTTATATCCTATTTGTTGCATAACGACGGTCCAAGTTCAACTACCAACGACAGTTTTGCTTGACAACGGTAAAATATGCCCAAACGGCTGCAGAAGAATATTTCAATTCCAGGTGATTAAATCGATAAAAATCAATAAATACAAAAGTAACCATATATAGTCATTGTTGGTAACCCGTTGTATATACGTGGAATAAACCCCTCCGGGCTGTCCCGGTTATTAGAAAATAATGTAGGCTACTTCGGTGGTAGTATGGGTTTACAGAAGAAATCATAGGACAGATGGGCCGACGACAACTTCGCTTTTTCATACGTCAGTGGGCTAATTTGCCTAATCTTCGCGGAACTTTAGACCGCGGTGGAAACGCAGGCAACCATTGTTTGAAGGAACCTTTTAGTTCCTGGAAAAGTAGTTCCTGGGACTAAAAGTTCCGGGTAATTTGGTGGAAACGCGGCATTAGATAGCATGTGGTAACACTTAGATGGCCTGGCGTGTATGCACAGCTGCAGTGTTTCTGCACCGCAACTAAAAAAGGTGTCACACTAGTGTTGTCACGATACCAAAATTTTGACTTTGATACTTTGATACCAGGTTTAGTATCACGATACTCAATACTGAAATGATACTTGAAACTTAAACGATGCTAATTCGATACTCGGTACCTAACGATACTGAAATTACCTTAATAGATCAGAAACGTCCACAAGGGTTGCCCTCATTTTCGAATTCATGGTTTATTAACAACCTGGTTCATTAACAACCTTTAAGTTGAATCCTCTTCAACATATTAATATGCATAGGCCTATAGTGTTACAACACTGAACAATAGAAAAATATGATAAATATATTTAAAAAATTAAACAGTTGTAAACTAAATAATGATTAAAACAGGACTTTCACCTTTAAATAGATTAGAAAACAGCATATTTTAATAACAATACAGCATCTATCTATAATAAAATATTTCCAAATTGGAACACCTATTGCTACTGAAGTGAACTGAGTCAAAGCTTGCTTGTATCAAGGAGCTGAGTGCACAAGCGCAAGTCACCTCACTTGGCAACCTTAGTTGCTACTGCCATCTAGTGAAGATTCTGACAAATTACACTTTTCATCCTCTCAATCAGTAATGCGGGAGATAATTTTCCCTGGCTTTTACATTTGACTCAAAACTACCGAACGTCGGAATAGTCTAATACCGAACCGTTTCTTTTTCTTTTTTTTTAAGTACCGAGAAAGTGCTGAAGTTTTGGTATACCGTGCAACACTACGTCAGACACATATTCCAATCCATTGCTCAGCTTAGCAGAGAATGGACATTTCAGAGCGCCACAGAGACAGAAAGAATAATAACACATAAATACACATTTCAAATAATAAATACGACATTGAGAAAAAACGGAAAAAAAGACGTAATGTCAACTCGCGATATGCGTGCTGCGCGCAAAGTAGCCTACCGTTTTATTTACGGGGGGGCGACATAGCTCAGGAGGTAAGACCGATTGTCTGGCAGTCGGAGGGTTGCCGGTTCAAATCCCGCCCTGGGCATGTCGAAGTGTCCTTGAGCAAGACACCTAACCCCTAACCTCTAACTGCTCTGGCGAATGAGAGGCATCAATTGTAAAGCGCTTTGGATAAAAGCGCTATATAAATGCAGTCCATTTACCATTTATTTAGACATTGGCAGATAAGAAAAATTTTGGTTACGCTGACCTATAAAACGCTATTCCAAAAGCAAAATCAGACATGTTATACATCGTTAGAAAGCTTATACTCTCACCTACTGAATAAATGAATTGTCAATCAAGCCAAATTGTACTAAAAAGGGCGACAACGCCGTAAGCAACAGGTGTGGTATTACGCACAGCTATTTTTGAAGATAGCCGACCCAGGCGTGACAGATGCGCATATATTTCGCAAACGGATTGTCCAAGACAATATATGACCACTCATTCGCAAAAGGGACGTCTCTACGCGTAAACCCGATGGTAAGATTGTATATTTATTAAATGCGTAGTCCCAGATATTGACTGTATAAAGACATGGTATAATTTTTTTAAAAAAAACGTTGTCTCGTTTATTTTGTTATTCA
Source organism: Anguilla pacifica (assembly GCA_039654925.1). Taxonomy (NCBI): domain Eukaryota; kingdom Metazoa; phylum Chordata; class Actinopteri; order Anguilliformes; family Anguillidae; genus Anguilla; species Anguilla pacifica. The sequence continues at coordinate 29,987,310 of CM077290.1, read as the reverse complement.
GCGAGCAGCGTTTTCAATGCTATTGGCATATTTTAGGGATAATGTCTGGTTTATCTTCTTGCTACGGAATATCACATTACATTACATTACAGGCATTTGGCAGACGCTCTTATCCAGAGCGACGTACAACAAAGTGTATAACCATAACCAGGAACAAGTGTGTCGAAAACCCTAGAGGGCAGTAGCCTACCGTTGCAAGTGCAGGGAACAACGGCATAGTTCAACTCGGACCCTGTAGGTTAAAATGGTTAACACTAACACAAACAAGAACAGCAACAATGCAGTCTATGCAAAAATACAAGCAATAGTTAAGACGAGTGCATTAACTAAGTCACCTACGAAACAGCTAACTAGTTACAACCCAAAGCTTGCAGTCAATGTGGAGATTAAATTGAGAATACGATTTCTCTCAGCATAATGACGGATTTAAAGAGTAAACGAACTCACCCGATATTGTCTTCAAATGGATCCATGCCAAAGAAAAGTAATGATTCATCCTCTCAAAGCTTTTACTAACAAACTTGTAGTAGCAAAAAATATCAACTCGCCATCCATGATAACTGCTTCATACGCTCAGAGTACCGTATTATTTATGTAGCCATTGGTAGAGTACAGCATAAATTGCGTCTTTTGTTTATATTCAATATTAGTAATTGCAGCGAGAAACTGCAGCTGTAGACACAAGATAGTCTGTTATGTTATGGTAGCAACGGAATGAAGCGGACTACATATGTAGGCTATTTATACCGTCATTGTTTTATTATACCAGCGTGTTTTCGCGCGTTTCCAGAGAAACTCAATTACTATCAATAAAAATGGTTTAGCTATTTCTCAGCATAATGACGGATGGGGATGGGACGAAAATCATTTTCAACCGTCCACCACGTTTTAGCAACGTTCCAACACTGTCGTCATCACTGTTCCATGGGTCACAAAAACTATTACACTGACGCTTACATTGCAGTGTGAAATATCCACATTATATAATACCACTAACCTATTAAAAGACACTCAATTTCAAAAACAACGTATATAACCGAAATATTTTGAGCAGTAATACTTACATAGCAACATGACATTTTATCTGTGTTTAGTAGTAGAGACAGAAAATCAATGACAAAGTCCTATCCGCTTTTGTTTTGCGTCAGAAAACGATGTCAGATAGGTCTATCAGCAAAGAAATGGCTTAGCTGTGCCCCGAAGTCCTCAATAATAATAGTACTCTCCAAGAAAGTATGAAAATCGTTGACAACGTTTCGTTAGGTGCATCGTCTTTAATGCTACGCCACAGTGAATGCGATAAGAAAATATTCCATTACGCTGAACTATAAAACGCTATTCCAAATGCAAAATCAGACATGTTATACATCGTTAGAAAGCTTATACTCTCATCTACTGAATAAATGAACTTTCAATCAAGCCAAATTGTACTAAAAACGGCGACAACGCCATAAGCAACAGGAATCACAAACGGATTGTCCAAGACAATGTATGATTCAGTCGCAAAAGGGACATCTCTACGCGTAAAACCAATGGTAAGATTGTATATTTATTCAATGTTTAGTCCCAGATATTGACTGTAATATGAGATGGTATAATTAAAAAAAACTTTGTCTCGTTTATTTCGTTATTCAGTAAGCAGCGTTTTCACTGCTGTATTGGCATATTTTAGGGCAAATGTCGGGTTTATCTTGTTGTTACCGAATATTAGCCTACATTACATTACAGGCATTTGGCAGACGCTCATATCCAGAGCGACGTACAACAAAGTGTCTAACCATAACCAGGAACAAGTGTGTCGAAAACCCTAGAGGGCAGTATCCTACCGTTCCAAGTGCCCCAAGACCCTACCCTCACTGATAAAAAACTAACCTTACGGTGTCGGATTACTTGCGTCGCCATGGATGTCGCTTGCCGTAAAGAAGTTTACTCGATGTCGTAACACTTAGAATTTGGAGCTCCAGCTTTTCTGCACCCCACCTAATAGAAAAGTCCAAATGGCGGGCAAACCATATGGCGGACATAGGTGGTCCCAAAAGCAAAGTTGTAGAGCACATTCAGATGCATCAGTCGATGAAGTTTTGTGTTGATCGGACTTATAGTATAACAGTTATAGCCTTTAAAAGAGTGATCCTTTGTTATAGCGCCACCATCTGGGCGACATAGGAGATTTTTCGTGCGTGAGTAGTGGGGGGCCATAGGAACCCACCTACCAAAGTTGGTTGGTCTACAACTTATGGTTGCTAAGCCTCCGACATTTTAGCGGAGAAAACTGCCACGCCCCAACTAAAAAGTCTAAATGGCGGGCAAATAATATGGCGGACATAGGTGGTGCCAATGGCAAAGTTGTAGAGCACGTTCAGAGGCATAGGTCGATGAAGTTTTGTGTTGATCTAACTTACTGTGTGGGAGTTATTGCCATTTACGCAAAACCCTTTGTTATAGCGCCACCATTTGGCCGACATAGGTGATTTTTAGTGCCTGAGTAGTGGGGGGCCATAGGAACCCACCTGCCAAATTTGGTTGCTGTAGGACTTATGGTTGCTGAGCCTCAGACACTTTTAGCGGAGAAAAATAAGAATAATAATAATAATTAAAGCCGCAAGCGGCGTTGGGAGGGGTCCAAGCATTGGCACCATCGCACCCCCTATGGAGCGATTTGAAAATGGCTTTGTCCTCATGATCATACACCTTCACCCAACATATCTACTGAATATCATGATTATTGTATAAAAAATTGACGACTTATGGCCAATTTTGTGGTAAGAGACGCTGGCGGATGACTTAGTTGCGTCGCCATGGATGTGTCCTGGCCGCTTCTCATGAATGCATTTACTATGTCGTAACACTTAGATGGCATGTCGTAACACTTAGATGGCCCAGCGTGTATGTACAGCTGCAGCGCTTCCATGCTGTGACCAAAAAGGGGTGTCACACTAGTGTTCTCACGATACCAAAATTTTGACTTTGATACCGATACCAGGTTTAGTATTATGATAATTGATACTGAAACAATACTGATTCAATACTCGGTACCTAACGATACTGAAATTACCTTAATAGATCCGAAAGGTAATGTCCACAAGGGTTGACCTCATTTTCGAATTCACGGTTTATAAAAAACCTGATTTATTAACAGCTTTTAAGTTGAAGCCTGTTCAGCATATCAATAAGCATAGGCCTATAGTGTTACAACACTAAACCATAGAAAACTATATTAAATATATTTCAAAAATTAAACAATTGTAAAGTAAATTATCTTTATACAGGTCTTTCACTTTAAAATATATCTAAAAACAGCATATTTCAATAACAATACAGCATCTTCCTTTAATAAAATATTTACAAATTAGAACAGCTATTGCTACTGAAGTGAACTGAGTCTAAGATTGCGCAGTATCAACCACGAAAAATGCACAAGCGCAGGTCACCTCACTTGCCAACCTTAGTTGCTACTGCCATCTAGCGAAGATTCTGACAAATTACACTTTTCATCCTCAGTAATGCGGTAGACGATTTTCCCTGGCTTTTACATTTGACTCAAAACTACCGAACGTCGGAATATTCTAATACCAAACCGTTTCTTTCTCTTTTTTTTTTTTTTTTAAGTACCGAGAAAGTGCTGAAGTTTTGGAATACCGTGCAACACTACGTCAGACACATATTCCAATCCATTGCTCAGCTTAGCAGAGAATGCACATTTCAGAGCGCCACAGAGACAGATAGAATAATAACACATAAATACACATTTCAAGTAATAAATGCGACATTAAGAAAAAATGAAACAAAAGACGAGATATCAAGTCGCGACCTACGCGCAGAGCAGCCTACCGTTTTATTTATGTAGACACTGGCATATAAGAAAATTTTCGGTTACGCTGACCTATAAAACGCTATTCCAAAAGCAAAAACAGACATGTTATACATCGTCAGAAAGCTTATACTCTCACCTACTGAATAAATTAATTGTCAGTCAAGCCAAATTGCACTAAAAAGGGCGACAACGCCGTAAGCAAGAGGTGTGGTATTACGCACAGCTATTTTTGAAGATAGCCCAGGCGTGACAAATGCGCGTAGCCTATATTTCTCAAACGGATTGTCCAGGACAATATATGACCACTCATTCGCAGAAGGGACAACTCTACGCGTAAAACCAGTGGTAAGATTGTATATTTATTCAATGTTTAGTCCCAGATATTGAATGTAGAATGACATGGCATAATTAAAAAAAAACTTTTATGTTGTTGCTACGGAATATTATATTACATTATAGGCATTTGGCAGACGCTCTTATCCAGAGCGACGTACAACAAAATGTTTAACCATAACCAGGAACAAGTGTGTCGAAAACCCTAGAGGGCAGTAGCCTACCGTTCCAAGTGCATGGAACAACCTTATAGTTCAACTTGGACCCTGTAGGTTAAACTGGTTAACACTAACACAAACAAGAACAGCAACAACGCAGTCTATGCAAAAATACAAGCAATAGTTAAGACGAGTGCATTAACTAAGTCACCTACTAAACAGCTAACTAGTTACAACCCTAACCTTAGTATAAATTTAGAGATTAAATTGAGAATACGATTTCTCTCAGCATAATGACTGATTTAAAAACGAACCCGTTATTGTCTTCAAATGGATCCATGTCAAAGAAAAGTAATGATTCATCCTCTTAAAGCTGTACCGTAGCGTATTATTTATTTAGACATTGGCAGAGTACAGTATAAATTGCGTCTTTTGTGAATATTCAATGTTAGAAATTGCAGTGAGAAACTGCAGCTGTAGACACAAGATAGTCTGTTATCTTATGGTAGCAACGGAACGAAGCGGACTATATATGTATAAGGCTACCGTCATTATTTCATTATACCAGCGTGTTTTCGCGCGTTTGCACAGAAACTCAGAACCTATCAATAAAATGGTTTAGCTATTTCTCAGCATAATGACAGATTCAAAGACTAAACGAACTCACCCGATACTGTCTTCAAATAATGTCTGACACTGTCTTCCACTGCTTCCCCGACGTTCAGACCGTCCCCTCACTGATAAAAACTAGACCCTACGGTGTCGGATTACTTGCGTCGCCATGGATGTCGCTTGCCGTAAAGAAGTTTACTCGATGTCGTAACCGTTTAGATTTGGAGCCACAGCTCTTCCGCACCCCACCTAATAAAAAAGGCGGGCAAACCATATGGCGGACATAGGTGGTCCCAAAAGCAAAGTTGTAGAGCACATTCAGATGCATCGGTCGATGAGGTTTTGTGTTGATCTGACTTACGGTGTGGGAGTTATGACCTTTTAAAGTATGACCCTTTGTTATAGCGCCACCATCTGGCCGACATAGATGATTTTTAGTGCCCGAGTAGTGGGGGGCCATAGGAACCCACCTCCAAAAGTTGGTTGGTCTACAACTTATGGTTGCTGAGCCTCAGACATTTTAGTGGAGAAAACTGCCACGCCCCAACTAAAAAGTCGAAAGGGCAGGCAAACAATATGGCGGCCATAGGTGGTGCCAATGGCAAAGTGATAGAGCACGTTCAGATGCATATGTCGATGAAGTTTTGTGTTGATCTAACTTATGGTGTGAGAGTTATGGCCTTTTACGCCTAACCCTTTGCTATAGCGCCACCATCTGGCCGACATAGGTGATTTTTAGTGCCTGAGTAGTGGGGGGCCATAGGAACCCACCTGCCAAATTTGGTTGCTCTAGGCCTTATGGTTCCTGAGCCTCAGACACTTTTAGCGGAGAAAAATAATAATAATAATAAAAATAATAATTAAAGCCGCAAGCGGCGTTGGGAGGGGTCCAAGCATTGGCACCATCGCGCCCCCTACGGAGCGGTTTTAAAATGGCTTTTTCCTCATGATCATATGCCTTCATTCAACATATCTACTGAATATCATGATGATTGTATAAAAAATTGATGACTTATGGCCAATTTTGTGCTAAGAGACGCTGTCGGATGACTTAGTTGCATCGCCATGGATGTGTCCTGGCCGCTTCCCGTGAAAGCCTTTACTATGTCGTAACACTTAGATGGGATGTCGTAACACTTAGATGGCATGTCGTAACGCACATATGGCCTGGCGTGTTTGTACAGCTGCAGCGCTTCCATGCTGTAACAAAAAAAGGCATCACACTAGTGTTGTCACGATACCAAAATTTTGACTTTGATACCGATACCAAGTTTAGTACCACAATAATTAATACTGAAACGATACTGATTCAATACTCGGTACCTAACGATACTGAAATTACCTTAATAGATCAGAAACTCAATGTCCACAAGGGTTGACCTCATTTTCGAATTCACGGATTATTAAAAACCTGGTTTATTAACAACCTTTGAGTTGAAGCCTGTTCAAAATATCAATAAGCATAGGCCTATAGTGTTACAACGCTAAACCATAGAAAACTATATTAAATATATTTCAACCTTAATAGATCAGAAACGTAATGTCCACAAGGGTTGACCTCATTTTCGAATTCATGGTTTATTAACAACCTGGTTCATTAACAACCTTTAAGTTGAAGCCTCTGCAACATATTAACATGCATAGGCCTACAGTGTTACAACACTAAACAACAGAAAAATATATCAAATAGATTTCAAAAATTAAACAGTTGTAAACTGAATAATCTTTAAAACAGGTCTTTCACCTGTAAATAGATTTAAAAAGCAGCATATTTTAATAACAATACAGCATCTATCTATAATAAAATATTTCCAAATTGGAACACCTATTGGTACTGAAGTGAACTGAGTCAAAGCCTGCGCTGTATCAAGGAGCTGAGTGCAAGCGCAAGTCACCTCACTTGGCAACCTTAGTTGCTACTGCCTTCTAGCGAAGATTCTGACAAATTACACTTTTCATCCTCTAAATCAGTAATGCGGGAGACAATTTTCCCTGGCTTTTACATTTGACTCAAAACACAGAGACAGATAGAATAATAGCACATAAATACACATTTCAAATAATAAATAAGACATTGAGAAAAAACGGGAAAAAGACGTAATATCAACTCGCGATCTGCGCGCTGCGCGCAAAGTAGCCTACGGTTGTATTCATTTCGACATTGGCAGATAAGAAAAATTCTGGTTACACTGACCTATAAAACGCTATTCCAAAAGCAAAATCAGACATGTTATACATCGTTAGAAAGCTTATACTCTCACCTACTGAATAAATGAATTGTCAATCAAGCCAAATTGCACTAAAAAGGGCGACAACGTCGTAAGCAACAGGTGTGGTATTACGCACAGCTATTGTTCAAGATATACGCGCATCTGTGATGCCAGGGTCGGCTATTTCGCAAACGGATTTTCCAAGACAATATATGACCACTCATTCCCAAAAGGGACATCTCTACGCGTAAAACCAATGGTGAGATTGTATATTTATTCAATGTTTAGTCCCAGATATTGACTGTGGAATGACATGGTATAATTTTTTTAAAAAGTTAGTCTCGCTTATTTTGTTATTCAGTGAGCAGCGTTTTCACTGCTGTTTTGGCATATTTTAGGGCTAATGTCGGGTTTATCTTGTTGCTACGGAATATTGCATTACATTACATTACAGCCATTTGGCAGACGCTCCTATCCAGAGCGACATACAACAAAGTGTTTAACCATAACCAGGAACAAGTGTGTCGAAAACCCTAGAGGGCAGTAGCCTACCGTTCTAAGTGCAGGGAACAACCGCATAGTTCAACTTGGACCCTGTAGGTTAAACTGATTAACACTAACACGAACAAGAACAGCAACAACGCAGTCTATGCAAAAATACAAGCAATTGTTAAGACGAGTTCAGACTAAGTCACCTACGAAACAACTACCTAGTTACAACCCCAAACTTACAGTCGATTTAGAGATTAAATTTAGAATACGATTTCTCTCAGCATAATGACGGATTTAAAGACTAAACGAACTCACCCGATATTGTCTTCAAATGGATCCATGCCAAAGAAAAGTAATGATTCATCCTCTCAAATAGCTTTTACTAACAAACTGTTAGTAGCAAAAAATGAAATACCAACTCGCCATCGATGCTACCTATGCGCAGAGTACCGTGTTATTTATTCAGACACTGGCAACTACAGCATAAATTGCGTCTTTTGTTTATATTCAATATTAGTAATTGCAGCGAGAAACAGCAGCTGTAGACACAAGATAGTTTATATTATGGTAGCAACGGAACGAAGCGGACTACATATGTATTACTGTCATTGTTTAATTATACCAGCGTGTTTTCGCGTGTTTACACGAAACTCATATACTATCAATAAAATGGTTTAGCTATTTCTCAGCATAATGACAGATTGACAACGCAGTCTATGCAAAAATACAAGCAATTGTTAAGACGAGTTCAGACTAAGTCACCTACGAAACAACTACCTAGTTACAACCCCAAACTTACAGTCGATTTAGAGATTAAATTGAGAATACGATTTCTCTCAGCATAATGACGGATTTAAAGACTAAACGAACTCACCAGATATTGTCTTCAAATGGATGCATGCTCAAGAAAAGTCATTATTCATCCTCTGGAAAAGCTTTTACTAACAAACTTTTGGTAGCCTCTTCCAGTGCTTCCCCGACGTTCAGACCCTACCCTCACTGATAAAAACTAGACCCTACGGTGTCGGATTACTTGCGTCGCCATGGATGTCGCTTGCCGTAAAGAAGTTTACTCGATGTCGTAACACTTAGAATTTGGAGGTACAGCGCTACCGCACCCCACCTAATACAAAAGTCCAAATGGCGAGCAAACCATATGGCAGACATAGGTGGTCCCAAAAGCAAAGTTGTAGAGCACATTCAGATGCATCGGTCGATGAAGTTTTGTGTTGATCGGACTTATGGTGTGGCAGTTATAGCCTTTAAATGTATGATCCTTTGTTATAGCGCCACCATCTGGGCGACATAGGTGATTTTTCGTGGCTGAGAAGTGGGGGGCCATAGGAACCCACCTACCAAAGGTGGTTGGTCTACAACTTATGGTTGCTGAGCCTCAGACATTTTAGCGGAGAAAACTGCCACGCCCCAACGAAAAAGTCTAAATGGCGGGCAAACAATATGGCGGACATAGGTGGTGCCAATGGCAAAGTTGTAGAGCACCTTCAGATGCATAGGTCGATGAAGTTTTGTGTTGATCTAACTCATGGTGTGGGAGTTATGGCCTTTTACGCAAAACCCTTTGTTATAGCGCCACCATCTGGCCAACATAGGTGATTTTTAGTGCCTGAGTAGTGGGGGGCCATAGGAACCCACCTGCCAAATTTGGTTGCTCTAGGACTTATGGTTGCTGAGCCTCAGACACTTTTAGCGGAGAAAAATAATAATAAGAATAATAATAATAATAATAATAATAATAATAATCCTAACAGATACAATAGGGTTCCACCAGCTTCGCTGCTTGGACCCCTAATAATAATCCTAACAGATACAATAGGGTTCCACCAGCTTCGCTGCTTGGACCCCTAATAATCCTAACAAATACAATAGGGTTCCACCAGCTTCGCTGCTTGGACCCCTAATAATTAAAGCCGCAAGCGGCGTTGGGAGGGGTCCAAGCATTGGCACCATCGCGCCCCCTATAGAGCAATGTTAAAATGGCTTTTTCCTCATCATCATATGCCTTCATCCAACATATCTAATGAATATCATAATGATGATGTAAAATATTGATGACTTATGGCCAATTTTGTGCTAAGAAACGCTGGCGGATGACTGAGTTGTGTCGCCATGGATGTGTCCTGACCGCGTCCCATAAAGGTCTTTACTATGTTGTAACACTTAGATGGCATGTCGTAACACTTAGATAGCCTGGTGTGTATGTACAGCTGCAGCGTCTCCATGCCACAACTAAAAAAGGTATCACACTAGCGTTGTCTTGATACCAAAATTTTGACTTTTATACCGATATCAGGTTTCTCCACCCTAGCTCCCCAGTGGTGGAACGAACTTCCTGTCCCTCTCCGAACCTCCCCCTCACTACCCATCTTCCGCCGTGGCCTGAAGACTCATCTCTTCAGACTATACCTAGACTAACCACCACCATGCTGTATATTTCACTCTTTAATAAAAAAAAATTAAAAAAAACACCCCCCCCCCCCCTTTCATGTCACTTGTTACATGTTGCCCCATCCCAGCACCTTTTGGTAATTTGTATTTGTCCTAATACTGTAGCTTATTCTTCTGCTTAGTTGGCTTTGCAGAGGTTAGGTCAGAATAGTGTTCACTGTGTGAACTGTGTTCTTGGCTAGAAATAGCTGTACAAAATAAGTATGATACCTTTCTGAACCTGTGTTCAGAAGTTGCCTATGACCATGATATACACTTTTTGTACGTCGCTTTGGATAAAAGCGTCTGCGAAATAAATGTAATGTAATGTAATGTAATGTTTAGTATAACAATAATTGATACTGAAACGATACTGATTCAATACTCGGTACCTAACGATACAGAAATTACGTTAATTGATCAGAAACGTAATGTCCACAAGGGTTGACCTCATTTTCGAATTCACGGTTTATTAAAAACCTGGTTTATTAACATCCTTTAAGTTGAAGCCTATTCAACATATCAATAAGCATAGGCCTATAGTGTTACAACACTGAACCATAGAAAACTATATTAAATATATTTCAGAAATTAAACAATTGCAAAGTAAATTATCTTTAAACAGGTCTTTCACTTTTAAATAAATCTAAAAACAGCATATTTCAATAACAATACAGCATCTTCCTATAATAAAATATTTACAAATTAGAACACCTATTGCTACTGAAGTCACCTGAGTCTAAGCTTGCGCTGTATCAACCACGAAGAATGCACAAGCGCAGGTCACCTCACTTGCCAACCTTAGTTGCTACTGCCGTCTAGCGAAGATTCTGACAAATTACACTTTTCATCCTCTAAATCAGTAATGCGGGAGACAATTTTCCTTGGCTTTTACATTTGACTCAAAACTACCGAACGTCGGAATATTGTAATAGCGAACCGTTTATTTTATTTTTATTTTTTTTAAGTACCGAGAAAGTGCTGAAGTTTTGGAATACCGTGCAACACTACGTCAGACACATATTCCAATCCATTGCTCAGCTTAGCAGAGAATGCACATTTCAGAGCGCCACAGAGACAGATAGAATAATAACACATGAATGCACATTTCAAATAATAAATACGACATTGAGAAAAAACGGAAAAAACACGTAATATCAACTCGCGATCTGCGTACTGCGCGCAAAGTAGCCTACCGTTGTATTTATTTAGACATTGGCAGATAAGAACAATTTTGGTTACGCTGACCTATAAAACGCTATTCCAAAAGCAAAATCAGACATGTTATACATCGTTAGAAAGCTTATACTCTCACCTACTGAATAAATGAATTGTCAATCAAGCCAAATTGTACTAAAAAGGGGGACAACGCTTTAAGCAACAGGTGTGGTATTACGCACAGCTATTTTTGAAGGTAGGCGTCACATATGCGCATATATTTCACAAACGGATTGTCCAAGACAATATATGACCACTCACTCGCAAAAGGGACATCTCTACGTGTAAACCCAATGGTAAGATTGTATATTTATTAAATGCTTAGTCCCAGATATTGACTGTATAATGACATGGTATAATTTAAATAAACGTTGTCTCGTGTATTTCGTTATTCAATGAGCAGCGTTTTCACAGCTGTATTGGCATATTTTAGGGCTATTGTCGGGTTTATCTTGTTGCTACGGAATTTCACATTACATTACAGGCATTTGGCAGACACTCTTATCCAGAGCGACGTACAACAAAGTGTATAACCATAACCAGGAACAAGCGTGTCGAAAACCCTAGAGAGAAGTACCGTTCGAAGTGCAGGGAACAACCGCATAGTTCAACTTGGACCCCGTAGGTTAAACTGATTAACACTAACACAAACAAGAACAGCAACAACGCAGTCCATGCAAACATACAAGCAATAGTTAAGACGAGTGCATTAAGTAAGTCACCTACGAAACAGCTAACTAGTTACAACCCTAATCTTAGTCAATTTAGAGATTAAATTGAGAATACGATTTCTCTCATCATAATGACGGATTTAAAGAGTAAACGAACTCACCCGATATTGTCTTCAAATGGATCCATACCAAAGAAAAGTAATGATTCATCCTCTCAAATAGCTTTTATTAACAAACTTTTAGAAGCAAAAAATGAAATACCAACTCGCCATCGATGCTACCTACGCGCAGAGTACCGTGTTATTTATTCAGACACTGGCAACTACAGCATAAATTGCGTCTTTTGTTTATATTCAATATTAGCAATTGCAGCGAGAAACAGCAGCTGTAGACACAAGATAGTTTATATTATGATAGCAACGGAACGAAGCGGACTACATATGTATTACCGTCATTGTTTAATTATACCAGCGTGTTTTCGCGCGTTTACACGAAACGCAAGTACTATCAATAAAATGGTTTAGCTATTTCTCAGCATAATGACAGATTCAAAGACTAAACGAACTCACCAGATATTGTCTTCAAATGGATGCATGCTCAAGAAAAGTAATTATTCATCCTCTGAAAAAGCTTTTACTAACAAACTTTTGGTAGCCTCTTCCAGTGCTTCCCCGACGTTCAGACCCTACCCTCACTGATAAAAACTGGACCCTACGGTGTCGGATTACTTGCGTCGCCATGGATGTCGCTTGCCGTAAAGAAGTTTACTAGATGTCGTAACACTTAGAATTCGGAGGTACAGCACTACCGCACCCCACCTAATAAAAAAGTCCAAATGGCGGGCAAACCATATGGCGGACATAGGTGGTCCCAAAAGCAAAGTTGTAGAGCACATTCAGATGCATCGGTCGATGAAGTTTTGTGTTGATCGGACTTATGGTGTGGCAGTTATAGCCTTTAAATGTATGATCCTTTGTTATAGCGCCACCATCTGGGCGACATAGGTGATTTTTCGTGGCTGAGTAGTGGGGGGCCATAGGAACCCACCTACCAAAGTTGGTTGGTCTACAACTTATGGTTGCTGAGCCTCAGACATTTTAGCGAAGAAAACTGCCACGCCCCAACGAAAAAGTCTAAATGGCGGGCAAACAATATGGCGGACATAGGTGGTGCCAATGGCAAAGTTGTAGAGCACCTTCAGATGCATCGGCCGATGAAGTTTTGTGTTGATCTAACTTATGGTGTGGGAGTTATGGCCTTTTACGCAAAACCCTTTGTTATAGCGCCACCATCTGCCCGACATAGGTGATTTTTAGTGCCTGAGTAGTGGGGGGCCATAGGAACCCACCTGCCAAATTTGGTTGCTCTAGGACTTATGGTTCCTGAGCCTCAGACACTTTTAGCGGAGAAAAATAATAATAAGAATAATAATAATAATAATAATAATTAAAGCCGCAAGCGGCGTTGGGAGGGGTCCAAGCATTGGCACCATCGCGCCCCCTACGGAGCGGTTTTAAAATGGCTTTTTCCTCATGATCATATGCCTTCATCCAACATATCTACTGAATATCATGATGATTGTATAAAATATTGATGACCTATGGCCAATTTTGTGCTAAGAGACGCTGTCGGATGACTTAGTTGCATCGCCATGGATGTGTCCTGGCCGCTTCCCGTGAAAGCCTTTACTATGTCGTAACACTTAGATGGGATGTCGTAACACTTAGATGGCATGTCGTAACGCACATATGGCCTGGCGTGTTTGTACAGCTGCAGCGCTTCCATGCTGTAACAAAGAAAGGCATCACACTAGTGTTGTCACGATACCAAAACTTTGACTTTGATACCGATACCAAGTTTAGTACCACAATAATTAATACTGAAACGATACTGATTCAATACTCGGTACCTAACGATACTGAAATTACCTTAATAGATCAGAAACTCAATGTCCACAAGGGTTGACCTCATTTTCGAATTCACGGATTATTAAAAACCTGGTTTATTAACAACCTTTGAGTTGAAGCCTGTTCAAAATATCAATAAGCATAGGCCTATAGTGTTACAACGCTAAACCATAGAAAACTATATTAAATATATTTCAACCTTAATAGATCAGAAACGTAATGTCCACAAGGGTTGACCTCATTTTCGAATTCATGGTTTATTAACAACCTGGTTCATTAACAACCTTTAAGTTGAAGCCTCTGCAACATATTAACATGCATAGGCCTATAGTGTTACAACACTAAACAACAGAAAAATATATCAAATAGATTTCAAAAATTAAACAGTTGTAAACTGAATAATCTTTAAAACAGGTCTTTCACCTGTAAATAGATTTAAAAAGCAGCATATTTTAATAACAATACAGCATCTATCTATAATAAAATATGTCCAAATTGGAACACCTATTGGTACTGAAGTGAACTGAGTCAAAGCCTGCGCTGTATCAAGGAGCTGAGTGCAAGCGCAAGTCACCTCACTTGGCAGCCTTAGTTGCTACTGCCTTCTAGCGAAGATTCTGACAAATTACACTTTTCATCCTCTAAATCAGTAATGCGGGAGACAATTTTCCCTGGCTTTTACATTTGACTCAAAACTACCGAACGTCGGAATATTCTAATACCGAACCTTTTCTTTTTTATTTTTTTATTTTTTTTTAAGTACAGAGAAAGTGCTGAAGTTTTGGTATACTGTGCAACACTACGTCAGACACATATTCCAATCCATTGCTCAGCTTAGCAGAGAATGCACATTTCAGAGCGCCACAGAGACAGATAGAATAATAGCACATAAATACACATTTCAAATAATAAATAAGACATTGAGAAAAAACGGAAAAAAGACGTAATATCAACTCGCGATCTGCGCGCTGCGCGCAAAGTAGCCTACCGTTTTATTCATTTCGACATTGGCAGATAAGAAAAATTCTGGTTACACTGACCTATAAAACGCTATTCCAAAAGCAAAATCAGACATGTTATACATCGTTAGAAAGCTTATAGTCTCACCTACTGAATAAATGAATTGTCAAGCCAAATTGCACTAAAAAGGGCGACAACGTCGTAAGCAAGAGGTGTGGTATTACGCACAGCTATTGTTGAAGATATACGCGCATCTGTGATGCCAGGGTCGGCTATTTCGCAAACGGATTTTCCAAGACAATATATGACCACTCATTCCCAAAAGGGACATCTCTACGCGTAAAACCAATGGTGAGATTGTATATTTATTCAATGTTTAGTCCCAGATATTGACTGTGGAATGACATGGTATAATTTTTTTAAGAAGTTAGTCTCGCTTATTTTGTTATTCAGTGAGCAGCGTTTTCACTGCTGTTTTGGCATATTTTAGGGCTAATGTCGGGTTTATCTTGTTGCTACGGAATATTGCATTACATTACATTACAGCCATTTGGCAGACGCTCCTATCCAGAGCGACATACAACAAAGTGTTTAACCATAACCAGGAACAAGTGTGTCGAAAACCCTAGAGGGCAGTAGCCTACCGTTCTAAGTGCAGGGAACAACCGCATAGTTCAACTTGGACCCTGTAGGTTAAACTGATTAACACTAACACAAACAAGAACAGCAACAACGCAGTCTATGCAAAAATACAAGCAATTGTTAAGACGAGTTCAGACTAAGTCACCTACGAAACAACTACCTAGTTACAACCCCAAACTTACAGTCGATTTAGAGATTAAATTGAGAATACGATTTCTCTCAGCATAATGACGGATTTAAAGACTAAACGAACTCACCCGATATTGTCTTCAAATGGATCCATGCCAAAGAAAAGCAATGATTCATCCTCTCAAATAGCTTTTACTAACAAACTTTTAGAAGCAAAAAATGAAATACCAACTCGCCATCGATGCTACCTATGCGCAGAGTACCGTGTTATTTATTCAGACACTGGCAACTACAGCATAAATTGCGTCTTTTGTTTATATTCAATATTAGTAATTGCAGCGAGAAACAGCAGCTGTAGACACAAGATAGTTTATATTATGGTAGCAACGGAACGAAGCGGACTACATATGTATTACTGTCATTGTTTAATTATACCAGCGTGTTTTCGCGTGTTTACACGAAACTCAAATACTATCAATAAAATGGTTTAGCTATTTCTCAGCATAATGACAGATTGACAACGCAGTCTATGCAAAAATACAAGCAATTGTTAAGACGAGTTCAGACTAAGTCACCTACGAAACAACTACCTAGTTACAACCCCAAACTTACAGTCGATTTAGAGATTAAATTGAGAATACGATTTCTCTCAGCATAATGACGGATTTAAAGACTAAACGAACTCACCAGATATTGTCTTCAAATGGATGCATGCTCAAGAAAAGTAATTATTCATCCTCTGGAAAAGCTTTTACTAACAAACTTTTGGTAGCCTCTTCCAGTGCTTCCCCGACGTTCAGACCCTACCCTCACTGATAAAAACTAGACCCTACGGTGTCGGATTACTTGCGTCGCCATGGATGTCGCTTGCCGTAAAGAAGTTTACTCGATGTCGTAACACTTAGAATTTGGAGGTACAGCGCTACCGCACCCCACCTAATACAAAAGTCCAAATGGCGAGCAAACCATATGGCAGACATAGGTGGTCCCAAAAGCAAAGTTGCAGAGCACATTCAGATGCATCGGTCGATGAAGTTTTGTGTTGATCGGACTTATGGTGTGGCAGTTATAGCCTTTAAATGTATGATCCTTTGTTATAGCGCCACCATCTGGGCGACATAGGTGATTTTTCGTGGCTGAGTAGTGGGGGGCCATAGGAACCCACCTACCAAAGTTGGTTGGTCTACAACTTATGGTTGCTGAGCCTCAGACATTTTAGCGGAGAAAACTGCCACGCCCCAACGAAAAAGTCTAAATGGCGGGCAAACAATATGGCGGACATAGGTGGTGCCAATGGCAAAGTTGTAGAGCACCTTCAGATGCATAGGTCGATGAAGTTTTGTGTTGATCTAACTCATGGTGTGGGAGTTATGGCCTTTTACGCAAAACCCTTTGTTATAGCGCCACCATCTGGCCGACATAGGTGATTTTTAGTGCCTGAGTAGTGGGGGGCCATAGGAACCCACCTGCCAAATTTGGTTGCTCTAGGACTTATGGTTGCTGAGCCTCAGACACTTTTAGCGGAGAAAAATAATAATAAGAATAATAATAATAATAATAATAATCCTAACAGATACAATAGGGTTCCACCAGCTTCGCTGCTTGGACCCCTAATAATAATCCTAACAGATACAATAGGGTTCCACCAGCTTCGCTGCTTGGACCCCTAAATATCAACTCGACAACCCTGCTAGCATGCGTGCTGTGCGAAGAATACCTTATTATTTATTTAGACATTGGCAGACTACAGCATTTGCGTCTTTTGTTTATATTCAAGAGTAATTGCAGGGAGAAACTGCAGCTGTAGACACAAGACAGTTTGTTATATTATGGTAGCAACGGAATGAAGCGGACTACATATATAGGCTATATTTACCGTCTTTGTTTTATTATACCAGCGTGCTTTCGCGCGTTTGCAGAGAAACTCAATTACTATCAATAAAAATGGTTTAGCTATTTCTCAGCATAATGACGAAAATTATTTTCAACCGTCCACCTCGTTTTACCAACGTTCCAACACTGTCGTCGTCACTGTTCCATGGGTCACAAAAACTATTACACTAACGCTTGCATTGCAGTGTGAAATATCCGCATTATATAATGCCACTAACCTATTTAAAGGCACTCAATTTCAAAAATAACGTATATAACCGAAATATTTTGAGCAGTAATACTTACATAGCAACATGACATTGTATCTGTGTTTAGTAGTATAGAGACAGAAAATCAATGACAAAGTCCTATCCGCTTCTGTTTTGCGTCAGAAAACGATGTCAGATAGGTCTATCAGCAAAGAAATGGCTTAGCTGTGCCCCGAAGTCCTCAATAATAATAGTACTCTCCAAGAAATTATGAAAATCGTTGACAACGTTTCGTTAGGTGCATCGTCTTTAATGCTACGCCACAGTGAATGGCAAGTGAATGCGAGAAGAAAGTATTCCGTTACGCTGAACTATAAAACGCTATTCCAAATGCAAAATCAGACATGTTATACATCGTTAGAAAGCTTATTCTCTCATCTACTGAATAAATGAACTGTCAATCAAGCCAAATTGTACTAAAAACGGCGACAACGCCGTAAGCAACAGGAATCACAAACGGATTGTCCAAGACAATATATGACCACTCAGTCGCAAAAGGGACACCTCTACGCGTAAAACCAATGTTAAGATTGTATATTTATTCAATGTTTAGTCCCAGATATTGACTGTAATATGAGATGGTATAATTAAAAAAAACTTTGTCTCGTTTATTTCGTTATTCAGTAAGCAGCGTTTTCACTGCTGTATTGGCATATTTTAGGGCAAATGTCGGGTTTATCTTGTTGTTACGGATTATTAGCCTACATTACATTACGGGCATTTGGCAGACGCTCATACCCAGAGCGACGTACAACGAAGTGTCTAACCATAACCAGGAACAAGTGTGTTGAAAACCCTAGAGGGCAGTATCCTACCGTTCCAAGTGCCCCAAGACCGTCCCCTCACTGACAAAAAAACTAACCCTACGGTGTCGGATTACTTGCGTCGCCATGGATGTCGCTTGCCGTAAAGAAGTTTAGATGTCGTAATCGTTTAGATTTGGAGCCACAGCTCTTCCGCACCCCACCTAATAAAAAAGTCCAAATGGCAGGCAAACAATATGGCGGACATATGTAGCCCCAATAGCAAAGTTGTAGAGCACATTCACATGCGTCGGTCTATGAAGTTTTGTGTTGATCTGACTTACGGTGTGGGAGTTATGACCTTTTAGGCAAAACCCTTTGTTATAGCGCCACCATCTGGCCGACATAGGTGATTTCTAGTGCCTGAGTAGTGGGGGGCCATAGGAACCCACCTGCCAAATTTGGTTGCTCTAGGACTTATGGTTGCTGAGCCTCAGACATTTCAGCAGAGAAAGCTTCCACGCCCCAACGTAAAAGTTAAAATGGCGGGCAAACAATATGGCGGACATGGGTGGTGCCGATGGCAAAGTTGTAGAGCACGTTCAGATGCATAGGTCGATCAAGTTTTGTGTTGATCTAACTTATGGTGTGGGAGTTATGGCCTTTTACGCAAAACCCTTTGTTATAGCGCCACCATCTGGCCGACATAGGTGATTTTTACTGCCTGAGTAGTGGGGGGCCATAGGAACCCACCTGCCAAATTTGGTTGCTCTACGACTTATGGTTGCTGAGCCTCAGACACTTTTAGCGGAGAAAAATAAGAATAATAATAATAATAATAATAATAATAATAATCCTAACAAAAACAATAGGGTTCCACCAGCTTCGCTGCTTGGACCCCTAATAATCCTAACAGATACAATAGGGTTCCACCAGCTTCGCTGCTTGGACCCCTAATAATCCTAACAGATACAATAGGGTTCCACCAGCTTCGCTGCTTGGACCCCTAATAATAATCCTAACAGATACAATAGGGTTCCACCAGCTTCGCTGCTTGGACCCCTAATAATCCTAACAAATACAATAGGGTTCCACCAGCTTCGCTGCTTGGACCCCTAATAATCCTAACAGATACAATAGGGTTCCACCAGCTTCGCTGCTTGGACCCCTAATAATCCTAACAGATACAATAGGGTTCCACCAGCATCGCTGCTTGGACGACTAATAATAATCCTAACAGATACAATAGGGTTCCACCAGCTTCGCTGCTTGGACCCCTAATAATCCTATCAAATACAATAGGGTTCCACCAGCTTCGCTGCTTGGACCCTTAATAATCCTAACAGATACAATAGGGTTCCACCAGCTTCGCTGCTTGGACCCCTAATAATCCTAACAGATACAATAGGGTTCCACCAGCTTCGCTGCTTGGACCCCTAATGATGCTGTATTCGCGTTTCTTGTGTGGTTACTGCAGTTCGCTAGGGAAACGTGAATTTCTATTTTACAGTAATTACATAGCCTAACAGTAATAGCCTACATTAATTTTTTTTTTGCCTGTTTTATTTTATTTTTTCCCCTACTGAACTAAGTTTGGATAGACTGCAAACCATCTGATGTCCTCATATTTTCCCTTGGTGGCAACTGTTACCATGAATGGATTTAGTGTTCATTATAGCCAAGATTTATGACTGATACATACAGCAGGTTACATCCTAAACGGATGAATATTGACTGAAATACAAGGTAAAACGTCGGTTTTTTCAATATTTCGACTGGGGTTTTTAAAATTATTATTGAGGGAATTAACACATACAGCTAAAAACTACAGGTTCTAAGCTTCATTTCGATGTATAGGTTGCGGGGGGGTTGAAAGAAATCCAGCTGCCACACCAGGCTTGTGTCTCGCTAGCTCCTGCACCTCCTCCTCGATGCGAGAGTTTCCCTGAATGATAGCCGGGAACGGTCAGCTCTCAGCCCGCTGCCTGCTGTGCGCTGACTCGGTGGAGGCGACTACAGAATATAGAGATCACTTTTCAATAATGTGTAGTAAATGAAACGACTAGTTAGTGAAATCAAAGTCCTATGTTACAAACAGAATGGGCATTTTATCTAGTGGCCATCCACAATGATGTGAATCGATTTGAAGAAATATAATGGCTGACGCACAGAACTTATTTATTAAACGTTCTGCAGCGTAGTGGCTCAAAGTTTGTTGGTGTGTGTAACTGGTGCCACCTCTCTCTCTCTCTCTCACTGCCCGTGTAACGTTATAGATAGATGCTATGATAACTCGACATGGAGCTGACTTCTTTCTTTTTTTTCTTTCTTTTTTCCGAATCGGAATAATAACGAGCAACTTCGGGTAGACGAAATATCTGTTTCCATCGCATTATTCGTGCTTTCCCGAATACGGTATTTGGATTCGGATACATCCCTAGTGCTTATTTAGCAAATTTGGTGAGGATTGACATAGTGTTCATAGTTGTTTTAGTAAAATTGGCCACGCTTATAAAAAATTATTTAACATGTCATGGACAAACGGTTTGCAGCATCAATTAAAAAAAGGTGATAACTTTTTTTCCGGGTTACTCCAGGCATGCAATGTGGATCAACTTTGTAGAAGAAAAAACAAAAAATGTGTTTTTGAAAAAATTCAAAAAGGTGGGAATTCTTTGCATACGCATATTAAATTGGGAATATACATACATTTTGTCCGGCACGATCCAAGGAAGCTGGGGAAAAATAATTTAGATTCTAGACCGCATGGTTTAGGAGTTACGGGCCAAAATGTAAATGTTTGTGTTACAGCCACCATCAAGCTAATGTCACTGCGATAACCTGAGTAGTGGTGGGGAAAAGGAACATACCAACCATGTTTCATAGCTCTAAGACCTACAGTTTTTGCTGCCAATTGTGTTTTAGGGAATACCACTACTACTACTACTACTACTACTAATAATAATAATAATAGATATTGTTTCAATCTCTCATGTAATTGTGTGTTGGAATAGCCTGGTCAGCAGTATTTACAGGAAAAAGGTCTGGCTGCTCCTTCAATAGTATTTGTATTTGATAATGAACAAAAATCAGAGATGTCTCATTTAAGATCATCCATAAATAATATCTAGCTAATATGAATCTAATGAAATTTAAAGATATTTTGTAATGCTGGCCCTGAAACTGATGTTCATCATTTTTGAGTGTCCTCTTTCAAAAACCTTATGGCAACAGGTATGCAAATTTGTATGTGATATGATTCTCCCTAACTTGTTCTTGCATTGGATTCCATTAGGTCCTTGGCAAATCTTAAAGCTGTCAAGACAATCTCATATTGTGAAAACTTTAATTTCCTCTATATGTTATTTTGTATTGTCATACCTATGTCCCCTGATTTTTTCCCCTTCAGTATCCATGTTTATTTTCAACAAAAAAGGAGGAAGATGAAATCAGATGCCTAGAATCGATCTCATAGTTACAAAATAAAGATTACGGCGGGATGATCAATTTGAAAATTTTTTTTTTTACTTTGTCCCTTTATATGCCAAACTCTACGCTAATCGGTGTCATTGGGCAATGCATTACATTTATTTGGCAGACACTTTTATCCAAAGCGACGTACAAAAAGTGCATTTCATGGTCATAGGCAACTGCTAAACACAGATTCAGTAAGGTACAATATTTATTTTGTACAGCTATTTCTAGCCAAGAACACAGTTTAGTTCACACAGTGAACGCTATTCAGACCTAACCTCTGCAAAGCCAACTAGGCAGAAGAATAAGCTACAGTATTAGGACAAATACAAATTACCAAGAAGTGCTGGGATGGGGCAACATGTAACAAGTGGGGGGGGGGGGGGGGGGGAGAGATTCAGAGTGAAATATACAGCGTGGTGGTGGTTAGTCTAGGTATAGTCTGAAGAGATGAGTCTTCAGGCCACGGCGGAAGATGAGTAGTGAGGGGGAGGTTCGGAGAGGGACGGGGAGTTCGTTCCACCACTGGGGAGCTAGGGTGGAGAAGCTCTGTCATCCCTTTGGGCGGGTGGGAGGGGTTACAAGGCGCCCTGCTGCCACAGAGCGGAGTGGTCGAGCAGGCACATAGAATCGAGTCATGTCCTGCAAGTAGATGGGGGCTGTCCTGTTGGCAGCAGTGTAGGCAAGGGTCAGGGCTTTTAACCGGATCCTGGCAGTGACCGGTAGCTAGTGGAGTGATCACAGCAGAGGAGTGATGTGGGAGAATTTGGGAATGTTGTAGATGAGTCGGGCAGCGGCATTCTGAATCATCTGTAGTGGCTGTATGGCACAAGCTGGCAGGCTTGCAAGGAGAGAGTTGCAGTAATCAAGGCGAGAGGTCACCGTAGCCTGGACGAGCAGCTGGGTGGAGGGCGTCGTCAGGTATGGTTGAATCCTTCTGATGTTGTAAAGAAGGAATCTGCAGGACCGTGATGTTGCCTTGATGTGCTCTTTGAGGTCCAGTTGGTCATCCAGGACCACCCCCATGCTCTTGGCAGAGTGAGAGGCAGTCACTGTGGTGCCATCAACCTTGATTGAGAGCTCACAAAGTAAGGAGATCTTGCACGGGAAGAAGAGCAGCTCAGTTTTGTTGAGGTTGAGCTTCAGATGGTGGCTGGCCATCCAGGTGGAGATGTCAGCCAGGCAGGAAGAGATCTTATCATTGACCTGTGTAGCCGAGGGGGGGAAAGAAAAGAAGAGTTGTGTGTCATCTGCATAATAATGATAGGAGAAGCCATGTGAATTAATAACTGAACCAAGAGATCTGGTGTATAAGGAGAACAGCAGACGACCCAGTACAGATCCCTGCGGCACTCCTGTAACAAGGGGATGAGAAGCAGAGGCAGACCCCTTCCAGGTGACCTGGTAGAACCTATCTGCAAGATAGGAAGCGAACCAAGACAGGGCAGTCCCGGCGATGCCCATCCCAGCCAAGGTGGAGAGGAGTATTTTATGGTTGACCGTGTCGAAAGCTGCAGACAGGTCAAGAAGGATCAGGACAGAGGAGAGGCGTGAGGCTCTTTCAATGGCAAGTGCCTCCGTCACAGCTAGGAGCGCAGTCTCTGTTGAGTGCCCGGATCGGAAGCCAGACTGGTGAGGGTCTAGCAGGTTGTTCTGATGGAGAAAAGAGGTTAGTTGTTTAACAACTGCTCATTCAAGGGTTTTGGACAGAAAGGGTAGAAGCGATACGGGTCGATAATTCATTACATCGGAGGGGTCTGAGGTGGGTTTCTTGAGGAGTGGGGTAACATGAGCCATCTTAAAATCAGAGGGAACATGACCAGAGGAAAGAGAGGAATTAATAATAGAGGACAGATAGGGAAGGAACTCGCTGGAAATGGATTGGAGAACTGTAGATGGGATGGGGTCAAGTGGACAATGCCCCAACAATTTACAACTTGGAGGATTAAACAAATGCCATCTTGGACTTTGTTACTTCTGAATATATCTGCAAATCCAGAGCTGGCTGCTGGCACAAAGAGTCTATACAGTTTAGGGTCACAGTCATCTGTGGGTCACAAAAATGAAAAAGTGACAAGCCAAGTTGGGCTGAAAAACCTGTTCTTGTCATCACTTTTCTCATGTAATTATGTTCTAATTCAAGAATGTTTCTGAAACACTTTTCTATTGTGATTTATGCTTCTGCAGCAATCAGTTCTTACAACCCCACCACCCCCCGTGGTCTGTGATTGCTATTGACACGGACCTCCCAATACACAATTCCTTCCACAGATTTGCATTATTGCACCACTTTGTGGCTGTCAGACCCCAGCTCATTGTATCCAGAAATGACTGAGGAGTTTGGCAGAGTCATGTGGCAAAGGCCCAGCATAAACACTGCTGCTACAGATGAGGTCATCAAATTTCCAATGGAACTCACTGCACCTTTGTTTCAGCCCAGATAAATGAGCCTGCTGGTATGTAAGCTGTTAAAGGTGTATTATACAGTGTGGCACTGGCACGTGCTGAAGGTCATTTAACTGAAACATCTGGGCTTGAATTTTAAACTTTTGTGTGTTTCACATAATAAAAAAGAATGACCTCACGTGAAACTTTTATCATTTTATGGTGGCGAGCATATTGCTGGAAAATGTGTATTTTTGAGACATATAAAAAGTATGAAATTTCAAATCAAATAGGAGTCACACCACAGTAGACAAGCCATGTAATTACCAGACCGGCCCACGACAATCAGTCGGACCCCCCCCCACCAGGACACCATCCTTGCAGTCCCCTTAAATATGCGTACCTACTGTACTATTCCCCCAAACCACTACAAAGCTGAGTAGTAAGTGCTGTGGACAAGTGTACCAGTGCAAGTGGACCAGTGTACTCACTCGCTCTTGACTGACTCCCTGGTGATCAGAGGTGGCCGTGGAGTACAAAATCTCCATACTCAAGTAGAAGTACAAGTAATTATCAAAGAAAAAGCTCTGCGCTAAAGTACATCTAAAACTCATTTTTAGCTCTTACAAACTGATATTCATTGTATCAAGAGCTCTGTCAGAGCTAAAAGATACTTTTAGATGTAAAAAAAAAAAAAAAGGAAAAAAAAGTTTGTTTACATTTGAAGGGCAATAAAAAAAGTTACTCAGTGTACCTTTAACATGATTACACATTTAGGTCCAGAATTGTTGGAATTCCCTGACAAAGATGTGCAAAAATCTGTACAATTTAAACAATACCATACTGGTAATGAGCAAATAGTTGTTTATTCAATTAATGCATGGAGCTGTTCCATCTTATTTCATTTGATACTAACTGTTCAGTTCATACATATTTCAAGTATGCAAATATTGATGATGAATATTGTATAAGGTTTACACAGTTAATAGATCACCTTTTTGTTTTATATTAATGTTCAGAGAGGAGTAATAGTTAGATATTTGTGTGTGATAGGGCAATTAAATCAATGGTGTGCTTGTTTGTTTGGGGAGTTTGACCTACAGTTCATGCGCCCACCACGTGAAGGTGCATGCTCAATGGACAACAGCACCAAACAATTTGAACTTACTGTAGGTGGAGAGCTACCCCACAAATAGTTATAACAGTAATTCATACATATATATCCTAATAGTTAACACCATACCTGGCTGAAAATAAACTTAGGACAACTTTGTTGCCTGTTGTTGGAAATTAAAACTTTTTTCTTCTTCCTGTAGACTAATATATAAGCAGGCATACATTTTAGCACAGTAGAGCTACAGTTGTTGTATATTATACAGCCTTTTCACGCATCTTTATCAAGGGACCCCTTAGCCTAATAATTTTAATATTATTATGATGATACGATATAGACCTAGATCACTCACAGCAACGTGGGCTTAGCCAACGTGATACTGACAAAATAATGTTAGCTAGTTAACGTTAGAATAATCAGCAGAAGTGGCGACTGCATTAGGGAACTATGCTAGCTACAAAAACAATTCCAAATAGCTTATGCTGCGCTAGCTATTTGACATTGACTGACTGAGTGACCACCAGCAGTAGGTGACGGTCTCACTTTATGACAGCATTAAGATTATGTTATCTTATCATCATCGACATTAATTGAATTTATCACCATCATCGTCATCATGGCATGGCACACACACTCTCCCTGTGAGTCCCTGTTAATCATGAAGCTACTCCATGCTTACCGCTTCAACTGCACTCTCCTCCTGCTCCTGCTCACTCTGTCCCTCCTCGGCTTCCCTGTCACATGCCTGCTCCTCTGCCTGGCAGTGGCCATGGCCAGCCACCTCTTCTCCTTCAAGTTCCACCTGTTGCTGCACACGTGTACTGTAGATGGTGAAGCTACTGCAGCCCCTGCAGCAAACGTCTGTTATTTTTGCACATTTGGCGGCATCTGCCTCTAGATTTAAAATTTTTTTGGCCCGCAACTTCTCCGCACCCCCCTTGCACTTTTGTTTATCCATTTTGACGTCCTCATCCATCCACAGATTTTTGCCTCTGAGCCACGGCATCTGACACGAGAGGACAGAGGGGGAGGGGTGGGCCAATAAGAAATGTGATTGGGCCAGCCCAGTTTCAGTATAGAAAGTGAACCAATGGGCCATTGTCCCTGCTTTATGGGCCGGTCGTTGGCCGAAATTTTATTTATTTTATTAATTTTTTAAATGAAAAATGATAAATTAAATTATATCGGCCTCAAGGTGTGTCGGCCCACCGGGAAAATGCCCGGTATGCCAGATTACCTGTCCATAATGGCCACTCTTGTCAGGGCAGCCCATTTAACCCTTAAAAGTGTAATTAAACACTTGATCACTTAAAAAAAAAAAAAAAAATATATATATATATATATATATATATATATATTAGCTGTAAATGTGTTTCTATGCTCAGTTTATAATTAAATATTTCAATCCATGCCATTATTTCAACATGTTTGAAATATCATTTTACAGAAAAACTGGTAGAAAGGCATCTTGATAATGCCCTCTAACATTTGCAATTTTCTTTCTGCATTCCACGCCTTCGGGACAGTTCTACGCACGTCACTTCACTAAACACCTTTTTTGCCTTGCACTCACGTTTGCAATGGTCTTGATAGTTGATTTCGGAAGTTCCATGAAGCAGGTTATATTTTGTTTGTATGTATGAGTGTGCATGCGGTGTGTAATGCAATGGCCTTCAATAAACACTCAGACAAAAGGCTACAATGCATGCATCAAAATAAAGAAACATATCAAAGGCAAATAAAGTTGCTCCTCAAATCAAAAATTGCCTAAATCAAAAGTAAAACACAATCAAATAATTTAGGCTAGTATTTCTTTCAATATATTAAATTCAAAGGCAGTGTGTAGGTAGAGGAATGCGAAGCGTTGTATAGCCGTAGAAAACTGTATGTCGGCAGCGTCTTCTCAGTTCAAATGCACACCTGCTCTAATTATTGGCATCACAGCCCAACATCAGTATTCAGGTAGCCACTAGGGGGCACCATTTACATATTTATAATAACTCATAAGAGATTTGGCTCCAACAATTGGCTCA
Organism: Anguilla pacifica; assembly: GCA_039654925.1. Classification (NCBI taxonomy): domain Eukaryota; kingdom Metazoa; phylum Chordata; class Actinopteri; order Anguilliformes; family Anguillidae; genus Anguilla; species Anguilla pacifica. The sequence goes on along the minus strand of CM077290.1, from coordinate 29,959,829 downwards.
ATCTCTTTGGAGGTACTGCTATGTCATGTAAATATCAAGATATCCAGCGGGAAATGTATTGCGAATTGTTGTCCCCAAATTCATCCATTTACTTTTTAATATGAGGGAACACTATTGATTAGAGGCACTGCAGTCCTTGGTTCTGGCCCAATGTTTTCAAACTGGAACATAGGTAGCCGTCTGTTCTCATATTCCACCAACGTAGTCAACTAAAATAGGTTTCTGAAAACATTTGAGGTGAGAATTAGGCCATGTAATTCCTGAATCTTGATTTATATTTGATCCTTAGCACCTAGTTGGACAGTTTGATTGGAGGTCTGTGAGCCCAGCGCAGCTGTGCTGTACAAATTCATTTGTTCAGAGCAGGCGTTCTCAACCTTTTGTAGACCAACGCCCACCTATTGAATGTTCAAGTCCCATACCCCCACCCCCCCAACAAAAATTGAATTATCAGCCCCAAATGTAGGTTATTATTTATTCATGTTCGTGATATTATGTTTTTTTTCTTTTTTTGTCTTGAAATCAAACAAGCCTACTATGCTGTTTAATTTTCAGACAAGAACTACATTTTAGCTATGTGTCATAACCCTTGGCTGCAAATGACTTATGTCTTCCCTCATCTTTCGTATTCAGTGCCTTACATTTGCTGGCTGTGGTCTCTTGTGCTTCTTGTTGCTTGTGCTTTTTGTTGCTCATTGTAATCGTGCTTATTATTATCTCCACCAGGCGAGAGCCTGGACGGTATTATGCGTTTGGTCGCATGTGTGCGTGTGTGTTTGTGTATCTGTCCCCAGGTAATCTCGCATACTACTGGGCCGATTAGCTTAATACTTGTTGTGCATGCTGACAGCAGGCCAAGGACATGAATTCTTGAATATTTTGCAAATCGGTCAACAACAAGTATTTTATTTGAATTAATTTCCATCATTGTCCATTGAAATACATTGAGTGCTAACTCCTCACTCCTCCTAACTGGCCGGTAGGGGCCGCAAGTGATCAACAACTGCTTCTGTGTCATGGTTCTGTCTTTTTGTTTCTATTTTTCCTTTTTGGGCCACCAGTTGGCAGCACTTCTCAGTTTTTGTATTTCTGTTCATTCCCTCATTGGTTTCCCGTGTTAATTGTATTATTGTTTTCCATTATTGTCTCGTTATTTAATCATTGTTCCCACCTGTCTGGTTATTTAATCATCGTCCCCACCTGCCTCTTGTTATCCCTTCCCTCTCGTTTGATTATGTATTGAGTTCACCTGTGTCTTCACCTGTGTCTGTCTGTTTAAGTTCTTTGTCCCCTTGACTCGGGTGCTGGTTCCTTGTGTGTGTTTCTCACTGTGTTTCATGTGTGTTTCTGCCTGCCTGTGTTTTGGACCTGCTTGTGTTTCTGCCTGCTTGTTTTCTGCCCTGCCTGTCTGTTTGTTCACTGTTTCTGTCCTTGTCATTTGTTTTCTTGTGTCAAGTTTTTTTCTAGTGTTTTAGTTTTTGGTTTTGCCCATCGTGGCCTCTTTTTGGTTCCCTGTTTTGTTTATTGTTAATAGTAAAGTCTTTGTTTAAACTTTCCTTTTGCGTTCTTGTGTTTTTTCCACTCCATGTCTGGGTCCTACCCTCCTGTACGTGACATTCTGTTTGGAATGAAAGAGACCAGCAATGTAAAATGTCAATTTCAATGTTAAAATGCCAACAAAATAATCCGCAAATAAACGAGGTATGTTAATGTTTGAATCTGTGGCAATTATTTTGTTTGCATTTTCACGTTGAAACTGATCATTTACATCACTGGTCTTTTGGAATTGTTCCTGTCCAGATTGTTCCTGTCCAGATTTGAAACGAAAGTAACAGACTAGTACCAGACATCAACGTTAGCTCTGTCTAACACATCGTGGCTGATATGAATGAAATTAGCTAACACGTCACCACCTTTACTGTTACGTCACTGAATCGGCGTTTTAGGGATTTTCAGTGGCACATGGTAAAAACTTGTAATATTGTACTTGTCTGGTTGCATTGATTGTGTAGCCTATATTGTTGCATCAGCAAAGCTAACACGCCTGGTGGAGATTTGCACTCTACTGAGTGCACTCTTCTAGTTTTATTATAGTTTATTAAATAACTCTTCCTTGTTTATCCTGGTTCCTACCTTTTGTTTCTCTGTTCACCTCAGTAGCCTACATTTTGTAATAATTTGGCATGCTCTTTTTTATTTTGGGGCATATGCTGTGTTTTTCATGGATCAAACAAACCTAGGTGATTGTACAGGAAAAAATGTTTTGGCCACAATAGCGGCAGCCTATAACCCAGCAATTATTTTCCTCATAAATATGCATATGAATTTGCCTACCGCTACAGACAATAACACAGAAAAATGATTCAGACAAAAGTGTTTCACAACAAAAAGAGCAACAGTAAGAGCAGGGCTGAAATAAATGTGAGCCCTGTGCTTGGTGATTCCCCGCCAGTTTTTTCACCGCTGGTTGGAGAGAGGTGAACTTCAGCCGTCATGCGCCTGAGGTGCTCAAATTCAGGCGGCTGCGGTACTTCGGCTGCATATAGACCACTTCACTGAATGTTTTGGCAATGTTCCAACACTATTGTGATCACTGTTGCATGCATCACAAATACTATTACACTACTACCTAACGCTTACATTACAGTGTGAAATATCCACGTTATATAACACCACTAACCTATTTAAAGACACTCAATTTCAAAAATAACACATATAACCAGTAATACTTACATAGCAATGATGAAATTTTATCTGAGTTCAGTAGATAGAGAGACAGAGACAGTAAATCAATGATATAGTTCTATCCACTTCTGTTTTGCTCCAGAAAACAATGTCAGATAGGTCTATCAGCAAACATATGGCTTAGCTTATGCCTAGAAGTCCTCAATAATAATAGTATTTTCCAAGAAATTACGAAAAATCGCTGACAACGTTTTGTTAGGTGCAACGTCTTTTACTGCTATCACAGAGTGAATGCGTGAGTGAATGCAATGAAAAGAAATTTTTCGGTTACACTGACCTATAAAACGCTATTCCAAAAGCAAAATTAGACATGATTACAACGATCAACAAAAGCACAAGGTCAGGTTACTTTATTTGTACCCATAGGTAGATTTGGTTTGCAGTAGATGAGTCATCCATCAAGAGACCACAGCCAGCAAATGTAAGGCGCTGAATACGAAAGATTAGAGAAGACATAAGTCATTTGCCCTCTGGTGGCAGCCAAGGGTTATGACACATAGCTAAAATGTAGTTCTTGTCTGAAAATTAAACAGCATACGTAGGCTTTTTTGATTAAAAGAAAAAATAACTTAATATCACGAACATCAACAAATAATAATCTACATTTGGGGCTGATAATTAAATTTTTGTTGGGGGGGTATGGGACTTGAACATTCAATGGGGTTGGTCTACAAAAGGTTGAGAACCCCTGGAGAGAAGACTTTATGCAAATGAGATGGACACATCTACTCCACGTACATGAAGTGTGTAGTAAGTGAAGACAGGCTGAAACAGTGAGTGCAATTACTCTTTAAGGTGTGATCACAAATGATTAGAATGTTCTTAACTGAACATTCTAATGCTGACGTAAAAATCACTACTGTTCATTGTAAAAATTAGCATTCGTGAATACTGACTTAGAATTTTGAGTAAACATTCCAAAAAACCTACTCTTCAAAGAGTCAAAGACTAAATAATGATTAATGGGAGCAAGGTGTTTTTTGTTGTTGTTTTTTTTGGTCAGTTGCATGCTTTCCACTGAGCTGTACTGTGATCTGAGTTATTTGTAAAGCTGTGGCATGGCAGTCCAGGGTCCACATTGAGTAAGCTCTGTGAAACTGAAGTGCATTATTCTTTGAACTCTTTCTCCATAGTTGCATTTTTTTTTTTTTTTTTTTGCAACGTGCAGTCAGTCACTCTGCCTGTCTATCTGTCAAAGAAGGACAAACAGACATGGGGAAATGAGAGAAGCTAAAATGACTGTGTGTGTGTGGGGGGGGGGGGTGCAGATGTGAATTGCTGCAATAGAAGTATTCTACAACATTTTGTTATGTACACAAAGCATACAATTAATAATTTGTAGAACGAGAGTTGAATATTAGAACTCGTAAATATGTAGTTTTACACTATGTAGATAAGGGTAGGATCATATTAAGTACTCTTTTCTTTTCAACTCTGCAATTCAGGGTATATTGACCAAGGTGACAGATATGCAGCTGGCCTGATTTCATGTTTTATGGCCTGACTTTAACCTTGGCCCTTTGAGATAAATTAGCAACTGCTGCAGTGAAGGATTATGCGTGATCATTATTATTGCACAAACTACACAGAGTGACTGCTAGTTAAAGCTATCAGTATCTACAATTCATGAAAAACTTATAGAGATGTAAAGTGCAATCTGAACACACATGCACACACACACACGCACACACACACACACTCAAACATATTATACACCAATTTTTAGGTCTAGCACTGTCCTTATAACCTCACTTGTAAGTCGCACTAGAATTCAGCCTAACCATTTTTTTGTCAAAGGCTAACTGCACAGATGGTAATACTTTTGCGAATCTGGTATTGGGTAGTACTGTCACGCCCCCAAGTAGTTTGCTTTGCTTTTTGCTTTGCCCCTCGGTCTTGTATCTTGTCTGTTCGATGCAAGTTCGATGTCTGTTTTGGTTTTAGTTACTGACAATTCACAGAATAGAATGACAGCCTATGTAATGATCCGTGCCTTAGTAGAGGAGATTTTTCCAGTTCGTTCAAACTTTCGAGCAAATAAAAAGTAATGCAACTGGGGAAACTACCACACCCCTCTCATCTCCTCTCGACCAATCGTATTAAAGAATCAACCTACGCACTTACACTTAACATACGTCATAAGAGAAGCTGGCCTTTAATAAATAGTGCGGTAGTGGGCACCGTTCTTCCTCAGTTCAGGAGATCACGCAACTTACGTACTTTCTGTGACTACGCAGCCCAAAAGACTTCCGAAGTAAGCCTTAAAAACTTTACTATTAACTTTACGATATTATATAATTACTATAATGTCTACTGATTTTCTAAACCAATTATCGGTTGACTGGGCACTTATGTGTTTGAGTAAGCTGTTTGAATTGGCAATTAAATGCATATTTTATTTTTGTAAATTGATTGTGCTCTCGGCTTATTAGTTCGTGGGCTCGAGACGCTGTGTGCCTGATAGTTAGTGGTGTGGTGACAGACAGTAAAGTAATAGATAATGATCGTTCGAGCTCGACTACAATGTGACACCTTAACGGAAGGAATGTTTTTGAATAACTATGGCAAGCCCTTTTAACATTTAATAGCCTGACCGGATTCACATTAAAGATATCTGTAATTAATTTATGATTGGTCTAAACGCTAATTTAAGATATCTATAATTGCATTTTGATTAGGAAAAAACGTTAATTTAAGATATAGTAATATTGCAGTCACTTTAGCCATTCAGTTATGGTACCTCCAATTAAAGATATCTACAATTCAGTTTTGACTATCCAAAACGTGAATTCCAGTTAGCTTCATTTAAATTATGACTAATCGTAACTCAAATTAGAGATACCTCCATATTAGTTCTAACTAGTCATATTTTCAATTAAAGATATATTTAATTCCTCGTGATTTAAGGTATCTAAATGATCTTTTTTGATATGTGAAACTAAGACATTTATAATACAATTGTAGATATCTTGAACTGGAGTTATAACTAAAGTGGAGATATCTCGGAATTTGAGTTATTTCTAGTCACAAGTCCTATTAAGATATCTACAAAGAAGTTATGGATATCTTGAATGGAGACCGATCTTATTTTGGAGATATCTTCAATTATCATTTTGATTAGTCAGAGAGCCATCGTTGTTGTTGTTCTCAAGGGATTTTTCTTGTTATGGCATTTTGAGGGTATTGAGTTTCGCGGGTACGTTTGTGCCCAATTGCGTTACCGTCAAGAGCTTTTGAAGCGTAACCAAAACTGCCACACAGCCCTTTTGGGACATATTGAGAGAAAACTAATTGGGCCACCATATTTGTATATCGATAAAAAAAGTCACATTCACCGAATTGGAGAGATTAGTGTGCAGGCAGGCTATATAATGTAATGTCCACATGACCTGGACATTAACGCTGTGAAGCTGCTGGGGAAGGTTTACTTAGTCTTTACCTCACTTTTTTGTTTGTTCATTACATGGGTCAGAGGTCAGGTAATTTTGTCCCGTCTCGCTGAGTTTTTATATTATTTGTTTGTGTGGGTGAGCCAGACTGCCCTCTGTGAACTATGTACTTGTGTTTTTCTTCCTCGCAATACTTACAATAATACGCCCTTTGTGACAAAGTTCAGCCCTGAGCAGGAGGACATACTAGAGAGACAGGAGGAGGAAGGCAAACTGTGAAGAAAAAAGTGATGGTTTAGATTGGGAACTTCAAAGGAGCAACTAGAATGAATACATTTGAGGACAAAAGTTTAAATACACCTAGGCTAAAGACATTCAAACTCAATTTTTCACAACTCCACACATTTCATGTACCATAAATTTCATGTGGTAAGTCAATTAGGGCATCTACTTTATTTCCATAAGAGGTAATTTAAAAATAACAGCTAAGAGATTAATTTCAGATTTTATTTTCTATGTCAGATTTTCAGTGGGTCAAAAGTTTACATACACTTTGTTAGTATTTGGTGGCATTGTTTTTTAATTGCTTAACTTGAATCAAACGCTTGGGGTAGCCATCCACAAGCTTCTCACAATACTTTGCCGGAATTTTTGCTCATTCCTCCTGACAGAACTGGTGTAACTCAGTTTGGTTTGAGGGCCTCTTTGCTTGGACATGCTTTTTCAGTTCAGTCCACAAGTTTTCTATGGGATTCCAGTCAGGGCTTTTTGATAACCACTCCAATACTTTCACTTTGTTGTCTTTAAGCTATTTTGTTACAACTTTGGAGGTATGCTTAGGATCATTGTCCTGCTGGAAGACCCAGTTGCGACTAAGGTTAAATTTTTTGAGGTGTTGCTCCAGTATTTCTACATAATCCTCCTTCCTCATGATGCCATCTATTTTCTGAAGTGCACCAGTCCCTTTTCCAGCAAAACACCCCCGCAACATGATGCCTCCACCCTGGTGCTTCACAGTTGGGATGGTGTTCTTCGGAGGCCAAGACGATGTAGGATTCTCTTAATGGTGGATATAGATCCTTTGGTACCTGATGCCTCCAACTCCTTCACCAGTTCCTTTGTTTTTGTCTTGGGGTTCAATTGAACCTTTCGAACCAAAGTTCGTTCAGCCCTGGGAGTTCTTTTGTGCCACCTTTCTGTCTGTGTGCTCCCAAGATTTTTACATTTGCATACAATTTTTTGTACAGATGCTCATGGTACCTTCAGTTGTTTGGAAATTGCTCCTAAGTTGGGTCCTAAATTGCTCCTAACTGGACTTGTGGAGGTCCACAAATTTTTTTATGAGGTCTTGGCTGAGTTGCTTGGGTTTTCCCATGGTATCAAGGCCAAAAATTCAGTGGCTCTGAAGGTAAGCCCTTAAAATCCAGCCTCAGGTACCAATTAATTCTCAATTAACTTCTAATGACAGTTGGCCTATGAGAAGCTTCTAAAAATTCATTACATCAATTTCTAGAACCTTCCAGACTGTTCAAAGAGGCAGTCATGTTGGTGTATGTAAGCTTTTGGCCCACTGGAATTCTGATATAGTGAATTAAAGCTGAAATAAATGTGTCTCTAATCGATTGTTTTAAAATGACCTCTGATGTGAAGAAAGTAGATTTAGCCCTAATTGACTTGCCAAAAGAAATGCATGGTAACATGAAGTTGTGTTGTGAAAAACTGAGTTTGAATATCTTTAACCTAAGTGTACGTAAACTTTTGGCCTCAGCTGTACATTCTGATGTGAAGCAGTTCTGACTCTGTATATATTGAGGAATCACATCGGAGTCTTTTGTGTAATGTAGGGTGATGTCTAGTGAGTTGTGCCCCTTTGTAGTTGCCCTCTCTCCATGCCTTGTCTGCCCCTGCCTCTCTGAACTCCACAAAATTTGTGTGGACACCTTGTAGTATGTGTGCTTGTGTGCAGTGTGTGCACAGCATGTGCAGTGTTCAGCATGTGCAGTGTTAGTGTGCGCAGTGTGTTAACGCTTCCCCCTCTACCCTCAGGATGACGTACCAGTTCCCCTCTCTCTCTCCGGAGCAGAAACAGGAGCTGTCCTCCATCGCCCAGCACATCGTTGCTCCAGGGAAGGGCATCCTGGCTGCTGATGAGTCTGTGGGTAAGGAGGCCTTGGATCCTCACAGGGAGAGTTTGTGTGTGTGTGTGTGTGTGTGTGTGTGTGTGTGTTTATGTGGATTAAGGAAACTATACAACCAGAAGTTGCCACACAACTTTCCCCATAAAACTCCTCTCTTTTTCCCTCTCTCTCCTTCTCTCTCTTGTCTTCCGCTCCTTCACTCTTCCCCCCCCATTCCCTCTTTCTCTCCCACCAGGTACGATGGGTAAAAGGCTCCAGAAGATAAATGTAGAGAACACTGAGGAGAATCGCCGCTGTTTCAGAGACCTCCTCTTCTCTGTTGATCCCTCCATCTCTGAGAGTATTGGAGGGGTCATCTTCTTCCATGAGACGCTGTACCAGAAATCGGACAAGGGTGTACCATTCCCCCAGCTCATCAAAGACAAGGGCATTGTGGTGGGCATCAAGGTGAGAAAGTGGACACGCCTCTTCCTCACTAGTGCTTCCCTGCCTTGCTATCAGTGGTGACAGTAGTGGTCAGTCAGGCACAGTGGTGCATGATAGGCATTCTGAAACGTTTTAGATGCTGGCAAGACTTGAAAACAGTCCTGCACATTCCAGAGAATCGGTAAGGAAACTTGTTACCTACGTGTTTACTTGATGTGAAATGAAAATATGAACAAAGATTTTTGTTCTGAATATTTGTGAAAAAGTATGCTTCTTTTAGAACTTTGTCAGTAATGTACAGGAATTTTACTTTCAGTGTAGAAGTGTGGGAGGGCACGGTGGTGCAGTGGGTAGCACTGTCTCTTCGCAGCAAGAAGGTTGTGGGTTTCGAATCTCGGCTTGGGGCCTTTCTGTGTGGAGTTTGCATGATGTTCTCATGACCTTTGTCGGTAATTTTGGAGGATAACCATACCAAACATGATTATTTTAGGTACCGGTTACAGGGAGATGATGAATCCTTCCTTAGTGGTAGCGGCTAGGGGACTCAGAGCTGCGGTGCCATCTAATTCTAATAGCCCGCACTCACTTTGTGTTTTGGATCAGTTCGGTATTAGAATTGTATTTATTAGTTGTTTAATCCGATCCTATATTTGTCCGTTCGTTTGCGTAAGTGGAGCAGCCTTGAAATACCGAGGGCGCCCACTAATTGTCGGTAGCGTTCTATGGGAACGTGCGTGATTATCCAGGTGCCGAGCCGTGCCGGTCCAAAGATGTCAGGCTGTGGGAGAGTTCACACCTCATGCATGGTTCACAAGGTACAAACATCTGTTCCTATGCCTCCACTAGCCCCCCGGTGCCATCTATAGACTTTGATTCTTGAGTTATGGACGTCTGGCATGAGAGATCTGGAGATCCTGAGGGAAAGTGGTAGATAAGGTTGCAATGTTGGAATTAACAGACACAGGCTCATTTCGGAGCTTACAAAGGGATACGGTGTTTTATGTCCTCAGAGAGAGAAATGAAGAAAAAAAAGGAGAACAGAGAAAGGAAAATTATTTTTAGTTGTCCTACAGCTGGAAAGGTGAAGTGATGTAGTTATATTAATATTGTAATGGTGCAGTTATGTTAATGGTGTAGTGTGAGGGGTAGAAGTAACAAAAATTATTAAACACAAATGGCAGTTTCACATTAAATTGACAAGAGTGTCAATCAAATTATCTCACCTATTGACGTAGCCTACGTCTATACACTGGACGACCGAAAGCTCTTGCCAGACTATCCAGCCGTGGGCTCTTGTGGTTACCCGTTTATGCGCATGGTATTTAAGTGTCCAGCTCCTATTATGGAAAAGATATTTGGCGTGTGGTTTCAATGTGTCTGCCATTGAGCACAAAGACACTTTGCATTTTTACCTTTTTCTTTTTTTTTTTTTACATTATTATCATATCATTATCAAATTATCACACATTATTATCATTTTTTACATTATTATCATATTCTTATGAATAAAAAAAAACCCCCAGCTAGAACAAGGAATTTTGCTGCTTCAACAGGCTACAGACTAATTGTTGTGGTGGCTAGCTTTCTGTTTTTTTTAGAAAATGTTTGGCCCTTTCAACCAACAGAGTGTTGAAACAAGGGAAATTCACCCAGTAGCATAGACAATAGTGACATTGTTGGGTCTGCAAATAACTATAGGTTGGCCAGCTCAGAACCAGGGGTGTTTCTAACATTTTAAGAGATGGGAGATTGCGATCACGGACCTGGGACAGTTGCTCCCGAGTCCCCCATATTTTTAACAGTGAAAAAATTGATTGCCAAAAAGATTACAGTTGGGTGTGGTGGTTCAGCCAGACCAGGATACTATTAAATGCAACAGTGAGTGACTAGGAACTAAAATGGCAAGCTAGCTAACATCCACAGCTACAGTTGACACTATTTAGCTACTACTGTTGGCTTGCGCTACATACATGGCGCTAACGTTAGCTAACGTGGTACCCTAACAGCTTATACCTAAGAGAATATAGGGCCTCATTCACCAATATCTTCCTAAGTTTTTTCTTAAATTTGTTCTTGAGAAAGGTCCTAAGAAAAGTCTACGTCAGATTCATGACATGTTCTTAAACCGCAATATTGTTTGCAACCGTGTTCTTATAATGATGAATCCCATTGTCCTCGTAAACTGGAAGTGCGTGCCAGTTGTTCCTAATTAGCATAGGTAAACGCCCAATCCACATAAAAGGGCATGAGACTGCAGGGCCGTGTGCACACACAGAAATCACACACACAAATTGAAAAGAGAAGTTGAGAAAGAAGTGAAGAATGCCCAAACGAAAATCTAAAGACGGTGGAGCACCGGACTCTAAACGTAAGAAAAACTTCAGTAGTTCTGAAGTGGATGTACTGCTGCAGGAAGTGAACAGCAAACGACCTGTCATATTTAGTAGCATCAGTAGTGGATATAAAATAACACACACAAAAAAAAAGATGCATGGGATGCTATTACTCGTTCAGTGACTGCTGTATCCGGATAAGGTCGCACAACTGATGAAGTAAAAAAAGAAATGGTTTGATGTCAAATCTGAGGGGGGAAAAAAAAAAAATGCTGGTGGGAGTGGGCACAAGGAATTGCGTGTTATGCATTCAAACGACAAAGCGCTTCTCATCACGTTAATACCGCTAATTAAATCAACCGGCAGTAAACTGCATTGGAGAAACTAGCTATTTCAACCCGTCGCTGCACAAAACACTGCACAAAAAATTTATTGCCAGTCATTTTGGTGTCACCCCCCTCTGATGGTGTCACCCGGTGCGGTCGGCACCCCCCTAGTGCCGCCTCTGAATAAGTGTTCTCTTCTTCAACATGTCCATGTGTTTAAAAAGTGTTACCTAAGCGCTTAGTTTGTATTCAAAATTTAAACATTTGCTTTTGCAGTATATACCAATAACATTGCATAATTGAAACTCCCAAAAATAAAAGGTCACTACAGTGGTTTGATTTTTATCATTTATTTACAGATGAACTCCCGCTGAGGCAACCACCATTTGAGGCGGAACCTGGCACCTTAATGCTTTGAAAAATAATTAAAATAATTATTAAAAAATATTATAAATTATAAAAATATTATTGTAATTTAAATCCTATAATATACAACTGTGGAATTGAAGAAATGCAATAACCAATTATTTTGCACAAACATGTCGGCACTCAAATGTGCGTAAGTGTGCTCTTGAGGGTGTGTAGATTCTATTCTTACCTAAGAACAAATCCCAAATAAGAAAACATTGGTGAATGTCAGAATCTTCGTGAAAACTGCGTAAGTGGGTTTTAAGAAGAAAATTCTCATTAAGAACGGTTGGTGAATAAGGCCCATAGCTTATAACTCTGTCAGTTGCTGTCATATAGGCATATGGGGTGATAAGGGTAGCGCCGATGGCCTGAGCCAAATGAAACGTGAGGTGTCAAAGAACCCAGTGAAGTTTATTTTATACATTGCCGGTTCCCACAAATGCAATGCAAAATATGTACTGTGAGCAAAAAATATTAGAAAATGAAAACTGTACCTAACAAAAGAAAATAAAAAATAGAGAAATGCAGCAATGAGCAACATTTGACGATGCCTTACTTGGCCCAAAGTTATTAAAAATAAATAAACAAATACCCCCTGTCAACCTGGATTGCAGTGGTAGTTGCCATCTACCCCCGCATACAATAGGTTAGTGTGTTCCCTTTCTCTGTCCGGCAGTGCGTGGAGCTGAGATGCGGAAGTGGGTTGGAGCTTAACAGGCTATATTTGCATACGGTCAAATTAAAAATAGCTGTCATATTTGTATTTCTAATGTATTGCATACTCACTGTCCATTTGACTGCAAAACATTAAACAGAAACATTTACACGCGAGACATTTGATTCATATAAACAGTAAAAAGTAAGATATAAATGCAACATTATGAACTTGAACTGGCAGGCCTGATCCGATTCAACAAAAGAAACAAAAAAATAAAATAATAATAATGTGACCTAACAAGACAGAGTATACATTGCCATGTGAAGACATTACACACACAAACACAATTCTTCTCCAAATAAAAAAGCCGTCATTTGGGAAAACTGCATGTGTGCACCGTCTTGAATAAAAGAACGAGAATCACGTAGCTTACAAGCTCGACAGGGAATCAGCCCATGACAGGGGCTACTCAAATTTTGTTGGTTGAACAGATACAGATACAGATAATGACGTCTCTGCACACCCATAGATGTAGTAGTGTATGGTAGAAGTAGTGATATAGTGTGTTGATCTTATAAAAGTGTGGTGGGATAGCAGGAATAGTGGTAAAAGTAGGGGTGATCTGGACCTGTTCTCAGTGGTGTTTGGCTCCCTTTTGTTTGCAGGTGGATAAAGGAACAGCCGTTCTGAATGGGACGGACGGAGAGACCACGACGCAGGGTAATATCGTCCCCTCTGCCACTCACTTCTGCCTCACACACTTCAAAACACACAGCTCTTGGCCTTTAACCCTAAACCAGCACACACCCCATACACCTATGAGGGGCGACATAGCTCAGGAGGTAAGACCGATTGTCTGGCAGTCGGAGGGTTGCCGGTTCAAACCCCGCCCTGGGCGTGTCGAAGTGTCCTTGAGCAAGACACCTAACCCCCAACTGCTCTGGCGAATGAGAGGCATCAATTGTAAAGCGCTTTGGATAAAAGCGCTATATAAATGCAGTCCATTTACCATTTACCATTTACCTATGTGGGGATGTTGTTTTTACAGGAGCAAGTCAGGTGAGACGTTTTGTTTGTTTAAAGCAAACAAGGTCCAAGGTCTACAAAGTTTAATGCAGGAAGGTTGGATCTGGAGTCCACTGCTCTTATCAGCAAGGCACCACACTGGTGTCCTGCATGCTACTGCTAATGCTAATACACACAGTGCTGGTATCACCTAAATTTGATTCATTCCTTTTTTAACCCCTTGTGTTTTATGAGCACATAGCAATGTGCATACACAAGATAGACAATACGGATGATAGACAAAAAACTGAGCAAATGTTGGTTAGCATTTTGCGGCATTTGGTGATTTATATTTATATTTGGCATTCTTCTGGATAATCACATTCAATTCATTTTATTTTCACTGTGGTTGGACTCACAGATCGTGGTGGAGCTGCCAAATACTGACCCATATAAACCACCTCTGCGACAAAGGGTGCACACACTTATTTTCCAAGGCCTAAACTGGCTAGACACCAGGTGAGGAGGGGGAAGGATGTGGTGGTGTAGCGGGCAGCGTGTTTACGGTCCTCGTCTTGTGTTTGTGAGGTCTGGATGGACTGTCGGAGCGCTGTGCGCAGTACAAGAAGGATGGCTGCGACTTTGCCAAGTGGCGCTGCGTGCTGAAGATCTCTGCCAGCTGCCCCTCAGCCCTCGCCATCGCTGAGAACGCCAATGTGCTTGCTCGCTACGCCAGCATCTGCCAACAGGTGGCCTCTGCTCTTAGTCACTCTTTTCCTCTTCTTCACTCCATATCCATCCATCTCTCTCTCCTCTTCCCTGCAGATCCGTCTGTCTGCTCATGCTCTCGTTCCTGTCACTGTATTTTCTCTATCCTTCCCTCTGTCTCTGGATCTCCCACTCTCCCCCCAACTTCTCTTTCTTCCTCTCTCTCCAGCCCTGATGGATTGATGTTTGAAAGTGTGCTGTAAATATGTGCCGGACATTCAGTGCTGATGTTGAGCTGTAATCAATTTTCCCGTAAATCTCTGGGGTCCCATCCTCCACCCTTTTCCCCTCTTTCCTCCATCCCTTTCTCCCCAATCCCCCCCCCCTTCACTGTGCAGAACGGTCTAGTTCCCATTGTGGAGCCTGAGATCCTGCCAGATGGAGACCATGATCTGCAGCGCTGCCAGTACATCACAGAGAAGGTGTGTTTGGGCCCCGCATGGTCCGACGTACAGTTCAGACCAAAGATTCGCGATGCAAAAAAGCCATTTTGGAATGTTGCAAAGAGAAATTGCAGCAGTGTGAACTACCCGATCTCAGAATATCTGTTGTGTGCGCTTGCTGTTGCAGGTGATTGATCTTGTCTAATCACAGGTGGCAAGTTTGAGAACGCAACATATGTTAGTGCTATAGTTAATTTTTTTTAGCCAATCAGTGTGCAAGGAAGTAACTGTAAACAAGTTGAAATCATTGCTATGTAACTGTGAACAATATCTCATCTTGTCGCTTTGATGTGAACGAGTCAGCATTACAATTGTGTTCTGCAACCATGCCTTCTCCCACAATTTGCCAGTTGCAACTTGTTGTATCTCAGTTCTTTAACCTGAATTGGCTTTTAGACATAATGCTTTCTGCAAAGGTCATGGCACCTGTCTACATCTTGAACTGCCCACATCACCCTCTCCCCAGGTCCTGGCAGCTGTATACAAGGCCCTGTCTGATCATCACATATACTTGGAGGGCACCCTGTTGAAGCCCAACATGGTCACTGCTGGGCACTCCTGCCTCAGGAAGTACACCCCCCAGGAGGTTGCCATGGCAACGGTAACCGCCCTCAGGCGCACCGTGCCCGCCTCTGTCCCAGGTGAGAGAATTGGGGTGGAGGGGGGGTGGGGTTGGGGTGGGAGTGGGAGAGTCACCAAACATAGCTAAATCATTCGGAGTGAACTTCCTATTCAATTGACAGGATGTTTGATACACGAGGGAATTTAGCTGCTGAACAGGTCCAGAGAGATGAAGAGAGGGTGGGTGTGGCTATTTAGCTTACCTGGGGGTAGTGGTGGGGGGTGGGGTTTGTTTAGCCATTGCTGTGGTAACTCTGCCCCCCATCCAGGGATCTGCTTCCTGTCTGGAGGGCAGAGTGAGGAGGAGGCCTCCCTGAACCTGAACGCCATAAACCAAACCCCGCTCCACCGTCCCTGGAAACTCAGTTTCTCATACGGACGTGCCCTGCAGGCTTCTGCCCTCGCTGCCTGGCAGGGCAAGGCAGCAAACAAGCAGGCTGGACAAGAGGCCTTCTTCACTCGTGCCAAGGTGAGGGTTCCCCACCACCAGGGTGGCATCCTCGAGCTGCGCTTTGTAACTCCACGGTGGGGACGTTGCAGGTTCAGATCTTGGGGTGGTGCACTTTTCTACTTGGCTTTAGTTATTGTACATGGGCCATCAGTGAATGAGAGGATGGCTGCAGAAACTATAACCATTTGTTAATTACTTTAATTAATTAATTGACTTTTTTTAACCGATTACTCAGTGAATGTCTGGTTCCAAAAGTAGAAATACCATTCATATTTGCCATAGGGAATATTATTTGTAAGACATTATGTATTAACTGTAAAAAGTAGACTTACCATGAGCTACGAGATTGTGAAACAATGTTATATGCTTCTTTAGGAGCCATAAATCTGACCGAAGAAATCATGTTTTAAACGCTACCCTCAATCCTCAAGCGAGTTCTACCAATCCGAGACCTCTCCGAGACCTCTCCGTTACCACAGAGATGTGAACCGCATTGAAGTTTACGGGTGACAGCTAGAATGTAGTTCAGTGCTAGAAACGTACAAAGTAGTCACTGTCTGTCAGCAACCTGCTCCACCATGGTTTCTCTTGCAGATATGATGTGTTTCATTAGGAATGAGGAAAAGTGTGTGCGTAGGGGTGAAAACCACCACAAATCCGACCATGTAGTGGAGTGCAGTGTGTCTGAGGCCCTGTTCAGACCTGGCATTAAAATGTATCTTCGGTGATCCGATCACAAGTGGACAGCTCTAACTACAGGTGTGAATGCACCCAAAACGCATTGAGGACGCATTGAGATCCGATCACTCAGACCACATTCGGAGGTGGTCTGGGTCGTATATGGCCAAATCCTTTTAGCAGTGTGTACACATGCGTCCTGGGCCACATTGAAGGATCGCGTAGTCAACTGACGTCCTCTGTGTAAGCAGAAGTACATACTAATTCGCGTGCCGACGGCGTCATATTAAAGTGCGAAACAACAATTGAAAATTTCGAAAAGCGCATGGTGTGTCAAACATCTTGGGTGATTTGGTTTGCCTGGAACACGCCAAGGAATAGACCTAGTCTGTTTTAGTTTTGATTTTGCCCGCGTGCCAAGGTCTTTGCAAACTTTTTCTTCTTCTTTTAATTTCCAACAGACTAGGCACAGGTAGTGCATTGCTGCCTCCCGCCGGGTAAAAACAACAACGCATTTGGTCTTTGCAAACGGAAATGATGTACGCGTTTATTTGCATATTGAGCGGGGAAGTGAGATCCAATCACAAGTGGTCACTCGAGACGCATGTGGAGACGCATTCGGATGCCAGGTGTGAACTGTTAAAATATAGTTTAGCATGAATTCATTAAGTAGGCCTGGAATTTGGCTATTTTGTTTGAAGCCAAGTCTTAGGGAATAAATCCAAGGCATATTAATTCTTAGTGTAATGCCATGCATCCTTCTGAATCGGTCTGCATGTCATGCCTATTTGAACAGTTTTATTTTACTTTTATTATTTATCAAATCCAATACGTCTCTCATCCCAGTAGTCATGTTCACACAAATAAAATCACTTTAGCTATGTTTGTCCTGGGGTCATTCCATATCATTTCACACATAAAAGTGTATTTTGACACCCACTATCTCAGTTTACTTTTAAATGTTTCATGTAGGGCTGTCAAATGAAAGCATTAATTTCAATTCATTAATTAATTATAAAACAACGCATAAAAAAATAACGCAAATTAATGCATATAATATTATTTAAGGTTTATGTTAAGTAATTGATGTACCGATGTTACTGTAAGTTGCTGCGTGTTGAATAATACTACCTATATTGCCAAATAACCCAACCGTCGCATTTTGCCACACTGTCAGCCATTATGGGGTTCAGACGCTCTGACAAACCGGCCCTTCAGCTGGAGCGGTCGGTGTGGCTCTGAGCCTCTGAGAGCAGTGCTAATTTCTAAATGACAAGAGAGCACTCAGGGTGCCGCAGACACCACCAGAGTGAAATTACAAACGCACCCTCACTGTGTGTCGCACAATTCTAACCGGTGGTGTGTTAGTTGCGCATGTAAATAGTATGTTAAATAGTTAAACAAGCACGAAACCGTGCAGACCCACGGCGCACCTGTACAAAGAGTCATGAGTAAAACTTGGCTAATTATATGTGGTATGCCAGCTGCTCAGCAGCAGACAGGAGAGGCCTTCAGAGGGTCATCAGTACCACCCAGAAGATCATGGGCTGCTCACTGCCCTCTTTGGAGGACTTATTCAGCTCTCGCTGCCTCAGTAGAGCAGCCAACATACTGAGTAAGGCAGAAGGAATCTGCAGGACTGTGATGTTGCCTTGATGTGCTCCTTGAGGTCCAGTTGGTCATCCAGGACCACCCCCACGCTCTTGGCAGAGTGAGAGGCAATCTCTGCGGTGCCATCAACCGTGATTGAGAGCTCACAAAGTAAGGAGGTCTTGCACGGGAAGAAGAGCAGCTCAGTTTTGTTGAGGTTGAGCTTCAGATGGTGGCTGGCCATCCAGGTGGAGATGTCAGCCAGGCAGGCTGACATCTGTGCAATGTGCACTGTGCAATAACAATAAAGGAATCTGTCTATCTGTCTATCTGTCTATCTGTCTATCTGTCTATCTGTCTATCTGTCTATCTGTCTATCTGTCTATCTGTCTATCTGTCTGTCTGTCTATCTGTCTGTCTGTCTGTCTGTCTGTCTGTCTGTCTGTGGCATGTCCTCAGCTCTGTAACGGTATTTGTTGTCTTCCGTGTGTCCATACATCTGTATCAGTGGTACGCGCTAAGTAGGTTAACTAAAGTAGGCGAAACGCTAACATGTTAGGGTTAGCTAAAGTAAAGTTAGGCGATAAAGCTGTGCTTAAAAATCTTGTGCCGTTCAAAGTGGTGATTTTGGGAGATGCACCTGCGCATGCGTCCTACTAAACGAAGCACCACCTGCACATGCGTCCCACCAAACGTCCCTCTCAGGTCGTCCGTGAGTGAGTGAGTGAGTGAGTTGAGTGAGTGACCACAATTTGCCGTGCATAGCAAAAGACAGTTATGGCCACATTGGTGCTTAAGTGATAAGCTTATGTTAAGTAATTAAAAAAAAAAAAATTGCTATGGCCACATTTTAGGCTAAGTGATAGGCTTATGTTCAATGATAAAAAGACATGTATTTGGAAAAATGATTGGAAATAAAACAATTAATTGATTTCTAATGCCCCCTTTTGATATTTCTATTCAATGCTTTACTCATGTGCCGCAATGTCTTTGAGTTGAAATATCTTCATTTGGGGGCTTTTTAAAGCAAATATTGATACGTGATTAATTGCAATTAATTAATCAGCATATCATGTAATTAATTTGATTAAAAAATTTTAATCAATTGACAGCACTAGTTTCATGTAGAAAAGATAAGATGACCATTCATGTAACATTTTTTTGCAGAAATATAACTTGATCTGTTAGAAATCAAGCTAACGATAACCATCACTGCGAGGCTACGAAGCTAAAGTGTAGCTTTACAGTTTAAATGAAACTGTAATGTGTAGCCTTGCTAGCAAACAAGATAAAAAATAACCGGATGTCAGAAACTACAATATAGAAAGATATAATATAAAACACGATAATGTTAAGTACAAGAAATCCCAAAACACTACAATATATACAAGGATGCATGAAAGAGAAAATGTAATTAGCCTAAAATGTGGTTGAAACTGGTTGGAAGTGAGGAGAAAGGGATTTGATTACATCATTCACAATACTTTTTGGGATGTGTAATTCATTCCCTCTTAAAAAATATTAGGTACACGGTATTATACCTTCGCCTTTTTTCCATTTTCCAAAGATTTTTTTGAAATTTTTTTTATAATGTCATGATTCATCTCGTAGCTGAATGATTCAGTTCAATGCTTGAATCTCTTATCTAGGGATTTTCTGAAATGTCAATTAAGAAAATGAATGGGAAATTTACTTTTGGAACCAAGGCTGCTGAAAAAGTGGGCAGTAATTTTTTAGCTCTATTAACCTTTGCTTAATCATGTCGGTCAGCTGAAGGCTTGGTTCTCATTTGTACAGACAGTCTGTGGAAGGAAAGTGGATGTGAACACAGTTGTGTTACAGTGATCCCCTTCTCCCTCTGTTCCCCCTCAGATCAACGGTCTGGCTTCCAAAGGAGAGTACAAGCCCTCAGGCCAGGCTGACCAGGCTGCCACCCAGTCACTCTACACTGCCAGCTATGTCTACTAGACTCTAGACACACACACACACACACACACACACACACACACACACACACACACACACACACACACACACACAAAAACAAACACCACAGCTTCACCTTGCAGAACTGAGCCACACACGGACATGAAACAGGAAGTCCTCCCACAACCTGGACATACCTGCGGGCCACGGGAACAGACATGCAGGTTTCCTGTTTACAGGAATGATTTTGGTCCCTCTCTCTGGAATAAATGTGAAATACTGCCATAATATGCTGACTATTTCAATCTGCTCTTAGCTACAATTCACACTGAATTCATTTCCACATACAATGAACACCTCTTAAGTATCAGACACCTACTAACACTAAAGTTGGGAATACACTAAGTAGGGATGTCCTGATTGGATCCATGAATTGGTATTGGCTCCTGATACCACCGTATTTTGTGGATCAGGTATCGGCTAGGACGCACCTGATCTGAATCCAATCCTGTCTGACACTACAATACTGAATATGCATATTTATTTTTGCCTGGAGCAAAGCTTTGCCTCTATACTTTCTGACCCTGTTTATGCCAATTGCCTGAATGCGCTGTTTCTCCCATGAATAAGCACCATCCATTTGCCACCATGAATGAGGCTGTTGTTCATGAAACAAGCTGGTATCTGGTTCGGTGTCTGCTGTGAGGAATGTATACAAAGTCCAAAAGCAGCCCTACAGCCACTTGCAACATTTGCAATGCCAGTGTTTCAGAGGGCGGCATTAGTACAGTTTCTTGCAACAAATTTGATAAAGCATCTGAAGAAACACTACTGATAGGAGTATGGCAAATGTTCACACTTGTTATTTTTTAAAATTCTACATTGGAATCTTCAAGCTTGATGATGTTTATACACCACTTCAAAGTGGGGCCGGGTGCTATCGCAGGTATGCCATTCCGCCAAGTTATGCCTTGGCGGGGCAGGATGACCCACACATACATTACAGAGAGTTCGGCACTTTTCAGGGTTCCTACAGAAATAACAAGAATGACCACAGACTCGCAGCCCATAAAAACATTCATTTTTTTCACCTTCTGAACTCATGTCAACAGACAGAATTCACACACAACTTCACATGCCCACTCGCAAAAGCCTCAGATTTCGCTTTTTTCCCCTTCTTTTTCCTAGGGATTACATCATCAAAATGCTTCCTCATTTGGTATTCAACTATTCTGGACATCTATTTAGAACTGGGATGTAAACAAGGAATTGTGCATGAAATAAGTAAAATTAGCACGCCATGTGTGCATTATTGGTAGCTAATACACTAGTAAAGTGAATTACCATTTCACAAAGTTATCTGTTTCCTGTTCAAATATTATCTTCTTTATTTTCTCAAATACAACATATGTGTATGTTCATGGCTATGGATAACTGGTACTTCATGCGAATTGTAGCTACCTTATCTGACCTGTGTTCTGTAGATTTTCAAACATCCTTGTGATATGCAGGACTACTAATGACACACTCTGGCACACATACCAAAATATGTACTCATTCGCTGGTGGCTTGCTGGTAACAGGCTTGCCTAGGGGACCTTTGAACGACTGGGGATCGAATCCCACCTAAGGCTCAGGCAAATTTATAACTCCCCAGTAAACAATTTGTGTTGGCCCATTGTCATTTTCCAATGTTGGCCAATGGTTGTTTTTGCTCATCGGCTCGATGTCAGCCCAACCATGATAGCCAAACTTCGTACTCCTCTGTTCTTACAATGGTGCCCCAACCATTTATCTGTATGGATGGCCCAATGTCACCAGCCAACTATAATTTGTATGCTGTTCTGCACTGATATGGTCCTAGAATGTTGTGTCAGCACAGATGGCCAAACGTCGGACCCCATTGTTTTTATGACGGTGATCCAACCACTTCTCTGCATAGGTCTGATGTTGCTACCAAAACTAATACACTTTAGCCTATGAATTATTACAACCATTGATTCTAAAAATAAGTATAGGCCCACTAACAATTATTTGTATTTAGCGTTTTGATGTTTCACAATCACAACTCCATATGTTATTCTGGACCATGAGCCAGTGTATTATGTTAAAATGAAGAAATGATGTACGACATTATTCGTAAAAATTATTTAACATAACATTTTAATTAAATATTAACACAAGTTTTATAATGAAAAATAGGTAATCAACATTAAATTAAAATGAATCACAGCATATTTGCAACTTTGTCAATCTATCATGAAAAATTATTTACATAAAATAAAAAATGTGATTAAATCTTGCGGTCCTTGCTTTCCTCCCTCCATCACAGTCTTTGGCATTCCGAAGCCATTTTTTTGTGCGGGTGCCTGATAGCACAGACACATGAACAACAAGATGAAAGAAACTGGTCAACTGAAAAGTTGGCCACCTACGAGAAGCATGTTGAAAAGCGCTCGCTCTGTTTAACTTTTTAGTGTGCTTGCTTCCAGCTTCCAGCAAGCCCACTCTTGATATCTTTCATATTTCTTATTATCTGCACTTTCCGCCCAATTTTTCTAGCTCTTACTAGTCCTGCAGTTTTTGCATTACATTCAAACTTTTTACACCAAAATGACTGGGTAGTTCCAGGCATTGTTGCTTGTATTCAGATTTTTGAAATATTCAAAACTTTGTGAAATTCAACTTTTTTGTGGTCACTCCATAGAGAGTCACTATTGACGTTTAGTGGGACGTTTAGTAGGACGCATGCACAGGTGGTCACTCACTCACTAGCCTCGCGAGCCAGTCTCTTTTTTCACTTCGTTCAACATGGACGTTTAGTAGGACGCACTTCCAACGGCACAACATTTTTAAGCACAGCGTTATTGCCTAACGTTACTTTAGCTAACCCTAACATGTTAGCGTTTCACCTACTTTAGTTAACCTAGTTAGCGCATACGGATGCTATCCTGCACGCATTAGTAGGAGCTACGGACACACAGCTACAACCCGTGTACGGATGCTATCCTGCACACATGAGTAGGAGCTAACAACCCACAGCTACAACTACCGATACAGATGTATGGACACATGGACGCTACAACCACCAATGTATGACACTTTTAGGATATGAATAATCCCTGGAACAAAATCGCACTGTTGCCAACTTTTGTCAGCCTGCTCGAGTGAAATTTTGCGGGAGGGGGGGGGGGCATGACATTGCAATCGCAGACGGGGGGGGGGGTTATTAGTGTGTATGCAAATGTACCCATGGGATGCTGATAATAAAAAGTGAAAACCATGTGTACACAATATGAGCACTCATTCATAAGGTGTCTTGAAGTCAGCCAGCTAGTTTACTGTAAAAATGTTGAGGACTAACGATGAGACGCAAGTTTTGATTTTTGTATTCTAATTATTAGCTGTGCAATACATGGATGGCTGAAAACATCAAAATAGCAATTTGTTTAAGGCTGCAGCAGACAAAATTAAAAATGCCAAGTTCAGTTGAGCCACAGAACAAAGTAAACACAGATGGAAGAGCCTGAAAGTAATTATTAATCACAATAGGCTACAATTATTAAAGATAGGATTGTATATGGGGAATCTGGCAATAGATCTGCATTTTGGGGACCACCGTAGCCTAAATAAAATAACGTGATTAATTGCGTTCTCAACATTTAACACAACAGGGAACAGAACCCAACAACAAACATTTATGTTGGGTGGGACATTTATGCATTCAACAGCAAGATAGCTGCTAGTGTTAGGAACCTGGGGTGGTGTCCAGAAGATTGCACATTCTGTGCCTGGTGAAGAGCTATTGGCTGCAAATACATTTACATAGCATTGAGTTGCTTTTATAAATGTTATGCTGTACAAATGGATGTAAGGTAGACCATGTCACCCTAATTAAGGGTCAGAGCTGCAAATGAATTATGTGTTTGAAATAAATTAGTATAAAAAAATGAATAACAACGAATCCCTTTAGATACCATTTGAGAGCTGCAGCTCTCTGACAATTTTTTAACAAAAACTTTCACTGATATTCAGATCATAATTTTTCTTTCATATCTGCATGTCATGGCTCCTGGAGGCCAAAGAACTACTAGTCCCCCATCCTAGCCCTGGCCTTGTTTCTCTGGCTTAGCTTCCCTTTGTTATCATATCTCCTTCTGTCTCTTTCGTCTTCTTAAAATATCTCAATAAGCTCATCTGGAATAACAGAGTTGATAAGTCTTTCTTGAAAACATACATAGTGCTAGCTAAAGGCTGCTGCATACTTTCCGTGTTCCGCGGACAGCTGTGGACTTGTACAGGCTTTTACATAGTCTATAAGTACAGGGCGCATACACTGTGCGGACGGGCAGTCCGCAGTCGTTTGCCCTTCTCTGCCGGAAGTTACAGACTGTAAACAACATGGCCTCGTCCTTGCCAAGCGTTGTGCTTATTTCTCTCCATGAATTGTTGTTCTTCTGAAAATCTTTATAATATATATATATATATATATATATATATATACATGTATATTTATATATTTCGGTGTCATACTCGATCCATCCCTCTCCTTTGAAAAGCACATCAGCAACGCTGTCAAGGTTTCATTTTTCCATCTATGCAATATCTCCAGACTCAGACCCTCTCTCACCCATCCCAATGCAGAAAAACTCATTCACGCCTTCATTTCCAGCAGACTGGACTACTGCAATGCACTCCTCACTGGTCTTCCCTCCCGCCTCCTACACACTGCCGGCCTCCTCACTACCATCCCCTCTCAGCGCCTTTCTTTTGGCGACCGCGCCTTCTCAGTTGCCGCCCCCAAACTCTGAAATGCCCTCCCCCATGACTTCCGGACCTCTGACTCACTCACCTCCTTCTAATCACATCTTAAAACCCACCTCTTTTCCCTAGCTTTCCCTTGATGTTTGTCTTCTCCCTTTTTTTTCTTCTCTGAATTGTATGTTTCATTGTATGTATGTATGTATGTATGTATGTATGTACCACTTATTGTAAAGCGTCTTTGAGTTCATGAAAAGCGCTATATAAAATAAATGTATTATTATTATTATTATTATTATTATTATTATTATTATTATTATTATTATTATAATCCCGTTGGGATGAATTGTATAGGTACTTCTCACCTCTTCAGCCAGTCTCTCTTCAAATGTCAACTCCATATTTGTTTTGTGTATTGCGCATCACCCCGTGTTTCCGGTGCCACATGAAATGCATGTCGATGTGAAACAGTTTCATACCGAGCCATGATTTGTGTGACACCGGTATGAGTAAGCTAGGTACGCGCGGTCACAAAAATTGAGCTCCACGCGGATATGCCAAGGTGGACGTTTTTTAATTTATTTTTATTTTTTATTTTTTTTTATGAAGCAACTTTATTTGTAACATAAAGAAAATAGGTACAGTGACAAACTCAATGTTGTACAATTTAAGTAAAGTTTCCTGTCCCAAAACAGAATCACATCTCCTAAGAAAGGATGTTTTCAATATATATATAGGGTACACTTAACCATCAACCACTTATAAGAAGTAATAACAAGATAGTTATTGTTGAAAAAAAAAAACAGGATTGAAGTGTTGAAATAACAAAATAGCATAATAGGAATATACTAGTAGAGAAAGTTGAGCCATTAAAATAATAATTAAATAAACATAAGGAACTGAGCAAGGGGCTAAAGTAAATTATATTCAGACATAAGTATATAAAGTTTCCTGGCATGGGCGCTTTTGCCCTTTTTTATACATCTGTTAAATAGAGACAATTCATTTTTTAGTGCATTCCACAATAGGGGGGATTTGGCAAAGCAACATTTATGTGTATAGTATTTTGTTACGATGATGATATTGTTAACTAGAAATTCAATATGCTTGTTCTTCAAGATTACTCCTAACTGGATAGTTCTGAAAGAAAGGAAATCTATATTTATGGATTTGGAGCTCAGCCAATCATGCAAGGATTTCCATAAGTTTTGGATCGTGTCACAAGCAAAGAACAGGTGTTCTGCTGTTTCTACATTTGTATTGCATAGGTGACAATTATCTACCCCAAATTTAAATCTTGTTCTGATGAATTCATTTGAAGGATAACTTTTGTTAACAGTTTTAAAATGTATTTCTTTATGTTTAGGAGGAATTGGAAATTTTAGAAATTTTGTTCTAATAGCCAGTATTTCAGTTTTTCCATAGTTTTTGAGATTAAATGTCCTCCTTGTTAAACCAGGGTACATAGTGTTTACCAAATATTGCCTTAGAAATTCATTATTGCATCTTTTGTGTAAAAAATCCATATAGTCTATATTTATATTTTGCAATTTAGGTGTTGGCGTGTTATCTAGATTGTTTTTAATTAACTGAATAAGTACCGTTGGAATGTTTTGTGTCACTTCAATATAGTTTTTAATAGAGCAATTCAAGTTATATTTATTATTAAACTCATCCAATTTAAGTATATTACCATTTCCGTCCATCAGATGCATAATTGACCATATTTGTTTCTTCATCCAGTTTTCCATAAGTATAGATTTTCTTTTACCTAACATGACTCTATTATTCCACAGTGGGACTGTCATGGTCCTGTCTTTTTGTTTCTCTTCTTCCTTTTTTGGGCCGCCAGATGGCGGTAGTTTTGTTTCTTTTCCCTGTTTAATTGTTTTATTGGTTCCAATTATTCTATTATTGTTTTTCAGTTGTGTCTAGTTATCCCTTCCCTCTGTGGTCTGATTGTGCATTGTGCCCTCCTGTGTCTCGTTAGGGTCTAGTCTATTTAAGTCTTCTTCTTCCCTGAATCGAGGGGTTCGTTGCGTGTGTTTTCGCTTGTGTTTCCATGTGTCTTGCCTGAGCGTTTGCCCGTGTTTCCCCGTGCCTGTTTTTGTCCACCTGTTTCTGTCCTGCCCGTTTAGCTTCTCTTTGGATTTTCTGTTTTCTGTTTTTGAGTTTTTGTAATTGAAGTCTGTATTCCCCTTTTAGAGTTCTTGGGTTTTTTTAAACTCTGCATTTGGGTCCATTCCCTCGCCAATCCGTGACAGGGACATTGTGAGGGCTGAAATTGTGTTTGTAAATCATTTTCCAGTGTGACAGGACTTGTTGGTGGAAGGCAGAGAGTTTAACAGGCAATTTAGATATTTCAAAATCACATTTTAACAAACTCAATACCTCCCAATTTATTGAACACAAGTGAAGGTAATGAGAACCACACCTCTTTACTGTTCCTTAGAAAAGATTGAAGCCATTTAATTTTTAATACTCCATTCATAATTTCAAAATCTATTGCTTTTATCCCACCTTCCTCATAATTTGTGAGCAAATCTCCTTTTCTGATGTAATGATGCTTATTTTTCCAAATGAAATTAAAATTTAGTTTGTTAGTTTCTTAATCTTGGGAGCTATAGCTAAGGAATATGCAGGGTAGATTAGCCTAGATATGGTTTCCATTTTTGTTAGCAGGGTTCTTCCAAACAGTGTTATGTCTCTTTGCAACCAATTGTTCAGTGTTTTCTTACATTTATCAACAGTATTTTGAATATTATTTCTCTCACTAGTGTCTGAACATTTGGTTATCCAAATTCCTAGGTATCGAGTATCTTTTTTGACAGGTATATTATATAATGAAGAATAGGAACAATTGTGGATGCTCATAAGTTCACATTTGTCAAGGTTCAAACGCAGACCGGAGGCTTGAGAAAATAACTCTATTGTTTTTAAAGCCAAAGGAATTTGTTCTTTGTTCTTTAGGAAAAGTGTTGTGTCTTCAGCTAACTGACTTATAATTAATTGTTGACCATTTATGTTTATTCCCTCAATGTTGGAATTTTTTTATGAGAATAGCCAGTAATTCAGTAACTGCAATAAATAAGAGGTGAAATACTACATCCCTGTCTTATGCCTCTTCCTACGTTGAATCTGGGGCATGTGCCTTCTGGGAGGGAAACACGGCTGTTAATGTCTGTATGTAACTCAATAATCATGTCTGAAAACCTGTTGCCAAATCCAAAGTGTTTCAGTGTGTCAAAAATAAATGCATGTTCTACTGAGTCGAATGCTTTACAGAAATCCGAGAAAAGCATAAAACCATCATCATTAATTAAAAGACCGTAATCAATAAGGTCCAGAACCAAGCGGATATTATTATGGATAGACCTTCCTTTGAGGAATCCTGATTGAGTTGTACTAATAATTTTCAATATGCCTTCTTTTAATCTTGCTGCCAAAACTGTTGTGAAAATCTTATAATCCGTATTTAGAAGAGTAATAGGTCTTAGATTGCAAAAAAAATCTTTTGTCTTTTCCAGGTTTAGGTATTAATTTAATTATGCCTTGTTTCATTGTTGTCATTAGTTCTTTTTGGTTAATACATTAATTTATTGCCTGGAATAGTAATATTTTTATTTCTTCCCAGAAATGTTTGTAAAAGTTAGCCATAATTCCATCTGGACCCGGTGAGCGGTCAGATGCTATCTTTTTGATAGTGCAATCAAATTCCTCAATTCTCAAATCTTCCTCACAGATATCTCTAAAAGTTTCATCAATTACAGGAACCATATTGTTTATTTTTCAAAAAAATAACTTAGCATTTTGTCCGGAGTATAAAGATGTATAAAGGTTGCTGTAAAAATCCAGAACTTCTTTTGTTATGTGTTTTGAGTCTGTGCATTCTTCCTCATTTATTATGAGACTACAAATCGCATTTTTTTCCTGTCTACGTTTTTCTAAATTACTGAAATATGATGTGTTTTTTTCTCCATCCTCTATCCACTTGGCTCTGGACCTTATATATGCTCCCTGTGCTTTGTTGAGATAAATCTCATCTAACTGAGACTGCAGGTTATTGATTCTTTGTCCTCTGCACTCCAGTTTAACTAACTATAATATGAGAGTAATTCTTTAATCAACTTTGTTTCATCTGCTTTCCTTTCCTCATTCCTAAAGGTTATTGAATGTTTTCTGATAGTGAATTTTAAGTATTCCCATTTCTGTATCGACGTAACTAAACTATTATCATTTTCAATATCCAAAATGTAAAAAAAAATATTATTACAATATTCCTCATTTGTTAGTAAGTTTGCATTAAATTTCCAATTACCTTTGGATTTATTAGTTTTATTCTTATTTGTTAATTTCAAATTAATTATACAGTGGTCACTTACGGGGCTATTTGAAATATTGGTTTCAGTGACATACTTTAAGATTGAGTTTGATGTTAACCAGTAATCAATCCTTGATTTGGCTTGTCCATTAGGCTTAAACCAAGTGAACTGCCTTATATCCCTGTTTAAAGTTCTCCAGATATCTAACAATTTATTATTATTGATAAAATCCCCAATAGTTTGATTCTTATGTTCTTGTGAAAATCTAGATGGCCATCTATCCAACCACTCATCAGGAGTCAAATTGAAATCACCTCCAACCAATATATAATCAGTAGGAAAGTTTGCGTTTAGTTCCTTAATGACTGTTGTCACTTGATGCAACAAGTTTCTGTTTTTATGATCATTATTATATCCATAAGCATTAACCAAAATAATAAGAACGCTGTCAATCTCAAGAACACATGCTACCCAATGTCCATCATGGTCTGCCTTATCAATTATGACTTTACCAGGACATCTGTTGAAACATATACAGTCCCCTCCAAAAGTATTGGAACAGCAAGGTCAATTCCTTTGTTTTTGCTATACACTGAAGACAATTGAGTTTGAGGTCAAAAGATGTACATGAGATGACAGATCCGAATTTCAGCTTTTATTTCCTGGTATTTTTATCTAGATTTGTTAAACAACTTAGAACATATCACCTTTTGTATCAGACAACCCAATTTTTGGGTGAGCAAAAGTATTGGAACATGTGACTGACAGGTGTTTCTTGTTGCCCAAATGTGTCCTGTTAGATTGATTGGTTAAACAATAAATAGTTCTGAATGTCTACTCTTGGTTTTAGCCTTGGGTTTTGCCTGTGAAAACTGCATTTGTGTTATAAAAGATAAACTTGGGCTTGGGCTTGCATGGCTGCTTCTGGAGTGGGCTCACTAATCTTTATTGATGATGTAACTCATGATGGTAGCAGCAGGATGAATTCAGAAGTCTACAAAAACATTCTGTCTGCCAACTTACGGAGAAATGCGTCCAAACTAATTGGGAGGAACTTCATCATGCAGCAAAACAATGACCCAAAACACACTGCCAACACAACAAAGGATTTCATTAGGGAGAAAAAGTGGAAGGTTTTAGACTGGCCAAGTCAATCACCAGACCTTAAACCAACTGAGCATGCATTTCACCTCCTGAAGAGGAGATTGAAGGGAAAACCCCCCGAAACAAACAACAACTGAAAGAGGCTGCAGTAAAAGCCTGGAAAAGCATCACAAAAGAAGAATGCAAGTTTGGTGATATCAATGGGTCGCAGGCTTGATGCAGTTATTGCAAGCAAGAGATATGCTACCAAATATTAAGTGTTATTTGCTTTCATTTACTTAAATACTCTCTGTTCCAATACTTCTGCTCACCTAAAAATTGGGTGGTCTGATACCAAAGGTGCTATGTTCTAAGTAGTTTAACACATCTAGGTGTAAATACCAGGAAAAAAAGCTGAAATTCTGAACTCTTGTCTCATGTTCATCTTTTTATCTCAACCCCAAATGTATTCAGTGTATGGCAAAAACAAAGGAATTGGCCTTGCTGTTCCAATACTTTTGGAGGGGACTGTAGCTACTCCTGCAGAGCGATTTGTTCCATGACTAAAAAGGATTTTGTCACCCCATTGTTGAGTCCAAAACTTAAAGTCTGATATATCAGTGTGTTTCTTGAAGAAATATGCAGTTAGCCTTTTGCCCTTTACAAAATAGGAAAACAGCTTTGCGTTTAATAGAGTCTTTGAGTCCCATTGTATTAAAAGAAGAGAAATAAATGTCAGTTTTCAGCTGGAACACAGAACACATAAGAAACACTGTAACACTTTTTTAAGAAAGGTTTTAAGGAGGTGGAGTAGAAAACCGTGAGATAGAAGTCCCATGATCAGAACTTTTCCACAGTGTGTGTTCAGTTCAAGTTTAATGTTCAGCCCAAACCTGCAGACACTTCCATGATGCGCTTGCCGTCAATGAAGCCGTACGGTCCTCTAAAGCCCGCTGCCTTGCCTTCTTTCCTTGCCTGCTCGATTCTTGGCCACAGCGCTTGTCTGGACTGCCAGTCCTCTTGCGTCAGGTCTTCTGCGAAGCGGATTCCTTCTCCTTTGCAGACTGGCGAGGTTTTCATTAGCTTCCAGATGTCATCCCTTACCGCTCGTTTAGCAAAGTGAATTATGATTTGCCGATGCCTGTTTTCTATCACCCTTCCAACTGCAGAATGTCTTCCATCTTTGCCGCCAGGTCAGGTGCGATTTTGCACAGGAGCTCCACAACCTCCGCTCTGACATTCTCGTTGACTTTTTCTTTTTTACCTTTTATGCGAAGACACCATCTTCTTTTGTATCTTTCTTGGTTCATTATGCGTCCCTTCATGTCATCGTTTTCCTTTCCGAGCATTTCCATCTGTTTTTCTAAGTTTTTTACTTTCATCTTACATTCTTTTAGCTCCTCTGAGTTTAACTGCACCGTTTTAGCTATCGCTGCTAGCATGGTGCTATGCTGCTGCATCTGACTGCTAATTTCCTCCATGCGGTCGTCCACACGTTTTCCCAGTGAGGCGACAGCGTTCAGTATAGTTTCCGTTGATGTGTTTGTAGCCTCTTCTGAAGACGTACCTTTTGCTTTCTTCTCCATGTGGGCTTTTTCTGGAGTTTTTGTTGGCGTCACGTCTCCTCTATCTTGTTTGTTGGAGCTAGAAATCTCCATGTAGCATAATTATGCTCTCGATCGTCTTCAGTATGTTTGAACGGGAGGGTTTTAGATGCTGAAGGTTTCTTATTTTTTATCGTGTTTTAGGCTGAGTTCGGGGGGAAAAAAAACGTAAAAGTGGAGTTTTTTGCCTTCAATAAATATTACATCAGGACTCAGTTTGCAGAGCTTGGAGGGATGCGTCTGCTCAGCACACCATCCAACCAGAAGTTCATGCCAAGGCGGGCGTACGCTGAGGTCCGCTATTTCGTCATTTTGACCGCGCGGACCACAGTGGAGTCCAGTCCGTGTATGCTACGTCTGGACCATGAATTGGCCTTAACGGTAGCGCGGACGCGCACGCGGTTCCATTCATACTACAATTGAGGGTCTGCGTCAGTCTGGCGTTCCACGCATGCGCAATCCCCAATCTACACTCCATTCCAGTGCCATTACCACAGAGTGAATGCGTATGTGAATGCGATGATAAGAAAATTTCGGTTACGCTGACCTATAAAACGTTATTCCAAAAGCAAAATTAGACATGTTATACATCGTTAGAAAGCTTATACTCTCACCTACTGAATGAATTGTCAATCAAGACAGACTGTACTAAGAACGGTGACAATGCCGTAAACAACAGATGTGGTATTATGCACAATTATTTTGGAAGGTACCCAGGCATCACAAATGCGCGTGTATTTCACAACCAGATTGTCCAAGACAATATCTGACCACTCAGTCTCAAAAGGGACATCTCTACGCGTAAATCCAATGGGAAGGTTTATATCTATTCAATATTTAGTCCCAGATATTGACTGTAGAATGACATGGTATCATTTTAAAAAACTTTGTCTCGTTTATTTCGTTATTCAGTGAGCAGCGTTTTCACTGCCGTATTGGCATATCTTAGGGCTATTGACGGATTTATCTTGTTGCTATGAAGGAATACGATTGTTGAGTGGTGAAAGAATATTTTTATTTTAATAACAAAATAAACGAGAAAAAGTTTTTAAAAATGATACCATGTCATTCTAGAGTCAATATCTGGGACTAAATATTGAAAAAATACACAACCTTACCATTGGTTTTACGCGTAGAGATGTCCCTTTTGAGACTGAGTGGTCATATATAGTCTTGGACAATCCGTTTGTGAAATATACGCGCATCTGTGATGCCTGGGTACCTTCCAAAATAGCTGTGCGTAATACCCAAGTGGCCAAAACCAGACTTCGTTTTTGAAGCTCATTTCCTGGTCTTGTTGTTCCTGGTTGCTCACTAGCGCCACTACGGTTGGCTCCAGTATAGGTGTTTTCATATCCGGTTTCCACGTAAGTCTACGGTACAAATGCAGTCAAAATACAAAGTCAATAATTTTTTCTCATGAGAACAAAGTGTCACAATATGTGTATTTTATTCATCTTATGACTGTCCATGGGTTGATTTCATGATTTATTGTGTCATTTGGGCACTGTTATAATATTTTGTGGAAAAATGAGGTACAGTTTGCGTCACTTCCTGATTACTGCGGAGGACTAAGCTACAGTAGGGGCTACAGTCTATGGTCACTGGGTGGGAGGTGGCGCCTCTTGGCCTTGACATTGCGGCTCCGACTACGGTCCACCTGTGCGAAGTCAGAAAATGCTGGCATCCCATTTCGTAGTGATTTCATTATGGCGTGTGCTATTTACAGCTGCACTAGACGACCATAAAATAATCCTCCTCTGAAGTTTTTCGGTAGCCAAGTAATTTTTGCTATTTCTTTTAGCCTATTTAACCAAATAATTAGTTGGCAGAAAGCATAATCAGCTTGCTATATTTGGTAGTCCAGTAGCCTATACTAAAACAGTTTGCAACTTCAGCTACCAAGCCATTTGACTACCTAGCTAACCCTAACTGGCAAATATTCAATTTTTCAAACGTGTTTCACGGCTTGTCAGTCATGTACATTCCGTAAATGTCTACCTGGGCCATGCTTCACGCATGTGACAAAGCTACTGTAATCGCGATTTTGGGATAAACACTGCAAAACTTTCAGTTTCACGAAACGAATTAAGAGTCTTAGGTTTATTTGCTGGATAACATACAACACACGATGAAATCTCACATACAGAATTTAACGAAATTAACAATCTTTGTAAGATTGGCATTTAGAAAGGAACATGTTTTTAGCATTTAAGAGACCGACAAGAGCATTTAAGACAGTGATTCTCAGAGGGGGCTCCTTGCTTATATTGGCTTTTCTCCATTGGTTTTGATGATCTACAAGAAAACAAAAATAGCATAATAATAATTATAAATTCAATGTACATCATTTTTGTCTTCATGCACCAGGTGGAAATCTTGCTGTACAGAGTGCGTTGTCATATTTACACACCTGCAGATCAGTTATCAAAATACTTGGTAGATTTGTTAATCACCGCTGACAGTGTTAATTTTTATTCGGTAAAAAGTGACTTGCGTTGCGAACGATCGGTCAGCTAGCGTCACCCAGCAAGTGAACACCACAAACAGCGATGGAGCAGTTACTGGCTCATTAACTGGCTGTGGCGAAAACCTATGACGATAACTTTCTCGGTTAACAGCAGGTCTACCAGACAGTTATATGAAAATTAGCCTAGTCAAATCACCAGTAGCCTACACATCTCTGATTGATTGACCATCAGTGTAGTCGATGTTCTTCCCCTGTGGTTCATATTGCTAATGTGTGAGCTAACCACGGATAGCCTACCTAGCTCATTGGCAAGCTGATATGCTAGCTAAGCATATTCGTTTTGCTGAGAAACATAAATTGAAGATAACTGAACATAATTGTATTATTAATGTCATACATATAACGTGATTACATGACAAAGTAGCCTACAGTCACAGATGGAAATTAAACTCCGTAAACATTTGATAATATATTTTAAAACATAACGGCAGACAATCAGCTAGCCTCAAGTTCGTTCTGCAATCGTTCGTTCAGGTTGATGGGTTTTTCCGCACCGGACTGTCAATCACATTGTAAAAATCACAGAACCACTTAACTCTATGGTTTTGGCTCCAAATCAACAACATGGCCGCACCCGCCATTGAGCTTCAAAACGTGTTTTAGAGACCCACGGAGAGTCAATGGGTGACGTTACAGTAGCTTTGTCCATATTTTTTACAGTCTCTGGTAATACCACACTTGTCGTTTACGGCGTTGTTGCCCTTTTTAGTACAGTCTGGCTTGACTGATAATTCATTTATTCAGTAGGTGAGAGTATAAGCTTTTTAACGATGTATAACATGTCTAATTTTGCTTTTGGAATAGCGTTTTATAGGTCAGCGTAATCGAAATTTTCTTATCAGCGCATTCACTAACGCATTCACTCTGTGGTAGCAGTAAAAGACGCTGCACCTAACAAAACGTTGTTAATGATTTTTCGTAATTGGAAAATACTATTATTATTGAGGACTTCGGGCATAGCTAAGCCATATGTTTGCTGATAGACCTATCAGACATCGTTTTCTGGAGCAAAACAGAAGTGGATTGAACTGTATCGTTGATTTGCTGTCTACATCTACTGAACACAAATAAAATTTCTACATTGCTATACTGCTCAAAATATTTAGGTTATACACGTTATTTTTGAAATTGAGGGTCTTTAAATAGGTTAGTGGTATTATATAATGTGGATATTTCACACTGTAATGTAAGCGTTAGTAGTGTAATAGTTTTTTGTGATGCATGCAACAGTGAAGACAAGAGTGTTGGAACATTGCCAAAACGTGGTGGACGGTTGAAAATTTTTTTTATATCTCTTATGTCTCATCCCCATACAAGAAACCATACGAGAGTACAGAGTATTGAAATAAGCCGCGTTTCCACCACAGGAACTTTACCCCGGAACTAGGAACCTTTTGAGGAACTTAGTGCGTTTGGATCGCAGGAACTAGGGTCTAAATTTAGTTCCGGGGGCTTTATTTTACCCCCAAAAAAGTTCCTGCTCGGGGGGTAGTACTTTCCAAAAGTACCGGAACCTTTGGGGTGGGGCGCAAGCGCTAAAAATTTCTGATTGGTCGACTACTTGCAGTGCTTTATTTCAACCACCATGTTTAAAAATCTGCAGCCGCAAACCGATTTATTTTCATAATAACTTCAAATCAAACTTGTATGTTATGCGGCGCAATAGCCTAGTTTTGGTTATAGCCTGCCAACATCTTGGAATTATAACATGTGCTCTTCTGTTCTTTTCTTGCTTTAGTATTCGTTTTATAAAATGCTAAGCATTCGTGCTGGGACAGCATATTACGTACCAAAACATTCAAACGGATTAATTCTGTTGTTGAATATTTTCTTCCGGATTTTCTTTGTTAGCCCGTTGTAATTGACTCAAAACGTTTGATACAGTTATGTGAGGTATGCGGTAGTTCTGCGTAATTCACATTGGTGATACAGTAAAAGCAAACTGGAAATCACCTTCCGCACTTTTTGTCAGGGTAAAATAACAGGTTAATTCTAGTAATCGTCCCTTTAGCTTTTTCAGACTGCCGTAATTTTACTCTGCCATTTTTAAATTCCACAAAAAGACCAGGAAGACTATGGAGTAATTTATGGTGCATGGTTCGCATCTGGGGGGCACACTTCGCTGCTCGGCTAGCAGTAACTTCGAAGGAAAACAAACGGTGGCTGTACCACTGCTAATTTAAATTTTCACACAAGTCTGAGTTTTCATTCTATTTTTGTCATTTTGCGATTAGCCTATATGGAATTGACGATGAGAAAGTAATCAGACAGCAAATTGTTTACAACGTGTGCATGTTTTCTGCTGTTGTTGCCAGTTATATTGGAAATGTGAATGCATTCTGTCGCCTCGGATGTCAAGACATGAAAGTGAATGACAACGGTAAAATATGCCCAAACGGCTGCAGAAGAATATTTCAATTCCAAGTGATTAAATCGATAAAAATCAATAAATACAAAAGTAACCATATATAGTCATTGTTGGTAACCCATTGTATATAAGTGGAATAAACCCCTCCGGGCTGTCCCGGTTATTAGAAAATAATGTAGGCTACTTCGGTGGTAGTATGGGGTTACAGAAGAAATCACAAGACAGATGGACCGACGACAATGTCGCTTTTTCATACGTCAGTGGGCTAATTTGCCTAATCTTCGCAGGACTTTAGACCGCGGTGGAAACGCAGACAACAATGGGCTGAAGGAACCTTTTAGTTCCTTGAAAAGTAGTTCCTGGGACTAAAAGTTCCGGGTACTTTTGGTGGAAACGCGGCTATACATTCAAGAGTTAATTATTACACATTTAGGTACTGTACAGCATTGTGTGACAATATTTTTGCATTATTTTTAAATCTGATATGATTGTTTCATCTTAAACCTTCATACGGGGCTCATTTATGTGCTTTACAATGGACAAAAAGCATTATATTCCTTTTTGGAGAGATTTTGGAGAAGTTTCTGGACCCCTAGCTATTTTACACCACTGTACTGACAGAAGGCTTTGAATTACCACTTGAAAATTATGCAACAGTGAGTTTCTTGAGTAAAAACAGTTGATTTGTAGTGAAATTCGTAAATTTGTTGTGATTTACAGCAATGCATAATTTAGATATTTTGGGTAGATTTGGAGACGTTGGGTACACTGCGTAGTTTTTGCTTCATAGATCTTTAGTAGTTCTACATACCCACTCTTAGATTTTATGAACTTGTGGTCAAGAAGTTTTTCATCCAGGACATGCATACTTTGACCTGCTGTATATATGCAATCTCCCAGTATTTCATTGCGAACTAAAAAAGAGCAAATTCATTTTAGATTTTTTGCCTAGACGATTGCATTTGTGGCACTTTTTTTCTTCCAAAATTATGAATATAAAGTAATCTAAGCTGGTACTGTAAATGGTACAAATGTCTTTCTTCATTTAAGCCATTTTTCAAGTCTCTGTGGTGTCCACATCTGGAGTTATAAAGCTTTAAATAGGGTACCCCCTAAAAGGGCTGGCCAAATATGGCATGTGTTCTAAGGGGTTAATCTTCCTTGATTCCCTCTTACTCATTACACGGCTTTAGTGTTTTTAGGGAGTGGCACAGTTGGTATACATATTCAGGGGAGCACGAAGATGGGTGGTGTGTGATTGATTGTGGTGGGCCGGTCTGGGCCAAAATGCCAGGGCCGATTTTTTGTCCCAGTCCAGCCCTGAATATAGGTATCACTAGGGGGTGACTTCATATTCAGTGGCAAAACTGAGAGCTTGGCTGCTTCCGAATAGTGAATAAATTACGTCCTGTGTCTTTTTACCTAACCATTTCTCCTTGACCTCGATGGAAAATGTCATGAGGTAAATGAAAATGAGTCAATGCTGTATTAAGATGACAAGCTCATATTTTATTACTACACATTGTTTATATACATAATATAAAGCAGACTGTATATTTCCATGTGAATAATAACTTAAGTTAATATTGATGAAATATTTTGCTTTCTTTCATGCGCTGTGCATGCTTGCAGAAAAAAGCAGGTAGATAAATCCAAGCCTAGTGAATGATATTTGCTGTTATCATAGCTATTTATGTGGGCTATTTTGTTTGATATCAGTGGACTGTTAGCTAAAGGACTTCATCATACGGTAAAATGTCTAGCAACCACAGCAAGGTTATTTACTGCTTCAGAAAGCACCTGGTTATGTTAGCCTTACGTCTACTAATTTCAGAAGTTGGGTGTCTATCTCAAAACAGTACCTAGTCAGCTAGCTAGCAACAATAACCAAGAATGCCTGATAGAGTGTATGATGCTTTTTGACTGTAACGTTGGTGAATTATGGCAAAGCTACGCAGATGGTAAGCTTGCAAGTAAGATTTAGAATTTTACTCAAGTTATCAGTTAGGTATCCACTCGCCAGATAGCTAACTAGCTTTCCGAGTATGATAGTTAATCGGTTAGCTAGCTAACCACCTCTTCTGACTGTAATTCAAATACAAGTCTTTCTAGCTAGCTTACAGCCAGCTTTTCCATAAGTAATATGAGCTAATCAAATGTTACAGTCAAGTGTGGCTGAATACTTCTATAAAAATATCAATTATTTTAATTTGCAAAAATGTTGGAAGCCACATAAAAAATATTCTTTTCACAATGAGTAACCTGTTTTTTCCCAGTAAAATCCTGTGCGAGCTTCTTGGAAGCATCGATAGTCAATTCCACAGAACTTCAGCAGTGAATTCTGAGCTCACCCCTGCGCCTCATGTCATTGCTCTACATTTTACCGGTTTACTGTGATCCTTCACATTTAGGTACCCACTGTGCATGCTGTGGTGCAAAGAAGCGCCATAGTCAAACATGGCAACCTCCGTGAACTGGATTAATATGCTAATGAGCAGCTCCCATATGAATCAATGGCACTGGTAAGCGAAATCTGTCTCCGGTTCTTATATATCTTGATAGCAGACCTGGGTAAAATACATATTTGTTTTGAATTCAAATATTTTTCTATGCTTTACTGATCTTGTCTACTGTATTGGAAGCAATTAAATACTCTCAAAAAGTGTAAACTCTGGATTCTGGTCATATTGGCAGGCTCAATTACACCAGGCAAGATCAACAGAGCACAGAAAAGTATTTGAATCCAAAACAAATACATATTTGCTTGAGTCTTTTTATTTCTTATTTAAAACAGTGTATCATCATGCAGGGGAAACACCGCCATGTACCATACTGGAGTGTGGTTTGGGATTTGGTTTACTTTGAAGGCATATGAGGACAAGTTGTCATTTAATCAGCTGTCATTTACCACGACAAAATCTCTATCTTAGATCACACCCTAAAGGCTTATAAATACAAAAACAGTTAAAATGAAAGAAAAAAACCTTGGCTTCACCTTGATGCATATTTCCCATCTATTTCCTGATTAAACCCGGGTGCAGCTTGTTATTCTGTGAAGCTACTGGCCAAGAACTTTAACTTGGAAAATGCTCTAACTCCTGATATTCTTAAATAATTCTAATACAAAAATTAAATCACACACACACACACACACACACACACACACCATGCACACATGGGACTCCATATTTGTGAGGACGCTGAAATATCAGCAAGGAAGCCCCTCCCTGATTGCATTAATAGAAAAAAAAGCAGCACAGGCATCACCGGGACAGCAGGAAGACGAGATTAAACCGGTCTAGTCTCTACGTCACATGACTTTCCTGTCAGTCAGGTTCCCTACGAAATGTGAGGAATGCATTTCTTTCCATTCCTTAGTTCTGATACAGAGAGACAGAGAACAACAACCTTTTAATAAAGAACACTTATGCTATGCACTTCACAACAGTCTTTCTTCTTTTGCAGGCATGCAATAGTGTGAGCTGCTGAGAGACCAGGTTTAATTCAGCTTGGGCTGAGTCTACACTGAGAGAGAGAAGAGAGGGGGCGAGTGAGAGACCAACCAAGAGAGGCTGAGTGACAACTTTTCTCTTTCTATCACAAGGCAAGTAAAAAGGATAAGTGAGTAGAGAGAAAAAGAAAGAGAAGGATAAAACTACATAGAAAGAGAGAGAAATAGGGTGAGAGGGAAGCAGGGACACAGAGATGTGGAGGGGGAACCAGAGGATTTAGAGTTAGAAAAGAGTGAAGAAAGAAAAAGACAGGAGAGTGGAAGAGTGCTGCTGTACAGGCAAGACACAGAAGGTTAATGGATATTACAGCAGGCAGACTGAGACACAGACACAGTCGATGAGGCGCACAGACACAGCAGGTGAGGGGCACAGATTTGGGGGGTGGGGGGAGCAGACAGACACAGCGGGTGAGGGGCACCGCAGAGCAGGTAACGGGCACAGACTCGAGGGGTTAGGGGCACAGAATCCGGGGTGAAAGGTGTTAGCCACCCATCCTGTCCAGTCAGTTCCAGCCAGCTTTGGCTCTTCCAAATGTCTCAAACAAACTCAGGCATAGACACACAGTCTTTGCTTCTCTCCATGCTGCAGAGGATGCAGATCACGCCCTCTTTGTCCCCTGCCTTCTCCACAGAGAATGATCAGGGCAGACAGCAGTCGCTGCAGCAATGGACAGGCACAGAGGGAGGTGATGGGGGTCTGCTTCGTCCCAATTCAAAATGGGACAGGGGTAGATCTGATGACATAGGGGCATTTCACCCCACCCTAGCTGTGGAGGGTCAGAAAAACACAAATGGGGATTCTGAGGATAATTCTGAGATTTTTGGTAATCTGGGCAGTTCTGTCCCCCTGGATGTGGACTGGGACCCCATCAGTGGCATTCCTGGCTGGGACAAGAGACAGACCCTCCCTACTCCTGCCCCTCTGGATGCACTTATCCAAGATTGCCAAATGGGCAAGGAAAATCAGACACCGGAGACCCTCCCCACACAGTGCCCTGTCCTGACCCCTCTCTGCGCACATTCTGGGAACAGTGTCCCATCTACGATGTGGGATCACAGTCCCAAAAGGGACGGTCAGCACAAACTTCTCCATTTGGTGGATGACAAGGCCAGATGGGACATGGGGTGGTCACTGGACACTTCAGGTATTTGGAGAGACCCCATGCAGATGTCTCCTTGGGTGAGGGGTATGGGACCCCCTCCTGGTTCAGAACAGGGAAGGATCAGTGAGGGGGGAGAGATTACCTTCCCCCGCCCATGCGTGAATATTCCAGAACAGGACTGTACTGGTGCCAGCAACCCAGCTGGACCTCTGGAAAGAAGAGGGGCAGATACCTTCCAAGACAAGAGGACAGTCGGTGACCCCATTGATTTGCCTTCAGCTCTGAAACAGAGCAGAAATCCTAAAGCCGCCACCAAATTTACAAACCCCGTTGATACCTCTGGAGCCTCTGATTCAGGAACTTGGAACATGGTCAACCTGGGTGATGATGATTCTATTATCTCAGCCCAGACTCTCGGCCGGGAGATGGCGGCCGGACTCCCCCCACTGGGCCAAGATTCTAGGTTGGGTAAGGGAAGAGCCTGTGGTCTTGAGGTGGATTATGGTGGCACTCCAGGCATTGTGGAATGGGATAATACCCTGGAAACTCTCACACCTCATCAGAATGTGTGGGAAAATACATTCTCCAGGAAGAAGAGGAGAGAAACAGAGTGGAAAACAACCACATGGACTGAGAGAATAAAGGAGAGA
Source organism: Anguilla pacifica (assembly GCA_039654925.1). Taxonomy (NCBI): domain Eukaryota; kingdom Metazoa; phylum Chordata; class Actinopteri; order Anguilliformes; family Anguillidae; genus Anguilla; species Anguilla pacifica. The sequence continues at coordinate 29,917,990 of CM077290.1, read as the reverse complement.
TGGAGGGACAGGCATAAGAATTTTGGGAAAAGAGGTGTGGGCCAGAGGAGTGGGGCAGGTGTAAAAGATGAGAAGAAAAGAGATGTGGAGAAAGAGGACCCACAGGTGAGTCTGATATTATTGCAGTTTTTCTCTGGATTTCCTGCTGACTCAGTGCATATGATTTATACATACGTAAAAATCCCCCAATTCCCCACAGGTCTGCTGTGATTTACAATTAAATATATTTTACCCATTTGTGTTACAGTTCCGTCATTTAACCTGGCATCGGATTATGGATAAAAATTCAAGTGACACACCTACTAAGGAGGAGCAGTTTACATTTCAGCCACCAAGTAGAGATTGGCCAAACAAAGCCCTTCCCACTCAGTCAGAAGAGAGTACTAAAGGATGTCACATGAGGTAAGACAACAGGAGCCTAATTATCTAACTGTCAGAATTTACCTAACCAAGGCCTCTCTGCATCTGGTTTGTCAGGAATGCAGAGTTGAGATTCCTCAAGAAGTTGTCATAGCAAATTCATAAGTTCACTCTAATGTATAAAATGAGTTTTGGGCCATTGCACTCCACATTCCACTTTTCATTTATTCAGGTCATGCATACAGTATGCATTTCACACTTGCATGCCACCCTTAATAGTATATTTATATAGCAGGTGAGGTAAAAGGCTATGACAGCACTATCCACTTTATTTTAAATGTACTTTTACCCCAGTTTGTGTCCCTCTGAATTCTCTCTCAAAGTTTCACACTTATATACAGGGTTACCAGAATATCTGAGGTTCCTTTCCCCCAATATATTTCTAAAAAGTTGACAAAAAAAATTCAGTATCATACAAATTTCCCAAGACCATTCTCCTTAAACATCCTGTTAAAATTTACTACATTTAAAACATTTCTTATATTGCAGCTCTGTTGCAGTAGGAGACACCCATTAAAAGGCTCAGAAACAATATGGGATACTTACACATCCAGATTACAAGGTGCTAAGAAATGCATATGGAGCAACCAGGCACAAGTAGTGAGGGAACCACAAACTTACAGATCAGAAAATATAGGTAATAAGGTACAGCTTCACAATGGCGTATTTTAGCTGAGGAATGGGACACAACACTAATGGAAAAGGTAAAAATTTGTGACATCACATACAAAATTAATGCATCGGGCATAATAAAACGAAATTCAAAACTTTTTATACTAAATGCTAACTGATAACTTCAATAGAAGTCATGCATCTGTTCAATGAAACAAATATAATTTCATGTTATATCTGAAAATAAACAAGACTAGTACAAATGTGTAAAACATATTTTAAATCCCATCTGCTTTCCAGAGTGTTATGCATCAGAAGATGCATTTGTTCATCGCTGCCCCATGCAGCCCTCAAGGGAAACTGATCTGACTGTGGAAGATGTGTATACTGACACCCCTCTCCAGCATCCTGTGTATGAGCTATAGGCTATTCGTGCAAATTTCAGCCTGCTTTCTGGAGTTTTAAAACTCTATGCAATGAGGGGAGACACAATTATTGCATGCTTTAGTAAATTATACAAAATACTTCATCAGCCTAATTTACATAATTATACAACTTACCCTGTTTTAGCAGTATACATATGCATAAACACATTTAACAATGCATCAAAAGGATAGCCGCTGAGTAACGTAATCCCCACAAAATACATCCCACTTTTGATTTATTGTGACCATTTAGTAAATACGATGTAGATATTGTGACCTTGTAGCAACAACTTCTGTGTCGCAAAAAGCAGTCACAGTCCTTTAGTAAATCAGGCACTTAAACTTCAAAATCTCATGAAATAGTTGGCGAGGGACGGAGGTAGTGATTCTAACAGTGATTCTTTTCTTGGGACCACCTTTTTTCCCTGTTACAGAAAAACTACTACAGATCTGCTATGTTTCTGCTGAAATTAAACATCTGCCAAAGTGAGAGAATGGATTCATTACACATGTAATGACACAAAGGACATGCCTTTTAACCTCATGACTTTTTGGAAAAGTTTTATTATTGCCATGTCCTGTGTTCAGATAATCATACATGTTCACTCTGTGTTGTATTCCCATAGATAGACATGGCCTCGTTTTGTTGGTTGCAATTGTCTTTAAGAGTTTAAGTGAGATCTCTGAGGAAAGAAACCAATACAGTATATACATATTTTTTCCTCAAAGATGTATGGAATTACAGCATTCCGTTATTAGTGATGGGAGACTAAGGGCTCCTGAAAAATAGGTGGAGCTACTATGTGCTGTCAAGGACTCTAATTCTAAACCAAAGAACAATCAATGAATCCATCTGTCAACCCATCAGAACAAGATACTTGATTGGTTGTTTGAGTCATATGATGTCCTCGATTAAGGCCACCCAGTCAGTATGTGACAAAGTGGCTGGGCCGAGTTTTCACTTGATTTCAACTGGGTCCTTCCGGCAGGGTTGCCAACCTGCTCATTCTAATGGTGCGTCCAGCCGGTCCTCGTCAACAAGTAAAATTGGAAAGTTCCAAGTTTGCCACCAGGAAGTTGCATTTGAACGGCCAACAAAGTAGTAAATACTGGTGGTAAACTAGCAAGTTCCCTGATACTGAAGTTAATCAGTTCTGAATGATGACTGACCTCAGTAGCTGTACAATGGCAACAATGCAGCAGGTTAACGGTAAATATATCCATATAACTTTCATTTATCTACCTTATTATGTTTAAGCGGAGTTGCCAACTTTGGTGAGGGCATGAGATTTATTCAGGGTGGTTTATGTACGTTTTGTGTGCTGCTAATGGCAAGACACAGCAGAATCGCTTGCGTCCATTATTTATGTTTTGCAGTGGGAAATCTCATTGGTCCATCTTCTTGACATCTCAGCAGACATATTGTTCACATGATAAACTGACCAGTTGCCAATGACCAACCGAACACAAAAACCTACAACTTGGTCATATGCTTTTTTTCCGACTTTACAAGTTGACGAGACTGACCATATGCAGCATTATGCAGCGGCAACAAGCGGTGATGTTCCCTCCCGGTCTCCCATCACATGGCCAGGAGGGAACCTGGCATCGGTTAATGAGCATACCCAGTGCATTGTTGCCCTGCCCATTACAGTGCTCATGAAACCTTACTCTTACATCACATGTATTGTATGATTGTAATTGTATGTCTCTAGTCTGGAATTAACCCTTTGAAAAGTAGGTTCGTATTTTTTCAAAATTTTAAGTCAGTGTTCTAGAGCAGTGGTTCTCAACCTTGGTCCTGGGGGCTCACTGTGCACGCTCGTTTTTGTTCCAACCACAATTGCAATCCCAGAATTTTCACAAACTGTTAATTTTTCTTAATTAGGTGCTTTTCACATCAGCATGATAGTGTTCATTTAAAAACCTTCTAATCACATATTTGTGATCTTACACATTAAAGGGTAAAGCAGTTACACAAAAAGCAAGTGAGTTAGGCATCTATGATTGCACTGGCCTGAAATAAATGAAAGGAAATAATTGTTTCTAATATTGCATTTCCTACACCTTTGATCAGTACTTTGAATTAACTTGAATTTAGTTTTGCTCCAACCAACTTCATAGAAGAGATCTTTGCAGGGGAGGAGTGGTCTAATTTTTTGTCTGTCAGAAGAAGCCCCATACGCATGGAGACCACAAGTCAATCAGCAATAGGGGGAGATTGCTACACTCAGCTCAACCAGAAAAAAGACCAACCAGAGAGAGAAATGCAAAGAATTCTATTGGAGTGCAGGAGTGTAGATAGCCAATGGGATTTCACACCAGGAGACACCAACTGTACCGTGGACAGAAACACCCAGAAGATGTATGCAAATTCTCATCCAGCAACCAACAAGGAGGCTGTTAAACACATTCTCATTCAGCCCAGGGCTAGTTCTGGCTCATGGAGGTCTTACCAGGTGCAGGCCACAGACCAATCACATGAGAGTATTCCAGAGTCTTCTTCCAACATCTTTACAAAGGTAAAACACACTACCATTCTAATGATGCTGCAAAGATTCTAGATCTAGCCAATGTAGTAATGTTCATAATATTCTTGTGTGTGAGAGCGAGTGCATCTGAGCAAGTGTGTATGAGTGTATGAAGAGAAAGAGACTGAAAGTGTGTGTGTGTGAGAGAGAAAAAAGAGAGTGGGTGCAGGTGTGTGTGTGTGTGTGTAAGTGAATGAACAGGTATTTTAAATATTATTAGTTGGGTTATTTGCATCAAAGCTGCTCTCAGTTCTTTTAATCTGTTTCCCTCAGCCAGTGGAGGTTCTGGAAAATTCTGCCCAAATGAGCTGGGTCAATTCGAACAGGAAGAGAGATCACTCCTCAGGCACAAGAAACAACAGAGAGTCAGTGCTGCGGGGTGAAGGAGAACGGGTGGGGCTAGGAGGAAGGGCGGAGCCCAGAGAAGGGAATTCCACAGGTAGGAGGTGTAGAGGCTCTGGGCTGAGATTTTGTCATTTATTAATTTCTAAGTCCTCTACTCTTTTCAAATGACTGCTATGCAGCCTATATCTTCTGACCAATATCCTCTGGCTTGGATACGTATAGTTTGCTCTGATGCAAGGTTTCAATACAAAAATGTTTGTTATAAAATACAACTCTTGATTATTTCAATCAGCTGTAGCCTTTTCTTTACAACAATGCACAAAACACAATATCTCCTCCCTCTTAGTTAATACTGGCTTGCAGGCAGCAGAGGGCACAAACAGGACAAGAGTGAGTACGATACCTCTGTATATTTGTCAAGACTCATCGCTGCCCCTCTCGCCACGATCTGCCTTGCGGTCCTCTGCGGTGCATGACTCGGAGTCATCCACATCCAGTGAAACAGTCATTAAGAAGGTGGGGAGCAATTAAAAAATGATACCTTTAACCTGCCATGCTGTAACAGATAGATAGACTGATAAGGTATTATCCTTTGAGAGAATATTTTTTCCAGAGCATATACAGGTGACTTCACCCACACATAATCACTTGACTTCAATGTCAAATGTGCATAAAAAGCTACAATTTAATTCACAACCAGTTTGCAACAAATGTCTTTTTGACAAACACAGGGCTAGAAACATAAAGCAGTTGCATTTGTGGTTTAAAATTCATGTGAATTAAAGCACAGCCACCAGTAAGTTCCTCTGCAATGTTGTGATGAACCAGACCTCTGTTTTTCAGAGGAAGATCGGAGACGGGAGGGCAGACACACGCCGCGTTCGGTTTGCCGAGCAGCCAGTGTTTTTGCCTGATCTTCAGCCATTTGAGTTTAACACTCCTGAAAGTGCGGAGCAGCCCTCTCTACATACCTGGATCTTGGCCCTGAAAGAAAAGACAAAACGGAAACCCCGACACTAACTATGGAGCAAAGACCTTTGTAATGTAGTCAATTCAAATTCCCCAACCCTACCTCCTTTTTTCTGTGACTAGGAGCTGAAACTCACTGGGATCCTGGTAAAGAAAAGCATTCCAGTATGGCCATTTAATTTTTTCATCTGTAGTCTGTGTCCTTCTGTGGTTTACTCACTGGATTCTAGGAGTCAAGTAATTGTGCTATTGACACTTCTATGAGGCTAAAATATTAAATATGTTTTTATCTGCATCTTCTCTAAAGCACAATAAGCACAATAACATTTTTTTAAATATGCAGAACAAAATTAATTTTCTGCAACTCATATCGCCCTTAGCTTTCATTGCAACAAAAAATAAATAAAAATAAAAAACAACCCCTTCAAATACACCTACAAGTGTTTCCAAAAGCAAGATGTTTGAGCAAAGATGGGGCGATGTGGTTTTGAGTGAGAAAGGCACTTTTGAGAACCTTTTGAGAAGGTGGAAAATTCAGGTTCAGAAAGTAAACGTCCTCCCCTGTATTTTGTTTCGATCATCTTGATTTGATAATTATCACAATTCTTCAGCCAGGAGGAATTAGGCTAATTAGTGAAATCAGCTGGCTGAGTTCATGGTAGGAGGAACACCTGACAGGGCTTTTACTTTTTGACACCTGGGCTTTCTACCTCTGTCGAGAACATACTAGATCATCCTGCTGTTAAATGTATGACAATATCCACTGTTCACATCAACCTAAAGCTCACTTTGACCAGGTGTTCCTCCTGTGCTGTCTACACAGTACAGACAAAGATATCTGATGTTCTAAACTGTTTAAAGCTGTGGGGCCTACGGGGTAATTTGAACCAAATGACAAAAATACACATTGGATTTACATTGATCAGCAACTCCAATGAATATCAATCCAATTTTGAACTTACATCTTATACCAAGAGGATAAATTTAGGATCTTGAGATGACCTGTTGATGTCTCACATAAACTAATTATTGCCTTGGTTAAGTATTGGAAGGTGGACGGAAGAATTTAGTTGCGCTAATATTTATTGGAAAATTTCCAAGCTGGTGGATATAGATACCCAAGCCAATGAATTACATTTCCCCTTTCTTTTTGGTTGATGATTCACTCCTTGTGGGGATCTGAAAGGGGATGGTAGTTTCAACTTTTAAAAAACATTATTATTGACTTTACTCATGCTGAGGTCTGCACTGGTGTGATACGAATGTGGTTTTCATTGTTTATTTTGTGTGAACAAAATGTCTATTAAGTGAATCATAAGGAACCTGTTGAAACCACACATTTGGTGCTGTGTGTTGCGTTAAGAATTTTATTAAGGGTTTTAAAAAAAAGGTGTAATACAGAAAAACACAAGCATACAAGCCTGGACTGATGAACAGAGTGCCTTCATTATCATACACTAATTTACTTGTATTCTGATAAAAATAACTTCTTGCAATAATATGCCAACTCACAATAATAGCACAAAAAATGGTTGTCCTTCATAATGTCGTTATGTCACTTGTAACAGAAGCAGGATGAAATAAGCTACAAATAATGTTTTGGCTTTCTTATCAAAACAAATGTTTTCACACAAGCCAACCCTACGTAGGAGCATTTTCTATTTTATTCACTCATGTTGCATAAGCTACAGTGGTGTAGGCAAAAATGAATTTGTATGCCAGCCTGTGAAAAAGTGGGTAGGCTGAGTAGGTAGATCTTTTTGGAATGCATGCACTCACATGCATCCACACTCACTTTGCTTGTTCCGGTGCTCCTTAGAGTTACCCTATGACACTACTCTATTCCTAAAGGCAATGTGGTCATTATCCTAACTATTCCAACTCTATCCCCTTATGGTGGTACATAAAACATATAGGGTATATTCCTACATCATTTTCACCACATGCAGTACCATATATTTCCAATGGAGGGTAGAAGGGTGAAACTGATGTAGGAATAAATCCCATGCATTTTGAAATATGGCGGGTGGTCTTTATTTTCTTTTTAATATGAAAAGTTCTACAGGTCCTGGAGCACCTGTTAAGATAGACATCATAAAATCATGAACACCAGTACATACCAAGATATTTAAATAACAACACAATGTACCCCCCCTCCCAATGAGCTTACAAGATTTCCATTTTCATTTAAAAATTAAACTTTTAAATGCAACTCACTTATGATTATCTGCTTATATAAGTACAGATATCATATAAAGAAATATTAAGTGTTTATAGACAAGTTTATACTGTTTAAAGCATTTTTTATTATTTTTCAATCAAAAACTGGTTTAAGCAGGTGTGTCCAAACTTTTGACTGGTACTGTAGTTATATAAATAAGTTTTTTTTCCTTTTTTGAATCAATGTTACAGCAGGCCTAAGTACACAACAAGGAGCAAGTACACACAGGCTTCACATAAACTCAAACTAACAACGCAACACCCCTCCCATTGAAGCGTGTGTCTGCTCATGACAAGCACAACATATTAGCCCTAATTGAGAGGAAATAACTGAATTAAAATTTTACAGCTAAAATTTAGTCTACGCAATGGGAGAAAGTCGAGGGGAAACAAGACCCCCAAACTTAAACCCATACCAGTAAGCATCCTACACCACAGAATGCCTGCACACAGGCAGGAAATCATCAGCTCTACAAATTTAGAAGGCAATAAAAAAATTTTTTTTTTTAATTTAAGACGTCTCTAGTGACAAACATTAACAACCTGTTAACAAACAACACAACACATTTAATGACCACATTATAGTAACATTGCCATGGGAAAATGAAAAATGTAAAAAAAAAAAGTAGCTATATAATTTGAGTATAATTCACAGCTTGTTGCGGAGGAGGTAAAATAACACATACTAATTCGAATGTACTTCTTTTTGTACAAATGACAACCTTACCACAGTACTAGCCTTGTTTTGTAACTGCATAAAGTACTTTTTTTGATGTTCCAGAGTTTAAATCGGCCAAGGTACAATGATGACACCAGAGACTGTAAAAAATATGGACAAAGCTACTGTGACGTCACCCATCGACTCTCCGTGGGTCTCTAAAACACGTTTTGAAGCTCAATGGCGGGCGCGGCCATGTTGTCGATTTGGAGCCAAAACCATAGAGTTATGCGGTCTTGTGATTTTTACAATGTGATTGACAGTCCGGTGCAGAAAAGCCCATCAACCTGAACGAACGATTGCAGAACGAACTTGAGGCTAGCTGACTGTCTGCCGTTATGTTTTGAAATATATTATCAAATGTTTACGGAGTTTAATTTCCATCCGTGACTGTACTGTGTCATGTAATCACGTTATATGTATGGCATTAATAATACAATTATGTTCAGTTATCTTCAATTTATGTTTCTCAGCAAAACGAATATGCTTAGCTAGCATATCAGCTTGCCAGTGAGCTAGGTAGGCTATCCGTGGTTAGCTCACGCATTAGCAATATGAACCACAGGGGAAGAACATCGACTACACTGATGGTCAATCAATCAGAGATGTGTAGGCTACTGGTGATTTGACGAGGCTCATTTTCGTATAACTTGTCTGGTAGACCTGCTGTTAACCGAGCAAGTTATCGTCGTAGGTTTTCGCCACAGTCAGTTAATGAGCCAGTAACTGCTACTAGCTACTCCATCGTCGTTTGTGGTGTTCACTTGCTGGGTGACGCTAGCTGACCGATCGTTCACAACTCACTTTCTACCGAATAAAAATTAACACTGTCAGCAGTGATTAACAAATTTACCAAGTATATTAACTGATCTGCAGGCGTGTAAATATGACAACGCACTTTGTACAGCAAGTTTTCCACCTGGTGCATGAAGACAAAAATAATGTAGCCTACATTGAATTTCTAATTATTATTAGACTTTTATTTTTATTATCAAAACCAATGGAGAAAAGCCAATATATGCAAGGAGCCCCCAGGACCGATTCTGAGAACCACTGTCTTAAATGCTCTTGTCGGTCTCTTAAATGCTAAAAACATGTTCCTTTCTAAATGCCAGTCTTACAAAGATGGTTAATTTCGTTAAATTCCGTGTGTGAGATTTCATCGTGTGTTGTATGTTATCCAGCAAATAAACCTAAGACTCTTAATTCGCTTCGTGAAACTGAAAATTTCGCAGTGTTTATCCCAAAATCGGGATTATAGTAGCTTTGTCACATGCGTGAAGTATGGCCCAGGTAGACATTTACGGAATGTACACGACTGACAAGCTGTCAAACACGTTTGACAGATTGAATATTTGCAGCTTAGGGTAAGCTAGCTAGTCAAATGGCTTGGTAGCCGAAGTTGCGAACTGTTTTAGCATAGGCTACTGGACTACCAAATATAGCAAGCTGATTATGCTTTCTGCCAACTAATTATTTGGTTAAGTAGGCTAAAGGAAATAGTAAAAATGACCCGGCTACCGAAAAACCTAAGAGGAGGATTATTTATGGTCGTCTAGTGCAGCTGTAAATAGCACACGCCATAATGAAATCACTACGAAATGGGATGCCTGCATTTTCTGACTTCGCACAGGTGGACCGTGGTCGGAGCCGCAATGTCAAGGCCAAGAGGCGCCACCTCCCACCCCAGTGACCATAGACTGTAGCCCTTACTGAAGGTTAGTCCTCCGCAGTAATCAGGAAGTGACGCAAACTGTACCTCATTGGTCCACAACAAATATTATAACAGTGCCCAAATGACACAATAAATCATGAAATCGGCCCATGGACAGTCATAAGACGAATAAAATACACATATTGTGACTATTTGTTCGCATAAGAAAAAATTACTGACTTTGTATTTTGACTGCATTTGTACCGTAGACTTACATGGAAACCGGATATGAAAACACCTATACTGAAGCCAACCGTAGTGGCGCTAGTGAGCAATCAGGAACAACAAGACCAGGAATGAGCTTCAAAAACGAAGTCTGGTTTTGGCTGCTTGGATTACACACACTGAAAACAAATCAAATGTATTGTAACTGTAACCCGTTAGAAAAATAGCAACGCTTTAAAAGAGTCCTGTAGCTTTAAGAAAGGGAGGCTCCCTACTTAACTTGTTAGGAGGACTTGTTTTGCATCCCTAATTAGTTTTATTGGCTGTAACAGGCAGTAATGTCTTAAGATTATTCTGGAAAATAGTTAGCCCTGCCCACCCCCAGGGACTTGGTTGAGCTTGTTTGTCGCAACGGAGGGTGCCATGTGGAGGGGAACGCTCAGCCGACTTCCTGTTTGGGTGGACTGTGAGGAGAGTGGTCGAGCCGGCGTGGCAGCGAAGTTCAAACAGTTTATGGCTTTTGTTTTGTTTTGTTTTTTTCTTTTGACTGTTAGGTGCGGACACGTCTGAAAGGATTAGGATTTAGAGAAGCATGAGCGCATCCCGGTTTGGGATTTCCGGCCGGGGTTAGCCGTGTAGAAAGACCTTTAAAAGGATTAAAATAGGGAAAGCGCCAGTTCGGGGAGTGTTTGCGGTAGCTAGGAGTAGGTAGCTGACTACTGCGGCCACTGATTGTCGGGTGAAGCGGGTTGTTTTGAAACGGAAAACGGTGGTTTGGAAGTGCGGCGCAGCGGGAAGTTTTGAATTTGTTTGCTTTTTACTCGTTCGCTGGATTAAATTGATTGAGTATTAGATTTGGTAGTCGGTAGTCGGTCGAGTGAGGAGTAAAGGGTGGGATTGTCGGCCAATGGCTTGTATAGGTCCGGTAGCGAGACTCTCACTCTGCTTCTCGTTGACTGTGGTAACATGGCGGGGAAGGAGGTAGATGAAGACAGCTATAACAGCATGGAGCTGAATGAGGAGGAGGGGTATGGGGGTGAATGGGAACAGGTGGGGAAGGGTGGTGGGCGTCGGACGGCTAAGAGGAAGAAAAAGAGTGACTGTAATCTAGGAGAAACAGAGAGTGAGGGACAGGAGGATGAGGCAAGGAGTTCAAAGACAGGATCCCTTAATGTTGTGGTGAGGTTTGAGGGAGAAGGAGGAGTGAAGAAAACGGACCCGCTTAGACTCACACATTTAATCAGAGCACAAGTAGGTGAAGTTAAGTTTGCGAGAGTGCTAGGGGATGGTAACTTGCTAATCGGATGTAACTCTGAGAACCAAGTAGAAAAGGCGAGAAAGCTACTGTGTATAGGAAAAGTTAAAGTCGCAAAAACAGTGAAAGTTGGAGAGCTGAGTCTCAATGGGTGTAAGGGGGTGATAACAGGGATCCCCCTTAGTGTAAGTATGAAGGAGTTAGCGGAAAACTGTGTGAAAGTGCGTAACAGTAAAGTTAAAAATGTTAAAAGAATGACAAGAGGAGCTGAGAAAAAAGATACAGAAACAGTGCTGATTGAGTTTGATGCCAAAGATATCCCAAAATAAGTTTTTTTTGGATTTATTAAATGTAATGTGAGGGAATTTGTCCCAAAACCAATAAGGGGTTTCAATTGCCAGGAGTTTGGGCACATAGCTAAGGTGTGCAAGGGCAAGAGAAGATGTGCAAGGTGCGGTGGTGATCATGAATATGGAAAGTGTGGGTCAGGTATAAAACCAAAATGCTGTAACTGTGGAGGTGAACATAGTATTGCGTACTGGAGATGTGAGGCAATGAAGCGTGAGGTTGCAGTACAGAAGGTTAGAACAAAAGAGAAAGTATCTTATGCCGAGGCAGCTAAGATGGCTGGACAGGAGAAACTGAGTGACAAGCAGGGGGGAGGGAAAGAGCAAACGGCGGCAAGTATAATGCAAGAGGTGGAAAAGAAGTTGTTGATAGAGAAAAAGAAACTGGTGACGTTTATAGCGGGAGTTATAAATGCAACTGCGAATGCAATTTCAAAAATGGAAAGAATCAAGATTATTGTCAAAGCAGCTGTGCATCATCTGGGTATAAGAGGGTTAAAATGGGAGGAAGTCAGGGAGGAGTTAAGTGTTCAGGCAAGTCAAGAAACACAATGTATTGGGTTATAGTAGTAGTAATGTTAATTCTCCAATGGAACGCAAGAAGCTTGATTGCTAATGGCCAGGATTTTAAAAAGTTCATTTATAGTCAGAAGGAAAAACCAGACCTGCTGTGTATCCAGGAGTCATGGTTAAAACCAAGTTTAGATTTTATAATAAATGGATACATGGCAATCAGGCGGGACAGGAAGGATGGGGCACAAGGGGGTTGTGTCACCTTTGTGAAGGAGGGAATTCCTTATAGAAATATTGATATTGGAAATGAGTTGGAGTGTGTGGTTATTGAAGTGTGGGCAGAAAGGAAGAACCTGGTGGTTATAAATTTCTATAATCCATGCAGGAAATTGGAACTCATAAGACTGGAAGACATGGAAGGATTAAATAGTGGAAGCATTGTGTGGTGTGGAGACTTCAATGCACATAATACGTTATGGGGGAGTGATAAAACAGAGCACAATGGGCAGGTAGTGGAAGAGTTGTTGGATGGAAAACATCTTGTCTGTATTAATGATGGCAGAAACACAAGGATAGATGTGAACACTGGAAAGGAGTCTGTAATAGATCTGACGTTAGTAACCAATACCTTAGCGCTTTTTGTTGTGCGAATGGGATGTGTATCAGGAAGGGACCATAGGTAGTGACCATTATCCAATATACAGTAAAATAAATATAGTAATGATACAGAATACAGAGAACACAGGTGGTAAATGGATTTTTGGAAAAGCTAACTGGGGAAATTTCATGGCTGAAAGTGATAAACATCTACAGCTGATTAGCGATAATATGAGTATAGAAATGAGTAACTGCAAAATAGTGCAGGATATAATGGCAGCTGCAATAAGTTGTATTCCTAAAAGTACAGGTAGGACAAAGCGGAAATTAGTACCTTGGTGGGATGATAAGTGCAAATAAACAGTAAAAGTAGGAACAAGGCATTTAAACTGGTCAAAAGATCCCATAATTTTCAGCATTTGGTCCAGTACAAAAAAGCACAGGCAATGGTTAAGAAAACGATAAGACAGACAAAGAGGTCATATTGGAGGAAGTTCTGTGGGTCAATTGGGAACACCACTCAGATAGGAGAAGTTTGGGGAATGATAAAGAAAATGGGAGGAGATAGGAGGGAATGGAACTACCCTGTCCTGAGCACTGGAAATGAAGTGGCGATAACCAATAAAGAAAAGGCTGAATTACTTTTAAAAACTTTTGTTACAGTACACAGTTCCTATAATCTGAATGAGGAAGAAAAGCAAGGCAGGGAAAAAACCAAAGCTGGAAACATGGATGCACTAAGGAGAAAGAATACCAGTGGAAATGAACTAGATGTCCCATTTACTGTTGGAGAGATGAAGAGGGCAAAACAGGAATGAGTGCACCGGGAAAAGATGGAATAAGCTATATAATGATTAAACATTTAAGTGAAGGAGGATTAAATAAATTGCTGATGTTATTCAATAAAGTGTGGAAGGAGGGGCGTGTGGGAGCCAAGTTACATTTATATATGTTTCAGTTTATGGAGGGGCGCGGTCTGTGTTTTGTTTGGTAGTTATGTGAATTGAGATAAATAAGTTTTCTTTGGGTGGGTTCATTAATAGTAATTTGTTGAATCTAGGCATGGTATTTTGTGGGCGGAGCACTGTGGGGCGGTGACGTGGGTTGCTGTCGCTTGGAGAAAGTAGGTCACTGGTGCTCTTAAACAAAAGTGAATTGGTAAAAACGTTGCAGTTGCAGTTCAGTTACCTACCGAGCCACACGGTTTTCTTACCGTAGTACGGTTGCTACTCTGGAGAAATTAACTGTGAATACTCCTGTAAGAAGACTACAAACTGGAATAAAAAATACTTGTTTTTATCTTGTATTACATCGGAGTCCTGTGGAAGTTTTATCCATCGCAAGTTAACGTACACGAGTAAGCCAAGGCAAAGGATGAGCTGCAACCCCCACAGGGTGAGTCCCTATGAGCTGGAAGGAAGCAATTATAATTCCAATCAGAAAGCCTGGGAAAGATCCTAGTAAGCCAGGAAACTACAGACCCATTGCTTTAACGTCACATATATGTAAACTAATGGAACGGATGGTTAATGAGAGGCTCATGCACTTTCTGGAGAAAGGGGGACTGATGGCTGCATATCAGAGTGGATTTAGGAGAGGCAGGAACACAATGGATCCAGTTCTGTGTTAAGAGGATGAGATAAGAAAAGCCCAGGTGAATAAAGAGATTGTGGCTGCAGTATTTTTCGATGTGGAAAAAGCTTATGATATGCTATGGAAAGAAGGGTTGTTAATCAAGCTTCATAAAATGGGAATTGAGGGAAACATCTTCAATTGGATTAGGGATTTTCTAAGTGATAGGTCAATTCAGGTCAAGATAGGATCAGAGGTCTCAGGTAAACATGGTGTAGAAAATGGTACGCCCCAGGGGAGTGTTGTAAGTCCTACTTTATTTTCAGTCATGATAAATGATATATTTGAAAGTATACCGTTAGGCATGGGAAGGTCTCTGTTTGCAGATGATGGGGCTTTATGGAAGAGGGGAGGGAACCTAGAACATATAGTTAAAAAATTACAAGAAGGGATAAATCGAGTGGAAAGATGGGGTTTTAAATTTTCTGTGGAAAAAACAAAAATTATGTTCTTCACAAGTAAGAAAATCAGGGAAGCAAGGAATCTGAAGTTATACGGAAGTAACCTAGAGAGAGTAGAAAGCGTTCGTTTCTTGGGAGTACATTTTGATCCCAGACTAACATGGAAAGAGCATATAAGAAGCATAGTGGAAAAAAGTAAGAAAGTCATTAATATTATGAGATGTCTTGCTGGGCTGGAATGGGGAGCTGATATAGCGTCATTGAAGTATATATATGTAGCGCTAATTTGGGCAAGAATTGATTATGGTAGTGTGGTGTATGGCTCAGCAGCCAAGACTGTGCTGTCAGACTTGGATGTTGTGCAGGCTCGTGCTCTGAGGATTTGCCTAGGGTCAGTAAAAACGGCGCCAGTGTGTGCACTGCAAGTTGAGGCAGGAGAAATGCCTCTCTGGATTCGTAGGAAACAGTTTATGTCCAATTACTGGATAAATCTAAGGGGACACACAGAAAGTCATCCAACTAAGAGGGTATTGGAGGCTAGTTGGGAGAGGGAAAAAAGCATTCAAGCATTAAAAAGCATTAAAACAGGATCAGGAAGTAATCACCAAGACATATTATATGAACTGTTGTTTAATAATTCAAGGTTCACTAATCAAGGGAAAAACATAAAGTTCATGTGGGTACCAGCACATTCAGGAATCCTGGGAAATGAAAAAGCAGATAATTTGGCGAAGGAGGTGGTCAGGAGAGAGTATGTGGACCTTAATGTTAAACTTTCAAAATCTGAGGGGAAAAGCATCATTTGGAGGGGAGTAATCAAACAATGGCAACAACATTGGGATAGTGAAACAAAAGGAAGACATTTATATAAAATACAAAATAAAGTAGGAATGGTAAGAAACAGAGGAACCGATAGAAGAGAGCAAGTAATCATAAGTAGATTAAGAATTGGTCACAGCAACTTGAATAGCGCACTATTTATTATAGGAAAACATCCAACTGGCTATTGCGATCAGTGCCAGGAATCAGAAACAGTGGAACATGTCCTGATTGAATGCAGGAAGTATGAGCAAGAAAGAAGGGTAATGTTTACAGGATTACAGAGACTAGGAGTGGAGGCAAGGCTTACAGATCTGCTTGAGTGTGGGGACACGGTGGAGGGAAAGAAGGTGATATTTAGTTTTTTGAGGGCAACTGGAATAAGTAACAGGATATAAGAGATCCAGACAGCAGTACATGGTTAGATCCAGAAGGTGGCGGTAATGCAATAAAAAAGGATTCCAACCGCCGTAAAACACCGAAGAAGAAGAAGAAGAAGAAGAAGAAGAAGAAGAAGAAGAAGAAGAAGAAGAAGAAGAAGAAGAAGAAGAAGAAGAAGAAGAAGAAGAAGAAGAAGAAGAAGAAGAAGAAGAAGAAGAAGAACGGGAGAGAGAAAAAGACGATCAGAAGTAGAAAATCATAATCGTTAATTTAAGCTGTAAACCTAAAGAGCAGCTCCGTAAATGACCCAGGGACCAAATATTTTCCAGATCGCAAACTTCAATCTCTTTCCTTGGGATCTTGGTAAGCTTAAATGGTAAAATTTGCTAAAGTATCGTAACTGTAGCAGCAACACGTGTGCTATTTACTCCGTGTTTCTTGGGAAATAGCATTAGCCACACGTGGCGTTTAATATTTTTCAGTTTGCACACTTCAGTTTCTTCCTTTGGGATCTCAGCGAGTTTAAATTTGAAATTTAGCTGAAGTGTTGCCATTGTAGCAGCAACATGTGTGTTATTAACTCCGTGTTTCCTTGAATAGCATTGGCCACACGTGGTATGCATAGCTATTGAGTTTCTCTCATATAAAGTTGAATGTTGCTATTTGAAAGCGTGAATGGCACTGTTATAGTAGTTCTATCATACGTGTATGAATGTGCTATGTAATATGTGTATGAATGTGCCGTGCAGTAACCTTGTGTTGATTTTAAGTAGGCTATAGCTCATTCAAGGTACCTATTAGTTGAGCCTATGCACTTTAATGGAGTTAGCTAATGCAGTACTGTTAGAGACCATGCACTAGCACTTAGCAAGTGTGCTACATTGGGGTATATGATGTAGCCATATCTTCTATTGTGCATGACAATGCAAGAGTGTTAGTTCACATGCATTTAAATGATTTTACAATCAACTAATGATTTACCTGATTGTTAAAGGTTTATTGCCATGCATTTGTATTGAGTTCATGGTTTAAAAAATTATTTGCTATAGTTACATGGAAAATACCTTGATCATAATTCATGATTAATGGTTAAAGAGTGATAGAATATTTGATTAAAGGAAACAGTACACTTTATAAATGTTCAACTGTACAGTTTGGTTTATTAGTAACACTTTTACACTTTTGAGGTTACAATGATGCCTTAAAGAAAAAAACTAAGATTGAGAAATGTATGCAGTTGTTATAATAGCCTGTTATCATACAGGCTGGGTTTTTTGGATACCCGAGAAGAAACCTGTGAACCTAGGATTCTCTCCCTGACGAGGGAGATGGCGAGCCGACCAACTTGATCAACTTGATTCATCTTCATCCATTTGAGGAAGGACCCCCTGATACCCCTTGTTTCTCCCAACCCCACTCTGGTGTGGTAGGATTGTGACTGAGCAATTACATTTTATTTGATACTTTATTTTTTGTAAAAGGGTGCACCCAACCAGCAAAACTGACTTGAAACTAAATTGAACTTGACCAATTGAACTGAACCAGACTGAACAGAAGACATTCAGAACTTAATGGACATTGAATACAGTTACAACATTCAGGACATTGATATGAAAACAAATGAATGTGTTTGAATGTGATAACTAAATGGCGGCTTTACATATTGTCATTATATTTTCTTTAATACAGTTCTAACCATTTTGCACTTACTTTCTGGCTCCGGTTGTTCATTGTGTCCATCTCTTCATTCATAACCTCTCCTTACGTACCTAGCTTTAACCCGAAAATATTTACCTACTGCTAACTGACCCTTAGGTGGGTTACATAACCCCTTTGCACGATACCAAATCTGGCCAATCTTCACCCATTTTGGGGGTGCTGGCTTGTAACTTTGGATGTGGGCCTCACAAACTTCGAAAATGGCTTAAATGAAGCAAGAGAGTGCCACGAAAGCAATTATCTTGGTGAAAACAATTTGAAATAAAATACTATCAAAAGAGATCACTATCAAATGTGTATAAAAAGCTACAATCGAATTCACAACCATCCATCCATCCATTATCTATACCCGCTTATCCTGAGCAGGGTCGCGGGGGGTGCTGGAGCATATCCCAGTGTGCATTGGGCGAGAGGCAGGAATAAACCCTAGACAGTGTCACAGGTCGAAGTTGGGTGGACCCAAATGCAGACTCAGACAGCGAAGTGGCAAAACTCCCATAGGAGATGTTTAATGCAACACAATACAGCAGGCAGTCTCGTAGTCAGTTCGTGCAAAAGATCAAAACCAGAAAATCCACAGAGGCAAAAGTACAAAAACAGAAGACAAAATCAAGAAACAGGCAAAGGTCAAAACAGGAAATCAACAAAGCAAAGACAGCAGGCAAAAATCGGTGGTAGGGAAAACAGGCAAGATCAAGCATGAGACAAACTGACAAGAGAAAACCGCTGGAAAGGCACTGTAAACGGAGGCACATTCTGGCACTGAAGAGCAGGGGAACAGAGAATATATACTATGTGAACCAGGTGAGTGAAATGAGTGATAATTGAACAGAGCGTGAAAATGCAAACAGGGAACAGGTGAATGAAATGAGAGTGATTAACCAGTGCATGAGAATGCGGCCAGAACAGGTGAGAGTGATCAGCTGAGGGGAGAGAGAGTTAGGGGAAACCACACCCATACTACAAACCGAACAATGATCGTGTAGGAGAGAAACAGATAATCAACTAGAAAGTGAAGTGACAACAGAAACATAACAGACAGGCCAACAGACAGGCCACCAATCTATCGCAGGACACACAGCATTCACTCACACACTCATACCTATGGGAAATTTAGGGTTTCCAATCAGCCTACCTGCATGTCTTTTGACTGTGGAAAGCAACCGGAGTACCCGGAGGAAACCCACGCAGACATGGGGAGAACATGCAAACTCCAAACAGAAGGGACCCAAGCCGAGAATTGAACCCACAACCTTCTTGCTGTGAGGCGACTGTGCTACCCACTGCACCACCCTTAATTTACAACCAGTTCACAACAAATTACTGTAGTGTACTACTAGAGGAACGTGGCACAGATGAGGCAAAAAGGGGCTTTTATTGTGAAAACACAAGCGAGATTAGAAAATAACACAAATAAGGCTTCCGCAAACTCAAAAGTTAATAGTGGGGAGTAAAGCTGGCAGTATACTCAGTAAGAAGAAAGAACTTCAGGATTGAGAACCACCGGCGATGTCCACGAACACTGTTGTCGGTATACTCAGTGAGAACACCGCACCGGTTAAAGTCACTCCACGCCGCTGGGGCGTGAATAATTACGAGGCAGTAACCGGGGCTGGAATCCCAACCAGACCTCCGTCTCGCGGCTGTGCCATGGTTGTATAAAGAGAAGGGCTACGCGAGATCACAACACAAAACAAAAAGTTTAAAGTGGCTTTAGTTTATCTAGCTATGCAAAAAAAGAAAAAAAGGCGAAGAAGATGGTACGTTCGCCCTCTAAATCAGAGTAGGACAGAGAATGTAGAGTTTTGTCTGTACATACGGCAAATGCGAGTTTAGACGAGGGGGTCCACTTTCTCTTATTTCCGAATGTGTGCTAGGCGTTTTGATGACTTGCTGAAACAAGTAGCACCATTCATCAAACATGCGGGAACTCACAGAATTCCTATCTCTAGTCTACAGAAGAGAGATGGCGTTGACTATCCGTATATTAGCATGTGAATTCAGCCCTCTGAACTCAACCGTGACGTAACCAACTATGTGATATTTGGACCAATAGCTGAGAGGGGGAGGTCGGAGAACAAGAAAGAACTTTTCGAAAAGTTCTCCCTGGAGGCTGTCGTACACTGCACCATACGAACACACAACACCGCGTCTTTTTGTTTGTCAGTTGTTCTGATTGCTTCGTTTTGCTCAAGAAGTTCTACTTCGTACGAAGTATACTGCCTACTTAAGACTGTACAAGGGTAGGCAAGGGTCCGATGATACCACGAGGGTTCAGGCCATGAGGAAGGGCTCCTCCGAGTCTGTAGGGAGAGTAAGACTAACACCGTTAGTCTCTGCGAGAGGGAAGCTGGGCTCTCCCCGAGAGTGAGGCCGCGAGGCATATATAGGCGTGCTGCTGGCAACCTGATTGAATGATTGAATCAGAGACCTTGCAATGCTGTTCAGGTTTGAGGGAGTGGTGGTGCTAAAAACCGGCCTCATGCCACCAGTGCTGTCCATGGTGCTGCAGGTTGGGCTGGTAAGACATCAGTGTAGTGGAACAGAGTGTCAGATGCGGCCAGAGGGGGACGTGCTCCTGGGCGCCACACCACATTACGTATTGACGAACATAAACAGTTGCATTTGCGGTTTAAAATTTTTGTGAATTAAAGCACAGCCACCGGTAAGTTCCTCTGCAATGCTGTGATGAGCCAGACCTCTATTTTTCAGAGGAAGATCGGAGACAAGAGGGCAAGACGCACGCCGCGCAGTGTTTTTGCCTGATCTCCAGCCATTTGAGTTTAACACTCCTGAAAGTGCGGAGCAGCCCTCTCTACATGCCTGGATCTTCATCATGAAAGGAAAGACAAAACAGAAACCCCAACACTAACTATGGAGCAAAGTATGTAGTCAATTCACAAAATTAATTGAAAAGTTGAAAAGTTCCCCAACCCTACCCCCTTTTTTTCTGTGAATGGGAGACTAGACTAGGAGCTTTGGGGATGATACAAGACAAGTATGCCAAATATGGGGTTTCTGAGTGCCACCATTGTTGTGTCATTCATCCTTTAACCAGCACCCCTTCCCTGCAGGCTCATCTATAACTATGACTAAATGTCTAAATTGTGCATTCCTGCAAATCACAACATAGTCATGTATCTCACTTTTCAATTATTTTCAAATGGAGATTACTATCTTTCCATCAGTGCAGGAGTCAAAAAAGTACATACAAAGCAAAGTACAAAAGCAAAATAAAAAATAAAAACAAAACAGAAATTATTCAGGGGTTATTTCTGAGCCATCCCACAGTTTAATTTCTATCAATGACTTTCTCCAACTGTTTTTACTGTTTGTGCCAGCAATAACACTGTGTTAGATTCCTGAGGACAAGAATTACTATTAGACCTACAATTGCCAGGAATATCCAGTTCCAAAAATGTGTTTTCATCAGACCATCCTTGTCGCTTCAGGACTGTGGCCTCTGCCTGGGCCAAGCTCACCTCCATTTTTGCTTTGAGTAGTGTTGAATCACTCTCCATTAGAGCTTTTTTCACCTGAGCGTGGATATCTGCAAACACATTTGACTCAGGAGCCAGGTAGGCATCATGCCACATGGCCAAGCTGTTGGACTCACTGACATCAGGAGTAGGTAAACGAATGTTCCCCATCTGAACAGTGTATGCTGGTGTAAACCAGAAACCAGGGGGTGATTAACACCTTATACTACCAGACGGAAATCATGTGAGGTGACTCAGAATACACCAGTGATACTGGTCCACCAGTACCACCTCCTCCATCTCCTCTAAAGGGTGAACTTTCATCTCTGTGAACAGTTCATTATAGTTAATAGATACAATTGCATAACATTTACGGGTGTTTGTTTCATAGCCGCATGTACTCTGTATAATCTGTTTCAATTATTCTCTTACCAGTTCAAACCTTCCACATTAATGATCAAACACAACAATCACATTAGCTAAATAATAAACAGCATGCGTAAATACCATATTTACATCATATAAAACCCTTTTTTTTTTCTTCTGGTCCAAAAATGATGCCTTCTCTAGGAATAGGGAGGACATTTGCTTAATTTTTCTATTTCATATATACTTTCAGTAAATGTATGTACGTAGTTAGGCTTATTCGAGCATGTTAGTTTTTATTTGGCAGGATTGTTTGTCTGATTCTGATCAGGAAATTGTGATTTCAGTGCTAGTTTGTATTTCGCAGGGTTGTTTGTTTGCTGAGCAGGTTACTCTACAGGGTTGGAGTCCTGATCTATGTGGTCACTTCTGGCACTACAATCTTTATTTCGCTCTAGTATGTTTCTTTTGTACCTCTGCACCTGGAACTAATGCACTTGTTGTACGTCGCTCTGGATAAGAGCGTCTGCTAAATGCCTGTAATGTAATGTAATGTAATGTAATATATGTACTATTGTGGGCCCAGAGGGTAGTACTACTCAGTCCAACTGCTTGAGTCTTCCCATTCCTTTAGAGGTTAACATCATCTATTCTCAAATGTAGTCCCATACATATGTATTATTATTATTTTTTAACCGTATAAATTTAGATGCATCATTGTCAGACCAGGGTAATACGTTGATTCATGCTCCACGACCCATCTCCACGGTTATCCTGTCCCTCATCCCAACTAATTATTGTGTTATCACAATGTGTTCATTTACATGCTTTTACGGTCACAATGAATTCTTGTATTCTTGGAAACTGTCTTCCACTCTCAATCATATGTGATCTATATGAAGATTCGCTTGACACATTCCTCTGTTGTAAATGCTTCATTGTCTTTCCACTTGTCTGATGTCCATTTGGTGAATCCAACTGCAACCGCGTGTATTGTCCTTGACACATTGTGCGTCGTTTATGAATATGACAAGAACATCCCACTTAGTACTGACCCCCAGCCGGCTCCAGAATACCGGGAGCCTCGTCCTCATCTCAATTAGTTCTGTAGGGGAGAGAAAGACCAAGTGTGAGTGTATATCCTTATGCAGTTTTAATCATTTTTCACATTGACATTGGTATCAAGTTCAGCTTTGTTGTATAATCCCCACTGATCCCAATGATACCAGAAATACTGTATTGCCCTACCTCGCTTTTGTATCACCAATTTCAAATTTGTTTCACCAGGTTTGTTCATAGCTTCTTATGAACCTTCTCAGTTTGCTTCCCAGCCTCCCCACTTTTAATTTTTTTTTTTAATCAATCAATCAATCAATTTTATTTGTATAGGGCTTTTAACAAAGGAGCTTTGTCACAAAGCAGCTTTACAGAGAACCAGCCCCCAAAGAGTAAGCCTAGGGCAACAGTGGCAAAGAAAAACTCCCTGACTGATAACAGGAAGAAACCTTGAGCAGAACTGGACTCAGAGGGGCAACGTGGGCAGGCACTGGTTTGTTATGGAAAGTCAATAGTGGCAGGAGGCAGGGCTGCCCAGCTGGTCTAGCTGGTCTAGCTGGTGTCGGGCTGGAGCTCTGGGCCGGGGTTGGGTGCTCAGCAAGCTAGAGCTCCGGGCAGGTGCCCAGAGCCGAGGAAAACAAAAGGAAAAAAAAGACATTGGTAGGGGGTTCAAAAGGTATATTAGCAAGCAGAGCAGAAGAGACAGAGGTGCCTGCGTGCAATAAGAAAAAACCCCGGCAGAATAAGGCTATAGCAGCATAGCTAAGGGAAACAGAGGCAGGGGCCAGCGCAGCCATGAGGGCAGGCTTGAGACAGTCATCACCAGACCATGACCGGTTCAGCTTAACACAACACTACCAATGATGATCCAGTGACAGCACTAACCACTCAGTCCACCAGAGACTCTATAGCTATGCCAGCCACCCACTCCTGCCCCTCAAATATAGGAGAGACTAAAAAGATATGTTTTGAGCCTAGCTTTAAATAAGGTGATAGTGTCTGCGCCCCGAACATGGGCAGGCAACTTGTTCCACAAGAGGGGAGCACGATAGGAGAAGGCTCTACCACCTATGGTACTTTTAGCTATTCTAGGAATAATTAAAGCCGCAAGCGGCGTTGGGAGGGGTCCAAGCATTGGCACCATCGGGCCCCCTATGGAACAATTTTAAAATGGCTTTGTCCTCATGATCATATGCCTTCACTCAAACATATCTACTGAATATCATGATGATTGTATATAATATTGATAACTTATGGGCAATTTTGTGCTAAGAGACGCTGGCGGATGACTTAGTTGCGTCACCATGGATGTGTCCTGGCCACTTCCCGTAAAGGCCTTTACTATGTTGTAACACTTAGATGGCATGTCGTAACAGTTAGATGGCCCGGTGTGTATGTACAGCTGCAGCGGTTCCATGCCGCAACTAAAAAAGGTGTCACACTAGTGTTGTCACGATACCAAAATTTTGACTTTGATACCAATACCAGGTTTAGTATCACGATAATTGATACTGAAACGATACTGATTCAATACTCCGTACCTAACGATACTGAAATTACCTTAATAGATCAGAAACGTAATGTCCACAAGGGATGACCTCATTTTCGAATTCACGGTTTATTAAAAACCTGGTATATTAACAACATTTAAGTTGAAGCCTGTCCAACATATCAATAAGCATAGGCCTATAGTGTTACAACGCTAAACCATACAAAACTATATTAAATATATTTCAAAAATTAAACAGTTGTAAAGTAAATTATCTTTAAACAGGTCTTTCACTTTAAAATAGATCTAAAAACTGCATGTTTCAATAACAATACAGCATCTTCCTATAATAAAATATTTACAAATTGGAACAGCTATTGCTACTGAAGTGAAATGAGTCTAAGCTTGCCCTGTTACTGCCATCTAGCGAAGATTCTGACAAATTACACTTTTCATCCTCTCAATCAGTAATGCGGGAGACAATTTTCCCTGGCTTTTACATTTGACTCAAAACTACCGAACGTCGGAATATTCTAATACCGAACCATTTCTTTTTTTTTTTCTTTTCTTTTTTTTAAGTACCCAGAAAGTGCTGAAGTTTTGGTATACCGTGCAACACTACGTCAGACACATATTCCAATCCATTGTTCAGCTTAGCAGAGAATGCACATTTCAGAGCGCCACAGAGACAGATAGAATAATAACACATGAATGCACATTTAAAATAATAAATACGACATTGAGAAAAAACATAAAAAAAGACGTAATATCAACTTGCGATCTGCGTGCTACGCGCAAAGTAGCCTACCGTTTTATTTATTTAGACATTGGCAGATAGGAAAAATTTTGGTTACGCTGACCTATAAAACGCTATTCCAAAAGCAAAATCAGACATGTTATACATCGTTAGAAAGCTTATACTCTCACCTACTGGATAAATGAATTGTCAATCAAGCCAAATTGTACTAAAAAGGGCGACAACGCCGTAAGCAACAGGTGTGGTATTACGCACAGCTATTATTGAAGATAGCCGACCCAGGCGTGACAGATGCGCATATATTTCGCAAACGGATTGTCCAAGACAATATATGACAACTCATTCGCAAAAGGGACATCTCTACGCGTAAAACCAATGGTAAGATTGTATATTTATTCAATGTTTAGTCCCAGATATTGACTGTAGAATGCCTTGGTATAATATTTTTTTAAAAGTTAGTCTAGCTTATTTCGTTATTCATGGAGCAGCGTTTTCACTGCTGTATTGGCATATTTTAGAGCTAATGTCGGGTTTATCTTGTTGCTACGGAATATTGCATTACATTACATTACAGGCATTTGGCAGACGTAGGCTACAACAAAATGTATAACCATAACCAGGAACAAGTGTGTCGAAAACCCTAGAGGGCAGTAGCCTACCGTTCTAAGTGCAGGGAACAACCGCATAGTTCAACTTGGACCCTGTAGGTTAAACTGATTAACACTAACACAAACAAGAACAGCAACAACGCAGTCTATGCAAAAATACAAGCAATAGTTAAGACTAGTTAAGTCACCTACGAAACAACTACCTAGTTACAACCCTAAGCTTACAGTTAGAGATTAAATTGAGAGTACGATTTCTCTCAGCATAACGGCGGGATTAAAGACTAAACGAACTCACCCGATATTGTCTTCAAATGGATCCATGCCAAAGAAAAGTAATGATTCATCCTCTCAGATAGCTTTTACTAACAAACTTTTAGTAGCAAAAAATGAAATACCAACTCGCCATCGATGCTACCTACGCGCAGAGTATCGTGTTATTTATTCAGACACTGGCAACTACAGCATAAATTGCATCTTTTGTTTATATTCAATATTAGTAATTGCAGCGAGAAACAGCAGCTGTAGACACAAGATAGTTTATATTATGGTAGCAACGGAACGAAGCGGACTACATATGTATTACTGTCATTGTTTAATTATGCCAGCGTGTTTTCGCGTGTTTACACGAAACTCAAATACTATCAATAAAATGGTTTAGCTATTTCTCAGCATAATGACAGATTCAAAGACTAAACGAACTCACCAGATATTGTCTTCAAATGGATGCATGCTCAAGAAAAGTAATTATTCATCCTCTGAAAAAGCTTTTACTAACAAACTTTTGGTAGCCTCTTCCAGTGCTTCCCCGACGTTCAGACCCTACCCTCACTGATAAAAACTAGACCCTACGGTGTCGGATTACTTGCGTCGCCATGGATGTCGCTTGCCGTAAAGAAGTTTACTCGATGTCGTAACACTTAGAATTTGGAGCTCCAGCTTTTCCGCACCCCACCTAATAAAAAAGTCCAAATGGCGGGCAAAACATATGGCGGACATAGGTGGTCCCAAAAGCAAAGTTGTAGAGCACATTCAGATGCATCGGTCGATGAAGTTTTGTGTTGATCTGACTTATGGTGTGGGAGTTATGGCCTTTTAAAGTATGACCCTTTGTTATAGCGCCACCATCTGGGCGACATAGGAGATTTTTCGTGCGTGAGTAGTGGGGGGCCATAGGAACCCACCTCCCAAATTTGGTTGGTGTACAACTTATGGTTGCTGAGCCTCAGACATTTTAGCAGAGAAAACTGCCACGCCCCAACTAAAAAGTTAAAATGGTGGGCAAACAATATGGCAGACATAGGTAGTGCCAATGGCAAAGTGATAGAGCACGTTCAGATACACATGTCGATGAAGTTTTGTGTTGATCTGACTTATGGTGTGGGAGTTATGGCCTTTTACGCCTAACCCTTTGTTATAGCGCCACCATATGGCCGACATAGGTGATTTTTAGTGCCTGAGTAGTGGGGGGCCATAGGAACCCACCTGCCAAATTTGGTTGCTCTAGGACTTATGGTTGCTGAGCCTCAGACACTTTTAGCGGAGAAAAATAAGAATAATAATAATAATTAAAGCCGCAAGCGGCGTTGGGAGGGGTCCAAGCATTGGCACCATCGCGCCCCCTACGGAGCGATTTTAAAATGGCTTTTTCCTCATGATCATATGCCTTCATCCAACATATCTCCTGAATATCATGATGATTGTATAAAATATTGATGACTTATGGCCAATTTTGTGCTAAGAGACGCTGTCGGATGACTTAGTTGCATCGCCAGGGATGTGTCCTGGCCGCTTCCCGTGAAGGCCTTTACTATGTTGTAGATGGCATGTCGTAATGCACATATGGCCTGGCGTGTTTGTACAGCTGCAGCGCTTCCATGCTGTAACAAAAAAAGGCATCACACTAGTGTTGTCACCATACCAAAATTTTGACTTTGATACCGATACCAAGTTTAGTATCACAATAATTAATACTGAAACGATACTGATTCAATACTCGGTACCTAACGATACTGAAATTACCTTAATAGATCAGAAACTCAATGTCCACAAGGGTTGACCTCATTTTCGAATTCACGGATTATGAAAAACCTGGTTTATTAACAACCTTTGAGTTGAAGCCTGTTCAACATATCAATAAGCATAGGCCTATAGTGTTACAGCACTAAACAACAGAGAAATATATCAAATATATTTCAAAAATTAAACAGTTGTAAACTAAATAATCTTTAAAACAGGTTTTTCACCTTTAAATAGATTTAAAAACTGCATATTTAAATAACAAAACAGCATCTATCTATAATAAAATATTTGCAAATTGGAACACCTATTGCTACTCACGTGAACTGAGTGAAAGCTTGCGCTGTATCAAGAAGCTGAGTGCACAAGCGCAAGTCACCTCACTTGGCAACCATAGTTGCTACTGCCTTACAGCGAAGATTCTGACAAATTACACTTTTCATCCTCTCAATCAGTAATGCGGGAGACAATTTTCCCTTGCTTTTACATTTGACTCAAAACTACCGAACGTCGGAATATTCTAATACCGAACCGTTTCTTTTTTTTTTCTTTTTTTTTTTTAAGTACCGAGAAAGTGCTGAAGTTTCGGTATACCGTGCAACACTAGGTCAGAAACATATTCCAATCCATTGCTCAGCTTAGCAGAGAATGCACATTTCAGAGCGCCACAGAGACAGATAGAATAATAACACATGAATGCACATTTCAAATAATAAATACGACATTGAGAAAAAACGGAAAAAAAGACGTAATATCAACTCGCGATATGTGTGCTGCGCTCAAAGTAGCCTACCGTTTTATTTATTTAGACATTGGCAGATAAGAAAAAATTTGGTTACGCTGACCTATAAAACGCTATTCCAAAAGCAAAATCAGACATGTTATACATCGTTAGAAAGCTTATACTCTCACCTACTGAATAAATGAATTGTCAATCATGCCAAATTGTACTAAAAAGGGCGACAACGCCGTAAGCAACAGGTGTGGTATTACGCACAGCTATTTTTGAAGATAGCCCAGGCGTCTATATTTCTCAAACGGATTGTCCAAGACAATATATGACCACTCATTCGCAAAAGGGACATCTACGCGTAAAACCAATGGTAAGATTGTATATTTATTCAATGTTTAGTCCCAGATATTGACTGTAGAATGACATGGTATAATTAAAAGAAAAATTGTCTCGTTTATTTCGTTAGTCAGTGAGCAGCATTTTCACTGCTGTATTGGCATATTTTAGGGCTAATGTCGGGTTTATCTTGTTGCTACGGAATATTGCATTACATTACATTACAGGCATTTGGCAGACGCTCCTATCCAGAGCGACGTACAACAAAGTGTTTAACCATAAACAGGAACAAGTGTGTCGAAAACCCTAGAGGGCAGTAGCCTACCGTTCCAAATGCACGGAACAACCGCATAGTTCAACTTGGACCCTGTAGGTTAAACTGATTAACACTAACACAAACAAGAACAGCAACAACGCAGTCTATGCAAAAAATACAAGCAATAGTTAAGACGAGTTAAGTCACCTACGAAACAACTACCTAGTTACAACCCTAAGCTTACAGTCAATTTAGAGATTAAATTGAGAATACGATTTAAAGCATAAATTGCGTATTTTGTTTATATTCAATATTAGAAATTGCAGCGAGAAACTGCAGCTGTAGACACAAGATAATTTATGTTATGGTAGCAACGGAACGAAGCGGACTATACGTGTATTGATATCATTGTTTTATTATACCAGTGTGTTTTCGCGCGTTTGCACAGAAACGCAAAACCTACCAATAAAATGGTTTAGCTATTTCTCACCATAATGACAGATTTAAAGACTAAACGAACTCACCCGATACTGTCTTCAAATCCATGCCAAATAAAAGTAATTATTCATCCTCTCAAAAAGCTTTTACTAACAAACCTGTAATAGCCTAGCATGCACTCTGGCTGGCACTGTCTTTCTTTCCCCGACGGTCAGACCTTCCCCTCACTGATAAAAACTAGACCCTACGGTGTCGGATTACTTGCGTCGCCATGGATGTCCATTGCCGTAAAGAAGTTTACTCGATGTCGTAACACTTAGAATTTTGAGCTCCAGCTTTTCCGCACCCCACCTAATAAAAAAGTCCAAATGGCGGGCAAACCATATGGCGGACATAGGTGGTCCCAAAAGCAAAGTTGTAGAGCACATTCAGATGCATCGGTCGATGAAGTTTTGTGTTGATCGGACTTATGGTGTGGCAGTTATAGCCTTTTAAAGTATGATCCTTTGTTATAGCGCCACCATCTGGGCGACATAGGTGATTTTTCGTGGCTGAGTAGTGGGGGGCCATAGGAACCCACCTCCCAAATTTGGTTGGTGTACAACTTATGGTTGCTGAGCCTCAGACATTTTAGCGGAGAAAACTGCCACGCCCCAACTAAAAAGTTAAAATGGCGGGCAAACAATATGGCAGACATATGTAGTGCCAATGGCAAAGTGATAGAGCACGTTCAGATGCATATGTCGATGAAGTTTTGTGTTGATCTAACTTATGGTGTGGGAGTTATGGCCTTTTACGCCTAACCCTTTGTTATAGCGCCACCATATGGCCGACATAGGTGATTTTTAGTGCCTGAGTAGTGGGGGGCCATAGGAACCCACCTGCCAAATTTGGTTGCTCTAGGACTTATGGTTGCTGAGCCTCAGACACTTTTAGCGGAGAAAAATAATAAGAATAATCCTAACAGATACAATAGGGTTCCACCAGCTTCGCTGCTTGGACCCCTAATTAAAGCCGCAAGCGGCGTTGGGAGGGGTCCAAGCATTGGCACCATCGCGCCCCCTATGGAGCGATTTTAAAATGGCTTTGTCCTCATGATCACATGCCTTCACCCCACATATCTACTGAATATCATGATGATCGTATGAAATATTGATGACTTATGGCCAATTTTGTGCTAAGACACGCTGTCGGATGACTTAGTTACGTCGCCATGGATATGTCCTGGCCGCTTCCCGTCAAGGCCTTTACTATGTCGTAACACTTAGATGGCTCGGTGTGTGTGTACAGCTGCAGCGCTTACATGCCGCAACTAAAAAAGGCGTCACACTAGTGTTGTCACGATACCAAAATTTAGACTTTGATACCGATGCCAGGTTTAGTATCATGATAATTGATACTGAAACAATACTGATTCAATACTCGGTACCTAACGATACTGAAATTACCTTAATTGGTCCGGCGTGTATGCACAGCTGCAGTACTTCTGCGCCGCAACTAAAAAAGGCATCACACTAGTGTTGTCACAATACCAAAATTTTGACTTTGATACTGATACCACGATACTCAATACTGAAATGATACTTGAAACTTAAACGATGCTAATTCGATACTCGGTACCTAACGATACTGAAATTACCTTAATAGATGAGAAATGTAATGTCCACAAGGGTTGACCTCATTTTCGAATTCATGGTTTATTAACAACCTGGTTCATTAACAACCTTTAAGTTGAAGCCTCTTCAACATTTTAATATGCATAGGCCTATAGTGTTGCAACCCTGAACAATAGAAAAATATGTTAAATATATTAAAAAAATTAAACACTTGTAATGTAAATAATCTTTAAAACAGGTCTTTCACCTTTAAATAGATTTAAAAACAGCATATTTTAATAACAATACAGCATCTATCTATAATAAAATATTTCCAAATTGGAACAGCTATTGCTACTGAAGTGAACTGAGTCAAAGCTTGCGCTGTATCAAGGAGCTGAGTGCACAAGCGCAAGTCACCTCACTTGGCAACCTTAGTTGCCACTGCCTTACAGCGAAGATTCTGACAAATTACACTTTTCATCCTCTCAATCAGTAATGCGAGAGACAATTTTCCCTGGCTTTTACATTTGGCTCAAAACTACCGAACGGCGGAATATTCTAATACCGAACCGTTTCTTTTTTTTTTTTTTTTTTTTTTAAGTACCGAGGAAGTGCTGAAGTTTTGGTATACCGTGCAACACAACGTCAGACACATATTCCAATCCATTGCTCAGCTTAGCAGAGAATGCACATTTCAGAGCGCCACAGAGACAGATAGAATAATAACACATGAATGCACATTTCAAATAATAAATACGACATTGAGAAAAAACGGAAAAGAAGACGTCATATCAACTCGCGATCTGCTTGCTGCGCGCACAGTAGCCTACCGTTTTATTTATTTACACATTGGCAGATAAGAATAAATTTGGTTACGCTGACCTATAAAACGCTATTCCAAAAGCAAAATCAGACATGTAATACATCGTCAGAGAGCTTATACTCTCACCTACTGAATAAATGAATTGTCAATCAAGCCAAATTGTACTAAAAAGGGCGACAACGCCGTAAGCAACAGGTGTGGTATTACGCACAGCTATTA
The DNA here is from genome assembly GCA_039654925.1 of Anguilla pacifica. Taxonomy (NCBI): domain Eukaryota; kingdom Metazoa; phylum Chordata; class Actinopteri; order Anguilliformes; family Anguillidae; genus Anguilla; species Anguilla pacifica. Next base: position 29,886,033 of record CM077290.1, on the reverse strand, counting down.
TTGAAGATAGCCGACCCAGGCGTGACAGATGCGCGTATGTTTCGCAAACGGATTGTCCAAGACAATATATGACCACTCATTCGCAAAAGGGACATCTCTACGCGTAAAACCAATGGTAAGATTGTATATTTACTCAATGTTTAGTCCCAGATATTGACTGTAGAGTGAGATGGTGTAATTACAAAAAAATTTGTCTCGTTTATTTCGTTATTCGATAAGCAGCGTTTTCACTGCTGTATTGGCATATTTTAGGGCAAATGTCGGGTTTATCTTGTTGTTACGGAATATTACATTCCATTACATTTCAGGCATTTGGCAGACGCTCTTATCCAGAGCTACGTACAACAAAGTGTATAACCACAACCAGGAACAAGTGTGTCGAAAACCCTAGAGGGCAGTAGCCTACCGTTTCAAGTGCAGGGATAGTTCAACTTGGACCCTGTAGGTGAAACTGATTAACACTAACACAAACAAGAACAGCAACAACGCAGTCTATGCAAAAATACAAGCAATAGTTAAGACGAGTTCAGACTAAGTAACCTACGAAACAACTACCTAGTTACAACCCCAAACTTACAGTTAATGTAGAGATAAAATTGAGAATACGATATCTCTCAGCATAATGACGGATTCAAAGACTAAACGAACTCACCCGACATTGTCTTCAAATGGATCCATGCCAAAGAAAAGTAATGAGTCATCTTCGCAAAAAGCTTTTACTAACAAACTTTTAGTAGCAAAAAATGAAATACCAACTCGCCATCGATGCTACCTACGCGCAGAGTACCGTGTTATTTATTCAGACACTGGCAACTACAGCAGGAATTGCGTCTTTTGCTTATATTCAATATTAGTAACTGCAGCGAGAAACAGCAGCTGTAGACACAAGATAGTTTATATTGTGGTAGCAACGGAACGAAGCAGACTACATACGTATTACCGTCATTGCTTCATTATACCAGCGTGTTTTCGCGCGTTTACACGAAACTCAAATACTATCAATAAAATGGTTTAGACTAAACGAACTCAGCAGATATTGTCTTCAAATGGATGCATGCTAAAGAAAAGTAATTATTAAGCTTTTACTAACAAACTTTTGGTAGCCTAGCATGCACACTGGGTGGCACTGTCTTACAGTGCTTCCCCGACGTTCAGACCCTACCCTCACTGATGAAAAGTAACCTTACGGTGTCGGATTACTTGCGTCGCCATGGATGTCGCTTGCCGTAAAGAAGTTTACTCGATGTCGTAACACTTAGAATTTGGAGCTCCAGCTTTTCCGCACCCCACCTAATAAAAAAGTCCAAATGGCGGGGAAACCATATGGCGGACATAGGTGGTCCCAAAAGCAAAGTTGTAGAGCACATTCAGATGCATCGGTCGATGAAGTTTTGTGTTGATCGGACATATAGTGTGACAGTTATAGCCTTTAAAAGAGTGATCCTTTGTTATAGCGCCACCATCTGGGCGACATAGGAGATTTTTCGTGCGTGAGTAGTGGGGGGCCATAGGAACCCACCTACCAAAGTTGGTTGGTCTACAACTTATGGTTGCTGAGCTTCAGACATTTTAGTGGAGAAAACTGCCACGCCCCAACGAAAAAGTCTAAATGGCAGGCAAACAATATGGCGGACATAGGTAGTGCCAATGGCAAAGTTGTAGAGCACGTTCAGAGGCATAGGTCGATGAAGTTTTGTGTTGATCTAAGTTATGGTGTGGGAGTTATGGCCTTTTACGCAAAACCCTTTGTTATAGCGCCACCATTTGGCCGACATAGGTGATTTTTAGTGCCTGAGTAGTGGGGGGCCATAGGAACCCACCTGCCAAATTTGGTTGCTCTACGACTTATGGTTGCTGAGCCTCAGACACTTTTAGCGGAGAAAAATAATAAGAATAATCCTAACAAAAACAATAGGGTTCCACCAGCTTCGCTGCTTGGACCCCTAATAATAATCCTGTCAAAAACAATAGGGTTCCACCAGCTTCGCTGCTTGGACCCCTAATTAAAGCCGCAAGCGGCGTTGGGAGGGGTCCAAGCATTGGCACCATCGCGCCCCCTACGGAGCGATTTTAAAATGGCTTTTTCCTCATGATCATATGCCTTCATCCAACATATTTCCTGAATATCATGATGATTATATAAAATATTGATGACTTATGGCCAATTTTGTGGTAAGAGACGCTGTCGGATGACTTAGTTGCATCGCCATGGATGTGTCCTGGCCGCTTCCCGTGAAGGCCTTTACTATGTCGTAACACTTAGATGGCATGTCGTAACGCACATATGGCCTGGTGTGTTTGTACAGCTGCAGCGCTTCCATGCTGTAACAAAAAAAGGCATCACACTAGTGTTGTCACGATACCAAAATGTTGACTTTGATACCGATACCAAGTTTAGTATCACAATAATTAATACTGAAACGATACTGATTCAATACTCGGTACCTAACGATACTGAAATTACCTTAATAGATCAGAAACTCAATGTCCACAAGGGTTGACCTCATTTTCGAATTCACGGATCATTAAAAACCTGGTTTATTAACAACCTTTGAGTTGAAGCCTGTTCAACATATCAATAAGCATAGGCCTATAGTGTTACAACACTAAACAACAGAGAAATATATCAAATATATTTCAAAAATTAAACAGTTGTAAACTAAATAATCTTTAAAACAGGGTTTTCACCTTTAAATAGATTTAAAAACTGCATATTTAAATAACAATACAGCATCTATCTATAATAAAACATTTGCAAATTGGAACACCTATTGCTACTGACGTGAACTGAGTGAAAGCTTGCGCTATATCAAGAAGCTGAGTGCACAAGCGCAAGTCACATCACTTGGCAACCATAGTTGCTACTGCCTTACAGCGAAGATTCTGACAAATTACACTTTTCATCCTCTCAATCAGTAATGCGGGAGACAATTTTCCCTTGCTTTTACATTTGACTCAAAACTACCGAACGTCGGAATGTTCTAATACCGAACCGTTTCTTTTTAGGGGTCCAAGCAGCGAAGCTGGTGGAACCCTATTGTATTTGTTAGGATTATTAGGGGTCCAAGCAGCGAAGCTGGTGGAACCCTATTGTATCTGTTAGGATTATTATTATTAGGGGTCCAAGCAGCGAAGCTGGTGGAACCCTATTGTATCTGTTAGGATTATTATTAGGGGTCCAAGCAGCGAAGCTGGTGGAACCCTATTGTTTTTGTTAGGATTATTAGGGGTCCAAGCAGCGAAGCTGGTGGAACCCTATTGTATCTGTTAGGATTATTATTATTCTTATTTTTCTCCGCTAAAAGTGTCTGAGGCTCAGCAACCATAAGTCCTACAGCAACCAAATTTTGCAGGTGGGTTCCTATGGCCCCCCACTACTCAGGCACTTATAACCACCTATGTCGGCCAAATGGTGGCGCTATAACAAAGGGTTTTGCGTAAATGGCAATAACTCCCACACAATAAGTTAGATCAACACAAAACTTCATCGACCTATGCCTCTGAACGTGCTCTACAACTTTGCCATTGGCACCACCTATGTCCGCCATATTATTTGCCCGCCATTTAGACTTTTTCGTTGGGGCGTGGGAGTTTTCTCCGCTAAAATGTCTGAGGCTCAGCAACCATAAGTTGTAGACCAACCAACTTTGGTAGGTGGGTTCCTATGGCCCCCCACTACTCACGCACGAAAAATCTCCTATGTCGCCCAGATGGTGGCGCTATAACAAAGGATCACTCTTTTAAAGGCTATAACTGTTACACTATAAGTCCGATCAACACAAAACTTCGTCGACTGATGCATCTGAATGTGCTCTACAACTTTGCTTTTGGGACCACCTATGTCCGCCATATGGTTTGCCCGCCATTTGGACTTTTCTATTAGGTGGGGTGCGGAAAAGATGGAGCTCCAAATTCTAAGTGTTACGACATCGAGTAAACTTCTTTACGGCAAGCGACATCCATGGCGACGCAAGTAATCCGACACCATAAGGTTAGTTTTTTATCAGTGAGGGGACGGTCTTGGGGCACTTGGAACGGTAGGATACTGCCCTCTAGGGTTTTCGACACACTTGTTCCTGGTTATGGTTAGACACTTTGTTGTACGTCGCTCTGGATATGAGCGTCTGCCAAATGCCTGTAATGTAATGTAGGCTAATATTCGGTAACAACAAGATAAACCCGACATTTGCCCTAAAATATGCCAATACAGCAGTGAAAACGCTGCTTACTGAATAACGAAATAAACGAGACAAAGTTTTTTTTAAATTATACCATCTCATATTACAGTCAATATCTGGGACTAAACATTGAATAAATATACAATCTTACCATTGGTTTTACGCGTAGAGATGTCCCTTTTGCGACTGAGTGGTCATACATTGTCTTGGACAATCCGTTTGTGATTCCTGTTGCTTGCGGCGTTGTCGCCGTTTGTAGTACAATTTGGCTTGATTGACAGTTCATTTATTCAGTAGATGAGAGTATAAGCTTTCTAACGATGTATAACATGTCTGATTTTGCATTTGGAATAGCGTGTTATAGTTCAGCGTAATGGAATATTTTCTTATCGCATTCACTGTGGCGTAGCATTAAAGACGATGCACCTAACGAAACGTTGTCAACGATTTTCATAATTTCTTGGAGAGTACTATTATTATTGAGGACTTCGGGGCATAGCTAAGCCATTTCTTTGCTGATAGACCTATCTGACATAGTTTTCTGATGCAAAACAGAAGCGGATATGACTTTGTCATTGATTTTCTGTCTCTATACTACTAAACACAGATAAAATGTCATGTTGCTATGTAAGTATTAGGCTACTGCTCAAAATATTTCGGTTATATACGTTATTTTTGAAATTGAGTGTCTTTAAATAGGTTAGTGGCATTATATAATGCGGATATTTCACACTGCAATGCAAGCGTTAGTGTAATAGTTTTTGTGACCCATGGAACAGTGACGACGACAGTGTTGGAACGTTGCTAAAACGAGGTGGACGGTTGAAAATTATTTTCGTCATTATGCTGAGAAATAGCTAAACCATTTTTATTGATAGTACTTGAGTTTCTCTGCAAACGCGCGAAAGCACGCTGGTATAATAAAAAAATGACGGTAAATATAGCCTATATATGTAGTCCGCTTCATTCCGTTGCTACCATAATATAACAAACTGTCTTGTGTCTACAGCTGCAGTTTCTCCCTGCAATTACTCTTGAATATAAACAAAAGACGCAAATGCTGTAGTCTGCCAATGTCTAAATAAATAATAAGGTATTATTCGCACAGCACGCATGCTAGCAGGGTTGTCGAGTTGATATTTCGTTTTTTGTTTCGTTTTTTTAAATGTATTTATTATTTGAAATGTGTATTTATGTGTTATTATTCTATCTGTCTCTGAGGCGCTCTGAAATGTGCATTCTCTGCTAAGCTGAGCAATGGATTGGAATATGTGTCTGACGTAGTGTTGCACCGTATACCGAAACTTCAGCACTTTTCAGGTCCTTAAAAAAGAAACTGTTCGGTATTAGAATTTTCCGATGTTCGGTAGTTTTGTGTCAAATGTAATAGCCAGGGAGATGTGCCTCACGCATTACTGATTGAGAGGATGAAAGGTGTAATTTGTCAAAATCATCGCTAGATAGCAGTAGCAACTAAGGTTGTCAAGTGAGATGACTTGCTCTTGTGCACTCAGCTCCTTGATACAGCGCAAGCTTTGACTCGGTTCACTTCAGTAGCAATGGGTGTTCCAATTTGGAAATATTTTATTATAGATAGATGCTGTATTGTTATTAAAATATGCTGATTTTAAATCTATTTAAAGGTGAAAGACCTGTTTTAAAGATTATTTAGTTTACAACTGTTTCATTTTTTAAATATAGTTAATATAATTTTCTATTGCTCAGTGTTGTAACACTTTAGGCCTATGCATATTAATATGTTGCAGAGGCTTCAACTTAAAGGTTGTTAATGAACCAGGTTGTTAATAAACCATGAATTCGAAAATGAGGTCAACCCCTGTGGACATTACGTTTCTGATCTATTAAGGTAATTTCAGTATCATTAGGTACCGAGTATCGAATTAGCATCGTTTAAGTTTCAAGTATTATTTCAGTATTGAGTATCGTGATACTAAACCTGGTATCGGTATGAAAGTCAAAATTTTGGTATTGTGACAACACTAGTGTGACGCCTTTTTTAGTTACAGCATAGAAGCGCTGCAGCTGTACATACACACCGGGCCATATATGTGTTACGACATCCCATCTAAGCGTTACGATATAGTAAAGGCCTTTACGGGAAGCGGTAGGACACATCGATGGCGACACAACTAAGTCATCCGACAGCGTCTCTTAGCACAAAATTGATCATAAGTCATCAATATTTTATACGATCATCATGATATTCAGTAGATATGTTGGGTGAAGGCATATGATCATTAGGAAAAAGGCATTTTAAAATCGCCCCATAGGGGGCGCGACGGTGCCAATGTTTGGACCCCTCCCAACGCCGCTTGCGGCTTTAATTATTAGGGGTCCAAGCAGCGAAGCTGGTGGAACCCTATTGTATCTGTTAGGATTATTAGGGGTCCAAGCAGCGAAGCTGGTGGAACCCTATTGTATCTGTTAGGATTATTAGGGGTCCAAGCAGCGAAGCTGGTGGAACCCTATTGTATCTGTTAGGATTATTAGGGGTCCAAGCAGCGAAGCTGGTGGAACCCTATTGTATCTGTTAGGATTATTATTATTATTATTTTTCTCCGCTAAAAGTGTCTGAGGCTCAGCAACCATAAGTACTAGAGCAACCAAATTCGGCAGGTGGGTTCCTATGGCCCCCCACTACTCAGGCATTAAAAATCACCTATGTCGGCCAGATGGTGGCGCTATAACAAAGGGTTTTGCGTAAAAGGCCATAACTCCCACAACATAAGTTGTATCAACACAAAAATTCATCGACCTATGCCTCTGAACGTGCTCTACAACTTTGCCATTGGCACCACCTATGTCCGCCATATTGTTTGCCCGCCATTTAGACTTTTTAGTTGGGGCGTGGAAGTTTTCTTCGCTAAAATGTCTGAGGCTCAGCAACCATAAGTTGCAGACCAACCAAATTTGGTAGGTGGGTTCCTATGGCCCCCCACTACTCAGGCACGAAAAATAACCTATGTCGGCCAGATGGTGGCGCTATAACAAAGGGTCGTATTTTTAAAGGCTATAACTGCCACACTGTAAGTCCGATCAACACAAAACTTCATCGACCGATGCATCTGAATGTGCTCTACAACTTTACTATTGGGACCACCTATGTCCGCCATATTATTTGCCCGCCATTTGGCCGTTTTTATTAGGTGGGGTGCGAAAGAGCTGTGGCTCCAAATCTAAACGGTTACGACATCTAGTAAACTTCTTTACGGCAAGCGACATCCATGGCGACGCAAGTAATCCGACACCGTAGGGTCTAGTTTTTCTCAGTGAGGGGACGGTCTTGGGGCACTTGGAACGGAAGGATACTGCCCTCTAGGGTTTTAGACACACTTGTTCCTGGTTATGGTTATACACTTTGTTGTAGATCGCTCTGGATATGAGCGTCTGCCAAATGCCTGTAATGTAATGTAGGCTAATATTCCGTAACAACAAGATAAACCCTACATTTGCCCTAAAATATGCCAATACAGCAGTGAAAACGCTGCTTACTGAATAACGAAATAAACGAGACAAAGTTTTTTAAAATTATACCATCTCATATTACAGTCAATATCTGGGACTAAACATTGAATAAATATACAATCTTACCGTTGGTTTTACGCGTAGACATGTCCCTTTTGCGACTGAGTAATCATATATTGTCTTGGACAATCCGTTTGTGATTCCTGTTGCTTACGGCGTTGTCGCCGTTTTTAGTACAATTTGGCTTGATTGACAGTTCATTTATTCAGTAGCTGATAGTATAAGCTTTCGAACAATGTATAACATGTCTGATTTTGCATTTGGAATAGCGTTTTATAGTTCAGCGTAACGGAATATTTTCTTATCGCATTCACTTGCGCATTCACTGTGGCGTAGCATTAAAGATGATGCACCTAACGAAACGTTGTCAACGATTTTCATAATTTCTTAGAGAGTACTATTATTATTGAGGACTTCGGGGCATAGCTAAGCCATTTCTTTGCTGATCGACTTATCTGACATCGTTTTCTGACGCAAAACAGAAGCAGATAGGACTTTGTCATTGATTTTCTGTCTCTATACTACTAAACACAGATAAAATGTCATGTTGCTATGTAAGTATTACTGCTCAAAATATTTCGGTTATATACGTTATTTTTTAAATTGAGTGTCTTTCAATATGTTAGTGGTATTATATAATGTGGATATTTCACACTGCAATGTAAGCGTTAGTGTAATAGTTTTTGTGACCCATGGAACAGTGATGACGAGAGTGTTGGAACGTTGCTAAAACGTGGTGGACGGTTGAAAATTATTTACGTCCCATCTCCATCCGTCATTATGCTGAGAAATAGCTAAACCATTTTTATTGATAGTAACTGAGTTTCTCTGCAAATGCGCGAAAACACGCTGGTATAATAAAACAATGACGGTAAATATAGCCTATATATTTAGTCCGCTTCATTCCGTTGCTACGATAATATAACACACTTTCTTGTGTCTACAGCTGCAGTTTCTGGCTGCAATTACTATTGAATATTAAACAAAAGACGCAAATGCTGTAGTCTGCCAATGTCTAAATAAATAATAAGGTATTCTTCGCGCAGCACGCACGCTAGCAGTGATGTCGCGTTGATTTTTCGTTTTTTGTTTCGTTTTTTTATGTCGTATTTATTAGGCTATATGAAATATGTGATATTATTCTATCTGTCTTTGAGGCGCTCTGAAATGTGCATTCTCTGCTAAGCTGACCAATGGATTGGAATATGTGTCTGACGTAGTGTTGCACCGTATACCGAAACTTCAGCACTTATTCGGTACTTAAAATAAAAAGAAAAAAGAAACGGTTCGCTATTAGAATTTTCCGACGTTCGGTAGTTTTGCGTCAAATGTAAAAGCCAGGGAACAGTGTCTCCCGCATTACTGATTGAGAGGATGAAAGGTGTAATTTGTCAGAATCTTCGCTAGATGGCAGTACCAACTAAGGTTGTCAAGTGAGGTGACTTGCGCTTGTGCACTCACTCGTTGGTACAGCGCAAGCTTGGACTCAGTTCACTTCAGTAGCAATAGCTGTTCTAATTTGTAAATATTTTATTATAGGAAGATGCTGTATTGTTATTGAAACATGAAGTTTTTAGCTCTATTTTAAAGTGAAAGACCTGTTTAAAGATAATTTACTTTCCTACTGTTTAATTTTTGAAATATATTAAATATAATTTTCTATGGTTTAGTGTTGTAACACTATAGGCCTATGCTTCTTGATATGTTGAACAGGCTTCAACTTAAAGGTTGTTAATAAACCAGGTTTTTAATAATCCGTGAATTCGAAAATGAGGTCAACCCTTGTGGACATTACGTTTCTCATCTATTAGGGTAATTTCAGTATCGTTAGGTACCGGGTATTGAATCAGTATCGTTTCAGTATTAATTATCGTGATACTAAACTTGGTATCAGTATCAAAGTCAAAATTTCGGTATAGTGACAACACTAGTGTGACGCCTTTTTTTAGTTACAGCATGGAAGTGCTGCAGCTGTTCAAACACGCCAGGTCATATGTGCGTTACGACATCCCATCTAAGTATTATGACATCCCATCTAAGCATTACGACATAGTAAAGGCCTTTACGGGAAGCGGCCAGGACACATCTATGGCGATGCAACTAAGTCATCCGACAGCGTCTCTTCGCACAAAATTGGCCATAAGTCATCAACATTTTATACAACCATCATGATATTCAGTAGATATGTTGGGTGAAGGCATATGATCACGAGGAAAAAGCCATTTTAAAATCGCTCCATTGGGGGCGCGACGGTGCCAATGCTTGGACCCCTCCCAACGCCGCTTGCGGCTTTAATTATTATTATTATTATTAGGGGTCCAAGCAGCGAAGCTGGTGGAACCCTATTGTATCTGTTAGGATTATTATTATTATTATTATTATTTTTCTCCGCTAAAAGTGTCTGAGGCTCAGGAACCATAAGGCCTAGAGCAACCAAATTTGGCAGGTGGGTTCCTATGGCCCCCCACTACTCAGGCACTAAAAATCACCTATGTCGGCCAGATGGTGGCGCTATAACAAAGGGTTAGGCCTAAAAGGCCATAACTCTCACACCATAAGTTAGATCCACACAAAACTTCATCGACATATGCATCTGAACGTGCTCTATCACTTTGCCATTGGCACCACCTATGGCCGCCATATTGTTTGCCTGCCCTTTCGACTTTTTAGTTGGGGCGTGGCAGTTTTCTCCACTAAAATGTCTGAGGCTCAGCAACCATAAGTTGTAGACCAACCAAATTTTGGAGGTGGGTTCCTATGGCCCCCCACTACTCGGGCACTAAAAATCATCTATGTCGGCCAGATGGTGGCGCTATAACAAAGGGTCATACTTTAAAAGGTCATAACTCCCACACCGTAAGTCAGATCAACACAAAACTTCATCGACCGATGCATCGGAATGTGCTCTACAACTTTGCTTTTGGGACCACCTATGTCCGCCATATGGTTTACCCGCCATTTGGACTTTTTTATTAGGTGGGGTGCGGAAGAGCTGTGGCTCCAAATCTAAACGGTTACGACATCGAGTAAACTTCTTTACGGCAAGCGACATCCATGGCGACGCAAGTAATCCGACACCGTAGGGTCTAGTTTTTATCAGTGAGGGGACGGTCTGAACGTCGGGGAAGCAGTGGAAGACAGTGTCAGACATTCTTTGAAGACAGTATCGGGTGAGTTCGTTTAGTCTTTGAATCTGTCATTATGCTGAGAAATAGCTAAACCATTTTATTGATAGGTTCTGAGTTTCTGTGCAAACGCGCGAAAACACGCTGGTATTATGAAACAATGACGGTAGCCTAATACATATATAGTCCGCTTCGTTCCGTTGCTACCATAAGATAACAGACTATCTTGTGTCTACAGCTGCAGTTCCTCACTGCAATTTCTAACATTGAATATTCACAAAAGACGCAATTTATACTGTACTCTGCCAATGTCTAAATAAATAATACGCTACGGTAAAGCTTTAAGAGGATGAATCATTACTTTTCTTTGACATGGATCCATTTGAAGACAATAACGGGTTCGTTTTTAAATCCGTCATTATGCTGAGAGAAATCGTATTCTCAATTTAATCTCTAAATTTATTCTAAGGTTAGGGTTGTAACTAGTTAGCTGTTTCGTAGGTGACTTAGTTAATGCACTCGTCTTAACTATTGCTTGTATTTTTGCATAGACTGCGTTGTTGCTGTTCTTGTTTGTGTTAGTGTTAACCAGTTTAACCTACAGGGTCCAAGTTGAACTATGCGGTTGTTCCATGCACTTGGAACGGTAGGCTACTGCCCTCTAGGGTTTTCGACACACTTGTTCCTGGTTATGGTTAAACATTTTGTTGTACGTCGCTCTGGATAAGAGCGTCTGCCAAATGCCTATAATGTAATATAATATTCCGTAGCAACAACATAAAAGTTTTTTTTAAACTATGCCATGTCATTCTACATTCAATATCTGGGACTAAACATTGAATAAATATACAATCTTACCACTGGTTTTACGCGTAGAGTTGTCCCTTCTGCGAATGAGTGGTCATATATTGTCCTGGACAATCCGTTTGAGAAATATAGGCTACGCGCATTTGTCACGCCTGGGCTATCTTCAAAAATAGCTGTGCGTAATACCACACCTCTTGCTTACGGCGTTGTCGCCCTTTTTAGTGCAATTTGGCTTGACTGACAATTAATTTATTCAGTAGGTGAGAGTATAAGCTTTCTGACGATGTATAACATGTCTGTTTTTGCTTTTGGAATAGCGTTTTATATGTCAGCGTAACCGAAAATTTTCTTATATGCCAGTGTCTACATAAATAAAACGGTAGGCTGCTCTGCGCGTAGGTCGCGACTTGATATCTCGTCTTTTGTTTCGTTTTTTCTTAATGTCGCATTTATTACTTGAAATGTGTATTTATGTGTTATTATTCTATCTGTCTCTGTGGCGCTCTGAAATGTGCATTCTCTGCTAAGCTGAGCAATGGATTGGAATATGTGTCTGACGTAGTGTTGCACGGTATTCCAAAACTTCAGCACTTTCTCGGTACTTAAAAAAAATAAAAATAAAATAAACGGTTCGCTATTAGAATATTCCGACGTTCGGTAGTTTTGAGTCAAATGTAAAAGCCAAGGAAAATTGTCTCCCGCATTACTGATTTAGAGGATGAAAAGTGTAATTTGTCAGAATCTTTGCTAGATGGCAGTAGCAACTAAGGTTGCCAAGTGAGGTGACTTGCGCTTGTGTACTCAGCCCTTTGATACAGCGCAAGCTTTGACTCAGTTCACTTCAGTAGCAATAGCTGTTCTAATTTGTAAATATTTTATTAAAGGAAGATGCTGTCTTGTTATTGAAATATGCTGTTTTTAGATATATTTTAAAGTGAAAGACCTGTATAAAGATAATTTACTTTACAATTGTTTAATTTTTGAAATATATTTAATATAGTTTTCTATGGTTTAGTGTTGTAACACTATAGGCCTATGCTTATTGATATGCTGAACAGGCTTCAACTTAAAAGTTGTTAATAAACCAGGTTTTTTATAAACCGTGAATTCGAAAATGAGGTCAACCCTTGTGGACATTACCTTTCTGATCAATTAAGGTAATTTCAGTATCGTTAGGTACCGAGTATTGAATCAGTATTGTTTCAGTATCAATTATCATGATACTAAACCTGGTATCGGTATCAAAGTCAAAATTTTGGTATCGTGAGAACACTAGTGTGACGCCTTTTTTAGTCACAGCATGGAAGCGCTGCAGCTGTACATACACGCTGGGCCATCTAAGTGTTACGACATGCCATCTAAGTGTTATGACATAGTAAATGCCTTCACGAGAAGCGGCCAGGACACATCCATGGCGACGCAACTAAGTCATCCGCCAGCGTCTCTTACCACAAAATTGGCCATAAGTCATCAATTTTTTTATACAATAATCATGATATTCAGTAGATATGTTGGGTAAAGGTGTATGATCATGAGGACAAAGCCGTTTTCAAATCGCTCCATAGGGGGTGCGATGGTGCCAATGCTTGGACCCCTCCCAACGCCGCTTGCGGCTTTAATTATTATTATTTTTCTCCGCTAAAAGTGTCTGAGGCTCAGCAACCATAAGTCCTAGAGCAACCAAATTTGGCAGGTGGGTTCCTATGGCCCCCCACTACTCAGGCACTAAAAATCACCTATGTCGGCCAGATGGTGGCGCTATAACAAAGGGTTTTGCGTTAAAGGCCATAACTCCCACACCATAAGCTAGATCAACACAAAACTTCATCGGCCGATGCACCTGAACGTGCTCTACAACTTTGCCATTGGCACCACCTATGTCCGCCATATTGTTTGCTCGCCATTTTAACTTTTTTGTTGGGGCGTGGAAGTTTTCTCCGCTAAAATGTCTGAGGCTCTGCAACCATAAATTGTAGACTAACCAACTTTGGTAGGTGGGTTCCTATGGCCCCCCACTACTCAGCCACGAAAAATCACCTATGTCAGCCAGATGGTGGCGCTATAACAAAGGGTCGTACTTTTAAAGGCTATAACTGCCACACCGTAAGTCCGATCAACACAAAACTTCATCGAACGATGCATCTGAATGTGCTCTACAACTTTACTATTGGGACCACCTATGTCCGCCATATGGTTTGCCCGCCATTTGGCCGTTTTTATTAGGTGGGGTGCGGAAGAGCTGTGGCTCCAAATCTAAACGGTTACGACATCTAGTAAACTTCTTTACGGCGAGCGACATCCATGGCGACGCAAGTAATCCGACACCGTAAGGTTACTTTTTTATCAGTGAAGGGACGGTCTTGGGGCACTTGGAACGGTAGGATACTGCCCTCTAGGGTTTTCGACACACTTGTTCCTGGTTATGGTTAGACACTTTGTTGTACGTCGCTCTGGATATGAGCGTCTGCCAAATGCCTGTAATGTAGGCTAATATTCCGTAACAACAAGATAAACCCGACATTTGCCCTAAAATATGCCAATACAGCAGTGAAAACGCTACTTACTGAATAACGAAATAAACGAGACAACGTTTTTTTCAATTATACCATCTCATGTTACAGTCAATATCTGGGACTAAACATTGAATAAATATACAATCTTACCATTGGTTTTACGCGTAGAGATGTCCCTTTTGCGACTGAGTGGTCATACATTGTCTTGGACAATCCGTTTGTGATTCCTGTTGCTTACGGCGTTGTCGCCGTTTTTAGTACAATTTGGCTTGATTGACAGTTCATTTATTCAGTAGATGAGAGTATAAGCTTTCTAACGATGTATAACATGTCTGATTTTGCATTTGGAATAGCGTTTTATAGTTCAGCGTAATGGAATATTTTCTTATCGCATTCACTGTGGCGTAGCATTAAAGACGATGCACCTAACGAAACGTTGTCAACAATTTTCATACTTTCTTGGAGAGTACTATTATTATTGAGGACTTCGGGGCATAGCTAAGCCATTTCTTTGCTGATAGACCTATCTGACATCGTTTTCTGACGCAAAACAGAAGCGGATAGGACTTTGTCATTGATTTTCTGTCTCTATACTACTAAACACAGATAAAATGTCATGCTGCTATGTAAGTATTACTGCTCAAAATATTTCGGTTATATACGTTATTTTTTAAATTGAGTGTCTTTAAATAGGTTAGTGGTATTATATAATGTGGATATTTCACACTGCAATGTAAGCGTCAGTGTAATAGTTTTTGTGACCCATGGAACAGTGATGACGACAGTGTTGGAACGTTGCTAAAACGTGGTGGACGGTTGAAAATTATTTTTGTCCCATCCCCATCCGTCATTATGCTGAGAAATAGCTAAACCATTTTTATTGATAGTAATTGAGTTTCTCTGGAAACGCGCGAAAACACGCTGGTATAATAAAACAATGACGGTAAAAATAGCCTACATATGTAGTCCGCTTCATTCCGTTGCTACCATAACATAACAGACTATCTTGTGTCTACAGCTGCAGTTTCTCGCTGCAATTATTAATATTGAATATAAACAAAAGACGCAATTTATGCTGTACTCTACCAATGTCTACATAAATAATACGGTACTCTGAGCGTATGAAGCAGTTATCATGGATGGCGAGTTGATATTTTTTGCTACTACAAGTTTGTTAGTAAAAGCTTTGAGAGGATGAATCATTACTTTTCTTTGGCATGGATCCATTTGAAGACAATATCGGGTGAGTTCGTTTACTCTTTAAATCCGTCATTATGCTGAGAGAAATCGTATTCTCAATTTAATCTCCACATTGACTGTAAGCTTTGGGTTGTAACTAGTTAGCTGTTTCGTATGTGACTTAGTTAATGCACTCGTCTTAACTATTGCTTGCATTTCTGCATAGACTGCGTTGTTGCTGTTCTTGTTTGTGTTAGTGTTGATCAGTTTAACCTACAGGGTCCAAGTTGAACTATGCGGTTGTTCCCTGCACTTGGAACGGTAGGCTACTGCCCTCTAGGGTTTTCGCCACAATTGTTCCTGATTATGGTTATACACTTTGTTGTACGTCGCTCTGGATAAGAGCGTCTGCCAAATGCCTATAATTTAAGATGTAATGTAATATTCCGTAGCAACAAGATAAACCAGACATTAGCCTTAGAATATGCCAATACAGCAGTGAAAACTCTGCTCACTGAAGAACGAAATAAACGAGACAACGTTTTTTTTTAACACTTATTCCATGTCATTCTACAGTCACTATCTGGGACTAAACATTGAATAAATATACAATCTTACCATTGGTTTTACGCGTAGAGATGTCCCTTTTGCGAATGAGTGGTTATATATTGTCTTGGACAATCCGTTTGCGAAATATACGCGCATCTGTGACGCCTGGGTCGGCTATCTTCAATAATAGCTGTGCGTAATACCACACCTGTTGCTTACGGCGTTGTCGCCCTTTTTAGTACAATTTGGTTTGATTGACACTTCATTTATTCTGTAGGTGACAGTATAAGCTTTCTAACGATGTAGGTTTTGCTTTTGGAATAATGTTTTATAGGTCAGCGTAACCGAAAATTTTCTGATCTGCCAATGTCTAAATAAATAAAACGGTAGGCTGCTCTGCGCGTAGGTCGCGACTTGATATCTCGTCTTTTGTTTCGTTTTTTCTGTGTCGTAATTATTATTTGAAATGTGTATTCATGTGTTATTATTCTATCTGTCTCTGAGGCGCTCTGAAATGTGCATTCTCTGCTAAGCTGAGCAATGGATTGGAATATGTGTCTGACGTAGTGTTCCACGGTATACCAAAACTTCAACACTTTCTCGGTACTTAAAAAAAAAAAAAAAAAAATGGTTCGGTATTAGAATATTCCGACGTTCGGTAGTTTTGAGTCAAATGTAAAAGCCAGGGAAAATTGTCTCCCGCATTACTGATTGAGAGGGTGAAAAGTGTAATTTGTCAGAATCTTCGCTAGACGGCAGTAGCAACTAAGGTTGCCAAGTGAGGTGACTTGCGCTTGTGCATTCTTCGTGGTTGATACAGCGCAAGCTTAGACTCAGTTGACTTCAGTAGTAATAGGTGTTCTAATTTGTAAATATTTGATTATAGGAAGATGCTGTATTGTTATTGAAATATGCTGTTTTTAGATTTATTTAAAAGTGAAAGACCTGTTTAAA
This sequence comes from Anguilla pacifica, assembly GCA_039654925.1. Classification (NCBI taxonomy): domain Eukaryota; kingdom Metazoa; phylum Chordata; class Actinopteri; order Anguilliformes; family Anguillidae; genus Anguilla; species Anguilla pacifica. The sequence goes on along the minus strand of CM077290.1, from coordinate 29,869,182 downwards.
TATTATTTACTTTGCAATTGTTTAATTTCTGAAATATATTTAATATAGTTTTCTATGGTTTAGTGTTGTAACACTATAGGCCTATGCTTATTGATATGCTGAACAGGCTTCAACTTAAAGGTTGTTAATAAACCAGGTTTTTAATAAACCGTGAATTCGAAAATGAGGTCATCCCTTGTGGACATTACGTTTCTGATCAATTAAGGTAATTTCAGTATCGTTAGGTACCGAGTATTGAATCAGTATTGTTTCAGTATCAATTATCATGACACTAAACCTGGCATCGGTATCAAAGTCAAAATTTTGGTATCGTGACAACACTAGTGTGACGCCTTTTTTAGTTGCGGCATGGAAGCGCTGCAGCTGTACACACACACCGGGCCATCTAAGTGTTACGACATGCCATCTAAGTGTTACAACATAGTAAAGACATTTACGGGAAGCGGCCAGGACACATCCATGGCGACGCAACTAAGTCATCCGCCAGCGTCTCTTAGTAAAAATTGGCCATAAGTCATCAATATTTTACTACGTCAGACACATATTCCAATCCATTGCTTATCATGATATTCAGTAGATATGTTGGGTGAAGGTATATGATCATGAGGACAAAGCCATTTTTAAATTGCTCCATAGGGGGCGCGATGGTGCCAATGCTTGGACCCCTCCCAACGCCGCTTGCGGCTTTAATTATTATTATTATTATTATTATTATTTTTCTCCGCTAAAAGTGTCTGAGGCTCAGCAACCATAAGTACTATAGCAACCAAATTCGGCAGGTGGGTTCCTATGGCCCCCCACTACTCAGGCACTAAAAATCACCTATGTCGGCCAGATGGTGGCGCTATAACAAAGGGTTTTGCGTAAAAGGCCATAACTCCCACACCATAAGTTAGATCAACACAAAACTTCATCAACCTATGCATCTGAACGTGCTCTACAACTTTGCCATTGGCACCACCTATGTCCGCCATATTGTTTGCCCGCCATTTAGACTTTTTAGTTGGGGCGTGGAAGTTTTCTCCGCTAAAATGTCTGTGGCTCAGCAACCATAAGTTGTAGACCAACCAAATTTGGTAGGTGGGTTCCTATGGCCCCCCACTACTCAGGCACGAAAAATCACCTATGTCGACCAGATGGTGGCGCTATAACAAAGGGTCGTACTTTTAAAGGCTATAACTGCCACACCGTAAGTCCGATCAACACAAAACTTCATCGACCGATGCATCTGAATGTGCTCTACAACTTTACTATTGGGACCACCTATGTCCGCCATATGGTTTGCCCGCCATTTGGCCGTTTTTATTAGGTGGGGTGCGGAAGAGCTGTGGCTCCAAATCTAAACGGTTACGACATCTAGTAAACTTCTTTACGGCAAGCGACATCCATGGTGACGCAAGTAATCCGACACCGTAGGGTCTAGTTTTTATCAGTGAGGGGACGGTCTGAACGTCGGGGAAGCAGTGGGAGACAGTGCCAGACATTATTTGAAGACAGTATCGGGTGAGTTCGTTTCGTCTTTGAATCTGTCATTATGCTGAGAAATAGCTAAACCATTTTATTGATAGGTTCTGAGTTTCTGTGCAAACGCGCGAAAACACGCTGGTATAATGAAACAATGACGGTAATACATATGTAGTCCGCTTCGTTCCGTTGCTACCATAACATAAACTATATTGTGTCTACAGCTGCAGTTTCTCGCTGCAATTTCTAATATTGAATATAAACAAAAGACGAAATTTATGCTGTAAATCGTATTCTCAATTTAATCTCTAAATTGACTGTAAGCTTAGGGTTGTAACTAGGTAGTTGTTTCGTAGGTGACTTAACTCGTCTTAACTATTGCTTGTATTTTTGCATAGACTGCGTTGTTGCTGTTCTTGTTTGTGTTAGTGTTAATCAGTTTAACCTACTGGGTCCAAGTTGAACTATGCGGTTGTTCCCTGCACTTAGAACGGTAGGCTACTGCCCTCTAGGGTTTTCGACACACTTGTTCCTGGTTATGGTTAAACACTTTGTTGTCCGTCGCTCTGTATATGAGCGTCTGCCAAGTGCCTGTAATGTAATGTAATGTAATATTCCGTAACAACAAGATAAACCCGACATTTGCCCTAAAATATGCCAATACAGCAGTGAAAACGCTGCTTACTCAATAACGAAATAAACGAGACAAAGTTTTTTTTAATTATACCATCTAATTCTACAGTCAATATCTGGGACTAAACATTGAATAAATATACAATCTTACCATTGGTTTTACGCGTAGAGATGCCCTTTTGCGACTGAGTGGTCATGTATTGTCTTGGACAATCCATTTGTGCTTCCTGTTGCTTACGGCGTTGTCGCCGTTTTTAGTACAATTTGGCTTGATTGACAGTTCATTTATTCAGTAGGTGAGAGTATAAGCTTTCTAACGATGTATAACATGTCTGATTTTGCTTTTGGAATAGCGTTTTATAGTTCAGCGTAACGGAATATTTTCTTATCGCTTTCACTTGCGCGTTCACTGTGGCGTAGCATTGAAGTCGATGCACCTAACGAAACGTTGTCAACGATTTTCATAATTTCTTGGAGAGTACTATTATTATTAAGGACTTCGGGGCATAGCTAAGCCATTTCTTTGCTGATAGACCTATCTGACATCGTTTTCTGACGCAAAACAGAAGCGGATAGGACTTTGTCATTGATTTTCTGTCTCTATAGGCCTACTACTAAACACAGATAAAATGTCATATTGCTATGTAAGTATTACTGCTCAAACTATTTCGGTTATATACGTTATTTTTGAAATTGAGTGTCTTTAAATAGGTTAGTGGTATTATATAATGTGCATATTTTACACTGCAATGTAAGCGTTAGTGTAATAGTTTTTGTGACCCATGGAACAGTGATGACCAGAGTGTTGGAACGTTACTAAAACGTGGTGGACGGTTGAAAATTATTTTCGTCCCATCTCCATCCGTAATTATGCTGAGAAATAGCTAAACCATTTTTATTGATAGTAATTGAGTTTCTCTGCAAACGCGCGAAAGCTCGCTGGTATAATAAAACAATGAGGGTAAATACAGCCTATATATGTAGTCCGTTCATTCCGTTGCTACCATAGTATAACAAACTTTCTTGTATCTACAGCTGCAGTTTCTCGCTGCAATTACTATTGAAAATAAATAAAAGACGCAAATGCTGTAGTCTCCCAATGTCTAAATAAATAATAAGGTATTCTTCGCGCAGCACGCATGCTAGCAGGGATGTCGAGTTGATATTTCGTTTTTTGTTTCGTTTTTTTAATGTCGTATTTATTAGGCTATATGAAATATGTATTATTATCCTATCTGTCTCTGAGGCGCTCTGAAATGTGCATTCTCTGCTAAGCTGAGCAATGGATTGGAATATGTGTCTGACATGGTGTTGCACTGTATTCCGAAACTTCAGCACTTTTTCGGTACTTAAAAAAAGAAAACGGTTCGGTATTAGAATTTTCCGACGTTCGGTAGTTTCGTGTCAAATGTGAAACCCAGGGAAATGTGTCTCCCGCATTACTGATTTAGAGGATGAAAAGTGTAATTTGTCAGAATCTTCCCTAGATGGCAGTAGCAACTAAGGTTGCCAATTGAGGTGACTTGCGCTTATGCACTCAGCTCGTTGATACAGGGCAAGCTTCAACTCAGTTCTGAATGTGCTCTACAACTTTTCTATTGGGACCACCTATGTCTGCCATATTGTTTGCCTGCCATTTGGAGTTTTTTGTTAGGTGGGGTGCGGAAGAGCTGGAGCTCCAAATCTAAGTGTTACGACATCTAGTAAACTTCTTTACGGCAAGCGACATCCATGGAGACGCAAGTAATCCGACACCGTAGGGTCTAGTTTTTATCAGTGAGGGGAGGGTCTGAGCGTCGGGGAAGCAATGAAAGACAGTGCCAGCCAGATTGCATGCTAGGCTACCAAAAGTTTGTTAGTAAAAGCTTTTTCAGAGGATGTATAATTACTTTTCTTGAGCATGGCTCCATTTGAAGACAGTATCGGGTGAGTTCGTTTAGTCTTTGAATCTGTCATTATGCTGAGAAATAGCTAAACCATTTTATTGATAGGTTTTGAGTTTCTGTGCAAACGCGCGAAAACACCCTTGTATAACAAAACAATGACGGTAATACGTATATATAGTCCGCTTCGTTCCATTGCTACCATAACATAACACACTATCTTGTGTCTACAGCTGCAGTTTCTCGCTGCAGTTACTAATATTGAATATAAACAAAAGACGCAATTTATTCTGTGCTCTGCCAATGTATAAATAAATAATACGGTACGGTAAAGCGTTGAGAGGATGAATCATTACTTTTCTTTGGCATGGATCCATTTAAAGACAATATCGGATGAGTTCGTTTAGTCTTTAAATCCGTCATTATGCTGAGATAAATCGTATTCTCAATTTAATCTCTAAATTGACTGTAAGGGTTGTAACTAGGTAGCTGTTTCGTGGGTGACTTAGTTAATGCACTCGTCTTAACTATTGCTTGTATTTTTGCATAGACTGTGTTGTTGCTGTTCTTGTTTGTGTTAGTGTTAATCAGTTTAACCTACAGGGTCCAAGTTGAACTATGCGGTTGTTCCCTGTACTTGGAACGGTACTTCTTTCTAGGGTTTTCGACACACTTGTTCCTGATTATGATTATACACTTTGTTGCACATCGCTCTGGACAAGAGCGTCTGCCAAATGCCTGTAATGTAATGTTATGTAATATTTCGTAGCAACAAGATAAACCCGACATTAGCCCTAAAATATGCAAATACAGCAGTGACAGCAGTAGCACTGAATAACGAAATAAGACAGTTTTTAAAAAAAATTATACCATGTCATTCTACAGTAAATATCTGGGACTAAACATTGAATAAATATTCAATCTTACCATTGGTTTTACACGTAGAGATGTCCCTTTTGCGAATGAGTGGTCATATATTGTCGTGGACAATCCGTTTGTGAAATATACGTGCATCTGTGACGCCTGGGTTGGCTATCTTCAATAATAGCTGTGCATAATACCACACCTGTTGCTTACGGTGTTGTCGCCGTTTTTAGTGCAATTTGGCTTGATTGACAATTCATTTATTCCATAGGTGAGAGTATAAGCTTTCTAACGATGTATAATATGTCTGATTTTGCTTTTGGAATAGCGTTTTATAGGTCAGCGTAACCGCAAATGTTCTCATCTGCCAATGTCTAAATAAACGAAATGGTAGGCTGCTCTGTGCGTAAGTCGCGACTTGATATCTCGTCTTTTGTTTCGTTTTTTCTCAATGTCATATTTATTATTTGAAATGTGTATTTATGTGTTATTATTATTATATATTTGTCTCTGTGGCGCTCTGAAATGTGCATTCTCTGCTAAGCTGAGCAATGGATTGGAATATGTGTCTGACGTAGTGTTGCACGGTATACCGAAACTTAAGCACTTTTTCCATACTTAAAAAAAATAAGAAACGGTTCGGTATTAGAATTTTCCGACGTTCGGTAATTTTGTGTCAAATATAAAAGCCAGGGATATGTGTCTCCCGCATTACCGATTGAGAGGATGACAAGTGTAATTTGTCAGAATCGTCGCTAGATGGCAGTAGCAACTAAGGTTGGCAAGTGAGGTGTCGTGCACTTGTGCATTCCTCGTAGTTGATACAGTGCAAGCTTAGACTCAGTTCACTTCAGTAGCAATAGCTGTTCTAATTTGTAAATATTTTATTAGGAAGATGCTGTTTTGTTATTGAAATATGCTGTTCTTAGATTAAAGTGAAAGATCTGTTTAAAGATAATTTACTTTACAATTGTTACACTTTACACTATAGGCCTATACATATTAATATGTTGAAGAGGCTTCAACTTAAAGGTTGTTAATGAACCAGGTTGTTAATAAACCATGAATTCGAAAATGAGGTCAACCCTTGTGGACATTACGTTTCTGATCTATTAAGGTAATTTCAGTATCGATAGGTACCGAGTATCGAATTAGCATCGTTTAAGTTTCAAGTATCATTTCAGTATTGAGTTTCGTGATACTAAACCTGGTATCTGTACCAAAGTCAAAATTTTGGTATCGTGACAACACTAGTGTGACGCCTTTTTTAGTTGCGGCGCAGAAACACTACAGCTGTGCATACACACCGGGCCATCTAAGTGTTACGACATAGTAAAGGCCTTTACGGGAAGCGGCCAGGACACATCCATGGCAACGGAACTAAGTCATCCGACAGCGTCTCTTAGCACAAAATTGGCCATAAGTCATCAATATTTTATACAATCATCATGATATTCAGTAGATATGTTGGGTGAAGGCATATGATCATGAGGACAAAGCCATTTTAAAATCGCTCCATAGGGGGCGCGATGGTGCCAATGCTTGGACCCCTCCCAACGCCACTTGTGGCTTTAATTTGTAATATTTCTGTTATTATTTTCTCCTTTCTCGTTTAGACCACACATGTATGCAACTATTAAATGTGCACGCCTTAATACCAAGATTCATATGAGTAATTCCTATGGACAATAAAACAAAGGCCAGGTGTGCACTGTTAACTAAATAAATATTGCAAAGAAGATTCAGCTGTCCATTTCCTTCCTTGTGTCCTGACCGGCACCCCTCTGTGACATTACTACACCTAACCAGCAATAGTCATACAGTCCTTCAACTGCATTTCACTTGGTTACAGACAGAACTGACTTCCAGTTGGACGTCACGGACTGGCAAGTCATTTGAATAGCGTACTGGTGTCTGGGAAAGGAGGGAAAAAGAAGGAGGCTCAAGGCGGACCGGCAGTGTGGACTAGGGAAATCCACCCATATTGTTTCAGGAACACCACCACCAAACAAAAAATTCTGAAAAAAAAGACAAACGAAACGCAAGGGCTGTTCCTACGAAACACCATCCGGGCTAAGGGAGAAAAACCATTACCAACAGTACGTGACCTCTCTGTGGCGTCCTCCCCAAGCTAATTGCACTACACATTGTTAGGACTAACGATCACACTAATGCATTCACATAGAACAGCATTTGTGTGTTTTTATTTATGTTGCAGATAGGTGGCCAAGTGGTAGCCTAGGTTTCCCAAGACAGGGCGTAACCTTATGACTCAGCTGGTCTGTAGCATTACCTTGATAGCATGAGAACTGGAATGGAACCAGTAGAACAGAACAAACTACAGATAGCATGGTAAACAGATTAATTGATAGAACTGATGTTAACAGATTTAGTTAACACCACAAAGGCTGCATGTTTTACTACCTTAAACCACCAGCATTACAGCATCGATTTCAGCACCCACAGCAACCTAATTTCATGAAGATTATGAAATATTATGTAGCAAAACTATTTTATTGAAATCAAGGGTGCAGCTGCATCAATTTCAACATCTTTATTTCTAAATAATATCGGTTTTGTTATATAGAGGTAAGGGAAAATCCACTCAGACATATTACAGGCACATTTAGGAAAGCGCTAAAATGTGCAAAACAAGTAAAACACAAAATGGAGAAAGTAGTTAAAGACAACGTGCAATATTTTTAAAAAGTCATTTCCTTAACAAATTCCGCTCTCCCTCTTCCCTTTGTCATGACCCGGCTCAGAGGGGGGACAAAAGTGAGGGATACACAAGGATAACATTAAACAAAACATAATTTATTGTAAATAAGGACAAATGAACAGGATTAATTTAAAAAAAAAAGTTACAATGGTGTGTGTCTGTAAAGATCAGTTGTGTAGGTGAGTGGATGTGTGTAAGGTGTAGTGCGGAGGTGTTGGATGGAAAAACCAAAGACAAACGCCAAACAAATGTGCATGGGGAGAGTGTGAGCTCGATCTGTTTGGAGTAGGAGTGTTCTTAAGCCCTGAGAGCACCATGCCCAGGTGCTCCAGGTTAACAGTGATGGCCCTCCCAACTCCGCCCACCAGGCACCTACAAGAGAAAACCAGAACAGGGAGCAAGCACTGGCAGACAGAGAGCGAGGGACATCACACCTTCCTTCCCTATTTGGATTAAAGGGGAATTGCACTTTATAACACTTCTGGGCTCATTTTCACACCTACCCGGAGTTTTGTGTGCATCCCAGACGGTTTTTAGGTTGCTTGCTTCAATATTTAGATATTTGTAGAGATTTTGTTTTTGATCATGGGATTGTTGTTCCCTATCGATTCGAGCCGGAATACACAGAAGAAGAGCTGGCTAATTTGCAGGCTGATTTGGGGTGCAAAATTTTTTTTCACCAGGTGCAAACTTGCAGACATCGTGAAAATATAAAAAACAGCGAGGCACTTCACTTCCCGATAGGGTGACCAGACCACCCCCCTTTTACAGGGACAGCCCCCATTTTTGGTGGCTTGTCCCCGGCTGGAGCTGTCCCCGTTTTTAACTGTGCATTAAAAACAGACCGCAAAGTGAAATAATATTTTACGTGGCAAGAAAGACTGGGCAGCAGACCTTACCGGTTGACGTCTCAATCGCGTTGTGCTTGTTTTGGCTAACAGAGGGAGCTGCTTGCTATAGCAGCATATCACTCTTCTTCTACTAACTACTTGCTCACGCTAGTTTTAGAGAAAACTGCTGTGGGAAAACTCAGCCAGAAGCTAGCATGACTGTTAAGTGAATCCACATCACCACAAACGTCTTTCCAGTACCATAGTTTATTACAGTATAACAGTTACCATGGTCAAAATACATGAAACCGGAATCGTCCCCCTTTTTTATTTCATAAATAATAACATTGGATATTTTAATATATTGACCGCCGAACTGGAAATGTCCCTGGTTTTCATTTCAGAAATCTGGTCAGCTTACAAGCAATCAGTGTGGCAGCGATGATGACACTGACGTAATGTGCACTTTCACGCAGCAGCGCGCAGAGTAAAATTACACTTCTCAACTCTGCTTGTAAAACTGGTTTGAATGTTATTCTCAGCACGTTGAAGACCTAGTGTTATATATGAAAGGACATGCACGAAAATACGGGACAAACTGCGTCCCGTATTGAGTCAATACGGGACGATCCTGTATTATACGGGACGGGTGGCAACCCTAGCGACAGGGCTCTCTGATTTCTCGGCTGTCACCAACCCCGGAGTCTTGGAGACTTTGTTCTGAATGCCAAGGATCAATTGGAAACGACATTCCACACCGGATGGTCCAAATGGGACTCTCTCGGAAATGTAAGTGTGTTGGCTATATACCGTAATAATGTCAGTTATCGTTAGCTAATGGAAATCCTAGTTTTGACGACTGGTGTTCATGTGTGATAGTCTATGCATGTGTCTCGCTGAGAGTAACGTTACCGTAAAATCCTGTTTTGAACACAGAGGTATAGGGCTTGGCGCATCAGTTAAACTACAAGACTGTAACGTTACATCTCTGACACATGAATGAAGTTAGCAAGAGTGACAATAGAAATGATGCCTAGAACTTGTATGACATAGTCTGCCAATATCTGCATGAGCCTTAACAGAATGTTTTGCTTTGCTTCTTCTCGATTTTGGTGCGAAACAAAATCAAAGAAGAAGAAAAAACCGGAAACCGTACTGCTATGTGGACTTCCGCTAAAAAAACAGGTATTTGTTTCTGCTATTAGAAATTTAAAATGAAGTAACTAATCGAAAAATGAAGGGCGACGAATTAATTAGAAGGACAATATCAGTCATGAGAAGCAGGGACGTGTGTTTACAATGAGGCTAACGTGGAGTTTGATGTTGAATGGGCTTCTATTGGTTGGGGGGGGGGAGTGGGGTGGGGGGGGGACACACGGGAATCAAAAATCTACAAATAAAATAATTAAATATTGAAGCAAGCGCAAGCAACCTAAAAACCGTCTGGGATGCACACAAAACTCCAGGTAGGTGTGAAAATGAGCCCCTAAGCGTTTAAAGTGCAATTCCCCTTTAAGCTTTTACATATGTACTGTCTTTCTCCTCTTACTCATCAATTCAACAGAGAACAACACACATCTTTGGTTGACTTTGAGAGCACGGGTTGCACACAAATTGATTGCTTTTCACGCAGTTGTCTTTAGCCTTATTCCAACTGCATTTGCTTACTTGGCACTGTGTTTTCTTCCCAGGAGTGGTGGGTGTGCGAGATAATGCTGCTAGCGTGGCTGTTTTGGCAGCTGCTGCTTCTCTTTGACTTCTTGTAATTTTCACGCAGCTCACATGCCAGGTACAAGATTAAATCATTTATTAGTAATTCCAGAGCTTCCTCTGGTCCCTTTCGCTTGAGTAATGTTGCATCCTGTAGTCTATCCAGAGTTTATAAACCCATCATTTCTGTGACTACAATGCCCACAATTGATCCCCATGCTGAAGTCAATAATAAAAATAAATCAACTTCATCAAACGATTGCAGTGAATTTATTATGTTTGATTATATGTATATGAAATTACTTCCAAAAGCGCTTGACCCAGCAATTTGTATCAATGTGTCGGTCATTCAGTTACTGAGAGCGTGCCAGAGGAGGCAGCAACCCATTTACACCTTGGTATAAGCACCGGTTACCTATTACCTGGCAGGGAGGTTTTGTGGAGAAAATGGTACAAAATGCCTGTATTTCTTTAATGAGTTGTTTTTTATTCTAACAACACAGTTATTTTAAGTCCAGATATTTAGGAAAAGTCTTGGAAGGAGGGTATTTCATTTGCGGTGTTGGAATAATTTGCATTTTAAAGTCAAAACCCTCAATGGTGTCAGCTCTGACCTTTCTAGTATTAATGAAGAAAGAGAATGACATAGTCCACCTCTTTATTCAATAATACCACATACATGCACACACATTTGCTCATACAGACACAGCCACACGTTCACACACACTTACACACATGCATACATGCACACCTCTGCTTTCTCATGTGCACGCATGACACGGACAAGCACTCAAAGAGAGTGAAAGATTGAGATATGAAGCAGTTTATTTACACTTTCTTGGTCACCAAGGCACATTAACATGCCCTGGGTTCAAAGCACAAATTTCATATGACCATCTCACTCAGTGCCATTACATGTTATCATCTGCACAGTATTGACAGCCAAATTCAAAGTGTGAGGAAAAAAACAAAATAAAATATGTACACAGATGTAGAGAGGGGGGAGAAATGTGTGTCTCATTCAGAAGTGTTTCTGTGTGCAACAGCCAACAGGGTGGCACTTACAGATACACATAGAAGTTACAGATCATAAAATAAATACAATCATAAGATGAAAGTAAAACCAAGTGAAAGGCAGGTTTCGAATAGCATTTTTTGATGACGGGTCAGAGATTGAGAGTTTAGTCTGTTGATTATCTGTAAACGCAGGCATGGCCATGCAAAAGAGTGCAATCGTAGGAACTTATGGGATTGGATACACCCAACCCTGTTCCGCAGCTCTGACTTTTCCCATTGGCTGGGAGCTACTGTCTATCAGCCATGCTGTCCAATGGAGTAAGCCCCGGAGTCCTCAGAGTGTTTCCCTAACTGCTGGACTGACAGCTGGGTGGAACTTCCCTGATAGAGCTCGTTGCTGTTGGAGAGAGAGTCTGTAACCTCTGAGACCTGGATGGAGAGGGGAAGAGGGATAAGAAACAGAAAATTCAGAGATACAGCAAAGAGGAAGGCACATGCCATACTTGCCAAGTCTGCTTAAAAAATGTGACTTTGGGCTTCTTCTGGCTGCTTATTTTAAAGTGTAACAAGGGACCCCTTTTTTCATATTCATAGTGCAAATGAATTTGCTGCCAAACTGGGTGTTCATCCATCCATTATCTATAACCACTTATTGCTGGTCAGGGTCACAAGTAGGTGCTGGAGCCTATCCCAGCATGCATTGGGCGAGAAGCAGGAACACACCCTGGACATCCCGGCTGGGATTCGAACCATGGACCTTTCTGTGCGGCAATAGTGCTACCGACCACTGTGCCACTCACCAAGCTAGGTGTTGCATATTATATATGAACCAAGATTCAGCAATTACATGGCCTTCTACTTGCCTCAAATGTTTTCAGAAATATATTTTAGTGGACTGTTTAAATGGAATATGAGAAAGTTTATGAATAGACAGCCAGGTTTCTCTGGTTTGAAAAATGTTGGGCCAAAATCAGTACCTCTGCTCGGCAATATTCCATTGTATTAAAAAGTAAACAGACGAATTTGTGGGTGGCAGCAATTTTCCGGCTGGATATTTTGATTGACATCTACATGACGTGCTAGTACCTCCAAAGGGATACTCTAGTATCATGACTGGGGCGGGGCCACCAGTGCAGAATGCAAAAAGCATTTTTCAAACATTAGAAGGCAGCACCAAAATGTTTTCTACCATTTATTTTTCTGCCAAATGATATTATTTCAGAAATAACAGCATGGATTAAAATGTTTAATTATAAAGTAGACATACAAATGTTTACAGCTAAAAAAAAGTGATCTAGGGTTTAATTACCCTTTAAATGTAACTTGCAAGTGTAGATATCGTTTGAGCCCCCGGTTCACAATCGCTCTCCCCAACCCCCTCTACCCCTGCTTCCCCAACTGCTGTTCCGCTTCTTTTGGTCTTTTTCTGACGACAAAGCCAAAATGAAATGTGGCAACACTGGCACATGCACACACAAACACACACAAATGTGCACACACTCACATACACACACAAGTCAGAGAATTCACATTCAAGCAATGCAAAAAAACACCAACGAAAGGGAATTTTTCATTGGCAGAATCTAAAATGTGAAAAAAGACTATTAGGCCAGCCTGGCTTGGCATGCACCTCTTCGAATTTAATAGCCTTGTATTTGTCACCGCCCTTCAGGAAGTTGAGAAGGATGATGTCACAAAGCACCGTACCCTGAAAGAGAGATAAAAAGCATGAAAGTGAGAACCCCTGTACAGCGGTCTCCCTCAGACTAAAGCTCCTGACCTACACATTTCCTTATTTCCTTTTGTAAAATGTGTTGAGTTCAAATAGATTTTTTCTCTATTTTGTCAGCTGTCTTGGGTGTCTTTCCCCTCTGTTACCAGACCAACCATTTTACACATAATTTAAAAAGGAAAATAAGAGAGAGGGGCTGCTGAGTGGCTCATCCTGTTCAGACACTGTTCTTGTTTTGGGTATGGATGGGTCCAACATTCTGGGATAAAATCCTGAGTGCAGACTGTGGCTAGTAGCCTGTCTATCTTTTTATGAATTTAAACTAAAGTTTGTAGGAAAAAGGAATAATCACACTGACATGACATGATCTCAGAACAAATATAATGGTGCCAACAATGTTTTTACCTACAACCTACAGTATATACAATGAAGTCTGTCAGTCTTCATACCTCCACCTGTTATCTTGGTCAGATTTGCGTGCATTTCCTCTTTTTTAAAAAATAATGTCACTGTAAAAATGTCAAGTAATGATCTCAATCACTTAAAGGCTTCAGATTCTTAAAATATGCATTTCAACATAACCTTTTAAGCTAGGACCATTTCAGTTCTGAATGAAATGGTATGAACCCTTACCACTCCAATGGTGGTGAAGGCAGCCACAACATTGATGAGAGTTGGTATCACACTGAACTTCCGTGCCTGTTAACACACACACACACACACACACACACAATCTGATGCCATCATTTATGGAATGTGCGTAAAATATAGTCTAATATCACAGATATTACTTCAGACATTACTATAGACAAACCAGAAGGTTGACTCTGGGCTCTTAACCCTTCCCCTGAAAGCTGGAACATTCCAGATTCCAAGCTTTTCCAAAAGCAAATGCAGCACTGGCTTAGGTATGGGGGGCCAGGGTGGGCCACACCCACCTAATATCCTGGCCGACTAGCAATTGTGCAATCACAATTCCCCATTCCCCCCCCCCCCCCCCCCCAATATCTAATCTACAAAGCATGGTAGAAATGTTCCAGCCCCACCTAGTTCTATACAGGTATAGCTGGCTAAGCTGCCGCTTGAAACCTTCCATTATTAACCAAGAGCTCCTGTAGTACAGGAACTCTGAACATGGAATGAGCATGAGGGTCAACATCTGGCTGTTCTATCATACTACCCGGAAAAATGTCACATTTCTTACATTTAAAATGGAAAAATTTGACATTTCTGGTATGCTGAAGACCAAGTATAGCATATAATCACAGAGTATAGCACATGCACAATTATGCTCTTTAAAGGTCCACATAACAGAAACCAGGCACTCACTTTCATGCTAAACAGTAAAAGAATGAGAAGCAAAAGCAGTGGAGACTCACTGTGCCAGAGACTATTATATCAAATCTGATGCCGAATGCCTTGATCAGTGTGCGGTATTCTGTCCCGTTCTGTGATTTATAGTACTTGGCAAACCTGTGTGTGACGGAAAGGTGGAAGACGGAGACAGGGAGATCACATATGCAATTGGTGATAAAAAAAAGCAAAACATAATCAGAGAGAAAGAATTTAAAATCACCTTTATTGTCACAGTTCCGCAACACAAAGTGTCAATCAAAACATAATTGCAGAGAGAGGGGGGAGAGGGGGAATAAGTTACTTGCATAGAGATTTTCTGCTTTTCTGCTTGGAGTCAGAAACACTTATCTACAGGAACCATGGTGAGTTTGGTTTTTGTGGACAGATGGATGAGTGAGGACAGGGAGAGAGAGTCCAGGTGTGTTTTACATTGTATTTTCTCTATTTTTCCTTTTCCACGAATAAAGCACATCAGCAGTCAAACTTGAGAGAAATGATGGATTGTCATTCTTGGCTGAATGGAGTATTGAGTCACTGGTAAGGTGTTCTACAGGTTGAGCAAGTGATCAGGTGTTTGGCTGTGCTAAGTACCTGAAGTTGTACCCTTTTGACACTGTGTTGCTCTGGGAGACAGCATCCAGGCGGGTGAAGGAAAAAGCAGGCTTGCATTCCTCTGCTGATCTGTCCAAATCACAGACCCAGTTAATCTTTACACCGATCACACCCCCCTAAGAGAGAGACAAAGCGACAGTGAGAGAGTTCAGTTACTTTTATATATAATAATCAAATAATTGAATAGTTATACCTGTACAATTAGTAAGAAATATCTTTCTCTGATGCCATTATGTCTGCTGGCCACACATTCTCTTAATATTATCACGATTACAATACAGTTATACACATTGATTAACAGTCGTACAGCGGGTGGGAGTGAGAGAATAGGAGATACTCAAGTCAACAGACATGCAAATTCAATCACCGCAGGACAGCAAGTACACTACAGCCTAAATGATAGGTATCACAGATTCACTACACCCTTTCTATGTTTGTGTAATGTATTTCTGATCAAAGCTTGAAAATGTATGAAAAACAGACACTTAGAAGGTTTTGGGTTCAGAACTGGGCTGAATCCACAGTACATTTCCCATATTTCTGACAACAGCAAAGCTGCTGGAACCCTATTGTTTTTGTTCTGATTTAAATTTTTATTAGGGGTCCGAGCAGCAAATCTGCAGGTCCCTATTGTTTTTGTTCTGATTATTATGGGTTGAAGCCGTGAAGCTGCTGGAACCCTATTGTCTTTAGTGTTCTGATTATTATTATTATTATTATTATAGGAAACCAGAGTACCCAGAGGAAACCCACGCAGAGACATAAGGAGAACATGCACACAGAAAGGCCCAGACCGGATTCAAACCCTTCTTGCTGTGAGGCAACAGTGCTACCCACTGCACCACCTTGTCGGCCTTATAATAATAATAATAATAATAATAATAATAATAATAACTAGACAATTCCTACCGAAATTGTGAAGTGTGGTTGCCACCAATGCAAAGTCGACTTTCTGCTGAACAGACTGAACAGTGGTAGGTAGTTGCTATGATGTTCTGGTGGTGACTCTGGTGTTTTAGGTGGTGTCTAGGGTGTTGCTAGGTGGTTGCTATGGAGTTTGAGGTGGTTGCTAGAATGTTGCTAGGTGGTTGATATGGTGTTCCAGGTGGTTGCTAGGGTGGTGCTAGGTGGTTGCTATGGAGTTTCAGGTGGTTGCTATGGAGCTCCAGGTGGTTGCTAGGGCATTGCTAGGTGGTTGCTAGGGTAATCTAAGTGGTTGCTAGGATGTTGCTAGGTGGTTGCTATGGAGTTATAGGCGGTTGCTAGGCAGTTTTTATGGTGTTCCAGGTGGTTGCTAGGGTGTTGCTAGGAGGTTGCTATGGAGTTATAGGCAGTTGCTAGGTGGTTGCTAGGAGGTTGCTATAGAGTTATAGGCGGTTGTTAGGGTGTTGCTAGGCAGTTGTTATGGTCTTCCAGGTGGTTGCCTGGGTGTTGCTAGGTGGTTGCTAGGGTATTCTAGGTGGTTGCTATGGAGTTTTAGGTGGTTACTATGGTGTTGCTAGGTGGTTGCTATGAAGTTATAGCCGGTTGCTAGGGTGTTGCTAGGGTATTCTAGGTGGTTGCTAGGATGTTGCTAGGGTGTTGCTAGGAATTTGCTATGGAGTTATAGGCAGTTGCTATGGTGTTGCTAGGGTATTCTAGGTGGTTGCTAGGATGTTGCTAGGTGGTTGCTATGGAGTTATAGGCGGTTGCTAGGGTGTTGCTACGCAGTTGCTATGGTGTTCGAGGTGGTTGCTAGGAGGTTGCTATGGAGTTATAGGTGGTTGCTAGGGTGTTGCTAGGCAGTTGTTATGGTGTTCCAGGTGGTTGCTAGGGTGTTGCTGAGTGGTTGCTAGGGTATTCTAGGTGGTTGCTAGGGTGTTGCTATGCATTTCCTATGGTGTTCCAGGTGGTTGCTAGGATGTTGCTTGGTGGTTGCTATGGAGTTATAGGCGGTTGATAGGGTGTTGCTAGGTGGTTGCTAGGGTTTTCCAGGTGGTTGCTATGGGGTTCTAGGCAGTTGCTATGGTGTTCCAGGTGGTTGCTAGGCAGTTGCTATGGTGTTGCTAGGGTATTCTAGGTGGTTGCTAGGATGTTGCTAGGTGGTTGCTATGGAGTTATAGGCGGTTGCTAGGGTGTTGCTACGCAGTTGCTATGGTGTTCGAGGTGGTTGCTAGGAGGTTGCTATGGAGTTATAGGTGGTTGCTAGGGTGTTGCTAGGCAGTTGTTATGGTGTTCCAGGTGGTTGCTAGGGTGTTGCTGAGTGGTTGCTAGGGTATTCTAGGTGGTTGCTAGGGTGTTGCTATGCATTTCCTATGGTGTTCCAGGTGGTTGCTAGGATGTTGCTTGGTGGTTGCTATGGAGTTATAGGCGGTTGATAGGGTGTTGCTAGGTGGTTGCTAGGGTTTTCCAGGTGGTTGCTATGGGGTTCTAGGCAGTTGCTATGGTGTTCCAGGTGGTTGCTAGGGTGTTGCTAGGTGGTTGCTATGGAGTTCTAGGTAGTTGCTAGGGTGTTGCTAGGTGGTTGGTATGCAGTTCTATGTAGTTGCTAGGGTGTTGCTAGGAGGTTGCTATGGAGTTATAGGTGGTTCGTAGGATGTTGCTAGGCAGTTGTTATGCTGTTCCAGGTGGTTGCTAGGGTGTTGCTAGGTGGTGGCAAGGGTATTCTAGGTGGTTGCTAGGGTGTTGCTAGTGGATGCTATGGAGTTCTAGGTGGTTACTATGGTGTTGCTAGGTGGTTGCTATGGAGTTATAGCCGATTGCTAGGGTGTTGCTAGGCATTTGCTATGGAGTTCTAGGTGGTTGCTAGGGTGTTGCTAGGTGGTTGCTATGGAGTTATAGCCGATTGGTAGGGTGTTGCTAGGCATTTGCTATGGAGTTCTAGGTGGTTGCTAGGTGGTTGCTATGGAGTTATAGCCGATTGCTAGGGTGTTGCTAGGCATTTGCTATGGAGTTCTAGGTGGTTGCTAGGGTGTTGCTAGGTGGTTGCTATGGAGTTATAGCTGGTTTCTAGGGTGTTGCTAGGCATTTGCTATGGTGTTCCAGGTGGTTGCTAGGGTGTTGCTATGTGGTTGGTATGGTGTTCCGGGTGGTTGCTAGGTTGTTGCGAGGTGGTTGCTATGGTGTTCCAGGTGGTTGCTAGTGTGTTGCTAGGTGGTTGCTATGGAGTTCTAGGTGGTTGCTATGGTGTTGCTAGGTGGTTGCTATGGAGTAATAGGTGGTTGCTAGGGTGTTGCTAGGCATTTGCTATGGTGTTCAAGGTGGTTGCTAGTGTGTTGCAAGGTGGTTGCTATGCAGTTCTACGTGGTTGCTAGGGTATTGCTAGGTGGTTGCTATGGAGTTCTAGGCATTTCCTATGGTGTTCCAGGTGGTTGCTAGGGTGTTGCAAGGTGGTTGCTGTGGAGTTATAGGCGGTTGCTAGGGTGTTGCTAGGTGGTTACTAAGGTTTTCTAGGTGGTTGCTAGGATGTTGCTAGGTGGTTGCTGTGGAGTTATAGGCGGTTGCTAGGGTGTTGCTAGGCAGTTGTTATGGTGTTCCAGGTGGTTGCTAGGTTGTAGCTTGGTGGTTGCTATGGTGTTCCAGGTGGTTGCTATGGTGTTGCAAGGTGGTTGCTGTGGAGTTATAGCCGGTTGCTAGGGTTTTGCTAGGCATTTGCTATGGTGTTCCATGTGGTTGCTAGGGTGTTGCAAGGTGGTTGCTATGCAGTTCTAGGTGGTTGCTAGGGTGTTCCTAGGTGGTTGCTATGGAGTTCTAGGCAGTTGCTATGGTGTTACAGGTGGTTGCTAGTGTGTTGTTAGGTGTGTGCTATGGAGTTCTAGGCGGTTGCTACGGTGTTCTAGGTGGTTGCTAGGGTGTTGCTAGGTTTTTGCTATGGAGTTATAAGCAGTTGCTAGGATGTTGCTAGGGGGTTGCTATGGAGTTCTAGGCGGTTGCTGGGTCTTTACTGAGTCCAATGACGCGGCACATAGTTCTCTATGACAAACGGTTCAAAAGTTATGAGATATCAAACATCCGGCCAATCAGGAAAGGGGGCAAGGCTGATCTCCACCAATGGACAAAGGACTCTCTACCATGTCCAATGAGGCATTGCACAATTTGTGGGCAATTTTTCCCCATAAAGATAAATGGCAGAATGTTCAAAACTAGAGAGAGACCAGAGTACCGCTGCTAGAAGACAAAGCATTGTGACATCACAGGGGTGAGAAGACAGAGCATTGTGACATCACAAGGCTGAACATTCCGCCATTCATTCTCTATGGGGAAAATTTGCCCACAAAAATTCAAATATTTCAAAAACCGTGCAACGATACTTTCCACAAAGTAATAGCACACCATTCCCGATGAAGCCGCTCGATTTGACATATTGCACGTGGAAGTGGTGCGAAAACTCTGGGAGGAGTAGCGGTCCAAAAAACTGGCGGAATAATAATAATAACTAGACAATTCCTGCAGAAATTGTGAAGTGTGGTTGCCGCCAACACAAAGTCGACTTTGTGCTGAACAGAGCGAACAGTTTCTGTAGTATAAGCAGAGACAGAGTATTGTGTACATGCTATGACATCACGGCAACGAGTTTATTTGCGACACATATATTCAGAGCTAAATTATCCTTTCATAAAAACTTGAGATCTCAGTGTTTTACTCGCGGTATGCGGTGACGAGTGACGGCGAATCATAAAGCTAGCTGGCATGTTCAGAGGCTCATGGAAAAACCCTACGTCTACACTGCGTGATCGCACCATTTAAAAAAAGCAAGACGGGGCTAGGGAGATTAATTTGATTGACGTATGATGTTGCGTGAATATCAGCTCATTTTAACCACACAACTAAAAACATTTCATTTGGCTGTAATTCAGAGTGTAATCTGTTATCTCTGAGACCAACTCATAGACAGAGTAGCCTATTACGTGTTAGCCGAGCCGAATTTCCAAGAACGAAAATGACGCGAGAAATATGTGTTAAAATAGTTGCATTTTAACTCATTTTAAATACAGCTTCTGTGAATAAGGTTCGCCTGGTAGCCAGTACTACTAGCTTCTGTTGCAGCAAGGGGTGCATCAACAACATGCAAGTGGAGTTGTGTACTTCAGCAAACGCGTTGCTTTCCCTGCTACAACAGAATAAATACGTAATGCAGCTCTAAAGAGACCAAAGTTTCCAATACGCTGGGATTTTAAACGGTGTTACAAAAGAGAAATTTGACATATTATACATAGTTAGAAAGCTTATTGTGTCACCTACTGAATAAATGAATTCTCAATCAAGCCAGTTTGTACTACAAAGTTCGACAACACCCAAAGCAACGTGTGGTATTACAAGATGACACCGTTTTCCGGAGTAAGACCGGACCAGAAGCTGCTGCACACATGTTGTTGACGGCGTTGTTGCCCTTTTTAGGTCCGTCTGGCTTGATTGAGAATTCGTTTATTCAGTAGGTGAGAGCATAAGCTTTCTAACCAGGTATAACACGTGTAGTTTTGGTTTTGGAATATCGTTTTTTAGGTCAACCGAAAGTTTTTTAATCGTCGCATTCAATGCATGCACTCTTTGTTAGCACTAGTAGCATTCAAAGACGCTGCATTTGACGAAACGTTGTCAACGATTTTGCGTAATATCTTGTGAAATACTATTATTTTTGAGGAAATCTGGGTATGCCTAAGTCATATGTTTGTTGATATACCTAGCTGACAGTGTTTTCATTTGTAATTTTGCATTTGGAATACCGTTTTTATCGCGTTCACTTCCGCATTCAGCTATATCCACTGTGGTGGCTAAGTCGCCAGGAAACCTCGTTTGAACAACACAATCCGTGCATGTACGTCTTCGTCAAGGTTTTATCTACATTGTGGTATGAATCATTTGAAGTTTACGAATGTGTGTTTTCTGTAATTACGACGAAAATGGAGATATGCACCGCATCTGGATTCTAAGATTCCTGTAGATGAAGCCGGTTAAAACCGCATCACATGTGCAAAGCCGACCAATGCTGTAACTTCATAATTCACATTTTTTATGACGTCACCGCCGCATTCATTTTCAATGGGAAAAATTGGCCATAAAAAGTCATATTTCTCAAAAACTGTGCAGCGAAAATTTCCACAAAGTAATAGCCATCGATTCCCAAAGAAGCCGGTCAATTTGACATATGGCACGTGGATGTGGTGCGAAAACTCTGGGAGGAGTAGCGGTCCAAAAAATGGGTGGAAAGAATAATAATAATATGTGGGATAATAATAGTGTGATTGCCTAAGGCAACCACACTAATAACTAGACAATTCCTGCAGAAATTGTGAAGTGTGGTTGCCGCCAACGCAAAGTCGACTTTCTGCTGAACAGAGTGAACAGTGTTAGGTAGTTGCTATGATTTTCTGGTGGTGACTATGGTCTTTTAGGTGGTGTCTAGGGTGTTGCTAGGAGGTTGCTATGGAGTTTGAGGCGGTTGCTAGGGTGTTGCTAGGTGGTTGCTATGGAGTTCAAGGCAGTTGCTAGGATGTTGCTAGGTCGTTGATATGGTGTTCCAGGTGGTTGCTAGGGTGGTGCTAGGTGGTTGCTATGGAGTTCCAGGTGGTTGCTATGGAGCTCTAGGTGGTTGCTAGGGCATTGCTAGGTCGTTGCTAGGGTATTCTAAGTGGTTTCTAGGATGTTGCTAGGTTGTTGCTATGGAGTTATAGGCAGTTGCTAGGGTGTTGCTAGACAGTTGTTATGGTGTTCCCAGTGGTTGCTAAGTGGTTGCTAGGATGTTGCTAGGTGGATGCTATGGAGATTTAGGTGGTTGCTAAGGTGTTGCTAGGTGGTTGCTATGGAGTTATAGCCGGTTGCTAGGGTGTTGCTAGGCATTTGCTATGGAGTTATAGGCAGTTGCTAGGGTGTTGCTAGGGTATTCTAGGTGGTTGCTAGGATGTTGCTAGGTGGTTGCTGTGGAGTTATAGGCGGTTGCTAGGGTGTTGCTAGGCAGTTGTTATGGTGTTCCAGGTGGTTGCTAGGGTGTTGCTAGGTGGTTGCTATGGTGTTCCAGGTGGTTGCTAGGGTGTTGCTAGGCAGTTGTTATGGTGTTCCAGGTGGTTGCTAGGGTGTTGCTAAGTGGTTGCTATGGAGATCTAGGCTGTTGCAAGACTGTTCTAAGTGGTTGCTAGGGTGTTGCTCGGTGGTTCCCATAGAGTTCTAAGCGGTTGCTAAGGTGTTGCTAGGTGGTTGCTATGGAGTTCTAAGCAGTTGCTAGGGTGTTCTAGGTGGTTGCTAGGGTGTTGCTAGATGGTTGTTATGGAGTTCCAGGTGGTTGCTAGGGTTTTCTAGGTATTTGCTATAGAGTTCTAGGCAGTTGCTATGCTGTTGCTAGGTGGTTGCTATGGAGTTCCAGGCTGTTGCTAGGCTGTTCTAGGTGGTTGCTAGGGTGTTGCTAGGTGGTTGCTCCGTCTTTACTGAGTCAAATGAGGCGATCCATAATTCTCTATGACAAATGGTTGAAAAGTTATTAAATATCAAATGTCGGCCAATCAGGAAAGGGGCGAGGTTAATTTACACCAATGGACAATCGACTCTCTAACACGTCCAATGAGGCATCCCACAATTTGAGGGCAATTTTGCCCCATAAAGATGAATGCTGAATGTCCAAAGCCAGAGAGAGACCAGAGCACTGCTGCTAGAAGACAGACCATTGTGACATCACAAGGCTGAGAAGACAGCATTGTGACATCACAAGGGTGAACATTCCACCATTCATTCTCTATGGGAAAAATTCCCCCAAAAAAGTCAAATTTCTCAAAAACCGTCCACCCAAACTTTCCACAAAGTAATAGCACACCATTCCCGATGAAGCCGCTCGATTTGACATATTGCACGTGGAAGTGGTGCGAAAACTCTGGGAGGAGTAGCGGTCCAAAAAACTGGCGGAATAATAATAATAACTAGACAATTCCTGCAGAAATTGTGAAGTGTGGTTGCCGCCAATGCAAAGTCAACTTTGCGCTGAACGGAGTGAACAGTTTCTGTAGTATAAGCAGAGACAGGGCATTGTGTACCTGCTATAACATCACTACAACGAGTTGATTTGCGACACATATATTCAGAGCTAAATTATCCTTTCATCAAAATTTGAGATCTCAGTGTTTTACTTGCGGTATGCGGTGACGAGTGACGGCGAATCACAAAGCTAGCTGGCATGTTCAGAGGGTCTTGGAAAAACCCTAAGTCTGACGTGTAATGCAGACTGATGTGTAATGCAGTTATAATGAGACCAAAGTTTCCAACTCGCTGGAATATAAAACGGTATTACAAAAGTAAAATTTGACATATTATACATTGTTAGAAAGCTTATTCTGTCACCTATTAGATCGATGATGTGTAGATGAAGGCAGATTGTACTACAAAGTTCGACAACACCCAAAGCAACATGTGTGGTATTACAAGCCCACTGAAGACCGGATCAGAAGCTGCTGCACACGTGTTGTTGACGGCGTTGTTGCACTCTTTAGTACAGTCTGGCTTGTTTGAGAATTCGTTTATTCAGTAGGTGAGAGCATAAGCTTTCTAACCAGGTATAACAGCACGTCTAATTTTGGTTTTGGAATATCGTTTTTTTAGGTCAACCGAAAGTTTTTTAATCGTCGCATACAATGCATGTAGTCTGTTAGCATTAGCATTCAAAGACGCTGGACCTGACGAAACGTCGTCAAAGAATTTGCGTAATATCTTGTGAAATACTGTTATTATTGAGGACTTCTGGGTATGCCTAAGCCATATGTTTTGTTGATATACCTAGCTGACAGCGTTTTCATTTGAAATTTTGCATTTGGAATACTGTTTTATCCGTTCACTTCCGCGTTCAGCTATATCCTTTCTGGTGGCGGGTGAGGATGAACAGCCAACCGCATCACGTGTGCAAAGCCGACCAATGCTGTAACTTCATAATTCACATTTTTATGATGTCACCGCCCCATTCATTTTCAATGGGAAAAATTGGCCATAAAAAGTCATATTTCTCAAAAACCATGCAGCGAAAATTTCCACAAAGTAAAAGCCATCGATTCCCAAAGAAGCCGGTCAATTTGACATATGGCATGTGTATGTGGTGCAAAAACTCTGGGAGGAGTAGCGGTCCAAAAAATGGGTGGAATAATAATAATAATAATAAATAATATGTGCGATAATAATAGTGTGATTGCCTAAGGCAACCACACTAATAATATGTGCGATAATAATAGTGTGATTGCCTAAGGCAACCACACTAATAATAATAATAATAATAAATAAATATGTGCAATAATAATAGTGTGTTTGCCTAAGGCAACCACACTAACTAGACAATTCCTGCAGAAATTGTGAAGTGTGGTTGCCGCCAACGCAAAGTCGACTTTGTGCTGAACGGAGTGAACAGTTTCTGTAGTATAAGCAGAGACAGGGCATTGTGTACCTGCTATAACATCACTACAACGAGTTGATTTGCGACACATATATTCAGAGCTAAATTATCCTTTCATCAAAATTTGAGATCTCAGTGTTTTACTTGCGGTATGCGGTGACGAGTGACGGCGAATCACAAAGCTAGCTGGCATGTTCAGAGGGTCTTGGAAAAACCCTAAGTCTGACGTGTAATGCAGACTGATGTGTAATGCAGTTATAACGAGACCAAAGTTTCCAACTCGCTGGAATATAAAACGGTATTACAAAAGTAAAATTTGACATATTATACATTGTTAGAAAGCTTATTCTGTCACCTATTAGATCGATGATGTGTAGATCAAGCCAGATTGTACTACAAAGTTCGACAACACCCAAAGCAACATGTGTGGTATTACAAGCCCACTGAAGACCGGATCAGAAGCTGCTGCACACGTGTTGTTGACGGCGTTGTTGCACTCTTTAGTACAGTCTGGCTTGTTTGAGAATTCGTTTATTCAGTAGGTGAGAGCATAAGCTTTCTAACCAAGTATAACAGCACGTCAAATTTTGGTTTTGGAATATCGTTTTTTTAGGTCAACCGAAAGTTTTTTAATCGTCGCATACAATGCATGTAGTCTGTTAGCATTAGCATTCAAAGACGCTGGACCTGACGAAACGTTGTCAACGATTTTGCGTAATATCTTGTGAAATACTGTTATTATTGAGGAAATCTGGGTATGCCTAAGTCATATGTTTGTTGATATACCTAGCTGACAGCGTTTTCATTTGTAATTTTGCATTTGGAATACCGTTTTTATCGCGTGCACTTCCGCATTAAGCTATATCCACTGTGGTGGCTAAGTCGCCAGGAAACCTCGTTTGAACAACACAATCCGTGCATGTACGTGTTCGTCAAGGTTTTATCTACATTGTGGTATGAATCATTTGAAGTTTACGAATGTGTGTTTTCTGTAATTACGACGAAAACGGAGATATGCACCGCATCTGGATTCTAAATTTCCTGTAGATGAAGCAGGTTAAAAGTGCATCACGTGTGCTAAGCCGACCAATGCTGTGACTTCACCGCTCACATATGTATGACGTCACGATTTACATTCATCCCTATGGGGAAAAATTGGCCATAAAAAGTCATATTTCTCAAAAACCGTGCAGCGAAACTTTCCACAAAGTAATAGCACACGATTCCCAAAGAAGCCGGTCAATTTGACATATGGCACGTGTATGTGGTGCGAAAACTCTGGGAGGAGTAGCGGTCCAAAAAATGGGTGGAATAATAATAATAATAATATGTGCGATAATAATAGTGTGATTGCCTAAGGCAACCACACTAACTAGACAATTCCTGCAGAAATTGTGAAGTGTGGTTGCCGCCAATGCAAAGTCGACTTTGTGCTGAACGGAGTGAACAGTTTCTGTAGTATAAGCAGAGACAGGGCATTGTGTACCTGCTATAACATCACTACAACGAGTTGATTTGCGACACATATATTCAGAGCTAAATTATCCTTTCATCAAAATTTGAGATCTCAGTGTTTTACTTGCGGTATGCGGTGACGAGTGACGGCGAATCACAAAGCTAGCTGGCATGTTCAGAGGGTCTTGGAAAAACCCTAAGTCTGACGTGTAATGCAGACTGATGTGTAATGCAGTTATAACGAGACCAAAGTTTCCAACTCGCTGGAATATAAAACGGTATTACAAAAGTAAAATTTGACATATTATACATTGTTAGAAAGCTTATTCTGTCACCTATTGGATCGATGATGTGTAGATGAAGGCAGATTGTACTACAAAGTTCGACAACACCCAAAGCAACATGTGTGGTATTACAAGCCCACTGAAGACCGGATCAGAAGCTGCTGCACACGTGTTGTTGACGGCGTTGTTGCACTCTTTAGTACAGTCTGGCTTGTTTGAGAATTTGTTTATTCAGTAGGTGAGAGCATAAGCTTTCTAACCAGGTATAACAGCACGTCTAATTTTGGTTTTGGAATATCGTTTTTTTAGGTCAACCGAAAGTTTTTTAATCGTCGCATACAATGCATGTAGTCTGTTAGCATTAGCATTCAAAGACGCTGGACCTGACGAAACGTCGTCAAAGAATTTGCGTAATATCTTGTGAAATACTGTTATTATTGAGGACTTCTGGGTATGCCTAAGCCATATGTTTTGTTGATATACCTAGCTGACAGCGTTTTCATTTGTAATTTTGCATTCGGAATACTGTTTTATCCGTTCACTTCCGCGTTCAGCTATATCCTTTCTGGTGGCTGGTGAGGACACGTACAGCGGACCGCATCACGTGTGCAAAGCCGACCAATGCTGTAACTTCATAATTCACATTATTATGACGTCACCGCCTCCATTCATTTTCAATGGGAAAAATTGGCCATAAAAAGTCATATTTCTCAAAAACCGTGCAGCGAAGATTTCCACAAAGTAATAGCCATCGATTCCCAAAGTAGCCGATCAATTTGACATATGGCATGTGTATGTGGTGCAAAAACTCTGGGAGGAGTCGCGGTCCAAAAAACTGGCGGAATAATAATAATGAATAAATATGTGCAATAATAATAGTGTGTTTGCCTAAGGCAACCACACTAACTAGACAATTCCTGCAGAAATTGTGAAGTGTGGTTGCCGCCAAAGCAAAGTCAACTTTCTGCTGAACAGAGTGAACAGTGGTAGGTAGTTGCTATGTTGTTTGAGGCGTTTGCTAGGGTGTTGCTAGGTTTCTATAGAGTTTTAGGCAGTTGCTAGGATGTTGCTAGGTGGTTGATATGGTGTTCCAGGTGGTTGCTAGGGTGGTGCTAGGTGGTTGCTATGGAGCTCCAGGTGGTTGCTAGGGCATTGCTAGGTGGTTGCTAGGGTAATCTAAGTGGTTACTAGGATGTTGCTAGGTGGTTGCTATGGAGTTATAGGTGGTTGCTAGGGTGTTGCTAGCAGTTGTTATAGTGTTCCAGGTGGTTGCTAGGTGGTTGCTAGGATGTTGCTAGGTGGTTGCTATGGAGTTATAGGCGGTTGCTAGGCTGTTGCTAGGTGGTTGCTATGAGGTTGCTATTGAGTTATAGGTGGTTGTTAGGGTGTTGCTAGGTAGTTGTTATGGTGTTCCAGGTGGTTGCTAGGGCATTGCTAGGTGTTTGCTAGGGTATTCTAGGTGGTTGCTAGGGTGTTGCTAGGTGGTTGCTATGGTGTTCCAGGTGGTTGCTATGGTGTTGCTAGGTGGTTGCTATGGAGTTCTTGGTGGTTGCTGTGGTGTTGCTATGTGGTTGCTATGGAGTTATAGCCGGTTGCTAGGGTGGTGCTAGGCATTTGCTATGGAGTTATAGGCGGTTGCTAGGTTGTTGCTAGGGTATTCTAGGTGATTGCTAGGATGTTGCTAGGTGGTTGCTAGGGCATTGCTAGGTGGTTGCTAGGGTGTTGCTAGGCAGTTGTTATGTTGTTCCAGGTGGTTGCTAGGGTGTTGCTAAGTGGTTGCTATGGTGTTCCAGGTGGATGCTAGGGTGTTGCTAGGTGGTTGCTATGGAGTTCTAGGTGGTTGCTATGGTGTTGCTAGGTGGTTGCTATGGAGTTATAGCCATTTGCTAGGGTGTTGCTAGGGAATTCTAGGTGGTTCCTAGGATGTTGCTAGGGTGTTGCTAGGT
Organism: Anguilla pacifica; assembly: GCA_039654925.1. NCBI lineage: Eukaryota > Metazoa > Chordata > Actinopteri > Anguilliformes > Anguillidae > Anguilla > Anguilla pacifica. The sequence goes on along the minus strand of CM077290.1, from coordinate 29,841,337 downwards.
ATTTGCTATGGAGTTATAGGCGGTTGCAAGGGTGTTGCTAGGCAGTTGTTATGGTGTTCCAGGTGGTTGCTCGGGTGTTGCTAGGTGGTTGCTATGGTGTTCCAGGTGGTTGCTATGGTGTTGCTAGGTGGTTGCTATGGAGTTCTTGGTGGTTGCTGAGGTGTTGCTAGGTGGTTGCTATGGAGTTATAGCCGGTTGCTAGGGTGGTGCTAGGCATTTGCTATGGTGTTCCAGGTGGTTGCTAGTGTGTTGTTAGGTGGTTGCTATGGAGTTCTAGATGGTTGCTAGGTTGTTCTAGGTGGTTGCTAGGGTGTTGCTAGGTCGTTGCTATGGAGTTATAGGTGGTTGCTAGGATGTTGTTAGGGGGTTGCTATGGAGTTATAGGCGGTTGCTATGGTGTTGCTAGGCAGTTTTTATGGTGTTCCAGGTGGTTGCTAGGGTGTTGCTAGGTGGTTGCTAGGATGTTGCTAGGTGGTTGCTATTGAGTTATAGGCAGTTGCTAGGTGGTTGCTAGGAGGTTGCTATGGAGTTATAGGCGGTTGTTAGGGTGATGCTAAGCAGTTGTTATGGTGTTCCAGGTGGTTGCTAGGGTGTTGCTAGGTGGTTGCTAGGGTATTCTAGGTGGTTGCTATGGAGTTCTAGGTGGTTACTATAGTGTTGCTAGGTGGTTGCTAGCGTATTCTAAGTGGTTGCTAGGATGTTGCTAGGTGGTTGTTATGGAGTTATAGGCCGTTGCTAGGGTGTTGCTAGACAGTTGCTATGGTGTTCCCAGTGGTTGCTAAGTGGTTGCTAGGATGTTGCTAGGTGTTGCTAGGTGGATGCTATGGAGATTTAGGTGGTTGCTAAGGTGCTGCTAGGTGGTTGCTATGGACTGATAGCCGGTTGCTAAGGTGTTGCTAGGCATTTGCTATGGAGTTATAGGCGGTTGCTAGGGTGTTGCTAGGGTATTCTAGATGGTTGATAAGATGTTGCTAGGTGGTTGCTATGGAGTTATAGGCAGTTGCTAGGGTGTTGCTAGGCAGTTGTTATGGTGTTCCAGGTGGTTGCTAGGATGTTGCTAGGTGGTTGCTATGGTGTTCCAGGTGGTTGCTAGGGTGTTGCTAGGTGGTTGCTATGGAGTTCTAGGTGGTTGCTATGGTGTTGCTAGGTGGTTGCTATGGAGATCTAGGCTGTTGCAAGACTGTTCTAAGTGGTTGCTAGGGTGTTGCTAGGTCGTTCCCATAGAGTTCTAAGCGGTTGCTAAGGTGTTGCTAGGTGGTTGCTATGGAGTTCTAAGCAGTTGCTTGGGTGTTTTAGGTGGTTGCTAGGGTGTTGCTAGATGGTTGTTATGGAGTTCCAGGTCGTTGCTAGGGTTTTCTAGGTATTTGCTATAGAGTTCTAGGCAGTTGCTATGCTGTTGCTAGGTGGTTGCTATGGAGTTCCAGGCTGTTGCTAGGCTGTTCTAGGTGGTTGCTAGGGTCTTGCTAGGTGGTTGCTCCGTCTTTACTGAGTCCAATGACGCGATCCACAATTCTCTATGACAAATGGTTGAAAAGTTATTAAATATCAAATGTCGGCCAATCAGGAAAGGGGGCGAGGTTAATGTACACCAATAGACAATCGACTCTCTAACACGTCCAATGAGGCATCCCACAATTTGAGGGCAATTTTGCCCCATAGAGATGAATGCTGAATGTCCAAAGCCAGAGAGAGACCAGAGCACTGCTGCTAGAAGACAGACCATTGTGACATCATAAAGGTGAGAAGACAGCATTGTGACATCACAAGGGTGAACATTCCACCATTCATTCTCTATGGGAAAAATTCCCCCAAAAAAGTCAAATTTCTCAAAAACCGTCCACCCAATCTTTCCACAAAGTAATAGCACTTCATTCCCGATCAAGCCGCTCGATTTGACACATTGCACATGTATGTGGTGCGAAAACTCTGGGAGGAGTAGCGGTCCAAAAAATGGGTGGAATAATAATAATAATAACTAGACAATTCCTGCTGAAATTGTGAAGTATGGTTGCCGCCAACGCAAAGTCGACTTTCTGCTGAACAGAGTGAACAGTGGTAGGTAGTTGCTATGATGTTTGAGGCGGTTGCTAGGGTGTTGCTAGTTGGTCTCCATGGAATTTTCGGAGGTTGCTAGGGTGTTCTAGGTGGTTGCTATGGAGTTCTAGGCAGTTGCTAGAATGTTGCTAGGTGGTTGATATGGTGTTCCAGGTTAGGCTAGGGTGTTGCTAGGCAGTTGTTATGGTGTTCCAGGTGGTTGCTAGGGTGTTGCTAGGTGGTTGCTATAGTGTTCCAGGTGGTTGCTAGGGTGTTGCTAGGTGGTTGCTATGGCGTTTTAGGTGGTTGCTATGGTGTTGTTAGGTGGTTGCTATGGAGTTATAGCCGGTTGCTAGGGTGTTGCTAGGCATTTGCTATGGTGTTCCAGGTGGTTGCTAGTGTGTTGTTAGGTGGTTGCTATGGTGTTCCAGGTGGTTGCTAGGGTATTCAAGGTGGTTGCTAGGGTGTTGCTAGGTGGATGCTATGAAGTTCTAGGTGGTTACAATGGTGTTGCTAGGTCGTTGCTATGGAGTTATAGGTGGTTGCTAGGGTGTTGCTAGGTGGTTGCTAGAGTGTTCTAGATGGTTGGTAGGAGGTTGCTATAGAGTTATAGGCGGTTGCTATGGTGTTGCTAGGCAGTTGTTATGGTGTTCCAGGTGGTTGCTAAGGTATTCTAGGTGGTTGCTGGGGTGTTGCTAGGTGGATGCTATGAAGTTCTAGGTGGTTGCTGTGGTGTTGCTAGGTGGTTGCTATGGAGTTACAGCCGGTTGCTAGGGTGTTGCTAGGAATTTGCTATGGAGTTATAGGCGGTTGCTCGGGTGTTGCTAGGGTATTCTAGGTGGTTGCTGGGATGTTGCTAGGTGGTTGCTATGGAGTTATAGGCGGTTGCTAGGGTGTTGCTAGGCAATTGTTTGGTGTTCCAGGTCGTTGCTAGGCTGTTGCTAGGTGGTTGCTATGGAGTTATAGGCGGTTGCTAGGTGGTTGCGATGGAGTTCAAGGCGGTTGCTAGGGTGTTGCTACGTGGTTGCTAGGGAATTCAACATGGTTGATATGGTGTTATAAGTGGTTTCTAGGGTGTTGCTGTGTTGTTGCTATGGACTTCTAGGCGGTTGCTAGGGTGTTCTTGGTGGTTGCTAGGGTGCTGCAAGGTGGTTGCTAGGGTATTCTAGGTGGTTGTTAGGGTGTTGCTAGGTGGTTGCTATGGAGTTCTAGGTGGTGGCTAGGGTGTTACAAGGTGGTTGCTATGGAGTTCCAGGCGGTTGCAAGGTTGTTCTAGGTCGATGCTAGGGTGTTGCTAGGTGGTTGCTATGGTGTTCCAGATGGTTGCTAGGACGTTGCTAGGCAGTTGCTAGGCTATTCTAGGTGGTTGCTAGGGTGTTGCTAGGTGGTTGCTATGGAGTTCTAGGTGGTTGCTATGGTGTTGCTAGGTGGTTGCTAAGGCGTTCTAGGCAGTTGTTAGGGTGCTCTAGGTGGTTGCTAGTATATTGTTAGGTGGTTGCTATGGAGTTCTAGGCGGTTGTTAGGGTGTTGCTAGATGGTTGCTATGGCGTTCAGGGCGATTGCTACGGCATTCTAGGCGGTTGCTTGGGTGTTGCTAGGTGGTTGCTATCGTGTTCCAGGTGGTTGCTAGGGTGTTGCTAGGTGGTTGCTATGGAGTTCTAGGTGGTTGCTAGGGTGTTGCTAGGTGGTTGCTATGGAGTTCTAGGTGGTGGCTACAGTGTTACAAGGTGGTTGCTATGGAGTTCTAGGTGGTTGCTAGGGTGTTCTTGATGGTTGCTAAGGTGCTGCTAGGTGGTTGCTAGGGTGTTGCTAGGTGGTTTCTATGGAGTTCTAGGTAGTTGCTAGGGTGTTACAAGGTGGTTGCTATGGAATTCCAGGCGGTTGCTAGGGTGTTCTTGGTGGTTGCTAGGGTGTTCTCGGTGGTTGCTAGGGTGTTGCTAGGTAGTTGCTATGGTGTTTTGCGCGGTTATTAGGGTGTTGCTAAGTAGTTGCTATGGTGTTTTACATGGTTGCTAGGGTGTTACTAGGAAGTTGATATGGTGTTGCTAGGGTGTTACTATACTGTTCTAGGTGGTTGCTAGGGTGTTCTAGGTGGTTGCTAGGTGGTTGCTATAGAGTTATAGGCGGTTGCTAGGGTGTTGCTAGGGTATTCTAGGTGGTTGCTAGGATGTTTCTAGGTGGTTGCTATGGAGTTATAGGTGGTTGCTAGGGTGTTGCTAGGCAGTTGTTATGGTGTTCCAGGTGGTTGCTAGGGTGTTGCTAGGTGGTTGCTATGGATTTCTAGGTGGTTGCTATGGTGTTGCTAGGTGGTTGCTATGGAGTTATAGCTGGTTGCTAGGGTGTTGCTAGGCATTTGCTATGGTGTTCCAGGTGGTTGCTAGGGTGTTGCTATGCATTTGCTATGGTGTTCCTGGTGGTTGCTAGGGTGTTGCTAGGTGGTTGCTAGGGTATTCTAGGTGGTTGCTAGGGTGTTGCTAGGCAGTTGTTATGGTGTTCCAGGTGGTTGCTAGGGTGTTGCTAGGTGGTTGCTATGGATTTCTAGGTGGTTGCTATGGTGTTGCTAGGTGGTTGCTATGGAGTTATAGGCGGTTGCTAGGGTGTTGCTAGGCAGTTGTTATGGTGTTCCAGGTGGTTGCTAGGGTGTTGCTAGGTGGTTGCTATGGTGTTCCAGGTGGTTGCTAGAGTGTCGCTAGGTGGTTGCTATGGAGTTCTAGGTGGTTGCTATGGTGTTGCTAGGTGGTTGCTATGTAGTTAAATTTGGTTGCTAAGGTGTTGCTAGGCATTTGCTGTGGTGTTCCAAGTGGTTGCTAGGGTGTTGCCAGGTGGTTGCTATGCTGTTCTAGGTGGTTGCCAGGGTGTTGCTAGGTGGTTGCTATGGAGTTCTAAGCAGTTGCTATGGCGTTCCAGGTGGTTGCTAGTGTGTTGTTAGGTGGTTGCTATGGAGTTCTAGGCGGTTGCTAGGGTGTTCTAGGTGGTTGCTAGGGTGTTGCTAGGTTGTTGCTATGGAGTTACAGGCGGTTGCTAGGATGTTGCTAGGGGGTTGCTATGGAGTTCTAGGCGGTTGCTAGGTCCTTACTGAGTCCAATGACGCAACACATAGTTCTCTATGACAAACGGTTCAAAGGTTATGAAATATAAAACATCAGCCAATCAGGAAGGGGGGCAAGGCTGATCTCCACCAATGGACAAAGGACTCTCTAACAAGTCCAATGAGGCATCCCAGAATTTGTGGGCAATTTTGCCCCATAGAGATGAATGTTAAATGTCAAAAGCCAGAGAGAGACCAGAGCACTGCTGCTAGAAGACAAACCATTGTGACATCACAGAGGTGAGAAGACAGAGCATTGTGACATCACAAGGGTGAACATTCCGCCATTCATTCTCTAAGGGAATAATTTCCCAAAAAAAGTCAAATTTCTCAAACACCGTCCACCCAAACTTTCCAAAAAGTAATAGCACACCATTCCCGATCAAGCCGCTCGATTTGACATATTGCACGTGTATGTGGTGCAAAAACTCTGGGAGGAGTAGCGGTCCAAAAAATGGGTGGAAAGAAATAAAAATAATAATAATAATATGTGAGATAATAGTAGTGTGATTGCCTAAGGCAACCACACTAATAATATGTGCAATAATAATAGTGTGTTTGCCTAAGGCAACCACACTAACTAGACAATTCCTGCAGAAATTGTGAAGTGTGGTTGCCGCCAAGGCAAAGTCGACTTTGTGCCGAACGAGTGAACAGTTTCTGTAGTATAAGCAGAGACAGAGTATGGTATATATGCTATAACATCAAGGCAACGACTTGATTTGCAACACACATATTCAGAGCTAAATTATCATTTCATCAAAACTTGAGATCTCAGTGTTTTACTCACGGTATGCTGTGACGAGTGACGGCGAATCATAAAGCTAGCTGGCATGTTCAGAGGGTCTTGGAAAAACCCTACGTATAAACTGCGTGATCGTACCATTTAAAAAGCAAGACAGGAGAGATTAATTTGATTGACGTATGGTTTAGCGTGAATTTCAGCTCATTTAACCATACAACTGTAAATCTGTTACCTTAGAGACCAACTCATAGACAGAGTAGCCTATTACGTGTTAGCCGAGCCGAATTTCCAAGAACGAAAATGACGCGAGAAATATGTTAAAATAGTTGCATTTTAACTCATTTTAAATACAGCTTCTGTGAATAAGTATCGGCTGGTAGGCAGTACTATTAGCTTCTGTTGCAGCAAGGGGTGCATCAACAACATGCAAGAGGAGTTCTGTACTTTAGCAAACGCGTTGGGGTGAGAGCGTTGCTGTCCCTGCTACAACGGACTGAATGTGTAATGCAGCTCTAATGAGACCAAAGTTCCCAATACGCTGGGATATTACACAGTGTTACAAAAGCAAAATTTGACATATTATACATAGTTAGAAAGCTTATTGTGTCACCTACTGAATAAATGAATTCTCAATCAAGCCAGTTTGTACTACAAAGTTCGAGAACACCCAAAGCAACGTGTGGTATTACAAGCTGACGTGTTTTTCTGGAGTTAGACCGGACCAGAAGCTGCTGCACACGTGTTGTTGACGGCGTTGTTGCACTCTTTAGTACAGTCTGGCTTGTTTGAGAATTCGTTTATTCAGTAGGTGAGAGCATAAGCTTTCTAACCAGGTATAACAGCACGTCTAATTTTGGTTTTGGAATATCGTTTTTTTAGGTCAACCGAAAGTTTTTTAATCGTCGCATACAATGCATGTAGTCTGTTAGCATTAGCATTCAAAGACGCTGGACCTGACGAAACGTCGTCAAAGAATTTGTGTAATATCTTGTGAAATACTGTTATTATTGAGGACTTCTGGGTATGCCTAAGCCATATGTTTTGTTGATATACCTAGCTGACAGCGTTTTCATTTGAAATTTTGCATTTGGAATACTGTTTTATCCGTTCACTTCCGCGTTCAGCTATATCCTTTCTGGTGGCTGGTGAGGACGAACAGCCAACCGCATCACGTGTGCAAAGCCGACCAATGCTGTAACTTCATAATTCACATTTTTTTCATGACGTCACCGCCCCATTCATTTTCAATGGGAAAAATTGGCCATAAAAAGTCATATTTCTCAAAAACCGTGCAGCGAAAATTTCCACAAAGTAATAGCCATCGATTCCCAAAGAAGCCGGTCAATTTGACATATGGCATGTGTATGTGGTGCGAAAACTCTGGGAGGAGTAGCGGTCCAAAAAATGGGTGGAAAAATAATAATAACTAGACAATTCCTGCAGAAATTGTGAAGTGTGGTTGCCGCCAATGCAAAGTCGACTTTGTGCTGAACGGAGTGAACAGTTTCTGTAGTATAAGCAGAGACAGGGCATTGTGTACCTGCTATAACATCACTACAACGAGTTGATTTGCGACACATATATTCAGAGCTAAATTATCCTTTCATCAAAATTTGAGATCTCAGTGTTTTACTTGCAGTATGCGGTGACGAGTGACGGCGAATCACAAAGCTAGCTGGCATGTTCAGAGGGTCTTGGAAAAACCCTAAGTCTGATGTGTAATGCAGACTGATGTGTAATGCAGTTATAACGAGACCAAAGTTTCCAACTCGCTGGAATATAAAACGGTATTACAAAAGTAAAGTTTGACATATTATACATTGTTAGAAAGCTTATTCTGTCACCTATTAGATCGATGATGTGTAGATCAAGCCAGATTGTACTACAAAGTTCGACAACACCCAAAGCAACATGTGTGGTATTACAAGCCCACATCGTTTTCTGAAGTAAGACCGGACCAGAAGCTGCTGCACACGTGTTGTTGACGGCGTTGTTGCACTCTTTAGTACAGTCTGGCTTGTTTGAGAATTCATTTATTCAGTAGGTGAGAGCATAAGCTTTCTAACCAGGTATAACAGCACGTCTAATTTTGGTTTTGGAATATCGTTTTTTTAGGTCAACCGAAAGTTTTTTAATCGTCGCATACAATGCATGTAGTCTTTGTTAGCATTAGCATTCAAAGACGCTGGACCTGACGAAACGTCGTCAAAGAATTTGCGTAATATCTTGTGAAATACTGTTATTATTGATGACTTCTGGGTATGCCTAAGCCATATGTTTTGTTGATATACCTAGCTGACAGCGTTTTCATTTGTAATTTTGCATTGGAATACTGTTTTATCCGTTCACTTCCGCGTTCAGCTATATCCTTTCTGGTGGCTGGTGAGGACACGTACAGCGGACCGCATCACGTGTGCAAAGCCGACCAATGCTGTAACTTCATAATTCACATTTTTATGACGTCACCGCCCCATTCATTTTCAATGGGAAAAATTGGCCATAAAAAGTCATATTTCTCAAAAACCGTGCAGCGAAACTTTCCACAAAGTAATAGCCATCGATTCCCAAAGAAGCTGGTCAATTTGACATATGGCATGTGTATGTGGTGCGAAAACTCTGGGAGGAGTAGCGGTCCAAAAAACTGGCGGAATAATAATAATAATAACTAGACAATTCCTGCAGAAATTGTGAAGTGTGGTTGCCGCCAATGCAAAGTCGACTTTGTGCTGAACGGAGTGAACAGTTTCTGTAGTATAAGCAGAGACAGGGCATTGTGTACCTGCTATAACATCACTACAACGAGTTGATTTGCGACACATATATTCAGAGCTAAATTATCCTTTCATCAAAATTTGAGATCTCAGTGTTTTACTTGCGGTATGCGGTGACGAGTGACGGCGAATCACAAAGCTAGCTGGCATGTTCAGAGGGTCTTGGAAAAACCCTAAGTCTGACGTGTAATGCAGACTGATGTGTAATGCAGTTATAACGAGACCAAAGTTTCCAACTCGCTGGAATATAAAACGGTATTACAAAAGTAAAATTTGACATATTATACATTGTTAGAAAGCTTATTCTGTCACCTATTAGATCGATGATGTGTAGATGAAGGCAGATTGTACTACAAAGTTCGACAACGCCCAAAGCAACATGTGTGGTATTACAAGCCCACATCGTTTTCTGAAGTAAGACCGGATCAGAAGCTGCTGCACACGTGTTGTTGACGGCGTTGTTGCACTCTTTAGTATAGTCTGGCTTGTTTGAGAATTCGTTTATTCAGTAGGTGTGAGCATAAGCTTTCTAACCAGGTATAACAGCATGTCTAATTTTGGTTTTGGAACATCGTTTTTTTTAGGTCAACCGAAAGTTTTTTAATCGTCGTATACAATGCATGTAGTCTTTGTTAGCATTAGCATTCAAAGACGCTGGACCTGACGAAACGTCGTCAAAGAATTTGCGTAATATCTTGTGAAATACTGTTATTATTGAGGACTTCTGGGTATGCCTAAGCCATATGTTTTGTTGATATAACTAGCTGACAGCGTTTTCATTTGAAATTTTGCATTTTGAATACTGTTTTATCCGTTCACTTCCGCGTTCAGCTATATCCTTTCTGGTGGCTGGTGAGGACGAACAGCGGACCGCATCACGTGTGCAAAGCCGACCAATGCTGTAACTTCATAATTCACATTTTTTTATGACGTCACCGCCCCATTCATTTTCAATGGGAAAAATTGGCCATAAAAAGTCATATTTCTCAAAAACCGTGCAGCGAAAATTTCCACAAAGTAATAGCCATCGATTCCCAAAGAAGCCGGTCAATTTGACATATGGCATGTGTATGTGGTGCGAAAACTCTGGGAGGAGTAGCGGTCCAAAAAATGGGTGGAATAATAATAATAAATAAATAATATGTGCGATAATAATAGTGTGATTGCCTAAGGCAACCACACTAATAAATAATATGTGCGATAATAATAGTGTGATTGCCTAAGGCAACCACACTAATAATAATAATAATAATATGTGAGATAATAGTAGTGTGATTGCCTAAGGCAACCACACTAACTAGACAATTCCTGCAGAAATTGTGAAGTGTGGTTGCCGCCAACGCAAAGTCAACTTTCTGCTGAACAGAGTGAACAGTGGTAGGTAGTTGCTGTGATGTTTGAGGCGGTTGCTAGGGTGTTGCTAGTTGGTATCCATGGAATTCTAGGGGGTTGCTAGGGTGGTGCTAAGTGGTTGCTATGGAGTTCCATGTGGTTGCTATGGAGCTCCAGGTGGTTACTAGGGCATTGCTTGGTGGTTGCTAGGGTAATCTAAGTGGTTGCTAGGATGTTGCTAAATGGTTGCTATGGAGTTATAGGCGATTTCTAGGGTGTTGCTAGGCAGTTGTTATGGTGTTCCAGGTGGTTGCTAGGATGTTGCTAGGTGGTTGCTATGGAGTTATAGGTGGTTGCTAGGGTGTTGCTAGGTGGTTGCTAGGCGGTTGCTATGGAGTTAAAGGCGGTTGTTAGGGTGTTGCTACGCAGTTGTTATGGTGCTCCAGGGGGTTGCTAGGGTGTCGCTAGGTGGTTGCTAGGGTAGTCTAGGTGGTTGCTATGGAGTTCTAGGTGGTTACTATGGTGTTGCTAGGTGGTTGCTATGGAGTTATAGCCGGGTGCTTGGGTGTTGCTAGGCATTTGCTATGGAATTATAGGTGGTTGCTAGGGTGTTGCTAGGCAGTTGTTATGGTGTTCCAGGTAGTTGCTAGGGTGTTGCTAGGTGGTTGCTATGTACTTATAGCCGGTTGCTAGGGTGTTGCTAGGCAGTTGTTATGGTGTTCCAGGTGGTTGCTAAGGTGTTGCTAAGTGGTTGCTAGGATGTTGCTAGGTGGTTGCTACGGAGTTATAGGCGGTTGCTAGGGTGTTACTAGGTGGATGCTAGGAGGTTACTATGGAGTTATAGGCGGTTGCTTGGGTGTTGATAGGGTATTCTAGGTGGTTGCTAGGATGTTGCTAGGTGGTTGCTATGGATATATAAGCGGTTGCTAGGGTATTGCTAGGCGGTTGCTAGGGTGTTGCTAGGTGGTTGCTATGGTGTTCCAGGTGGTTGCTAGGGTGTCGCTAGGTGGTTCTATGGAGTTCTAGGTGGTTGCTATGGAGTTGCTAGGTGGTTGCTATAGAGTTATAGCCGGTTGCTAGGGAGTTCTAGGTGGTTGCTAGGTTGTTGCTAGGTGGTTGCTATGGTGTTCCAGGTGGTTGCTAGGATGTTGCTAGGTGGTTGCTATGGAGTTATAGCCGGTTGCTAGGGTGTTCTAGGTGGTTGCTATCGTGTTCCAGGTGGTTGCTAGTGTGTTGTTAGGTGGTTGCCATGGAGTTATAGGCGGTTGCTAGGGTGTTGCTAGGGTATTCTAGGAGGTTGCTAGGATGTTGCTAGGTGGTTGCTATGGAGATATAAGCGGTTGCTAGGGTGTTGCTAGGCAGTTGTTATGGTGTTCCAGGTGGTTGCTAGGGTGTTGCTAGGTGGTTGCTATGGTGTTCCAGGTGGTTGCTAGGGTGTTGCTAGGTGGTTGGTATGGAGTTCTAGGTGGTTGCTATGGAGTTGCTAGGTGGTTGCTATGGAGTTATAGTTGGTTGTTAGGGTGTTCTAGGTGGTTGCTAGGGTTATGTTAGGTGGTTGCTATGGTGTTCCAGGTGGTTGCTAGGGTGTTGCAAGGTGGTTGCTATGGAGTTATAGGCGGTTGCTAGGGTGTTGCTAGGGTATTCTAGGTGGTTGCTAGGATGTTGCTAGGTGGTTGCTATGGAGATATAAGCGGTTGCTAGGGTGTTGCTAGGCAGTTGTTATGGTGTTCCAGGTGGTTGCTATGGTGTTGCTAGGTGGTTGCTATGGAGTTCTAGGTGGTTGCTATGGAGTTGCTAGGTGGTTGCTATGCAGTTATAGCCGGTTGCTAGGGTGTTCTAGGTGGTTGCTATCGTGTTCCAGGTGGGAGCTAGTGTGTTGTTAGGTGGTTGCTATGGAATTATAGGCGGTTGCTAGGGTGTTGCTAGGGTATTCTAGGTGGTTGCTAGGATGTTGCTAGGTGGTTGCTATGGAGATATAAGCGGTTGCTAGGGTGTTGCTAGGCAGTTGTTATGGTGTTCCAGGTGGTTGCTAAGGTGTTGCTAGGCAGTTGTTAAGGTGTTCCAGGTGGTTGCTATGGTGTTGCTAAGTGGTTGCTATGGAGTTCTAGGTGGTTGCTATGGAGTTGCTAGGTGGATGCTATGGAGTTATAGCCGGTTGCTAGGGTTTTCTAGGTGGTTGCTAGGGTGTTGCTAGGCATTTGCTATGGAGTTATAGGCGGTTGCTAGGGTGTTGCTAGGGTATTCAAGGTAGTTGCTAGGATGTTGCTAGGTGGTTGCTATGCAGTTATAGGTGGTTGCTAGGCAGTTGTTATGGTGTTCCAGGTGTTTGATAGGGTGTTGCTAGGTGGTTGCTAGGGTATTCAAGGTAGTTGCTAGGATGTTGCTAGGTGGTTGCTATGCAGTTATAGGCGGTTGCTAGGCAGTTGATATGGTTTTCCAGGTGGTTGATAGGGTGTTGCTAGGTGGTTGCTATGGAGTTATAGCCGGTTGCTAGGGTGTTGCTAGGCATTTGCTATGGTGTTCCATGTGGTTGCTAGGGTGTTGCTAGGTGGTTGCTATGGAGTTCTAGGCAGTTGCTATGGTGTTACAGGTGGTTGCTAGTGTGTTGTTAAGTGTTTGCTATGGAGTTCTAGGCTGTTGCTAGGGTGTTCTAGGTGGTTGCTAGGGTTTTCAAGGTGGTTGCTAGGATGTTGCTAGGTGGTTGCTATGGAGTTATAAGCGGTTGCTAGGGTGTTGCTAGGCAGTTGTTATGGTGTTCCAGGTGGTTTCTAGGTTGTTGCTTGGTGGTTGCTATGGTGTCCAGGTGGTTGCTAGGGTGTTGCTAGGTGGTGGCTATGGAGTTCTAGGTGGTTGCTATGGTGTTGCTAGGTGGTTGCTATGGAGTTATAGCCGGTTGCTAGGGTGTTCCTAGGCAGTTATGGTGTTCCAGCTGGTTGCTAGGTGGTTGCTATGGAGTTATAAGCAGTTGCTATGGTGTTCCATGTGGTTGCTAGGGTGTTGCTAGGTGGTTGCTATGGAGTTATAGGCGGTTGCTACGGTGTTGCTATGTGGTTGGTAGGGTATTCTAGATGGTTGATAAGATGTTGCTAGGTGGTTGCTATGGAGTTATAGGCAGTTGCTAGGGTGTTGCTAGGCAGTTGTTATGGTGTTCCAGGTGGTTGCTAGGGTGTTGCTAGGTGGTTGCTATGGTGTTCCAGGTGGTTGCTAGGGTGTTGCTAGGTGGTTGCTATGGAGTTCTAGGTGGTTGCTATGGTGTTGCTAGGTGGTTGCTATGGAGATCTAGGCTGTTGCAAGACTGTTCTTAGTGGTTGCTAGGGTGTTGCTAGGTTGTCCCCATCGAGTTCTAAGCGGTTGCTAAGGTGTTGCTAGGTGGTTGCTATGGAGTTCTAAGCAGTTGCTAGGGTGTTTTAGGTGGTTGCTAGGGTGTTGCTAGATGGTTGTTATGGAGTTCCAGGTCGTTGCTAGGGTTTTCTAGGTATTTGCTATAGAGTTCTAGGCAGTTGCTATGCTGTTGCTAGGTGGTTGCTATGGAGTTCCAGGCTGTTGCTAGGCTGTTCTAGGTGGTTGCTAGGGTGTTGCTAGGTGGTTGCTCCGTCTTTACTGAGTCCAATGACGCGATCCACAATTCTCTATGACAAACTGTTGAAAAGTTATTAAATATCAAATGTCGGCCAATCAGGAAAGGGGGCGAGGTTAATTTTCACCAATAGACAATCGACTCTCTAACACGTCCAATGAGGCATCCCACAATTTGAGGGCAATTTTGCCCCATAGAGATGAATGCTGAATGTCCAAAGCCAGAGAGAGACCAGAGCACTGCTGCTAGAAGACAGACCATTGTGACATCATAAAGGTGAGAAGACAGCATTGTGACATCACAAGGGTGAACATTCCACCATTCATTCTCTATGGGAAAAATTCCCCCAAAAAAGTCAAATTTCTCAAAAACCGTCCACCCAAACTTTCCACAAAGTAATAGCACTTCATTCCCGATCAAGCCGCTCGATTTGACACATTGCACATGTATGTGGTGCGAAAACTCTGGGAGGAGTAGCGGTCCAAAAAATGGGTGGAATAATAGTAATAATAACTAGACAATTCCTGCAGAAATTGTGAAGTGTGGTTGCCGCCAATGCAAAGTCAACTTTGTGCTGAACGGAGTGAACAGTTTCTGTAGTATAAGCAGAGACAGGGCATTGTGTACCTGCTATAACATCACTACAACGAGTTGATTTGCGACACATATATTCAGAGCTAAATTATCCTTTCATCAAAATTTGAGATCTCAGTGTTTTACTTGCGGTATGCGGTGACGAGTGACGGCGAATCACAAAGCTAGCTGGCATGTTCAGAGGGTCTTGGAAAAACCCTAAGTCTGACGTGTAATGTAGACTGATGTGTAATGCAGTTATAACGAGACCAAAGTTTCCAACTCGCTGGAATATAAAACGGTATTACAAAAGTAAAATTTGACATATTATACATTGTTAGAAAGCTTATTCTGTCACCTATTAGATCGATGATGTGTAGATCAAGCCAGATTGTACTACAAAGTTCGACAACACCCAAAGCAACATGTGTGGTATTACAAGCCCACTGAAGACCGGATCAGAAGCTGCTGCACACGTGTTGTTGACGGCGTTGTTGCACTCTTTAGTACAGTCTGCCTTGTTTGAGAATTCGTTTATTCAGTAGGTGAGAGCATAAGCTTTCTAACCAGGTATAACAGCACGTCTAATTTTGGTTTTGGAATATGGTTTGTTTAGGTCAACCGAAAGTGTTTTAATCGTCGCATTCAATGCATGCACTCTTTGTTAGCACTAGTAGCATTCAAAGACGCTGCATTTGACGAAACGTTGTCAACGATTTTGCGTAATATCTTGTGAAATACTATTATTTTTGAGGAAATCTGGGTATGCCTAAGTCATATGTTTGTTGATATACCTAGCTGACAGCGTTTTCATTTGTAATTTTGCATTTGGAATACCGTTTTTATCGCGTGCACTTCCGCATTAAGCTATATCCACTGTGGTGGCTAAGTCGCCAGGAAACCTTGTTTGAACAACACAATCCGTGCATGTACGTGTTCGTCAAGGTTTTATCTACATTGTGGTATGAATCATTTGAAGTTTACGAATGTGTGTTTTCTGTAATTACGACGAAAATGGAGATATGCACCGCATCTGGATTCTAAATTTCCTGTAGATGAAGCAGGTTAAAAGTGCATCACGTGTGCTAAGCCGACCAATGCTGTGACTTCACCGCACACATATGTATGACGTCACGTTTTACATTCATCCCTATGGGGAAAAATTGGCCATAAAAAGTCATATTTCTCAAAAACCGTGCAGCGAAACTTTCCACAAAGTAATAGCACACGATTCCCAAAGAAGCCGGTCAATTTGACATATGGCACGTGTATGTGGTGCAAAAACTCTGGGAGGAGTAGCGGTCCAAAAAATGGGTGGAATAATAATATTAATAACTAGACAATTCCTGCAGAAATTGTGAAGTGTGGTTGCCGCCAATGCAAAGTCGACTTTGTGCTGAACGGAGTGAACAGTTTCTGTAGTATAAGCAGAGACAGGGCATTGTGTACCTGCTATAACATCACTACAACGAGTTGATTTGCGACACATATATTCAGAGCTAAATTATCCTTTCATCAAAATTTGAGATCTCAGTGTTTTACTTGCGGTATGCGGTGACGAGTGACGGCGAATCACAAAGCTAGCTGGCATGTTCAGAGGGTCTTGGAAAAACCCTAAGTCTGACGTGTAATGCAGACTGATGTGTAATGCAGTTATAACGAGACCAAAGTTTCCAACTCGCTGGAATATAAAACGGTATTACAAAAGTAAAATTTGACATATTATACATTGTTAGAAAGCTTATTCTGTCACCTATTGGATCGATGATGTGTAGATGAAGGCAGATTGTACTACAAAGTTCGACAACACCCAAAGCAACATGTGTGGTATTACAAGCCCACTGAAGACCGGATCAGAAGCTGCTGCACACGTGTTGTTGACGGCGTTGTTGCACTCTTTAGTACAGTCTGGCTTGTTTGAGAATTCGTTTATTCAGTAGGTGAGAGCATAAGCTTTCTAACCAGGTCTAACAGCACGTCTAATTTTGGTTTTGGAATATCGTTTTTTTAGGTCAACCGAAAGTTTTTTAATCGTCGCATACAATGCATGTAGTCTGTTAGCATTAGCATTCAAAGACGCTGGACCTGACGAAACGTCGTCAAAGAATTTGCGTAATATCTTGTGAAATACTGTTATTATTGAGGACTTCTGGGTATGCCTAAGCCATATGTTTTGTTGATATACCTAGCTGACAGCGTTTTCATTTGTAATTTTGCATTCGGAATACTGTTTTATCCGTTCACTTCCGCGTTCAGCTATATCCTTTCTGGTGGCTGGTGAGGACACGTACAGCGGACCGCATCACGTGTGCAAAGCCGACCAATGCTGTAACTTCATAATTCACATTATTATGACGTCACCGCCTCCATTCATTTTCAATGGGAAAAATTGGCCATAAAAAGTCATATTTCTCAAAAACCGTGCAGCGAAGATTTCCACAAAGTAATAGCCATCGATTCCCAAAGTAGCCGATCAATTTGACATATGGCATGTGTATGTGGTGCAAAAACTCTGGGAGGAGTCGCGGTCCAAAAAACTGGCGGAATAATAATAATGAATAAATATGTGCAATAATAATAGTGTGTTTGCCTAAGGCAACCACACTAACTAGACAATTCCTGCAGAAATTGTGAAGTGTGGTTGCCGCCAAAGCAAAGTCAACTTTCTGCTGAACAGAGTGAACAGTGGTAGGTAGTTGCTATGTTGTTTGAGGCGTTTGCTAGGGTGTTGCTAGGTTTCTATAGAGTTTTAGGCAGTTGCTAGGATGTTGCTAGGTGGTTGATATGGTGTTCCAGGTGGTTGCTAGGGTGGTGCTAGGTGGTTGCTATGGAGCTCCAGGTGGTTGCTAGGGCATTGCTAGGTGGTTGCTAGGGTAATCTAAGTGGTTACTAGGATGTTGCTAGGTGGTTGCTATGGAGTTATAGGTGGTTGCTAGGGTGTTGCTAGCAGTTGTTATAGTGTTCCAGGTGGTTGCTAGGTGGTTGCTAGGATGTTGCTAGGTGGTTGCTATGGAGTTATAGGCGGTTGCTAGGCTGTTGCTAGGTGGTTGCTATGAGGTTGCTATTGAGTTATAGGTGGTTGTTAGGGTGTTGCTAGGTAGTTGTTATGGTGTTCCAGGTGGTTGCTAGGGCATTGCTAGGTGTTTGCTAGGGTATTCTAGGTGGTTGCTAGGGTGTTGCTAGGTGGTTGCTATGGTGTTCCAGGTGGTTGCTATGGTGTTGCTAGGTGGTTGCTATGGAGTTCTTGGTGGTTGCTGTGGTGTTGCTATGTGGTTGCTATGGAGTTATAGCCGGTTGCTAGGGTGGTGCTAGGCATTTGCTATGGAGTTATAGGCGGTTGCTAGGTTGTTGCTAGGGTATTCTAGGTGATTGCTAGGATGTTGCTAGGTGGTTGCAAGGGCATTGCTAGGTGGTTGCTAGGGTGTTGCTAGGCAGTTGTTATGTTGTTCCAGGTGGTTGCTAGGGTGTTGCTAAGTGGTTGCTATGGTGTTCCAGGTGGATGCTAGGGTGTTGCTAGGTGGTTGCTATGGAGTTCTAGGTGGTTGCTATGGTGTTGCTAGGTGGTTGCTATGGAGTTATAGCCATTTGCTAGGGTGTTGCTAGGGAATTCTAGGTGGTTCCTAGGATGTTGCTAGGGTGTTGCTAGGTATTTGCTATGGAGTTATAGGCGGTTGCAAGGGTGTTGCTAGGCAGTTGTTATGGTGTTCCAGGTGGTTGCTCGGGTGTTGCTAGGTGGTTGCTATGGTGTTCCAGGTGGTTGCTATGGTGTTGCTAGGTGGTTGCTATGGAGTTCTTGGTGGTTGCTGAGGTGTTGCTAGGTGGTTGCTATGGAGTTTTAGCCGGTTGCTAGGGTGGTGCTAGGCATTTGCTATGGTGTTCCAGGTGGTTGCTAGTGTGTTGTTAGGTGGTTGCTATGGAGTTCTAGATGGTTGCTAGGTTGTTCTAGGTGGTTGCTAGGGTGTTGCTAGGTCGTTGCTATGGAGTTATAGGTGGTTGCTAGGATGTTGTTAGGGGGTTGCTATGGAGTTATAGGCGGTTGCTATGGTGTTGCTAGGCAGTTTTTATGGTGTTCCAGGTGGTTGCTAGGGTGTTGCTAGGTGGTTGCTAGGATGTTGCTAGGTGGTTGCTATTGAGTTATAGGCAGTTGCTAGGTGGTTGCTAGGAGGTTGCTATGGAGTTATAGGCGGTTGTTAGGGTGATGCTAAGCAGTTGTTATGGTGTTCCAGGTGGTTGCTAGGGTGTTGCTAGGTGGTTGCTAGGGTATTCTAGGTGGTTGCTATGGAGTTCTAGGTGGTTACTATAGTGTTGCTAGGTGGTTGCTAGCGTATTCTAAGTGGTTGCTAGGATGTTGCTAGGTGGTTGTTATGGAGTTATAGGCCGTTGCTAGGGTGTTGCTAGACAGTTGCTATGGTGTTCCCAGTGGTTGCTAAGTGGTTGCTAGGATGTTGCTAGGTGTTGCTAGGTGGATGCTATGGAGATTTAGGTGGTTGCTAAGGTGCTGCTAGGTGGTTGCTATGGACTGATAGCCGGTTGCTAAGGTGTTGCTAGGCATTTGCTATGGAGTTATAGGCGGTTGCTAGGGTGTTGCTAGGGTATTCTAGATGGTTGATAAGATGTTGCTAGGTGGTTGCTATGGAGTTATAGGCAGTTGCTAGGGTGTTGCTAGGCAGTTGTTATGGTGTTTCAGGTGGTTGCTAGGATGTTGCTAGGTGGTTGCTATGGTGTTCCAGGTGGTTGCTAGGGTGTTGCTAGGTGGTTGCTATGGAGTTCTAGGTGGTTGCTATGGTGTTGCTAGGTGGTTGCTATGGAGATCTAGGCTGTTGCAAGACTGTTCTAAGTGGTTGCTAGGGTGTTGCTAGGTCGTTCCCATAGAGTTCTAAGCGGTTGCTAAGGTGTTGCTAGGTGGTTGCTATGGCGTTCTAAGCAGTTGCTTGGGTGTTTTAGGTGGTTGCTAGGGTGTTGCTAGATGGTTGTTATGGAGTTCCAGGTCGTTGCTAGGGTTTTCTAGGTATTTGCTATAGAGTTCTAGGCAGTTGCTATGCTGTTGCTAGGTGGTTGCTATGGAGTTCCAGGCTGTTGCTAGGCTGTTCTAGGTGGTTGCTAGGGTCTTGCTAGGTGGTTGCTCCGTCTTTACTGAGTCCAATGACGCGATCCACAATTCTCTATGACAAATGGTTGAAAAGTTATTAAATATCAAATGTCGGCCAATCAGGAAAGGGGGCGAGGTTAATTTACACCAATAGACAATCGACTCTCTAACACGTCCAATGAGGCATCCCACAATTTGAGGGCAATTTTGCCCCATAGAGATGAATGCTGAATGTCCAAAGCCAGAGAGAGACCAGAGCACTGCTGCTAGAAGACAGACCATTGTGACATCATAAAGGTGAGAAGACAGCATTGTGACATCACAAGGGTGAACATTCCACCATTCATTCTCTATGGGAAAAATTCCCCCAAAAAAGTCAAATTTCTCAAAAACCGTCCACCCAATCTTTCCACAAAGTAATAGCACTTCATTCCCGATCAAGCCGCTCGATTTGACACATTGCACATGTATGTGGTGCGAAAACTCTGGGAGGAGTAGCGGTCCAAAAAATGGGTGGAATAATAATAATAATAACTAGACAATTCCTGCTGAAATTGTGAAGTGTGGTTGCCGCCAACGCAAAGTCGACTTTCTGCTGAACAGAGTGAACAGTGGTAGGTAGTTGCTATGATGTTTGAGGCGGTTGCTAGGGTGTTGCTAGTTGGTCTCCATGGAATTTTCGGAGGTTGCTAGGGTGTTCTAGGTGGTTGCTATGGAGTTCTAGGCAGTTGCTAGGATGTTGCTAGGTGGTTGATATGGTGTTCCAGGTTAGGCTAGGGTGTTGCTAGGCAGTTGTTATGGTGTTCCAGGTGGTTGCTAGGGTGTTGCTAGGTGGTTGCTATAGTGTTCCAGGTGGTTGCTAGGGTGTTGCTAGGTGGTTGCTATGGCGTTCTAGGTGGTTGCTATGGAGTTCTAGGTGGTTGCTATGGTGTTGCTAGGTGGTTGCTATGGAGATCTAGGCTGTTGCAAGACTGTTCTAAGTGGTTGCTAGGGTGTTGCTAGGTCATTCCCATAGAGTTCTAAGCGGTTGCTAAGGTGTTGCTAGGTGGTTGCTATGGAGTTCTAAGCAGTTGCTTGGGTGTTTTAGGTGGTTGCTAGGGTGTTGCTAGATGGTTGTTATGGAGTTCCAGGTCGTTGCTAGGGTTTTCTAGGTATTTGCTATAGAGTTCTAGGCAGTTGCTATGCTGTTGCTAGGTGGTTGCTATGGAGTTCCAGGCTGTTGCTAGGCTGTTCTAGGTGGTTGCTAGGGTCTTGCTAGGTGGTTGCTCCGTCTTTACTGAGTCCAATGACGCGATCCACAATTCTCTATGACAAATGGTTGAAAAGTTATTAAATATCAAATGTCGGCCAATCAGGAAAGGGGGCGAGGTTAATTTACACCAATAGACAATCGACTCTCTAACACGTCCAATGAGGCATCCCACAATTTGAGGGCAATTTTGCCCCATAGAGATGAATGCTGAATGTCCAAAGCCAGAGAGAGACCAGAGCACTGCTGCTAGAAGACAGACCATTGTGACATCATAAAGGTGAGAAGACAGCATTGTGACATCACAAGGGTGAACATTCCACCATTCATTCTCTATGGGAAAAATTCCCCCAAAAAAGTCAAATTTCTCAAAAACCGTCCACCCAATCTTTCCACAAAGTAATAGCACTTCATTCCCGATCAAGCCGCTCGATTTGACACATTGCACATGTATGTGGTGCGAAAACTCTGGGAGGAGTAGCGGTCCAAAAAATGGGTGGAATAATAATAATAATAACTAGACAATTCCTGCTGAAATTGTGAAGTGTGGTTGCCGCCAACGCAAAGTCGACTTTCTGCTGAACAGAGTGAACAGTGGTAGGTAGTTGCTATGATGTTTGAGGCGGTTTCTAGGGTGTTGCTAGATGGTTCGATGGAATTCTAGGCGGTTGCTAGGGTGTTCTAGGTGGTTGCTATGGAGTTCTAGGCAGTTGCTAGGATGTTGCGAGGTGGTTGATATAGTGTTCCAGGTGGTTGCTAGGGTGGTGCTAGGTGGTTGCTATGGAGTTCCAGGTGGTTGCTAGAGTGTTCTACGTAGTTGCTATGGAGTTCTAAGTGGTTGCTAGGTGCTTGCTATGGGAATCTAGGCAGTTGCTATGTTGTTGCTAGGTGGTTGCTACGGAGTTCAGGGTGGTTGCTAAGGCATTCTAGGTGGTTGCTTGGGTGTTGCTAGGTGGTTCCTATGGTGTTCCTGGTGGTTGCTAGTGTGTTGCTAGGTGGTTGCTATGGAGTTCTTGGTGGTTGCTAGGGTGTTGCTAGGTGGTTACTATGGAGTTATATCTGGTTGCTAGGGTTTTGCTAGGCTTTTATTATGGTGTTCCAGGTGGTTGCTAGGGTGTTGCTATGTGGTTGCTATGGAGTTCTAGGTGGTTTCTAGGGTGTTGCTAGGTGGTTACTATGGAGTTATAGCTGGTTGCTAGGGTGTTGCTAGGCATTTGCTATGGTGTTCCAGGTGGTTGCTAGGGTGTTGCTAGGTGGTTGCTATGGAGTTCAAGGTGGTTGCTAGGGTGTTGCTAGGTGGTTGCTATGGAGTTATAGCTGGTTGCTAGGGTGTTGCTAGGCATTTGCAATGGTGTTTCAGGTGGTTGCTATGGTGTTGCTAGGTGGTTGCTATGGAGTTATAGGTGGTTGCTAGGGTGTTGCTAGGCAGTTGTAATGGTGTTCCCTGTGGTTGTTAGGGTGTTGCTAGGTGGTTGATAGGAGGTTGCTAGGTGGTTGATATGGAGTTATAGGCGGTTGCTAGTGTGTTGTTGGGTGGTTGCTATGGAGCTCCAGGTGGTTGCTTGGGCATTGCTAGGTAGTTGCTAGGGTATTCAAAGTGGTTGCTATGATGTTGCTAGGTGGTTGCTATGGAGTTATAGGCGGTTGCTAGGGTGTTGCTATGTATTTGCTATGGTGTTCCAGGTGGTTGCTAGGGTGTTGCTAGGTGGTTGCTATGGATCTCCAGGTGGTAGCTAGGTCATTGCTAGGTGGTTGCTATGGTATTCTAAGTGGTTGCTAGGATGTTGCTAGGTGGTTGCTATGGAGTTATAGGCAGTTGCTAGGGTGTTGTTAGACAGTTGTTATGGTGTTCCAGGTGGTTGCTAGGATGTTGCTATGTGGTTGCTATGGAGTTATAGGCTGTTGCTAGGGTGTTGCTAGTTGGTTGCTATGGCGTTCTAGGTGGTTGCTAGGGCATTGCTTGGTGGTTGCTAGGGTATTCTAAGTGGTTGCTAGGTGGTTGATATGGAGTTATAGGCGGTTGCTAGGGTGTTGCTAGGCGGTTGTTATGGTGTTCCAGGTGGTTGCTAGGGTGTTGCTAGGTGGTTGCTATGGAGTTATATGTGGTTGCTAGGGTGTTGCTAGGCAGTTGTTATGGTGTTCCCAGTGGTTGTTAGGGTGTTTCTAGGTAGTTGCTAGGATGTTGTTAGGTGGTTGCTATGGAGTTATAGGCAGTTGCTAGGGTGTTGCTAGGCAGTTATGCTGTTCCAGGTGGTTGCTAGGGTATTCTAGGTGGTTGCTAGGGTGTTGCTAGGCAATTGTTATGCTGTTCCAGGTGGTTGCTAGGGTGTTGCTAGGTGTTTGCTAGGGTAATCTAGGTGGTTACTAGGGTGTTGCTAGGTGGATGCTATGGTGTTCTAGGTGGTTACTATGGTGTTGCTAGGTGGTTGCCATGGAGTTATAGCCGGTTGCTAGGGTGTTGCTAGGCATTTGCTGTGGAGTTATAGGCGGTTGCTAGGGTGTTCCTAGGGTATTCTAGATGTTGCTAGGGTGTTGCTAGGTGGTTGCTAAGGTGTTCCAGGTGGTTGCTATGGTGTTGCTAGGTGGTTGCTATGGAGTTATAGCCGGTTGCTAGGGTGTTCTAGGTGGTTGCTAGGGTGTTGCTAGGTGGTTGCTATGGTGTTCCAGGTGGTTGCTAGGGTGTTGCTAGGTGGTTGTTATGGAGTTCTACTTGGTTGCTATGGGGTTGCTAGGTGGTTGCTATGGAGTTATAACCGGTTGCTAGGGTGTTCTAGGTGGTTGCTAGGGTGTTGCTAGGTGGTTGCTATGGTGTTCCAGGTGGTTGCTAGTGTGTTGTTAGGTGGTTGCTATGGAGTTCTAGGCGGTTGCTAGGGTGTTCTCAGTGGTTGCTAGGGTGTTGCTAGGTGGTTGCTATGGAGTGGTAGGAAGTTGCTAGGATGTTGCTAGGGGGTTGCTATGGAGTTCTTGGCGGTTGCTAGGTATTTACTGAGTCCAATGACGCGACCCATAGTTCTCTATGACAAACGGTTCAAAAGTTATGAAATATCAAACATCGGCCAATCAGGAAGGGGGGCGAGGCTGATCTACACCAATGGACAAAGGACTCTCTACCATGTCCAATGAGGCATTGCACAATTTGTGGGAAATTTTTCCCCATAGAGATGAATGGCAGAATGTTCAAATCTAGAGAGAGACCAGAGTACTGCTGCTAGAAGACAGACCATTGTGACATCACAAGGCTGAGAAGACAGCATTGTGACATCACAAGGGTGAACATTCCGCCATTCATTCTCTATGGGAAAAACCTCTTTTTTTTGCCCAAAAAAAGTGGAATTTCTCAAAAACAATGTACCGAAACTTTCCACAAAGTAATAGCACACCATTCCCGATCAAGCCGCTCGATTTGACATATTGCACATGTACGTAGTGCGAAAACTCTGGGAGGAGTAGCGGTCCAAAAAATGGGTGGAATAAATAATAAATAATAATAATAATATGTGAGATAATAGTAGTGTGATTGCCTAAGGCAACCACACTAATAACTAGACAATTCCTGCAGAAATTGTGAAGTGTGGTTGCCGCCAACGCAAAGTCAACTTTCTGCTGAACAGAGTGAACAGTGGTAGGTAGTTGCTGTGATGTTTGAGGCGGTTGCTAGGGTGTTGCTAGTTGGTATCCATGGAATTCTAGGCGGTTGCTAGGGTGGTGCTTAGTGGTTGCTATGGAGTTCCATGTGGTTGCTATGGAGCTCCAGGTGGTTACTAGGGCATTGCTAGGTGGTTGCTAGGGTAATCTAAGTGGTTGCTAGGATGTTGCTAAATGGTTGCTATGGAGTTATAGGCGATTTCTAGGGTGTTGCTAGGCAGTTGTTAAGGTGTTCCAGGTGGTTGCTAGGATGTTGCTAGGTGGTTGCTATGGAGTTATAGGTGGTTGCTAGGGTGTTGCTAGGTGGTTGCTAGGCGGTTGCTATGGAGTTATAGGCGGTTGTTAGGGTGTTGCTACGCAGTTGTTATGGTGCTCCAGGGGGTTGCTAGGGTGTCGCTAGGTGGTTGCTAGGGTAGTCTAGGTGGTTGCTATGGAGTTCTAGGTGGTTACTATGGTGTTGCTAGGTGGTTGCTATGGAGTTATAGCCGGGTGCTAGGGTGTTGCTAGGCATTTGCTATGGAGTTATAGGTGGTTGCTAGGGTGTTGCTAGGCAGTTGTTATGGTGTTCCAGGTAGTTGCTAGGGTGTTGCTAGGTGGTTGCTATGTACTTATAGCCGGTTGCTAGGGTGTTGCTAGGCAGTTGTTATGGTGTTCCAGGTGGTTACTAAGGTGTTGCTAAGTGGTTGCTAGGATGTTGCTAGGTGGTTGCTACGGAGTTATAGGCGGTTGCTAGGGTGTTACTAGGTGGATGCTAGGAGGTTACTATGGAGTTATAGGCGGTTGCTAGGGTGTTGATAGGGTATTCTAGGTGGTTGCTAGGATGTTGCTAGGTGGTTGCTATGGATATATAAGCGGTTGCTAGGGTATTGCTAGGCGGTTGCTAGGGTGTTGCTAGGTGGTTGCTATGGTGTTCCAGGTGGTTGCTAGGGTGTCGCTAGGTGGTTCTATGGAGTTCTAGGTGGTTGCTATGGAGTTGCTAGGTGGTTGCTATAGAGTTATAGCCGGTTGCTAGGGAGTTCTAGGTGGTTGCTAGGGTGATGTTAGGTGGTTGCTATGGTGTTCCAGGTGGTTGCTAGGGTGTTGCTAGGTGGTTGCTATGGAGATCTAGGTGGTTGCTATGGTGTTGCTAGGTGGTTGATATGGAGTTATAGCCGGTTGCTAGGGTGTTCTAGGTGGTTGCTATCGTGTTCCAGGTGGTTGCTAGTGTGTTGTTAGGTGGTTGCCATGGAGTTATAGGCGGTTGCTAGGGTGTTGCTAGGGTATTCTAGGTGGTTGCTAGGATGTTGCTAGGTGGTTGCTATGGAGATATAAGCGGTTGCTAGGGTGTTGCTAGGCAGTTGTTATGGTGTTCCAGGTGGTTGCTAGGGTGTTGCTAGGTGGTTGCTATGGTGTTCCAGGTGGTTGCTAGGGTGTTGCTAGGTGGTTGGTATGGAGTTCTAGGTGGTTGCTATGGAGTTGCTAGGTGGTTGCTATGGAGTTATAGTTGGTTGCTAGGGTGTTCTAGGTGGTTGCTAGGGTGTTGCTAGGTGGTTGCTATGGTGTTCCAGGTGGTTGCTAGGGTGTTGCAAGGTGGTTGCTATGGAATTATAGGCGGTTGCTAGGGTGTTGCTAGGGTATTCTAGGTGGTTGCTAGGATGTTGCTAGGTGGTTGCTATGGAGATATAAGCGGTTGCTAGGGTGTTGCTAGGCAGTTGTTATGGTGTTCCAGGTGGTTGCTATGGTGTTGCTTGGTGGTTGCTATGGAGTTCTAGGTGGTTGCTATGGAGTTGCTAGGTGGTTGCTATGGAGTTATAGCCGGTTGCTAGGGTGTTCTAGGTGGTTGCTATCGTGTTCCAGGTGGGAGCTAGTGTGTTGTTAGGTGGTTGCTATGGAGTTATAGGCGGTTGCTAGGGTGTTGCTAGGGTATTCTAGGTGGTTGCTAGGATGTTGCTAGGTGGTTGCTATGGAGATATAAGCGGTTGCTAGGGTGTTGCTAGGCAGTTGTTATGGTGTTCCAGGTGGTTGCTAGGGTGTTGCTAGGCAGTTGTTAAGGTGTTCCAGGTGGTTGCTATGGTGTTGCTAGGTGGTTGCTATGGAGTTCTAGGTGGTTGCTATGGAGTTGCTAGGTGGGTGCTATGGAGTTATAGCCGGTTGCTAGGGTTTTCTAGGTGGTTGCTAGGGTGTTGCTAGGTGGTTGCTATGGTGTTCCAGGTGGTTGCTAGTGTGTTGCAAGGTGGTTGCTATGGAGTTATAGGCGGTTGCTAGGGTGTTGCTAGGTGGTTGCTATGGTGTTCCCGGTGGTTGCTAGGGTGTT
Source organism: Anguilla pacifica (assembly GCA_039654925.1). Classification (NCBI taxonomy): domain Eukaryota; kingdom Metazoa; phylum Chordata; class Actinopteri; order Anguilliformes; family Anguillidae; genus Anguilla; species Anguilla pacifica. The sequence goes on along the minus strand of CM077290.1, from coordinate 29,814,941 downwards.
GCAAGGTGGTTGCTTTTGAGTCATAAGCGGTTGCTAGGGTGTTGCTAGGCGGTTGTTATGGTGTTCCAGGTGGTTGCTAGGGTTTTGCTAAGTGGTTGCTATGGTGTTCCAGGTGGTTGCTAGGGTGTTGCTAGGTGGTTCTATGGAGTTATAGGTGGTTGCTATGGAGTTGCTAGGTGGTTGCTATGGAGTTATAGCCGGTTCCTAGGGTGTTCTAGGTGGTTGCTAGGGTGTTGCTAGGTGGTTGCTATGGTGTTCCAGGTGGTTGCTAGGGTGTTGCTAGGTGGTTGCTATGGAGATTTAGGTGGTTGCTATGGTGTTGCTAGGCAGTTGCTATGGAGTTATAGCCGGTTGCTAGGGTGTTGCTAGGGTATTCTAGGCGGTTGCTAGGGTGTTGCTAGGCAGTTGTATTGGTGTTCCAGGTGGTTGCTAGGGTGTTGCTAGGTGGTTGCTATGGTGTTCCAGGTGGTTGCTAGGGTGTTGCTAGGTGGTTGCTATGGAGTTCTAGGTGGTTGCTATGGTGTTGCTAGGTGGTTGCTATGGAGTTATAGCCATTTGCTAGGGTGTTGCTAGGCATCTGCTATGGTGTTCCAGGTGGTTGCTAGTGTGTTGTTAGGTGGTTGCTATGGAGTTCTAGGCGGTTGCTAGGTTATTCTAGGTGGTTGCTAGGGTGTTGCTAGGTCGTTGCTTTGGAGTTATAGGCGGTTGCTAGGGTGTTGCTAGGAGGTTGCTATGGAGTTCTAGGCGGTTGCTAGGTCTTTACTGAGTCCAATGACGTGACCCATAATTTTCTATGACAAACGGTTCAAAAGTTATGAAATATCAAACATCGGCCAATCAGGAATGGGGGCGAGGCTGATCTACACCAATGGACAAAGGACTCTCTACCATGTCCAATGAGGCATTGCACAATTTGTGGGCAATTTTTCCCCATAGAGATGAATGGCAGAATGATCAAATCTAGAGAGAGACTAAAGTACTGCTGCTAGAAAACAGAGCATTGTGACATCATAAAGGTGTGAAGACAGCATTGTGACATCACAAGGGTGAACATTCCACCATTCATTCTCTATGGGAAAAATTTCCCAAAAAACGTGGAATTTCTCAAAAACCGTGAACCGAAACTTTCCACAAAGTAATAGCACACCATTCCCGATCAAGCCGCTCGATTTGACATATTGCATGTGTATGTGGTGCGAAAACTCTGGGAGGAGTAGCGGTCCAAAAAACTGGCGGAATAATAATAATAACTAGACAATTCCTGCAGATATTGTGAAGTGTGGTTGCCGCCAATGCAAAGTCGACTTTGTGCTGAACGGAGTGAACAGTTTCTGTAGTATAAACAGAGACAGGGCATTGTGTACCTGCTATAACATCACTACAACGAGTTGATTTGCGACACATATATTCAGAGCTAAATTATCCTTTCATCAAAATTTGAGATCTCAGTGTTTTACTTGCGGTATGCGGTGACGAGTGACGGCGAATCACAAAGCTAGCTGGCATGTTCAGAGGGTCTTGGAAAAACCCTAAGTCTGACGTGTAATGCAGACTGATGTGTAATGCAGTTATAACGAGACCAAAGTTTCCAACTCGCTGGAATATAAAACGGTATTACAAAAGTAAAATTTGACATATTATACATTGTTAGAAAGCTTATTCTGTCACCTATTAGATCGATGATGTGTAGATCAAGCCAGATTGTACTACAAAGTTCGACAACACCCAAAGCAACATGTGTGGTATTACAAGCCCACTGAAGACCGGATCAGAAGCTGCTGCACATGTGTTGTTGACGGCGTTGTTGCACTCTTTAGTACAGTCTGGCTTGTTTGAGAATTCGTTTATTCAGTAGGTGAGAGCATAAGCTTTCTAACCAGGTATAACAGCACGTCTAATTTTGGTTTTGGAATATGGTTTTTTTAGGTCAACCGAAAGTGTTTTAATCGTCGCATTCAATGCATGCACTCTTTGTTAGCACTAGTAGCATTCAAAGACGCTGCATTTGACGAAACGTTGTCAACGATTTTGCGTAATATCTTGTGAAATACTATTATTTTTGAGGAAATCTGGGTATGCCTAAGTCATATGTTTGTTGATATACCTAGCTGACAGCGTTTTCATTTGTAATTTTGCATTTGGAATACCGTTTTTATCGCGTGCACTTCCGCATTAAGCTATATCCACTGTGGTGGCTAAGTCGCCAGGAAACCTCGTTTGAACAACACAATCCGTGCATGTACGTCTTCGTCAAGGTTTTATCTACATTGTGGTATGAATCATTTGAAGTTTACGAATGTGTGTTTTCTGTAATTACGACGAAAATGGAGATATGCACCGCATCTGGATTCTAAATTTCCTTTAGATGAAGCAGGTTAAAAGTGCATCACGTGTGCTAAGCCGACCAATGCTGTGACTTCACCGCCCACATATGTATGACGTCACGTTTTACATTCATCCCTATGGGGAAAAATTGGCCATAAAAAGTCATATTTCTCAAAAACCGTGCAGCAAAACTTTCCACAAAGTAATAGCCATCGATTCCCAAAGAAGCCGGTCAATTTGACATATGGCACGTGTATGTGGTGCGAAAACTCTGGGAGGAGTAGCGGTCCAAAAAATGGGTGGAAAGAAAGAATCATAATAACTAGACAATTCCTGCAGAAATTGTGAAGTGTGGTTGCCGCCAACGCAAAGTCGACTTCCTGCTGAACAGAGTGAACAGTGGTAGGTAGTTGCTATGATGTTTGAGGCGGCTGCTAGGGTGTTGCTAGGTGGTTTCCATGGAATTCTAGGTTGTTGCTAAGGTGTTCTAGGTGGTTGCTATGGAGTTCTAGGCAGTTGCCAAGATGTTGCTAGGTGGTTGCTATGGAGTTCTTGGTGGTTGCTAGGGTGTTGCTAGGCATTTGCTATGGTGTTCCAGGTGGTTGCTAGGGTGGTGCTAGGTGGTTGCTATGGAGTTCCTGGTGGTTGCTAGGTGGTTGCTATGGTGTTGCTAGGTGCTTGCTATGGAGTTATAGCCGGTTGCCAGGGTGTCACTAGGCATTTGCTATGGTGTTCCAGGTGGTTGCTAGGGTGTTGCAAGGTGGTTGCTATGCAGTTCTAGGTGGTTGCTAGGGTGTTGCAAAGTGGTTGCTATGGAGTTCTAGGCAGTTGCTATGGTGTTACAGGTGGTTGCTAGTGTGTTGTTAGGTGGTTGTTATGGAGTTCTTGGCAGTGGCTAGGGAGTTCTAGGTGGTTGCTATGGTGTTGCTAGGTCATTGCTATGGAGTTATAGGCGGTTGCTAGGGTGTTCCCAGGGTATTTTAGGTGGTTGCTAGTGTGTTGTTAGGTGGTTGCTATGGAGTTATAGGCGGTTACTAGGGTGTTGCTAGGCAGTTGTTATGGTGTGACAGGTGGTTGCTAGGGTATTCTAGGTGGTTGCTAGGGTGCTGCAAGGTGGTTGTTATGGTGTTGCTAGGTGGTTGCTTTGGAGTTATAGCCGGTTGCTACGGTGTTGCTATGCATTTGCAATCATGTTCCAGGTGGTTGCTAGGGTGTTGCTAGGTGGTTGCTATGGAGTTATAAACAGTTGCTAGGGTGTTGCTATGTGGTTGGTAGGATTTTCTAGGTGGTTGCTAGGATGTTGCTAGGTGGTTGCTATGGAGTTATAGGCGGTTGCTAGGGTGTTGCTAGGCAGTTGGTATGGTGTTCCTGGTGGTTGCTATGTTGTTGCTAGGTGGTTGCTATGGTGTTCCAGGTGGTTGCTAGGGTGTTGCTAGGTGGTTGCTATGGAGTTCTAGGTGGTTGCTATGGTGTTGCTAGGTGGTTGCTATGTAGTTATAGGCGGTTGCTAGGGTGTTGCTAGGCATTTAATATGGAGTTATATGCGGTTGCTAGGGTGTTGCAAGGTGGTTGCTATGGAGTTCTAGGCGGTTGCTATGGTGTTCTATGTGATTGCTAGGGTGTTGCTAGGTCGTTGCTATGAAGTTATAGGCGGTTGCTAGGGTGTTGCTAGGCAGTTGTTATGGTGTTCCAGGTGGTTGCTAGGGTGTTGCTAGGTGGTTGCTATGGAGTTATAGGCAGTTGCTAGGGTTTTGCTAGCTGGTTGCTGTGGAGTTCTAGGTGGTTGCTAGGGCATTGCTAGGCGGTTGCTAGAGTATTCTAAGTGGTTGCTAGGATGTTGCTAGGTGGTTGCTATGGAGTTATAGGTGGTTGCTAAGGTTTTGCTAGGCAGTTGTTATGGTGTTCCAGGTGTTTGCTAGGGTGTTGCTAGGCGGTTGCTAGGATGTTGCTAGGTGGTTGCTAGGAGGTTGCTATGGAGTTATAGGTGGTTGCTAGGGTGTTGCTAGCTGGTTGCTATGGAGTTCTAGGTGGTTGCTAGGGCATTGCTAGGCGGTTGCTAGAGTATTCTAAGTGGTTGCTAGGATGTTGCTAGGTGGTTGTTATGGAGTTATAGGTGGTTGCTAAGGTTTTGCCGGGCAGTTATTATGGTGTTCTAGGTGGTTGCTAGGGTATTCTAGGTGGTTGTTAGGGTGTTGCTAGGTGGATGCTATGGAGTTTTAGGAGGTTGCTAGGGTGTTCCTAGGGTATTCTAGGTGGTGGCTAGGATGTTGCTAGGTGGTTGCTATGGAGTTATAAGCGGTTGCTAGGGTGTTGCTAGGCAGTTATTATGGTGTTCTAGGTGGTTGCTAGGGTGTTGCTAGGCAGTTGCTATGGTGTTCCAGGTGGTTGCTAGGGTGTTCCTAGGTGTTTGTTATGGAGTTCTAGCTGGTTGCTATGGTGTTGCTAGGTGGTTGCTATGGAGTTATAGCCGGTTGCTAAGGTCTTGCTAGGCATTTGCTATGGTGTTCCAGGTGGTTGCTTGTGTGTTGTTAGGTGGTTGCTATGGAGTTCTAGGTGGTTGCTAGGGTGTTGCTAGGTCATTGCTATGGAGTTATAGGCGGTTGCTAGGGTGCTGCTAGGCAGTTGTTATGGTGTTCCAGGTGGTTGCTAGGATGTTGCTGGGTGGTTGCTATGGAGTTATAGGCGGTTGCTATGGAGTTCTAGGTGGTTGCTAGGGCTTTGCTAGGCGGTTGCTAGGGTATTCTGAGTGGTTGCTTGGATGTTGCTAGGTGGTTGCTATGGAGTTATAGGCGGTTGCTAGGGTGTTGCTAGGCACTGTTATGGTGTTCCAGGTGGTTGCTAGGTTGTTGCTAGGTGGTTGCTATGGTGTGGTCCAGGTGGTTGCTAGGGTGTTGCTAGGTGGTTGCTATGGAGTTCTAGGTGGTTGCTATGGTGTTGCTAGGTGGTTGCTATGGAGTTATAGGCGGTTGCTAGGGTGTTGCTAGGCATTTGCTATGGTGTTCCACGTGGTTGCTAGGGTGTTGCAAGGTGGTTGCTATGCAGTTCTAGGTGGTTGCTAGGGTGTTGCTAGGTGGTTGCTATGGAGTTCTAGGCAGTTGCTATGGTATTACAGGTGGTTGCTAGTTAGTTTTTAGGTAGTTGCTATGGAGTTCTAGGCGGTTGCTATGGAGTTCTAGGTGGTTGCTATGGTGTTGCTAGGTGGTTGCTATGGAGTGATAGGCAGTTGCTAGTGGGTTGCTAGGCATTTGCTATGGTGTTCCACGTGGTTGCTAGGGTGTTGCATGGTGGTTGCTTTGCAGTTCTAGGTGGTTGCTAGGGTGTTGCTAGGTGGTTGCTATGGAGTTCTAGGCAGTTGCTATGGTGTTCCAGGTGGATGTTAGTGTGTTGTTAGGTGGTTGCTATGGAGTTCTAGGCGGTTGCTAGGTTGTTCTAGGTGGTTGCTAGGGTGTTGCTAGGTCTTTGCTATGGAGTCATAGGCGGTTGCTAGGATGTTACTAGGGGGTTGCTATGGAGTTCTAGGCGGTTGCTAGGTCTTTACTGAGTCCAATGACGCGACCCATAGTTCTCTAGGACAAACGGTTCAAAAGTTATGAAATATCAAACATCGGCCAATCAGGAAGGGGGGCAAGGCTGATCTCCACCAATGGACAAAGGACTCTCTACCATGTCCAATGAGGCATTGCACAATTTGTGGGCAATTTTTCCCCATAGAGATGAATGGCAGAATGTTCAAATCTAGAGAGAGACCAGAGTACTGCTGCTAGAAGACAGACCATTGTGACATCACAGGGGTGAGAAGACAGAGCATTGTGACATCACAAGGCTGAACATTCCGCCATTCATTCTCTATGGGGCAAAATTGCACACAAAAATTCAAATTTTTCAAAAACCGTGCAACGAAACTTTCCACAAAGTAATAGCACACCATTCCCGATCAAGCCGCTCGATTTGACACATTGCACGTGCGTGTGGTGTGAAAACTCTGGGAGGAGTAGCGGTCCAAAAAATTGGCGGAATAATAATAATAATAATAACTAGACAATTCCTGCAGAAATTGTGAAGTGTGGTTGCCCTCAATGCAAAGTCGACTTTCTGCTGAACAGAATGAACAGTGTTAGGTAGTTGCTATGATGTTCTGGTGGTGACTATGGAGTTATAGGCGGTTGCTAGGGTGTTGACAGGCAGTTGTTATGGTGTTCCAGGAGGTTGCTAGG